>CM070711.1:35080201-37813475 GCA_036346275.1 Otatea glauca
GGGAATTTGTTCCTAAGCCAAGCGAGGCGTCTCGGTCCTACCGGCCGAGGCACCGGCGGATTTGTTACCGATCGGGATCAGACCAAAAGGTCCCAAGAGGCCACAAGGAGAGGACCTCTTCCCACACTGGCGGACCTCTCAGAGCTCTTCCCGACTGGCGGGCGGGCTCCCGACCTCCATGACGGGACGGGGTCCCCGACTCAGACCAAGGTGAGCTCCGGCCTCTAATCATTGATGGTGGTAGTTGTCATAACCTCGCTAGTGCGGAAATGTGTGACAAGCAATCAGAAATTACTTAAACATCCTCATCCATATCATGTTCAATGGTTTAGTTATTGCGGGGATGTAAAGGTTCAACACATGGTTAAGGTACCATTTAATATTAGAGATTATTCTGATGAAGTTGTATGTGATGTGGTGCCTATGACTGTTTGCCATTTATTATTGGGTAGACCATGGCAGTTTGATGTAGGTGCAATACATAATGGGCGTGAAAATACTGATTCTTTTAAGTTTAGGGGATTCACCAAAAATTTGTTACCTATGACTCCTAATCAAATTGTGGCTGAACAATTGAAGAAACAACAAGCAAAAGAGCAAGATAATAGAAAGGCTAGTGATTTGCACATTGTTGAAAATGAGAGAAATAGAGATAGCTTGAGAGGTAAAAACAAAGTTGAGGGAGAAATTAGTCATGATAGCTACAAAATCAGATTTGCGAGAAGTCAAGAACAATCCCGATTTGATGCACTGTGTTATTGTTAAAGGATGTTTTGATTTCCACTAACGACTTGACATCTCTTCCTAGTGTTATTTCTAGTCTTTTGCAGGCATATGAGGAAGTATTTTCTAATGAGATTCCTGCTGGTTTGCCACCCATGCGAGGAATTGAGCACCAAATTGACTTGATACCAGGTGCATCTCTCCCAAACCAGCCTCCATATCGCTCCAATCCAGAGGAGGCAAAAGAGATTCAACGCCAAGTGCAATAACTACTTGACAAAGGGTACGTACGTGAAAGCTTGAGCCCTTGTGCCGTTCTTGTTATTCTTGTTCCTAAGAAGAATGGTTCATGGAGAATGTGTGTTGATTGTCGTGCCATTAACAATATTACTACTCGGTATCTTCATCCTATTCCTAGGTTAGATGATATGCTTGATGAACTTAGTGGTGCTATCTTGTTCTCCAAGATTGATTTACGTAGTGGATACCACCAGATTAGGATGAATCTTGGTGATTAGTGGAAAACTGCTTTTAAAACAAAATTTGGATTGTATGAGTGGTTAGTCATGCCTTTTGGGTTAACTAATGCACCTAGTACATTCATGCGCTTAATGAATCATGATTTGAGAGCTTTCGTTGGAAGATTTGTTGTGGTATACTTTGACGATATTCTTATTGATGAGGACATCCCAACCAAGGATACAACCGCTGCCCCTTCTTCCTCTACGACCGCTACTTCGTCTACGACGTCGGGAGGGCTTAATCTGGAAGCAAGTCCTTTCCATCCACCTTTGCTGGACCAGCACGTCAAGAACATACACCGAGGACAGCCCACGCGCCAAGGAAGGCCCAAGATAAAGCCCTATTCGTCGCCGAGTCCGGTTTGGCCATCCAGGAGCAGCAGTACTTCAAACGGACGCCACGGCCACATCCGAACTCCGTTTTCGACGTTCGACAACTCGTTTGAAAGGTATAGAGATAACCTTTCCAATGGATCTGATCCCGAAGCCAAATTCCTCCTACAGCGAAGGGAAATCACAGAACAATCTCACGGGACAGAAATTCTAGGTGCTGTGCCACCTTTCTTTTGGGCCCAAGGCCCATGTACTTTAAGGGTTCGACCCCTCCTTTGGCCGGTGCCCCTCTCCTAGCTGCCGCACCCCTCTTGGGCGCCCCCCTTGTGTGGGTACCCCTTTATATTTGGTTCTCACCTCTGTTCTTCAGTTTTTAGGTTTTGTTGTGTTTTGGTATACCCCATGTGCATCCCTCCTCAATCTTGTGTGTGTCGACTAGACCAATCGAGTCGAGAAACAGAACCTCAATCTTGTTTCCTTGAGATTATTGGATTGAAATTGCTATCACCTTGTTCTTGCATGTTCTTGGTCGTAGCAGGTACAAGGATCGATCGGGTCTTTGATTCGTTTGCTCGCCTCGTGTGGTGACGTTGCGATTGTTTGGTTGCTGATCTCGTGTTTCATGAAATCGTTCTCATCAGAAGATCAGGACAACCCTAGTGCACATCACTTATCTATAGCAAAACGATGGATGAACACATTAAACATATTAAACAAGTTCTTGACGTGCTTCGACATGAGAAAATTGTATGCTAATTTTGAGAAGTGCACTTTTTGTCAAGATAAAGTGGTGTTCTTAGGCTATGTAGTTTCTGGACATGGCATAGAAGTAGATTCTCGTCGAGGGCCTTCTGCGCCTTTTGCCGAACGCGAGCGAGGGTCTCCTCCGCCTTCTTCCGCTCCTCCTCAAGGGCTTTTGAGAGGGTTGTGGCGTGGAGGTTCCTCTTGATGTTCAGCTCCCGCTCGACCTCTCGGGTGGTCTAGTCGACATACGCAAGATTGAGGAGGGACGCACACGGGGTCTACCAAAACACAACAAAACCTAAAAACTGAAGAACCTGTGAGAATCCAATATAAAGGGGTACCCACACAAGGGGCCGCCCAGAGAAGTGCGGCAGCCGAGGAAGGCGCCCGGCCAAAGGAGGGTGGAACCTAAAAGTACATGGGCCTTGGGCCCAAAGAAATGGCGCAGACACTTGGAATTTCTGTCTGTGAGATTGTTCTGCGATTTCCCTTTGTTCTAGGAGGAATTTGGCCTCGGATCAGATCCATTGGAAAGGTTATCTCGATACCTTTCAAGCGAGTTGTCGACGTCAGGCTGAGTTCGGATGTGGCGTTGCGTCCGTTTAATCTTGCTGCTCTGGATGGCGAGCGGACTTCGGCGGCGAATAGGGCTTTATCTTGGGCCTTCCAGCGCGTGGCTGTCCTCGGTGGATGTTCATGACTTGCTGGTCAGCAAGGTGGATGAAGGACTTGCTTCGGTTAAGCCCTCTAGGCGTCGTGAAGCCGAATAGCGATCCAGCAATGACGATCGGGGATGAAGTAGCTGTCGTAGAAGAAGAAGGGGTAGCGGTTGTATCCTAGGTTGAGATGTCCTCATCAGTTTCACTCTGTGACTTTTTTTCGCACGAATGGAGTCAACACTGCCAATTGGGACACGACGTGTGGTATTTTTAACACCGACTCGGACGGATTCGAAATGCTTACCGATATGAGGTAGGGCGCATAAGAAGCCCATTCGGGGTGTTTGGCACTCTGTTTCAATCTGGGACTTTTTTCGCACGAAGGGAGTCATCACTGCCAGTTCTCACACGTCGTGCGATATTTTTAACACCGACACGGACGGATTCGAAACTCATACCGATATGAGTTAGGGCGCATATGAAACGCATTCGGGGTGTTTGGCACTCTGTTTCACTCTATGGCTTTTTTTCGCACGAATAGAGTCCACACTGCCAATTTCACACATCGTGCGGTATTCCTAACACCGACTCGGACGGATTCAAAACACATACCGATATGAGTTAGGGCGTATATGAAGTCCATTCGGGGTGTTTGCATAAAGATTCACTCTGTGACCTTTTCTCGTTGGAATAGAGCCTACGCTGCCAATTCTCACACATCGTGTAGTATTTTTAACACCGACTCGGACAAATTCGAAACGCATAACGATATGAGTTAGGGCGCATATGAAGTCCATTCGAGGTCTTTGGCACAAACATTCACTCTGTGACTTTTTCTCGTTGGAATGGAGCCTGCACTGCAATTTGGGACACGTCGTGTGGTATTTTTAACACCGACTCGGACGGATTCAAAACGCATACCGATATGAGTTTGGCGCATATGAAGTCCATTCGAAGTGCTTGGCACTCAGTTTCAATTTGTGACTTTTTTCGCACGAATTGTGTCCACACTGCCAGTTCTCACACGTCGTGCGGTATTTTTAACACCGACTCGGACGTATTCGAAACACATACCGATATGAGTTAGGACGCATATTGACGAATACTTATACCAGGGGTACCCCAATGGCCCAGGGTGACAAACGGGCTGCCTCAAGCCCAGCTCCGACCTAGCGAGCTTCACCAGGCCCTCTACTGACCAAAGTACCTGCGGGGCCACTAAGGACGCCTGTCCCCGACCGATCGGGACAAGCGTTCCCGACCAAGTAGGGCTCGACCCAGCGGCGGTCGGGATCCCCAATCCCGACCAAGCTAAGGCAACCTCCGCCAAAAAGCCGCACGACGAGCCTCCACCAGCCATTGGCCACGTACCCCACGGAAGGGATCGATCGAAGTGACTGTACGAGAGCAGGTGGCTCTTTCTTGAGATGGTATAATGGCTACTATCGTCAGGCTCACAGAAGGCAGGTGTGCCATTTCCCGACGCAGCAGCTAACTGCCCTACCCACCAGGACTATCGACCCGGTGTGGGCAAACCGGGCGATGACCAATCACCGAAACGAAGGACTAATGCTCCCGGCATAGGTTTTCTCATCCTTCCCTCTGCCAACTTCCCGTGTAACCTGCCCCCTCCAACTGTATAAAGGGAGGCAGGGGCCTCTGGGCGAAGAAAAAGGGGGGGCGAGTGCGAGGAAGGGTGTGAGAGTATGTGCGCGCACGCCTTTGAGATCTCCTCTTCTCGCTAGGTCTTTACAAACACTTTTGTGTTCAAGCCCTCAACCCTCACTTGTAAACATTGTGCAGTCATCTGCACCTAAAGCAATACAACACCACCGAACGAATTGGAGTAGGGACTTTTGGCCCGAACCAGTATACATCTTGGGCTCTCGAATCTAACCATTCGGGGACGAGAGCGCGTGGCCCTTGACGACTAAATTTACTTGCGGTGCGCAAAGCTGGCGGTTTGGCGCTAGGTAGGGAGCTTGCAGCGTCTTCATCGACATCTCCGGTTCCCATTCATCTCACGATGGCTTTCTTCACGGCGGCGGCGTGTCTCGTCGGGGCGAATCGCCGGCTCCTCGACTTCATCGCCACTCAGCAGGTGAGCTCGCGCTCGATCCGTCGCCGTCGGATACCAAAAGCCGGCTGGAAGCGAGGTTCCATCTTCGACAACCTCGCCGGCCTCGGCAGAGGCCACCCTCTGAGCCCCGGGCGAGCCCAACAGCGCCCGCCGTCTTTGGCGGTAGCACCCGAGGCTCGGGAGGGCGACCACGTCGCCTCCCATGAGCTCACGGTTAGCGGCTATGGCGGCTATATGCCGACCTCGTCCTGGTTGTTGGAAGATTCTTCGACCACGACTCGGCTCAAGCGGAGCAAACCCCATGACGGCACTCTCGTGGGTGCAACATGGCGAGGCACGGTCAACGGCCGTAACCCCACGACTCTGGGGCTCCCATCAGCGCACTAAAGCGCGGGAGGAGAATACCGGCCTGGCCTGATCGCGCTCAAGCTCGCCAGCTTGCAGTTTTTGGCGGTGTAAAGAGGCTGGAGGACGAAGAGCGAGCTCAATAAGCTCGAGCCGACTGGAGGCGAGGATGAGCCCGAGCCCCACTGGTGTGGCGGCGCGGCGTGCGTCGAATCGCCCTGGTGGTGGAGAATCGATGGCCTCGGTTCTTCCCCAGAGTCGAGAACATGGCTGCCAGTGCGATCTTGCTCGAGGCCTTCCGGCGGACGACCGGAGGCCAAAGCCACGTGCCGGAGAATCTCCGGTGGTGGGCGTCTTTGTTGTGCGGCACATGCAAGCCTCCGACCCTCACCATTTGCACCACCTCGACCGCGGACCGTACCACCTCTCGGGCGGTGGGTCTTTAACAAGGTGGCGGCACATCAGAAACAACCCGGGCCTCGTGCAGCACAGTGCGCCCGGCGCCTCGGTGGCGATCGGCGTCGCGCCACCCTCGGCGCGAAAAAGCGGTGGGCGAAGTCGCCCACTCGCGTGTTGCGGACGGCGGACGCCGCCACAATCGCAGCCCAAGCCCGATGGTCGGGACCACGAGCTTTGTCGAGGATCGCCATGCGGATTTCCCGCCGGTCGAGGCACCGACCAACATAGCCAAATAGGCCGGGCCCACGAACCCGGTGTATGGCTCGAAGACTACCGGCTCGCGTCTTGGAGGCGGGAGGGCGGCGGATGACCTCTTCATCATCCAATACCTCTCTATCTACCTCGCGGACTCGGCTCGAGCCTGGCTCGATGCCCACAAAGACCATCGAGGCGGGCGACTGAAGACCCTTTTGTCGGTAACTTCGGGGCACTTATAAGCCACTGAAAACTCTGGGACACGAAGAGCTGCAGCGCGGCCGGAGAAACTCTCGGGATTACATCGGCGCTTCTCCGTCAATGCGAGCTCCCCAACATCTCCGATCTGCGGCGTCGTGGGGCGTTCATCTACGGCACATCTTGCAAGGCCTTGGTGTACAAAGCTGGGTTGCGTTAAGCCCGGAACCACCAAGGAGCTTACGGACATCGCCACCAATCACGCCTCCGGCGAGGAGGTATGTGAGCCATCTTCGAAGATGGCAAGACTAAGCAAGAACCGGAGTCGGCGGGTCCCCTTCCGGCCGCTCCAGGCAAGCGGGGCGGCACGAGAAAGCAGTTCGTGAGGTCAAGTGGTCGTGGTATCGACCGCCACCTTAGCGGCGGCCAGCGACGGCCGTCGTTCGACCACTTCAAAAAGTTGATGGACGACTGTGCCCACACCACAGTTTCCGTCAAACACAAGTCCAGGGGCTGCGAGGTCTTAAGGCGTTCCTCTCCGGCACCCCACGGCCTTGTGAGGCAAAGGAAAGAAGCGGCCCGGCCCCACGGGCCGTGGGAGAAGATGGCGGACGGCGAGTTCCCGAGACACGACAGCCGCCTCATGATCTTTGGCGGACCGGCATGCTCGTCGACTTGCGTCGGCTCAGCTACGCCTACTGCGAGGTCCATACCGCCACACGGTAGTCCCCCAATATCTTCGGTGGTCGGAATCCCGATCACCTTGATCGGACCGACCACCCGATCATGTCCGCGATCGGGAGATACCGCTAGTGGTCGACCCATTGTGGGCAAAAGCGCCTCACAAAGGTGCTAATGGGCGGATGGTGGCGGTCTCAACATCCTTTATGTTGAGGCGCTCGATGCCATAGGGTCTCCGCTCGAGTCTCCGGCCGAGCAAGCGCCTTTCCCAGCGTCATCACGGCGGCGAGCCCAACCGCTCAGGCGGTCGACTGCCCGTCACCTTTGGAGGGCCAGGAAAATTTTAGCACGAGACCCTCACTTTCGAGTCGTGGATTTTCTCGGATCCTACCACGCCATCTGAGGAGGCCGTGCTATGCCAAGTTCATGGCGGTCCCGGTTACACTTATCTCAAGGCGAAGATGCGGGCCACGAGTCATCACCGTGGCCCGTCCTTCGACTTGCTTACAGCTAATGGCGAAGCGATTGCGAGCTAACCTCGGCGGTCATCGCGTCCGTCGGGTTCGCCAACCTCGGAGGAAGCCTGCGAGTCCGCCGAGTCTAGCAAGTCGGCGGGATCCTTCAAGTCGGCTGGGGACGAAGAAGGTTGCGGTCGATCGGCGATCGACCAAGGCCGTGCGGGTCGAGCCACGCTCCCGCCAAATAGGAAGCGGCTCGTCAACTTCCTCCGGCGCCAACAACGGCGTCTTTGCATGGAAATCCTCCGGCATGGCGGAATTACGAGGATGTCGGCGAGATTCCTTAGGCATCAGACCGGGCTCAAGGCGGTCGTCAGCGCTTCTTGTAGCCGACAAAGAGAAGCGGGATCATAGGAGGAGATCGCCAAGCTTTGGTGCGGGGTTTGTAAAGAGGTCGCCACCCGGGTGGCTCGCCAACCTGTACTTGTGAAAAGAAGAATGGGTAATGGAGAATGTCGTTGATTATCACGAGTGCGAACAAGGCATGTCCCAGGACCGTTCCCCTTGCCCGCATCAACCAAGTCATCGACTCCCGCTGCGGGTGCGAGTTCCTTTCCTTTACGGATGCCTACTCGGGCTATCACGGATATCGCTAAAGGAGTCCGACCAGCTCGCGACCTTCTTCATCACTCCGTTTGGCTCGTTACGCTATGTGGCAATGCCGTCAGGTCTAAAAAGCGGGCGCTACATACCCGGCGATGTATGCAAGCGTGTTTCAACAACCCGGATCGGCCGCAACATTGGGCGTCGTCGGCGACATCGTGGTAAAGACCAAGAAGGTGGCGACCTCATCACCGACCTAGGAGAGACTTTCGCAAATCTCGCGGTTCGCATAAAAGCTCAACCCGAGAAGTGCGTCTTGGGGTCCCCAAAGGAAAGCTCCTCGGCTTCATCATCTCTTAGCGTGGCATCGAGGCCAATCGGAGAAGATCTCGGCGATCACAAGGATGGGCGGTCGGCAACTTTGAAAGGGTTCAAGGCTAAGCGGATGCCTTGCGGCCTTGAGCCGTTCGTGTCTCGCCTTGGCGAGTGCGGGATCTTGCGCTCTGAGCTGCTTAAAAGTCCGACCGCTTCAATTTGGACCCGGGGAGGCTCGAGAGGCCCTCACGCTTGAAGGCCTTCTGTCCTCACGCCGATCTGGTTGCCCGACGCGAGGCGAACCTTTGCTCCTCTACATTGCCGCCCGACCCAAGTTGTCGATCGCGGCCCTCGTGGTGGAGCGAGCGGAAGAAGGCGTGAGCTCAAGATACAGCGGCTTTGTCTACTTCATCGTGAGGTTCTTTCCGAGTCAAGGCTCGGTACCGCGAGTGCGAAAGCTGCTCTCGCGATACTCATCACAAAATGAAAATTGGTCCACTACTTGACGACACCCGTCACCGTGTTGACCACGTCGCCACTCGGCGAGATCATCCACAACCGCGACGCCTCGGGAAGGATAGCCAAGTGGGCACTCGAGCTCGATGGTCACGGCATATCATACGTTCCTCGAGCGGCGATCAAGTCGCGAGCCACAGCCAACCGTCGTCGAGTGGACGAAGCCCGAGCACCACTAGCGCCCGGGCCAGTCTTGGGCGGCGTGCTTGATGGATCCTATACCAAAACGGCGGGCGCGCGGAGAGTTGTTGTTTCCCCCCGGGAGCGGACTTCATCGTGATCGTTTGCTCTTGATCGACCAACAACATCGCCCGAGTCTGAGGCTCGTCAACGGCCTCGGATCATTGCCGACCTCGGCGCTCGCCGACTCTCGTCCACGGGGACTCCAAGCTTATCGTCGACCAGGTCATGAAGGCTGCAGAGCCCGAGACACCGGATGGCAGCGTCTTGTCGAGAAGTCGCCAAACTCGAGAATGGTTCAAGGGTTTGAGCTCCATCATAGCTATAGGCGCTACAGCGGTGAGGCGATTACCTAGCCAATCTTGCCTCGGTGAGAGCGATCCCCACAGGATCTTAAATGCGACCTTCTGCGCCTACATCGGATGGACCATTGGCCGGCGGCCTTGAGCCATTGGCGCGGCTACTCCGATCGTTGTGCGATCGGGCGTAGATCGATCGGTCGGACGCGGCGTGTTAACGGCCCGAATCCGGTGGAGAAGCCCTTCGCCGACCATCGGCGGATGGATCGTTTCCCTCGACCGGCCAGGGCCCGGCGCCTGCGCCGTCGGCGAAATCCTTCATCTGGTCGGGCGGACCTTTACAAAGAGTCCTCGGAGTCCTCTAGAGGTGCATCCTAGCCGACCAAGGGAAACAGCTGCTGCTCGATATCCATGGCGGGGTCTGCGGTCACCATGCTGCACCCCGGTCCCTGGTAGGAAAAGCCTTTCGACAAGGTTTCTACTGGCCGACCGCCGTGTCCGGCCGCGGCAGCGATTATGCGCACCTGCGAAGGATGCCAATTCTTCGCCCGGCAGACGCATCTGCCTGCTCAGGCCTTGCAGACGATCCCCATCACATGGCCATTTGCAGTTTGGGGACTCGATCTGGTCGGGCCCTTCAAGAAGGCGCCCGGGGGCTTTACTCACCTCCTTGTCGCGGTGGACAAATTTACCAAGTGGATAGAGGCCAAGCCGGTTGTGAGCCTCACGTCGGTGCAGGCGGCCACCTTCTTTCGCGACATCGTCTTCCGGTTCGGAGTCCCTAACTCTATCATCACCGACAACGGGACGCAGTTCACGGGGAAGGAATTCCTCGAGTTCTGCGACGACTTCAACATGCGCGTCGATTGGGCAGCCGTGGCCCATCAGCGGACTAACGGTCAGGTCGAACGCGCGAACGGCATGGTCCTCCAAGGGCTCAAGCCACGGATCTTCAGTCGACTGAAGCATTTCGCGGGGCGATGGGTGGCCGAGCTACCCTCTGTCCTCTAGAGCCTGCGGACCATGCCAACTCGGGTGACCGGGTTTACACCATTCCTCATGGTGTTCGGTGCCGAAGCTGTCTTGCCAACCGACCTGGAATACGGCGTCCCAAGATTACAAGCCTTCAACGAGGCTCGGGGGCTCATCTCACAACAAGACGCCATCGATCAGCTCAGCGAGGAGCGCGATGTGGCCATTTTACGATCGGCCAAATATCAACTAGCTCTACGACATTACCACAACCGTAGGTTCGAGGGCGATCCTTCAATGCTGGCGACCTGGTCCTCTGGCGGGTCGGACCGACAAAGGCAGCATAAGCTCGCCACCACAGGAAGGCCCTTCACCATCGTGGAGGTTCTTCGACCCGGCACCTTTTGACTCAAGGACGCGGATGGTCACGTCCTCTCTAACGCATGGAACATAGAAAAGTTAAGGCGATTCTATCCCTAAGTTCCTTCCTTTTCCCATGCATCGTCTTTACCTTTCCTTCCGAGCACCTGGTCGCCGTGCGACACTCGGGGGCTGCCCATTGGCGCCCCCGTTCAGGCTATTTCCGGTCGGCGCTCATCGGGTAGGTGACCTGGACAGCCATAGGGTCCTTCCCGAGTGGTAACCCTCTCAACCCGAGTGCTACGGCCTATGCCCCGGCGGCTATGGTTGCGAAATAGCACTTCGCGGAAGAAGGAAATAACCGAGCGGAGCGACCTTTGGTCGGTCGGGAAAACTCCTCCCCCGCGCAAACACAGCTAACTCACGCGCTTATGCGGGTCGGTGACCCGACCAGTCACTAGGTCCTTCGGCGGTAACCCTCTCGACCGAGTGCTCGGCCTCGCCCAGGCTATGGTTGCAGTAGCACTTAGCGGAAGAAGGAAGTGCCGGCGGAGCAACCTTTGGTCGATCAGAACACTCCTATCCCTCACAAGTGCGTGTGAATCTTTGCGTAGCCAAAGTTCCTATCGTCTTCGCCCTTCCGGAGTGACCCGACCTACGCGCCGCGACCCGGTGGTCCTTAAAGCTATGGCCGGTCAAGCGCTCACCACAACATAAAAGAGGGCAAGAGGCATAATGAAACTTGCAAAGTTTTAAGATTATTTACATACAATAGTCTTTACAATAAAGGGGGACGTATCTAACTTCTCTCTATTCTTTTTGGAGGGCACTCCGTGAAGAGATGTGGCTGGCGATCTCCCATGCGTGCGGCTCGACTTGGAGCTCGAGCCTGTCGATCTCGTCGTCGGTCCAATTCCCGGCAACACCGCTGCTCACCACCGCGAGGTCGATGCCATCGTAATGAGAGATGGTGTTGACCAGCGCCGAGAGGCTCAAGCGTGGCACCCACGATCCGCCTCTCGGCGTGCCACGGCACTCAAGCGGCCGCGGTTGCAAGTGCGCTTCGGGCCCGCCACGGTTCCGAAACGCGATCGCCGAACATTCAGCCGACCCTTGAAGGGCCTCGGCTCCGCGACCAACTTCGGTCAAGCCACCCTCGGCGTCCTTGGCGCGGCCGGCACCGTGTCAGCGCCCGTGACCGCCGCGTCATGAGCCTGCAGGTTGTCCTTCCGCGCCTCCACGGCGTTATCAAGGCTCTTCCGCGGCTCTGCGGGTCGATGTCGTGTCGGAGAAACGCGCCCCACAAACTGCGATCACGAGTCAACATAAAGATCGAGCTCTTACCGCCCGCGGAGCTCTCCAAATCGCGAAGATCAGCCAAGGACTTGGCCAGTTCCCGATGGGCGGCGTCGCGCTCGCGTCGCACTAGCTCGGCAACCTCCCGGACCTGGGCCATCTCGCTCCGAAGGTCGGCCGCCTCCACCGCGCAGTCGCCTCCCCGGCCACGGCCGGATCCTTAGCATCGCTTCGCCCCGCCAAGAGGTTTGAGCTCGCCACCAGCGCGGCAGGCGCTCGCTGGCGCTCCTCGGCGGGACACAGGCGGTGAGCGGCTCTGGCGAGAGCCTCCGCCGCCGCCTTTGCTCACGGCCGGGGCCTCCGGCGTCGCCCGTTGCTCGGCGTGGCGATCGCCACGCCTCCGGCGGCTAGCCTCGGCCGTGCGCCCTTGATGAACCGCGACTTGTCCCCGGCGGGCACGCAAAGCGGCGCAAGGCGCAACACTCCATTAGCTCACGGCGAACCTATCAAAGTTACAAGAGACAAGTCTCGGCGACTTACCGAGCTAATCGGAAGAATCTTGTCGGTAACGCGTCGGCGCCTGTTTGGAACTCTCGAGGGCGAGCGAGGTCCTCTGGATCCGCTGGTCTCGGCCGCGGCGCGCTTGATACCATCTCGAAGGGCGCCCACTCGTGACCCTCGCCCGGTCGTCCATCGAGATGGTCGACCCGCGAGTTGGCGCCACCGGCCAAGTTAATGTGGCGGGGCGGCGGTCGAGCCGCTGGGCGGCCCGGCTTGCGCTGAGGAGAGTCACTCGGCACCTCCCGCGATTTCGAGATGTCGACACGGACTCTGGATCGCCCCCTCGGTGGCCCTGGCGGCGGGGTCACCACCGCTTCGGCGAGCCGGACCGCATCCACCGGCGGGCTCCCTTGCGGCGACGGCGGTAATTCCTCCTGACCTCCCTCGACCAAAGGAGGAAGACCCGGCTCGCCGAGGACGATCGGCTGTTTAGCCCTGCGCCCGACCACCAGGCCGGGAACCGTCGTCCGCTCCACCGATAGCTCCGACGCTGCCGCCTGCGGAAATTCGACCCTGGTTGGAGCGGCCAGCGTCTCCCCGACCCGTGCTCCGCTCTCCTCGGACGGTCCCGCCGATGCTAAGCTTGAATTCGCGATTGCGGCTACGAGTAAACAACTGCGCGTCACGAGCGTCGGTAACATTGCCCGGACTACCCTCATCACCAAAGTCGAAGAAATGACACTTCTTTGCGCCGGACGGACGCGGCGGCGATCGCGCCTTCTTCGTTGGTCCTCCTTGCGGGGGCGAGTTGGCCTTCCGCTTCCCCGAGGATGATCCGACCAAGGACTTCTCCGCTTGGGGTACGGCGTTGGCGGCACTTGTGCGCTCGCTCCCCGCCGGTCGGCGTATTGGACAGATACCCGTGGTACGGATCTCCGCCCCGGTTTCCACTGCTGTCGGTGGAGGTTGACCCCTTGGCGATGGTCTCCGATCGTCCTCGCCAAGCGTGCTCTTGCCGTGACGCTCCTTCTCCCACTGCCTCCTCTTCTCCTCTTTGCGCTTCTTGCGCTCCGCCTCAATCTGCGCAAACTTTGCGCGGGCCTCTGCCCTCAGCACCTTCTCCCCTCGCAGCAGTGCCCGAGAGACCATCCCGCCGAGCCCCTAGGGAGCGCAAAAACCTCGATCAGGCAAAAAACGCTAACACTGAGGTGGAGAAGAAAAAAGGAGAAAGAAAGCTACACTCAAATTACCAGGTTCGGCAGATTCCAAGCCGAAAACGGCTCGGGGTGGCCGGCCACCGCCTCGGTCGCGCTTCCGCCCATAACGGCGGATACCCGTGCCCTGATCTCTGACGACGGGAGTTCCTCCGCCATCATCCTTGCCGGGTCGATCGGTCCCTCAAATTTGAACATTGGGAACGGCCGATCCATGAGAGGCTGCACGCGCATCTTCATAAATGCGGCGTACAGCGGCGTCACCGATAAGACCCGCTTCTTACGGGCCTTGATGCGGTCGTTATCACCTCCACTCGGTTCCTTTCCTTCCGTTCGGCCCCAACCCCATGAGGCTTCATCTCCGGAGGCGACGGTGTAGCCGGGGCGTTGTCCCCGAGTTCTTGGCATAAAGCCACTCGAGTGCCACCCCGGTTGGGCGATGGCGACTTCACATCAATATAATCGGCTGCGCGCCCGTGCCTGGTGAAAGCCACACCTCCGGCGAGCACCGATACATCAGAGATTTGTCTTTCCTCGATCGGGCCTGGAAGAAATGCCTCCACAGCGCCCAGTGGGGCTCGATCCCCAGGAAGGCTTCATAGAGTGTGATGAAGATGGCGATATAAAGGACCCCGTTGGGGTTGAGATGATGCACCTCTGCCTCGTAATGGTGCGAGTGGCGCGCGAGCGGGTGCAGCGGGAGCCCGAATCCACGCTCGAAGAAAGAGGCGGGCACCACGACCTCGCCGTCCCCCGGAGCGGGGGTGGCGGCCCCGGTCGGCACTCTCCACCCTGAGATATCCTGCGAAGGTAGGAACCCCTTCTTTACCAGCCCAAGCGTGCGGCTGGCCTGGATGGAGCACGCTAGCCACGACATCTCCGAGAGAAGTGGTGAGAAGATGAGAGGAGAGTGTTGGAGGTTCCCTCCCTTTTTTTCTCTCTTTTGCTCTTGCGGTCTTTCTTCTTGATTCAGGCAAATGCGGGAAGACGGGGAAGGCAAGGGCAAGGGGTTTGCTCAAATGCCCCCGCACCATATCTATAGGAGCCGGGCGGACGCCTAGTGATGAGACCATGCTCGTCCTGGATTTGATCAACGCTATATCAATTTGGCGACACTTCACGGCATCCTCTGTATCATCTACATCTACTAGGATGGCTTTCCTTCACAGGGGGGAGGAAGCGTCCAAGAGTGCAAGCTTTCAACATGCCTTTATATGCTGGAAAGAAATATTGAGCTTTGTGGAGGATGATCTGAACATGAGAATACTTTTTGTTGAGGTCAAGCTAAAAGCTGAGCATGAGTCGAGGACGACTCAAATTCAAGAAAGGGAGGATGATGAGGACATCACTACTACGGATATGACCACATTTGGTTGTGCCTACTCTAACAACACATCATCCACGGGCCAAGAAGAGAGAGAGATCAAATCCATCACGTTCTGGAATCCAATTCGGCCTCCTGAGACAGCACCAGCTTAAAACGGCCATAACTTTTGATCCAGAAAGGTGTTCGGGGCACATGAGTACTTGATTGAAAGCTTTCGTCGCCCTCTTTCCAATGGATCCAGTCTCACCTTCAAATTCCTTCTGAGCTGTCCTGAAACTGCAAAACAAGTCACGTCACTTTTCCAGTCCGAGTCAGAGTGGGCCTTGGGCCTTGTAATCGAATTGTATTTAGTTTCCTAGGGTTTTGAACGACCACCTCCTCTTGTTATCTCATAAATAACCAGCCGCAACCCCATCTAGGGTTTTGGGTTTTGTTTGATTAGTCTAGCCAAGTGCAAACTTCGTGTCTTCAAGTTGTGCTGGATAGCCACCTTGTCAAGACCTTCAATAGAACCCTAACTTTTTTTGTCCTTCAATTCTTATTCGCAATTTCAGATTGCTTTTACCATTGTTCTTGCTTGTTCTTCGGTTGTTTGCAGGAATTGAACCTCGTGTTCAGGTTGATCGTGCCCACGGCAAGATCAATAACACTCGGAGTTGGTTTAGCGATTGCTAAAGCGCATCGTCGTAAATGCGTTGTAGTCGGATCGTCAAAGTCGGTTCCACAAATCGATAGTTATCGCTCTCATCGAAAGATCGGGACACAACTTCACATCGGGTGGTATCGGGCGCCAAGTTGCTCGGTGAGAGATTCATACCGTAGATTAGTTTTTGTTTTCTGTCCTAAATTGAAAATTACCCCACAAAAATTCAACCTTTAGATTCAATCTAGTATTTTAGTGAGTTTTGTTAGGTTTTAATCCATTAGAGTCCTTGTTTTAGTTGCTGATTGTTTTTTCCCTTCGCGTAGCTTTTCTTTCAATCTGTCCAGTACTTTGTTTTGTTCATAACTTTCGCATACGAGCTCGGATTCTAGTGTTTTTGCACTTTCCTAAAACCTGGGAACGATCTCTACAAAAACCTAGTTGGGCATGAACTCTAATTCTGGAGCTAAATCTGTTTAATCTGGATATCAAATTTGTTGAAGCAAGTTGTACTTCCAATCCAGATCGGTTCGGTATTTTGATCATAATTCTCACGTCCGAACTCCGTTTGGGAAGTTTTATACTTTCCTAAATCCTTGAAGAGTCCTCTACAAAAACGTTTTTGGTTGTCTTTTCTGATTCGGATTCCATCAAACCGAATTTGATTCGGATTCGGAATTGGTCCCGCGGGCTAAAATTGGGAGTATTCTGTGCAGTTCGGTTTTTGAGCCATAACTTTCACACCCGTGCTCCAAATTGCATGTTCTTGTATTCCTTTGAAAGCTGAGGACATAAGCTTCAATTCTTTCCATAGTGAACCTTCTAAATTCGGTCGTTGTGAATCTGTAATCTAGGCGACAAATCTGCTGCCCTAGAAACTTTGAATTTGGGTGTTTTGCTTCAATTCGTGTTCTAGTTTTGTTCCTTTGAGTTGGTTGAGTCCAGTAGCATCCATAATCCATAAAACTCCAAAAATATCAGTATACATACCTTTGTTAACCAATTCATCCTTTGCGAATACTTTGATCCCAATTGAGACTAGCTATTTGATATTGCTTAGGGCTGTTCATATTGATACATTGCATAATCTTGAATTATCATATCATACTATCTTGTGATATCAAGTTAGGGATTCCAAAACTTTGCTCATACTAGTGTTGGCCGCAAGTCACCAAAAGAAAGAAGAGAGAAAGAAAGAGCCAAAAGGCCAAAAAAAAAGAAAAAAAAAGAAAAGAAACATAATAGTGGCCGGCAGCACTACATTGAGCGAAACCCTAATTTGTGTTCATTATTTTTCAGATTGTGCAATTGTATTAATTAGTGAGCAATCTTGTGCCCTTTTATCTTTTCTGAAGCAATTAGCTAGTGTCTCTCTATAACTTATGCAACACGAGCTTTGGTACTGAAAATTTTCTTATTTAGCTCATTCCATTGGTTGCATTAAGTTACATCATCTTTGTGCGTGAGTTGCCTTGAAATTCGCTTATATCTTTGAGATCGGCAACTAGGACTTGTGATTTCTATTTTGGGTCCTTACTTGTCATTACAATAACTAGAATTATCAGATTGCATAGGAAATAAGTATAGCCTACCAAGCTCCACATATTTTACCTTGTACGTTTGTTCGGTCCCTTGCAATCGCTTTATCCAAGCTTGAAGAACTTTTGACACCGCCAACGGCCGACAACTCTCTTGCACGGTAAGAACTTGTAAGAGCTTTGGTTAAGGCTTGAGAGTTGAGCGACTTTTCTCCACTTCCTAGTAGTTGATTGGGAATTACATAAACCTTTGTCTTTCCTTTATGCTACTAACCATGTCGGTGACAAGAGTTCAACTGCATCATTCTCCACGCACGAAGGGCAATGTACAACTCACTAATGAGCAAATGTCGCTGCAAGAAGACCGTTTCGGTCCATCGAGACTGCTCAGGAGTTGCTAACACTACCCTTGCTACTATTTTGTCTAGACTTGATGATATGCTTGCATTGCTGTCCCTGGAACTTCGGTCCTCCGCCTCGTCTCCTAAGCAACAACAATGGTGTACTACGCACAACGGGTTCCCATTGCTGCCCGACTTCCCAGCATGGGCCTTGTTGCATCGGTCGCCCCACCACACATCGCCACGGGTTCATCCGCGATGATGAACAAGGTAAAATCAAGTTTGAGTTGCCTCCTTTTGGTGGAAAGTTCGATCCTAATGCATATATTAATTGGGAGATAGCGGTAGATAAAGAATTTGCAAACTATGACTTATCGAAAACCAAAAGATTAGTGCATGATTAAAGTGTTAACGTCGGATGCGATATATTGGTGGAAGCATATATCTAGACATGATAAAGACCTAAAACTTGGAATGCAATGAAAAGACTTATGAGAAATGATTATGTTCTGAATATGTTGCTAAATATTTGCTTACTAAACTTCAATGCTTAAAACAAGGTTCTAAAACTGTTATAGAATACTTTCATGATTTGCAAAATTGTTTGTTGCGTTGTGGTTTACAAGAATGTGAGGAAGCTATTGAGCTTAGGTTCATACGTGGACTTAATCATGAAATTCAGGATGTTCTTGTTGATGAAACATATAGTTGTCTTCGAATTGATTGAATGTGCTTTTAGAGTGAAAACATGCTTCTTGAATCTTTGAAAGAGCCTTTAGCTTTATTTGAGGTGCCCATTGTTGCACCTTCTGTTGTAGCTAACATTTTGCGAGAAAAGTGAGCACCATCGGAGAAAGATGAAGAAGAAAATGTGAAAAAGAGGAGATATTTGCTGCTCCATACGTATGTGAAGAGTTGGAAATTGAAGTTGCACCTACAACCACGGAGAATGATTTAGAAGGTAATGTCAAAGGTATGGATTGTATACATGGTGAAAATCATTTTGAAGAGACAAACTGTCCATGAATCGTGCTATCGTAGAGCAACTATTAATGGAACCCATTGCTGATTTTGTTGCTATTCCTAGTGATAAAGAAGAGTTGTGTCATAATGCTTCACTTATATCCACGCCACAATTAGTGAATGAACATGAAATATTTATATTTGAACAAAACACTTGCGCTGAACATAGACATGTTATTCAAATTGCTAGTGAAGAAGATGAGCTTAAATTGATGTCTTCTTTAGATACTTTAGGTTACATTGAATTTGATGTTACGTGTGATCTGGATAGTTTCAAGGAGAAGATTTTTGTACATTACGATTTGCCATGGTTATCACGAAATATTTTCTATGTTGTTGGCAAACATAATGATAAAGGAGAATACAAAGTGCATAGATTATACATTTGTTCAGATCTGAGACCTCCACATCCTATGCAACAATGTGATCAATTTGATAATTCTAATATCATATCAAGTACCCCTACATCGATTATAATCTATATGATAGTTTTCAAGAAAGGGAGTGTTTGGGTGATTTTGATTCACGAGACATTGATTTGAGCACAAAAGATATGCATGTTGCTTTGCTCTTTCTCGCTACTAACATTTTGCGGAGAATGTGATGGAGTCGAGGGCGACTCCAATTCAAGAAAGGAGAATGATGAGACCATGCTCGTCCCGGATATGATCAACGCTATATCAATTTGGCGACACTTCACGGCATCCTCTGTATCATCTACATCTACTAGGATGGCTTTCCTTCACGGGGAGGAAGCGTCCAAGAGTGCAAGCTTTCAACATGCCTTTATATGCTGGAAAGAAATAGTGAGCTTTGTGGAGGATGATCTGAACATGAGAATACTTTTTGTTGAGGTCAAGCTAAAAGTTGAGCATGAGTCGAGGACGACTCAAATTCAAGAAAGGGAGGATGATGAGGACATCTCTACTACGGATATGACCACATTTGGTTGTGCCTACTCCAACACATCATCCACGGGCCAAGAAGAGAGAGAGATCAAATCCATCACGTTCTGGAATCCAATTCGGCCTCCTAAGACAGTACCAACTTAAAACGGCCATAACTTTTGATCCAGAAGGGTGTTCGGGGCACATTAGTACTTCATTGAAAGCTTTCGTCGCCCTCTTTCCAATGGATCCAGTCTCACCTTCAAATTCTTTCTGACCTGTCCTGAAACTGTAAAACAAGTCACGTCACTTTTCCAGTCCGAGTCAGAGTGGGCCTTGGGCCTTGTAATCGAATTGTATTTGGTTTCCTAGGGTTTTGAATGACCACCTCCTCTTGTTATCTCATAAATAACCAGCCGCAACCCCATCTAGGGTTTTGGGTTTTGTTTGATTAGTTTAGCCAAGTGCAAACTTCGTGTCTTCAAGTTGTGCTGGACAGCCACCTTGTCAAGACCTTCAATAGAACCCCAACTTATTTTGTCCTTCAATTCTTATTCGCAATTTCAGATTGCTTTTACCATTGTTCTTGCTTGTTCTTCGGTTGTTTGCAGGAATTGAACCTCGTGTTCAGGTTGATCGTGCCCATGGCAAGATCAATAACCCTCCGGAGTTGGTTTAGCGATTGCTAAGGCGCATCGTCGTCGTACGTTGTAGTCGGATCGTCAAAGTCGGTTCCACAAATCGATAGTTATCGCTCTCATCGAAAGATCGGGACACAACTTCACATCACCTAGCCAAACAGACGCCTGACCCGAGCGGGCGCCAATCAAGCAGATACCTCCTCGTGTGAGGCGTCGCGCACGCCCTCGTTTGCCGTGCTAGGTAACGCCCCGTTTCCAATTCCTCTCTGCATTTAATCCTGGCAAGACCGCAAGAACCGTAAAAACACCGCCTCGGGCCGCGCATCCTAAGACCTCTCGGTCTCCGCCTTTTGGCCAGGACGGTTGCCTCGGGGCACGTGCGAGAGGCTCCTTAGGTCGCTGAGGCTCCAAAACGGCAAGATCTCGATGGCTCACACCAGGGGCCCAGCCGAAAGCTGTGGGTCCTAAGGCTGATCCCACCAAGTGCGCATAAGGCCGCCCTAGAGAAAATTGAGCGAGGGGCGAGTGTAGGCGAGCCCCCAGTGGGCATCCAGTTGGACTGGCTGACGGCCCAATCGCCAAAACTAGCGTTCGAGACCATACTTCACACTCTCCCAGGAGCCCATCGATGGGCGACAGCCAGCTGTGCTCTGGGTCGACGAACGACCCAGGGTCCGATACGGGATCGAGTAAAGAAAGGATTTTATGGGTCGCAACACAGCGGGCCCGGACACCCTACTCTGGGACCGTCAGCTCGGAAGGGTCCCCCTTGGGCGGGACCTCCCAGGACCCACTCGGACTACCCGTTATTTAGCTCACAAGCACGGCGTTCAAACCAACGTGGGTAAACGCGCGTCGCTCACCGCCTCCAGGTCCCACACCTACGGACGGGGGCGTATACGCGTGGGATAGACAGCGGCCAATCCTCTCGCAGCTACCCTCGCCGGAAGAGAACTCGGGATGGATGCCCCACGTCCAGCTACGACGTAAAAAGAGCGCCATCCAGCTACAACGTTAAACGAGCACTCGGACACCCGAACCTCACGGAGAGGCATCTGGTCGTCCCTGCCGACCAAGGCACGGTCTAGCTACGACGTTAAACGAGCACTCGGACACCCGAACCTCACGGCGAGGCATCTAGTCGTCCCTGCCGGCCAAGGCGCGGTCTAGCTACGGCGTTAAGCGAGCACTCGGACACCGAACCTCACGGAGAGGCATCTGGTCGTCCCTGCCGACCAAGGCACGTATAGCTACGACGTTAAGCGAGCACTCGGACACCGAACCTCACGAAGAGGCATCTGGTCGTCCCACGCCGACCAAGGCACGGTCTAGCTACGGCGTTAAGCGAGCACTCGGACACCCGAACCTCACGGCGAGGCATCGGTCGTCCTGCCCGACCAAGGCGCGGTCTAGCTACGACGTTAAGCGAGCACTCGGACACCCGAACCTCACGGAGAGGCATCGGTGGTCCCTGCCGACCAAGGCGCGGTATAGCTACGACGTTAAGCGAGCACTTTCGGACACCGAACCTCACGAGAGGCATCCGTCGTCCCCGCCGACCAAGGCGCGGTCTAGCTACGACGTTAAGCGAGCACTCGGACACCGAACCTCACGGAGAGGCATCGGTCGTCCCCGCCACCAAGGCACGGTATAGCTACGACGTTAAGCGAGCACTCGGACACGAACCTCACGGAGAGGCATCGGTCGTCCCCTGCGGACCAAGGCACCGTCTAGCTACGACGTTAAGCGAGCACTCGGACACCCGAACCTCACGGAGAGGCATCGGTCGCCCCTGCCGACCAAGGCGCGGTCTAGCTGCGGCGTTAAGCGAGCACTCGGACACCGAACCTCACGGAGAGGCATCCGGTTGTCCCTGTCCTCCAACGCGCGGTCTAGCTGCGGCGTTAAGCGAGCACTTTCGGACACCGAACCTCACGGAGAGGCATCGGTGCCCCCGCCGACCAAGGCACGGTCTAGCTACGACGTTGAACGAGCACTCGGACACCCGAACCTCACGGAGAGGCATCTGGTCGACCCTACCGACCAAGGCACGGTCTAGCTACGACGTTAAACGAGCACTCAGACACCCGAACCTCACGAAGAGGCATCTGGTCGTCCCTGCCAACCAAGGCTCGGTCTAGCTACGACGTTAAACGAGCACTCAGACACCTGAACCTCACGGAGAGGCATCTGGTCGTCCCTGCCGACTGAGGCACGGTCTAGCTATGACGTTAAACGCATACCGTATGAGTTAGGGTGCATATGAAATCCATTCGGGTTGTTTGTCACTCAGTTTCACTCTGTGACTTTTTACGCACGAATTTAGTCTACACTGCTAATTGGGACACGACGTGTGGTATTTTTAACACCGACTCGGACGGATTCGAAACACATATTGATATGAGTTAGGGCGCATATGAAGTCCATTCGGGGTGTTTGGCACTTTGTATCACTCTCTGAATTTTTTTCGCACAAATAATGTCCACACTGCCAATTCTCACACGTCGTGTGGTATTTTTAACACCGACTCGGACGGATTCAAAACACATGCCGATATGAGTTGCGGCGCATATTATGTCCATTCGGGGTATTCGTCACTCAGTTTTACTCGCTGACTTTTTTTTGCACGAATGGAGTCGACACTGCCAATTGGGACACGACGTGTGGTATTTTCAATACCGACTCGGACGGATTCAAAACGCATACCGATATGAGTTAGGGCGCATATGATGCCCTTTCTGGGTGTTTGGCACTCTGTTTCACGTCGCCTTGGTGGTTCCGCTGCAGCGGGCGAGGGCGACCAAGGAGCCCCTGACCCGGTCGGCAGCCCTAGGGATTCCGCTGCGGCGGGCGAGGGCTAGTCCGGTCAGGTCGTTATCGCGGGACGGACGCCCTCGGCCGCCACCGTCCCGGCTGATGTGGACTGAGCCGAGACATCTGAAACCGCCGATGATGCCGCGGCGACGGGGACTGCCGAAAATGGGGCTGCTACGGATCTACCCTGAGGACCCGGCGGCGGTAGGCGTGCTTGCCTTGATCTCTTCCCTCTTTCTTATCCTTTTCTTTTCCCTTGGAACTGTGGTGACATTTCCTTTGTTTTCAGGGCTTGCGGCTGATCTCCCGAGGGTTCGGGGCCGTGCGTGGGCATGTGCTCAGCTTTCGGGCCCTCTGGGATGTGATCGAGGCCAACCATAGGGACACCGCCAAACTTGAGGTCGATGCGGTGCGCGGGCGAGAGGAAATCGAGCGGCTAAAAGAGGTTCAAGCTCTTGAGCTCGCGCGGGCCGTCGAGGCCGAGCGGGAGCGCGGGGCTTAAGAGGTCGAGCGGGAGCTAAACCTCGAGAGGGACATCCACGCCGCAACGCTCTCCAAAGCCGTCGAGGAGGAGCAGAAGAAGGCGGAGGAGACCCTCGCCCGCGTCCTGCAAAAGGCGCAGGCGGCTCTCGATGAGAACCGCACGAGCGCATCGAAGATGGTCCAGCGCCTCGAGCTCGAGCTCTCTGGCACTCGCTCGAGGGTGGAGGCCACGTGGCAAGTGCGCAGGAGCTCCGGGAACGCCTTGAGGTATCGTTCATGGCCTGCGAGGAAAGCTACGAGATCGCGTCGTCCGTGCTCGAGGACTTCGCGGCCGCACGGAAGGTGGTGGAGGGGCTCCAGGTGCGACTGGCGGACTTGCCGATCGCGCGCGCAGCAGCAGAGGCCGCGCGCAAGGAGGCGGCAGGCCTTCAGGTGCGGCTCGAAGAGCTCTCCGTCGCCCCGGGGAAGGCCGCCGCCGAGCTCGAAGCCGAGGTGGCCGAGCTCAAGGCCAAGGCGACCGAGGCTGAAGCGAGGGCCGCTGAAGCCGAGGCGCGGGCGATCGAGGCAGGCGCGAAGGCCGCGGCGTCCGAGGCGAAGGTCACGGGCTTGAGGAGAAGCTAGCCCGGGTGACCCAGGTGGGGAAGAGCGCCTTGGCCAAGCTCCAGAGCGACCGCGACAGGGTCGATAAAGCCGAGGCCGAGGTGCTAGCGCTGCGGAGAAGAGTCTCCGACCTCGAGCAGGAAAAACTTGCTCGGGATATGTCTGTAGACTAGAAAAATGGGTTAATGGATAGGTGGGGGGCAAAATATTCGCACCCCTTGTAAAGACAATGTATCGTTTTGCCATGATTTATAAAATCATGTTCTTAGAAGACTTAGCTTGCTTTTTTGCTCTTTGTCGCCTTCGAAAGCTTGCTTAGTCCGCTTTGTAGAAGATCCGAGTGACGTCGTATTGCGACGTATGGAGCAAAAAATAGCCGGAGGTGTTTGCTGGGCGAGCTTCCGATTTCAACCTGGACCATCCGGATTAGGTTGACCGAGTTCGGGGATACTCGAGGTCAGATTAACCGAGGCCGAGCCTGGACACACTCAGGCTTTGGGCACAACTCGGACTGGTCGGCCAAGAAACACTCAGGCTCAGACCAGGTTTGGGCCTCGAGTCCAGCCCGGTGAGCTCGGTAATGCTCGAGCTCGGGGGGGCTCCCTCAGAGGGCGATTTAGAAATTCGAACCTAGCCACCTGGCCGCGGGGGAATAGTCGGCTTATTGCGGTGGAGCGGCTTATCGCGACTGGGATCATCCCCGGTGGTGAATTTAGAAACTACGACCTCCGAGCCCGGGAATGCATCAGGCTCGGGGCGACCTCTGAGAACGCTCTCTGGTTGGCAGCACGGGGGAATAGCCAGCTTATTCCGATAAAGATCGTCTTACTACGGCCTCTGAGCCCGGAAACACATCAGGCTCGGGGCATCCCCAAGGCGAACCTAGAGAACGTGATCTCCAGCGCTGCAAAAAGGAACACGCAGAATGTACGCACAGGCGCCTCGAGTTCCAGGAGTTGCTCCGCGTCACGTCTGGCCCGGACCTACGACGGGAAGGAGCTCTGAAGCAATGAGAATCGGCTTACATCAGTAGCGTCAACCTCCCGGACGTAGTCCTTATGGTCACGCCGCGAGATCACGTTGCTCGAGGCACAAGTATCAATGGAAAAGGAGAAAGACCATACCTGTGCCTTTTAGGCCGAGCTGGCTGCCCTCGGGAATACTTTGAGGTTAGATTAACTGAGGCCGAGCCTGGATATACTCAGGCTTTGGGCACAACTCGGACTGGCCAGCCTGGAAACACTCAGGCTCAAACCAGGTTTGGGCCTCGGGCCCAGCCCGGCGAGCTTGGAAACGCTCAAGCTCGGGGGGTCTCCCTCAGAGGGCGGTTTAGAAATTCGAACCTGGCCACGAGGGAATGGTCGGCTTATTGCGGCCGAGCGGCTTATCGCGATCGGGGTCATCCCCGGTGGTGAATTTAGAAACTGCCCTCTGAGCCCGGGAACGCATCAGGCTCGAGGCGCCCTCTGAGAACGTTCATTGGTTGGTAGCACGGGGGAATGGCCGGCTTATCCCGATAACGATCGCCTTACTGCGACCTCCGAGCCCAAAAACACATTAGGCTCGGTCATCCTATAGGCGAACCTATAGAACGCGACCCTCGGCGCTGCATAACAAAACACACATGGACGTCTCAAGGGGGAGCTCGCCACATGATCTTATGGTTGCCCTTATGGTCACGCCGCAAGGTCGCGCCGCTTGAGACGTTCTATCATAAGAAAAAAAGAAGACTTTCGGCCGAAAGAAAAGCAGACGGAGCCCCGGGCCCGAGGTCTTAAAATGGTGCGATCTTCGGTGGAAGAACCTGCAACTTGGGACCATGACCTGATGTCACGTCCCTCGAGAGGCCAAAAGAGGTTAGTATCGGAAATGAAGGAGAATTTTCATCATAGGCCCAGACCTGGGTTGGGCCAGAGTGCGGCGACATAAGAGTTAAAAGATCCGGGCGCCCCCGAGGCTAGGGCGATCTTGGACCCGTCTCCTATGACGGGGGAATGGTCGGCTTATTGCGTATTTTGTCCCATGGAGGTGAGTTACGAGGCCAAGATCCAAGCTCGAGCGAGGGGCGCACGGCCGAGGCTCCTGTGTCTCGAGGTCGAGGAAGCGCTCGGGCGTGAATGCCAGGATGGACTTTGCTGCAGGGGGAGATTGGCTTACCGCGATGAGAATCGGCTTACTGCGCATTTGACCCCCTGATGTCGATCCTTCGCATCACAACCTTTAGACACGTTCGCTCGAGACGCAGAAAAGCATAAGAGGAACAAAAAGAGATGATAAAGTAGCAAAATTTATCGCGAGGGAAAAACTAGGCCGAGCCCCTTAGCTCGAAGCCCTTACCAGTGACGGTCCTGGGCTCGTGCCCTGCTACGGGGGATGGTCGGCTTACTACGACGAGAATCGGCTTACCGCGTATTCGACCCCAGGAGGTGGACCACGGGACTGCCACGTTAGCTTGAGTAAGGGGCCTGAGGGCCGAAACTCGAATATCTCGAGGTCGACGAGCCCACGGACATGACTGCCGGGACGGACCCTGCGACGGGGGATAGCCGGCTTACTGCGATGAGGATCGGCTTACCGCGTATTCGACCCCCGGAGGTTGGTGTCCGGACCACGGCCCGGGTCGCGCTTGCTCGAGACACGAGAGACAAGAATGATGACAAGGAAAAGCATCTTATCTCAAAACAAAAGGAGGGGGAGCATTAGGCATAAAACCTTCGGAGTTGGTCTACATTACACGAGTTCGTGAGCTCCCTATCATCGGGGGTCGCTAGACGGTAAGCTCCCACGTGACTTGCTGAGACGATTCTGTAGGGGCCTTCCCACAGCGGGGACAGCTTGTTGGTGTTGGACCGGTCCTGGATTCGTCTTAAGACCAGGTCCCCGATGTGGAAGCCCCTAGGTCGTATTGCTCGGGCGACGTGCCTGCGGAGATCTTGCAGGTAGCACGCCGAGCGCAGCAGTGCGCGGCACCTCACTTCCTCTGCCAGGGCGAGGTCGAGGGATCGCTCCCGCTCGAGATCGACCTGGTCGATCGAGCTTGCCCTGACGAAGCCGAGCGTGACCTCGGGTGGCAGGACGGCCTCAGCCCCGAAGACGAGCTGGAAAGGGCTTGCCCCCGTTGCCCTGCTTGAAGAGGTGCTGACGGATCAAAGGACAGTGGGAAGCTCGTCCACCCAGGCCCAGCACTGACCGAGCTCAGTGAAAACACGCTTCTTGACGCCTTGGACGAGCTGTCCGTTGGCGCGCTCGACCGCCCCGTTGCTCTGAGGATGGCTCACCGAGGCATAGCAGAACTTGGTCCCCATGTCTGAGCAGAACTCTTGGAACAGCTCGCTGGTGAACTGCGCCCCATTGTCAGTGATGATCCTGCAAGGGACTCCATACCTTGTGACCACGAAGGAACGAAAGAACCTTACCGCAGCTTTAGCGGTGATAGCGGAGACCGGCTCATCCTCAATCCACTTCGAGAAAGTATCGATGGCGACGAACAGGAATTTCTTCCCTCCAACCGACCTCGGGAAGGGGCCGAGGATGTTGAGGCCCCACGTCGAGAATGGCCAGGAGAGGGGAATGGTCTGCAAGGTGTAGGCCGGTTGTTGGGCCTTCCGAGCATGGAACTGGTAGGCCTGGCAAGCGCGGACGATGTCTTGAGCATCCCCGAGCGCTGTTGGCCAGTAAAATCCCATCCGAAATGCCTTCCCGACCATTGTCCTAAAAGAAGAGTGAGCGCCGCATAGGCCAGAATGTATGTCGCTGAGCAAGTACTTACCCTCCTCAGGAGTGATGCATTTTGACAGAATGCCCAGGGCTCCTCGACAGTAAAGCTACCCGCCGATGAGCCTGTACGAGCTTGCGCGGCGCCGATCCTTCTCCTCTCGGTCGGAGTAGCGGGGAGCTCCCTGCGGTCGAGGAACTTGATGATCAAGTCCACGAGAGAACACTCTCGAGGAGGGCCACCGAGTCTTCCTTGTCGGCGACGGATGGCGCGGCCAAGGTCTCGAGGATGACGCCGGCGGGAGCTCATCACCGGACGATCCGAGCCTGGACAGGAGGTCGGCGGTGGAGTTGTCCTTCCTTGGCACATACTGGATCTTCAGGTTTTGGAACCATCTTGCCATCTTGCGTACCTTGGCGAGGTACTTGGCCATTAGTGGGTCCGAACACTGATAGTCTTTGTTGTACTGATTGACGACGAGCTGGGAGCCCCCTTTAACAATTAGACAGTGGATGCCTAGGGACTTGCAAGCTCGCAGGCTAGCCAAGAGGGCCTCATATTCCGCCGCGTTGTTGGTTGCGGGGAAACCGAAGCGGACCACATACCTCAGGTGGTCACCTTGTGGGGTGATGATGAGAACGCCAGCCTCCGAACGCTCAAACAACCTCGAGCCGTCGAAAAACATGGTCCAAGGGTCTTCGACCTCGATCTTGGGCTCAGGGGGAGGCTCGGTCGTTTGCTCGACCACGAAGTCGGCCAGCGTCTGCGATTTGATGGCGGTGCGGGCCACGAAGCTAATAGAACTAGGTGTCCCGATCTTTCGATGAGAGGAGGTAGCGTCGATCTGGTGGAGGGCGAAGTTGGCGGCCCGACTACAACGAACCCGACGTTGCGCCTTAGCGACCGGTACACCACCCTCTTGAAGGTTATTGATCCCGCGGGAAGCGCGACCAACCTGACCACGAAGGTCTTTGTTCCTGCGAGCAATCGAAGAACCAGCAAGAACAAGGGATTACAAACAACTCAATTGCGAATATGAATTCAGATCGGTTCTGAAACAAAAAGACACTCGAAGTTGGGGTTCCGATGAACAAGTAGACGGGCGGCCTAGTCGGCACGCGCAAGTACAAGCAGTAGCAATGGCTAACTGAATCAAACAAAACCCAAAACCCTAACTATGGTGGCGGCTGGCTAATTATAGACCAAGGGCGTGCAGCACTGGGCCTACTGATTACAACTCAAAATATAGACTAGAGCCCAATTAGACTCGGACTAGAAAAGTGTTCTGGATTGTTTTGCGTATTCCCGTTGACTCGGAAGGAATTTGGAGGTGATCTTGGATCGGTTGGAAAGAGGACGACCAGAGCTTTCGTTCTTGTACTCGTAGAATTCCAGAAGCCTTCTGGATCAAAAGTTATGGCCGTTTGAATTTGACGATCTCTGGAAGTCCGAATCTGATTCCAATTTGCTCTTCCCTCTGGACGCGAACTCCTTTGTGCGTTGTGGGTCTTCTCCATGGTTCCTAAGAATAATCACATCATCACAAAAATTAAATAGCGTCCCATTCATTGCATCATTAATTGGAATACTTAGGAACGCCTTCACCTGATAATGTAGTTGACGTGCACGGGCTCGAGTGAGTGGTCCTTGAAGTGGTGGTTCATCCTGGTGAGTGGAGTTAGAGCTGGTTGTATCCATTCTGGAGATGTCCTCATCAGAAGCGGAGGTTGAACTTGGCCAGTTCCATGGCCTATTTGGCGATGCGACCTCCGGCCTCCGGGTTCCTGAGAATCTCCCCAAGCGGGAGTGATAAGTGGCCCGATCTTTCGATGAGAGACGAGGGAACTCTCGATCTGATTCAGAGTCCACGACGCTTGCGCCTTAGCAACCGGTACACCAATCTCCTGTTTGGTTGTTCCTGCCGGAGCACGAACAACGATCCTGCACGCAATCGAGAACGAGCAAGAACAAAGATAACAAGCAATCTGAAATTACAAATATGATTATTTGAATTTAGGCAAACCAATCTGAAATTTGGAGTCTTGTTTACACGTGCACAGATGGTCTAATCGACACGTGCTTGCACGGACAGTAGCAAAGAAGCTAAACTGATTCTTAAACAAAACCCAAATCTGTTGTGGCTCCTATTACATGCTTTATATTAATGTAAGGGCCGCCAGAGATTAAGCACTAAGCCATATGGTACTAATCTGTGCAGTTGGGCCGCGCCTAGCCACCTTGGGCCAGCCGTGAGCTAGGTCCAACTTGGCCATGGCGCCTCCTCCATGATGCATGGTGCCTCCTTATGGGCCGGCCCATCTGTATGAGGAGTCTTCATCTTCTTTACATGCTGGTGTATTCTGTCTGCTTCACGAGATGGTGCTTCTCCATAATTCCATAGCACCATGTTGACCATTTGCTGACGTGCACGAGCTCGCGTAACTAGTCCTTTCATCATTCCATCTTGTCGTTGAGTTGTCGGTGTGGCTATATCAAAGATAGTGATGTCCTCATCATCCTCCCCTTCTTGCATCGGAGTCGTCCTCGACTCAAGCTCCTCCTTGGAACCCAAGTATGGCTTCAAATCTGCAATGTTAAATGTTGGACAAACCACAAAATCTGCAGGCAACTCAAGCTTATATGCATTATCGTTAATCCGTTCAAGTACTTTAAATGGACCATCCGCTCGCGGCATCAACTTAGATTTCCGTAACTCAGGAAAACGATCTTTGCGCAAATGTAACCAAACAAGATCTCCAGGTTCAAATTTTAAGTGCTTTCTTCCTTCACTACCAGCAAGTTTATATTTAACATTCATTCTTTCAATATTCTCTTTTGTTGACTCATGTAATCTTAGCATCAAATCAGCACGTTGCTTAGCATCAAAATTAATCCTATCAGAAGATGGTAGTGGCAATAAATCAATTGGAGCATGAGGTACAAAACCATATACAATCTCAAAAGGGCACATCTTGGTAGTAGAATGCATGGATCTATTGTAAGTAAACTCAACATGAGGCAAGCATTCTTCCCACAGTTTAATGTTCTTTTTTAACACAGCCCTTAGCATGGTAGAAAGTGTTCTATTAACAACCTCAGTTTGGGGGTGACAAGTAGTTGAGAATAATAATTTAGTCCCCAATTTAGCCCATAGAATTCTCCAAAAATGACTAAGAAATTTAGCATCTCTATCTGAAACAATTGTATCATCAGTTTTATGGCATGGTATGAAATGAGCCATCTTAGAGAATCTATCAACCACCACAAATATACTATCCCTCCCCTTCTTAGTTCCAGGCAATCCTAAAACAAAGTCCATGGAAATGTCTTCCCAAGGTAAAGAGGGTACAAGAAGAGGCATATACAAACCGTGGGGTTGAAGACGAGATTTTGCCTTCTGACAAGTTATGCAGCGAGCAACATACCTTTCAACGTCTCGGCGCATCTTGGGCCAATAGAAATAGCTAGCAAGTAAATCCTCTATCTTTTTGACACCAAAGTGTCCCATCAAGGCGCCTCCATGTGCGTCCTGCAAAAGTAACAAACGAATGGACCCAGCTGGAATGCACAGCTTGTTAGCGTGAAATACAAATCCATCCTTGGTGAGGACAAATTTGTTCCATGTTTTTCCGTCTTTACATTGCAGCCAAACATCTTTGAAATCAGCATCAGTAGCATATTGTTGTTTAATGGTTGCTAATCCAAAGATTTGGAAGTCAAGTTTATTAAGCAACGCATAACGTCGAGACAAAGCATCAGCAATCACATTGTCTTTTCCCTGCTTATGTTTGATAACATAGGGAAAAGATTCTATGAATTCAACCCATTTAGCATGTCTACGATTCAGTTTGTTTTGACTTCAAATGTGTTTGAGAGACTCATGATCAGAATGAATCACAAATTCTTTGAGCCATAAATAATGTTGCCAAGTTTCCAAAGTTCGAACTAAAGCATAAAGTTCCTTATCATAAGTAGAATAGTTCAAACGAGGCCCACTCAATTTTCCACTAAAGTATGGTTTGCCTTCTTGCAAAAGAACACCTCCCAAGCCTACTCCACTAGCATCACATTCTAGCTCAAATGTTTTAGAAAAATCTGGAAGTTGGAGTAAGGGTGCATGTGTCAACTTATCTTTCAAGATGTTGAAGGCAGTCTCGTGATCATCAGTCCAAACAAACAGAACTCCCTTTTTTGTTAGGTGATTCATCGGCGCGGCAATGGTGCTAAAGTCCTTCACAAAGCGCCGGTAGAAGCCTGCAAGACCAAGAAAACTTCTCACCTGTGTCACCGTCTTAGGTACTGGCCATCCTTGTATGGCTTCAACATTTGATTGGTCAACTTCAATGCCCTGTGGAGTGACAACATAACCAAGAAAAGAGACTCGATCGGTGCAAAAGGTGCACTTCTCGATATTACCAAACAAGCGTGCGTAAAGCAGCAAAAACAGCACGCAAATGATCTAAGTGTTCCTCAAGTGATTTGCTATAGATCAAAATATCATCAAAGTAGACTACCACAAATTTACCAATGAATTTGCGTAAAACCTCGTTCATTAGTCTCATGAAAGTGATAGGTGCATTAGTTAACCCATAAGGCATAACTAACCATTCATATAATCCAAACTTGGTTTTAAAAGCAGTTTTCCATTCATCGCCCAATTTCATTCTAATCTGATGGTACCCACTTTGCAAATCTACTTTCGAAAACACAGTAGAGCCACTTAATTCATCTAGCATATCATCTAACCTAGGAATAGGATGACGATATCGAACATTGATATTATTGATTGCTCTACAGTCAACACACATACGCCATGATCCATTCTTTTTGGGTACTAGGATGACAGGGACAGCACAAGGGCTAAGTGATTCACGTACATACCCTTTGTCGAGCAATTCTTGAACTTGGCATTGTATCTCCTTTGTTTCTTCAGGGTTTGTTCGGTATGGTGCACGGTTTGGTAAAGATGCTTCAGGAATGAGGTCAATCTGATGCTCAATCCCTCGGTCTGGTGGTAAACCTGGAGGCATCTCCTTTGGAAATACATCATTATACTCCTGCAAAAGGTGAGTGATAGTAGGAGGCAAAGTAATGTGAGATCTTCTAGAGAAAACAAAGCATCTGTGCAAACCAAAGCATAGCAGGTAGAATTGTCATGGATGAGCTCATGCAAATCGACTTCAGTAGTGAAGAAACAAGCACCTTTCAGTTTGATCTCATTTTTAGATTTAGCCACAATTTGACTTGCATGTTCGGGCCGCAATTTGTTAGCTCTAGCAAGCTCATCTTTCGAATAGCATTGGCAACATTGGATGCAAAACAATTTTCTTTCCATTATGCACAAAGGAATATTGATTGGATCGACCACCATGATGAGTAAAATTGTTATCATATTGCCATGGTCTTCCTAACAAGATAGAACATGCTTGCATCAGCACAACATCGCAATCAACAGAGTAGAATTGTTATCATCTTACCAGAGTTGTACCATTGAACATAGTATGGATGAGGATGAGGTCGAGTGTTCAAAGAGAGCTTGTCCACCATGTCGGAGCTAGCCAAGTTGTTGCAACTGCCACCATCAATGATCACTCGGCACGAACGCTCCTTCACCACACACTTAGTTTGGAATAAATTGTGTCGTTGATTGTGTTCCGCTTGTTCCATTTGAACACTCTGGACCCGTTGTACGATGAGGCTTTTGTAGCAATCGGCATGGTTAGCCGCAACATGCTCCTCCTCGTCTTCTGCAGGGTCAGCTAGCAAAGCATGTGTATCTTCATCAATATCACTAGCAGAAGAATACTCACCGTTATTGAGTATGATTAAAACACACTTGTTTGGACATTGGCTCCTGATATGTTGATGCGAGGTTGTGTCCCGATCTTTCGATGAGAGCGATAAGTATCGATTTGGTGGAATCGACTTTGACGATCCGACTACAACTTACGACGACGATGCGCCTTAGCAATTGCTAAACCAACTCCGGAGTGTTATTGATCTTGCTGTGGGCACGATCAACCTGAACACGAGGTTCAATTCCTGCAAGCAACCGAAGAACAAGCAAGAACAATGGTAAAAGCAATCTGAAATTGCAAATAAGAATTGAAGGCCAAAATAAGGTGGGGTTCTATAGAAGGTCTTGACAAGGTGGCTGTCCAGCACAACTCGAAGACGCAAAGTTTGCACTTGGCTAAACTAATCAAACAAAACCCAAGTGTCTAAAGAGACGGCTACTGAGTTTATAAGAGGGATGGACATGAGAGGGATGTCTTAAGGTTGTGTGCAGCCAAGGGGGCCGCACACAACTTGGGCATGGGCCCCCACACGTTTACATGGCCCGAAACAGCCCAAAACAGTATTGTAGTACATTGTTTTAATGATTCCGGTTTATGTGCGATGAATCTGGGCCTCAGATTAGATCCATTCGAAAGATCTCGTTGTAAGCTTTCAATCAAGTCTAAGTTCACCCAAATCGGAGTCCGTATGCAAAAGTTATTCACATTTGAAGTCGGTGCTGTCTCAAGAGGCCGAATTGGATTCCAGAACGTGATGGATTTGATCTCTCTCTCTTCTTGGCTCGTGGATGATGTGTTGGAGTTGGCACAACCAAATGTGGTCATATCCATAGTAGTGATGTCCTCATCATCCTTCCTTTCTTGAATTTGAGTCGTCCTCGACTCATGCTCAACTTTTAGCTTGTCCTCAACAAAAAGTATTCTCATGTGAAGATCATCCACAAAGCTCAATATTTCTTTCCAGCATATAAAGGCATGTTGAAAGCTTGCACTCTTAGACGCTTCCTCCCCTCTGTGAAGGAAAGCCATCCAAGTAGATGTAGATGATACAGAGGATGCCGTGAAGTGTCGCCAAATTGATATAGCGTTGATCATATCCAGGACGAGCATGGTCTCATCATTCTCCCTTTCTTGAATTGGAGTCGTCCTCGACTCCATCACATTCTCCTGCAAAATATTAGTAGCGAGAAAGAGCAAAGCAACATGCATATCTTTTGTGATCAAATCAATGTCTCGTGAATAAAAATCACCCAAACACTCCCTTAATTGAAAACTATCATATAGATTATAATCGACAGTAAAGGTACTTGATATGATATTAGAATTATCAAATTGATCACATTGTTGCATAGGATGTGGAGGTCTCAGATCTGAACAAATGTATAATCTATTCACTTTGTATTCTCCTTTATCATTATGTTTGCCAACAACATGGAAAATATTTTGTGATAACCATGGCAAATCAGAATGTACAAAAATCTTCTCCTTGAAACTATCCAGATCACACAGAACATCAAATTCAATGTAACCTAAAGTATCTAAAGAAGACATCAATTTAAGCTCATCTTCTTCACTAGCAATTTGAATAACATGTCTATGTTCAGCGCAAGTGTTTAGTTCAAATATAAATGTTTCTTGTTCATTCACTAATTGTGGCGTGGATATAACTGAAGCATTATGACACAACTCTTCTTTATCACTAGGAATAGCAACCAAATCAGCAATGTGTTCCATTAATAGTTGCTCTACGATAGCATGATTCATGGACAGTTTTGTCTCTTCAAAATAATTTTCACCATGTATACAGTCCATACCTTTTACATTACCTTCTAAATCATTCTCAGTGATTGAAGGTGCAACTTCAATTTTCAACTCTTCACATACGTATGGAGAAGCAAATATCTTCTCTTTCTGCACATTTTCTTCATCACCTTTCTCATGATGTTGTTCACTTTTCTGCAAAATGTTAGCTACAATAGAAGGTGCAACAATGGGCACCTCAAATGAAGCTAAAGGCTCTTTCAAAGATTCAGCAAGCATGTTTTCAGCTCTACAAGCACATTTAATCAATTCTGAAAGACAACTATATGTTTCATCAACAAGAACATCCTAAATTTCATGATTAAGTCCACGTATAAACCTAAGCTCAATAACTTCTTCACATTCTTGTAAACCACAACGTAACAAAAATTTTTGCAAATCATGAAAGTATTCTATAACAGTTTTAGAACCTTGTTTTAAGCATTGAAGTTTAGTAAGCAAATATTCATCAACATATTCAGGAACATAATCATTTCTCATAAGTCTTTTCATGGCATTCCAAGTTTTAGGTTCTTTATCATGTCTAGATATATGCTTCCACCAATATATTGCATCTGATGTTAACACTTTCACTGCGGCACTAATTTTTTGGTTTTCAGATAAGTCATAGTTTGCAAATTCTTTGTCTACCGCTATCTCCCAATTAATATATGCATTAGGATCGAACTTTCCACCAAAAGTAGGCAATTCAAACTTGATTTTACCTTGTCATCATCAGTTGATGAACCCGTGGCGATGTGTGGTGGGGCGACCGAGGCAGCGGGTCCATGCTGGGAAGCCGGGGCAGCAATGGGAACCCGTTGTGCACGTTGTAAATCATTGTTGTTGCTTAGGAGACGAGGCGGAGGACTGGAAGTTCCAGGGGCAGCAGCTGCAAGCATATCATCAAGTCTAGACAAAATAGTAGTAAAGGTAGTGTTAGCAACTCCCTAAGCAGTCTCGATGGACCGGAGACGGTCTTCTTGCAGCGACATTCGCTCATTAGTGAGTCGTACATTGCCCTTCATGCGTGGAGAATGATGCAGTGAACTCTTGTCACCTGACATGGTTAGTAGCAAAAAAGGAAACACAAAGGTTTATGTAATTCCCTATCAACTACTAGGAAGTGGAGAAAAGTCGCTCAACTCTCAAGCCTTAACCAAAGGTCTTACAAGTTCTTACCGTGCTGCAGGAGTTGTCGGCCGTTGGCGGTGTCAAAAGTTATCCCAAGCTTGGATAAAGTGATTGCCAAGGGACCGAACAAACGTACGAGCGTAGAATATGTGGAGCTGGGTAGGCTATACTTTTTCCTATACAATCTGATGATTTAGTTATTGTAATGATAAGTAATGACCCAAACTAGAATTCACAAGTCCTAGTTGCCGATCTCAAAGATATAAGCGAATTTCAAGGCAACTCACGCGCAAAGATGATGGTACTTATGCAATCAAGAAATGAGCTATAAAAAATAAGTGAGGCACCAAAAGCTCTATTGCACAAGTCATAGAGAGACGCTACCTTATTGCTTCAAACATGTAAAAAGGGCACAAGATTGCTCAACAATTAATACAATTGCACAATCTGAAATAATGAACACAAGTTAGGGTTTTGCTCAATGTAGTGCGACCGGCCACTATTTTCTTTTTCTTCTTCTCTTTTTTTTCCTTTTGGCTCTTTCTTTCTCTTTTATTTCTGAGTGACTTTAGGCCAACACTACTATGAACAAATTTTTGGAAATCCCTAACTCGATGTCACAAGATAGTATGATATGATAATTCAAGATTATGCAATGTATAACAGCCGTAAGCAATATCAAATAGCTAGTCTCAATTGAGATCAAAGTATTCGAAAAGGATGAATTGGTTCCCAAAGGTATGTACACTGATATTTTTTGGGTTTTATGGATTGTGGATGCTACTGGACTCAACCAACTCAAAGGAACAAAGATAGAACATGAATTGAAGCAAGATACCCAAATTCAATGTTTCTAGGGCAGCAGATTTGTCGCATAGATTAAAGCTTCAAAACGACCAAATTTAGAAGGTTTACTATGGAAAGAATTGAAGCTTATGTCCTCAGCTTTCAAAAGAGTACAAGAACATGCAATTTGGAGCTCGGTTGTGAAAGTTGTGTCCTGATGCGAGGTTGTGTCCCGATCTTTCGATGAGAGCGATAACTATCGATTTGGTGGAATCGACTTTGACGATCCGACTACAACGTACGACGACGACGCGCCTTAGCAATCGCTAAACCAACTCCGGAGTATTATTGATCTTGTCGTGGGCACGATCAACCTGAACACGAGGTTCAATTCCTGCAAGCAACCGAAGAACAAGCAAGAACAATGGTAAAAGCAATCTGAAATTACAAATAAGAATTGAAGGCTAAAATAAGGTGGGGTTCTATTGAAGGTCTTGACAAGGTGGCTGTCCAGCACAACTCGAAGACGCAAAGTTTGCACTTGGCTAAACTAATCAAACAAAACCCAAGTGTCTAAAGCGACGGCTACTGAATTTGATAGGAGGATAGGTCCCGACCTTTCGATGAGAGAGGGATAGATTCGATTGGGTGGAAGAAGACGTTGGCGATCCGACTACACCGTCCCCAGACGATGCGCCTTAGCAATCGTTACACCGACTTCCGAAGTTGTTATTGATCTTGCGGTGCACGATCAAACGACCACGAAGGCCTTTGTCCCTGCAAGCAATCGAAGAACACGCAAGAACAAGATGAACAAGCACTGAAATTATAATTGAAACCACGAGTTCATTCAGAATCACAAAAGAGGGGTTTCCGATGACAAGTAATTCGGGCGGTTTAGCCAACACGCGCGATTACAAGAAGTAGCAACTGCTATCTTTGATCTAAAAAAAAAACCCACCATCTAATGGCAGCGGCTGGCTGTTTTTATTGTGGAGAGGCGTCTAGGAACCCTAGGGTGCAGCCTTAAGTGGGCTTTCCTTGTTACAAGGCCAAATGCCCACTTTTGACTTGGACTGAAAAAGTGACGCTACTTGATTGAACGATTCCCGTCAACTCAGAAGGAGTTTGGATGTGATTCCAGATCCGTTGGAAAGTAGACTTGATAAGCTTTCAGTGAAGTACAAGAACGCCCAAAACGGAGTCCGGATGTAGCCGTGGCGGCCGAAACAAGTCAGCCCTGTCCTGGAGTCAAATCTGAACCGAACTCGTGCACTTCTCTTCTATCCTTCATCTTGGTTGGTTCCTCACCCAAGTTCCTGAGGCAAAAGACATCATCACAAGAATTAAATAGCATTCCATCCATTAAAATATTCGTATGAAGCCCGAGGAACGAATTCACCGTAATTGAGTTGACGGCGCGAGCTCGAGTAATCGGTCCATGTATTACAGCAACGGGACCGATTGATGCGTAGGTGATGGATTTGCAGGTGTGGCTATATCCATAGAAGTGATGTCCTCATCATCCTCCCTTCTTGTATTGGAGTCGCCCTCGACTCAAGCTCGCCCTCTTCTCCAAAGTATGGCTTTAAATCTGCAATGTTAAATGTGGGAGAGACCCCAAAATCTGCAGCAACTCAAGCTTATATGCATTATCGTTAACTTTTTCCAATACTTTAAAAGGGCCATCATGAGGCATCAACTTAGACTCTCTTAATTGAGGAAAACGGTCCTTCCGTAAATGCAACCAAACAAGATCTCCAGGTTCAAAAGTTACATGTTTCCTTCCTTTACTACCAAGAAGTTTATATTTCTCATTCATAGACTCAATGTTCGCTTCGTTGTCTCATGCAATTTTAACATCAGTTCAAAGACGTTGTGTAGCATCAAAATTCAGTTTCTCCAAGGCGGAATAGGTAATAAATCAATGGGAGCACGAGGAACAAAACCATACACAATCTCAAAAGGGCACAACTTAGTAGTAGAATGCAGCGAACGGTTATACGCAAACTCAATGTGAGGCAAGCACACTTGGTTTGAAACAAATTATGTCGCTGGTTACATTGATTTTCCCCATTTGGGCACTCAACACGCGCCGAACAACAAGGCTCTCATAATGTTCGCATTTTCAAAGACCAATATGTTCTTCTTCCTTCTCATGTCCACTTCCCGCATGGTCAATGGCAAGCATAGCATATGTCTCATCATCCAAATCACTAGCGTAAGAATACTCACCAAGATCCCGCACAATCAAGACACGCTTGCTTGGGCAATCTTTCCTCACATGCCCAAATCCCTTGCATTGTAGGCACCGAATATCCTCGCTCTTCCGTGGATGCAACGGACGGCGCTCTTGGCGGGTGTTGGTCTTGACCCTTTGTTGCTTCAGATGCTGCGGCATTGGTTTTGTTGGAGGCGTGTGTGGCGGTGCTAGTGGTACCTTGTGAAGATGCACGGTTTGGGGCATTTCTTTGAAGCACGTGGATGCCATGATGTAGTCCGACTGCGAAACATTAGTCCTGCGCGACGCCCCTGCACTTCCCTTTCACTTTACAAGCAAGATGGAATAAACGAGTGATAGAATTGTATTCCTTGTAAGCTAATATGTCACGAATTTCACGGGTCACCCTCCCATAAATCTAGCCATAGCAGCTTCCTCTTCTTCCACTAACCCACAACGCAACATGCCTGCTTGTAGTTCCCGATAATATTCTTCTACTGATTTGCTACCTTGTCTCAATTGTCTGCAGCTTATGTAATAAATCTAGTGCATGATACGAAGGAACAAATCTAGCTCGCATGATCCTTTTCAAAGCATCCCAAGTTTGTGGCACATTGTTTGGGGTCTTATTACGATACTCGCGCCACCAAACGGAGGCAAAATCAATAAACTCACTAGTTGCAGCTCTAACCCTCTTGTGTTCGGAAAATCATAGCAAGCAAATTTCGATCTCTGACTAGTTCCCAAGTGAGGTATGCATCGGTCATATTTCCCATCAAAAGGTGGCATGTGAATTTGATTGATCCTAGGAGTCATCATGTTCACGCACTGCTCGCCGTGGTGGTCGCAAACCCATACCATGGCGGTTGCGGTGTAGCTGTCGTTGTGGCCTATCATCCTCCTCTTCCTCAACTTCGTGTCCGCCGATAGTCCTGTTCATTGTCTCTCGCAACGCTGCTCACATGTCCATCACGGGCGCCCACGATCCCTCTCCTCAAGTCGCTGCAAGAATGCCGCAAGGAGGTGTTGATTGCGCCCACGTAAACTTCCAACGCGGTGATTTTGGTGTTGGTGTCAATTTGAATCGCCTCCAATTGACCAAGGCGGTCATTGGTAACACGAACGTCCTCATCAAGCGATCGGTGTGAAGCCTCATTTGGCGCTCGAAGTCAGACGATCCCGATCCCGTGCGAGGTGAATGTTGTCCCCTTTATCGGCTTCCGATCCTGCCATGGTTAGAGAAAACAAAGAAAAAAAAAGGCTAACACCAAGTAACAAGATTATCCCTATCTACAAGTTTTTTTTGGGAGGGTCACAAAACTCTCTTAGATGAACTCAGGAGACCCTAAAAACAAAATTTGCACAAAGGACTTTTGGCAAAACCAGGTATAATCTCTCTCTCTCTCTGAACTTTGATTTGCAATTGATCTAGTGCGGCTTTTGAAATCAGACTTGCCTTTTCTTCTTCTCGATTTGGTGCGGCTTTTCTATCTGCACTTGCCTTTTTCTTCTCTCGATTTGGTGCGGCTTTTCTATATGCACTTGCCTTTTTTTAACTCCTTGATTTGGTGCGGCTCTTGTATACGCACCGGCCTTTTTTTTTATATATATATTTGGAAACTGATATTTATTTTGGTAAACACAGAGAATCAAGCGGATTAGTAAACAAAGCAAGGAAATCGCAACCCAATTTGATCTCCCACACTAGACGAAACAAACTCAACTCCGATCCGATCTACTAACGAATACGACTCAAATTATGAACGAATCGTGACAAAAACATGACTGAACTCAAACTCTAAAGGATGAAACTAAAGACCAGCAACTTGACTCGTCAAGCAACCGTGAATTCAACAAGCCGAGAACTAAAGTAGCAAAAGCAAGGGCACAAACTGTTTTGGACAAGGGAGATCTAATCGCCTATTTGTTTTTTTATGGTTTTCTGGATCAGAGGTAAAATAATGGATGGGAAAAAATCTCTCACCGATCAACCTTGAGCTCGATACCACGTGATAGGAGGATAGGTCCCGACCTTTCGATGAGAGAGGATAGATTCGATTGGGTGGAAGAAGACGCTGGCGATCCGACTACACCGCCCCTGCACGATGCGCTTTAGCAATCGTTACACCGACTTCGGTTGTTATTGATCTTGCCGTGCACGATCAACTCGACCACGAAGGCCTTTGTCCCCGCAAGCAATCAAGAACACGCAAGAACAAGATGAACAAGCACTGAAATTATAATTGAAACCACGAGTTCATTCAGAATCACAAAAGAGGGGTTTCTGATGACAAGTAATTCGGGCGGTTTAGCCAACACGCGCGATTACAAGAAGTAGCAACTGCTATCTTTGATCTAAAAAAAAAACCCACCATCTAATGGCAGCGGCTGGCTGTTTTTATTGTGGAGAGGCGTCTAGGAACCCTAGGGTGCAGCCTTAAGTGGGCTTTCCTTGTTACAAGGCCAAAGGCCCACTTTTGACTTGGACTGAAAAAGTGACGCTGCTTGATTGAACGATTCCGTCAACTCAGAAGGAGTTTGATGTGATTCCAGATCCGTTGGAAAGTAGACTTGATAAGCTTTCAGTGAAGTACAAGAACGCCCAAAACGGAGTCCGGATGTAGCCGTGGCGGCGAAACAAGTCAGCCCTGTCCTGGAGTCGAATCTGAACCGAACTCGCACTTCTCTTCTATCCTTCATCTTGGTTGGTTCCTCACCCAAGTTCCTGAGGCAAAGGACATCATCACAAGAATTAAATAGCATTCCATCCATTAAAATATTCGTATGAAGCCCGAGGAACGAATTCACCTGGTAATTGAGTTGACGTGCGCGAGCTCGAGTAATCGGTCCATGTATTACAGCAACGGGGACCGATTGATGCGTAGGTGATGGATTTGCAGGTGTGGCTATATCCATAGAAGTGATGTCCTCATCAGAATTTATAAGAGGGATGGACGTGAGAGGGATGTCCTAGGGTTGTGTGCAGCCAAGGGGGGCCGCACACAACTTGGGCTTGGGCCCCACACGTTTACAAGGCCCGAAACAGCCCAAAACAATATTGTAGTATATTGTTTTAATGATTCCGTTTGATGTACGATGAATCTGGGCCTGAGATTAGATCCATTCGAAAGATCTTGTTGTAAGCTTTCAATCAAGTCTAAGTTCACCCAAATCGGAGTCCGTATGCAAAAGTTATTCATATTTGAAGTCGGTGCTGTCTCAGGAGGCCGAATTGGATTCCAGAACGTGATGGATTTGATCTCTCTCTCTCTTCTTGGCCCGTGGATGATGTGTTGGAGTTGGCACAACCAAATTTGGTCATATCCGTAGTAGTGATGTCCTCATCATATGTCCATAGCCTTTACATTGATGACATTGCACATCTCGAGTCCTGCCAGTTGATGCTACAGATGATGAGCTCGTAGGATGGTCCGGTGCAATTGTTTTCCTTACCGCGGATGCTTTGGAAGCACCAACGAAAGAAACCCGAGGCTCGTCAGTTGTCGAAGTAGGAGCAGAAGGAGTAGCACGAGCAGCAGTAGTACTGGGTGTACGTCCAATTGTTAGCACGACCTGCAGAAAAGCTAGCTCTTTTGCTTGCACGTTGACCCTGCACTTCTCGTTCAGCTTTGCATGCAAGATGGAACAAACGGGTGATGGAATTGTACTCTTTATAGTCGAGAATATCTTGAATTTCACGATTTAACCCACCCAGAAACCTAGCCATGGCAGCTTCTTCATTCTCAACTTGCTCACATCTAAGCATACCCATTTGCAATTCTTGATAATATTCTTCTACAGAGTTACTACCTTGCCTCAATTGTTGCAATTTATTTAAAAGATCACGCGCATAATATGAAGGAACAAATCTAGAGCGCATGATTCTTTTTAAGTCTTCCCAAGTACGCAAGATTTGGATTTTTATGCTTATATTCGCTCCACCAAATGAAGCAAAGGCGATAAATTCACTAGTGGCGCTTTAACTCGCTTGTCATCCGGATAATCATGGCAATCAAATTTTTGTTCGATTTCTAATACCCATTGAAGATAAGCATCAGGATCATATTTGCCATCAAAAGGTGGGATTGTGAATTTGATCTTACCAAGTGAGGCGTCAATTGCACATACGTTATGTTGCAAAGGAACCATACCAGTGCGGTTGCGTTGACGTCGACGACGTAGACGTGCATCTACCTCCCCAACCTCAGTGTCCCGATAGAACTAGGCGTTTAGGGCCTCAAAACGCCCCCGGAAGTTCGGCAAAATTTAACCTTTCCTGTTGATAGAACTAGGCGTCCCGATCTTTTGATGAGAGGAGGTAGCGTCGATCTGGTGGAGGGCGTAGTTGGCGGCCCGACTACAACGAACCCGACGTTGCGCCTTAGCGACCGGTACACCACCCTCTTGAAGGTTATTGATCCCGCGAGAAGCGCGACCAACCTGACCACGAAGGTTTTTGTTCCTGCGAGCAATCGAAGAACCAGCAAGAACAAGGGATTACAAGCAACTCAATGGCAAATATGAATTCAGATCGGTTCTGAAATAAAAACACTCGAAGTTGGGGTTCCGATGAACAAGTAGACGGGCGGCCTAGTCGGCATGCGCGAGTACAAGCAGTAGCAATGGCTAACTGAATCAAACAAAACCCAAAACCCTAACTATGGTGGCGGCTGGCTAATTATAGACCAAGGGCGAGCAGCACTGGGCCTTAACATGGGCCTACTGATTACAACTCGAAATAAAGACTAGAGCCCAATTAGACTCGGACTGGAAAAGTGTTCTGGATTGTTTTGCGTATTCCCGTTGACTCAGAAGGAATTTGGAGGTGATCTCGGATCGGTTGGAAAGAGGACGACCAGAGCTTTCGTTCTTGTACTCGTAGACCTCCAGAAGTGATGAGAACCCGTTGGGTGAATTCCCGATCTTTCGATGAGAGGGCGTGGGATAACTCGATTGGTAGAGGAGACGACGTTCATGGCCCGACTACAGCCTTCCAAGGACGTTGCGCCTTAGCAACCGATACACCCCCTCCTATGGCTGCCGCGATCTTGTGGAGCGTGGCACCCCGGCCACTAGGGCACTCGTCCTACAAGCAATCGAAGAACTAGCAAGAACAAGTAGAACAAGTACTGAATTACTAGATGTAATTGAAGGTTTCAAACTCAATCTCCAATAAGGTGGGGTTCCGAAGAAAGAAGACGGGGGGGGGGGGGGCTAATCCACCCCGCGCGCTTACAAGCAAGTAGCGAGAGCTAAACTTGATCTAAACAAAACCCAAGTGTTCCTGGTGGCGGCTAAGGGGAATATGAACGTGGAAGGGTCGACCACAAGGGTGCTGGGGTCGAGCTCCAACCCTAGGACGCATCCCTAATGGACCCAACTTGATACACGGCCCATTGTGCCAAAATATGGTGGCGCAGCACCCTGGACAGAAAAACCTCTCGGTAGTAATTTGACGATTGCGGTCGCCTCAGAACTGATATGGACATGAGTTCGGATCGATATGAAAATAGACTTCATCAGAAATCCTCGAAGTACTTGAACGCCCCAATCCGAGTCCATATGCGACCGTGGCGTCCGTCACAAGTTGGTGTTGTGCTGCAGTCCGAATCCAGCCTGCGCGAATCCGCTTCCTTTCGGTCCTCTCCTTGGTTCCTAAGCAAAACAAGAGTGCACACGTCTCCACAGTCTAAACATGATGGACATGAACTCAAGAGTGAACTCACCTGATGATTAAGTTGACGAGCACGGGCACGAGTAATAGGACCAGTAATAAGTGGTACTTGTGTAGGCGTGGATGTATCTTGTGTAGGCATGGATGTATCGTTGGTGTTGATGTCCTCATCAAGAAGCCTTCTGGATCAAAAGTTATGGCCGTTTGAATTTGACCATCTCTGGAAGTCCGAATCTGATTCCAATTTGCTCTTCCTTCCGGACGCGAACTCCTTTGTGCATTGTGGGTCTTATCCATGGTTCCTAAGAATAATCACATCATCACAAAAATTAAATAGCATCACATTCATTGTATAATTAATTGGAATACTTAGGAACGCCTTCACCTGATGATTTAGTTGACGTGCACGGGCTCGAGTGAGTGGTCCTTGAAGTGGTGGTTCATCCTGGTGAGTGGAGTTATTGCTGGTTGTATCCATTGTGGAGATGTCCTCATCATCCTCCCTCTCTTGAAATGGAGTCGTCCTCGACTCAAGCTCATCTTCATCACCCATGTACGGCTTCAAATCAGCAACATTGAAAGAATTGCTTACACTGTAGTCTGCACGCAAATCAAGCTTTTATGCATTATCATTTATCTTAGCAATCACTTTAAAAGGACCATCAGCTCTAGGCATCAATTTAGACTTTCGCAAATCAGGAAACCTATCCTTTCTCAAGTGCAACCAAACAAGATCTCCAGGTTCAAAAGTTAATTCCTTCCTACCTTGACTACCAGCAGCTCTATATCTAGCAAGCATGCGCTCAATGTTATCTTTAGTAGTCTCATGTAATTTCAGCACAAAATCAGCACGTTTAGTAGCATCTAAGTTTACTTTTTCAGAACATGGTAATGCAAAATATCAATGGGTGCACGAGGATTGAAACCATATACCACCTGAAAAGGAGTCATCTTGGTAGTAGAATGCAATGAGCGGTTGTAAGCAAACTCCACATGAGGTAGGCACTCTTCCCACATCTTCAAATTGTTCTTCAAAATAGCTCTCAACATTGTAAACAACGCTACATTGGCGACTTCACCGCCATCGCTTGAGGGTGACATGTAGTAGAAAATAAAAGCTTGGTACCCGTTTCTTCCAAGCGCCCGCCAAAATGACTCAAAATTTTGCATCCCGATCCGACACAATTGTGGAAGGCACTCCATGTAGGCGAACTATCTCCACGAAAAACAAGTCAAGAATGTTTGTAGCATCATCGCTCTTATGACAAGGTATAAAATGTGCCATCTTAGAAAACCGATCCACGACAACAAATATGCTATCCCTTCCACTCTTTGTCCTAGGTAGGCCTAAAACAAAGTCCATTGAAATATCCTCCCATGGAACACTAGGAACAGGAAGAGGCATATATAAACCATGTGGGTTCAGTCGTGACTTAGCTTTATTGCAAGTAGAACAGCGAGAGATATAGCGCTCCACATCGAGCCTCATCTTTGGCCAATAGAAATGGTTGGCCAACACATCCTCTGTCTTCTTCACACCAAAGTGGCCCATCAGTCCTCCTCCATGTGCTTCCTGAAGCAACAACAAACGAACAGATCCAGCTGGAATGCATAGCTTGTTAAAACGAAACACAAAACCATCATTAACAATGAACTTATTCCAAATTCTTCCTTCCTTACAATTTAGCAAAACATCTTTAAAATCATCATCAAGCGCATATTGCTCTTTAATCGTTTCCAAGCCAAAGATTTTAGAGTCTAGTTGTGAAAGCATGGTATATCGTCGAGATAAAGCATCAGCAATAACATTATCCTTCCTCTTCTTGTGTTTGATAACATAAGGGAAAGACTCAATGAATTCTACCCATGTTGCATGCCTACGGTTCAACTTATTTTGGCTACGAATGTGCTTCAAGGATTCATGATCAGAGTGTATAACAAACTCTTTGGGCCACAAGTAATGTTGCCAAGTCTGTAATGTTCGAACCAGTGCATACAATTCCTTATCATAAGTTGAGTAGTTCAAACGAGGCCCAGATAATTTCTCAGGGAAATTGTGAGATTGCATGGTGTTCCACTAACCATTGTTTCAGATCGTGATGTAAAATTCATGAGTTACTTTTGGAAGACATTATGGGCAAAGCTAGGAACAAAGTTGTTGTTTTCTACAACGTGTCACCCACAAATAGATGGACAAACTGAAGTGGTGAAATGCTCTTGAGGACAATGATCAAGAAGAATTTGAAAGAGTGGGAGGATTGCTTGTCACATATGGAGTTTGCATACAATAGGGTGGTACATTCTACTACTCAACTTTGTCCTTTTGAGGTAGTGTATGGTTTCAAACCTATAACACCACTTGATTTGTTGCCACTTCCTTTACAAGAACGTACTAATATGGATGCTTCTAAACGTGCTGATATTGTTAAGAAACTTCATACAACCACTAAAGAAGTAATTGAAAAGAAGATACTTTCTTATGGTGATAGAACCAACAAGTCTAGAAAGAAAAAGCTTTTTGAGCCAGGTGACTTGGTTTGGGTTCACTTGAGAAAGGAATGTTTTCCAGAAAAAAGGATGATGAGGATATCCCAAACAACACTCATTCTCTTAGTCATGGGGCAGACTTGGTTGACGCTACAAGTCCCTCTCAAATTGTTGATGCCAATACTACACACAAAGGTCCTATGACAAGAGCTCGATTGAAACAAATGCAACAAGAGGTGAATCTATTCCTTAATGATTGCAATCATACTATTAGTGAGAATTGTTTACTACCTAATGGGAATACATTGCTTGTTCTCAGGTTTGAATCACATGTCACATGGGAGAACAAGGATGAGCTGGACAGGTGTGGTGATGCTACTGTCCAGAATTTCTTGGTTGTGCATTTGATGAGGACATCGCTACCATGGACACGACCACCTCCTCGACCAGTCCGACCATCTCCTCAACAAGTTGGGCTTCACCTTTGACTACTCGGGAACCCGATAAGGCAATACAACTTTAGAACCGACAAGGCAAGACGAGTTGGTCCTGCAAGACTTCTTTTGGACCAGACCATTTTGGTTGGTTTGTATGTTAAGATTGAAAACAATTAGAGCCTTTGTTTTAGCCTATTATGAAGCAAACTGCACATGGGCTATTGTTTTTATTGATTGGGCCAAGTCCAGCCCATGTAGAACTAAGGGCAGGGGTTGCCCTCACTATATATACCCACATGTAACCTCCCTTCTAGGGTGACCCATGAATTTGAACCAGCAGCCCCCATTTCTTGTCTCTAAGGTTTGAGTGTGCAGCAGCCACCCCATTGGAGATTGAGAGATTTGCATGTTCTAGCTGTTGTTCTTGTGTATTCCTTTGGATTTGCAATGAATAAATAGTTTACTTTCCGTGGTCAAGTAGACAAAGACCAAATCGTGTAGTTGGGCGAAATTCATTTGTCACAGGTTGTTGCTTGAGCAGCGGTTGGTGCCATCGGTTCGTCAAGTTGCACGGGTCAAGTCCCCCCCAATCCTACGTCGAGAAGATCGGGCAATACCCCCGCATCAGAGGAAGTCCAAATTGATGCCTAGAGGTGATGGTCCATTCAAAGTTCTTGCGAAGATTAATGATAATGCTTACAGGATTGAACTTCCAGGAGATGACTACACTGTAAGTTCTACTTTTAATGTTTCAGATTTATCTCAGTATTTTGGACCACAGGAAACAGAGTTGAGGACAACTCCTTTTCAAGAGGGGGAGGTCAGTGGGCATTACTTCGACTACACCGACATCATCTTCACCATCTTTTTTCAAGGGCCTATAACACAATCACGTGCGAAAATATTAGCTCAAAATGTCGCATTGCTTTTAACTGACCATAACATAACTTCCAACGAGAATTGGATGTTTCCTTATGTGACTATTTTTTGTGTTCTCAGATATGAAGGTATTGGAACTTGGTGTGTCCAGCGGGAGGAGCGAGAGGACGGAGACCAAAAGGAGACAACAAGAGCATTGCTAATGTTGGGAAACCACGTGGCCCAGTGAAAAGCCCACGATGGTCCCTTAGCCGAAACCCTAGTGATGAGGACACCACTTCTTCAGTTCCAACCACATCACCTGCTGCTACCACACCTCCAGACATGATTCAAGGATCGATGACTCGATCCCGTGCACGTGGACTGAACTGTGTGATTCTCCTAAGGAATGATGGTCAAGAAGATGGCAACAAATAAAAGGGGTGCTGCGCCACCCATCATTTGGGCTGGACCCATGTAATAAAATCTAATTTTAGACAGATTATGGAAGGATGGGAGGAGATTTCGGCCCTTCCATAGTGCTGGCCGAAATTACCTCCCCCTCCATCTATTTAGTTGGGTTCGAGTTCCTCTTGTAAGGCGGGTTTTTCTTTGTGTTAGTTTAGCCATTGTGCAAACTCTGCTCTTCAGTTATGTCAGTCGACCACCTGCGAGACAGCCTTTGAGAACCCCACTTTTGAGTGAATCAAATTACTATTGCAGATTCATTGTTGCCTCTATCTTATTCTTGCTAGTTCTTCGATTGCTCACAGGAATTGAACCTCGTGTTCAGGTTGATCGTGCTACCCAGCAAGGTCAATAGCCTTCGGAGTTGGTTCAACGATTGCTAAGGCGCACACGACCTATTCGTTTGTAGTCGAATCGCGAGAGTCACCTCCACCAGAATCGAAAGTTATCTTCTCATCGAAAGATCGGGCACTCCGACTCTATCAAGTGGTATCAGATTTCAGGTTCATCGGTGAGAGTTAGTAGATCATTTCTTTTTCAAACCTAAAGTCCAGAAAAGACCTTAGCAATATGATACTGATTCTTTGCATACTGGTCGAACTAATCAATATTCCCTCATCTTTAAAGGAAAGAAAATTGTATTGCACCCAATGACTCCTGAACAAATTGTTAAAGATGAACTCGCTAGGACAACTAGAGAGAAAAACAAGAAACATACTCTAACTGAAAATCAAGTTGTAGCTACAGAATTCTTGCAACAAAACGCCCAATATCAATTTGCTCAATCCGATTTGAAATTCAAGTCTCCTGTGTTGCTAGCTACTCAAGCTGAATTGGATGATTGCCTTGCTCGTGCTTCTAGTTGCTTTGCTCTCATGTGCACACAGGTTCTATTTTCGTTGGATGATATGCCGCCTTCTTTGCACCCGTCGTCACTAACCTTTTGCGTGAATATTCGATGTTTTCCCACAAGACGTCGGCCGGACTTCCACCTATCCGGCATTGAACATCGATTGACCTTATTCCAGAGCATCATTGCCCAATCGCGCACCGCATCGCACCAATCCTGAGGAAACAAAAGAAATTCAACGTCAAGTCCAGGCATTAATAGATAAGGGGTACGTTCGTGAATCTCTTAGCCCATGTGCTGTTCCTGTGCTCCTCGTGCCCAAGAAAGATGGGACCTGGCGTATGTGTGTTGATTGTCGTGACATTAACAACATTACAATCCGCTATCGTCATCCTATTCCCAGGTTAGATGATATGCTTGATGAATTAAGTGGTGCTCGTTTGTTCTCCAAAATTGATTTGCATAGTGGATACCATCAGATTCGTATGAAGCTAGGGTTATAGATCTAACGGTACAGATTAAAACCAAAGAAAGAACTGAGATGGCTACGCGGCCTCACCTGAATGGTCAGATGAAGATCGGACGGCGGATGAAGCTCGCGAAGGTCGGCGACGGCGTAGCGGATAGAAGTGGCCGGAGCTGAGGAAAACGACGCGGTCGACGGAGCTCCGGTGGTTCTCCAACGTGAAGAAGTGGTCCACTCGATGTGGCTTGCTTCGGTGAACTCGGGACGGGGTCGGAGTACGGCGGAGCGATTCGGACGACGACGAGAGGAAGCAAAAACAACGGCGACGAGAGAAAGCAACTACGGCGAGCAACAGTGGGCGCTAGAGGGGGTCTCGGCGTGCGTGCAAGGAGTCAAAAGACGCGGCGTTGAGTCCTCTCCAGAACGCGGTCACCAACTGGGCTTAAATGGCCACGACGTGCGCGAAATTGCCGGCGGTAATCACGGCCATCAAAGCCCACGTCCTTCCGGCGATCTCGCGGGGACGAAGCGACGTGGCGAAATCCCAAGCGTTTGTCCGCAGCGATCCAACGGCACATGCGTTCGGGCGACGTGGCGCAACGGCAGCTGCTGGATCTCAATCGGACGGCTTGGGTGCGAGGCGGTTAGGGTTTGCGGCGAACTGGGCCGGGCTACGCACAGTGCTGGGCCTGCCCAGTACTATTCACCCGATTTATAAAGCATTTCTGATTAAACAAAAATCAAATAGATAAACAAAGATGATATAAATAGTAAAAATACCCAGAAAAATTCTAGAAAATACTTTGAGGCATATGGAACTCAAATAAAATATTTTCAATAAAACTTTGCTGAAATTTTGTATGAATTTAATTGAATTCAAGAAAGGTCAGAAATGAATAAAGAGGAGGCTAAGGGTACTGGCTTGAATTGGGTTCGACCCGATTCTAGGGTTCTTCGGCCATGGCAGAGATGAGGGAAATTGGCGATGGTTCAGTGGATATGAGTAGAAGAAAAGAGAGAGGAAGTGAAGGGCATCACAAGGCGATCACAGAGCGTCTTTTATAGCCGACGATTTCCTAAAGCGAAGCTCGGACAGCAAGTATGAAAGCTTCGAAGGTTTTGCGGCGCTGCACAGGAGAAGGCATGGGCGTCGCAGCGGGAAATCCGGAGAGGATGGCGGCGTGGCAAGGAGAGGACGATGACGTGGTCTCGGGCGGTGCGAATCACAGTGATTGACGATTACAAAGGATGGCGCGAGTTGGTTCTCTGCATCGGGGCTTCGATGCGCTGAGGAAGACGAAGGCTGAGGCCTTCGGCTGGCAGATGGGCCGAACAGGGAAATGGGGTCCACATGTCAGCGAAAGGCGAGGTGACCTCAAGCAATTTCAGCGAACAGAGCCGAGTTTGGTTCACTGAATTAGTTATTTATATTATCTCAGAATTAATGAAAAATTTACTACGTGTACTAGAGCTAGATTAGAACCTACCACAAAAAATTCAGATCTATTGGAAGCATGTATGATTTATAGAAATTCTAACAAGCCACTGTGCACATAATTGTGTTCTCTGTTTTTGAATTTTATCGAAGTTTATGTCTTATCAAAACTTTTTAAAACTTTTTATAAGAGTTTATCTTGTCCACATAAGTATTCACTAAAAATTTGGATTTAATATATTTTATATTTTATTTATAAAAATTCTTACAATCTGATTCTTATATTTTCGGCAATTCTGTTTTTCAATTTTTATAAATAACAAACCTAAAGATTATCTGATAATATTTTAACTGAAGATGAATCTATCCAGGGAGAAGGTAATAAAAATATTTTCACATCGAAATTATGAACATTTATTTTCGGACATTTTTATTATTACTAGTCTTGCTTCATTAAATTACCTTTCTATTCATCATTTAATATTTTTTTATGACTTTAAAAATTATATTTTGTGTTCTGGGTAGCTCCTATAATTTTTACAGAAATTTTTCTTATTTTGTTGTTTTACAAATCTTTTCTTACTACTTAAGTAATGGTTGATTGTTTAGAAAAAGAAAAAGGAAATGAATACAGTAAATGAAGAACACAGAGAGGAAGCTCACAGAACAAGAGATGACGCCTTGGAGGAATCTCGGGCATGCATAGCTGGTGGCGACCATTTAGCCTATTATGAAGCAAACTGCACATGGGCTATTGTTTTTATTGATTGGGCCAAGTCCAGCCCATGTATAACTAAGGGCAGGGGTTGCCCTCACTATATATACCCACCTGTAACCTCCCTTCTAGGGTGACCCACGAATTTGAACCAGCAGCCCCCATTTCTTGTCTCTAAGGTTTGAGTGTGCAGCAGCCACCCCCTTGGAGATTGAGAGATTTGCATGTTCTAGCTGTTGTTCTTGTGTATTCCTTTGGATTTGCAGCTGCAACAGCGTCTACTTTCCGTGGTCAAGTAGACAAAGACCAAATCGTGTAGTTGGGCGAAATTCATTTGTCACAGGTTGTTGCTTGAGCAGCGGTTGGTGCCATCGGTTCGTCAAGTTGCACGGGTCAAGTCCCCCCCCAATCCTACGTCGAGAAGATCGGGCAATACCCCCGCATCAGAGGAAGTCCAAATTGATGCCTAGAGGTGATGGTCCATTCAAGGTTCTTGCGAAGATTAATGATAATGCTTACAGGATTGAACTTCCAGGAGATGACTACACTGTAAGTTCTACTTTTAATGTTTCAGATTTATCTCAGTATTTTGGACCACAGGAAATAGAGTTGAGGACAACTCCTTTTCAAGAGGGGGAGGTCAGTGGGCATTACTTCGACTACACCGACATCATCTTCACCATCTTTTTTCAAGAGCCTATAACACAATCACGTGCGAAAATATTAGCTCAAAATGTCGCATTGCTTTTAACTGACCATAACATAACTTCCAACGAGAATTGGATGTTTCCTTGTGTGACTACTTTTTGTGTTCTCAGATATGAAGGTATTGGAACTTGGTGTGTCCAGCGGGAGGAGCGAGAGGACGGAGACCAAAAGGAGACAACAAGAGCATTGCTAATGTTGGGAAACCACATGGCCCAATGAAAAGCCCACGATGGTCCCTTAGCCGAAACCCTAGTGATGAGGACACCACTTCTTCAGTTCCAACCACATCACCTGCTGCTACCAACCTCCAGACATGATTCAAGGACCGATGACTCGATCCCGTGCACGTGGACTGAACTGTGTGATTCTCCTAAGGAATGATGGTCAACAAGATGGCAACAAATAAAAGGGGTGCTGCACCACCCATCATTTGGGCTGGACCCATGTAATAAAATCTAATTTTAGACAGATTATGGAAGGATGGGAGGAGATTTCGGCCCTTCCATAGTGCTGGCCGAAATTACCTACCCCTCCATCTATTTAGTAGGGTTCGAGTTCCTCTTGTAAGGCGGATTTTTCTTTGTGTTAGTTTAGCCATTGTGCAAACTCGCTCTTGATTATGTCGATCGACCACCATGAGACAGCCTTTGAGAACCCCACTTTTGAGTTGAATCAAATTACTATTGCAGATTCATTGTGGCCTCTATCTTATTTTTGCTAGTTCTTCGATTGCTCACAGGAATTGAACCTCGTGTTCAGGTTGATCGTGCTACCCAGCAAGGTCAATAGCCTTCGGAGTTGGTTCAACGATTGCTAAGGTGCACACGACCTATTCGTTTGTAGTCGAATCGCGAGAGTCACCTCCACCAGAATCGAAAGTTATCTTCACATCGAAAGATCGGGCACTCCGACTCTATCAAGTGGTATCAGATTTCAGGTTCATCGGTGAGAGTTAGTAGATCATTTCTTTTTCAAACCTAAAGTCCAGAAAAGACCTTAGCAATATGATACTGATTCTTTGCATACTGGTCGAACTAATCAATATTCCCTCATCTTTAAAGGAAAGAAAATTGTATTGCACCCAATGACTCCTGAACAAATTGTTAAAGATGAACTTGCGCGTGGCTCGTCGACCTCGAGATACTCGAGTTTCGGCCCTCAGGCCCCTTACTCGAGCTAGCGTGGTAGTCCCGTGGTCCACCTCCGGGGGTCGAATACGCAGTAAGCCAATCCACATCGTAGTAAGCCGGCTACCCCCCGTAGCAGGGCACGAGCCCGCGACCGTCACTGGTAAGGGCTTCGAGCTAAGGGGCTCGGCCTAGTTTTTCCTCATGATAAATTGTGCTGCTTTGTCTACTCTTATTTCCTCTTATGCTTTTCCGCGTCTCGAGCGAACGTGTCTAAAAGTTGTGATGCGAAGGATCGACATCAGGGGGTCAAACACGCAGTAAGTCGATTCTCATCGCGGTAAGCCGATCTCCCCCTACAACAATGTCCATCCTGGCATTCACGCCCGAGCGCTTCCTCGACCTCGAGACGCAGGAGCCTTGACCTGCGCACCCCTCGCTCGAGCTGGGATCCCGTCCTCGTAACTCACCTCCGAGGGACGAAGTACGGGTCCAAGATCGCCCTCGCCTCGGGGGCGCCCGGACCTTTTAACTCTTATGCCGCCGCACTCTGACCCAACCCAGGTCTAGGCCCATGATGAAAATTCTCCTTCATTTCTGATACTAACGTCTTTTGGCCTCTCGAGGGACGTGATGTCAGGTCACGGTCACAAGTTGCAGGTTCTTCCACCGAAGATTGTGCTGTTTTAAGACCACGGGCCTGGGGCACCGTCTGCTTTTCTTTCGACCGAAAGTCTTCTTTTTCTCTTATGATAGAACGTCTCAAGCGACGCGACCTCACGTCGTGACCATAAGGGCAACCATAAGATCACGCGGTGAGCTCCCCCTCGAGACGTCCATGTGTGTTTTGTTTTGCAGCGCCGAGGGCCGTGTTCTCTAGGTTCGCCTCGGGGATGATCGAGCCAGATGTGTTTCCGGGCTCGAAGGTCGCAGTAAGGCGGTCGTTATCGGGATAAGCCGGCCATTCCCCCGTGCTGCCAACCATTGAGCGTTCTCAGGGGGCGCCCCGAGCCTGATGCGTTCCCAGGCTCAAAGGTCGCAATTTCTAAATTCACCACCGGGGATGACCCCGGTCGCGATAAGCCGCTCAGCCGTAGTAAGCCGACCATTCCCCCATGGCCAAGTGGCCAGGTTCGAATTTGTAAACCGCCCCCTGAGGGAGCACCCCGAGCTTGAGCGTTTCTGAGCTCGCCGGGCTGGACCCGAGGCCCAAACCTGGTTTGACCCTGAGTTTCCAGGCCGACCAATCCGAGTTGTGCCCAAAGCCTGAGTATTTCCAGGCTCAGCCTCGATTAATCTGACCTCGAAGTATTCTCGAGAGCAGCCAGCTCGGCCTAAAAGGCACAGGTAATGTCTGTCTCCTTTTCCATTGATATTTGAGCCTTGAGCAACGTGATCTCGTGGCGTGACCATAAGGACTGCCTCCGGGATGTCGACGCTATTGATGTAAGACGATTCTCATCGCTTCAGAGCTCCTTCCCGTCGTAGGTCCGGACCAGAGGTCACGCGAAGTAGCTCCCGGACCTCGAGGCACCTGTGTGTACATTCTGCGTGTTCCTTTTTGCAGCATCGGAGGTCGCGTTCTCTAGGTTCGCCTCGGGGATGTCCCGAGCCTGATGCGTTCCCGGGCTTAGAGGCCGCAGTAAGACGATCTTTATCGGAATAAGCCGACTATTCCCCCGTGTTGCCAACCATTGAACGTTCTTAGAGGGCGCCCAGAGCCTGACGCTTTCCCAGGCTCGGAGGTCGCAGTTTCTAAATTCACCACCGGCGATGATCCCAGTCACGATAAGCCGCTCCGCCGCAATAAGCCGACTATTCCCCGCCGCCGGTGGCGATTCAATTTCTAAACCGCCCCGAGGAGCCCCCCGAGCTCGAGCATTTCCGAGCTCGCCGGGCTGGTCCCGAGGCCCAAACCTGGTTTGAGCCTGAGTGTTTCCAGGCCGGCCAGTCCGAGTTGTGCCCAAAGCCTAAGTATTTCTAGGCTCGGCCTCAGTTAATCTGACCTCGAGTATCCCCGAACTCGATCAACCTTAATCCGGGTGGTCCGGGCTGAAATCAATAGCTCGCCCAGCGAACACCTCCAGCTATTTTTTGCTCCATGCGTCGCAATCCGACGTCGCTCGAGCTCTTCTACGAAGCGGACTAACCAAGCTTTCGAAGGTGACAAAGAGCGAAAAAGCAAGCTAAGTCTTCTAAGAACACGATTTTATAAATCATTGCAAAATGATACATTGTCTTCACAAGGGGTGCGAATATCTTGCCCCCCACCTATCCATTAACCTATTTTTCTAGTCTACAGACATCTCCCGAGCATGTTTTTCCTGCTCGAGGTCGGAGACTCTTCTCCGAGCGCCAGAACCTTAGCCTCAGCTTTATCGACCCGGTCGTGGTCGCTCTGGAGCTGGGCCAAGTCGCTCTTCCCCGCCTGGGTCACCCGGGCCAGCTTCTCCTCAAGCCTAGTGACCTTCGCCTCCGACGCCGCGGCCTTCGCGCCTGCCTCGATCGCCCGCGCCTCGGCTTTAGCGGCCCTCGCTTCGGCCTCGGTCGCCTTCGCCTCGGCCCCGGCCGCTTCTCTCGAGCGCACCACTGCGCGCCGACCCGGCCGCCTCGCCTTGAGCTCGCCACTACGCCCGAGCTCGGCGGAGGCCTTCCCCGGGGCTGCGGAGAGCTCTTCGAGCCGCGCCTGAAGGCCCGCTGCCTCCTCGCGAGCGGCCTCTGCCTTTGTGCGTGCGGTCGGCAGGTCCGCCAATCGCACCTGAGCCCCTCCACCTCCTTCCGTGCGGGCGCGAAGTCCTCGAGTGCGAACGACGCGATCCTGTAGCTTTCCTCGCAGGCCATGAACGAGACCTCAAGGCGCTCCCGGAGCTCCTGCGCATGTTGCCGCGCGGCCTCCGCCCTCGAGCGAGCACTAGAGAGCTCGAGCTCGAGGCGTTGGACCATCGCTGACGTGCTTGTGCTGTTTTCGTTGAGAGCCGCCTGCCTGCGCCTTTTGCCGGATGCGGGCGAGGGCGACCTCCGCCTTCTTCTTCTCTTCCTCGATGGCTTTGGAGAGCGTTGCGGCTTGGATGTCCCTCTCGAGGTTCAGCTCCCGCGGGACCACTCGGGCCCAGCGCTCCCGCTCGGCATCGACAGCCGGCTCGAGCTCGAGGGTTTGAGCCTCCTTTAGCCGCTGAACCACCTCTCGCCCGCGCGCTGCGCTGGCCTCGAGTTCGACGACGTCTCTCTGGTTGGATTCGATCGCATCCTGGAGGGCCTGAAAGCTGAGCACGCGCCCGCGCATGACCCCGAACCCTCGGGAGATCAGCCGCAAGCCCTGCAAAAACAAATGAAATGTCTCCACAGTTCCAAGGAAAAGAAAAGAAAGGGGGATAAGAAAGAGGGAAGAGTTCAAGGCAAGCACGCCTGCCGCCGCCAGCCGGTCCTCTAGCACCTGCAGGTCGATGGCGCCGTTGGGTCCTCGGGGCAGGTCCGCAGTAGCCTCATCCTCGGCGGTCCCCGTCGCCACGGTAGCACCGGCGTTCTCAGATGTCCCGACTCGGTCCACGTCAGCCAGGACGGTGGCGGCGGACGGTGTCTGTCCTGCGATAACGACCTGATCGGACTCGCCCTCGCCCATTGCAGTGGAATCCCTAGGGGTGGCGACCGGCTCGGGGGCTCCTTGGTCGCCCTCGCCCGCCGCAACAGAACCCCCAAGGCTGGCGTCCAGCTCGGGGGCTCCTTCGTCGCCCTCGACCGCGTCGTCCTCCTCGGAAGCCGTGGCGAGGACTCACCGTGCCCTGGACCGCGACACGAGGTGAAAGTCGTCCTCGTCCTCCTCCTCGGCCTCGCCCTGGACCACAGGAAATGTCAGTGCCCCTCGGACGCTTGAACGCTGCGGCAGAGCAGAGCGGCGGAAAGCAAAAGAGGACCGTACCTGGTGCGGTGTCTCCGCGGCGGCAAAAGGAAGACTCCTTCCCCAGGTGCTTAGCGCCGAGGTCGTTTCTCCGACTGAACATCCGGGGCCCGCGCGGCGGCTGCCGCCTCTTGCTGCTGGCAGGAAAGCAAAAACCATTAAAAGAAAAGTTGGAGGGAAACATCAGAGAGGCGACCTTGGGCTCGACTGTTCCCGAGCTCAGGGCATTCAACTTACCGGACGATCACCCCGCTCGACGTCGGGCTTCTTAGCGACCGGCTTCGGGGCGTCTGGGGCTGGCCTCTTGCTTCCCTTCTTGCCCTTGCTCAGCCCGGGGAGCGGCAGCATTTGCTTGGCCGTGTCCCAGAGCTCCTTGGTATCCTGCACGAGCTAGTCACGGTTAACGCCTGAGCCCGAGCTCTCGGGGCCAAAGTCAAGCTAGAGGCGTTACCTCGCTGCTCTGCCTCAAGCTATTCTTGGGGATGTCACCGCCGAGGTTGTAGGTTGTGGCGGCCTTCCCGAAGATCTCCTGCATCCTCGAGGCAATCTAGGCTGCCTTCGGTGCTGCGAGGGGCCGAAAGAAACCGTTGAGAGTGAGAAAGCTTCGATCCGGCCCGAAGAAGCTCGAGGCTGAGAAATGCGTACCATCGTGACCTTCCCGGGTGTCGTCATGCTTCCCAGTGATCTCGAAGAATGGGTGCAGCCTCTTCCGAAGAGGGAACACCCGGTTTCGCAGGTAGTCGTAAACGACTGCCTGCCCCTTCAACCCGCGCGTCACGCAGATGTGGATGAAGGCGACCGACGCTTGGTCGGACGCTGAATCCACGGGCTCCGGGGTCTCCCGTTTGCCGTCAACCGCGGCGCCGTGGTAGGCAAGGCCGCTCCCCTCGCCCTTCTTCAAATAGAACCATTTCTCCGACCACGGTCCGAGCGTGTCCCAGGTCGGGATCTGGAGAAAGGAGCAAGGGAGTCCTGCCCGCAACCGGAAATAGAGACACCCGATGATAGGGTCCTTCGCGGTGCGGGACAATGAGTAGAAACGAAAAAACAAAGAGGTGGTGGGAAGGATGCCCAGAAACCCCTCGCAAAGATGAGCAAAGATAGATAGGTGGTGGAGAGAATTGGGTACCAAGTTCATGAGCTCGATCTCACACTGCGCAAGGACCGTAGCCAAGAAGTCGCTCTCCGGGGTCCGCAGCCTGAAGAGCATGTATTGCTCCGTGCTCATGACCTCGTCATCACGGGGCTGCGGCACGTTCTCCCCGGCCGGAAGCCGCCAGGTGAACGGGTCCAGCAGCCCCAAGGTCCCGAACTTCGCCATTGAGCCGGAGGAGAGAATGGGGTCGAAGGCGAGAGACATGAGCGACGGTGCAAAAGAGCAGAAAGGTCTGGAATGCGAGCAATGGGGAAGAAAGGCTTCAAAGGGTGGAGTATCCCGGTTTTAAAGGTGCCTCGACTGCCGATTTTACCGTCGCCTCAAAAGACGTGCCCGCAGCCAACAGGCAGTAATCGAGGCATCATGGCCTTTCAAAACCCTTGTACGAACGCGTCCCTTCAATGTCCACTAGCCAAACCTTCCGACTTCTCCGCTCGCTTGGCCCGAGCGCCTCCGGGCTCCCTTTGTCCCATCGTGATGGAGAAGCCCGAACGTCCCAGACGCCATCAAGCCCACTCCGGGACGAAGCGCTGAAGCTCGAGTGTCTCCAAGGACGACCACGACGAAAACACCTGTAGAAGGGGCCTCCCCTGGATCCCGAAAGGAGCTCGAGAATTCCCGTGCTCGACCAAGGGGACGATCCCTCCTCGAAAGACTTCAGACTCAAGAACACCAAGAACCTCAGACCATTTCTTGAGCCTCAAGGGCTTGTTGTTGGGGATCGGTCATCCTGACGCGTGTCCAGGCCCCCCCGGGGTTTTAGAACGTTTTCCCCAAGCTCGGAGGACTATTCCCGAGCTCGGGCGAGGTCTCCCCGAGCTCGGAGGATGGCTCCCGAGCTCGGGCGAGGGTTTTCCCGAGCACATGCTGGCTCCCGCGACCTCCTCGCCCTCGGCGCCTTCGACCCGACCTCCAGCATAGTATTCCCCTTTTTCTGCCCTAGAAACATTGAATTTGGGTATCTTGCTTTAATTCGTGTTCTAGCTTTGTTCCTTTGATTTGGTTGAATCTAGTAGCATCCATAATCCATAAAACCCCAAAAATATATGTACACATACCTTTGGGAACCAATTCATCCTTTGCGAATACTTTGATCCCAGTTGAGACTAGCTATTTGATATTGTTTAGGGCTGCTCTACTTGATACATTGCATAATATTGATTTATCATATCATACTATCTTGTGACATCGAGTTGGGGATTCCAAAACTTTGCTCATACTAGTCTTGGCTGAAAGTTAACAAAAGAAAGAAAAGAGAAAGAAAGAGCCAAAAGGCCAAAAAAAGAAGAAGAAGAAAAAAAGAAAAGAAAACAGAATAGTGGCCGGCAGCACTACATTGAGCGAAACCCTAATTTGTGTTCATTATTTTTTAGATTGTGCAATTGTATTAATTAGTGAGTAATATTGTGCCCTTTTACCTTTTCTGAAGCAATTAGCTAGCGTCTCTCCATAACTTATGCAACACGAGCTTTGGGCTAAAATTATTCTTATTTAGCTCATTCCATTGGTTGCATTAAGTTCCATCATCTTTGCGTGTGTGTTGTCTTAAAATTCGCTTATATCTTTGAGATCGGCAACTAGGGCTTGCGAATTCTAGTTTGGATCTTTACTTATCATTACAATAACTAGAATTATCAAATTGCATAGGAAACATATATTGCCTGTCAAAGCTCCACCTTTTACAAGCCAAATAGGTACCTTTCTCCTTGCAATCGCTTTGCCAATCTTGAGTGCCTTTATCATGAACCAGCCGCCGGTTACCACCTATTTGCTTGGTAAGAATTGGTAAGAACTTGGTAAAAGCTTGAGTGTGAGAGACTTTGAATAACCAAATCCTAGTACTTGATAGGAACATATATTTGTGATTTGTTTCTTGTTTTCACTAACAATGGCAGGTTCTCAACGTCGTAGTGCTTGAGCCAACAGTATCCTAGGAAAAGAGGTAGTTCACACTTCGAGATACAAAGAACGTACAAGCACAACTTCACCACCACGGGAGGTACGACGACATAGCACACGTAACAAAAGTAAGTTGACCGTACCCATTTTTAGTGGTAAATATGATCCTGAAGGTTATCTTACTTGGGAATTTGCTGTAGTACAATCATTTGATAAAATGGAATTCCTGATCATGATAAGGTTAGGGTTGTTACTAGTGGATTTACTGATTTTGCTGCCCTTTAGTGGAATGATTATATGCGTAAAAATCAGGACATCCCTAGCAAATGGATTAAATTGAAGAAAATTATGAGAGCTAGATTTTTCCTTCATATGTTGCTCGCCAATTACGGAATAAATTGCAACGTCTAAAACAAGGTAGTAAAACTGTGGACGAGTACTACCAAGAACTTCAGCGTAGATCTTTTGCATTGTGGGTTAGAAGAGACCGAAAAGACTCGGATGAATAGCTTTTATTGTGGACTAGATTTTGATATTCAGATCATGATATCTTGTAAAGAATTCAATTCTATGTCATGCTTGCTTAATCTTTCACATAAAGCTGAAAGAAAAATAGAGAGAAGACAATCAACCACAGTTCAGGTTCCTACGGAGTTAAATGCTACTCCTGTTGCATGCACTACACCAAACCCTAATGACAGCATACACCCCGTGAAGAGGAACGCGGTATGCTACACTAGCACAAAAAAAACTACCGAATAACCAGAAAGCTACTCGCAAGAAGGGGATCACAGATTAGATTACCACTAGACGCGCAGATGCGGAATCCTTTGCGCGTCAATTAGTGGGTCATCCTTGCCGCAGTCGTTGTGTCTATGGAGTGGATCGTCCTCGCCTCGCCATGGATCGTCCTCCCACGCCACAGTCGCAGCAGCGTCACCGCAGTAGTCCACATGTCCAGGGATGGAACGCCGTACGTCAGTGTGCAAGCACCTGTTCGCTCGGCAGGCGCAACGAGAGGAGAATGCTAAGGTTTCGGGTGAATCACTTCTAAACCGTGGGAAAGTACACCCTGCGCCCACCCTCCTCCCCTCCTCATATAGCCACAAGATGAAACCCTAAACCAGGGCCCATCAGCGTGCTAAGCCCACGAGGTCCTTTAATTACGGATTCAATCCAAATTAATGCGTCCCGGCCCATTAAGTGTGTGACCCTGCAGATTCACGTACATTTGGACATGGATTCGGAAAACTCCTTTTCAATCCAATAGTTGGTAGCGGCTCCTTGCAAAGTATGCCAACTCCCAAACATACTATGATCAAATCGGAAAGAACCTATCAAAAGTACTCATGTAATAATCCGTTTGCCAAGTATATGAAGATTGAACTCAAGGCGAGAAGCATGTCATCCTTTGATGATTCAATCTATCTCTCGTATCCGTGATATATTAATAAGTTGTGATTAATTCCTCAATTACGGCATGGCCATGCACTTCCTTAATCATATCACATGAGTGGCCTTATCATATATCTCCGTTTCATTGGAGTGGAAAATTCCATCTTGACTGCTCACTTCCCTCTGCACGTTTTATAGTAAACATGAAAGCTACCTTTATAACTATCCAGTTAGGAAGTAGTGTTTGATAGCCCCAAGGAAAACTATTACATATGTAGGGAATATGACAATCTCAGGTCTAAGGATCATACATCTACTATGTATGAGATACACTGATGACACATAAGAATGAAACATTCTCGCAGTGTCCCATTGCGGGTCTATCTAACTCATGTTCTTCAACATGCATCCACAATGTATAGATGATATCTCCATATCCCATGATCTATGAAGCATGATCATCAATCACTACATGTGCTGAGCTATTCATCGTTGTCCTATACGATGATATCCGATCAGAGATATTTATCGAATTACATCAATAAGTAAAGAGCTTCATAAGCAAGTCACATACTTGTTAATCAATACAATGATATACATTCATTGGACCAATAATCATATTATTATTCATAAACATAGTCATGTTACAATCATCTAAATGATCGCCTCAAGGGCATAACACTAACACCCCCGATCATGCGAAAAAATACCAGAAAATTTGAGTGAAATAGAGGATAGTACATGTGAGGATGATTCTACTAACGCAATCCAATCTACTTCTGTTGCTTCTGTTGTTACTATTCCATTTGATATGTAGGTTACTTCTGAAGATAGGGAGCGAAAAGCTGAAATACCTGCGTTGTCAAGTGAAATTTTTGAGGTACCTACTATAGCTGAGGAGGGTGCTAATGATTATGGTACAGATCTAATTTTACAGCAAGAAAGGGAGCAAATTTCTGAGTATGTTCCTACTGTACTTAATTATAGTGAGTTACCATCTTGTGCCACTATTGTAGAACAATGTGATGAATTGTATGCTTATAATTTTGATCATGTGGTGCTGATTACACATAAAGAAGTGATAGCTAGAATATCCCCTGCCACTGTTTTGTGTTATATCATGTTGAATGAGCCTGTTAGCTTGACTTGTGCTATGGATAAGATTTCTGAAATTTCATCTCTTAAATCTTTATCTAGCACCTATGCCTATTATTTTAAATTCAATTTATTGGAGATTATGGCATAAATGGCATGTTTCTTGTTTACAGAATATGCATAACTTGTGATAAACTTGATGAATTGAAGCTTATTGTTTTGGGCAATCCTAGTTGCATGCTACAGCTTATTTCATTTGCGGCACCATCAAATTTTCCTAATATGTGTGATACCCAAAGCTTGCTACCACATTGTTAGAATTTTAGAACATTGAATTGTATTACAAATCAGCATGTCGTAGTTGATGAGTGGAAGCCCATTAAAATGGTGTCACCGTTGTTGGAATGGTTTGATATTGCTTATTTACAATCTGGTCATATAAATGAGCTATGCTTGTTACCAAAACTTGTAGTTTTGACCATCGATGTTATTGAACAAGGCTTACAAAACATGAGTATTCTTTATCTAAGGTCACAGATAGATATGTGCTTTACTTATATTTGCAAATTAAGTTGCAAACTGAATCTTGTTCATATTTATGTTATATGCTTCACTTATAACCACAAATTGAGTTGCAAAATTATGAGAAAAGGTGCTTTGCTTAAATCTGATTTCCTCATTTGTTGTTATGTAAATATCATTCCGCAAATCCAAAAGAACAATGAAATATGCGATATATACATATATGTTGTGGATACGTTGTTCATTTTGTTGGTTATTTCTTTTCCAGCTTGTCCAAAACCGAGGATGGTTTTCCCTCAAGGAGGGGACGAAGCATCGAAGAGTGGTAGCTTTCATCAAGCCATTATATGCTGGAAAGAAGTGTTGAGCTATATGGATAATTATCAGACGAGCTAAAAGGTGAACTTGAGTCGAGGATGACTCAAATTCAAGAAGAGGAGCATGATGAGGACATCACTACTATGGATACGTCCACACCTAGTTGGACCAACTCCAACACGTCATCCGTGGGTCAAGAAGATAGAGCTATCAAATCCATCATGTTCTGGAATCCAATTTAGCCTCCAGATACCAGTCTGAAGTAAAATGAGCATAACTTCTGCATATGGAGTCCAATTGGAGAGTTCTTATACTTGATTGAAAGCTTACAACATGACCTTTCAAATGGATCTGGTCCCAGCCCTAGATTCATCTTGGATCAGCCAGAATCATCAAAACAATAAGCTCACCGTTTTGGGCCTTCTAAGCATGAGGGGGCCCAAGCCCAAGTTGTGTGCGCCCCGTGGCTGCACACAACCCGAGGATGACCTTCTCACGTCCCTCCCTCTCATATACTCAGTAGCTGCTGCCATAGAAACGTGGGTTTTGTTTAGTTGAAGTTTTCCTTGTTGAAACTATTTGGTATTCTCTTGTTCGGCGAGATCAACAGCAATACCGTGCTTCGGAACCCCACATCAATACTTCAATTATATTTGCAATTTTAGATTGCTTTTACTTTTTTCTTGCTTGTTCTTCGATTGCTTGCAGGAATTGATCTTCGTGATCAGGTCAATCGGGTTTTGGCACGGTTGATGACAACTCGGAGTTTGGTTCAGCGATTGCTTGGCGTCAGTCGTGTTTTAGTCGTAAGCTAGATCGTGAGGCTCATCTCCACTAATCGATAGCTATCCATCTCATCGAAAGATCAGGCCTCCGTTAGCTGTCGATTAGTGGAGATGACCCTCACGAGATGGATAGCTATCGATTAGCTCCTCGTTTAACTTCAGGCTGGTATCTGGAGGCTGAATTGGATTCCAAAACATGATGGATTTGATATCTCTCTTTTCTTTGCCCAAGGATGACGTGTTGGAGTTGGTCCAACCAGGTGTGGTCGTATCCATAGTAGTGATGTCCTCATCCTCCTGTTCTTGAATTTGAGTCATCCTCAACTTAAGCTCACCTTTTAGCATGTCCTCAACACAAAACATCCACATATAGGTCCTGCATTTAATTAAATAAAATAGTAGCTCCACTTCTTTATATATTTTAAAGACAAGAAATATATTCAAAGGATTCATTTGATAATTATCCACATAACTCAACACTTCTTTCCAGCATATAAAGGCTTCATGAAAGCTAGCACTCTTGGATGTTTCCTCTCATCCTTGAAGGAAAACTATTCTCGGTTTTGGACAAGCTGGAAAAGAAACAAGCAACAAAAAGAACAACATGTACGTAGCATATACGTATATATCACATATATCCTCGGTTTTGGAAATTAGATTTAAGCAAAGCACCTTTCCTCACAATTTTACAACTCAATTTTTTATTATAAGTGAAGCATATAACATAAATATTAACATGATTTAGTAAAGCACATATCCATCCCTATCCTTGGAGAAAGAATAGTCATGTTTTGTAAGCCTTGTTCAATAACATATATGGGCAAAACTACTACAAGTTTTGGTAACAAGCATAGCTCATTCGTGTGATCAGATTGTAAACAACCAATATCAAACCATTCTAACAACGGTGACACAATTTTAATTGGCTGATTTGTAATACAAGTCAATATACTAAAATTCGAACAATGAGGTAGCAAGCTATGTGTATCACACATACCAGGAAAATTTGATGGTACCTTACATGAAACAAGCTCTTGAATACAACTAGGATTGCCCAAAACAGCAAGTTCAATTCAGCAAGTTTATCACAAGTTATGCATATTCTGTAAATAAGAAACTTGCTATCTATGCCATAATACCCAAATAAATTGAATTTAAAATAGTAGGCATAGAAGTGCTAGATAAAGACTTAAGAGATGAAATTTCAGAAATCTTATCCATAACACAAATCAAGCTAACAGGCTCATTCAACATGATATAGCACAAAACACTAGCAGAGGATATTATAGCTATTACTTCCTTAAGCATCATCACATGATCAAAATTATAAACATGCAATTCATCACATGGTTCTACAATTGTGGCACAAGGTATTAACTCACGAGAATTAAGTACAGCAGAATATACTCACAAATTTGCTCCCTTTCTAACTGTAAAATCAGATCTGTACCATGGTCATTAGCATCCTCCTCAGAAAAAGTTGGTACCTCCAAAATTTCACTTGATAACACAGGTTTTTCTGGTTGTAGCTCCCCTTCTTCAGAAGTAACCTACTTATCAAATGGAACAGCAACAACAGAAATAACAGAAGTAGATTGGATTACGTTAGTACAACCATCCTCCCATGCTGAGGATTTTTTCTGCTTGTAGCTATCCTCTACTTCACTCAAATTTTCTGGCATTTCTTTCGCATGCTGAGGGTGTTTGCTCTCATTAAGGTTTGGTGCAGTGCATGCAATAGGATTACCATTTATCTCATAGGAACTTGAACTGTGGTTGATTGTCTTCTCTGTATTTTTCTTTCAGCTTTATGTGAAAGATTAAGCAAGCATGACATAGAATTGAATTCTTTACAAGATATCATGATCTGAATATCAAAATCTAGTCCACAATAAAAGCTATTCATCCGAGTCTTTTCGGTCTCTTCTAACCCACAATGCAAAGATCTACGCTGAAATTCTTGGTAGTACTCGTTCACAGTTTTACTACCTTGTTTTACACGTTGCAATTCATTCCGTAATTGGTGAGCAACATATGAAGGAACGAATCTAGCTCTCATAATTTTCTTCAATTTAATCCATGTGCTAGGGATGTCCTGATTTTTACGCATATAATCATTCCACCAAAGAGCAGCAAAATCAGTAAATCCACTAGTAACAAACCTAACCTTATTATGCTCAGGAATTCCAATTTTATCAAATGATTGTACTACAGCTAATTCCCAAGTAATATAACCTTCAGGATAATATTTACCACTAAAAATAGGTACGGTCAACTTACTTTTGTTATGTGTGCATGTCATCGTAGCACTCGTGGTGGTGAAGCTGTCCTCGTATGTTCTTCGTATCTCAGAGTGTGAACTATCTCTTCCCCTAGGATGCTGTTAGCCCAAGCACTACAACGTTGAGAACCTGCCATTGTTAGTGAAGACAAGAAACAAATCACAAATATATGTTCCTATCAGGTACTAGGATCTGGTAATTCAATGTCTATCACACTCAAACTTTTACCAAGTTCTTACCAATTCTTACCAAACAAATAGGTGGTAACCGGCGGCAATATCAACAAGCTAGTCTCAAATAGAATCAAAGTATTCACAAGGGATGAATTGTTTTCCAATGGTAGGTGTACTGATATTTTTGGGATTTTATGCTTTATAGATGCTATTATACTCAAAGGAACAAGCTTAATCTCATAACGATCCAAGAACACTAATTCAGTGTTTCTAGGGCAATAGAGTTGTCACCTAGATTAAAGTTTGAAAACGATCGAATTTGGAAGGTTCACTATGGAACTAATTGAAGGTTATGTCCTTAACTTTCAATAGAGTATAAGAACATGCAATTTGGATCTCGGGTGTGAAAGTTATGGCTCAAAAACCGAACACCACAGAATTGTCCCAATTTCAGTCTGACGAGACCGATTTCGAATCTGTATTAAATTCAGTTTGAATGAGTCCAAATAACAAAGGACACCCCAAAACGTTCTTGTAGAGGACTCTTCAAGGATTCAGGAAAGTATAAAAACTATTCAATCGAAGTTCGAACGTGAGAATTATGATCAAAATACCAAACTGATCTAGATTGGAAGTACAACTTGCTTCACCAACTTTGATGTCCAAGTTAAACAAATTTAGTTCCAGAATTAGAGTCTGTGCCCAACTAGGTTTTTGTAGAGTTTGTTCCCAGGTTTTAGGTAAGTACAAAAAAATATAATTCGAGCTAGTATGCAAAAGTTATGAACAAAACAAAGTACTAGACAGATTGAAATAAAATCTACGCGAAGGAAAAACGATCAGTAACTAAAACAAGGACTCTAATGGATCAAAACCTATCGAAACGCACTAAAATACTAGATTGAATCTAAAGATTGTATTTTTGTGGAGTAGTTTTTAATTTAGGATATAAAACAAAAACTAATCTAAGGTACTCAAATTCTCACCGATCAACGAAAGCTCTCATACCACCTGATGAGGCTTAATGGTTGTCCCGATCTTTCGGTGAGATGGATAACTATCGATTAGTGGAGACGACCCTCAAGATCCAGGCTACGATCGAAACACAACCGATGCCAAGCAATCGTTGAACCAAACTCCGAAAAACATGCAAGACCAGTAGTAAAAGCAATCTGAAATTGCGAATATGAATGAAGGCAAAACAGGGTGAGGTTCTGTAACATCCCAAAAATTTCCATAAGTATTATTTTATTGCTAATTGTGCATCCTGTGATTTTCCTGAATTTACTGGATTTTCTGATTTTGTTTGAAATTATTTTAAACTAAGTATATTGGCCTTTTGTGAAAATTAATCAAATATAGATAAAGTTAATATAAAGTTTGGCTAAAAATATTTTATTTGAGTTAAAAATGTTTCAAAGTATTTATAAGAATTTTATTGGATTTTTCCTGATATTTTTATTGACTTAAACTAATTAAATGAATTTCTGTAATTGTTTTTAAAGAAAAATATAGGAAATATTTAATAGTAACAGGCCGGAGCCCATTACTGTTTTCGTTCGGCCCGGTGCTATGTGGCCCAATTCCGCGCAAAAACCCTAACCCTAAGAGTGTTGACCGTTGGATCTTGATCCAACGGACGTGCTCCCCTCCACGCTGCGCTGCGCTGCGCTGAGAACCGTTGGATCGAATCGGCATGGAGGGACGAGATGGAGCCACATCGCTTCTCCGAGTCGCCGTCGGACTCCGCCGGCCATCTCCGAATCAACCGCTTTCTCTGCGCCATGCATGCCTCCCCATCCGCCTATTTAAAGCGCCGCCATGTGCATCGGATTCCCCATCTCGCGCCGTGCATCTACCGCAACCCGTGCACCCTGAGCCGCTATCGTCCGCACGTGAGAGAGCTCACCGGAGAAGAGGGTCGCAGCCGCCGTGGTTTTTGTCCAAAAGCGTCGTCGATCATACGTCTCCGCCCAAGAGGAGCACATAAGAGAGGCCACACGGTAGCTAGAGATGGTGTACGAGGCACTGAGAGTGACAGAGCAGGAGCTTCAGGAGACTCGTGCCGCAGCCGCTGAGGTGGTCACCGAGCTAGAGGAGGCTTTGCGAGACGCTGAGGGCCAAGCAGCTCATGGAGCTCAAGACATTCAGGAGCCAGTCGAGGGAGCTGAAGAAGATGAGGAGGACCCCGAGGAGGTTGAGTTTGAGCAAAAGGAGCACGACGTGCACGTGGTCGTGGAAGTTCCAGCTATGGGTCATCAGGATAGGTTTGCACCCATGCTAGCCCACCCACCGGTGTATGCACCAGGTCAGTCTCAGCCAGGGTGGCTGGATGAGTGAGAGTCTTAAGAGTTGAGTTGAGACTCGAGTGTTGAGTCACGTTTTTAAGATAGTCTTTACCTTTTTAGCAGTCGTTAAGGTTGTGTGTTTAGTTTGGATCTTTGTTTGCTGGGTGTGTAGTATGTGTTGCATAGCCCTTAGGCTTTTGTAAGCAACCATATGAAGTATTAATAAAGTTGATAAATTTGGGTTTAACCTGTTTTTCCCCACCTTAGAAATTTTTGCGTCTTATCTATGCTATATCTACCTTTCCTAACCCAAGAAGCAAACAACAGATGGTGAACACTCGTGGCAACAATGGTGCTTCAGGATGTTGTCTTTGCCATAATGACAACCCCAATGATGGAGTACCGCCGCAACCATCACCGCCTGTAGACATGCAGAATTTGGGAGCTTTTCTTGTAGTGCAGACCCAGCTTTTGCAAACGATGATGCATCAGATGCAGGGTATGACCAGCCAAGCAGCTAATAATAATAACAGTGTTCAACATGGCAACAATGGACCGTGTCCTTATTCCAAACTGTCTGACTTCATGAGGACTCGTCTGCCGACATTCTCAGGCAATGTCAACCCCTTGGAAGCCGATGATTGGCTAAGGACTATTCAGAGAAAGCTGCACATTACTCAGTGCGAAGGAAATGAGAAGGTGCTTTATGCCTCTCATCAGCTAGATGGAACTGCTGCAGAATGGTGGGAGAACTATTGTGCTGCGCATGAAGCCTCACATGAGATCACATGGGATGAGTTTACTATTGCTCTTCGTCAATACCATGTACCTGAAGGCATGATGGACCTCAAGAAGCAGGAATTCAGGGCTTTGAAGCAAGGAGGCCAGTCAGTGGCCGATTACTTGAACAAATTTACTCAGTTAGCTCGCTATGTTCCAGAGGATGTGGCTACCGACAAGGCCTGGCAGTCACGCTTTATGAAGGGATTAAACTCTGGACTGCAAGTGGGATTGGTCACCCATAACTTTCCTGAATTCCAAGAATTGGTTAATAAAGCTTTGATTTTGGAGGATAAACGCAAAGAGCTTGGTGAGGATCGCAAGCGTAGAATGGTTAACCAAGGACGGCGACCAAACCAGTTCAGATTGAGGATGTCATCACAATAGTTTGCTAGGTTTTGGCCGCAAGAAGCAAATAAGACATCAACCCCTGCACCTCGTCATACTAATCAGAATTTTCAGATGCCAGCTCAGGGGAACAATGCACCAGGAGAGAATCAGCAAACTGCTGTTAGACGTTGCTATGCTTGCAATGAGCCAGGAAATTTTGTTAAAAAGTGTCCGCAGAAAGGATGAATAACGCCAGTTCGCTTCAACTTGGGAACGACACCAGCTAAGGCACCTGCATCAGGAGGGAATCGCGCAACAGGGCAAGTTGGAGCAACACCCCAATCAACAGTACGTGGTAGATTCAAACACATCACAGCGGATGAAGCTCAGGAGGCTACGGATGTTGTACTGGGTATGTTTCTAATTAACTCAGTACCTGCTATAGTTTTATTTGGTTCTGGAGCTTTGCATTCGTTTGTTTCTCGGAGTTTTGTAATTAAGAATGGATTTGATGTTAAGAATCTTAAGTATATGCTTTTAGTCCAAGCCCTAGGATCTGAGCTTAGATCTAGCCTTGGGTGTTTGGGAGTTAAGTTGCTCATGAATGGGATAGAATTTCTAGCGAATTACTTCTTGTTAGATACTCAAACCTTAGATGTTATCCTTGTAATGGATTGGCTATCCAAGCATAAATCTGTGTTGGATTGTGGCCAGAGAGTGGTTTCATTGGAAAGCCCTGGTGGCAAGAAAGTGAAGGTTCGTGCGACAACCGTTTGTGACGGTCAATTAATGCAGAACAGCGTGAAAGTTGCTAGTATGGAAGATGTGATGTGCCGATTGTAAGGGATTATCCGGAAGTCTTTCCTGATGATTTGCCAGGCATGCCACCAGATAGAGAGATTGAGTTTGTTATTGAGTTAGTGCCTGGAACAGCACCAATAGCAAAGAGACCGTATCGCATGCCAACAGATGAGTTAGTTGAAATGAAGAAGCAGATCGAGGAATTGCTTGAAAAAGGTTTTGTAAGACAAGTTCTTCGCCTTGGGGAGTGATGTGAGAAAGGTGCCCGATCTTTCGATGAGGTAGATAAATATCGATTCGGTGTAATTGACCCTCACGATCTGACTACAATCGCACGACGACGTTTGCGCCTTAGCAATCGCTGAACCAACTCAAAAAGGTTATTGACTTTGCCGAAGGTGCGGTCAACCTGAACACGAAGATAAGAACTAGCAAGAATAAGATGAAAAGCAATCGGAAAAACAAAGGTGGGATTCTGATTAAGCTATCTTTACAGGTGGTCAACCGACACAACTGAAGAACAAAATTTTACACAAGGGCTAAACCTAAACTCAATGAAATCCAAGTTCTTTGGAGGCCGACCGTGGTATAAAAAGAGGTGGTGGGAGGGCTGTTCGGCCATGCCTTGATTTGTGGCCGAAAATCAGACCTTCCCTCCGATTCCTTTCCATCTTTAGCTAGGCCTCCTTCCTATTATTTTTATCTCTAAATAAGGACTCTATTACATGGTAAGGGACAATTTATGGGTGACGCAGAACCACTCTCCTTGCTGCTGAAACAAAAAAAAGAGGGATCTTCTCTGCTAGGAAACAAAATAACGACGGTTGGCTACCACGGCATGGATGCCCTAGGCAGGCTGCGGAAAACACAAGATATCAAGAACAAGACTTATTTGAAAGGTTGAAAGGATCCAGAAGCACTAGAGAGGGATGAACTAGACACCGACTAGAACTAGAAATCAGCAACTAGACTTGACAATGCAACTGAAAATTCAAAGCACAAATACTGAAAGGAAAATTGCGAGGCACAGATGGTTTTGGACAGCGGATGACCTACTACTATTTTTTTCTTTTGTGGCCTTTTCTGGACTATAGGAATGAATCAATCTACTACTAATGAAAACAGGAAATCTCTCACCGAGCAACCCGAAGCTCTGATACCACCTGATGTGAGAAAGGTGCCTGATCTTTCAATGAGGTAGATAAATATTGATTCGGTGGAATTGACCCTCACGATCCGACTACAACCGCACGACGATGTTTGCGCCTTAGAAATCGCTGAACCAACTCCAAAAGGTTATTGACTTTGCCGAAGGCGCGGTCAACCTGAACACGAAGTTCAACTCCTGCGAGCAATCGAAGAACTAGCAAGAATAAGATGAAAAGCAATCTGAAAAACAAATTGGGATTCCGATTAAGTTGTCTTTACAAGTGGTCAACCGACACAACTGAAGAACAGAAGTTTGCACAAGGGCTAAACCTAAACTCAATGAAATCCATGTTCTTTGGAGGTCAGCCGTGGTATAAATAGAAGTGGGGGGAGGGCTGTTCGGCCATGCCTTGATTTGTGGCCGAAAATTAGACATTCCCTCCGATTCCTTTCCATCTTTAGCTAGGCCTCCTTCCTATTATTCTTATCTCTAAATAAAGCTCTATTACATGGTAAGGGCCAATATATGGGTGACACAGCACCACTCTCCTTGCTGCCGAAATCATGGAGACTTTAGGATCTTGGGGTCAAATGGAGAACTCCTTCCCTTGCTATAATCATCTTCGTGTCCATTCATCATCATCGTGCTAGGACCTTTATTCCTTAAAAGAATAATACAATCTATTTCAGGCAGCATCATATAGTTCTTCAAGTCATTAGATACACCAAGAAACAAAAGTACCTGATAATTTAGTTTATGTGCACGAGCTCGAGTCATCAGTCCTTGTATAGGATGAGGAGTTGTGGCTGTAGGTGCTGTGGGCGTACCCGAAGAAGTGATGTCCTCATCAGGGAGCGCCAGTTTTGTTTGTTCGGAAGAAGGATGGGAGTTTAAGAATGGTATTGATTATCGTACACTTAATGAAGTGACAATTAAGAATAAGTATCTGTTGCCTAGGATCGATGATTTGTTTGATCAGTTGAGAGGGGCTAGAGTTTTCTCCAAGATAGATCTTCGGTCAGGATACTATCAACTGAAGATTAGAGCTAGATCTTCGGTCAGGATACTATCAACTGAAGATTAGAGCAGAAGATGTTCCTAAGACTGTGTTTTCCACACGGTTTTGACACTATGAGTTCACAGTTATGTCTTTTGGATTGACCAATGCTCCTGCATATTTCATGAACATGATGGATAATTTTTTTATGGAGTATCTAGACAAGTTCTTCATTGTTTTTATAGATGATATTCTCGTTTACTCAACGTCTGAAGAAGAGCATGCTGAACATTTGAGGTTGGTTTTAGAAAGGTTGCGAGAACAGCAGTTGTGTGCTAAGTTCAGCAAGTGTGATTTTTGGAAGGAGAAAGTTGAATTTCTTGGCCATGTGATGACTGCTAAATGAGTTGCAGTTGATCCAAGTAAGGTGGAAGCGGTGTTGCATTGGAGCAACCAAAGTCTGTTACCCAGATTCGTAGTTTTCTGGGAATGGAAAGATATTATCGTCGGTTCATAGAAGGGTTCTCTACGATTGCTAGACCCCTTACGCAGTTGTTGAATAAAGAAAAGAAGTTTGCATGGACGCTAGAATGCGAAAAGAGTTTTCAAGAGTTGTAGAAGCGATTGACTACCGCACCTATGTTAGTTGTGCCAGATGTGCAGAATAGTTTTGATATATATTGTGATGCTTCCAAGTAAGGTCTTGGTTGTGTGTTAATGCAAAACGGCAAGGTGGTGGCCTATGCGTCAAGACAATTGAGGCCGCATGAAGGGAATTATCCTACGCATGATTTGGAATTAGCTGCCGTAGTGCATGATGAGGACATCTCCACAATGGATACAACCAGCTCTAACTCCACTCACCAGGATGAACCACCACTTCAAGGACCACTCACTCGAGCCTGTGCATGTTAACTAAATTATCAGGTGAAGGCGTTCCTAAGTATTCCAATTAATGAACAATGAATGGGATGCTACTTAATTTTTGTGTTGATGTGATTATTCTTAGGAACCATGGGGAAGACCCACAACGCACAAAGGAGTTCGCGTCCGGAGGGAAGAGCAAATTGGAATCAGATTCGGACTTCCAGAGATGGTCAAATTCAAACGGCCATAACTTTTGATCCAGAAGGCTTCTGGAGGTCTACGAGTACAAGAACGAAAGCTCTGGTCGTCCTCTTTCCAACCGATCCGAGATCACCTCCAAATTCCTTCCGAGTTAATAGGAATATGCAAGACAATCCAGAACACTTTTCCAGTCAGAGTCTAATTGGGCTTTAGTCTTTATTTCGAGTTGTAATCAGTAGGCCCATGTTAAGGCCTAGTGCTGCACGCACTTGGTCTATAATTAGCCAGCCGCCACCATAGTTAGGGTTTTGGGTTTTGTTTAATTCAGTTAGCCATTGCTACTGCTTATACTCGCGCCTGCCGACTAGGCCGCCCGTCTACTTGTTCATCGGAACCCCAACTTCGAGTGTTTTTGTTTCAGAACCGATCTGAATTCATATTCGCAATTGAGTTGCTTGTAATCCCTTGTTCTTGCTGGTTCTTCGATTGCTCGCAGAAACAAAGACCTTCGTGGTCAGGTTGGTCGTGCTTCCCGCGGGATCAATAACCTTGAGGAGGGTGGTGTACCGGTCGCTAAGGCGCAACGTCGGGTTCGTTGTAGTCGGGCTGCCAACTTCGCCCTCCACCAGATCGACGCTACCATGCCTTAAAAATATGGCGACATTATCTCATTAGAAATAGGTGTGATGTATACAAACCATAAGAGTCTAAAGTATATATTCACTCCGTCAGTTCTAAATATAAGGCAAAGGGGATGGTTGGAATTGATTAAAGACTATAATGCTGGAATTCATTATCATCCAGGTAAGATAATGTGGTAGCCGATGCTTTGAGTCGCAAAAGCCATAGTGCAAATATTCTGATACCAACTGATCGATCAGAGTTGTTTAGTGAGTTTCAGAAGCTGAAGTTGGAAGTTGTTCCACAAGGTTTTGTAGCTGCATTGGAAGTAAAGCCGACACTTGAAGATCAAATTAGAGAAGGTCAGAAGGATGACGAGAAAATCAGCAGAATCAAGTCTAGGAAGGATGAAGGTTTAGCGAAGGATTTTGTCGTGGATAAGCAAGGTACCATGTGGTTTAAAGGAAGGATTTGTGTACCAAATAAGAAGGAGCTTAAGCAATTGATTCTTGAGGAAGCTCATGACTCTAAGTACTCGATTCATCTAGGAAGTACTAAGATGTATCAAGATCTTAAGGAAAGGTTTTGGTGGCCTAACATGAAGCGTGAAGTAGCTGAGCACGTTGCTCTGTGTGACGTATGTCAAAGGGTAAAAGCCATGCACCAAAGACCTGCTGGTTTGTTACAACCAATGAAGATTCCAGAATGGAAATGGGAGGAAATCGGGATGGACTTTATTACCGGTTTGCCTAAGACTCAGAGAGGTTACGATTCCATTTGGGTTATTATAGATCGTTTGACCAAAGTCGCTCACTTCATTCGAGTGAAGACTTATTCAGGAGATCGTTTGGCAGAACTGTACATGCAAGGATTATGTGTTTGCATGGAGTGCCCAAGAAGATTGTGTCAGATAGAGGTACCCAAATTACCTCGAGATTTTGGAATAAGTTGCATGAAGCAATAGGAACTCGCCTGAATTTCAGTATAGCGTATCATCCGCAGACAGATGGTCAGACCGAGAGGGTAAATCAGATCTTGGAGGATATGTTTAGAGCTTGTGCATTAGCCTATGCTACGTCATGGGATAGGTGTTTGTCGTATGCAGAATTCAGCTATAATAACAGTTATCAAGCTAGTTTGCAAATGTCACCATTTGAGGCTTTGTATGGACGTACTTGTCGTACCCCGTTGAATTGGAACGAAACAGGAGAGCGGTTGGTGTTTGGGCCAGATATTCTCGAGGAAGCCAAAAATCAAGTTGCTATGATCAGGGAGAGGTTAAAGATAGCACAATCAAGGCAAAAGAGCTACACGGATAATCGTCGTCGTGATTGGAGCTTTGAGCCCTATGATTACGTGTATCTCAGGATTACCCCTCTTAAAGGTGTTAAAAGGTTCCACATTAAAGGGAAGCTTGCGCCAAGGTATGTTGGTCCGTTCAAGATTTTGAGCCGATGAGGAGAGGTTGCATATCAGTTGGAATTTCCGCAGTCATTTGCAAGAGTGCATGATGTGTTTCACGTGTCGCAGCTTAAAAAATGTCTCAAAGTGCCAACAGAATAGACGCCATTAGAAACAATAGAGCTGCAAGAAGATTTGACCTATAAGGAGTAGCCAATAAAAAATTTGGATGTTATGGAACGCAAGACCAGGAATAAGTCCATTCGCATTTGCAAAGTTCAATGGAGCAATCATTCAAAGAATGAAGCAACTTGAGAGCGTGAAGAGGATCTGAAGTCAGAATTTCCAAACTTATTCCTTAGTTAGCCCTGAATCTCGTGGTCGAGATTCTGTTAAGGGGGAGGTTTATAACATCCCAAAAATTGCCACAAGTATTATTTTATTGCTAATTATGCATCCTGTGATTTTCCTGAATTTACTGGATTTTCTAGATTTTATTTGAAATTATTTTAAACTAAGTATATTGGCCTTTCGTGAAAATTAATCAAATATAGATAAAGTCTAAAAATATTTTATTTCAGTTAAAAATGTTTTAAAGTATTTATGAGAATTTTATTGGATTTTTACTGATATTTTTATTGCCTTAAACTAATTAAATGAATTTCTGTAATTGTTTTTAAAGAAAAATATAGGAAATATTTAATAGTAATGGGCTAGAGCCTATTACTGTTTTCGTTCGGTCCGGTACTGTGCGCCCCAATTCTGCGCAAAAACCCTAACCCTAAGAGTGTTGACCGTTGGATCTTGATCCAACGGACGTACTCCCCTCCGCGCTGCGCTGTGCTGAGAGCCATTGGATCGAACGGCATGGAGGGACGAGATGGAGCCACGTCGCTTCTCCAAGTCGCCGTCGGACTCCGCCGGCCATCTCCGAATCAGCCACGTTCTCCGTGCCGTCCACACCTCTCCCATGCGCCTATTTAAAGCGGCGCCATGTGCATCAGATTCCCCAGCTCACGTCGCGCATCTACCGCAACCCGTTGAAAGCATCTAGGCCCCCATGTTGGTTTGGTTTTGACAATTAATGACAACTTTGGTTAAAGGACTAATATTTTCCTTGAGAATATTGAAAATAGGTTAGTCCCAGGCTTGGTGATCATGAAAGCATAAAGAATGGTGCAAAAAGAAGATCAATACATCATAAAAGTGAAAAGGGATAAATGTAAGGACCTTTCTCTAGCTTTTTGCCGATCTCGGAGTTTGGAGAAAAGATCGGGTTGCTAGAAATAGGGCCGTACTATAAAGAGGGGTCCTGACGACTATCTTGATGTCATCTAGGGTTTAAAGCCTCAAATTAAATACAAAAGATCATGCATGGTGTCAAGTTTCTAGTCTTATTGAATAAATTCTATGGAAACAAATACGAAATTTCTGGAAACCCGATGCTACCGCCCATGGTAGTGCGGTGCTACTGGGTGAGCGGTAGCACCGGCCATATAGGCGGCGTGAAAATTCCAAAGAGGCTCCTTTTATGCTCTCTGGAAGACTGGTGCTACTGCCCATTGTAGCGCGGTGCTACCAGGCGAGCGGTATCACCGGCCATATGGGCGGTGTGAAAATTCCAAAGAGCACCCTTTTTTGTGCTCTCTAGAAGAGCGGTGCTACCGTCCATGGTAGCGCAGTGCTACCGGGGGAGCGGTAGCACCGGCCCCTCAGCCCGGTGCAAAAATTCCAGAGAGCTCCATTTTTTGGTAGTAGGTCGGTCTAGTGCAACCACCCATGTTATTGCAGTGCTACCGGGCGAGCAGTAGCACCAGCTTTTTAGCCCGGTGTAAAAATCATAGAGAAGCTCTTTTCTGAGCAAAAATTCTGAAGGAGTTCGGTGCTACCGGTCCGAGTTGGGCGGTAGCACCGGACCACCTGTACAACGGTCTCTGGCAGTGCATTTAATGCATTGTTCCAATCGTTGAGTTGGAGCCCAGTGCTACCAGTCCTACATGGGCAGTAGGACCGGAAAAACTGGTTTCAGCTCATTTCGAGCTCTAATGGCTAGTAAAATTGGTGTGAGCTATAAATACACCCCCACCTGCATTCTAGACTCTCTTAGTCCTCATTGATGATATTTGAGCTCTAGCAAGTGTTCTTCTCTCCATAAGTGCATTCAATTTTCATTTGAGATATATAAGAGGGACGGACGTGAGAGGGTCGTTTTAGGGTTGTGTGTAGCAAGGGGGCGCACACAACTTGGGCTTGGGCCCCCACACGTTTACAAGGCCCGAAACAGCCTAAAATAGTGTTGTAGTGTATTGTTTCGATGATTTCAACTGATCCATGATGATTCTAGAGATGGGATTAGACCCATTGGAAAGGTGCCGTTGTAAGCTTTCAATCAATTACAAGAACTCACCAATTGGACATTGTATGCAAAAGTTATGCTTGTTTTACTTCAGTCTGGTATCGGGAGGCTGAATTGGATTCCACAACGTGATAGATTTTATATCTCTCTCTTCTTTGCCCATGGATGACGTGTTGGAGTTGGTACAACCAGGTGTGATTGTATCCATAGTAGTGATGTCCTCATCATCCTCCCCTTCTTGAATTTAAGTCGTCCTCGACTCAAGCTCACTTTTTATATCGTCCCGATAATCATCCACATAGCTCAACACTTCTTTCCAGCATATAAAGGCATGATGAATGCTAGCACTCTTAGATGCTTCCTCCCATCTTTGAAAGAAAACCATGCTTAGTTTTGGACAAGCTGGAGAAGAAACAAGCAACAAAAAGAACGTGTACGCAACATATATGTATATATCCTATATTTCATTGTTTGTTTGGTTTCGTGTAATGTTATTTACAAACAGCAAATGAGGAAATCAAATTTAAGCAAATCACCTTTCCTCAAAATTTTGCAACTTAATATGTGATCATAAGTGAGGCATATAACATAAATATTAACATGATTTAGTTTGAAACTTAATTTGCAAATATAAGTAAAGCACAAATCTATCCCAATCTTTGCATAAAGAATAGTCTTATTTCGTAAGCCAAGTTCAATAACATAGAGGGGCAAAACTACAAGTTTTGGCAACAAGCATAGCTCATTCATATCATTAGATTGTAAACAAGCAATATCAAACCATTCCAACAACGGTGACACAATTTTAACGGGCTTCCACTCATCAAGTACAACATGCTGATTTGTAGAACAAGTCAATGTACTAAAATTGAAACAATGAGGTAGCAAGCTATGGGTATCACACATATCAAAAAAACTTGATGGTGCTACAAATGAAATAAGCTGTTGCATACAGCTAGAATTGCCCAAAACAACAAGCTTCAATTCAGCGAGTTTATCACAAGTTATGCATATTCTGTAAACAAGAAACTTGCCATCTATGCCATAATCCCCAAGTAAATTGAATTTAAAATAGTAGGCATATGTGCTATATAAAGACTTAAGAGATGAAATTTCAGAAATCTTATCCATAGCACAATTCAAGCTAACAGGCTCATTTAACATGATATAGCACAAAACAGTGGCATGGGATATTCTAGCTATCACTTATGCGTAATCAGCAACACATGATCAAAATTATAAGCATACTATTCATCACATGGTTCTACAATTGTGGCACAAGGTGGTAACTCACTAGAATTAAGTACCGCAGGAATATACTCACAAATTTGCTCAATTTCTTGCTGTAAAATCGTATATGTACCATGGTCATTAGCGTCCTCCTCAGAAGAAGTAGGTACCTCAAAACTTTCACTTGATAACGCAGGTTTTTCAGCTTGTAGCTCCCCTTCTTCCGAAGTAACCTGCATATTACATGGAACATCAACAACAAAAGTAATAGAAGTAGATTGGATTATATTTGTAGAATCATCCTCATGTGTGCTATCTCCTCTACTTCACTCGAATTTTCTGGTATTTCTTTCGCATGCTCAGGATGTAAGTTATCATTAAGGTTTGGTGTAGTGTGTGCAACAGGAGTAGCATTTATCTCTGTAGGAACTTGAACTGTGGTTGATTGTCTTCTCTTTATTCTTCTTTCAGCTTCCAATGAAAGACTAAGCAAACATGGCATAGAATTGAATTTTTACAAGGTATTATGATTTGAATATCAAAATTTAGTCTAGAATAAAAGTTATTCATCCAAGTCTTTTCGGTCTCTTCTAACCCAGAATGCAAAGATCTATTCTGAAATTCTTGGTAGTACTCATTCACAGTTTTACTACCTTGTTTTAACATTGCAATTCATTCCGTAATTGGCAAGCAACATATGAAGGAACAAATCTAACACCCATAATTTTCTTCAATTTAATCCATGTGCTAGGGATGTCCTGATTTTTACGCATATAATCATTCCAACAAAGAGTAGCATAATCAGTAAATTCACTAGTAACAACCCTAACCTTATCATGCTCAAGAATTTCATGTTTATCAAATGATTGTTCTACAGCTAATTCCCAAGTAAGATAACCTTCATGATCATATTTACCACTAAAAATGTGATGAGGGCATCCCTACGACGACACTTTCTTCTCCTCCACCTAATGATCAAGATATACGCATAGAGCTACCAACTGGACCTATTACTAGAGAACGCGCTAAGCTACTTAAAGAGCAGGTGACTTTATTTCTTAATGAACATATTATTAATTTTCATGAGAGCTCTATACTACCTGAAAGTAGAGTTTTAAATGTGATTAGGTTTGAGGAGCATAGAAAGGAAGAAGACATTGCTAATGATGCTATCGCTTTCAAGAAGCCACCGGTAACAACTGTTTGCTGATTCAAGCTGATCCAGACAATGCGCAGAAATGGACATATGTGAGAGGTTTTGAACTTACACGGCAAGCGTTGGTGGAATCATACATGCCCACATCCATTAAAAGCTTACCAAGACCTTCCTGATGAGGACATCACTATGACGGATACACTCATGACCTTACCTCCACCACCTCCTATGAAAGGTCCTATCACAAGGGCACGCTCACGGCAGCTAAATCAACAGGTGAACTCGTTTCTCGGGTGGCATAATTATATTTTAGAGGATAGACCACTGCATAATAATGTGCTTGTGCTTAGGAATCATGGCTTAGAGCTGCAAGGACGTCAATCCACATCACTACAAGCTAGAGTACAAGGTATTCCCGAGAAGGAAGCCAAAACGTCCACCCAGGAGCAGTCCACCTTCAACTGGCCATAACTTTTGCATACGGAGTCCGTTCGGGATGAGTGAGTACTTGATTAAAAGATAAATTCGTTCTCTTTCCAACAGATCTAGCCTCATCATCAAATTCCACTTGATCTGGCCACAGCAGTCAAAACAGTGCGACGGTCTCAGTCTTTTAGGGTGCTGTGCCCCATAATTTTGGGCTGAGTTCCCATGTAATTAAAGTGACGTGAGACCAACTCCTAGCAGCCATCCTTGGCTATATATATTGGACAAGCCCCCTATATATCTCCTTAGGTTTTGATTTGAGAATAGTTACCCATGTGTGGAACTTTATCCTTGTTCTCCTGACTCGGCTAGAGCAGCAGTAAACAAGTTTCGAAACCTCAACTTGAGTGTGTGCTTCATCCTTGTTCTTGCTAGTTCTTCGATTGCTTGCAGGAATAGACCTTCGTGGTCAGGTCATCCGTGTTCTTGGCACGGTTGATAACGACGAGGAGTGTGGTTTAGCGATTGCGGCGCTTATCCTTGTGTGGTTAAATGGCGGATCGTCAAAGTCATCCTCCGCCAAATCGAAGTTATCCCCTCACCGGAAGATCGGGCCGTCTTGTGCGCATCATTTGGTATCAGAGCAATGGTTGACCGGTGAGTTCTTGTATCTAGTTTAGTTGTTTCATTTCGTTTCTCCTAGAGTCCAAAAAATTTGCCCCACAAAAAATTTGTTCTCCGCTGTCCAAACCCCTTTGTGCCTTTCAATCAGTTAATTTTTGTTTGCTTAATTGTGTTTGTGTCCATTCTAGTGTTGCCTAGTTGCTGTTCATCTTGTTCATCTCCCCACATCAAAATCCATTCGTAAAGTCCAAAAAAAAAATTTCCATCTCGGGCAGAATCTGTCCATCTCTACAACCACCACCAAAAACACCATAAATCACACTTCCCTTATCCTTTTTGAGTGAAACCAAAAGGAGCAGATCCATGACTTAGTGCTCTATGTTTCTGCCAATTTTCACACCCATATTTGAAATCACAAGAAATCTGTGAATGTTTCAATAAGACCTAATTGCTGTCCTGAAATTTGCATCTGTGTGCAATTGTAAAATTCGTACAAAATTCTTGGTTGAATTTCAGAAAGTTTGTCCAAAAGAAAAGTTGTTGCAAAAGCCGTTAGGAGGAAAACCAAAAAAAATCATTAAAAAAAGGCACCTGATAAAAGATACGGCCAAAATACCGACCTGCTGTCCGGTGGACAGAAATCAGCAAAATACAAAATTGGATCCATCTTGTGCTCCTGAGTTGCAAATTGCATATGCTTGAATTTTGTTGTGTTTACCACTTGTATCCTCTACCATATCTTTTGTTTTAGCCTAATATCCATCTTTGTTTGATCAGCAAACATAGGCTAATTGCTAGTTTCGAACATTTATTCAATTCTATGCAAATTCTGAAATTGGCTGATTGTTTTCCTTTGCTACACATTATAAAGCCTTTCCGAGCTCCACTTTTTACTAACCATACAGGTGATAAGCCTTGCAATCGCTTTGTTCACATTTGAGTTTGGTTTATCACGAACCAGCCACCGGATTGCACCCGTTGCTGCACTTGTAAGAATTGGTAAGAGCTGGGTGAGAGCAAAAGAAAGAGACACTTGATCATTTCAGCAAGTAGTAGTGATAGGGAACTACATACCTTTGTGTGTTTTCCTGTTTATTACTAACCATGGCAGATGATAATGGAAGCATTGAGGAAAACCAAGCTAAAATTCTCACATCTCGCTCGAGAGGAATCATGCAACACTTGACACGATTGCTCAACGTACATGCTGAGAACTACGACAATGCTATGGCTGAGATCAACAACAACCTTGCGACACTTCGTGATCGTATTGATCGTCTTGATGGACGACAACCACCACATGCTAATCAAGCCAATCATGCACCAAGACAAAATGGAGCACCAGGACGTCGTACCCCACTTGCTGCCTACTCTTGGACAAATGGGGTAGAAGAAGAGAACAATTGCATTGCTGATACAAAGGACAATGATGTTTTTAACTCCCACAATGATCATCGGCGCCTTCGACACAATCGACAAGGTATGGGTAGAAATCAGCGTGAACAACGGGAGGTACGTGATTTTCCATTAGGAAAGATTAAATTTACAATGCCTCCATTTGCTGGAAAGTTCGATCCTAATGCATATATTAATTGGGAGATAGCGGTAGACAAAGAATTTGCAAAGCATGATTTATCTGAAAACCAAAAGATTAGTGCTGCATTCAAAGTGTTAACGTCAGATGCAATATATTGGTGGAAGCATATATCTAGACATGATAAAGAACCTAAAACTTGGAATGCCATGAAAAAACTTATGAGAGATGATTATGTTCCTGAATATGTTGCTGAATATTTGCTTACTAAACTTCAACACTTAAAACAGGGTCCTAAAACTGTTATAGAATACTATCATGAATTGCAAAATTGTTTGTTGCGTTGTGGTTTACAAGAATGTGAACAAGCTACTGAACTTAGGTTCATACGTGGACTTAATCATGAAATTCAGGATGTTCTTGTTGATGAAACATTAAGTTGTCTTTCAGACTTGATTAAATGTGCTTGCAGAGCTGAAAACATGCTTGTTGAATCTTTAAAAGAGTCATTAGATTCATTTGAGGTGCCCAATGTTGCACCTTCTGTTGTAACTAACGTTTTGTAGGAGAATGTGATGGAGTCGAGGACGACTCCAATTCAACAAAGGAAGAATGATGAGACCATGCTCATCCTGGATATGACCAATGCTATATCAGTTTGGCGACACTTCATGGCATCCTCTACATCGTCTACATCCACAACGATGGTCGTATCTACATGGCTTTACCGATCCCCACCAGGGCCAAGTCGATCACACAGATCACTTCGGCCTCCACCTTGACCGCCTCCCATGCTTGATGGTGTATTCAAGAAAGGTGTATCTCCATCTCTTCATATTTGAAGCCATATTTTGGAGAGAACGATGAGCTTGAGTCGAGGATGACTCAAATGCAAGAAGGGGAGGATGATGAGGACATCACTATGACGGATACACTCATGACCTTACCTCCACCACCTCCTATGCAAGGTCCTATCACAAGGGCACGCTCACGGCAGCTAAATCAAAAGGTGAACTCGTTTCTCGAGTGGCATAATTATATTTTAGAGGATAGACCATTGCATAATAATGTGCTTGTGCTTAGGAATCATGGCTTAGAGCTGCAAGGACGTCAATCCTCATCACTACAAGCTAGAGTACAAGGTATTCCCGAGAAGGAACCCAAAACGTCCACCCAGGAGCAGTCCACCTTCAACTGGCCATAACTTTTGCATACGGAGTCCGTTCGGGATGAGTGAGTACTTGATTAAAAGATAAATTCGTTCTCTTTCCAACAGATCTAGCCTCATCATCAAATTCCACTTCATCTGGCCACAGCAGTCAAAACAGTGCGACGGTCTCAGTCTTTTAGGGTGCTGTGCCACCATAATTTTGGGCTGAGCTCCCATGTAATTAAAGTGACGTGAGACCAACTCCTAGCAGCCATGCTTGGCTATATATATTGGACAAGCCCCCTATCTATCTCCTTAGGTTTTGATTTGAGAATAGTTACCCATGTGTGGAACTTTATCCTTGTTCTCCTGACTCGGCTAGAGCAGTAGTAAACAAGTTTCGAAACCTCAACTTGAGTGTGTGCTTCATCCTTGTTCTTGCTAGTTCTTCGATTGCTTGCAAGAATAGACCTTCGTGGTCAAGTCATCCGTGTTCTTGGCACGGTTGATTACGACGAGGAGTGTGGTTTAGCGATTGCAGGCGCTTATCCTTGTGTGGTTCGTAGCCGGATCGTCAAAGTCATCCTCCGCCAAATCGAAGTTATCCCCTCACCGGAAGATCGGGCCGTCTTGTGCGCATCACTTCCTTACATGGTTCCACTCGGATTTGGGATGAAATAGGCAAGAAAACAGAAGATGGAAACAATAGAACTCGTTTCGGACTCGGATTGGACTGCCAGGAGATCCAAATTTGCAACAGCTGCCGTTTTCTCATACATGCTCCAAATAAAGCAAATAAGGACTTGTTGGAAAGATAATTCTGAGACCTTTCCAACAGATATGCTCTCAGCCTCTAATTCGTAGAGACCAATTCACAATCATCAGAGGAAGTCATCAGTTTTATTTCTTAGTTTCCAAATAGAGTCATGTAAGTTAGGAAAATTAGGGGTTTGTTTGTTTTCGACTCAAATACTATGTTTGTCACCCACAAGTCTTCATATGCTCTTGTAAGTCATGGATTTTAGGCCAGACCACTTTATGCATAAGAATTGAAACAAAGCTATTGCTTGTTCTTTCGTGCCAGCGTTCATGCGAGATAGCTGAGAGAGGATTAGGTGATCATTATTCGTTCTGCAATTAAGGGTCAAGCCATCATTCTGCTCGGAATTGGGGACTTGGTATCATCACTCGTGGTCTCACGACGATCATCTACCGCTGTGTGTTGGGCGTTTTCCGAAGAGTTGAGGGTTCGTGCATTGGCACGAGTGTTCAGCTAGCAACATAATCTACTCCACATCATCTATCCATGGTTTCTCACCGAGAAGATCGGGCCAACCCTTATCATCATGGTATCAGATTCCAGGGCCACTCGGTGAGAGCCTTTTACCCATAGTTTTGGCTTAATTTCTGTCCTATACACAGAAAAAAGCCAAAACAAAATATATTGCCGTTTAGCCATAGTTTTAATTATGCAATTTTCGTGTGTCGTGTTGGGTCCAATCTGCTAGGTTATAGTGTCGAGTTGCTGGTCATGTTATTTTTGCGTCACTTAAGCCGTCACTTTTTGCTCCAATCTGTTTCATTGTTTCGTTCGTGTTTTGTTATCGGAATTGAGTGTTTCTTGATCCGTTGGAAAGCTTGTGTCATCTTCTATCTAGTTGTATCCTCAAATACCAAAAATAGTGCCACAAAAATTTTCATCCTCTAGTTAGCTTCTATTTTATGCACCCTAACTTTTATAGCAATCATCTTGTTGTTGGGTGCTAGTAGCTAGTTCCTGCTGTTTGTGTAACAAAACATCACTTATATCTTCTGAGTTGCACGTTTTTCTTTGTGAACCCATCTATTCGTTGCGACAACTTTGATCCTATTTGAGACTAGCTTGTTGAATTTGCTCGAGGGACTGCTCATTGTTAGGTTGTGCGTCACAAGTTTTTGTTTCATCAAGTTGTGATCATCACCCGAGTTCGTATTCCCTGCTGTTTTGAAAGTTTGTGTTGGCCCAAAAAAACCAAAAAAAGAAAGAAAACAGAACTGAAAAAAATATAGAGATAAAAAAAAGGGAGGCCCAAAGTTTTTATATCAAGTTCTATTTGGCGCTAGTTTTTGAGCAATCTTGTGCCCTATTATTTCGAATTTGAGCAATAGCTAGCGTCTCTCCTTGAACTATTGCAATACGAGCTTCGACGACACTCTCAATTCAATACTAGCTCATCCTTTGATTGCAATAGTCCCATTATCTTTGTGTGTGTTGCTGTCTACTCTTCACTTCTATCGCTTGATCAGCAACTAGGCACTGTGGTTTGGTGGGTTGTGCTTTTAATTCGACATTCGAGGTTGTAGAATTCATAGGTCTATTTTTTCCCCACCAAGCTCCACTTACACCCGTATCGTGTGCGACTTTACTCTCGGTTACGCTCATACATTATTTGGTTGGGATTGTTCGCTGCCACAAGTGTAAGTTTGCTATCCCTAATTCACTTTGGAATGGTAAGCATGTCTTGTTTTTCAGAACAGTGAGTTGCGAGAGTAGAGAGTGATTTTTTTTACTAACCCATATATAACGCTTGCTGTTTGTGAGTTTTTGCCATGACAGGTCACGAGGATGATCGACGTGATCCAGAGAAACCGGTTACATGGGCAGAATTCCAAGCCCTACGCACGTTGCTGCAAAAGCAGTTCCATGATGGTGATAATGGGGTGCACGATGAGCTCGCGGAAGTTTAAACTGGACTGAATAACCTCGAGGAGGAGGTCACGCAATTGCGGGCAGTGATCAACAACAATTTCCAAGAGCTACGAGCGATGTTCACAAACCTGCCACCGCATGGAGATACGGGAGCTGACATCGCAAGTGAGGAGTAGCGAGCAATTCGCATGGATGAGGCACGATGACAACGACAAGCACATCGACTCGCGGCGCAGCCAAACGTCAGAGTGGCAACTGCAGCACAACCTCATCATCGGGGCAGTGATGCCCACGGAGGAGGTGGCATCTTTGCCACCAATGCTGCTGCTACGCATATACACGGTGCACATGGAATAGGTAGCTGGGCTGACGATGCGGAGCTCTCGACGGACGATGATTTGGATGCTGATAACTATGACAACCAGCCCCGCCGTCGAACCAACAACATGCATTACCGTCGACAAGATGATGACGAGGATTTTGTCGCTAAGCCCAAATTTTCTATTCCAGTGTTTTCAGATGGTACCGATGTGGAAGAATACCTCACGTGGGAACTAATGCTTGACAAGCTATTTCGGATGAACAACTACTCCAATGAGAAAAAGCTATTGCTTGCATCCAATGGTTTGGATGATTATGCTGCACATTGGTGGGAGCAGTTTGTTCGCAAGTGTATGAGGCGCCATGATTTACCCATTATCACCTGGGAGCAGATGAAGCAACACTCGCATGCACGTTTTATACCTCTTCACTACAAGCATTCGCTATTTGAAAAGTTAACAGGGCTGCGACAAGTTTTGAAATCAATTGATGAATATCATAAGGAGATGGAAACCATCATGATACATGCTGATGTTCATGAGAATGAGGAACAAACAATGGCACGATTTCTGGTTGGTATGAATCATGCGATCAAGCGTATCGTCAATCACCATCCCTACAATGATATGATTGAGCTGCTGCACCAAGCACGTGAAGCTGAGCGCCATGCAAGGTTTCCTGCTCATTCCCGTTTTTCAAGAAGCATGGGACAACCATACAACAAGAGTAAACCCACTAAGAGCACTCAGTCCGGGAGCAATTCAATTGCTCGCGGTTTAGCAAGCAAGAAACAAGAGAATACATCACTGCCAGCACGTCAACCAGTTGCGCCCGCTGCTAGCGTAGCTTCTTCTATGGGGTCAACACGTTCACGCGATATGACTTGCAACAAGTGCAAGGGAGTTGGTCATTTTCAGAAGGATTGCCCGAATACAAAGGTTATGCTTGTTATGGATGATGGTTATGTTTCAGCTAGTGATGAGGAGACTCCAAATGTTGAGCAAGTTTTGCATACTGATCAGATTAAACAATATGAGTGCGATCCCAAGTTTCCTAGTGTTGAGCAATATTCTATTGTTTGCACGCCAAAGGTACTTAGTGTGATGCCATCGCAGTTTCCTGAACAGCGGTGCACTCTGTTTCAAACATGGGCCAAGCTGATACGGGCAAGGTGTGGAAAGTGATTATTGATGGTGGGAGTTGTCATAATTTGGCCAGCAAGGACATGTGCAGTAAGCTGGGTTTGAAGTATTTGCCCCATCCCTGTCCTTACCATGTGCCATGGTTGAGCGACAAAGAGGAAGTCAAGGTGAACTATATGGTGCGTGTGACATTTACTATTGGGAGTACACCGATACAGTAGATTGTGATGTTGTGGTCATGACGGTGTGTCACTTGCTGTTGGAATGGCCATGGCAATATGACCATTCTGCTATTCATATGGGCATACCAATCGCTACACTTTTAGATGGAATAATACGGAGATCATCTTGAAGCCACTTACACCACAACAAATTATCAATTCTTCCATGCAGAAGGTTGAGGTGCACATTGAGAGTGAGATAGACAAAGAGAACAACAGAGAGCCTCCACTTTCAGTGAGTGAGCGCCACAAGCCAAATTTGAGTGGTAAACATAAAAGTGAGGGAGAGAAGCATGTAATAATGTTAGCCACCAAATCAGAGATAAGGGAATTTAGCGCGGATCCTACTTTGGTGCACTTTGTACTGTACAAAGACACGTTAATTTCGACTAATGACTTGACTTCTCTTCCTAGTGGTGTTACTTCTATTCTGCAGGATTTCAGCGACGTGTTTCCCGAGGAGGTGCCCCCTGATTTGCCACCAATCCGCGGGATAAAGCATCAATCCAGGTGCAACGCTACCTAACCAACCACCGTACCACACCAACCCCTAGGAAACAAAGGAAATTCAGAAACAAGTACAAGAGCTTCTCTCCAAAGGGTACGTACGCGAAAGCCTAAGTCCTTGTGATGTTCCTGTTATTTTAGTTCCTAAGAAATATGGTACTTGGCACATGTGCGTAGATTGTAGAGCAATTAATAATATCACTATTCGTTATCGTCATCCCATACCTTGCTTGGACAACATGTTAGATGAATTAATTGGTGCTGTTATTTTCTCAAAAATTGATTTGCGTAGTGGATACCATCAAATTAGGATGAAAGAAGGGGATGAGTGGAATACAGCCTTCAAAACAAAAATTTGGTTTGTATGAGTAGTTAGTAATGCCGTTTGGTTTAACTAATGCCCCTAGTACGTTTATGAGATTAATGAATCATGTTTTGAGGCACTTTATTGGAAAATTTGTGGTCGTGTACTTTGATGACATTCTGATTTACATTCACACTAAAACTGACCACATTACTCATATTCGCCAAGTGCTAGAAGTTTTACGTGATGCTAAGCTGTTTGGTTACTTGGAAAAGTGCACTTTTTGCAAAGATCGTGTGATCTTCCTTGGCTATGTTGTTTCAGCCCAGGGAGTTGAAGTAGGTGAGTCTAAAATTGAAGCTATTAAGAATTTGTCTACTCCTATGAATGTTAGTCAACTTAGAAGCTTTCATGGACTCGCTGGTTTTTATCGGAGATTTCTTAAAGATTTTAGTACCATTGCTGCTCCATTGAATGACTTGGCTAAAAAGTGTGCTGGATTTACTTGGGGGGTAGCGCAAGGAAATGCTTTTGCTAAACTAAAGAAATGTTTGACGGAAGCACCATTGCTTGTTTTACCTGATTTCACTGAGAACATCAAAATTAAATGTGATGCTAATGGAATTGGTATTGGCAGTGTGTTGATGCAAGCAGGTAGACGAGTAGCTTACTTCAGCGAGAAATAGAAAGGTGCACAATTGAATTATCTGGTTTATGACAAGGAGCTTTATGCGTTAGTGCCAGTGTTAGAAGTTTGGCAGCATTATTTATGTCCTAAAGAGTTTATTATACATTCTGATCATGAGGCATTGAAATATTTGCAAGGTCAATCTAATCTGAATCGTCGTCATGCTAAGTGGGTCGAATTCATTGAATCCTTTCCATATATTGTGAAATACAAGAAGGGAAAAGAAAATGTGGTTGATGATGCTCTTTCTAGGAAAAGTATTCTTTTGAATCGTTTGGATGTACAAGTTCTTGGTTTAGAGTGTTTACGTGATTTATATGCTAATGACCATGATTTTACTGTTCCATATGCGCATTTCAAGGAGGGAAAAGGCTGGGAAAAATATCACTTACATGAGGGATGTTTGTTTCGCACTAACAAATTATGTGTTCCAGAATCATCCATGCGGTTTCTCTTGTTGCAGGAATCTCACGCAGGTGGATTAATGGGACATGCTGGATGTGAGAAGACATTATCTATGCTGAGCGATCATTTTTATTGGCCTAAAATGAGGCGTCACATGCAGAGGGAAATCGTGAGGTTGCATGGAGTATCCAGGGCCATTGTTTCTGATCGAGATGTCAAGTTCATGAGCTATTTCTAGAAGATGCTACGGGGGAAGCTTGGGACATGGTTGTTATTCAGCACAACATGTCATCCCCAAACTGATGGTCAAATGAAGGTTGTTAATCGCACACTTTCAATGCTGCTCAGAACCATGATCAAGAAGAACTTAAAGGAGTGGGAGGACTATTTGCCGCATGTTGAATTTTCCTACAATAGAGCAATCCACTCTACAACACAGATGTGTCTGTTTGAGGTGGTGTATGGTTTCAAACCCATTACGCCACTTGATTTGCTGCCACTTCCAAGTCAACACCAAGCTAATATGGAGGCATCAAAGAGGGCTGAGTATGTCAAGAACAAGCATGTCAAGGTAAAAGAACAGATAGAGTGCAAGGCCAAATACTATGCTGAAAATGCCAACAAGAAGCGTAAGAAGATTTTCGAACCAGGTGACCTTGCGTGGGTGCATTTGCGCAAGGATCGATTTCTTGTGCATCGTAAGTCCAAGTTGCTGCCACAAGGTGATGGACCATTTAAAGTACTTGAACGGATCAATGACAATGCATACAAGATCGAGCTTCCGGGAGATGACTATGTTGTGAGTTCTACATTCAACGTTGCTGATCTATCAGCATTCTTTGGTGGTTACGATCCAGCATCGAGGACGATGCCTTTTCAAGAGGGGGAGGATGATGATGGAATTGGGGGCTTGGCATTGTCGCTTGTGGTCTCGCGACGATCATCTACCGCTCTGTGTTGGGCGTTTTTCGAAGAGTTGAGGGTTCGTGCATTGGCACAAGTGTTCAGCTAGCAACATAATCTACTCCACATCATCTATCCGTGGTTTCTCACCGAGAAGATCGGGCCAACCATTATCAAAATGGGTCCGATGAACTTACTTTTGGTACATGTGCTATGTCATCGTACCTCCCATGGTGATGAAGCTATGCTCGTATGTTCTTCGTATCTCGGAGTGTGAACTAACTTTTCTCCTAGGATGCTGTTGGCCCAAGCACTACGATGTAGAGAACCTGCCATTGTTAGTGAAGACAAGAAACAAATCACAAGGATATATCACTACCAACTAGGGGTGAAAACAGGACAGATAGTTCCCGCCCGATCCGGAGCCGAATCCGGTTCAGTTTTAATTGGATCTGGTAAGAAAAATGGATATCGGGTCGAATTCGGATTGGATCCGGATATTTAAAAATGGATATAGGATCGGATTCGAAGCATACGCTATCCGGAAAATATGGGTCAGAAAACGGATACCGGGTAATCGGGTCATCCGGATATCCTATTTGACATGACTCCTCGTCTAGTCGTCTCATCTCGGATTCTCTCGATGCTAAATCGACAAATCCCCCCAAGTCCCCAACCCATGCAGCAGATCTGAACTCTCCCGGTCTCCCCCGACTCCTTTGGTGGTGACTAGGCATTGGCCTCCCAGATCTGACTCCCTCGGCGGCTCGTCCAATGCTGGCGCTCCCCCACGATCCCCCTAGTGGCCATCTCCCTGACTACTCGGCCAGCGCTCCCCGCTATGATGTGCACTAGGGTTGTCCCGACCTTCTGATGAGAACGACACAATGAACCACAAGATCAGCGACCAAACAATCACAACGTGACCACACGAGGCGAACAACTGAATCAAAGACCCGATCGATCCTTGAACCTGCTGCAACCAAGAACATGCAAGAACAAGGTGATACCAATTTCAATCCAATAATCTCAACGAAAAACAAGGTGAAGTTTTGTTTCTCAACTCGGGTGGTCTAGTCGACACACGCAAGATTGAGGAGGGACGCACACGGGGTCTACCAAAACACAACAAAACCTAAAAACTGAAGAACAGGGGTGAGAACCCAATATAAAGGGGTACCCACACAAGGGGGGGCACCCAAGAGGGGTGCGCCAGTCAGGAAAGGGTACCGGCCAAACGAGGGGTGGAACCCTAAAAGTACATGGGCCTTGGGCCCAAAACAAAGGTGGCGCAGCACCTGGAATTTCTGTCCTGTAAGATTATTCTGTGATTTCCCTTCGTTCTAGGAGGAATTTGGAATCGAGATCAGATCCAATGGAAATTTTATCTCCATACCTTTCAAACGAGTTGTCGAACGTCGAAAACGGAGTTCGGATGGGGCCGTGGCGTCCATTTGAAGTACTGCTGCTCCTGGATGGCAGAACTGGACTCAGCGACGAATTGGGCTTTATCTTGGGCCTTCCTTGGCGCGTGGGCTGTCCTCGGTGGATGTTCTTGATGTGCTGGTCCAGCAAAGGTGGATGGAAAGGACTTGCTTCGGGATTAAGCCCTCCAAACGTCATAGACGAAGTAGCGGCCGAAACAGCGACGGTCGGGGACGAAGTAGTTGTTGTAGAAGAAGGGGCAGCGGTTGTATCCTTGGTTGGGATGTCTTCATCATCCTCCTCTTCTTGAATTGGAGTCGTCCTCGACTCCATCTCATTATCCTTCAAAGTATTAGTAATAACAGAAGACAAAGCAACAGAGAATGGCAATGGTTGTATACTATCCATGTTATCTTGTGAGAGAACTTTTGCAGCCAACACTACTTTACCCTTCAACTTAAGATCAGGTTTTTGAGCAACTGGTGTAGTTGAATGGGTTGATTTACTAGCTACACTTTTAATTCCAGTCTCTTCTTTTTCTCTTTGAGCTCTTTTAACATCAATGTTTCTTAGTTCTGTAGGGCTCATGGGTTTCAAAATAATTTTCTTTCCCTTATACAAGAAAGTATACTCGTTGGTCCTATGATGATGTATAGCATCCATATCATAGATCCACGGTCTACCCAATAAAAGAGAGCAAGCATCCATGGGTACAACATCGCAAACATCATTATCATGATAAGAACCAATCGAGATAGGTACTTGAATGGTTTTTGTTACCTGAACCTTACTAGTGGAATTGAGCCATTCAATTTCATACTGTTGAGGATGTGGATTTGTGGTCAAGCCAAGCTTCTCGACCATGTCTACACTAGCAAGATTGTTGCAGCTACCTCCATCAACAACGACATGCACAACGCGCTCATTCACCACACACCTTATCTGAAAGATAGTATGGTGTTGATTTTGTTCATCGTGTGAAGGCTGTGCGCTAAGTACACGTGCGACAACAAGAGCCGGATATTTCTCGGATGCTGCAAAAGTGATAATCTCTTCTGCTGGCTCTGAAGTGTTAGTGGCAACAAGAGCATATTCAGTTTCATCAATGTCACTATCACTAGTGTACTCACCATTTTCTCTGATTATTAGAGCAAGTTGATTAGGGAAGTCTCGCATCACGTGCCCCATTCCTTTGCATCAAAAGCATTGTGTTTCCCGCGTTCGACCGGTGGAGGCAATGAGGAAGCACTCTTAGCGGGTGCTTGAAGTGTGACTGACTTGTTTGCCTCCGGAATGCGTGATGATGTCGAAGTAGTTGGAACAACGGGTGTAAGTACACCTCCAGGTGTGGAAGATGATGCCTTCGTATGGATCTGGACCGACTTGGATGTGGAAGAGCCTCCAATATTACCTCGCGTTGTCGATCGTCGACCCTGCACTTCCCTTTCAGCTTTCAAAGCATGATGGTACAAACGGGTGATAGAATTGTATTCTTTATAGTCAAGTATATCCTGTATCTCTCGGTTAAGCCCACCCAAGAACCTAGCCATTTTTGCATCTTCACTCTCTTCTAACCCACAGTAGCGACATATAATTTGCAATTCGATAACATTCCTCAACCGTTTTATCACCTTGATTAAAGCACTGCATTTTATTCAATAAATCACGAGCATAGTATGTAGGAACAAATCTAGCCCTCATGACACGCTTCAACCCATCCCATGTTGTAGGTACATCACGGTTGGCTCTACAAAGTTCTTTCCACCAAATAGATGCAAAACCAGTAAATTCACTAGTGGCAGCATGAACCCTTCTACGCTCAGAGAAGTTATAGCAAGAAAATTTTTGATCTACCGCCAACTCCCAATCTAGATAAACATCAGGATTATAAGTACCATCAAAAGAAAGCATAGTAAATTTCATTTTTGCCATAGAGTCATCACGTTCTTCTCTTTGATCATGTTGATTTCTAGCCATACCTTGCCTGTTATTGCAGAGTCGATGATGACGTCGGTCGTTGTTCACATTTACCCTGTAGTCGTCCTCGGTATCGGCGGCGTAGTTGTTCTCCACTTGATCCACCCGTTTAAAATATGAGGACAATAGGAAGAGCGCGCGTTGGCCCAAAGCATGACCAGTGGCACCATTGTTGGGGGCAGCACCTTAAAGAAGTTTCGCTAGCTGTGCTTGAAGCTCAGTGAGGGGTGCCAACTGCGCCTGAATCGCATCAAGAGTGTCACGAGTTCGCATCTTATGCTGATTATGCATCCTCTCGAAATGAGTGACCCAACGCCGTTCTTTTGGCGTGAGGCGGTCCTCATGTTCACTTCCACAGCCGACGTTACTCCCACGATTGCTTGGACTACCTGCCATGGTTAGGAGCAACAAAAAAGAGAACTCACAAGACGGTTAGTTCCTATGGACTACTAATATATGGGTCGTGGATGATCTCACGCACTCAAGCTAACACAAAGTTCTTACCAGTTCTTTCCCTACAGCTTGTCAAGGTCTGATCGGATAATGACGGTAACCTGCACTCAGAGGTGACAAAGCGATTGCAAGGTACATTTCCTGTGGTTATAGTAAGTAGAGTTTGGACAGGTATTATTTGTAGCAAAGGAAAAACTAGAACCACAATAGTCAAAACAAGTTGAAAGAATGTTCAACGGTGGTACGTGCTGGTCCTAGGCTAGACTGTGCTAGAGACGCGAGCCTAGACACTAAAGAAGTCACAGAACAGCAACCAGGACGTTCTCAATGCACAAGCAACAGCTAGGGCTCCTTTCTTCCCTCACTTTTTTTTTTATTTTTTTTTGAATTTTTTTTGTGGGAGCCCTAAACTGGAAAGCAGCAAGGCTCAGAAAGGGGGTGGGGCTGCGAGGTAGCGATGTACACAGATCCGATTCTAGGCAAAACAGGAAAGGTTAAATTTTGCCGAACTTTTGGGGGCGTTTTGAGGCCCTAAACGATGTTATTTGGGGTCGAACGAATTTTTTGAAGCCTCGGGAACCCAATCAGACCTGCCCAATCAGAGGTCGTATGCAAAAGTTATGGTAGTTTTCGTGCAGGGTGTCCGGAGGGGTTCCGAATCCACTTCAAAAGGAAAGCTTGATTCAAAACCAGAGAGGCTGCGGTTTTTTTTTCTTTGTTTTTTTTTGATGGAAGGAAAGGCTTGCACGGTTTGATGTGGATATGGCAATGACCACTGGATGCGTGCTATATTTGGAGGGAAACAGTAGATACGTTTGGCTATATATGGTAAACTTCGGTGAGTTTTGGTGGAACATGGATTGGAAGGAAGGAACCGAATTGGATGGGGAAAGCGTGGGCTGCTCGGTTTTGATCTTGCGTGATGGAGTTTGGTGCATTCTGGCGGAAGGCTCACGGTTTTGCGGAAGGAAGATGGCAGCACAAATAGCCGCACGAACAACACGACGCTGTGACAAAAACGTAAATAGAACTCGAAACTCTATAGATCAAACACTAAGACCAGTAACGACACAACGATGCAACACAAATTCAACAAGAAATAAACTAAGTAGTAATAGTAAAGGCTAAAAGGGGGCTCGAATTAGATCGAAAACACGACGAACAAATATTTTTTTGGGCTGTTTTTTTAGACTCTAGGACGAACAAGATGAACTAAACAAGCATAAGGGTGTTCTCACCAGGCAACCGTCGCTCTGATACCACCTGATGTGCACTAGGGTTGTCCAGACCTTCTGATGAGAACGATACAATGAACCACAGGATCAGCGACCAAACAATCGCAACGTCACCACACGAGGCGAACAACCGAATCAAAGACTCAATCGATCCTTGAACCTGCTGCAACCAAGAACATGCAAGAACAAGGTGATAGCAATTTCAATCCAATAATCTCAAGGAAAAACAAGGTGAGGTTCTGTTTCTCAACTCGGGTGATCTAGTCGACACACGCAAGATTGAGGAGGGACGCACACGGGGACTACCAAAACACAACAAAACCTAAAAACTGAAGAACTGGGGTGAGAACCCAATATAAAGGGGTACCCACACAAGGAGGGCGCCCAAGAGGGGTGAGGCAGTCAGGAAAGGGGTACCGGCCAAAGGAGGGGTGGAACCCTAAAAGTACATGGGCCTTGGGCCCAAAAGAAAGGTGGCGCCGCACCTGGAATTTCTGTCCCGTGAGATTATTCTGTAATTTACCTTTGTTACATGTGGAATTTGCCCTTGGGATCAGATCCATTGGAAATTTTATCTCGATACCTTTCAAACGAGTTGTCGAACGTCGAAAACGGAGTTCGGATGTGGCCGTGGCGTCCGTTTGAAGTACTGCTGCTCCTGGATGGCCGAACCCGACTCGGCGACGAATTGGACTTTATCTTGGGCCTTCCTTGGCGCGTGGGCTGTCCTCGGTGGATGTTCTTGACGTGCTGGTCCAGCAAAGGTGGATGGAATGGACTTGCTTCCGGATTAAGCCCTCCAGACGTCGTAGACAAAGTAGCGGCCGAAACAGCGACGGTTGGGGACGAAGTAGCTGTCGTAGAAGAAGGGGCAGCGGTTGTATCCTTGGTTGGGATGTCCTCATCATCCTCCCCTTCTTGAATTGGAGTCGACCTCGACTCCATCTCATTATCCTTCAAAGTATTAGTAATAACAGAAGACAAAGCAACAGGGAATGGCAATGGTTGTATACTATCCATGTTATCTTGTGAGAGAACTTTTGCAGCCAACACTACTTTACCCTTCAACTTAAGATCAGGTTTTTGAGCACCTGGTGTAGTTGAATGGGTTGATTTACTATCTAAACTTTTAATTCCAGTCTCTTCTTTTTCTCTTTGAGCTCTTTTAACATCAATGTTTCTTAGATCTGTAGGGCTCATGGGTTTCAAAATAATTTTCTTTCCCTTATACAAGAAAGTATAGTCGTTGGTCCTACGATGATGTATAGCATCCATATCATAGATCCACGGTCTACCCAATAAAAGAGAGCAAGCATCCATGTGTACAACATCGCAAACAACATTATCATGACAAAAACCAAACGAGATAGGTACTTGAACGGTTTTTGTTACCTGAACCTTACCAGTGGAATTGAGCCATCCAATTTCATACTGTTGAGGATGTGGATTTGTGGTCAAGCCAAGCTTCTCGACCATGTCTACACTAGCAAGATTGTTGCAGCTACCTCCATCAACAACGACATGCACAGCGCATTCACCACACACCGTGTCTGAAAGATAGTATGGCGTTCATTTTGTTCATCGTGTGCAGGCTGTGCGCTAAGTACACATGCAACAACAAGAACCGGATATTTCTCGGATGCTGCAGAAGTGATAATCTCTTCTGCTGGCCCTGCAGTGTTAGTGGCAACAAGAGCATATTCAGTTTCATCAATGTCACTATCAGTAGTAGTGTACTCACCATTTTCTCTGATTATTAGAGCACGTTGATTAGGGCAGTCTCGCATCACGTGCCCCATTCCTTTGCACCAAAAGCATTGTGTTTCCCGCGTTCGACCGGTGGAGGCAACTGAGGAATCACTCTTGGCGGGTGCTTGAAGTGTGACTGACTTGTTTGCGTCCGGAATGCGTGATGACGTCGAAGTAGTTGCAACAGCGGGTGTAGGTACACGTCCAGGTGTGGAAGATGATGCCTTGGTATGGATCTGGACCGACTTGGATGTGGAAGAGCCTCCAATATTACCTCACGTTGTCGATCGTCGACCCTGCACTTCCCTTTCTGCTTTCAAAGCAAGATGGTACAAACGGGTGATAGAATTGTATTCTTTATAGTCAAGTATATCCTGTATCTCTCGGTTAAGCACACCCAAGAACCTAGCCATTTTTGCATCTTCACTCTCTTCTAACCCACAGCGCAACATGCCAATTTGCAATTCCTGATAATATTCCTCAACCGTTTTATCACCTTGATTAAAGCGCTGCATTTTATTCAATAAAGCACGAGCATAGTATGTAGGGACAAATATAGCCCTCATGACACGCTTCAACCCATCCCAAGTTGTAGGTACATCACGGTTGGCTCTACAAAGTTCTTTCCACCAAATAGATGAAAAACCAGTAAATTCACTAGTGGCAGCATGAACCCTTCTACGCTCAGAGAAGTCATAGCAAGAAAATTTTTGATCTACTGCCAACCCCCAATCTAGATAAACATCAGGATTATAAGTACCATCAAAAGGAAGCATAGTAAATTTCATTTTTGCCAGATTCATCACGTTCTTCCCATTGATCATGTTGATTTCTAGCCATACCTTGCCTGTTATTGCGGAGTTGACGATGAGGTCGGTCGTTGTTCACATTTACCCTGTAGTCGTCCTCGGTATCGGCGTCGTAGTTGTTCTCCTCTTGATCCACCCGTTTAAAATGTGAGGACAACCGAGGAGGCGCGCGTTGGCCCAAAGCATGACCAACAGCACCATTGTTGGGGGCAGCACTTGAAGAAGTTGTGCTAGCTATGGTTGAAGCTCAGTGAGGGGTGCCAATTGCGCCTGAATCACATCAAGAGTGTCACGAGTTCGCACCTCATGCTGATTGTGCATCCTCTTGAAATGAGTGACCCAACGCCGTTCTTTTGGCGTGAGGCGGTCCTCATGTTCACTTCCACTGCCGACGTTACTCCCACGATTGCTTGGACTACCTGCCTTGGTTAGGAGCAATAAAACAGAGAACTCACAAGAGGGTAAGTTCCTATGGACTACTAATATAAGGGCCGTGGATGATCTCACGCACTCAAGCTAACACAAAGTTCTTACCAGTTCTTACCCTACAACTTGTCAAGGTGCGATCGGATAATGGCGGTAACACACACTCGAGAGGTGTGAAGCGATTGCAAGGTACATTTCCTGTGGTTAATAGTAAGTAGAGTTTGGACAGGTATTATTTGTAGCAAAGGAAAAACTAGAACCACAATAGTCAAAACAAGTTGAAAGAATGTTCAACGGCGGTACGTGCTGGTCCTAGGCTAGACCGTGCTTGAGACGCGAGCCTAGACACTAAAGAAGTCACAGAATAGCAACCAGGACATTCTCAATGCACAAGCAACAGCTAGGACTCCTTCCCTCTCTTTTTTTGATTTTTTTTTTGAATTTTTTTTCCAATCTTTTTTTGTGGGAGCCCTAGACTGGAAAGCAGCAAGGCTCAGAAAGGGGGTGGGGCTACGAGGTAGCGATGTACACAAATCCGATTCTAGGCAAAACAGGAAAGGTTAAATTTTGCCGAACTTCCGGGGGCTTTTTGAGGCCCTAAACAATGTTTTTTGGGGTCGAACGAATTTTTCGAAGCCTCGGGAACCCAATCAGACTTGCCCAATCGGAGGTCATATGCAAAAGTTATGGTAGTTTTTGTGGAGGGTGTCCGGAGGGGTTCCGAATCCACTTCAAAAGGAAAGCTTGATTCAAAACCAGAGAGGCTGCGGTTTTTTTTTCTTTGTTTTTTTTATGGAAGAAAGGCTTGCACGGTTTGATGTGGATATGGCAATGACCACTAGATGCGCGCTATATTTGGAGGGAAACAGTACATACGTTTGGCTATATATGGTAAACTTCGGTGAGTTTTGGTGGAACACGGATTGGAAGGAAGGATCGAATTGGTTGGGGAAAGCGTGGGCTGCTCGGTTTTGATCTTGCGTGATGGATTTTGGTGCGTTTTGGTGGAAGGCTCTCGGTTTTGCGGAAGGAAGATGGCAGCACAAATAGCCGAACGAACAACACGACGCTGTGACAAAAACGTGAATAGAACTCGAAACTCTAAAGATCAAACACTAAGACCAGCAACGACACAACGATGCAACACAAATTCAACAAGAAATAAATTAGGTAGTAATAGTATAGGTTAAAAGGGGGCTCGAATTAGATCGAAAACACGATGAACATATATATTTTTTTATGGGCTGTTTTTCTGGACTCTAAGACGAACAAGATGAACTAAACAAGGATAAGGGTGTTCTCACCAGGCAACCGTCGCTCTGATACCACCTGATGTGCACTAGGGTTGTCTCGACCTTCTGATGAGAACGATACAATGAACCACAAGATCAGTGACCAAACAATCGCAACGTCACCACACGAGGCGAACAACCGAATCAAAGACCCGATCGATCCTTGAACCTGCTGCAACCAAGAACATGCAAGAACATGGTGATAGCAATTTCAATCCAATAATCTCAACGAAAAACAAGGTGAGGTTCTGTTTCTCAACTCGGGTGATCTAGTTGACACACGCAAGACTGAGGAGGGACGCACACGGGGTCTACCAAAACACAACAAAACCTAAAAACTGAAGAACTGGGGTGAGAACCCAATATAAAGGGGTACCCACATGTAACATCCCAAAATTTTCTCAAATATTATTTTATTGTCATTTGTGGATATTCTAGAATTTATTTGGATTTTTCTGGATTTATTTGAATTAATTTTAAATTAAGAATATTGACCTTTTGCTTAAAACTATTTAAATTTGTGCAAAATTAAAAAAAAGTTTTGCCAAAAATATTTTATTTGAGTGCAGAATGTCTCAAAGTATTTTGGAGATTTTTCTTGGATTTTTCCTGATAATTTATTTGCCTAAAACCAATAAAACGAATTTCTGGAATTATTATAATTATTAAAGAGTTTAAAAATCATTTGAACAGTGTTGGGCCGAAACCCAACACATGCGGCGCTCTCACTTGCCTCGGGCGGTGCGATCCGGCCTGCGAACGGCTGGGGAAAACTCTAGATCGGTGGCGTTCGCGTGCGATCAGCAGTTCGAGAAAGGCGCGTTGCACTCACGTCTGGCCGTCGGATCAGGGACACGCGTCGCACCGTCGTCCTTCATCTCCGATGCGAACTTCGAGTCCGCCGCCGTCGCGACTCGGACTTCCCGCCGTGTAGGGCTCGAACGCCGAGGCTATAAAAGGAGGGGGTACTCGCCCGAGGTTCCTCGTGAGCAGCCGTCTCGTGAGGAACGTCGTGGTGAGCGCAAGGGAGCTCGTCAGAGTCAAAAGCTTGTAGCCGCCGCGGTTTTGCCTTGGATCATCGCCGATCTGTGGTCTTAGGCGCCTTGGTTCGGGATTTGAATTCGCCAAGGTGTACCGCGTCAGCTACGCCTTTTCTTCGCGTCGGAAGTACACCGAAACGCCGTGGCCCTGGTCTTCTTCCTCGCCTCCGGTGAATCCCTCGCCGCCGCTTCGCCGTTGGTCTCGGGTGTGTTCTTGACCGTAGGATCCAAGAGAACGGCGCAGATTGTGCCACGTGCACCCCTGTCCGTAGCCGTCCGATCGGATTCAAATGCATCGGAACGCACCGTCGCCGCAACCAATTGCGTGCCACCGCGTGTCGAGCGCTGGTGCCGAGGTGTCGTGAACCGGGTTCACCGTGGTCGGTATTGTGTCGTGGACTCAGTCCATACAGAGACACGTGTCGCGTTCTGATTGGTTTCCAGATCAAGGCTGACATCATGCTTGCGTCATAATTGAATTTTTCAATTGGAAAATAATCCGATTGGAAATTCTGTGATGATGACGTCATCATGAGGTCACGCTGACATCATAAATCGGTTTCTCAGTTTAAAAATAATTCTGTTAATTCTGTATTTCTGATTTTTGCAATTTCAGTATTTAATCCAAACTTCAAAAGGCTATATCTTTTGCATCTTAACTCAGATTTGAGTGATTCAAATTTGTAAAAAATTTTAAAATTGAGATCTATTTAATGGTGAATTTTATTTGATTTTTTGAGTTCATTTTCTCTCTGTTTTTTATATTTATTTGCTTTTCTCCTTCGGTACGCGTAGACATTGAATTGTGCGACGCTTCGGAGGAAGATCGAGCAACTCAAGAGCAAGCTCCAGATCAAGATCAGGACCTATTCCAAGGCAAGTTGTGCTTTGATCATGTTGAACCCATGTTTATAAAATTGCTATATTTGTTTTACCATATTGCATATTATTTCAAGTATACAATTGTTTCAAATTAAATTGGGACTTAGCTATTATACCAATTTGATCTATACCCTACCCTGTCATTGTATACCATAATTTATTGTCACCCTAGATTGGTTCAATATAGTTAGTTAGTAATGATAATCAACATGGGAAGGTTAGACCGTATTAATTGCTTAGCCATGCCACGTCATCACATGTGATTGAATCATTGATAAATAATCTTGACTAATGGAATATGGAACGATGTTATGAACTTGTGTGTCATGTGGGATCACACGATGAGATTGAGTTGTTGTGGCGAGTCATGTCACACAACGATGTTGAATTGTTGATGGCACGTGGTGCTTGGTAATCAACTCGGTGATAATCACTTAGATTGAGGCAAGTGACAAGGGGCGAGTATGCCAAGGTGGGCCTGATAGGCAGAGGGTATGTGGATGTCTTGCCTTGATCACTCTAAGGACTTAACCTTGCAAGCCTTTGACCTGAGTCAATCATGCAACCATATGTCTCGTATGGGCCAGCCTAGCTGAGTAATTTGCAATGTCTTAATTTTGGTACTATCTTGGTCAGTGTGAGTTCCCGAGTTATGGAGTAATTCACATGGCGCAAGAGGGGGGCCCTGGATGTGGTAACCAGTCCACAGTGTTGAAACCTTAGCGGGTGGTGCGGGTTAAGCCAGCGCATTGTAAAGGCTTTGTTATAATCACTCGCCTTGGTGGTGTTTGGTTGTATCACATGGGTAAAGTGCATAACCTCTGCAGAGTGTGAAACTATTCGGATAGCCGTGCTCCGGTATTGAGCAATGCTCGGAATTCTGATTAAGGGTTAGCTTAATTAAATGGACAACTTGGTTGGGATGGCGGAATGCCATGGAATTTGATTTAAATTGGAAACTTGGTTTACTTGAAATCTTGAATCTATTTATTGTTATTTGTTTCTGATCTTTACAATCTATTTATTGTAATTGTTCATAAATCTTGCTTATTGCAAAATAACCATGATAACCTATCCATTGGAATAAGCCTTACATATAGTTACATAGAATTGCATTACATGCACAACTTGTTGAGTGCTTTAAGTACTCACCCTTGCCAACAACAATAATCAACGATCGAAGAATCTACACTGTGTTGGAGGAAGAGTTCCAAGAGGACTCGAGTCATTAGGGTCTGAGCCTTGTCGGTTACTGTGGTGGTGATGAGCTATCTCGTTTTCTACTTTCATTTTAATTATTAGCTTATATTTCGGTCTTGCCTGCGTGGCTTAATAATGTAAGTTGGTCATAAGATCATACATTTAGTTATATCAATAAATGAACTATTATTTCTATTATCGTTGATTATGATGTGACATGTACCAATGTTAAGTTGTGTGCACTAGCGTTGATCACAGGACTAGTGCGATAAACACGATGGGTTCGAATCGAGTGGATTGGGTCCTTCTGAGAGGAGGTATCAAAGCATCTTGTTGTAGGTCTTGGCCCTAGATAGCATGGAGGTGTCTGGTGTGTCCAAAACTATTTTCTAAAGAAAAAAATTTAAAAGTTGACTAATAAAACACTCTCGACTCATCTCATTCTCTACTTCTCGCCTTTCTTTGAATTTACCGTTTTACTTGCCGTTTGGGTGGAGAACTTATTCAAAGTTCTTGTGGAGCGGATCCGTCGTTTCAACCTTTGAGAGTCGGCGGTGGCTACGCCATGGGCCGTGGAGAGTTCTTGAGGCGCTTGGAGGTTTTATCGTCCGCTTTACCGAGGAGGCAGTTGGACCGTTAATGGTGTTCATCGAGGATTTGTATGCAAGCTGATTATCTACGCTCGGGAGAACGAGGAAGCTAGCAAGCCAATCAACATCTCCGCCAGAAGATTCTCGTACGAGGTTGCGATTCAAGAGGTTGCTCGACTTGCTCTTCGCCGTGTCTGCCGCGACTGCGCCGACGAGCTTCACGACTCGGTGTTCGACTTCACCCGATGTGCAAGCATGCCGACGCCGACGGATCGTGGAGGGCGAGTGTGCTACGCGGTACACCTTGCGGTTCGCCCTTGCCGGGAGGAGCATATGAGAGAGACTACTCGGAGGCGGAGGCCGTGTCACGAGGCACTCGAGTGACGGGGCGGGAGTTTGAGGAGACCCGTCTTTGCGACCATCGGAATGATCACCGAGCTAGGAGAGGCCCTAGAGGGGTCGAGGGCGAGTTGGGCGTGTGATCAGGAGCTCGGGACCACCGAGGAGGAGTCGGAGGAGGATCGAGGAGGCGAGTGGGAGCTTGAGGAGGATCGATCTTAGAGTTGTGTTGAGACTCGAGTGTTGAGTCGCGTCTTTAAGTTAGTCTTTACCTCTTTAGTGGGCGTTAAGGTTTAGTGTTTAGTTTGCTTCTTTGTAATCTTGAGTGTGCGTTATGTGTTGCAAAGCTTGTAGGCTTAAATAAGCAGCCATACCAAGAATAAATAAAGAATTATTTCAGTTGGGTATAACCTATCTTCCCCGCTTTAGAAATTCTTGCTTCTTACCTATGCTACATCTACCTTTCCTAACCCAAGAGGCAATCATCAGATGGTGAATACTCGAGGGAACAATGGTGCTTCAGGAAGTGGACTGCGCCAGAATGACAACCCCAATGATGGAGGCAACCCTCAACCACCATCGCTAGTGGACATGCAGAATCTGGGAGCATTTCTTGCCGCGCAGACTCAACTAATGCAGACTATGATGCAGCAAATGCAGCAGATGACCAATGTGGCAGCAACCAACAACAACTATGCAGCTCAGAACAATAATGGTGGACCTCGACCTTACTCCAAGCTGTCATATTTTATGAGGACTCGGCCACCAACTTTTTCAGGAAATGTTAATCCTTTGGAAGCCGATGACTGGCTCAGAACTATTGAGAACAAACTGCATATTACTCAGTGTGAGGGCAATGAGAAGGTGCTCTATGCCTCTCATCAACTAGAAGGAACCGCCGCAGAATGGTGGGAGAATTATGCGCACATGGAGCCCCGCAGAAATTACTTGGGAGGAGTTTACTCTCGCTTTCCACCAATACCATGTTCGAGAGGAATGATGGATCTCAAGAAGGAAGAATTGGGCTCGAAACAAGGAGGCCACCCGGTGGCGAGTATCGAATAAGTTTACCCGATTAGCTCGCTATGCCCCGAAGATGTAGCGACAGATAAAGCTAAGCGATCTCGTTTCATGAAGGGGTGAATTCAGATCTGCAGTGGGGTGATCACCCACAATTTCCCGATTTTGAGGAGCTAGTTAATAAAGAGCTGGATGAAAACCGTAAGCGCTTGATGACTAATCAGGGTGGACGTCCAAACCACCTACGTTTGAGAATGTCACCACAGCAGTTTGCTAGATTCCAACCACCAGCTGTGAATAAGACATCAACCCCTGCACCTCGCCACGCTAATCGATTTTTGACGCCTTGACAGGCGGCAATGCGTCGAGGAGAGTCGGCGATCTGCAGTGAAAAGATGCTATACATGCAATGAGCCAGGGCACTTTTCTAATAGGTGTCCATAGAAGGAGGCATCACGCCGATTCGTTTTAACTTGGGAACAACACGCCAAGGCACCGCCGAGGAGGAAATCGTGCACCTGGTCAAGCTGGAGCAACCCCTCAATCAACAGCGCGTGGTAGGATCAACCACATCACCGCGGATGGAGCTCAAGAGGCTACGGACGTCGTACTGGGTAAGTTTGTAATTAACTCGGTACCCGCTACAGTTTTGTTTGATTCTGGAGCTTCGCATTCGTTTGTTTCTCAAAGTTTTGCAACCAAGAATGGATTTAAAGTGGTGAATCTTAAGTGTGTGCTCTTAGTCCAAGCCCCAAGATCGGAGCTTAGATCTAGCCTTGGGTGTTTGGGAGCTAAGTTGCTTATGGACGGGATAGAATTTCTAGCCAATCTTATCCAGATAGATGCGTAGTCCCTAGATGTTATCCTTGGAATGGATTGGTTGTCTAAGCATAAGGCTGTTTTGGATTATGGCCGAAGGATTGTATCTCTGGAAGGCCCTAGTGGCAAGAAGGTGGAATTTCAAGCGATCGCAGTTCGTGATGGGTAGTTAGTGGTCAACAGCATGCAAGCCATCAGCATGGAAGATGTGCCAGTAGTCAGAGAATACCTGGATGTGTTTTCGAAAGATTTACCAGGATTGCCACCAGACCGCGATATTGAGTTTGTTATCGAGTTGGCACCAGGGACAGCACCGATATCAAAGAGACCTTATCGGATGCCTACAGATGAGTTAGTGGAAATGAAAAAGCAAATTGAGGAACTGCAAGAGAAAGGTTTCATTAGACCAAGTTCATCACCGTGGGGAGCACCGGTGTTGTTTGTTCGTAAGAAGGATGGAAGTCTTAGAATGTGCATCGATTACCGTGCACCTAATGAGGTAACGATCAAGAATAAGTATTCATTGCCCAGGATCGACGATTTATTTGATCAGTTAAGAGGAGTCGGAGTTTTCTCCAAATAGATCTTCGTTCAGGTTACCATCAGTTAAAGATCCGAGCGGAGGATGTGCCTAAGACTGCGTTTTCTACGCGATATGGACATTATGAGTTCACAGTCATTTCATTTGGATTGACTAACGCCCCGGCATATTTCATGAACATGATGAATAAGGTTTTCATGGAGTATTTGGATAAGTTTGTTGTGGTTTTTATAGACGATATCTTAGTTTTCTCGAAGACAGAGGAAGAACATGCGGAACATTTGAGGATGGTTTTGGAGAGGCTGCGAGAACATCAGTTGTATGCTAAGTTCAGCAAGTGTGATTTTTGGAAGGAGAAGGTTGAATTTCTTGGTCATGTGATGACTACTAAAGGAGTTGCAGTTGACCCAAGCAAAGTGGACGCAGTATTGCATTGGGAGCAACCCAAGTCTGTTACTCAGATTCGTAGTTTTCTGGGAATGGCAGGATACTACCGTCGGTTCATAGAAGGATTCTCAACAATTGCTAAACCCCTAACGCAGTTGTTGAAGAAAGAGAAGAAGTTTGCATGGACGCCAGAGTGCGAGAAAAGTTTTATGGGATTGAAGAAGCGTTTGACGACTGCCCCCGTATTAGTGTTGCCAGATGTGCAGAATGGATTTGATATTTATTGCGATGCTTCAAAGCAAGGCTTGGGGTGCGTGTTAATGCAGAATGGTAAAGTTGTCGCTTATGCGTCAAGGCAGTTGAGACCGCATGAGGCGAATTATCCGACGCATGATTTGGAGTTAGCTGCCGTAGTGCATGCTTTGAAGATATGACGTCATTATCTCATAGGAAATAGATGTGAGATATATACGGACCATAAGAGCCTGAAATACATTTTCACTCAAGCAGATCTTAATATGAGACAACGAAGGTGGCTGGAGTTAATTAAGGATTATAATGTGGGAATTCATTACCACCCTGGAAAAGATAATGTGGTAGTCGACGCTCTAAGTCGAAAGAGTCATAGTGCAAATACGCTGTCAATGGAGGATCAGTCAGAGCTATGCAAGGAATTTCAGAAGTTAAAGCTGGAAGTCGTTCCGCAAGGAATTGTAGCTGCTCTGGAAGTAAAACCAACATTGGAGGATCGGATTAGAGGAAGCCAGAAGGATGACGATAAAATTTCTAAGATCAAGGCTAAAAAGGAGGAAGGCCTAGCTGTGGATTTCACTCTAGATGAGCAAGGCACCATGTTGTTCAAAGGCTGGATTTGTGTACCGGATGCAAAGGAGTTGAAGCAACTGATTCTTGAGGAAGCTCACGATTCCAAGTATTCGATTCATCCGGGGAGTGCTAAAATGTATCAAGAATTGAAGGAGAGATTTTGGTGGCCTAATATGAAGCGTGAGGTGGCTGAGCATGTTGCTCTATGCGATGTATGTCAGAGAGTAAAAGCCATGCATCAAAGACCAGCCGGTTTGTTACAGCCGTTGAAAATTCCTGAATAGAAGTGGGAGGAAATCGGTATGGATTTTATCACCAGTTTACCTAAGACTCAGAGAGGTTATGATTCGATTTGGGTCATTGTGGATCGCCTGACCAAGGTTGCTCATTTTATCCTGGTAAAGACCACTTACTCGGGAGATCGTTTAGCAGAGTTGTATATGTCAAGGATTGTATGTTTGCATGGAGTGCCCAAAAAGATTGTGTCAGACAGAGGAACTCAATTTACCTCGAGATTCTGGAACAAGTTGCATGAAGAAATGGGAACTACTTTGAATTTGATCTGACATATCATCCATGAGCGGATGGTCGACCGAGAGGGTAAATCAGATCCTAGAGGACATGTTGAGAGCTTGTGCTTTAGCTTATGCTACGTCTTGGGATAAGTGTTTGCCGTATGCAGAATTTAGTTACAATAATAGCTATCAAGCTAGCTTGCAGATGTCACCGTTTGAGGCATTGTACGGACGTGTTTGTCGTACTCCGTTAAATTGGAATGAGGCGGAGAGCGTTTGGTGTTTGGACCGGATATTCTCGAGAAGCGAAAACCAAGTTGCAATGATCGAGAGAGATTGAAGATAGCACGATCAAGGCAAAAGAGTTACACCGATATGGCAACGCCGAGATTTGAGTTTTGAGCAGAGGATTATGTGTATCTCGGGGTTACCCCTCTTAAGGGTGTTAAAGGTTTCACGTGAAAGGAAGCTTGCACCAAGATATGTTGGTGCATTCAAAATTTTAAGCCGTCGAGAGAGGTGGCCTATCGATTGGAATTGCCTCGGTCTTTGGCAGGAGTGCACGACGTGTTTCATGTGTCTCAGCTTAACAAGTGTCTCAGAGTGCCAGTAGAACAAACCCCGTTGGATGCAATAGAGCTGCAGGAAGATTTGACCTACAAGGAGCAGCCAGTCTGAATTTTGGATGTTATGGAGCGCAAAACTAGAAGCAAGTCTATTCGCTTTTGCAGAGTTCAGTGGAGCAATCATTCTGAAAGTGAAGCAACTTGGGAGAGTGAAGAAGATTTGAAGTCAGAGTTTCCAAACCTATTCTCTAGTTAGCCCTGAATCTCAGGGTCAAGATTTTGTTAAGGGGGGAGGTTTGTAACATCCCAAAATTTGCTCAAATATTATTTTATTGCCATTTATGGATTTTCTGGAATTTTTTTGGATTTATTTGAATTAATTTTAAATTAAGAATATTGACCTTTTGCTTAAAACTATTTAAATTTGTGCAAAGCTAAAATAAAGTTTTGCCAAAAATATTTCATTTGAGTGCAGAATGTCTCAAAGTATTTTGAAGATTTTTCTTGGATTTTTCCTGATAATTTATTTGCCTAAAACCAATAAAATGAATTTATGGAATTATTTTAATTATTAAAGAGTATAAAAATCATTTGAAAAGTGTTGGGCCGAAACCCAACACTGTGCGCGTTCGGCCTGCCTCGGCGCGGCCCAGTCCAGCCCGCGAACTGCTGCGGGGAAAAACCCTAGATCGGTGGCCGTTCGCGTGCGATCCAACGGTTCAAGAAAGGCCGCGTTTGCGCTAACGTCCTGGCCGTCGGATCAGGGACACGCGTCGCGCCGTCGTCCTTCGTCTCCGTCACGAACTCGAGTCGCCGCCGTAACGACTCGGACTTCCCGCCGTGTAGGGCTCGAGCGCCGAGGCTATAAAGGAGGGTACTCGCGAGGTTCTTCGTGGCGACGCGCGCTTTGGTCGGACCGTCTGGCGAGGAACGTCGTGGTGGCGCAAGGGAGCTCGTCAGTCAAAAGCTTGTAGCCGCCGCGGTTTTGCCTTGGATCATCGCCGATCTGTGGTCTTCCGCGCCTTGGTTCGGTTGAATTCGCCAAGGTGTCTGCGTCGCCACGCCTTTTCTTCGCGTCGGAAGCACACCGAAACGCCGTGGCCCTGGTCTTCTTCCTCGCCTCCGGTGAATCCCTCGCCGCCGCTTCGCCGTTGGTCTCGGGTGTGTTCGTGACCGTATGATCCAAGAGAACGGCGCAGATTGTGCCACGTGCACCCCTGTCCGTAGCCGTCCGATCGGATTCAAGCGCATCAGAACGCACCGTCGCCTCAACCAATTGCGTGCCGCCGCGTGTCGAGCGCTGGTGCCGAGGCGTCATGAACCGGGTTCACCGTGGTCCAGCGCTGCGCCGTGGACTCAGTCCATACACCGAGACACGTGTCGCGTTCTGATTGGTTCCAAATCAAGGCTGATGTCATGCTTGCGTCATAATTGAAATTTTCAATTGGAAAATAATCCGATTGGAAATTCTGTGATGATGACGTCATCATGAGGTCACGCTGACATCATAAATCGGTTTTTCAGTTTAAAAATAATTCTGTTAATTCTGATTTTTTGCAATTTCAGTATTTAATCCAAACTTCAAAAGGCTATATCTTTTGCATCTTAACTCGGATTTGAGTGATTCAAATTTCTAAAAATTTGTAAAATTCAGATATATTTAATGGTGAATTTTATTTGATTTTTGGAGTTCATTTGCTCTCTGTTTTTGGTATTTATTTGCTTTTCTCCTTCGGTACGCGTAGACGTTGAATTGTGCGACGCTTCGGAGGAAGATCGAGCAACTCAAGAGCAAGCTCCAGATCAAGATCAGGACCTATTCCAAGGCAAGTTGTGCTTTGATCATGTTGAACCCATGTTTATAAAATTACTATATTTGTTTTACCATATTGCATATTATTTCAAGTATACAATTGTTTCAAATTAAGTTGGGACTTAGCTATTATACCAATTTGATCTATACCCTACCTTGTCATTGTATGCCATAATTTATTGTCACCCTAGATTGGTTCATTATAGTTGGTTAGTAATGATAATCAACATGGGAAGGTTAGACCGTATTAATTGCTTAGCCATGCCACGTCATCACATGTGATTGAATCATTGATAATTAATCTTGACTAATGAAATATGGAACGATGTTATGAACTTGTGTGTCATGTGGAATCACACGATGAGATTGAGTTGTTGTGGCGAGTCATGTCACGCAACGATGTTGAATTGTTGATGGCACGTGGTGCTTGGTAATCAACTGGGTGATAATCACTTAGATTGAGGCAAGTGACAAGGGGCGAGTATGCCAAGGTTGGCCTGATAGGCAGAGGGTATGTGGATGTCTTGTCTTGATCACTCTAAGGACTTAACCTTGCAAGCCTTTGACCTGAGTCAATCATGCAACCACATGTCTCGTATGGGCCAGCCTAGCTGAGTAATTTGCAATGTCTTAATTTTGGTACTATCTTGGTCAGTGTGAGTTCCCGAGTTATGGAGTAATTCACATGGCGCAAGAGGGGGGCCCTGGATGTAGTAACCAGTCCACGGTGTTGAAACCTTAGCGGGTGGTACCGGGTTAAGCCAACGCATTGTAAAGGCTTTGTTATAATCACTCGCCTTGGTGGTGTTTGGTTGTATCACATGGGTAAAGTGCATAACCTCTGCAGAGTGTGAAACTATTCGGATAGCTGTGCTCCCGTTATTGAGCAATGCTCGGGAATTACAGTTAAGGGTTAGCTTAATTAAATGGACAACTTGGTTGGGATGGCGGAATGCCATGAAATTTGATTTAGAATTGGAAACTTGGTTTACTTCAGAAATGCTGAATCTATTTATTGTTATTTGTTTTACAGTCTTTACAATCTATTTATTGTATTTGTTCATAAATGCTGCTTATTGCAAAATAACCATGATAACCTATCCATTGGAATAAGCCTTACATATAGTTACATAGAATTGCATTCTGTGCACAACTTGTTGAGTGCTTTAAGTACTCACCCTTGCCAACAACAATAATCAACATTCGAAGAATCTACACCTGTGTTGGAGGAAGAGTTCCAAGAGGACGCGAGTCATTAGGGTCCGAGCCTTGTCGGTTGCCTGTGGTGAACTGATGAGCTATCTATGTTTTCTACTTTCCACTGCTTAATTATTAGCTTATCTTTCCAGTCTTGCCCTGCGTGGCTTAATAATGTAAGTTGGTCATAAGATCATACATTTAGCTATATCAATAAATGAACTATTATTTCTATTATCGTTGAGTATGATGTGATATGTACCAATGTTAAGCTGTGTGCACTAGCGTTGATCCTGGGACTAGTGCAGTAAACACAGTGGGTTCGAATCAGTGGATTCGGTTTCTTACACCACACAAGGGCGGGCGCCCAAGAGGGATGCGGTAGCCAGAAAAGGGGCGCCGGCCAAAGGAGGGGTGGAACCCTAAAAGTACATGGGTCTTGGGCCCAAAAGAAAGGTGGCGCAACACCTGGAATTTCTGTCTCGTGAGATTGTTCTATGATTTCCCTTCGTTCCAGGAGGAATTTGGCCTCGGGATCAGATCCATTGGAAAGGTTATCTCGATACCTTTCAAACGAGTTGTCGAACGTCGAAAACGGAGCAGAGCAGAAGCTCGCGCGAACTGCAGCCACGTTACCCTCTGCAACTATCGCCGCACGGCCAATGCTTCCATGTCACGCCGCCTCCACGCGGCTTGCTCCTCCATAATTTCCGCTGCCACGACCCACACCACCTCCTGCAGGCCATCATTCTTTTCTGTCGCTCCCGGTGAAGCTTCGCCTGAGACTGAGCTTTACCTGAGACCGAGATCAACCGGCCGGGCTCATCTTCGTAATCGGCTATAAGTAGCAAGGAGCCGCACCATCTTTCCCTCTCCCTCTCCTTCGTTTCTACAAGCCAAAACGCCCGGAATCTCCCCCAAATCCACCATGACCGAGAGCCTTGAAGCTTCAAGCCGAAAACAATTCGATCGAATAAGCAACTCATTTCCAAATTGCTTCCGGATATAGCTTCTATACCTTCTAGTGATCAAATCCCCTCAAAAACACTTAACCTTCTTCATGCGAAATCAAGCCGCTGCCGTGCGCCTTCTTCTCCAACTCTGGCCGCTCGGTGGCGGAGCTCCCCGGTCATCCTCCGCGCAAGTGAGATACCAAAATGGACTCCTTGTGATCCTTAGAAGCTAAAACACTTACCCATTCGAGCTCCCGCGCCTTGGTTCTCACTTCCGGCCACCCACCATTAGCTCCGCCGCTTGAAGCTCGGTGGTGCACCTCTCTGCTTCATCTCCGACCGAATGGGTTCCCCCATTCGAGTCTCCTTGCCGAGATCTTGCTTCTCGCGCCTTCTATTTCGCAGGAAAGCCACCGGAGCATCGCCGGCGTCAAGCCCTAAACCCTCCTCTGTTTCAGGTGACTGACAAGCGGGCCCCATTTGTCAATGGAACAGGAAGAACTCCAGTGAACCAGTAAAATACGCTTTCTCAACTCTGAAAACGTATTTCCAATTTTCAATACATTTTCTAAACTGAATCAAATTCAATCTTGAATATCTTTTGCATTTTTAATCCAAATGAGATGAAACCAATTTCTAAATTCATCTAAAATCAAGAGCTTCCATAATATGTAAAAATATTTTGAAAAGATATTTTGGAAAAATATTTTAATACAAAGGTGAATAGTACATATGAAAGTAGACTAATTATGGAAATTTTGCAAACAAAGTTAATATTATTTGGAACCAATTTTATCATGATCCTTATTCTGCTATGCACCCATTTCTATAAAAATATTTGGGTAACCAATTGTTTTATGTCTTTTCTATTGAAGTCTAACCTTATTAGTAACTATGATATAATAACTAAATGAATAAGAAAAGAATTTCTTGAAAGTTTGTTAAACATATTTATTTTCAGCATGATGGTAGAATAATATTAGGCTAGATAAAAATATTGAACAAATAATGATTTATGCAAATAGGATGTGATTTAGTATGAAGAGCATAATAGGTATATATGTATATATATAACTATGTGTTCATATGGGACCATGCTTGCTTCTAGCAATTAGTTCATGAATATGGGGTAGATAATTTAATGTGTTATTCCGGATAAAATGATAGCCAGAAATTTAGTGATAAATGTTTAATTAAAAAAATACATTGCTTTGCATCTGAATCCTATTAACAACATACTATTTTACGCTATCACCATAAGACAAATCTTTCTACTTTAAAATTTTTTTAGCATCTATAATTCGAAGTTATAAATACACGAATACATAATTTTAGCCTCTTGAATTTGTAAAACAAAAATAAATAATCTATAAAAGAATCCGCATCCGTTCTTTATAGCATGTTTTTTTTGATTTACTGTCTGTCTTCTTTTTGCCCTTATTGAAATTGTTTTCTCACTATATTTCCATCGAACGACGTGTAGAACCCGACGTCATTAATTCCATCGTCGACAACACAGGCTTCGACCGCGACCGTTGTAAACAACGATTAAGCAAGGAAAGCACCACTTTGATCATATTGATCCCAGTATTTTATTTTCATTGTGTTTATCAAAATGTTTCATGCATGCGTTTACTATCTATAAATATGTTATCTTGTGGTACTGGTAGATATACCTGTTGTCTCACGAAACTTCTTTGGTAAGTATGAATGAGTGAACCTTGATAACCATAGAAATGGGTTAGATAATACATAATGTCAACTTGGGTATATGCGATTATTAATCATGCTTAGCCATGCTTTAGAACCAACGTTGAATATGATCATATCAAAATTTATTCTTGAGAATTGAAAATGGTTGGTTATGACATGATGTCAATTGTTCGTATTTTGACTAAAAACCCCTAAATAAAACTATGGTTTAGATGCGGGCAATTATTGGCAATAGCCGGTTGTCCAAGGGCTAGACTTGTACATAGTGTAGGGTGGAGCTTTGCCCGTGTCGAATTAAGGACCGAGCTATGGGTTGTTTTCAAGCCAAGAAAATCGTGCAACCACGAGTGCTGATATGGGGCAGCCTTAACCTATTAAGTTGCTTAGGTCTGGCTTTGCACATTGGTAGGCGGGAGATAATATGAGCAATCCTTTCTAGGTTTGCTTATAAGGGTCTTCCACACTTAGTTGTGGGTAAATGCATATCGGTATAATGGTGTACGCCTTGGTATGGGAAGAAACCTTTACCGCAGGGATTTACTGCTTCTATCGCAGGGATTCACTGCTTGTATTACCACTTTTAATGACAGGGATACACTGTCATGTTTCTTCTCCATAACAAGGACTTAACGTCATCGGGCTGGTGGAAAGCTAGGACTAGGTAATGTAACGGTTAGGTTATGATCTCCTTGCCGACACACCAAAGGAAGTGTGTTAATTGATCTGGCGAAAAGGTTGATCATTTCTTGTGGGTAAAGTTGTACGCCTCTGCAGAGTGTAAATCTAATTAATTAGCCGCACCTACGGTCAAAGGCACTTGGTAACGTCATCACATAGCTAAATGTTTTACTATTTTCAAAATGGGATGATTTCTTCTAATATGCCTTGTTTTGGCAAAGATTATGGTTATGCCACGTGTTGGCAAGGAGATGATATGGCAGGATTGGATTATTGGATCATTGAATTATTCTATGCTCACGAAGGGCTGTGAGTATTACTTATACTTTAATTATTTCTTATCAGTCAAACTTGCTTTATTAAATTCCATTTACAAATGACAACTTGATTTACATATTCCATTTCGCTTTATGCAAATTAACCGTAGAATACTTTCCTTTGAAATGGCCTGCATATATTATAGGTGTTGCTAAAGTCTTGCGGAGTACGTAAAGTACTCACCCTTTCTTATATGTTGTTTTAGGTGGAAAAAGATTGCGAAGCTTCGAAAGATCTCTTATCGTCGCAGGATGCGGGATTTTCAATAAAAGTGACCTTTCTAGGGATTTTGCCTTGTCAGTTGCCTGAGGGATTGGATGGGCACACTACAAGACTTTGCTTCTTCTGTTGCTATATTTATATACTCTGAGTTGTAAGAATATATTGTACAAATAGCTTCCGCTTGAATAAAATAATGTATGGATGTGATTCCAATTGTTGAAAATGTGCGTACTAGCCACTGATCATAGGACTAGTACTGTATGCGCATTAGATTTCCATTTTTGTATTTTATGTGAAAATGGGGGATTCTGATTGGTATCGAGCTATCTTGACGATGAGATAAACCCTAGATAGAATGGTCGTTAGAAATAAGATTAGGCCAATCTCAAAATTTTAATTGCAAAAAGTTACTATATTTGCAAAATGTAGTTTTTGCTATTCTTTCCTCTTTCTTAAGATCTTGTTCTTACCTCTACTCTTATTTTGATTTGTAAATATATTCCACTTCCCTTAAAAATAATTCTTGGCTATAGTTCATCTTTGCTATTCTCTTCAGAAGCTGTTAAGATATGTCGCTACCATTCATCATGTTCAACAAATGAAGACTAGAAAGTCTACACCAACAATCTGAAGGAAGCAGATAATATTTCATCAACCCCGACACGGCAGAAGCATAACATGAAGACTTTACTTCATGAAGAGTCGACGTCACCCAATAGTAAGTTGCAGAAGATTAGATTAAGTTTTCCTTTAAGATAGGAATCCTTACGAATAGCAATATTATTCTACATTAGCTATATGAAGCATTCTTATGTGGCGTTCATGCCTCTTTATTTGCAATTGGATTTTGTCTTTCTTATCTGGACGATTTACGTATAAACTTAACCTTTAGGTTAAAGTTTTATGGTAAATTGCCTCTATATATATATATGAATTTTGAAATCCTAACATGTAGGTTAGAAGGAAAATTTTCACAAAGAGAGTTTCTCTTCTTTTATAAAATTTCTGTCAAGCTTATCCTTTCTTCTGTAGAAATTCTTATCTACATATCCTTTTAAAATTTCTAGCCCTCCTTGCAAAATTCTGTCTCATCAAGATTAATAACATCGCTCTCTTTTCCAGTCATCTCTTTACTCTCTACCAATTGAGCTTGATCCATCCAAGTCATAGCTATAACCTTATCTTCTCATTTGGACATTGAAAAACCAAGTCAGCTTGCTTTTTCTCCTCTGCACCGAAACCAGTCAAAGCAGCATGCCCTGCTAGTTTTTCCTCTACCATCGCAAAAAACCCATTGCTGCCATGACAGAGCTCGGCTCTGAATCTTCCATTGTGATCACAAAACTAGAAATGCAGCCATACCTTACTCAAGCACTACATCGTCGCCCAATGCTGCCACATGTTGCCTTGATCAGCAAGTTGTGATGCCAACCAATCCCGCCAAGTCCGTATATCAGATAGTTGCGCAGCGAAAGCATAGTGAACCATTCCAATTTTCATTGCTCCAACAATATTACACCCACCACCAGATCATCTTGGCAAGTTTGGATACCAGACGTTAGTAGCCACCCTTGCCTCAACTCCATCCAAAGAACTACTCTAGAAAGCACCAGCACCTATTATCCTCGAAATCTTCAAGAAAACCTGCATCGCAGAAATACCTCTACTATCTTGGGAGGTACTTCTACGGCAGAACCTTTAGCCGAACCATTTGGTAACAGAATAGAAGATATGGCTATAAGAAGAAGTAATGAAATACTTGTTATAATAAAAGGAGATGCATAACTCCTATAAAATAAAATAAAAGTATGCTACTCTTTACTAATTGAAATTTTTGCGTGTATTATTATTACGGGATACTCTCGTAACACTTAACCAATAAGTTAAAGAATTACGACGAGACAACCCAAAACAATATAAAACCCATAGTTAAGAAACTATTAAGAACATAATATTTTAGAACATGAACCTTCAAAAGATTTTATATATTGCACAACTATGATTATGGTACATCCCTTCCTCTCATTCTAAATTCTTTTCTTAACTAAATTATCATTCTGACCTCTTTCCTTTAAGAACAATTATTAATGGGCAGTCAGAAAAAAGTTGGATTAATACTGTAAAGGAATTAATTACAAGCCTTAACCAAGGAAACTATGCACTTTCTATGACAACGAAGTAAACCCACATAAACCAAGAAATTGGAAAAAAAATCATAGCCATGTCAGCATTTAGTTAAAAGGTCAAAGTTCTACGTCACTACGCGAAGCATTATGATGTCAGATTCAACACCATCCAAGGAATTGGACACAAGCTTCAACGCCGAGTATGCAAAATTTATGGCATGCCCATATTCATGCATACAAAGCTTGCACAAGACTTTAAGATCCATCATCAGCAACTGGACCAAGACACTGACAAAGCAAGCAATCGTTAGAAGTACTTACAACATTTTTAGTCAGCTACTGTAAGGAAATTCTTCACCATTATCTCTACCGATCTATCATGCATAGGTCATGTATAACAATTTTTGAGCCAGAAGAAACATAATCCCATATACAGAAATTGAATGGGAACCTTAGATTAAAATGGAAGCTTTTCCTAATTAAAATAATATTTAGTTAACCTACAATCATATGAATCCTCAAAACATGCAAATTTAAAACTATATAAGAAATCACTAGTGATTAGAAACCCTACAACCTTATAGGCTAATCGATATTATATTTGGTGTTCTTTTAAATTTTTGATTGAAAAGTGCTTTGTATTGTTGTTCGGGTTACCCTCGCAAATGGAAAACCTTTCGGTTGAAATTCACGATGAGTTAATCCTTGAAAATGATAATAATAATATAAATTAAACTTTTAAAGAATGAAACGATGTCTTATAACCTAGCCGAATCTCATCCCAATAACCTTATAATCATTGTTGCAGGATGCCTGTGACAAGATCTCTCGGCAAAATCTTTGAAAGTGAAGTTAAGCAAAGCTTTCGACCTCCAAATGATAATCCTACCCGAGACCAATCAAATTCCCATCAGCTAGCGCAAAACATATCCAACCTTGGTTCAATTCTCACCAGAAGAGAAAATGGTTCAAATCAGAAACCTGCTCCTACAACTTATTCGATACCTAAATGTTGTTCCTTAAAATGTTGTCAACCTAACCAATCTGAAGATCGTGCTTGCATTCGCTGTGGAGAAATAGGACATACTGCTGATGAGCATGCAATTAACTGCTCCAGCTGTGAAGGAAATCATTCTCCCGGGAAATATCCCCTGAATAATATCACTTGTTACCTTTGTGAAAGTCAAGATCATTGTCCATCCCAATGCCCCCTTGATCCTCTAGTCACCGCCGCAGTTCAGCATCAGCAAGAAAAACTCCGAGCTTTAGTTACTCAAGAATTGGCAAATAGAAGAGAAGCTACACAAGAAATATCATTAGAAGAATTGGAGAAGCAGCATTTCAACCTTGTCAATCATCATCAAGAAAGCAGTAATTGGCCATTGCCAACAGCATGCTTCTTGTATGGTGAAGAAGGTCATTGGGCAAGAGAATGCCCTAATCGTCAGCAAGTTAAGCTTCAGAAGAAGAACATCTTGAAACCAGCATTTATACCCAACAAAGTGTCATGAAAGAAACAAAAGTGCTTCATCTGCAGCAAGAAGGACCATCTTGCTAAGCAATGCCCACAAAGAGAACAAATATCTCCTGCATCTATAATCATACCAGAAGTTAAATCAGTTAAGATTATAACTCCAAGAGTAGGAGGAATAAGATTTGAAGTAGGTCGCCCGAAGAATCAGTTAAAGAAGAGGCGCTTGAACAACGACACTTGCCCCAAGGAGAATTCTGCTCAACTCCAATCCCAAACTCAATCACCATTTGCTCGTCCCTCCAACAACGCTAATAATCAGCTATCTGGTGTTCAAAATCAAGCAATCAATGTTACTTGTTTTCACTGTTGCGAACGTGGGCATTATGCCAACAAGTGCCCAAAGAAGAAGCAAAATCAACTTTATACTCAACCCCATGAAGCTGTACATCAACCGCAAAGACGACCTCAAGTTTTCAAAGGCCAACGAGCCCTTAACTCTGCATCTACTCCAACTCAAGACATCAATCATAGCATACCTGACGCAATGCCAGTACATCCCTTATGAATATAGTCTCTACCTGAAATAAGATTCATTTGAAATCATCTTGTCTCTTTAGACCTACTTGAAGTTAACCGAAAATTCATTTAGAAATTATTCATAAAGGTAATGTTTTGATAAGCAGAATGTTGCCTTATAACTGAACTCTCGTCAAAATATATCTTATCTTAATCCTTCCAAAAGGCTGGTAAAAGTGCAAGTTTTAAACTTTCAATTTTCACCTTTAACCAATACCCGATAAATCCTCCATCTATTCCCCAATCAATGAAAAATCAAACACCTTGGCTTTAGCTACCACTTATGCTTGTGAAAGTCAGCCCAAACCAAATATATTCGCAACTAAAATCATCAACCCTTGTTGAGTTATCCAAATTAGCCTTTACATTTAAATATCCTCCTTGATGTCAACACTCAGTTCTTCTCAAATAATTCTAGTTGCTATTCATCTCTTCTTTTCTATCATATTCCATACCTCTCCATAAAAATAGCTTAACCGTGCTAATAATCTAAGAATTGGTTATTCAATCAAAAGATATATAAATATATATAAGAAGTGCTAATACCTCTCATCTACATATGCGAAACCCAAATAGAAGTCTTATCTATTCTTGACACATCACTTCGGAATCGCAAGAAGAAGATCCAGTGAAGTAGCTACGCAGAAGATGAAGTGATGAGAACGTCAAGATCACCTCCAAGGAATAATTCCCTAAACTCATCTAGTCCTTGCAAATCTCGAGGACGAGATTTCTGTAAGGGGGGTAGATCTGTAACATCCCAAAAATTCTAAATAATAAAAATATAAATATAAATATAAAAATTTGAAAATGAAATTGAATAGAATTTTTAATTAGAATACCAAGAATGAAATAAAATATTATCTTCTATTTCAATATCTTGAAATCCAACCATAATAAAAGTATGAGTTGCAAAATAAAACTTCAAATCAAACAAAATATGAAAGTAAGTTGGAAGTAGAAATTTACATTGAAATCCAAACTAATCTAAAATTTTATTGAATTTTGGTTCTTAAGAGAATCTTTAATTGTACTAATTTCATTTTCCCTACAATACAAAACTTAAAGTACAACAAGCAAATGAAGTTCAACGTTAAAATATATTTATTGATAATTTTTATGAATTTTTCTGAATGTATTCTAATTTTCTTGAATTTCCTTGATTTTTTTTCCAAAGGAAAAGTCTTTTCATATAATCATGATAATAGATAAAGAAAAGAGGAAAAAGTTTATAACAAAAAAATAAAAAAAATTATTTAAACATATAAAATTATTAATAAATTAATTTGTGCAGTTAAGGATAATATGGAGATATTTTAGGAAGTTATATGTCACATCAAAGCAATCATGAGTGTAATTAATGAATCTATGACTAGCAACAGTGACATTGTCAGATTTAAATAAAACTAATTATACATTAATTCGACTTGAATTTTTTATATTATCTTAATTACGGATAATCCTATGAAAATTAAAAATATCAGGAAGTAATAATTATATTTTGTAATTTTAATAATTCGAAAAGTGAAAAGCTGAAATTCCGGTAATTCCAATGTCAGAATTTTAGTAAATAAAATATAAATAATTTGAAGCTGAAAATTTTACAGGAGACTAATAATGATATAAGGAACCGACAAAAACAGTTTCAAAGATATTTAATAAGTTATGAACCCCAAGATAAATTAAACACAGAAAACTAAAATCTGTGCACAGTGCACTGTTCGAATTTTTATAAAATCTGCAAGCATGAGATAATTATGAAATTTTTTCACGACCTTGTGCACTATCTTTAGTACACGACATAAATTCGTCATTAAATAACAATCATGATTTCTAACTGATTCATTAAACCAAATGCCATCATGACCTGCTGTCAGCACAAGGGGAGATGAATTCCCTCCTCCTCCCACCTTCCTTGAAGCTTCCTCAGCACAGCCAGCTTCCCATTCGAGCCTTGCTTGGCTATAAAAGCCAGGGAGCTCTCCTCAAATGGCCTTTTGCCATGAGCATGCTTCTCCTCTCTACCCAAGCTTCATTTGCCGCAAGCAAGCACTCAGCCGAAACTACCGAATAGAAACCTCAAGTTTATTTCTTGGTTTCCCCCTGCTAAATGGTTGCCACCGGCTATGCATTGTGAGTTCCCTCTCTGTGTTCTTCATTTACTGTATTCATTTCTTTTTTCTTTTTCTAAACAATCAATCATTACTTAAGTAGTAAGAAAAGATTTGTAAAACAAAAAAAATAAGAAACATTGATGTAAAAATTCTTGGAGCTATCCAAAACACAAAATATAATTTTAAAGTCATAGCAAAATATTAAATGATGAAGAGAAAGGTAATTTAATGAAGCAAGACTACTAATAGTAAAAATGTCCGAAAATAAATGTTCATGATTTCGATGTGAAAATATTTATATCACCTTATCCCTGGATAGATTCATCTGCACTAAAAATATTAGGAGATAATCTTTAGTTTTGTTATTTACAAAAATTCGAAAACAGAATTGCTGAAAATATAAGAATCAGATTGTCAGAATTTTTATAAATAAAATACGAAATTTATTAAATCAAAAATTTTACTGAAGATTTATATAACCAATATAAACTCTTATAAAAAGTTTGAAAAAGTTTTGATAAGATATAAACTTCGATAAAATTAAAAAACAGAGAACAAAATTTTGTGCACAGTGGCTTGTCAGAATTGCTATAAATCATACATGAGTCCAATAGGTCTGAAATTTTTATGGTAGGTTCTAAACTAGCTCTAGTATATGTATTAAATTTTTAATTAACTTTTTCGACAAGATAAGTAACTGATTCATTGAACCAAACTCAGCTCTGATTGCAAAATTGCTTGAAGTCCTCCTTCCCTTCGCTGCCATGTGGGTCCCATTTCCCTGTGCGGCCCACCTGCCAGACTCCGCTTGCTGCTTCTTCTTCCTCCCAACGCTGGCGCCCCGGAGCAGAGTCGAAGCTCGCGCGCACTACAGCCGCGTCACCCTCTGCAACTGTCGCCGCCCGGCCAATGCTTCCGTGCCACGCCGCCGCCACGCGGCTACCTCCTACATAATTTCCGCTGCCACGACCCATACCACCTCCTGCAGGCCATCATTCTTTTCTGTCGCTCGCGGTGAAGCTTCGCCTGAGACTGAGCTTTACCTGAGACCGAGATCAACCGACCGGGCTCATCTTCGTACTCGGCTATAAGTAGCAAGGAGCCGCACCATCTTTCCCTCTCCCTCTCCTTCGTTTCTACAAGCCAAAATGCCCGGAATCTCCCCCAAATCCGCCATGACCGAGAGCCTTGAAGCTTCAAGCCGAAAACAATTCGATCGAATAAGCAACTTATTTCCAAATTGCTTCCGGATATAGCTTCTATACCTTCTAGTGATCAAATCCCCTCAAAAACACTTAACCTTCTTCAAGCGAAATCAAGCTGCCGCCGTGCGCCTTCTTCTCCAACTCTGGCCGCTCGGTAAAGGAGCTCCCCGGTCATCCTCCGCGCAAGTGAGATACCAAAATGGACTCCTTGAGATCCTTAGAAGCTAAAACACTTACCCATTCGAGCTCCCGCGCCTTGGTTCTCACTTCCGGCCACCCACCATTAGCGCCGCCGCTTGAATCTATTTGGTGCACCTCTCTGCTTCATCTCCGGTCGAATGGGTTCCACCATTCGAGTCTCCTTGCCGAGATCTTGCTTCTCGCGCCTTCTATTTCGCCGGAAAGCCACCGGAGCATCGCCGGCGTCAAGCCCTAAGCCCCTCCTCTATTTCGGGTGACTGGCAAGCGGGCCCCATTTGTCAATGGAACAGGAAGAACTCCAGTGAACCAGTAAATTACGCTTTCTCAACTCTGAAAACGTATTTCCAATTTTCAATACATTTTCCAAACTGAATCAAATTCAATCTTGAATATATTTTGCATTTTTAATCCAAATGAGATGAAACCAATTTCTAAATTCATCTAAAATAAAGAGCTTCCAGAATATGTAAAAATGTTTTGAAAATATAGTTCGGAAAAATATTTTAATACAAAGGTGAATAGTACATATGAAAGTAGACTAATTATGGAAATTTTGCAAACAAAGCTATTATTATTTGGAACCAATTTTATCATGATCCTTATTCTGCTATGCACCCATTTCTATAAAAATATTTGGGTAACCAATTGTTTTATGTCTTTTCTATTGAAGTCTAACCTTATTAGTAACTATGATATAATAACTAAATGGATAAGAAAAGAATTTCTTGAAAGTTTGTTAAACATATTTATTTTCAGCATGATGGTAGAATAATGTTAGGCTAGATAAAAATATTGAACAAATAATGATTTATGCAAATAGGATGTGATTTAGTATGAAGAGCATAATAAGTATATATGTATATATATAACTATGTGTTCATATGGGACCATGCTTGCTTCTAGCAATTAGTTCATGAATATGGGGTAGATAATTTAATGTGTTTTGCGGGATAAAATGATAGCCAGAAATTTAGTGATAAATGTTTAATTAAAAAAAATACATTGCTTTGCATCTGAATCCTATTAACAACATACTATTTTACGATATCACCATAAGACAAATCTTTCTACTTTAAAAAAATTTTAGCATCTATAATTCGAAGTTATAAATACAAGAATACATAATTTTAGCCTCTTGAATTCATGAAACAAAAATAAATAATCTATAAAAGAATCCGCATCTGTTCTTTATAGAATGTTTTATTTGATTTACTGTCTGTCTTCTTTTTGCCCTTATTCAAATTGTTGTCTCGCTATATTTCCATCGAACGACGTGTAGAACCCGACGTCATTAATTCCATCATCGACAACACAGGCTTCGACCGCGACTTCGTCGTAAACAACAATTAAGCAAGGCAAGAACCCCTTTGATCATATTGATCCTAGTATTTAATTTTCATTGTGTTTATCAAAATGTTTCATGCATGCGTTTACTTTCTCTAAATATGCTATCTTGTGGTACTGGTAGATATACCTGTTGTCTCACGAAACTTCCTTGATAAGTATGAATGAGTGAACCTTGATAACCATAGAAATGGGTTAGACAATACATAATGTCAACTTGGGTATATGCGATTATTAATCATGCTTAGCTATGCTTTAGAACCAACGTTGAATATGATCATATCAAAATTTATTCTTGAGAATTGAAAATGGTTGGTTATGACATGATGTCAATTGTTGGTATTTTGACTAAAAACCCCCAAATAAAACTATGGTTTAGATGCGGGCAATTATTGGCAATAGCCGGTTGTGCATGGGCTAGATTTGTACATAGTGTAGGGTATAGCATTGCCCGTGTTGAATTAAGGACCGAGCTATGGGTTATTTTCAAGCCATGAAAATCGTGCAACCACGAGTGCTGATATGGGGTAGCCTTAATGATGAGGACATCACTTCTTCGGGTACACCCACAGCAGCTGCTGCCACAACTCCTCATCCTATACAAGGACCGATCACTCGAGCTCGTGCATGTAAACTGAATTATCTGGTACTTTCGTTTCTTGGCATATCTAATGACTTGAAGAACTATTTGATCTTTGCTGAAGCAGTTGTGTTATTCTGTTAAGGAATGAAGGTCCTAGCGCGATGATGGTGAATGGACACGAAGATGATTGCAGAAAGGGAAGAAGTTCTCCATTTGACCACAAGATCCTGAAGTCTCCATGATTTCGGCAGCAAAGAGAGTGGTGCTGCGTCACCCATGAATTGGGTGCATAAATTGGCCCTTACCATGTAATAGAGTCTTTATTTAGAGATAAGAATAATAGGAAGGAGGCCTAGCTAAAGATGGAAAGGAATTTGAGGGAAGGTCTGATTTTCGGCCACAAATCAAGGCATGGCCGAACAGCCCTCCCCCCACTTCTTTTATTTATACCACGGCCGGCCTCCAAAGAACTCGGATTTCATTGAGTTTAGGTTTAGCCCTTGTGCAAACTTCTGTTATTCAGTTGTGTCGGTTGACCACCTGTAAAGACAGCTTAATCGGAATCCCACCTTTGTTTTTCAGATTGCTTTTCATCTTTTTCTTGCTAGTTCTTGATTGCTCGCGGGAATTGAACCGTGTTCGAGTTGACCGCGCCTTCGGCAAAGTTAATAACCTTTTGGAGTTGGTTCAGCGATTGCTAAGGCGCAACGTCGTCGTGCGGTTGTAGTCGGATCGTGAGGGTCAATTCCACCGAATCGATAATTATCTACCTCATCGAAAGATCGAGCACCCTTCTCACATCACTTAACCTATTAAGTTGCTTAGGTTTGGCTTTGCACATTGGTAGGCGGGAGATAGTATGAGCAATCCTTTCTAGGTTTGCTTATGAGGGGCTTCCACACTTCGTTGTGGGTAAATGCATATCGGTATAACGGTGTACGCCTTGGTATGAGAAAAAACCTTTACCGTAGGGATTTACTGCTTCTATCGCAGGGATTCACTGCTTGAATTACCACTTTTAATGATAGGGATACACTATCATATTTCTTCTCCATGACAAGGACTTAACGTCATCGGGCTGGTGCAAAGCTAGGACTAGGTAATGTAATGGTTATGTTATGATCTCCTTGCCGACACACCAAAGGAAGTGTGTTAATTGATCTGGCGAAAAGGTTGATCATTTCTTGTGGGTAAAGCTGTACGCCTCTGCAGAGTGTAAATCTAATTAATTAGCCGCGCCTACGGTCAAAGGCACTTGGTAACGTCATCACATAGCTAAATGTTTTACTATTTTCAAAATGGGATGATTTCTTCTAACATGCCTTGTTTTGGCAAGGAGATGATATGGCAGGATTGGATTATTGGATCATTAAATTATTCCATGCTCACGAAGGGCTGTGAGTATTACTTATGCTTTAATTATTTCTTATCAGTCAAACTTGCTTTATTAAATTCCGTTTGTAAATGACAACTTGATTTATATATTCCATTTCGCTTTATGCAAATTAACCGTAGAAGCCTTTCCTTTGAAATGGCCTGCATATATTATAGGTGTTGCTAAAGTCTTGCGGAGTACGTAAAGTACTCACCCTTGCTTATATGTTGTTTTAGGTGAAAAAAGATAGCGAAGCTTCGAAAGATCTCTTATCGTCGCAGGATGCGGGATTTTCAATAAAAGCGACCTTTCTAGGGATTATGCCTTGTCAGTTGCCTGAGGGATTGGATGGGCACACTACAAGACTTTGCTTCTTCTGTTGCTATATTTATATACTCTGAGTTGTAAGAATATATTGTACAAATAGCTTCCGCTTGAATAAAATAATGTATGGATGTGATTCCAATTGTTGAAAATGTGCGTATTAGCCACTGATCATGGGACTAGTCATGTATGCGCATTAGATTTCCATTTTTGCATTTATGTGAAAATGGGGGTCGTTACAATGGTGCATGTGTATGGATTGTAGATCAATTAACAACATCATTGTTAGATATCGTCATCCTATCCTTAGGTTAGTTGACATGCTTAATGAATTGTGTGGTGTGTTCTTTTCTATAAGATTGATTTGCAAAGTGGGTACCATCAAATTACGATGAAGGAAGGAGATGAATGGAAAACAACTTTAAAACAAAATTTGAATTGTATGAGTGGTTAGTGATGCCTTTTGATTTAACTAATGCTCCTAGTACATTCATGAGACTAATGAACCATTTTTTAGGGCTTTCATTGGGAATTTTTTGTCGTATATATTTTGATGACATCTTGATTTACAGATGCACCATGGAAGAACACATTGATTACATTAGATAGGTGCTAGTTGTGCTTAGAACTGAAAAATTGTTTGAAAACATAGAAAAGTGCAGTTTTTGTAACAAGAAAGTTGTGTTCTTGGGACATTTTGTTTCTGGAAATGGGGTAGAAGTTGATGAATCAAAGATTGAATCAATTAAAAATTGGTCTACTCCAACGAATGTTAGTCAAGTTAGAAGCCTTCATGGTCTTTCTGGTTTTTACCGTAGATTCGTCAAAGATTTTAGCACCATTGCAGCCCTGTAGAATCAACTAACCAAGAAAGGCAGTGAATTTGTTTGGGGAGATGCTCAAGAGAAAGCTTTTGATGAATTAAAGAAGCGCTTAACTGAACGATGCACCTTTGCTTGTTCTGCCTGATTTCTCTTAAGGTTTTGAAATTGAATTTGATGCTACTGGGATAGGCATTGGTGGTGTTTTGATGCAAGAAGGAAAAGCAGAAGCATACTTTAGTGAGAAACTTAGTGGTGCTCAATTGAACTATCCTGTTTATGACAAAGAATTGTACGCTTTGGTTCGAGTATTGGAAACTTGGCAACCTTATCTTTGGCCTAAAGAGTTTATTATACATTTTGATAATGAAGCTCTGAAATATTTGAAAGGCCAAGCAAAACTTAATCGTAGACATGCAAAATGGGTGGAGTTCATTGAGTCTTTTCCATACATTGTAAAATACAAGAAGGGAAAAGATAATGTGGTTGCTGATAATCTTTCTCATAAAATTGTGCTATTAACTCAACTTGAAATCAAGGCTCCTGGTTTGGAGAGTTTGAAAGAGTTGTATGCTTTAGATAATGAATTTGCTGAACCATATTTTAAATGCAAAGATGGGAAAGGTTCGAAGAAGTACCATATTCATGATGGATTCTTGTTTTATGCTAACAAGCTATGTGTTCCAGATTCGTCCGTGTGCTTGCTATTGTTGCAGGAATCACATGCAGGTGGATTAATGGGACATTTTGGAAGAGAAGACATTGGCCATGCTGTCCAATCATTTCTATTGGCCAAGGATACGCCGAGACGTCGAGAGATATGTGCAGCGATGTGTCACATGACACAAAACTAAGTCTAAACTAAATCCACATGGTTTATATACTCCACTTCCTGTTCCTAGTGCACCCTAGGAGGACATTAGTATGGATTTTGTTTTAGATTGCCTAGGACTAAAAGGGGAAGGGACTCTGTGTTTGTAGTTGTGGATAGATTCCCTAAAATAGCACACTTTATTCCTTATCACAAGAGCGACGATGCTTCACATGTAGCTGATTTATTTTCCAGGGAAATTGTGAGGTTGCATGGTGATGTAAGATTGTTTCCGATCTTTCGATGAGAGTGACAACTTTGATTTGGTGGAACTAACTTTGACAATCTAACTACAACGTACGATAACGATGCGCCTTAGCAATCGCTGAACCAACTCCGGAGGGTTATTGACCTTGTCGTGAGCACAATCAACCTAAACACGATGTTCAATTCCTGCAAGCAACCGAAGAAACAAGCAAGAACAAAAGTACTAGCAATCTGAAATTGCAAATAAGAATTGAGGTCCATGAATATATAGATCACAAAGGTGGGGTTCTACGATGTTGTCTCAACAGGCGGTTGTTTGGCATGTCTAGATGATAAAATAGTTTGGCCCTAGGCTAAAACTATGCTCAACAAAACCCTAAGTGTCTAAAGTAGTGGCTACTGAGTATATGAGAGGGTGGGACATGAGAGTGTCATCCTATGGTTGTGTGCAGCCAAGGGGGCGCACACAAATTGGGCTTGGGCCCCCACATGCTTACAAGGCCCGAAATAGCCCAAAATAGTGCTGTAGTATATTGTTTCAATGATTCTAGCTTATCCATGATGAATCTGGGTCTGAGACCAGACCCATTGGAAAGGTATCATTGTAAGCTTTCAATCAAGTATAAGAACTCTCCAATCGTACATCGTATGCGAAATTTAAGCTCGTTTTACTTCAGGCTGGAATCCGGATGCCGAATTGGATTCTAAAACGTGATGGATTTGATATATCGCTCTTCTTGGCCCATGGATGACTTGTTGGAGTTAGTCCAACCAGGTGTGATCGTGTCTGTAGTAGTGATGTCCTTGTCACATGGGATGCCAAGAACCATTGTTTCAGATCGTGATGTCAAGCTCATGAGTTACTTGGGACAAAGTTGTTATTCTCTACAATTTGTTGCCCACAAATAGATGGACAAATGGAGATGGTAAACTGCACACTTTCCATGATGATGCGATCAATGATCAACTCAATTGTGCCTGTTTGAGGTGGTGTATGGTTTTAAACCAATCACGCCACTTGATTTGCTACCACTACCCATTCAAGAAAGAACTAATATGGTGGCATCCAAATGTGCTAAGTTTGTTAAGGACATTCATGAAAATACCAAAGAAGAAATAGAAAAGAAGGCTCGCTATTTTGCTGAGAAAGCAAACAAAACAAGAAAGAAGATGCTATTTGAATCGGGTGATCTAGTTTGGGTACATCTACGTAAAGAACGCTTTCTAGAAAAGCGTAAATCCAAGCTAATGCCTCATGCTGATGGTCCATTCAAAGTTCTTGAGAAGATCAATGACAATGCATACAAGATAGAACCACCGAGGATGTACATTACAATGTAAGCAGTACATTTAATGTTGCTAATTTATCACCATTCTTTGGACCGGAGGATACAGAGTCGAGGACAACTCCTTTTGAAAAGGGGGAGGATAATACGGGCAGCCTAGCTCCATCATCATTCTCTTGTCGTACTGTTGTCCAAGAGTCTCCAAAACCACCGTTTCAAGGGCCAATGACATGTGCTCGTGCCAAGCAAATTAATCAACAGATGAACTCGCTCCTTGCTCAGAATAATTTTACAAATGAGACTTGGTTACTACCCTACATTGTCTTGTACTTACTAACCTTGGCACGGACCACCAAGGAACAACATTTACTCCAAGACAAGTCCTTTGCAAAGTGGGAATGCTAACGGGTTCAGGCTGACTCTTGAAAACAAGTCCGCATTAAAACAAGCATAGAAGGTGGAAATAGAGCCTGATCAAAGCATTCGAGTACATGATCAAAAGCTTATCTGCTACACTTTCCAATGGATCAACTCCCATCTATAAATTCACTCTGAGCGTGGCGCAATCATCAAAGCAATACAGCAAACAGATTCTGTCTCCAACACCATAACTGCCTCAACTCTTCGTGTGCTGCGTCACATTTATTAAGGACCAATGGTCCGTGTAAACATATAGGATTATGAGAAGACACCTCTCTAAGTTCCAACCATGTCCTATATATAGGAGGCACTCCTCTTGTTTAAAGGATTTTTTAAACTTTGATAATAGATATGCTATGCATGTTCTCGGGTTGATATTCTCCTGAGAATTGTGCATCCCTTCCCGTTGTTCTTGCAAGCTCTTTGTGATTGCAGCGAGGATTGTATCCACTTGATGTGGTCAAGAGGATAATACCTTTGCATGAGGCTGGGCGAACTCGGTACCATAGGTTGTTGCACTGGCAGCGATTGGCCGCATCAAATTCGTCAAGTTTCATGTGTATCTTCGATTCTACCGCGTGAAGGTCGAGCACCCCTCATACAATTTCATTATGTGACTTTTTTTCGTATGCATGGAGTCTACAATGTCTATTGGGACTCGCCATGATGAATATTTAACACCGACTCGGACGGCTTATAAACACATGGCGAAATGAGGTAGGGCGCATATGAACTCCATTTGGGGTGTTTGGCACTCGGTTTTATTATTTGACATTTTTCGTGCGCACGGAGTCTACAGTTCCTATTATGACCCGTCATGAGAAATATTTAACACCGACTCAGACGGATTCGAAACACATGCTGAAATGAGCTACGGCGCATATGAAATCCATTTGAGGTGTTTGGCACTAAGTTTCATGATGTGTCTTTTTTTCGTATGCATGGAGTCTTCTTGATGAGGACAACACTACTACGGATACGACCATACCTGGTTGGATCAACTTCAACACATCATCCATGGGCCAAGAAGAGAGAGATATCAAATATATCACATTCTGGAATCCAATTCGGCCTTCGGATACTAGTCTGAAGTAAAATGAGCATAATTTTTGTATACGGCGTCCGATTGGAGAGTTCTTACACTTGATTAAAAGATTACTTCAAGATCTTTCCAATGGATTTAACCAACCCTAAAAATTCCTTCGGAGCACTCCACAATCACCAAAACAAATCGGGTCAACTTTCCAGTCCGAGTCAAACTTAGGCCTTGGGCCTTGTAACAGTCTTATTCGGCCACTCTTTTGTGCTGGCTGAATCCCCCTTCTGTTTTACCAATATACAGCTAGAGAGTCCGCCAAAATTACTTGGTTTTGTTTAGTCATAGTTTTCCTTAAAAAACTATTTAGTATTCTCTTGTTCGACGAGATCAACAACAATACCGTGCTTGGGAACCCCACATCAATACTTTAATTATATTTGCAATTTCAGATTGCTTTTGCTTTGTTCTTGCTTGTTCTTCGTTTGCTTGTAAGAATTGATCTTCGTGATCAGGTCAACCGGGTTTTTGCACGGTTGATAACAACTTGGAGTTTGGTTCAGCGATTGCTTGGCATCGATCATGTTTCGGTCGTAGCCTGGATCGTGAGAGTCATCTCCACTAATCGATAGTTATCCATCTCACCGAAAGATCGGGACACCCAATAGCCTCTTCAGGCAGGTTCCCCTTCTTTAATTTGAGTCATCCTCGAGTCAAGCTCACCTTTTAGCTCATCCTCAACACCAAACATCCTCATATAGGTCCTGCAAATAATTAAATAAAATAGTAGCTCTGCCTCTTTATATATTTTAAAGACAAGAAAGACTTTTAGAGTATTCACCTGATAATTATCCACATATCTCAACACTTCTTTCCAACATATAAAGGCATGATGAATGCTAGCGCTCTTAGATGCTCCCCCCCATCCTTGAAGGAAACCATCCTCTATTTTGGACAAGCTGGAAAAGAAACAAGCAACAAAAAGAACGTGTATGAAGCATATATTATATATCCCATATTTCATTGTTCTATTGGTTTCGTGTAATGCTATTTACATAACAGCAAATGAGGAAATCAGATTTAAGCAAAGCACCTTTCCTCACAATTTTGCAACATAATATGCGATTATAAGTGAAGCATATAACATAAATATTAACTTGATTCAGTTTGCAACTTAAATATAAGTAAAGCACACTTCTATCCATGTCCTTGGATAAAGAATACTATTGTGTTTTGTAAGCTTCGTTCAATAACATAGATGGGCAAAACTACAAGTTTTGGAAACAAGCATAGCTCATTCATATGATCAGATTGTAAACAAGCAATATCAAACCATTCCAACAACGGTGACAAAATTTTAATGAGATGATTTGTAATAAGAGTCAATGTACTAAAATTCGAACAATGAGGTAGCAAGCTATGGGTATCACACATATCAGGAAAATTTGATGGTGCCTTACAAGAAATAAGCTCTTGCATACAACTAGGATTGCCCAAAACAGCAAGCTCAAATACATCAAGTTTATCACAAGTTATGCATATTCTATAAACAAGAAACTTGCCATCTATGCCATAATTGATGAGGACATCCCCAACAACACTCATTCTCTTGGTCATGGGGCAGACTTGGTGGACACTACAAGTCCCTCTAAAACTGTTGATGCCAATACTACACACAAAGGTCCTATGATAAGAGCTCGATTGAAACAAATGCAACAAGAGGTGAATCTGTTCCTTAATGATTGCAATCATACTTTTAGTGAGAATTGTTTACTACCTAATGGGAATACATTACTTGTTCTCAGGTTTGAATCACATGACACATGGGAGAACAAGGATGAGCTGGACAGGTGTGGTGATGCTACTATCCAGAATTGCTTGGTTGTGCATTTGATGAGGACATCGCTACCATGGACACGACCACCTCCTCGATCAGTCGGCCGACCAGTGCTGGTTAGTTCCTCGACAAGTCGGGCTTCATCTTTGACTACTCAGGAACCCGATAAGCAATACTACTCTAGAACCGACAAGGCAAGGCGAGTTGGTCTTGCATGACTTCTTTTGGACCACACCATTTTGGTTGGTTTGTTTGTTAAGTTTGAAAACAATTAGAGCCTTTTAGCCTATTATGAAGCAAACTGCACATGGGATGTTGTTTTTATTGATTGGGCTAAGTCTAACCCATGTAGAACTAAGGGCAGGGGTTGCCCTCACTATACCCACATGTAACCTCCCTTCTAGGGTTACCACGAAATTGAACCAGCAGCCCCCATTTCTTGTCTCTAGGATTGAGTGTGCAACAGCCACCCCCTTGGAGATTGAAAGATTTGCTCGTTCTAGCTGTTGTTCTTGTGTATTCCTTTATATTTGTAGCTGCAACAGCGTCTACTTCCCGTGGTCAAGTAGGCAAAGACCAAATCGTGTGGTTGGGCGAAATTCATTTGTCACAGGTTGCTGCTCAAGCAGCGGTTGGAGCCACCGGTTCGTCAGGTTGCACGGGTCAAATTTCCACCCCCCCCCCCCACAATCATACGACAAGAAGATCGGGCAACATCAATAATCCCCAAATAAATTGAATTTAAAACATTAGGCATAGATGCTACATAAAGACTTAAGAGATGAGATTTCATAAATATTATTAATAGCACAAATCAAGCCAACAGGCTCATTCAACATGATATAGCACAAAATAGTGGCAAGGAATATTCTAGCTATTACATCCTTATACATCATCAGCACACATGATCAAAATTAAAAACATGCAATTCATCACATGGTTCTACAATTGTGGCACAAGGTGGTAACTCAGTAGAATTAAGTACAACAGGAATATACTCACAAATTTGCTCCCTTTCTGATGAGGCTAAATTGGATGTCTTTTGCTCACAATCTTGCAACTCAATTTGTGATTATAAGTGAAGCATATAACATAAATATTAACATGATTCAATTTGCAACTTAATTTGCAAATATAAGTAAAGCACATATCTATCCCTGTTCTTGGATAAAGACTAGTCATGTTTTTGTACACCTCGTTCAATAACATAGATGGGAAAAACTACATGTTTTGGAAACAAGCATAGCTCATTCATATGACCAGATTGTAAACAAGCAATTTCAAACAATTCGAACAAAGGTGACTCAATTTTAATGAGCTTCCACTCATCAACTACGACATGCAGATTTGTAATACAAACCAATGTAGTAAAATTTGAACAATGATGTAGCAAGCTATGGGTATCACACATATTAGGAAAATTTGATGGTTCCACACATGAAATAAGCTGTTGCATACAACTAGGATTACCCAAAACAGAAAGCTTCAATTCCACAAGTTTATCACAAGTTATGCATATTCTGTAGACAAGAAACTTGCCATTTATGCCATAATCAAAAAATAAATTGAATTTAAAACAGTAGGCATATGTGCTAGATAAAGACACAAGGGATGAAATTTTAGAAATCTTTTCCATAGCATAATTCAAGCTAACAGGCTCATTCATATAGAACAAAATAGTTGCAGGGGATATTCTAGCTATCACTTCCTTATGCATAATCAGCATCACATGATCAAAATTATAAGCATGCAATTCATCACATGGTTCTACAATTGTAGCACAAGGTGGTAACTCAATAGAATTAAGTACAGCAGGAATATACTCACAAATATGCTTCCTTTCATGCTGTAAAATCAAATCTGTACCATGGTCATTAGCGTCCTCCTCAGAAGAAGTAGGAACATCAAAACTTTCACTTGATAACACTAGGTTTTCCGCTTTTAGCTCCCCTTCTTCAGAAGTAACCTGCATATCACATGGAACAGCAACAACAGAAATAACAGAAGTACATTACATATCACAGGTAACAATAAGGGTGTTGAAATGGTAGTACATCAAGAAAAGGTGACTGAAAGTGAGAATTCTTGTGCCATTTTAGAGATTCCACGTTCTGAATTTGATATGCTTAAGTTACATAATGTGGAGTTGGTTACTCATAAATAAGTTCTTACTAGAATATCCTCTGATGATTCTGTATACTATATCATGTTTGATGAACCATTAGAACACTATCTAGCAAGATTGAAAAAGTTTCTGACATTGCATGCTTAAAATCGCTAGTTAGTTCCTATGCCTACTATAAAATTTAATTTGATTGGAGATTGTTGTGTAGACCATAAATTTTATGTTCATCGAATATGCATTACTTGTCATGAACACTTTGAGATGAGTTTAAGTGCATGTTGTTCGGAAGGATATATGATGCTTACTTGTTCACATTTGCTTATACAATTATATAATAATCAGAGTAGCATAGTTGAAGCATCGAAGGCATCTAAAATCTTTTTGTCCACAGTACTTCAGTTTGATATAGTGAACATCACATATGCACATATGACTAAATTAAGCTATTTGCTGATAGGGTTAGAGTGTCCCATCTTTCGGTGAGAAGATAACTTTCGATTCTGGTGGAGGTGACTCTTGCGATCCGACTATTGAACTTGCTGGGTAGCACGATCAACCTGAACACGAGGTTCAATTCCTACGAGCAATCGAAGAACTAGCAAGAATAAGATGTAGGCAACAATGAATTGGCAAAACCAATCTGATTCAACTCAATGGTGGGGTTCTCAAAGGCTGTCTTGCAGGTGGTCGTCCGACACAACTTAAGAGCAGAGTTTGCGCGATGGCTAAACTATCATAAAGAAAAACCCGCCCTGAAAGAGGTCGACCAGGGGGTATAAAATGGGGAAAGGAGGAAGGAAATTTCGGTCAGCATGAAAGGCAAGCGAAATCTCCTCCCAGCCTTTCCATAAAAACCTAATACTTCCTAAACAAGAATTTATTACATGGGCTTAACCTAGAAATAGGTGGCGCAGCACCTCTTATTTTGACTCATCTTTATCAAACTTCTGGGCCTTCATTCTTCAAAAGAATCACATAATTCAATTCACGAGCGCGAGCTTGAGTGATTGGTCCTTCTATTTCTTCTGGAGTAGTAGCAACAGTAGGTGTGTCGAGTGTAGCAGGAGTACTGATGTCCTCATCATCCTCCCCTTCTTGAATTGGAGTTGTCCGCGATGGAATCTCCTCTTCCTCACCCAAAAATGGCTTCAAATCTGCAACATTGAAAGTGGAAGACACACCATATTCTATTGGCAAGTAAAGTTTATAAGCATTTTCATTTATGCAAGCAACAGATGAACAAGCAAGAACAATAGTAGAAGCAATCTGAAATTGCAAATAAGAATTGAGATTCTTGAAAATATATATCAAAGGTGGGGTTCTGTGAAGAATTATCAACAGGCAGTCGTTCGACACGTCTAGAGGACAATGTAGTTTGGCTTTAGGTAAAAACTATGCCCAACAAAAACCCAAGTATCTAAAGAGCCGGCTACAGAGTATATGAGGGGAGGGGACATGAGAGGGTCATCTTAGGGTAGTGTTTAGCTTGGGGGCACACACAACATGGGCTTGGGCCCCCACCCGCTTACAAGGCCCGAAACAGCCCAAAACAGTGTTGTAGTACATTATTTTGATAATTTTGGCTGATCTTCAATGAATCTGGTGCTGGCAATAGACCCATTGGAAAGGTCTCGTTGTAGGCTTTCAATCAAGTACAAGAACTCTCTAATCGCACATCGTATACGAAAGTTATGCTCATTGTAATTCAAGCTGGTATCTGGATACCGAATTAGATTCCAGAACGTGATGAATTTGATATCTCTCTCTTCTTGGCCCAAAGATAATGTGTTGGAGTTGGTCCAACTAGGTGTGGTCATATCCGTAGTAGTGATGTCCTCGTTATCCTCCCCTTCTTGAATTTGAGTCGTCCTCTACTCATGCTTAGCTTTTAGCTCATCCTCAACACAAAACATTCTCATATAGGTCCTGCATTTAATTAAATAAAATAGTAGCTCTGCCTCTTTATATATTTTAAACACAAGAAAGACATAGCTCAACATAGCTCACCTGATAATCATCCACATAGCTCAACACTTATTTACATCATATAAAGGCATGACGAAAACTAGCACTCTTGCATGCTTCCTCCCCTCCTTGAAGGAAAACCATCCTCGGTTTTTGATGTAAGATTGTTCCTGATCTTTCGATGAGAGTAATAACTTTGATTTAGTGAAACTAACTTTGATAATCCGACTACAACGAATGACGTCGATGCGCCTTAGCAATCGCTGAACCATCTCCGAAGGGTTATTGACCTTGCCGTGAGAACGATCAAAGTGAACACGAGGTTCAATTCCCGCAAGCAACCGAAGAAACAAGCAAGAACAAAAGTAGTAGCAATCTGAAATTGCGAATATGAATGAAGGCAAAAACAAGGTGGGGTTCTATTGAAGATCTTGACAAGGTGGCTGTCTAGCACAACTTGAAGACTCAAAGTTTGCACTTGGCTAAACTAATCAAACAAAACCCAAAACCTAGATGAGGGTGTGACTAGCTATTTATGAGATAAAAGGACGAGGAGGCCGTCCAAATCCTAGGAAGACCGAATACAACTTGATTATAAGGCCCAGGCCTACTTTCAGTCGGACTGGAAAAGTGATGTGATTTTTTTGCAGATTCCGGACAGCTCAGATGGAATTTGGAGGTGAAACTAGATCCATTGGAAAGAGGGCGAAGAAAACTTTCAATCAAGTACTCATATTCCCCAACACCCTTATGGATCAAAAGTTATGGCCGTTTTAAATTGGTGCTATCAGGGAGGCCGAGTCCTAGTGGAACTCGTGCACATGATGATCTGGTTTTATGCTTGGCGTTTTGAGGTTCTTCGCCTTGGTTCCAAGGACAATAAAATCATCACAACAATTAAATAGCATTTCATTTTGTGAATCATTTGTATCAAAACCTATGAACGTATTCACCTGATAATTGAGTCGACGTGCTCGAGCACGAGAAATTGGTCCTTGTAATACGGGTTCAGCTTGTTGTGTATGTGATGAGTGACTAGGCGCGGTTGTGTCAATAGAAAAGATGTCCTCATCATCCTCCTGTTCTTGCATTTGAGTCGTCCTCGACTCAAGCTCATCCTCTTCTCCCAAATATGGCTTCAAATCTGCAATTTTAAAGGTGGGACTAACCCAAAATATGCAAGCAACTCAAGCTTATATGTATTATCATTAATCTTTTCCAATACTTTGAAAGGACCATCAGCTCGAGGCATCAACTTTGATTTTCTTAATTCAGGAAATCGATCTTTTCTCAAATGCAACCAAACCAAATCTCCATGTTTAAAAGTTAAATGCATCCACCCCTTACTACTAGCAAGTTTATATTTAGCATTCATGCGCTCTATATTTTCTTTAGTTATCTCATGCATTTTCAACATCAAATCAGCATGTTGTTTAGCTTCAAAATTCAACTTCTCTAAAGATGGAAGAGGTAACAAATCAATAGGAGCACGAGGTACAAACCCGTAAACAATCTCAAATGGGCACATCTTAGTGGTAGAATGCAGTGAACGATTATAAGCAAACTCAATATGAGGCAAGCATTCTTTCCACATTTTTATGTTCGTTTTGAAAATAGCCCTAAGCATGGTAGATAAAGTTCTATTGACAACTTCAGTTTGTCCATCAGTTTGGGGATGACAAGTAGTAGAAAATAAAAACTTAGTCACCAATTTAGCCCATAAAATTCGCCAAAAGTGGCTAAGGAACTTAGTGTCACGATCTAAAACTATTTGTTGGGTACACCATGCAAGCGAACTATTTCACGAAAGAACAAATCAGCAATGTTGGTAGCATCATCACTTTTATGACATGGTAGAAAGTGTGCCATCTTAGAAAATCTATCCACAACAACAAAGATGTTATCTCTCCCCTTCTTTGTTCTAGTCAGTCCTAAAACAAAGTCCATAGAAATATCTTCCCAAAGCACGCTAGGAACAGGTAAAGGCATATAAAAACTATGAGGATTAAGTCGTGACTTAGCTTTTTGGCATGTAGTACAACGAGCAATGCATCGTTCCACATCCCTTCTCATTTTTGGCGAAAAGAAATGACCAGCATGTATGTCCTCCGTCTTCTTCACACCAAAGTGTCCCATCAGCCCCGCCTCCATGCGCTTCCTATAACAACAGCAAAAGAACTGAGCTAGCTGGAATGCATAACTTATTAGCTCTAAACACAAACCCATCATTGAGGACCAATTTGTTCCATGTTTTTCCCTCTTTACAATTCAGCAACACATCTTTAAAATCATTATCATGTACATATTGCTCTTTAATCGTCTATAATCCAAAGATTTTGAAATCAAGTTGTGAAAGCATGGTATATCTTCTATACAAAGCATCAGTAATAACATTCTCCTTTCCCTTCTTGTGTTTTATAACATAAGGAAAAGATTCAATGAATTCAGCCAATTTGCATGTCTTTGATTCAATTTTTCTTGACTTCGAATATGCTTCAAAGATTCAAGATTAGAATGTATGACGAATTCTTTGGGCCATAAATAATGCTGCCATGTTTCTAAAGTTCGAACTAGAGCTTATAATTCCTTATCATCAGTAGAATAGTTCAAACTAGGCCCACTCACTTCTCACTAAAATATGCAATAGGTTTTCCTTCTTGTAACAACACGCCACCCAAACCAGCTCCACTAGCATCACATTCTAGTTCAAAAGTCATAGAAAAATATGGAAGTTGGAGTAGTAGTTAACTTATCTTTCAACGTGTCGAAAGCATTGTTCTCCTGTGCATCTCTCCAAGAAAATGGCACACCCTTTTTGGTAAGTTCATTCAATGGTGCAGCGATAGGGCTGAAATCCTTCATGAAGCGATGGTAGAATCCAGCAAGTCCTAGAAAACTTTGCACCTGTGTGACCGTGTTGGGAGTCAGCCAACTCTGTATTGCCTCAACCTTGGCCTGATCAACTTCAATGCCCTGGGGAGTAACAACATAACCAAGAAAAGAGACTCGATCCGTGCAAAAGGTGCACTTCTCAAGGTTACCAAATAAGCGTACATCTCGTAAAGCGTCAAAAATAGCACGTAGATGGTCAAGGTTGCTATATATAAAAATGTCATCAAAATATACTACCACAAATCTGCCAATGAAAGCACGCAAAAATTCGTTCATTAATCTCATGAAAGTGCTAGGTGTATTAGTTAACCCAAAAGGCATTACTAACCACTCATATAGACCGAACTTAGTTTTAAAAGCCATTTTCCATTCATTTCCTAGCTTCATGCGAATCTGGTGGTACCCACTACGCAAAACAACTTTAGATAACACTGTAGAGCCACTTAATTCATCAAGCATATCATCTAGCCCAGGAATAAGGTGACGATACCTAATGGTGATATTATTTATTGCCCTACAATCCACACACATGCGCCATGATTCATCTTTCTTAGGCACTAAAATGACCGGAACAGCACAAGGACTAAGAGACTCACGCACATACCCTATATCAAGCAATTCTTGAACTTGGCATTGCATCTCCTTAGTTTCTTCCAGATTGGTTCTGTATGGCGCAGGATTGGGCATAGAAGCCCCGGGAATGAGGTCAACTTGCTGATGTAAAAAGGGTGCCCGATCTTTCGATGAGGTAGATAAATATCGATTTGGTGGAATTGACCCTCACGATCCGACTACAACCGCATGACGATGTTTGCACCTTAGCAATCGTTTAACCAAACTCCAAATGGCTATTGACTTTGCCAAAGGCGTGGTCTGATGAGGACATCACTTCTTTGGGTATGCCCACAGCACCTGCTGCCACAACTCAGCCTATACAAGGGCCAATCACTTGAGCTCATGCACATAAACTGAATTATCAGGTACTTTCATTTCTTAGTACATCTAATGACTTCAAGAACTATATGTTGATGCCTGAAACAGATTGTTTTATTCTTTTAACGAATGAAGGTCCAAGCTCGATGATGGTGAATGGACACGATGATGATTACAGTAGGAGAAGGAGTTCTCCAGTTGACCACAAGACCATGAAGTCTGCATGATTGAAAATAAGAGATGGCCGTAATGCTTAATAGAATACAAGAAGATGGTAGCTAAGACTTAGTGATGTTTTCAGCATTTCTCCATGGGTTTTCGGTAGCAAGGAGAGGGGGTGCTGCATCACCTATAGAGTGGTCAACTTGAACACGAAATTCAATCCCTGCTAGCAATCGAAGAACTAGCAAGAATAAGATGAAAAGCAACCTGAATAACAAAGGTGGGATTCCGATTAAGCTATCTTTACAAGTGGTTGACTGACACAACTAAGGAACAGAAGTTTGCACAAGGCATAAACCTAACTCAATGAAATCCGAGTAACATGGAGGTCAGCCTTGGTATAGAAAGAAGAGGGGGAGGGGGCTGTTGTGGCTAGCCTGGATTTGTGGCCGCAAATCAGACCTTCCCTTCTATTCCTTTCCATCTTTAGCAAGACCTCCTTCCTATTATTCTTATCTCTAATTAATGACTCGATTACATGGCAAGGCCCACTCTATAGGCGGCGCAACACCCTCTCTCCTTGCCGCCGAAACCCATGGAGAAAAGTTAAAACCTCACTAAGTCTTGGTTGCCATCTTCTTGTATCCATTTAAGCATTGCAACCATCGCTTCTATTCAATCATGGAGGATTCAGGGACTTGTGATCAACTTGAGAGCTCCTTCCCTTGTCGCATCATGCCCATTCACCAACATCGAGCTTGGACCTTCATTACTTAAAAGAATAAAACAATTTGGTTCAGGCAGCATGATATAGTTCTTGAAGTCATTAGATAGACCAAGGAACAAAAGTACCTGATAATGCAGTTTACATGCACGAGCTCGAGTGATTGGTCCTTGTATAGGTTGAGGAGTTGTGGCAGCAGGTGTTGTGGGCGTACCCGAAGAAGTGATGTCCTCATCAAAGGCCAAAAAAGAAATAAAAAAGAAAGAAAGAAAAGAAAAGAAAATAGTGGCCAGCCGCACCACATTGAGTAAAACCCTAATTTGTGTTCATTATTTTCAGATTGTGCAATTGTATTAATTAGTGAGCAATTTTGGCCAGCCGCACTACGGTCGATAACTCCTGCTACACGGTAAGAACTTGTAAGAGCTTTGGTTAAAGTTTGAGAGTTGAGAGACTTTTCACCACATCCTACGTAGTGATAGGATCATTATACTTGTGATTCGTTTCTTATCTTCACTAACAATGCAGATTCTCATCATCGTAGTACTAGGGCCAACAACATCCTAGGAGAAGAGGTAGTTCACACTCCGAGATACAAAGCACGTACGAGCACAGCTTCATCACCACGGGAGGTATGACGACACAGCACATGTTCAAAAAGTAAGTTCACCGTACCCATTTTTATTGGTAAATATTATCTTGAAGGTTATCTTATTTGGGAATTAGTTGTAGAACAATTATTTGATAAACATGGAATTCCTGAGCTTGATATGGTTAGGGTTGTTACTAGTGGATTTACTGATTTTTTTGCTCTTTGGTGGAATGATTATATGCGTAAAAATCAAGACATCCCTAGCACATGGTGTCGGGGATCGGTAGCCCCACCGCGTGTGAGCATCCCCCCAGGTCTCGTGGTCACTTCCCACGAGCTCGAGGGCTTGTCTTCGACCTAGAAGGTGCACTCCCCAAGCCCAGGCTCGGGTCCAGCGAGCTCGGGCTCGGGCGTAAGGACAAGGACCCGGTTCGAGATTCACGCTGCGACCCCTGCACCTCTCGGGGTAAAACACATTTTTAATAATTTATCTCTCTCGTGTAAAAACTCTCCCCTACGTGGGAATCAGTGCCAAACCTGCCTCTACGTGGGAACTAGGGCCTCCCGTCAACTCCCGACGACTACCGTCAGCCCTCAATGACTGTCGTCGTCTTTCAGCAACTCCCGTCAACTCACCATGGGCACCTAACATCAGCCTCGAGACCAGGTAGTGAAGCTCCCTAAGGGCTATAAAAGGCGGTGGATCACCCCGACCTAGGTTCTGGTACGTTTTTCCTTTCCCCCAATCAGAACGCCTCCGACCAGAGCACCTAGAGAGAACACGCTCCCCTCTAGAGAAAAGACACCTGAACTCCCCCTCGCAGCTTCTCTTCCGAGCGGCTCTGAGCTTGGGTCCCGCTTGTACTCTCGCGTGGAACTTCATATACATCTTTCGCCTCAGGACAAGACTGGAGTAGAGCTATTACCCGAACCTGAGGGCTCGAACCAGTATAAACCTTGTGTTCAATGTATCTTCCCAGACATACACCCCGTGATGCATGCCATCCCTGAACGAGCATGACCTCGGGCCTCGCCCTCAAACGATCTACACACATCCCCCCTCTGCGGTCGACGGTTCAGATCATTGACAGCTGGCGCCCACCGTGGGGCCCAAAGTTTCGTTCGTTTGGAGTCCATCGCTTCAGCGTCACTGGCACCTTCGGCTTCGATGACAACATGTCACATTTAGCAAGCCTGGACTCGGATGCGGTTCCCGAGTGTGAGGGCTCTACCTCCATGTTCTCGCCTTTGTTGTCGCCGTGCGAGCGCCTAGCCTTCATGGCTGGCAGCCGCGAGGTGAGCGCGGGGATGAACGTTGGCGACCCATAAACCTCGGAGGAGGTGTGTTGGCTGGCCCATGTCACTATCAACCAGGCCATCACCGCTCTCTGATGGGAGGAACGCGAAGAGCTCCACACCTCGTCCGGGCACCACAGCCCTACCCGCCTGGGCAATCCCGACCAGGAACAGTTACAAGCCATCACCCGGGTCATGGCCGATCTTGCCCGGGCAAGGTCGGCTCTCTTTTGGTGATCCCTCACCGAGGAGCTTGGCAGGGCGGCCGACGAGGTCACACCCTCACAGCGATAGCGGCACCAGCGCCCCGAGCCCCGCTTCCTGGAGAGCGACGGCAACTCATCGCGTCGGCGTTGCCGCTCTCACCGGTCGAGTCTGTACCCACGGGCCCAGAGTTTGCCGCGATCGCCCCCGCCTTGCTGGGACCCGGATCTGATACGCAGGCGTGCCCGCTGTCAGTAGAGTGACGACAGCGCTCGCTCAAGTAGCGGCACTTTCAGAGGCCTTTCTCTGGACATTCCGCCCAGGCGTCAAAGGGTTTGTGATCGCCTGCATCACTGCCCTGAGGACGCTCCTCCTAACCGTTAAGACCAACACGGGGTACCCGTCAGCTCGAGTTCGATTACCCCGCCGACCGTGACTCTGACTCCAACAGCGGCGACCGCGGTGCTCTGGCCAGTCCGATTCAAGCTCGCGGCGATGGAGCGGTTCGGCGGGACCAAGAACCCCGATTAATTTCTCTCAATCTACTCCACTGCGATTCTGGTGGTCGGCAGGAGTGAGGCCATGATGGCCAACTACCTCCCTACCGTCCTGGATGGCGCCGCATGCACCTGGCTCTTCAACCAGGCACCTGGCACTTTCCGATCATGGCGCCAGGTGCGAAGCGCCCTCCGTTCGAACTTCCAGAGCTGCTACGAGTGCCCTAGATGAGAAAGGGACCTGGATCGCATCATCCAGGGCAGGGCGAACCCCTCTGCGACTTTGTGCGTTGGTTCACCCATGCAAGGAATTTGATCCCGAATGTCTCTAACGAGGCCGTCATTAAGGCCTTCAAGTTCGGCGTCCTGGACAAGCGCCTTACTGAGGACCTGGAGATCACCGCAAACCTCACTGTCAACAAGCTGTTCCGATGGCGGAGCGGTACGCAAACGCGAACGACGTCGTCCGTTGGAAGCGTGATTACAACCAGGGTAAGCTCGGTCGCGTTTTCAGTGGGCCGGATCGTCTGGTGCCAAGAATGGTTGCTCGGACCCGCATGACAAAAAGCGGAGGAGAGACCGCAATGGTGGCGGTGGCCAGCTGTGCATGGTCGCCACGATGGACAGCGGATGCGAGGTGATGGAGGTGCGACAACCCGACCGCAATGAGCCTCGACCTCAACGAGATCAGCCATGGCCTTAGCAAGCACAACGCCAAGCCCAACAGGGACAGCGTCGCACCGAACCACAGCAGGGATAGCGTCGAGCTGGACCCCAGCTGGGCGACGCCCAACCTTAGGTTGATGAGGTTCGGCCCAAGTACGACTCAGACAAGTTCTGCCCGTTCCATAAGGCCTACGGCCACGACCTGCGGAACTGCAGAATGTGGTAATACAAGCTGGACGCCTTCTACGATGGGCGTGGAGAGATGCCCATGCTCCCGAAGGAAGACAAGCTGCCTGATGAGGTCAATGCCGGCGAGGGCCTAGAAGGCCTCGACCTGGAATTTTAGCAGGGCAACTGCCACGTCGACATGATTTTCGGCGGTTCATCCGCGTACCGGTCCCAACATGAGCTCAAGGACGCCGTGCGTACCGTGTACCAAGCCTCTGCTGGGAAGCCTACTAACCGGCCTTGCAAATTGGTCGGTACTCCGATCACCTTCTCCCGGGACGACGCTCCCCCAGGAATATCCAAGGACCTTAAGACCGCCTTGGTCGTGGCCCCGACCATGAGCAACACCGTGGTTGGGCGGGTCATGGTTGACAGAGGGAGCTCCCTCAACCTGCTCTTGGCCAGCATGCTAGAACGAATGCAGATTCCCCGGTTGAAGATCAGGAGTATAGCGGTCCCCTTCTTCGGCATCGTGCCAGGGAGCTCAACCACTCCTCTCGGGCAAGTTGTTCTGCCCGTCACCTTTGGTGATTCGACGAACTTCCGCACCGAGCTAATCACCTTTGAGGTGGTTGAAGGGGACCTCCCCTATAACGCCATCCTCGAGCGGCCAACCTTAATCAAGTTCATGGCGCCGAACCACTACGGCCACCACTGCATGAAGCTCCCGGGGCCCAATGGCATCATAACCATCCGCGATGACCTCAAGGTGGTGCACTGCTGTGAGGACAATGCCCTGACGATCGTTAGTGTGCTGCCCCAGCGGGGTCCCGAGGTGACCCCAAAGAACGCCCGCCGAAAGGCGGTGATCCAGCCCAGCGGCCCGACCAAAGACGTACGGCTCGAGGAGGGCAACCCAAACAAATGCATCCACATCGCCGCCCAGCTCGATCCGAAATAGGAAATTGAGCTCGTCATCTTCCTCCGCAGCAATAAGAGCATATTCGCATGGGAGCCGACAGACATGCCAGAAGTCCCGAGGGAGGTGATCGAGCACAAATTGCAAACAAGGCCTGGCTGCAGGCCCGTGCACCAGAAACTACGGTGCATCTCCCCCGAAAAGATGGCCATAAGGGAGCACCTCGACATGCTCCTGAAGGCCGGCTTTACTCGCGAGATTGACTACTCCGAATGGCTAGCCAACCTGGTGATTGTGCAGAAAAAATACGGAAAAGGGAGGATGTGTGTCGACCACACAGGTTTAAATTTGGCATGCCCGAAGGATAACTTCCCCCTTCCGCATATCAACCAGATCGTGGACTCCATCACCAATGCCAAGATGTTGAGCTTCCTCGACACCTACTTCGGCTACCATCAGATCAAGCTCGCGGGAAGCTACGAAGACAAGACGGCCTTCATCACGCCGTTCGGGACGTTCTGCTACATAGCCATGTCGTTCGGTCTCCGCAACGTGGGGGCGACGTTCCAGCGGCTGATGTTCAGGACCTTCGACCCCCAGATCGGCCGGAACCTCAATGTCTACATCGACGACATCGTCGTCAAGAGCTCTTCCAAGGACAACCACGTCAACAAACTCGTGGAGACCTTTGCCAACTTGAACAAGCATGGGATCAAGCTCAATCCCGAGAAGTGCGTCTTCAGTGCGACCTCGGGCAAGGTGCTTGGCTACATGATCGGGGGCTCTGGAGTAGGCCTGAAACCAAAAAAGATCGAGGCGATCGAGAAGATGGTGCCCCGATGATGGGGACGGCGATCCCGATCTTTCGGTGAGATGATGATACATCGATTTGGAGGTGTTGATGGCACTGAATTTAGGGCTTCCTACCAAACAGGTTGGGAGCTTCGCAATCACAATGCCAAATCCACACAGATACAAGATCCAATGATCAGTAGTTCCTGCAAGAAAACGAGAATCCGCAAGAACAAAGTATGAAGCAAACAGAAAAGGTAGTATTGAAATCAAACAAAGAGAACGAGTTGAGGTTCTGTTTCTCGGCTCGGGCGGTCTAGTCGACACGCGCACGAGGAGGGACGCACACGGGGTCTACCAAAACACAACAAAACCTAAAAAACGAAGAACAGGGTTGAGAACCCAATATAAAGGGGTACCCACACAAGGGGGGCACCCAAGACGGGTGCGGCAGCCAGGAGAGGGGCGCTGGCCAAAGGAGGGGTGGAACCCTAAGAGTACATGGGCCTTGGGCCCAAAAGAAAGGTGGCGCAGCACTTGGAATTTCTGTCCCATAAGATTGTTCTGTGATTTCCTTTCGCTCCAGGAGGATTTTGGCCTCGGGATCAGATCCATTGGAAAGGTTATCTCGATACCTTTCAAACGAGTTATCGAACGTTGAAGACGGAGTTCGGATGTGGCTGTGACGTCCTTTTGAAGTACTGCTGCTCCTGGATGGCCGAACCGGACTCGGCGACGAATTGGGCTTTATCTTGGGCTTTCCTTGGCGCGTGGGCTATCCCCGGTGGATGTTCTTGACGTGCTAGTCTAGCAAAGGTGGATGGAAAGGACTTGCTTTCGGATTAAGCCCTCGGGCGTCGAGAAGCGAAGTAGCGAAGCTAAACAATGACGGTCGGGGACGAAGTAGCAGTCGTAGAGGAAGAAGGGGCAGCGGTTGTATCCTTGGTTGGGATGTCCTCATCACCCGACATCGACAAAACAGGTCCAATGCCTCACCGGCCGTGTGGCCACTCTCAGCCGATTCATCTCGAGGCTCAAAGAGCGTAGGCTGCCGTTCTTCAAGACCCTGCGCAAACCCGGGGGCTTCGAGTGGACCCCCGAAGTGATGAGGACATCGTTTCTATTGACACAACCGCGCCTAGTCACTCATCTCATTCACAACAATCTGAACCCATATTACAAGGACCAATTACTTGTGCTCGATCACGTCAACTTAATTATCAAGTGAATACATTCCTATGTTTTGATACAAGAGATTCTCAGAATGGAATGCTATTTAATCCTTGTGATGATCTTATTGTCCTTAGGAACCAAGGAGAAGAACCTCAAAACGCCAAACATGAAACCAGATCGTCATGTGCACGAGTTCCACTCGGATTCGGCCTTCCTTACAGCACCAACTTAAAATGACCATAACTTTTGATCCAGAAGGGTGTTCGGGGCACATGAGTACTTGATTGAAAGCTTTCATCGCCCTCTTTCCAATGGACCCAGTCTCATCTTCAAATTCCTTCTGAGCTGTCCGTAAACTGAAAAAACAAATCACATCACTTTTCCAGTCCGAGTCAAAGTGGGCCTTGGGCCTTGTAATCGAGTTGTTTTCGGTCTCCCTAGGGTTTGGACGACCTCCTCCTCCTCATATCTCATAAATAGCCAGCCGCACCCTCCTCTAGGGTTCGGGTTTTGTTTGATTAGTTTAGCCAAGTGCAAACTTTGTGTCTTCGAGTTGTGCTGGACAGCCACCTTGTCAAGATCTTCAATAGAACCCTACCTTGATTTTGCCTTCAATTCTTATTTGCAATTTCAGATTGCTTTTACTATTATTCTTGCTTGTTCTTCAGTTGCTTGCAGGAATTGAACCTCGTGTTTAGTTTGATCGTGTCAACGACAAGATCAATAACACTCCGGAATTGGTTTAGCGTTTGCTAAGGCGCATCATCGTCGTACGTTGTAGTCGGATAGTCAAAGTCAGTTCCACCAAATCGATAGTTATCGCTCTCATCGAAAGATCGGGACACAACTTCACATCAGGTTGTATCAGAGCTTCGGGTTGCTCGGTGAGAGATTTCCTATTTTCATTAGTAGTAGATTGATTCATTCCTAGAGTCCAGAAAAGGCCACAAAAAAATTGTAGTACATCATACGCTGTCCAAAACCATTTGTGCCTTGCATCTTTCTTGTCAGTTTTGCATCGTGAATTTTCGGTTGCATCATCGTGTTGAGTTGCTGGTCTTAGTTTAGATTGGTGGACGGTTCATCTTGTCTTTGCATTTGTTGTCGCCCTTGCTGTCGCCACCAATTTGCTATTGGTTCATCACCTTCCTTCAAACCGGCCCTACCGCAAGCAGCGCTGCCTCGGCAAGGAATCGCCATCCAACTCCTGCCGAGACAACCATATCCACCTTGCCAACCCTGTCGCCCCTTGCCATAAAAAAAATTCGAGAAGATATCTTTTTCCCTATTTTGAGTTCGGGTTGCAGGAGATAACAAAGGCATAGATTGCTTTGTTTCGGTTTGGAAAAGGGTTAGAGCAAGGGAAGTCTAGCCTTATTTTGTTTCGGTTTGGTAGGTATAGCCATTCTCCTCTCTGGTTTTGGATCCAACATTCCTTTTGAAGTGGATTCGGAACCCTTCTGGACACCCTGTACGAAAACAACCATAACTTTTGCATACGACCTCCGATTGGGCTGTTCGAGTACTCAAAACGATCTGAACGAAAAGTTACATCCAAAAATTGACAATTCCAGCTCTGACAGCTCTAATTGGGTTCCCGAGGCTCTGAAAAATTCGTTCGACCCCAATAAACATCGTTTAGGGCCTCAAAACGCCCCCGGAAGTTCGGAAAAATTCGACTGTCTCCGTTTTGGCTGGAATTTTTGCTGTTGTTTCTTAATTTTGTGTACGTCACTGCCCCGTAGATGGTTCACCAATCCAAGCTATCAAACTCCCGGTAGATCGCTGCCTTTATCTGCCGCAGCCCTCCCCTACTTGCTTACATTGATCAGCAACATTGACTAGTACTTTGAATGGATTTTCACTTTGCATTTACTGATTTAATTTTTGCTAATCCTTGCTACCGTTTTGAAGCCTACCTAGCTCCACATATTCTACAACGTGTGTTTGTTCGGTCCCTTGGTATCGCTTTATCCAAGCTTCGGAGATCTTTTGACACCACCAACGGCCGACAACCCCTGCTGCACGGTAAGAACTCGTAAGAGCTTTGGTACCAACTTGAGAGTTGAGTGATTTTTTTCCACCATATCCTACGTAGTGATAGGAACAGTATACTTGTGATTCTGTTTTTTGTTTTCTACTAACCATGTCAGGTGATGAGAGTTCGCTGCATCACTCTCCACGCACAAAGGGCATTGTTGCTCACTTTGAGAGGATAACGAGGGTCACCACCGAAGGCCTTACTGAGGATGTACGACTAACTAATGAGCGAATGTCGCTACAAGAAGACCATCTTCGGTCCATCGATACTGCTCAAGGAGTTGCTAACACTACCCTTGCTACTATTTTATCTAGACTTGATATGCTTGCAGCTGCTGCCCCTGGAACTTCCAGTCCCTCGCCTCGTCTCCTAAGCAACAACAATAGCGTACTACATGCACAACGGGTTCCCATTGCTGTCCTGACTTCCCAGCATGGCCCCGCTACCTCGGCTGCTCAAACACACATCGCCAACACTTCGGCTCGGCAACCTAGGGCTACCCTAGCTTCGGGAGGTGAGGTGGAAGAACAAGACGGTGAGAACTATGATTACTACACCACTGATTTGGAGGATGACCATACCGTTAATTTCCACCAAGACCGCGACCATCGTCGGCTACGCTTAAATCAGCAAGGTATGCGACGTGATCCACAAAAACGTGAGGTACGTTATCGTGATGACGTTTTCGCTAAAGTAAAATTCAATATGCACCCTCAGTTGGGAATTACTTGTTGATCAAAAATTTGCATGCATGATTTTCCTGAGGATAGAAGAGTTAGGGCTGCCACTAGTGAATTCTCTTATTTTGCTTCTGTTTGGTGGAGAGAGCATTGCCGCGTTCATCCAAATAATATACCCACCACTTGGGAAGCATTAAAGCTAATTATGAGACATAGATTTGTTCCCTTATACTATGCTAGAGATTTAATAAATAAATTACAGTACCTACGCCAAGGTAAAAGTTCAGTAGAGGAATATTATCAAGAATTACAAATTGGCATGTTGCGTTGTGGTTTAGTTGAGAATAAGGAAGCTTCTATGGCTCGTTTCTTAGGTGGTTTAAATCAAAAAATCCAGGACATTCTAGACTATAAGGATTATAATTCGATGACTCGTTTATTCCATCTTGCTTGTAAAGCTGAACGTGAAGTGCAGGGACGACAATCGAGGACAAAACCTAACTTTTCCGCAGGTCGTACTACTTCGTGGACGCCTCACACCACCGCTGCCCCGTCCGGCCGTACCACTACACCAAGCTCCTCCAACAACAAAACGACATCCTCTACTTCACATTCAGCACCACGAGTACCCGCACCGACGAAAACTGCCACACAACCTCCCACAAAAAGTTCGACGTCGTCAGTCGCCTCAACGGGATGTACAAAAGACATTCAATGCCATCACTGCAAGGGTTTTGGCCACATCAGAGGGAGTGTCCAAACAAGCGTGTGCTAATAATTCGTGAAGACGGTGAGTACGATTCAGCAAGCGATATTGATGAAGAAACGTAGCTTTGCTTGCTGAAAATGAAGATAGTGATCCAATCTCAGAACATGAAGAAGAGCACGTGAGCGCTGGTGATGCTGACCAATATTTAAGTCTTATTGTGCAACGTGTGTTTAGTGCTCAGATTGCCCGTGCCGAGCAAAATCAGCGCCACAACTTGTTTCACATTAAAGGCGTCATCAAAGATCGATCGATTCGAATAATCACTGATGGTGGGAGTTGCAATAATCTAGCCAGCTTGGACATGGTGGAGAAGCTAGCACTCTCCACTAAGCCGCATCCTCAGCCTTACTACATCCAATGGTTCAACAACAGTGGCAAGCTTAAGGTAACTCGTATGGTAAGAGTACATTTCGCTTTAGGTTCTTATCATGATTATGTCGATTGCGATGTTGTACCTATGCAAGCATGTTCTATGTTGTTAGGTAGACCGTGGCAATTAGATAAAGATTGTTTACATCATGGTACAACAAATCAATACTCTTTTGTGCATAAAGAGAAGAAAATTGTGTTACATCCAATGTCTCCTGATGCTATTTTAAAAGATGACATTGCTAGAGCTAGTAGAGAGAAAAACCAGGAGCATACTAAGAGTGAAAATCAGATTGTATCAAAGGATCTTGACAAGCAAAACAAGAAAGAATCTAAGCCTGTTCATGATAAGATAAATGAGATTAAGTTGAAATGTGCTTGTTTCCTTGCTACCAAATTTGATGTGAATGAGTTGGATGTTACAAGTTCTATTTGCTATGCATTTGTTTGCAAAGAAGTTTTGTTTTCATTTGAGGATATATCTTGTTCTTTGCCTCCTGTTGTCACTAACCTTTTGCAGGAGTACACTGACATTTTTCCAAACGATGTACCACCGGGGCTGCCCCCAATTCGAGGAATTGAGCACCAAGTTGACCTTATTCCAGGAGCATCTTTGCCCAATCGTGCGCCATACAGAACCAATCCAGAAGAAACTAAGGAGATACAACGCCAAGTTCAAGAATTGCTTGATAAAGGGTACATACGTGAGTCTCTTAGTCCTTGTGCTGTCCCGGTCATTTTAGTACCCAAGAAAGATGGATCATGGCGCATGTGTGTGGATTGTAGGGCAATCAATAATATCACCATTAGGTATTGTCACCCTATTCCTAGGCTAGACGATATGCTTGATGAATTAAGTGGCTCTACAGTGTTCTCTAAAGTTGATTTGCGTAGTGGGTACCACCAGATTCGTATGAAGCTAGGAGATGAATGGAAAACGGTTTTTAAAATTAAATTCGGTCTATATGAGTGGTTAGTAATGCCTTTTGGGTTAACTAATGCACCTAGCACTTTCATGAGATTGATGAACGAAGTTTTGTATGCTTTCATTGGAAGATTTGTGGTGGTATATTTTGATGACATTTTGATATATAGCAAATCATTGGAAGAACACCTTGACCATTTACGTGCTGTTTTTTATGCTTTACAAGATGCACGCTTATTTGGTAACCTTGAGAAGTGCACCTTTTGCACGAATCGAATCTCTTTTCTTTGTTATGTTGTTACTCCCCAGGGCATTGAAGTTGATCAGGCCAAGGTTGAGGCAATACAGAGTTGGCCGACTCCTAACACGGTCACACAGGTGCGAAGTTTTCTAGGATTTGCTAGATTCTACTGTCACTTCGTGAAGGATTTCAGCACCATCGCTACACCATTGAATGAGCTTACCAAATAGGGTGTGCCATTTGCTTGGAGAGATGCACAGGAGAACGCCTTCAACACATTGAAAGATAAGTTAACACATGCACCACTACTCCAACTTCCAGATTTTTCTAAGACTTTTGAACTAGAATGTGATTGCTAGTAGAGTTGGTTTGGGTGGGCGTGTTATTACAAGAAGGAAAACCCATTGCATATTTTAGTGAGAAGTTGAGTGGGCCTAGTTTGAATTATTCTACTTATGATAAGGAATTATGTGCTCTAGTTCAAACTTTAGAAACATGGCAGTATAATTTATGGCCCATAGAATTTGTCATACATTCTGATCATGAATCTTTGAAGCATATTCGCAGTCAAGAAAAATTGAATCGTAGAATTGCAAAGTGGGTTGAATTCATTGAATCTTTTCCTTATGTTATAAAACACAAGAAGGGAAAGGAGAATGTTATTGCTGATGCTTTGTCTAGAAGATATACAATGCTTTCACAACTTGATTTCAAAATCCTTGGATTAGAGACGATTAAAGAGCAATATGTACATGATAACGATTTTAAAGATGTGTTGCTGAATTGTAAAGAGCGAAAAACATGGAACAAAATTTTCCTCAAAGATGGGTTCGTGTTTAGAGATAACAAACTATGCATTCTAGCTAGCTCTGTTTGTTTGTTGTTGTTATAGGAAGCGCATGGAACTGGGTTGATGGGACACTTTGGTGTGAAGAAGACGGAGGACATACTTGCTGGTCATTTCTTTTGACCAAAAATGAGAAGGGATGTGGAACGATACGTTGCTCGCTGTACTACATGTCAAAAAGCTAAGTCACGACTTAATCTTCATGGTTTGATGCCTTTACCTGTTCGTAGCATGCCTTGGGAAGATATTTCTGTGGACTTTGTTTTAGGACTGCCTAGAACAAAGAAGGGGAGGGATAGCATCTTTGTTGTTGTGGATAGATTTTCTAAGATGGCACACTTCCTACCATGTCATAAAAGTGATGATGCTACCAATATTGCTGATTTGTTCTTTCGTGAAACTATTCGCTTGCATGGTGTGCCCAACACAATAGTTTCAGATTGTGAAACCAAGTTCCTTAGTCACTTTTGGCGAATTTTATGGGCTAAATTGGGGACTAAGCTTTTATTTTCTACTACTTGTCATCCTCAAACTGATGGACAAACTGAAGTTGTCAATAGAACTTTATCTGCCATGCTTAGGGCTGTTTTGAAAACGAACATAAAACTGTGGGAAGAATGCTTGCCTCATATTGAGTTTGCTTATAATCGTTCACTGCATTCTACTACAAAGATGTGCCCATTTGAGATTGTTTATGGGTTTGTGCCTCGTGCTTCTATTGATTTGTTACCACTTTTATCTTTAGAGAAGTTGAATTTTGATGCTAAACAACGTGCTGATTTGATTTTGAAAATGCATGAGACAACTAAGGAAAATATAGAGCGCATGAATGCTAAATATAAACTTGCTTGTAGTAAGGGAAGGATGCATGTGACTTTTGAACCTGGAGATTTAGTTTGGTTGCATTTGAGAAAAGATCGATTTCCTGAATTACGAAAATCAAAGTTGATGCCTTGAGCTGATGGTCCTTTCAAAATATTAGAAAAGATTAATGATAATGCATATAAGCTTGAGTTGCCTGTAGATTTTGGGGTTAGTCCCACCTTTAACATTGCAGATTTGAAGCCATATTTGGGAGAAGAGGATGAGCTTGAGTCGAGGACGACTCAAATGCAAGAAGGGGAGGATGATGAGGACATCGTTTCTATTGACACAACCGTGCCTAGTCACTCATCTCATTCACAACAATCTGAACCCATATTACAGGACCAATTACTAGTGCTCGAGCACGTCGACTTAATTATCAGGTGAATACGTTCCTATGTTTTGATACAAGAGATTCTCATAATGGAATGCTATTTAATCCTTGTGATGATCTTATTGTCCTTAGGAACCAATGAGAAGAACCTCAAAATGCCAAGCATGAAACCATATCGTCATGTGCACGAGTTCCACTCGGATTCGGCCTTCTTTACAGCTCCAAATTAAAACGGCCATAACTTTTGAACCAAAAGGGTGTTCGGGGCACATGAGTACTTGATTGAAATCTTTCGTCGCCCTCTTTCCAATGGATCCAGTCTCACCTTCAAATCCCTTATGAGCTGTCCGAAAACTGCAAAACAAATCACATCACTTTTCCAGTCCGAGTCAGAGTGGGCCTTGGGCCTTGTAATCGAGTTGTTTTCGGTCTCCCTAGGGTTTGGACGACCTCCTCCTCCTCATATCTCATAAATAGCCAGCCGCACCCTCCTCTAGGGTTCAGGTTTTGTTTGATTAGTGTAGCCAAATGCAAACTTTGTGTCTTCGAGTTGTGCTGGACAGCCACCTTGTCAAGATCTTCAATAGAACCCCACCTTGATTTTGCCTTCAATTCTTATTTGCAATTTCAGATTGCTTTTACTATTATTTTTGCTTGTTCTTTGGTTGTTGCAGGAATTGAACCTCGTGTTCTGGTTGATCGTCTCAACGGCAAGATCAATAACACTCCGGAGTTGGTTTAGCGATTGCTAAGGCGCATCGTCATTGTACGTTGTAGTCGGATCATCAAAGTCGGTTCCACCAAATTGATAGTTATCGCTCTCATCGAAAGATCGGGACACAACTTCACATCACGAAGCTCTGTGATCCTTCAACGAGCTAAAGGCGTACCTCTTGACCCGTCCGCTGCTCACGACCCCGCAGCCAGGCGAGGTGCTGCTGCTCTACCTCGCGGCTGCGACCCAGGCCGTTAGTGCCGTCCTGGTGGCCGAACGAGATGACCGGCAGCAACTGATTTACTATGTCAGCGAATTACTTCATGGACCAAAGGAGCGTTACCCTCAGATCCAGAAGCTACTCTACACCCTTTTCATGGCTTTGCGCAAGCTTCGTCATTACTTCTAGGCGCATGCAAGGTCGTACTGAGCGGTTTCCGCCGACGAAATCTCAAGAATCCGTAGCGGGGTCAGATACAAGTGGGCCATGGAGCTGGCCGAGTTCGACATCTGGTTTGTGGCGCGCCCCACCATCAAGTAACAGACGCTCGCCGACTTCATGGTCGAGCAGACGACGGAGCCCGCCTCTGAGCCCGAGACTGAGGAAGAAGGCCCCGGACTATGTTCTTCGACGGGTTGAGGTCGTTCAAGCTCTCGGGGGCTGGCATTCTCATTATCACCCCCAGGGAGATCGTCTAAAGTATGCGATTCGCTTCAGCTTTTTCGCGACCAACAATGTCGCAGAGTACGAAGCTCTCTTGACCGGCCTTCGAGCATGCAAGTCACTAGGCGTACATCAGCTGGTCGTGAGAGGAGATTCCCAGCTCGTCGTCAACCAGTACAACAAAGACTACCAGTGCTCAGAGCCCTCAATGGCAAAGTACCTCGCCGAGGTACGCAAGATGGAGAGGTGGTTTCGGAACCTGAAGGTCAGGTACCCAGGAAGGAAAACTCCGGTGCCGATCTTCTGTCCAACCTCGGGTCGTCCGATGATGAGGTTCCACCGAATGTCATCCTCGAAATCTTGGCAACACCGTCTGTCACCGGCCAGGAAGACTCGGTAGCCCTCCTCGAGAGTGCTACCTCGTGGATGGACCCGATCGTCAAGTTCCTCGACCTCGGTGAGCTCCCGCCTGATCCAGCCGAGAGCAGCAGAGTCAAGCGTCGTGCGGGCTCGTACGAGCTCATCAGTGGACAATTGTATTGGCGGGGCACCTTGGGTGTCCTGGCGAAGTGCGTCACCCCGGAGGAAGGTAAATACTTTCTTAATGACATCCATTCGGGCCTCTGTGACGCTCATTCTTATTTCAGGACCATGGTCAGGAAAGCATTCCGGATGGGCTTCTATTGGCCGACAGCACTCCAGGATGCTCGGGACATCGTCTGCGCTTGTCGAGCCTACCAGTTCCATGCCCGGAAGACGCACCAACCGGCCTATGCCCTCCAGACCATTCCCCTTGCCTGGCCGTTCTCAACCTGGGGCCTCGACATCCTCGGCCCTTTCCTTCAGACTGTCGGGGGAAAGAAGTTCCTGTTTGTCGCCATCGAGACCTTCACAAAATGGGTCGAGTCCAAGCCAGTCTCGGCTATCACGGCTCGAGCAGCGGTAAGGTTTTTTCGCTCATTTGTGGTTACAAGGTATGGGGTCCCTTACAGGATCATCACCGACAACGGGACACAGTTCACCAGCGAACTGTTCCAAGAATACTGCGAAGACATGGGAGCCAAAGTCTACTATCCTTGGTAAGTCATCCCCAGAGCAACGGAGCGGTCGAACGTGCCAACGGACAAATCGTCCAAGGCGTTAAGAAACGAGTCTTCAACGAGCTCAAGCGATGGGGCCAGACCTGGGTGGATGTGCTTCCCACCGTTCTCTGGTCCATCCGCGCCACACCAAGCCAAGCGACAGAGCAACCCCCTTTCAGCTCGTTTTCGGTGCTGAGGCCGTCCTGCCTTTCGAGGTCACGTTGGGCTCCGCCAGGGTTAGCTCGATCGACCTCGAGCAAGAACGTTCTCTTGACCTCACCCTCGCGGAAGAATTAAGGTGCCGTGCGCTGCTACGGTCAGCGCATTACCTGCAAGTGCTTCACAGGCATGCCTCTCGATCGGTACGACCTAGGGAGCTCCTTATTGGGGATCTGGTCCTAAGACGGATTAAGGACCAGTCCAACACCAACAAGCTATCCTCGTAGTGGGAGGGTCCCTACAATGTCATTTCAGCAGATCGCACGGGTGCTTACCGGCTGGCGATGCCCGATGGCAGAGAGCTCGCAAACTCATGGAACATTGTCACATCTCCGAAAATTTTATGTCTGATGCGCTGTCTTTTTATTATTACGATAAAATAGTTCTACTTTATCGTCTATGCTCGTGCCGTCCTTTTTGCCTCTTTGTATCTTGAGCAACGTGACTCCGGGTCATGGTCCCAAGGTTCACCTCCAAAGGGTCAAGCCAGCAGTAAGCCGATTCTCATCGCATCATAGCTTCCCTCCGTGGCAAGGCTCGTTCTGGCGACCACACCCGTGAGTTCCCCGACCTTGAGATACTCGGGCTTCAGTCTAGCCGCCCCTTGCTTGGACAAGTGTCGCGGTCTCGAGGTATGCCTCCAGAGGCCACGTCCGCAGTAAGCTGACTCTCGTCGCGGTAAGCCGAATATTCCCCTGTAGCAGGACTCATACCCGAGACCGCCTTCAGTAAGTTCTTCGAGCTGGGGAGCCGACCTAGCGTTGGTTTACCGAAAGCAGGTTTGTTTTATCGTTCGTGCTCATAACGCTCTGTTTGTCCCCTTGCATCTTGAGGGCCGCAACCTTGAGCAGCGGTCTTCGCTCACATGCCACGGGACTCATGCTCGGCATAAGTATTAACCCGCAATGAAAAGTTCTTCTTCGTTGTCTATACTGACACCTCTCTTTGCATCTCAAGGGACGCGGTGCCGGGTCGTGATCTCAAGGTCCACCTCCAGGGGGTCAAGCCCTCAGTAAGCCGGCTCTCGTCGTGGTAAGCCGACTATTCCCCTGTAGCAGGGCTTAGGCCGAAGGCTGCGCTCGATAAGCGCCTCACGCCGAGGCCTGACTTGGTACTTTTCCGCAATAAAAGTCCTTCTTTATTGCCTGCGCTTACGTCTCCTCACAGCTCGAGTAACGTGAACTTGAGGCGTGACCATAAGGACCACCTCTAGCGGGTCGAGTCAGTTGTAAGCCGATTCTCATCGTGTTACAACTCCCCCTTTAGCAGGCCTTGGACAAGAGGTCATGCCGAGAGCTCCTTAACCCCGAGATGCTTAGATGCTTTCCTTTATTATCTGCATCTGTGTATGTTTCTCTACACCCTGAGTGCCTTGGCCTCGGGTCACGGTCTCTAGGTTCGCCTCGGGGAGTCGAGGTCGCCGTAAGTCGATCTTTATCGTGGTAAGCCGACCATTCCCCCGCAGACAGCTGACCAGAGGCCATCCTCAGAGGGTGCCCCGAGCCTAAAGCATTCCCAAGCTTGGAGGTCATGGTCTCTAAATTCGCCTCCGGGAAGCTTCGGCCGCAGTAAGCTGATCCTTATCGCAGTAAGCCGACTATTCCCCGTAGCAAGATTCGAATGGGAGACTGCCCTCAAAGGGAGCCTCGAGCTCGAGTAATTCCGAGTTCGGCTGACTCGACCTGATGCCCTAAACCTAACCCAAACTCGAGTATTTTCGGGCTTGGAGATCTTGACCTAACATTGCGGTCAAGGCTTGACCTCGCTCAAAGACGTGTCCAATAGCTTGACTCCGCCTTAAGCCTTTTTCAGGTCGAGGATGTTTGCTAGCCCCGCGGGCTTCAGCAACTACCTCCTGTGCCCCGGCCCGGCGACAAGGACAGGGCGATAAAGGCAAAAGATAATGTCTTCAGCTAAGATTTTGTCTAAATCTTAAAGGACACGTTCAATTTCGAGCACAAAAGAATTTTATTTCTCCCGGTCGAAGTTTACATAGCTAACATTTACAAGAGGGGCCGAGTTTTCCTCACCCCTTTTCCTATCTACTAACCTATCTACAGGTCGGCCATCTCGCGAGCAAGCTTCTCCTACTTGAGTGCGGTGATTCTCGCCCTTAAGGCCAGGTCTCGGCTTCAGCGTTGGCGACGCGACTCCACTCCTCTTGAAGCTGGGCTAAAGCTCTCCTCCCCGTCCGGGTCGCTCTCCCTAGCTTCTCCTCGAGCTCGGCCAGCATAGCCTTGAGCTCGGCAGGGACCCTCGCAGGAGCAGCAGAAAGCTCCGCGACTTGTTTGCGAAGCGTCTCCGCCTCCGCGCTGGCGGCGTCGATGATCTCCGCGGCTGCTGAACAGCTGGCCTCGTGGGTCTTCTCGGCCTTCTCGCGGACGTTTACGAGAGCCTCACCCGACCGCTTCTACTCGGTCTCGACGGCTTTCGAGAGCTTGAAGGCATGTTTTTCCTTAGCAGCCTGACCTCCTCCTGCACGCACGCTGCGTTCTCCTCGAGGCTAAGGACGTAGTCATCGCGGTCTTCGACCAGGCCGCAGAGCACTTGATGAGGCTTATCGGAGGCCCGATCTTTTGGTGAGATCGATAGCTATGGATTAGAGGAGATTACCCTCACGATCCAGGTTACGACTGAAACACGATCGATGCCAAGCAATCGCTGAACCAAACTCTGAGTTGTTATCAACCGTGCCAAAACCAGGTTGACCTGATCACGAAGATCAATTCCTGCAAGCAATCGAAGAACAAGCTAGAATAAAGCAAAAGCAATCTATAATTGCAAATATAATTGAAGTATTGATGTGAGGTTCTGAAGCACAGTATTGCTTTTGATCTCGCCGAACAAGAGAATACCAAATAGTTTCACTAAGGAAAACTACAACTAAACAAAACCCAAGTTTCTATGGCGGTGACTACTGATTATATGAGAGGGAGGAACGTGAGAGGGTCATCCTAGGGTTGTGTGCAGCCAGGGAGGCGCACACAACTTGGGCTTGGGCCCCCTCACGCTTACAAGGCCCAAAACAGCCAAAAACAGTGATGTAGCTTATTGTTTCGATGATTCCGGATGATCCACGATGAATCTAGGGCTTGTACAAGATCCATTTGAAAGATATTGTTGTAAGCTTTCAATCAAGTACAATAACTCTCCAATTGGACTCCGTATGCCAAAGTTATGCTCATTTTACTTCAGACTGGTATCTGGAGGCCGAATTGGATTCCAGAACGTGTTGGATTTGATAGCTCTATCTTCTTGGCCCATGGATGACGTGTTGGAGTTGGTCCAATGAGGTGTGGACATATCCATAGTAGTGATATCCTCATCAACACCCGAAACTGGTTGGCTTGACCGTGCATGAGCTCGAGCCCCTTTGCAACCAAGTCCAGGCCCTGCAGAAACACAAAAAGGGGTCACTACGACCATAAAAAAGGGGGGAACGGGCTCGGGGTCGACTGACCTATTGGAGTCGGTTCTCGAGACTCGCGCGGTCATCACCAAGAATCGGTACACTCCCCTCGGTGGCCCCCGGTGCGGGGTCGGCCACGATAGGTGAAGCGTTGACCCGGGCTGCCTCGTCAGGGACGAGGGGCAGCGCAGGCGGAGCCGAGCCTATTGGGGAAGGCAGAAATCGTGAAGGAAACTAAATCGCAAAAACAAGACAACAACGAGTGGGAATATCTGGCGTACCTGACGCTCCGTCGGGCGTGATGGCGTTCGCAGGTGCCTCGTCCTCGTCGGCGGAGGGAGGCTCGACCTCAGCCACCTCAGCCCCGGTGGTGTCGGCTCCGGCGGCCAAGACCTCCTCCTCCCTTCTGACCCTGCAACGGCTCCGTCTGGGCCAGCGTTCGGCCCAGGGGGCCCCTGGTCGGGCCCCACGACCGCTCCGCCCTCCGCAGGTGTCGCGGCAAGTCGGGTTTGCTGCGGGTGCGCTCGGGGGACGAAGAGGTAGTCCCCCGCACCCTCCTCCTCGTCCTCAGGCTCGCCCTGGACAACAGTCAAAGTTACTGCCAGTCGGGCGCCCGAAGTCTGTAACGAGGAAAGTCGCTGGGAGTAGGAAAAGGAAAAGACCTGCACTACGAGTCTAAAGCAAAAACGTGCACAAACTTGGGTGATGAGCCTCTATCTCTTGGGAGGAGGGGGCGTGGCCCGATGTCCCGCCCCCGCTGCAGCAGGGAAGCATCTTCTCCTTGAGCACCCTATGGCCGCAACGTCGGGCGTAGGCTCGGCAGCTGGACGGTAGCTGCTGCCCGTTCTTACTGCAAGGAGATGAAGAGGAGGTCAGAAAAGAAAAATTTGGAAGCGACAAAGAAGCTAAGACCAAGCCCGAGCGTTCCCAGGCTCAGCGATTTCGACTTACCATCACGCGGTCGCCCCACTTGACGTGGGGCCTCTTGGCAGCATCGCTCGGGGCGTCCGGGGTGGGCCTCTTGCCCACCTTCTTGCCCTTGCCCAGTCTGGGCAACGGCAGCAGACGCCTCGCCATCTCCAGGAGCTCCCGGCTCTCCTGCATGGCTCAACGCAGTCAGAACGAGCCTGAGCCTAGACCAAGCTCGGCAAAGGAGTAAAAAGAAGTTACCTCATCACTCTGCCTCAAGACATTCTTGGGGATGGAGTCGTCGAGGATATAGGTGTGTGCTGCCTTCCCAAACACCTCTTGCATGTGCCCCGCCACCCAAGATTCCGCCAGGGATACAGGAAAATAAAAGTGGAGGGGGCGTCAGAAAGAAGTCCACCGGGCTCGAGGAGGATTAAAGTCGGGAAAACTTACCCTTGATGCCTTCCCAGTGGAGTCGTCCCTCCCTCGAATTTCAAAGAACGGGTGCACCCTATTTCGTAGAGGGGACACTCGACTCTGCAGGTAGTCGATGACCACTGCCTGGCCGGAGAGGCCGCGTGTCGCGTAGATGTGGATGGCGGTGAGGGCCTCCTGGTCGGCCGCCGAGTCCTCGAGCTCTGGGGTCTTGCGCTTGATGCCAACAGCGGCGCCATTGTACGCAAGACCGTCTCCCTCACCCTTCTTCAGGTAAAACCACTTCTCCGTCCACGGCCCGAGTGAATCCTGGGTCAGGACTTGAAGAAAAGTGCAAGGGAGACCCGTCCGCAACCGGAAGTACAGGCACCCGACTACGGGGTCCTTCGCGGTGCGGAACAAGGAGTAAAAACGAAAAAAGAGGGAGGGGATAGGAAGGATCCCCAGAAATCCCTCACAAAGATGGAAAAAAATAGAAAGATGGAGGATTAAGTTCGGTATCAGATTGACAAGCTCGATCTCGCATTGTGCGAGAACGGCCACCAAGAAGTCACTCTCCGGGGTCCGCAGCCTGAAGAGCGTGTACTGCTTTGTGTTGACGATTTCGTCCTCCCGGGGGTGTGGCTCGGCCTCCCCGGCCGGGAGCCACCAGGTCGCTGGGTCCAACAGGCCCAGCGTCTCCAGCTCTTTCATCCTTTCCACGTTTAGAGTGCTCTTCCCGAACTTGTCCATGGCGCTTGGAGGAAGGAGTCGGTTCAGGAGGGGAAGAAGACGGTGAGCAAGAAAGCTAGAGCACAGCGCAGAAATGGGAAATTTATAAAGTGTGTGTTGGCTTCAGGTTTTAAAGAAGCTCGATCTCTAACAACTGGCGTCGGTTACTCCTCAAAAGGCGGCCGAGACTTTCGGGCAAGGAACGCGAAGCGCCACGGTCGCGCCTCTTCGGCTTTTCCCCATCCAAAGCACGAAGCATCGCGTCCCGTGTCCGTCGTCATCCCTGTCAGGACACGAGGCGTCATGAATAGCCTCCTCGACTCCTCCGTAGGAAATCAAAGCAGCAAAGCCCGAGCATCCCCGGGCACGGTTTCCAATTCGAAGACAGAACGACGAAGGCCCGAGCATTTTCGGGCACGACCACATCGAGGACCTCTGGGGGGGCTAGACGCGAGGTCGCACTCGAGAGCTTCCGAACTCGACCAGGGAGCCGACCCCTCCTCAAAGACATCAGACTCAAGAACGCCCCGAGCTTCAGGACCGTTCCTTGAGCCTCGGGGGCTAGCTGTCGGGGATGGGTAGCCCCACCGCGTGTGAGCATCCCCCGAGTCTTGCGGCCGCTTCCGACGAGCTCGAGGGCTTGTCTCCGACCAAGAAGGTGCACTCCCCAAGCCCGAGCTGTTGAGGCTTAACGGAGGCCCCATCTTTCGGTGAGATGGATAGCTATCGATTAGTGGAGATGACCCTCATGATCTAGGTTACGACCGAAACACGGCCGATGCCAAGCAATCGCTGAACCAAACTCTGAGTTGTTATCAACATGCCAAAACCCGGTTGACCTGATCACGAAGATCAATTCCTGCAAGCAATCGAAGAACAAGAAAGAACAAAACAAAAGCAATATAAAATTGCAAATATAATTGAAGTATTAATGTGGGGTTCCGAAGCACGGTATTGCTATTGATCTCGCTGAACAAGAGAACACCAAATAGTTTCACCAAGGAAAACTACAACTAAACAAAACCCAAGTTTCTATGGCGGCGGCTACTGAGTATATGAGAGGGAGGGATGTGAGAGGGTCGTCCTAGGTTTGTGTGCAGCCAGGAGGGCGCACACAACTTGGGCTTGGCCCCCTCACGCTTACAAGGTCCAAAACAGTGATATAGCATATTATTTCGATGATTTAGGCTAATCCACGATGAATCTAGGGCTGGGTCCAGATCCATTTGAAATTTCTTATTGTAAGCTTTCCATCAAGAACAAGAACTCTCCAATTGGACTCCGTATGCAAAATTTATGCTCATTTTAGTTCAGACTGGTATCCGGAGGCCGAATTGGATTCCAAAACGTGATGGATTTGATATCTCTATCTTCTTGGCCCATGGATGACGTGTTGGAGTTGTTCCAATGAGGTGTGGACGTATCCATAGTAGTGATGTGCTCATCATCCTCCCCTTCTTGAATTTGAGTCGTCCTCGACTCAAGCTCACCTTTTATCTCATTCTCAACACAAAGTGTCCTTATATGGGTCCTGCATTTAATTAAATAAAATAGTAGCTCTGCCTCTCTATATATTTTTAGGACAAGAATGAAATTTAGAGGATTCACCTGATAATTATCCATATCCATATAGCTCAACACTTCTTTCCAGCATATAATGGCATCAGGAAAGCTAGCACTTTTGGATACTTCCTCCCCTCCTTGAAAGAAAACCAACCTCAGTTTTGGACAAGCTGGAGAAGAAACAAGCCTAAAAAAGAATAATGTGTACGCAACATATATGTATATATCCCATATTTTATTGTTCTTTTGGATTCGTGTAATACTATTTGCATAACAGCAAATGAGCAAATCAGATTTAAGCAAAGCACCTTTCCTCAAAAATTTTCAACTCAATTTGTGGTTATAAGTGAAGCATATAACATAAATATTAACAAGATTCAGTTTGCAACTTAATTTGCAAATATAAGTAAAGCACATATCTATCCCTAACCTTAGATAAAGAATACTCATGTTTTGTAAGCCTTGTTCAATAACATCGATGGGCAAAACTACAAGTTTTGGTAACAAGAATAACTCATTCATATGACCAGATTGTAAACAAGCAATATCAAACAATTCCAACAATGGTGACACAATTTTACTGGGCTTCCACTCATCAACTATGACATGCTGATTTGTAATACATGTCAATGTACTAAAATTCGAACAATGAGGTACCAAGCTATGGGTATCACACATATCAGGAAAATTTGATGGTGCCTTACATGAAACAAGCTGTTGCATACAACTAGGATTGCCCAAAACAGCAAGCTTCAATTCATCAAGTCTATCACAAGTAATGCATATTCTGTAAACATGAAACTTGCCATCTATGCCATAATCTCCAAATAAATTGAATTTAAAACAGTAAGCATAGCTGCTAGATAAAGACTTAAGAGTTGAAATTTCAGAAATCTTATCCATAGCACAATTCAAGCTAACAGGCTCATTCAAAATGATATAACACAAAATAGTGGCAGGGGATATTCTAGCTATCACTTCCTTATGCGTAATTAGCACCACATAATCAAAATTATAAGCATGCAATTCATCACATAGTTCTACAATAGTGGCACAAGATGGTAACTCACTAGAATTAAGTACAGTAGGAACATACTCACAAATTTGCTCCCTTTCTTGCTGTAAAATCAGATCTGTACCATAGTCATTAGCATCCTCCTCAGAAATAGTAGGTACCTTAAAAATTTTACTTGACAACGCAGGTATTTCAGCTTTTAGCTCTGCATTTTCAGAAGTAACCTGCATATCAATGGAATAGCAACAACAGAAGCAACAGAAGTAGATTGGATTGCGTTTGTAGAATCATCCTCACATGTACTATCATTTACTTCACTCGAATTCTTTGGTATTTCTTTCGCATGCTCGGGGTGTATGCTCTCATTAGGGTTTGGTGTAGTGCATGCAACAGGAGTAGCATTTAACTCTGTAGGAACCTGAACTATGGTTGATTTTCTTCTCTTTATTTTTCGTTCGGCTTTACGTGAAAGATTAAGCAAATTTGTGAATATTATGATATCATAGAATTGAATTCTTTTCATAGAATTGAATTTTTTACAAGATATCATGATCTGAATATCAAAATCTAGCCCACAATAAAAGCTGTTCATCTGAGTCTTTTCGATCTCTTCTAACCCATAACGCAAATATCTACGCTGAATTCTTGGTAGTACTCATCCACAGTTTTACTACCTTATTTTAGATGTTGCAATTCCTTCCGTAATTGGTGAGCAACATATGGAGGAACAAATCTAGCTCTCATAATTTTCTTCAATTTAATCTATGTGCTAGGGATGTCCTAATTTTTACGCATATAATCATTCCACCAAAGGGTAGCATGATCAGTAAATCCACTAGTAACAACCCTAACCTTATCATGCTCAGGAATTCTATATTTATCAAATGATTGTACTACAGCTAATTTCCAAATAAGATAACCTTCATGATCTTCTTTACCACTAAAATTAGGTACAGTGAACTTACTTTTGGTACACGTGCTATGCAGTCGTACCTCCAGTGATGGTGAAGCTTTGCTCGTACGTTCTTCGTATCTTGGAGTGTGAACTACCTCTTCTCCTAGGATGCTATTGGCCCAAGCACTACGACGTTGAGAACCTGCCATTGTTAGTGAAGACAAGAAACAAACAACAAGTATATGTTCCTATCAACTACTAGGTGCTGGTGATTCAAAGTCTCTCACTTTCAAATTTTTACCAAGTTCTTACAAGTCCTTACCATGTGAACAGTGGTGACCGGCGGCTGGTTCGTGATAACCACACTCAAGCTTGGCAAAGCGATTGCCTGGAGAACGGTACCTATTTTTCCAGTAGAAGGTGGAGCTTGGAATGCAATATTTATTTCCTATGCAATCTGATAATTCTAGTTATTGTAATGATAAGTAATGATCAAAACTAGAATTCACAAGTCCTAGTTGCCGATCTCAAAGATATAAGCAAATTTCAAGACAACACACACGCAAAGATGATAGAACTTAATGCAATCAATGGAATGAGCTAAATAAGAATAATTTCAGCACCAAAGCTCGTGTTGCATAAGTTATTGGGAGATGCTAGCTAATTGCTTCAGAAAAGGTAAAAGGGCACAAGATTTCTCACTAATTAATACAATTGCACAATCTGAAAATAATGAACATAAATTAGGGTTTTGCTCAATGTAGTGCTGCCGGCCACTATTCTGTTTTCTTTTCTTATTCTTTTTTTGCTCTTTCTTTTTCTCTTTTCTTTCTTTGAGTGACTTTCGGCCAACACTAGTATGAGTAAAGTTTTCGAATCCCCAACTCGATGTCACAAGACAGTGTGATATGATAATTCAAGATTTTGCAATGTATCAAGTAGAGCAGCCCAGCAGCCCTAAGCAATATCAAATAGCTAGTCTCAATTGGGTTCAAAGTATTCGCAAAGGATGAATTGGTTCCCAAAGGTATGTGTACTGATATTTTTGGAGTTTTATGGTTTGTATATGCTTCTGAACTCAACCAACTCAAAAGAACAAAGCTAGATCATCAATTGAAGTAACAAACCCAAATTTAGTGTTTCTAAGGCAGCGGAGTTGTCGCCCATATTAAAGTTTGAAAACCACCGAATTTGGTAGGATCACTATGGAAAGAAATGAAGCTTATGTCCTCAGCTTTCAATAGAGTATACGAACATGCAATTTCGAGCTGGGGTGTGAAAGTTATAGCTCAAAAACCGAACACCACAGAATAGCCCCAATTTCATTCTGCGAGACCGATTCCGAATCCGACTTAAATTCGGTTTGAAAGAGTCCGAATCACAAAGGACACCCAAAAAATTTTTTTGTAGAGAACTCTTCGCAGATTCAGGAAAGTACAAAAACATCTCAATTTGAGTTCAGGTGTGAGAATTATGATCAAAATACCGAACCGATCTGGATTGGAAGTACAACTTGCTTCACCAATTTGACGTCCAGATTAATCTAACTTAGGTATGGAATTAGAATCCGTGCCCAACTAGGTTTTTGGAGAGCTCATCCCCAGGTTTCAGGAAAGTGCAAGAACACAAGAATCCGAGATCATACGAAAAAGTTATGAACAAAACAATGCAAAGGAAAAACGATCAACAACTAAAACAAGGACTCTAATGGATCAAAACCTAACAAAACTCACTAAAATACCAGATTGAATCTAAAGGTTGAATTTTTGTGGAGTAATTTTCAATTTGGGATAGAGAAGAAAAACTAATCTAAGGTACTGAAATTCTCACCGATCAACTAAAGCTCTGATACCACCTGATGAGGCTTAACGGAGGATCGAACTTTCGGTGAGATGGATAGCTATCGATTAGTGGAGATGACCCTCACGATCCAGGTTATGACCAAAACACGACCGATGCCAAGCAATCGCTGAACCAAACTCCGAGTTGTTATCAACCGTGCCAAAACCCGATTGACCTGATCACGAAGATCAATCCCTGCAAGCAATCGAAGAACAAGCAAGAATAGAGCAAAATCAATCTAAAATTGCAAATATAATTGAAGTATTAATGTGGGGTTCTGAAGCATGGTATTGCTGTTGATCTCGCCGAAAAAGAGAATACCAAATAGTTTCACCAAGGAAAACTACAACTAAACAAAACCCAAGTTTCTATGGCGGCGGCTACTGAGTATATGAGAGGGAGAGACGTGACAGGGTCGTCCTAGGGTTGTTTGCAGCCAGGGGGGCGCATACAACTTGTGCTTGGGCCCCCTCACGTTTACAAGGCCCAAAACAGCCCAAAACAGTGATATAGCATATTATGTTGATGATTTTGGCTGATCTACGATGAATCTAGGGCTGGGATTAGATCCATTTGAATGTTCTTGTTGTAAGCTTTCAATCAAGTATAAGAACTCTCCAAATGGACTCCGTATGCAAAAGTTATGCTCATTTTACTTCAGACTGGTATCCAGAGGCCGAATTGGATTCCAGAATGTGATGGATTTGATATCTCTATCTTCTTGGCCTATGGATGATGTGTTGGAGTTGGTCCAATGAGGTGTGGACGTATCCATAGTAGTGATGACCTCATCACGGGCTTGGGTTCAGCGAGCTCGGGATCGGGCGTAAGGACAAAGACCTGGTTCGAGATTCACGCTGTGACCCCTACACCTCTAGGGGTAAAATGCATTTTTAATAATTTGTCTCTCTCGTGTATAAACTCTCCCCTACGTGGGAATCAGTGCCAAACCTGCCCTACACGGGAACTAGGGCCTAGCAACTCCCGTCAACTCCCGACAACTACCGTCAGCCCTCAACGACTGTCGTCGCCTCTCAGCAACTCCCGTCGACTCAACGCGGGCACCTAATGTCAGCCTCGGGACCAGGTAGCGAAGCTCCCTGAGGGCTATAAAAGGCGGTGGATCACCTCGACCTAGGCGTCGGTCCCTTTTTCCTTTTCCCCCGGACCAGAGCACCTAGAGAAAACACGCTCCCCTCTAGAGAAAAGTTACCCGAACTCCCCCTCGCAACTTCGCTTCCGAACGGCTCCGAGCTTGGGTCCCGCTTGTACTCTCCCGTGGAACTTTATATACATCTTTTGCCTCAGGGCAAGAATGAAGTAGAGCTACTACCCAAACCTGGGGGCTCAAACCAGTATAAACCTTGTTGTTCACTATATCTTCCCCGACGTACACCCCGTGACGCGTGCCATCCCCAAACAAACACGACCTCGGGCCTCGCCCTCAAACGATCTACTCACATCCCCCCTTTGTGGTCGGCGGTTCCGATCGTCGACACATGGATTAAATTGAAGAAAATATGAGAGCTAGATTTATTCCTTCATATTTTGCTCGCCAATTACAGAATGAATTGCAACATCTAGAACAAGGTAGTAAAACTGTGGATGAGTACTACCAAGAATTTCATCGTAGATCTTTGCGTTCTGGGTTAGAAGAGATCGAAAAGACTCGGATGAACAACTTTTATTTTGGACTATATTTCGATATTCAGATCATGATATCTTGTAAAGAATTCAATTCTATATCATGTTTACTTAATCTTTCATCTGAAGCTGAAAGAAAAATATAGTGAAGACAATCAACCACAGTTCAAGCTCCTACAAAGTTAAATGCTACTCCTTTTGCATGCACTGCACCATAACTTAATGACAGCATACACCCCGAGCATGCGAAAGAAATACCATCGAGTGATAGGTCCTTGTATAGGCTGAGGAGTTGTGGCAGTAGGTGCTGTGGGTGTACCCGAAGAAGTAATGTCCTCATCAGAGTCCACACGTTCGGGGAAGGAACGCTATGCGTCGGTGTGCCAGGGAAGGAATGCCGTGCGTCAATGTGCTAACACCAGTGTGCACAGGAAGGCTTGAGTGGCGACGGCTAGGGTTCCGGTGTGTCCAACTATATAACAATTGTGACCGCGAACTCCTTTTGAATAGCCGCACCCCTTCGGTGAAACCCTACGTTAGGGCCCAACCAAGGTGCAAAGCCCACTTGGGCCATTGGTGATGGATCCAATCCGAACTACTATATTCCGAACTACTATTTTTCCTTCGCGTAGCTTTTATTTCAATCTGTCTAGTTAATTGTTTTGTTGATAACTTTCTCATACAAGCTCAGATTCTTGTGTTCTTTCACTTTCCTGAAACCTGGGGATGAGCTCTCCAAAAACCTAGTTGGGCACGGATTCTAATTCCATATCTAAGTTAGATTAATCTGGACGTCAAATTGGTGAAGCAAATGTACTTCCAATCCAGATCAGTTCGGTATTTTGATCATAATTCTCACGTCCGAACTCCAATTGAGATGTTTTTGTACTTTCCTGAATCCTTGAAGAGTCCTCTACAAAAACGTTTTTGGGTGTCCTTTGTGATTCGGACTCTTTCAAACTGAATTTAAGTTGGATTCGGAATCGGTCTCGTAGACTGAAATTGGGGCTATTATGTGGTGTTCGGTTTTTGAGCTATAACTTTCACACCCGAGCTCCAAATTGCATGTTCTTATTCTTTTTTGAAATCTGAGGACATAAGCTTCAATTCTTTCCATATTGAACCATCCAAATTCGATTGTTTTAAAGCTTTAATCTAGGCAACAATTCTGCTACCCTGGAAACATTGAATTTGGGTATCTTGCTTTAATTTGTGTTCTAGCTTTGTTCCTTTGAGTTGGTTGAAACCAGTAGCATTCACAATCCATAAAACCCCAAAATTATCTATACACATACCTTTGGGAACCAATTCATCCTTTGCATTCACTTTGATCCCAATTGAGACTAGCTATTTCATATTGCTTGGGGCTGATCTACTTGATACATTGCATAGTCTTGAATTATCATATCATACTATCTTGTGACATCGAGTTGGGGATTCCAAAACTTTGCTCATACTAGTGTTGGCCGAAAGTTACCAAAAGAAAGAAAATAGAAAGAAAGAGCCAAAAGACCAAAAAACGAAGAAAAAAAAGAAAAGAAAATAGAATAGTGGCCGGCAGCACTACATTGAGCAAAACCCTAATTTGTGTTCATTATTTTAAGAATGTGCAATTGAATTAACTAGTGAGCAATCTTGTTCACTTTAACCTTTTCTGAAGCAATTAGCTAGCATCTCTCCATAACTTATGAAACACGAGCTTTGGTGCTGAAATTATTCTTATTTAGCTCATTCTATTGGTTGCATTAAATTCCATCATCTTTGCGTGTGTGTTGTCTTGAAATTCTCTTATATCTTTGAGATCGGCAATTAGGACTTGTGAATTCTAGTTTGGATCATTACTTATCATTACAATAACTTGAATTATCAAATTGCATAAGAAATATATATTGCATGTCCAAGCTCCACCTTTTACAAGCCAAATAGGTACCGTTCTCCTTGCAATCGCTTTGCCAAGCTTGAGTGTGTTTATCACGAACCAGCCGCCGGTTACCACCTGTTTACTTGGTAAGAATTGGTAAGAACTTGGTAAAAGCTTGAGTGTGAGAGACTTTGAATCACCAGATCCTAGTACTTGATTGGAACATATATTTGTGATTTGTTTCTTGTCTTCACTAACAATGGCAGGTTCTCAACGTCGTAGTGCTTGGGCCAACAGCATCCTAGGAGAAGAGGTAGTTCACACTCCAAGATACGAAGAACGTACGACCAAAGCTTCACCATCATCGGAGGTACGACGGCATAGCACGCGTACCAAAAGTAAGTTCACTGTACCTAATTTTGGTGGTAAATATGATCATGAATGTTATCTTACTTGGGAATTAGCTGTAGTACAATCATTTGATAAATATGGAATTCCTGAGCATGATAAGGTTAGGGTTGTTACTAGTAGATTTACTGATCATGTTACTCTTTGGTGGAATGATTATATGCGTAAAAATCAGGACATCCCAAGCATATGGATAAAATTGAAGAAAATTATGAGAGCTAGATTTGTTCCTCCATATGTTGCTCACCAATTACGGAAGGAATTGCAACATCTAAAACAAGGTAGTAAAACTGTAAATGAATACTACCAAGAATTTCAGCGTAGATATTTGCGTTGTAGGTTAGAAGAGACCGAAAAGACTTAGATGAACGGTTTTTATTGTGGGCTGGATTTTGATATTCAGACCATGATATCTTGTAAAGAATTCAATTCTATGTCATGCTTGCTTAATCTTTTACGTAAAGCTGAATGAAAAATAAAGAGAAGACAATCAGCCACAGTTCAGGTTCCTACAGAGTTAAATGCTACTCCTGTTGCATGCACTACACCAAACCCTAATGAGAGCATACACCCTACAGAGTTAAATGCTACTCCTGTTGCATGCACTACACCAAACCCTAATGAGAGCATACACCCCGAGCATGCGAAAGAAATACCAGAAAATTCGAGTGAAGTAGAGGATAGTATATGTGAGGATGATTCTACTAACGCAATCCAATCTACTTCTGTTGCTTCTGTTGTTGCTATTCCGTTTGATATGCAGGTTACTTCTGAAGATGGGGAGGTAAAAGCTGAAATACCTGCGTTGTCATATGAAAATTTTGAGGTACCTACTACTTCTGAGGAGGATGCTAATGACTTTGGTACAAATATGATTTTACAGCAAAAAAGGGAGCAAATTTGTGAGTATGTTCCTACTGTACTTAATTCTAGTGAGTTACCATGTTGTGCCACTATTGAAGAGCCATGTGATGAATTGCATGCTTATAATTTTGATCATGTGGTGCTACTTATGCATAAGGAAGTGATAGCTAGAATATCCCCTGCCACTGTTTTGTGCTATATCATGTTGAATGAGCCTGTTAGCTTGAATTGTACTATGGATAAGATTTCTGAAATTTCATCTCTTAAGTCTTTATCTTGGATATGCTTGTTACCAAAACTTGTAGTTTTGCCAATTGATGTTACTGAACATGGCTTACAAAACATGAGTATTCTTTATCTAAGGTTAGGATAGATATGTGCTTTACTTATATTTGCAAATTAAGTTGCAAACTGAATCTTGTTAATATTTATGTTATATGCTTCACTTATAACCACAAATTGAGTTGCAAAATTGTGAGAAAAGGTACTTTACTTAAATCTGATTTCCTCATTTGTTGTTATGTAAATATCATTCCGCGAATCCAAAAGAACAATGAAATATGCGATATATACATATATGTTGCGTACACGTTCTTTTTGTTGGTTATTTCTTTTCCAGCTTGTCCAAAACCGAGGATGGTTTTCCTTCAAGGAGGGGAGGAAGCATCGAAGAGTGGCAGCTTTCATCAAGCCATTATTTGCTGTAAAGAAGTGTTGAGCTATAAGGATAATTATCAGGTGAATCCTCTAAATGTTTTTCTTATCTTTAAAATATATAAAGAGGTGGAGCTACCATTTCATTTAAATAAATGCAGGACCTATATGATAATGTTTTGTGCTAAAGACAAGCTAAAAGGTGAGCTTGAGTCGAGGACGACTCAAATTCAAGAAGGGGGGATGATGAGGACATCACTACTATAGATACGTCCACACCTAGTTGGACCAACTCCAACACGTCATCCATGGGCCAAGAAGATAGAACTATCAAATCCATCACGTTCTGGAATCCAATTCGGCCTCCAGATACCAGTATGAAGTAAAATGAGCATAACTTTGGCATACGGAGTCCAATTATAGAGAGTTTTTTATATTTAATTGAAAGCTTACAATAAGACCTTTCAAATGGATCTAGTTCCAACCCTAGATTTATCATGTTTTGGGCTGTTTTGGGCCTTTTAAGCGTGAGGGGCCCAAGCCCAAGTTATGTGCGCCTCCCCTGGCTGCACACAACCCTAGGACGACCCTCTTACATCCCTCCCTCTCATAAAATCAGTAGCTGCCGCCTTAGAAACTTAGGTTTTTTTTAGTTGTAGTTTTCCTTGTTCTATTTGGTATTCTCTTTTCGGCGAGATCAACAGCAATACCGTGCTTCAGAACCCCACATATTTGCAAATTAGATTGTTTTTGCTTTGTTCTTGCTTGTTCTTCGATTGCTTGCAGGAATTGATCTTCGTGATCAAGTCAACCGGGTTTTGACACGGTTGATAACAACTCGAAGTTTGGTTCAGCGATTGCTTGGCGTCGTTCATGTTTCGATCGTAACCTGGATCGTGAGGGTCGTCATCTCCACTAATCGATAGCTATCCATCTCACCGAAAGATCGAGCCTCCGTTAAGCCTCATCACTAACGATACAAAGGACAAAATAATCATATTATTACATAAACATATACAGATGATTGCCGCATATCACTAACAGTGAGAACATGCTAGTTCTCTACACTAGAGAAGAAAGAATACGGGAGAACATGCTAGTTCTCTACACTGGAGAAGAAAGAATACTGGTTAAAGAGAAATGTTGATTCTGCATAGAAGCATGTAGCCACCATGCTATTTCAATTCACCATCACTTCTGCCCTTGACCGATCCAGAAGCTCAGCTGTTCTCCTTGGTCAACCACATAGTTGTTGATCGACACTAATGATATTTATTTAAAGAATAAAATAATCATATTATTAAATAAATATATACGGATATAACCATCTCCATGATGATATCACTAACAGTCAGAACATGCTAGTTCTCTACATTGGAGAAGAAAGAATACTGGTTAAAGAGAAATGTTGATTCTGCACAGAAGCATGTAGGCACCATGCTATATCAATTAATCATCACTTCTGCCCTTGACCGATCCAGAAGCTCAGCTGCTTCTCCTCGGTCAACCAGTCCAGAGTATGAATATTATGAATTTTCCTCACTGCAAGGGAGTTGAACACCGCCTGCTTACCAAAGTTGAGTCCCTAATCATGTTTGAAATTGGCTGCCAACCCATCATCCACGGCTTCCTACTTGAAGGGACTGCAAAATTGAGCTCAAACATCTCCTTGCTGATGTTACGAAATGCATTAGCATTTAGTCATTGTAAGGGAGTTGAACACCGCCTGCTTACCAAAGTTGAGTCCTCTCCCTAATCATGTTTGAAATTGGCTGCCAACCCATCATCCACGGCTTCCTACTTGCAGGAACTGCAAAATTTAGCTCAAACATCTCCTTGCTGATGTTTCCTCCCTCACAGAAGCCGACCAGCCGGGCCACTATATCCGCACTTTCCTCAATGTACGCTTGATCGTTGGGGTCTGTCCAGAGCTTGCTCACAAGCTGAAGCTTCCTTTGCTTCGCCTCGAGGGGGACTTGCCATTTGATGAAGAGGCGCTCTCGCTCTTCCTCCGTCAGCCTTGAGCCCATCCTTCTGGCTAAAAATTCTCGCTCATTCCTCAACGCCTTAATACTGCAAATGTACAAATGAATGAAAGCTGCCTTAGGGGCATGTGAAATTAAATAATTGGTAGGTATATGATGATTGCACAGTTACGAATAATGAAACATTTTGACTTGGTGGAAGTTGAATAATGGCTAATACAGCCGGGTGCCATGCACTAAAGGTCGTCAAAGCCCATTGGCATATTTTCTCTCCTTTTCTGAGACTTTTCAACACTATTTTCTTGCTACTGGAATTAATTAACATAATCTGTGAAACTCAGATAGCAGGCAGCATGTTTGCGTGTTATCACATTTACCTTGAGGCTAGAGAAACATAAGGGTCATCACCAGCTGCAGGGCTTGCATCTCCGACCTCAGCAAAATGCTGTTGCAACCAAGTCAATCTCCTAACTTCAACTTCGATGTATATCTGATCAGCCCTATTCCCCCTAAATAATAGGTAGAACTGGGTCCTATGAATGATTGATACATGACAGATGTCCCACAGTTGGATAATATGAAGCATCTGCTCCTTGAATAATCTGTCCCATGAATCGGGACCGTCCTGTAGAGATCCACAATTTTCCTCTGGATCATCTTCCGTGTCATTTGGTTTGCCTTCATTAGATTCCAATTCCAAGACCTATAAAAATGTAGTAAGAGAACATATTTTAGCAGGAAAACAAACTATTTTTTCCAATGACATCAACAATTGAATATGTGTGCAAAATCAAGTGAGGTCAGAACCTGACAGACAAGCAGCTGCTTTTGGTACTGAAGCTTGGCAACCCTTTCCTTCAGTTCAGTGACGTAAGCCCTGATGCTTCTCACATTTTCTTCTGCAGCATTTTGGAACATCTTCTGCATTTTTTTCATATTTACAGAGCTGGATCGCCTATACCGTGGCGTTTCATCACGTGATGATATTTCTCCAGTATCTTCACTCTTGGTGGGAGTAGCTATTTCTGAACCCTGATGAGACATGGTGTCACCTTCTGGAGCCTTGTTCTCAACTTCTAATTCCGAAGGCCTATTGGATGAGTGGGGAGAGCAAGGTGCTGTTATTAGATTTGGTCTGTTTATGTTGCTCACACCCAACGGAAGAAGGGTCCTCTTCTTCTTTGATCTGTTGGTCTTTGGGGTAGTCTCATTACACTGTGTGCTAACATTTGGAAGTGACATCACCAATCTATCAATAGACCTCTGTACGTTTTCTAGTTTTGCCTCAAGTTTGGCAATATCATTGTCTTGCATATGAAGTCTACTGATTTCTTCTTTCAAATCAGATCCATTAGCTTCATCTGCAATCATGTCAACGTCTCTGTTCTCAGATCTAACAGCTTGCATCTCCCTGATTTCTGCTTGAAGCTTGGCTATAGTTTCTGCTGCATCTTGGTTGCCATGTTTGTGGCATTCAACTTCCTTGTGCAGTACTTCAATAGCTCGGTTCGCTTCTACCTCAAGTTGCTGTTGTAGCTGCTCAAGTTTGCGGATTTCATGCTTGAGCATAAATGGAGCTGTGGATGATTGCCTAATTGAGCTCCTTATCTTATTCTTGTTACTTGGCTGTAGTGATCCAGAAAAGGTGAGGCACTTTCGGGCATTTTGTGGTGAGTCAAAGGGATTCCACCCCTAAAAGAAAAGCATGGAATTGGAAAAGATTTAGTTAGCAGTAAAAGAGAATTTCTGGATTGAAAAAAGGCAAATTCTTACTGGCTGGTTACCACCCATCTTCTTTCGTAGTTCTGCAAGTTGTGACTGAGCATTATCTCTCTGCTTCTTGAGTTCCTCCAATTCCAATTCCATCTGCAAGGTTTACTCACTTGATTAGACCAATTACAAAATGATAACGATTCCTAGTATTCAGTGAATCCTTGAAGGTAAAGCATTTCATCCTTGGTCAGAGACATTACTTGTCTAATTTTCCTGTCCCTTTCCATTATGATGATCTCGGAAGACGAGGCACGGTCAGGGGTCCTCAGTTCAGATTCAAGTCTGGCCACTTCCAGTTGAAGGTGCTTCACCAATTGCTTATCTGATACAACCTGTATGGACCATGGAATGTTGAGTTGCATATTGATGAACGTAATTGATTTCAACAACTAGTGGTAAGACAAAGAAATGCTGTCTCACAGTTACAACTCTTACCATATTAACTTTTGCAGTATTTGTGACCTCCTTGGCGCAGGTTGCAAAGAATAGAGTATTTCTGGACTGTTCCACATGTGTTAGGGCTGGGCTCATAGTACAGATGATCGCTGTTCTTGCATTGCCACCCAAAGAAAGTTGCAAAATACGTGTGAGCTTCGAATCTCGATAGGGTACATGTACAGTTCTTTTCTCAGAGCTGCAATGGAAATGAAATTTACAATTAGTTTGTTCAAAGTTCCAAATAAAGATGGACTTTTTTAATGAGACTGTCCTGTTCAAACCAAGAAACCAATATCTCAGATACCGTGTATTTTCTTGCGCACATAATCTGAATGCTAACAGCTGGTACACTTAGACATTTCCGCAATTGTATGCATTGCAAAAGAAGACAGCAATTTGTGCAACTTGGATAACCGATTTTGCGTTGTAGAAATTTATTTACATTGTTTATCTAGCGATTGACTCTGTCAATCTAAGTCATTCCTAAATTTTGTTTATTCTAAATTGGAACTTATTTCTAGATTGTTGACAAGTCCACGTAGAAAAATAAAGGAAGGAGCAAACTGAAGTTAATGCAATAACCATATCCGTTTAGCAGTTATTTAACATGGTACATGTTTTTAACCTGCAAGATATTCCAATATAGAAATATATTTGAATTGTTCATCTGTCTATTAATTCTAAAGTAAATTAGAACAAAAATTGAAGACAACAGTAAATTAGTTGAATTGAATGCAATAATCATTTAGCAATTTAGTTTAACATGATGAGTTCATGCCCCTGCAATATGTAAGTTGTAACTACTAATTATTATTCCTGACATACCAAAAGTTATTCACGTACCAAAAAACCTTATCCCAAGTTTTGACTTTCAGTCATTCAGTCAACAGATAAAGAATTTACATTTTTTATCAGCCAATTGCAGACCTCACTATTATTAGATGCTAACAAAACAGAAGTTTGTTTCAAATATGCAAAATGACTCCCTCAAACTGTAGCAGTTAGACTAGTTAGAACTAAGTACAGACCAATGTACTTTATTAAGTGCTCTGTCTGTTCGTCTGATGCATTTCATTAGCACTTTCTCTGTGCACTTCTCTATAAAAGTTTTAGAACTAAGGTTTCTGAGATTGTTACATTAACATTCTGAGATTGTTACACAACCAACAATAGCTAGAATTAAGACTAGTGCAACAGTGAGTTTAAGTAACTTGGGGACTTCTTTCAAGATGAGTGCATAGAAGGTAGAGAACAGGCTATCCTACTAAATAGCATCTACTCCAAACTTATGTTTAAGTGGAATTTTTTATTTTTGAGAAACTCAACCTTAGCTTTCTGATGACAGTAGTCAAAGTCAACAAGCTGCGATTTATATGGCATCCCTCTTTCAATCTTGCGCCAACTGCATTTGTTTGTGCAGTCCGTTCACTTCCAGCAAGATCAACAAAATTCTGAGAACAAAGCAAGCCAAACCATTCGGATTAAATACAATCAGCATACCACGTTCCAAAAGTAGGACTATGCTTACCAGGCTAGCCACAAAAGATTTAACACATCCTGATACTTCACGGAGCCTGCTCTCCACTGTCTGGATAAGGATATACACAATAAAAAGTTAGTTCTTTCCTCGCTATGTTTTCTCAGCAAGATTCAATGTCAACAGGAAGGATTCTTCTTATATATATATATTTATATATACCAGCCTAATGATTTGGTGGGAGCGTGAGCTGTTATCATTTAGTGCAGTCTCCCCAACCTGTCTGTGTTCTGCAATTATTTGGAGGGTCGTTAAACATTATTAATTAATTATCACTGCACATTTCTTCTTCCGTTTTTTAGAGGGAAGACTGTACAAGTGATAGTAGTTACCTTCACAAATGCTGATTAAATGCCTTAGATGTTGGCTGTCCTTGGCAACTTCTTCGGCCAATTTCTCCACAATGGTTCCTTTCTGTCAAACCAAAATAAATTTTTATAAGATCATTAGGACAGGAAAGAGAATTTTGTAGGGGCAGTGTATAGACTGAGCCAAATTGCAAACAAACCTCAGGATCATCTAACAAGCGAAGGGGACCAGAGTCAGGTCGTAGAAGATCCTTCACAATCTCATTGTAAATTTCCATGGAAGAAATTCTGATAATAAATTCCCTCTCAGGAGTCTAAGCAATCCAGAAAAGCAAGAAGCAATTATGACATGTTAGAAATCAATATTCCATAATTGCACAACATTGTTCCATCAACTGATGTATGAAGTATAAAACTCACATTTTCTATGTGCCTGTAAATATCACTAACGGCACTCTCTGTAACTCCTCTCATTGTGAATGTCTTGCCACTGCTGGTCTGGCCATAGGCAAAAATGGTGGCTGCAAAACAAAGATAACAAAATGGATCACTTACCGATCATCGTTCCACTAGCACCAAGATACGAAGTGAGCATTAGTCTACCATTAATGCCTGTCAATGCAGACATAGCAACATCCTTAGCTCCCTCTTCGTACACCACCTCTGTATGGCAAGCCGGCCCAAACACCTTATCTGGAAGGGATACAAAGGCATTCATTAGTTAATTAGAAGGTCACTTCTGTCACTACAAACATAATTGCTTGAGCTATGCAGTCAAGAATTGATGAGTGCAGTGTACCAAAAGTGTAAGAGGTGGGTGCAGCCCGGTCCTGTGGGGAGCCCTTGTACAAGATTGTCTGGTTATCAGCGCACTCCCACGCCACCTGATCCTTCACAGCCAGCTCCTTCTTGCTCAACGGTCGCACTCTCACTGTGACAAAGATCTTCTCCTCCTTGGCCCTTGAGTTGCCACCAGGGGTAGGGGTTGACATCGGTGTGCGCTCAATCTTTGATGCAGGGGTGCTTGGCCGTCTTGAGGCAGCCATTTCTTTACCCTCGTTGTCTAATATAAACTACAAAGTTCCCTAAATTCGAACAGCACCCAGAAGGCTAGGAAACACAGAAGAACCCAGCCTTCTCACAAAAATCTTGCAAAAAGGACACCGAGATCTGTCACAATGCAATAATTGTCAAGTTCAAATTCTTATAAAATTATACGAATATAAAATGAAGTAACAGCTAATCATCATCCATCATAAAAACAAATCATGTATCCTAATGCAGGAAAGATAGCACTGCAGCAATACAAATTTAATTTACAGATTTTATTTCATCATTTATAAGTAATATTACACTGCGATCTAAGCCAACAACAATTCAAAATTTCAAAACATTGTGTAATGTTTAACCCCAGTACTTTGCAAATAAACGAGCAAACGGCATCTCCGATTTGCACAAATTCGTGTTTTTTTTTTCAAGTGATAGCAAGAGAAAAAAATTACAATAATTACGTAAATATAGAAATAGAGTTGGTATTAAGAACAAATTAATTTCCTTAAAAGAAATCTGTGCTAGATGCATCGCGCAGGTCACAATCAGATGCCGCCCAATCTATCACGAAAAGGTGCCAATTCCAAAAACCTCGGATTCACCCCCCCCCCCCCCCCCAAAAAAAAATACACATTTCATATTTCAGATTATGACGTGAACACACCATTTCCTTAAAAAATGGTCCACACAAAATCCACGAGCCAAAAACACCGCAAAAATTGTTAAGAAGAGAAGAACGAGAAGTCAAATTTATCTCGGAGATGCATGCTAGTAAGTTGATTAGTGTATGGAAAGCCCAATCTAATAACAGCGCTTACCAAAAATCCAAAAGCGAGCAGCAAAACAAACTACCTTCCTTCCCAAGACAAAACCACCCAAAAACTCCAAGCACTAACCCAACCAATTTCCAAATCTACCGTCACTCGCGAGGCAAAAAAAAAACACTGGCGGGAATTTCTCCCTCCGACGCGTGGCGCCAGCGGCAGCAAGCGGTGCCACCGCGGCAGATCGGACGGCGGCGACAGCTACTTCCGTTAGGGATTCACCTTCCCGCAGGTGGGGGGCTTGGCAGGAAGGCGACCCCGGCCGCAGGCTTCAGCTCGGCGACCACCGCGAGAAGGAGGGAAGGGAGAGGGCAGTGAAATCGCTCACCAGCACAAGCGGGGAGGGGATCGGACCGAACAATCTCGGCTATCTCCGGGAGCGCACGACGAGAGGCTCGGGCGGGGAGGTCGAGATCCGGAGGCTGCGCCGCCGCCGCAGCCGCCGGTGTGCGCGTGAGGAGAGGAGGAGCCTTTCGCTCTCGTGTGGGTGGTGTGGTGTGCCGTTTGATTTCTCCGGCTCGGTCTGTGTTGGAGAAAGGCTGAGAGGGCAGAGGAATAAGAAAAAGAGTATTCGGGAGGATAGCGTGGGACTAGTGGGGCGAGTGAGGCGAGGCCGCAACGGCTAGTTTTGGAAAGCGTTTCTCGAAGGCCACTCAAACTCGCCGCTTCTTGTCGGGGGGCTGTCCCGCTGGACAGTAGGCCATGTGGGCGCTGTTCGGCGCCTAGACCCACCTGTCGGTGGCTGGAGTGTTATGGTAGGTTTTGATTCCAGGTGTTTGCAAAGGGGTTGCTGCTAGGTGCCGTGGGCATGTTTACACAGGGGTACTGTGGCCGGCTGGAAGAGTTACATGTGCGTTCTACACAGGGATTGTAACAGTATGTAGTCTTTAAAGTCGTCCGATAAAGTGAACAAACGGGTCGGATTGTTCAACTATGATTTGCTATAATAACTGCTGATGTAGAAAATCATCACAGTGTTTTTGTTACAATATTTTTCAGAAGATCTGTGCCGTCGCTTTTTGACCCAACGAGATCTCTTTCCGGCTGGCTGGGTTAGGGTGAGGGTTGAGTTTGCATTTTCAAAGTCCAATTCATGTGAATTTAATGTTTGTTGCTTGTGCTGAATTCAATTCATGATGAAAGATCGGCACATTTGTGATGAAGAATCGACACAAACAATGGTTACATGGGTTAGAGTCATTTCAATCATGGAATTGGTGCTAATAATGTACGGTTTCTTTTTCATTTTAGATATTTCATGTGGTTGTAACTTTTTCCCTAGTACTTGTAACAACTCGTGTCGTTACGATACCATTTATGCATTATAGCTGTCAATGGGTGAGCCAATTTTTCAATGTTGTCCTCTGTGTAGTAAAATGGAAGATCTTGTGTTGCTTAATAAATGACATGCATCTGAAGGGTTTAAGAGAAAAAAAGTCATGCGAGTCTTATTATTATGACACAAGGTGCATCAACAATTAACAAATGTATCAACATATGAGCATCTTGGTAAGGGGTTTTGCTGCTAGGTGCTGCTTGTAGGTTACACAGGGGTATGTGTGACTAGCTGGATTAGGGAGTAGGGTTGAGTTTGCATTTCTAAAGTTCAATTCACGTGGGTTTACCGTATGTTGCTTGTACTAAATTCAATTCATGATGAAGGATCAGCACATTCGTGATGAAGAATTGGCACAAACATTGGTTGCATGGGTTAGGATCATTTCGATCATGGAATTGGTGCTAATTAATGTATGTTTTTTTCATTTTAGATATTCCATGTGGTTGTAACTTTTTCCTCGTTACTCGTAACAACTTGTGCCATTACGGTACCATTCATGCATTATAGCTATCAGTGGCAGAACTAATTTTTCAATGTTGTCCTCTCCGTAGTAAAATGGAAGATTTTGTGTTGCTCAATAAATAACATCCATTTGGAGGGCTTAAGAGAAAAAAAAGTCATGTGAGTCTTATGACACATATGACACAAGGTGCATCAATGATTGACAAATGTATCAACATATGAGCATCCATTAGGATTTGGCTATGTGCTTGGTTGCATTTCGACCAAATGTATGTACCAAATGATTTGAATTAGGAAGAGGGATTAGTTTGTAGATGCAAGTCCAATTCTCGTTGGTCCAAAGTCTGTTACTTATGCTGAATTCAATGCACTAAGCTGGCTAGGTTCATGTAACTAGCGAAGGATCGGCACAAACAATGGATGAATAGGTTGGGATCATTTGTGGATAATGGTACTAGTGCTAATTAATGTAAACTTTCTATTTCATCCTAACTATTTCAATGGTTATAATTATCAGTTGCTAAGGGACAAATTGCTCTGTTATAGTTTCATTTATGCATTGCCACTATTAGTGGCAGAGCTAAGGATTATTTTTATTGGCATCCCTTGAGCGTAGTTTTCTGATGTTGTCCTTCTCTATAGTAAAATATATTGTTCTTGGTTGTTTAATAAATAATATCCATTTGAAGTGCTTAAGAGAAAACAATCATGTGAGCCATATGACACAAGGTTGACAAACGTATCAACAAATGAGCATCAATTAGGATATGCTAGGTGCATGCATGGTTGCATTTCGATCGAATGTGATGCCAAGATGATTTTCCTAGGATAAGCTATGTGTATGATGCTAGAATCAGACATCCAAGATCTCAATCCTAACTTGACATGAACCTTGACTCAAGTAATCAAGCTATTCTAAAGCCTATCATGCAATGGTGAAGCTTGGAGGAAAAGATAGAGGGAGATGATCTAACATTATATATTTAGACAACTTAGGAAAAGAGAATTAGTTTAGTGATATATTAGATTTTAGAATGAAACAAACCTTTTGTAGGGGAGGGGGACATGGCCCTATGCCCTAGAGAAGATTAATTTTCATATGGAAGGGGTGCCCTAGAGAAGATTAATTTTCATATGGAAGGGGGCGATGGCCCCTTTTGGCCCAAGTGAAGGCATCTAGGCCCTTAAATTTTTGTTGGTTTTGGTAATTAATGACAATCGTGATTTGAGGACCAATATTTTTCTTGAGAATGATTGAAAAACAGGTTGGTCCTTGACTTGGAACAATGGAGCATGAAAATGAATCAAAAGAAAATAAATGAGTCAAGCTAAAGAGCAAAGGTATAAAATTAAGACATTTTCATAGCTTTTACCGATCTCAGCATATTGGAGAGAGATCGAATTCCTAGATTAGCTGCCGTACTATTAAGAGGGACTCTTGATCAGTAGCTTGATGTGCTTTTAGTGAAAATGGCTCAATTAATGCTCATACAAATAATTATTTTCACTTAGGATAAAAAGAAAAATTGAAAATACCTCTTCTCATCTTTGGTCGGCACTACCGCCCATGGTAATGCGGTACTGCCGCTCTGTCCAGCAGTACCGGCCCATGCCTGATAGTTATATTACAGAGAGGGGCTATTTTAGGTGGTCCCTGGTCAGCACTACTGCCCCATGTGGGTGGTACTGTCGCTTGGCCAGCACTACCGCTCATGTAAGGGCGGTACTGCCGCTCGGTCGGCAGTACCAGCCCTAGGGGTGATAGTCTTTTTCCAGAAGGGGTGATTTTTGAGTCTGGCTCAGCCGACACTACCACTCCATGGGGGTAGTAACCCTCTGGTAACTACTAGTCTGTTAGTGCATTTAATGCCCACAGTCGACCGTTGGACCTAAGGCCGGCAGTACCGACCCCAGATGGGCGGTAGTGCCGGCCACCCTGAATTTTTCAGGAGTTTGGTAGCAACGACTAGAAGAATTGATTAGGGCCATAAATACACCCTCATATGCAGCAAAGAGCTTCTTCTTGGACTCCTATTGCATATTCTTGAGCTCTAGCTTGCATCTCTTCTACTCAAGTGCATTAAATTCACATTTGAAGAGTAGTTGAGCAAAAAAATCAAGTGAGAATATTAAATTGAGCCATTTAGACACTTGGTTCACCTCAAGCGATCGTCAAAGTTAATTACTCTTGGAGGTTGCCGCCTACTAGACAGCTTGGAGGCGTTGGTGCTCGGTGAGCTTCTCGACGAAGGCTGTGAGAAGCCTCGGCAAGTTGTGAAGACCGGAGTTCGCCTACCCGAACCGAGGAAGAATTACCATAGTGATCAAGGAAGGCTCAAGAGATTGGAGCCAGCTTGAAGTTGTTCAAGTCACCTCAACATGGATTATGGGAGACCGGCAAGTCTTCGAGACCACAGGATAAAATTCTTTTGTTCCATTCTTTTATGGTTTGCATTTCTCTTTTTTGTGCACAATTTACATTTCTAGCAATTTGAGTATATCATTCGTGCTTAGAATCATTTCTTGCTTATACTTGAATTGTTGGAGCATTTAGCGATCACTAGAAAACTTAGTTTTAATTTGTCAATATTGCAATTTCTTGCTTAGTGATTTTATTAATTGCAATTAGAGTCAAAAAATTTATAAACCTCTTATTTACCCCCCTCTAGTCAGTTATCCTTGATCTTACAAGTGATATCAAAGCTTGGACTCTCTTTTGGGGCTTTACCGCCAAGAGAGTAAAGGATGGCTAGCGATGTGGTATCCATAGGCTCCTTTCTTTAATGACACAAATTATGCGTATTGGAAAATACGTATGTCCGTTATCTCAAGGCCATGAGCCCAAGCATATGGAGAATTGTAGATGAGGATTTCCCTACCAGATTAAACCACGCACTCACAGTTGATCAAGAAGAACGAAACACTCATCTCAGTGCTCAAGCTATGAATGCTCTTTTTGTTGCTTTGAACGCAGATGAGTTCAATCGAGTGAGCAACCTTGACACCGCTCATGAGATTTGGGCTACCCTCTCGAAAATTCATGAGGGAACATCCTCGGTCAAGGAGACCAAATTGCATATGCTTCAGATAAAATATGAGTTTTATTAGTTACCCCATGAGAACATCAATGAGATGTACTCATGGCTCAATAACATAGTAAATGAGCTCAAGGGCCTTGGGGCGTCGCTAACCGATTTGGATGTTGTTCGTAAGATGCTTAGGGCTCGTCCGGACAAGTATGAGACTTTGGTGATGTTGTTTCTCAACTCACCAGAGTTACCAAGGATGACGCCAACGGGACTTCTTGAAAACCTCATCACGAATGAGCTTTACAAGAAGAACAAGGAAGAGCTTTTGAAGCAAAGCTTTTCGAAGAAGAAGAACATTGCCTTCAAGGCGAAGGTGGGGTCAAGCGATGAGCCGCTTGAGGACTCCGAAAGAAGATGACACTGAGGAGGAAATAACACTCCTCGTGAGAAGAATAAGGAGATTTATGAAGAGGCGTTCAAGCTCAAGTGCCCCTCATAAATTCAAGAAGGGACAATACTCTAGCACCAACTGATATGCAAATATCCGGTGCTATGAGTGTGATGAGAAGGGGCACATCGCCTCTAATTGTCCTAAGAAGAAGGACGATAAGAACAAGTCGCCCAAGAAGAAGAAGTTCTTCCAAGGAAAGAAGAAGCTTCACAAGGATGGCAAAGGCAAGTGGGATTCCGAAGAATAGTATTCAGACTCTGAATCCTCCAAAGATGATACTCCTTCAAAGAAGGGCCTCACCAGCGTCGCAATCAAAGAGGCTTCTTCACCCTTTGTCATTCCTTTTTGCTCATGGCAAAAGGAGAGCATAAGGTAAAATCAATTGACGACGATGAGCCAACTTATGATGAGCTTATGGACATGCTTGAGGATTTGAATGAATATATTGGCAAGGAGAAGTTCAAGCATAACACCTTGAGAAAAGAGTATCTCTCTCTCAAGGATTCTTATAATGAGCTAAATGAGATACTTCTTGCCAAGAAACATTCAAAACCTCAAATTGATGTTGGCATCAATTGCAATATTATAGATGATATGCCTAGACTAGAAAATTATTCTTGTTGCTTATCAAAAACTAGCATATCTACTTCTTGTGATGATTTACTTGATATACCTTCGAGTTCATGCTCTAGCTCTATTTCCATTCATGAAAATTTAATTGTTAAGAATAATGAGCTTAAGGAGCAAGTGAACAAGTAAGTAAGAGTTCGTATCGGTGTTTCAAAGGTAAGGAGACCCTTGATAAAATCTTGAACAACCAACGATGCTCCTACAATAAAGAAGGCCTTGGGTTCATACCCAAGAAGGGTAAGAAATTAAGTAACAAAGCTCCTCAGTTTGTTAAATCAAATGGGAAGCTTTGTTATAAATGTCATGATATAGGGCATATAGTAAGTGATTGTCCATTAGGTAAATCTCCTAAAAATAACATTTATGATTCTTTCTATGTGCTTAAGAAAAATAGCTTTGGTAAAATTATTGCTAAGTTTGTTGGCACTCCTATACTTGGCCATAGAAAGAATGCCATTTGGGTGCCCAAAGCCTTGGTTACTAACCTCCAAGGATCCAAACAAATTTCGATACCTAAAAAGGTTTGATCTTCTTTTGTACATGAACTACAAAACCGGTGGATGATATTGTGTGTTGGATAGTGGATGCATTCAACACATGACCGGCGACCAGAAAATGTTCACCACATTTGCAGTAGAAAGTGGCCAACATGACAAGATCACCTTTGGCGACAATAACAAAGGAAAGGTATTGGGATTGGGTAAAATCGCTATCTCAAATGACCTTTCTATCTCAAATGTCCCTTTAGTAGAAACATTAAATTTTAATTTGCTATCCGTTGCACAAATTTATGATCTTGGTCTTAATTGTATCTTTTCTAGAGATGGAGTTGTGATTTCTAAAGAAAATGATAATTCATTGGTATTCAAAGGTTTAGATTTGGAAATTTGTATTTAGTTGATTTCACCTCAAATGAGTCATGTCTTCAAACTTGTTTAATTGCAAAAATCTCCTTGGGTTGGTTATGGAATAGAAGACTATCTCATGTTGGGATGATTCAACTCAAAACACTTTTAAAAAATGATCTAGTTGTGGGGCTTGAAAGATGTGAAATTTGAGAAAAATAAACTTTGTAGTTTTTGCCAAGCCGGTAAGCAAGTGGCTAGTTCTCATCCTTCAAAGAGTATCATGTCCACTTCTAGACCATTGGAGCTCTTACATATGGATTTATTTGGCCCAACAACCTATAAGAGCATCGAGGGCAATTCTTATTGTTTGATCATTGTAGATGTTTATTCGAGATATACTTGGTTTTTCTTTCTAGATGATAAATCCGAAGCCTCCGGTATTTTCAAAAATTTTGTATAAAGGGCTTAAAATGAATTTTATTTTAAAATAAAGAAAATTCGTAGTGATAGTGGTTCCGAGTTCAAGAACATAAGAATTGAAGATTATTGTGATTAACTTGGAATAAAGCACAAGCTTTCCGCTACCTACACTCCGGAGCAAAATAGAGTTGTAGAACGAAAAAATCGAACAATAATTGAAATGGCAAGAACTATGCTTGATGAGTATGGTACTTTCGATAATTTTTGGGCAGAAGCTATCAATACCGCTTGCTCCGGGCTTGTTTGAAAAAGACTTCCTATGAGCTTCTCATTGGAAGAAGACCGAACATCTCCTATTTTCACGTTTTAGGTTGTAAGTATTATATTTTGAAAAAGGGTGTTCGGCTCTCAAAATTTCAAAGTCGTTGTGATATCGGTTTCTTGCTTGGTTATTCTTCTAATAGTAAAGCTTATCGTGTCTTTAACCAAACCAAAGATTTTGTTGAAGAGACATGTGATGTTGAGTTTGATGAGACTAACGGCTTTGATGAAGGATTGAGACAATATGCTTAGAGACATTAAGCCAAAAGAGGATAAAGAAGATCAACCCTCATCTACTCAAGTTGAACTGTCTACTTCCGTAACGCCAAGTCAAATTCAACCCATAGATGTGGATGAGAAGGAAGATTATCAGCATCTTCAACATCTACCTCAAAGAGTTCATCATGTGATCTCTAAAGATCATCCAATAGATCAAATATTGGTGATGTTAGTAAGGGCGTTCAAACTCGTTCTCGTGTTGCTTATTTTTGTGAACATTACTTTTTTGTGTCTTCTTGTGAACCCTCTCATGTAGATGAGGTATTAGATGATCCGGATTGGGTGAACTCAATGCATAAAGAGCTAAACAACTATACCCGGAATGATGTGTGGATGCTAGTCGAAAGACCCAATGATCACAACGTAATTAGCACAAAATGGGTATTTCGAAATAAGCAAGATGAGAACGGTATTGTAGTAAGAAATAAAGCAAGATTAGTGGCACAAGGTTTCACACAAATCAAAGGACTAGATTTTGGTGAAACCTTTGCACCTATGGCTAGATTAGAAGCTATTCGAATCTTGCTTGCATTTGCACCTTGTTTTGATTTTAAGTTATTTCAAATGGATGTGAAGAGTGCATTTCTAAATGGACAAATATCCGAGTTGGTATTTGTTGAACAACCTTCTGGTTTTGAAAATCCTAAATACCCAAATCATATATACAAATTCTTTAAAGCGCTATATGATCTCAAACAAGCTCCTAGAGCATGATATGAGCGACTTAGAGATTTTCTACTTTCAAAGGGTTTCAAAATTAGGAAGGTTGATACAACTCTCTTCACTAAAATAATAGATGGAGAATTCTTTATTTGCCAAATTTATGTTGATGATATTATATTTGAATCTACTAATGAAGATTTTTGCAAAGAATTTGGTGATATGATGTCTAGGGAATTTGAGATGTCCATGATCGGGGAGTTGAGTTTCTTCCTTGGACTTCAAATCAAGCAACTCAAGAACTAAGTACGTAAAGGATCTACTCAAAAGGTTTAGCATGGAGGATGCAAAGCCCATCAAGACTCCAATGGCATCCAACAGGCATCTAGACCTCAATGAGGGAGGTAAATCAGTAGATTTAAAGCTTTATCGTTCTTTGATTGGTAGCTTCCTTTATCTTACCACATCTAAGCCCGATATCATGTTTAGTGTTTGTATGTGTGCACGTTTTCAAGCTTCTCCTAAAGAGTGCCATTTAGTGGCCGTTAAAAGAATTCTAAGATATTTAAAGCATTCCTCAAATGTAGGCTTATGGTATCCAAAGGTGCTAAATTTGATTTAGTTGGATATTCGGATTCGGATTATGCGGGATGTAAAGTGGATAGAAAGAGCACCTCAGGAAGTTGCCAATTTCTAGGTAGATCCCTTGTTTCATGGTTCTCCAAGAAACAAAATTCCATAGCCCTATCCACCGTCGAAGTCGAATATATATCCGCCGATAGTTGTTGTGCTCAATTATTGTAGATGAGGCAAACCTTAATAGATTATGGAATTAACTTCAAAAATGTGTCTCACTTGTGTGATAATGAAAGTGCCATTAAAATAGCCAACAACCCGATCCAACATTCAAGAACCAATCATATAGATATCCGCCATCATTTCTTAAGAGATCATGTAAGTAAATGTGATATTGTGATTAGTCACATTAGAACAGAAGATCAATTAGCAGATATCCTCACCAAGCCCCTAGATGAAGCTCAAATGTTGCCTGAAATTTGCACTATGGTTAATTCTTATTGGATGTTAATTGGATCTTATTTGATCTTTTTTATGAATAACTCATTTAGGGGGAGTATTATACTTCTCATATGTATACTACATCCCTAGAAATGTGAAAATATCAAATAAGTGCAAATATTTTCCCAAAAGAAGACTCTAGATCTTATTAGATCAAAAATTTTGAAGTTATCCCTTCTTTAAAGTTTTAATATGTTAATTTATCAAAACTTTCAAATTTCAAAATTGTATATATGTAAATCTCATTTTTTGAATATTAGTACTCTAATAAATCTCGTTTATGTTTTAAAATATCTTAAAATGTTTTGGACAAATTGTTTGTTCTAAAAATCTCTATATATTTCCAAATTGATCTATATCGAAATATTTAATGCACTTAATGTGTTAAAGCCTTTAGAACTAGATTTTTCTTGTGTCTAGTCCCCTAAAAGGTATTTCATAACTCATACATGGCAACAAGTTAAATTACTCTTGAAAAATGATTTGATTCCAAAATTATCTCCTATTTGCTCAAAATGAGTCTAATATGAAGTAAAATTGTGTCCCGATCTATCGATGAGAGCGATAACTTCGATTTGGTGGAACTGGCTTTGACGATCCAACTACAATGTACGACGATAATGCGCCTTAGCAATCGCTAAACCAACTCCGAAAGGTTATTGATCTGGCTGTGGGCACGGTCAACCTCAACACGAGGTTCAATTTCTGCAAGCAACTGAAGAACAAGCAAGAACGATAGTAAAAGCAATCTGAAATTACAAATAAGAATTGAGGTTCATGAATATATAGATCAAAAGGTGGGGTTCCGCAAAGTCATCTCAATAGGCGGTCGTTCGACACGTCCAGAGAACAATGTAGTTTGGCCTTAGGCTAAAACTATACTCAACAAAAAGCAAGTGTCTAAGGCGGCATCTACTGAGTATATAATAGGGAGGGACATGAGAGGGTCGTCCTAGGGTTGTGTGTAGCCAAGGGGCACACACAACTTGGGCTTGGGCTCCTACATGCTTACAAGGTCCGAAACAGCCAAAAACAGTGTTTTAGTATATTATTTATTAATTTTGGATGATCCACGATGAATTTGGGGCTGGTACCAGACATTGGAAAGTTCTCATTGTAAGCTTTCAATCAAATGCAAGAACTCTCCAATCGGACACCGTATGCAAAAGTTATGCTTGTTTTACTTCAGGCTGATATCCGAAGGCCGAATTGGATTCCAGAACGTGATGGATTTGATATCTCTCTCTCTTCTTGGCCCATGGATCATGTGTTGGAGTTAGTCCAACCAGGTGTGATCATATCCGTAGTAGTGATGTCCTCATCACTATATTATTACAAACTATTTGAAAATCTCTTATTTAATCTTTTTGGATAAAGTTGAAACACTCATAAATATATATTATGTCTTGATAAATATATTAGAGTTGTTCAAAACTTGATTTTTACTAATTTAGAGTGTGCCCCTGCTAGGGCTGGCACTACCGCGGCTTGTGCCCAGTACTGCCGCCCTAGGCCAGCACTACCGCTTCATCTGGGTGGTACTGCCAGAATAATCGGGGTGGGGGAGTTGCAGTCGGTTTTTAATTTTCTCAACCGTTACCTGTCCTGTTTATTGCCCTGGCCGACACATCCCCTCATCATCCCTTCTCCATTTCTTCATTTCCCTCAAGTAAGAACTCCTCTCTCTGTCTCTCTCTCCAAGTTTCCAACCCAAAGATTTCAAGGAGTGCTTTTGGTGAAATCTTGCTTCCTCTCATCTCAAGGTATTCATCTCCCTCGAGTTTGTGATTCATTTCCATTCCTCATGTGCTCTAGGTCTCATTTTTCTCATTCTAGGGTTTAGATGAAAGTTTGAAAATGTTTTAGTAAAAGAAATGAAAATCTCGGTTTGATATTTATGTGGGTGACAAAGCAAATCACTTTGAACAAACTTTTTCCCACTATAAAATTAAACCAAGGTTTTGAGATCGGTAGTGCCGACACTTCAAGCGGCCGGCAGTACCACTCTACCCAGAGTGGTAGTAAAGCTCATGGCCAGCAGTACCGGCCTAGCATGGGCGGTACTGCCGCACTTGGCTGACAGATTGAATATTTGCAAAGTTCATCAAGCCTTAAAATACTTAGAGTTTTTAGCATCCTTCCTCATCATTTCATTGGTCTCCATGTCTCAGTAATCATGCCGAGGACAAAGAATCCATCAATTCCAAAGGCTCCTCGTGGAGGAGGGCAAATAAGGAAATCGACACGAGGTGCAGGTGTTGCAGCACAGAGATCAGGTAGTGGGGTTGATGTTTCTCACACCGGTGATGACGAGGAAATAAGGAGTTTAGTGCGGGCAGAGCTAGAACAAGGAGGTGGCAGTTCTCGAGGAATCAAAGGGAAGAAAGTTGTTGCTAGCTCTAGCGAGGATGATGATGAAGATGATGAGAACTACATGGATGAAGGAGGAGACAAGGAAGAAAATGATGAGGAGGAAGAAGAGTCAGATGAGGAGGAGTTTCCAGGCTTCGACCCCAAGGTGGACCTCCGCCAGGTCAAGGTGGATAAGTACTTTTCCTTGAGAGGCGCAAATCAATATAAACTGCCAAGAACCACCTCGGAGAAGTACTTTAGGACTTTGTTTCAAGAAAAGGTTTTCAATTAAATATATTCAAATAAGGAATTTGTAGATCAGAAGTGGATGATTGGAGCCACATAAGGAAGCTGCCTCTATTTGCCGGGGTGCCTGAACTTTTCAATGGAGCAGAATTGCTGCACCTGGTGTCCCTAGATGTGATTTTGGAAAGGATGCCATTTGCCAGTTTTATTCCACTTTATACATCCCAGATTCTTATGACTCGATTTCTTGGATGACAAGCTCCGGAGATTATATTTCCACCAAGGATGAGTTTGAGCGGGCTCTTGGGATCTGTCGACAATCGGGATCGCCTAACCGCAAGAGGAAGGTGGGTGTGATATAAGAGTGGAACCCGAAGCCGTGCTAACCCGGAGGAAGAGAATAAGTTCACCACACCGAGAGATGAAGAAAGAGGTGGACACGAGGATTATACTGGTTCGAGCCCCCTAGCACGGGTAAAAGCTCTACTCCAGTCTTGCCCGGGGGCGAACTATGAAGATTGGCCACTATTAGTGGAATATAGATGCCGCCCAAGATGGAACCGAGCAGCTATGTCTTTAGACTGAGCTCTGTGTATGTTGAGTTTTTGTGTGTCTATCTGAGTTCTATGAGTTCTCTGAGTTGTCTTCCCCCCTCCTTTGTCCCACGTAAGGGGAAGGTTTTATACCTCTAATACAGACCGTTACAAGAAATGGTTTCGTTCGGAAAATTCGGGAGCATGGCGCCAAACCCGGATCTGGGGCGTAGTAAAGTGAAGTGGTAACTGCCCCGAGAATGTAGCCTCCACGCTTGGTTGACTCCTTCTTTAAAGCCCTTTACTTGACTTGGTAACATTGGCTTCTTTAAACATGGCCCAGCTTGACCTTGCTAGCTCGAGCTGGGCCCTCATTCTCCTGCTCGTGCTCGAGCTTGCTTGGTTAAGAGCTCGAGCTTGGGAAGCGCATGCTCAAGCTCGCCTAGCCCTGAGCTCAAGCTTGGGAATGCGTGCTTGAACTTGTGAGATACGACCTCGAGCTCGAGGGGTGTTTACTTGCACAAAGGTTACTGATCCCGGACAGCTAGCCCCCGAGGCTCAAGGAATGATCCTGAAGCTTGGTATGTTCTTGAGTCTGATGACCTTGAGGAGGGGTTAGCTTCCTGGTCGAGCTCAGAAACTCTCGAGCTTGAGCTTAGGTCCAGAATCGCCCGGAGGTCTTCGATGTAGATGTGCCTGGGAACACTCGGGCTTCGAGCTTTATTTCTTTCGTCTTTTTTTGATCTTCTTCTCATCTTCTTGTAGCAACAAAGGGTAGCGGCCACTACGCGGTTCCCAAGCTCGCCACTGGGGCAGTAGCGCACGGCGTAGAGCGCCGGGGTGGCCAGGGTAGGGAGCCCGAAGCCCGCGCGTGCTCCGAGGTCTCAGCCATGGAGCGTCTAGGGAGGGGATGCTTCCCCTACCGCAACAGGAACGAGACGTCAAGACGCCCCTCCCCCTCCTAGGAGACGAAGGCTCGTCACACAGGTTTGTGCAAACCTTGTTTTTAGGTTGTAGCATAGACCTTTTCCTTTCTTTCGCTTAGCGATTTCCCCATCGCAGACCTCGAGCGCCCGACGGGCAGTGACCATGATTGTTGTCTAAGGCGAGTCTGAGGATAAGGACGAGGACACGAATGACTTCCTTCTGGTCCACCAGGCGTGCTAGCAACAAGCCTAGGCCACCGCGGTGCCTTCGGGGGGCAACCTGGTCGGTGACTCCGATCAAAGGCCCACCGGACCAAGCGTCGACCTGGAAGGGGCCACCGCGGGAGTCGAAGCCGGGACCATCGAGGCCGATAGGAATAGGCTCAAGGTCGGGCCTACCTCAACCGGTGAGGTCGAGGCTCCTGCGGACGCGGTCGAGTCTGAGGTTCCTGCGGAAGCGCCAAGTACGTCAAAACTCCCAAGTCTCCACTCGTTGTTTCTTGTTCTCGTAACTTAATTTTCTTATTATTATTTTTTATTTTTGCTATTTTCTTCAGGAGATTCGGTTCCACCCGAGCTGCCACCTACCTCGGTTGGGATAGCCCAGGTTGAGGCTTTGGCCGGTGGGGCCAACTCTATGCAAGAGGGGGCCAACGTGGCTGCCACGTCCCTGGTCGGGGGTTCTGTCGAGCCCGAGGTGGTCGTGACGAGCATATGGCTCTTCGGACCTCACCACTAGAGGTTCGAGGATCGGCTTGATCAGGTAAGTCATGCTTGAACCCGTCTGCCTTCTTATCTGTTGTCGTAATCCCTTTTGGTTTCTGTAGGCACTAGGTCTGATCACCTAGGGGCTCCAAAGCCCACATGGGCATTCCACCAAGCTTCAAGTGGTCTTCGACCAGGTAGAGGAGCACGACACGTACGTCCTCCGGCTCGAGGAGAACCTGATGATCGAGCGGGAGGAGGTGGAGCGACTAACCGTGGCCCACTCCTCGGAGCTCTCGCAGGCCATCAACGCCGAGCGTGAGAGGTCGAACGAGGCCTTCGAATCCCTCCGCGTGAAGACGATGTGGACCCTTGAGTTAGAGTGCGTGGCGTTGGCGGGAGCCCTCGAGACTGCTCGTGCAGAGACAGAGACATTTCACAAGCGAATTGCGGAGCTCTCTGCTGCTCCAGCGAAGGCCTCCACCGAGCTCGAGGCGAAGGTGGCCGAGCTTGAGGAGAAGCTAGGGCGAACGACCAGGATGGGGAAGAGCGCCCTGGCCCAGCACCAAGACGAGCGCAACCGCGCTGCCAGTTTTGCATTCGAGGCGCATCGACTGCAGGGCGAGCTCTCAGCGTTGAGGGCGAGGGTCACCGAGCTCAAGCAGGAGAAGCTCGCCCGCGACATGGCTGACCTGTAGGTAGGAGAGTAGATAGTAAGAGGGACAAGAGCAACTTGTACCCACTTGTAAGTGTAAATTTGCAAAAAGAAATAAAGTTCCTTTTTGACGTTCGAAATTGGATGAAGAGACTTAAAGTTCCTTTTAGATGTTCGAGATTGGATGAAGAGACTTAGCTCATTTTTTATTTGTTTTCGGGGTAGTATCTCCTTGTTCAGCCCCCGCTGTGGTCAAGTCAGAGCAATGCCGACCTCGAGCACATGAGGTATAACTTGTAATCTTTAGTCATTGAGACTTGTGGGGTTAGTTAACACCTTCGTCTCTAATACGAGGTCGAGCTAGTAGTAGGCTCTCCTCGAGCTCGGGGAACTCTTTGAGGGCGGTCTCTGGTTCAAGTCCTGCTATAGGGGAGTAGTCATGACGTGATGAGAGTCGGCTTACTGCTGACATGACCCCTGGAGGTGAACTCTGAGACTGCAACACTCAGGTCGAGGTGCAGGAGACACAAAGAAATAGAAAAGACTTAAGCATCTCGAAGTCGGGAACACTTGGGCATGGTCTCTGGTCCAAGTCCTGCTACAGGGGGGAGTCGTGATGCGATAAGAATCAGCTTACTATCGACATGACCCCTTGGAGGTGAACCTTGAGATCATGACACGAGGTCGAGGCACTCGAGATGCATAGAAACATGTAAAGAGTCATAAGCATAAACAATAAAAAGAGCTTTTTATTGCAAATCAAGGTAAGAGTGTTACACATAAAATGTTCAAAGCTGGTCTATGTTCCACGAGTTTGCGAGCTCTCTACCATCAGGCATCGCCAGCTGGTAAGCCCCCGTGCGATCTACTGAAATGACGCTGTAGGGGACTTCCCACTTCGGGGATAACTTGTTGGTGTTAGTCTGGTCCTGAATTCATCTTAGGAACCGATCCCCAACGTGGAGCCCACTAGGTTGTACCGATCGAGACGCATGCCTGCGAAGTGCTTGCAAGTAATACGCCGATCGTAGCAGCGCACAACACCTTACTTCTTCCGCTAGGGCTAGGTTGAGAGACCGTTCTTGCTCGAAGTTGACTTGGTCGACCAAGCTGACCCTAGCAGAACTCAGTGTGATCTCAGAAGGCAGGACGGCCTCAACACCGAAGACGAGCTGGAAAGGGGTTGCCCCTATTGCTCGGCTGGTCGTTGTGCGAACGGACCAAAGGACGGTGGGAAGCTCATCCACCCAGGCCCGGCCACGTTGTTCGAGCTCGTCGAAGACTCGTCTCTTGATGCCCTGGATGATCTTTCCATTGGCGCGCTCGACCGCTCCATTGCTCTGGGGATGACTTACTGATGCGTAGCAGACCTTGGTGCCCATGTCCTCGCAGTACTCCCAAAATAGCTCGCTGGTGAACTACGATCCATTGTCAGTGATAATTCTGCATGGAACCCCGTACCTCGTGACCACGAGCAAGTGAAAAAACTTCATAGCTGCCTGGGCGGTGATGGCCAAAACCGGATCGGCCTTGATCCACTTGGTGAAGGTGTCGATGGTGACGAATAAAAATTTCTTCCCCCCGATCGCCTGTGGGAAAGGTCCGAGGATATCGAGACCCCAAGTCGAGAATGGCCAAGCGAGGGGGATGGTTTGGAGGGTGTAAGCCGGTTGGTGTGTCTTCCGAGCATGGGACTGGCAAGCTTGATAGGCGCGAACAATGTTCCGAGCATCTTGAAGTGCCGTCGGCCAATAGAATCCCATCCGGAACTCCTTCCCAATCATTGTCCTGAAAGAAGAATGAGCACCGCAGAGGCCCAAGTGGATATCATTGAGCAGGTGTTTACCTTCCTCCAGGGTGACACATTTCATCAAAACGCCCAAGGTGCCTCGACGATAGAGTTGTCCGTCGATGAGCTTGTACGAGTTTGCCCGGTGCCTGACTTTGCTTTTCTCGGCTGAGCCAGTCGGGAGCTCGCCATGGTCGAGGAACTTGACAATTGAGTCCATCCACGAGGGAACACTATCGAGGAGGGCGACCGATTCTTCTTGGTCGGCAATTGAGGGTGTAGATAGAGTTTTGAGGTTGACATCTGTCGAAACCTTATCTCTAGATGACCCGAGTTTGGACAAGAGGTCGGCACTGGAATTGTCTTTCCTGGGCACGTGCTTGATTCCAGGTTCCGGAACCACCCCTCCATCTTGCGCACCTCGGCGAGATACTTGGCCATCGAGAGCTCCGAACACTGGTAATCTTTGTTGTACTGGTTGATGACGAGCTGGGAGTCGCCCTTCACGACCAGCCAGCGTACGCCCAGTGGTTTATAGGCTCGGAGGCCGGCCAAGAGGGCCTCATACTCTACCACGTTGTTAGTTGCAGGAAAGCCGAAGCGAATCACATACCTCAGTCTGTCTCCCTTGGGGGTGATGATGAGAATACCAGCCCCCGAGCATTCAAACGACCTCAGGTTCCACAGCTCCTCTCCTCTTCTTTGACCTCAGGTTCAGGGGTTGGTTGCGAGGTTTGCTCGACCATGAAATTAGCGAGCGCTTGCGACTTGATAGCGGTGCGTGCCACGAACTGAATGTCGAATTCTACCAACTCCATGGCCCACTTGGCGATACGACCTCCGGCCTCTAGGTTCCTCAGGATCTCACCGAGCAGAAACCCGCTCAGGACAACCACTGTGTGCTCCTGAAAGTAATGTTGGAGCTTACGTGAGGCCATAAAGAGAGTGTAGAGCAGCTTCTGAACTTGGGGGTAGCGCTCCTTCGATTCATGAAGCACTTCAGCGCGTAGTAGATTAGCTCTGCCGGCCAGTCTCGTTGACCACGGGCAATGACGATGGCACAGGTTGTAGCTGTGAGGTAAAGCAACAGCATTTCACCCTGTCGTGGGGTCATGAGCAGAGGTGGGCTCGAGAGATATGCCTTCAGCTCATCAAAGGACAGCTGAGCTTCAGGTGTCCATTCGAAGCCCCTGTGCTTGTGCAGGGTCTTGAAGAAAGGTAATCTGCGCTCACCGAGCCTCGAGATGAATCGGCTGAGGGCGGCCATGCGTCCAGTGAGGCATTGGACCTGCCTTGTCGAGGTTGGGGAAGTCATCTTCTCGATTGCCTCGATCTTCTCCGAGTTCAGGCCCACTCCCGAGCCCCCGATCGTATAGCCGAGTACCTTGCTGGAGGTCGCGTTAAACACGCACTTCTCGGGGTTGAGCTTGATCCCATGCTTATTCAGGTTAGTGAAGGTCTCCGCAAGGTCGTTGACGTGGTCGTCCTCGGAGGAACTCTTGACGATGATGTCGTCGACATAAACCTCGAGGTTCCGACCGATCTGAGGGTCGAAGGTCTTGAACATCAGCCGGTGGAATGTTGCGCCTGCATTATGGATACCGAATGACATGGTCATGTAGTAGAATGTCCCGAACAGCGTGATGAAGGCCGTTTTGTCCTCATCATCAACTGCGAGCTTGATCTAATGGTAGCTGGAGTAGGCATCAAGGAAGCTCAGTATCTTGGCATTGGCGGTGGAGTACACGATCTGGTCTATGTGCGGAAGAGGGAAGTTATCCTTCGAACATGCCAAATTCAAACCCGTGTGGTCGACGCACATCTCTATTTTCCACCTTTTTCTGCACAATCACTGGGTTGGCCAGCTACTCGGAGTAATCAATCTCGCGAATGAAGCCAGCCTTCAGGAGCTTGTCGAGGTGCTCCCTTATTATCGCCATTTTCTCGGGAGAGAAATGGAGCAGCTTTTGGTGTACATGCCAGCAATCATGCTTTACTTGTTATTTGTGCTCAATCACCTCCCTCGGAACTCCTGGCATATCCGTTGGCTCCCAAGCAAATATGTTCTTATTGGCACGGAGGAAGGTGATGAGCTCGAGTTCCTATTTCGGGTCGAGCATGGCCGCGATGTGAACGCACTTGCTCGAGCTGCCCTGTTCAAGCTGCACGGCCTTCGTTGGACCACCGGGCTGAATCATCGCCTTCTGGCGGGCGCTCTCTAAGGTTACTTTGGGGCCCCGCTGGGACAGCATGCCAGCGAGCACCAAAGCTTTTTCCTCGCAGCCGTGTTCCGCCTTGTGTTCGTCGCGGACGGTTATGACACTGTTAGGCTCTGGGAGCTTCATGCAGCGGTGGCCGTAGTGGTTCGCCGACATGAACTTGATCAACGTCGGTCGCCCGAGGATGGCGTTGTAGGGGAGATCTCAATCGACCACTTCGAAGGTAACCAGTTCGGTGCGAAAATTCGTGGAATTGCCAAAAGTGACGAGTAGAACCACTTGCCCAAGCGGAGTGGTTCAGCTCCCTGGCACAATGCCGAAGAAGGGAACTGCTATACTCCTGATCTTTGACCGGAGAATCTGCATCCGATCTAGTGTGCTCGCCAAGAGTAAGTTGAGTGAGCTGCCTCCATCAACCATGACTCACCCGACCACAATATTACTTATGGTCGGGGCCACGACCAGAGCAGTCTTGAGGTTCTTGGAAATACCTAGGGAGCATCGTCCCAGGAGAAGGTAATCAGAGTGCCATCCCATTAATAGGGTTGGTCAGCGTGCTTCCCAACGGAGGCTTGGTACACAGTGTGCGTGGCGTCCTTAAGCTCACGCCAGGATCGATACGTCGATGAAATGCCGAAAATCATGTCGACATGGCGGTCACCCTACTGAAATTCTAGGTCAAGACCTTCCAGGTCTTCACCGGTATTAACCCTGTTGGGCAGCTCGTCGTCCTTTGGGATCGTGGGCATTTCTCCACGCGCATCATAGAAAGCGTCCAGCTTGTTTTGCCAAGGCAGTCTCGCAGGTTGTGGCCGTGGGCCCTATGGAACAGGCAAAACTTGTCAGAGTCATACCTAGGTCGCACTTCATCACCCTGTGGGCAGGCATCACCCCTTTGGGGTCCAGTCCGACGTTGTCCCTGCTGCGGTCGGCGTTGGGTTTGTTGAGGTTGTGGTCGACCTCGCTGAGGTCGAGGCCCCTCTTGGTCGGGTTGCCGTACCTCCATCACCTCGTGCTCGCTATTCATCGCAATGACCACACATAGCCGACCGCTGCCACTATTGCGGTCTCTCTTTCCCTTCTTGACATGCGGGTCCGAGGCGTCGCTCTTGGCGTTGGATGGTCCGACCTCGTCAAAAATGAGGCTGAGCTTACCCTGGTCGTAGTCGTGCTTCCAGTGCACTACATCGTTCGCATCCGCGTAACGCTCCACCATCCAGAACAGTTTGTTGACATCAAGTTTTGTTGTAATTTCCAAGTCCTCGGTGAGACGTCGGTCACGGACGCCGAACTTGAAGGCCTTGATGACGGCCTCGTTGGAGATGCTCGGAATCGAGTTCCTCGTGTGGATAAATCGACGCACGAAGTGGCGAAGGGCCTCTTTCTTGCCCTGGATGATACGATCCAAGTCCTTCTCTCGTCCAGGGCGTTCGTAGCAGCTCTGGAAGTTTGATCGAAGAGTGTTCTGTACCTGGCGCCATGAATGAAAAGAGCTAGGCGCCTGGTGGAAAAGCCAGGTGCACACCGCACCGTCCAGGATGGTCAGGAGGTAATTGTCCATCATGGCCTCATCCCCTCCAACCGCTAAAATCGCGGTTGAGTAGATCAAAAGGAACTCGTCGGGGTTCTTGGTCCCGTTGAACCGCTCCATAACTGCGGGTTTAAATCGGGCCAGCCAGCGTACTCGACGAAGGTTGGCGGAATACGCTGGGCAACCGTAGGCCGGAGCAGTGTCGCGTTGAGCATGGCCGCTACTGCTGGAATCAGAGTCTCGGTTGTCACGGCGACCGTACTCAAGTTGATGGTGCACCCCGTGCTGATTGTGATAGTTGGCGCGAGCGTCATCAGAGCGGTAGCACAGGCGACCATGAACGTTTTGGCGCCTGGGCGGGATGTCCAGAGAAAGACTTCTGAACGTGCTATTGTTCCGCCGATAATGAGTACATTCATGGGTTACGTCCTAAGCCTGAGGACGTGGAAGCGATTGCGATGAACTCTGGGCTCGTAGGTATAGAGACGATTAGCGAGAGCGTCGCCGTCCGCGCGAGGAGTTGTCATCTCTCGACAAAGAGTAGGACCTAGGACGTCGGCTTCGCCCTCGCTACGAAGGTACTACCTCGTCAACCACCTTGTCGAACTCCTCGGCAAGGGCTCACCTAAAGAGAGCCGACCTCGCCCGAGCAAGATCGGCCATAACCCAGGCAATGGCTCACAAGCATTCCCGGTTAGTGTAATCATCTAGGCGGGCAGGGTCATTCGGCCCAAAAGAGGTGTGGATCTCCCTGTGCTCTTCCCGTTGAAGGGTAGTGATGGCCTAGTCGATGGTGACCCAAGCCAACCGACGCGCCTCCCCCAGGGTTTCTAGGTCGAGATCCTCCGCCCCCACGCTCACCCCAGATTGTGGGCCATGAAGACAAGGCATTCGTGCGGTGGTAGCGAGGGTGAAAACAAGGACGTGGAGCCCTCACGCTCAGGAACCGCATCCGAGTTCGGACTCACTGAACGTGACATGTTGTTGTTGAAGCCGAAGGTGTTGGTGACGTTGAAACAATGAAGTTCCTCCGAACGAACGAAACTTTTAGGCCCCACGATGGGCGCCAGCTATCGAGGATCGGGATAGCCTGACCGCAAGAGGAAGCAGGGTATGATATAAGAGTGGAACCCGAAGTCGTGCCTGCCTAGAGGAAGAGAATAAGTTCACCACACTAAGAGAGGAAGAAAGAGGTGGACACGAGGATTATACTGGTTCGAGCCTCCTAGCAATGGTAAAGCTCTACTCCAGTCTTGCCCGGGGTCGAAATATGAAGATTGGCCACTATCAGTGGAATATAGATGCTGCCCAAGATGGAACCGAGCAGCTATGTCTTTAGACTAAGCTCTGTGTATGTTGAGTTTTTGTGTGTCTATCTGAGTTCTCTGAGTTATCTTCCCCCCATGCTTTGTCCCACGTAGGGGGAAGGTTTTATACCTCTAATACAGACCGTTACAAGAAATGGTTTCATCCGAAAAATTCGGGAGCGTAGCGCGAAACCCGAATCTGGGGTGCAGTAAAGTCGGGTGGTAACCACCCCGAGAATGTAGCCTCCACGCTTGGCTTGACTCCGTCTTTAAAGCCCTTTACTTAACTTGGTAACTGTCGGCTTCTTTAAACCTGGCCCAGCCCGACCTTGCTAGCTCGAGCTGGGTCCTCATTCTCCTGCTCGAGCTCGAGCTCGCTTGGTCAAGAGCTCGAGCTCGGGAAGTGCATGCTCGAGCTCGCCTGTCCCTGAGCTCGAGCTCAGGAATGTGTGCTTGAACTCGTGGGATACGACCTTGAGCTCGAGGGGTGTCTACTTGCACAGAGGTTACTGATCCCAGACAGGATCTATCACAGTGGTTATCCCAAGATCCATAGTGAGAGTCCTCTTGAGATAGCTCAACAGATGGAGTTCTATGATTCAGCTGCTAATGTAAGGAGGCCAGGAAAATTGGCAGGACTTCTCCCTCAGGCGAGTCTAGTAAATAGGATCATCCGGGTTATCATTCACCCCAAGAGTGGTAATTAAGATGATATTAGAGGGTACACCTGGAATATCATTAGTAATATCATGCATCGGGAGAAGTTCGACGTGGTGGACCATTATAAGGGAGATAGCCACATCAGCTAGGGAGCGTGGCAAGAGTATTTATTTTGGCCCCTACATTATGAAGCTCATCATCATGAAGACCGGGTACATCAAGGGGTGTGGCTATGCTCATAAGCAGTATAAGCCTAGAGAGGGTCCCCCTCAGGTGGTTGGCCACCCAGTGCAGCAGCGGCAGCAGCAGCAACAGGAGGTTTAGGATATGCCTACTGGTGTTCCACCGGAAGTGCCTTAGGCTTCTCATGCCGTGCCTCAAGATGCATTCTTGGCTGGCATTGATTCCTTGAGGCATGACATGATGGCGCAGTTCTCGGCTCTCTCCTCGAGCATCACGAGCAGATTTGATGAGGAGCATCAGTACCAGGTTCAGACTAGAACCTTGGTTTAGGAGATGAGAGTCAGACTGGGCAGTGTCAGCGAGTAAGTGGATTACTTTAGAGATGAGCTTGTTCCTGTTCGTGCTCGACTTGTTCGTGGATGTGGGAACCATACTCCTCCCTCTTAGCCGTTCCATGAAGACCCTCTTTTGGTATTTGATGCCAAAGTTGGATAGAAAAGATGGTGAAGATGAAGATCTGAAGATGAAGACCCAAAGATGAAGACCCTTAAGGATTAGCATGTGCTTTAATTTTATATATATCTATGTAAGCTATTGAACCTTATTTATGTGTGTCGCTTTTTGGATGTCTTTTGGATTTTTGTGACTTTGGATGTTTATGCACTTAAAACTTTCTACGTTTTGCTTATAAATCAATGGTTGGCTTATCGTTTATTATTGCTCATTTATTTTATATATATTCATTGCTCATACTTTGCTTATCCTCGGTCTCAATATTTAAAAGGAAACTCTGTCAAAATTTCAAATTTCTAAATGTGTGCAAATATCAATTTTTGACCCATATGCACATCTTTTGGGTGATTTTAATAAGATTTTGCTTCAAACTCACCTTTTTCCATTTCAAGAAGCAGAGTATTATTAAAACAAAATCCTTGAGTATACAACATATCTTGTTTGTTGCATACTCAAAATACTTTAATTCTTTACACATGTTAAGATTGTCATCAATTACCAAAAATGGGGAGATTGAAAGCATTTAGGCCCAAAATTTTTGTTGGTTTTGGTAATTAATGATAATCGTGATTTGAGGACTAATATTTTTCTTAAGAATGATTGAAAAACAGGTTGGTCCTAGACTTGGAATAATGGAGCATGAAAATGAATCAAAAGAAAATAAATGAGTCAAGCTAAAGAGCAAAGGTATAAAATTAAAGACATTTTCATAGCTTTTACCGATCTCGGCGTATTGGAGAGAGATCGGATTACTAGATTAGGTGCCGTACTATTAAGAGGGACTCTTGATCAGTAGCTTGATGTGCTTTTAGTGAAAATGACTCAATTAATGCTCATAAAAATAATTATTTTCACTTAGGATAATTTTTTTTTAAAATACCTCTTCTCATCTTTGGCCAGTACTACCGCCCATAGTAGTGCGGTACTACCGCTCTGGCTAGCAGTACCGGCCCATGCCCGATAGTTAAATTACAGAGAGGGGGTATTTGATGTGGTGCCTGATCAACACTACCTTCCCATGTGGGCGATACTACCGCTCGGTCGACAGTACTGGCCCTAGAGGCGGTAGTCTTTTTATAGAAGGGGTGATTTTTGGGTCTGGCTTAGTGGTAAGGACATCACTATTACGGATATGATCACACCTAGTTGTACCAACTCCAAAACGTCATCCATGGACCAAGAAGACAGAGATATCAAATCCATCACGTTCTGGAATCAATTCGGCCTCCAGATACTAGTTTGAAGTAAAACGAGCATAACTTTTGTATACGGTGTCCGATTGAAGAGTTCTTGCACTTGATTGAAAGCTTACAATGAGAACCTTCCAATGGATCTGGTCCCATACCCAGATTCATCATGGATCAGCCGAAATCAATGGAATAATATCTAACAACACTGCTTTGGGCTGTTTCGGGCCTTGTAATCGTGTGGGGGCCCAAGCCCAAGTTGTGTGCACCCCCTGGCTGCACACAACCCTAGGATGACTCTCTCACGTCCTTCCCTCTCATATATTCAGTAGCCACCCTTTAGAAACTTGGGTTTTCGTTGAGCATAGTTTTAGCCTATGGCCAAACTACATTGTCCTCTAGACGTGTTGAACGACCGCCTATTGAGACTACTTCGCAGAACCTCACCTTTTGATCTATATTATCGTGAGCATCAATTCTTATTTGCAACTTCAGATTGCTTTTACAATCGTTCTTGCTTGTTCTTCGGTTGCTTGTAGGAATTGAACCTCATGTTAGGATAATCCTGCCCACAGGAAGATCAATAACCCTCCGGAGTTGGTTCAGTGATTGCTAAGACACATCGTCATTGTACGTTGTAGTCGGATCGTCAAATTCAGTTCCACCAAATCGATAGTTATCGTTCTAATCGAAAGATCGGGACACAATCTTACATCACTCAGCCGGCACTGCCGCCCCGTGGGGGCGGTACTACTGCTCGGCCGGCACTATCGGCCTAGCATGGGCGGTAGTGCTGACCCTCTAGTAACGGTTAGTCTGTCAATACATTTAATGCCCACAGTCGATCGTTGGACCTAAGGCCGGCAGTACTGGCCCCAGATGGGTGGTAGTGCCGGCCACCCTGAATTTTTTAGGAGTTTGGTAGCAATGGCTAGAAGAATTGATGAGGGCTATAAATAAATCCCCATGTGCAGCATAGAGCTTCTTCTTGGACTCCTATTGCATATTCTTGAGCTCTAGTTTGCATCTCTTCTACTCAAGTGCATTAAATTCACATTTGATCAGTAGTTGTGTTGAATATCTAAATGTGGGGAATGAGCATGTGCAGGATACGCGAAGGATATTTCTTAACGACGTACAAAGACTTCGGATATCATGGGCCCGATCCTACGGGATAAGATTTATGCAAAGGGGATATTTTCGCACTAGGAAAGACTTGATCGCTTTTGATGCGGATATATCCTCTATTGTTGTATCGTCTCATGACTCTAAGTCTACAAATAATCACATTACTTGTTTTGCTGCTGCTAAAGTGCAAGTGAGTCACAAGACCGATGCAGGTTGTGTTGATAATGTGCTATAGGCTGAGAATTGGAATGCAAACCTTGGAGAGAAGAAAGGTGACTTGGTCATGCATCCACAAGGAGTAATATCCCTTTCTTTTGGAAATATGTCACCTGAGAAAGGAATTCTATTTGGATCCATATTTGTTAGAATTATTGACAGCGATCCATTGGAATGGAAGGTAAAGAAGAGTTACATGAGCAAGGCTGGTTCACTCAAATCTGTCCATCCATTTGATCATGATGCTGCTGCTAATCACGACAAGTAACATATCCTTGGGCTATATGGATGGAAAGATATTGAAGTCTAGTTTCTAGCATTTCAAACCGTGCATCATTTGGACTTCCAAGGTGGGAGATATGACTGTTTTGGTGGGAGTTGCACAGGCTGTCAAAAGCTGCGCGAGACCATATCTTGCTGTCCAACTTCCAAGGCATTGAACCTTTTATCTACCCAAGAAAACTCCTTAAGTTTCTTGTATAGTTTCACACCTAAGCTAGGAGGGATGTTCCTAGTATAAATACCTATGTATTTCCATCTGGAATAGACTTCTGGATGTTCAGAAATAGACAGCATAAGCCATGGTTGTTTGTGGTGCAAATACCATGTGTTCTTGATAAGTTCTTCCCGTTCTTGGGTTTGTTAGTGTTCGTGCAAGTCAAGAACGGCATGTTCTTGTGATTGTCCACTGAATCTATACGATTCCTCCACTCAATTCGCGTTCTTATGTTGATCGCGGTTTGTGTGACCAGTTTCTCGCTTTTGATTTGGCTCTTTTGCCGTTCGAGTGCGAGCGTCACGAAGCTATCGTCGTCGTACCGTGAAAGATTGGGCCACCTTTGCTCAACAGCAGGTTGGGTCTTCATCAGCTTTCTCGTTATGAGTAAACTGACTCGAGTACGCCTTGTATACAGGGAAGTTTGGATATACTCTGAAGATCACGTGATGATGTACTCCTCATCGGTTACGATCCGGTACTCCAAACCGACAATGATTCGACTTGGGGTAAGGCTACCTCAACTATATAAGGCCGAGGGTAGGTATCCTAAAAAAAGAGAGGACTTCCAGAGAAGAAGACCTTTGGCGAAAAGCACCCAGGAGCCAGCGAACTATGCTTCGTCAACCTCCAACCCTAGCTTAGCCTTAGCCTAGGTTCAATCTTCCTTGTAACTAGTTCTAGGTACATTGCTCTGTATTCCATACTCCATATACACATATCATCCACTCAGGACGTAGGGTGTTACTCCGCTAGGGGGCCTGAACCTGTCTACATCGTGCGTCTCTGATTTTGTGCTTGACTTTGATAACCCGAAGGTACCCGAAGTTATAAGTTTATTATCGATTTCTAACCTTCGATAGTTGGCGCGCCAGGTAGGGGCCTTCAACTATTTTTGCAGATCAAGCATGTCTTTGGTGCTCGCTCACATCGGTTTTTCCAACGATTACCTGTGCGATAATTTTCGCTTGGTCATCGCCATCAACTAAGCACGTGCGATCGGATCTGATGTCGCCTTCAGAACCATGCTCTATCGATGGGGACCGGGTGGAGATCTAGTGCACATTGGCTTCACCGAGTCCCGCTCTTGGGATCCATGCTAAGAGGTAGGTTTCATCGGCTTTGTCCCGATGGAGCCCAACGTCCTCATGTGCGTCAACACGAAGAGAGAAGGCGAAAGCGACGGCCATAGTAGTCTAGGCAGTAGCACAACAGATCAATGCATGTTCATGGCTGAAGCCAATAACGGTGCTACTACCTGTAGTTCCCAAGAAAGGAATCCAGGGGCAGACGTCGTAGAAGGTCAGGGACACCAGATCCTCCCGTGCAAGCCTTAAGATCCCGCAAATGCTGTTGCTCCCAATACCACAGATCATCGGCGTGATTTAGCAGTTGCGGGCACAACCGGGATCGTGGCCAATCTGTCGAGGCAACTTTATCACGATAATCCAACGACGCCCAAATCCCTCGACAGCACGACCACAACGGCGGTACTGGCTGCACTACAGGAGCAGCGACCCACCAGAGCCATAATAGCGACATCTTCAGCACCCCTGAGGCAAATGTCCAGTGCGCTCACATATTGCTGAAATCCATTCCGCTATTGGATCCGAGCAATCCGTTGACTTCAGTGTTTGACAAGATGAAGACGCTGCTTGATCTTGCACAAGCGCAGACCGCTCGAGTAGCCAACTCTAGGCTTGGACGCCCTAGCCTACAGGGAGGGCGCCTGGAGTCAGTGGTCGGGACTACCCCATTGCCATCGAGTAGTAGGATCGGCGATGGCTAGTGTCGACGATCAGGACCGTCAACCGCAAAGAGGGGAGAAGGATCGCGTAAGGCCCCAAGTTGTGCTCGTTCGGGAAGGAGGGAGCGTCAGCAGGCACACAGCCCGAGGAAGAAGGGCAAGCGAATAGGGGAGACACAGAGTTTATACTGGAGCCCCCTAGGTCGGGTAATAGCTCTACTCCAGTCTTGCCCATAGGCGAAAGATGACTAACAGGCTCCTCGGGGGAGGATGAATAGGGAGCTCGACCTCGGGGCCACTCGGGAGTGGTGGCCGAGGGGGAGCTCGACGAGGTGGTGCAGCGTATGAGAGTATCTCTTGAGGTTCTTGTTTCGTGTTCGGTTGTGGCTTTGCGCATGTTGGTGTCACCTTACGTTGTCTTTGCTTGTCCGTTGGCGGGTCTCGGTGTCTTCTTTCTTGATCGGGGTAGTCTGGTGCTTTATAGACCCCTGGGCGTTGATCAAGAGTGCTGACGTCGGGCGATGTCTGTGAGTTGACAGGAGCAGCTGACCCTAGTCCCCACGTAGGGGATCTGACAGGAGTCGCTGGGCCCTAGTTCCCACGCAGGGGATCTAACAGGAGCGGTTGACCCTGGTCCCTACGCAGGGGATCTGACAGGAGTCGCTGGGCCCTAGTTCCCACGCAGGGGATCTGACAGGAGTTGGTGACCCCAATTCCCACGCAGGGGAGAAAGGTCACGCAAGAGAGGGGAATACTATGCTGGAGGTTGGATTGAAGGCGCCAAGGTCGAGGAGATTGTGGGAGCCAGTACGAGCTCGAGGACACCCTTGCCCGAGCTCGAGAATCATCCCCCAAGCTCAGGAGACCTCCGCCCGAGCTCAGGAATAGTCCTTTGAGCTCGGGGAAAACGTTCTAAAGCCCCGGGGGGCCCGAACACATGTTAGGATGACCGATCCCCGACAACTAGCCCCTGAGGCTCAAGAAACGGTCTGAGACTCTAGGCGTTCTTGAGTCTGAAGTCTTTGAGGAGGGATCATCCCTTTGGTCGAGCTCGGGAATTCCCGAGCTCCTTTTGGGATTCGGGGGAGACCCCTTCTGTGGGTTTCTTTGTCGTGGTCGAGGGCGAGCCCGGTCGGGTCATTATCGCGGGACGGACGATCTCGGCCGCCACCGTCCCGACCGACGCGGACCGAGCTGGGACATTTGAGGACAACGGTGCTGCCGCAGCGACGGGGTCTGCCGAGGAGGGGGCTGCTGCGGATCTGCCCCGAGGACTCGACGGCGCCATCGACCTACAGGTGCTAAAGGACCGGCTGGCGGCGGTAGGCGTGCTTGCCCTGAACTCTTCCCTCTTTCTTCTCCTTTTCTTTTCCCTTGGAACTGTGGTGACATTTCCCTTGTTTTCGCAGGGTCTGCGATTGATCTCCCGAGGGTACAGGGTCGTGCGCGGGCACATGCTCAGCTTTCGGGCCCTCTGGGATGTGATCGAGGCCTACCAAAGGGATGCCACCCAAGTCGAGGCCGACGCGACGCGCTGGCGAGAGGAGGTCGAGCGACTGAAAGAAGCCCAAGCCCTCGAGCTCGCGTGGGCCATCGAGGCCGAGCGAGAGCGCAGAGCTCGGGAGGTCGAGCGGGAGCTGAACGTCGAGAGGGACATCCACGCCGCAAGGCTCTCCAAAGCCGTCGAGGAGGAGCGGAAGAAGGTGGAGGAGACCCTCACCCGCGTTCGACAGAAAGCGCAGTCGGCTCTCAACGAGAACCGCTCGAGCGCGTCGGCGATGGTCCAGCGCCTCGAGCTCGAGCTCTTCGGCGCTCGCTCGAGGGCGGAGGCCGCACGGCAAGAGGCGCAGGAGCTCCGAGAGCGCCTCGAGGTCTCGTTCATGGCCTGCGAAGAGAGCTACGGGATCACGTCATCCGCGCTTGAGGACTTCGCGGTTGCGCGGAAGGATGCGGAGGGGCTCCACGTGTGCCTGGCAAACATGTTGACCGCGTGCGCAGAGGCAGAGGCCGCGCACGAGGAGGCGGTCGGCCTTCAGGCGCGGCTCAATGAGCTTTCCGCTGCCCCGGGGAAGACCTCTGCCGAGCTCGAGGCCGAGGTGGCCGACCTCAAGGCCAAGGCGACCGGGGCCGAGGCGAAGGCGGCCGTGCTCGAGGAGGCGACAGTCGAGCTGGAGGGGCAGGCCACCGAGGCTGAAGCGAAGGCGGCTGAAGCCGGAGCGAGGGTCGTTGAAGCCGAGGCGTGGGCGACCGAGGCGGGCGCGAAGGCGGCGGCGTTCGAGGCGAAGGTCTCCAGGCTTGAGGAGAAGCTGGCGCGGGTGACCCAGGTGGGGAAGAGCGCCTTGGCCCAGCTCCAGAGCAATCGCGACCGGGTCGGTCAAGTCGAGGCCGAGGTGCTGGCGCTGCGGAGAAGAGTCTCCGACCTCGAGCTGGAAAATCTTGCTCGGGATATGTCTGTAGACTAGAAAAATAGGTTAATGGATAGGTAGGGGGCGAAATATTCGCACCCCTTGTAAAGACAGTGTATCGTTTTGTCATGATTTATAAAGTTGCAATCTTAGAAGACTTAGCTTGCTTTTTCGCTCTTTGTCGCCTTCGAAAGCTTGATTAGTCCGCTTCGTAGAAGAATCCAAGCGGTGTCGGATTGCCTCGCATGGAGCAAAAATAGCCGGAGGTGTTTGCTGGGCGAGTTATTGATTTCAACTCGAACCATCCGGATTAGGTTGACCGAGTCCGGGGACACTCGAGGTCAGATTTAACCGAGGCCGATCCTGAAACACTCAGGTTTTGGGCACAACTCGGACTGGCTGGCCTGGAAATACATCATGCTCGGACCAGGTTTAGGCCTCGGGTCCAGCCCAGGGAGCTTGGAAATGCTTCGAGCTCGGGGAGGGGGCTCCCTCAGAGGGCGGTTTAGAAATTCGAACCTGGCCACTTGGCCACGGGAGAATGGTTGGCTTATTGCGACTGTCGGCTTATCGCGACCGGAGTCATCCCCAATGGTGAATTTAGAAACTGCGACCTCCGAGCCCGGGAATGCATCGGGCTCGGGGCGCCCTCTGAGAACGTTCAATGGTTGGCAGCACGGGGGAATAGCCGACTTATTCCGATAAAGATCGTCTTACTACGGCCTCCGAGACCGAGAATGCATCCTGTTCGGGGCATCCCCGAGGCGACCCTAGAGAACGTGACCTCTGGCGCTGCAAAAAAGAGACACGCAAAATATATGCACAAGCGCCTCGAGGTCCGGGAGCTTCTCCGTGTGACGTCTGGTCTGAACCTACGAGGGAGGGAGCTATGAAGCGATGAGAATCGGCTTACATCAGTAGCGTCGACCTCCCGGAGGCAGCCCTTATGGTCACGCCGCGAGATCATGTTGCTCGAGGCGCAAATATCAATGGAAAAGGGGACAGACCTTACCTGTGCCTTTTGGGCCGAGTTGGCTGCCCTCGAGAATACTTCGAGGTTAGATTAACTGAGGCCGAGCCTGGAAATGCACCAGGCTTTGGGCACAACTCGGACTGGCCGACCTGGAAGTACATCAGGCTCAGACCAGGTTTAGGCCTCGGGTCCAGCCCGGCGAGCTCGGAAACGCTCAAGCTCGGGATGGGCTCCCTCAAAGGGCTGTTGAGAAATTTGAACCTGGCCACTTGGCCACGGGGGAATGGTCGGCTTATTGCGACTGCCAGCTTATCGCGACCGGAGTCATCCCCGGTGGTGAATTTAGAAACTGCGACCTTTGAGCCCGAGAATGCATCGGGCTCGGGGCGCCCTCTGAGAACGTTCAATGGTTGGCAGCAAGGGGGAATAGTCGACTTATCCCGATAACGATCGCCTTATTGCGACCTCCGAGCCCGGGAATGCATCGGGCTCGGGACATCCCGAGGTTAACCTAGAGAACGCGACCCTCGGCGCTGCAAAACAAAACACGCATGGACGTTTTGAGGGGGAGCTGCCACGTGATCTTATGGTTGCCCTTATGGTCACGCCGCGAGGTCGCGCCGCTTGAGACTTTCTATCATAAAAGAAGACTTTCGGCCGAAAGAAAAGCAGGTGGAGCCTCGGGCCCGAGGTCTTAAAACGGCGCGATCTTCAGCGAAAGAACCTGCAACTTGGGATCGCGACCTGACGTCACGTCCCTCGAGGAACAAAAGGAGGTTAGTGCTGGAGATAATGTTTTTGAAGGACCGAGATGGCGAACAGAGGGGGGGGTGAATGGTCGCAAATAAATTTTCCCCCAAAATACTCCAACAAAAACCTCGACAAGATCGCTCAAAGGAAATCGTGAAAAACCCGAAAAACTAGACAACTATGTGTACCCCAAGCTTGCATGGATAAGTACCATAAAATATGTGAGGATTTTTGAGTCACAATCCTGGTTGTCTAGTGTCCAAGATAAAGAGGAATCAATCCAACTCTTGCTTTTAGAAAGAACATCAATTCAAATCACAAAAGACACTTTCAGAAAAGCAAAAGCAGAATTTCCAGAACTTGCCCTCAATTTGAACAGGAGGTTGGTGGGTTTCTGCAGCTCATTCTGATAATTTTTGTCCCTATGAGCATCAGAGTCGTGAAGAACTCCACCAAATTTCTCCTCAAAAAGCCATACAAAAAAAAACAAGAAAAATTGAAGAACACAGTCAGTCAAGAACTTCGAGCAGAAAGTTTGGGGCTCGGTTTTCACCTCATGGCGCCCAAACGATGCAACAAGTGAACTCCAAAATTTTTCTCCAAGTGGATATCAGAGTCCCGCACCTCCCCCAATAAGAATCACTTAAAAAGGATTTTTATATATTTTTATAAAAATTAAATATTAAATGCTGCGCAAAGAACAAGTTCTGAACAACGTTGGAACTTGAAAGAAAAGATGTTCTCTACTCAATCCAAGAGTGCAAAAGAGATCTAAAACCATATGAACACACTCAAAACATCCAAGATCAATAGCATTTAGAAGGAAGGGAGGCAAATCCAAATTGCGTGAAAGTAAATTGCGAGAATGTAATTGAGGGAAAGTAAATTCTGAATTTAAATTGCGTAAAGTAAAGACATAATGTAAATGCGCAAAATAAATTCTGAGATGGATGGATAAAACTTTCATTTCTGGAAGGAGAGGTTACAAAGCCTCACTTTCGTGTGGGCAAAGCTCAAAGGAGCATTCACAAACATCAAAACCTTCCAAGGGAGGAGGCTACCCCTCCGCCCCTATTTATACTACTCTTGGGCCACTTACCACCCTTGGATGAGTCCCTCAACCCTAGAGCACTCATCTAAGGGCTAGGATTAACCCACACACACAGTCATGCAAGGGCTAACCCAAAACCCCCCCTCAACCCTAGAGCACTCATCTAAGGGCTAGGATTAACCCACACACACAGCCATGCAAGGGCTAACCCAAAACCCACACACATACCGGGTTTTCTTGCACGGTTTTCAAAGCATACTACCTAGACCCGCTAACCTATGAACTAGACCTCAATCCGACGGCCCTCATTGATCCACGCGGCATCTAGCTAGCATCATCTCCTTCCCTTGTCTTCTTGACTTGCCCGGACTCCATCTCCGATCATCTTCCGGCGATCTCCCAACCGTCTGGACCTTCGACGCTCCTCGCCTAGTCCCAGTCATCCTCCGCCTGACCATGACCTAGCACCGTCACCCTGCAACCATCAAAGACAAGGAAAAACATCACATAGCAATGCCCACAATGATATGCAATAACCCATCCAACTCATCACTACCGCGCCCATACAGCCGGTACTACCACTCCTGGCAGTGACAACTCAAATTGCTTTATTTTGAAAATCAATCCAAATCAAACTCAAACTTGAGCACACCTTGCTCAAATAAAGTCAAATACTCATCACAAATATGGATGGACCTCCACATGGTCTTTCAATCTCTCTCTTGATGAGTATATTGACAAACCACACAAAAGGCATAAATTTGAGTTTGAATGAGAGAAGAAGAAAGCTTTTTGATTGCAAAGCCAAACTTGGTCCAGAGAGAAAGATATAAAATCATGACCAAGTTGGCAGAAATAATTTAGAGCAAGACCACGAAAAGAGCAAGTTTTCCACAAAAGCTCTAAAAACCAATCGTAAGTGCCAAATGTGATTATGATCCATAAAAAAATAGCAAAGATTTACAAAGATCATAAGAACCAACAAGCTTTCACATTTTTATCTCTCTCTTTTTTTAATGATGCCTTTACTACATTTTCTCCCCCTTTTGGCAATATAGGCATCAAAATGGAATTTTCTCCCTTTTTTATGTATGCTAGTAATGCAATCGAAAGAGCTTTGAAGATTATCCAATTGATCAAAATGGAAGGATATTACACCAAGCTTGTCAATTTTAGAAGATGACTAAACCAAGACATGTCCAAGTGCAAATACGAGCTTAGTTTTGAATATATCATTTTTAGCAAGATTTGACAAGTGCAACACTTAGCTTTAGTTTCAAAAATAGAAGAATAGCCACTCTAAGGATCAAAAGGAAAACCTAGAGTTCAACCTACTTAACACTTTGGGGAATCTAGAAGAGAATACAAGGTCCTTCGGGCCCATTTATCACTTAATGCAAATTTTGATTCATCATCATACAAGACATAGCGGGGTGCAAATGTTTGACATTATTTGCATTCTTTACCCACATATGTCTTTGTTTTTAATTTATTTTCATTTTCTTTTGACAACCAATTGACTCAAGCCGTATGCGACCATCTCAAGATGAACTCTTAAAGGATGGTCTAGGTCAAACACGATGTATTCCAAGTTCATCCCAAGTGCAATGGGAAGCGGTCTTGTGAATGCAAGGTGTTGAGTCGTATGTGCTCAAGAAGAGTCAATTTTGTTTAATTTTCATTTTTAGCACAATGATTTATGAGCAATTGAAGGACTTTAGCATGGATCAAACTAGTTTCACCCAAGTTGCTATAGGGACTCTAGAGAACTCCAAAATTTCACAAATTTTGGCACAAACCTCTAGAGAAGAAACCTAGCAAGTAAAAGCAACAAGTTTCATCAAGTTTTTCATTTAAGGCTTATTTCATTTTTAAGCTTAGCAAGTTAAATGAACTTGGACATACCTAAGCTAGTGATTTCCTCCATATGATGTAGCATGGTGTATAGCATGAAGAAGAAATCAATTGCATAATAGACAAAGCTCATTAAACAAGAAATGCAATCTATATGAAATGCACGAACAGATTCCCAAACTCCCCCTCAACAAATGAATCAATTTTAAGCTCAAATCTGGTTAAAGTTGAGTTATTATCAAGATTAGGCATAAAGAAAACCCGAATGAACTCAATAATAACCGAAAAATGAATGAGGAGAAGAAGTCGAGAAGCGCAAAACTGGATGGCTATTGAGCATAGATAAGATAGAAGAGACTCACTACGGCTCAGACTCGCTCTTATCTTCCCAGAGATCGACATAGGAAGCCGACTCTAGATCCCAACTAAGGAGTGCACATGCACTCGCCTACCAAGGAGGCCCAATACCTGCTAGACTTATAAGACTGTGAGGGAACTCAACCTAGAGAGAAGAGAGAACAGCTAATCACGCATGATAGCAACCTAAAGTACAAGATAAGAGGTCTATGCAAGGCATGCCAGAAGTCTAAGTGAGTGAACTCAACTAAAGAAAACAAACCCAAAGTCACCCAGAAGAAACACAAATAAAAGAAAAGCTGGAAGAAAACATATAATACATAATATACAAACCAGCTCCCCCTCACGAAAGGCCGTAAGGGCTCACGACTCCAAGCTCACTCCTCAAGGCAACAAATCTGGAGCTATCCAAAGGCTTGGTGAAGGTCACTCTCTACGAACTGAAGCGCGATATCTCCTTTCTCCACATGGTCTCTAAGGAATTGATATCTAATATCAATGTGCTTAGTCCGGGAATGTTGCACTGGGTTTTTAGCAATGCAAATAGCTAAAGTGTTGTCACAGAAGAGTGGCACACTCTCTATCTCTAACCCATAGTCCCGTAAGGTCGATCTCATCCAGAGCACTGCTACAAAGAAGCAGTGCGAAGAACATACTCGGCCTCACGGTGGGTGTGAACCCTGCATCGCTTCCTAGATGACCAAGAAACAAGAGAAGTGCCAAAGAATTGGCAAGTGCCAGAAGTGCTCTTCCTATCTATCCTACAGCCAGCAAAGTCGGCATCAGAAAAGGCTCTAAGAGATAGACTAGAAGAAGAAGAGTACCAAATACCATAATCAGTGGTAGCACGAAGGTACCAAGATGCGCTTTGACCTTTGGCGGTGAGAGGCGCGAGGAGACGCTTGAAATTGAGCGCATGCACACGTGAAATGTATGTCCGCCTCAAGCGTTGAGGTACAAGAGGAGCCGATCATGTTCAAACTCCTTTTGATCGCCAGGCTCACCATCCTCATCGGGCTCGAGGACAGCGAAGGTGACCATAGGAGTCATCACCGGCTTCTCATCGACATATCAAAGCGCCTCGTAGAGGTCACGTATACTTGCCTTGATGCAAGAAAGTACCCTCCCGAGTCTGCTTGATTTGGAAGCCAAGAAAGTAGCTCAACTCACCCATCATACTCATCTCAAACTCTGTGCTCATCACCTCGTAAAACCGAGACACAAGCGAATGAGACGAGCCACCAAAAATGATATCGCCCACATAAACGGACGAGAAGAAAATGCAACTCATGGTGTCTGATGAACTGAGTCTTGTCTACTACGCCCATTTTGAAGTCATGGCTGAGAAGATAAGACTTGAGCCTCTCATACCATGCTCTGGGGGCCTGCTTGAGTCCATACAGAGCTTTGGAAAGCTTGTATACATGACTCGGAAACTTGGGGTTCTCAAATCCTAGAGGTTGTTTGGCATAAACCTCTTCCTCAATATATCCATTGAGGAATGCACTCTTGACATCCATTTGATAGAGCTTGAAGCCCCGGGATGCAGAGAATGCAAGCAGGATCCTAATAGCCTCTAGTCTAGCTACAGGGCAAAGGTCTCCTCAAAGTCAAGACCTCAACTGAGAAAACCCCTGCAATTAGCCTAGCCTTGTTGCGTAATGACAACCCCATCCTCACTGCTTGTTTTTGCACACCCACTTGGTCCCAATGACATTATGACCAGATGGACATTCTACAAGCTGCCAGACTTTGTTTCTCTCGAAGTTTTCAAGTTCCTCATGCATAGCATTAGTCCAAGACTCGTCAGATAATCTATGAGTCACATCCTTCGGCTCAAACGAGGCAACAAAGGCAGAGTGAAGGCAGAAACTGGACAAACCTGATTTTGAGCGAGTGACTCACTCAAACAGATCGCGATGATCCGATCGGTGGATGAGAACATCAATATGACAGGAGGTCGTAGTAGAAGTGGCCTCTACCTCATGCACAGAAGAGGCAGGAGCAGAGCCACTAGCTGAATGAGAGTCAGAAGGTAAGGGCTGGCCTTCCTGAGGTACAGAAATGGAAACAGGAGGCACCTCAGGTGTAGAGTGGATTGGATCAGGTGGAACACCATCATCTCCATCATCCTCATCCTCTACAAAGATGGTCTCGGAGGAAGAAGAAGAGCCTGAAATATCGGTCACTTCACAGGTCTTTATGATCCTATGCGCATCGCAACTCCAGACCCTATAGCTACGAGAAGAAGTCGAATAACCCAGAAAGATACCATCAGAAGAACGAGACTCAAAATTATCCAGGTTACCAGACTTCAAAATAAAACACTTGCAACCAAACACACAAAAATGAGAAACACTGGGCTTTCGCCCATACCTCAACTCGTAAGAAGTGCGGTGCAAATGTGCTCTCAAGAATACACGATTAGAAACATGGCAAGCAGTAGATATAGCCTCAGCCCAAAACTTCCTAGGAGTACTGTACTCGTCTAGCATCGTCCTGGCCATTTTCTACCAGGGTCCTGTTCTTCCTTTGCACTACGCCATTTTGTTGAGGGACGTAGGGAGAGGAGAATTGATGCTCCAAACCAGACTCCACACAGAAACTCTCAAAATAGGAGTTCTTAAACTCCGTGCCATTATCACTACGTATAGCTCGTAGGGCATCAGGGAGCTCAAAAGACAACCTATGAACCAAACCCCTAAAATGGGTAAAAGTCTCATCCTTCGAGGACATGAAAAACACCCAAGAATACTCTCAAAAGTCATCAACAATGACAATAACATACCACTTCCCACCCATCGATCGCACTCTATTTGGACCAAAAGTGTCCATATGTAAAAGCTGTCCGGTGCATCACCATCACAACAAAGGATGGGGATGAGAAGAAGAACCATCTTGCCATGTCACAGGAAAGCAAACTAAGTCTTTGACCATTTTGAGTTTGGGCAAACCCGAATGAGATCGTGGTCGCTAACTCGGTCAAATGATCAAAACCAATGTGACCAAGTCTCCTATGCCAGAAGGAGAGATCACGGGACTCAGAAGCAATCAAACATCGAAGAGAGTCTCCAGAAGAAGCAGAAAAATCAGCACGAAAGACTCTCCCAAATCTAGAAATCCCGCAAACTAACCCTCCTGACGAATCAAGGATTTTACAGGCATTACTCTTGAAGCTTACCTCGAAAGAATCATCGATAAGCTGAGAAATAGAGAGCAGATTGTATTGCAGCTTACTTACTAAGGCAACATCTTTAAGAATGAAATTTTGGTTAATGCAGATGGTACCTTTAGCAATGACTCTACCTGAAGATGCATCCCCAAAAGTGATTAACTCATCATCGGGGGCTCGGACTAGGGAAGAGAACCAACGAGAATCTCCGGTCATATGACGAGAACAATCGGAGTCGACAATCCAAACATCTCCCTTCCCCATCCGACGAACCTGATCAAGACACAAGAGAGAAAGATGACACAGTACTGGGATAGAGTGAAGACTTAGGAACCCAATACTGAACCATACGACACCTCAGAGTAACAGTCACAGAAGAAGACTGGACTCGAGTGTCTCTCTGACATTTAACCTTTACAAGATCAGTAGCAACTCTAGTAGATGATCTAGGAGCTGAAACTGGGTTGGCCAGCCGTGGTGCAAAAGCTGAACCACCCTAGTGAAGCTGCCTAAAACTTCTACCAGAAAACACCTCACGCCGTTGATATCTACTTCGATGAGAAAAACGAGGAATATCAAGAGGACGGCGAAAAGATTGACTACGAACAGCTCCAGGACTAAAACTCAAAGAACTAGCATGAAAACCGAGTCCTGGACGCTACCCAAAAACAAGCGACTCTCTAACTGCCTAGAAGCGGTGTGTGCCTTAGGAGCACTCAAAGTCCGGGAAGACCTCGAATACCCCTAAGAGCGACAACACGCCACGCCGAGTGATCTTGGTGCGCTCAAGCGTAAATCTACTAGGTGACCATCCTTCACTGGAAGGTGCATGTATACTTCGCCTTGCTAGAGGCAGAAGCAATAGGAGTAACACCCTTCTGGTCAGAAGTCCTATGGATAACCCCAGCAGACCTAAACACGATGGTACTCACTCTAGGAGCTACCACAATCTCACCACTCTTGGAGCCGCGCACAATGGTGGGAGGATGTGCCCGAGCATGCTTCAAGGGATCAAATCCTAGACCTTGATTGAATCTACTAATCTTGGATTGGTCTAGAATAAGATTGAGCTTCTTCTTGCCTCCAACAAACTTCTCGAGAGTGCTCATAAGATGCTGGAAATCTCGAAATAAAGAAGCACACGAAGAACAGGGAGAAGGAGAGGAAGAAGAAGAACTAGAATGAGAAGATCTCTCAGCACATGCTTTTTGTTCCCTCAGCACGGCTGCCTCAATCTTGAGGGCCTCACAAGAAACGCAAGGAGCATCTCTAATCCTAAGGGTTTGGTCTTCTATCTTCTTCCTAAGTTCGACATGGATTTGATCCACATCATCCTTAACCAGGCAACCAGATTTTGACTTAACTAGTAAGTCCTTAGCAAGTTCATCACACTTGACATTCAAAGCATCATTGTCAAGTTTTAGTTGCCTACAGCCCTCACATGAGCTGATTGGGTCCTTAGAAGTATGCAATTCAAGTTCATCATTTTTAGCAGAAAGCTTCTTAAGGTGTGAACTCATGGCATCAATTTCAGCAAGCAATTTAGGGCAGTTAGCACAAGGAGTAGAGTGAGCATGAAGAAAACTAGCATCTAGTGGAATAGCATCAACAGAATTATCGCTAGCATTCTTCAACTTAAGACTTTCTAATTCAGTCAAACACACTATCATGCATAGTCCTTAAGTTCTCCAACTCCACAAGAATAGCATCACACAATGAGCAATCATCAGTGACTCAAGAGGGAGAAGATCTAAGAGAAGCTAACTCCCGAGTCAAGGTACCTACTTTCTTCTCAAGCTCCGTACACCTAGCTCTTGCTCTAGCATGAAATTTTCCTAATTTGCAGAAAGCTTCGTTGAGCTGGTTATAGGAGGGTACCTCGTCCGAGTCGCTATAGAGCTCGGAGTCGCTGATGTCGTTGGTGTCGGCCATGAAACACATGCCGGAGAAGTCGTCGCCGCCCTTCTTTTCTTGCGGTTCATCCTCGCCTCGCCGCCCATGTCTCGGTGTCGGAGAGGTTGATGTCGCTCAAGCGGCGAGGACGCGTGGAAGAGCTTCTTGTTCTTGGAGAAGTTGCGATACTTCTTCTCACGCGCTGGCTCACGAACCGGAGGCTTCTTGTTGCGGTTCTTGTCGGTGTAGTCGTTCTTGCCCGAACCGCCAACGCCGTTTTGCCCTTCTCCGCCTTGGGATAGTTCGCCAATGTGGTTGGGGCCACCACACTGGAAGCGGTGATCATGCCACCTCTCTTCTCTCTCTCACCCTCTTGTATGCATGAGAAAACTTTGAGCGAGAAGAGCAAGCTCATTTTCTCGAAAATTTTCCAGCTTGGTCATCGCTAGCTCACAAAGGGCGAAAGAGAGAAACCAATAGAAGGATCAAGAAGAAGATCCAATGGGATCGATGACCAAGGCCATCGATCGAGATTTCGTCTTCCGTGAGACGACATCGATCTCATGAGTCTTGAGGCGGAATAAAGCCCGCCAAGAGTCGAGTCGACAAGTCGCTGGTGTCCTTGATGGTGGTCACCTTCATCTCCCAAACACGCAAATCGAGCATTGTCAAGAAATGTCGAGCATTATCCGAGTCGTGGTATATGCAACCAATCGCCAAGATCGCCAAGATCTTGGTAAAATGACCAAGCACTCATCAAGATTTCACCGTCGGTTGTTCAAACTTGTTGAACTCACGCTGAATTGGTCCTGTCGAACCGCCTTGATTTGGGTAATGCCTCATGGTAAGCATCGAGGGTCACCCAAATCTCATGAGCGTAACGAAGGTGAGAAATCCTTTCATACTCATCGCGGCTAAGACTCGTATGAGGATGTTCCTTGCCTTAGCATTCGCCTCAACGCCACCATATTGCCGGCCGTGACGCTTTCATCGGCAGAACCTCATATGGGAGTTTCACCTTTCGCCATATCGAAGCCCTGGCAGTGATGTATGACTCCACGCGCGACTTCGTAATGGAAAATCGACTCCAAAAAAATGGGAGGCTTGGTGGAATACTTGTCCATCGCCATGGCTCCTGAGACCGGTCAAGATCTATGGAAGAGCAAAACCGGCTCTGATACCAATTGAAGGACCGAGATGGCGAACAGAGGGGGGGTGAATGATCGTAAATAAATTTTCCCCCAAAATACTCCAACAAAAACCTTGACAAGATCTCTCAAAGGAAATCGTGAAAAACCCAAAAAACTAGACAACTATGTGTACCCCAAGCTTGCATGGATAAGTACCATAGAATATGTGGGGATTTTTGAGTCACAATCTTGGTTGTCTAGTGTCCAAGATAAAGAGTAATCAATCCAACTCTTGCTTTTAGAAAGAACATCAATTCAAATCACAAAAGACACTTTCAGAAAAGCAAAAGCAGAATTTCCAGAACTTGTCCTCAATTTGAACAGGAGGTTGGTGGGTTTCTGCAGCTCACAAAATTTTGAGAATTTTTATCCCTATGAGCATCAGAGTCATGAAGAACTCCACCAAATTTCTCCTCAAAATGCCTTACAGAAAAAACAAAAAAAATCAAAGAACACAGTCAGTCAAGAACATCGAGCAGAAAGTTTGGGGCTCGGTTTTCAACTCATGGCGCCCAAACGGTGCATCAAGTGAACTCCAAAATTTTTCTAGAAGTGGATATCAGAGTCTCGCACCTCCTACAATAAAAATCACTTAAAAATGATTTTTTTATATTTGTATAAAAATCAAATACTAAATACTGCGAAAAGAACAAGTTCTGAACAAAGTTGGAACTTGAAAGAAAAGATGTTCTCTACTCAATCCAAGAGTGCAAAAGAGATGTAAAACCATATGAACACACTCAAAACATCCAAGATCAACAGCATTTAGAAGGGGGAGGCAAATCCAAATTGCGTGAAAGTAAATTGCGAGAATGTAATTGCAGGAAAGTAAATGCTGAATTTAAATTGCGTAAAGTAAAGACATAATGTAAATGCGCAAAATAAATTCAGAGATGGATGGATAAAACTTTCATTTCTGGAAGGAGAGGTTACAAAGCCTCACTTTCATGTGGGCAAACCTCAAAGGAGCATTCACAAACCTCAAAACCTTCCAAGGGAGGAGGCTACCCCTCCACCCCTATTTATACTACTCTTGGGCCTCCTACAACCCTTGGATGAGTCCCTTAACCCTAGAGCACTCATCTAAGGGCTAGGATTAACCCACACACACAGCCATGCAAGGGATAACCCAAAACCCCCCTCAACCCTAGAGCACTCATCTAAGGGCTAGGATTAACCCACACACACAGCCATGCAAGGGCTAACCTAAAATCCACACACATACTGGCTTTTCTTGCACGGTTTTCAAAGCATACTACCTAGACCCGCCAACCTATCAACTAGACCTCAATCCGACGGCCCTCATTGATCCACGCGGCATCTAGCTAGCATCATCTCCTTTCCTTGTCTTCTTGACTTGCCCGGACTCCGTCTCCGATCATCTTCCGGCGATCTCCCAACCGTCTGGACCTCCGACACTCCTCGCCTAGTCCCAGTCATCCTCCGCCTCACCATGACCTAGCACCGTCACCCTGCAACCATCATAGACAAGGAAAAACATCACATAGCAATGGCCACAATGATATGCAATAACCCATCCAACTCATCACTTCCGCGCCCATACGGCCGGTACTGCCACTCCTGGCAGAGACAACTCAAATTGCTTCATTTTGAAAATCAATCCAAATCAAACTCAAACTTGAGCACACCTTGCTCAAATAAAGTCAAATACTCATCACAAACATGGATGGACCTCCACATGGTCTTTCAGTTTTATCATAGGCCTAGACCTGGGCTGGTTTGAAGTACGGTGACACAAGATTTGATGACCCCAGTGCTCCTGGGGCAAGGACAATCTCGGGCTCATCCCCTACGATGGGGGGAATGGTCGGCTTACTGCGATGAGAATCAACTTACTGCGCATTCGACCCCCTGATGTCGATCCCTTGCATCACAACCTTCAGACACATTCGCTCAAGACAGGGAAAAGCATAAGAGGAAACAAGAGACGATAAAGAAGCACAATTTATCGTGAGGGAAAAACTATGCCGAGCCCCTTAGCTCGAAGCCCTTACCGACGACAGTCCCGGGCTCGAGCCCTGCTACGGGGGGATGGTCAGTTTACTGCAATGAGGATCGGCTTACCGCGTATTCGACCCCTGGAGGTGGACCACGGGACTGTCGTGCTAGCTCGAGTAAGGGGCCTAAGGGCCGAAACTTGAGTATCTCGAGGTCGGCGAGCCCACGGGCGTGGATCGCCGATGCACTCGCGACGGGGATAGCCGGCCATCGCGATGAGGATCGGCTTACCGCGTATTCGACCACCAGAGGTAGGTGTTCGGGCCACGGCCCGGGTCGTGTTTGCTCGAGATACGAGAGACAAGCATGATGACAAGGGAAAACATCTTATCTCAAAATAGAAGGAGGGGAGCATTAGGCATAAAACCTCTGGAGCTGGTCTACATTCCACGAGTTAGTGAGCTCCCTACCATCGGGGGTTGTTAGACGGTAAGCTCCCACGCAACTTGCTAACACGATCCTATAGGGGCTTTCCCACAGCGGGGACAGCTTGTTGGTGTTGGACTGGTCCTGGATTCGTCTTAAGACCAGGTCCCCGATGTGGAAGCCCCTAGGTCGTATTGCTCGGGCGGCGTGCCTGCGGAGATCTTGCAGGTAGCACGCCGAGCGCAGCAACGCGCGGCACCTTACTTCCTATGCCAGGGCGAGGTCGAGGGATCGTTCCCGCCCGAGATCGACCTGGTCGATCGAGCTTGCCCTGACGGAGTCGAGCGTGACCTCGGGTGGCAAGACAGCTTTAGCCCCGAAGACGAGCTGGAAAGGGCTAGCCCCCGTTGCCCGGCTTGGAGAGGTGCGGACGGACCAAAGAACGGTGGGAAGCTCGTCCACCCAGGCCCGGCCATGCTGACCGAGCTCAGTAAAAACTCGTTTCTTGACGCCTTGGACGAGCTGTCCGTTGGCGCGCTCGACCGCCCCGTTGTTCTGAGGATGGCTCACCGAGGCATAGCAGACCTTGGTCCCCATGTCTGCGAAGAACTCTTGGAACAACTCGCTGGTGAACTGTGTCCCATTGTCGGTGATGATCCTGCAAGGGACTCCATACCTCAAAACCATGAAGGAATAGAAGAACCTTACCGTGTCTTTGGCGGTGATAGCGGAGACCGGCTCAGCCTCGATCCACTTCGAGAAGGTGTCGATGGCGACGAACAGGAATCTCTTCCCCCTAACCGACCTCGGGAAGGGGCCGAGGATGTCGAGACCCCACGCCGAGAATGGCTAGGAGAGGGGAATGGTCTGCAAGGCGTAGGCCGGTTGTCAGGCCTTCCGAGCATGGAACTGCCAGGCCTGGCAAGTGCGGACGATGCCTTGAGCGTCCCCGAGCGCTGTCGGCCAGTAAAATCCCATCCGGAACGCCTTCCCAACCATTGTCCTGAAAGAAGAGTGAGCACCGCATAGGCCAGAATGTATGTCACTGAGCAAGTACTTACTCTCCTCGGGAGTGATGCATTTTGACAAAATACCCGTGGCTCCTCGACGTAAAGTCGCCCGCCGATAAGTTCAGACGAGCTCGCCTGGTGCCGGATCCCGCTTCCTCTCGGCCGAGTAGCAAGGAGCTCCTCGCGGTCGAGGAACTTGACGATCGGGTCCATCCACGAGGGGGACACTCGAGGAGGGCCACCGGTCTTCCTTGTCGGCGACAGATGGCGTGGCCAAGGTCTCGAGGATGACGTCCGCGGAGCTCATCACCGACGATCCGAGCCCGACAAGAGGTCGGGCAGGAGTTGTCCTTTCTGGCACGCGGCCGGATCTTTAGGTTTTGAACCATCTTCCATCTTGCGCACTCGGCAGGTACTTGGCCATTAGCGGTCCGAACACCGATAGTCTTTGTTGTAATCGATTGACGACGAGCCGAGTCCCTTTAACAACCGGGGACGCAGATGCCTAGGGACTTGCAAGCTCACGTGCCAGCCAAAAGGGCCTCATATTCCGCCGCATTGTTGGTTGCGGGAAACCAAAGCGCATCACATACTCGTAGTCACCCCGAGGGGTGACGATGAAAACGCCAGCTCCCGAGCGCTCAAACGATCTTGACCCGTTGAAAAACATTGTCTAAGGGTCTTCGAGCTCGACCTCGGCTCGGGGGCAAGCTCGGTTGTTTGCTCGACCACGAAGTCGCCAACGCTCGCGATTTGATGGCGGCGGGCCACGGCGGAGGTCGAACTTCGCCGCTCCATGGCCCATTTGGTGATGCGACCGCCTCGATTCTCGAAAATCTCCGAGCGGAGCTCGCCGATAACCACCGCATGCGCTGGAAGTAGTGCCAAGCTTGCGCGAGGCCATGAAGAGGGCGTAGAGGAGCTCGACCGAGGGTAGCGCTTGGCCCATGAAGCACTCGCCGACGTAGTAGATCGGTCGCCGCCGCTCGCCCGCGGCGGGCTACCAGATCGCGCTAACGGCCCGGGTCGTGGCCGCGAGGTAGAGCAACAAGATTTCGCCCCGCCGCGAGTCGCCGCAGAGGTGGACTCGAGAGGTATGCCTTGAGCTCGCCGGCGACCACCGGGCTTCGGGTCCACTAAGCCCCATGCCTACGCAGATCCTAAAGAAGGCGCCCTCGCCGCCGAGCCGAGATAAAGCGCCGAGGGCGATGACGCGCCGGCAAGACTCGACTTGCCTTACAAGTCGGGCGCCATCCGCCGATTGCCTCGATCTTCTCCGGTTCGCGCGGCCCCGATCATGTAGCCGAGCACCTTTCCGAGGTCATGCCAAGACGCACTCTCAGATTGCTTGATGCCGAACTTGTTTAGACCGCGGTTCTTGGCTAGATCGCTGACGTGGTCACCGAGGAGCTTTTGACGATAATGTCGCCGACGAGACCTCCGTGTTTCGCCGATCCGCAGTCGAAGGTCCGACCATCACCGAACGCTGCGCTGCTGCGGAGACCGAACAACATGGTCGTGTAGCAGAAGGTTCCGAACGGCGTGATGAAGGCGGTTTTGTCCTCGTCTTCCACGGCGAGCTTGATCTGGTGGTAGCCAGAGTAGGTGTCGAGAAAACTCAACATCTTGGCGTTGGTCGTGGAGTCCACGATCTGGTCTATGTGTGGAAGAGGGAAGTTATCTTTGGGACACGCGGCGTTTAAGCCCATGTGATCGACGCACATTCTCCATTTCCCGCCTTTCTTTTGCACAATTACGGTTGGCCAGCCATTCGAGTAATTGACTCACGAATGAAGCCACCTTCAGAGCTTATCAAGGTGCTCCTCGACATCGCCTTCTCGGGAGAAGCGCCATAGCCGGGCGACGGGCCTCATACCGGCTTTGTTTGCGCTTGTGCTTGATCACCTCTGTGGGACCCCCGCATGTCCGCTGGTTCCCATGCAAAATACTTTATTATTTCGAGGAAGGTGACGAGCTCGTCTTCCTATTTTGGGTCGAATGAAGGAACGAGGCGCACTTGCCCGAGCTTCCTCCTCGAGTTGCACGGTCTTGGTAGGGCCACCGGCGGATTACGCTTCGGGCGGGCGCCGGGTCACTCGACCCGCTAAGGCAGCATGTGGCAAGCACTGGCCTTTTCTCGCAGCCACGCGCCGCCTTGAGGTTGCCGCGATCGCTATGACGCCACCGGCCCCGGAGCTTCATACACGGTGTTCGTAGTGAGTGACGGCGCCATGAACTTGATCGGCCACGCCCGAGGATGGCGTTATAGGGGAGGTTGCCATCTACGACCTCGAAGGTGATCAGCTCGGTGTGGAAGTTTGCCAAGTCGCCAAAGGTGATAGGCAAAACCACCTGCCCGAGCGAAGTGGTCGAGCTTCCTGGTACGATGCCGAAGAAGGAGATCGCTATATTCTTGATTTTCGCCCGTATCTCGTGATCCGCCTAGCGCCGTTAAGAGTAGGTTGGGGAGCTCTCACAACCATGACTCAGCCAACGATGGCGTTGCTTATGGTCGGGGCGATGACCAGGGCGGTCTTGAAGTCTCGGGACATCCCCGGGGGAGCATCGGCCCGGGAGAAGGTGATGGGAACACCATCCCACCTGCAGGGTTGGTCGGTGGGCTTCCCGACGGTGGCTTGGTACACGGTGCGGGCGGCGTCCTTCAGCTCGCGCCGGGACCGATATGCCGAAGAGCCACCAAAGATCACATCCACACGGCGGTCGCCTTGCTGGAACTCCAGGTCAAGGCCTACTTGGTCCTCGCTGGCGTCGTTTCTGCTGGGCCGCTCGCCACCCCTCGGGAACGTGGGCATCTCTCCGTGCCTTCTATAAAAGGCGTCCAACTTGTACAGCCACGCCCTGCAACTTCGCAGGTCGTGGCCGTAGATTTGATGGAATAGGCAGAATTTGTCGCGCCGAGGCGAGCCGCTCGCCGCCCTGTGGTCGGCCGTCGCTCGAGAGGGCTCGCCCGACCCCGCCTCGATGGGGCCGACGCGGTGCTTGCTGAGGCCGTGGGTGATTCTGCTGGGGCCGAGGCCCTCGGCGGTCGGGTTGGCGCGCTTTCGCCTCTGCGCCTGTTGTCGATTGCGGTGACGACGCGGAGCTAGCTGCCTCCAGCGTCGTAGTCTTTCCGCCGCTTCTTGTCGCGCGGGGCTGGACCTCCTTCCTTGGCGTCGGAGGGCCCCGCCTCGCCAAAGACGAGGCCGAGCTTGCCTCGGTCATAGTCATGCTTCCAGCGAACGGCGTCGTCCGTGTCTGCGTAACGCTCTGCCATGAGAAACAGTTTGTTGACGGTGAGCCTTGTAGCGATCTCGAGGCCCTCCGTGAGGCGTCTGTCGCGGACACCGAACTTGAAGGCCTTGATGACGGTCTCATCGGAGACGTTTGAGATCGAAGCTCGCGGCGCGGTAAACCGCGCACGGTCTCTGAGGCTCGCTTTCCTCGGATGACACGGTCCATGTCCCTTTCGCCCGTGCCGCCAGAGCAGCCTCGAAGTTGGAGGAGGGCGCCCGCAATCGGGCGCCATGACCGGAAGGCGCCGGGCGCCTGGTTGAAGAGCCAGGTGCGGACGGCTCCATCCAGGACGGTGGAGAGGTAGTTGGCCATCGCGGCCTCGTCCCCGCCGGCTGCCAAAATGGCGATAGAGTATATGGAGAGGAATTCCGCGGGGTTCTTGGTCCTGTCGAACCGCTCCATTATTGCCGACTTGAACTGGGCCGATCAGCGCACTCGACGGAGGTTGTCTGAGTACGTCGGGCAGCCGTAGGCCGAGAGGCCGCTGCTGCCGCTACTGGCGTCGGAATCGTCGTCCGCCGACAGGGGAAACTCGAGCCGGCGGTGCACCCCACGCCGACCGCGATGGTCAGAAAGAGCGTCGTTGGGACGGTGGAGCGGGCGATCGCGAACCTTCTGGCGCCTGGGCGGAATGTTCGGGGAAAGGCCTCCGGAAGTGTTATTGCTCGAGCAAGCATCACTGTTGCTCTGCTGCCGGCGGGTGTGCCCACGCGCCATGTCTTCCCCTAGTGAGGCAGAAGGGATGGTGACGAGGTGCGCGCCCGCGGGTAAGGAGTTTGCTGGTAGAACGGCCGGCGATCATGCGGCGAATCGCCACCGCTCGCCAAGGGGCGAGACTCGAAGCCCTGGCGTCGCACTTGCCACGAAGGCGCGACGTCGTCGGTCACCCTGTTGGGCTCTTCGGCGAGGAACCGTTGGAAAAGGGCCGAGCCGGCCCGCGTGGGGTCAGCCATGACCCGGGCGATGGCCCACAGGTGCTCCCGGCCAGGCTCATCTGGGCAGGAGGGACTGAGCTATCCAGACAGAGAGAGGGCCATCGCGCGCTCCTCTCGCCGAATGGCGGTGATAGCTTGGTTGATGGCGACCTGGGTGAGCCAACGCGCTCTCGCGGGTCTCGGCCACCGCCTTCCACTCCTCGAGTCGCTCGCGCCATCGCCATGAAGACCCGGCGTTCGCGAGACGGCAATGAGGGCGAGAGCATGGAGGAGGAGCCTTGGTACTCAGGACCGCACCCGAGCCCAGGCTCGCTGATCGCGACATGCCGTCGGTGAAGCTGGTGGTGCTGACGACCCTGTGACGATAAGCTTCGGACGAACGAAACTTCGGCCCCACGCTACGCCACCGCCGACGATCGAGACTGCCAACCGCAAAGAGGGAGAAGGATCGCAGAAAGGGTGAGGCCCCAAGTCGTGCTCGTCCCGAAGGAGGGAGCGCCGCGATGCACACAAACCGAGGAAGAAGGGCAAGTTTAACAGGAGACACAGAGTTTATATTGGTTCGAGCCCCTAGGTCGGGTAATAGCTCTACTCCAATCTTGCCCGTAGGCAAAAGATGACTAATGTGCTCCTCCGGGAGGATGAACAGGAGCTCGACTCGGGCCACTCGGGAGTGGTGGCCGAGGGGAGCTCGACGAGGTGGTGCGCGATGAGAGTATCTCTTCGTGTTCTTGTTGCGTGTTCTGCTGTGGCTTTGCGCTGTTGGTGTCGCTTACGTTGTCTTTGCTTGTCCGCTATGGTCTCGTGTCTTCTTTCTTGATCGGGGTAGTCTGGTGCTTTATAGACCCCTGGGCGTTGATCTCGAGTGTTGACATCGGGCGATGTCTGTGAGTTGACAGGAGCAGCTGACCCTAGTCCCCACGCAGGGGATCTGACAGGAGTCGTTGGGCCCAAGTTCCCACGCAGGGGATCTGACAGGAGTTGGTGACCCCAATTCCCACGCAGGGGAGAAAGGTCACTCAAGAGAGGGGAATACTATGCTGGAGGTCGAATTGAAGGCGTCGAGGTCGAGGAGATTGTGGGAGCCAGTACGAGCTCGAGGACACCCTTGCCCGAGCTCGGGAATCGTCCCCCGAGCTCGGGGAGACCTCCGCCCGAGCTCAGGAACAGTCCTTCGAGCTTGGGGAAAATGTTCTAAAGCCCTGGGGGGCCTAGACACGTGTCAGGATGATCGATCCCCGACAGCTAGCTCCAACCAACACGCTTCTAGGTTGGTTTTCGCACTAACCCCCATTGGGGGCGTCCCGAGGATTTTTGAGATCGTATTCCTCACGACCGATGAGATTTACGTGAAATCCTTCGTGATCGAAGGGAGGAACGTGACAGGGAAGACCACGAGTGATGGGAAAACGAGCCCCAACCTTCGAGGGGCCAATCTCCCTTGCACCGGGCCCGATAGGGTGAATCTCTTCCCTCGAGGGGCCGCTCGTCTATACGGCGTAGGCTCCCTCCTCGACAAGGTTCACGATAGATGACCCCCGAGGATGTCGATGATGGATGCAAGGCCTTCACCCCCTGAGCTACGCACAGTCAGATGGTCGGATAAGTTCAGGCCAGGCCCCGTCGAGAAGTACTCAGGCAAAATTAACCTCATCGAGTGGCTGTAAATTTACACTACAGTCATGAGGGTTGTTGGAGGAAACAAGAAGGTGATGGCCAATTACCTGCTCACCACCCTGGATGGTGCGGCAAGGTCGTGGTTGCTCAACCTTCCACCTCACTGGATATCCTCATGGGTGGAGTTGCGGGCCCAGTTCATCACCAATTTTCGAGGCACGTATGAATGCCCTAGAACGTGCAGCGACTTGCATCGGGTGATACAAAAGCCAGGTGAGTCATTGCATGGCTTCATCAGACGCTTCAGGGAAAGCGCAACTCGATCCCTAACATCTCAGTTGAGGTAGTCATAGTGGCCTTCGAGAACGGTGTGAAGGATAGGGAGTAAAAAGGAAAGCTTGACACTTGAAAGATCCGAACCAGCAAGGAGCTCTTCGAGTTGGCAGACAGATACGCCATACGTGCCGAGGGCCAAGACCATCTCGACGACCCCAAATCTAGCGATGACAAGCCCGAGTCGTCCAAGCAAGGGCCAAAGAGGAATAAGAACCATGGGGAGAAGCACAAAGGTGACTCCACCGTAGCCATGGTCGAAAGGGGCAAGGCACGCAACATTGGCGACAACAAGGGTCGAAGCCGTGGGGGAGCCAAATACTGTCCAGTCCATCACACGGACAAACACGACTTCAACGGGTGCCAGGTGATCAGCAAGAGATCCAGGAGAAACTCAAAGCTGCCCTCGTCGAGCGCGGGGTCGAGCAGGCCAAAGAGAAGCCCCAGGACGATGAGCCCGAATACCGCGGGGCTGATCACAAACTAGCACATATCTTCGGGGGATCTGCCACGCATGTGTCCAAAAGGCAATACAAGGCAGTCGAAAGGGAGGTCAACCTGGCCACACCAGCTCTCCCCAGATTCCTCATGTGGTCAGAAGTACTGATCACCTTTGACCAGTCGGATCACCCAGCCGTGGTCCCACATCCGAGTCGATACCCTGTGGTGGTCGAGCCCACCATCGTCAACGTTAAGGTCACTCGAACCTTGATCGATGGAAGTAGTTCGTTAAACCTCATTTTCATGAAGACGCTTGAGAACATGGGGATTCCCCGGACAGAGATCAAAGCCAGAGCCAAACCGTTCCATGGCATACTCTGCGTTCATCATCGACCACCCTTGGCTAGATCGAGCTGCCTGTCACGTTTGGCATACCAGACAATTTCCGCACCGAAAAGATCGTCTTCGACGTGGCAGATTTTGAGACCGCCTACAACGTGATTCTAGGCCGCCCAATGCTAGCCAAGTTCATGGCCGTGGTGCACTACGCGTATTAGACCGTCAAGACACCGACGCCAAAAGGAGTCCTTATAATCAAGGGGGACCAGCGAGCTACGGTCCAATTCGACAGGAAGAGCCTGGAGATGGCCAAGCATCTCTACGGATTGGCAACCAGTGCTGACGACGAGGGAGCTAAGCGCCAAAGGTCTAAGGGCATCAACAAGGCCTCTACGTCCAACAATGCCGCCAAAGACTTAGTCAATGACAGCAACAAGGATAAGAAGACCGATGGAGACATGAAGACAGTGCCTCTAGACCCGTCGAAGCCTTCCAAGACGGTTAAGGTAGGCGCTGACTTTGATCCCAAATAGGAACTCGAGCTTGTCACATTTCTTCGGGCAAACCGCGACGTGTTTGAGTGGCAACCGTTCAACATGCCCGGGGTCCCCAAGGAGGTGATCGAACATTGACTAGCTGTGGAACCTAGAGCCAAGCCTGTGGTGCAGATTCAGCGAAGATTTGCGAAAGATAAGAAGCAGGCCATACAAGAGGAGGTCAGCAAACTTTTAAAGGCTGGCTTCATCCGAGAGGTCCGTCACCCGACGTGGCTGGCGAACCCTGTCCTCATCAAGAAACCCAATAGCAAGTGGAGGATGTGCGTCGACTACACCGACCTAAAGAAAGCTTGCCCTAAAGATCCTTTTCCTCTCCCCCGCATCGACCAGATAGTGGATTCTACAGCGGGCTGTGAGTTGCTAAGTTTTCTAGATGCTTACTCGGGGTATCACCAAATTAGCATGTCTGCAAAGGATGAGGAGAAAACTGCTTTCACTACTCCCATCGGTATGTTCTGTTATATTAAGATGCATTTCGGTTTAAAGTGTGCTGGTGCTACGTATCAACGATGTATTCAAAACCGCCCGAAGGCCCAAATCGGGCGCAATGTGGAAGCGTACGTCGATGATATCGTAGTCAAGTCGAAAAACGGGAGCACCCTAATCAGTGACCTCGAGGAGACATTCGACAACCTCAGGAAGTATCGAATGATGCTTAACCTAGAGAAGTGCACGTTCGGCGTTCCGTCCAGCAAGCTTCTCAGTTTCCTGGTATCCAGTCGAGGCATCGAGGCCAACCCGTGCACAATTGAGGCCATCGACCAGATGCGTTCTCCGCGGAAGCTAAGGGAAGTGCAAAAGCTCACGGTTTTCATCGCAGCCCTTAGTCGATTCATCTCTCGGATGGGCGAACGAGGGCTACCCTTCTTCAAGTTACTCAAGAAACAGGACACTTTCGAGTGGACCAAGGAGACACAGTGATGATCAAAGTTTAGAAGAAAAGACAAAGGAGGACGATCTAACATTATATAATGAGATAACTTAGAAAAAAATAATTAGTTTGGTCGTAGGTTAGCGTTTAGAGCTTAAACGAGGGGGTGGGGGGAGGTGGGCATGGCCCCCTTTGGTCCTATAGAAGCTCTGCCTCATGTACACCCTCTAGTCAAAGGCGCCCGGTCCTGGCGACCCCCTCCGGCCGATAGGATGCCTAGACGTTGACCCTTGAATGATCCAAGCACTTCAATGATGTTAGCACCAAAAATTGGTGAGGCATAACTGATTTGGTAGGTCGAAGTTGAAACTGGATAAGTTTTGGTCGATATCGGTTGAAAAGGGAAAGTTAAGTTAAAGGCTGGAATTCTAGCTAATATTGATTTAAAGATGGAATTTTATTTGTGAGGAGGCTGAGACGGTTCGTGGTTTGTGGCGGGCCAGAGAAGGATACGATTGGCCTATACGCTATAAAAGAGGACCTGAGGCGAGCTGGAAGGATATACAACAATCAATCAATCAAGTTGCATCTACTTTTTATTTACTTCTTGTCGACTAGGAGTAGCTCTTGTAATTTAGACATTGTAATCTGTTTTTGATCAATAAAGTTAGGCATCGCCGATTATTAATCATCTTCAATTACGCTAATTTATTCAGGTTTGTTTTCTCCGATCTTGCTGCGCATCGCCTTTTTAGGGAAAATTTGCCTTTACCAAACTATCTAATCGGCCGTAACAAGCCGCTTAGATTTATTGTTACTTACGATTTAATTGGCTAAATAGCTGTTTAGATCTTATCTGAATTGAAAACTCTAATCGGCTGACATAGCTGTTTAGACTTTAATCCTTTTTTGCCGATTATAGGATCAAATCGGCTGGCACGTCTCGAACCTCCTTAACCCGGCGTTTGCGTGTGTTTGAGTCGATCAAATCCTTCATCGTATTTTCGGTGTCAACACACTTTTGGCACGATCGGTGGGACACAATGTCTTCTTTCGGCAAATCGATTCCGCAGTCTAACGTTCTATCCGATGCTATAATCGTCCCAACAATGGATGATTTGACACCAGAATAACGCAAGGAAATTGAGAATTGGAAGGCTACGCTCGAGGAGATGATGCTAAACTGCTACTAGAAGACTCGATACGGCGTCACCCAAAAGATTGCCCTGCCGACGGTCAACCCCTTTGGCAATACGGAGACTATTGATACTTCCTGGGTAACAGATACTTGTTCTTTATTATCACTTCATTAAGGGCACGATAATCAATACATATCCTTAAACTCACATCTTTCTTTCAGACAAATAGGACGGGCGCTCCCCACGGTGACGAACTAGGTATGACAAAACCTTTTTCTAGCAACTCTTCAATCTACTTCTTCATTTCCACCAATTCATCGGTAGGCATTCGATAGGATCTTTTCGCTATAGGGGCTGTTACCAAGTACCAATTCAATGACAAACTTGATATCTCAATCCAGTGGCATACCAGGCAAATCCTTAGGAAACACATCTGGTACTCACTGACAACAGGTACATCCTCCAGACTAACAACCTTTGCACTATTTACCATTAGTTGACCATCGCGAATTGCGGTTGCTTGGAATTCCACTTTTTCGCCTTTCAGGCTCTCAACTGACACTACTCTTCATTCACAATCCAAAATAGCCTTATGCTTGGACAACCAATCCATTCCAAGGATAACATCTAGGGTCTGGGTATCCAACATGATGAGATTTGCCAAAAATGACCCATCAATAAGCAACTTAACTCCCAAACAATCTAGGTTAGATCGGAGTTCTGATCTAGGGATTGGACTAATAACATGCACTTAAGATTCATAACATCCAACCCATTCCCATCAGGAAAAGCTAAAGAAACAAAAGAATGTGAAGCTCCAGAATCAAATAAAACTATTGCGGGTACTGAGTTAACTAGAAACTTACCCAGCACAACATCTAATGCATCATGAGCTTCATCAGCGAAGATGTGATTGACTCGACCTCTTATTGTTTCTTGCGGCGTAGCTCTCACTTGGCTTGTTCCACAGTTTACTCCTGGTGTTGGCGCCTTCGCTGGTGTAGATCCAAGATTGAAGTGAACAGAGGTAACACCTCTCTAGGGACAATTATTGGAAAATGTCCTTCTCTCTGCAGCTGAACAACGCTTGATCGAGGACTGTTGATTTCCTCTCGGTGTAGCATTCGCCTGAATAGGTGTTTGGAAATTCTGACCGGACAGACGCGGTGCAAGGGACGAAGTCTTGAACGTAGCCTGAGGTTGAAACCTCGCAAACTATTGAGGAGCAACTCTCATCCTACATGATTCGGATGACCTCCTTGTTGGGCCATTCTGCGCTTGCGGTTGTCATCCAACTCCTTTGCTTATCTTCTAAAATGAGAGCTTTATTAACCAACTCTTGAAAATCAGGGAAGTTATGGGTAATCAACCCAACTTAAAGCCCAGAGTTCAGTCCCTTCATGAAACGAGACTGTCTCGCCTTATCTATAGCAACATGTTCAGGTGCGTAATAAACAAGCTGTGTGAACTTGTTTAGGTATTCAGCTACTGATTGGCTTCCTTGCTTAATAGCCCTGAATTCCTCTTTCTTCAAATCCATGATCCCTTCTGGTACATGGTACTGACAAAAGGTAGCAGTAAACTCATTCCAAGTTATCTCTTGTGGGGCTTCATGAGCAGCACAGTAGTTCTCCCACCACTCAACAACAGTTCCTTTTAATTGATGTGAAGCATAGAGAACCTTCTCATTGCCTTCACACTGAGCGATCTTCCTCCCAATTGTCGTTAGCCAATCATCTGCTTCAAGACGAGTAGCATTTCCAAAAAAATTTGGTGGATGAGACCTCATAAAATCTGACAGCTTTGAATAAGGATGGGGTCCATTGTTAGTAGCTTGAGTTGCATTATTGGCACTAGCTTGATTTGTGATATTCTGCACTTGCTATATCATAGTATGCATCAGTTGAGTTTGAGCAGCAAGAAAAGCTCCAAAATTCTGCATATCAACTTGAGGTGATGGTTAAAGAAAAGCTCCATCATTAGGGTTGTCACTTGGTTGGGTACTACTTCCACTAGCTCTATTGTTTCCACGAATCTAAACCATCTGCTGATCACTCCACATGGTTAGGAAAGAGGGAATAGCATAGACAAGAAACAAAAAATCCTAATGCATGGGTGATGTAAGGTTGTGTCTCGATCTTTCGATGAGAGCGATAACTATCGATTTGGTGGAACCGACTTTGACGATCCGACTACAACGTACGACGATGATGCGCCTTAGCAATCGCTAAACCAACTTCGAAGTGTCATTGATCTTGTCGTGGACACGATCAACCTGAACATGAGGTTCAATTCATGCAAGCAATCGAAGAACAAGCAAAAACAATAGTAAAAGCAATCTGAAATTGCAAATAAGAATTGAAGGAAAAATCAAGGTGGGGTTCTATTGAAGATCTTGACAAGGTGGCTGTCCAGCACAACTTGAAAACACAAAGTTAGCACTTGGCTAAACTAATCAAACAAAACCCAAGTGTGTAAGATGACGGCTACTAAGTTTATAAAAGAGAGGGACATGAGAGGGATGTCCTAAGGTTGTGTGCAGCCAGGGGGCGCACACAACTTGGGCTTGGGCCCCCACACGCTTACAAGGCCCGAAATAGCCCAAAACAGTATTATAGTGTATTATTTCAATGATTTCGACTGATCCACGATGAATCTGGAGCTGGGGCTAGACCCATTGGAAAGGTCTCATTGTAAGCTTTCAATCAAGTACAAGAACTCGCCAATCGGACACCGTATGCAAAAGTTATGCGTGTTTTACTTCAGGCTGGTATCTGGAGGCCGAATTGGATTCCAGAACATGATGGATTTGATATCTCTCTCTTCTTGGCCCGTGGATGACGTGTTGGAGTTGGCACAACCAAATGTGGTCATATCCGTAGTATTGATGTCCTCATCATCCTCCCCTTCTTGAATTTGAGTCGTCCTAGACTCATGCTCAGCTTTTAGCTCGTCCTGATAATCATCCACATAGCTCAACACTTCTTTCCAGCATATAAAGGCTTGATGAATGCTAGCACTCTTAGATGCTTCCTTCCCTTCTTGAAGGAAAACCATCCTCGGTGTTGGAAAAGCTGGAAAAGAAACAAGCAACAAAAAGAACAATGTGTACGTAGCATATATGTATATATCCCATATTTTATTGTTCTTTTGGTTTCGCGTTATGCTACTTATATAATAGCAAATGAGGAAATCAGATTTAAGCAAAGCTCCTTTCCTCACAATTTTGCAACTCAATTTGTGATTATAAGTGAAGCATATAACATAAATATTAACATGATTCAATTTGCAACTTATTTTGCAAATATAAGTAAAGCACATATCTATCCCAGTCCTTGGATAAAGAATACTCATGTTTTGTAAGCCTCATTCAATAACATATATAGGCAAAACTACAAGTTTTGGTAACAAGCAAAGCTTATTCATATGATTAGATTGTAAACAAGCAATATCAAACCATCCCAACAACGGTGACACAATTTTAATGGGTTTCCACTTATCAACTACGACATGTTGAGGTAGCAAGTTATGGGTATCACACATATCAGAAAAAATTGATGGTGGCTTACATGAAACAAGCTTTTGCATACAACTAGGATTGCCCAAAATAGCAAGCTTCAATTCAGCAAGTTTATCACAAGTTATGCATATTCTGTCGACATGAAACTTGCCATCTATGCCATATTCCCCAACTAAATTGAATTTAAAACAGTAGGCATAGGTGCTAGATAAAGACTTAAGAGATGAAATTTCAAAAATCTTATTCATAGCACAATTCAAGCTACTAGGCTCATTCAACATGATATAGCACAAAACAGTGGCAGGGGATATTCTAGCTATCACTTCCTTATGCGTAATCAGCACCACATGATCCAAATTATAAGCATGCAATTCATCACATGATTCTACAATTGTGGCACAAGGTGGTAACTCACTAGAATTAAGTACAGCAAGAATATACTCACAAATTTGCTCCATTTCTTGCTGTATAATCAGATTTATACTATGGTCATTAGCGTCCTCCACAGAAGTAGGTATCTCAAAAGTTTCACTTGATAACACAGGTTTTTCAGCTTGTTGCTCCCCCTTCTTTAGAAGTAACCTGCATATTAAATGAAACGGCAACAACAAAAGTAATAGAAGTAGATTGAATTACATTAGTAGAATCATCCTCGCATGTGCTATCCTCTACTTCACTCAGATTTTCTAGTATTTCTTTCTCATGCTCAGGGTGTATGCTCTCATTAAGGCTTATTGCAGTGCCACATGCAACAGGAGTAGCATTTAACTCAGTAGGAACTTGAGCTGTGGTTGCTTGTCTTCTCTGTATTTTTCTTTCACATTCATAAGAAAGATTAAGCAAACATGACATAGAATTGAATTATTTACAAGATATCATGATCTGCATATCAGAATCTACCCAAAATAAAAGTTGTTCATCTGAGTATTTTCGGTCTCTTCTAACCTACAACGCAAATATCTACTCTGAAATTCTTGGTAGTACTCATTCACAGTTTTACTACCTTGTTTTAGACATTGCAATTCATTCTGTAATTTGTGAGCAACATATGAAGGGACAAATCTAGCTCTCATAATTTTCTTCAATTTAATCCATGTGCTAGGGATGTCCAGATTTTTACGCATATAATCATTCCACCAAAGAGCAGCAAAATCAGTAAATCTACTAGTAACAACCCTAACCATTTCATGCTCAGGAATTCCATGTTTATCAAATGATTGTTCTACAGCTAATTCCTAAGTAAGATAACCTTCAAGATCATATTTACCACTAAAAATGGGTACGGTGAACTTACTTTTAGTACGTGTGCTATGTCGTCGTACCTCCCGTGGTGATGAAGCTGTGCTCGTACGATCTTCGTATCTCAGAGTGTGAACTATCTCTTCTCCTAGGATGTTGTTGGTCCAAGCACTATGATGTTGAGAACCTGCCATTGTTAGTGAAGACAAGAAACAAATCACAAGGATATGTCCCTACCAACAACTAGGATGTACTGAAAAGTCGCTCAACTCTCACGCTTTAACCAAAGCTCTTACATGTTCTTACCGCGCAATAGGAGTTGTCGGCCGTTGGCGGTGTCAAAAGTTCTCCGAAGCTTGGATAAAGTAATTGCCAAGGGACCGAACAAACGTACGAGGTAGAATATGTGGAGCTAGGTAGGCTATACTTATTTCCTATGCAATCTGATAATTCTAGTTATTGTAATGATAAGTAATGACCCAAACTAGAATTCACATGTCCTAGTTGCGATTCAAAGATATAAGCGAATTTCAAGGCAACTCATGCGCAAAGATGATGTAACTTAATGCAACCAATGGAATGAGCTAAATAAGAAAAAATTTAGCACCAAAACTCATGTTGCATAAATTATGGAGAGACACTAGCTAATTGCTTCAGAAAAGGTAAAAGGGCACAAGATTGCTCAATAATTAATACAATTGCACAATCTGAAAAATAATGAACACAAATTAGGGTTTCGCTCAATGTAGTGCTGGCAGCCACTATTATGTTTTCTTTTCTTTTTTGCTTCTTCTTTTTTTTGGCCTTTTGGCTCTTTTTTTCTCTTTTCTTTCTTTTGGTGACTTTCGTCCAACACTAGTATGAGCAAAGTTTTGGAATCCCCAACTCGATGTCACAAGATAGTGTGATATGATAATTCAAGATTATGCAATGTATCAAGTATAGCAGCCCTAAGCAATATCAAATAGCTAGTCTCAATAGGAATCAAAGTATTCGCAAAGGATGAATTGGTTCCCAAAGGTTTGTGGACTGATATTTTTGGAGTTTTATGGTTTGTATATGCTTCTCGACTCAACCAACTCAAAGAAAACAAAAACTAATCTAAGATATTGAATCTCTCACTGAGAAACTTGGCGCTCTGATACCACCTGATGTAAGGTTGTGTCCCGATCTTTCGATGAGAGCGATAACTATCGATTTGGTGGAACCGAATTTGACGATCCGACTACAACGTACGATGACGATGCGCCTTAGCAATCGCTAAACCAACTTTGGAGTGTTATTGATCTTGCCGTGGGCACGATCAACCTGAACACGAGGTTCAATTCCTGCAAATAACCGAAGAACAAGCAAGAACAATAGTAAAAGCAATCTGAAATTGCAAATAAGAATTGAAGGCAAAATCAAGGTGGGGTTCTATTGAAGATCTTGACAAGGTGGTTGTCCAGCAAAAATTGAACACACAAAGTTTGCACTTGGCTAAACTAATCAAACAAAACCCAAGTGTGTAAGGCGGCGGCTACTGAGTTTATAAGAGGGAGGGACGTGAGAGGGATGTCCTAGGGTTGTGTGCAGCCAGGGGCACAAACAACTTGGGCTTGGGCCCCCACACACTTACAAGGCCCGAAACATCCCAAAACAATATTATGGTGTATTGTTTCGATGATTCTGACTGATCCACGGTGAATTTGGAGCTAGGTCTAGACCCATTGGAAAGATGTCGTTGTAAGCTTTTAATCAAGTATAAGAACTCTCCAATCGGACACCGTATACAAAAGTTATGTGTGTTTTACTTTAGGCTGATATCTCTCTCTTCCTGGCCCGTGGATGACGTGTTAGAGTTGGCATAACCAAATGTGGTCATATCCGTAGTAGTAATGTCCTCATCAATGGGAGACAGGTTTAACCCAATAACTTAAACAAACTTTATTAATAACTTGGTATGGTTGCTTACAAGAGCCTAAGAGCTATACAACACATACTACACACCCAGCAATCATAAAAAGAACCAATTCAACCTAAGCACACAAAGCTAGCGCCTAATGGGCAACACTTTCTAACATAAATGGACGCGACCCAAAAACAAGAGTCTCAACTGACTAATCCAACACACCATCACTCGTCAAGCCATCCAGGTTGAGGCTCCCCTCCTGGGGCATATGACGATGGGTTGGCAGGCATCGATGCAAAGCGATCTTGATGACCAGGAGCAAAGACCTCAAACTGCATGTGCACATCTCGCATCATAGGCTCTGGGTTTTTGGCTCCATCTTTACCCTTCGGGGTCTTCCTCCAACTCTTTTTCCACTTCCTCTTCAGTGACATACAAAGCTCCCTCCAGCTCAGCTATCCTCTCTATAGACATAATGCGTGTGTCGTGGAGATCCTCTTCGCAACTCTAAGAGACTCATAGACTTGTTCCAATTCATGAGTAGTATCTTGCATCAAGTCTTCTTGAGCAACACCAAATCTAGCCAAATGCGCCACTGTCATCTTCCTCTTCAATTCTTTGGCGTTGAGCCATACCTCCTTAGGGATAAAGTCTGAACACCGTTTGCTCTAGCTTGTCGGCGTAGTTGTGGCAGATGCGTTGCAGAGCAAGACACGATGACTCCTGAATACCGGCATCAAACGTAGACCTTGTGACGGTGATGTTGATGAGGGGACTCACCTTGGTATCTTCCAGGGCATAGATAATAATCCTGCAAATCATCCCATGATCCTTGCCATTGACAAACCAGCCGGTACCTCGGCAGAGCGGTCTCTCAAAACCTCCAAGCACATGCAAAAGGCTCCAAAGATTAGCAACATATCCACCTATACGCTCACCATAAGACTGAACCATCCTCATTTGATAAAGACAGCTTGGGGTAAGGCGTCACTTAAACCAACAGGGAAAGACAGAAAAATTTCAACAAAGGGGCAAGAATAGAAGAATGAGATGAGTTAAGAATTTATTATCATTCAAGTTGAGTTTCCTCTTTAGAAAATAGTTTTTGAAGAACCTAAAGAACGGCTAGTCTAACTAGGGTCAAGACCTACAATCAGTATGGCTCTGATACCACCTCTGTCAGGACCCGAATATGCAAATCCAGATCCTTTGTGTATATCGCACAAGTTTAGAATCATGGTAGTACACACAGTGGCAACATAGATGAATATCACAATCATACACAACGGAAACATAATAAAAGACTTCATTTATTAAATATAAGACAGTTGTTTGACCTTATGTTCGACTTTACATGATTAGGCAATGCAGAGCTTAGATAGAACTGCAGCGGAACAAAAATATAGTGAATAACCCATGATATATGTCAAAGGCAACTGACAAGGTTCGCACCCTGGAAGTTCGTTTCCTCGTACTCCTCCAACGCTAAATAAAGCACTCAGCAAGTTATGCACAGAATGCAAGTCTATTATAACTATATGTAAGGTTTATTCCAAGTGAATGGCTGACATGGTTATTTTGCAATAAAGTAGCATTTACAAATGAATACAATAAATAGATTGGAATGATAGTAAAATAAATAACAATAATAAAAAACTTTTAGTTATTTCTCAAGAATAAATTGGCACACAGCCCTAATTCAAGTTCTAATATTTCCAATGGCAGACAGCTTCCCTTCCCAAGTTTTATTTCATAAAATCTAACATTTGACTGAAATTCTCGAGCATTGTCCATAACCGGGGACACGGCTATTCGAATAGATTTACACTTTGCAGAGGTTATACACTTCACCCACAAGATATGATCAATCTTATACTGTCGGCCACTACACGTATCCATCGACGTGCAGCTAAGAAGATCATAACAAAACCTTTTGGAAACTCTATTCGAACATAGACCTTCTCGATAAGCGTGACTCAACATTCCTTCCCTCACACAGAGCAGAACAATAGGAGGGACTTATCGTTGGACTAGGAATAATCCTTGCTCAAGATGTGAGACCGATGCACACAAACCCTCCCCAGACCGCACACACAGTTTGGTCTTCCACCTGAGGTATTCCATGTCAAGACTCAGTAACTTACTGAGTTACGTCTTACCCATAATAGACATGTGATTGTATGATTAGCCCAATTCAATGAATTGAAGGTTAAGTCCTTAATTGACCGATGCAAGACTTCCAACAATTCACTTGTAGAAACCACCTCACATTCACTCACATGTCCACATATCAACCCAATGCCACATAAGTGCACCACCCCTCACAGTCACTTGCCCCATTTTAAATCATTTACCACAGCAATTGATTATCGTGCAGCAAATGCCATCAACAACTCATCATCATTACGTTACAACAAATGACAACCATTCATAAACATGTTCCATATTCTATTAGTCAAATTGAATTTGTACTTTCAAATGATATCAATAACCCATTGCATGGCTAAGCATACTAACCACGATCTAACCAACCCACGTTGGTAACTATTAGCAACCAACTAATAATCATCCATTATAGGGTCTTGATTTTACAAAAATTTAGACACTTGAACTGTCTCAATCAGAATTCATATGCAAAAGAATGGCTCTCGAAAGATTCAAATAGAAGATAAATCTAGAAAATGTGAAAATAAGAATTTTTTGAGTTATTTTTCTATTGAAAAATCAATTAATGATGTCATGTTGAATCAGTAATTAATTTCCCCAAATAAAAATAAATCAGAAATTCACTCTGAGACTAACGTGTGGGTTCGGGTCTATGGATTGGGTCCATGGATCAGATCTGATCCACCATGGACCAGGCACACGATGCATCTTGACTGACATGCGAGCTCGACTCAACGCCGAATAGGCTGCACACGTGAGCTCTAACCAGATGAACACATCAATGAATGCGATGACATGGCAGCCACGTAGACACCACGTGTCAATGGTCGGATCATGCCACATCAGCTCTCCTATGCTCATTGCCGACAACCGCAAAAGGCATCCTCGGCAAGCTCTTGACATGGGGGTTCTTGTGACATGGTCGGTGCACACCGGCGACTGAGTCGACAGCGGCGACACAATGAAACCACGGTGGCGGACCTGAACTGGAATACGTCGGCTTACTGCAGCTCTGTCTGGAATCGAGCGTGCACGGGACGAATCTTGTCATGGCGAAGCAACTGGCACTTGATTTGTGGCTCGAGACCTCCCGGAGGTGACGAATTTGATGAAGATCTTCAACGGCGATGCATGAAGGAAAACCCTAAATCCAGTTAGATGGTGGCACGGATGGCAAAATTGATCTAGGGTTTTCGTTGGCGATGCCCTTGCTATCCAAACGCGCACTTAGATAGCCCAAGAGAGCTTGAACTGTGCTTGAGACGGAGAGGCTTTCCATGGCAAGCACAACGGTGCGACAGGGAATTTTGCTCGGAGACGATGATCCTCGAGCATCCATGTGTTGGCCATCAGACGACTGGACCGGGCCGACTGACGCGGGCTGAAGCGAAACAGGTTGGATGGCCCACGCGGCGTGGGGAGAAACCGGGCCAGCGCGGAGGGAGAAATGGGCCAAGGCCATTGGGTTTCGGCCCAATCCCAAAATTCGAATTTTGAGTATTTTCAAATTAAAACAATTCTGGAAATTCATTTAATTCAAAATAAGTAACAAAAATATCGAAAAAATTCTAGAAAATTTTCCAAAAATACTTTAGAACATTTAGAACCTAAATAAAATAATTTTACAAGATTTTATATAAATTTTGCACGTAATCAACTATTAGCTACAACAAGCCTATCTCAAAAATATTATTTAAATTCCAGAAAATTCCCAAAATTTACAAAAACAACAAACAACAATATTAATTCAATAAAAGCTAAAAATTGGGATGTTACAATTCTATTCAATGCTTTAATTTTGCATGCACTATTTGTGCGGTTGCTCAACAATATTTTGTCATCAATTATATACAGGTTTCATTATAGGTTTGTTGATTAGGAGTGTCTTTTAATTGACAGGTACTTTATGATAGATTGTGATGCGCACAAGATGACCCGATCTTCCGGTGAGGGGATAACTTCGATTTGACGGATGATGGCTTTGACGATCTGGCTATGAACCACTCAAGGATAAGCGTCTGCCATCACTAAACCACACTCTTCGTCGTTATCAACCGTGCTAAGAACACAGATGACCTGACCACGAAGGTCTATTCTTGCAAGCAATCAAAGAACTAGCAAGAACAAGGATGAAGCACACACTGAAGTTGAGGTTTCGAAACATGTTTACTGCAGCTCTAGCTGAGTCAGGAAAACAAGGATAAAGTTCCACACATGGGTAACTATTCTCAAATCAAAACCTAAGAGAAACAAAGGGAAGCTTGTCCATTATTAAAACAAGGAGATGGCTGCTAGGAGGTGGACTCATGCCACTTTGATTACATGGGAATTCAGCCCAAAATAATGGTGGCACAGCACCCAAGACTTTGAAGACTGTTTCTGGACATTAGAGTTTTTTGATGATATCTCTCAGCTCAGAATGAATTTGATGGTGAGGTCAGATCCGTTAGAAAGTACATGAGATAAGCTTTTAATCAAGTGCTCACACGCCCCAAATGGACTCCATTTGCTTTCTATATGCCCATTTAATATCAAACTGGTCTTTGGAGGCCGAGTTGGATCCTTTCATATTCCCACCTTGCTTGATAACTTGTCTTGGTGAATTATAACTCCCTTGTTGATCCGTGCCAAGGTTTCTAAGTATGAGAATATTATAAGGTAGCGGTTTGTTCTCCAAAGTGAAATTATGCAACCCAAGAAACGAATTTACCTGATAATTTAGTTGTCGCGCACGAGCTCGGGTAATTGGTCCTTGTATGTCGGTCGAATGTTGTTGATCACTAGGAGGAATTTGTTGATCGTTGGTCATTGGTGCCATAGGTGTATCTGACGTAGCTATGTCCTCATCATCCTCCCCTTCTTTCATTTGATTCATCCTCGACTCAAGCTCATCGTTATCTCCAAAATATGGCTTCAAATCTTTGTTGACTACACCGTCAAGCATGGGAGGTGGCCAAGGTGGCAGTCGAACTAATGAAGGTGATGGCGCCATGTCCAAAAGCCGAGGAGGTCAACTGTGTGATCGACCTGGCCCTGGTGGGGATCGGTGAAGCCATGTAGATGCAGCCATCCTAGTAGATGTAGACGATGCAGAGGATGCCGTGAAGTGTCGCCAAACGAATATAGCGTTGGTCATATCCAGGATGAGCATTATCTCATCATTCTCCCTTCTTGAATTGGAGTCGTCATCACATTCTCCTGCAAAATGTTAGTAGCAACAAAAAGCAAAGCAACATGCATATCTGAAAGATCGAAATGGCGAACAGAGGGGGGTGAATGGTCGCAACTTGAAAGCTTCCCCCTAGAAATAACCCAAACAAGCCTACGAAGAAAACACACAAAAAGGAGCCGATTAAAACGAGCCAAATGTGTTGTCTGGATAGTGCTACCACTGGAAGCCCAGTAGCACCGGAGTCTGGTAGCACTGCACGAGGGGCGGTAGCACTAGGCTCAAGAACAGCATGAAAAATCAGCATGACCTAAAAGGAAATTTCGAGAAATCTCTTGATCGGCTGGATAAAAACTCATGAAACTTGGTAGATAAGATCCTCAAGATGTCAGGAACTTATTCCAACCATCAATCACAAGGATTGACGTCAAAGTTCTGACCTTTTTGCTCGGGAAGGAAGAACGCACCAAGTTTTGAGCAAATCAAAAGAACTTGATTCAAAACTTGCACGTGGTGTTTTGATAATCAAGATGATCTTGAATAACCTCCCACACATCCTAGATGAATGGGATATGATATAAGATGAGATTTATCTAACAATCAACATCCTCGGCATAAGAATCGTAAGCATGTAGAAGGAGGGGAGGCAAATCCAAATTGCGTAAATGTAAATTACAAGAAAGTAAATGCGGAATTTAAATTGCGGAAATTAAATGCATAATGTAAATGCGTAAAGGAAATTGAACATAAATGAAAACATTTTTTTTCCAGAACAAGAGGTTTACAAAGCCTCACATTCAAGTGGGCAAAGCTCAAAGGAGCACAAAACCTCAAAAACCTTCAAAGAGGAGAAGGCTACCCATCCCCCTCTATTTATACTACTCTTGGGCCACCTACCACCCTTGGATGAGCTTCTAAACCCTAGAGCACTCCATTAAAGGCTAGGATTGACCCACTCACACAGCCATGCAAGGGCTAACTCAAAACCCACCAACAAACTGAGTTTTCTTGCACGGTTTCAAAGCATACTACCTAGACCCGCTATCCAATCAACTAGACTGCAATCCGACGGCCCTCATCGATCCGAGTAGCGTCCAGCTAGCATCTTATCCATTCCTTGTCTTCTTGTCTTGCACGGACTCCATCTCCGATCATCTCTTGGCGATCCCTGACCGCCTGGACCTTCGACGCTCCTCGCCTAGTCCCGGTCATTCTCCGCCTCACCATGACCTAGCACCGTCGTCCTGCAACCATCAAAAATAAGGAAACTCCTCACATGGCACTGCCCACAAAGATATGCAAGAGATTTATCAAAGTCCACATATCGAAATTCAACTTTGTTCATCCTGGCCGGTCCAGGCCGGTAGCACCGCCCATAGTGGACTGGTGCTATCGCCCCTAGGCCAGTAGCACCGCCCAGCCAGAACTCAAAAAAGACCCTCTCTAGAATTGTTGCACCACCCATTTGGGCTGGTGCTACCACTCATCTGGTCGCACCGCGCTACCATGGCGGGTAGCATTGGGAAAACAGAGAAGACACAAATTGCTTCAAATTTCAATTCCAATTTAAATCAAACTCAAACGAAAGCATACTAAGCTCAAGTTTAGTCAAAATACTCATCACAAACCTGGGTAGACCTCCACATGGTCCTTCAATCTCCCCCTTGATGAGTATATTGACAAACACACGAAAAGGCATAAGTTTTGAGTTTGAACAATGAAGAAGAAAGCAATTTTAGTTGCAAAGTCAAACTTGGTCCAAAAAAAAGAATTGAGATCATGACCAAGTTGACGGAAGGGATTTTGGAGCTAAAGCTAAACTCAAGAGGATTTGGATTTTTGTGTTAATTTTAAGAAAGAGCAATTTTCCACAAAAACTCTAAAATCCAATCATAAGTGCCAAATGTGATTATGTGATTATGATCCTTAAAGTTTTACAAAGATCATAAGAACCAAATAAGCATTCACATTTCTTATCTTTTTAATGATGTCTTTTCTACGTTTCCTCCCCCTTTTGGCAATATATGCATCAAAATAGTAATTTCTCCCCCTTTTTATGTATGCATGAAATGCAACCTAAAGAAGCTTTGAAGATTATCCAATTGATCATAATGACAAGATATGACACCAAGCTCGTCAATTTCAGATTATGACTAAACTAAGACATGTCCAAGAGCAAAATAGCAAGCTTAGTTTAGAATATTTCATTTTTAGCAATATTTGACAAGAGCAAAAGTTTCAAAAACTAGAAGCAAAACCACTCATAGGATCAAATGGAAAACCTAGAGTTCAACCTACTCAACACTTTGGGGAATCTTGAGGTGCATGCAAGGTCCTTCGAGCTCATTTTTCAATTAATGCAAACTTTGTTTGAATATCTTTAAAAGACATAGCGGGGTGCAAATGTTTGACATTATTTGCATTCTTTACCCACTTATGTTTTTGTTATTTGCATTGTTTTTTTAAAACATTTGACTCAAGCCATATGCGACCATCTCAAGATGAACTCTTAAGAGGATGGTTTCGGTCATAAAGTATACATTCCAAGTTCATCCCACGTGCAATGGGAAGCAGTCTTGTGAATATAAGGTGTTAAGTCTAATGCGCACAAAGAAAGTCATTTTTGCCTAATTTTCATTTTTAGCACATTGATTCATGAGCAAATGAAGGACTCTAGTATGGATCAAATAAGTTTCACCCAAGTTGCTATAGGGACTCTAGAGATATCCAAAATTTCACGAATCATGGCAAATACATCTAGAGAAGAAACTTAGCAAGTAAAAGCATCATGTTTCATCAAGTTTTCATTCAAAGCTTTCAATTTTCAAATTTTAACAAGCTTAGCATGATAAATGAACTTGGACATATCTAAACTAGTGATTTTCTTCAAATGATATAGCATGGTGTATTGCATGAAGATTAAATCATTTCCATAACAGACAAAGCTCATAAAATAGAAAATGCAGTCCATATGCAATGCATGAACTGATTCCCAAACTCCCCCTCAACAAGTGAATCAATTTTAAGTACAAATTTTGGTTCAAGTTGAGTTATTTGCAGAATTAAGCTCAAGGAAAAACTAAATGAACTCAATCGAAACCAAAAACACAGAATGAGGAGAGAAAGATCAAGAAACTGCAAACTGGGTGGCTATAGAGTATAGAAAAGATAGTAGAGAACACTAAGGCTCAAACTCGCTCTCATCTTTCCCAATGACTGACATAGGGAAGCTGCCTCTAGATCCCAAGCTAAGGAGTGCACACAGATCCTGTTTACCCAGGGGGCCCAACATCTGCTAGACTTAAAGACTGTAAGGGAACTCAACCTAGATGAAAGAGAGAACTACTAATTATGCATGATAGCAATCTAAAGCACAAGATGAGAGGTCCATGCAAAGCATGTCAGAAGTCTAAGTGAAGTGAACTCATAACTCTAGAGAATAAACCCCATAAGCACCCAGAACAAAACAAGAGAAAGGAAAAACTGGAAGAAAAAATATAATACATAGTACACAAACCAGCTTCCCCTCACAACAAGCCGTAAGGGCACACAACTCCAAGCTCACTCCTCAGGGCAACAAACCTAGAGCTATCCAAAGGCTTGGTAAAGATATCGGCTAACTGGAGGTCACTTTCTATAAACTGAAGCGCGATATCACCCTTCTCCACATGGTCTCTAAGGAAGTGATATCTAATATCAATGTACTTGGTCTAGGAATGCTGCACTGGGTTCTTAGCAATGCAAATAGTAGAAGTGTTGTTACAGAAAAGTGGCACACTCTCTATCTCTAACCCAAAGTCCTGCAAGGCCGATCTCATCCAGAGAACCTGACTACAGCAACTGGCTACAGCGACACACTTGGCCTTAGTAGTGGATTGTGTAACTCCGGACTGCTTCCTAGAAGTTCAAACAGATCACCAATAATCTAATCAGGTGGATGAGAACGCTGAATATGATATAGAGGTTCAGAAGCAGAAGTGGCCTCTACCTCATGCACAGAAGAGGTAGGAGCAGAGCCACTAGCTGCATGAGAGTCAGAGTGTAAGGGCTGGTCTCCTTGAGGTGCAGAAATGAAACAGAAGGCATCTCAGGTGTAGAGGGGACTGGATCAGATGGAACGCCATCATCTCCATCATCCTCATCCTCTACAAAGATGGTCTCAGAGGTGGAAGAAGAGCCTGAAATGTCAGGTCTAGCTCCTGTGCTAGTCTCATCAAAGGTCACCTCACAGGTCTCTATTACCCTATGCGCATCACAACTCCAGACCCTATAACTACAAGAGGAAGTCGAATAACCCAGAAAGATACCATCAGAAGAACGAGACTCAAACTTATCCAGGTTACCAGACTTCAAAATGAAACACTTGCTGCGGCTAAGACCCTGTATGAGAATATTCCTTGCCTTAGTGTTTGCCTCAACGTTAGCCATATTGCCGGCCGTGACGTTTTCATTAGTAGGAATCTCATACAGGAGTTTCACCTTCTGCCATATCAAGAAGCCCTGGGCAGTGATGTATGACTCCATCCGTGATTTCTAAAACGGAAAATCAACTCCAGAAAAAATAGGAGGCTTGATGGAATACTTGTCCATCGCCATGGCTCTAGAGACGGGTCAAGATCTATGGAAGAGCAAAACTGGCTCTGATACCAATTGAAAGATCGAGATGGCGAACAGAGGGGGGTGAATGGTCGCAACTTAAAAGCTTCCACCTAGAAATAACCCAAACAAGCCTGCGAAGAAAACACACAAAAAGGAGCCGATTAAAATGAGCCAAATGTGATGTCTAGCCGATGCTACCGCTGGAAGCCCGGTAGCACCGCACGAGGGGCGGTAGCACCGGGCTCAAGAACAACTCAAGAATAGCCTAAAAAATAAGCACGACCTAAAAGGAAATTTTGAGGAATCTTTTGATCGACTGGATAAAAACTCACAAAACTTGGTAGATAAGATCCTTGGGATGTCAGGAACTTATTCCAACCTTCAATCACAAGGATTGACGTCAAAGTTCTAACCTTTTTGCCTGGGAAGGAAGAACGCACCAAGTTTTGAGCAAATCGAAAGAACTTGATTCAAGACTTGCTTGTGGGGGGTTTTGATGATCAAGATGATCTTGAATAATGTCCCACACATCACAACAAGCAAAAGAACAAGTAGAGACTTGAAGAAACGCAATTCACATGATCATTCACTCATGAACGCAAAATCCAATTTCTTGCAAGAAAACACATGGATTGCCCAGATGAATGGGATATGATCTAAGAAGAGATTTATGCAACAATTAACATCATCGGCATAAGAATCGTAAGCATGTAGAAGGAGGGGAGGCAAATCCAAATTGTGTAAATGTAAATTGCAAGAAAGTAAATGCGGAATTTAAATTGCGAAAATTAAATGCGTAAGTTTTCTTCAGTCTTTCTTCAGTCTTTAAATTGCAAGAAAGTAAATGCGGAAATTAGAGACGAAACAACTCAAGGATATGCAATTTGGAACATGAAAGCATAAGTTTTCTTCAGTCTTTCTGGCTTGTTGTTTTCTGTCCACAAGACAGTAGGTTGGTATTTAGGCCGTAATTTCCATTCAGTTGCCTCTTTTTCAATGATTTTTTCTCTTCTTCTTGATAACTTTTGCAACAACTTTTATTTAGGGCCAACCTTATGGAAATGTACCAAAAAATTCACACAAAATTCACAAGTGCACTCAGCTGCAGAATCTAGAACATCAAATAGGTCTTATTGAAACATTCACAAATTTTTGTGCTTTCAAGTATGGTCGTGAAAATTGGCAGAACAATATATCATTAAGTCACGGATCTGCTCCTTTTGGTTTCACTCAAAAAAGGATAAGCGAAATGGGATTTATGGCGTTTTTGGTGGCGGTTGCAGAAAGGGACAGATTCTGCCCAAGATGGAAATTTTTGTTTTTAGGCTTTAGGGATGGATTTTGATGTAGGGAGATGAACAGGAAGATAAAGAACAAGATGAATAGCAAATAGGCAATACTAGAACGGACACCAACACAATTTAGTACACTAAAATTAACTGATTGAAATGCACAAAGGGGTTTGAACAGCAGGAAACAAATCTTTTTGTGGGGTAAATTTTCCGGACTCTAGGAAGAACGCAATAAAACAACTAAACAAGATACAAGAACTCACCGGTCAACCGTTTCTCTGATACCAAATGATGTGCACAAGACAGCCCGATCTTCCGGTGAGGGGATAACTTCGATTTGGTGGAGGGTGACTTTGACGATCTGGCTACGAACCACACAAGGATAAGCGCCTGCAATCGCTAAACCACACTCCTCGTCATTATCAACCGTGCCACACGGATGACCTGATCACGAAGGTCTATTCTTGCAAGCAATCAAAGAACTAGCAATTACAAGGATGAAGCACACACTCAAGTTGAGGTTTCGAAACTTGTTTACTGCTGCTCTAACCGAGTTAGGAGAACAAAGATAAAGTTCCACACATGAGGTAACTATTCTCAAAACAAAACCTAAGAGAAACTAAGAGAAGCTTGTCCATTATTAAACTAAGGAGATGGCTGCTAGGAGGTGAACTCACGCCACTTTGATTACATGGGAACTCAGCCCAAAATAATGGTGGCACAGCACCCAAGACTTTGAAGACTGTTTGTGGACATTGGAGTTTTTTGATGATATCTCTCAGCTCAGAATGAATTTGATGGTGAGGTCAGATCCGTTGGAAAGTGCACAAGATAAGGTTTTAATCAAGTGCTCACACACTCCAAACGGACTCCGTTTGCATTCTCTATGCCCATTTAATGCCAGACTGATCTTTAGAGGCCGACTTGGATCCTTTCACATCCCCACCTTGCTTGATGACTTGTGTTGGTGAATTAGAACTCCCTTGCTGATCCGCGCCAAGGTTCCTAAGTATGAGAATATTATATGGTAGCGGTCTGTTCTCCAAAGTGAAATTATGCAACCCAAGAAACGAATTTACTTGATAATTTAGTTGTCGCGCACGAGCTCAGGTAATTGGTCCTTGTATGTTGGTCGAATGTTGCTAATCACTAGGAGGAATTTATTGATCGTTGGTCATTGGTGCTATGGGTGTATGCAACGTAGCGCTATGTCATCATCAGATTGTATTTCAGTTGATTTACCAAGAGTTTTTTTGCTAACATAAAGAAAAAATTTAAATGTTAGTTTCACAAGAAAACTCGAGGCGTTAATGAATTTTTAGTTTTATAGGCACCTCTGAGTCAGTGATTAAACATGAAGCTGGGAATGCTATCTGATATGTATTTTTTTCGTTTTCCTTTATGTAAGTCCAAGAACCTGCTTTGTTCTTCTTTTGCACTGCATTTTCAAGATGGAAAAGGTGTCTTTATTATCTTTGTATGTGCATTACTCGTAATTCTGTATATGTGAACATCCAATTCTATGTTGTGTTTAATTTTTCACCTGATATGGTAAGCCTTTTTAGTGCTCATGCAGCAGATAATGGTGCATGCTGAGTTACTGTTGGAAAAATTCGCAATATTTTTAGTCCAGATTTTAAATTGAGGCAAAAGTAACAAAAGACTAGAGATGCATAAAACAGCAGATAACACATTGTACTTCAGAATATGCTCAAGAATTGTATGGTAATGGAATTGATTTATCACTCAAATTACTTACTATTGGGCTTGTTGAAGAAAAGGAAGCAGTGCAGACGTGGAAGTAGTCGATGTCGAGGAAGAAGCAGAGCGGTCGCTACCGATGCGCTGCCTAAAACCTTATTGCCGCCTCGTGCGGTGAACTCTGCGGTAATGGTTCGAGATACCGCCACCCTCCTTCATGGTGCACGCCGAGGAGGAAGACCGCAGCTGGTTCAACAACAAGAACACAACAAGACAACACTTAGAGTTGAGGAGGAAGAATGGAGGAGGAATTTCAGATCTCCGTCCCGGACGTCTCTGTGAGTTTATATACACTTCACAAGAAATCGACCTCATGATGTCGATTAAATGCGGCAATTACTAGTAATCGACAAATAATGTCAATTAACTCACCGTAATCGATCGCATAATGACACGTAATTCAAATATATGTTTAAATCGCATTTAAACAGATTGAAAGGAGAGATAAATGCAGGTTCAAGAAATGTAAAGGTGAATTCAAAGTGTCGATATACATTACGACGCGCGCGATCGTCGTCACAAGTCACAAGTCACGTGATTTTCACGCGAAAATACGCGAATGATGCTGCGCGTGCGTGTGTGTTTAGCCACTGCCCACCCTATGCCATTCTCATGCCAAGTGTAATTAATCAAGAGGTGGCAAGGACTCCACCTTTTAAATTGCCTTTCCTCCACTTGGCTAGGCAATATGGTACTAAACCATGCATGCTTTGGAATTAAAGGAAATGGGCCACCCAATGGGCCAATTTCTAACAATCCCCCACCAATTCCAAAGCAAACAGCAGAAAAGATAACAAAAAATATCGTGGTCGATGTGTTGTTAATATACCGTTTTTTAGTGTAAGTCCTGCACGGTTGAACTTGCACCTAGATTAGCAAGATTCATCCTCTCACAGCTGATGAATGGACTATGCCTTGAATTCATAACTTTTCGTGATCAGACTTTACTTGAAAATCTCAACTGATACTAGGCTGCCAAAAAACCACGCCTAAACGGAGCGTTATATGGTCATGCTCCCTTATCTACTCATGAGCTTTCTAGAGAATGCCCCATCCTCGTGAACTGCGACCTCACAGTTGAGCTCAAGTAGGTGTATTCATTATAGGTATCCTGTAGGCCAATACCTTTATTTTTAAACACTAGAATACATTAAGGCTTTAAGCCAACCTTCCAGACAAATGAGAGTACTTTGTCTATTAGGACACAGGTACAATAATATGTACTCTCTTATTACAACATCAACTTGTTTTTCCCATTACCTAATTCACTGGATCTCCGATCAGGAAGATATGGGTTACCGCTGTGGTGTAACTCAAACCGCCTCATGCCTATGTCCATAGACGCAATGGAAATCGCTTTCCTTGCAAGTCCTTTGTAAAAGGATCTGCGATTTTTCTCAAGATTTAATATAATTCACAGAATAACTCCGAGTTTCTCAATTTTCTCGACAGCTTTAAGCCTACGCTCACATGTCCGAGGACTTCATGTTATCCTTAGTACTCATAACCTTAGTCAACACCGCTTGGTTATCGCAGACATTAAGATCGCCAGTATTGGTTTCTCAACCAATGGCAAGTCCAACAAGAGCTTTCTAAGCCATTCAAATTTCAACAGATGTGGTGTGTCTAGTGCTACGAGTTCAGCTTCCATGGTTGACCTCGTTAATATGGTCTGTTTGCAAGACCTCCATGAAACTGTAGCACCAGCTAAAGTAAAAACATAACCACTTGTAGCTTTGATCTCATCCGCATCAGAGATCCAATTGGAATCACTATATCCTTCTAAAACAGAAGGATATCCAGTATAGTGAATTCCATAAGATGTTGTGCCTCTCAAGTAGCGCAACACTCTTTCGAGTGCCTCCCAATGATCATCTCCTGGGTTAGATGTAAACCGACTCAATTTGCTCACAGCAAATGAGATATCAGGTCTTGTGGCACCAGCTAGATACATAAGGGACCCAATAATTTGTGAATATCTCAATTGATCTTTCCCTAACCCTTGATTTTTCCGAAGCTTAACACTCGGATCGTAAGGTGTTGGGGAAATTTTGCAATTCTCAAAGCCGAATTGACTCAATATTTTCTCAGCATAATGGGATTGATGCAAAATGATCCCATCCTCATTCTTAATCAATTTAATATTCGAATAACATCTGCCTCTCCCAAGTCTTTCATATCAAAGCATCGAGATAAGAAAGTTTTGACCTCACAATTACAAAGCAGTTGTTTGTTCCAAATATAAGTATGTCATCAACATACAAACACGAAATAACACCTTGACCCCACCATAACGATAGTATACACACTTATCCGCCTCATTAACAAAGAAACTAATGATGTCAAAGTTTTATCAAACTTTTCGTGCCATTGTTTAGGTGCTTGCTTTAGGCCATACAAGGATTTTAATAATTTGCACACTTTATTTTCCTGTCCAAGAATCACATAACCATCCGTTGCTCCATATAAATTTCTTCCTCCAACTCTCCATTAAGGAAAGCTGTCTTTACATCCATTTGATGGACGATAGACCATGGGAAGCAAACTAATGCAATGAGCACTCTAATGGTGGTTAATCCGCAACAGGAGAATAAGTATCAAAATAATCCTCTCCTTTTTTCGGTATAACCCTTGGCCACAAGTCTTGCCTTGTACTTATCAACAGTACCATCAGCCTCATCTTCTTTTGAAGATCCACTTGCATCCAACAACAGTTTGCACCCACTAGGAAGATCGGTGATCTTCCAAGTCCCGTTAGCCATGATGGAATTCATCTCGCACGGACCGCCTCTTTCCAATACTCAAGATCGTGAAGAGCATAAGCCTCAAAGAGATTTTGGCACATCATCCACGAGGTATACAATAAAATCGTCACCAAAGGTTTTCTCAACCCTTTGTCTCTTGCTCCTACGAGGAGCCCTCGTGACTAAATTGTTATCCTCCTTAGAAATATCTTCTACCGTAGTGTATCACTTATTGATTCGTAAATAGTGGTAGGTTCAACATTATTATTATTATCGCTTGATTATTCTCGTTTGTGAAGTACTACACTGGTCTCATAGGATAAATATCCTCAAAAATGAAGCATCTCTCGACTCCATTATTGTGTTAGCAATAATCTCGGGAGTTTCGATTTTACTACTAAAAATCTATAGGCCGTCTTTGTTATGTACATATCCTAGAAAAATACAATCGATCGCTTTAGGTCCAAGCTTTCTCTTTTCTCGCAATGGTATATTGACTTTTGCCAAACATCCCCAAGTTCGCAGAAAATTAACATTGGGCTTTCTCCTTCCATCCTCATACGGAGTAATCTCACACTTTTAGTGATTACTCTATTTAGGACAAAATTTGTCGTTAATATAGCTTCCCCACCACATTTTAGGCATACCAAGACTCTCCAACATGGCATTCACCAAGTCTGTTAGTGTTCGCTTTTTCCTCTCAGCTACCCCATTTGATTGGGGAGAATATGGTGGTGTTACTTCATGGATTATACCATGCTCGTAATGTAATCGGGAGAATTCATGAGAGATATACTCTCCTCCACGATCAGACCTTAGTCTTTTAAATTTTTTTTCTAGTTGGTTCTCAACCTCGACCTTATAAATTTTGAAGTAGTTTAAAGCTTCATCCTTTGTTTTTAACAAATACACATAACAATAATGTGTTGCATCATCTATAAAAGTTAGAAAATATCTTTTACCTCCTTTTGTCAACAATCCATTCATTTCACACAGGTCAGAATGGACAAGATCTAGTGGTGCCAAGTTCTTTTCTTCCTCTAATCCCTTAAAGGGTTTTCTAGGTTGCTTTGCTTGCACACAAGAATGGCACTTTGATCCTTTGACAATATCACATTTTGGAATTAATTGTAATCTGGACATTCGAGCAATGCTATCAAAACCAATATGACAAAAACGAGAATGCCAAATATTGGCCTCACATTTATTCAAACCAGTTGCAATATTCATATTATAACAAGACTCTAGAGTACTGAGGCGGAACAAGCCTCCACTCTCATAGCCTTTGCCAATAAAGTTCCCATACTTTGATATTACAACTTTATTTGATTCAAATACTAGCTTATAACCATCTCTGCATAGGAGAGAACCACTAATGAGGTTCTTTTTTATTGTTGGCGCATGCTGCACGTTCTTCAAGTGGACAATCTTCCTGAAGTAAGCCTCGATCCACCGTACAACACCAAGAATGAAGCATGCGACCCGTTCCCCATTAGGACGGAGGAAGCCCTTACTGGTAAGAAGAAAATAAGGAAACATCGAACACACGTGAACATTAGCACAAGATCAACCCACCAATCGGTGGATTGACATGTCAAAAGACAACAGAGAATTACCATACCCTCCTCAAGTCGAGGCCTCGCCTATGGCCACGTTGGCATTTTCTTGCCTGTTCATTTGTCCTGTTTTTGCGATAGCGACAGTCTTTTGCCATATGACCATCCTTTCCGCACACAAAACAGTGATGTTCTTCATGTCCCTTTTCTCAATTTTCTTCTTTTAAAGCTAGTTGTCTTGTTTGGTTTATAGCCTTTGAAGTTCTTGCCATATGATTTCTTCTCAACGACATTGGCATTGTTCGATTAGAGGTGCTTGGTGCATCTTTTGCTCTTGCCTTTTCTTCCACATCAAGGGTCGCAATGAGATCCTCAATGAAATCTCTTCCTTTTGTGCTTTAAGCTAGTGGCAAAATCCTCCAAGTTGAGGGAAGTTTGGCAACAATGCCCGCACCACAAACTTAGGAGGCAATGCACAACCCAAATGCGCAATCTCGCCAACTAGTAGTCGGAGTTCGTGTGCTTGTGCAACAATCGACTTAGCATCATCCATGCTAAAATCAAAAATTGCTCACACACATACAACCAAATGACCACCTTCACCGGCATATTTCGGTCAAGTGCATCCCACAACTCGATGGCAGATGTGTAGTTCATATACACATCATAGAGCCGATCCGCCAAAATAGTCGAAGGCGACCTAGTCTCGTGTTGTTCGTGACCACAAAGTGCGTGTTCGTCAATCAGAATGGATACCGTGGGTGGATCACCCACCACAGCCCCAATGACATGAGCCAAAACTTGGCTCTTATCTGCCATCTACAAAAATTGACACCAGAAAACCTCTCAGGTTTCATTGCATCCGAAGCACCAGCCATTGCTGATTCACAAAAATATTCACAATAAGGTTTCTGGAATGTTGGAAAAATTTGCAATATTTTTAGTCCGGATTTTAAATTGAGGCAAAAGTAACAAAAGACTAGAGATGCATAAAACAGCAGATAACACATTGTACTTCAGAATATGCTCAAGAATTGTATGGTAATGGAATTGATTTATCACTCGAATTACTTACTATTGGGCTTGTTGAAGAAAAGGAAGCAGCGCAAACGTGGAAGTAGTCGATGTCGAGGAAGAAGCAGAGCGGTCACGATGATGCGCTTCAGAAACCTTATTGCCGCCCTCGTGCGGGTGAACTCTGCGGCAATGGTTCGAGATACCGCCACCCTCCTTCACGGTGCACGCCGAGGAGGAAGGCGGCAGGGTTCAACAAATGCAACACAACAAAGACAAAGACTTAGAGTTGAGGAGGAAGAATGGAGGAGGAATTTCAGATCTCTGTCCCGGACGTCTCAGAGTTTATATACACTCTCACAAGAAATCGACCTCATGATGTCGATTAAATGCGGCAAGCATTAGTAATCGACAAATAATGTCAATTAACTCACCGTAATCGATCGCATAATGACACAGAATTCAAATATATGTTTAAATCTCATTTAAACAGATTGAAAAGAGAGATAAATGCAGGGTTCAGTAAAACAAAGAGGTGAATTCAAAGTGTCAGGATACACATTACGACGCGGCGCGATTTTCACGCGAAAATACGCGAATGCGCGCGCGCGTGCGTGTTTAGCCACTGTCCATCCTATGCCATTCTCATGCCAAGTGTAATTAATCAAGAGGTGGCAAGGACTCCACCTTTTAAATTGCCTTTCCTCCACTTGGCTAGGCAATATGGTACTAAACCATGCATGCTTTGGAATTAAAGGAAATAGGCCACCCAATGGACCAATTTCTAACAGTTACATACTGTTATAGATAAGGGAAGCATGCTGAGTTGGACTGTTCACATATTCTTTTTCTTATCACTATCTTATTACAGTTTTCCTTGCATGTCCTGGTAGCACCAAAAAGGTTAAATTTCATATCTGGGCAACACGGTATAGAGGTCTGTTTGCTGTAGCGTCTCAGTGTGTTATTTGATTTACTTATGACTACTTTGAGAAGACTAGTGTTCCTCCAGGGATGCTACAGACTTTTCTAGTGCAAACATTCTCTTGTTCTTGTAGTGCATTGTACAATTGCACATTGTGTTGGATAAATGGCATAAAATTGATGACAATTTGTGTGTTGACTTCAAAAATTTGAGGACTTACATACTCTCATCGTACCTGTAAATTACTTATTGATTATGATGGATTCCTCAATGGTCAAAATGGCAATCACATTATCCTTTCCCATGTTTTGTATGTCTAGTTTTGGCAGTGAATTACCAGTTCGGCCTGGTTACCATTTGCATAAGTACGCCATGATTCTTGCAGTGGTCACGATTGCAGAGAGACGCTGAAGTGCAGATGACAGTCTACAACAATCACACGAGAAAGATGCACATGATTCTGAGATGAATTTTTACTGCACATTTACAGCGTTGGAAGTGTGCATTGAACTTATACTTGATTCAACAGTTTTATGATCTTTGCAGACTGTCAAGCGCACCGTTGGCAATTGACAATGCAAAATCAAATGTACCGAGCTGGCAAGCTTTATCTTAGCTTTCAGATATGATGCATCTGAAGCAGTGTTTTTGGACAATAGTTTATCGTTATTACTACTTGGTGCAATGCCAAATAACGCAGCAGCTGTACACGTAAATCTGCAATACTGCACTGGACCTCCGTCTGAGCGTTGTCCACTAAAGCCAGATTACAAAACATCACCACCGAAACTAGTACAAATCGATTCGTAAATAAAAGCTTTTACCCTCTTGATAATTTAAAAACACATACAGGAACACCATCTAACCAAATATTTACACACACAGCAGGCAACAATCAGCATACAACATTACAATCCACAGAATGATGCTAAGTTGCTAGCTACGAGTTCCCTTCAACGCTGCAACGTCTACAAGCTTTCACAAGTTTACAGACATTTAGGGGGATCCAAACAAAATTTGCACCCCGCGTTTTTTCCATTACGTAAGAGAGTTCAACAGTTCTAACTACCCGGCAGGCATGCATAATTCAACAAACAAGTGCAACAAGTCTTTTTACACCCTTTCTTCCCTGTCAGTTTTTTCCCTTTTTGTTCTCATTTTTCATCCCAACTTGTCAGGAGGATCACCAACCGACCATAAGCATAAAAACACAGCCGACCAAACCCTCCAATTAGTGCAATTTACAAAGCAGAACATCGCTTGCTTCCCAACATGGGAGATCAAACCCTGTCTATGCATCAGAGTATGAAAGCAGTCAGTCGCTCGTGTCCCTTGATTATGTTTACAACAAAACCTTCCAGACATTTTGGTGGATACTGCCAAAGGCGTACTTGGTGCCACTACCTATGGTGCGCACCACGTGTGACAAAGAACTGATAGTCTGGGTGGCTGGCATGGCTATCTCGCAGCCAATCGGCAGCAGCTTGCAGCAAGTAGCTAGCCAGTTGCCAATCTCCGTCAGTTGAAGACCATACTGAGTTGCTAAACTTGTAAGAAGCCATACCAAAAACCGGAAGCGGTATAGTTGGTGTGCTGATATATTTTACAGTATCACCATGATCTGGACAAAACAAACACAAAAGATCTCAGATAATAACAATAAGGGAAGTAGGGGGCAGTAGTTTCATAGTCCCACTAATAAGGCTCATTTACATTAAAACTAAATAATGATTTCTATTAAACTCAGATAGCAAACTCAGATAACTGTGCTACTTTATATTTTATCATATTTCCCCAGTTGTCTGAAAACATAATCCAAAATATGATGTACATGCAGGAAAAACGCATCAATAGGTAAAATCAGCACTACTGCCTAAAACCCGACTCAAGAAGTAAGGAAAATAAATCTTTAAAGTCCACTTTCCATACCATGCAAAAGCCTTTTATATACAGATGTTACAAACAGGCACTTGTTTAACGACACCTTTAGCGATGGCATCACGAAAAAGACATCGTCAACCATCTAAGTGTTGCATGCATTCCAGAATAAGACTTAACAAGTTTATTATCTAAACGCTACAATAGTTTCTTCAACTGAATTTCCTGAAGTTCACCGACTTCAAATCCCAGCTAATTGACATAATGGGCACTAGAAAAAAAACACAAAGCATACTTAAGCAGATGTAGAATCTTTCTTGTATGTCAACACTGTATGTGTCCCTAGGTGTCTGCTAAGTGGGATATCTGAATGTACAACAAACACAGCATAGGGATGGAAGCTGGTATCATACAGATTTATTTTGAAAAAAAAAACAGAATAGTATTTGGGACCCTGATTTTGAACACTACCTTAAGATAGTGAAGCTAGCAGCATTATCACTTATCAGACAATCTCAACTTATGACCCTCTATAAAGAAAAATAAAATCCGAATGTAATTACCTCCTCCTAGGCAAGTCGAAAGCCGATGGAAGGTGAGAAAGCAAGCGTCCAAATCTCTTAATGTTGGACCAGTAGGGATGCGGTAAATTGGATACCTGCATAATGTGCAAGAAACTTGATTTATTAGTTAGTGCTATCTTATAAGAAGCACCAATTGCGCACTTATAAAAGAAACACATACCAAGCAACGGATAACCAACTTCGCGGTGATAAATCACAACTTTTGAGGCTCCTCAGTCCGGGAAATCTAGCTGAAAGACTAGAAATCTGAAAGGAAAAATAATGTTAGAACATGGAAGTGCCATGAAAAGACCATACAAACTCGATCGAGTTAATTCTTGCCTTATCGGTCAAAGGTTCACGACAAAATGGAGAATTGAACTCTAGGTATTGAAAGAGCATGCGGCCCTGAGAATCTCCTGATTCACCATCATCACTTGAGAAGCCTTCCTGAGTAAGATGTTTTACCCTTCCATGTTCATGATCGCTGGTTCCATCACTGCTGGAATCGTGGCAATCCCCATCACTGTCATCCATCATATGTCTGCTTCAAAGAGTTGATCCGCACATAGTTAAGAACTGAAATATTGCATGAAACTAGCAAGAAAGCTCTTAAGTACAAACTAATGATTGGTGAAAATAATCACTAGCAAAGGTTAAAAACAAAAAGGTAAAAGATATAAACCGAGTTACAAACAGAAACATGTCATCATGTAGAGACATAAATGCATGTTAGCTTGTAAATAACAGTGCAGATTGTGAGCACAAGCTTGCAACACAAAAATATGCGGATCTGTGTAAAGCAATATTAAATGATTAGCAAATTTTGTTAGCATTTTTACCCTGCTGGCCTGCTACATATAATTTTTGGTCCATCATCCTCAACACAGAAAACTCTTTTCAAATGACATAATCAAATGAACAGTGAAGAAGGAACAGCAACAACTTGAATGGTTCCATTGCACCGCCAGCCCAAGTGGACAAAGGGATATCTCACATAACATACTAAGTAGAATTGGGGAATTTTATTAGCATTTCTAAACATGATATGTCAATATTCATTAGAAAAACAAATAAAGATTCAACGCATACATACATTTGAGCATATGTAAAACAATTTTAAGTGATAGACTATTAACCTATGGAATCAACTTGTGGGCACATGTAAAACAATATTAACTGTAGAGCATACATCTGGCACACATAGGATCAACTTAAGCCCATTAAATGCATAGTATCAAAAGAACAAAAACTTAAATAGCTTTAACAAACTAATAATATAAGCAAACAAATTTTTTTTTTCTTTTTTGCATATCAGACCTACGGGAGAGGCTAAATGGCATTTAACATTTCTATACATATGTAATCATCTTACATGCAAAGATTGTAATGGAATCAATGAAGGAAATGGCAAAGAGTATATAAGAAATATGGTGACTATAAGCAAAACAAAACTTCTCGAAATGGTTACAAAAATAAAGTGGCGCACAAGTCAACGGTTGCAACTATTTCTTCTATGGTACTACTACAAAAATGCTAGCGGAATGCTACGACAGACCAAACTAGTGTTTAGAATAAGTAATAATAAAATATCATTTTAATTCTGTAATCATAACAGCAGGAGTTCACAGTTAACTTCCCTTTAATGAAAATTGACTTGAGTTTAACCAAGTACCAACTACACTTTGAAGCAGGTCCAAGTCTTATTGGAACGTTGAATAATCCAAATTTTACTAAAGCTTGGAGTGTATAAACACATATCACCAGATTGAAGCCTCCTGAAGTTCGGAGTTCATATACTATATTCATATCTATTGAGCAAAAATGAACACCCTACAAACTTTCATATTAGTTCAGGTTCATCTTTTTGATGTGAAGAAATAACTAAGAACTTCACAAGGGAACATTCACTACCTATGGGGCAATTAACATGATAGCAATCATCCTAGGCACCCTCATAAGTTCTATAGGAAAAATGAATAGGCCATGTATCTGGAAAAAATGCAGTCCAATATTGTAGGCGAGCACAACAGTAATCACAAGTTTACATAAAACCACATATCACATATTATTGTGATTTTCCAAATGCCAGGAAACAATGCCTAATGATCTCCATATGTCGTAGCATATACTCATCTCAGTTGCCTCATCAAGAATGAACAGATAGCACAGCGCATTAATTATTGAAGATCAGGTGAATTGCAGTGTACAATATACTAAGGCCTTCAATTAACTTGAAATCATTTACAGCTTCTAAATGGAACCATAGAACTTAAACCAATAGCAACCAACGGTTGCAGGCAAGATTAGAACAAACCCCAATTACCTTGGGCTAGAAGATGCGTGCAGGATAGCGGGGTCTCCAAATAGCTGGATGGCAGACAAGTACGGTACATAGTATTGCACGACCCCATCGCACCCATCAAGCATGAGCGGCACACCGGCACCATACGCGCTCCACTCCCTGTACGCCTCCCATACGTCACCAAGAACGAAGTACTGGCTCTCCAGCTCGCCATCCAGGCCGCAACCCCTCCACCCCCTGACCGCTCTCTGCATCCCAAATCCCCAAATCTACCGCCGATTCAGAAGCAGTCACACTATCACAAGTTAGAACGATCTAATCATACCGTGCGGGGGGTTGAAAAGGCGAACCTTGGAGGGGTACAGCGCCCGCACGGACGGCGTCACGGCGGCCACGAAACGCTCGAGGTTGCCCACGACGGCGGGGGGCAGCGCCGGCGACGGCTCCGGCTCCTCCGTCGCGTTCTCCTGTGCGGCGGAAGCCGCCCACCGCGACTTGGGGAGGCCGTGGTGGTGGCGTCGGCGTGCCCTCGCGGCGTCGCAGAAGCGGTTGCCGCTCTGCCCCCGGCCGAGCTCCACGGCAGTGCCCATCATCCCACGCGCGATGCCAGTTCTCACGCTCAGGGACGCGCTAATCTGGCGAGAAAGTGAAGGAATAGACGAAACCCTAACACTAAGATTTGGGGACCAATTCGATTGGAGGAGACGCCAAGGTAAGGAAGGAGGAAGGAAATGGAAAGGGAGAAGAAACGGCGTGCCGGGCGTAGGTATATTTATATGGGAAGGAGGAAGACGGGAAGGGTAGGAAGGGGATTTCGCTCGGGGGGCCTTGAGCCTGGGACGCCACGGCTCGACGCCTCCACTTGTCAGTGCTCGTGAGGCGGGAGGCGAGGGGCACCGTTGCGGGTTTCCCCCCTCGTGATTGGTCGGCCGCTGGACTCCACGGATCGAGCCCGGCTTAGGTAGGCACAGACGCGAGCTCGCAGTTGTAAAGTCTCGATGACTGGTGGGTCAGGAAAACTCGGAGCCCACGGTTCAGTGGGTGCTTGCCGTAATGGCGAGGATCGTGATGGGCCGACCCGGCCCACGCGGGGCCGCACGGGACGCCGCGTGTGCGAATGGGGAACACGTGGACGGCGGGGAGTGGGTGGGCCTGCAGCACGGACGGGGCCGACTGCCTCGGGATCGCGCAGCTGGATCGCGTCGTGGCGCGACGCGGGGTGGGTTGGGGCACCTTGATCGTATCGGATGTTTGCAGCGGCGCATGATGGCGCGCACGCAGCGTGTTGGGCTTGGTCACTGACATGTGGGCGGGTCTGTATGTGGTTCGATATGTCAGTGGAAGGCATAGAAGATGGTTGGCGTGGTGTTTGGACGAACCATTGTTTAACACATGCCATTTGGCGGTTAATATTTTTATTTAGGGACTGTTTGGGAGCCTTAAATTTTTTATAAGATTAAAGAGCTGTTTAGGAGCTTTACTTCAGTTTTGGACTAAAAACTCCTCTAAACAGTATGTCTGTAAAGCAGCGAATTTTTATTTTAAATAATACAATTTTTTATTCAAATTGCAAAAATATACTTCGATCTTAAAAAATTGCAAAATATACCCGTCGCGTATATGTGGCTTATCGTCAGTATATATAGGCTTATCGCCCCATATAAAGGCAATCAGTCTTGACTTTGAACGCGCAATATTTCCTGTGTCTGCGGTTAGTTCCTAAAGAAAATCATAAATTTTTTCATATGATGCCAGATGGAGATGAACTTTATATGAAAATTGTAGCTCTCGACAGGATCTACAACTTTTGTATACCTATTTTTTCATTTGAATCCATTTAGATAGCCAAAAAGGGATAGAATGTTCAGATTTATGAGGATTCAAATGAAAAAATATGAATACAAAAGTTGTAGATCATGTCGAGAGCTACAATTGTTATATAAAGTTCATCTCCATCCGACATCTTATGAAAAAGTTATGATTTTCTTTAGGAATTAACCGCAGACAGAGGAAATATCGCGCGTTCAGAGCTGCACCGATCACCTGTATATGAGGCGATCGCCCCCCCATACACGGGCGACAAAAGTATATTTTTGTAATTTTTTGAGATCGAGGTATATTTTTGCAATTTGAATAAAAATTGTATTATTTAAAATAAAAATTCGTAAAGCAGCTGGGAAGCTAAGCCACAGCAGAAACACCTCCAAAAGCTGCAGCTGCTGAGGAGGAGCTTTTCAGCTGTGGCTTCGCTTGAACTCCTCCTAACTCGCTCGCTCCGCCTTCCCAACCTTTTCCACCCCGCCTCTACGTCACCTCTCCACTCGGATGCCGCTGTACTTCGCTATGTTGCTACCTTCCATTTCAGTTAGCCCTTAAAAGCTACAATTGCAGATGGGTTTACAAACAAAGATAATAAGAAAAGCCACGGCTGCGATTCTGGTGCTTTACAACCCAAAGAAACCAAAAGCGATTTTTCAAATTGCATACAGCTCCCCAAACAGGCCCTAAATATCTTACACTTGTATATTTGTGGGCACAAAGAAAACCACTTGAATACATCCGGATTTATTTTCCCTAGTAAAAACTTGGAATTCTGTTTGGGTAATCCCATTGTAAATATTGCACAGAATATCATAGAAGCTTGCATAATCACATTGCAAGGCACAAGCATTAACTCTAACTCAAAGTGTAATATGAGTTGCAACTCAACTCAAAACGTAGCATTAGCAATGTCAAGCATTAACTCAACTCAAGTATTGTCACAAGCATTAACTCAAAACGTAGCATTAGCATTGTCGCAAGCATTGTCAAGCATTAACTCAACTCAAAACGTAGTATTAGCATTTTCAGTATCGACATACTCCTTGCATTAAATCTTGTCTCTGTAATGCATAAGCTAACAAAAAAATAGTGCAATAATGCAGACTTGTTAGACAGCTACTGCTGCTCTTAGTAACTAAAGCAACCAGTTGTAACCATGGAGCTAAGGTTCAACACTTGAGTCGACCAGAGCATGGTACAAGGACAAAGCTAGTTCTTGGGTAGATCCTATCAACAAATAAAAGATATCGGATCTGAAAACTTGAAAAGCATTTTGTGGGCAAAATGCATGATCCATCATGGCAAAATCGATGCAATGACAGGTTTATTTCTGCCAGATATCCAACTTCCATATGTGAAAGAGTCTCTGAACTTCCATATTAAAACAACACTTTCAAGAATAAATTTCACAAGATTATATGTGGAAAAAACTGAAAGTTCAGAGACTGTACACAATTGTTGCGAACTACTCAAAGAAATGCCCTACACTAATTAGATCAGAAACTCGAAGTTACAACAGCACAGAAGATGGTTAGCAGGACTAGGAGCTTAGACACTGCAGTGCATATTTCCATGTCCAAAATCCAATTGCCTTATCCAAAACTACAGATTTGCAGCCAATGGTTATCTTCTCCTAATTGTTGTGCACACAACCTTTTCCAAATCTATTTGGAATAAAAACCAGATAAATAGATGGCAACAGTGACAGAGTTATGACATGTTGTGCTACAAAAGATTTCAATTTACCTCATCGCAATTCATCGAACCTGACTAATTAATATTCAGTCCTTGATTAGCAGAGTGACATTCTGTAATGGAGACTCAGACAAATCTCATCAGCTTTGTTTGTGAGCCAAAAGGGTACTTCTTGCAAACAAATTTGGTTCCAAAAAAAAACAACAAAGCATTTCCAGTCTGCAATGTTCCAAAAATTGCTAGTTTCTGAACTAAATATATATATATAGAGAGAATTTGAGCATAACTCAACAGGTATATACAATAAGCTATATGCATTCAATTCTCTAATAATACAGTTTAAAACTATGACCTAAACTGCATATGACAATCATAACTATGACCTGAACTGCATATGACAATCATACCTTAATAACCCAATTACAGGTTGTAGGGCCCTAGCATTAAGAACCTCTTTCTTGATATTGAGGGATGAATGAACCAAATTTCCAATGACGCCAACCTAATGAGCCAACAGAGAACATTTATTATGTTAGGTCGTTTAACCTATGGATGGATCTAATTGGCTCAGTTAAGAAAGCTCATGCTAGGATAATATTTAGTTCAAACTTCAGAGACCTAACATACTAAACTAGCAAGTTTATTCATTCCATACAAATCTAACATACTAACATAGCAAAGCTCAAAGACCTAACATACTAACATAGCAAAGCTCCATTCCATACAAATCTATCAAGCATAGGCCAATACACTTCAGAAACTGGATTCTAATGCATCTTTATTCAAAGTTTCTTTCCTGATAGAAAGTGTTAATTGGAGCATAGATTGTTGGGCATAAAAATGTTGCATCAGTTGAACGTTGAAGAATTGGATGCTAAGGACTACTGAGCTGCACATGATGAAATAGAATTAACAAATCCTAAGGCCAAAATAGGAGGACTTATAAGGAGTTAAATTCCAAGCTTGTTTACTTCCTTCTTCAACCACAAACCACGAATTCTTGGCTCATAGCATAGAAAGATCTCACGGTTTATTGCATCCTTGAAAACATCAGAGGCATAGATCTTGATAGGTCAAGTATCAAGAAACACTACAAGCAAGACAACGAGGGTTTCCACGGATCATGCCAATCCTATTCCCAATTAGCATAGATATAACAAACCAGATTGCACATACATAACTGAAGATTCATCAACTGTTAGAGCCAGAACAATAACAAGGCAGGGGGATTTCAGAGAATGAAAGTTGGCTATACCATAATCTCAAGTGATTAGATCAGTCTACAAAATTGGCAGGGATGACTATTTCAAGCAAGTTTAGAATTCTAAAAAAAAGGTACTCAGCTCTATAATTGGTGTACATGCAATATGGACCGCGGGTAACACTACATGGGAAGTTACAAGGACAAGAAAAGCATTTTCTGTAGCTGGCTATACATGTTGATCACATCTATAAAGGTAGAAGAGAACCAACAAACAGGGCCAGGTGTGTAGCAGGACTAAAAAAAATTACGGCAGTAGTTCTTATGGGGGCAGCACTGATGTGGTGTGATCTGTGTAGCAATGTAGCAAGTAGCAATCAAAACGAGTTCATTATTCACCTAACATCCTAAAACCTGAACCCGATAAATTCTTTTCTTCTGAAACTAGATGGCTGACAGCATAAAGTTAGGAAAATTATGAATGATTATCAGTTCTCAATGGTTCTTGCTGATTTCCCATTGTTATTACCTGACAACTATGGTTAGTAGTAAAGCAACTACAAAACCTGAACCTGATAAATTCTTTTCTTGCCCTGAACCTAAACCTAACCAGAACCTGAACCAGAACCTAAACTAGAAAATAAAAACTACAAGCAAGACATAGATGTAACAAACCAAACTGCACATACAAAACTGAAGATTCATCAACTGTTAGTGTCGGAACTATAACAAGGTAGGGGATTTCAGAGAATAAAAGTTGATCTGGTCTCAAGTGACTAGATCTGAAAATTATTTTAGATCAAATGACTAAATCTGAAATTTTGTATCCAACAAATCTCAAGCTTATCTGGTCAGAGTGAGGAGATGTGAGGCCCAGATGATCTGGTTGGAGAGAGGGGAGATGAGGCCTAGCAATTTTGTACCAGATGATCTGGCTGGAGGAAGGAGAGGCAAGGCCGATGAAGTCGCTGAGGTGTCTTCTGAGCTGTTGTCAAACAGAAGCTGGCAAGATGTTGGGTCGCGCCGCCATCACCATTGCTCTCAACTTCGGACCGCCGTCGCTGCCGCTCTCAAGATGAACCTGGTAATTGGAGAGAGGTGATGCAAGATAGCTGCTGATTGGATCAAAATCAAATAGAGGGATGACGTAGGGGACCTCACCGTTGCGTTTGCCGTTGTCGCCGATGAAAGTTGCAGCCACAGTCACCGTCGGTGCCGTCGAGATCGCCACCGTCATCTTCTAGGGTTCCTCTCAAGTCGACGAGGTGAATCGCCAGTCGCGAGCAAGCGCTGCGCGATATCCGTCGGAAAGAAAATGTTGCCTCCTCAGCCGAGGAAATGTTTCCGACCGCGTTGGCCCAAACCGAGAGTAACGTTGTTGGATTACCGCCCACCCAAGCAGAATTTTAAGGCTATGCCCAAAAAAATTTTCAGGCCTGTATTTTACACTAGTTTTGGGCCTAAAACAAGGCTTCCAAGCAGACCCTAAGGGAAAGCAAGGTTAAACGTGTTGAGATACTCTTTGTCTTAGTAGTTTAAATACGATGGAACTCTATTATTTTGGGGGCGAATTTGAATCTATATTTAATGGATTTTCTTCTATAAATATGACATCCCACTGTACAAGAAAATCAATCTAATAAAGAAAAAAGAGTTTTGCTTCCTTATATCTTGTGTGTTATTTGTGATCGTTCTGTCTATTCTCGATCGGTGCATTGTGATTGATCTACATCGGTTGTCATCATTTTTATATCACGTTATCAGCACAAAGCTCTAATCAGGGAGCACTGTGAGCAATGGCAAGCATCATACTTGTCGGCAGTAGCGTCGAGCGATGGCTATGAGACCAAGTCAATGGATGATGCAGCCATGGAGTACATGGAGAAGCACGAGAGCTTTGCCAAGACGTTGGCCTACGTCGATGGCATTGAGCTCACCGCCATCGACATGAAGTGCCTACCACCACTTCCACCCAGGACTGCATATGGGATTTATCGCAAGGTGATGGACACGTGCATTAAGATTCTCAACACAAAGTTAGGAGCGGACGGCGGACGCAAGGAGCAGAAGAAGGTTCTCCTCTTGGGTGTCGACGCATAGCACAACCTCGAGTTTTTACAGTCGGTCCACTATAAGCAGCGATTGTCTTGAAACTCCGCAAAAAATGGGCGACACCTATCTCTAACATGACTTGCACGAAGCTTTCCAAGGCCGATCAAGATTGTCTGCCTGCATCAATCTACATTGCACCGAATTTCGACCGGCATCAAGCGATTAATCTTCTATAAGCCATGCGTAAGTTTGAAGCATATAAGTTAATCGCATCTGATCAGTTTTTAATCCTGTAAATTAATTTTCCTAAATAACTAGATTAGTAGTTTAATCTAATCCAAAATTTAGGTCTTGAGGTGATGAGGACATCACTATTATGGATACGATCACACCTAGTTTTACCAACTCTAACACGTCATCCATGGGCAAAGAAGAGAGAGATATAAAATCCATCACGTTCTGGAATCCAATTCGGCCTCTGGATACCGGTCTGAAGTAAAACAAGCATAACTTTTGCATGCGGTGTCTGATTGGAGAGTTCTTGTAATTGATTGAAAGTTTATAACGAGACCTTTCCAATGGGTATGGTCCCAGCTCCAGATTCATCGTAGATCAGTCGGAATCATCAGAACAATACACTTCAACACAGTTTTGGGCTGTTTCGAGCCTTGTAAGCGTGTGGGGGCCCAAGCTCATGTTGTGTGCGCCCCCGTGCTGCACACAACCCTAGGATGACCCTCTCACGTCCCACCCTCTTATATACTCAGTAGCCGTCGCCTTACACACTTGGGTTTTATTTGATTAGTTTAGCCAAGTGCAAACTTTGAGTCTTTGAGTTGTGCTGGACAGCCACCTTGTCAAGATCTTCAATAGAATCCCACCATGTTTTTGCCTTCATTCATATTCGCAATTTCATATTGCTTTTACTATTGTTCTTGTTTGTTCTTTGGTTGCTTGCAGGAATTGAACCTCGTGTTCAGGTTGATCGTGCCAGTGGCAATATCAATAACCCTCTGGAGTTGGTTTAGCGATTGCTAAGGCACATTGTTATCGTACGTTGTAGTTGGATCGTTAAAGTCAGTTCCACCAAATCGAAGTTATCGCTCTCATCGAAAGATCGGGACACAACCTTACATCAGGTGGTATCAGAGCGCCAAGTTGCTCGGTGAGAGATTCAGTACCGTAGATTAGTTTTTGTTTTTTTTCCTAAATTGAAAACTACTCTACAAAAATTCAATCTTTAGATTTAATCTGGTATTTATTGAGTTTTGTTAGGTTTTGATCCATTAGAGTCGTTGTTTTAGTTGCTAATCGTTTTTCCTTCATGTAGCTTTTCTTTCAATCTGTCGAGTACTTTGTTTTTTTCATAATTTTTGCATACGAGCTCGGATTTTAGTGTTTTTGTACTTTCCTAAAACCTGGGAACGAGCTCTACAAAACCCTAGTTGGGCACGAACTCTAATTCTGGATCCAATTTTGTTTAATCTGGATGTCAAAGTTGGTGAAGCAAGTTATACTTTCAGTCCAGATTGATTCGGTATTTTGATCATAAATCTCACATCCGAACTCCGATTGAGAAGTTGTTATACTTTCCTAAATCCTTGAAGAGTCCTCTACAAAAATGTTTTTTTGGTGTCCTTTGTGATTCGAACTCCTTCAAACTGAATTTGATTCAGATTCGGATTTGGTCAGATCGTCTGAATTTAGGTCAAATCTGTGCACCTCAATGTTTTGGCTATAACTTCTATATATGAGCTCCAAATTGTGTGTTCGTATACTTTTTTAAAGCATAGAAAATTACCCTAAATTTGTTACATTGTGAGCAAACTAGATTCGGTCAATTTCATACTTTAATTGTGGTGACAAGTTTGCTACACTGTTCTGGCCGAATTTTGGTTTCTTGCTTCAATCTATGTTCTAGCTTGTTCCTTTGAGTTGGTTGAGTGCAGTAGCATCCATAATCCATAAAAGCCAAAAAATATCAATACACATACTTTTGGGAACCAATTCATCCTTTGCGAATAATTTGATCCCAATTGAGACTAGCTATTTGATATTGCTTGGGACTGGTCTACTTGATACATTGCATAATCTTGAATTATCATATCATACTATCTTGTGACATCAAGTTAGGCATTCCAAAACTTTGTTCATACTAGTGTTGACCAAAAGTCACCAAAAGAAAGAAAAGAGAAAGAAACAGCAAAAAGGCCAAAAAGAAAAGAAAAAAAGAAAGAAAAGAAAGCAGAATAGTGGCCAGCAGCACTACATTGAGCAAAACCATAATTTGTGTTTATTATTTTCAGATTGTGCAATAGTTTTAATTAGTGAGCAAACTTGTGCTCCTTTACCTTTTCTAAAGCAATTAGTTAGTGTCTCTCCATAACTTATGCAACACGAGCTTTGGTGTTGAAATTATTTTTATTTAGCTCATTCCATTGGTTGCATTAAGTTCCATCATCTTTGCGCGTGAGTTGTCTTGAATTTTCACTTATATCTTTGAGATCAGCAACTAGGACTTGTGAATTCTAGTTTGAGTCATTACTTATCATTATAATAACTAGAATTATCAGATTGCATAGAAAATAAATATAGCCTACCTAGCTCCACATATTCTACCTCGTACGTTTGTTCGATCACTTGGCAATCACTTTATCCAAGCTTCGGAGAACTTTTGACACCACCAACGGCCAACAACTCCTGCTGCACGGTAAGAACTTGTAAGAGCTTTGGTTAAAGCGTGAGAGTTGAGCGACTTTTCAGCACATCCTAGTAGTTGGTAGGGACATATTCTTGTGACTTGTTTCTTGTCTTCACTAACAATGGCAGGTTCTCAACGTCGTAGTGCCAAGTCAACAACATCCTAGGAGAAGGGGTGGGTAGTTCACATTCTGAGATACGAAGAACATATGAGCACAGCTTCATCACCATGGGAGGTACGGCGACATAGCACACATACCAAAAGCAAGTTCACCGTACCCATTTTTAGTGGTAAATATGATCCTGAAGGTTATCTTACTTGGGAATTAGATGTAGAACAATCATTTGATAAACATGAAATTACTGAGCATGATAAGGTTAGGGTTGTTACTAGTGGATTTACTGATTATGCTGCTCTTTGGTGGAATGATTATATGCGTAAAAATTAGGACATCCCTAGCACATGGATTAAATTGAAGAAAATTATTAGTGCTAGATTTATTCCTTCATATGTTGCTCTCCAATTACGGAATGAATTGCAATATCTAAACAAAGGTAGTAAAACTGTGAATGAGTACTACCAAGAATTTCATAATAGATTTTGTGTTCTGGGTTAGAAGAGACCGAAAAGACTCGGATGAACAACTTTTATTCTAGACTAGATTTTGATATTCAGATCATAATATCTTGTAAAGAATTCAATTCTATGTTATGTTTGCTTAGTCTTTCATTGGAAGCTGAAAGAAAAATACAGAGAAGACAATCAACCACAGTTCAAGTTCCTATAGAGATAAATGCTACTCTTGTTGCACACACTGCACCAAACCTTATTGAGAGCATACACCCCGAGCATGCAAAAGAAATACCAGAAAATTCAAGTAAAGTAGAGGATAGCACACATGAGGATGATTCTACTAATATAATCCAATCTACTTCTGTTACTTCTGTTATTGTTGTTCTATGTAATATGCAGGTTACTTCTGAAGAAGGGAAGCTACAAGCTGAAAAACCTGCGTTATCAATTGAAAGTTTTGAGGTACGTACTTCTTCTGAGGAGGACGCTAATGACCATGGTACATATCTGATTTTACAGGAAGAAATTGAGCAACTTTGTGAGTATATTACTGTTTTACTTAATTCTAGTGAGTTACCACCTTGTGCCACAATTGTAGGAGTATGTGATGAATTTTATGCTTATAATTTTGATCATGTGGTGCTGATTACGCATAAGGAACTGATAGCTAGAATATCCCATGCCACTGTTTTGTGCTATATCATATTAAATGAGCCTGTTAGCTTGAATTGTGCTATGGATAAGATTCCTGAAATTTCATCTCTTAAGTCTTTATCTAGCACATATGCCTACTGTTTTAAATTCAATTTATTTGGGGATTATGGTATAGATGGCAAGTTTCCATTTTACAAAATATGCATAACTTGTGATAAACTCGCTGAATTGAAGCTTGTTGTTTTGGACAATCCTAGTTGTATGCAACAGCTTGTTTCATTTGCGGCACCATCAAATTTTTCTGATTTGTGTGATACCAATAGCTTGCTACCTTATTGTTTGAATTTTAGTACATTGACTTGTATTACAAATCAACATATTGTACTTGATGAGTGGAAGTCCATTAAAATTGTGTCACCGTTGTTGGAATGGTTTGATATTGCTTGTTTACAATCTGATGATATGAATGATTTATGCTTGTTGCCAAAACTTGTAGTTTTGCCCTCTCTATGTTATTGAACTTGGTTTACAAAACAAGAGTATTCTTTATCCAAAGATAGGGATAGATATGTGCCTTACTTATATTTGCAAATTAAGTTGCAAACTGAATCGTGTTAATATTTATGTTATATGCTTCTCTTATAATCACATATTGAGTTGCAAAATTTTGAGGAAAGATGCTTTGCTTAAATTTGATTTCCTCATTTGCTGTTATGTAAATAGCATTACGCGAAACCAAACAAACAATGAAATATGGGATATATACATATATGCTATGTACACATTTTTTTTGTTGCTTGTTTCTTCTCTAGCTTGTCCAAAACCGAGGATGGTTTTCCTTCAAGGATGGGAGGAAGCTTCTAAGAGTGCTAGCATTCATCATGCCTTTATATGCTGGAAAGAAGTGTTGAGCTATGCGGATGATTATCAGGACGAGCTAAAAGGTGAGCTTGAGTCGAGGATGACTCAAATTCAAGAAGGGGAGGATGATGGGGACATCGCTACTATGGATACAATCACTCCTGGTTGTACCAACTCCAACACGTCATCCATGGGCAAAGAAGAGAGATATAAAATCCATCACGTTATGGAATCCAATTCGGCCTCCAGATACCAGCCTAAAGTAAAACAAGCATAACTTTTGCATACAGTGTCCGATTGGAGAGTTCTTGTAATTGATTGAAAGCTTACAATGAGACCTTTCAAATGGTCTAGTCTCAGCTTCAGATTCATCGTAGATCAGTCAGAGTCATCGAATTAATACACTACAACACTATTTTGGGCTTTTTCAGGCCTTGTAAGTGTGGGGGGCCCAAGCCCAAGTTGTGTGCACCCCCTTGCTACACACAACCCTAGGACGACCCTCTCATGTCTCTCCCTCTTATATAGTCAGCAGCCGCCGCCTTACACACTTGGATTTTGTTTGATTAGTTTAGCCAAGTGTAAACTTTGAGTTTTCGAGTTGTGCTGGACAGCCACCTTGTCAAGATTTTCAATAGAACCCCAACCTATTTTTGTCTTCATTCATATTCGCAATTTTAGATTGCTTTTACTATTGTTCTTGCTTGTTCTTCGGTTGCTTGCAGGAATTGAACCTTGTGTTCAGATTAATCGTGCCAACGGCAAGATCATTAACCCTCCGGAGTTGGTTTAGCGATTGCTAAGGCGCATCGTCGTCGTACGTTGTAGTCGGATCGTCAAAGACAGTTCCACCAAATCGAAGTTATCGCTCTCATCGAAAGATCGGGATACAACCTTACATCATGAGGTAATACATCTGTTTGTGTAAAATGTTTAAAACATTTGAAGCTCCAGGTTTTATGCGATAATTCTTTTGGTGTTTCAGCTTTAATAAAGTACGTAGTGTTTGATTTTCCAAAAATGGCAACTCAACTTCAAAAGTTATGAAATGTTTCAGAGGGGTCCTACAGACCATTTGAGATTTAAGTGAAATATTTCTATAATTTGTGCTGATTTAAATTTCAGGTTTAAAAATCAGAACAATAACTAGGTTATTCAAAAAGTGTTTTCTTTAAATGCCAAAATTCTAGAAAATCCAAAAAAAATCTAAAATTCATAATAAACTCAAAAATAACTTGGCATTATAACATTTCATTTTGGTGCAAAAATTTGGTATGTTATAGACCTACCCCCTTCAACAAAATCTTGTCCCCGAGATTTGGTAAGCTCAAGGAAGAAGTATGGAAATTCACTCCTAAGACGGTCTTCTCGTTCCCAAGTGGCCTCATCCTCGTTGTGGTTGCTTCACTGGACTTTTAACACCTTGATGGTGCGGTTGTCACTCAGCTTCCTCTAAGATGCGTACTAGGTGTTCTCGATAATAAAGATCGAGTTGCAGATCTGATGAGGACATAGCTACATCGGATACATTCATGGCACCAATGATCAATGACCAACAAAATCCTCCTAGTGATCAGCAACCTTCGACCAACATACAAGGACCAATTACCCGAACTCGTGCGGGACAACTAAATTATCAGGTAAATTCGTTTCTTGGGTTGCATAATTTCACTTTAGAGAACAGACTGCTACCTTATAATATTCTCATACTTAGGAACCTTGGCACGAATTAGTAATGGAGTTTTAATTCGCCAGCACAAGTCATCAAGCAAGGTGGGAATGTGAAAGAATCCAACTCGGTCTCCAAAGTCCAATCTGACATTGAATGGGCATAGATAATGCAAACGGAGTCCGTTTGGGGCATGTGAGCACTTGATCAAAAGATTATCTCATAAACTTTCCAACGGATTTGACCTCACCATCAAATTCATTCTGAGCTAGGAGATATTGTCAAAAAACTCCAACATCGAAAAACAGTCTTCAAATGTCTTGGGTGTTGTGCTACCATTATTTTGGGCTGAGTTCCCATGTAATCAAAGTGGCATGAGTGCACCTCCTAGCAGTCATCTCCTTGGTTAATTAGTGGACAAGCTCCCTTCATTTCTCTTAGGTTTTTGTTTTGAGAATATTTGCCCCATGTGTGGAACTTTATCCTTGTTCTCCTGACTCGGCTAGAGCAGTAGTAAACAAGTTACGAAACCTCAACGTGAGTATGTGCTTCATCCTTGTTCTTTCTAGTTCTTCGATTGTGATGAGGCTAATAGGTGTTTGATCTTTCGGTGAGATGGATAACTATCGATTAGTGGAGACGGCCCTCACAATCCAAGCTACGATCGAAAAATGACCAACGCCAAGCAATCACTGAAACAAACTCCAAATTGTGTTATCAACCGTGCCAAAACCCAGTTGACCTAATCACGAAGATCAATTCTTGCAAGCACTCGAAGAACAAGCAAGAACAAAGCAAAAGCAATATGAAATTGCAAATATAATTGAAGTATTGATGTGGGGTTTCAAAGCACGGTATTGCTGTTGATCACGCTGAAAAGAGAATACCAAATAGTTTCACCAAGGAAAACTACAACTAAACAAAACCCAAGTAATTTTGGGGGACTTCCTAGCTATATATAGGTAAAAAAGAAGGGGGATTCGTGAAGAGGAACGCGGTATGCTACGCTAGCACAAAAAAAAAATCTACCGCGAAACCAGAAAGCTGCTCGCAAGAAGGGGATCATAGATAAGATTACCACTAGACGCGCAGTTGCGGAATCCTTCGCGCGTCGATGTAGTGGATCGTCCTCGCCGCAGTCGTTGCGTCGATGTAGTGGATCGTCCTCGCCTTGCCGTGGATCGTCCTCCCATGCCGCAGTCGCAGCAGCGTCACCGCAGTAGTCCACACGTCCAGAGATGGAACGCCGTGCGTCGGTGTGCAAGCACCTGGTCGCTCGGCAGGGGCAGCGAGAGAAGTAGGCAAGGGTTTCGAGTGAATCACTCCTAAACCGTGGGAAAGCACACCTGCGCCTCCTCCTCCCCTCCTTATATAGCCACGAGATGAAACCTAAACTAGGGCCCATCGTGCTAAGCCCACGAGGTTCATTAATGACGGATCCAATCCAAATTAATGCGTCCCGACCATTAAGTGTGTGACCTGCAGGTTCACATACGTTTGGACATGGATTCGAAAACTCCTTTTCAATCCAATAGTTGGTAGTGGCTTCTTGCAAAGTATACCAACTCCCAAACATACTATGATCAAATCGATGTAACCTATCAAAAGTACTCATGTAATAATCCCTTTGCCAAGTATATGAAGATTGATCTCAAGGCGAGAAGCATGTCATCCTTTGATGATTCAATCCATCTCTCGTATCGTGATATATTAATAAGTTGTGATTGACTCCTCAATCACGGCATGGCCATGCACTTCCTTAATCATATCACACGAGTGGCCTTGTCATATATCTCCGTTTCATTGGAGTGGCAAATTCCATCTTGATTTGCTTACTTCCCTCCGCACGTTTCATAGTAAACATGAAAGCTACCTTTATAACTATCCGGTTAGGAAGTAGTGTTTGATAGCCCCAAGGAAAACTATTACACATGTAGGGAATATGACAATCTCGGTCTAAGGATCATACATCTACTAGGTATGAGATACACGATGACACATAAGAATGAAACATTCTCGCAGTGTCCCATTATGGGTCTATCTAACCCATGTTCTTCAACATGCGTCCACAATGTATAGATGATATCTCCATATCCCATGATCTATGAAGCATGATCATCGATCACTACATGTGCCGATCTATTCATCGTTGTCCTATACGATGATATCCGATCGTAGATATTTATCGAATTACATCATTAAGTAAAGAGCTTCATAAGCAAGTCACATACTTGTTGATCAATACAATGATATACATTCATTGGACCAATAATCATATTATTATTCATAAACATAGTCATGTTACAATCATCTAAATGATTGCCTCAAGGGCATAACACTAACAATCTCCCACTTGCACTTGAGTCAATCAATTAAGTATCTAATACCAATAGACCTTGTGTGCGCCTCATGCTTAGGTCGTGGCGTTGGCTTTGTCAACGGATCGGCCATCTTGGCTTCCGTATGTACTTTGCATATTCTCACGCCACCTCTATCCACAATCTCGCGAATAAGGTGAAAGCGGCGGAGTATGTGTTTAGACTTCGATGTGATCTAGGCTCTTTAGCTTGTGCAATGGCACCACTATTATCACAATAGATGTCCATTGGACTAGAGGCACTAGCGACCACACCAAGCTCGTGATAAACTTCTTAATCCACACAGCTTCCTTTGCGGCCTCCGGCCGCAATGTACTCCTTCGTCAGAGAGTCGGCCACCGTGTTTTGCTTGGAACTCTTCCACCATCGCTCCTCCATTAAGTGTAAACACAAACCCGGATTGCGATCGAAAATCATCTTTGTCGGTTTGGAAGCTTGCATCGGTGTAACCCTTTGCAACCAGATCTTCCTCACCTCCAAAACAAGGAACATACCCTTAGTTCTTCTCAAGTACTTCAGATATTTTTACGGCTATCCAATGACCATCACGGGATCCGCTTGGTATCCGCTCGTGACACTTAGAGCATATGAGACATCCGGGCGTGTACAGATCATGGCATACATAATAGACCCAATAGTGAAGCATATGGAATCTTGCTCATCCTATCTCGCTCATCGATGTCGAAGGACACCGATTCTTGCGAGATCGATGCCATGTGACATTGGCATGAAACCTCTCTTGGATTCATGCATATTGAACCTTTTCAATATCTTGTCAATGTACGTTTCGACTTAATCCAATTAACCTTTTGATCTATCTCTATAGATTTTTATGCCCAAGATATAGCATGCTTCTCCCAAGTCCTTCATTGAGAAACTCCTTTTCAATGAAGTCTTAACATCTTCAAGCATAGGAATGTCATTCCCGATCAATAATATGTCATCCACATACAAAATCGTAAATACAAGTGCGCGCCCCACTAGCCTTCTTGTAAACACAAGGCTCTTCTTCATTTTTGATAAAGTCAAAACCTTTGACTACTTCATCAAAACGAATGTTCCAACTCCGAGATACTTGCTTTAACCCATAAATGGATCTTTGAAGCTTGCATACCCTTTTAGCATATTTAGGATCAACAAAACCTTCAAAGTTGTATCATGTATACATCCTCGTAAAGATTCCCATTAAGGAATCTTTGTTTTGACATCCATCCGCCATATTTCATAATCAAAATATGCAAGAATAGCTAAAATGATCCGGACAGACTTGAGCATGGCTACCGGTGAGAAAGTTTCATCATAGTCAACTCCTTGAACTTGTTTGAAACCCTTTGCCACCAACCGTGCCTTATAGATCTGAACATTTCCATCTACGTCTATCTTTTTCTTGAAAATCCATTTGCACTCAATGGTTTTACACCATCGAGAGTCGACCAAGTTCCAAACTTGATTGTCATGCATGGATTGAATTTCGGATCTCATGGCTTCAAGCCATTTTTCGGAGTTTGGGTCCATCATTGCTTCTTCATAAGTCGTGGGCTCATCATTGTCCAACAATAATATGTCACTCCCATATCTTATAGGTACATGACGTGGCCTCCCCGACCTACGTGGGGCTGGAGTCTCTTCCACAAAGTTGTACAACTCTTTGTACATCTTGTGAAGGTTGATGGTAGCTTGAACATATTCATGTGATTCTCGAACTTCATCAAGATACACATCACTCCTCGATTTCTTTTGAAAGAAACTCTTTGTCCAAAAGACACCATTTTGAGCAACAAAACTTTGTTCTCGTTTCTTTTGTAAAAGTAATATCCTTTTGTTTCTTTAGGATACCCCACAAAAAAGCATTTTTCTGATTTAGGTGCGAGTTTATCTGATTGTAAACGTTTTACATAAGCCTCACATCACCATATCTTGAGAAATGACAACATGGGTCTTCTCCCAGTCCATATCTCATATGGCGTCTTTTCAACGGATTTTGATGGGACCCTATTCAAAGTGAACGCAGCTGTCTCTAGAGCGAAACCTCAAAAGGATAATGGCAGATCTGTTTGGCTGATCATTGACCGAACCATATCTAATAAAGTTCGGTTACGTCGTTCAGACATGCCATTCCATTGAGGCGTTCCTGGCGGAGTAAGTTGCGGAACGATTCTACATTGCTTTAGATGATCACCAAACTCTTGGCTCAAGTATTCGCCACCACGATCGGATCGTAAGTGTTTTATTGTTTTGCCAAGTTGATTTTGTACTTCGTTCAAACTCTTTGAACCTTTCAAAAGTTTGATTTATGCCTCATTAAATAGATATATCCATATCTACCAAGTCATCGATAAAAGTTACAAAAAGCATGAAACCCACCCCTAGCAATCGAGCTCATTGGTCCACATACATCCGTATGTACTAGGGCCAATAATTCACTTGCTCTCTCACTAAAATCTGTGAAAGGGCTTTTGTCATCTTGCCAAGTAAACAAGATTCACATGTTTCAAATGATTCAAAATCAAATGAGGTTAGAAGTCCATCACCATGGAGCTTCTTCATGCGCTTCTCATTTATATGACCTAGCGACAATGCCACAAAAGGTAGGGTTCAAATCATTAGGCCGATGCCTTTTACATTAATATTATAGATGTGTTTTTCTTTGAGTTCAAGGACGTACAACCTATCCACCATGGGGCAACGACCATAATACATATCATTCAAAAATATCGAACAAACAAAGTTCTTTATTCGAAATCATAACCTTCATGTTCCAAACAAGAAGATGAAATAATGTTTCTACTCAAAGATGGAACAAAATAACAATTATTAAGTTCTAAAACTAATCCTCAAGGCAAATGCAATGGGTATGTGCCAGCAGCAAGACCAAAGAACTCTTGCTTTATTCCCCACGCGAAGATCCACTTCTCCTTTTGCCAAGTCTCTACTCTTTATCACCCTACAACGAATTGCAAATGTGAGCAACCGAACCGGTATCATATACCCATGAGTGAGTGAAGAAGTAGCAAGATTAATTTCTATAACATTAATACGAAGTGGAAACCACATTTCCATTCTTCTTATCCGCCAGTACTTTTAGCGTAGCCCGCTTCCAATGCCCCGATTTCTTGCAATAGAAGCATTGGGTATCGGTTGAGGGCCAACTTTAAGCACGAAGCTTAGTTTTGAGGCTTGCGATCTTATCTTGAGCCTTGCCCTTGCCCTTGCCCTTGCCCTTGCTCTTTCCGTTCCCCACCTTAGCCTTCCTCTTTTTGAAAGCGGTTGTTTTCTCAACCATCATCACATGATTGGGTTTTTCTTAATGCTTTCTCGGCAGCCTTGAGCATCCCATGTAGCTCGGTTAGGCTCTTCTCCATGCTATTCATATGAAAATTCATAATGAATGGCTCAAAGCTCTGAGACAGACGGAGAATAACTTCGTGGCCAAACCGAGGCTAAGGGGAAACTCAAGTTTTTCCAATCTCCCAATGTAACCAATCATCTTGATCACATGAGGATCGACCGGATCGCCTTGACCGACTTACAAGCAAATAAAAGCTTTGAGATACCATACCTCTCAGCTCTTGCTTGATTCCCAAACATGCCCTTCAAGCCTACAATCATATTGTAAGCATCCCGGTCCTCATATTGCTTTTGGAGCTCGAGTCCATGGTGACTAGCATGAGATAGTGACTCTCTGAAGCATTAACATGCTTTTCATATTCAACCTTCAAATTGTGAGCACATTTTGGTTTGGTTCATCAGAATTAGATTCTCTAGAACATAGTCCTTCTTTTCATGCTTGAGAACAATTCTCGGGTTGCGATACCAATCAACAAAATTAGTTCCATTCAGTTTTCCCTTTCCAAAACCGATCTCAAAGCAAAACCAGTGTAGCAGGAGTAGGAGAAGGTGCCATTGAACTACAACAAAAACATGCAAAGATTCTAAGCACTATGTTTATGTAAAACTTTTATTAAACTTTTAATTAAAGACACTTCTATTTTATGTCCCTTTTATAGACACATAGTGAGTATTCAAGATCCATATTCATCAAACACTAGTGAGCTTTGGCATCACTGCTAGAAATTTAATGACATAGGTAAGCAACACCTTTGCTAATTACATCATATGTAACTCTTGTTTGTTGAGTATGAAAACAAGTAATTAATGCCTCCATCAACTTGACTCATGGCCAGGTCAACCTGCCCCAAGGGCTCACATGAGGAGGAGCACTTCCGTATCTGGGTGCCAATTAAGAAACCGCCTCATGTGTGTTTTCCTAGACACCACTTGTCTTGTATAGGTTCCTTCATTATGAAATCAAATCCCAACCACTTATGTCCTCAAGCCCAAAACCGTTTTGATAGCTTGATTAAATCTACCATTGTTATGCGTGATGTGTCCAACACATCCCTATCATCTATTGAGATAGCCATTGATATACTACTTTGGCAGTCATATCAATAACGATCTAAATTCTTGATAGGTGCAACAATTGGATGGACAATTTGATTTAAAATTTTAACTATAGGGATGAACAAAGATTACTATGAACATGGCATCACATGCAATGAGCATAAAGAAAATAGCAAGGATTAAACACACATCCACGTAAAATCAAAATAAGTGTGAAATAGCATGGCCCTTAGCATTAAGATCTCCATCATCATGCTTGTTTGTTCACCTAGCCACCTTGCTTGATTTGTTCACCTAGCCATCTTGCTTGATACCATCGTCTTCATCATTATGGATGCAACTCCTTACAACTTTTGATAATGAATTTTACATGAGGGTTTGAAGCATCACAAGTCGACACGCAGTCGTCATACAATTTAAATAGCCTTATGGCTTGACACAAGACGCAGCCATGTGGAAATTACATGCATCACATACACATAGGCCATACCATTTCACATAATTCCTGCAAAAACGAGTTAAACAAAAGCAACCCTACGACTCCGGTCCGAGGGGCGCGCAGCCCGCAGGTCAGGCGCGCCACATGGTGGCGGTCCATTGGCGGTCGTGGCGGGGTCAAGGCGAGCCACGCGCAGCGGTCTTCGACATTGAAAACGCCTCAAAATTTCCACGGATCAAGCAGATTGACCCAATCCGATCTAATATGATTGGCTTGGTCCCATATGGATACGTTTGAAACCACGATGGCGGTAACCCGGCCGGTAAGGGTAACGTCGTACCATGAACGGACTTACCCAAATCAATATTGAATCTGTTTGCGCTACCATGGATCACCAGATTGACCCAATCCAACTCAATCGATTGGCTTGGTCCCATATGGATACGTTTGAAACCACGATGGCGGTAACCCGATCGGTAAGGGTAACGTCGTACCATGAGCGGACTCACCCAAATCAAGATTGAGTCGGTTTGCACTTTCCTCAAACCCTAAACCGATCGATCTCATCGATGGCTGCCGTCACCAATTCATCACATGAACTGGCTGAACATGTAATAGATCCAATCTACTAACCTTACACATCATATGTGCAACATCCGGATCACAAAACTATACGAGATGGCTCTGATACCACTGAAGAGGAACGCGGTATGCTACGCTAGCACAAAAAAATCTACCGCGAAACCAGAAAGCTACTCGCAAGAAGGGGATCATAGATAAGATTACCACTAGACGCAGCGATTCGCGGAATCCTTCCAGCGTCGATGTAGTGGATCGTCCTTGCCGCGATCGTTGCGTCGATGTAGTGGATCGTCCTCGCCTTGCCGTGGATCGTCCTCCCACGCCGCTTGATCGCGCAGCAGCGTCACCATGAGAGTCCACACGTCCAGAGATTGAACTCCGTGCGTCGGTGTGCAAGCACCTGGTCGCTCGGCAGGGGCAGCGAGAGAAGTAGGCAAGGGTTTCGAGTGAATCACTCCTAAACCGTGGGAAAGCACACCCTGCGCCCTCCCTCCTCCCCTCCTTATATAGCCACGAGATGAAACCCTATGTAACATTTGTGTTTTTCTCTCAGTATCAACTTTCTTCATCTGTGTTTTGGGGAGGGCCAGTAAGTGGAATTGTAGGCTGTCAATTCTATTGGTGTGGGAGGAAAGAATGGAGCACTTATCCACCTATTTTTTTTTTTCCTCCCCAACCGAATCCTCCCCATTTTCTTTGTCATTCGGCAGCCCTCTTTTCCCCCAACCGAACCAGCCTTTTTCTTGGAGTCTCCTCCCACCTTTGCTCTCCCCAACCAGCAGCTGCAGCAAGGGAGCCATGGCCTCCTCCTCCTCCTCCTCCCTCCAAGGCCGGTGAAGAAGCTCCCCCATCCCCTTTGGCGGCGCTGCAGCAGCCCATCCTCCCCAACTCGGCAGCAACTCCTCCTCTCCTTCCATCTCCCTCTTTGGTAAGGGCTTTACCCCATGGATTTTTCTTGTGAGCTCAGATCTGAGTCTCCTAGGCAGTATAGAGGTGGTTCTAGGGTTCTAGAGTTGAAAATTTTGGAGGAAACTAGTTCTATTGGAAGGAAGGTTATTTCCTGTTTTCGGGCAGATTTGTGGTCTGTCTTGCAGCGCGTGTTTGGAGTTCTTGCACTGGTCTAGTGCTTGGCCGGCAGTAGAGGTTGTTGTAGATCTTCCTCCCCTCTTTAATTTGACTACAAGAACTCGAAAATCCATTAAGCCAATTAAAAGTTATGGGTATTCTTCTACCTGCTGTCCAAAATGGGTGAATCTGGGAGCAGGAAGATTGATCTGTGTTTTGAGCCATGTGCAAGCCGAATTAATTTTTGTGGTTGCCTAGAGAAGTGTAGAGCATTTCCTGTAGTTTCTGAATATGTACTTGTTTGTGTGATTTCGAGTTAGGAATCAAAAGTTATGATTATTCCAACTTGCTGTCCAGGAAGTGATGTTTTCTGGAAGTCCAGGTTTATGGGCTGTGTTTAAAGGGCTTGTTGAGGGCTTAAGCCCTAGCTCCTATTTAAGGGGCTGTAAGATATCTCTAGATGGGTCTCTTATGCTCATTTAAAGTATAATAACATGAATTTTGGATTAGCCAAATTAAAGTTACGCTAGTTTTAGCGGTCGCTGTCCCATATTGAATTCTTGGCAGATTGGGCAGTTTTGAGTATAGAGCGTCTCTGCGTATTTTTGAAGTAAGATTGTTGCATGTTTGAGTCGTATTTGCAAATGTGTTTTCCTTGCAGGTGGAGTAGCCTCGGGTGCGGCTTCCTCGTCGCATCACCCCGCTCCTCGCGGGTAGAGGCAAGTGTGAAGCGGCATCCCCGGCTCGATGCCGGGTGTCGCCTCTTCTTTCTCTTTCTCTTTTGAATGGTTGATTTAAACAGAGACATAATTGGTGCAATGAATAAGCTTGAATTAATGCAATAAGTAAGTTAAAGTGATGCAAATTATTTATGCGATTTGCATTTATGCATTCATAAAAGAAGAGGTGTCCCATTTTGATGCGGGCCTCGGTGTTCACGCGTTGTGAACACAAAGACCTACCTCGTAGTTCCATACCTTTAGAGTATGGGAGCGAGTCGAGAAGTGTAGGCACCCTCCACGGGATGGGGATGAGGGCACACCGACGGTGTGCACCCGCAATACCGATATGAGCTCCATAAAAAAAAAAAAAGCATGCATGTGCATATCATTGACATAGTTGGAGAAAGAGTTGTATGAAATGAGTTAAAATGATGAGTTGTGAGTTATTACTTACATGTTCAAATTGTTTATTGTAGTATTGAAAAAATTTAGCTATGTTGCTATTTGCCTGTCACTTCACCTTCTTTGAGTATCGAACTCACTCTTGTTGCTTGTTGTTTATTTTAGGTTCCTCCCGAGCGACGTCATGGGGTTTGGGCTAGAACTTCACTCACGTCATTCTCCTTTGTAGCTCAAACTGTTGGGATACCTTTCTTTTGGTCAGTGTTAGTGGTAGAACATGCTTTTGTCTAGTTAGGTTGTAAGTAATTAATGGGATTATGTGTGTCCAGTGTTTGGCTCCCTAATTTGTGATATTGGTTACCCTTTGAATGTTGTTATTCCTCTTGAAGTTATGCTTAAATTGCTTATGTTTACTTAGGAGCATGAGGTTGATTGATGTCATGACCCTTTGTGAATCTTACTTGTTGTTGTTACTAGATGATATATTGTGTCCTTTTTGTCTGCATTGTGTGGATGTCCTAGATTTAGGAAGGTTCTCACTAAATTTTTTTATTTTATTTTTTTATTTTGTTTTGTGTCTTGGTGGTGGTTCGTATGTTGAGGGTGTAGCATCCGGGGCACAGGTGTCCGGGTGTTACAGTTGGTATCAGAGCGGGCATTAGGTCCGTGGTTTATGAATTTAGCAAATTACTCTAGAGTAAACTAAAACTTGACATAGGTTGGTGAAGTAATTAAAATTTTGACACACATTGGAGCACAGTAGGGAGGGTATGGTAATGCATTGCATCGCGCTTGTATGTTCTATGTGCTTATTGTCATTGCTATTCTGAGGCTTGAGTGGTTCTTTTGTGTGGTTGTGGTAGCTATGCCAAGGGGTAGAGGCCGTGGTCGTGGTGGCCGTGGCAGAGGTGGGAGGCACCCATCTCGTGTGGACGTTGAGTCAGTCGCTGAGGGGAGCGGCTCGCTCAATGCCCCTCATTGATTCATCTCGATTGCCGGATGGGCGGTGGTGTAGGGGTAGATGCTGGCTGCGGCTCTGCTCCAAGCTTTGCAGAGAGAGGTCCAGGAGCTACGTCAGCAGGTTCAGACGGCCCCTGCGGCTGTGCCTCCCCCTGCAGGAGTCCCTGTTGTGGCTCCGGTTGTGCCGGATGTCAGGATGAGCCTACGGGAGTGGATGTCTCTTCGACTCGACACCTTTGATGGTGCGGGTACGCCAGTCCAGGCGGCGGACTGGTTGCGTTATATGGAAAGACAATTCGGAGTCTTGGAGATGACTTCCCTCGAAGGTTCGGTTTGTGGCCTTCGGTGAAGGGCAGGTGATATTTGGTGGGAGGCGTCCTTCTGCGAGGACCCCAGAAGGGTAGTCACTTGGGAGGACTTCACGGGCATTTTCAAGCTAAGTATTACCCGAGTCCTTCACGGAGAGGATGGAGTCTTCCTTGACCACTCTCTCAAGGAAGAGGTCGGTGGTGAGTATGAGGCGGAATTCAATGGTATTGTCCGCTTCATACCATTATGTGAAAATGATCGAGAGAAGGCTCGAAGGTTGAAGGGCCTCAATCAGAATTTAGGGTGGTCATGGGGCCACAGGTCCCCGTAGCTTTGCCTCCGTGGTTGAGCAAGCTAGGGCATGGAGCTCAAATGGAGCTCTCAAAAGAGAAGCTCAATTCTGGTGGGTCTGGAGCTCCTGTGGCCGATGGTGGCCAGAAGAGGAGTTTCGGTGGAGGAGGTGGGTCTTTCCAACGACCTGCTTCCAAGAAGTTCAGGGGGGGACAAGGTTCCTCCTCGGGGCCAAAGCAAAGCAATCTCGGTCGTCGGCTTTGTCCACCCAAATGAGTGGCCTCTCGCCGGCCCGGCAAGGCCTCATGTGCTTCAAGTGCGGTCTTTGGGCACCGTCTTTGCAGAGTGTTCTTGGGTGGCGAGTGCCACCATTGTGGTCGTTCCGCCATATGGGGCGCGTTGCGGTCGAACCCCAACAACATTATCAAGTGGAGTCGACCATTCCTCCTCCGACTCGGATCGCCTCGTCCAGAGGGTCACCAGATGATGGCTGCAGCTCCCGCTTCCTCGACCTCTGTGTGGGCACCGCCTCGGCTTCGGCATTCTCACCATCGGCTCCTCCTTTGGTGGTCGCACCACCTCCTGTTGCTGGCGCCACCTCGGCAGGTGTTGGGGCTCCCACCGCCCAAGCACCACCAGAGTTTACGCCTGCCGCCGCCGAGTCGGCCGGACGTCGGATTTGGTCACAGTACTTTACTTGTGGATTGATTGATGCTTTTGTTCTCTTTGATTCAGTGCATCCTATTCTTTTGTGTCGATCGAGTTTGCGGAAGGGCTAAATTGGGGATGCGATGTATTGCCAAGTCTGTGGTGGTTACTTCTCGGGTGGGCTTATTTGAGTTCGATGGTATGCGGGTTGTGTTATCACCATTGATGATGAAGACTTCGTGCTAATCGACGGTTATTCAAATGGCCTCGTTTGATGTCATCACAGGTATGGATTGGCTACATCATTATCGTGCTAAGATTTGTTATTCTTCGAAGGCGACGCCTTACAGTGCTCCCTCGGGAGTGGAATTGGTCTTCAGGTAGTGTTCCATCAAGCTCTCTCTTCATGTTGTCTAGTTTGTTTCCTAACCGTCGTATGTTGAAGTCGGGGTGCTTTGGGCACTATTAGAAAATTCAAGTTCGTGTTGGTCATCGAGGAGATCCTGTGGTGAGGGAATTTGTTGATGTGTTCCCGGAGGAGTTGCGGTTTGCCACCAAAGAGAGATGTGGATTTTGAATTGATCTTATTCGGGCACTCGGCCCATATCTTTGTCTCCGTATCGCTTGGCTCGTCCTTTTCAAGAGGCGAAGAAGCAATTGGATGATCGCTAGCTAAGGGGTTGATCCGGTGAAGTGTGTCACCTTGGGAGCGCCTGTTCTTTTGTTGCTAAAAGGATGGGGTTGGCGTTTGTGTATTGACTACGCGCTCTTAATTTGGTGACGATCAAGAATAAGTACCCTCTACCTCGGATTGAAGACTTGTTTGACCAATTAAAGGGAGCAAAGGTGTTCTCTAAGATTGATCTTCAATCGGGTATAATCAAATTCGTGTGAGGAGCAAGATATTGAGAAGGCTGCTTTCTCCACTAGGTATGGGCATTATGAGTTTAAGGTTATGTCTTTTGGACTAACCAATGCCCTCATTGTTTTCATGGAAATGATGAACAGGTTGCTTCATGAGTATCTTGATGATTTTGTGGTGGTGTTCATCGATGATATACTCATCTATTCCAAGTCGTAAGAGGATCATGCTCATCATTTGAGACTTGTACTCCGTTTGTTGAGGAGAACCAACTCTTTGCCAAAGCGAAGAAGTGTGAGTTCGGATATCGAGGTGGGTTTTCTTGGTCATATCATCAATCGGGAGGGTATCTCTGTCGATCCTAGGAAGATCTCTGATTGTGGTGGGAGAGACCGTCTAATGTCAAAGAAGTGCGTAGTTTCCTTGGGTTAGTGGCTACTACGGCGTTTTGTTCAGATTTCTCAATCATTGCCAAGCCATTATCTCGATTGACTCGTAAAGGGTCAAATTCGAGTGGATCGCTTTCGGTGTGAGAGCGGTTTTCATCCTGAAGGAAAAGCGGTATCGCTCCTGTTCTCACCCTTCCCGAGCCGGAGAGCGTTTCTTTGTGTATTCGATGCTTCTCTGGTGGGCCTCGGTGTGTGCTTATGCAAGGGGCAAAGTCATTGCTTATGCATCAAGGCGATTGAAAAAGCATGAGCGAATTACCCAACTCATGATCTTGAGCTTGCGCAGATGGTCTTCGCCTTGAAGATTTGGCGGCATTACTTGTATGGCGAGTCATGTGATATCTTCACAGATCATAAAAGCCTCAAGTATATCTTCACTCGTAAAGATTTGAATTTAAGGCAAAGAAGGTGGTGGAATTGATCAAAGATTATGATCTTACAATTCGGTATCATCCGCAAGGCAAATGTTGTGGCGGATGCTCTCGATCGAAAAGCATCGCCTCCGCTCTCGATTGTCTTATTGCCGATCTTGAGCATATGGGAATCTCGTTTGGTTTTGCTTGGCGCTATGCGCGCTGAAACCCAACTTATTCGAAATCGACCATTCTGGCGTGTGCGTGAGGCACGGCATGATCGCTGCTTGGCGGTGATTAAGCGCATTCTTGAGGGCAAGTCCGGGATTTCAGTTTGGATGTGGATGGTGCATCTGCGATTTAAGGGCCGCCTTTGTGTACCCCAAAAGTCTCTAGTCAAGGGTGACATCCTAAAGGAAGCTCATCGCATTACCCGATACGGTTCACCCTGGTGAGACTAAAATGTATCGGGATCCAAAAAGAATTTACGGTGGAAAAGAATGAGGGTCGACATTGCTCAAGTATGTAGCGACTTGTGGGATATGTCGAAGGTGAAGGTGAACATAAGCGACCATTGGATTGCTCCAACCTTTGGAGATTCTGTTTGGCCACAGGATGACATATCCATGGATTTCGTGGTTGGCCTACCTCGTACTCGACGAGGAAAGGATGCTATCTGGGTTATTGTGGACCGTCTCGGCAAGTCCGCTCACTTCCTTCCCATTCGCACAACAAATTCAGCAAGTGACTTGGCTCCTATTTATGTGCGGGAAGTAGTGAGACTTCACGGCGTGCCCAAGACCATCATCTCGATCGTGATGCCAAGTTTGTCTCCAAGTTCGGGAGAGTCTGCAGAGTGCTTTAGGCACATAACCGCCTTAGCATCGCTTTCCATCCGCAAACCGATGGGCAATCCGAGCGTACCATTCGGACCTTGGAGGACATGCTTAGATCTTGTGTGCTAGCTTGGAAAGGTAGTGGGAAGATCATCGGCTCTTCTGAGTTTGCTTATAACAATAGCTTCCATGCAAGTATCCGAGCAGCTCCTATGAGGTACTTTATGGGCGTAAGTGCCGCTTCGCCCTATCTTTGGGATGCGATGGGGAAAGATCAATTCTTGGTCCAGTTAGGTACAGCAGACGGTTGATCGAGTGGCGGAGGTGCGGCACAACCTCCTTGCGGCTCGAGTAGATGTAAAAGTTATCTTGATGTGAGGAGGCGGGATCGGAGTTTGAGGTGGGGACAATGTCTGTTGAGAGTGTCTCCCACTAAGGGCGTGGTTCGATTTGGTGCGAAGGGAAGCTTAGCCCAAGGTTTGTTGGGCCGTTTCCTATTATTGCCCGAGTAGGGAAGGTAGCCTATCGGTTGCATCTTCCGGATTCTATGCAAGGAGTGCATAATGTCTTTCATGTCTCCATGTTGAGAAAGTACCTTCATGACCCAGATTTGGTTGTTCCGCTTGAGTCATTGGTGATTGATCAGGATCTCACCTTCGAGTCTCGACCGGTCCAGATTCGGGAGAATCGAGCGGGTATTGAAGAACAAGGCGCTGAAGTTTGTCAAAGTCTTGTGGTCGAATCAATCTGAGCGAGAAGCAACTTGGGAGCTGGAGTCTCACATGCGTGAGAAGTTTCCCAATTTATTTCTAGCAGGTTTGTGATGTGTTTATCTTCTGCGAATTATTCTTTTCGACTTGTCATCGTTCGGAGAATTCGGGGTCGAATTCTATTAAGTGGGGAAGAGTGTAACATTTGTGTTTTCTCTCAAGATCAACTTTCTTCATCTGTGTTTTGGGAGGGCCAGAAGTGGAATTGTAGGCTGTCAATTCTATTGGTGTGGGAGGAAAGAATGGAGCACTTATCCACCTATTTTTTTTTCCTCCCCAACCGAATCCTCCCCATTTTCTTTGTCATTCGGCAGCCCTCTTTTCCCCCAACCGAACCAGCCTTTTTCTTGGAGTCTCCTCCCACCTTTGCTCTCCCCAACCAGCAGCTGCAGCAAGGGAGCCATGGCCTCCTCCTCCTCCTCCTCCCTCCAAGGCCGGTGAAGAAGCTCCCCCATCCCCTTTGGCCGGCGCTGCAGCAGCCCATCCTCCCCCAACTAGGCAGCAACTCCTCCCTCTCCTTCCATCTCCCCTCTTTGGTAAGGGCTTTACCCCCATGGATTTTTCTTGTGAGCTCAGATCTGAGTCTCCTAGGCAGTATAGAGGTGGTTCTAGGGTTCTAGAGTTGAAAATTTTGGAGGAAACTAGTTCTATTGGAAGGAAGGTTATTTCCTGTTTTCGGGCAGATTTGTGGTCTGTCTTGCAGCGCGTGTTTGGAGTTCTTGCACTGGTCTAGTGCTTGGCCGGCAGTAGAGGTTGTTGTAGATCTTCCTCCCCTCTTTAATTTTAGTACAAGAACTCGAAAATCCATTAAGCCAATTAAAAGTTATGGGTATTCTTCTACCTGCTGTCCAAAATGGGTGAATCTGGGAGCAGGAAGATTGATCTGTGTTTTCGAGCCATGTGCAAGCCGAATTAATTTTTGTGGTTGCCTAGAGAAGTGTAGAGCATTTCCTGTAGTTTCTGAATATGTACTTGTTTGTGTGATTTCGAGTTAGGAATCAAAAGTTATGATTATTCCAACTTGCTGTCCAGGAAGTGATGTTTTCTGGAAGTCCAGGTTTATGGGCTGTGTTTAAAGGGCTTGTTGAGGGCTTAAGCCCTAGCTCCTATTTAAGGGGCTGTAAGATATCTCTAGATGGGTCTCTTATGCTCATTTAAAGTATAATAACATGAATTTTGGATTAGCCAAATTAAAGTTACGCTAGTTTTAGCGGTCGCTGTCCCATATTGAATTCTTGGCAGATTGGGCAGTTTTGAGTATAGAGCGTCTCTGCGTATTTTTTGAAGTAAGATTGTTGCATGTTTGAGTCGTATTTGCAAATGTGTTTTCCTTGCAGGTGGAGTAGCCTCGGGTGCGGCTTCCTCGTCGCATCACCCCGCTCCTCGCGGGTAGAGGCAAGTGTGAAGCGGCATCCCCGGCTCGATGCCGGGTGTCGCCTCTTCTTTCTCTTTCTCTTTTGAATGGTTGATTTAAACAGAGACATAATTGGTGCAATGAATAAGCTTGAATTAATGCAATAAGTAAGTTAAAGTGATGCAAATTATTTATGCGATTTGCATTTATGCATTCATAAAAGAAGAGGTGTCCCATTTTGATGCGGGCCTCGGTGTTCACGCGTTGTGAACACAAAGACCTACCTCGTAGTTCCATACCTTTAGAGTATGGGAGCGAGTCGATAAGTGTAGGCACCCTCCACGGGATGGGGATGAGGGTGCACACCGACGGTGTGCACCCGCAATACCGATATGAGCTCCATAAAAAAAAAAAAAGCATGCATGTGCATATCATTGACATAGTTGGAGAAAGAGTTGTATGAAATGAGTTAAAATGATGAGTTGTGAGTTATTACTTACATGTTCAAATTGTTTATTGTAGTATTGAAAAATTTTAGCTATGTTGCTATTTGCCTGTCACTTCACCTTGTTGAGTATCGAACTCACTCTTGTTGCTTGTTGTTTATTTTAGGTTCCTCCGAGCGACGTCATGGGGTTTGGGCTAGAACTTCACTCACGTCATTCTCACTGTAGCTCAAACTGTTGGGATACCTTTCTTTTGGTCAGGTGTTAGTGGTAGAACATGCTTTTGTCTAGTTAGGTTGTAAGTAATTAATGGGATTATGTGTGTCCCAGTGTTTGGCTCCCTAATTTGTGATATTGGTTACCCTTTGAATGTTGTTATTCCTCTTGAAGTTATGCTTAAATTGCTTATGTTTACTTAGGAGCATGAGGTTGATTGATGTCATGACCCCTTTGTGAATCTTACTTGTTGTTGTTACTAGATGATATATTGTGTCCTTTTTGTCTGCTGTGTGGATGTCCTAGATTTAGGGAAGGTTCTGCCGAAATTTTTTTTTTTTTTTTTTTTTTATTTTGTTTTGTGTCTTGGTGGTGGTTCGTATGTTGAGGGTGTAGCATCCGGGGCACAGGGTGTGCCGGGGTGTTACACCCTAAACTAGGGCCCATCAGCGTGCTAAGCCCACGAGGTTCATTAATTACGGATCCAATCCAAATTAATGCGTCCCAGCCCATTAAGTGTGTGACCCTGCAGGTTCACATACGTTTGGACATGGATTCGGAAAACTCCTTTTCAATCCAATAGTTGGTAGTGGCTTCTTGCAAAGTATACCAACTCCCAAACATACTATGATCAAATCGGACAGAACCTATCAAAAGTACTCATGTAATAATCCCTTTGCCAAGTATATGAAGATTGATCTCAAGGCGAGAAGCATGTCATCCTTTGATGATTCAATCCATCTCTCGTATCCGTGATATATTAATAAGTTGTGATTGACTCCTCAATCACGGCATGGCCATGCACTTCCTTAATCATATCACACGAGTGGCCTTGTCATATATCTCCGTTTCATTGGAGTGGCAAATTCCATCTTGACTGCTTACTTCCCTCTGCACGTTTCATAGTAAACATGAAAGCTACCTTTATAACTATCCGGTTAGGAAGTAGTGTTTGATAGCCCCAAGGAAAACTATTACACATGTAGGGAATATGACAATCTCAGGTCTAAGGATCATACATCTACTAGGTATGAGATACACTGATGACACATAAGAATGAAACATTCTCGCAGTGTCCCATTGCGGGTCTATCTAACCCATGTTCTTCAACATGCGTCCACAATGTATAGATGATATCTCCATATCCCATGATCTATGAAGCATGATCATCGATCACTACATGTGCTGATCTATTCATCGTTGTCCTATACGATGATATCCGATCAGAGATATTTATCGAATTACATCATTAAGTAAAGAGCTTCATAAGCAAGTCACATACTTGTTGATCAATACAATGATATACATTCATTGGACCAATAATCATATTATTATTCATAAACATAGTCATGTTACAATCATCTAAATGATTGCCTCAAGGGCATAACACTAACAATTCGGCCAGCACAAAGGAGTGGCCGAATATGACTCTTACCTAAGGCCAAGACCTAAGTTTGACTCGGACAGGAGAGTTGACCGACTTGTTTTGATGATTGCGGAGTGCTCCGAAGGAATTTTTAGGTGGACTCAAATCCATTGGAAATATCTCAAAGTAATCTTTTAATCAAGTGCAAGAACTCTCCAATCGAACACTGTATGGAAAAGTTATGCTTGTTTTACCTCAGGCTGATATCTAGAGGCCGAATTGGATTCTAGAACGTGATGTATTTGATATCTCTCTCTTCTTGGCGCATGGATGATGTGTTGGAGTTGGTCCGACCAAGTGTGGTCGTATCTGTAGTAGTGATGTCCTCATCGGGTTGCTTACAAGAATAGACCTTTGTGGTCAGGTCATCCTTGTTCTTGGCACGGTCGATAACGATGAGGAGTGTGGTTTAGCAATTGCGGTGCTTATCCTTGTGTGGTTTGTAGCTGGATCGTCAAAGTCATCCTCCGCCAAATCGAACTTATCCCCTCACTGGAAGATCGGGCCGTCTTGTGCGCATCAAGATCCATATCTTTAATTGGGTGTGCTTAGTTGGGACTTGGAGACACTTCTTGAATTGAGAAACATGGAAGATATCATGTACATCTGAAAGTTGAGGTGGTTGCTCCAATTTGTATGCCATCTCGCATTTCTTTTTGAGAATACGGTATGGTCCAATGTATCGAGGTGCTAGCTTCCCTTGAGTCGTAGCGGTGATGCCTTGAGGTAGACATGATCACCCACCTCGAAGCTCATCTCATGACAACGATGGTCGGTGCAACTCTTTTGTCATGATTGTGCTTCCTTTAATCGGCTCCTTATCACTTCAACACGTTTTTTGGCTTCTTGGGTAAGATCTGGGCCAAATAATTATCTTTTACCAACTTCAAAGCAAAAGAGAGGTGTTCTGCACTTCCTCTTATAAAGTGCTTTGAACGATGACATTTGGAGACTTGACTGGAAGCTATTGTTATAGGAAAACTGAGCGAATTCCAAGCATTTCTCTCAGTTGATGCTATAGGACATCACGCTTGCCTCAACATGTCTTCTAGGATTTGATTAGTCCTCTTCATCTAACCTCCTGTTGAGGGTGGAAGTCTGTGCTATAGTTTAGCTTGGTCCCCAAAAGACTATGCAGGCTGGTCATTGATGCTCAGCTTTAACTCATTGACATACACTGCAAATGGCAACATATGCAGTTATATCCTTTTTCATGCCAAGGCACCATAATTCCTCCTAGAGGTCTTGATACATCTTTGTACCACCGAGGTGAACAAAGATCGGGGAATCACGAGCTTCTTTGAGAATTAGCTCCTTGATTCTTTGATCATTTCGGACACAAATTTGTTGTCCATGCATAATCACTCCATTAGAGTCTTAGGTGAATTTTGACTCGATACCTAGTTCCAACTTGCGTCTGATTTCGCCAATGGCTTCATCCTTGAGTTGAGTGACTTTAACCTGAGCTTTGAAGGTTGGTTGCAGCTCTAGGGCAGCAACATATCCCTCCTCTAACACTCCTAGGTTGAGCCTTTGGAATTCTTCATGTAGCATCGATTGATTCGCTTGTATCGACACATTGATGCAATGAAGCTTCTGGCTGAGAGCATCGGCTACAACATTAGCTTTACTAGGATGATAATAGATGCTAAGGTCATAGTGAAAGTTCAAGCTCCATTAATTTGGTTTTAGTGTTAGTGACAAATCTAATATTGAGACTAACTCTTTTGATAATAATAATATTGATTAGTCTCAATTGTTAATTAATAACAATCATTTTATGAGACTAACTCTTTTATTGAGGAATTTTTTAAATAATATATTTTATAATTCAAATTTAAAAAATATACCACGAAAAAAAATGCAAAAATGTGCTACTGTCGCCCGTTGGTTGGGCGACTGCCATGTGTCGCCCAACCATTCGGCGAAAAGTTTTGTCTCGCCCAACCAATGGGCGACAAGTGTGCTGGTTCGCCCCCCCAGAGGGCGACAGCGAAAAAATCGCACTCCCGTAGGGCGACAGGCGCGCGCGTCCCCTTGTCGCCCAACCAGGGGGCGACTTGGCCCGAAATAAAACAGCCGCTGAGCTCGGCCGATAGAAGAAGAAACGGGAGGAGAAGAAAAAAGAAGAGGGAGGAAGAAGAAGAAAGGGAGGGAGAAGAAGATGAAAGGAAGGGAGAAGAAAAGAGAAGGGAGGAAAAGAAGAAAAGAAGAGCGACGCTGCACGCAGGTAATTTTGTTTACCGCTAATTTTATTTAGTTGTCGTCGACTATAATAATTATGGGTTATTGCACTAGTGGAAATTACATGCAAAGCAAGGTGTAAATTTATTCACATGCAATAACGCGATTTTGTCCACATGCAATAACGCACAAGGCTACGAATTGTTCACATGCAAAAACGCGATTTTGTCCACATGCAATAACGCGGAAGGATGCGAATCGTTCACAAGCAATAACGCAGAAGGCTGCGAATTGTTCACATGTAATAACGCGATTTCGCTACTTAATTAGTACCGTTATACTAATTATAATTTTACTAACACCCTCATAATATGGTAGTGCATATATCAAAGATCAAATGTGGTCCACTGTTCATAAAAATACCGTTTAGACATGATATTTTACGGGCCGCCGAAAAGGCTAAAAAACAAACACTCTACTTGTTACCCTTGAATTTTGAAAATTATAATCTACTGTATTACTAGCAAAAACAAGTTGCTTTAATTAGTCTGGGCATTGCTTGCCAATTGAGAGCCTGGCCATACGTTGAGCTTAACTTTCTACAATCACTAGTTGATATATACTTGAGTTCCACACCAACATTTTCTGCTGCAAATCCTACTATATTGCAGTGTACTTGATCTTGCTGATGCTAGTTGATCATTAATGTCCCGTGTTGAATGAATTACTACTGATGTCGTGGTTTTTTAGTTGTCACCTCACCAGACCAGTTGTTCATTGATGTTTGACGAGTGTAGTCAGATGCATGTGCAACGATCTAATTCTTTCCATGAAGATATATGCAATCTACAGGTGTTCGAATTCCTACGTAGTCCTGAAATTTATAAGCAAGTGAGCAAGCCAACAGCAAAATGTGATAGTTGTGTTGTACCATAAATATTATTCTCTATGTGCAATGTTATTCCTTGTGTCCATGTGTTGTACCATAAGTACTTTCTTGAATCCTAAATCTGTTTATCCAAATATTTTCATCTTTTTTGAAGTTTCTCAGAATTTTTTTAAATATTTGGAAATTTTCTCCCATGTCGCCCTTTCATTGGGCGATTTCTGCATGTCACCCTACCATTGGGCGACTTATACACGTGTCGCCCTACTGTTGGGCGACTTATCCTGTCGCCCAATTGCAACGCGAACAAGTCAACACAAGTCAAAAAGTCGCCCTATGGTAGGGCGACAGTAGCACATTTTTGCAATTTGAATTAAAAATGTATTATTTAAAAAAATTCTTTTATTGAGTATATCTTTGATTAGTCTCATCTCATTGAAAAATGGAAATTCCAAAGGTATGCATCCAATACAAGTCTATATTTCTAGATGCATTCCTTTGATTCAGATAAAGGATGAACTTCACCGTAGTCTCAACTTAAGATGTGCATAATGTTTTCAATTCTATATGTACATGAATGCACACATTTAGGGGGGGTTCATACTTTCCCTTGATATTTCAATAGTATTGATCTAATTCATCTTTCTATATCAAGGATCATTACTTTGAAACAATCCCTTCAGTATATTTAACTTGTGTAGTTGTAGTATACTCATGTTAATATAGGATAAACTCAAATGCTATCCAAGATTGGTTATGTGCATATTGATTCCAAAGTTCAATTATCTATATGCACATATTTAATGGAGTTTATTCTATAGTTGATGGCCTCAAAAGTATTGATTCCTTTACATCACTCAAATATATTTGGATCATTACTTTCCATCAAAATGAGTATATGAAACTAGTGTAGTTAATATATACTCATGTCAATTTAAAATTTAAATTGAGTTCGGTTTTCTTTCAATTAATCAAAGAATGCTTCATCATGTGTTGATAGTGTTTCTTCATTGGTTAAGGACAAGCGAAAAGTTCTTGAGTATAATGAAGCATTAGGTGCATCAAAGTACTTAAGACACCTTTAAATCATTCAAATTGATTAGGGTTGTGCTCAATCGATTGTGAGGGCATCCATTATGTGTTAACAGAGTGCAATTATGATTGAGGCAACCGTGTTTGTTGGACTAGCAATCTTCCATGAGTTGTGAAGTAGGTTGAGTCTAGGAAAATAAAGAATCGGGAAGAAGAAAAAGTCATCATGTGTTTATGGGCTTCAAGGATGAATCTCGAAGTGAAGTGAAGCTACAGAATGTTCATCATGTGTTGATGAACAAGAAGAAAGGACCCGGCTTGGAGAGAAGATGATGGAAATCATAAAAGATCTAAGTGGATGTGCTAGAGGCAAAGGTATAACTAGCTAGGGCTAATGATGTGTTCATATTCTTTTACCGGTCTCGGTGTTTGGATGGGAGACCGGGTTGCTAGTATAGGTTACCCTACTATTAAGAGGGGTCGAGTCTTATAGCTTTGCTTCATCATATGTTGATGAATTCAATCCGGTTCACTTTAGCTTACTCTCTTATTTGGTTGTTGCATGAGTTAAGTATTTGCATGTGTTGCAAATAAGGGACCTCATGCTTGCTTCTTGTTGAATCTTGATTTGATTTTTGTATAGAGCTATGGATTTGCATGTATTGCAAAAGGGAGATAGCTTATGCAAGTTGGTTTAAGTGGTTTTTTGTATGAAGCTAGATATTTGCATGTGTTGCAAATAGAGAGCTCATGCGTCGGTGTCTTAGCTTGTGATATTGATCATGTGTTAATCATCACAAAGGCTAAGATAGGTTTATGTTTTGTGTTTGCAAAATATAGTTTAATTGAATCTTATCTTGGAGCATGTGAATAGATTTTGCAAATGTGTTTGCAAATTGGTTTGATAATGTGTTGATCATCACATAACTCAAAGATGTGATCTTGATTGCTCTTGTTTACAAGATTTATATTTGCAAATGTGTTTTACAAAATATTAGTGTTCATGCATTTGATATTGGAGCATGTGATTGGATTTTGTAAATATGTTTTGCAAAATTGTTTTGATCATGAGTTGAACATCACATGGCTCAATATTTGATCTTATTGACTCTTCCTAGCTTGTAGTCATGCCCTTGATCAAGTCTATGTGAGGGATTTTGAGAAATCAGATTTTAGACTTGAATGACTACATTAGAGTTTTATTTTTATGATATTTAAAAATATCTATGGTTGTTTAAATCTTTAAAATGGGTGGAGATTGTAGCCCTCGTGATAAGCTTCGCATAGAGTCCAAGATCACCTAAATCAGAGTTCGGAATAAAAAGTTACGAGTATTTTGGTGAGAGAGGGCCGGTATGACCGGAGGGGATCACCGGAGGGCGGTATGACTGGGGGCATTTCGGTGCATTTTTTAATGAGAGTATGTATTTTGGCCGAAGGGCAATTTTCTGGGACCGGGTTTTCTGAGTAACGGCTAGTTTTTACTAGCCGTTGGACCAGAGGCTAGTCATACCGGCCCTAGGGCGGTATGACCGGGTCTCCTTGGCATTTTTGCCCATTTTGCCCTCCCAACGGCTAGTTTTTCTTGTGGAGGCTATATAAGAAGCTTTGGGGCTGGCATTTGGGTGTTGCTATGATTTTGGAGAGTTCATTGCTCTTTGTGGTTGAGTTGTGCATGAGTTGCACTCTCCAATTTGGTTTTTGAGCTAAGAGTGAGCTCTAATTGCATGTGTTGCAATTAGGAGAGGATTGAGAACCTCTTGTGCATGTGTTGCATTTGAGGGGAGCCTTGTTCATGTGTTGCACTCGGTGATCACTATTGTACATGTGTTGTACTTGGTGGAGCTCAAACTAGAGGGCTTGACTTGTTACTCTTGGTGTTTGCCGACACCTAGACGACGTATGGAGGTATCGTGCACGGTGGTGACCTTCTCAAGGAGATTGTGAGAAGGCTCGGCAAAGTTGTGAAGGTCGGAGCTCACCTACCCGGAGGGGGAAAGAACTACCACTAGTGGAATCGAGGTGGGTGCTCAATTCGTAGAGCCGGTCCAAAGTGATTTGGGCTAGCCTCAACGTGGATTAGGGGAGACCGGCAAGTCTCTGAACACAACAGTAAAAAGTATTGTGTCTCCTTGTGTCTTGCTTGCAATTCTTAATTTACATTGTTGCAATTTACATTCCTAGAATTAAATTGCTTGATTGTCTTTAGGATTGTATATTCTTATGTAGAGACATAATTAGCTAGTACACTTAGTGACCCTAGTTGACCTAGGCTTTAATTGTCAAAACCGTAGTTTATCGCTTCCACATCTTTTATTATTTAGGTTTTGACATAATGGTACTTAGGCAAGATTTTAATTAATCGTAGAAGAAAATTTTTAAAACCGTCTATTCACGCCCCTCTAGTCGGCATCCTCGATCTTACACATAGTCCTTGATTAACTCAAACCATCTTCTTTGCCTTAGGTTCAGATCTGGTTGAGTGAAGAAATACTTAAAACTCTTATGATCGGTATATATGCCACACCGATTACCGATGAGGTAGTGTCGCCAGATCTTGAGAACATGAACTATGGCTGCCAATTATAAGTCATGAGTGGGGTAATTCACTTCATGAGGCTGTAACTGGCGAGAAGCATAATCCATGACTTTGCCTTCTTGCATGAGCACACAGCCAAAACTATGGCATGTCACATCTCAATATATGTCGAAGATTTTATGAATATAAGGCAACACAAGCATTAAGGCTGTAGTTAGCCTCTTCTTTAGCTCTTGAAAGCTTGCCTCACATTAGGATGACTATTCGAACTTCTTTTCTTTCTTGAGAAGTTGATTCATCGGCCTTGCAATCTTAGAGAAGTTTTTGATAAACCGGTGTAATATCCATCTAATCCAAGGAAACTTCAGACTTGAGGGACATATTGGGATTGATCCCATGCTAGTACATCATGAATTTTTCTTGGGTCCACTGTAGTAACTCCTCCTTTAGATAGGGCATGAAGAAAGGAAGGCAACCTCCTTTAGCCAAAATTCGCATTTATCGAATTTTGCATGGAGCTCGTACTCTTGGAGTTTTTTGAGCACCAAGCGTAGATGTTGCTCATGCTACTCTTAAATTCTTGGAATAAGTAAGAATATTGTCGATGAATACCACCATGAACTTGTACAAATACTCCATAAAGATCTTATTCAAAAGATTCATGAAACTTGCAGAGCATTGGTAAGTCCAAATGATATCACGGTTTACTCATATAAACCATAGTGGGTGGTGAAGGCAGTTTTGGGATATCATCAGACTTGATCTTCAGTTGGAAATACCCAAGCCTTAAGTCAATCTTGGAGAAGGTTCGAGCACCACTCATTTGATCGAACAAATCATCAATCTGTGGGAGCAGATATTTGTTTTTAATGGTTACCTCATTTAGGGATCGATAATCCACACGTATGCGCATACTACCGTCCTTCTTCTTGACAAAGAGCCTGGAGCTTCCCCATGATGCGCACAAGACGACCCGTTCTTTCAGTGAGGGGATAACTTCGATTTGGCGGAGGATGACTTTGACGATCCGGTAATGAACCACGCAAGGATAAGCACCCGCAATCGCTAAACCACACTCCTCATCGTTATCAACCGTGCTAAGAACACGGATGACCTGACCACGAATGTCAATTCTTACAAGCAATCAAAGAACTAGCAAGAACAAGGAAGAAGCACATACTCACATTGAGGTTTTGTAACTTGTTTGTTGCTGTAGCCAAGTCAGGATAACAAGGATAAAGTGCCACACATGGGCAACTTTCCTCAAAACTAGAACCTAAGAGAAACTAAGGGAAGCTTGTCCACTATTAAACCAAGGAGATGGCTGCTAGGAGGTGGAATCACACCACTTTGATTACATGAGAACTCAACCCAAAATAATGGTAGTAGAGCACCCAAGACTTTGAAGACTGTTTTTGGATGTTGGAGTTTTTGGATGATATCTCTCAGCTCATAATGAATTTGATGGTGAGGTTGGATCCGTTGGAAAGTGTACAAGATAAGCTTTTGATCAAGTGCTCACACGCCCCAAACAGACTATGTTTTGCATTCTCTATACCCATTTAATGTCAGATTGGTCTTTGGAGGCCGAGTTGGATCCTTTCACATTCCCACCTTGCTTGATGACATGTGTTAGAGAATTAAAACTTTCTTGCTGATTCGTGCCAAGGTGCCTATGTGTGAGAGTATTAAAAGGTAGCGGTATGTTCTCCAAAGGGACATTATGCAACCCAAGAAACGAATTTACCTGATAATTTAGTTGTCGCTCACGAGCTCGGGTAATTGGTCCTTGTATGTGGGTTGAATGTTGCTGATCACTAGGAGGAATTTGTTGATCATTGATCATTAGTGCCATGGGTGTATCCGACGTAGCTACATCCTCATCAAAACCCTTGTCCATTTACACCTAAACTTGCTTCTTTAATTTTACAACTCATCTAGGGACATTCGATAGGGATGCTTGAATAGGGGTGCTATCCTAGGTAGCAGACCAATGACAAATTCTATGTTGTGGTCTGGCGGTATTCTCGATAGTTCATCCGAAAACACATCAGGGGATATGCATGCTAGAGGCACATGACTAAGTCCTGGGACCGAGATGGAGTTGGAGAATGGCTGCTGCATTGAGGCGCCATTGACAGATGAAAATTCAACTTGGGTCTTGTCAGAGTTAATAAGAGATATAACCGATTAGCACAATCTATGTAACTCTTGTTCTTAGATAACCAATCCATCCCAAGAATTATGTCCAAATCTGGTGTGTCTTTCATGATAAGGTCAACAATGAAGACTACCACATTAATTTCAATGCCCACTTTTGAATATATGCTTGTTATTTTCATGGTTGCTCTGGGTGAATAAATTACCAATTTAGCAGGAAGGAGGTAAATTTTAATATTTTGTCACTCAGCAAATTTCTTGGATATAAAAGAGTGAGAAGCTCCAGAATCAAATAACACCAAATGTAGGTGCTGATTGCACAAGGAACATACCCAACACCACATCTGGTGCGTCGTGAGCTTCTTCTGTGGTCACATGGTGGAGGCAACCATGACCAAGGCCCTGCATCAAAGCAGGGGCTTGTTATCCTCCAAGCCCCTGTGGACGGCCTTAGGGTTGCTGTTGGACTCCTTAGGGTTGAGGACAAGGTGCCACTTAGTTCTTGTGATGTAGGATTGTTCCTAATCTTTCGATGAGAGTGATAACTGCAATTTAGTGGAACTGACTTTAACGATCTGGCTACAACGTACGACGATGATGCGCACTAGCAATCGCTAAACCAACTCCGGAGGGTTATTGATATTGCCGTGGGCACGATACACCTGAACATGAGGTTCAATTCTTGCAAGCAACCGAAGAACAAGCAAGAACGATAGTAAAAGCAATATGAAATTGCAAATAAGAATTGAGGTTCACGAATATATAGATCAAAAGGTGGGGTTTCGCGAAGTTGTTTCAACCGGCGGTCGTTTGACACATCTAGATGACAATGTAGTTTGGCCCTAGGCTAAAACTATGCTCAACAAAACCCTCCCTCAATTGGTGTAGCTAAAAGGGTATTTAAAGAGGAAATAGGAGGAGGGTGCGACCAACTTGGGGGAGGAGGCCGAAACCTAGGAGGATTCGGCCCAACTTAAGCCAATCGAACTCCTCTTTCCTTCCTTCCCTAGAATCTATACTAAAGATAGCTAGGACTCTATTTAAGGTAATATAACCTGTTGCTATTACATGGCCCATATGGACTCTATTTGGCCGAAACCCCTTTGGTTGAGGCCAAGAAAGATTGCTAAGGCATTTTATGGTGGCTTGAGTGTCCTAAAATCATCACTTGTCTCCTCCACTTGATTTCCTTCTCTTTGTGGTGTGGTGTTGCCATCATCTCTATTCTTGATTCCTATGCTCCATAACTTGTCTCTTGTATTCGTTCTTGGTCCATCATTCCTGAGTATCAAGTAACAACTTGATTTAGGCAGTATCAAATCCTTATCAAAATTAATATTATCTCCTAGGAATGAAAGTACCTGATAATTGAGTTGACGAGCACGAGCTCTAGTGAGTGGTCCTTGCATTGTTGGAGGAGTGGAGCAGGTGTTGGTGTAGTTGGTATAACAGTGGTAGAGATGTCATCATCTTCTTTGGGTAAGCGCTAGCATAGTGCTCGCACTAACCACAATGACAACAGGTGATAACGGCTGCCCGGTTTGAATACTAGATGGTTGTCCCACCATGGTTGAGTGGCTAGAGGTGGCTAGGGATGAGGGGCTTTCCCTTTTTACCTTGCAGGTTCTGGTACAGGTGGTCGGATGTAAGGTTGCCAAACATGTGGCCTTGAACAGCTGGCGCTTGTTGATTTTTGTGCCATCCACTTTCGTTTGCGGCTTTCCACGATGGCTCGGTGCTATGCTCCACCCGGATGGCTTTGTCCACTAGGGATAGGAAGTCATAGATATCGTGGGCAGCGAGGGCCTACCTAATCTCCTCATTCAAGCACTCCTAAAAGCGCTCTATCATCCTCACCTCGTTTTATACTTCCGAGGCGGCATACCGAGATAGGTAGTTCAAACGATGGTGGTGTTCCATCATCGTAAAGCTACCTTGCCTTAGCTCATGGAACTTCCACTTCTTGTTTTCCACAAGTCTTGTCGGGATGTGAGCCCTGTGGAATGCTTCTTTGAAGGTGGCCCAAATAATAACTTGGCCTTCAAGAATCATCGCTTGGTGATTTTTCCACCAAGCTATTGCAGCTCCTTACAGCTAGAAAGATGTGTATAGCACCTTTTCCCAGTCATCGTATTGTGCGATGGCTAACTTTCTCTCAACTAAGCGGAGCCAATCATCGGTGTCCAAAGGGCCTGATGATATAGTGAAGGTACGTGGTCGAGTTCTTAGGAACTCGCCCAGCTTTGATTGAGGTGGTGCAGTAGTGTTCCCACCTACAACAGTGGTAGTACCAAGATGGGCAGTGTCCTGCACTAGCTATTGTAGTAAGAGTGTGTTTGTTTGATACCCTTGATCAATTATGGCAAGCACTTGCACCATGGTGGGCGGTCTTGGTAGCATTTCCTCATTGATAGCTACTTGCTAGCACTGGGCAGGTGGCAGAGCTTCATGGCATACGCCATGCGGCCATGAGAAGGTCACCCTTGTAGCGGGGTGCAAAGGATTTGGTTGGGGTGGAGTGGGGATGCCAACCTTTGGTATTTGGGAGTCAAAAGTGTCATCGCTTCCCATGAGGACCAAGTCACAGGCATCTGCAACATATCACCAATTTGTAGGAATTTGAATAAGATAGAAGGTGTCTCAACACAGATAAGGCAAGGTTCCGTTCATTAAAATAATGCGCATAATAATTCATAACACAAATTGGCACTATAGACTCCATCCGTACGAAAAAAGTCACATAATGAAACTAAGTGCCAAACACCCCTATTGGACTTCATTTGTGCCCTAGCTCATTTCAGCATGAGTTTTGAATCCGTCCGAGTTGGTGTTAAATATTCCTCACGACAGGTCCCAATTGGGACTCCATGCGTACGAAAAAAGTCACAAAATGATACTGAGTGCCAAACACCCCGAATGGACTTCATATGCGTCATTGCTCATTTCAGCATGCGTTTTGAATCTGTCTGAGTTGGTGCTAACTATTCCTCATGACGGGTCCGAATGGGCACTGTAAACTCCATGCGTACAAAAAAAATTCACATAATGAAACTAAGTGCCAAACACCTCGAATGGACTTCATATGCGCCCTAGCTCAATTCGGCATGAGTTTCGAATCCGTCCGAGTCAGTGTTAAATATTTCTCATGACGGGTCCCAATTGGCACTGTAGACTCCTTGCATACGAAAAAAATTCACATAATCATATTGAGTGTCAAACACCCGAATTGACTTCATATGCGCCCTTGCTCATTTCAGCAAGCATTTCGAATCCATTCGAGGAGGTGTTAAATATTCCTCAAGACGGGTCCAAATAGGCACTGTAGACTCTATGTGTACGAAAAAAGTCACATAATAGAATTGAGTGCCAAACACCCCGAATGAGCATCATGTGTCCTAGCCCATTTTGTCATGCGTTTTGAGTCCGTCCGAGTTGGTGTTAAATATTATTTAGACGGGTGCCAATTGGCACCATATACACCATGCGTATGAAAAAAGTACCCAATGAAACTGAGTGCCAAACAACCCGAATGGACCTCATATGCACTCTAGTTCATTTCAGCATGCGTTTTGAATCCGTTCGTTAGTATTAAATATTCATCATGATGTGTCCCAATTCACACTATAGACTCCACGCGTATGTAAAAAATTCACATAATGAAACTACATACCAAACACCCCGAATTGACTTCATATACGTCCTAGCTCATTTCGGCAAGAGTTTCGAATCTATCCGAATCGGTGTTACATATTCCTCACGACGGGTCCAAATTGGCACTGTAGACTCCATGCGTACGAATAAAAGTCACATAATAAAACTGAGTGACAACACTCTGAATGGACTTCATATGCGCCCTAGCTTATTTCGGCATGCGTTTCGAATCCGCCCGAGTTGGTGTTAAATATTCCTCACGATGGGTCCAAATAGGCACTGTATACTCCATGCGTATGAAAAATTCACATAATAAAACTGAGTGCCAAACACCCCGAATTGACTTCATACGCGTCGGACCTCATTTCGGTATGAGTTTCGAATTAGTCTAAGTCTGTGTTAAATATTCCTCACGATGGGTCCAAATAGGCACCGTAGACTCTATGCGTACAAAAAAAGTCACATAATGAAATTGAGTGACAAATACCCCGAATGGACTTCACATGTGCCCTAGCTTATTTCGGCATGCGTTTCGAATTCGTCTGAGTCGGTATTAAATATTCCTCACGATGTGACCCAATTAGAACTACAAACTACATGCGTACGAAATGAATGCTTAAATTGAAACTGAGTGCCAAACACCCCGAATGGACTTTTTATACGCCCTAGCTCATTTCGGCATGTGTTTCGAATATGATCGTGTCGGTGTTAAATATTCCTCACGGCGTGTATCAATTGGGCACTATAGACTCGATGCATACGAAAAAAAGTCATATAATGAAACTGAATGCCAAACACCCTGAATGGACTTAATAATATGCGTCCTAGATCATTTCGGCTTGCGTTTTGAATCCATCCAAGCCGGTGTTAAATATTCATCATGACGGCTCCCATTTGGCACTTTAGCATCCATGTGTATGAAAAAAGTCACATAATGAAACTGAGTGCCAAACACCCCGAATGGGCTTTAATGCGCCCTAGCTCATTTCAGCATGTGTTTCAAATCCGTCCATGTCGGTGTTAAATATTTCTCACGACTGGTCCAAATAGGCACTTTAGACTCCATGCGTACGAAAAAAGTCATAAAATGAAACTGAGTGCCAAACACCACGATTGAACTTCATATGTACCCTAGTTCATTTCGGCATCTGTTTTGAAACCGTCTTAGTCGTTGTTAAATATTCGTCACGACGGGTTCAAATTGGCACTGTAGACTCCATACGTATGAAAAAAGTCAAATAATGAAACCTATTGCTAAATTCCCCGAATGGACTTCATATGCACCCTAGTTCATTTCAGCATCCGTTTTGAAACTGTCTAGGTCAGTGTTAATTATTCACCACGACGGGTCCAATTTGTACTGTAGACTCTATGCGTATGAAAAAAATCACATTATAAAACTGAGTGCCAAACACACCGATTAGACTTCAAATGCGTCGGGCTCATTTCTGCATGCGTTTTGAATCCGTCCGAGTCGGAGTTAAATATTCCTCACGACAGGTCGAAAAAGGCTTGATAGACTCATGCGTATGAAAAAAAGTCACATAATTAAACCGAGTGCCAAACACCCCGAATGGACTTCATTTGCACCCTAGCTTAATTTGACATGCGAATCCGCCCGAGTCGGTGTAAAATATTTGTCACGACGGGTCCAAATATGCACTGTAAACTCCATGCGTACGAAAAAAATTCACATAATGAAACTAAGTTTCAAACACCCCTAATTTACTTCAAATACACCCTATCTCATTTCGGCATGCATTTCGATTCCGTTCGAGTCAGAGTTAAATATTCCTCATGACGGGTTGAAAAAGGAACTATAGACTCCACATGTGTACGAAAAAAAGTTACATAATGAAACTGAGTGCCAAACACCTTAAATTGACTTCATATGCACCCTAGCTTATTGCGGCATGCGTTTCGAATCTGTCTGAGTTGGTGTTAAATATTCTTCATGACGGGTCCAGATATGCACTGTAGACTCCATATGTACGAAAAAAGTCACATAATGAAATTGAGTGCCAGACACCCTGAATGGACTTCATATATGCCCTAGCTCATTTCGGCATGCGTTTCGAATATGCCGTGCTGGTGTTAAATGTTCCTCACGATGTGTGCTAATTGGCACTCAAACTCCATGTGTACGAAAAAAAGTCATATAATGAAACAAAGTGCCAATCACCTTGAATGGACATCATACGTAAATCATTTCAGCATGCGTTTTGAGTCTATCTGAGTCGGTGTTAAATATTCATCACGATAGGTCCCAATTGGCACTGTAAACTCAATGCGTAAGAAAAAAGTCACATAATGAAACTGAGTGCCAAATACCTTGAATGGACTTCATATGTGCCCTAGCTCATTTTGGCATGTGCTTTGAATCCGTGTGAGTCGGTGTTAAATATTTCTTATGATGTGTCCTAATTGGCACTATAGACTGCATGCGTACAAAAAAAGTCACATAATTAAACTGATTGCGAAACACCCCGAATGGACATCATATGCGCCCTAGCTCATTTTGGCATGTGTTTCGAATCTGTCAAATTTGGTGTTAAATTCCTCACGATGTATCCAAATAGGCACTATAGACTCCATTCGTGCGAAAAAGTCACATAATAAAACTGATTGCCAAACACCCCGAATGGACTTAATATACGCCTTATCTCATTTCGGCATAAGATTCAAATCCGTCTAAGTCGGTGTTAAAAATTCCTCACAACGAGTCCAAATAGGCACTGTACTGTAGGCTCCATGCGTACGAAAAAAGTCACATAATAAAACTGAGCGCCAAACACCCTGAATTGGCTTCGTATGCGCTCTAGCTCCTTTCGGCATGCGTTTTGAATCCGTCCGAGTTGGTGTTAAATATTCCTCACGACGGGTGCCAATTTTTAGTATAGACTCCATGTGTACGAAAAGTCATATATTGAAACTGTGTACCGAACACCCCAAATGGACTTCATATGCGCCCTAGCTTATTTCGACTTATTTTTTGAATCTGTCCGAGTCGGTGTTAAATATTCCTCACGATGGTCCAAATAGGGACCGTAGAATCCATGATACGGGCAGCATAGCACCATCATCGTTTCCTTCCCCTACCGCTGCTAAAGAGCATTCGAATCGTTTTCAAGGACCAATTACTCGTGCTCGTGCCAAACAAATAAACCAACAGGTGAACTCACTCCTTAGTGAGAATAATATTACTTGTGAGAGTCAGCTGCTACCTAATGCAAGTAATTTAATTATTCTCAGGTATGAAGACAATGTGAGGAGGTGTGAACACCTGAGGGAAGATCAAGAGGAGCATGGACAAGTCAACAAGCAAGGTGTGAATGCAAAAGAACTCAGCTCGGCCCCCAATGACCAGTCTAAAGATGAATGCGCATAGAGGATGCAAACGGAGTCCGATTGAGGTGTTCGACCACAGCCTAGAAATCTAACGAGCTAAGCTTTCCAAGGGATCCAACCACACCCTTAAATTGGGTGCTGCGTCACTATTATGTTTGGCCCTTATGCTTTGTGCTGCAACCTGGGCTTGTCTAATAGTCCTTTTGTCTTCCTTCGACCCCTCTTATATGTAGGAAGCACCCCCTTGTGTGAAGGGCAGACCATTTTGAATCTGAAATCAAATATGATATGCATGTTCTTGGGTTTTCTAGTCACAGGCTAGAACTTCCCTGAGGATTGTGCATTCCTTCCCGTTGTTCTTGCAAACTCCTTTGGTTGGGCGAACTCCATGCAGCAGGTTGTTGCGCTTGCAACGATTGGCCGCACAAGATTCATCAGGTTTTTTGAGTATCTCAGATCCTATGACGTGGAGGTTGAGCGCACCCTCGTATCAATCCATGCATATGAAAAAAAGTCATATGATGAAACTGAGTGCCAAACACTCCGAATGGACTTTACATGCGATGTAGCTCATTTCAGCGTGCATTTTGAATCCGTCCAAGTCCGTGTTAAATATTCCTCATGATGGGTCCAAATAGGCACTCTAGACTCCATGCGTATGAAAAAACTCATATAATGAAACTGAGTGACAAACATCACGAATGGGCAATTGGCACTGTAGACTCCGTGCGTACGAAAAAAGTCACTTAACGAAACTGAGTGCCAAACACCTCAAATGGGTTTCATATGCGCCATTGCTCAGTTCAGCATCATTTCGAATCTGTTCAAGTCGGTTTTAAATAATCTTCATGACTCATCCAAATAAGCTTTGTAGACTCCATTCGTATGAAAAAAATTTATATAATGAAACTGAGTGCCAAACAACCTAAATGGTCCTCATATGCGCCCTAGCACATTTCGACATGCATTTCAAATCCGTCCGAGTTGGTGTTAAATATTCCTCACGACAAGTCCAAATAGGCACTATAGACTCTATGCGTACGAAAAAAGTCAAATAATAAAACTAAGTGCCAGACACCCCGAATGGGCTTAGTATGCGCTCTAGCTCATTTCGGCATGCGTTTCGAATCCATCCGAGCTGGTGTTAAAAATTCCTCATGACAGGTGCCAATTTGCACTATAGACTCCCAATTCGCACTGTAGACTCAATCCGTACGAAAAAGTCACATAAAAAACGGAGTGCCAATCTCCCCGAATGGACTTCATATGCGGTTCATTTTGGCAAGCATTTTGATTCCGTCCGTGTCGGTGTTAATTATTCGTCACGACCATTGCCAATTAGTACTATAGATTTATGCTTACGAAAAAAGTCACATAATAAAACTGAGTGCCAAACTCTCTGAATGGACTTCATATGCTCCCCAGTTCATTTCGGCATGCATTTCGAATCCATCCGAGTCGGTGTTAAATATTCCTCACGACGGGTCCAATAGGCACATATACTCCATACGTACGAAAAAAAGTCACATAATTAAATGGAATGCCAAGCATCCTGAATGGACTTCATATGTGCCCTTGCTCATTTTGTCATGTGTCAAACTCGGACAGGTCCCAATTTGCAGACTCCATGCGTACGAAAATGTCACATTACGAAACAGAGCGCCAAACACCTTGAATTTACTTCATATGTGCCCTAGATCATTTTGGCAAGCGTTTCGAATCCGTCCGAGTCTGTGTTAAATATTTGTCACGATGTGTCCCAATTGGCACTGTTGACTCGATGCGTACAAAAAAAGTAACATAATAAAACTGAGTGCCAAACTCCATGAATGGACTTCATATGCGCCCAAGTTCATTTCGTCATCCGTTTTGAATTCGTCCGAGTCGGTGTTAATTATTTGTCACGACAGGTGTCAATTGGAACTATAGACTATATGCGTCCGGAAAAAGTCACATAATGAAACTGAGTGCCAAACTCCCTGAATGGACTTCATATGCACCTAGTTCATTTCGGTATGCGTTTCGAATCCGTCCGAGTCGGTTTTAAATATTACTCACGATGGGTCCAAATAGGCATTGTAGATTCCATGCGTACGAAAAAAAGTCACAAAATGAACCTGAGTGCTAAACACCCCGAATGGACTTCATGTGCACCCTAACTCATTTCGTCATGCGTTTCGAATCCTTCCGAGTCTATGTTAAATATTCATCACGACCGGTCCAAATAGGCACAAATACTTTATGCTTACAAACAAAAGTCACATAATGAAACTGAGTGCCAAACACACCGAAAGGACACCATATGCGCCCTAGCTCATTTAGGCTTGCATTTCAAATCCGTTCGGATCGGTGTTAAATATTCCTCATGATGGGTCCAATTGCCACTATAGACACCAAGCGTACGAAAAAAGTCACATAATGAAATTGAGTACAAAACACCCCGAATGGACTTCATATGCGCACTAGCTCATTTTGGCATGTGTTTCGAATCTGTTTGAGTCGGAGTTAAATATTCCTCACGACAAGTACAAAAGGCACTACTGACTCCATGCGTACGAAAAAAGTCACATAATAAAACTTAGTGCCATACACCTCGAATAGAGTTCATATGCGCCCTAGCTCATTTCGGCATGCCTTTTAAATCCGTCTGTGTCAGAGTTAATATTCCTCACGACGGGTCGAAATAGGCACAATAGACTCCATACGTACGAAAAAAGTCACATAATGAAACTGAGCGCCAAACACCCCAAATGGACTTCATATGCTCCCTAGCTCATTTCGGCATGCGTTTCGAATTCGTCTGAGTTATTGTTAAATATTCATCACGATGGGTACCAATTGTCACAGTAGACTCCATGCATACGAAAAAAGTCAAATGATGAAACTGAGTGCCAAACTCGTCGAATGGACTTCATATGCAACCTAGTTCATTTAGGCATGCGTTTTGAATCCATCCGAGTTGGTGTTAATTATTCGTCATGACAGGTCCAATTGGCACTGTAGACTCCATACGTACGAAAAAATCACATTATGAAACTGAGTGCCAAACTCCTCGAATTGACTTCATATGCGCCCTAGTTCATTTTGGCATACGTTTGGAATCTATTCGAGTCGATGTTAAATATTCATCATGACGGGTCCAAATTGGCACAGATACTCCATCTGTACGAAAAAGTCACATATTGAAACTGAGTGCCAAATAACCCGAATGGACTTCATATGTGCCCTATCTCATCTAGTTATGCGTTTCGAATCCGTCCGAATCGGTGTTAAATATTCCTCACATTGGGTCCCAATTGGCACTGTAAACTATATGTGTACAAAAAGTCACATTATGAAACTGAGTGTTAAACTCCTCGAATGGAATTCATATGTGCCCTAGTTCATTTTGGCATGCATTTCAAATTCATCTGAGTCGATGTTAAATATTCATCACGATGGGTCCAAATAGGCATAGATACTCAATGCGTACAAAAAAAGTCACATAATTAAACTGAGTGCCAAACACTACGAATGGACTTCATATATGTCCTAGTTCATTTTGGAATGCGTTTCTAATCCGTCCGAATCGGTGTTAAATATTCCGCACGACGGGTCCCAATTGGTACGTAGACTCTATGCGTATGAAAAAAGTCACATAATGAAACTTATACGGATATTAGATGCTACACCAGAATCAATCTCGATGATTTTGGCATTCATATGTCATATCATTGGAAAGATATGGAAGTCTAGTTTCCAGCGCTTCAAACCATGCATCATGTCGACTTTCGAAGCAAAAGTTATGACCATTTAATTGGAAGCTGCAAAGGCTGTTTTATGGGTGCGCAAAATTAAAAGAAGACTCCTCAAATACTCCACCAATATGACCTTCCACATACCTTCATTAGTATTTGTGTTCATACCTAGCTAGAAGAGTTGTTCCTAGTATAAATACCCAATGTACTCCTCCATTGCAAGAAGTGAAAAAAGTGAAAAAAATTATGAGCAATTTTTAGAATCAGCCACCATGGCGTCTTCTCTCCACAATGGAATGGTTGTATGGAGGGATCCTCATCCACCCCGGTCATTTGACGACCCCCAGTGTAGTTGGGCGAATGACTTGATTCAGGTTGATGAATTGACATAGTGGTTGGTTTCAAGTACGTTCGTCAGGTTACACTGTTATCTTGGCTGTTCACAGCTAGTTATCCGAGGGCGTTGTTGGTTGGAATCGGTGTTCATCATCGTCTCCTTCAGGTGGCGCTAGTTATTGTGTTCTTGCTCTCACGTCATGAAGATTGGGCCTCTTTTTCACTCCGTATCATCTGGTATCAAAGCTCTGGTTGCCACGGTGAGAACTAGTTACTATTTAGTATGCTTGCAAGCTCAATTTTTTTGGTTGTCGATTGCAGATTAGTGGTGATCTGGTTTTAACAGTCATAGGATAGGGTTGGTTGAGATGTCGAACTTTTGTTCTCTGTCTTCAAGTTCTATCTGTTGTGTGATTAGGTTTTCAATTTTTTGGAGTTGTATCCTTATCTTGAGTCTTTTTGTATATAATTACTTAGTACTATTGAGTCTGTAATTTTTGGTCAAGTCTTTGATGATCACCATCCACATACACTACAACAACTTGCATGAGTCGAGGACGACTCATTTTTGAAGAAAGGGAGAAAGACATGGATATTAGAAGCTACACCAGAATCAATCTCGATGATTTTAGGAAAGATATGGAAGTTTAGTTTCCAGCGCTTCAAACCATGCATCATTTCGACTTCCGAAGCAAAAGTTATAACCATTTAAGTGGAAGTTGCAAATGCTGTTTTGTGGGTGCGCGAAATTAAAAGAAGATTCCTCAAATGCTCCACCAATATTACCTTCCACATACCTTCATTAGTATTTGTGTTCATACCTAGCTAGGAGGGTTGTTCCTAGTATAAATACCCCATGTACTCCTCCATTGCAAGAAGTGAAAAAAAGTTGAAAAATTATAAGCAATTTTTAGAATCAACCACCATGGCGTCTTCTCCACCATGGAATGGCTGTATGGAGGGATCCTCATCCATCCCGGTTGTTTGACGACCCCAGTGTAGTTGGGCGAATAACTTGATTCAGGTTGTGATAGAAGGATAGGTCCCGATCTTTCGATGAGAGGGAATGGATTCGATTTGGAGGGAGAAGACGTTGGCGATCCGACTACACCGTCCCCAGATGATGCGCCTTAGCAATCGTTACACCGACTCTCGAAGTTGTTATTGATCTTGCTGGCACACGATCAACCTAACCACGAAAGCCTTTGTCCCTACAAGCAATCGAAGAACACGCAAGAACAAGATGAACAAGCAACTGAAATTAGAATTGAAACCACGAGTTCAATCAGAATCACAAAAGAGGGGGTTCTGAAGACAAGTAATTCGGGTGGTTGAGTCAACACGCGCGATTACAAGAAGTAGCAACTGCTATCTTTGATCTAAACGCCCCCCCGCTGATGGCAGCGGCTGGCTATTTATATTGTGGAGGGTGCGTCCAGGAACCCTAGGGCGCGGCCTTAAGTGGGCTCTCCTTGTTATAAGACCAAAGGCCCACTTTGACTCGGACTGGAAAAGTGGCGCCGCTTGTTTGGATGATTCCCGTCGACTCAGAAGAAGTTTAGATGTGATTCCAGATCCATTGGAAAGTAGACTTGATAAGCTTTCCGTGAAGTATAAGAAAGCTCCAAACGGAGTGCGGATGCAGTCGATGCGGCCAAAACAAGTCAGCCCTATCCTGGAGTCGAATCTGAACCCAACTTGTGCACTTCTCTTCTATACTTCATTTTGCTTGGTTCCTCGCCCTGGTTCCTGAGGCAAAGGACATCATAACAAGAATTAATTAGCATTCCATCCATTAAAATTTATATGCAGCCCGAGGAATGCATTCACCTGATAATTGAGTTGACGTGCGCGAGCTTGAGTAATTGGTCCTTGTATTACAGCAGCGGGTTCCGATTGATGTGTAGGTGATGGATTTGTAGGTGTGGCTATATCCACAGAAGTGATGTCCTCATCATCTCCCCTTCTTGCATTGGAGTCGTCCTCGACTCAAGCTCATCCTCTTCTCCAAAGTATGGCTTTAAATCTATAATGTTAAATGTGGGAGTGACTCCAAAATCTGTAGGCAACTCAAGCTTATATGCATTATCGTTAACTTTTTCCAATACTTTAAAAGGACCGTCAGCTCTAGGCATCAACTTATAATTTCTTAATTTAGAAAAGCGGTCCTTCCGCAAGTGCAACCAAACAAGATCTCCAGGTTCAAAAGTTACATGTTTCCTTCCTTTACTACCAGCAAGCTTATATTTCTCATTCATAGACTCAATGTTGCTTTAGTTGTCTCATGCATTTTTAACATCAGTTCAGCACGTTGTGTAGCATCAAAATTCAACTTCTCCGAAGGTGGAATAGGCAATAAATCAATGGGAGCACGAGGAACAAAGCCATACACAATCTCAAAAGGGCACAACTTAGTAGTAGAATGCAGCGAACGATTATATGCAAACTCAATATGAGTTAATCATTCTTCCCACATCTTAATATTTTATTTTAAAACAGCCCTAAGCATGGTAGACAAAGTTCTATTGACAGCTTCGGTTTGCCCATCAGTTGGGGGTGACAAGTAGTAGAAAACAGCAACTTAGTCCCCAATTTAGCCCATAAAGTTCTTCAAAAGTTGCTAAGAAATTTAGCATCACGATTTGAAACTATTGTGTTTGGCACACCATGCAATCGAACAATCTCACGGAAAAACAAATCAGCAACATGGGTAGCATCATCACTCTTATGACAAGGTATGAAGTGTGCCATCTTAGAAAATCTATCCACCACAACAAAATGCTATCCCTCCCCTTCTTTGCTCTAGGTAATCCTAAAACAAAGTCCATAGAAATATCCTCCCAAGGCACACTAGGAACAAGAAGGGGCATGTACAAACCATGTGGGTTAAGTCGTGACTTAGCTTTCTGACATGTCCAGCGAGCGATGAAGCGTTCCACGTCCCACCTCATCTTTGGCCAAAAGAAATGGCTAAAAAGTATGTCCTCCGTCTTTTTCACACTAAAATGTCCCATCAGCCCACCTCCATGCGCTTCCTATAGCAACAACAAACGAACGGAGCTAGCTGGAATGCATAGCTTATTAGCTCTAAACACAAACCCATTATTGAGGACAAATTTATTCCACATTTTTTCCTCTTTACAATTCAGCAACACATCCTTAAAAACAGCATGATGCTCATATTGCCCTTTAATCGTTTCCAGCCCAAAAATTTTGAAGTCAAGTTGGGATAGCGTAGCATATCGCCTAAACAAAGCATCAACAATAACATTCTCTTTTCCCTTTTTGTGTTTAGTGACATAAGAAAAAGATTCAATGAATCCAACCCACTTAGCATACCTTCGGTTTAGTTTCCCTTGACTTCGAATATGCTTTAGTGACTCATGATTAGAATGGATAACAAATTCCTTGGGCCATAAATAATGTTGCCATGTTTCCAAAGTTCGAACTAGCGCATATAACTTCTTATCATAAGTGGAATAGTTCAAACTAGGCCCGCTGATGAGGACATAACTCCTATGGATACAACTTTAACTCTTGGTCCAATAACACGAGCCTGAGCAAAACAACTCAATTACAAGGTGAGCTCGTTCTTAGGTGATAATACTTGTTCTAATGAGAATGTGCTACTGCATAATTTTCCTTGTGATGTGTTATTACTTAGGAGCATGGGAAAGGAGATGTTAACTCAAGGAGACCTCATACACAACTTGCAAACCTACAAGCTACGTTCAACTAAAGTACAAGCCCAATTGATGCTGTCCGTGGACTTCAATTCGGACTACAACTCGTCTCGGAGTCAGCCTGACAGCGCCGGACTAAAAAGCCCATAACTTCCTCATACAAAGCCCGTTTGGGCTGAGCCACCACTCGTTGGAATGCTTATTTCAAGACCTATCTATTGCATACAAGCCCACCTCCATATTCATTCGAGAAGACCATCAAATAGACACAAAAATTTGCTACAGTTGCAGACTTCGAATCAGAACCGTTGATTGATCACTTTTTGTAACTCGCCCTTATATATACTTAGCCGCCGCTAGTTTAGGGTTAGGTTATTTGCTAAGTTTGTTCCCCACGCGTGTGAAACACTTGTTCATCGGAGTAGTGTCACAAAACCTGGTTTGGTGAAAGAGATAACTTCAACTTTGATTGTTTGAATTGTCAGATTGATTTCTTTGTCGTTCTTGCTCATTTCTTCTACTGCGTGCAGGAATTAACCTTCGTGGTTATGTCATCCGAGCATGAGCACGGTTGTTGGAAGCCCTTGGGACGCGAACGTCTCCGTTCCGCAAAAGTAGAACCTATCAGAAGATCGAGCCATTATCGCATCACCCACTCAATTTCTCACTAAAATAAGCAACAGGTTTTCCTTCTTGCAACAACACACCTCCCAACTCAATTCCACTAGCATCACATTCTAGTTCAAAGGTTTTATTGAAATCCGGTAATTAGAGAAGTGGTGCATGTGTCAATTTATCTTTCAACATGTTGAAGGCGTTCTCTTGTGCTTTGCCCCATGCAAATGGCACTCCCTTCTTAGCGAGCTCGTGCAATGTTGTAGCGATGGTGTTGAAATCCTTCACAAAGCGGTGATAGAGTCCAGCAAGTCCTAGAAAACTTCGCACCTGTGTGACCGTTGTTGGAACCGGCCAGCTGTGTATTGCTTCAACCTTGGCTTGATCAACTTCAATTCCCTGCGGAGTAACAACATAGCCAAGAAAAGAGACTTGATCCGTGCAAAAGGCGCACTTCTCAAGGTTACCAAATAAACGAGCATCACGTAAAGCATGAAAAACAGCATGCGAATAATCAAGATGTTCTTCTAGTGTTCTGCTATAAATCAGAATATCATCAAAGTATACCACCACAATTTTTCCAATGAAATGGTGCATAACCTCATTCATTAATATCATGAAAGTACTGGGTGCATCAGTGAGTTCAAAGGGCATTACTAACCACTCATACAAACCAAATTTCATTTTAAAAGCTGTTTTCCATTCATCCCCCAATTTCATGAGAATCTGCTGGTATCCGCTACACAAATCAATCTTAGAGAACACAATAGAGCCACTCAATTCATCAATCATATCATCTAACCTAGGAATAGGATGACGATATCTGATTGTAATGTTGTTAATCGCTCTACAATCTACACACATGCACCACGATCCATCTTTCTTAGGAACTAAAAGTATTGGGACAACACATAGACTAAGAGATTCGCGCACGTACCCTTTGTTAAGCAATTCTTGCACCTGGAGTTGTATCTCCTTGGTTTCTTCTGGATTGGTTCTGTATGGCGCACGGTTTGGTAAGGAGGCCCCGGGATGAGGTCAATTTGATGCTCAATTCCATGGATTGGTGGTAGTCCTGGCGGCACCTCCTTTGGAAAAACATCTATGTTCTCCTCCTGCAAAAGATTAATGACAGCAGGAGGCAAAGAAGAGGATGTATCTTCAAATGAAAATAAAGCTTCCTTGCAAATCAAAGCACAGCAAACTACAGAGCCATCGTTCAACTCATTTAAATCAGATTTGGAAGCAAGTAAACAAGCACCCTTCAGTTTAATCTCATCTTTCCTCTCATGAACATATTTAGATTCGCCCTCTTTATGTTGTACAAATTCCTTTGCTACAATCTAATTTTTACTCTTCGCATGTTTTTGATTTTTTTCTTTGCTGGCTCTATCAAGTTCATCCCTCAAAATGGCTTCAGGCGACATAGGATGTAATACAATTTTCTTCTCTTTATGCACAAAAGAGTACTGATTAGTTCTACCATGATGCAAGGTGTCTTTATCGTACTACCATGGCCTACCAAACAACATAGAACATGCTTGTATAGGCACAACATCGCAGTCAATATAGTCATGATATGAACCAATGGCAAAGTGCACTCTTAACAATCGTGTTACCTTTATCTTATCGCTGTTGTTAAACCATCGGATGTAGTATGGCTGTGGATATGGGCTTGTATTCAGCTCAAGCTTTTGAGCCATCTCTGAACTTGCTAAGTTTTTGCGACTACCCCCATCAATCATGACGCGGCATGAGCACTCCATGACCACACAATTGGTTTGAAACAAATTATGTCGCTGGTTCTGTTCGGCCTTCCCCATTTGGGCACTCAATACACGCCGCACAACAAGGCTCTTATAATGTTCTGCATCTTCAGCACCAATGTGTTCTTCTTCCTTATCATCTCCACTTCCTGCATGGTCAGCGGCAAGCATAGCATATGTCTCAACATCCAAATCACTAGCAGAAGAATACTCACCATTATCCTACACAATCAGCACACGTTTGCTTGGGCAATCTTTCCTCACATGCCCAATCCCTAGCATTGTAGGCACTGAATATCCCTCGTTCTTCCAGTGGATGCAACGGAAGAAACACTCTTGGCGGATGTTGGTGCTGACCCCTTTGTTGCCTCAGATGCCCACGGTATTGGTTTTGTTGGAGGCGTGTGTGGCAGGCTGCTAGTGGCACCCTATGGAGATGCACGGTTTGGGGCAGCAGCCAAAGTATGTTGTTGCCATGATGTAGTCTGACCTGCAGAAACATTAGTCCTTGTGTGATACCTCTGTACTTCCCTTTCAGCTTTTACAAGCTAGATGGAATAAACGAGTGACAGAATTGTAGTCCTTGTAAGCTAATATGTCCTAAATTTCATGGTTCAGCCCTCCTATAAATCTAGCCATAGTAGCTTCATCTTCTTCCACTAACCCACAACGCAACATGCCTATTGTAGCTCCTGATAATACTCTTCCACAGATTTGCTACCTTGTCTCAATTGCTGTAGTTTATGTAACAAATCACGTGCATGATATGAAGGAACAAATATAGCTCGCATGATCCTTTTCAAAGCATCCCAAGTTTGTGGCACATTATTTGGGGTCTTACTAGGATACTCACGCCACCAAATAGAAGTAAAATCAGTAAACTCACTAGTTGCAACCCTAACCCTTTTTTGTTCAGGAAAATCATAGCAAGCAAATTTCTGATCTACAGCTAGTTCCCAAGTGAGGTATGCATCAGGATCATATTACCCATCAAATGGTGGCATGCTAAATTTGATAGATCCTAGTGAGTCATCATTCTGACGTACCTATCGTCATGGTGGTCGAAGTTCCATACCATGACGGTGGCAGTGTAGTTGTCGTTTTGGTCTATCATCCTCCTCTTCCCCAACTTCGGTGTCCGTTGCATAGTCCTGTTCATTTTCACCTGCAACGTTGGTCACATGTTCATCAGCTTGGTGTCCACGATCCCTCTCCTCAAGTCGCTGCAAGAATGCTGCAAGAGAGGTGTTGATTGTTCCAACATAAGCCTCCAACGCGGTGATTTTGGTGTGGGTGTCAATCTGAACTGCCTCCAATTGACCAAGGCGATCGTTGATAACACGAACATCCTCATCAAGCGCATCCGTGTGCAGCCGCACTTGGCACTCGAAGTGCTATATGATTCCCTGTGTGCGAGGTGAGTGTTGCACCACTTTATCGGTCTCCGATCCTGCCATGGTTAGAGAAAACAGAAAAATAGCTAATACAAAGTAACAAGATTATCCCTATCTACAAGGGGTGTGCTGGTGTCAAGTCGCTCACTCTCAACTTGTTCAAACAAGTTCTTACCTATTCTTACCAAGCTCATCAAGGAAGTGATGGCAACCAGCAAGACAATCAACTTCAGAGAGTAGGAGACAATCTGTCAAGCTATACGTGGCTGAAATAGCACAAGGAGAAACCTTCAACACATTAGTCACAACAAGCTGAATAAACGTTCTACGACGGTACCGTGCTGGTCCTAGCCAACCGTACTAGAGAAACGAGCTAAGACACAAAAGTCGCCAGCGAAATACCCAAAATAGCAAGCTGTCTCTTTTTTTTGGGGGTCACAAAACTCTCTTAGATGAACTCAGGAGACCCTAAAGTCGAAATCTGCACAAATGACTTTGGGGGGTCACAAAACTCTCTCTTTTTGAACTTTGATTTGCAATTGATCTAGTGCGGCTTTTGAAATCTGCACTTGCCTTTTCTTCTCTGATTTGGTGCGGCTTTCTTATCTGCACTAGCCTTTTTTTTATTATCTCCTTGATTTGGTGCGGCTCTTGTATCTGCACTGGCCTTTTTTTTGGAAACTGATACCTACTTTGGTAAACACAGAGAGTCACTCGGATTAGGAAACGAAGCAAGGAAATTGGCGACCCAATCTGATCTCCCACACTAGACAAAAATCAAACTCAACTCTGATCTGATCTACTAAAAGAATCCGACTCAAATTATGATCGCAACTGTGAGAAAAGCGTGACTCGAACTCCAAACTCTAAAGGCAGAAACTAAAGACCAGCAACTCAACTCGTTGAAGCAACCGTAAATTTAACAGGTCGAGATCTAAGCAGCAAAAGAAAGGGTACAAACTGTTTTGGAAAATGGAGATCTAATTGCCTAATTTTTTATGGTTTTCTGGATTGTAGGTAAATTAAAAGATGGAAAAAATCTCTCACCGATCAACCTTGAGCCGTGATACCACGTGATAGAAGGATAGGTTCTGACCTTTCAATGAGAGGGAATGGATTCTATTTGGAGGGAGAAGACGTTAGCTATCTGACTACACCATTCCCAGATAATGATGCGCCTTAGCAATCATTACACCGACTCACGAAGTTGTTATTGATCTTGCAAGCGCACGATCAACCTGACCACTAAGGACTTTGTCCCTGCAAGCAATCGAAGAACGCGAAAGAACAAGATGAACAAGTAACTGAAATTAGAATTGAAACCACGAGTTCAGTCAGAATCACAAAAGAGGCTCCGAAGACAAGTAATTTGGGCGGTTTAGTCAACACGCGCGATTACAAGAAGTAGCAACTGCTCTCTTTGATCTAAACCCCACATAATGGTAGCGGCTAGCTGTTTATATTGTGGAGGGTGCATCCAGGAACCCTAGGGTGCGGCCTTAAGTGGGCTCTCCTTGTTACAAGGCCAAAGGCCCACTTTAACTCGGACTGGAAAAGTGACGCCGCTTGTTTGGATGATTCCTGTCGACTTAGAAGGAGTTTAGATGTGATTCTAGATACATTAGAAAGTAGACTTGATTAGCTTTCCGTGAAGTACAAGAAAGCTCCAAACAGAGTCTAGATGCAGTCGATGCGGCCGAAACAAGTGAGCCCTATCCTGGAGTCAAATCTGAACCCAACTCGTGCACTTCTCTTCTATACTTCAGCTTGCTTGGTTCCTCGTGCTGTTTCCTGAGGCAAAGGACATCATCACAAGAATTAAATAGCATTCCATCCATTAAAATATTTATATGCAGCCCGAGAAACGCATTCACCTAGTAATTGAGTTGATGTGCGCTAGCTCGAGTAATCGGTCCTTGTATTACTACAATGGGTTCCGATTGTTGTGTAGGTGGTGGATTTGCATGTGTGGCTATATCCATAGAAGTGATGTCCTCATCACACACCAACATAGGTATTGACATTGTACGACAACTACGACCACAAGTTGAAGATGACCTTCTTGTTGATGAGATCGATGAGGAAGCTGCTGCTTGAAGGGCTCGTGCTGCTAAGATGATTCGTCAACCCATTGGACCTGCCAGAGGAGGTGATGATCATGGTCTAGGAAGGGGTCGTGGTATGGGTCACGAAGGTGCTGCACATGAATCAATTCGCATCAATTTGCTGCCCCGCAATGAAGGAAACCAACGTCGCCAACGCAATGACAATGATCGTCCCGAGGAGGAAAGGTATGGCAAACTAAAGTTTTCTGTGCCTAAGTTTGCGGGATCAAATAACCCTGAGGACTACCTCACTTGAGAGCTGAAAGTTGACAAGATATTTCGTTTGCACAACTACACCGAAGAAAAGAAACTTGCAATGGCATCACTTGAATTTGATGATTATGCGCTGGTTTAGTGGGAACAAATCCAGATCCAAAGAACAGAATAGGGCGAGAACCCCATCGCGTCGTGGGCTGAGATGAAGGTAGAGATGAGGGCAAGGTTTGTCCCTAGACATTACAAATGTGATCTCTTTGATAAGTTACAGGGATTGAAACAAGGAAGCCACACGTTAGATGAGTACTACAAAGAGATGGAGATGGCCATGATCCATACCAATGTGTATGAACATGAAGAGCAAACCATGGTATGTTTTCTCACTGGTTTGAACTATCCCAACAAGCGCATCACTAAATTTCAGCCTTATAGCAATGTGGTGGAGTTAATGCATCAAGCATCAAGGCTGAGAGACAAGTACAACAAGACTCAAAATAAGTAATTCGTCATTTGCTCCCTGTTCAGCCCTACAGTAGGTAAATCCACCTCTCGGTTCAATTCCTTTCGTGCTAACAATTCTAGTGCAAGTGTTGCTCCTAGTTCCCAGGTAACTTGAAGTGGAAAAGAGCCATCTATTACAAATATGAAGCATGGTCCAGCAGCTAGTGCTACTTCTTCAGTGGGTTTTACAGCGAAGAGTAGCGTCATTCAATGCTTCAAGTGCTTGGGGCGAGGCCATATCGCCTAGGATTGCCCAAACAACCGCACCATGCTTATAATAGAGAAAGGTGAATATGAATCTGCAAGTTAAGAAGAGGATGTCCCAATCGCTGATTTGGAAGATGAGGAAATTGAGATGACATATTGTGATTTTGAGACCGATCAATCTCTCATCGTTATCAAAAAAGTCTTGAGTGTTCAGCAAAAACAAGACCATGAACAACGCTGCAACCTCTTTCACACGAAAGCAAAGGTAAATGGTCGTGTGTGCAAGATAATCATTGTTGGGGAAGCTGTCACAATTTGGCCAGCAAAGAAATATGTGAAAAGCTTGGATTGAAGCTGCTGCGACACCCGCATCCCAATCATATTCAATGGTTGAATGATTCTGGAGAAGTGAAAGTTCAACACATGGTGAAAGTTCCTTTCAAGATTGGTGAGTATTGTGATACCGAAGGGTGTGATGTTGTACCTATGACGGTATATCACTTGCTGCTCGGTCGACCATGGCAATTTGACCGTGCAAGTCATCACAATGGTTGCACTAATCAATTTTCATTCAAGTGGAACAGCAAGGAAAATTTCTTCGGCCAATGACTCCTACTCAAATCCTTGCTGATACAATGCAAAAGAATGAGGTAAATATTGAGAGTGTCAAGAATCAAGAGAAAAAGAACACAAGTGAGAAACCCAATTCGATGGGTGAGAGCCACAAACCAAATGGGAGTGGGAAAAGAAAGGTTGAGGGACATAAGCTAGTGATGTTAGTCACTAAGTCTGAAATGAGAGAACTGCAAGAGAACCCACGTTTGGTGCACTTTTATAGTCTTGTACAAAGATGTGCTGCTCTCTACTAACGACATAACATCCCTTCCAAGTTTTATTGCGAGTGTTTTGCAGGACTTTGATGATGTCTTTCCTGAAGAGATACCAGCTGGTCTTCCACCAATTCGTGGTATTGAACATCGAATCGACCTCATACTAGGAGCATTACTTCCAAATCGACCATCATACCATACCAATCTAGAAGAAACAAAGGAAATACATCACTAGTTGAAAAAGGGTACAAACGTGAGAGCCTTAGTCTTTGTGCTGTCCCTGTGATTTTAGTCCCTAAGAAAGATGCTACATGGCTCATGTGTGTAGATTGTAGAGCAATTAACAATATCACTGTTAGATCCCGCCATCCTATCCCTAGTTTGGATGACATGCTTATATGAATTGAGTGATGCTGTTATTTTCTCTAAAATTGATTTGCGTAGTGGGTACCATCAAATAAGGATGAAAGAAGGAGATGGGTGGAAAATAGTATTTAAAACAAAATTTGGATTGTATGAGTGGTTAGTGATGCCTTTTGGTTTAACTAATGCACCAAGTACATTCATGAGACTAATGAACCATGTATTGAAAGCTTTCATTGGGAAATTTGTTGTGGTGTATTTTGACGATATCTTAATTTATAGCCGCACAATGGAAGAACACACTGATCACATTAGACAAGTGCTAGAAGTGCTTAGAACTGAAAAGCTATTTGCAAACATAGAGAAATGCACTTTTTGCAAAGACAAAGTTGTGTTTTTGGGGTTTGTTGTTTCTGGAATTGGGGTAGAGGTGGATGAATCAAAAGTTGAATCCATTAATAATTGGCCAACTCCGGCAAATGTTAGTCAAGTTAGAAGCATTCACAGTCTTGCTGGTTTTTACCGTAGGTTCGTAAAAGATTTTAGCACAACTGCAGACCCTTTGAATGAATTAACCAAGAAAGGGAGTTAGTTTATTTGGGGAGATGCTCAAGAGAATGTTGTTGCTGAACTAAAGAAGCGCTTAACTGAAGCACCATTGCTTGTTTTGCCTGACTTCACTAAAGTTTTTGAAATTGAATGTGATGCTAGTGGAATAGGTATTAGTGGTGTTTTGATGCAAGAGGGTAAACCAGTAGCATACTTTAGTGAGAAACTTGGTGGTGCTCAATTGAACTATCCGGTTTATAATAAAGAATTGTATGCTTTGGTTCGTGTTTTGGAAACTTGGCAACATTACCAGTGGCCTAAAGAATTCATCATACATTCTGAACATGAAGCTTTTGAAATACTTGAAAGGGCAAGCTAAACTAAACCGTAGACATACCAAATGGGTGGAATTCATTGAATCTTTTCCATACATTGTAAAATATAAGAAGGGTAAAGAAAATGTGGTCACGGGTGGAATTCATTGAATCTTTTCCATACATTGTAAAATATAAGAAGGGTAAAGAAAATGTGGTCACGGATGCTTTGTCTCGAAAGATTTGCTTTTAACTCAACTTGAAATTAAGGTTCCTGATTTGGAGAATTTGAAAGAGTTTATGCTTTAGATAATGAATTTGCTTAAACATACTCTAAATGCAAAGATTGGAAAGGCTAGCAAAAGTTCCACGTCCACGATGGATTCTTGTTCCGTGCTAATAAGCTTTGTGTTCCAGATTCGTCCGTTCGTTTGCTATTGTTGCAAGAATCGCATGCAAGCGGATTGATGGGACATTTTGGAAGAGAAAAGACTTTGGCCATGCTGTACGATCACTTCTATTGGCCAAAAATGTGTCGAGACGTTGAGAGGTTTGTATAGCAGCGATGTGTCACATGCCATAAAACTAAGTCAACACTTAATCCACATGGTTTGTACACTCCACTTCCTGTTCCTAGTTCACCTTAGGAAGACATTAGCATGGATTTTGTTTTAGGATTGCCTAGGACTAAGAGGGGGAGGGATTCTGTATTTGTGTCATTGGATAGGTTCTCTAAAATGGCACACTTTATTCCATGCACAAGAGTGATGATGCGTTACATGTAGCTGACTTGTTTTTCAGGGAAATTGTGCGATTACATGGGATGCTAAGAACCATTGTTTTAGATCGCGACGTTAAGTTCATGAGCTATTTTTGGAAGACATTGTGGGCCAAGCTTGGGACAAAGTTGTTATTCTCCACAACTTGTCACCCACAAACAGATGGACAAACATAGGTGGTGAACTGCACACTCTCAATGTTGCTGCGTACAATGATCAAGAAGAACTTGAAAGAATGGGAGGACTGTCTTCCACATGTTGTATTTGCATACAACAAGGTAGTTCACTCAACAACACAATTGTTGCCATTTGAGGTGGTGTATGGTTTTAAACCAATCACGCCACTAGATTTGCTTCCACTTCCACTTCAAGAGAGAGCTAATATGAAGGCAACAAAGCATGCTGAGTTTGTGAAAGCTATTCATGCAAAGACCAAGAGATAGAGAAGAAGGCGCGATACTTCGCTAAAAGGGCAAACAAGACAAGGAAGAAGATGATATTTGAACTAGGTGATCTGGTTTGGATACATGTATGCAAAGAGCGCTTTCCGGAGAAGCGCAAGTCTAAGTTGATGTCTCGTGATGATGGTCCCTTCAAAGTGCTTGATTGAGCTTCCTGGAGATGATTACAATGTGAGTACCACGTTCAATGTTGCTAATTTGTCACCATTCTTTGGACCGGAAGAAATAGAGTTGAGGACGACTCCTTTTCAAGAGGGGAGGATGATATGGCAGCATAGCGCCATCATGGTTTCCTTCCCCTACCACTTCTAAAGAGCCTTCAAATCATTTCCAAGGAACAATTACCTGTGCTCGTGTCAAACAAATAAACCAATAGGTGAACTTGCTCCTTAGTAGGAATAAAATTACTTGTGACAGTTAACTACTACCTAATGCAAGTAATTCAATTATTCTCAGGTATGAAGACAATGTGAGGAGGTGTGAACGCCTAAGGGAAGATCAAGAGGAGCATGGACAAGTTAGCAAGCAAGGTGTGAATGCAGAAAAACTCAGCTCGGCCTCCAATGACCAGTCTGAAAAAACGCGCATAGAGGGAAGAAAAACGAGCATAGAGGATGTAAACGGAGTCCGATTGAGGTGTTCGACCACTTCCTAGAAAGCTAACGAGCTAGGCTTTCCAACGGATCCAACCACACCCTCAAATTCAATCTGAGCACGGAGATATTGTCCAAAAAGTATGATGGCCAGAAATTATTTCCTATGCATTGGGTGTTGTGTCACCATTATGTTTGGCCCTTGTGCTTTGTGCTGCGACTTGGGCTTGTCTAGTAGACCTTTTGACTTCCTTCCCACCCCTCTTATTTGTAGAAAGCACCCCTTTGTGTGAAGGGAGACCATTTTGAATCTGAAGTCAAATATGCTATGCATGTTCTTGGGTTTTCTATCCACAGGCTGAAAGTTCCCTGAGGATTATGCATTCCTTCCCGTTGTTCTTGCAAACTCCTTTGTGATTGCAGCGAGGATTGTAATCCGCTTGACTTGGATGAGTGGACAACGTGAGGTTGGGCGAACTTCGTTCTCCAGGTTGTTGCGCTTGCAACGGTTGGCCGCACAAGATTCGTCAGGTTTCGTGAGTATCTCAGATCCTACGCCGTGAAGGTCCTGTGCACCCTCATATTAACACGAGCATTGGTACTGAAATTATTCGTATTTAGCTCATTCTATTGGTTGCAATAAGTTCCATTATCTTTGCGCGTGTGTTGTCTTGAAATTTACTTATATCCTTGTGATCGGCAACTAGGACTTGTGAATTCTAGTTTCGATCATTAATTATCATTACAATAACTAGATTTATCAGATTGCATAGGAAATAAGTATAACCTACCTAGCTCCATATATTCTACGCTTGTACGTTTGTTCGGTCCCTTGGCAATCGCTTTATCCAAGTTTGGGAGAACTTTTGACACCACCAACGGCTGATAACACCTGCTGCACGGTAAGAACTTGTAAGAGCTTTGGTTAAATCTTTAGAGTTGAGTGACTTTTCATCACATCCTAGTAGTTGGTAGGAACATTATACTTGTGATTTTGTTTCTTGTTTCCTACTTACCATGTTAGGTGACGAGACTTCGCTGCATCACTCTCCACGCACGAAGAGCATTGTTGCTCATTTTGAGAGGATGACGAGGACCATCACCAAGGGCCTTACTGAGGATGTACAACACACTAATGAGCATGTGTCACTGCAGAAGACCGTCTACGGTCCATCAAGACCGCACAGGGAGTCGCTAATACTACCCTTGCCACTATTTTGTCTAGACTTGATATGCTTGTGGCTGCTGCCCTGGGAACTTCCATTCCTTCGCCTCGTCTCCAAAGCAACAATGGTGTTCTACATGCACAACGGGTTCCCATTACTACCCCGGGTTCCCACCATGTCCAGCTGCCTCGGCTGCCCAAATACACTCGCCAACTCTTCGGTTCAGCACACTAGGGCCATCGTCGCTTCGGAAGTTGAGGTAGAAGAACAAAATGGTGAGAACTACGGTGATTACGCCACTGATTTGGAAGGAGACAATACCGTCAATTATGACAACAACCGCAACCATCATCGGCTATGCTTTAATTAACAAGGTATGCGATGTGATCCACCGTGACGTGAGGTACGTGATCGTGATGACATTTTCTCTAAAGTAAAATTCAATATGCTGCCTTTCGAATGTACATATGATCCTAATGGTTACCTTAGTTGGGAATTACTTGTTGATCAAAAATTTGCATGCCATGATTACCCTGAGGATAGAAGAGTTAGGACTACCACTAGTGAATTATTTGATTTTGCTTCTGTTTGGTGGAGAGAGCATTGCCGCATTCATCCAAATAATATACCCACAACTTGGGAAGCATTAAAGCTGATCATGAGTGATGAGGACATCACTACTATGGATATGACCACATTTGGTTGTGCCAACTCCAACACGTCACGCACGGGCCAAGAAGAGAAAGAGATCAAATCCATCACGTTTTGGAATCCAATTCGGCCTCCTAGGACAGCACCGACTTCAAATATGAATAACTTTTGCATATGGACTCTGATTTGGGTGATCTTGGACTTGATTGAAAGCTTACAACGAGATATTTCCAATGGATCTAATCCCAACTCTAGATTCATCGTGGATCAGTCAGAATAATCAAAACAATATACTACAATACTGTTTTAGGCTGTTTCGGGCCTTGTAAGCGTGTGGGGGCCCAAGCCCAAGTTGTGTGCGCCCCCTGGCTGCACACAACCCTAGGATGTCCCTCTCACGTCCATCCCTCTTATAAAATCAGTAGCCACCACTTTAGACACTTGGGTTTTGTTTGATTAGTTTAGCCAAGTGCAAACTTTGTGTCTTCAAGTTGTGCTGGACAGCCACCTTGTCAAGATCCTCAATAGAACTCCACCTTGATTTTTGCCTTCCATTCTTATTTGCAATTTCAGATTGCTTTTACTATTGTTCTTGCTTGTTCTTCGGTTGCTTGCAGGAATTGAACCTCGTGTTCAGGTTGATCATGCCTACGGCAAGATCAATAACACTCCGGAGTTGGTTTAGCGATTGCTAAGGCGCATCGTCGTCGTACGTTGTACTCGGATCGTCAAAGTCGGTTCCACCAAATCGTTAGTTATCGCTCTCATTGAAAGATCGGGACACAACCGTCACATCAGGTGGTATTAGTACACATACCTTTGGGAACCAATTCATCCTTTGCGAATACTTTGATCCCAATTGAGATTAGCTATTTGATATTGTTTAGGGCTGTTCATATTGATACATTGCATAATCTTGAATTATCATATCATACTATCTTGTGATATCAAGTTAGGGATTCCAAAACTTTGTTCATTGTAGTGTTTGCCGAAAGTCACTCAAAGAAAGAAAAGAGAAAGAAAGAGCAAAAATGCAAAAAAAAAAAGAGAAGAAGAAAAAAAGAAAAATAAAATAGTGGCCGGTCGCACTACATTGAGCAAAACCCTAATTTGTGTTCATTATTTCAGATTGTGCAATTGTATTAATTGTTGAGCAATCTTGTGCCCTTTTTACATTCTTGAAGCAATAAGCTAGCGTCTCTCTATGACTTGTGCAATAGAGCTTTTGGTGCCTCACTTATATTTTATAGCTCATTTCTTGATTGCATAAGTACCATCATCTTTGTGCTTGTGTTGCCTTGAAATTTGCTTATATCTTTGTGAAGGACCATGTGGAGGTCAATCCATGTTTGTGATGAGTATTTGACTTTATTTGAGCAAGGTGTGCTCAAGTTTGAGTTTGATTTGGATTGATTTTCAAAATGAAGCAATTTGAGTTGTCTCTACCAAGAGTGGTAGTACCGGCTGTATGGGCGCGGTAGTGATGAGTTGGATGGTTTATTGCATATCATTGTGGGCATTGCTATGTGATGTGTTTTCTTGTCTTTGATGGTTGCAGGGTGACGGTGCTAGGTCATGGTGAGGCGGAGGATGACCGGGACTAGGCGAGGAGCGTCGGACGTCCAGACGGTTGGGAGATCGCCGGAAGATGATCGGAGACGGAGTCCGGGCAAGTCAAGAAGACAAGGAAAGGAGATGATGCTAGCTAGATGCCGCGTGGATCAATGAGGGCCGTCGGATTGAGGTCTAGTTGATAGGTTAGCGGGTCTAGGTAGTATGCTTTGAAAACCGTGCAAGAAAACCCGGTATGTGTGTGGGTTTTGGGTTAGCCCTTGCATGGCTGTGTGTGTGGGTTAATCCTAGACCTTAGATGAGTGTTCTAGGGTTGAGGGACTCATCCAAGGGTGGTAGGTGGCCCAAGAGAAGTATAAATAGGGGTGGAGGGGTAGCCTCCTCCCTTGGAAGGTTTTGAGGTTTGTGAATGCTCCTTTGAGCTTTGCCCACATGAAAGTGAGGCTTTGTAACCTCTCCTTCCAGAAATGAAAGTTTTATCCATCCATCTCTGAATTTATTTTGCGCATTTACATTATGTCTTTACTTTACGCAATTTAAATTCGGCATTTACTTTCCCGCAATTACATTCTCGCAATTTACTTTCACGCAATTTGGATTTGCCTCCCCTCCTTCTAAATGCTGTTGATTTTGGATGTTTTGAGTGTGTTCATATGGTTTTACATCTCTTTTGCACTCTTGGATTGAGTAGAGAACATCTTTTCTTTCAAGTTCCAACTTTGTTCAGAACTTGTTCTTTGCGCAATATTTAGTATTTTATTTTTATAAAAAGATAGAAAAATCCTTTTTACTTGATTCTTATTGGAGGAGGTGCGGGACTCTGATATCCACTTGCAGAAAAAGTTTGGAGTTCACTTGTTGCACCGTTTGGGCGCCATGAGGTGAAAACCGAGCCCTAAATGTTCTGCTCGAAGTTCTTGACTGACTGTGTTCTTAGATATTTCCTGTTTTTTCTGTAAGGCTTTTTTGAGGAGAAATTTGGTGGAGTTCGTCATAACTTTGATTCTCATAGGGAGAAAAATTATCAAAATTTTGTGAGCTGCAGAAACCCACCAACCTCCTGTTCAAATTGAGGACAAGTTCTGGAAATTCTGCTTTTACTTTTGTGAAAGTGACTTTTGTGATTTGAATTGATGTTCTTTCTAAAAGCAAGAGTTGGATTGATTCCTCTTTATCTTGGACACTAGACAACTAGGATTGTGACTCAAAAATCCCCACATATTTTATGGTACTTATCCATGCAAGCTTGGGGTACACATAGTTGTCTAGTTTTTTGGGTTTTTCACGATTTCCTTTGAGCGATCTTGTCGAGGTTTTTGTTGGAATATTTTGGGGGAAAATTTATTTACGACCATTCACCCCCCCTCTGTTCGCCATCTCGGTCCTTCAATTGGTATCAGAGCAAATTTTGCTCTTCCATAGATCTTGATCGGTCTCAAGAGCCATGGCGATGGACGAGTATTCCACCAAGCCTCCCATTTTTTCTGGAGTCGATTTTCCATTCTGGAAGTCGCGCATGGAGTCATACATCACTGCCCAGGGCTTCCTGATATGGCAGAAGGTGAAACTCCCATATGAGGTTCCTGCCGATGAAAACGTCACGGCCGGCAATTTGGCTGACGTTGAGGTGAATGCTAAGGCAAGGAACATCCTCATACAGGGTCTTAGCCGCAGTGAGTATGACAGGATTTCTCACCTTCGTTCTGCTCATGAGATTTGGGTGACCCTCGATGCTTACCATGAGAGCACTACCCGAATCAAGACGGTTCGACAGGACCAATTCAAGCGTGAGTTCAACAAGTTTGAACAAAGACGGTGAGAGTCTTGATGAGTGTTTGGTCATTTTACCAAGATCTTGAGCGATCTTGAGCGATTGGTTGCATATACCGACTGGATAATGCTCGACATTCCTTGACCGCACTCGATTTGCGTGTTTAGGAGATGAAGGTGACCACCATCAAGGACACCACTGACTTGTCGACTCTGACTCTTGACGGGCTTTATTCCCGCCTCAAGACTCATGAGATCGATGTCGTCTCACGAAAGACGAAATCTTAATCGATGGCCTTGGTCACCGATCCTATTGGATCTTCTTCTTCTGATCCTTCTATTGGTTTCTCTCTTTCCGCCTTTGTGAGCTAGCGATGACCAAGCTGGAAAAATTTCGGAAAATGAGCTTGCTCTTCTCGCCGCAAGTTTTCTCATGCATACAAGAGGGTGAGAGAGAGAGGAAGAGAGGTGGCATGATCACTTGCTTCGAGTGTGGTGGCCCCAACCACATTCGGGCGAACTGTCCCAAGCTGGAAAAGGGCAAGAACGACGTTGGCGGTTCGGGCAAGAACGACTACACCGACAAGAACCGCAACAAGAAGCCTCCAGTTCATGAGCCGACGCGTGAGAAGAAGTGTCGCAACTTCTCCAAGAACAAGAAGCTCTTCCACCGCGTCCTCGCTGCGCTTGACGACATCAACCTCTCCGACACCGAGACATGGAGCGACGAGGGCGAGGATGAACCGCAAGAAAAGAAGGATGGCGACGACTTCTCCAGCATGTGTTTCATGGCCGACACCAACGACATCAGTGACTCCGAGCTCTACAGCGACTCGGACGAGGTACCCTCCTATGACCAGCTCAACGAAGCTTTTGGCAAATTAGGAAAATTTCATGCTAGAGCTAGAGCTAGGTGTACGGAGCTTGAGAAGGAAGTAGGTACCTTGACTCGGGAGTTATCTTCTCTTAGATCTTCTCCCTCCCGAGTCACTAATGATTGCTCTTTGTGTGATGCTATTCTTGTGGAGTTGGAGAACTTAAGGACTATGCATGATAGTGTGTTGACTGAATTAGAAAGTCTTAAGTTGAAGAATGCTAGCGATAATTCTGTTGATGCTATTCCACTAGATGCTAGTTTTCTTCATGCTCACTCTACTCCTTCTTGTGCTAATTGCCCTAAATTACTTGCCGAAATTGATGCCATGAGCGATCACCTTAGGAAGTTTTCTTCTAGAAACGATGAACTTGAAATGCATGCTTCTAAGGACCCAGTCAGCTCATGTGAGGGCTGTAGGCAACTAAAACTTGACAATGAATCCTTAAATGTCAAGCGTGCTAAACTTGCTAAGGACTTACTAGATAAGTCACAAGAAAGTTGCTTGCGATGTTCTGTGATTGAGGGGGACTTGGATAAAATCCATGTCGAGCTTAGGAAGAAATTAGAAGACCAAGCTCATAGAATTAGAAATGCGTCTTGCGTTTCATGTGAGGCCCTCAGGATTGAGGCAGCCGTGCTGAGGGAGAAAAATGCACGTGCTGAGAGATCTCATCTTTCTGGTTCTTCTTCTTCTTCTTCCCCCTGCTCTTCTTGTGCCTCTTTCTTTTGAGATTGCCAGTATCTTATGAGCACTCTCGAGAAGTTTGTTGGAGACAAGAAGAAGCTCAATCTTATTCTAGACCAATCCAAGATTAGTAGATTCAATCAAGGTCTAGGATTTGATCCCTTGGAGCACGCTCGGGCGCATCCTCCCACCATTGTACGCGGCTCCAAGAGTGGTGAAATTGTGGTAGCTCCCAGAGTGAGTACCACCGTGTTTAGATCTGCTGGGGTTGTCCATAGGACTTCTGACCAGAAGGGTATTACTCCTATTGCTTCTGCCTCTAGCATGTGCGCGGCTCCAAGAGTGGTGAAGGGTATTTTATCCAAGTCCATATGACTTCTGACCAGAAGGGTATTTTATCCAAGTCCCACCATTGTGCACGGCTCCAAGAGTGGTGAACTTGAATTGCATGCTTCTAAGGACCCAGTCAGCTCATGTGAGGGTTGTAAACAACTAAAACTTGACAATGATGCTTTGAATGTCAAGTGTGATCAACTTGCTAAGGACTTACTAGATAAGTCACAAGAAAGTTGCTTGCGATGTTCTATGATTGAGGGGGACTTGGATAAAATCCATGTCGAGCTTAGGAAGAAATTAGAAGACCAAGCCCATAGAATTAGAAATGCGTCTTGCGTTTCTTGTGAGGCCCTCAAGATTGAGGCAGCCGTGCTGAGGGAGAAAAATGCACATGCTGAGAGAGCTCATCTTTCTGATTCTTCTTCTTCCCCCTGTTCTTCTTGTGCCTCTTTCTTTCGAGATTGCCAGTATCTTATGAGCTCTCTCGAGAAGTTTGTAGGAGGCAAGAAGAAGCTCAATCTTATTCTAGACCAATCCAAGATTAGTAGATTCAATCAAGGTCTAGGATTTGATCCCTTGGAGCACGCTCGGGCGTATCCTCCCACCATTGTGCGCGGCTCCAAGAGTGGTGAGATTGTGGTAGCTCCCAGAGTGAGCACCACCATGTTTAGGTCTGCTAGGGTTGTCCATAGGACTTGACTGAAGGGTGTTACTCCCTGTTTCGTCTCTAGTAAGGCGAAGTACACATGCACCTTCCGTAAGAAGGATGGTCACCTAGTAGATTTACGCTCAGAGCGCCAAGATCACTCGGCGTGGCGTGTTGTCTGCTCTTAGGGGTATTCAGGTTATCCCGGACTTTGAGTGCTCTAAGGTACACACTACTTCTAGACGAGTTAGAGAGTCGCTTTGTTTTTGGGCGGTGTCCAGACTCGATTTTCATCTTTGGTTCTTGAGTTTTAGTCTTGGAGCTGTTCGTAGTCGGTCTTTCACCGTCCTTTTGATATTCCTCGTTTTTCTCATCGAGGTAGATATCAGCGGTGTGAGGTGTTTTCTGGTAGGAGATTTAGGAAGCCTCACTGGAATGGTCCGCTTTTGCACCACGGCGGCTAACCAGTTCAGCTCCTAGATAATCTACTAGAGTTGCTCTCGATCATGTTAAGGTTAAGCGGCAGAGAGACACTCGAGTCGGTCTTCTTCGTGCACGGTACTGAGGCGTCGTGTGATTCAGTATTGGGTTCTCAAGTCTTCACTCTATCCCAGTACTGAGTCATCTTTCTCTCTTGTGTCTTGATCAGGTTCGTCGGATGGGAAAGGGAGATGTTTGGATTGTCGACTCAGGTTGTTCTCGTCATATGACCGGAGATTCTCGATGGTTCTCTTCCCTAGTCCGAGCCCCCGGTGATGAGTTGATCACTTTCGGGGATGCATCTTCAGGTAGAGTCATTGCTAAAGGTACCATCTGCATTAACCAAAATTTCATTCTTAAAGATGTTGCCTTAGTAAGTAAGCTGCAATACAATCTGCTCTCTGTTTCTCAGCTTATCGATGACTCTTTCGAGGTGAGTTTTAAGAGTAATGCCTGTAGAATCCACGATTCATCAGGAGGGTTAGTTTGCGGGATTTCTAGATTTGGGAGAGTCTTTCGTGCTGATTTTTCTGCTTCTTCTGGAGACTCTATTCGATGTTTGATTGCTTCTGAGTCCCGTGATCTCTCCTTCTGGCATAGGAGACTTGGTCACATTGGTTTTGATCATTTGACCCGAGTTAGCAGCCACAATCTCATTCGATGTTTGCCCAAACTCAAAATGGTCAAAGACTTAGTTTGCTCTCCCTGCCGACATGGCAAGATGGTTGCTGCTTCTCATCCCACGATCCTTGTTGTGATGGTGATGCACCGGGACAGCTTTTATATATGGACTTTGTTGGTCCGGCTAGAGTGCGATCGATGGGTGGGAAGTGGTATGTTCTTGTCATTGTTGATGATTTTCGAGGTATTCTTGGGTGTTCTTCATGTCCTCGAAGGATGAGACTTTTACCCATTTTAGGGGTTTGGTTCATAGGTTGTTTTTTGAGCTCCCTGGTGCCCTACGAGCTATATGCAGTGACAATGGCACGGAGTTCAAGAACTCCTATTTTGAGAGTTTCTGTGTGGAGTCTGGTTTAGAGCATCAGTTCTCCTCTCCCTACGTTCATTAGCAAAATGGCGTAGTGGAAAGGAAGAACAGGACCCTGGTAGAAATGGCCAGGACGATGCTAAACGAGTACAGTACTCCTAGGAAGTTTTGGGCTGAGGCTATAGCTACTGCTTGCCATGTTTCTAATTGTGTATTCTTGAGAGCACATTTGCACCGCACTTCTTACGAGTTGAGTATGGGCGAAAGCCCAGTGTTTCTCATTTTCGTGTATTTGGTTGCAAGTGTTTTATTTTGAAATCTGGTAACCTGGATAAGTTTGAGTCTCGTTCTTCTGATGGTATCTTTCTGGATTATTCGACTTCTTCTCATAGCTATAGGGTTTGGAGTTGCGATGCGCATAGGATCATAGAGACCTGTGAAGTGACCTTTGATGAGGCTAGCCCAGGAGCTAGACCCGATATTTCAGGCTCTTCTTCTTCCTCCGAGACCATCTTTGTAGAGGATGAGGATGATGGAGATGATGGTGTTCCACCTGATCCAATCCCCTCTACACCTGAGGTGCCTCCTGTTTCCATTTCTGCATCTCAGGAAGGCCAGCCCTTGCCTTCTGACTCTCATTCAGCTAGTGGCTCTGCTCCTACCTCTTCTGTGTATGAGGTAGAGGCCACTTCTGCTTCTTGTCCTCCCCGACATATTCAGCGTTCTGATCCACCTGATCAGATCATCGATGATCTATTTGAGCGAGTCACTCGCTCAAAATCAGGTTTGTCTAGTTTCTGCCTTCACTCTGCCTTCATTGCCTCCTTTGAGCCGAAGGATGTTTCTCATGCATTATCCGATGAGTCATGGATTAATGCTATGCATGAGGAACTTGAGAACTTTGAGAGGAACAAGGTATGGCAGCTTGTCGAGCCCCCATCTGGTCATAATGTCATTGGGACCAAGTGGGTGTTCAAAAACAAGCAGAGTGAGGATGGGAGGATGGGGTTGTAGTTAGAAACAAGGCTAGACTAGTTGCACAGTGTTTTTCTCAAGTTGAGGGTCTTGACTTTGAGGAGACCTTTGCCCCTGTAGCTAGGCTAGAGGCTATCCGAATCCTGCTTGCATTTTCTGCATCCAAAGGCTTCAAGCTTTATCAAATGGATGTCAAGAGTGCATTCCTCAATGACTATATTGAGGAAGAGGTTTATGTCTAGCAACCTCCAGGATTCGAGAACCCCAAGTTTCCGAGTCATGTATACAAGCTTTCCAAAGCTCTGTATGGACTCAAGTAGGCCCAGAGCATGGTATGAGAGGCTCAAGTATTATCTTCTCAGCCATGACTTTAAAATGGGCATAGTAGACAAAACTCTGTTCATCAGACACCATGAGTCTCATTTTCTTCTCGTCCAGATTTATGTGGACGATATCATTTTTGGTGGCTCATCTCATTCGCTTGTGTCTCAATTTTCTGAGGTGATGAGCACAGAGTTTGAGATGAGTATGATGGGCGAGTTGAGCTACTTACTTGGCTTCCAAATCAAGCAGACTCGGGAGGGTACTTTCTTGCATCAAGGCAAGTATACCCGTGACCTCCTGAGGCGCTTCGATATGTCTGATGGGAAGCCGGTGATGACTCCTATGGCTACCACTGCTGTCCTCGAGCCCGATGAGGATGGTGAGCCTGCTGATCAAAAGGAGTTTTGGAGCATGATCGGCTCCCTCTTGTACCTCACTGCTTCGAGGCCGGACATACATTTCGCTGTGTGTCTATGCGCTCGATTTCAAGCTTCTCCTCGCGCCTCTCACCGCCAGGCGGTCAAGCGCATCTTCAGGTACCTTCGTGCTACCACTGATTATGGTATTTGGTACTCTTCTTCTTCTTGTCTATCTCTTAGAGTCTTTTCCGATGCCGACTTTGCTGGCTGTAGGATAGATAGGAAGAGCACTTCTGGCACTTGACAATTCATTGGCACTTCTCTTGTTTCTTGGTCATCTAGGAAGTAGTCTGGGGTTGCACAGTCCACCGCCGAGGCCGAGTATGTTGCTGCAGCCAGTTGCTGTAGCCAGATGCTCTGGATGAGATCGACCTTACGGGACTATGGGTTAGAGATAGAGAGTGTGCCACTCTTCTGTGATAACACTTCAGCTATTTGCATTGCTAAAAACCCAGTGCAACATTCCCGGACCAAGATCATTGATTTTAGATATCACTTCCTTAGAGATCATGTGGAGAAGGGAGATATCGCGCTTCAGTTTGTAGAGAGTGACCTTCAGTTAGCCGATATCTTCACCAAGCCTTTGGATAGCTCCAGATTTGTTGCCTTGAGGAGTGAGCTTGGAGTCGTGAGCCCTTACGGCCTTTCGTGAGGGGGAGCTGGTTTGTATATTTTGTATTATATGTTATCTTCCAGCTTTTTTTTTCTTTGTGCTTCTTCTGGGTAACTTTGGGCTTGTTTTCTTGAGTTGAGTTCACTCACTTAGACTTCTGGCATGCCTTGCATGGACCTCTTATCTTGTGCTTTAGGTTGCTATCATGCGTGATTAGCTGTTATCTCTTCTCTCTAGGTTGAGTTCCCTCACAGTCTTATAAGTCTAGCAGGTATTGGGCCTCCTGGGTGATGTGAGGTTGTGTCTCGATCTTTCGATGAGCGATAACTATCGATTTGGTGGAATCGACTTTGACGATCCGACTACAACGTACGACGACGATGCGCCTTAGCAATCGCTAAACCAACTCCAGAGTGTTATTGATCTTGCCGTTGGCACGATCAACCTGAACACGAGGTTCAATTCCTGCAAGCAACCGAAGAACAAGCAAGAACAATGGTAAAAGCAATCTGAAATTGCAAATAAGAATTGAAGGCTAAAATAAGGTGGGGTTCTATTGAAGGTCTTGACAAGGTGGCTGTCTAGCACAACTCAAAGACGCAAAGTTTGCACTTGGCTAAACTAATCAAACAAAACCCAAGTGTGTAAAGCAACGGCTACTGAGTTTATAAGAGGGATGGATGTGAGAGGGACGTCCTAGGGTTGTGTGCAGCCAAGGGGGGCGCACACAACTTGGGCTTGGGCCCCCACACGTTTACAAGGCCCGAAATAGCCTAAAACAGTATTGTAGTACATTATTTTAATGATTCCGGTTGATGTGCGATGGATCTGGGCCTAAGATTAGGTCCATTCAAAAGATCTCGTTGTAAGCTTTCAATCAAGTTCAAGTTCACCCAAATCGGAGTCCGTATGCAAAAATTATTCATATTTGAAGTCGGTGCTGTCTTAGAAGGCCGAATTGGATTCCAGAACGTGATTGATTTGATCTCTCTCTTCTTGGCCCGTGGATGATGTGTTGGAGTTAGCACAACCAAATGTAGTAGTGATGTCCTCATCACTAGGTAGACAGGGTCTGTGTGTACTCCTTAGTTGGGATCTAGAGTCAGCTTCCCTATGTCAGTCTCTGGGGAAGATAAGAGCGAGTCTGAGCCGTAGTGAGTCTCTTCTATCTTATCTATGCTCAATAGACATCCAGTTTTGCAGTTTCTCGACTTCTTCTCCTTATTCTGTTTTCCTGGTTATTATTGAGTTCATTCGGGTTTTCTTTATACCTAATCTTGATAATAACTCAACTTTAACCAGATTTGAGCTTAAAATTGATTCATTTGTTGAGGGGGAGTTTGGGAATCTGTTCGTGCATTTCATATAGACTGCATTTCTTGTTTAATGAGCTTTGTATATTATGCAATTGATTTCTTCTTCATGCTATACACCATGCTACATCATATGGAGGAAATCACTAGCTTAGATATGTCCAAGTTCATTTAACTTGCTAAGCTTAAAAATGAAATAAGCCTTAAATAAAAAACTTTTGCTTTTACTTGCTAGGTTTCTTCTCTAGAGGTTTGTGCCATAATTTGAGAAATTTTGGAGTTCTCTAGAGTCCCTATAGCAACTTGGGTGAAACTAGTTTGATCCATGCTAGAGTCCTTCAATTGCTCATAAATCATTGTGCTAAAAATGAAAATTAAACAAAATTGACTCTTCTTGTGCACATACGACTCAACACCTTGTATTCACAAGACCGCTTCCCATTGCACTTGGGATGAACTTGGAATACATCGTGTTTGACCTAGACCATCCTCTTAAGAGTTCATCTTGAGATGGTCGCATACGGCTTGAGTCAATTGGTTGTCAAAAGAAAATGCAAATAAATTAAAAACAAAGACATATGTGTGTAAAGAATGCAAATAATGTCAAACATTTGCACCCCTCTATGTCTTGTATGATGATAAATCAAAATTTGCATTAAGTGATAAATGAGCCCGAAGGACCTTGTATGCTCTTCTAGATTCCCCAAAGTGTTGAGTAGGTTGAACTCTAGGTTTTCCTTTTGATCCTTAGAGTGGCTATTCTTCTATTTTTGAAACTAAAGCTAAGTGTTGTACTTGTCAAATCTTGCTAAAAATGAAATATTCAAAACTAAGCTCGTATTTGCACTTGGACATGTCTTAGACTAGTCTAATCTAAAAATTGACTAGCTTGGTGTCATATCTTGTCGTTGTGATCAATTTGATAATCTTCAAAGCTCCCTTAGGTTGCATTTCATGCATACATAAAAAGAGGGAAAAAATTCCATTTTGATGCCTATATTGCCAAAAGGGGGAGAAAATGTAGAAAACGCATCATTAAAAAAAAGAGATAAAAATGTGAAAGCTTGTTGGTTCTTATGATCTTTGTAAATCTTTGCTATTTCTTATGGATCATAATCACATTTGGCACTTATGATTGGTTTTAGAGCTTTTGTGGAAAACTTGCTCTTTTCATGGTCATGCTCTAAATTCTTTCTGCCAACTTGGTCATGATTTTATATCTTTCTCTCTGGACCAAGTTTGGCTTTGCAATCCAATTGCTTTCTTCTTCTCTCATTCAAACTCAAATTTATGCCTTTTGTGTGGTTTGTCACTATACTCATCAAGGGGGAGATTGAAGGACCATGTGGAGATCAATCCATGTTTGTTATGAGTATTTGACTTTATTTGAGCAAGGTGTGCTCAAGTTTGAGTTTGATTTGGATTGATTTTCAAAATGAAGCAATTTGAGTTGTCTCTGCCAGGAGTGGCAGTACCGGCCGTATGGGCGTGGTAGTGATGAGTTGGATGGTTTATTGCATATCATTGTGGGCATTGCTATGTGATGTGTTTTCTTGTCTTTGATGGTTGCAGGGCGACGGTGCTAGGTCATGGTGAGGCGGAGGATGATCAGGACTAGGCGAGGAGCGTCGGAGGTCCAGACGGTTGGGAGATAGCAGAAAGATGATCGGAGACAGAGTCCGGGCAAGTCAAGAAGACAAGGAAAGGAGATGATGCTAGCTAGATGCCGCGTGGATCAATGAGGGCCGTCAGATTGAGGTCTAGTTGATAGGTTAGCGGGTCTAGGTAGTATGCTTTGAAAACCGTGCAAGAAAACCCGGTATGTGTGTGGGTTTTGGGTTAGCCCTTGCATGGCTGTGTGTGTGGGTTAATCCTAGCCCTTAGATGAGTGCTCTAGGGTTGAGGGACTCATCCAAGGGTGGTAGGTGGCCCAAGAGAAGTATAAATAGGGGTGGAGGGGTAGCCTCCTCCCTTGGAAGGTTTTGAGGTTTGTGAATGCTCCTTTGAGCTTTGCCCACATAAAAGTGAGGCTTTGTAACCTCTACTTCCAGAAATGAAAGTTTTATCCATCCATCTCTGAATTTATTTTGTGCATTTACATTATGTCTTTACTTTACGCAATTTAAATTCAGCATTTACTTTCCCGAAATTACATTCTCGCAATTTACTTTCACGCAATTTGGATTTGCCCCCCTCCTTCTAAATGCTGTTGATTTTGGATGTTTTGAGTGTGTTCATATGGTTTTACATCTCTTTTGCACTCTTGGATTGAGTAGAGAACATCTTTTCTTTCAAGTTCCAACTTTGTTCAGAACTTGTTCTTTGCGCAGCATTTAGTATTTGATTTTTATAAACATATATAAAAATCCTGTTTAAGTGATTCTTGTTGAAGGAGGTGTGGGACTCTGATATCCACTTGCATAAAAATTTTGGAGTTCACTTGTTGCACCGTTTGGGCGCCATGAGGTGAAAACCGAGCCCCAAACTTTCTGCTCGAAGTTCTTGACTGACTGTGTTCTTCGATTTTTCCTCTTTTTTCTGTAAGGCTTTTTGAGGAGAAATTTGGTGGCGTTCTTCATAACCCTGATTCTCATGGGGAGAAAAATTATCAAAATTTATTTAGCTGCAGAAACCCACCAACCTCCTGTTCAAATTGAGGACAAGTTCTGGAAATTCTGCTTTTGCTTTTCTGAAAGTGACTTTTGTGATTTGAATTGATGTTCTTTCTAAAAGCAAGAGTTGGATTGATTCCTCTTTATCTTGGACACTAGACAACCAGGATTGTGACTCAAAAATCCCCACATATTTTATGGTACTTATCCATACAAGCTTGGGGTACACATAGTTGTCTAGTTTTTCGGGTTTTTCACGATTTCCTTTGAGCGATCTTGTCGAGGTTTTTGTTGGAGTATTTTGGGGGATAATTTATTTGCGACCATTCACCCCTCCTCTGTTCGCCATCTCGGTCCTTCACTTTGAGAACGGCTACTAGGACTTGTGAATTCTAGTTTGGGTCATTACTTATCATTACAATAACTAGAATTATCAGATTGTATAGGAAAAAAGTGTAGCCTACCCAACTCCACATATTCTACGCTCGTACGTTTGTTCGGTCCCTTGGCAATCACTTTATCCAAGCTTTGGAGAACTTTTGACACCTCCAACAGCCGACAAATCCTGCAACACGGTAAGAACTTGTAAGAGCTTTGGTTAAGGCTTGAGAGTTGAGCGACTTTTCTCCACTTCCTAGTAGTTGATAGGGAATTACATAAACCTTTGTGTTTTCCTTTTTGCTACTAACCATGTCAGGTGACAAAAGTTCACTGCATCATTCTCCACGCACGAAGGGCAATATACGACTCACTAATGAGCGAATGTCGCTGCAAGAAAACCGTCTCCGGTCCATCTAGACTGCTCAGGGAGTTGCTAACACTACCCTTGCTACTATTTTGTCTAGACATGATATGCTTGCAGCTGCTGCCTCTGGAACTTCCAGTCCTTTGCCTCGTTTCCTAAGCAACAACAATGGTGTACTACGTGCACAACGGGTTCCCATTTCTGCCCCGGCTTCCCAGCATGGACCCGCTGCCTCGGTCGCCCCACCACACATCGTCACAGGTTCATCAACTGATGATGAACAAGGTAAAATCAAGTTTGAATTGCCTCCTTTTTGTGGAAAGTTCGATCCTAATGCATATATTAATTGGGAGATTGTGGTAGACAAAGAATTTGCAAACTATGGCTTATCTGAAAACCAAAAGATTAGTGCCGTAATTCAAGTGTTAACGTCAGGTGCAATATATTGGTGGAAGCATATATGTAGACATGAAAAAAAACCTAAAACTTGGAATGCCATGAAAAGACTTATCAGAAATGATTATGTTCCTGAATATGATGCTGAATATTTGCTTACTAAACTTCAACGCTTAAAACAAGGTTCTAAAACTGTTATAGAATACTTTCATGATTTGCAAAATTGTTTGTTGCGTTGTGGTTTACAAGAATGTGAAGAAGCTACTGAGCTTAGGTTCATACGTGGTCTTAATCATGAAATTGGATGTTCTTATTGATGAAACATATAGTTGTCTTTCAGATTTGATTAAATGTGCTTTTAGAGCTGAAAACATGCTTGCTGAATCTTTGAAAGAGCCTTTAGCTTCATTTGAGGTGCCCATTGTTGCACCTTCTATTGTAACTAACATTTTGCAGAAAAGTGAGCACCATCGGGAGAAGGATGAAGAAGAAAATATGCCAAAAGAGGAGATATTTGCTACTCCATACGATGTGAAGTGCTGAAAATTGAAGTTGCATCTACAACCACTAAGAATGATTTAGAAGGTAGTGTCAAAGGTATGGACTGCATACATGGTGAAAATCATTTTGAAGAGACAAAACTGTCCATGAATTATGCTATCGTAGAGCAACTATTAAAGGAACCCATTGCGGATTTGGTTGCTATTCCTAGTGATAAAGAAGAGTTGTGTGATAATTCTTCACTTATATCCACACCACAACTAGTGAATGAACATGAAACAATTATATTTGAACTAAACACTTGCGCTGAACATAAACATGTTATTCACATTGCCAGTGAAGAAGATGAGCTTAAATTGACGTCTTCTTTAAATACTTTAGGTTACATTGAATTTGAGGTTATGTGTGATCTAGATAGTTTCAAGGAGAAAATTTTTGTACATTCTGATTTGCCATGGTTATCACGAAATATTTTTCATGTTGTTGGCAAATATAATGATAAAGGAGAATACAAAGTGCATAGAGTATACATTTGTTTAGATCTGAAACCTCCACATCCTATGCAACAATATGATCAATTTGATAATGCTAATATCATATCAAGTACCTACTGTCGATTATAATTTATATGATAGTTTTCAAGAAAGGGAGTGTTTGGGTGATTGTCATTCACGAGCCATTGATTTGATCACAAAAGATATGCATGTTGCTTTGCTCTTTGTCGCGACTAACATTTTGCAGGAGATTGTGATGGATTCGAAGACGACTCCAATTCAAGAAAGGAAGAATGATGAGACTATGCTCGTCCTAGATATGAACAACGCTATATCAGTTTGACGACACTTCACAACATCCTCTGCGTCGTCTACATCTACTAGGATGGCTTTCCTTCACAGAGGGGAGGAAGCATCCAAGAGTGCTAGCTTTCAACATGCCGTTATATGCTGGAAAAAATATTGAGCTTTGTGGATGATTTTCAGATGAGAATATTTTTTTTGTGGACAAGCTAAAAGCTGAGCATTAGTCGAAGACGACTCAAATTCAAGAAAGGGAGGATGATGAGGACATCACTACTACGGATATGACCACATTTGGTTGTACCAACTCCAACACGTCAACCACAGGCCAAGAAGAGAGAGAGATCAAATCCATCACGTTCTGGAATCCAATTCGGCCTCCTGGGACAGCATCGACTTCAAATATGAATAACTTTTGCATACGGACTCCGATTTGGGTGATCTTGGACTTGATTGAAAGATTACAATGAGATCTTTCCAATGGATCTAATCCCAGCTCCAGATTCATCGTGGATCAGTCAAAATCATCAAAATAATACACTACAATACTGTTTCGAGCTGTTTCGGGCCTTGTAAGCGTGTGGGGGCCTAAACCCAAGTTGTGTGTGCCCCTTGGCTGCACACAACCCTAGGACATCTCTCTCACGTCCATCCCTCTTATAAACTCAATAGCCGCCGCTTTAGACATTTGGGTTTTGTTTGATTAGTTTAGCCAAGTGCAAACTTTGTGTCTTCAAGTTGTGCTGGACAGCCACCTTGTCAATATCCTCAATAGAACCCCACCTTGATTTTTTCCTTCCATTCTTATTTGCAATTTTAGATTGCTTTTACTATTGTTCTTGCTTGTTCTTCTGTTGCTTGCAGGAATTGAACCTCGTGTTCAGGTTGATCGTGCCCACGGCAAGATCAATAACACTCCGGAGTAGGTTTAGCGATTGCTAAGGCGCATCGTCGTCGTACGTTGTAGTTGGATCGTCAAAGTCCGTTCCACCAAATCTATAATTATCACTCTCATCGAAAGATCGGGACACAACCGTCACATCAATGAGACATAGATTTGTTCCCTCATATTATGTTAGAGATTTATTAAATAAATTGCAGTGACTACTCCAAGGTAAAAGTTCAGTAGAGGAATATTATCAAGAATTGCAAATTGGCATGTTGCATCGTGGTTTAGTTGAGAACGAGGAAGCCTCTATGGCTTGTTTCTTAGGTGGTTTAAATCGAGAAATCCAGGACATTCTAGACTATAAGGATTATAATTCGATGACTCGTTTGTTCCATCTTGCTTGTAAAACTGAACGTGAAGTGCAGGGACGACAATCAAGGACAAAAACTAACTTTTCTATTGGTTGTGCTACCTCGTGGACACCTCACACCCCCGCTGCCCTGTCCGACCGTACCACTACACCGAGCTCATCCAGCAACAAGCCGACATCCTCTACTTAAAATTCATCACCACGAGCACCTGCGCTGATGAGGACATCACTACTACAGATGTGATCACACTTGGTTGTACCAACTCCAACACATCATCCATGGGCTAAGAAGAGAGAGATATCAAATCTATCAGATTCTGGAATCCAATTCGGCCTTCGGATACCGACCTAAAGTTCAGCGAGCATAACTTTTGCATACGGTATCCAATTGGAGAGTTCTTGCACTTGATTGAAAGCTTACAACGAGACCTTTCGAATGGATTTGGTCCCAGACCCAGATTCATCATGGATCATCTGAAATCATAGAAAAAATTACTACAACACTGTTTTGAACTGTTTCAAGCCTTGTAAGCATGCCGGGGCCCAATCCCAAGTTGTGTGCACACCCATGGCTGCACACAACACTAGGAAGACCCTCTCACGTCCCTCCCTCTTATATACTCAGTAGCCGCTGCTTTAGACTCTTGGGATCTTGTTGAGCATAGTTTTAGCATAGAGCCAAACTACATTGTCCTCTAGACGTGTTGAGCGATCGACTTTTGAGACTTCTTCGCAGAACCCCACCTTTTGATCTATATATTCACGAACCTCAATTCTTATTTGCAATTTTAGATTGCTTTTACTATCGTTCTTGCTTGTTCTTCGGTTGATTGTAGGAATTGAACCTCGTGTTCAGGTTGATCGTGCCCACAACAAGATCAATAACCCTCTAGAGTTGGTTTAGCTATTACTAAGGCGCATCGTCGTCGTACCTTGTAGTCAGATCGTCAAAGTCAGTTCCACCAAATCGAAGTTATTGCTCTCATCGAAAGATCAGGAGCAATCTTATATCAAGTGGTATCAGAGCACCAGGTTGCTCGGTGAGAGATTCAGTACCTTATATTACTTTTTTGTCCTAAATTGAAAATTACTCCACAAAAATTCAACAAGTAGATTCAATCTAGTAATTTAGTGAGTTTTTTTATGTTTTGATCTATTAGAGTCCTTGTTTTAGTTGCTGATCATTTTTCCTTCGTGTAGCTTTTCTTTCAATCTGTCTTGTACAATGTTTTGTTCATAACTTTTGCATACGAGCTTGGATTCTAGAGTTTCTGCACTTTCCTGAAACCTTGGAATGAGTTCAACAAAAACCTAGTTGGGTACAAAATCTAATTCTGGATCCAAGTTTGTTTAATCTGGACGTCAAAGTTGGTGAAGCAATTTGTACTTCCAATCCAGATCGCTTCGATATTTGTTCATAATTCTCACATCCGAACACCGATTGAGAAGTTTTTATACTTTCTTGAATCCTTGAAGAGTCCTCTACAAAAACGTTTTTGGGTGTCCTTTGTGATTTGGAATCTTTCAAACCGAATTTGATTCGGATTCAGATTTGATCAGATCGGCTGAATTTAGGTCAAATATGTGAACTTCGGTGTTTTCCTATAACTTCTATGTACGAGCTCCAAATTATGTGTTTGTATATTTGGTTTAAAGCATAGAACATTACCTTCAATTTATTACATTTTAAGAAAACTAGAATCGGTAAATTTCATATTTTAATTGTGGTGACAATTTTGCTACATTATTCTAGCCGAATTTGGGTTTCTTGCTGCAATTTGTGTTCTAGCATTGTTCCTTTGAGTTAGTTGAGTCCAGTCGCATCCACAAACCATAAAACCCCAAAAATATTAGTACACATACCTTTGGGAACCAATTCATCCTTTGCAAATACTTTGATCCCAATTGAGACTAACTATTTGATATTGCTTAGGGCTGCTCTACTTGATACATTGCATAATCTTGAATTATCATATCATACTATCTTGTGACAAAGTTAGGGATTCCAAAACTTTGTTCAGTACTAGTGTTGGCCGAAAGACACCAAAAGAAAGAAAAGAGAAAGAAAGAGCCAAAAGGCCAAAAAAAGAAGAAAAAAAAGAAAGAATATAGTGGCCGGTCGGACTCAATTGAGCAAAACCCTAATTTGTGTTTGTTATTTTTAGATTATGTAATTGTATTAATTATTGAGCAATCTTGTGTCCTCTTTACATTCTTGAAGCAATAAGCTAGCGTCTCTCTACGACTTGTGCAATAGAGCTTTTGGTGCCCCACTTATATTTTATAGCTCATTCCTTGATTGCGCATAAGTACCATTACCTTTGCGCGTATGTTGTCTTGAAATTCGCTTATATCCTTCCGATCGGCAATTAGGACTTGTGAATTCTAGTTTGGGTCATTACTTATCATTAAATAACTAGAATTATCAGATTGCATAGGAAATAAGTATAGCCTACCTAGCTCCACATATTCTACGCTCGTACATTTTTTCGGTCCCTTGGCAATCGCTTTATCCAAGCTTCAGAGAACTTTTGATACCGCCAACAACAGACAACACCTGCTTCACAGTAAGAACTTGTAAGAGCTTTGGTTAAAGCTTCAGAGTTGAGCATATTTCACCACATCCTAGTTGTTGGTAGGGACATATCCTTGTGATTTGTTTCTTTTCTTTACTAACAAATGCAGGTTCTCAACGTCATTGTCCTTGGGCCAACAGCATCCTAGGAGAAGAGGTAGTTCACGCTCTAAGATACGAAGAATGTATGAGCACAGCTTCACCACCACGAGAGGTACGATGGCATAGCACATGTACCAAACATAAATTCACCAAACTCATTTTTAGTGGTAAATATGATCCTGAAGGTTATCTTATGATGAGGGCATCTGATAGGAGGATAGGTCCCGACCTTTCGATGAGAGGGAATAGTTTCGATTGGGAGGGAGAAGACGTTGGCGATCCGACTACACCGTCCCCAAACGTGCGCCTCAGCAATTGGTACACCAACTCTCGAAGTTGTTATTGATCTTGCTGGTGCACAATCAACCTGACCACGAAGGCCTTTGTCCCTGCAAGCAATCGAAGAACACGCAACTGAAATTAGAATTGAAACCACGAGTTCATTCAGAATCACAAAAGAGGGGTTTTCGATGACAAGTAATTCGGGCGGTTTAGCCAACACGCGCGATTACAAGAAGTTGCAGCTCCTATCTTTGATCTAAAAGAAAACCCGCCTCCCTAATGGCAGTGGCTGGCTGTTTATATGGTGGAGGGTGCGTCCAGGAACCCTAGGGTGCAGGCTAAAGTGGGCTCTCCATGTTACAAAGCCAAAGGCCCACTTTGACTCGAACTGCAAATCCAGATCCATTGGAAAGTAGACTTGATAAGATTTCGGTGAAGTACAAGAATGCTTCAAACGGAGTCCGGATGCAGCCGTGGCGGGCGAAACAAGTCAGCCCTGTCCTGGAGTCGAATCTGAACCCCTCTTATGCATGTCTCTTCTATACTTCAGCTTGCTTGGTTCCTCGCCCTGGTTCCTGAGGCAAAGAATATCATCACAAGAATTAAATAGAATTCCATCCATTAAAATGTTTATATGCAACCCGAGGAACGCATTCACCTGGTAATTGAGTTGACATGAGTGAGCTCGAGTAATCGGTCCTTGTATTACAACAGCGGGTTCCAATTTATGTGTAGGTGATGGATTTGCAGGTATGGCTATATCCATAGAAGTGATGTCCTCATCAACATCACTCCGACGGATATGTTTACACCTGGTTGGACCAACTCCAACACGTCATCCTTTTGCCAAGAAGAAAGAGATATCAAATCCATCAAGTTCTGGAATCCAATTCGGCCTCCTAGGACATCACCGACATCAAATATGAATAACTTTTGCATACGGACTCCGATTTGGGTGATCTTGGACTTGATTGAAATCTTACAATGAGATCTTTCCAATGCATCTAATCCCAGGCCCAGATTCTTCGTAAATCATCCAGAATCATTAAAATAATATACTACAATACTGTTTTAGGCCCAAGCCCAAGTTGTGTGCGCCCCCTTGCTGTACACAACCCTAAGATGACCCTCTCACGTCCCTCCCTCTCATATATTGAGTAGCTGCCGCTTTAGACACTTGGGTTTTGTTTGATTAGTTTAGCCTAGTGCAAACTTTGAGTCTTCGAGTTGTGCTGGACAGCCACCTTGTCAAGACCTTCAATAGAACCCCACCTTGTTTTGCCTTCAATTCTTATTTGCAATTTTAGATTGCTTTTACTATTGTTCTTGCTTGTTTTCGGTTGCTTGCAGGAATTGAACCTCGTGTTCAGGTTGATCGTGCCAACGGCAAGATCAATAACACTTCGGAGTTGGTTTAGCGATTGCTAAGGCGCATTATCGTCGTACGTTGTAGTCGGATCATCGAATTCAGTTCACATCAGGTGGTATCAGAGCGCCAAGTTGCTCGGTGAGAGATTCAGTACCGTCGATTAATTTTTGTTTTTTGTCCTAAATTGGAAATTACTCCACAAAATTTCAACTTTTAGATTCAATCTAGTATTTTAGTGAGTTTTGTTAGGTTTTGATCCATTAGAGTCCTTGTTTTTGTTGCTGATCGTTTTTTTCCTTCGCGTAGCTTTTCTTTCAATATGCCCAGTACTTTGTTTTGTTCATAACTTTCACATAAGAGCTTGCATTCTCGTGTTTTTGCACTTTCCTAAAACCTGGGAACGATCTCTTCAAAAACCTAGTTGGGCATGGACTCTAATTTTGGAGCCAAATTTGTTTAATCTTGATGTCAATGTGGGTGAAGCAAGTTGTACTTCCAATCCAAATCGGTTTGGTATTTTGATCATAATTCTCACGTCTAAACTTCGATTGAGAAGTTTTTATACCTTCCTGAATCCTCGAAGAGTCCTCTACAAAAACGTTTTTGGGTGTTATTTGTGATTCGGACTCCTTCAAACCTAATTTGATTCGGATTTGGAATCGGTCTCGTCAGCCTGAAATTGGGACTATTCTGTGCTATTCGGTTTTTGAGCCATAACTTTCAGACCCGAGCTCCAAATTGCGTGTTCTTGTATTCTATTGAAAGGTGAGGACATATGATTCAATTCTTTCTATAGTGATCCTTCCAAATTCGGTGGTTTTTAAACTTTAATCTGGACGACAACTCTACTGCCCAAGAACAATGAATTTGGGTTACTTTCTTCAATTGATCTTCTAGCTTTGTTTTTTTGAGTTGGTTCAGTCCAGAAGCATATACAAACCATAAAACTCCAAAAATATCAGTACACATACCTTTGGGAACCAATTCATCCTTTGCGAATGCTTTGATCCCAATTAAGACTAGCTAGTTGATATTGCTTAGGGCTGCTCTACTTGATACGTTGCATAATCTTGAATTATCATATCACACTATCTTGTGACATCGAGTTGGGGATTCCAAAACTTTGCTCATACTAGTTTTGGCCGAAAGTCACCAAAAGAATGAAAAGAGAAAGAAATAGCCAAAAGGCAAAAAAAAGAAGAAAAAAAGAAAAGAAAACAGAATAGTGGGCAGCAGTAGTACATTGAGCGAAACCCTAATTTGTGTTCATTATTTTTTAGATTCTGCAATTGTATTAATTAGTGAGAAATCTTGTGACCTTTTGCCTTTTCTGAAGCAATTTGCTAGTGTCTCTCCATAACATATGCAACACGAGCTTTGGTGCTGAAATTTTTCTTGTTTAGCTCTTTCCATTGGTTGCATTAAGTTACATCATCTTTGAGCTGAGGCTTAACGGAGGCCCGATCTTTCGGTGAGATGGATAACTATCGATTAGTGGAGATGACCCTCATGATCCAGGTTACGACCGAAACACGACCGATGCCAAGCAATCGTTGAACCAAACTCTGAGTTGTTATCAATCGTGCAAAAATCCGGTTGACCTGATCACGAAGATCAATTCCTGCAAGCAATCGAAGAACAAGCAAGAATAAAGCAAAAGCAATCTAAAATTGCAAATATAATTGAAGTATTGATGTGGGGTTCCGAAGCATGGTATTGCTGTTGATCTCGCCGAACAAGAGAATACCAAATAGTTTCACCAAGGAAAATTACAACTAAACAAAACCCAAGTGTTTAAAGCGGCGGCTACTGAGTTTATAAGAGGGATGGACATGAGAGGGACGTCCTAGGGTTGTGTGCAGCCAAGGAGGGCGAACACAACTTGGGCTTGGGCCCCCACACGCTTACAAGGCCCGAAATAACCCAAAACAGTATTGCAGGAAATTGTTTTAATTATTTCGGCTGATATACGATGAATCTGGGCATGAGATTAGATCCATTGGAAAAATCTCGTTGTAATCTTTAAATCAAGTCCAAGTTCATCCAAATCAGAGTCCGTATGCAAAAGTTATTCATATTTGAAGTCGGTGCTGTCCCAGGAGGCCGAATTGGATTCCAGAATGTGATAGATTTGATATCTCTCTCTTCTTGGCCCGTGGATGACGTGTTGGAGTTGGCACAATCAAATGTGGACATATCCATAGTAGTGATGTCCTCATCATCCTCCCCTTCTTGAATTTGAGTCATCCTCGACTCAAGCTCACCTTTTAGCTCGTTTTCAACACGAAACATTCTCATATAGGTCCTGATAATTATCCATATAGCTCAACAATTCTTTCCAGCATATATTGGCATGATGAAAGCTAGCACTCTTGGATGCTTCCTCCCCTCCTTGAAGGAAAACCATCCTTGGTTTCGGACAAGCTAGAAAAGAAACAAGCAAAAAAAAGAGCAACATGTATGCAACATATATGTATATATCCCATATTTCAATGTTCTTTTGGATTCGCGGAATGCTATCTCCATAACAGCAAATGAGGAAATTAGATTTAAGAAAAACACCTTTCCTCACAATTTTGCGACTCATTTTGTGCTTATAAGTCAAGCATATAACATAAATATTAACATGATTCAATTTGCAACTTAATTTGCAAATATAAGTAAAGCACATATCTATCCCTGTCCTTGGATAAAGATTACTTATGTTTTGTAAGCCTCGTTCAATAACATAGATGGGTAAAACTACAAGTTTTGGCAACAAGCATAGCTCATTCATATGATTAGATTGTAAACAAGTAATATCAAACCATTCCAACAAAGGTGACACAATCTTAATGGGCTTCCACTCATCAACTATGACATGTTGATTTGTAATACAAGTCAATGTACTAAAATTCAAACAATGAGGTAGAAATTTATGGGTATGACACATATCAGGAAAATTTGATGATGGCTTACATGAAACAAGCTGTTGCATAGAACTAGGATTGCCCAAAACAGCAAGCTTCAATTCAGCAAGTTTATCACAAGTTATGCATATTCTGTAGACTTGAAACTTGCCATCTATGCCATATTCCCCAACTAGATTGAATTTAAAACAGTAGGCATAGGTGCTAGATAAAGACTTAAGAGATGAAATTTCAGAAATCTTATTCATAGCACAAGTCAAGCTAACAGGCTCATTCAACATGATATAGCACAAAACAGTGGCAGAGGATATTCTAGCTATCACTTCTTTATGCGTAATCAGCACCACATGATCAAAATTATAAGCATGCAATTCATCACATGGTTCTACAATAGTGGTACGAGATGGTAACTCACTAGAATTAAGTATAGTAGGAACATACTCACAAATTTGCTCCCTTTCTTGTTGTAAAATCAGATCTGTACCATGATCATTAGCATCCTCCTCAGAAGTAGTAGGTACCTCAAAAATTTCACTTGACAACATAGGTATTTTAGCTTTTAGCTCTGCATCTTTAGAAGTAACCTGCATATCAAATGGAATAGCAACAACAGAAGCAACAGAAGTACATTGGATTGCGTTAGTAGAATCATCCTCACATGTACTATCCTCTACTTCACTCAAATTTTTTGGTATTTCTTTCGCATGCTCGGGGTGTATGCTCTCATTAGGGTTTGGTGTAGTGCATGCAACACGAATTGCATTTAACTCTGTAGTAACCTGAACTATGGTTGATTGTCTTCTCTTTATTTTTCTTTCGGCTTTACGTGAAAGATTAAGCAAGCATGACATAGAAATGAATTATTTACAAGATAACATCATCTGAATATCAAAATCTAGCCCACAATAAAAGCTGTTCATCTGAGTCCTTTCGATCTCTTCTAACCCACAACGCAAATGTCTACGCTGAAATTCTTGGTAGTACTCATCCACAGTTTTACTACCTTGGTTTAGATGTTGCAATTCCTTCCGTAATTAGTGAGCAACATATGGAGGAACAAATCTAGCTCTCATAATTTTCTTCAATTTAATCCATGTGCTAGGGATGTCCTGATTTTTACACATATAATCATTCCACCAAAGAGTAGCATGATCAGTAAATCCACTAGTAACAACCCTAACCTTATCATGCTCAGGAATTCTATATTTATCAAATGATTGTACTACAGTTAATTCCCAAGTAAGATAACCTTCATGATCATATTTACCACTAAAATTAGGTACAGTGAACTTAGTTTTGGTACGCGTTCTATGCCGTCGTACATCCGGTGATGGTGAAGCTTTGCTCGTACGTTCTTCGTATCTCGGAGTGTGAACTACCTCTTCTCCTAGGATGCTGTTGGCCCAAGCACTACGACGTTGAGAACCTACCACTGTTAGTGAAAACAAGAAACAATTCACAAATATATGTTCCTATCAAGTACTAGGATCTAGTGATTCAAAGTCTCTCACTAATATATGCTCTGATACCACCTGATGAGGCTTAACGGAGGCCCGATCTTTCGGTGAGATGGATAGCTATCGATTAGTGGAGATGACCCTCACGATCCAGGTTACGACTGAAATACGACCGATGCAAAGCAATCGCTGAACCAAACTCCGAGTTGTTATCAACCGTGCCAAAACCCAGTTGACCTAATCACGAAGATCAATTCCTGCAAGCAATCGAAGAACAAGCAAGAACAAAGCAAAAGCAATCTAAAATTGCAAATATAATTGAAGTATTGATGTGGGGTTCCGAAGCATGGTATTGCTGTTGATCTCGCCGAACAAGAGAATACCAAATAGTTTTACCAAGGAAAACTACAACTAAACAAAACCCAAGTGTCTAAAGCGGCGGCTACTGAGTTTATAAGAGGGATGGACGTGAGAGGGACGTCCTCGGGTTGTGTGCAGCCAAGGGGGGTGCACACAACTTGGGCTTGGGCCCCACACGCTTACAAGGCCCGAAATAGCCCAAAACAGTATTGCAGGAAATTATTTTAATGATTCCGGCTGATATACGATGAATCTGGGCATGAGATTAGATCCATTGAAAAGATCTCGTTGTAATCTTTAAATCAAGTCCAAGTTCACCCAAATCGGAGTCCGTATGCAAAAGTTATTCATATTTGAAGTCGGTGCTGTCCCAGGAGGCCGAATTGGATTCCAGAATGTGATAGATTTGATATCTCTCTCTTCTTGGTCTATGGATGACGTGTTGGAGTTGGCACAACTAAATGTGGACGTATCCATAGTAGTGATGTCATCATCACTTTGTGCTTGAGTTGCCTTGAAATTCGCTTATATATTTGAGATCGGCAACTAGGACTTGTGAATTCTAGTTTGGGTCATTACTTATCATTACAATAACTAGAATTATCAGATTGTATAGGAAATAAGTATAGCCTACCCAGCTCTACATATTATACTCTCGTACGTTTGTTCGGTCCCTTGGCAATCGCTTTATCCAAGCTTGGGAAAACTTTTGATACAGCCAACGGCCAATAACTCCTGCAGTACGGTAAGAACTTGTAAGAGTTTTGGTAAAGGCTTGAGAGTTGAGCAACTTTTCTCCACTTCCTAGTAGTTGATAGGGAATTACATAAACCTTTGTGTTGCCCTTTCTGCTACTAACCATGTCAGGTGACAAAAGTTCATTGCATCATTCTCCACGCACGAAGGGCAATGTACGGCTCAATAATGATGAATGTCGCTACAAGAAGACCATCTCCGGTCCATCGAGATTGCTCAGGGAGTTGCTAACACTACCCTTGCTACTATTTTGTGTAGACTTGATATGCTTGCAGCTGCTGCCCCTGGAACTCCCAGTCCTCCGCATCGTCTCCTAAGCAACAACAATGGTGTACTACGTATTGTACACAAAAGGCAAAAAAAATAGTAGTAGTTTACCTTTTCAAACCAATTTGAGCTGTACAATTCTTCTTTTAGTATTTGTGCTTTGAATTTTCGGTTGCATTGTCATGTCTAGTTGCTGATTTCTAGTTCTAGTCGGTGTCGAGTTCATTCTTCTCTAGTACTCCTTGATCTTTTCGGCAATTCACACCAGTTTGTTCTTGACTCCTTGTGTATTCCGTAGCACTACCTACTGCATCCATGCCGTGGTAGCCAACCATCGTTGTTTTGTTTCCCAGTAGAGAAGATCACCTTATTTATTTGTTTTGGCCCGGAAAAAGGAAAGGGCAAGATTCGACTTAAAAAACAAAATAGAAGAAAAGAAGGAAGAAAAATCTGAGAAAAAAATCCGAGACGAGAAAAAAAATCCGAGAAGAGAAGAAAAAAAATCCAAGAAGAGGAGATCTCTTTCCCTAGTTTGGGTTCGGTTTGCAGGAGATAAGGAAGGTATACATTGAATTGTTTCGGTTTGGAAAAGGATTAGAGGGAAGGAAAGTCTAGCCTTGTTTTGTTTCGGTTTGGCTTGCATAGGAAGGTATAGCCCTCCCCTCTCTGGATTTGGATCCAGCTTTTCTTTTGAAGTGCATTCGGATTTCCCTCCGGACACCTTGTACGAAAACAGCCATAACATTTGCATACGGCCTCCGATTGAGCAGTTCGAGTACTCAAAACGACCGAAACAAAAAGTTACATCCAAAAATTGATTGAGTTCCTGAGGCTTTGAAAAATTTGTTCGACCCCAAAAAACATCGTTTAGGGCCACAAAACGCCCCTACAAGTTCGGAAAAATTCAACCTTCTTCATTTCAGCTGGAAATTTTGCTCCTGTTTTCTGGGTTTGTGTACGTCACTGCCTCGCAGACAGGTTTCCAATTCAAGTTATCAAACTTCCAGTAGATCGCTGCCTTTCTCTGCCACAGCCCCTCCAATTCGAGCCTTTCTGCCATTGATTAGCTTTTCATCGGTTTGGGCTAGGATTAGCAACATTGACTAGTATTTTGAACGAATTTTCAACTTGCATTGCTGATTTGAATTATTGCTAATCCTTGCTACATACTGAAAACTTGTCCTAGCTCCACCACTTCTACACCGTGCAGACATTTCGTTCCACCTGGCAATCGCTTTACTCAATCTCCGAAGAGACTTTCGACACCACCGTTGACCGTTCACCCCTGCTTGCTAGGTGAGAATTGGTAAGAATTTGAGTAAAGCTTGAGAGTTGAGCGACTTGTCACCACATCCTAGTAGTTGATAGGGGCTCTATACTTGTGATTTTGCTGCTTGTTTTCCCACTAACAATGTCAGGTAATAACGGGTCTTCAATGAACCACTCTCCACGCACTAAGGGGATCATTTCGCATTTCGAGTGCTTTGTGACGCTTACGACAGATGGACTCACCGAGGATGTGCGGCTAACCAATGAGCAACTGGATCAACTTGAGGAGTCCTAGGAAGATAGACTCAAGGCCATTGAGACAGCACAAGAAACTACTAACACTACCCTTATCGCAATTTTGGCTCGTCTTGATGGACTTGCAGGTGCACACCCAGCGGCCCCTGTTACTGCCCCATAGATGCCTGCCATTCGAGCTTATCGTGCTCAACGTGTTCCCCTTGCTGCTCCTTTTTTCCCAGCAGCTCCTGCAATGGTTGCAAACAATGCCGGTGCCCCCGATCAGCACCAAACTGAAACCGTGGCCTCGGGTGCAGACATGGATGACGATGACGTTAACAACTATGAGCACTATGCTGGTGACACCGAGGATGATCATGCTGCCAACCACAACAATGACCATGCTCATCGACAGTTGCACTTCAACTGACAAGGTATAATGCGAGATCCCCGCATCGTGAGGTACGTGACCGTGACCATTCTCATGCTAATATTAAGTTCACTGTGCCCCCTTTCATTGGGAAATATGATCCTGATGGTTATCTCACTTGGGAGCTGCTAGTCGATCAAAAATTTGAATACCATGATTTTCCTGAGGAGGGACGAGTTAGGGTTGCCACTAGTGAATTTACCGATTTCGCTTCTGTTTGGTGGAGAGAACATTGCCGTAATCATGCTGCTAACATACCCACCACTAGGGGAGCTCTGAAATTGCTTATGAGGCATAGGTTTGTTCTATCGTATTATGCTCGTGAATTGTTAAATAGGATGCAACGTTTACAACAAGGTAACAATTCTGTGGAAGAGTACTATTAAGAGTTACATATTGGTATGTTGCGTTGTGGATTAGTAGAGAATGAGGAGGCATCTATGGCTAGGTTTTTGGTAGGGTTGAATCATGAAATTCAAGACATTCTTGATTATAAAGATTACAACTCCATTACTAGGTTATTCCATCTTGCTTGCAAAGCTTAACGTGAAGTGCAGGGTCGCAACACGAGGACACGAGCTAGTTTTTCTGCAGGTCATACAGGTTCATAGACACCGCACACCCCCACTGCCCCATCCACCCGTTCGTCTACACCTTCATCCTCAAACAACAAACAGCGCCACACTACATCAAATACAACACCACGAGTTTCAGAAGCAACCAAATCAGTACCGTAAGCTCCCGCAAAAAGTTCTTCATCGGTTGCTTCGATGGGATGAACCAAGGATGTACAATGCCACCGATGCAAGGGCTATGGACACATGATGCGGGAATATCCCAGCAAGAGAGTTTTGATTATACGCGACGATGGTGAATACTCTTCTGCTAGTGATCTCGATGATGAAACATATGCTATGCTTGCAACTGACCCTGCAGTGCGAGCCAACGAACCTGATCATGAGGTGGAACATGTTGGAGCTGAAGATGCAGACAAGTATTTGAGCATTATAGTACAACGCGTGCTAAGTGATCAAGTTCCTCACGTCGAGCAAAATCAGCGTCATAATCTGTTCCAAATCAAAGGAGTCATCAACGAGCGTTCAGTTCACATCATTATTGATGGAGGGAGTTACAACAATTTGGCGAGTATGGATATGATTGAGAAGCTTGCTTTATCGACCAGACCTCATCCCCACCCGTATCATATTCAATGGTTCAACAACAGCGGTAAACTAAAGGTAACTCGTACGGTGAGGGTACATTTTGCTATGGGTTCATACCATGATTATGTTGATTGCGATGTTGTTCCTATGCAAGCTTGTTCAATGTTACTAGGATGACTTTGGCAATATGATACAGATTGTGTGCACCATGGTAGAACCAACCAATACTCTCTCATGTTTAAAGGAAAGAAAATTGTGCTGCATCCTATGAGTCTTGAACAAATTGTTAGAGATGAACTTGCTAGAGATAGCAGAGGGAAGAATCAGGAACCTTTTATAAGTGAGAATCAAATTGTGGCTAAAGAGTTTGTGCAACAAACTAAAGGAAAACCTTGAGCTGTTTCGAATGAAATTAAATTGAAGGGGTCTGTTATGCTCGCTACTAAATCTGATTTCGATGAGTTAGAAACTACTAATTCTGTCTGCTATGCTCTTGTTTGCACGAAGACCTTGTTTTTGTTCGACGACATACCTCCTTCTTTGCCTCCTGCTATCACTCACATTTTGCAGGAGTATTCGATATCTTTCCGAAAGAAGTGCCACCGGGATTGCCACCAATTCGAGGGATAGAACACCAAATTGTCCTTATCCCAGGCGCTTCACTGCCCAACCGTGCGCCATATCATACCAACCCTAAAGAGACGAAGGAGATTTAGCGACAAGTCCAAGAGATGCTTGATAAAGGGTACGTGCATGAATCTCTTAGTCCCTGTGTTGTTCCGATAATTTTAGTACCCAAGAAAGATGGTTCATGGCGCATGTGTGTTGATTGTTGAGCCATTAATTATATTACAATTCGATATCGTCATCCTATTCCTAGATTAGATGATGTGCTTGATGAATTAAGTGGCTCTATTGTTTTCTCTAAAGTTGATTTGCTTAGTGGGTAGCATCAAATTCACATGAAGTTAGGAGATGAGTGGAAAACAGCTTTCAAAACTAAGCTCGATTTATATGAATGATTAGTCATGCTGTTTGGTTTAACTAACGCTCCTAGCAATGTCATGAGACTAATGAACGAAGTTTTGCTGGCTTTTATTGTCAAATTTGTGGTAGTTTATTTTGATGATATTTTGGTCTACAACAAATCATTGGAAGAATATTTGGACCATTTACGTGCTGTTTTTGATGTTCTACGTAATGCACGTTTGTTTGGTAACCTTGAGAAGTGCATCTTCTGCACTGATCGAGTCTCGTTTCTTGGCTATGTTGTTACTTCGCAGGGCATCGAAGTTGATCACGCCAAGATAGAGGCAATTCGGAGTTGGCCAACTCCTAGCACGGTCATGCAAGTACGAAGCTTCCTTGGAGTCGTTGGTTTCTATAGGCGTTTTGTTCGCGACTTCAGCACCATCGCTGCTCCACTCAATGAGCTCACAAATAAAGGCGTTCCATTTGCTTGGGGACCTGCTCAAGAAGAAGCCTTCATGATTTTAAAAGATAAGTTGACACACGCCCCATTGCTGCAACTTATTTCAGCGATGTTTGAGCTAAGATGTTTGAGCTCGAATGCGATGCTAGTGGAATTGGTTTGGGTGGTGTGTTATTACAAGAAGACAAACCAGAAGCTTATTTCAGCGAGAAATTAAGTGGACCTACTTTGAACTATTCTACTTATGACAAAGAATTATATGCTTAGTTCGAACCCTTGAAACTTGGCAACATTATTTATAGCCTAAAAAATTTGTCATTCACTCAGACCATGAATCACTTAAGCATATTAGAAGTCAATCAAATTTGAACCGTAGACATGCGAAATAGGTGGAATTCATTGAATCTTTCCCATATATCATTATGCACAAGAAAGGAAAAGAAAATGTTATTGCTGATGCCTTGTCTCATCGATACACTATGCTTTCACAACTTGACTTTAAAATTTTTGGTTTGGAAACTCTCAAAGAACAATATGTGCATGATGCTGATTTCAAGGATATATTATTGAATTGCAAATAAGGGAGAACGTGGAACAAGTATGTTATCAATGATGGATTTGTGTTCCGCGCTAACAAGCTATGCATTCCCGCTAGCTCTATTCTACTTTTGTTATTACAGGAGGCGCACGGCGGTGGTTTGATGGGACACTTCGGCGTGAAGAAGACGGAGGACATACTTGCAGATCATTTCTTTTGGCCGAAGATGCGCCGGGACGTTGAGCGTTTCGTTGCCCGCTGCCCTACATGTTAACGAGCTAAGTCATGACTTAATCCTCATGGTTTATACATGCCTCTTCCTATTCCTAGCATTCCTGGGAGGATATTTCGATGGATTTTGTTTTAGGATTGCCTAGAACTAAGAAGGGGAGGGATAGTATATTTGTGGTCGTTGACAGATTTTCTAAGATGGCACACTTCATACCATGTCACAAGAGCGATGATGCTTCTAACGTTGATGAATTATTCTTTCATAAAATTGTTCGCTTATATGGTGTACCTAATACCATAATTTCAGATCGTGATCCAAAATTCCTTAGTCACTTTTGGCGAACTTTGTGGAATAAATTGGGGACTAAATTAATGTTTAGCACTACCTGTCATCCCCAAACCGATGGCCAAACTGAAGTGGTTAATAGAACTTTATCTACCATGCTTAGGGCTGTTTTGAAAAAGAATTTAAAAATATGGGAAGAATGTTTGCCTCATATTGAATTTGCTTATAATCGTTTCGTACATTCTACCATGAAAATGTGTCCTTTTCAGATTGTGTATGGGCTTATCTCTCGTGCACCAACATGAGTTGACTAAAGACAACATCGAGCGCATGAATGCTAAGTATAAAATTGCCGGTAGTCAGGGAAGGAAGCATGTTACTTTTGAACCGGGTGATCTTGTTTGGTTACACTTGAGAAAGGATCGGTTTCCAGATTTACGCAAGTCAAAATTGATGCCTCGCGCTGACGGAGCATTCAAGGTAATTGCAAAGATTAATGATAATGCATATGAGATTGATTTACCTGTAGATTTTGGGGTTAGTCCTACATTTAACGTGGCGGACTAGAAGCCCTACTTGGGAGAAGAAGATGAGCTCGAGCCGATGACGACTTAAATGCAAGAAGGGGAGGATGACGAGGAGATCACTTCTTCGGGTACGCCCACAACACCTACTGCCACAACTCCTCAACCTATATAAGGACCGATCACTCGAGCTCGTGCACGTAAACTGAATTACCAGGTACTTTCGTTTCTTGGTATATCTAATGAATTGAAGAACTATATGATTCTGCATGAAATAGATTATGTTATTTTTTTAAGGAATGAAGGCCCAAGCTCGATGATGGTGAATGATGATTGCAGTAAGGGAAGGAGTTCTCCATTTGACCACAAGAACCTGAAGTCTCCATGATTTCGACAGCAAGGAGAGGGGGTGTTGCGTCACCTATAAATTGGCCCTTGCCATGTAATAGAGGCTTTATTTAGAGATAAGAATAATAGAAAGGAGACCTTGCTAAAGATGGAAAAGAATAGGAGGGAAGGTCTGATTTTCGGCCACAAACCAAGGCCTGGCCGAACAGCCCTCCCCCATTTCTTTTTATACCAAAGCTGGCCTCCAAGGTACTCGGATTTCTTTGAGTTTAGGTTTATCCCTTTTGCAAACTTCTGTTCTTCAGTTGTGTCGGTCGACTACCTGTAAAGACAGGTTAATCGGAATCCCACCTTTGATATTCAGGTTGCTTTTCATCTTATTCTTGCTAGTTCTTCAATTGCTCGTAAGGATTGAACTTCGTGTTCAGGTTGACTGCGCCTTCGGCAAAGTCAATAACCATTTGGAGTTGGTTCAGCGATTGTTAAGGCGCAAACGTCGTCGTGCAGTTGTAATCGGATCGTAAGGGTCAATTCCACCAAATCGATATTTATCTACCTAATCGAAAGATTGAGCACCCTTCTTACATCAACTTCAGTAAAAATGTTGCTGCTACTGCGACGCTGATTAAGACGATCGATTGCAGCACAAGGACGATCGACCACCGCACGAGGAAGATCGCCCACCGCAACAGGATGTGCGCTATGTTGAATCGGGCTGCATCAACTCTTCTTCCGCTGCACTGCGCGTCTAGCGGTAACGATCCATAATTACTTACTCGCTTGGCTTCTTAGTTTACACGGTAAATTTTTTAATTTGTGCTAGCTTAGTATGTACGTATTGCTTCGAGTTTGTATTTCCTACCTATATAGTGTTAAGGGAAGATTCTGGCCCCCGCCCCAAGGCTATCACTGTCACTGTCTTGTCCATTTTTGTTTCTGATTTAGGTCTGAATTATTAAGCCTTTTTCTGTATTCATTAGACGTGATTCCAGTCAGAAAATCCAAAACTCAAAAGATGATAACCACAGTGATTACGTGCAAAACATGTCTGCTATCGTATTATAGACAGATTTCTAAATGCGGGAGTTTAGAGGGAAGAGGTGTGAATGCACAACGCGGGAAAACTTTCAGGTGTGTCTTCCCTTCAGAATATGATGAACTTCCGTGAAGGGGAATGGAGCACATAGTAAAGAGGGGGAGTGATAAAATACATTGAATTAAGAAGACTAGCCACCAATCCGTGCGTTGCACGGGCTTATTTGTTCAAAAATATTCTGTATTACTTTTAATTTTTCCAATTTTTAATTTGTAGTAATGTTGTTCGATTATATGCTAAAAAGTGTTCTATTTTATTTGTAGTAATGATGTTATATTGGATTCAAAACTATTTTAAAATGAAACATACAAATATTAAGCTCCCGCTGAAGCCTGTATTAGGCCTTTTTTTCCATCTCTGCTCATTATGTTATGCATATATATTTTTTTCTGTGTAAGTAACATAGGAACTATATGTTGGTCCAAGTCATATGAAAATATTACTTACACAGTATTTGTAATCACGAAAAACAATTTGTACTATATAAAAAATACTAACTACTCCCGGGTGTAATCATACCTATACTATAGATTGCAGCCGGCTCAGCTCGCGGATCGAGCCGAGCCGGCTAAAAATTTTTCACCTCCGGGTCCTTTTTTTTAAAAAAAATTACGGATAGATCTTTTTTAGGAAAAAATTACGATTTGGTCCTTTTTCCGAAAAAAGATTATATATTACGTCCATACCCTTTTAGCGTTTTTAGGAGTAGCGCTTGGGTCCTTTTTAGGAAAATCAAAATTACGTTTAGGTCCTTTTTGGTAATAAAAAACCATGTCCTTTTTTTTTAAAAAAATATGTGGTCCTTTTTCCGATAAAAGATTATATATTACGTCCATGCCCTTTTAGCGTTTTTAGGAGTAGCGCTCAGGTCCTTTTTAGGAAAATCAAAATTACGTTTAGATCCTTTTTGGTAATATAAAAACCATGTCTTTTTTTTTTAAAAAAATATGCATTGCATTTATGTCATTTTTCCGCTTTTTTAGCATTACGTTTAAGCCCTTTTGCGAAAAACACAATCTTATTTTTAGATCCTTTTCGCGCGTTTTCTCGATTTACTCGTCTATGGAGCGCCAATCGCGCGTTTTGTCGATTTTCTCGTGTGGAGAGCGGCGCCCGCGGCGTGGCACGCCGCACATAAATTTCTAGTTACTCCTACTCTCACTAACATCAGATTGCATCCAGATTCGTGCATTCTTTGACATGTTGTGGGCGCAAAATTGCTGGATTTCTTTGGTGCGCCCGATTCATGGTTGGCACGAGCTCCGATTTTTTTGGTCTCCCGTTCTTTCCAGCTATTTTAAAATTCAAGATTAGATCGCCATGGACAAGCAATTTGCAAGCGACGATCTCTGATCTCAGGCACTAAAGAATTTGCAAGCGACAACCACTGACAAGAAATCAACCAAACAACCACAACCAAGCTCTAAGACCTCGAACACAGTCTCAAACAAACATCTGATCTGGATCAAACCACCGGACAAGCAAAGAAAAGAGATAAGAGTTCAACCAAAAACCAGGAATCCAAGATTCAGGGTTAGGGTTTGAGAATTTTGAGAATGTAGATAAGAAATAATCGATAATAGGGTCATACCCAACCTAGGGAGCAAACGGTGACCACGTTGCCGGAGAGAAAGCCGGCGCCGTCGAAGCCAAAGAGGAAGGCTCGAGGCAACGGTGGCTTGGAATTTGGCTGGCACGGGAGGAATCCACAGGATCAACACCCAACAAAGGGAAGAGAGGTGGATGGCGAGGTTTGGGCAGCGTAGGAGCAACAAGATGAACTGGTGGTGGACATTTGGAAATTTTTGAATTTTTTTTATCAAGTCAAAGAGGTCAAGGGTATATTAACGGATGGGCGGTTGAGATTGAATGGATCTTGATCCAACGAATCGGATTGACCTTATTAGCACGAAGGGGTAAGAAAGAATCTGGACCCTCCAAAATAACTAAAACTTATCCAATGTTCCAAATTAGATCTAGAGGTGAGATAGGACACGGCTAGGGTTTCCCATGTAAGTCGGATTATCCTAGTTACTCGGATCAACCGAGTCACTTGGATTATTCAACCTAGTCGGATGACCTAGCTTAAATAGAAAAGCTGCAGAAAACTCTGAAGGCTGAATTCTCTTCCATGCCTCAAACCAAAAACACTGAAGGAAACACATGTTTGGGCATAATTGAGTCGATTTAAACCACAAATATAGAATTTTCTATAAGGTAGTGATATTATGCATATAAATTTGCAACATAGTTTTGATTTTTGAAGAACGTGAACCAAATGAGTTGGAGGTGAAAATGTATAGGTCCAATGAATGCCACCGTGAACAAGGTATGGAAATAGCAAGTACTAACGACTTAGACCCATGTTATGCTAGAAAGCCCACAAATAAACACATGGTAGATTTTTTGTTCGTTCTCAAATCTCATTTTTTTTCAAAATGTTGGTCACGAGAAAGATATTTGATAAATACATGACCAAACATTTTTAAGATAGTTTTTTACTTGACCAAACATTTTTAAGATAGTTTTTCAAGGTAATTTTGGAAATAATTTTAATGTAAGACATTTTTTGTTTCAATTTTCAAGATGAGAACATTTTGAGGATCATTTTGAAACCATTTGATGTCATATAGTAATGTTGCATTAGAAAACAATTTTCAAAAACATTTTTTGCTTAATATAGCTCATTTTTCACAAAGCCAATTAGCAAGTTTTTGATATGTGCATACTTAGGATTTCAAGAATACATGAGAGGTATAATGCTCCCCCTAAGGCCTTGTTTAGGAGGCCCACTCCTGGCCGAGTTCCATGTGGATAGGCCAATATTTTAACCTAAAATCCTAGTCCATCCACATATCCCGGTCAGGAATGGGCCTCCCAAACAAGGCCTAAGTGTGATAATCCAATTTGAGCTCACAAAAACCAAATCGAATAAGATACAAACGTATAGACGCAAAGCAATTATCTTATAAGAAAGTAAACATGCTCATGTAACGTTAGATGCATCAATGATATTTAACTCACTCCGTAACATACAAAAACGAGCATCATCGAAGAGTTTGGTGAAAATATCTGCAAGTTGATCTTTGGTTCGGACATGACTTAGCACAATGTCACCTTCTGCAACATGATCTCTAAGAAAATGATGTTGGATATCAATGTATTTTGTATACGAGTGTTGAACCGGATTATTTTCAATTTTCACCGCACTCTCATTGTCATACAATAGAGGCACATTTTTGAAGGGTTTGCTTCATGTATAATATTTGTGCAAAATAAGTACCAACGGTGATGTATTCTGCTTCGACGATAGAGAATGCACCCGGATTTTGTTTCTTTGAAGCCCAGGGGACTAGGGATCTTCCTAGCAAATGCATCCCCTCGATGTGCTTTTATGCTCAATTTTGCACCTGACATAATTGGAATCCAAATAGCCAAGCAACTCGAATTTAGCACATTTCGAATACAACAAACCAATTCTATTGGAGTATTTTGAATATCTATGAATTCTCTTAACAGCAACTCGATGCAATTATTTAGGGAAATCTTGAAACCTAGGATACGTTTACTAAACATGGTATTGGGCCTAGAGGCGGAAAGGTAAAGGAAGCTACCAATCATAGAGTAGTAAAGCATTGGATCTAACGGTTTACCTCCTACTGCCAAGTCTAGATGTGTGTTTGTAGCCATAGGTGTCTTGATTGTCTTAGCATCTTCCATTCCAAAATTGTTGAAGAGGTCATCAATGTACTTTTCTTGAGAGATCAAAGTTCTCTCTTTCAATTGCTTGACTTGAAAATCAAGAAAGAAGCTTAGTTATCCTATTATATATATCTCAAATTCCTTTGCCATCATATTACCAAATTCCTTGCAAAAAATCTTGATTACTAGATCTAAAGATTATATCACCAACATAGATTTGGCATTTTAACAAATGATTATAAATGAATTTGGTGAAAAGAGTATTATTAACTCTCTCGATTTCAAACCTCTTTTCAAGTAAAAAGTCTCTAAGATGCTCATACCATACTATAGGAGCTTACCTAAGCCCATATAGCGCCTTAGACAACTTATGGACATGATTTTGGTATTTAGAGTCTTCAAACCTAGGAGGTTTTTCTACAACTACCAATTCGGAAATGACCCCATTTAGAAATGTTGTCTTGACATCCATTTGATATAACTTGATAATGAAGCATGAAGCAAATGCAAAAATAATACGTATAGCTTCAGGTCTTGCCATGGGAGCAAAGGTCTCTTCAAAGTCCAAGCATTCAATTTGATAGAACCCGTAAGGAACTAGCCTCACCTTGTTGCGGATCATCACTCTATATTCATCTTGTTTGTTGCCGAAGACCCACTTGGTGTCAATGATGTTGTGATCTCGAGGACGCTCAACCAAGGTCTAAATTTCATTTCGAATCAAGTTGTTGAGTTCTTCATGTATAGCATTCACCCAATCCGCACCTCCTAGAGCTTGATCTACATTTGTTGGTTCCAAACACAAAACAAAGGAGTAATGTTCACAAAATGATGCATAACGAGAGCGAGTTTGAAATCCCTACTAACTTTCTCCAATATTTGGTCAATGGGGTGATCCTTCACAATAGTGTGATGACTCTTGACTTGAGATAGTGGTTCATGAAGTATCATCATCATCATCCTTAACTTCACTTGCATCAATATTTGGGACCATGGATGATGAAGGTTGATCTAGAGCACCAACTTCTTGAATCACTTCCGTTGGTTTGATATCACCAAGAGTCATGTTCTTCGTTACACATCGAAATACTTCATCATCTACATTATCAAGATTTTCATGCTCTCCTTGAGAGCCATTAGATTCATCAAACTCAACCTCATAAGTTTCGTCAACAAGCTAGGTGGCTTTGTTAAAGACTCGACAGGCTTTTGAGTTAGAGGAGTGGACCAATAGGAAGTCAATATCACATTGCTGTTGGAACTTCACTAGATAGGTGCATTTCTTGTAAATGAAGCATTTGCATCCAAAAACTCTAAAGTAGGAGATATTGGGTTCTCTCCCTGACTAAGAGTTCATATGAAGTCTTCTTCAAAATTCAATGGATGTAGAGCCGATTTGTACCATGGTAAGCATATTGATGGTTTCCGCTCAAAATCTATTGGGCGTGCCATACTCATCAAGTGTTGTCCTTCTCATATCATTCAAAGTCTGCTTCTTCCACTCAATAACTCTATTTTGTTGAGGTGTATATGTAGCCGAAAGCTCATGTTTGATTCCTAACTCATCACAGTAGTCTTCAATATTAGTATTTTTGAACTCGGTTCCATTGTCGATCCGCATTTTCTTGGTTGGGGTTTTTAATTCATTTTGGGCCCTTTTTGCAAACCTTTTGAAAATACCAGTGGCTTCAAACTTATAGAAAGGAGACCCAAGTGATCCTTGATAAATCATCTACAATGACTAAACAAAAAGAGTTGCCACCAAGGCTCTTATTAGACATTGGGCCAAACAAATCAATGTGTAGGAGCTCTAGCGGTCTAGATGTGGACATGGTACTTTTTTGTGCGATAAGTGTTTGCCACTTTATTGCCAGCTGGAAAAGCACTATACAATTTATCCTTCTCAAACCACACATCCTTCAAGCCTACTACCAAACCATTTTTTAAAACATTTTTTGATGTAAACATCCCCACAAGTCCAAGACGTTAGTGCCAAAGCCAACCAAGTGAGACTTCATCTATTAAGCACATCAAGATGCATGAATCATTTGAGGAAAAATCCACAAGGAACAAGTTTTGAAAATAAAAGCTTTCGAAGATGAAACCTCGAGACGTTTTATGAAAAAAAATGAAACACCCACTTCCGTAAAAAGACAATGGAACCCTAAATCACAAATTTGAGAAACCAAAAGTAAATTGAAGCTTAGGGATCCAACCAATAGCATGTTGGATATTGAACAATCATTTGAAATTGCCACCATTCCTAATCCAATGACCTTCCTTTCGCTATTGTCACCAGATGTAATCTTGTACCTTGAGCCTCCTACTTCAAGTGAGGTAAACATCCGTGAGTTACTGATCATATGTTGAGTGCACCCACTATCAATCACACAATGCGAGCCTCTGGTCTTGTAGTTCACCTTCTCATCAAGTTTAGTCATTAGACAATGATGATGTAGGAGGATGTGGTGTGGATTATGTGAGTAAAAGCCTGGTTAGACCATTTGGATTTGGTCTATCTTCATCATTGTCGCTTACCATCGGAGTTCTCTTCTCCATCACCACTCTCTAATATAGGCTTCCTTCTTCCCATCATGGTTAAGTCTCTTGAACTTGATGTTTTTCCTTGTTTCTTCTTTCCTTTGAAGTAGCCCTTTTCAATAAGATGTTGGTGAAGGGTTCTTCTTGTTGTTGGAGTTGTTGAGGAAGATCTCGTCATATTTGTCGTTGGTGTTCATCTTCTTCAAGAGACGCCTTGTCTTCTTCATGAGCAAGGCCAAGTCATTCGAATCATCAATCTCATCATCCTCTTTATCCTTTGGCCTTAAAAGCAATGTTCTTCTTGGTGTTTGGTCCATCTTCGTATTCTTCCAAGAAAAGCTTATGTGCGGTGAGCTTTCCCAAGAGTGAAGTAGGCGTCAACTTGTTCAAATCACCATTTGTGAGAAGCACCACAAGCGTTTTGTACTCCTTGGGTAGCACCCTAAGCATTCTTCTCATAATTTTAAGGTTAGATAATGTAAACCCGATGCCCGTCAAATCATTCACAATGCAATTCATTCGAGAGAATATATCGTTCACCTTTTTATGAGATAGCATTTTGAAAGAGTCAAATTGGTCTGACCCTTAAGAATAAACATCTTAGCCTCTCGCACGTAATGTGGCTTCGTGGATTTCATGAAGAGTAGTCCAAATCTCATGAGCAGTGTTGAGATTGCTCACTTGATTGAACACATCAGGACTAAGGGAGGAAAAAGATGGCATTCTTAGCTTGGGCAGTGAATTGCATGTTTTTTACCTCCATCTCTGTGAATGCAAGTGGATTGCGAGGAGGAGCAAAACCATACTCAACGACACACTAACATCTAGACTCAAGGTCTTGAGATAGCATCCTATGCGTCCAATAAGTGTAATTTATATCATCAAATAAAGGTGCCCTACCAACATTCACACCATCTCTGACATCCTAACTCAAGACGATGAAGACCTAATTAAGCAACCAAGCTCTGATGCCAATCGAAGTGGATCGGGTACCCAAGAGGGCTGAATTGGGATTCTTTGTGCAACAAAGACATAATTAAAAATTGAACTTTTCTAGCCCAACCTAATGGCATAGGACTTCTATGAAAGTTTTGCAACCTAATTCTAACCCTACTAAATTCTATGAATCCAGGAATAGAATTGCAATAAAGTAAATGCGAAAACATAAAAGATACACGAGGGGCAAACCAATTTTTTACCGAGGTCTCAAAGATTCGGTGATCTCCCCTACTTGGAGCACTCTTGAAATAGAATTGGAGCACTCTCGCAAGAATCTAGCTCCATCTTGAAACCTCACAAAGAATCAAGCCATCCACTCATGGTAGTCCTTCCCCACTCCGAATAGGTGGACTCCAAACATTCACAAGATTCCCAAAGCCTTCCACAACCACCTCCATGGAAGGTCATTGGGCCAAACCCTTCAAGCAATCTAGGATTCATTGATCTCCAAGAGTAATAAACCCAAAATGTTTACTTGAACCTCACAAAAAACCAACTAGGAGTGATGCACAAAGTAGCCCTATCTACTTTCTCAAGCACTGAAAGATCTTCAATCCAAGCTTCAAAGTACTCTTCAACGTCCTCACTAGGATGAACACTAAGATAGAGTTATTAACCTCTACACAAGAACCCTCATAGGGTTTATATATAGCTCCACTCCTCAGAAATTAGCCGGTAGACACATATTTTAAATATCTGCTTTTGAGTTGGATAATCTAGCTTAAACAGTTTCTAATGGACAAAAATATAGCTATTATGCATAGTCGATTGTTCGGTCGAATTGGATCATCCGACCCATCCAAATCATTCGACTCTAAACAAATCCATAAGAGCAACTTTTCTACCAAGTTGATCTGATCGATGATCCTACCCATTCGAACTATCCTAGTCACATTAAAATGTTAAGAACATGTGCTCTCCAAATTGGTCCGATTGATGATACGACCCATTCGGATCATTTGAGTTCCATTAAAATTTCCAGAACATATCCTCTATTGAATTGATCCGATTGGTAGTCTGACCCACTCGAATCATCTAACTCTCATTGGAATTTCTTGAACATGTTCTATGTTGAATTGATGCAACTGGTGGTTCGACCCACCCGAACCATCCGACTCACATTGATATTTCCTGACCAAGTTTTGAAATTTCACGAGTCCAATTTTGGCATCCGCACTTGTTTTCTCAGCTTCCACTAACTAGATATGAGTTAGAGTCCTAGTGTGCATCACAACTAGCTACCCAACCTCACCAAGCACCAAGCTCAAGCTAATAGTACAGCCAAAACAAAAACAAAACCTATCCCTAAACTAATCCAAACTAAATTCCTTGGATCAGTTCAAGTCTCAAGGTCATTAATCTTCATACTTTGCCATCAAATATTTCTTTTGGGGATCCATGAACACTAAGAACTCCCAATATACCAATGTAAAGCACTAATTTATCTTGAAATCTTGTATTAGGATTAGTCTTGACAAATAAACGTCGTCATTAATTACCAAAATACATAACTAAAGAAATTTGGGACCTAGATGCTTACAACCCACGACTATGAATGAGACAGAGAGCTAGGGAAGCGACTCAGTACTGATGTCAATGGCGGCGCGACTCCCACTAGGGATGGCAATTCTCCTTGGGTGGCGGGGACCCATGGAGAATTTCCCCATAGGGGCGGGGCGGGGGACAAACTCCTCGTGGAGAGACGGGGATAGGCCCTAGATAGTAAAATATATTATTTTTGTTTATATATTATTGTTTTGAATATGAAATTTGTATCCTTCTTAAAATTTTGGACTAAATGTGTATCTATATATATATATTACAAATTATGTTTTGAAGCTATAGCTTGAGGAAAAAGTATATATAAATACTTATAAATTAATGAATATAGCCATATAATATTTTAAAATATGCATATAAACTATTTTTGAACCCCCATGAGGATCCCTATGGTCCTCGGGTCCACGCAAGCGACGAGGATAGGGGCACACTCTCCCCCGATAGCATTGATCGGCGAAGGTACGGGGAAGGTTGGTAGGGATCGGGGTGGGGATGGGGGCGCGGGCCTCTCCGCTGCAATCCCACACCCCATTGTCATCCCTACTCCCCCACACCTCCCTCTAGCTCACCCAAGTCATGCCCTCTCTCTAGGTCACCGACAAGCGGGCCCCACATCATTAGGAATAGCTTAGCGCTAATTAATCATGGTTAATGTTAAACTATTACTGAAGTGTGGGCCCAAGTAACTAGTTGGAAGCCATGTCCGTGCAATACAACCATCGAACGTCGTCACATCATCCATAAAACTACCCTCATGCTAGTTTTGGACCTTATTTGATCTGGTTTTGAACTATAAGAGTTAAATACTCGGTTTTATAGTACATGGTGAATCAAACCAACTTCAAAGTACAGGTACCAAATACGAACTTTTTCCTTTTCCTCGGTATATTATACACATGGGACCTATCTCTCCTGTGTAGGGACTTTTCTTTCTTAACGATTAGAGTTTGTATACAACAAATTTTGTATATTGATCAATTCAATCTAAATTCGTAATTATATATGGTCTGAAGTAATTGTATGTGAACTATTTCTCTCTTTTTCCTTAATATATGGTAGGCATGCATCCTATCTCTTATGTGTAGGGACTTTTCTTTCTTAACTACTAGCAGATTACCTGTGCGTTGCAAAATAGAACTCAAATAAACAACAGCTTAAGTTCTAAATTCACATTATTTTGCTTTTAAGAGATTAGAACTTGTGATATCATCATTTATTTGAGATACATTACAATGCATGGGCACTCAGCTAGTGTCATCTTAATTCTCAGTATGCTAGAATTCACAATAAAAATAAAGGCAGTAGGTTCAGCTCACAAGTCACAGAGAAAAAAAAATACAAATGCGGCTCCAACGTATGTATAGTAACACAGGTACCATCGACATTTTGATACAAGGCAAGACAATCCGTCTCCACAATTAGTTTCAAAAACCTCCTTCTCAAAGCAAAGGACCATGCAGCAAACTAAACTTGAATGCTTGTCAACACCTGCAATGATATTCAGTTGAAAACCCATTTGATACGACAACATTACTAATTCTCCTTTGAACAGTGTAGCCATTCCTTTCTATTAATAAAAAGCAATAGCTTGGTATGCTACTGTATACACTACTACAGAACCACTTATCATAGACGGTTCGAAACAGTCATCACAGATGATTTTTCAAAGCGTCTGTATCAAAGTGTCAGTGATGACAATACGTCATCAAGACAGTTTTGCAACCGTCAGTGAAAAAATACATCCTAGACTGTTCCAAACTAGAACCGTCTGTGATGATCACACATCACATACGGTTTCATTTTGGAACCGTTTGTGATGAGCTCTACGGATGATCTCAACATCACAGACGGTTTTAAACTGGAACCGTCTGTGATGTAGAGCTTATTATAGACAGTTCCAAACTGGAACCATATGGGATGTAGAGCTTATTACAGACGGTTCCAGTTTAGAACCGTCTGTGATGTTGATTTTCTATTTTTTTCTTTAATTTTGTTTTATTGGCTAGCCTCAGGAAATGCTAGCCATGCCCTCTACAAGAAAAGACAAAATACAAAATACAGGGCATCACCAGAATTATTATAACATACATTTCATAAATGAGCTCCGATCACATATGAACATACAACGCATCCATTTTAGAAATAAACTCTGATCGCACATTACAATATACAGCGCATCCATTTAAGTAATCAACTCACATATATAAAAAACCAATTTAATTGAGAACTACAACTCACAAATTCGCAGCACAAGGTTCACAAATTAATAAAAACGGTATCTAACAAATTCACAACTCATCAATTGAGCCCTGAGTGGCATCTGCCCTTTGGATTTAAGACCTCACGCATCAAGAAGGCACAGAGATGTCCTCGAATACTTAGCAGGTCAGCCTGTTCCAACACAGATTCAGCGCATTGCCAAGCCTGTCGATGAGAAAAGTAAAGTCTTGCGTGTATATAAATTGATAAGTAGAGACAATTGTTGCAAGATTGACAGACCTGTATGATATTGGTCTTCTGTGAACCAACGAGTAGTGCCATGTTGTGGCAAATGTAGAATCCATATAGGTCAATGCCCTTTGGCTGTTGGTGGCATTGCCAAAACATAATAGGTTAATTAGTTCCGAATGTATTATTATAGAGTGTGAAGGATTATTACGTACTATCGGACACCGAAAACTTATAAGTATGCGTAGAGTGGCTGGGCCCTCCTTGTGTGGCCCTCCCCTATATTTATAGACACCGAATGACGTGTCAAGTAAATCTTTGATAGGCTGCAAGTCATGGGTGCCGCCCTTTTTGGAATCAAGGTAAATTACCTGATTCTATCTCGGTATAATTACGAGTAGAACCTAGTTAAACCTACACAGGCATGTCGTCATGGTCACTGAACCTAACTTCGAGGTGCGATATATAGTACAAATTAACAAGTATAGCATCTGGATGAAGCACCTACCCCAGGTTGTGGGGTAAAAGTATGAATTTTTTATCTGAATGAGCGTGCATTACTTTTTCCACGTCCGAACTGAAAGACGTGGGACGTGACCTAGGAAGATTCCATGCTCAACGATATTAGGCATTGGGACACTTCCTCATCAGCGGGGTTTGTAAAGGACATGCCGCCTGAAGACATGGGACGTGACCTCGCTCTTACCCAGTTTTCGGCAAGCGGGTCCACGATCGAGGCAAACGACGGCGCGACCTCCTTCTGGACTGCATCATCGTCCTCCCTCATCCATTGCGCAATCTTGCCCGCATACCCAGTTGAGCTGAGTCTATGTGGGTGGGTGTTTTTTGACTGGACGGTCTTGTGCGTCGCACTTTCATGCACGAACTCTTCCATCATCTTCAACTCAACAAATCGCCCCCAGATGTCTACAGAGATGAACCCGTACTTCTTGAACGGAGTCATTTCCTTATTCACGTAATTAGTGGTGAGGACGTTCTTGAAGTTCTTCCACGCCTTTCCTGCCACTAGCAACACGTACCGTCGCAATACAGGCATGGCGTCTTGTGGAAGCTCGAACGATGCGAATATTTCTATCACCAGGTTATCGCGCTCCTCATCTGTCAGCGTCTTCCATGATGGATAGGTGATGTGGACTTGATGTAAGGTTGTGTCCCGATCTTTCGATGAGAGCGATAACTTCGATTTGGTGGAACTAACTTTGATAATCTGACTACAACGTACGACGACGATGCGCGTTAGCAATTGCTAAACCAACTCTGGAGGGTTATTGATTTGTCGTTGGCATGATCAACCTGAACACGAGGTTTAATTTCTGCAAGCAACCGAATAACAATCAAGAACAATAGTAAAAGCGATCTATTGCTCTTTAGATGATCTATTCTTGGAAGATTGAGTTTTGGGTGTTCTTGTCTTGTGTTCTAGCTTGCTATGACATGTGGGAAGCCATCTAGGATCATCTTGATCATCAAGAACCCACGAGCTAGCTTAGATCCAACATTTCATTCTTAAACCCGTTCTTGTGCACCCTTCCGTAAATTTGAAAAAGGTCAGAACTTTGACGTCGATTCTTGCAATCGACGGTTGGAATAGGTTCCTGACATCCATAGGAAGGTATCAAAAAGTTTTATTGAGTTTGGATCAATGGATCAAAAGATTCCTCGATTTTTCTTTTTGAACACGTAACACCGGTAGTACTGCCCCTACATGGACAGTAGTGCCGGCCTTAGTCCATTTGATACCAAAGTATTTTGGCTTGGTTTCTTTGGGTGAAATATTGCATTTGTGATCTTCTTTGGGGGATAAAATTTAAATTGGGATCATTCAGCCCCCCTGTGATCGCTATCTCGATCCTTCGTTTTCTCTTTTCTTTCTTTTGGTGACTTTCGGCCAACACTAGTATGAGCAAAGTTTTGGAATCCCTAACTTGATGTCACAAGACAGTATGATAAGCTAATTTAAGATTATGCAATGTATCAAATAGAGCAACCCTAAGCAATATCAAATAGCTAGTCTCAAATGGGATCAAAGTATTCGCAAAGGATGAATTGGTTCCCAAAGGTATGTGTATTGATATTTTTGGCTTTTATGGATTGTGGATGCTACTGGACTCAACTAATTCAAAGGAACAATCTAGAACACAAATTGAAGTAATAAACCCAAATTCGGTTAGAACAGTGCAGCAAAATTGTCGCTGCAATTAAGATATGAAAAAGATCGAATCTAGTTTGCTCACAATGTAATGAATTGATGGAATGTTCTATGCTTTAAAACAAGTATATGAACACACAATTTGGAGATCATAAATAGAAGTTATAGCCAAAACACTGAGGTGCATAGAATTGACCTAATTCAGTCGATCTGACCAAATCCAAATCCGAATCAAATTCGGATTGAATTAGTCCGAATCACGAAGGGCACCCAAAAACGTTTTTGTAGAGGACTCTTTAAGGATTCAGGAAAGTATAACAACTTCTCAATCGGAGTTCGGATTTGAGAATTATGATCAAAATACTGAACTGGTCTGGACTGAAAGTTTAACTTGCTTTACAATTTTGATGTCCAGATTAAACCAACTTGGATACAGAATTAGAGTCTATGCTCAGCTAGGTTTTTTAGAGCTCGTTCCCAGGTTTCAAGAAAGTGCAAGAACACTTGAATTCGAGCTTGTATTCGAAAGTTATGGAGAAAACAATGTACTGGACAGATTGAAATAAAAGCTACACGAAGGAAAACGATCAGCAACTAAAACAAGGACTCTAATGGATCAAAACCAAACAAAACTCACTAAAATACCATATTGAATCTAAAGGTTGAATTTTTGTGGACTAATTTTCAATTTTGGACAGAAAACAAAAACTAATCTAAGGTACTGAATCTCTCACCGAGCAACCTAGCGCTCTGATACCACATGATGTAAGGTTGTATCCCGATCTTTCGATGAGAGTGATAACTTCGATTTGGTGGAACTGACTTTGACGATCCGACTACAACATACGACGATGATGTGCCTTAGCAATCGCTAAACCAACTCCGAAGGATTATTGATCTTGCCGTTGGCATGATTAAACTGAACACGAGATTCCATTCGTGCAAGCAACTGAATAACATGCAAGAACAATAGTAAAAGCAATATGAAATTATGAATATGAATGAAGGCAAAAACAGGGTGGGATTCTATTGAAATCTTAACAAGGTGGCTGTCCAGCACAACTCGAAGACTCAAAGGTTGCACTTGGCTAAACTAATCAAACAAAACCCCAAGTGTCTAAAGCAGCGGTTACTGAGTATATGAGAGGGAGGGACATGAGAGGGTCATCCTAGCGTTATGTGCAACCAGGGGGCACACACAACTTGGGCTTGGGCTCCCACTCGCTTACATGGCCCGAAACAACCCAAAATAGTGTTGTAGTACGTTGTTTCAATGATTATAGCTGATCCATGACAAATCTGGGCCTGAGACTAGATCCACTGGAAATATCTCATTATAACTTTTCAATCAAGTCCAAGATCACCCAAATCGGAGTTCGTATGCAAAAGTTATTCATGTCTGAAGTCGATGTTGTCCCAGGAGGCCGAATTGGATTCCAGAACGTGATGGATTTGGTATCTCTCTCTTCTTGGCCCAAGGTTGACGTGTTGGAGTTGGTCAAACCAGGTGTATCCATACGAGTGATGTCCTCATCAGGACCCTTTCACACCCAACGATCCCGCACATAGTTTGGAAAGCTACCGCATCCTTTGGAGTTGCGGTAGGGGCCCCATCATGCGAATCGACCATCGTGATGGTGTATCGATTTTAAGTCCTTTTACTAAGCCCTCGTGGACCGTGCATGTTTCCTCCTACGTTGGGCGCCTCATCAGATCCATTCGGCAGTGAGGATTGAGCGGATGCCATCTTGTATGATGCAAGGTTAAGAGAAGGTAAGTTAAAAGAAGCAAATTTGAGAGAAGGTATAAGTTAAGAGAAGCAAATTTAGGAGAAGGTAAGTTAAGATTTCTCTTGTACATACAAGGTTAAGAGAATCATTATTGCTTACAAGACCAATCAATATTGTTCGACAAAGTGCAATAATGAGAGCAAGATGTAAATTTGTTTGTGGTGCTCTTAGAAATCGGGCATGTTTGAAGATTTTGAAACTTCAATCTCAATCACAAATGGGCTAAACAATCAATTAAGCAAATACGGCTTTGAACCCTTACCACCTTATCATGCACATTAAAGAATTGAAATCTTAGCGAAACTATGTAGCATGCAAGCAATATATGAATTAGTGCCACCTCCAATCTGATGACTAACATGCAAGGCCAAAGGCTAATATATGCTTTCAACTTTCATTGAAAATCAATGTCTACATTCGAATTTTGAATTAGTGTTGATTATATTAAATATGAATCAATACTTATTAGCATGCAAGTCTACCGGTTCAAGGCCAAACTCGCAAAATTAACTGTTATGATTACTACTTCACCCATTATCATCATCGAGCTGAGGGGGGAGGGCATACATACCTCCAAGCTGAGGAGGGAGGGCACGAGGGAGGGAGGAGGGTACCACCGAGGGCGAGAGTGCGGCCGAGGGGAGACACCACCGAGGGGGAGGGCACAGGGGAGGGAGGAGGGCACCAACAAGGGCAAGGGCGCGGACCAGGGGAGACACCACCGAGGGGGAGGGCGCGGCTGAGGGTGAAAGTATCTAGGCCCCCAATTCGATTTGGTTTTGGTAATTAATGACAATTACAGTTAAAGGACTAACACTTCCCATCTGAGCATTTTGAGAATAGATTAGTCCAAGTTTTGATGATTATGAAAGCATGAAATTGATGAAAAGAAGATCAACGCATCAAGACAAAATGGCTATGGTATAAATATTTAAGGACCTTTTCATAGCTTTTATCGATCTCGAAGTTTGGAGAAAAGATCGGATTGCTAGAATTAGGGCCATACTATTAAGAGGGGTCTTGACAATTATCTTAATGTTATCTAGGGTTTAAAGGCTCTAATCTATGCTTAAAATCATGCATCATGTCATAAAAAATTCAAAATGAAAATTTCATATTTGTTGAAAGAAAGTTTCTAGAAGCCCGATGCTACAGCCTATGGTAGCCCGGTGCTACCGGGGAAGCGGTAGCACCGGTCCTAGAGCGGTGTGTAAAAACCCGAGAAGAGTATTTTTGGAGGAGCGGTGTGTAAAAACCCGAGAAGAGTATTTTTGGAGGACCAGACAGGGCGGTGCTACCGCCCATGGTAGCGCGGTGCTACCGGGCGAGCGGAAGCACTGGCCCCTCAGCCCGGTGCAAAAATTCTAGAGGGTATGCATTTTGGGTAATTAGGTGGTCCGGTGCTATCGCCCATTGTAGCGCAGTGCTACCGGACGAGCGGTAGTACTGGCCCCTCAACCCGGTGCATAAATTCCAGAGAAACCCCTTCTGGCAGAGCAAAAATAAAAAGAGCCCGGTGCTACCGATCCCAACTGGGCAGTAGCACCAGATCCTCTACACAACAGCCTCTCGCGGTGCAGTTAATGCACTATTCCAACCGTTGGGTTGGAGCCCGGTGCTACCGGCCCTACATGGGCGGTAGCACCGAAAATCCTGACATGAGCAGAATTCGAGCTTCAACGGCTAGTTTGGTTGGTTGAGGCTATAAACACACCCCCCACCTGCACTCTAGAGGTACTCTTGGTCATCATTGATGATATTTGAGCTCTAGCAAGTCTTCTCCTCAAGAAAAGTGCATTCAATTTTCATTTGAGAGAGTGAAGAGCAAAATTTGAGTGTTGCATTTAGTTTGAGCCCTTAGACACTGAAATTTGACCTCAAGCAGACGTCAAGGCTTATTACTCTTGGAGGTTGCCGCTTCCTAGATGACTTGGAGGCGATCGTGCGCGGTGAGGTTCTCAACGGAGATTGTGAGAAGCCCCGACAAGTTGTGAAGGTTGGAGTTTGCCTACCCAGAGCAGGGAAGAACTACCTTAGTAATCGAGGAAGGCTCAAGCGGGTGAAGCTGGCTTGAAGTTGTTCAAGTCACCTCAACATGTAGTAGGGGAGACTGGCAAGTCTCCGAGACCACGGGTAAAAAATCTTGTCTCTTGCTCTCTTGTGATTTGCATTTACTCCTCTAGTGTTTAATTCAATCTTCTAGCCTTTCAAGTACATTATTTGTGCTTAGATTTCTATTTTGTTCAAACTTGAATTGCTAGAGTACTTGATATTTACTAGAGAACTTAGTTGCAAAATTGAAGGAAATCGCAATTCTTGCTTAGTATTTTACTTGATTGTTTTTAGAAAAGAAAATTTCAGAAACCTCCTATTCACCCTCCCCTCTAGTCGGTTATCCTTGATCCTACAGAGGGGGCAGGGTGCAACTAGGAGTATCCACCAAGCGGGAAGGGCACCGCCGATGGGGAGGGCACGGGGGAGGGAGGAGGGCACCACCGAGGGCGAGGGCGTGGACGAGGGGAGACACCACTGAGGGGGAGGGCACGATCGGGAGTCGCCACCAAGCAGGGAGGGCGTCACCGAGGGGGGCGTGGGGAGGGTGTCACTGAAGAAGACCATGGGCGCTAACTAGGGTTGCAAACTGAGTGTTCGGGACTTAGTGATTGGCAAGCGTGGGGCCTAGGTAGCGGCAAGGGGCTTAGCGTGGCAGTGGGCTTCGCTCGGTAAGGGGGTTGGCCCATCCCAAATGGTTCTGGGCTTGAACCATCTCGATAAAGTCATCCCAGACGGTTCAAGCCCAGAACCGTCTGGGATGAGCTATTTTTTTGCCATCAATATATATTTAAGTTTGTGTCATCTTTATCTCCCTCACAAGGTGAACAATGAGATGGGCCATGATATTGAAAAATGACGGAGGGAAATACATCTCAAGATTACATAGAGTTATGACCACCTTAGCCTGCAGAGCATCTAGTCTTTTGGTATCGTTGACCTTCTGAGCAATTGTGTTAAAGAAATAACACAACCTTGTGATTGTCTCCCGTACCTTACTCGGTAAAATACTTATAATTTTCACAGGGAGCATTTGTGTCATAAGCACATGACAATCATGGGACTTCATGACAGTTAAACTCAAATCTTGCATCGAAACAAGTCTCTTCATGTTGGACGAGTACCGAACGGAACTTTCACAGCATGCAAGCACTGGCACAGTTCGGTTCTCTCGACCTTGGACAGAGTGTAACAAGCAGGTTCACAGTATGTTTGGCCTTTATCGGTCTCTTTCGGTGCTAACTCAGGTCTGATGCCCATATCGACCAAGTCAAGCCGTGCTTTGATACCGTCCTTTGTTTTACTTTAAATATTCAGTAAGAGACCAATCAAGCTATCACAGACATTCTTCTCTACATGCATCATGTCGATGCAGTGCCGAATTTCTAGGTGCTCCCAATAAGGTAGGTCCCAAAATATTGATCTCTTCTTCCACATGCTCTTCTCACGGGTCCTCGATTTACGTCCCTTTCCTAGCGCAACATCCAAGTTCTTAACCATATCATGAATGTCTGTCCCGCTTAAAGGCTTTGGAGCTAAATCGTCTTCAGTCGTACCGTCGAATTGTTTCTTCATCTTGCGGTATGGGTGATTCTTCCGAAGGAACCTACGGTGACGCATGTACAAGGTTTTGTGCGAGTGATTCAACCACACACTCTTGGTATCATCCAAACAGTGAGTACATGCTTTGGCTCCTTTTGTACTCTACCCCGACAGGTTAGCAAGGGAAGGATAATCATTTATGGTGCAGAACAACAGGCAGCGCAAAGTGAAGTTCTCTCATTTGTGAGCATTCCATATCTGCACCCTAGGATCCCACAATGTGTTCAGATCTTCCACCAATGGTGCTAGGTACATATCAATATCATTACCATGTTGCTTCGGGCCTTGGATGAGTATAGACATCAATATGTACTTCCGCTTCATACACAACGAAGGAGGAAGGTTGTACACACAGAGATTCATGGGCCAAGTGTTATGACGGTTGCTCATGTTGCCGAAAGGATTCATTCCATCCATACTCAATCCGATCCTTATATTCCTCAAATCCGCTAAGAATTCTTCAAACCTCCTATCGATGTTTCTCTAATGCATGGAATCAGCAGGGTGTTAATCATTCCATCGTTCTTACGCTCATCCGAGTGCAACCGAAGCAATTTTGCCTCTTTTGGGTTCACAAACAAATGCTTCAAACGGGAAATTATAGGCAGATACCACGCCACCTTAGCAGGAGGTCCTTTCTTCACCTTCATGCCCTTGTCGTCATCATCTGATCTATCTTTACACTTGTACTGGGATGCATTGCACACCGAACATACATGCAAGTTTGCGTACTCTTTGCGGTAGAGGATACAATCGTTCGGACAGGCTTGTATTCTTTCTATTTCCATTCCCAAGGGACAAAGAACCTTTTTGGCTTTGTAGGTGGTTTTCGGCAACTCATTTCTCTCCAGAAGCATATCCGCTAATAGACCTAAAAGAGCCGTAAAACTCTTGTCGGATCAACCGTTGCTTGCCTTTAATTTCAGTAGTTCCAGCACGAATGACAACCTTGTGTATTTGGACTTACAACTCGAGAACAAAGGTTTCTCCGAGTCGTCCATCAAGATCCAAAATTTTACGTACTCCCACTCATCATGGCTCCCTTCTACATCCCGTAGCATCTGGTCCAGATTGTCATCATGAAACCTATCCTTATCGAAAGCACAGTCGATATCATCCGGAGTATTGTTGATTTCATTGATGATATCCAGAGTATCATTGACTTCGTCAACGATGGTAGTACTACTTGGTCCCTGCATGATCTATTCTTCACTGTGACTGGTCCAACATGTATACCCCCTTTTGAAACCCCGTAGAACCAAGTGTGCTTCGATCTGCGCTGGGTTTCGAAACATTCTCAGATTCTAGCAGTCAATGCATGGACAAGGCATAAATTTCACCTCCCTTCTTCAACATATCTTCCTCTGCAGCTCTTCTAAAAGCGGAGACACCATTAATGTACTCGGCGCTCGCACGGTTCTCAGCGTACATCTAGCTTCGGTCCATCTACGCTACATATGTAACAATAGGTGTTAAATAATGAATTAAGTACACTAGGTGTGCACATACGCACATATGCTACATATAGGCTACATTTCAACTTGCCGATTAACTTATATTGCTCCTAACATCAACAAGAATGAATGGATATGTAAACATATGCATGTAAGCTACATTTAGACTCAGCATCTTAAATTTTCGCTTCACATGGCTAGCTACATCTTAAGTGTAATGTAATTAGAACCAATTACTAATTTAGATCAAAAAGAACAAATGGATCTACACAAGGCTATATCAAAACCATCTTCAATTCCCTCTTTACCAAGCTAGATGTATATACCTTCAATATAAAGCTATTACAACCAATTATTAGCCTAGGTCACCTTCCTTTAAGTAACTATCTACATATTGAGTGTAACACAATTAAAACCAAATACTACTTTACATCACAAAGAACAAATATAATGCAAATTTGAACCAATTACTACTTTACATCACAGAGAACAAATGGATCTACACCAAGCTAGATTTAGAAACCAGCTTCATTTCCCTCTTTACCAAGCTAGATCTTAAATATAATGCAAATTTGAGGCAGTTACTAACCTTAGATGACCTAGCGCACAAGGATCTACAATTACACCTCCAAATCTAGGGTCTCTTTCACCAGATCGCCTCTCAATAGCAGCCACCTCAAAAATATCTAGGAAACCCTAAAAATATAGAGGAGGTCAAGACTCTCTGTTCTTATTTATTAGAATTGATTATCACATACGGATTGTGGATAAAATTGTCTGTGTTATTGCCCTCTACATGGACGGTTTTATCCACAAACCGTCTGTGATGTTGCTTTCTTCCCAAAGCCTTTCATCTTCCAAGATAGGCGTGTGTTTCGAGTATATCATTTCGTGTTTCGAGAGAATTAAACCATCTGTTCAAATTCCACTATGAAGATTGTGTTCCAGACATTTCGTTTCCCCAACGCGGGTCATTAATTGCACTTCCGCGATGTTATATACTCGATCGATCCACATCGTGTGCTTGCCTCCGACACCATGAGCAACTCAAACTCCATCCCCTCCTTTGTTAGCTCCGCCACCCAGCCATGTGGGACTCCACCACTACCGTTGCCTCCGACGCTGGCTCCGCCACCACCACCGCCTTCGCCTCCACCGCTGACTAACCCTCCACCACTAGCACCGTCTTTGCCTCCTCGGCCTCTGGAGCCCCTGCGCCAATGGCTACGGCACCACGCCGGTGCCATATCAATAAATCCGCCGACCATGGCTTCTGCGCTACATCGACGGTCTCCTCGTCGGCCAGTTCATCGTCTGCCTCGGGCAGTACCGCTCCCTCCGCCTCAAGCGTCGTCGGAAAGAAGCGCCCGCCAACAACAATCTTTGACAAAGACGACGATAGCTTTGACTCGTCGGTGGGCTATCGTGATGGCTGGGAGCTAGAGTATGACCCAGACAGAGCCGGCTCGAACGAGGACCCCGACGGCCACAGCGACGACTCCGACGACGACGAGGACCAGATCAACTAGGTAGTATTTCCCATCAAGAAATTTTGTAGGGAAATTTTTGTATATTGTGATGCATGCAAGAAGCTAGTTCTTATATATAATGCATGTTTTCTTTTACTATTTCGAACGATTCACTGACAGCCGGGGCTCACCATTCATTTATTAGAATTGATCATCACAGACGGTTTGTATATAAAATCGTATGTGATACTTCCCTCATCACAGACGGTTTTATCCACAAATCGTCTGTGAAGTTCTCCCAGTCATCACAGACGGTTTGTGGATAAAACCATCTATGAAGTTCTCCCTATCATCACAGACGGTTTGCAGATAAAACCATTTGTGATATTTACCTCATCAAAGACGGTTTTATCCACAAACTGTCTGTGAAGTTCTCCTTGTCATCACAGACTGTTTGTGGATAAAACCATCTGTGATGAGCCGACATCACAGAAAGTTTTAGCCACAAACCGTCTGCGATGTGCCTGACCCTTTTTCCAAACAGTTTTCGTAATAAACAGTCAGTGATGACGTGTCTAATATAACCCCTTTTGTAGTAGTGATAGGAGGTGTGATTCTTCTTGCGACCAAGGGAGTGTTGAGAGAATACCTTAAGATCGGATGAATCAACCTCAACAACAAGAAACTTAATTGCATTACCGGAGAGCATCACTATTAGGCCTTGTTTGAAATTTCTTTGTTCAAAGTCGATTTCGCTTGCTAGGTCAGAAGCAAATTGTAGTTTTTTTAGAGACCGTCTGGCAAACTGGCTGCTGCAGCTACAGCTTTCAAGAGACAGCCGAGCAGAGAGGAGACCGAGCGGCGGTCGGGAGGAGGCCAGGAAGAGGCCGAGTGTCGGGAGGCGACCCTGCAGGGCTAGGAGGACGAGGTCGGGCGATCGAGCGGCCAGGAAGAGGCCGGCGACCGAGCGGCTAGGGAAGAGACTAGTGACTGAGCGGTCGGAGCAGAAGACGACGAGGCGGAACGACCTCGGCTGGAGTGGAGGAGGACGAAGTGGGGCGACCTCGGTCAGAGCGGAGGGGGCGAGATCGGGAGTAGACCGCGGAGGAGGCGGAACGCTGGGGAAGAGGTTGGGGACCGAGCAGTTGGGGAAGTGGCTGGGGAAGAAGCCGGCGACGGAGCGGTCAGAGTGGAGGAGGACGAGGCGAGGCGAGATTGGGAGGAGACCGCAGAGGGTGCGAAGCGTCGAAGCCACAGCGGAAGCATGTTCAGAGGCGCTACGGCTTTGAGACAGCTTTTAGGGGGTGTTGTGCTTGAAAGCAACTTTGAAGCCGCCCTGTTTGGGGGGCTTCCGGCTGGCAGCCAAAGCCAAGCTGAAACCCAGCCCCGAACAGGCCTATAGTAAGTGTAGAAATATTACGAATGCGGTTGATGCTGGCCTTCGTGTACACCTTGCCGCTGCCGCATTAATGGGTCGTTGGCATCCATCGTCAGGGATCTAATAACCAATTAGCTGTCGCTTCATTGGTGGTCCCTCGCGCGGCAATGTGTACTGCCAGGTTGACTACAACAACAGGGTGGAGGCAGCTTCATCAAGCCTCGTACCTGTTATGTAGATTGGCCAATAATAATAATATCCTCCCTATATTAGATTCCGAAGGTTTCTCAGCCTTTGCGTCTACCCATGTAATGCCTCTAGCCACTCGACGCGTGCCCTTTCTCGCGTCGTGTACGTCGCGCGCTTTACGAACCCATACATACATAGCCTTGTATACTTTGTACGTCTCTCATTTCACATCCGACGTGTTTCTCAGTGTCCAGCGCAGGGAGGCATGACAGCTCACCTTTTTTCAAAAAAAAAACTCCGAGAATTTCAAAATAGCGGATAAGTCCTTCAACCGGTTATTTTGCAAAAAAAACCCCGGTAATTCTAAAATCGCGAACATATCCTTTCACCGGCTATTTTGCAAAAAAAGACCCCGTAATTCCGCAAATCTGACTCGGACACCAGTTCTTTTGACTCGGAAGATTCCAAGATCGCGAACAGGTCCTTCTACCGGTTATTTTGCAAAAAAGACCCTTAGTTCCGTAAATTCGACACGAGCGTCGGTTCTTTCGACCCGAAAGATTTGAAATTACGTTTAGGTACGGTTATTTTGTAAAAAACGTTATTATGCAAATTCGACATGGATGTCGGTTCTTTAGACCTAGACTATCCAGCCAATTTTTAACCAGGTTCTTTAAACTCAGGAGATTTCAGGTTGGTCCTTACAGAAAAAACAGTGGTTACGCAAATTCATCGACGGCTCCTTAAAAAAACGCTGCCGAGAAAAACGAAATTACGTTTTGTGCACAAAAAAAACTCGGATCAAATTTTTTCACGCGGCGCGGTATCGGCACCTCTCTACCTAGTTTCTATTAAAGCAAGTGGAATCCGCGGCCCCTCAGCTGTGGCAAGGTTCTCCAAAAAATGCACCTGCAGCTCATAGCAGTCCACGGATTCGACGACAGCTCCTATCAACCCGTTTTTCTAAGGAAGAACCCGAGAAAACCGAAATTACGCAAAAAAAGATACATGTATTCGCATCAATTTTTTCCAAGAAAAGGAAACGCGCGGTTCCATATATTTGCCTACGACTCCTAGCAAACCACAGGTTCACCGATGACTCCTAGCACCCCATTTTTTCAAAAAAAACCCGAGAAAACCGAAATTACGCAAAAAAACACGTTTTCGTAGATAGGACGAAGACACCTAGTTGTTTCACACCACACAAATATGACCCGTAGTGTCGCAAATTCGCCGATGACTCTAAGCTAGCGCATTTTTAAGAAAACCCTGGAGAAAAAAACGAATTCACGCTTACGTCCTAAGACCCATTTTTTCAGAAATAATCATCAGACTTAATTCCGCGCAGCGCAACGTCGCGCAACCGAATTTCACATGGTGCAATGTAGCACGCGACCGTGGCTAGTTCTATATCATACCGTTAATAGTGCTTTGGTTTATATCCATGTTTTTGTTAGCCCAGCCATCATACCCAGTTCAGAACATATCAGCATAGGCCATACATTTTTATCCGACATTATGCATCTATATTTCTTGTTTTACCATAAAGCAGCCACGGTGTCCTACTTACAACGACGCCTCAGTTGATAAACAATCACTTCAAGCTAGCATCCTTCCAGACTTCCTTATCTATACCCTTTTATAATGCATCTAAACATTCTTTTCTACGTTCACCTCAAATAATGCACCCCACTAGAGATGGTCCAACCTTCATGCACCCAGCGAAACGTCTCCAGAAACTTGCCTCCATCAAAATTAATGTCTCAGATCTTTCCTCAGCTTTACTCACCCACATCCAATGGCCATTGTTTAATGTGTCTAACTCATCCCTGTGGTCCACAACAGATCTCCCCTCACCTCCAGCATCATCTCAAGGAAAAGGAAACAAATATCCTGGAATTAAGGAAAAGGAAACAATCGTTCTAGAAAAGGAAAAGATCATATATTATATGTTTGGAAAAGAAAACTGGAAGACAGGGTACTATACTAGTCTAACAAATGATTGCATGGGTGCGAGTAGCACGCCCTCCCTATCTGGTATTATTTATTAATTGTGGAAGTGGTATTCTTATGCACACTTCGTATCAACTTTTAAGAAGGAAACTATATTATAATAATTCTAATAACGGAAAAGTATGGAAAGTCATGCCCACCTCTTTCATCTGTTTATTCTCATGCATCCTCCTCTTCACACAGCTTTTCTGAGGAATTTTTGGAATACAGTACAAGAAACAGTCCGTAGTTACAAATTGATACAACATGTTTGCGTATTTACCAAAAGCCCAACCATACTCGAGATCTGAAAAACAGTTTAACCTTTCCCGAAACTTGAAAATCCGGCAAACGAATAAACGAAAAATAAAATTTCGGGTATGGGCCCACCCCATACCCGAAATAACCGAAATTTGGTACTTCGGCTAAGCCTTTTTTTCATCCGGCCGATTCCACCAGTTGGCGACGTGGCGGGCACTGGAGCTCTAGCTCGCGGGCCAGCTCGAGGGAACGGCGACGCCTGGACGTCGGGAGAAAAAGCGGCGGGGCCAGCTGGTCTGGTGACACGTGCGGAGGGAAAAAAAAAGGAAAAAAAGCGGGGAGGGGGCCGGCAAGACACAAATTTGCCTCGTTTCGCACAAAAGGCTGCATAATTGAAACGTGATGTCTGTTCATGCGCCAAAAGCAATGAAAAACAGCCGCTTCTTCGGTGCTATAAATCGCAGCTATGTTGCGATGATCTGCGTTGAGCATTCAACGTGAGGAAAAAAGCAGAGGAAGAGCGAGGAAGTGCGAGCGTTGTAACCAAGAGGCAAAGGAGAGGAGAGGAGGGAAAGACAGAGAGGAAAACGAGGTGAAAAATGAAATTTGGAAGCGTATTTCTGGAGGAATTTTTATGATATTCATATTTTATAGTAGTTTTGTTAGAGTTTTTATTTTCGATCATTTGACGAGGGATCTGTATGTTGCAGGTATTGTCTGGAATGTTGGTTTGTACATCTGTCGGGACATTTAATCTCCAGGAGAGGTTCGGGAAGGTCAGTTCGAAATTGTCATGAAGTAATGTATTTTGTTATTATAGTAGTAGTATAATTAGTACAACATTAGTGCCATTTGCAGTGTACGAAATGATGTTGTTAGTATAATCAGATGGACAAGTTTAGTCGAAGGAATTGGAGTATAATAGCGCATTGGCCCGTAAAATAACACTATAGCCATATTGCTGTCATACAATTATGAATTTATTAGAATGACAATAATGTGGTTCTTTTATTAGTTGAAAATTGGTGTAATATTATTGCGATATATGGAACACTTAAATAATGTTAGTGTAATATTGCGATAATATTTGTGGGATTAATACAATTATTGCGATGTGTGTATAACTTAGGCAGTATCAGTATAATATTTATGACAATATTTGTGGCATTAGTACAATATTAGAATAACTAGTAGTACACAAAATGACGGCATTAGTAGTTGGAGTAGTAGAAGAAATGATAAATTCAGTGCAACGAGCCGTAAACTCGGACGCTAGAAAAAAACAAATATCCCCTCCCCCCCCCGTCGAGTAAATATTTAATGTTTCAACGATCCGTAATCGCGGAAATATTTAAAAATAAAATTTTCTCCGCTCGGCCACCGCTGGAAAGGCATTAAAAAATTAGTAGTAATAAAATAAATATATTAGTATATGTAATGACAATGTTAAAATAACTACTCGTACATAAAATAACAGAACATAGCATAAGTAATTGCATAATTATCAGTGTTAATGTTTTGTAGGAATTTATTCCGAGCTATCTTTATTTTATGGATTAACTAATTTGGGTTCCCTATTTCACAGGTACGCCCCAGGAAGGTGATTTTGCAAGTTTGTAGAGGTTTCCTGATCTTCATTACAGCTTCACATAGGTTAGTTTGTAATATTTAGGAATATTTTGCATGCAGTGATTTTGGTTGCATGCAGCGTGATTAGTTCGTCGATGTTTAGTTTGTTAAAATTTTCAAGTTTGTCTATATATATAATTGTCTAAATATACTTGTATGTTTTGAGCCGTTTCGTTTCAGCAGCACGTAATGGCGGCCATTACAGTTCCAGAGCTTCTCCGTGAGTCAGTCGATGCCCCACATCGTGCAAGGGCAATTTCTGCAGGAACTATGGTCTGACGCATTACTGTATTACCTGCCATCACTTTTTTGGAAGATGCATAACCACTTTGTCGTTAACGTTCCAGTTGCCCCCTCTCTTCTGTCGGTTATTGCACAAGATAAAAAAGCTGGACTATTGATTCCACATTCCACTAGCTCGTGCAGGTCTACTACCGTTTGCGCTCCTCATGGATGGGGCTTAGCTCGGAGGAGGCTTGACCACACCCATGCCTGCCATCGATCGTGCACTTCTCATTGGTCTCGTCGACCGATGGCGTCTAGAGACACACACCTTTCACCTACCGTTCGGTGAGATGTCCATCACTTTGAAGGACGTGGCCATGCTAATCGGTCTGCCCATCAGGGGACAGCCGTTGGTTCTTCCTCGCCCCAACAGACAGCAGTGAAAGCACTACATCGCGGAGAGGTTTTACATGACATAACGTTATTTCATATTTGTAATGTGCACGATATTATCGACTCTCTTAATCCGGAGTTCATGCAGGTTCGATGTCCCATACGAACGAAAGGAAAATGGTGTCTCCATGACTTGGCTACAGGGATTGCAGGAATACAATCTAGCCCCCGACGAAGCTACCGTGGGGCGCCACTACGAAGTGTACCTGTACTACTTGCTGGGTGGTGTCATATTCACGACGACCGCCGGAGACCTCATCTTCCCATACATTGTGTGGATTGCTCATCAGTTGGGCACCAACCTTGATGACATCCCAGCCTACAGCTGGGGATATGCAGTCCTAGCGGACACCTACCGTGGTTTGTGCGATGCATGCCATCGGCAAACTTACAGGGGCAGTATTACTGGATGCCTGCAACTCCTTCAGATGTGGAGTCGGGAGTACCTTCTGATCTCTCGGCCGGAGGTACGTACGAGGTACTACCCTGTTGTCGTAGACGATGACATGCCGGATGCCACTCGCCCTACAATGGGGCACGTTGGATGCACGCCCGGCTACGCTGGTCACCGGCGGGTGACCACGCGAGCTACACGCGTGTTATCACCGACATGGACCGTGCAACGAGCCGAAGAGCTTGCGACTGACGGCCGTATGTCTTCTTGTTGCATGGTCGACCATGGCCTGTGGATGACTACGTGCTTCCTCTTGTACATGAACGTGGTCGAGGTCTACTCGCCTGAACGGATCCAGAGGCGGTTCGGGTGGCGGCAGCTAGTCCCTGTTCCAGCACCGCGGGACACTGGGAGCTCTCATGGGTATGCATTTAATTATTTTCAAAATTTGCCCCCTATATGCAAATTTCAAAATCATACATCCTTCCAATTGTAGGAGAAGCGCGAAGGGTAGTGCGGCCGCAGTGAACTGGACTATCAGCCACGCTCTGCACATTACGCGATGGATGGAGACAGTGTTTTAGGAGGTTGTCCATCTCTCTGGGCCATATGACCCCGAAGAATATGACAACTACCTTACATGGTACCGTGCCCGCACGTGTCCCACTTTACTGAGTGAGGAGGTCGACGAACGAACCATGGCCTATCCAAAGGACCGATCTCAACAAGTCTATATTTTGGTAGTCCCAATATCGTACTAATGTCTTCCGTAAACTTCTTTACCCAAGTTCTAATACCCCCGTACTGCCATGCAAACACAGGAGGCATTAGAGCTATATACCCAAGCAGATCAACTTGAGGCACAAACTGTAGGCACCTGTAGCTCCTCGTCACCAGCAAATCAGATGAGACGGTACCTCGTGTCTAGGGGGTCCCGATTCCTCTCGACGATCTATCGTCTTGGAGGATCTTCACGTCCTCCCGCCCGCAGCTATGAAGATGTTCGCATGGACCCTACTCGTAGCTCACAGGCCAGGCGGTCCAGCAGCAGCCGTCCCTCCAGTGCTGACGTGCACGACGCCGGACGTCGTGCATCTACGTCCCATGCATCAAGCCATTCATCGTGATGTCATTCTGTCCCCCCCGTTGAAATACCAGCTGAGGCCTTCGCTCAACATGACGAAAGAGCCGGTCCTTCTGCACCACCGGAGGTGCCCCATTTATCACACTCCTTCGGGACGGACATCAATCACACACAACACTGGAGCGAGGCCGGAGATTTCGAGTTCGACCTCATGTCCGCTCCTACCTTCAGTGGGTTACTTGGTGTGCAGCAACATGGACCTCCTCCATACGAGGCGGGGACCTCACAGCCAGTGGCCGATGTACTCTATACGGCTCCCCTAGGGACGGAGGATGCAAGTGCGTGGTACAACCGGATCCACGCGAGCGGAGGACAATACACATTCCAACCAGGCCTCCTTCCCCAAGACGAGCATTTCGACGTACCGGCAGGCACGGGGAGGCATGGGCCTTCACAGGCCGCGGGACAGAGGGAGAGACATGCCCCAGACACGTACACCCCAGAGGAATTCACCAGAAGGAAAGGTGGACGACGCGAAGGGAGACACTAACGATGTTTTTTACAGCTGTGTGTACTGTATTGATTATTTTAACCTAGTTGTCATGTCAAATAACTATTGTGTGGTCAAATTTGAAATACAGTGATGCTAGCAAGTTTTCTCTTAAGTGTATTCAAGTTAACAAACAGCATCCATTAACATTAGAATATTGCAATAAATCTTAACAAGGTATTACTAATACATAAAATTTTAATAAATCCTAGCGATACCCTGGAATTTTATGCAAAAAATAACTTACGTTTGGGTCAATTTGTATTAAGACCATATAGGGCCTTAATGATCGATTATATGGAAAACGTCTCGGATAAAAGTAATATATAGCGGAAACAACTTTAAAAAACTCTTAAGGATACCCCTGCTAATGCCAAAAAAATGAGTTAATAATCACATATAGTGTAGTCGCAATTTTAGATTTAAATCTGACTCGTTATAACGTTCCCCGTATGATCATTTAAGCCTTTTTAATGACAGATAAAATAACTCGTCTAAACACTAAAAGTTATAAAACCAGTTTAGAAATACTCCCCAAAGTATATACTACCATATTTTGAAAATAGAATATCATTATGTTATGATTTGCATATAAAACTCGCTAGCATATAAAACTCGGCAGCCTATAGAATAACTCGTCTAAATGCAAACCTTATGTAAAATAGCTTAGAAATGATATTTAGGATATGTATTACTGTATTCTAGAAAAATATTTTATTTACCACTTGCCGTCCATCAAAGTCCTATTAGTATAAAACCCTTAAGTGATAAGGTAATTCATACACTCATTCGGCTGATTTTGTATAATAGATTTTAATGCTATATAAGCCTTTTCGGCAATGAATATAATACCTCAACTAAACACTAAAATTCATGAAATTAGTTTAGAAATTCTAACCAAAGTATAGATTACCATATTCAAAAGAAATAACCTTATTTCATTATGTTTTTCATATAAATCTTAATAGTTGAACAACCTTAAGTAATAAGCTTTCTGTAAGCTATAATATGCATAAATGAACTCGAAAACAATGAAGAAATCTATATTTAAAATATTTATATCACCAATATCTTCTTAAAAACCCTATATATGTAACCAGTAACCTAATCTAACAAGATTTGATATATTCAAATAAGCTTTTCATACAAAATCAATTAAGAATTAAATACTATTCATTTGTACAATTCAACCAAGTGATTAATGATTTCATTTATATCACCAATTTTGATATTTTCCTATAATTTGGTTGTCCGTGTAGTGAAGTATGTTTCTGGACCAATTCCCCCAAAATTTGTGTTTATACGAGTTGTTTTACGAGCCGTCGGAAAGGCTTACGTGTTATGAAATATGTCTAGTTTGTGGTTATTTAGAGTATTTGTTGTGACAATATTTATATGCAAAGCAGGTAAGAAATAAAATAATTTTGCAGATTACGTTAGTACAGATATCAGAGAATGTTTCTAAGCTATTCCATGACTATTTCCCCTTTGGACACGGTATTTTACGGGATGCCGGAAAGGCTTATATGACCATGAAAAAGATGACACGAGTAGTGAAATCTGACTGAAAAAGCTGAAGGCGATGGTAGCTAATCGACTTATACATCAGTTAACAAAGCAAAAGATGATATCTGGAAACCTCTTCGAAAGACATCCATGACCAACTATGTCTCCTCTGTAGGAAACAAACTACTTCGCAAGAATAGCTACTAGTACAACAAAGATAGCCGCACACACAATCTTCTCCAACCATTTGACATTATCTAAAATGTGGTCCATCTTGAACATCAGCATGTTCAGCCTCTGCTCGAGCATAGGGTCCATCCTCTCCTCCATAGTAGGATGCATCCTCTATGGTACTGTGGTTGTTGCACGCTCCACCGAGGTGTCCATGGTGTCCGCCCACTAGAAATATTGGCACCCTCCAGCCTACGTGATGAGGTTAACATGCTTTTAGGCCGTGCAAAAAAATGAGATCTCTCCAAAGAACTACACAAGTCCAATAGGAAAAAGGGAGCAAACGAACTTTTCACTTACGGAGAAAAAAGGGCATTTGTAGAACACCCGGCCGTTATTTGCCTCAGTGTTGGAGTAGAACACATTAGCTTGCACACGGAAATTAGGACAATCGACTTGCCTTGCAGTGGCAAGCGCACGGGCCCTCCGATTTCCTGAGCTCGCCGTTTGAGACATGGCCTTTGGAGGCAAGGAATGGGATGAAGATGAGGATATGTGCAAGCGGAGCTGGTATGAAGGCCTACTTATAGAGGCAGTGCATACAATCGATGGAACAATGTTTATATAATCTCTTTCTTCGTGTTAGGTTCTTCAGGCCTCATATTGAAATGAAAACTCAGCCTAACAAAGCTGCTACATATGACTTGTCTAATTGGTCTGACAAAGCTACACACCCATGAGTTGTCTAATAGCCCTGAAAAACCTGGAGCACGGGAGTTAAAGGATTCCAAACTCGTTTTCATATAATACGGCCACGGTTAGAGGTGGCCAAATGGGCCGGCACGCGGCACGCGACTGTGGACCCAGCCCGGGCACGACACGGCCCAAAGCTAAATGGGCCGTGCCGGCACAGCCCAACCGAGCGTGCCGTGCTTGGGTCGGAGGTGCGGCACGGCGGGCCGGCCCGGCCCGGCACGGGCACGGCCCGTGTAGCCCGTTTAAAAAAATAGCCGTTGCAAACTTAAAAAATTCAAAAAAATCCAAAAAAATTCAAAAAAATCCCGAATTTTTTCCTATAAATAGGTGGCTGCCCCCTCCCCATTTCTACACCAGCAATCTTGCATTCTCTTCTAATCATTCTCTTGTGGAAATTCTTTTGCTCTTAGTGGTAATTTGGCAAAATTAAAAATAGTTTTGTCAAAAATCCAAAAATCTGAAATTCAGCTTTTGGCTTCTGTCAAGAAATCAAGGTGATAATTGTGATTTATTTCATTTTGTTAGTATTTTAAATCATATTTTAGTATTAATAGCGTCATTATTTCTTGTAGTTTGTTTTATGGAGACCGGGGATTTTCCGTCGTTCCCAGCTTCTGATTTTGGTATTTCACCCGAGAAGCTTCTTGCATCATATGCCGAAGAAGCTGCAGGAGCTATGCCATCTTCAGGCTCTACAAGTGCTACTGCGTCGGCAAGCACCGGGACGAAAAGAACAAGACGCTTGAGACATCGGAGTGCAGGAAGATTTCGACCAGATTTTTGAGACATCAAACGACGTCCAAATCGGGTATCTTTGTTTGTAAATATTGCAAGCATAAATTAATGCGAAATCTTGGTGGAGCAGGGCACTTGGAGAGGCATGCCGACAATTTGTAGAAAAAGCGGGAATGGCTTGAGGCGCACACATCTGCGAGATAACCCGACAGTGCGATGCGTAACTAGGACTACAATCCTGAGGTAGCTCGTGAATCTCTTTGTCGTTTAATCGCTTCTCAAGATCTTCCTTTAAACTTTGGTGAGTCAGTTGCATTTGAAAGCTTTATTAGGACCGCTCATAATCCTAGGTTTTCTGCAGTTTCTAGACAGACAACAACTAGAGATTTGATTAAATATTATAATAATTGTCGCAAATAACCTAAAAGAAAAATTTAGTACTTGTGCTTTTACGTGTCTTTGACATCTGATATATGGAGTGGTAGAGCTAAAGAGGATTACCTTAGTGTAGTTGCTCATTATGTAAACGATGATTGGCAACTAGAAAAAAGAATTATAGGATTCAAATTAATTGATGTAGCACATACTGGTGAAAATATTGCTGATTGTATTGTAAAAGTTGTGGAAGATTTTGGCCTTAGTGATAAGATTTTTGTAATAACATTAGATAATGCTTCCGCAAATACTTCTGCCATGAACATACTTACTCCGCTTTTCAATTCATATGCTGAATCTTTTTTATTACATCAGCGTTGTGCTTGCCATATTATTAATCTTGTAGTTAAATCTGGTTTAAAGAGGTTAAATCAGTATATTGAACCTTTTCGCACTTCAATATCTTTCTTTACTCATTCTAATAAACGAGTAGCAGCATATAAAACTTATTGTATTGCAATGAATGTACATCCGTGTAAGTTTGGTTTGGATATGCCTGTTAGATGGAACTCTACTTACTGTCATACCATATGAGAGCACATTTTCTGTTTTTATTAACACGCACTGTCGTACACGGGATGGTCAACCGGTACTCACAGAGCAACATTGGTATGTTGCTAAATACTTGCTTTCATTTTTAGAACTTTTTTTGATTCCACTGTTGCTTTATCTGGAGTTTATTATTCAACCTCTCCTTAATTTAATTGTGCATCATATTTTAGAAATTACTACCCACTTAAAGAGCCACGAAAATGATAATATATTGCGGGAAGCTGTTTATGCTATGAAAACTAAATTTTTTAAATATTGGCGAGAAATTCCTATGTTATATGCATTTGCATTTATTTTAGATCCTAGAGCTAAAGTTCGAGGATTCTCTAATGTTCTCTCACTTTTAAGTGATGCGGTAGGTATTGATTATTCCAGTTATTTTTCAAATGTCTGTGCTAACTTATCTGAAGTTTATGATAAGTACGATCGGAAGTTTGCTGGAGTTCGCATGCAGCGACCTCCACCAGCACCCACAACAGGTAAGAAGAAAACCGCATGGGGAAAGATATGGGGTACAGGTGGCTCTTCCTCAAGGAGTTCAACTACATCAACGACAAGTGCGGACACATCAAGTGGTGGGGAGCTAGCTGCCTATCTCAACAGCAACACTATCAACTGCCAAGAGAAGCAAGAGGAGGACTTCAGCATTTTGCAGTGGTGGCACGAGCACAAGATAACATATCCGGTGCTTTCCATACTAGCACGGGATGTGTTAACAGTTCCTGTCTCCACGGTTTCTTCAAAGTCTACTTTCAGTCTATCCGGAAGAATCATCGAGGAGAGAAGAACAAATCTGACTAGTGAGATGGTGGAAATACTTCTCACTGTGAAAGATTGGGAACAAGCTGATCAACGAGCTCAACATATTACAGAAAATACTAAGCTGGTGGAGACGTTCGAAAATCTTTATCTAGATAATGAGGAAGAATAATTGTAATCTTCACTTTTTTATTGTATCACTGAGCTATAGGCCGTACTCTTTTTTCTTTGCCAAGGTTTTCTCGTGTTGAGTTTTTACTTGGCAAAGTTTTTAACGAGGCAGCCAAACATCAATAAATCTCATTATTTAATTCAAATTATTTGTCTCATTTTAGAATTTATCTCGTATTTTAGCTTTTCTTAATTTATATATATATTTAAAAAGTTTTTGTTCATCCTTTGGGTTTTTCAAATTATTCGAAATTTTCCCTTTTTTTTGAATTTTTTCACATTTTGTTGCATTTTTTTACCATACTTTATCTATTTTTCATATTTTTTTGATTTTTTTTCAAATTTTCTGACGCTAAACAGACTATGGGCCGACCCGCCCGTTTGGCGGCGAGGACCAGCCGCACGGCAGACGCCCGAGAGGCTAACAGTCGTACAGGCCGCCACCCGGCGGGTGGGCGATGCAGACTACCGCTTCTGAGCCAGCCTAAACGCGTCTGCGGCCTAAACGGCGTGCCCATTTTTAAACGGTGCGTATGTGTCGGCAACCCATTTGGCCACCTCTAACCACGGTAAAATTAACATTTAGGGTGTTTGCGCTAACGGATTATACATGATAAGCATGTTGTAATTTGGATATTTTTGTATAATTTGGTTGTGTACCTCCTTGCATGGTGCTGATGGCGGACATTAACCCAGCATGCCTGTCTATGATGAGGTACGCCTTCGGGCAGTCCTGGACAACTGCCTACATGATATTTTCTAGAAACCACAACTAGATCTCTGTGTTCTCGCTTTCGATGATTCAGTCATAGGTTTATTTTTCTTCTTCCCATAATTTTACGTAACACGGATGTTACTGCTACTGCCATATTTTTTAGTGCTAAATAGTACTAAATTTTTTATTAATAACTGTGTTGTTATTCTACTATTTCTTGGATACTTCACCATTATGCATTTACCATTATTATTTGTACTGTTCATGTACAACTACCGTGCTTCAATGTACTAATATTTACACTAACCTGCCTGAAGCACAGCGGGAGGGGCAAACAGGTATTTTCATGCCTTAGTTAATGGGCACTACATGGGTGACTATGTGAGAACTCACTGCCGATAGAGGTGCTGCTGTATAGTTGTCTAATCGTCCTTATAAAGCTGCTCTGGCTATTTTCTCCACGCGTCGCCCAGTCGACCAATTTTCATGCTGGCCCGACGTGCCCATGCTCCCACCGGCCGCCATGTGTCTAGACCTGCGCGCCCACCCCCCCAACCCACCCCGGCCCCCTCAAGCCATCGCGCCGGCTTTGCCGCCACACCGTCTGGTCCCCCTGGCCACGCGCCCGGCCCCACCTACGCCACATCGCCCGGTCCCCTACGCCAGCTGCGCACTGGCGACAGGGAATCTCATGGGCGTTGAGGGCATAATTTTACGTAACATGGATGTTACTACTACTGCCATATTTTTTAGTGCTAAATGGTCTTAAATTTTTTACTAATAACAGTGCTGTTATTCTACTATTTTTTGGATACTTCACCATTATGCATTTACCATTATTATTTGTACTATTTATGCACAACTACCGTGCTTCAATGTACTAATATTTACACTAACCTGCATGAAGCACAACGGGAGGGGCAAACAGGTATGTTCATGCCTCAGTTAATGGGCACTACATGGCTGACTATGTGAGAACTCGCAGACGATAGAGGCGCTGCTGTATGTCGGGACCCGAATCTGCAAATCCGGACCCTCTGTGTTTTCTGCACTAGTCCAGGATCACGCTAGTGCACACAGGCTAAACAGGGTTAAAGTACTACAATCATACACAGTGGAATAATAATAAAGTACTTCAAACATGTATTAAACGAGTTGTGCGACCTTATGGTCTCCTTACATAGATCAGCCACGCAGGGCTTACATTATCAGAGTAAATAGAAATAACAACGGAAAACAAATAATCATTCGTAGAAGCCCCATCTTGCCATAGGCAACTGACTGGGCTTGCCCCCTAGATCTTTGGCTCCTCGACGTACTCCTCCTTCCATACTGGCGTTGATTCCTCCACTGGTGTTGTTTTGAAAGCAAGGGTGAGTACACACCGTACTCAACAAGTAATGCACAGAATGCAGTGCTGATACTACATGCAAGGCTTATACCAAAGAATTGGCTTACTTGGTTCTTTTGCATCAAATAGCATTTTTAAACTTATATCTTACTTAGATTAAAAGCGGTGAAACAGCTATTTGTAGTACTAAGTTCTTTAAACGGTTTTTCTTCATAAACTTGGCACACAGCCCTAATCATGTCATTTTTAACATTGGCACACGGCTTCGCATTCCACATTTTATTCTTGAAGGTCTAACCCTTAACTGTAATCCCCGAGCAATGTCCAATACCACGGACTCGGCTATTTGAATTGATTTTACACTCTGCAGAGGTTGTACACTTTGCCCACAAGATACAGCCATTCACCACACAGGTGATTGCCTGCAACAAAGCCTTTCAGGAACCTCTACCTTAACCAATGAACCTCTCTGGTATAACCTTCACTATCACTTCCCTCACACAGAGCCGAAGTATAGAACAGGATAACACCGTTGGATGGGCACCAAGCCGTAGCACAGGTACGCTCCCCCTCACAGATACACCCCCATGTACTGTCACCCCGAGGTATCAGAGGAAAAATATCAGAACCCTAATCAACTAGGTCTGTCCCATATCAGACATGTGGTTGTACAGGTGACTCAGATCAAAGGCTTGCAAGGTGAAGTCCTTAACTGACCAAGGCAAGACTTCCAACACTCAACAGTGGCACACAGACTCACATCACTCATCAACCCATTGCCACACATGCCCACCCAGCACACAGCCTCTTGCCACTTTCCCCAGTCTAAATCATTTCTAACCCGGTTGATTATTGTGCAACAAATGCCAGCAATAACTCAACATCGGTACGGAACCATACAGGTCTCGTACATCAATTTCATCATGTAGTATCATCACACTTCTTTTCATAATACATTCAGTATTTCATTAGTCAATATTATAGTATTTCCCGAAAGATCATTCATGATTCGTTGCAAGGCTAAGCATCTATTCATGGTCTAGCCTCCCATGTTGGCATCATATTAATATCCAACAAAAACGAATAACCTTAGGGTGGACAATGATTTAAAGGCATACAAATAGTAATTTCAAGGTGGTGATAACAATATGGGTTGATTAGCTACGTACCCCAAATCAATTTAAATACTTTAAATAAGTTAGCATGCATAATTTCAAAGCATAAATTACATTTTAAAATCTGGGAGCAAAATGATCAAAGCATCACTTGCCTTCAAAGAGTTGCTGGTCTTGATCCGAAGCATGATCTGAAGTGATGAACTCCCCTTCAAAACTTTTCGGCAAATTTGCGTCTACGCGTAAAAATAACATATGTGATAAATAACCAAAACATTAGTCTAGAACACCTCAAAAATTCAAATTAAATTTATAAAAAAAGATATCAATTTTACAAATTTTTAAAGATTGGAATCACCTCAATCGGAGTTAAAATGCAAAAGTTATAGCCATTCAAAGTTTTAAATAAAATATAAATCAGAAAATCCGATTTGTTATAATTATTTTTATACGGAAAAATTGGGATTTATGACATCAGCAGGACCTAATGATGACATCGGCACAGAAATGAAATTCGGGCAAATTATTTTTATATACAAAAATATTTATGACGTCAGCGATTAAGTTAGCATGACACGTAGCAGCTCCTGTTGCAGCCACGTCACCTCGGTCTATGGACCCAATCTGTGGTTCGGCTCTGGTCTACCATGGACTCAGTCCACCAGAACAGTGCATCCACGCGGCAAGATCCGAGCCATTCATTGAATCAACGGTCAGATCCACGTGCCACACAGCACTGCCTCGATTCTACGCGACACGCGTCGCGCATCCAACGATCGCTCGGATCCAACGGTCAGATCCCCGCGCAGACTCGGCGAAGCTTCGTGTCCTGCGCCTCCACACGTCGTGCCTCCGGCGGGACTCCTGGATCCAACGGCTGGATTTCGCGCACGTTCGATGGCGTCTCGGTTCACGCGCGGCCACGCGGCAAGATCGCAGCGGTGCGCCCGGAATCGACAGCTGGATCTGGTCTCCGCCACTGTCAAAACGTCCATGCATCAGCACGCGATTCGGCGAGGGTACCATCACCGTCGCATGTTCAAATCTGAACGGCGCGGATCCTTAAGGCAAAACCAGATCTGAACTCAACCGTTGAGATCCGATCCAACGACGCAGGTTACTGGAGCGGTTTACTGTTTATCTTAACTATGTGGCGCAATCTCACGCGTACACTAACGATCCAACGGCTGAGATCTACTAAAAGACCTAATATCCAGATCTAATCTATGCCGTACATCACCGATCTAACATCTACGATCTAATCCAAACGTAAACAGAGAAGGGCTACGTGGACGTACTGCAACGGTTGGATGGCGATCGAACGATCGACGGAGCTCGCGAAGGTCGGTGGCAGCGAGGAAGGACAGGCTGCCAGAGCTGAGGAAGACGGCGCAGACGACGACGCTACGGTGGCTCTCCGGCGTGAAGAAGTGATCCAATTGACGCGGCTTCCTTCGGCGAACTCGGGACGGGGTCGGAGCACGGCGGAGCGGCTCGGACGACGACGAGAGGAAGCAAAAACAACGGCGGCGAGGGAAAGCAACTAGGGCGAGCAACGGCAAGCGCTAGAGGGGGGCCTCGGCGTGAGTGCAAAGAGTCAAAAGGAGCGTCTTGAAGTTCTCTGCAGAACGTGCTAACCGACACGGCTTAAAGAGCCACGACGTGCGCGCTACAGGCGACGAAACCGGCGGCCGCAATGCCCACGCATCTCCTGTTATCTCGCGAGGAAGAGATGACGTGGCTCCATCCCAACCGTCCGCGTGGACTCGGTCGGACGGCTGCCAACGCTTGGCGACGCGGTGCAACGGCGAGCGTTCGATCGGAATCGGACGGCGTGCGGCTAGGGTTTTCGGCATGTTGGGCTGGGCTAAGCATAGTGCTGGGCTGGCCCATCACTGTTCATCTGATTTTCAAAGCTTTTCTATTTAAAATAAATCAGATAAATAAACAAAGCCAAAATAAATAGCAAAAATACCTGGAAAAATCCAGAAAAACTATGGAAAATATTTTGGAACATTCTGAACTCAAATAAAATATTTCAAACAAAACTTTGTATAAATTTTTGCATGAATTTAATTAAATTCAAGAAAGGTCACAAATGAATAAGTCCAATTAAATTCTTATAAATTCTCAGAAATTCTCAAAAATAAAAAATACTCCAAAATTTAAATTAGAGGAAATTTTAGGATGTTACAAACCTCCCCATTAATAGAATCTCGTCCCCGAGATTCAGGGCTGACTATAGAAACAGGTTAGGAAACTCCTTCTTTAGATCTTCTTCGCGTTCCCACGTTGCTTCACTTTCCGAATGGTTGCTCCATCGAACTCGCAAAACGCGCTGACTTGTTTCTTGTTTCTCGACCATTATGTCCGTAATCTTTACCGGCCGCTTTATAAGTCGATCTTCTTGCACTCGATTGCCTCCAAAGGTGTTTGCTCTTAGGTACTCAAGACACTTCTTCAATTGAGACACATGGAATACATCATGCACTCTCGCCAAAGACCGCAAAGAATCCAAGCGATATGCAACTTCACCTCTGCGCTCAAGATCTTGAACGCCCAACATATCTGGTGCGAGCTTCCTTTTGCGTGGAATCTTCGACTCCTTTGAGGGGGTGACTCAGATACACAAAGTCTTCGTGTTCAAAGCTCAATTCCTCGTGACGATTGTCGCATAGCTTTTCCGCCTTGGTCGAGCAATCTCCAATCTTTCTCTCGATCATAGCGACCGCTTCTTCCACTTTCTGAAGTATATCCGGACCAAAAACATGTCGTTCGCCAGTCTCATTCCAGTTCAATGGTGTTCGACAGGATCGACCATACAAAGCTTCAAATGGAGACATTTGTAAACTCGCCTGATAACTGTTATTGTAGCTAAACTCGGCATAAGGCAAACACTTGTCCCATGAAGTAGCATATGCTAAGGCACAGGCTCTCAGCATATCTTCCAATATATGGTTAACTCTCTCCGTTTGACCATCTGTCTGCGGATGGTATGCTGTACTGAAGTTCAAATGAGTCCCCATTGCCTCATGCAATTTACCCTAAAACCTTGAGGTAAATTGAGTACCTCTGTCAGACACTATTTTCTTCGGTACTCCGTGCAAACAGACGATTCTTACCATATAAAGTTCTGCTAACCGATCTCCGAAATAAGTGGTCTTTACTGGTATGAAATGTGCCACTTTAGTTAATCGATCTACTATGACCCAGATGGAATCATATCCGCTTTGAGTTCTGGGTAAACCAGTTATGAAATCCATACCGATCTCTTCCCATTTCCACTCAGTTATCTTTAAGGGCTGTAATAATCCTGCTGGTCTCTGATGCATTGCTTTGACTCTTTGACATATGTCACATAATGCAACATATTCGGCGACTTCCCGTTTCATGCTTGGCCACCAAAATCTTTCTTTTAAATCTTGATACATTTTTGCACTTCCTGGATGAATTGAGTACTTGGAGTCTTGGGCTTCCTCCAAAATTAACTGCTTCAGTTCCTTTTTGTTCGGCACACAAATGCGCCCTTTAAACCACATAGTACCTTGCACATCCAGCTTGAAATCCTTTGCCTTACTTGCATCCATTTTGGACTTAATTCTCTTGATTTTGTCGTCATCTTTTTGTCCTTCCCTGATCTGATCTTCCAGGTTAGGTTTTACTTCCAAGGTTGCTAAGAATCCTTCCGCACCATTTCCAATTTTAATTTTGAAATCCTTACACACTCGCTCGAGTTGCTTCCAACAGCATATTTACACTGTGGTTCTTTCTACTCAAGGCATCTGCCACCACGTTGGCTTTGCCAGGATGGTAATGAATTCCAACATTATAATCTTTGATTAACTCAAGCCATCTTCTTTGCCTCATATTTAGATCAGCTTGTGTGAAGATATACTTAAGACTTTTATGATCGTGATACACGTCACATCTGCTTCCGGCGAGATGGTGACACCATATTTTCAAAGGCATGCACTATGGCAACAATTCCAAATCATGAGTCTGATAATTCTCCTCATGTGGCCTCAATTTCCTCGATGCATATGCTATTACCTTTCGCTTTGCATTAACACGCATCCCAATCCTCGGCGCGATGCATCACAATAGATGTCAAGCTTTGATGAACGCCGTAAAACTAATACAGCCGATGTTAATCGTTTCTTCAACTCCCGAAACTCTTTTCACACTCGTGTCCATAAGAATTTCTTTTCTTTTTTCAACAATTGTGTAAGGGGTCTCGCAATCGTGGAGAATCCTTCGATGAAACGACGGTAATATCCCGCTATTCCAAGGAAACTATGGATTTGAGTTACCGTCTCTGTTGTTCTAATGCAAAACTGTTCCACCTTACTTGATCTATCGCGACTCCTTCGCAGGTCATTATATGTCCAAGAAATTCCACCATGTTCTTTCAAAGTCGATTTGCTAAATTTAGCAAACAACCGTTGTTCCTCAATTTCTCAAGGACTAGCCTTAAATGTTTGGCGTGTTCTTCTCGCCTTGGAGTAGACAAGAATATCATCTATAAACACGATTTATTTAACTTATCCAAGTATTCCATAAAACCTTATTCATTAAGTTTATGAAATATGCTGGTGCATTTGTCAATCCAAAGGACATAACTGTGAACTCATAGTGTCCATATCTTGATGAAAATGCAGTCTTCGGTATATCCTCTGATCAGATTTTCAACTAATGATACCCTGATCGAAGATCGATCTTGGAAAAGACTCTTGGTCCTCTCAACTGATCGAAAAGATCATCGATCCTAGGTAGCGGATACTTATTCTTTACCGTCACATCATTGAGTGCACGATAGTCTATACACATCCTAAAACTCCCGTCCTTCTTTTTTGACGAACAGGACTGGTGCTCCCCATGGCGATGAACTAGGTCTTATGAACCCTTTTCCCAACAGCTCTTTAATTTGTTTCTTCATCTCCACCAACTCTTTTGTGGACATCCGGTAGGGTCTCTTAGGTAAAGGAGCTGTCCCTGGTACAAGTTCTATAACGAACTCGATATCCCTATCCGGCGGCATTTCAGGTAAATCATCCGGGAAAACATCTGGATATTCATTGATTACTGGAACATCTTCTAGGCTGACGACCTTCACGTTGTTGACCATCAACTGTCCATCCCGTACTGTTGTTGCCTCAAATTCGACCCTCTTTCCATTCGGGCTTTCAACTGATATGACTCTTCGTCCGCAGTCCAACACTGCCTTGTGCTTAGTTAGCCAATCCATTCCCAGGATAACATCTAGGGTTTGGGTATTTAGGATAATTAAGTTCGCTAGGAACTCTATTCCATTAATTATTAGTCTTACCCCAGAACATCCTACTTTTGTTCGGAGTTCTGATCCAGGGGATTGGACTACAAGCACACATTTAAGATTTACCATATCCAGATTGTTTTGAACAGCAAAATCTCGGGAAACAAATGAATGTGAAGCTCCAGAATCAAATAAAACAGTAGCTGGTACTGAGTTTACTAGGAACTTACCCAGTACAACGTCCGTTGCATTCTAGACTTCATCTACGGTGATGTGGTTGACTCGGCCTCACGCGGTTGCTTGAGACGGAGTTGTTGATGATGATGCCCCGCGGTTCACAATTGGCGCTGGAGTCCTTGCAGGTGTGTTCCCCAGGTTAAAACGGACTGGGGTGACACCTCCTTTCTTAGGGCGGTTGTTGGCGAAATGCCCTATCTCGTTGCAGTGATAGCAACGCCTTCCCATCGCTCGTGAGTTTCGTCCGACCGTACCATCGACCGCCGGAGTTTGAACATTCCGCCCATCGACGATTGTCGGCAGTGGTGCCCTGTCACCACCTTTGGGCTGGAATCGGACAAATTGTTGGGGTGCTGTCCTCTGCCTCTGCTGGCCCGGACGACCTCCTTGTTGCGCCATTCTGCGCTTTCTGTTGTCATTCAACTCTCGACGCTTGTCTTCCAAAATAAGAGCCTTGTTAACCAGCTCACGGAAGTCGTGGAATGTGGGTGATCGCCCCACTTGCACCTCGCATTCAATCCTTCATAAAGCGGGATTGTCTTGCTTTGTCCGTAGCTACGTCCTCTGGTGCGTAGCGTGCCAACTGAGTAAACTTATTCAGGTAGTCGGCCACTAATTGGCTACCCTGCTTGAGGTTCCGAAATTCTTCCTTCTTCAGATCCATGATACCTTCTGGCACATGGTATTGGCGGAAGGCTGCTGTGAACTCCTCCCATGTGATGCCGTGAGGGTCCTCATGCGATGCACAAAAGTTTTCTCACCATTTTGCGGCGGTTCCCTCTAATTGATGAGAGGCATAGAGTACTCTCTCATTTCCTACACATTGGGTTATGTGCAGCTTCCTTTATATTGTCCTCAACCAATCATCCGCTTCCAACGGATTGGCATTACCCGAGAACGTAGGTGGGCGAGTCCTCATAAACTCTGACAGTCTTGAGTAGGGGTGTGGTCCATGGTTACCCCCTTGTTGAACATTTGCAGCAGCTTGGTTGGAAATCTGCTGTATGGTTTGCATCATGGTGCTCATCAACTAAGTTTGGGCAGCTAAGAAAGCTCACAGATTCTGCAGATCAACTTGCGGCGGTTGAGGAATTGGGTCCTCATTCTGATCTCCTGCCGGATTAGCTCCACTTCCGCTAGCTCCAGCATTACCGCGAGTCCTCACCATCTGTTGGAAACTTCATGGTTAAGAGAGAAGAAGGAAGCATAGGCAAGTAAAGGAACTTATACAAGGGAAACAGGTGTAACTTAGATTATTCAGCAACTTTATTAATTTAGTAAAATGGTATGGTTGCTCACAAGTGCCAAAGGCCATGCAACACATACCAGACGATCACATACCAAAGTAATCAAACATTAAGACTCAACAACGACTCACACCTAATGGTGACTCTGAAAAAGACGCGACTCAAACACTCGAGTCTCGACACCACACTAACTAGACTCAAAAAGACTGACTCAACATTTGAGTCAACTCTAAAAGAAAAGACTCTCGGACATCGAACCATCCGGTGCGGTCCTCCAGAAGGGTATGCGATGTGGTGCGGCGGCATAGGGCAAACTGGTCCCGATGCCCTACAAAGCAATCGCAGACGATCGACCCATCCACTGGCTGGTCCTGTGGTTGCTCGCTCGTCGCGGCGGCCTCGTGACCGGTGCCTCCTACTGCTCCTCCGGATGGATCGATCGCAGCCTCGAATCGCTCAGCTCAAGTCCATACAGAGCCATCTCCACTCTTGGATCCTCTACATGGAGTGAGCTAAGCCCTCCCGCAGTTGAGTTCTCGCCCCCGTGACCTCGTCGCGGGCTCTCTGCAACTCCTGGACTGTCTCGTCCATGGCCTTCTCCTGGGCGATGACATACCTCGCCAGATGAGTGATCGTGGCGTCCTCCTCCAAGAGCTCCATCCTGTCATAGCGATTATCTCGGCAGCGGGTGTTGACGAAAAAAAGGTTTCCAACTCTGCAAGTAGGTGCGCAACCGCCGCATCGCGAGACGCGCTGTCTCTGGACCCCGCCTCAAAAGACGCCCTCCTAATGATGATGTAGATAGGACGGCTCGCCCTCGTCCTCTCCCGAGCATATACGGTGATCTTGACATCCCAGGCGATATCAAGTCCTGCCCGCACTACAGTGGTCCCCTGGTAAAGCGGCATGTCGAAACCTCCAAGAAGTTGCATCATACGCCATAGCTCAGCGGCGAATCCTCCAGTGCGCTCTCCATAGGTGTGGATCACCCTCATCTGCCAAAACAAACATCGTTTAAATTAAACATATAATAATAATAAGATTTCAGCATAAATATGAAGCAAGAGAGAACAGGTAAGTCGAGATTTCATTGATATTCTTGCTCAAGTTGATTAGATTTTTAGAAAATAGTTTTATGTTCCTCGGCCAATCTATCTAAGGTCAAGTCCTCAGTATGGCTTTGATACCACTTCTGTCCGGACCCTCTGTGTATTCTGCACTAGTCCAGGATCAAGCTAGTGCACACAGGCTAAACAGGATTAAAGTACCACAATCATACACAGCAGAATAATAATAAAGTACTTCAAACATGTATTTAAACGAGTTGTGTGACCTTATGGTCTCCTTACATAGATCAGCCACGTAGAGCTTACATTATCAGAGTAAATAGAAATAACAGCGAAAAACAAATAATCATCCGTAGAAGCCCCATCTTGCCACAGGCAACTGACTGGGCTTGCCCCCTAGATCTCTGGCTCCTCGACGACTCCTCCCCATACTTGGCGTTGATTCCTCCACTGGTGTTGTTTTGAAAGCAAGGGTGAGTACACATCGTACTCAACAAGTAATGCACAGAATGCAGTGCTGATACTACATGCAAGGCTTATCCCAAAGAATTGGCTTACTTGATTCTTTTGCATCAAACAACATTTTTAAACTTATATCTTACTTAGATTAAAAGCGGTGAAACAGCTCTTAGTAGTACTAAGTTCTTTAAACGGTTTTTCTTCATAAACTTGGCACACATCCCTAATCATGTCATTTTTAACATTGGCACACAGCCTCCCATTCCACATTTTATTTTTGAAGGTCTAACCCTTAACTGTAATCCCTGAGCAATGTCCAATACCGCGGACTCGGCTATTCGAATAGATTTTACACTCTGCAGAGGTTGTACACTTTACCCACAAGATACAGCCATTCACCACACAGGTGATTGCCTGCAACAAAGCCTTTCAGGAACATCTACCTTAACCAATGAACCTCTCCGGTATTACCTTCACTATCACTTCCCTCACACAGAGCCGAAGTATAGGACAGGACAACACCGTTGGATGGGCGCCAAGCCGTAGCACAGGTACGCTCCCCCGCATAGATACACCCCCATGTACTGTCACCCCGAGGTATTAGAGGAAAGATATCAGAACCCTAATCAACTAGGTCTGTCCCATATCAGACATGTGATTGTACGGGTGACTCAGATCAAAGGCTTGCAGGTGAAATCCTTAACTAACTAAGGCAAGACTTTCAACACTCAACAGTGGCACACAGCCCAATGTGGCACACAAACTCACATCACTCATCAACCCATTGCCACACAGGCCCACCTGGCACACAACCTCTTGCCACTTGCCCTAGTCTAAATCATTTCCCACCCGGTTGATTATTGTGCAACACATGCCAGCAATAACTCAACATCGGTATGGAACCATACAGGTGTCGTACTTCAATTTCATCATGTAGCATCATCACACTACTTTTCATAATACATTCAGTATTTCATTAGTCAATATTATTGTATTTCCCGAAAGATCATTCATGATTCGTTGCAATGCTAAGCATCTATTCACGGTCTAGCCTCCCGTGTTGGCATCATATTAATATCCAACAAAAACGAATAACCTTAGGGTGGACAATGATTTAAAGGCATACAAATAGTAGTTTCAAGGTGGTGATAACAATATGGGTTGATTAGCTACATACCCCAAATCAATTTAAATACATTTAAATAAATTAGCATGCATAATTTCAAAGCATAAATTACATTTTAAAATCTGGGAGCAAAATGATCAAAGCATCATTTGCCTTCAAAGAGTTGCTGGTCTTGATCCGAAGCTTGATCTGAAGTGATGAACTCCCCTTCAAAACTTTCCGGCAAATTTGCGTCTACGCGTAAAAATGACATATGCAATAAATAACCAAAATATTAGTCTAGAAGACCTCAAAAATTCAAATAAAATTAATAAATAAAAATATCTCAAGTTTACAAATTTTTAAAGACTGGAATCACCTCAATCGGAGTTAAAATGCAAAAGTTATAGCCTTTCAAAGTTGTAAATAAAATATAAATCAGAAAATCTGATTCGTTATAATTATTTTTATATGGAAAAATTGGGATTTATGACGTCAGCATGACCTAATGATGACGTAAGCACATAAATGAAATTCGGTCAAATTATTTTTATATACAAAAATATTTATGACGTCAGCATGACACGTGGCAGCTCCTGGTGCAGCCACGTCACCTCGGTGTATGGACCCAATCTGCGGTTTGGCTCTGGTCTACGGTGGACTTGGTCCACCAGAACAGCGTATCCACGCGGCAAGATCCGAGCCGTTCATTGAATCAACGGTCAGATCCACGCGTTGTCTCGACATTCACGCGGACACGCGCCGCGCATCCAACGACGTCAATCCAACGGCCGATCTCCGCCGACTCGGCGACGCCCGGCCCCGCGCCTCCACGCATTGCGCATTCGGCGGGACTCCTGGATCCAATGGCTGTATTTCGCGCACGTTCGGCGGCGTCTCGGTTCACGCGCGGCCACGCGGCAAGATCGCAGCGGTGCGCCCAGAATCGACCGCTGGATATAGTCTCCGCCACGGTCAAAACTTCAACGCGTCAGCACGCGATTCGGCGAGGGTACAGTGCCATCACCGCCGCACGTTCAAATCTGAACGGCGCGGATCCCACGTAAAACCAGATCCAACTCAACCGCTCGATCCGATCCAACGACGCAGTTCTCGGAGCGGTTTATCGCTCATCTTAACTACGTGGCGCAATCTCACGCGTACACTAACGATCCAACGGCTGAGATCTACTAAAAGACCTAATATCCAGATCTAATCTATGCCGCACATCACCGATCTAACGGCTACGATCTAATCCAAACGTAAACAAAGAAGGGCTACGTGGACGTACCACAACGGTTGGATGGCGATCGAACGGTCGACGGAGCTCACGAAGGTCGACGGCAGCGAGGAAGGACATGCTGCCGGAGCTGAGGAAGACGACGCAGACGACGACACTACGGTGGCCCTCTGGCGTGAAGAAGTGATCCAATCGACGCGGCTTCCTTCGACGAACTCGGGATGGGGTCGGAGCACGGCGGAGCGGCTCGGACGACGATGAGAGGAAGCAAAAACAATGGCGGCGAGAGAAAGCAACTACGGCGAGCAACGGCGGGCGCTAGAGGGGGGTCTCGGCGTGCGTGCAAAGAGTCAAAAGGAGCGTCTTGAAGTTCTCTGCAGAACGTGCTAACCGACACGGCTTAAAGAGCCTCGACGTGCGCGCTAAAGGTGACGAAACCGGCGGCCATCAATGCCCACGCATCTCCGGTGATCTCGCGAGGAAGAGACGACGTGGCTCCATCCCAACCGTCCGCGTGGACTCGGTCGGATGGCTGCCAACGCTTGGCGATGCGGCACAACGGCGAGCGTTCGATCGGAATCGGACGGCGCGCGGCTAGGGTTTTTGGCGTGTTGGACCGGGCTAAGCACAGTGCTGGGCCGGCCCATCACTGTTCATCGGATTTTCAAAGCTTTTCTATTTAAAATAAATCAGATAAATAAAGAAAGCCAAAATAAATAGCAAAAATACCTGGAAAAAACCGAAAAAATTCTAGAAAATATTTTGGAACATTCTGAACTCAAATAAAATATTTCCAACAAAACTTTGTATAAATTTTTGCATGAATTTAATTAAATTCAAGAAAGTTCACAAATGTATAAATCCAATTAAATTCTTATAAATTCTCAGAAATTCTCAAAAATAAAAAATACTCCAAATTTTAAATTAGAGTAAATTTCAGGGTGTTACACTGTAGAGTTGTCTAATCGTCCTTACAAGGCTGCTCTATTTATTTTCTCCGCGCGTCGCCCAGCCAATCAATTTTCCAGCCGGCCCGACGTGCCCACGCTCCCGCCGTCAACCACGTGTCTGGACCCCCTGGCCGCTGTGCCCCGGCTCCCGCCTACTGCCACGTCGCCTCGGTCCCCTGCGCCCGCGCTACAGCCTGGCGATAGGGAATCTCACGGGCGATCATCGCGCGTCGAAAGCACCGACCGAACAAATTCCTGTGAGCTGCGTCCTTCCTTTCACTTGCTATAAATCCTTCGTGATGGCATTGTAACGTTCACGACACCACAGAGCGTGAAGGCAAGGCAAACAGAGAGCCCGAAGACGATATATTAGTTTGTTGGTGTTCATAGTTTGTTGAAATTTTCACAAAGTTTAAATTTTTTTATTTATTTCATTCGGGATTCTAATATTGCAGGTAATCTTCAGGAAGATTTATTGGTAAATTGCTCCAGCTTTATTGATCTTCGGTACAGCTTAGAGAAGGTTAGTTAGAATCATCATGAGTGTATATTATTTTTGTGTTATTAAGGTATTTAGTACATTAATATTGCGATATTTGCTACAGATGGACATGCCTGTTAAAATTTATTTTAGAAAACGTCCCGTAGTTTTGCACGGGAGAGTCGTGAGCATTGATAACTGTCTGCACGTAGATAGCACAATAGCCACCCCGAACAAACTTTGGCAGCTCAAATCACATGTCATCGCTCTACTGCATGTGAACCTTGAGACGCACAGAGTTCGTTTCGATGGGGTTCGTCCATGGTTTGTCCCCAACAGCCCAATAGTTGTGTACATGCTCTTCCCGCTACGAAATGAAAACGCGTGGGTTTTGTATGTCTGCAAAGCGGGTGAAGAGGATTTTGAGGTAGGAGTATACATGGAGATATTGCCACGGCACGAGCCCGGAGAGGAGGCCTCTACCTCCCGAGCAGTAGAACATGACATATCACATGCACCACCCGAACCAGCAATTGTAGAGGAGGGGGCATCGGGGGTAGGCGAAGAAGAAGCTGAGGCGGCGGAGGTGGATGGGGAATGCATGGATGATGAAGATGGCGGAAGTGGGGATGAAGAAGCGGCAGACAATGATGACCCAACACCGGCTATACATTACTTTAGGGCCATCGGTCAGCTGGATTGTACCCTCACGAATTCAAGAATATATCCGCATGGGGTACTCCCGAGCGATGTCCAAACCGACAACGGTTCCAGAATGTCGGAGGCTATTCACTTTCTTAGCAACTATGCCATCATGACAAGACGAGAGCACACTCATCTCTGGTCGGAGCCCTCCTCATACGAGGTTAGGTGCATGAAGTACACGGATTGTCCCTTCTTTGTACGAGTTCACAGACCCAAGCATGAAGACTAATTTGTCATAAGTAGAAATAGGCCTCATACGTGCACGGAGGAGTCCGTAAGGAACATGAGACGACTTGTGGACGCGAGGTTTGTAGCCCAGATCCTCGTGTCCATCGTTGGAAGCGACATAGGGATGACTTCCCGTAAAATTATGGAGGAGGTCCAAACTAAAACTGGGATGGTCATCACGTACCATACGGCTTGGAGAGCGAAGCATAAGGTATTGAAGATGATTTTTGGGGGATTCGAGGAGTCTTTCAACTATGCCCCTAGGTTGCTACAGAAGATCGCCATGACGAACCCGGGCACTCAGTTCGCAGAGGCCGATGAGCCCGTCATACTAGAAGACGGGTCCGTTAGCTCAACGGACCAGTACCTCATCAGGATATTCTGGTCATTCGATCAATGCATCGAAGCTTTCAGGTATTGTAGACCAGTCATATGCGTGGACGGGACATTCCTGAGTGGGAAGTTCCACGGGACACTGCTGACTGCACTCGCTGTTGATGCAAATAACCAAATCCTCCCGGTGGCGATCGCTCTCGTCGAAAGCGAGAACAATGATAGTTGGTTGTGGTTCCTGACTCTACTCAAGAACCGGGTCGTCAGTACCCGCGAGCGCGTATGCGTTGTCTCGGACAGGAACAAAGGCCTCCTCCACGCGTTGGATGTCATGCACGACAGCACGTCCTCCGAGACTAGCTGGTCCGATGTCGAGAGAAGATGGTGCATGCGCCACCTTGGTGCGAACCTATACACAAGGTACAAGAACAAGGCCCTGGTCAAGAGATTCAAAGCTATGTGCCTGCAGAACCAAGCACACAAGTTCAACGCGATATGGACGCAGCTGCACGAGACCACATGGAAGATGATAGAGGACGACCAATCCCAGGAGCTGCAACTCCATTCGCAAATGGTGGGAGGCCAGACCGTGGTTTCTCGGACTTGGCCCACCTTCAGCCAGTGGATCACGGGGAAGCCAGCGGAGCGGTGGGCGCTACTCCACGACACGAACGGAGCGAGGTATGGACGAACCATAACTTAACGCAAATCATTTCATCTCCTTGTGTTCATTTCCATACAAGCTGACATACACCATCATAGGTACAACGTGATGACAACGAACATAGCGGAGGTGTTCAACAACGTCCTGAAGGGTGTGCGCGCTGTTCCGTTGTGTTCAATCATTGAGCTCACATTCTACCGGGCGGCTGATTACTTCCGAGATCGCGGTAACATGGCCGAGGCGTGCGTCACCATGTACGCACCCAGAGTGGAGAAGATGCTCGCGGAGAGAAGGAAGAAGGCGCACTTCCACCGCATAAGGATTTATGACCTGGGGACGAATAAGTTTGAGGTCATGTGCAAACGCAGACATTCATCCGGGTATCTCACGGGGGACACCATACAACAATGTCAGCTACAGGGCAAGCAATTGATGTGCACGTGCAACAAGCCAAAGCTTCAACACATTTCGTGCTCCCATGTGCTCGCCGCATGTCGCGACATGGGTGGGAACGATGCATCATAGTTCATCTCGTCTTACTACACCGCGCATGCTTTGAAGAACACATGGCGTCCGAAGATGAGTTTGTTCACAATCGGAGCGAACTACAAGATTATGGAAGGCCCAACCTGGAAACCATATCCCGCGACTACACGCACACAACATGGGAGGCCGCAAGGTGACATGGACACGGCTCATGCGGTGGACGGTTTGCGAGAATGCAAATTATGTAAACAACCTGAACACGACCGTAGGAGGTGCCCCAATCCACCCAGTATGTAGTCATTTGGCTTTGATTATGTGTGAAATGTTCTCTGCCCCCAATGTATCATGTCAAATCACTCTTGTGTTGCCAAATTTGAAATAAATCGATGCTAGCTTTCTCTGAAGTTGTCTTTCCTAATTTATTGTATCTACTAGTCTTGTCAAATCACTCATGTGTTATCATCTTTGTAATACAATGATGCCAGCTTCTCTTAAGCTGTCGAGATTTTTAATTGTAGCTCATAGTCATGTCAAATCACCTATGTGTTGTCCATCTGCATGCTTTCTCAGAGTGGACGATTAGACGACGCACACCACAGCCTTCGCAACGCGATGTGACAGCACACTGCTATCAGCTTTCTCAAACTGATTCGATAACACTTTGCACACCACCAAGCAACACAGCACTACCCATCTCAGGCCAACAGAGGGTAATAGGTCGTGCAACTTTTGACAGAGGGTGACAGGTCGTGCAGCTTTTGACAGAGGGTGACAGGTTGTCTAGCTTTTGACACAGCGTGACATGTCGTGCAGCTTTTGATAAAGGGTGACACGTCGTGCAGCCTTTGACAAAGGGTGACAGGTCGTGCAGCTTTTCTCAGAGGGTGACAAGTCGTGCAGCTTTTCTCAGAAGGTAACAGGTCGTGCAGCTTTGATGATGGGTGACACATCGTGCAGCTTTTCACAAAGGATGCCAGGCCGTCAAAATTGACAAGTGTTGTAGTTGTGTGGAGTAACCCCTCACCACCACTATAAAATCGGCCGAGGGGTAGACATCCAACACTGCCAAACCAGCCATAAAAACGTCGACTGAATCTACAAAAATTAGGGCACGATGTCGTTCTACCGTCGCCTCTTCAAAGAAGCGTAACTTATCCTACCACGAATACCGGATGCCGATGGCGCCGACGCTTCCGATTCATCGGAGTTGCCCCGACCCAAATGCGACTGCAACCTTCCGGTGAAGATGATGCAATCTACCCATGGAGAGACGACCGCGCGCGCCACTCATCACAGCCCGCCTCACCGGGTAAACCCATCGTGTCCATACAATAAAGGGTTACAGTACAATTTCATGCATTGTTCTTTCTTTTTTCAGCACAACGACCGGTGCTGCTTCTTCCAATGGATCGACGGGCTGGAACGACGTGACCACGAATTTATCTACAACTGCCATGACGCCTACCCCGCTTCGCCCGAGAACTTCACCCGGTGGGAGAGGCCACCAGGATATGTCCCTGTTCTAGATCTACCAAAGTTCAGGGTCGGTGGGCAAGGGGCCAACCAATCGGTGAGTTTCATGCGACATACTCATGTCTTACTCACAAAGTAGTAATTCTAAACCAATTCATCGCATACAGGAGTTCAAAAAGGAAATTGCAAAATTGCTCAAGTCGAAGGACAAACCTCCTCAAGGGCCACCTGAAAGCCTCGACTTTTGCGAACACGGCCTGCAGGCAGTGGTTGATACTTGCCATGATGATCTAGCGGACCAGAGATTCTACCGGTGCCCCTTGGCCGAGGATAATTGGTGAGGCTACTTCAACTGGGTGGACCCAGAGACGTACCCACATCTCAAACTTCCTGTATGGGATAACTGTGGGGAGCAACCCTCTCCGTGGTGCTACTACCGCCCAGAAAAGCCAGACCACGAGTACGTCTATGGTATTATTCAGCGACCACAGTGGGCATACTGCATTGACTGTAGGGCACGCTTCCGGTTATACAAGGATAAGCCCAACACACACCTCCTGCACCATATAGTGGAGTGCGAGCCGAAACAGAGCAGGCGTCTCGGCAAGTCTTCGCCAACGGCCAGCGCACCAGAAGTGCAAGAGAGTACCTCGTCTCACAAATCATTGACGCGTTACGCAGACCATCCGGGAACCCGGGTGTTATTAACATAGAGGACGTCGGGAATCGGGATGACATGCCCATATGGGAGGGCAGAAATCCACATAAAAAAGACCAAAAAATTCTGTCTTATACACCCGAGACGTACGGCATAGGCCACCCAATCGGCGATAGCTGGGAGCACTGCGGATCCCTATGGAGTTCTTTCATAATAGGGATTGAGTGGTGTCCGAGAACAAATCGTGAAATTTACACGGGTGATGTCATATGCAGAAAATGTCGGACATCATTCCCGCTCTACCCAGATAGGTGATCACTTGTTCCACCATGATAAACATTGCTTTCGTTAGTTAGTTCGTCAAGCAATTTCGTCACTATTGTAATGCCCTTGTAATATAATCTAATATATTGCTTATTTTATCATCTGAACTTTCGGTGTATGTGCCCTTATATATGTTCAATAAATAATTTAAGTGCTTCGTGGGAACTATTCATAACATGAGTTGCTATCGACTATAATACTTAGGGTTATTGCACTAGTGGAAATTAGATGCAAAGCAAGGTGTAAATTAAATATTTTTCCAGAATATGGTAGTGCATATATGAAAGATCAAATGTGGTCCATTGTTCATAAAAATTCCATTTAGACATGATATTTTACGGGCCACCGAAAAGGCTAAAAAACATGACATGAGTTGTTGTCGACTATAATACTTAGGGTTATTGCACTAGTGGAAATTAGATGCAAACTAAGGTGTAAATTACATATTTTTCCAGAATATGGTAGTGCATATATCAAAGAGCGAGCAAAACTGGTCCATTCTTCCTAAAAATTACATTTAAACAAGACATTATATGGACTGCCGAAAAGGCTAAAAAATTCACACTCTCCCTGATCTCAGAATCGCACTCTCTCTGATCTCCCTCTTCCACCATCGTTTTACAATTTCTCCCTCTCTCACAACGAAATTTGCTTTATCTTCTTTTCTAATTTTACTAATTATAATTTTACTAACCACAAAACTAGGTGGGGCAGAGGAGATTCAAGGATATCAGAAAGAGATTGCTAGTCTGAAAGAACAGGTGCAAGTATTCAAACACCAGTCAGAAACTAAAACAGAGGAACTAAAAACTGCTGACGCAAATGCCTTGGCTATACGAAAACAAACTGAAGGTTTTCTTACTGAGTATGAGCGTCTCATTGCGGAGAACGAAGAATTGAGAAACAAACTACAGTCACTGGACCTCCACTTGTCGCATTCTGACAACAAGAAAACTTTCAGGGACTTACTCGAAAATTAAAATTTCGGGTATGGGGTGGGGCCCCCATACCCGAAATTTCATTTTTCGTTTATTCGTTTGCCGGATTTTCAAGTTTCGGGAAAGGTTAAACGGATTTTCAGGTCTCGGGTATGGTTGGGCTTTTGGTAAATACGCAAGCATGTTGTATCGATTTGTAATTACGGACCGTTTTTTGTACTGTATTCCAAAAATTCCCTTTTCTGAACCTACAAAAATCCAAATGACACAATGACCTATGCATACATAGCTATAGGTTATATCGAAGAAAAGTAGCAATTGAGAAGGATGAATGATACGTTGGATTGCTAGTAGCCCCTAATAAAGCTAAGCTACTGGTATGGATAGGGGTGTTCTTATGAAGGTATTTAAAATAAGAGTTTTGTGTTGCAAGGCAAAATGTGTTTATAAATAAGATATAATGGACCGGTGTATCCTTGAACCTACCTTGCCTCATAGTGATCGATTATCATAACCCGCTGGATCGATGTGTTGGATAAATTTTCATATACCAAGGCCCAAATGTGGGACATGCATGCAATCAACAGTCTATTCAAGTCAACATAGAAAAATAAATGGCATGTGGAATCCATGTAAAAAAAAGAGACATTGTACACATGTGACGGATAACAAAACGAGTTATGATCCCCTTCTTCCAGTTTTTTCCTCCTCTCCTGTTTTTCATTATTAATTCACCATTAATATCCCATATTATAAGAATGCCTCCAGAACAAATGAAGAACTATTAGAACAATTCAGTGTGAAAAACCTTGAGGCATCCAGGTGTAGGGGATAGAATCACTTCTCTTACGGCAGCTAAAAGCAGTATTGATGCCTATCACCATAAAGTACTTCCGCATTCCAATAGACCCGGAAGCCTTGTGCTCTTCTGAAACTGGAGAAGTATTGAGATATGATTCTTGCAGAGTTCTTGTGGCTGAAAGTCCTATCTCCAAGTTTGCTATTGTCTTATCCAAAGTTCTGTAGGGGGAACCATTTCAACCTAATTAGAAACAACTAACTTGATGCTTTCCTGAAACAAATCGAAGGAACAAAAGGAAGGTGAATCCATCAGATACTTTATAGCATTATGAGTATCTGACACCTGTAGAATATCTTTGTAATCATGTTTTTCTTGAACCAGGTGGCACAAAAATATGAAATTTGCATCAACATCTGTGTGCTACTACTACATAGTACCTTAGTAGATCAAAAGGGTTGCAAAGAGTATACAAAGATAGAAACTTGGTAATTTGTTCCTACTACATGGTACCTTACTATAATTAAGAAGCATTAAGTTCTTTTTTAAAAGAAGGAAACACTCTCATCAGGAATTGATTGGGGGAAGAGAATTACGTACCTTTGCAGAATTACGGTCTCCGGCAGTAAGCTCAGCCTCTTTCTCTCCTATCATTTGGTTTAGCAACCTCACTTGTCTCGGGCAATGTCCACATCCTGGAGAGAAGAGTCCGGGTCAAGCAATGCATATATATTTTGATGAAACTACTGAACTACAATGTCCTGAACTTGAATTACAAGTAAGTGTATGCCTAACAAAGCCCAAGAGTAAATGATGAGGTTATCTCCACTACTGTTACACCCACAGCAACACAAAGCGAAGGAAAGAGGAGTTCGGTTCGGAGTCAGTAGACAGATGCGAAGGAAAGAGGAGTTCAGTTCGGAGTCAGCATACATCCCTTCATTAAAACGGGCATATCTCTCTCATATGAAGTCCAATGGAGGATTTCTTTTACTTGTTTGAAAGCATACAACGAGACCTTTCCAATGGGTCTGGTCCCAGCCCCAGATTAATCGTGGATCAATCGAAATCATTGAAACAATGTACTGCAACACTATTTTGGGCTATTTCAGGTCTTGTAAGCGTGTGGGGGTCCAAGCCCAAGTTGTGTGCACCCCCTGGTTGCACACAACCCTAGGATGACCCTCTTACATCCCTCCCTATTATATACTCAGTAGCAGCCACTTTAGACAATTGGGTTTTTGTTGAACATAGTTTTAGCCTAGGGCCAAACTACATTATCCACTAGACATGTCGAATGACCGCCACTTGAGACTTCTTCGCAGAACCCCACCTTACCTTTGATCTATATTTTCATGAATCTCAATTCTTATTTGCAATTTCAGATTGCTTCTACTATTGTTTTTGCTTGTTCTTCGGTAGCTTGCAGGAATTGAACCTCGTGTTCAGGTTGATCGTGCCCACGGCAAGATCAATAACCCTCCGGAATTGGTTTAGAGATTGCTAAGGCACATCGTTGTTGTACGTTGTAGTCAGATCGTCAAAGTCAGTTTCACCAAATCTAAGTTATCGCTCTCATTGAAAGATTGGGACACAATATTACATCAAGTGGTATCAGAGCGCCAGGTTGCTCGGTGAGAGATTCAGTACCTTAGATTAGTTTTTGCTTTCAATCCTAAATTGAAAATTACTCAAAAAAATTAACCTTTAGATTCAATCAGGTATTTTAGTGAGTTTTGATAGGTTTTGATCCATTAGAGTCCTTGTTTTAGTTGCTGATTGTTTCTCCTTCGTGTAGCTTTTATTTCAATCTGTCCAGTACATTTTTTTATTCATAACTTTCGCATACGAGCTCAGATTCTAGTGTTCTTGCACTTTCCTGAAACCTAGGAATGAGCTCTACAAAAATCTAGTTGGGTATGGACTCTAATTCTGGATCCAATTTTGTTTAATCTAGATGTCAAAGTTGGTGAAGTAAGTTGTACTTCCAGTCCAGATTGGTTCGATATTTCGATCATAATTCTCACATCCGAACTCCGATTGAGAAGTTTCTATACTTTCCTGAATCGTTGAAGAGTCTTCTACAAAAACGTTTTTGGGTGTGCTTTGTGATTCAGAATCCTTCAAACCGAATTTGATTCGGATTCGGATTTGGTCAAATAGGCCGAATTTAGGTCAAATCTATGCACCTCGATGTTTTGGCTATAACTTCTATATACAAGCTCCAAATTATGTGTTCGTATACTTGTTTTAAAGCATAGAATATTGCCTTCAATTTGTTACATTGTAGTCATTTTCATACTTTAATTTTGGCAACAAATTTGCTGCACTATTTTGGCCGAATTTGGGTTTCTTGCTTCAATTCGTGTTCTAACTTTGTTCCTTTGAGTTGGTTGAGTCCAATAGCATTCACAAACCATAAAACCTCAAAATATCAGTACACATACCTTTGGGAACCAATTCATCTTTTGCAAATACTTTGATCCTATTTGAGACTAGTGATTTGATATTGTTTAGGGTTGCTCTACTTGATACATTGCATAATCTTAAATTATATTATCATATTGTCTTGTGACATCAAGTTAGGGATTTCAAAACTTTGCTCATACTAGTGTTGGCTGAAAGTCACCAAAACAAAGAAAAGAGAAAGAAAGAGCCAAAAGGCAAAAAAAAAAAAGAAAAAGAAAAGAAAACAGAATAGTGGCCGGCAGCACTACATTGAGCAAAACCCTAATTTGTGTTTATTATTTTCAGATTATGCAATTGTATTAATTAGGGAGCAATCTTGTGCTCTTTTACCTTTTCTGACGCAATTAGCTAGCTATCTTCATAGCTTATACAACACGAGCTTTAGTGCTGAAATTATTCTTATTTAGTCCATTCTATTGGTTGCATTAAGTTCCATCATCTTTGCACTTGAGTTGTCTTGAAATTCGCTTATATATTTGAGATCGGCAACTAGGACTTGTGAATTCTAGTTTGGGTTATTTACTTATCATTACAATAACTAAAATTATCAGATTGCATAGGAAATAAGTATAGCCTACTTAGCTCCACATATTCTACGCTTGTACATTTGTTCGGTCCTTGGCAATCGCTTTATCCAAGCTTGGGAGAACTTTTGACACTGCCAACGGCCGACAACACCTGCTGCACGGTAAGAACTTGTAAGAGCTTTGGTTAAAGCTTGAGAGTTGAGTGACTTCTCACCACATCCTAGTAGTTGGTAGGGACATTATAATTGTGATTTTGTTTCTTGTCTCCTACTAACCATGTCAGGTGACGAGAGTTCGTTGCATCACTCTCCACGCACAAAAAGCATTGTTGCTCACTTTGAGAGGATGACGAGAACCATCACCGAGGGCCTTACTGAGGATGTACAACTCACTAATGAGCGTATGTCGCTGCAAGAAGACCATCTTCGGTCCATCAAGACCGCACAGGGAGTTGCTAATACTACCCTTGCCACTATTTTGTCGAGACTTGATATGCTTGCAGCTGCTGCCCCGGGAACTTCCATTCCTCTGCCTCGTCTCCAAAGCAACAGCGGTATTCTACATGCACAACGGGTTCCCATTACTGCCCCGGGTTCCCAGCATGGCCCCGCTGCCTTGGCCACCCAAATACACATTGCCAACTCTTCGGTTCAGCATACTAAGGCTACCGTCGCTTCGAAAGCTAAGGTAGAAGAAAAAAAGGTGAGAATTATGATGACTACGCCACTGATTTGGAAGATGACAATACCGTCAATTATGACAACAATTGCAACCATCGTCGGCTACGCTTTAATCAGCAAGGGATGCGACGTGATCCATCACGACGTGAGGTATGTGATCGTGATGACGTTTTCTCTAAAGTAAAATTCAATATGCCGCCTTTTGAAGGTAAATATGATCCTGATGGTTACCTAAGTTGGGAATTACTTGTTGATCAAAAATTTGCATGCCATGATTTCCCTGAGGATAGAAGAGTTAGGGCTACCACTAGTGAATGAGCATTGCCGCGTTCATCCATATAATATACCCACCACTTGGGAAGCATTAAAGTTGATCATAAGACATAGATTTGTTCCCTCATATTATGCTAGAGATTTATTAAATAAATTACAGCGCCTACGCCAAGGTAAAAGTTCAGTAGAGGAATATTATCAAGAATTGTAAATTGGCATGTCGCGTTGTGGTTTAGTTGAGAATGAGGAAGCCTCTATGGCTCGTTTCTTAGGTGGTTTAAATCGAGAAATCCAGGACATTCTAGATTATAAGGATTATAATTCGATAACTCGTTTATTTCATCTTGCTTGTAAAGTTGAACGTGAAGTGTAGGGACGACAATCGAGGATAAAAACTTACTTTTCTGCAGGTTGAACTACTTCGTGGACGCCTCACACCATTGCTGCCCCATCCGGCCTTACCACTACATCGAGCTCCTCCAATAACAAACCGACATCCTCTACTACAAACTCAACACCACGAGCACCCGTGCTGACGAAAAGTGCCACACAAGCTCCTACAAAAAGTTCTTCGTCGTCGGTTGCCTCAACGGTACGAACAATAGACATTCAATGCCATCGCTGCAAGGGTTTTAGCTACATGATGAGGGAGTATCCAAACAAGTGCGTGCTAATAATTTGCGAAGACGGCGAGTACGATTCAGCAAGCGATCTTGACAAACAAACCTATGCTTTGCTTGCTGAAAATGAATACGGCGATCCAATTTCAGAAAATGAAGAAAAGCACATGAGTGCTGTGCTGGTGATGTTGACCAATTTTTCAGTATTATTGCACAACGTGTGCTTAGTGCTCAGATTACCCGTGCTGAGCAAAATGAGCACCACAACATGTTTCACATTAAAGGCCTCATCAAGGAGCGATTGATTCGAATAATCATTGATGGTGGGAGTTGTAATAATCTAGCCACCATAGAGATAGTGGAGAAGCTAGCACTCTCCACAAGACCGCATCCTCACCCCTACTACATTCAATGGTTCAACAATAGCGGCAAGCTTAAGGTAACTCGTATGGTGAGAGTACATTTTGCTTTAGGTTCTTATCATGATTATGTTGATTGCGATGTTGTACCTATGCAAGCATATTCTATGTTGTTAGGTAGACCATGGCAATATGATAAAAATTATTTACATCATGGTAGAACAAATCAATACTCTCTCATAAAGAAAGGAAAGAAGGTTGTGTTACATCCTTGTAGGATCAAGGACAACCGATTAGAGGGGGGTGAATAGGAGGTTTCTAAATTTTTCGGACTCTATTTAGAAATTACGAATGACACCAAGATATAGAGATACAAATAGCAAATTCACACTAAATTTCTCTAGTAATCACTCGACATACTATGTCAAATTAAGTGTAGCAAATATACTAGTGAGCACAAAGACTATCAAGAATATGCTATCAATAAAATAGATTCTCAACAATGAAGAATACCAATCACAAATAAATAGGAGACAAGAAATTTAACCCGTGGTCTCGGAGACTTGCCGGTCTCCCCTACTCCACGTTGAGGTGACTTGAAACACTTCTGAAAGACCGAAAAAGGCGACTAGAGGGGGGGTGAATAGGAGCCAAATAAAATTTTCGAATAAACTCTCCCCCTAAAATTCAAACCACCAAAAAACCAGAAAGAAACTGCACTGGTCGGGTATTTCTGGTCGGATGAACAGTACCCCCGACCTACAAAGGTCGGATGAACAGTACTCGGAATGAATAGTATTCGGTGAACAGACTTCGACCAAAGACCGGCCTGATGAATAAGATCTCCCGACCGAAGTGGTCGGATAAGCGAGACTCGACCGAAGTGGTCTGATGAACAAAGATACTTGTGTGAATAGTGTTTGGGTGAACAAAGACCCGACCGGATGAAGCGAGACTCGACTGCGGAGGTCGGATGAACGAAGACGGGTGAATAGTGTTGGGTGAACAGTAAAATCAGCACGATCTCAAAAGCAGAATCGATGTAGCTTTTGATCGGTGATCCAAAAGCGATGAAAATTGGTGTGCACCTCTCAAAGGATGTTAGGAACCTATTTCAATCAACAATCGAAGGAATTAATACCAAGGTTCCGTCCTTTTCAGTTTAACAAAAGCAACACCAAAACAGAGTCACGAACACAGATTTCACCCCTAACTTGTCTGCTGGGAGTTGATGGTCGAAATCCTTGGATGACTCTCCACAAATCATAGCAAGTAAGTACACGAAGAAACAACCTTCAAACAAATAGAAACACTATCTCAAAACTAGGCACGTAAATTGGTTTCTTGCAAAATCGAATAGAAGAGGTTGTAGATTGCCTAGGTGATTGGGATATGATCTATAGAAGATTCATCCAAGAATCTTTCATCCTTGGCAACAAGAACCGAAGCCAATCAAGACTAAATAAGCGCAAGTCACACGCTTACGCACTTTAAGAACACATGATTTACAACTTGCAACAAGAACGTAAGGATTCCCTAAAAGATTGAAAGCACCAAATCCAGAGAAGAGTTCATCAATCATGAATTTCAACAAAGACTCAATAGCATGTAGAAGGAGATGAGGCAAATCCAAATTACGTAAGGTAAATTGCAAGTAAGTAAATGCGAAATTTAGATAATGTAATTTAAGTGCGTAATGTAAATACGTAAGAGAAATGAAACAGAATAGAAATGAAGAACATTTCATTTTCGAAGGGAGGTTTACAAAGCCTCACAACAAAGTGGGCAAAGCTCAAATGAGCGGCAAAACCTCGTAACCTTCAAAACCTTCAAAGAGGGAGGCTGCCCTACCCTCTATTTATAGTGACAGGATCAATTCCCACCTTTGGATGTCCCGCTTCAATCCTAAGCCAACATCCAAGAGTCGGATTTGATCCTTACATCATCACTCTCAACAACTCTCAACTACTCACGAGACTTTCCTCACCGCTCACCCCAAGGAGACACCCTCTCCTGTCTATTCATAGCGTGCTTGGAACACCTACCACCCTTGGATGAGCCTCTAAATCCTAGAGCACTCCATCAAGGGTGAGATTTTACCCACTCACAAAGCTATGCATGGGCTCACCCAAACCCAACAACACAACGGGTTTTGCACGCTTTTCAACTCACACTAACTTGACCCGCTACTCTATCTTCCCGACCGCGATCCAACGGTCCTCCTAGATCGAGCAGCTCCAAGTTAGCATCTCATCCATTCCTTTGTCTTCTCGGCTTGCGGCTACTCCTTGGCCTCACCATCTTTGGCGACACCTTGATCATCCGGACTCTCCTCTCCCGGCCTAGTCCCGATCCCCTTCGCCTCACCATGACCTAGCTCTAAAGTCCCGCAACCATCATAGACAAGGAAACCACATCACATAGCAATGTCCAACAACACATATCCATCTCAACAGACAGATATACACTACGCCGACCAAAGATAACCCCGACTACACGTGGTCCGACCATCGGTCTCCATCCCGACCAACCATGGTCCGACCATCGGTCTCCATCCCGACCAACCATGGTCCGACCATCGTCTCCATCCCGACCACTCGAGGTCGACCACTAGTCTCAACCACTGAGTCGGACGACCCAACCACTCGGGTCGGACGATCGTCCGCAACACACCAAAGCCCGACCACTCGGGTCGGACGACCCGACCACTGGGTCGGACGACCGTCCGCAACACACCAAAGCCCGACCACTCAGGTCGGACGACGCGACCACTGGGCCGGACGACCGGTCCGCAACACGCCAAAGCCTCGACCACTCAGTCGGACGACCCGACCACTGGGTCGAACGACCGGTCCGCAACACACCAAAGCCCGACCACTGGTCGGACGACCCGACCACTCGGGTCGGACGGTCGGTCTCCAACCAAGAACTCAAATTGCTCTAGCTCGAAAAACAATCCAAATCAAACTCAAACTTGAGCACACCTTGCTCAAATAAAGTCAAATACTCATCACAAACATGGATGGACCTCCACATGGTCCTTCAATCTCCCCCTTGATGAGTATATTGACAAACCACACAAAAGGCATAAATTTGAGTTTGAATGAGAGAAGAAGAAAGCAATTTGATTGCAAAGCCAAACTTGGTCCAGAGAGAAAGATATAAAATTATGACCAAGTTGGCAGAAAGAATTTAGAGCAAGACCATGAAAAGAGCAAGTTTTCAACAAAAGCTCTCAAAACCAATCATAAGTGTCAAATGTGATTATGATCCATAAGAGATAGCAAAGATTTACAAAAATCATAAGAACCAACAAGCTTTCACATTTCTATCTCCTCATTTTCTACATTTTAAATGATGCCTTTTCTACATTTTCTCCCCTTTGGCAATATAGGCATCAAAATAGAATTTTCTCCTCTTTTATGTATGCATGAAATGCAACCTAAGGAGCTTTGAAGATTATCCAAATGATCATAATGACAAGATATGACACCAAGCTTATTAATCTCAGATTATGACCAAACTAAGACATGTCCAAGTGCAAATAACAAATTTTGCTCATAAGCTAAGTTTTGAAAATGTATCATTTTAGCAAGATTTGACAAGTGCAAAACTTAGCAAAGTTTCAAAACTAGAAGCAAAACCACTCGAGGATCAAATGGAAAACCTAGAGTTCAACCTACTCAACACTTTGGGGAATTTTGAAGTGCATATAAGGTCCTTCGAGCCTATTTTTCAATTTATGCAAATTTTCTTTAAGACTTGAAAAACATAGCGGGTGCAAATGTTTGACATTATTTGCATTCTTTACCCACTTATGTGTTTGATATTTGCAATTTTTTGTTGATTGACTCAATCCATTTTCGATCATCTCAAGAGTAACTCTTAAGAGAATGATCTTGGTCATACACAATATATTCCAAGTTCATCCCAAATGCAATGGGAGGCGTCTCGAGAATATAAAGTGCTGAGATCAATTTTGCACAAAAGAGTCAATTTTTTTAATTTTCAATTTAGCACATATAAGCAATTCAAGGACTCAAATATGGATCAAGCAAATTTCACCCAAGTTGCTATAGGGACTCTAGAGAATTCCAAAATTTCACAATTCATGGTAAAAGCTCTTAGAGAAGAAACTTAGTAAGTAAAAGCAACATGTTTCATCAAGTTTTCATTTAAAGCTTTTAAGTTTTTGATTTCAATGAACATTAGCTTGATAAAAGAACTTGGACATATCTAAGCTAGTGATTTTCTTCGAAAGATATAGCATGATGTATTTCACGACGATTGAGTCAAATGCATAATAGACAAAGCTCATAGAACGGAAAATGCAGTCTAAATGCAATGCATGAACAGATTCCCAAACTCCCCCTCAACAATTGAATCAATTTTAAGCTCAAATCTGTTAAAGTTGAGTTATTATCAAGATTAGGCATAAAGAAAACCCGAATGAACTCAATAATAACCAGGAAAAACAGAATGAGGAGAAGAAGTCGAGAAACGCAAAACTGGATGGCTATAGGGCATAGAAAAGATATAAGAAACTCACTACACTTAGACTCGCTCTTATCTTCCCAAATAGTGACATATAGGAAGTCGACTCTAGATCCCAACTAAGGAGTGCACATGCACTGCTCTACCTGGAGGTCCAAAACCGCTAGACTTAAAAGGCGTGAGGGAACTCAACCTAGAGAGAAGAGAGAACAACTAATCACGCATGATAGCAACCTAAAGCACAAGATAAGAGGTCCATGCGAGGCATGCCGTAAGTCTAAGTGAGTGAACTCAACTTAAGAAAACAAGCCCAAAGTCACCCGTAAGAAGAAAGGAAATGCTGGAAAAAATAAATAGTACATAATATACAAACCAGCTCCCCTCACGAAAAGCCGTAGGGCTCACGACTCCAAGCTCACTCCTCAAGGCAACAAACTGAGCTATCCAAAGGCTTGGTAAAGATATCGGCTAATCAAGGTCACTCTATGAACTGAAGCGCGATATCTCCCTTCTCCACATGGTCTCTAAGGAAGTGATATCTAATATCAATGTGCTTGGTCCGGAATGTTGCACTGGGTTTTTAGCAATGCAAATAGTCAAGTGTTGTTACGTAAAAGTGGCACACTCTCTATTTCTAACCCATAGTCCCGCAAGGTCGATCTCATCCAGAGCACTGCTACAAAGAATCGGTCTGCGAGAACATACTCGGCCTCGCAGATGGACTGCAACCCTGCATCGCTTCCTAGATGACCAAGAAACAAGAGAAGTGCCAATGAATTGGCAAGTGCTGAAGTGCTCTTCCTATCTATCCTACACCAAGAAAGTCGGTATCGGAAAAGGCTCTAAGAGATAGACAAGAAGAAGAAGAGTACCAAATACCATAATCGGTGGTAGCACGAAGGTACTCAAGATGCGCTTGATCTTTGGCGGTGAGAGGCGCGAGGAGAAGCTTGAAATCGAGCGCACGCACACACGGTGAAATGTATGTCGGCCTCAAGCGGTGAGGTACAAGAGGAGCCGATCATGCTCAAACTCCTTTTGATCGGCAGGCTCACCATCCTCATCGGGCTCGAGGACAACATGGTGGCCATAGGAGTCATCACCGCTTCCCATCGACATGTCAAGCGCCTCAGAGGTCACGGGTATATTTGCCTTGATGCAAGAAAGTACCTCCGAGTCCGCTTGATTTGGAAGCCAAGAAAGTAGCTCAACTCTCCCATCATACTCATCTCAAACTCAGACTCATCACATCGTAAAACCGAGAGACAAGAGAATGAGACGAGCCACCAAAATGATATCGCCCACATAAACGGACAAGAAGAAAATGAGACTCATGGTGTCGATGAGCGAGTTTTGTCTACTATGCCCATTTTAAAGTCATGGTGAGAAAATAAGACTTGAGCCTCTCATACCATGCTCTGGGGCTGCTTGAGTCCATACTGAGCTTTGGAAAGCTTGTATACATGACTGAAACTTGGGGTTCTCGAACTCGGAGGTTGCTTGACATAAACCTCTTCCTCAATATAGCCATTGAGGAATGCACTCTTGACATCCATTTGATAAAGCTTGAAGCCTTTGGATGCAGTAAAATACAAGCAGATTCGGATAGCCTCTAGCCTAGCTACAGGAGCAAAGGTCTCCTCAAAGTCAAGACCTCAACCCGAGAAAAGCCCCTGCAACTAGTCTAGTCTTGTTTCTAATTACAACCCCATCCTCACTGCTTGTTTTTGAACACCCACTTGGTCCCAATGACATTATGACCGGATGGGGCTCGACAAGCCGCCATACCTTGTTCCTCTCAAAGTTCTCAAGTTCTCATGCATAGCATTAATCCACGACTCATCGGATAATGCATGAGAAACATCCTTCGGCTCAAAGGAGGCAACGAAGGCAGAGTGGAGGCAGAAAGAGGACAGACCCGTTCTTGAGCGGGTGACACGCTCGAACAAATCGCCAATCATCTGATCAGAAGGATGACGTCTCTGAATATGACGGGGAGGTCCAGCAATGTAGTGGCCTCTACATCTTGAATGTAAGAGGTAGGAACAGAGCCACTACCAAGGAGAGTCGGAAAGCAAGGGTGGTCTCCCGAGGTGCGTAAATGGAAACAGAGGCACCTCAGGTGAAGAGAGGACTGGATCCGGTGGAACACCATCATCTCCATCATCCTTATCTTCTTCAAAGATGGTCTCAGAGGGATAAGAAGAGCCTGAAACATCAGGTCTAGCTCCTAAGCTAGCCTCATCAAAGGTCACATCACAGTCTCTATGATCCTATGCGCATCAACACCTGCACTTATAGCTACGAGAAGAAGACGAGTAACCTAGAAAGATACCATCAAGAGCGAGACTCAAACTTATCTAGGTTACTGACTTCAAGATAAAACACTTGCAACCAAAACGCGAAAATGAGACACACCGGGCTTTCGCCCATACCTCAACTAATAAGAAGTGCGATGCAAATGTGCTCTCAAAACACGCGATTAGAAACATGGCAAGCAAGAGCTATAGCCTCACCCAAAACTTCCTAGGAGTCTTGACTCATCTAGCATCATCCTAGCCATCTCAACCGTGGTCCTGTTCTTCCTTTCCACTATGCCATTCTCACGAGGGGCGAGGGAGAAGAGAACCGATGCTCTAAACCGACTCCACACAAAAACTCTCAAAGTAGGAATTCTTGAACTCCGTGCCATTATCACTACGTAAAGCTCAGAATGCACGGGAGCTCAATAGACAACCCATCGACCAAACCCCAAGTGAGAAAAGTCTCATCCTTCGAGGCCATGAAGAATACCCAAGAGTATCTAGAAAATCATCAACGATGACAAGAACATACCACTTCCCTCCCGCCGATCGCACTCTATTTGGACCAACAAAGGTCCATATGTAAAAGCTGTCCCGGTGCATCACCATCACTACGGTCACAGGAGGATGAGAAGCAAGAACCATCTTGCCATGTCGGCAAGGAGAGCAAACTAAGTCTTTGACCATCTTGAGTTTGGGCAAACCTCGAATGAGATCGTGGTCGCTAACTCGGGTCAAATGATCAAAACCAATGTGACCAAGTCTCCTATGCCGTAAGGAGAGATCACGGACTCGAAGCAATCAAACATCAAGAGAGTCTCGGAAGAAGCGAGAAAAATCAGCACGAAAGACTCTCCCAAATCTAGAAATCCCAAGAACTAACCCTCCGATGAATCAAGGATTCTACAGCATTACTCTTGAAGCTTACCTCGAAAGAGTCATCAATAAGCTGAGAAACAGAGAGCAGATTGTATTGCGCTTACTTACTAAGGCAACATCTTTAAGAATGAAATTTTGGTTAATGCAGATGGTACCTTTAGCTATGACTCTACCTGAAGAAGCATCCCCGAAAGTGATCAACTCATCACCGGGGGCTCGGACTAGGAAGAGAACCATCGAGAATCTCCGGTCATATGACGAGAACAACCGAGTCGACAATCCAAACATCTCCTTCCCTATCCGATTTAACCCGATCAAGACACAAGAGAGAGATGACTCAAGATCTTGGGATAGAGTGAAGACTTGGGAACCCAATACTGAACCACACGACGCCTTAGAGTACCAGTCACAGAAGAAGACTGGACTCGAGTGTCTCTCTGACGTTTAACCCTACCAAGATCAGTAGCAACTCTAGTAGATGATCTAGGAGCTGAAACTAGGTTGGCATGCCGTGGTGCAAAAGCCGAGCCACCCGGTGAGGCTTCCTAAATCTCCTACCAGAAAACTCCTCACGCCGCTGATATCTACCTCCATGGGAAAACGAGAAATATCAAAAGAACGGCGAAAGATCGACTACTGAACAGCTCCAAGACTAAAACTCAAGAACCAAAGATGAAAACCGAGTCCGGACGCGCCCAAAAACAAAGCGACTCTCTAACTCGTCTAGAAGCGGTGTGTGCCTTAGGAGCACTCAAAGTCCGGGATGACCCGAATACCCTAAGAGCAAAGAACACGCCATGCCGAGTGATCTTGGCGTGCCTAAAGCGTAAATCTACTAGGTGACCATCCTTCTTATGAAGGTGCATGTACTTCGCCTTGCTAGAGATGAATAACAGAGTAACACCCTTCCGGTCAGAAGTCCTATGGACAACCCCAGCAGACCTAAATCTGGTGGTGCTCACTCTGGGAGCTATCACAATCTCACCACTCTTGGAGCCGCGCACAATGGTGGGAGGATGCGCCCGAGTGTGCTCCAAGGGATCAAATCCTAGACCTTGATTGAATCTACTAATCTTGGATTGGTCTAGAATAAGATTGAGCTTTTTCTTGCCTCCAACAAACTTCTCGAGAGTGCTCATAAGATACTGGCAATCTCGAAAGAAAGAAGCACAAAAAGAACAGGAGAAGAAGAAGAAGAAGAACCGTAAAGATGAGCTCTCTCAAAGACGTGCATTTTTCTCCTCATCACAAAGTGCCTCAATCTTGAGGGCCTCACAGAAACGCAAGACGATTTCTAATTTTATTGGCTTGGTCTTCTAATTTCTTCCTAAGTTCGACATGGATTTTATCCAAGTCCCCTCAATCACGTAACATCGCAAGTAACTTTCTTGTGACTTATCTAGTAAGTCCTTAGCAAGTTTAGCACACTTGACATTTAAGGATTCATTGTCAAGTTTTAGTTGCCTCTGACCCTCACATGAGCCGATTGGTTCCTTAGAAGCATGCATTTCAAGTTCATCGCTTCTAGAAGAAAGCTTCCTAAGGTGATCGCTCATGGCATCAATTTCGGCAAGCAATTTAGGGCAATTTGCACAAGAAGGAGTAGAGTGAGCATGAAGAAAACTAGCATCTACAGAATGAGTATCAACAGATTCATTGCTAGCATTCCTCAACCTAAGACCATCAAGTTCAAGCAAGCACACTATCATGTATGGTCCTTAGGTTCTCCAACTCCACAAGAACAAAGATCACAGAGAACACAACATCGCTGACTCGGGAGGAGAAGATCTAAGTGAAGCTAACTCCGAGTCAAGGTACCTACTTCCTTCTCAAGCTCCGTACACCTAGCTCTAGCTCTAGCATGAAATTTTCCTAATTTGCGTAAAGCTTCGTTGAGTGGTCATAGGAGAGTACCTCATCCGAGTCATTTGTAGAGCTCGGAGTCGCTGATGTCGTTGGTGTCGGCCATGAAGCACATGCCGGAGAAGTCGTCGCCGCCCTTCTTCTCTTGCGGATCATCCTCGCTTGCATCACTCCAGTTCTCCGTGTCAGAGAGCTCGATGTCGTCAAGCTGGCGAGGACGCTGTGGAAGAGCTTCTTGTTCTTGGAGAAGTTGCGGTACTTCTTCTTCGCCGGCTCACGAGCTGGGGCCTTCTTGTTGCGGTTCTTGTCGATGTGGTCGTTCTTGCCCGAACCGCCTTGTTCATTTTTGCCCTTCTCCAGCTTAGGACAGTTTGCTCGAATGTGGTTGGGGCCACCACACTCGAAACAGGTGATCATCCCACCTCTCTTCCTCTCTCTCACTCTCTTGTATGCATATGAAAATTTGCGAGCAAGAAGAGCAAGCTCATTTTCTGGAAATTTTTCCAGTTGGTCATCGCTTAGCTCGCAAAGGGCGGAGAGAGAGAAATCAACATAAGAATCAGACAGAGAGGATCCAATGGGATCGGTGACCAAAGCCATCGACTGAGATTTCGTCTTCCATGAGACGACGTCGATCTCATGAGTCTTGAGGCGGGAATAAAGCCCGTCAAGAGTCAAGGTCAACAGGTCGGTGGTGTCCTTGATGGTGGTCACCTTCATCTCCCAAACACGAAGATCAAGTGCGGTCAAGAAATGTCGAGCATTATCCGAGTCAGGGTATATGCAACCGACTACTCGGAGGTCGCTCAAAATCTTCGTAAACCGACCAAAGCACTCGTCAAGACTCTCACCAGCGTGCTGTTCAAACTTGTTGAACTCACGCTTGAATTGGTCCTGTCGAACCGTCTTGATTTGGGTAGTGCCCTCATGGTAAGCATCGAGGGTCACCCAAATCTCATGAGCGTAACGAAGGTGAGAGATCCTATCGTACTCATCGCGACTAAGGCCCTGTATGAGGATGTTCCTTGCCTTAGCATTTGCCTCAACATCAGCCATATTGCCGGCCGTGGACGTTCTCATCGGCAGAACCTCATACGGAGCTTCACCTTCCGCCATATCAGAAACCCCGGCGTGATGTACGACTCCATCCGAGATTTCCAAAAAGGAAAATCAACTCCAGAGAAAATAGGAGGCTTGGTGGAATACTTGTCCATCGCCATGGCTCTTGAGACCGGTCAAGATCTAGAAAGAGCAGAACTGGCTCTGATACCAATTGAAAGATCGAAAAAGGCGACTAGAGGGGGGGTGAATAGGAGTCAAATAAAATTTTCGAATAAACTCTCCCCCTAAAATTCAAACCACCAAAAAACTGCACTGGTCGGGTATTTCTGGTCGGATGAACAGTACCCCCGACCTACAAAGGTCGGATGAACAGTACTCGGAATGAATAGTGTTCGGGTGAACAAGACTTGACCAAAGATCGGCCTGATGAACAAGATACTCCGACCAAGTGGTCGGATAAACAAGATTTCGACGTAAGTGGTGGGATGAACAGTACTCGTGTGAATAGTGTTCGGGTGAACAGTACCCCCGACCTGCGTAGGTCGGATGAACAGTACTCGGGTGAATAGTGTTCGGACGAACAGTAAAATCAGCACGATCTCAAAAACAGAAATCGATGTAGCTTTTGATCGGCTGATCCAAAAACAGTGAAAATTGGTGTGCACCTCCCAAAGGATGTCAGGAACCTATTTCAATCAACAATCGAAGGAATTAATACTAAGGTTCCGTCCTTTTCATTTTAACAAAAGCAACACCAAAAACAGAGTCACGAACACAGACTTCACCCCTAACTTGCTGCTGGGAGTTGATGGTCAGAAATCCTTGGATGACTCTCCACAAATCATAGTAAGTAAGTACACGAAGAAACAACCCTTCAAACAAATAGAAACACTATCTGAAAACTAGGCACAGAAATTGGTTTCTTGCAAAACTGAATAGAAGAGGTTGTAGATTGCCTAGGTGATTGGGATATGATCTATAGAAGATTCATCCAACAATCTTTCATCCTTGGCAACAAGAACCAGAAGCCAATCAAGACTAAATAACTGCAAGTCACACGTTTACGCACTTTAAGAACACACAGATTTACAACTTGCAACAAGAACGTAAGGATTGCCTAAAAGATTGAAAGCACCAAATCCAGAGAAGAGTTCATCAATCATGAATTTCAACAAAGACTCAATAGCATGTAGAAGGAGATGAGGCAAATCCAAATTACGTAAGGTAAATTGCAAGTAAGTAAATGCGAATTTAGATAATGTAATTTAAGTGCGTAATGTAAATACGTAAGAGAAATGAAACAGAATAGAAATGAAGAACATTTCATTTCGGAAGGGAGGTTTACAAAGCCTCACAACAAAGTGGGCAAAGCTCAAATGAGCAAAGAAAACCTCGTAACCTTCAAAACCTTCAAAGAGGGAGGCTGCCCTACCCTCTATTTATAGTGACAGGATCAATTCCCACCTTGGATGTCCTGCTTCAATCCTAAGCCAACATCCAAGAGTCGGATTTGATCCTTACACCGTCACTCTCAACAACTCTCAACTACTCACGTAGACTTTCCTCACCGCTCACCCCCAAGGAGACACCCTCTCCTGTCTATTCATAGCAGTGCTTGGAACACCTACCACCCTTGGATGAGCCTCTAAACCATAGACCACTCCATCAAGAGCTGAGATTTTACCCACTCACAAAGCTATGCATGGGCTCACCCAAACCCAACAACACAACGGGTTTTGCACGCTAACTCACACTAACTTGACCCGCTATTTCTATCTTCCCGACCGCGATCCAACGGTCCTCCTAGATCAGAGCAGCTCCAAGTTAGCATCTCATCCATTCCTTTGTCTTCTCGGCTTGCGCCTACTCCCCTGCCTCGGCCATCTTTGGCGACACCTTGATCATCCGGACCTCGGCTCTCCCGGCCTAGTCCCGATCCCCTTCGCCTCACCATGACCTAGCTCCAAAGTCCCGCAACCATCATAGACAAGGAAACCACATCACATAGCAATGTCCAACAACACATATCCATCTCAACAGATGATATACACTACGGCGCAAAGATAACCCCGACTACACGTGGTCCGACCATCGGTCTCCATCCCGACCAACCATGGTCCGACCATCGGTCTCCATCCCGACCAACCATGGTCCGACCATCGGTCTCCATCCCGACCACTCGAGGTCCGACCACTAGTCTCAACCACTGAGTCGGACGACCCAACCACTGGGTCGGACGACCGGTCCGCAACTGACCAAAGCCCCGACCACTCGGTCGGACGACCCGACCACTGGGTCGGACGACCGTCTGCAACACAGCCAAAGCCCCGACCACTCAGGTCGGACGACCCGACCACTCGGGGTCGGACGACTGGTCTCCAACCAGTAACTCAAATTGCTCTAGCTCGAAAAACAATCCAAATCAAACTCAAACTTGAGCAGACCTTGCTCAAATAAAGTCAAATACTCATCACAAACATGGATGGACCTCCACATGGTCCTTCAACTTCAAGCCGGCTCCACTCGCTCGAGCCTTCCTCGATCACTAAGGTAGTTCTTCCCCGCTCCGGGTAGGTGAACTCCGGCCTTCACAACTTGCCGGGGCTTCTCACAATCTCCGTTGAGAAGCTTACCGTGCACGATCGCCTCCAAGCCTTCTAGGAGGCGGCAACCTCCAAAAGTAATAAACCTTGACGCTTGCTTGAGGTCAAATATCGGTGTCTAAAGGCTCAAACACGAAATGCAAAACTCAATCTTGCTTCTCACACTCACAAATGGAAATTGAATGCACAAAAGAGTGGAGAACACTTGCTAGAGCTCAAATATCATCAATGAGGACCAAGAGTTGCTCTAGAATGCAGGTGGGGAGGTATTTATAACCTTCACCAAACTTTCTATCCGTTGGAGCTCAAAATGGGCAAAAGTCTGTTTTTCTGGTGCTACCGCCCAAGTAGGACTGGTAGCACCGGGCTCCATTTCAATGGCTAGAACAATGCATTTAATGCACTTGCCAGAGACCATTACTCAGGGTCCGGTGCTACCGCCCAACTAGGACCGGTAGCACCAGGCCCCTTTTCATTTTGTTTCTTCAAAAAGTGATCTCTTTAGAATTTGAGCACCGGGCTGAGGACTAGTGCTACCACTGGTCCGGTAGCACCGGGATACCATGGGCGGTAGAACTGGGCTACAAAGGTGCCCAAAAACATACTCTCTGTAATTTTCACACCGGGTTATATGTCCAGTGTTACCGCTGGTCCGGTAGAACCGGGCTACAAAAACGCTGAAAACACACCCCTATGTAATTTTTACACCGGGTTATAAGTCCGGTGCTATCGCTGGTCTGGTAGCACCGGGCTACCATGGGCGGTAGCACCGGGCTACTAGAACCCAGAAAAGAGCTTCTCTGGAATTTTCACACCGCCCTACTGGGCCGTTGCTACCGTGCACCCAGTAGCACCGTGCTGCCATGGGCGATAGCACCGGATTTCCAGAGACTTGATTAGTTTTAAGAAGATTTTCTATTTAGGAACTTATATATCATCAAGCAACCATTTGAATATGTAATTTGAGCATTTAAACCCTAAATGACATCAAGATAAGCATCAAAATCCCTCTTTATAGTACGGCCCTAATTCTAGCAAACCGATCTTTCTTCCAAACTCCAAGATCGACAAAAGACTAGAAAAAAGAACCTTATAATTATACCTTTTCACGATCTTGACATATTTGATCTTCCCTTTGTACCTTCCTTGGTATATTCATGGTCACCGAATCTGGGATTAACTACTTTCAATATTCTCAAGGAAAGTGTTAGTCCATTGACCAAGGTTGTCATTAATTATCAAAACCAAAACAACATGGGTGCCTACATGTTTTCAATCTCCCCCTTTTTGGTAATGATGACAACCTTAAAGTAATAAATGAATTGAAATTGATTTTGAGTGAACAATAGGTACAAAAAGTTGTTTTGCTTCAAGAGATTGCATGTTAATTAGATTCTTGCATCTTCACTATTCAATCATGATATTTTAGACCAATAACTCCCCCTAGAAATGTGCATGTTAATAGAAAGTGAATAGTTGCACAGTTAAGAGAAAATTGAAAAATTTTGACAGAGTTTTATTAAGGAAATAAGTCCGTGGATGTACAAGTAATGATATTGAAGCAACAAAAGTATATTTAAGATTGCAATAAGTTTGCAAGAACACGAGAATATTTAAAAACAACCATAGGTACCACAAGTATCACAAAAGTTTAATCATGACATATACATTCAAAACAATCATCCATGGCAATCAAAATACATCACATAGTTATAGTTTCTTTCTTTTCCACTTTGTCTTCACTTTTACTTCTCCCCCTTTGGCATCAAATACCAAAAGCAAAGAAGATCGTCGATGGGCTAAAGAAGATGGAGGAGCAGGAGGAGGAGGAGGCGGAGTAGACGGAGGAGCACGAGATCCCAAGCGCTGATAAAAAATAGGAAGAGACGAACGGAGCTCGGAGTTAGATGAGTCAATCGAATCCAGTCGTCCTCTGACCTCCTCAACTATCTGCCTAGTCTGAGACTGATACTCCTCCACTCGAGAAAAGCCGCTCATCATGTTAGATCTGAGACTCGACAAATTACTCATTAGGTCATTCCTCAAACTGTCAAAGAACTGATCATGAGAAACATGCTGAGATGGAGGGACCTCTGAGGCAACTGGTATCTCTTGTGACTAAGGCTACTTAGATGAGGACTGATCCCGCTGGCTGATGGTCTGAGGAGCTGCCTCACGGGGTCAATATGGCTTGTGAACACCGCCACATCCTCCTCGAAATCCAGTCACTCTCTTGATTATCATCATAATGAATGGAGCAAAGTAGATTCTTTTACCTTTGTCACAGGTAGATGAAGCCATTTCTCTGATCATAAAATCAACCACATCAAATTTGTGCTTGAACATGACTTTATTCATGATGTTCCATGCATATCCTCTGATCTCATCATAATTTCCACTCTTAAGATGGATTGTTACTCTGACAATTCTATTAATGAGACTTGCTGAGGGAAGAAGATGAGTCATTTTACCTGGACGCTTGACTGGAGCGGCTGGATCATAGAACTCAAGCTGTCTGGCCAAGGGAAGAACTATGTCATTGTGAATACTAGGATATCCATTATGGTAAATCCCCCAAGCCTCTTCTATTTCACTCTTAGTAATTGTATGCACTGCGGCATCTGTCATCCAAGTGATAGACTCAAATGTCTCAGAAATGTGAAGAGTAGCATAAAACTGTCTAATCAGATCTTCATTATAATCACACTTCTTACTGACAAAATCTGACAGACCAGCCCCATGAAACAACTCTGGTACTCCCACAAACAACGGAATTTTCTTACATGGTCCCAGTTAACCCATTTATGATCAGCGAATTCCTTTTCCTCGTAAATGTCATAGAATACCTTTTGTTGAAACAAGGTTCTGAATTTGTCCTCAGTGGCACTTCTAGGCAGTAAATATTGGTTTGCAGTTCACAAAGAAAAATATGTGTCACCTTTGATTGACCTCAGATCAGCCGAAGGATCAAAGTCATCAAGATTTTCTTCTTCGGACTCTTCTTCACTTTGAGACTTGTCTATTTCCATTGAATCACTAGCTTCTTCAGTTACTGATACAGTTTGTTTTCCTTTGGATTTCTTGGAGCTTTCGTCAGCCTTCTGCTTGCTTCTCTTCTCGGCTCGTTGAAGTCTAGAAGCAATGGGCAAATCATCGTCGCTGTCACTTTCATGAACAGGAGGGCGGCCTCGATTTGCTGCCACTTTTATGTAAGAACCAGATCCTCTGGTCTTAGGCATGATTACTGGATACAGGAGAGGATTTAAAGGAGTAAGACCAAGGTGATATGCCCTAGAAGTTGAGAATTTTGTGAAAAATAACCATCTGTGAGCAAGTTTGACTGCAATCCCGGTGCTACCGCCCATGCTAGTTCGGTAGCACCGGACCTGGGGCGGTGCTACCGCACAGGGACCAGTAGCACCGGCTAGTTGCAGTTTTAAACAGAAATTTGTTTGAATTCATGATTTTGAATGATTTGTTTTAAGGAAAGCGGAAAAATAGCATACATATTCCTTATCAAATTCATTTCAACCATAAATTTCAACAAACTTTTCTCACATTTTGCTATTTTCCACAGAAACCCTAAAATGATATGAAGATGAAACTAGGGCATGAAAAATCCATAGATTTTGAGGATGAAAGGGTACCTTTGAAAGAGGATCAAGTGAAGAACAAGAAAATTGAGAGGAATCTTGTTTTCTCCAGATGATTTGGAGGAAATTTGACTGAGGAAACAAAAGGGGAAAAAGGAGAGAGAGAAAAGGGAGTGGCACGGTCTGAAGAAGATGATGAAGACGGTAGCACCGTACCTGACTTAACCATCAAAACCCAATTTATCCGGTGCTACCGCAGTTTTGCCAGTAGTACCGGTCTCTGGTGCTACCGCCCTTGTATGAGCAGTGCTACCGGACAAGCAGCCAAAAGACAAAAGATACCCAGAAAATCCAAAATAACTTATAAGATTTTAACATTTTATTTAAGATATACATTTGCATCCAAATCTTATATAAAATTTTTAGGACTTGTGGCTTAATTATGATTCAAATTTACTCTTTTTGAAACATGTAGCACTATTAGAGATTTAACACACATGTATTAAAATCATTAAAAAAGAAACTCCCCCTTAAAGAGTGCTATATCTAAAGAATTTAAAAGGGCATTAAATAAAATCCAACAAAAAAATGATACAAAAATTTAAGCCACATTTGAGATATCTATGACATTTAATTCATTCCTCAATTTACAGAACCGAGCTTCATCTAAAGGCTTGGTTAGAATATCCGCTAATTGATCTTCGGTTCTAATGTGACTAATCACAATATCTCCTTTGCTAACATGATCTCTCAAGAAATGATGACGAATCTCTATATGTTTAGTTCTTGAGTGTTGGACAGGGTTGTTGGCTATTTTAACGGCACTTTCATTATCACATAATAGAGGCACATTTCTAAAATCTATTCCATAGTCCATTAAAGTTTGCCTCATCCACAATAATTGAGCACAACAACTACCGACGGATATGTATCCAGCTTCGGCGATGGATAGAGCTACAGAGTTTTGTTTCTTGGAAAACCAAGAAATGAGGGATCTACCTAGGAATTGGCAATTTCCGGAGGTGTTTTTTCTATCCACTTTGCAACCCGTATAATCCGAGTTCGAATATCCAATTAAATCAAAATTAGCACCTTTAGGATACCATAACCCTATATTTGAGGAATGCTTTAAATATCTTAGAATTCTCTTAACAGCTACTAAATGACATTCTTTAGGGGAAGCTTAAAAACGAGCACACATGCACACACTAAACATAATATCGGGCCTAGATGCGGTGAGATAAAGTAGAATACCAATCATAGAGCGATAAAGTTTTAAGTCTACCGGTTTACCTCCCTCGTTTAGATCAAGATGCCCGTTGGAGGCCATTGAAGTCTTGATAGGCTTTGGGTTTTCCATGCCAAATCTCTTGAGCAAATCTTTCACATATTTGGTTTGACTCACGAATGTCCCATTTTTGAGTTGCTTAATTTGAAGTCCAAGGAAGAAGCTTAATTCTCCAATCATTGACATCTCAAATTCCCTAGACATCATATCACCAAATTCTTTGAAAAAGTCTTCGTTAGTAGAACCAAATATAATATCATCAACATAGATTTGACATACAAAGAATTCCTCATCAATTATTTTTGTAAAGAGTGTTGTATCAACCTTCTCAATTTTGAACCCTTTAGAAAGTAGAAAATCTCTAAGCCACTCATACCATGCTCTAGGAGCTTGTTTGAGACCATATAGCGCCTTAGAGAGTTTGTAAACATGATTTGGATATTTAAGGTTTTCAAAACCGGGGGTTGTTCAACAAATACCAATTCGGATATTTCTCCATTTAGAAAAGCACTCTTTACATTCATTTGAAATAATTTAATATCAAAACAAGATGCAAAAGCAAGCAAGATTCTAATAGCTTCTAATCTATCCACGGGTGCAAAAGTTTCACCAAAATCCAAACCTTCGATTTGAGTGAATCCTTGAGCCACTAACCGAGCCTTATTTCTTACCACAATACCGTTTTCATCTTGTTTATTTCGGAATACCCATTTTGTGCCTATTACGTTGTGTTCTTTAGGTCTTTCCACTAAAGTCCAAACATCGTTCCGGGCAAAGTTGTTGAGTTCTTCATGCATTGAATTTACCCAATCTGGATCATCTAGAGCTTCATCTATATATGAGTAGGTTCAAAAGAAGATACGAAGGAGTAATGTTTACAAAAAGAAGCAACACGAGATCGAGTTTGAACACCCTTACTAACGTCACCCAATATTTGATCTATTTGATGATCTTTGGAGAGCCCGTGATGAATTCTTTGAGGTAGAGTGTGAATTTGTTGATCACTCTCCTTTTCATCCACATCAGTAGGTTGAACTTGACTTGGGGTAGCGAAAGTAGAAGGCTCAACTTTAGTGGATGAAGGTTGATCTTGTTTATCCTCCTTTGGTTTAATATCTCCAAGCGTCATGTTCTTCATTGCTTCTCTTAATCCTTCTTCACCTACGTCATCTAAATTTTCTTGCTCTTCTTGAGAGCCATTAGTTTCATCAAATTCAACATCGCAAGTTTCTTCAACAAAACCTTTACTTTTGTTAAATAAACGATACGCTTTGCTATTTGATGAATATCCAAGCAAGGACCCTTCATCACAACGACTTTGGAATTTTGAGAGTCGAATACCCTTTTTCAAGATATAGCATTTGCAACCGAAGACTCGAAAATAAGAAATATTTGGTCTTCTTCCAACAAGAAGCTCATAAGAGGTCTTTTTCAAGAGACGATGCAAATAAAGCCTATTTGTTGCATGGCAAGCGGTATTAATGGCTTCCGTCCAAAAACTATCGGAAGTGCCATACTCATCAAGCATAGTTCTTGCCATTTCGATTAATGTTCGATTCTTCCGTTCCACAACTCCATTTTGCTCCGGAGTGTAGGTGGCGGAAAGCTCATGCTTTATTCCAAGTTCATCACAATAATCTTCAATTTTTGTATTTTTGAACTCAAAACCGTTGTCACTACGGATTTTCTTAATTTTAAAATCAAATTCATCATCTAGAAAGAATACCCAAGTATACCTTGAATAATCATCAACAATGACTAAGCAATAAGAATTTCCTCCAATGCTCTTATAGGTTGTTGGGCCAAACAAATCCATATGTAAGAGCTCTAATGGTCTAGATGTGGACATGATACTTTTTGAAGGATGAGAACTAGCAACTTGCTTGCCGCCTTGACAAGTGCTACAAAGTCTATTCTTCTCAAACTTCACATCTTTCAAGCCCATAACTAAATCATTTTTAAAAATCTTTTTGAGTTGGATCATCCCAACATGAGCTAGTCTTCTATGCCATAACCATCCTAAGGATGTTTTTGCAATTAAACAAGTTTGAAGACATGACTCATTTGAGGTGAAATCAACCAAATACAAATTTCCAAATCTAAAACCTTTGAACGCTAAAGAATTATCATTTTCTTTAGAGATCACCACTCCATTCTTTGAAAATGTGCAAATAAGACCTAGATCACAAATTTGAGAAACCGATAACAAATTAAAATTTAAAGTTTCTACTAAAGAAACATTTGAAATAGAAAGGTCATTTGAGATAGCGATTTTACCCAAACCTAATACCTTTCCTTTGCTATTGTCACCAAATGTTATCTTGTCATTTTGCCCATTCCCTACTTCAAAGGTGGTGAACATTTTCCGATCACCTGTCATGTGTTGAGTGCATCCGCTATCCAACACCCAATGCCGTCCACCGGTTTTGTAGTTTACCTACAAAAGAGAATCAAGTCTTTTTAGGTACCCAAATTTGGTTGGGTCCTTAGAGGTTAGTAACCAAGGTTTTGGGCACCCAAATGGCATTCTTTTTACGGCCAAGTATAGGGGTGCCAACAAAATTAGCAATAATTTTACCAAAACTATCTTTCTTAAGCACATAGCAAGATTCATAAATGTTATTCTTAGTTGTTTTATTCAAGAGGCAATTATTTGATAGATGACCTACTTCATGACATTTATAACAAAACTTCCCATTTGATTTAACGAATCGAGGAGCTTTATTATTCATCTTTTTGCCCTTCTTAGGAACATATCCTAGTCCTTCTTTACTGTAGGAGCATCTTTGACCATTTAGAATTTTATTTAGAGTATCTTTACCCTTAAAGCATCTATCAAGACTTTTGCTAAGTTTGTTCACTTGTTCTTTAAGCTCATTATTTTCTATTACTAGATTATCATGGCAAAAAGTAGAACTAGAGCATGAAGATGATGGGATATCAAATAAATCATCGCAAGATGTAGATGTGCTAGATTTTGATATACAACATGAATCGATTTCTAAGCAAGATACATCATCAATAATTTTGCAACTAATCCCTATATCATTTTGAGGCTTTGAATGGTCCTTAGCAAGGAGAGCCTCATGAGCTTCCTTTAGCTCCTCATAAGAGTCTTTGAGAGAGAGGTATTCTTTTCTCAAAGCTTTATGTTTAGACTTTTCTTTACCGAGATACTCATTCAAGTCCTCAAGCATATCCATTAATTCATCATAGGAGGGTTCATCATCATTTGAGTTTACATTAAAATCTCCTTTTTCCATAAGACACAAGTGAGTGACAAAAAGTGATGAAGTCTCCTCAATAGCGATGCCGGCAAGACCCTTCTTCTTTGGAGGTGTATCATCTTCGGAAGAGTCGGAGTCCGAATATTCTTCTTCGGAGTTCCACTCCCCAATGTGAGCCTCGCCTTTCCCGTCTTTATTCAACTTCTTGAAGAGCTTCTTCTTCCCATGAAAGAACTTCTTCTTCGAGGGGGACTTATTTTTGTCGTCCCTTTTCTTTGGACAATTTGAGGCAATATGTCCCTTCTCATCACATTCATAGCATCGGATATTTGCATATCGGTTGGTGCTAGAGTATTTTCCTTTTTTGAATTTTTGAGGACCACTTGTGCTTGAGCGCCTCTTCATGAATTTTCTCATTCTTCTTACAAGGAGGGCCATTTGCCTTTGCTTTGAAGGCGATGATCTTCTTCTTCGAAGAGCATTGCTCCAAAAGCTCTTCCTTATCCTTTTTGTAAAGCTCATTGATTATGAGATTTCCAAGGAGTCCCGTTGGCGTCATTCTTGACAACTCCGGTGAGTTGAGAAACAATGTCATCAAGGTCTCATATTTTTTCAGAAGAGCCCTAAGCATCTTACGAACAATGTCAAAATCGGTTAGTGATGCTTCAAGACCCTTGAGCTCATTTTACTATGTTGTTTAACCGTGAATACATCTCATTGATGTTTTTATGAGGCAACATAATAAAACTCTCATATTTGATTCGAAGTATATGCAATTTGGCTTCTCTGACCGAGGATGTTCCCTCATGAATTTCCGAGAGGGTTGTCCAAATCTCATGAGCGGTTTCAAGATTACTCACTCGATTGAACTCATCCGCGTTCAAAGCGCCAAAAAGAGCATTCAAAGCTTGAGCATTGAGATGAGTGTTTCGCTCCTCTTGGTCTATTGTGAGTGTGGGATTGACCCCCGGAGTGAAACCTTCAATTACAATTCTCCATATACTTGGACTCATGGCCTTAAGATAAACGGTCATGCGAATTTTCCAATAAGCATAATTGGTACCATCGAAAAATGGCGCTTTACCTATTGACACCCCATCGCTAGCCATCCTTACTCTCTAGGTGGTGAAGCCCCAAAAGAGAGTCCAAGCTCTTATACCACTTGTAGGATCAAGGATAACCGACTAGAGGGGGGTGAATAGGAGGTTTCTAAATTTTTCGGACTCTATTTAGAAATTATGAATGACACCAAGATATAGAGATACAAATATCAAATTCACACTAAATTTCTCTAGCAATCACTTGAGATACTATGTCAAATTAAGTGTAGCAAATATACTAGTGAGCACAAAGACTATCAAGAATATGCTATCAATTAAATAGATTCTCAACAACGAAGAATACCAATCACAAATAAATAGGAGACAAGAAATTTAACCTGTGGTCTCGGAGACTTGTCGGTCTCCTCTACTCCACGTTGAGGTGACTTGAATCACTTCAAGTCGGCTCCACTCGCTCGAGCCTTCCTCGATCACTAAGGTAGTTCTTCCCTACTCCAGGTAGGCGAACATCGGCCTTCACAACTTCCGTTGAGAAGCTCACCGTGCACGATCGCCACGAAGCCGTCTAGGAGGCGGCAACCTCCAAGAGTAATAAACCTTGACGCTTGCTTGAGGTCAAATATCGGTGTCTAAAGGTTCAAACACGAAATGCAATACTCAATCTTGCTTCTCACACTCACAAATGGAAATTGAATGCACAAAAGAGTGGAGAACACTTGCTAGAGCTCAAATATCATCATTGAGGACCAAGAGTTCCTCTAAAATGCAGGTAGGGAGGTATTATAGCCTTCACCAAACTTTATTGCCGTTGGAGCTCGAAATGGTCAAAAGTCTGTTTTTCCGGTGCTACCACCCAAGTAGGACCGGTAGCACCAGGCTCTATTTCAACGGCTAGAACAGTGCATTTAATGCACTTGCCAGAGACCGTTACTCAGGGTCTGGTGCTACCGCCCAACTTGGACCGGTAGCACCGGGCCCCTTTTCATTTTGTTTCTTCAAAAAGTGATCTCTCTGGAATTTGAGCACCAGGCTGAGGACCGGTGCTACCGCTGGTCCGGTAGCACCGGGATATCATGGGTGGTAGCACCGGGCAACCAGAACCCAGAAAAGAGCTTCTCTGGAATTTTCACACCGCCCTACTGGGCCGGTGCTACCGCGCACCCGGTAGCACCGTTCTGCCATGGGCGGTAGCACCGGATTTCCAGAGACTTGATTAGTTTTAAGAAGATTTTCTATTTAGGAACTTACATATCATCAAGCAACCATTGGAATATGTAATTTAAGCCTTTAAACCCTAAATGACATCAAGACAAACGTCAAAATCCCTCTTTATAGTACGGCCTTAAATCTAGCAAACCAATCTTTCTTCCAAACTCCAAGATCGACAAAAGACTAGAAAAAAGAACCTTATAATTATACTTTTTCACGATCTTGACATATTTGATCTTCCCTTTGTACCTTCCTTGGTATTTCCATGGTCACCGAACCTGGGATTAACCTACTTTCAATATTCTAAAGGAAAGTGTTAGTCCATTAACCAAGTTTTTCATTAATTATCAAAACCAAAACAACATGGGTGCCTAGATGCTTTCAATCCTATGACTCCTGAATAAATTTTGAAAGATAATCTTGCTAGAGCTAGCAGAAATAAAAATCAGGAGCCCCTAAATCTGAAAATCAGATTGTAGCTCGTGAGTTGGACAAATTTCATAAAAAGAATCAAACTGAACCATGTCTTTATAAGAAAATAAAATTAAAAGGGTCAAGTTTTCTTGCTACTAAATCTAAAATTTCCGCTTTAGATGTCAGCAATTCTATTTGTTACGGTTTGATATTAAAAGAATCCTTGTTTTCATTCGAGGATATTCCATCTTCTTTGCCTCCGACTTTTACTAATATTTTGCAGGAGCATAAAATTGACCTAATTCCTGGCGCCTCGCTAACCAATTGTGCACCATACTGTACCAACCCTGAGGAGACTAAAGAAATTCAGTGACAAATTCAAGAATTGCTTGATAAAGATCATACTTGGGTAAAGAAGACGAACTACCATCGAGGACGATTTCGAATCAAGAAGGGGGGAATGATGAGAACATATTCACCACTGTTACACCCACAGCAACTCAAAGCGAAGGAAAGAGGAGTTCGGTTTGGAGTCAGCAGACAGATGCGAAGGAAAGAGTAGTTCGGTTCGGAGTCAGCAGACAGCCCTTCATTAAAACAGGTATGTCTGCTTCATACAAATTCCAATGGAGGAGTTCTTGTACTTGTTTGAAAGCTTACAATGAGACCTTTCCAATGGGTCTATTCCCAGCCCCAGATTCATCGTGGATCAACCGAAATCATCAGAACAATGTACTACAACACTATTTTGGACTGTTTCAGGCCATGAAGCGTGTAGGGGTTCAAACCTAAGTTATCAACGCCCCCTGGCTACACACAACCCTAGAACGACCCTCTCACATACCTCTCTGTTATATACTCAGTAGCCGCCGCTTTAGACACTTGGGTTTTTGTTGAGCATAATTTTAGCCTAGGGCCAAACTACATTGTACACTAGACGTGTCGAGCGACCGCCTATTGAGACTACTTCGCAGAACCCTATCTTACCTTTGATCTATATTTTCATGAATCTCAATTCTTATTTTTAATTTCAGATTATTTCTACTATTATTCTTGCTAGTTCTTCGGTTGCTTGAAGGAATTGAATCTCGTATTCGGGTTGATCGTGCCCACGGCAAGATCAATAACCCTCCGGAATTGGTTTAGCGATTGCTAAAGCGCATCATCGTCGTATGTTGTACTCGAATCGTCAAAGTCGGTTCCACCAAACCGAAGTTATTGCTCTCATCGAAAAATAATTCAACCGTTCGGAATTCGAAATGTTTGGCCCATTAACAGCTCGTCTAAACAATTCAGTTTTAGATTTGCAGCCTTTATAACACCCAGTCCCAATCCGCTAACAAGATGATCGAACATAAGAAGCACACAAAAGACAGAGTACTTAAGCCTTGAACACCACAGTTCAAACACCATAGCACACAGATTAGCAACACACCACGAATAGTTATAGCCCCTAAAGTCAAGAACCTCCAAAGTGAAAGGAACCCAAAAGCAGAAAAAAAAAAACTGAACCCAAGTTCACGGAAAGGATCCAATCCAGTGACCTACATCGCCACATTTCCTCCCCCAAAAGGCAGGAACTAGAACAACAAAGACCACAGATCTTGCCCAGCAGCCCAGGACCCATCCCAAGCCAACACCTCTCATAATTCTAAAGAATGTGCCGCAAAATCTTGAGCCTTGGCTTGAAGAGCCGGCACAAAACACCCTCGCTGTGAAGGCAGGGCAACGAGTTACCAACCTATTGGTGAATGTTAGATCTTAGGGTTTACATCATTAGCTAGCCTAAAACAAGATCACCAAAACATAGTGCGAAAATGAACATTAGAAACTAACCCGGTGTAGAAGACGCCATTAGGGTTCTTGGTCGGTTTGGATAGATGAGTGTCGGGGCAGAAGCACCAATGCGCGATGAAGAAGAATGGGTGCACCGTGATCTTCACGGTGATGGTTAGGGCCTTCGGTAGCCTAGCGCCAAAGCCCCTAGATCGGATGGGTATCAGGAGAGGCCAAGCTCAAGAACAACCCTTATTCTTAGTTCTGGTCTCTCTGCTTAATATATGGCATTGGCTAACGGGACCAAAAACCAATTAATCTCTTTTTATGAGCTCCCGATCAGAGCGCGGTAAAGGAGGAATTAGCCCCATAATTTTCGGATCTGGCAGTTACCTCCCTGAAATTTTGGATCTGGCAATTAAGCCGAGATCATAACCAACATTCTCCCACTTGATCGAAGGCTAATTTCATAAGTCCATACTCAACAGAACAACATACCAAGATAAAGTATTACAGCGATTAATTTAAGCACCGCTGCAACCCCAGTATCTATAGTGCATTATTCTATCTTGATAGGATAATCACTTATTCTTAACGGGAGTTGGTTTTATACTTATGGTCCTTTTATGCAGTTTGTTTTCATTTGTCATCATGTGCACATTGAAAAGGAGTGAAAACAAACTTTGTAATTTCCAGAGTCGAAATTTTGAGATCTCAATTTATCCCAGAAGTATAGGCTATCAAATAAGTCTTATGCCGGCATTAATTTTGAGACAAGCCTTTAACAGGGAACCATTAAATTAAACATGATGCATAAACTTATATATTAAACATGATTCTCAATTCTTATAGCTGAACATCAATAATTCGATTCTGGATTACATCTTTCACAACGTCATGTGTTTGGCAGCACGACTTGACATGTTGTTACTCGAAGTAAAAAATGCACTCTTACATAATAAATTCCGGGATAGAATCTTAAGCCAAAAATAAATTTTTGTTCTTAAACCACAACAGCCTATTGTGAGTTTCTCATTATCTAATAGCCTTATGACATGCCACAAAACTGCTTACAACATTAATGATGCCTTAAGATATTGACTAGAGCCAATCCACAATATGGCTCTTTCTGCAAGGCTGAAGATTTGACTTGATGTGGATTTCTTAATATCAACACACCTTGCATAATCGATGTCTGAATATCCCACAACTTTATGATTATCAGACTTCTTATACGTGAGCATGTAATCATTAGCACCTTGCGTACGATGCAAAGTTGTCTTTAGTAATTTTCCAGTGGTCCAGTCCTGGATTAATATTTGCCAAATATCCGATTCTGACGTTAAATAAGGCGCATACAAACTTAAGTATACATAATGTGCATGACAGCCGAACGTAAGATAAATATCTGTCGCCCTTAATAATCGGAGTAAACTCCCTTAATATTGGACCTATCTTGGTGAATCTTAATAGTCAAAACATGAGAGATATCACCAAGACAATCTTAGTTCCCAGAAGAGAAACAAAATATTTAACCTCTTAAATATTAATGTCCCTATTGCAGATAATCAACAAGACATCATCTATATAAACAATTAAGTCCATATAAACATCTAAGAGGTTAAATTTACTCCCACTGGTCTTAAGATTAAAACTTAAGGTATCTTTATGTGAGGCTCGCATTAGTCATAAACTCCTGAATCAACTGGAGGTGAAACTTTTAGAGACAAAGATTGCTATTCTCTTGGACTATCGGTATTAAAACATAAGCACGATTGTCGTCAAGTATAGTTTACCTTGCCTTAGAGCTCCCACTAGAATTAACATTTCTATAAACTCAGTGGTTTTATAAACTCAGTGGTACCCTTTAGTCCGGATGGAATCTTGACAATATCCCACATATATAAGTGTCTTAACTTTCCCAAAGTGTGAGATATTGATATTAATTATTTTAATCTTTCCAACCATTAAACTTATTGACAAGGAGATAGAGTATCTTTAATAGAGTAAGAAATTTGTTCATGGGGTTTATGACTCACATAATGAAGCTTTTCTTTTCTCAATGAGACGTTCCATTCTCCCCTTCGAAATGTGGTACAAGCAACCGTGCCACAATTTCGATGAACTCTCATAAATATTTCACTTTTGATGAAGCCAATAGAGTTAGCAACATACTTAATGCTCCCCAAATAATTTATAAAAGTGTAAGCAAATTATCTTTCATAATGGGAACATAACTTAGTACTTATGAAGAACTTCCAACTGCTTCAGCATTAGCCTCCTATTCATTCTCTAAGGCTTCGCTTTAAAATTTTCATAGTCTTAAGGTAATGTTGGCAGCATAAACGTAGTCTTTTAGTATTTAGCCAACTTTCTTTATGAATACACACATTCATGGGTCCAATCATAGTTCACTTCTCATTCTTCATTATTGTTGTTACATTCTTTATGAATGACCTAATGAAGTGAATTAGAAAAGCTCCAATAATTTTTAATGTCCTAGCTCATTGACTTTGAGCACTCTTATGATCATAATACTGGCAAGAACTTTTGAGGAGCTTCATAATGCTTTTCCATTATTGCCAGATAGTCATAATTTAACTAGAGGATTGCTCCTCTAGATCCTAAATTTTATGATCAAAAGGGACATTTGCTTAAATTGCTCCCACTAGTCATCAGAATATTGAATTCTTATCAATGTCTAAATTATTAGATGCTTCTTCTAATGGGAGCCAATTATCAACATTATGTTTGTATGCGTAATCAATAACCTCAAGAATAATATGCTAATAAATTACTCTATTTCTCATTAGGGTACTAGAAACAGCCGAAGAACTTATGGCTAAATAGATTATAGGGATATAACACTGATCATTACTTAATATCCACAAAAGTGAATGATTGTCTATCATGAAATTAACCCTACGCTGATCAGGTTAATAACATGCTAATGACAAAGCTTAACAATTTTAATTCGCTTCACCATCAGGCAAAAACGAAGAAGAGCTTAACTTGAGGAAAGAATCAGCAGTCCATCTTCGCATCACCTTTTGGCAGAAAACGAAGAATAACTGGATTCACTAATGGGGATGGCAAATGATCACAAACAACGTTGGTCAGTATGTAACCATGAGCCATAAAACGTAATCTTTAAATCAACATGAAATCTCTAACCAAAACTTCTCGTTGGTTCCATTTTGATTAGAGAAGCTATGGGAATGATACATGACTATAATCAACTTTGGTCAGAATATAACCGTGTGTCACAACATATCCCAAAACACGATTTCAGTTCCAAACCGTATAACGAAAAATAACTTAATCTATGGGAATGGTACACAATCGCAAACAACTTTGGTCAGAATGCAATTATGGCCGCAACATAATCCCAAAACTTCATTAAATCTCTAACTAAGACTTCTCGTTGGTTCCATCTTAATTAGAAATATCTTAATTATAATGTAGTCTTCATCATATAAATGCTTGAAAAGACTCAATAACTTGATTAACATGAGAACTAATTAAATATCACATGACCCATAAAAGACGTTGGTCAGTATATAGTCATGAAGCATTTAATTAACCATAATCACATTGTCTCAAAGCAGAATACATTAATAAGAGACAAAATTAATCACATGATCAAAATTACTGAGCATTAGACATCAAATATTTAATTGCGGAAGCGTAAACAATTAATAATTAATGAGCAGTAAATTAAGTGCTAAATTGAAAATAAGGGAAAAACTTAAGCTCATAATTTAGGGCATAAGAAAAGGTAACATATGTGGAAATATAAACAACTCAGGTAGAAACATAATACTTAACTAATCACATTTTGCTTATTCATGGAATGCACTAAAGCATTATTTGTGGCCTATCTGAGAAAACATCCATAAACTAGCTTAAACTTATGCCCAAAGATGGGTTCATAAATAATGCATGGCTTAGGATCTAAAATATTTCATTATTGGGCAATAAATTTTGACAATTCATGATTATAAACAACTTTGGTCGAAATACAACCATGAAAAGTCATCACTTAAGTATATTAATGTCCAAAACTTGGTTATAGTCCCAAATCAAAATTCCCTATTGGTTCTATTTTAATTTGAGACAAACTTAATCAGAATAGGCCAGAAAAAAAATTAACTAAATTTGTGCATTCCTCAATTATCATAATTGCATCACTTAGGACAACTAAACATTAACCAAAAGATGTATAAATGATGCATTATAACTAGGCAATTGGCATTAATCATTGCAGTGCATAAGAAGAACAACATTAATCATAAGAAAATGCACTGAAATTAACTAAAGCCCAAAAATTAATCATGAATTTAATCATAACAAGAATGCCCAGGAAATAAATATTAAACAATAATCTCTAATCAAAACTTCCCGTTGGTTCCATTTTGATTAGAGATAATACTCAGAAATAATCCTTATGTGAAAAAATAATTGCCACATCAATTAATTAGCCCAGAAAATTAATCATAACATCAATGCCCATAAATAAATAATTAATAAATGCTTATTACTGTATTAAAACATTACTTATTGCTGAAATTAAATGAAACATACTGAAACAAAAACTAAATGGGCTAAAACAATTAATCTGGCCCAAAAACCGGCCCATCCAAAACCGAAGGCCCAATCGAATATCGGCCCACCGCCACTCCCAAGACCAAGACACGACTTGGCCCAAGAAAGGTCGCCCACCGAGGCGACGGCCCGGTCAAAACGCGACCGAAGCGGCGACCCACGTGGGAGGAGAGGTGGCGGCCCATGTGCGACGCGAAGCGTCGTCCGACCGGCCCGCGCGAGACGCGAAGCGCGGCCTGCATTGGATGCGAGGCGACGCCCGTGCACGAGAAGCGAAGCGGCGCCTGCGCGCAAGAAGCGAAGCGGCGCCCGCCGATCCGGAATGGACGGCTCAGATTGCCCCGGAGACAGAACAAAACGGCGCACACGGCTGAGAAAACCCTAACCCTAATGCCTTTCCTCTTCTCCGCCCCGAAAAACTCGCTACTACGGCGACTCGGCGACCGAGCAAGCGAGCGGGCAAGCGGCGGAGATGGCGCGCGCGCACGGCGAAACTGAGGCCGCGCGTGGTTCCGGCAAAGTGGAACCCCAAACCGAGGCGGGAGATCGGCCGACCCGGTCGGGCGCGAAGACTTGAGTACGGAGCGACGGGAAGACGGCGGCACGCATGGCGCGGCCGAGGGCTACCACGATATCGATGTCGGCGATGACGACGGTCGGGCAAGGTAAGCCCCAAAACCCCCTTAGACATTAGGATTTGCTTGATTGACTTGAGATTTTGGGGAAAACTTTTGGAATTAGGGTTCGGGATTTGGGTACTGAGGTTTGGATCTACTCTTATCCCCTCCTTCTAAAAGCTAATCCGAGCCAAGAACGACAAGAACAAGGCCAAAACCGAGACACTAAAAACTAAAACCGGGCTTAAGGGATCATGATTTAGGCTAGGTGTGCTCTGATACCAAATGTTAGATCTTAGGGTTTACATCATTAGCTAGCCTAAAACAAGATCACCAAAACATAGTGCGAAAATGAATATTAGAAACTAACCCGGTGTAGAAGACGCCATTAGGGTTCTTGGTCGGTTTGAATAGATGAGTGTCGGGGCAGAAGCACCAATGCGCGATGAAGAAGAATAGGTGCACCGTGATCTTCACGGTGATGGTTAGGGCCTTCGGTAGCCTAGCGCCAAAGCCCCTAGATCGGATGGGTATCAAGAGAGGCCAAGCTCAAGAACAACCCTTATTCTTAGTTCTGGTCTCTCTGCTTAATATATGGCGTTGGCTAACGGGACCAAAAACCAATTAATCTCTTTTTATGAGCTCCCGATCAGAGCGCGGTAAAGGAGGAATTAGCCTCATAATTTTCGGATCTGGCAGTTACCTCCCTGAAATTTCGGATCTGACAATTAAACCGAGATCATAACCAACAGTGAAGAGCAGGCCAAAGCAATAGCTCCCGACGCAGAGCAGCAGGACCCATCTCCCGCCCACGCCCCTGCCACCTCCTATCCACCATGGCGGGAGCGGAAGCAGTAGCGCGAGAAGACCATGGTGGGCGATGACGTCGGGGATGACTATCGATCGACGACAACACCTCGACCTCGCCTCCGTTCTATCCCGCATTTCCCACTACTAATCCACCTCGCCGCCGGTCAATCTTGCCTTCGCCGCCGGCGAATCTGAGTACCCTCCCCCCTCCCCCACTTGATCCCGCTTCCATTACCGTAGAATCGACGTGGCACGAAAGAAGGGGGTGGCGTTATGGAGCCATGCCACCTCCTGCCTCACGGCCGGTGCATGCCACCGACTCCTTCCTCGTTGCCAGATTGGGCCACGCCATCTCCTTCCTCATCACCGTTGCCGTGCTCTCCCCCCTCGTCACTGTGTTGTGCGGTCGGTGCAAGAGAATGTGGCTTGTAGTTGCGAACAATTCAGAGATATTGCTGGGAAGCAGCGCATGGACTCTCCGCATGGTCGACAAGTCTGCGCAAGTGAGTAGCGCGAGCGGACGAAGGGAGAACAGACGACCACCATCAACCATATTTTAGACCATAGTTTGAAGTAGTAGAGCTTAGAGTTTATATGCCATGCATGCAACCTGTCTCCCGAGACTTTTCTTTCTTAACGATTATACTTTGTATACAACAAATTTTGTACATCAATCGACTCCGTCTAAATCATACCTTATATTATAAGATTCCCTGGCCTCTGGCCAGTGTCACGTTGCCCACCTCACGGAAAGGGCTCTTCGAAAAATTCAAAATTACGTTTAGATCCTTTAATATGTTTTTTTAATAAAATGGACCCAAAAAATTTAAAATTTTGTTTATGTCCTTCTGCGGGTTACGTTCAGGTCCTCCTGATGTTTTATAAGCAGAACGGACCCCGGAAAAAACGAAATTATGTTTAGGTCCCTCAACAGTTTACGTTCAGCTCTCCTCGACGGTTTTTAACAAAATGGACCCGAAAAAAAAATATGTTCGCGGTTTTGTACAAACAAAAAACACAGATTTCTCGAAGGTTTATAGCAATTCACAGATTCGTCAGCAGGTCCTAGCGACCCATTTTAAAAAATAAAAACATAAAAACCGAAATAAAAAAATAAAAAATACGTCCGCGGTTTTCTCAAAAAAAAATACAGATTCACCGAAGGTTTATAGCAGTTCACATATTTGCCAATGGGCCCTAGCGACAAATTCTTTTTAAGAAACGCCGAAGGTTTATAGCAGCTCACAGATTTGCCGACGGGCCTACCGACAAATTTTTTTAAGAAAAAACAGGATTTTGCATAACGCAGTGTCGCACGACAGAATTTTCCGAATTTCGCACGCCGCAATGTTACGCGCCAAATTTTCGCACGACGCAGCGTAGCGCGTTACCCTGGCTAGTTTAATCTATAACAACAAAAAGGACAGGACGCACCGCAGAGGAAATTTAGACAATAAACGTCACAATGGGTGTAGCTATAGAGGATGCTGAAGTTAGCTAGCGTGATGCGTGGTAGATTAGAACTCCAATTAAAACTCAGCCCCACTGAATACTGGCTAGATGTTTTTTTTTTATGATTAACGTGAGAATTTTTTCAAAATGCTAGTTAGTTTAGGTATTGATTAACGTGAGAATTTTTTTCAAAATGCTAGTTAGTTTAGGTATTGATTGATTGATATAAGAATTTAATATCAAGTGTCCTTTCCCTAGAAAAAACCAGATAGTCATTCCAGTCAAACATCGATGTAAGCAACTAGATAAGTGACCGCGGCATACCACGTCACAACCGCCGCTACCCATACGAACAAATCGAAAAAACGCACGATTGCCGCTCTCTACACGAGCAAATCAAGGAAACATACGAAACGGTTGAAATTATACAAACGTAATTGCTTTTTTTTCGTATTTATCAAGTGAAACGGTTAAAAAGGATATAAATGTATTGAGTTACTACGGCGTGCCACACCGCGATCGCCGCTCCACACGTAGAAAGTAGCAAAAATGATCTAAATGATTTTTTTCCGAAAAAAGACAAAAAAACTAAATGTATTTTTTTTCGAAAAAAGACAAAAAAATAAAAACCTAAACGTAATACTTAAAAAGGCCAAAAGACCTAAACCCGAAAAGAAGACCTAAACGTAACTTTTTTTTCTAAAAATGACCTATACGTAATTTTTTTTTAAAAAAAAGACCTAAACGTAGATTTTTTTTCCCGGCTAAGCTCGAGCCGCGTCAACGACGAGCCGACTCAAACACACGGGAGGCCAGGAACTCTGCCATCTTTAATGAAGGTATGATTTCAGATTGCAATAACGATATCCTTTTGACGACACTTGCATAGTTACTACTATCAGGTAGCAGGCATCACAAACCAGACAACACATGCATAACATGCTGATACTCAGTCCAAGAATACTCTGTTGTCTACATGATAAGGAAAGAAATTGATGAAACACAAAGTGCTGCATAGAAAGGACCACATGAACACACAAGCAACACGGTTCCATTCCGTTACTCTTCCATAAGATTCTCTTCGGTCTGCTCCTGAGAAACTTTAACCTTGACCTTTGTTTCTTGAACTGAAATCTTCTTGGGAAGCATTTGAATATCCTGCTCCAACTCCTTAGCATCCCTCTCCCGTTCCTTGGTCTTACCCTGTTTCTGTCTGTTAAAATATTCGGTACATATGAGGCAAAGAAACTACAATTACAAGAGTAAACAGTCAATGAATCAGAGTACAGCAACCAACCTTTCTGTAATATGTTTCTTCTGCCGGTCATGTCTAATCTTTGTAATAAGCGGGATAGCCTTCAGAGTTTGTTTAGTCAGATTCCGGTCGTAGCGCTCTGGCCTGTTCCTCTTCCTCTCAAACTCGAAGGTGGAGTCCTGGTTGATTTAAAGAATGGATTGTGGTTTACACAGCTAAAATAAAATATGATCTCTACTAACTACTGCCAGGATATAGAAAATAACAAGCTTATTACCTGTGTCATGTCCTTGCCATGCAAGCGCCTGTATGCTTTTGTCCATTTAACCTTACGAGGATTCCTCTTCATCTTGAAGTTTTTATGGCATTTTGACCGGCAAAAGCGAAAGATCTGCCAAAGGAGACAAAAGATCCAGTTACAGGGCACCATCAAAATCCAAATAGATACAGAACTGAAGCTAGAAAAAAGGCCATAAAAATTGCTTCCCAGGCATGAATCACATAAGAATTGCTCTATTTTTCATTAGGTATATGGTAAATTTCTCTGAAACTTTCATACGGTGATGCAACACATATAAACAGAAAAGGCGAAACATAGCAAAGTGTTAACAAATCTAAAGAAAAAGAGAATGTTTGCACATTGACCTGTTTGCTACTAGGTTCTTACTGTTAAGGATATAAATATTGTCTTATATGGACTCTCTATATATAAGTTTTCCTAGTATAGGTATTGCCTTATATAGGCTTTCCTTTTATTCCCACTTGTATAATTATATATATTGACTATTGGCCTTATGATGAATACAACAAGTGCTATTCATAACATGGTATCAGAGCATAGATTCTAAGGTTAAGGTTTATCAGCGTTGCACTAGCACCACCCTAGCCGCCACCTGTTCTTCCGCTGCCCCCTTGAGGAACAATCTCCACTTCTAGGGGCGGTCACGTCGCTCACCGACGGCTCCTCTAAGCCGGTCCGCTCTGTCGTGGCCAACCTCTCAAGGTCCAATTGGCTTTGGATCTAGCCGGATTTGGATCTCTTCATTGTCGCCGGCCTTCAATTTGTCAACCTCGAGCTCGAGGTAGCCGACCGCGTCGAGTTCTTCTAGGTCTGCGCGCCGCTTCTACTCGTGCGACGCGCCATCCGCAACCAACCTCCGGCATCTGCGCCTCAGACACCGTCTCGGCTCCGCTGTCCGCTCGCGTGCCATCGGGCTGCCAACTGCCTCCGCCCGAGGTCGCTCGCGTGCCATCGGCTCTTCTCCGAACACCTCCACTCCAGCGGCCTCTTCCGGTCTGCCGGCCTCTGCTCCAGCTCCGGCTGCGACACTCGCCTTTAGCAGACCGCCTTCTCCTCCGCATGCTTCGACCTCCTCTTCGCGCCTTGCCTGCACGCGCCTCCCGAGCTCCGGTCGTCTCCTTCGACATAAGCCAACGACTGCCTCCGCCAGCGACGCCCCGACCATCGGCCGCCTCCACTCCGGCTCGGCACTCTACATCGACTGCTCCGAGCGGTGCCGGCTGCAAGCCGCCTCGCTCGCGCCAACTGGCCTCCGGTCACTAGCCTCCTGCCGACCGCTACCTTGCCTTGGTTCCGCGCTAGCCGGCCTCTTCTCGCCCGTGACTGAGAAGCACCCGAGACAGCTTTTTTGAGCAGCCAAACTTGAAACAGATTCAAAAGCCGTATTTTAATCCGGTTTGGATCCGGCTCCGGCTCCATCTCAGCTCTTCGACTCCGGCTTTTTCGGCTCTTTGGCTCCGACTCTCAGCTCGTCTTCAGTTCCTTTGTCGGCTTACACCTGCCAACTCGCTTCTCTGGCTCTCGACTCTAGCTTCAGATGGACTCTTTCTTCGACTTGGCTTCTTCATCGCCTCTTTTGTCAGCTCGACTCTTTTGTCGGCTCGGATGGGCTCTTCCATCGACTTTTCTTCTTCATCGGCTCTCGATCAATTCGACTTCACTTCGGCTTTGCTCTCGCGTCATTGCTTCCGTTGCATCCATCCAATTCCTTAGCATCTTGGCTCTTTTATTGGCTCGACTCATTTCGTCAACTCGGCTCGTTCTGTCAGCTTCATCGACTCGGCTCCTTCGTCGGCTTTTCTTCGTCGACTTGGCTTCTTCGCCGATTTTTTTTTCTTCGTCGACTTTCCACCGTCGGCTCTTCTTCGTTGACTCAGCTCCTTCGTCTGTTTTCCACCGTCGGCTCGTTTTTTTCAAGAGTTGGATGCTACGACAACTACTTCAAGAACAGGATTTTGGATTTTTCCTATTTTAGTTTCAACCCTTCCAAATGCAATGCTATTGCATACGCCTTGCATTTGTGTGGGGGTGTTAAGGATATAAATATTGCCTTATATAGACTCTCCATACATAGGTTTTCCTTGTATAAGTTTTCCTAGTATACGTTTAGCCTTATATAGGCTTTCCTTTTATTCCCGCTTGTACAACTATATATATTGGCCATTGGCCTCATGATGAATACAACAAGTGCTATTCATAACACTTAGTACAAGAAATACCATGAAATTCAATAGTCCAATACCTAAACCACATATCAGGCCAAAGAAATAAGGTAAGGACACAGATATTCACATCCTATAAAATGCCGTTCACTTGTTATACTAAACAGAGTAACTAAAGATTTCTCTAGCACAACTTAGTATAAAGTCATGTTAGTCCAGGAAAACGCCAAACAGCACCGCTGTTTTTTATATTTCAATCCATGGTATAAAACAAATTGCCAGAAGTTAAGGGTTATCCATCAAAAATATTAATAACATTGATTTTATAAGTCATAATATTGCATACATCTGACAAATAATCTTTAAAAAGCTACTTTGAAATGAAATCAGTTTCGTTTAATGACCCAAAATAGCATAATGATCTAGATATTGTATTTTCTACCAAAAGACAATTCATATTTAAGCACCCAAGGCAGGACATAGGAAACAAGTGGAAATGTTTACTTAATGAAGTAGACTCCACTTGTATTTTCCTTTTTTAGGTCCATGCTTTACTTTCCACTGGTATGTTGGTGACAATGCAAGACTACCATATCTAATGTTCATTCAAGAAGACAAAATATTCTTGATGAATATAAATTAGAAAAAACTAACTGGCGTGCATGCAATGTTAATATTTTATCATACAGCTCCGCAAATATAAACTAACAAGGAAATATTTAAACTTCTCCTCAAATTCACTGAGCAAACCATTTATAGAGTTATTCATTCTTCCCTGTAGTTGTTTCAAAAAAAAAACCATATATGGACTACTACAGATATGACCACATTTGGTTGTGCCAACTCCAACACATCATCCACAGGCCAAGAGAGAGATCAAATCCATCACGTTCTGAAATCCAATTTGGCCTCCTAGGACAGCACCGACTTCAAATATAAATAACTTTTGCATACGGACTCCGATTTGGGTGATCTTGGATTTGATTTAAAAGCTTACAACGAGATCTTTCCAATGGATCTAATCCTAGCTCCAGATTCATCGTGGATCAGTCGGAATCATCAAAACAATACACTAAAATACTGTTTTGGGCTGTTTCGGACCTTATAAGCGTGTGGGGGCCAAAGCCCAAGTTGTGTGCGCCCCCCTAACTGCATACAACCCTAGGACGTCCCTCTCACGTCCATCCCTCTTATAAACTCAGTAGTCGCCGCTTTAGACACTTAAGTTTTGTTTGATTAGTTTAGCTAGACAGCCACCTTGTCAAGATCCTCAATAGAACCCCACCTTGATTTTGCCTTCCATTCTTATTTGCAATTTTAGATTGCTTTTACTATTGTTCTTGCTTGTTCTTTGGTTGCTTGCAGGAATTGAACCTCGTGTTCAGGTTGATCGTGCCCACGGTAAGATCAATAACACTTCGGAGTTGGTTTAACGATTGCTAAGGTGCATCGTCGTCGTACGTTGTAGTCGAATCGTCAAAGTCGATTCCACCAAATCGATAGTTATCGCTCTCAGCGAAAGATCGGGACACAACTTCATATCACCTAGCAAGGGGTCAAATGCATGGGACTTTGTAGTAGTATGACTATGCATCTTTGCAAAATAAGAAAGCCCACGGATAACTAGAAATTACTTAAACAAATGAAATGTAATACAGAGATGGACAGGAATACGTAGAGCCGAATAATACAGATATGAACAGGATCAGTTTGAAATATGCCAAACAACGTTCTTCTTGATCAACTTATATTCAAACAAGCTGGTAAACTAAGTCCATCTAGTATACTATGAACACCAAGCTATTGTACAACAGAAATGACAGCACTAACAGCAACAAGAAGTATACATGGCAAGATTATGGACTGACTAAACGTCAGGAACAAATGTTAGCTATTTTCACTTTGAACACTTCACATAAAAAATTTACTATGTATAATGTATGTAAAATTTTAATATGCCCATTGTAGCAGCTTGAGCGAGAGCAACATTAGTCTACAAATATAGTGATTTGTAGGGGACACTTAAACATGCGATTTGGAGTAAGAAATTGCCACTCCAACTATAAAACGGAATATAAATATATTGCAAGAAAAACATAGACGGCACAACTAACAATTTTCACATTATTATTTGCGTCCACTTGCTTCACTACTACCACGAATCCGCAACACATACAACGAGGAATATGGCGAAGTCCAAATATACTCCAACAAACGACTAAAACCTGAAACCCACGAGAAATTCCAAGGCAACCAGGCGCGCAAAAGGGCGGGCGCGTTCTGTATGTAACAACAGAAACCTACAGGAAAAGAATGGAAGGAGGGAGGAACCCGCGGACCTTGGCGTCGTTGCGGACGAACTGGATGCCGTGGCCGGGGTAGATGGTGGAGGAGCAGAACCAGCACTTCTCCAACCTCATCGCGCCGCCTACTTGGTTGGCACGACACTACCACCTCCAAATCGGGGGAACACGGAGGCGCTGCACAAGAATCCGCCGATCAGGAACAGGGGGGATCGAACTCGTATGCTAATTTAATCGCGGTTGCAGGGACAGATGAAGGGGGAGGGGGGGGGGGGGTGGACAGGGGGCGAACCCTAGCTGGGGAAGGGGCCGCGATGGGGGACGGCGCCGCGGCGAGTAGGAGAGACGCAGGAGGAAGGGTTTGTCCGGCTGGGCAAGGGTTTACTAGTAGAGGTGCCAAGGGGGTGGTACGGGCTGCCGGCCCTTACATGGGCCTTATGGCCCACGATAAAACTAATCTGTGGGGTGGGACCGTGGTGGGTTAGGGGAAGGGCGGCGCCGTGCCTAGGATTCTAGGAAGACATGAGTCGGCCTAGCAATGGCTCATGTGGCCCATTGCATATTTTTTCCCAAATTTGATCTGGTTCGAACGACAGGGTAGAAATAACCTCATTTTCTACTGTAGAAGCAGCTATCGACGGTAGAAGCAGCGATAGGGACGGAAACATCATGAAAGTTGACCTACCAAGTATATTGGGTTTGTCAAGAACTTGTCATACTGCTCTATTGCATTGCACGACAGTATGTCATTGTCCTTAACAACATAATCACACACTAATTAAAGCAATTACCAATTGTTTCAGTGCCACGATAACACAAATTAAAGCTATAATTAACCATTGTTTCAGGTGCTGAGCTCGGCTGTGCAGCAAGTGTCCCATCAGGCTCATAGTCGGGATCATTTTTACAATTTTATTTAGATAAAGACTAGATATGAAAAAAAAACCAATAAGACCTCGTAAGCCACCCACGGCCGGCAGCGAGGTCACGACTCGAGATGACTCGAGAGATCGGAATTCGAAAGGTGCTCGCTGTGAATGTCACCCACCTAGGCACTAGACTTCTAAGCTAGAAAATCAGTCTCTACTAGTCATGTGCCCGTGCGTTGCAACGAAAACTCAATTTGCGACAAAAAAATTATTTGTAAAGAACACTAACTTTAGTTATGTTTCAATAGTAGGAAAGGCTTGTTCCTCCAAAGAGATTTGACTATTGGGTTAAATCCTCTTCCATCTCAGCCGTTTATGTCAGATCCAACAAATCAATTACTCTGGAGGAGAACGGACTACCGTCACTAACTCCTAATTAGAATTAGTAGAGAGATATCAATCCTTACCATTGAAGGAGGAGAAAGTCATTACCTTCCTCTTGCAGAAAATCATCTTGCTTCTTACACGCAGCCTCTCTCTTATCTTCTTTTCCTGGGTGTGTCTCTACTACCGACCGACCTGTCATCCTGGAGATGAGAGTGTGTACCCTCTAATAGGGGAGTAGATGAAAGCAGAAGGCAGCGTACGCAGGCGAATGGAAACCATGTCTCCCTTGACATCTTCATAATTGGCACGTGATTTGGTTACGTGATTCTTTCCTTTTAATCTATGCATTTCCAGATATGATAAGATAGAATTCCCGTATTATGGGATATGGTGATTATATCCTTCTATCCAAGCATGACATGATGAGAAAATTCTTCTATTTATAAGATATATGAACAACATCCTTCCATAGTAAAGACATGTGAATAGAGATATGCTAAAATAATATTTCTATTCAAAAAAGATATGACAAAATTCTTCCATCTAAGATATGATTAAATCCTCTTCTATCTCAGTTGTTCATGTTAGATCTAACGAATAATATACTCTAGAGGAGAACGGACCGCCACCAACTCCTAATTAGAAGTTGTATAGAAATATCGAAGCACTTAACCAGTTAGTAGATGTGTGGTTTCTGAGGTTGTTTTTGTCACCGTGGACAAGGCGTGGATACAAGCTCAAGCGAGAAGACGGCACGATAGTCAGCAACACTTGGAACATAGAACAGCTACGTCATTTCTTCGCCTAAACTTTGTAAATTAAATTGTTCCATTATGAATGAAAGAATCGATATTCAAAGTTATTCTTTACATAATCTTTTCGATATCTATGTGTCCGAATGCTTCACTCCTACGATTTTAAGACTCTGAGACATGCGTCACAAACCATGCCTCGAGCACGAAACTGACTACTCGGGCGCGATATGTCGAAACCACCCAAACAAAGATGCACATCCAAAATAATCGTACAAAAACAGGAAAACGCTTTTGTATACATTCAATTTACAGGTCTAAAGTCTCTACAATAGACAAAGAGGTGTCCTTGACCTCCTACCAGAGATCGACGGCTCGGTCCTCATCTACGTTGCGGGCGAAGCCTTCCTTAATGGCCTCAAGATCCACTCGGGGATAAAGCGACTTGGTGATCGCCAAAGCCTGGCTAGCACCATTGGACGCCGTTTCCTTCAAGAGATTCTTGAGCATCTCGGGAGCTTCCTTCAGCCGAGAGATGACCTGGTCCCTACTGACTGAGTGGCCTCTCGCCCCCGGAATGAAGCGAACTCAGCAATGACTCGGAGGCATCCTGAAGCTTAGCACAAGACGCCTCGAGGGCTTCGACCCTCTCATTGAAGACAGCGTACTGCGCCCGCGTCTTGAACTTATAGTCTGTGGAACAAAACATTAGAAAAGCGACAATGAAGACAGGGTAAGGCCAAGTCGCCGGAATTACCTTCAAGCTCCTTCTCCAATTTCGTTCTGGAGTCCTCCGTGGCTTTGAGCTGCCCTTGGAGCCTCGCAACGGCGGAATCCCGAGCTGATATGAATAAAAGAGGATCAAGAAGCCGGATGATTAGATAGAAACGCGAAGTGGCCCCGGGAATAGCTACCTCGAAGGGAGCCAACGACGTCCAGTTTCTCCTGGCGCAAAGCCTTCTGCTCCTCTCGCGACACATGGACCTCGGACCGAAGAAATCGCAGCTCAGCCGCATGGCCGGCCTTGATATGCTCCACCCGGCGGATATTCTGGCGCGTCCAATTTCGAGGAGCATCTTAGGAAGTATTCAGCTTTCTTTTCAAAGCGCTCCCCCATTTTCTGTAATCATCACAGGAAAAAATAACTACACGGTGAATGGCGGAAGCAGGAAGACAGCAAGTGTAGAGGAGTGCTTACCCGGGCCGCGCTCGCGCAAGCCGCAGTGTGATCGTAAAAGCTATTCATCTCCTTCTCCTCCTCCACCGGATCATCCAAGAGCCTCACGCCTTCCTCCTCATCAACCCACGCAGCTTGCATTATGAGCCAGGGGCGAGCGGGGGTCGACGGAACTCGGAGGATCTCCTCGATCTCGGGGGACAGTCGGGAAATCGGCTCCGGAGCAGCAGGGTTCGATTCCGAGGCCAGAGGAGTCGGAGACGGCGCCAGGGGCCCGGGGGCCATTTCGGTGTCCCCGGACGTGGCCTCCACGCCCGAAGCGCAAAGCTCCAGAGGTTCAACCTCCACGGGGGCCCCAAACGGCGACCCGATAGGAATATCAAGCGAAGGATCCCTACGAGAAGAACTGTCAGCGAGCTATCGGAACGAGTCGAATAAAAGTCGACAGGGTAACCAACTTGTCGGACTTCCTCATTTTCATCGGAGGCTTCTTTCGAGCAGCCGAGCTGCTCCCAGAAGGACCCCTCGGCACCCGGGGCTCCTCCCGAACGCTTGAGTCCTTTGGCGATGGACTCGACAGAGCCGCAGGCTTGTGGGGGGGAAGCCGAAGGAGCTGGGGCTCGCACCGAAGGGTTCCGGATCTTGGGACCACACCGGGGCCGGGCTTCACGGTCTTTGGTCGCTGCCTTTTTCCCTTTTTGGCAGTAGGATCTCCCGCGGGAGAGCTCGCTCGCCGCTTCGTAGGACCACCCACGTGAACGGGCATCTCCGGAAGAGGCGCATCACTGAAGAAGGCAACGCGGTCCTGTGAAGGAAGACTAAGGGTTAAAAGACACTCAGAGACAAAGATAAAAATCTCTCAAATTAGCTCACCTCAGGAGGGGGCGTGAAGCGGTGAAAGACTTCGGGAATCTTGCGGAGGACATGTCGACGCTCAGGATGAAGAATTCGCCGACCCGAGTGAATATTTTCTCCCTAGACAGCTCATCGGGCCGTTCACGGGTCGGGTCATCTTTCCCTTCGTACGCGAATCCCAGGTGAACTCGCTCTTTCAGGGGCTGTATCCGACGAGCAACAAAGTGCAGAGCCAGACCTACCCCCGTGAGACCGCCTTCCTTCAGCTTTTCAATTAGTGCCGAAGGTCATGCACCTGATCCATGTCGGCAGAGTTAGGGGTGGATATCCAAGAAAGAGATGCCTTAGGACGGCGCCCGCCAAAGGAAGGAAGGGCAGGATTGGGGTTGGCGCAATAGAACCACTCATGATGCCAGCCCTTGTTGGAGGTTTTGAAAGGAATTGCGAAGTAATTTTTCTTCAGCCCCTCACGCAGCTGGAATCCGGCTCCCCCAACGACCTTGGGGTCGCTCTTGGAGGGATAAGGTTTCAGGAGGTAAAAATGGCGAAAGAGATCAAAATAGAGGCTAATGCCTAGGAAGGCCTCACAGAGATGAACGAAAAGGGAAATCTACAGGATTGGATTGGGATTCAAGTTCACCAATTCAATCTCATAGAAAAAGAGGAGGCCGCGAAAGAAAGCGCAGGCGGGAAGGCCCAGCCCACGCTGGAAGAAAGATTCAAAGACCACTACCTCTTCAGGGCGAGGAGTGGGGACGGACTCACCGGCAGCCGGCCGAGCGGAGACCAAGGCCAAGTCAGGGAGAACCCCATCATCCACCATAGACTGTAGTTTCTCCTCCGTTGTGGTCAAAGTCGTCCAATCTTGGGGCAAAGGCGGCGAGGAAGAAGGAGAAGACATCTTCGAAAAAAAGATCTACGGCGGCGCAAAAAATGCGAGGAACCCTAGCGGTGGAGAAGTCAAAGAAACAGGGAAGCAGAAGAGAGCAAGAATGCGCGCTAAAGGGATGAACCGTCGGGCAGCGCCTGGTTTGACCTTTAAAAGGGGGGAAAATCAGGTTTTCACTGAACCAGCGGGAAAAAAGGATTGCAAAACGTCTTGTCCCTCTCAATTCCCCATAAATGATTTGCAGGACAGACGTTATGACTCACAGAGGTAGGCGCGGCTTGACCAAGTCATGTTTGGGACACGTCGCTCCCCACGATGGGATGTTTTTACCACTTACCGTGTTAAGCGGGACGTGGGTACTCTCCAACTTGGATAGAAAATATAACTTCTCGTGATATGCCCCACAATGGGTCGTTAGGTGGTTACCGCATGACGAAATCATATATCATGGGTCGAGCCTGAACGGGCACAAATCCAATGGTATGCCCCATGAGGGTCGGAAAGCTGTGCGTCGTAATAAATGAGTACGGATACCACTCGGATGGAACCTTGATACATCCCAAGTTGGACCAAAGCTGTATCCTACACCTGTCGGATATGGGTATCACTCGGCCAAGAGCCACGTAAGCATGACACGCTCCAAGTCGAGCCTAAGCTATGTCCTAATGATATGGGTATCACTTGGCCATGAGCCAAGAAAACCTTGATATGTCCCAAGACGGACCAAAGCTGTATCCTACAATAGTCGGGTACAGGTATCACTCGGCCGTGAGCCAGGAAAAATTCGGTACGCTCCAAGGGGGCTAACTCGGTATCCCGCACCAGTCGGATATGGGTGCAACTCGGCCAAGAGCCATGTAAATCCTGATACGCTCCAAGGGGGCTAACTCCGTATTCCGCACCAGTCGGATATGGATATCACTCGGTCAAGAGTCGCTCAAGTTTAAATGTGGTGTATTTCACGTCAAGCCCAAGCTACACTCTACGACAGATGGACACGGACATCGCCAAATTGAATAGCCATGCAAGCTTCGGTGAGCCTCAAGCTAAGTATAAATTACGTCAAGCGACAGTCATGGACACACTTTAAAAAGGTACTTTTTTATTATTAATTTCCTGGGCATTATGCCCAGGAAAGGATCCTATTACATTGGCAGGAGCCTTAGACTTCCTCACGGTGCACACGGCCGAGCGCCGCCACAAGCGCCTCCCTTGCCTTATAAAGGGCAGGGAAGATCTCGAGGAAGGCGTCGACGGCGGCGCGGTCGTGCTCCACCGCCCTCTCCTCGGCCAGCTCCTCCATCGCACGGTCGAAGTCCTCCCAAAGCTCGGTGTGCTCGGGGTCCTGCTCCACTGCGTAGTCGCTCCACTTCAGCATGACGAAGATAGAAACTTGCGGCAAGAAAACGGAAGACAAAATACGAAGGAATACATTCTACAAGCACCGGTTCGCCTTTTATAGCCAAGACAGCAAAGATGAAGTAAATGCGTCAGGAGCCGAAGAGATTTGGAGTTAATATAGTTTCAGAAGCCAAGGAGTTTTTCAGCAAACGAGTAGACACAGAAAATCAAGGCGACCTCGAAGATTGTCCGGTGATTATCCACAAAGAGAAGTAAAACTTCGGGCGGAAAAAATATCCAATCTACATTTGAAATACGAGCAAAGGTCCGCAAGGCAGCTCGCAACAAGCCTGCCCGATAGAAGATTATGTTCATTTGAAGCGAAAATTAAGGGTTATATTTGAGTCCTTCATAATTTGCTCACTATAAGAAGAAGCCTCCCAACCGAATGAAAGAACCAGTCGGAAGCTCAAACAAGAAGTCAGGGACAGCAACTCAAGCAGAAATTTAATTGGAAACATAGCGATCGGATCATGAAGCACTCGGGCTCTTGTGGAATATATATAACCGGTATCTCCGTGATTGACCCGAGGCGTCAGGGGATAAGCCCAAGAGGAAGGCCCAGGATGATATCCCCGCACTGTGCCTTGTTGCCATCGTGGGTACATCCATAGATAGTTGAACATATATTTGGATGTAAAGATATTGTTGCAATCCAAGTCGTTTATAAGGAAGGTAAAGATGTAAGCTCTATCCTCAGAATCGACTAGAATCTAGTAACCGATCGGGATCTTCTAAGCGATCGAACTCGTAAGTCGCACCACCCCAAAGTATATAAGGAGAGGCGGGCATCAACATAGGCATCAAGCCCTAGAGCATAGAACACCTCATATCGCCCAGAGCACATTGCGCCTTGAGCAACCCCAGATCCGGATACACAGCAATATAATCCCAGCGCACATGACTAGGGTATTATCTCCTCCGTGAGAGCCTGAACCTGTATAATCCCTTGTCTTGTGTGACCATCGAGTTTGAGATCTAGCACCTACCCCATAATTTCATTGCCGACTACAAAAGTCGACAGGATGCAAGATTTGATTCAAGAGCTCACATTGGGGAAAGACAGGACAACATGAATTCTCCTCCAAGAATGCGTGAAGTTGGAAGGCAAGATTTGGAGAATGATATACAAGATCAAGAAGAGAACACTATGTACTCTTGCCAAAGAATGGAAGACATTGGAAGGAGTGTAGAGAATGAACTTCAAAATCTCCATGCTGAGTAGTTGGATGTTGAAGATAATGAACAAATCAACAAGAACGAGCAGGTGATGATTATCCAAATTCAAGAACTGAAAGTGCTGGAGCACAAAGAGGAAGACCCAAGAAACAAAAGGGTACATCGGCACCACACATTGAAAAAACAATGGCTGCTTATTTTGAATTCAGAAAAGAACATGCTAGCATGAAGGAGCAAGCTTCAAAGCAAGGAAATGAGTACTCAATTTCAAGATGCTTTGAAGTGTTACATGCGATGGATGATGTGTCCGATGAGATCAAGATCTATGCCTCCGATGTTTTCAAGGATGCAATAAACCGTGAGATCTTTCTATGCTATGAGCCAAGACTTCGTGGTTTGTGGTTGAAGAAGGAAGTAAACAAGCTTGAAAATTGACTCCTTGTAAGTCCTCCTATTTTGGCCTTAGGATTTGTTGATTCTATTTCATCATGTGCAGCTCACTATATTGATTTGTTAATTTTGTTTCGTTATGTGTATTGCCTGTTTATTTGTTATTTGCATTCAATTGGACTTTACTACTCACATAACTCATCTTTTTACGTTTCCCATTTGTTTGCAGGCCTATATTGATTCATGGGGCATTGACAAGGAAAGGGTTCTACAAGGTCGGACGACAGTGGAAGTATGATCATTTGACTGATCATGTTCTGTACTCATCACTTTGAGAGGATGACCAAGCTTGTCTGGTTGTTGATTTCCACTTGTTTCGTATATTTTGTGTCTTGATCTTGTGTGCTAGTTTGATATTACCGCTCTTCTTGACATAAGGTTGTGTTGGAGAAACTATGAGCGGATAACTGGTTAGGAATGAATTCATTCATTCGTTGATCTTAAGTTACCAAATTGCACTACATTTTATTGCATTGACTGTCAAATACTTGAACATGGAAAAAAAGTTCTGTTTCCCAACTAATAGCTATCACAATATGCCTTTGGTAGATTCATTACACATTGTGAATCCACTTGTTCTCGAAACTCTCCATTGCTATCTACCTACAATCAATTTTGATGTACTTGCACTCCTCATCTACAAAAGGTACTGAGATTTGTCATTGCTCCCCTGTTTATACTTGGAGTGGGAAGTAGGAACTACTCTGGATTTACTTCCTTCTGTTTTTTGGTCTTGAATAAAAAAAATTTCAACCTGTATATCTTTTCATGTGTAGTCATGATTCTGTTATGATAATTTAGGATGGGTGTCTGATGAAACTATTTCTGTTATATTTCTGTATGTTAATAAGTTTCAATTTATTCTTATGGGAAGATCATCATGCTTATGTGTTTCTTTGTTTCATGTACATGTATAATGAGTTTGTGATTGTGATGTGCTTGCATTTCAGGTTAGTATGCTGCTGCAAACATGTAGTTCTTGCATTTATCAACTGAGGAGTTGAAGTTCATATTGGCTGAATACGTTTACCAACTGAGGAGCTGAAGTTTAAACATGTAGTTCTTGCATTTATCAACTGAAGTTCATATTGGCTCAATACGTTTTTCAGTAGAACATTTTGTTATGTACATGGTTCATGTGTGCTTGTATCGAAGGATTTACAGTTATGCTCTGCTTATTCAATCGCTCAACTGTGTGATTTTCATGACTTGTTATGTACTTGGTTCATGTGTGATTTTCTTGACAAGCAACTGTGTTATACTCTGCTTATTCAATCGAATGTGCGAGAGTAACGAGGTGTGATTTCATGATGAGCAATGAGATGTTTTCATGTACCTGCCAAATGTGATATGCTCTAATTAGCCTATAAAGTAAGCAACCAGATGTTTTCCAAATGTGCAGTAGTGAATATTTACAATGGGAATGCCAAATGTGCAGTAGTGAATATTTACAATAGGAATACCCAAACAAAATTCAAAGTTTTTTTACAAGGGAAAATAAATCCAGATGTATTCAAGTGGTTTTCTTTGTGCCCACAAATATACAAGTGTAAGATATTTACACTTGTAAAATATTTGAAGGCTTCCAAGCAGGCCCTAAGTATCCACTTTGCCACCACTTACGTCAGGCCCAAGTGCTTCCTCCACTATTTCTTGCATCCTTTCAAGCTCGTAGGTCAGGGATGTTGAATTTTTTACTGTTTTAGCTCTTTTGAAATGTGTTTTTACAAAAATAGGCTCTGTCGCGAAAGAATAGCAAAAATAGCCCTGTCTCTGCGAAGGCTGTGCCTCCCGAGCGTTGCATTCACCCAGCCCCACGCGAAGCAGCGCCTGCCGAGCGCTGCTTAAACCGAGTCACCGAAGCTGGGCCTCCAATCGCTGCCTCAGCCGGTCCCACATAGCGAGAGAAGCGGCGGGAGGCGCCAGACTGTGAGGAGCAGTGCTCGACACACAGACCGTGGGCCCAAGGCTAGGTGGCGCTGAGTGAATTTTTTACTATTTTGGCTCATCTAAACAACATTTTTGCTCAAATAGCCACTAGCATCCATTTTTCGCGAAAATGGCCCCATAGTACTGTACAAAATTATTTATTAGTTACTTTTTCGAAAAAAATTAGATATTCATTGTTCTTCATTCTCTGTCGGTGTGCGACAAATTTGATGACAAATCATAGTAAAACATTGAATAAAACCCGACATTGAGATTACAAAGTGCAGTAAGTATAACAACTACAATAGCATGGCATGTGAACTACATACATGCCTTAAGGAATTCATAAAACTGGGATACAATATAGATACATGCCTCTGGTGAAGGACTAAGTCAAGAAACTGTACATTCTATGGCCATGGTTGTTGGAATAGGGATTCAAGTGGAGGATAGTCATATATTGGTTGATAACGGGGTATATTGTTTGGATACCTCATAGGACTCAATGTAATATCATCTTCCTCATCGTCAGGATTCGGAGGACTCTGAAGATGCAAGGTTCATGGCCTAGGTGGCATGAAGTCATCGTCATCGCCAATTGTACGGTTAGGAGGTACCACTCCTTCAGTGCTGGTTGGACGTCCTCTTGCATTGTTGCTTGAACGGCCTGTTGCAGTATTGCTTGAACGGCTAGTTCTAATAGTGTTTGAACGTCGAGGTCTAGATGACATGAAATCATCATCATCATCGTCATCTCCATGGTTAGGGGCAAGCCCTCCTTCCGTGGTGGTTGAACGTCCTCTTGCAATGTTGCTTGAACGGCCTGTTGCAGTAGTGCTTGAACGGCCAGTTCTGATAGTGTTTGAACGTCGAGGTCGCGGTGACATGAAATCATCATCATCATCGTCATCGCCATGGTTAGGGGCAAGCTCTCCTTCTATGGTAGTTGAACGTCCTCTTGAACTTGATGCTGCAACAGTGATGGGTGGACCTCTACCCCTCCGGTTAGATCCTCTTCTACGTCTTTTGCGCGAACTAGGCATGACACCTCGCTAAAGAGCACAAACATCGCTACGAATTTTGGGATATCTTTGTTCAGCAACTCTTCATCCTCCGGGAATGACTATCACACAAGACGAGCATACGAAGTAGTGAACTTATGGATAATGCTAAAAAGATTAGTAGGGTCAACAAATATGAAATAACTAACCTTAATATGCTCTGCATACTAATCGGACAGCATCAGTACCCTATAAGATCTCATAGAGAAACCTGTAGCAGTAGGGTGGTTGGCTAGTTCGCATACCGTGAAATACCTTTGACACCACCATTGCAAGTGCGCCTTGAGGTCGTCGGAGGTCACAAGGTTCAGGCTATTATCACATTATGCCTCGGTAATGTCGGACACTACTCTTGCAATTTGGACACCACTTTATTTAGGTTCTCCTCCTTGAATGGATTATCCTTCCCACTACGTGTAACCTTCAACGTGTAATGAATGGCTACGGTGCTCATATTTGGTGACCACGGAATGCTCTGCTTGAGGATGCAGCCATGGTGAAGTGTGAGTGGGAGTTGTGGATGTGTGCCTGCGGTTTGGCCTTTTATAGACTCGAAAGGGTAATCTATGGGCTACGTGTTGGAAGGTAAGATTAAAACATACGGACGGATAGCAAAACGCTGGAGTGTGTAGTCAAGTCGGGCTGAAAAAGCAGTCATGCATGCTAGGTGTCAGTACTGACAAAGTGTACTATACAATAAGTGGTCAATTCAGAGTTAAAAGTAGGCAGTGAGTGGTTACTTCGGAGTATGCAGTCTGCAGTTCATGTGTACTAAGTGTATCGAAGAGAATTTTTACTATTGACCCTTAGAAGAAGATAATATCAATTAATGACAGTGTGTGGTCAAATCGGCCTAACAAAGCTACAGGTTATGTGATGTTTCTTGAATTACGGATACTTTAGTTAAAGTCTTCCAAACTCGTTTTTATATAATACGGCCACGGTAACATTATCATTTAGGGTGTTTACGCTAACGGATTTTACATGATAAGCAAGTTGTAATTTGGATATTTTTCTATAATTTGGTTGTCCATATACTGAAGTATGTTTCTGGACCAATTCCCCTAAAATTTGTATTTAGACGAGTTGTTTTACGAGCCGTCAGAAAGGCTTAAGTGTTATGAAATATGTCCAGTTTGTGGTCATTTAGGGTATTTGTTGTGACAACATTTATATGCAAAGCAGGTAACAAATAAAATATTTTGCAAATTATGGTAGTATAGATATTAGAGAATGTTTCTAAGCTATTCCCTAACTATTTTGCATTTAGACACGATATTTTACGGGCTACTGAAAAGGCTTATATGACCATGAACAAGATGCCACGAGTAGTGAAATCTGGCTGAAAAAGCTGAAAGTGATGGTAACTAATCGACTTATACATCAGTTAACCAAGCAAAAGATGATATCTGAAAACCTCTTCGAAAGACATCCATGACCAACTATGTCTCCTCTGTAGGAAACAAACTACTTCATAAGAATAGCGAACAGTACAACAAGGATAGACACACAAACAATCTTCTCCAACCACTTGACATTATCTAAAATGCGGTCCATCTTGAACATTAGCATGTTCAGGATCTGCTCGAGCATAGGGTCCATCCTCTCCTCCATAGAAGGATGCATCCTCTGTGGTACTATGGTTGTAGGACGCTCCACCGAGGTGTCCATGGTGTCCGCCCACTGGAAATATTGGCATCCTGCAGCCTACGTGATAAGGTTAACATGCTTTTAGGCCATGCAAAGAAATGAGATCTCTCCAAAGAACTACATAACTCCAACAGAAAAAGGAAGCAAACTAACTTTATACTTACGAAGAAAAAAAGGCATTTGTAGAACACCCGGCAGTTATTTCCCTCATTGTGGGAGTAGAACACATTAGCTTGCACACGGTAATTAGGACAATCAACTTGCCTTGCAGTGGCAAGCGCATGAGCCCTCCGATTTCCTGAGGTCGCCATTTAAGACATGTCCTTTGGAGGCAAGGAATGGGATGAGGATATGTGGAAGCGGGGCTGGTATGAAGGCCTATTAATAGAAGCAGTGCATACATTCGACGGGACTTTCTTCCTATTAGGTTCTTCAGACCTCATATTGAAATGAGGTGTGATCGTCAAACTGGTGATGTTTTTGAAGTGCTTGATGGTTTGATGTTCGAGTATGGTTTCCTGTATAAAAGGGTTGCTCTTAGTTATTTGATTTTCTAGGGGATACAACCAACGGAGACTGAGCTTCTCAAGTTCTCTTCTAGTCCAAGCAATAGAAGTTCTGCCGATAACTTGTCACTGCGAAAGGTGATTGATGCTTTCTTTTTTGACAACTCAGTCTGACAAAGTTGCTACCTATGACTTGTCTAATCGGTCTGACAAAGCTACACGCCCGTGAGTTGTCTAATCGCTCTGAAAAAGCTGGAGCACAAGAGTTGTCAATTCAGTCTAAGAAAGCAACAAGCATCGTTCATGCATGGGAAGAATTTGTACATGTTGGATCTGAAATTTCAAGTTATTGGCTGTTACTACATGGTTATGTGATGTTTCTTGCATTACAGATACTTTAGTTAAAGACTTCCAAACTCGTTTTCATATAATACGGCCACAGTAACATTATCATTTAGGGTGTTTGCGCAAACGGATTTTACATGATAAGCAAGTTGTAATTTAGATATTTTTCTATAATTTGGTTGTCCATATACTGAAGTATGTTTCTGGACCAATTCCCTCAAAATTTGTGTTTAGACGAGTTGTTTTACGAGCCGAAAAGGCTTAAGTGTTATCAAATCTGTGCAGTTTGTGGTCATATAGGGTATTTGTTGTGACAAATTTATATTCAAAGCAGGTTACAAATAAAATATTTTTACAGATTACGATAATATAGATATCAGAGAATGTTTCTGAGCTATTCTCTCACTATTTTGCATTTAGGCCTGATATTTTATGGGCTGCCAAAAGGCTTATATGACCATGCTATTTGCGTGATTACGGTCTAGTTTTCTTTTTGCGTTTGCGACCGCACCGTATGGGACAATCTAACCATTTTTAGGCACAAGTAGGGGATACCCCTAAGAGTGTTTTAATGTTAGTTCCACAATATCTTGCATTTATTTGTGTTGTTATTCATATACAAGATCATTAAGGCTTAATAGGGAATTTCAGCGAATCAAAACAAAAAATCCAGAGACAAATCCAAATGAGAATTCCAAAATGCAACAAAGATCAAAATATGTCACTTTATTATTTGCTTAGATTTGGGATGTTACACATACGAACTTCATTACAACAATACAACCGGCACGCGTCCTAGAAACCTCAACTCTGATTCGGCCGCCGCTTTCTTGTACGGCGGACTTGGTCTTATGGGTATGTAAAACTGTCAAGTGAGTGCATTGTGCTGCGCAAGTCATACTGTGTATCCTGTGTTGCGCGACGGGCGTCATCAAGCTAGCTGGGTCCTAAGTGATGTGCTCCCAACATGTCAATCACCCACCCAGGAGGCTAAATTGGTATGTACTGTTAGTGTTGTGACCAAAAGTGAGTGCAACCAATAACTTACAACACACAAAACACTCACGAAGCCGGCCGCAGGGTCGTGGAGTCTTGTGCCCACTGGGAGAACTCGTCCCTAGAAACCTGTGAACACGTAGTGTTAGCACGGCTCCACTCTAGTAATCACTTCAACTGGACATACATACCTGCCACGGTGCACGCACAGATGATGATCCTGCACCATAATCATGTGTGGAGTACGGGGTGTAGGTATGGCCGGACCAAGTCTGCTGAGGTGGGTGCTGCGGTAAGTGTGCCGACGGGAATATACCCCAAGCCAAACTTCCTGGTGGCAAGTCCTGATCAGGGGTGTCCACGTCGGTGTGTCTGTAGACCTCACCAACTATACTTGTCGGCTGTGGAAGGAGAGTTCGATCCCAGCGCTCGTCTTGCAGAAGAACATGATACGAACGGAAATGTTAGGCACGTCAGATAAAGATATGTTACATAGCATGTAATAACTTCAACAAAAGAGAACGTACTTGACGTGGTGCCTACGTGGATGACGTGCCTGCACCGAAACCGTGCATGTCGTGGGGGTGTACATCTGCCCGAATCCGAAATCCTGCGGTAAATGTACCGGCACGGATGTACCCTGCCCAGAACTTGTAGGAGGCAAGTCTTGAGCGGGCGAGTTCGGGTTCGAGTCTGTGTTCACCTCGGCAGCTGTACATATGGGCGACGATGCGGGTGATTCATCGTGGTGCCCAGATGACGATGGCAGGAGAGAGCGATCCCTGCGTGCACGCTGCAAAAGAACATGGCATGGCCAACAAAATTACATTGTGTAAGTACTACGAAGTGTTCGAATGAAATATATATGTCATACCTGCGTATCATGGAGGCCAGGCTGAGCTAAAGACGAGCGAGTGAAGCTCGATCGTCTGCTGGCCGCCCTCGGTACCGACGACCTAGGAGAGAGGGGTTGTGCACCTCCGCGAGAACCTGGTACGGTGATGGCCGCAATAAATAGTCTTGGCAATGCCCTTCGCATCATCTACGAGGGATCGTATTACCCCAAGGAGGCCAGTCTGACTGATGCGCTTCTCATGTCGTAGTGCATAGGAACCCTGAATGATGATACGGTTCGCACGGTCGAACTGCACGGCCAACACGAGAAGTTGGTTAAACGTGAATAAAAATATGAGTGAAACGTATGTTATGCTCATACCGTGTCGTCTTGTTATGATGCGCGGTGCAGAGGGTGGCCGAGGCCCAACCGGTCAGCGTGCGTGACCTCCTCGGGCCTCAGAGGAGTAGGTCCCGTAAGCCTAGCATGCGTACGTGGCACGTACCACTCCAAGTACGCGACGTAGGACTCCAAGTCGTATGGTCGATCCTTTGCCACTACCTGCTCTGTGACAAACTGCTCCCACGCAGTGGTAACATGGTAACTATGTCCCACGCAATGAAAGAAATTCACAAGTTACGGATTCGAATTACATACAGTACTCTAGTAGAATAGCGTAGAATCGAACAATACGAATGCACTTACCTATGCACTTTTTGTGGCACTGGTGGGCCAACTAGAGGGGGATTTCCTGATGAAGTCCGAACTGGCGCATCACTCGACCTGGGCAATGCAGCTCTACCATGTGACAGAACAACAGGTGGCATGTCGTCAGCCAGTAGTGCATATCCTGGCCACATTGCTCTGATAATCCATGCGGCACCGTAGTTAGCAAGAAATGCACTGTTCATGGTTGCCATATAATATCGTCCTCGTGTAGGGTCTCGAAGTAGTTATGAAACTCTACGTACACTCAACGAGGCCTCTCCCTAGCCCATGCCAAAAGGCTGGCCGTCCACCACATGCCTATGGTAGGCCCGTTGATCGGGTCCCCACCATCACTGTAGAAACAAGGCTGGAAGGAATACGGGTGAATGGGCTCCTTGAAGTACGCTGCTCGACAGAAAAGTGCTCCCAGGACCATATCTGAAGGAGAGAGTAGCATACTACAAGCACGGGCTCATCTCCTGTTGTCTTCAGGCATTCATTGCATAATCCCTTGTATGTAGCATAGAGCACAACCGATCTAAAGCTAAACTACGGCACGTCATCCACCTGGGCATCAGCCAATGCCTCAGCGATGTGGATGAAGCTCAGGTACACGCAGTCTCCCTGCGTAGAAGGGAATAATACCCACTCGAACAAAAATAGCAGGTACGCCACAAGGTGACAATTCACACATACTCTGGCGCATCAGGGGGACATCACACGTAGCGACGAAGCCAGGACTGTGGAATTCCTCGACTGTTCTCTGGGACCAGATGACCAAACATGTCCTGCAACTTGACCCTCCAATCAGGCCATTTTGGTGGTGGAACTATCGGCCTGCCTCTAATAGGCAAACTGGTAATGAGAGCAACGTCCTGCAGGGTGACAATCATCTCCCCCAGTGGAAGTGGAACGTGTGGGTGTCCGGCCTCCAACGATCGACGAGCGCGGACAGTAGAGCCCCGTCCAAAGAGAAGCAACGCCCAGTGTCCATCATCCGTGCCAACGGCAATAGACCTGCCCACCGTAGAACAGGCACGTACCGCCCATCCAAGGGCCAGTGGTCCTTCGAACCCTCCTTCGGAACCCTGAGAACGAATGGTCGTGGATCGTCCGTCCCCTGTCAACCAGCCCCTGTTACGATGCTTTCCATCATATGATGGGTCAAGCAGACTCTCGGCGTGTTCGGCCATATCATGCAAGAAGACAAAAAAACAAGATGGAATGAAGAGTTACATTAGCAAATAACACCAAACCACATAACAGGACAGTACATAACATGAAAGTACATGACATTGTATAATATGACATTACATAACATGATATTACATAATATGAAAGTACATGACATTACATAATATGACATTACATAACGTGACATTACATGCTGCTACTGCAATCACATGTCAAAGTACATTGTCCGATGTTCCTATGGATAGTTAGAAGAGCCTGCCCTAGTCGGGCAGTTCTTCATTGTATGGCCCACTCCCCTGCACATTGGCACCTCCGTGGAGCTGGTGAATCTCCACGCTGACTTGCGTCCATGTCGTTATGGATTCATCGCGACTGCCACAGTCCATGCCCAGTCCTCTTTAGACTGTCATTTTGAAACCAAGTCACCTAGCCCGACCACAACTCCCTGTAATGCATGTCCAGGCCGTAGGAGTTGAACCCCGAACTCCATGTCCCGAACAGATGGTCAGTGCTGAAGTACTCAAAGATGTACGCTGCAGATGACTGACGGAGAACCGCGCACACCACATATACATGGGAGCACGGTTTGTGCAACAGTTTCAGCTTGTTGCAGGTGCATGTCGCTACATCACGTATTGTGCACACTTGTTTATGGTAGCCCCTGCAATGGCCATCGACGAACTTCTCCCGTAGACGTACTTTGAACTTCAACCAAACTCCATCCATGGTGTGCGCAACGTGCGACCGAGCCTTCTCTATTTTTTTCTCCATGTATGCATGCATACGTTCGGAGAACTGCTTTCCCTCATCCAGGTGCCTCCTAGCGTTCATTCCTCTATTGACGAAATATCCAATGGTTCTATTCCAGGTCTCCTCCACGATAGCACTGATTGGGAGGGATCGGACCCCCTTCAGAACACCGTTGTAAACCTTCGACATATTGGTCGTCATTATACCATACCTTGCGCCGTCGGTGTCATGGAGCAGGGACCACTTCTCCAGCTCTGGAGCATGTAGTTGCACCCATTGTGAGAAGTTATTGATCTGGCCCTCTACTGGCTCCGTTGTGTTCTTGCATGTCTCCTCATCCAACACTCTCCATATTGCCTCAAACTTCTGTCTCTGGTTCTACAAGTAGAGCCTCTTAAATGTCTTCAAGATTTCCTAACTGCGGAACCGCCTATGCAGGTTCGCGGCAAGATGCCTCATGCATCATCGATTGACAACGTCATTCCACTGGTACGGTAGCTGTGTACCTCCTTGCATGGTGCTGATGGTGGACATTAACCCAGCATGCTTTTCTGTGATGAGGCACACCTTCGGGCGGTCCTGGACAACTGCCTGCTTGACATTTGCTAGAAACCACAACCAACTCTTCGTGTTCTCGCTTTCGATGATCGCATAGGCCACCGGGAGTAGTTGGTTGTTGGCATCTGTGGCAACCCCCATCAGTATGGTGCCCTTGTATTTGCCAGACAGGAATGTGCCGTCCATGGTCAGCACTGGCCGACAGTACTTGAAGCCCTGAATGGCAGGTCCGAACGTCCAAAACACACGGTCAAAGATAGAACAGTTTTGACCCTTCGTAGGGTGGGGGTCTGTCCATCTTGTTGATGTAGGTCCCCTAATTGGCTTCAGCAATCTGGTGAAGCATCCGTGGAACAAGGTTGTACGCCTCTTCATACGAGCCGTACATCATCTCTATGATTTTGTTCTTCGCCCGCCACACCTTGCCGTAGCTTACAGGATATCCCACTATGTTAACCACATCAGTCATCAGTAGCTTCGGTGAAACGGTCACGTCCGCCGTGACCAAGTGAGAAATCAGGCTGGCCATATATGAGGACGTCATATTTCTGTTCTTCTGAAGTGGCTCATCAAGCACACAGGTGTGATCCGTCCGGACCGTTATCCTGAAGTCTGAACTGGTACCCTTTAATTTCTGCGCACGGATCTTGCCGGGACAGTTAGGATCCAGGCACTTCACAACGTATGTATCCGGGTTGGACCTGTACACTCGGTACGTGCAGCTAATGTTCACCGCATATCTCGCAATTGCCTGTTGGGCGGCACTCTTCGTAAAGAACCGTTGCCTTACCAGTAGAGTGTCCTGATCGAACGCCCAACCATGGCGCCTTCGTCTGGCAACACGAGGGAAGACATCGCCAGATCATCCAGTCGTGAAGACACGTACTCCACATCAGTGGACACAATGCCACCGACGGGAGTTGCATTGTCACTCTACTACTATCTGTGCCGACGTCCTCATCTTCATCGGACGTTGCTACGCCCTCCATGGCTTCTAGGTCCTCGTGGCAGTCAATGCGAGTGGACCACTATTGCCCAATATCTTCGTTTGCCAGAAATTCATCCACAGCACCGTCTTCCCTGATGCCCCAGAGGATGCTTCGACGGTAGCGCCGCCGCCACCACGAGGACTTGATGTTTCTCCTCTGTCTAGGAAGCGCACATACACCATTAGACGACGGTGTATCATCACCAGAGGGTTCATCACAATTTGCATGTATTCCCCCCACTGTGCGCTTCCCGCGATCTTGCATAGCGTCCACATATAGTCCGTCGAACATCCCACAACTCTGGCATGTACGGCCTCAATGACAAGCTTCTTTCGGGAGGTATGCTCATCAAATGCGCTCCACACGCATCTCTGGAGCTCGACTAGGTCCATCTCCAACAGACCTGGAGCCTGGATCACCTTCCGTTCACAGTTCGAAAGGTCCACCCAATATGAACCCTCTTGAACAATGCCATCGCCACAAAATACGAACAAATCTAGAATATCTGCCATGTAGTACCTACCCTACTATAACATCCCAAATTTTTTGCCCAAATACTATTTTAATATCAGGTGTGCATTTTGTATTTTCTAGGATTTATTGGATTTTCCTGGAATCTAATTAAGCCTATTTCAAATAAGGTTTATTGACCCTTTTTGTGAAAACAAATTAAATATATATAAAGTTTATATAAAGTTTTGCCAAAACTATTTTATTTGGATCCAGAATGTCTCAAAGCATTTCTGAAAATTTTCTAGGATTTTTCCTGATATTTTTATAACCTAAAAAGGAATAAAAATGATTTCTGTAGTTATTTTAAAAGTTAAAATTGAAGAAATCGGGATGAACAGTACTGGGCCGGAGCCCAGCACTGTGCGCGTGTGCGGCCTATTTATTGCGCAGCCCGTTCGGCCTATTCCGGATAGGGTTAGTGTCGGCCATTGGATCTTCATCGCGCGGTCTTCATCAAGCCACGTCGCGTGCGTGGGATCGGCTGGTGATGGGAGGTTGAGACCGAAAACCCTAGCGCCTGTGAGCCGTCGGATCAAGATCGGATGATGGAAGCTGTTTCGCGTTAGTTTTGGAAAGGTTAGATCGTATCCATTGGATTTGGGAGGTGCGGATCAGATCGTATCGTCTCAGATGGAATCTCGGCCGTTGATCGTAAATCGGATGGTTCTCGTTCATCGTCTCCGATTCGGTTTTCGAATACGCTGCCGATTAGCCGCCGCCGCCACCGCGTGATTTAGGTTTTCCTTTTCTGTGCGCATGCCGAGGCTATTTAAAGCGTGGACCGCACCCCGAGAACCGCCGTTCCAGTGCGCATCCGTAGCCCTAGCCGCCGTCGTTGTGCTGTCGCCGTTCGTGCGCTAGAGCTCGCCGGAGTTCCCGAAGCGCTGCCGTTCGTCTTCTTCATTTTGCGCCACCGTTGAGACATCTTCCATCGCACCGGTTCCAGATCCAGATTCGCCGCGTGAAGCCACGTCGGAGCTACTACTTCTTCATCGCCGGAGGAGCCTAGTTCGCCGTCGGGGAGGTCGTCGTCTTCGTCTTCAGGAGCCAAGCGTCGCCGCGACATCACCGGGACTCGGAGCTTCAGCAGCCATCGAATCTTCATCGAACCGTCCAGATCGCACCGCGTCATCTTCATCAGCAGTGAACCTCTCTGGTAAGATGGACCGTTGGATCTGAGATGAGCGGTCAGGATAGTGATGCGTAGGAGTATATCGGTAGCTGTCAGGTCGTTGCGCGGATGTGCGATGCGTGTCGGCACAGAAGCCGAGGCATCGTGCGCCGGGTGCACGGTGGGTAGGTCCACGTGTTGCGATGATGTCATGCTGACATCAGCTGGTCCACAGCACAGTACCTCGAGACTCCACGGTGGACCAGCAATGTTTCGTGGACTGATTCCATGCGTCGAAGCCACGTGTCAGCCTCTGGTTGGTTCACGTGGCGTTTGCGCAATAATGCGGTTTTTCGTTATAAAAATAATTCGGGAAATTCGGAATTTCTATTTTCAGTATTTCCAGAATTTATTCAAACTTTGAATAGCTATAACTTTCGCATATGAACTCGGATTTGAGTGATTCAAATTTCTAAAAATTTGTAAAATCAAGATCTATTTGATGGAGAATTTTATTTTATTTTTGGAGTTTGTATACTCTCTATTTTGGTGTTTACTTGCTATTTTTGCCTCGATTCGCATAGACGTTGCTTTGTTCGATAATCCAGAGGAGAATTCGACGCTTCAAGACCCAAGTACTGAGCAAGATCAAGACCTATTCCAAGGAAAGTTGGGCTTTGATCATGTTGTACCAAGTTTTACAAATTTGCTATATTGTCTTTAAACTATTGCACATTATTTTATGTGTATAAATAATTTCTATTACTTTGGGATCTAGCTATTATGCCTAAAGTTGAATTATTTACCCTACCTTGTCAATTGTATGCCATAATCTAATTGTCACCGTAGGATGGTTAAATTACTAGTTCGTTAATATTAGCAATCAACATGGGTTGGTTAGACCGTGTTAGTCTGCTTAGCCATGCCACGTACCTATCACACATTTGAAATGCTGAAAGTTAATTTTGACTAATGGAATATGGAACAATGTTTTGAACTTGTGTGTCATGTGTCGTCACATAGTGATGTCGAGTTGTAGTGGCAGGGAGGTCACACAAGGAGATCGAATTGTTGATGGCACGTGGTGCTTGGTAATCAACTGGGGTGGGAATGATTAGATTGGGGCAAGTGGCGAGGAGCAGAGTGCCAAGGTGGGCCAGGAATGGCAGGGGGTATGTGGAAGTCTTGCCTTAGTCACCCTAAGGACTTAACCTTGCAAGCCTTTGACCTGAGTCTTTCTTGCAACCACATGTCTGGAATAGTACAGCCTAGTTGACTAATTTGTGATGTTTAGATTTTGGTACTGTCGTGGTGATTAGTGAGTCCCGGGTTTATGGATTAACTCAGATGGCGTAAGAGGGGGCCCCTGTTGTGGTGGTTTAACCCTTCAGTGTTGAAACCTTAGCGAGCAGTACTGGGTCTAAATGGAGCATTGTAAAGGCTTTGTTACAATAACTTGCCTTGGTGGTGTTTGGTTATATCGTGTGGGTAACGTGCATAACCTCTGCAAAGTGTATAATCTATTCGAATAGCCGTGTTCACGGTATTGAGCAATGCTCGGAATTACAGTCAAGGGTTAGACTTTTGTTTAATAAAACCTGGAGGGGATGGCGATTCTCCATTGGAAATTGAAAGAAAGAATAGGAGTTAAACCATGTTACTTGAGAAATGTTGGAAGTTATTTATATTGATAATTGTTTTGCCGCTTTCAATCTAATTATTGTATTCTTTAGTAAAGACTGCTTTGCTGCAAATTAGCCTTGCTAGTCATTCCTTTGGAACAAGCCTTGGATATAGTTATGGTAGAATTGCATATTGTGCACAACTTGTTGAGTGCTTTATGTACTCACCCCATCATCAATAACCTCAAAAGATGAAGAGGCTTTCCTTGCTACGGAGGAGGAGTACCAACATGATGCGAATGCTTAGGGTTCGAACCTCGTCAGTTGCCTGTGGTGAACTGGAGAGCTGCTACGCTTATTTTTATTTTCGCTGCTACATATTTCTATTTCTAGTCTAAGCCCTACGTGGCAATAATCATGTAAGACACAACAGTTATTACTAAATAATAGAACTATTACCCTATTCTGCTGTGTATGATTGTGATAACATCTATGTTGAGCTGTGTGCACTAGCGTGACCCTGGACTAGTGCGGTATACACAGAGGGTCTGGATTTGCATATTCGGGTCCCGACAGAGGTGGTATTAGAGCCATACTGACCACAGCTCTTGGCCCTAGGTAGTCTAGTTAGGAGAGTCCAAATACTAGTTTCTAAAATGCAAAAATAAATGATCTTCTAAGAAACTCTTGACTCATCCCGTTCTTTCACTCTCGTCTTGCTAAAAATATTATTTTCTCGTTACCGTTCGGAGTGGGGGTCTCACTCAAGTTCTTTTTGAGTAGATGCCGATCCACCGGGCTTTTGGAGACTGAGAAGGCGGCTATGCTATGGAGCTGTGGAGAGTTCTTCAAGTGCTTGGAGGTTTCTCTCGTCCACTTACCAGAGGAGCAGCTGGATAGTCAACGGAGTGGAGCGGGGGTTCATTTGCAAGCTAATCATCTACGCTCGGGAGAGCGAGGAAGCCAGCAGGCCGGTCTACATCACCGTGAGGAGGTCGTTGTATGAGGTTGGGGTCCAGGAGGCTGCTCGACTCGCTCTTCGCCGCGTCTGCTACGACTACGCCGACAAGCTTCGCGACTCAGTGTTCAGGCTTCACCTAGCTACGCGAGCGTCCCGGCGTCAACGGATCGTGGAGGAGGAGTGCGCTACCGTAGTGCACCTTGCTGAGTTCGCGCTCGCTCAGGAGGAGCACATGAGGGATACCGCGCAGGAGCTGGAGATGGTGTATGAGGCACTGAGGGTGATGGAGAAGGAGCTTCAGAAGACCCGTGCTGTAGCCGCAGAGGTGATCGAGGAGCTAGAGGAGGCCTTGTAGGAAGCTGAAGACCAAGTGTCTTATGCGATCCTGGAAGCTCAGGAGCCAGCTGAGGAGGATCCAGAGGAGTGAGAGATGGAGCCAGAGGAGCAGGATGTGCGTGTTGTCGCAAGAAGAGCGAGATGGGTCATCAGATAGGTTTGCACCCACCCACTGCCGGTGTATGCTGTGGTCACCTCACTTGGGTGGCTGGATGAGTGAGAGAGTCTTAGAGTTGAGTTGAGACTCAAGTGTTGAGTCGCGTCTCTAAGTTAGTCTTTACCTTTTAGTAGACGTTAAGATTGCATGTTTAGTTTGCTTTTTCTTGTTGCTGAGTGTGCAGCATTGTAAGCAACCATACCAGGTATTAATAAAGAATAAATAAGTTTGAGTTTAACCTCTTTCCCCCGCTTTAGAAATTTCTGTATCTTATCTATGATGTACCTATCTTTCCTAACCTAAGAAGCAATCAGCAGATGGTGAACACTCGTGGCAACAATGGAGCATCGAGAAGTGGAACCCACCCTCAAAATGTTGGAGGCAACCCTCAACCCTCACCGCCGGTGGACATGCAGAACAAGGGAGCATTTCTCGTCGCATAGACGCAGCTAATGCAGGCAATGATGCAACAAATGACTAACTTGGCTACAATCAATAATAATCCTGGTGCTCAGAATCAGAATGGTGGGCCTCGTCCTTACTCCAAGTTATCAGATTTTATGAGGACACGACCGCCAACATTCGCAGGAAATGTTAATCCATTGGAAGTTGACGATTGGCTAAGGACCATTGAGAGGAAGCTGCACATCACTCAATGCGAAGGGAGTGAGAAGGTCCTTGATGCTTCTCACCAGTTAGAAGGCACTGCATCAGAATGGTGGGAGAACTACTGTGCCGCTCATGAGGAACCAATGGAGATTACTTGGGAAGAATTCGCAACAGCCTTCCACCAGTATCATGTCCCAGAGGGAATGATGGACTTAGAAGGAAGAGTTTAGGGCTTTGAAGCAAGGAGGTCAATCAGTGGCTGACTATCTGAATAATTTCACTCAGTTATCTCGCTATGCCCCTGAAGATGTAGCGACAGATAAGGCAAGGCAATCGCGCTTCATGAAAGGGCTGAACTCAGGACTGCAATTTGGGCTGATCACCCACAATTTTCCAGACTTTCAGGAGCTAGTTAACAAAGCTCTGATTCTCGAGGACAAGCACAAGGAGCTGGGAGAGAATCGTAAGCGCTTGTTAACCAATCAGGGTGGACGTCCTAACCACCTGCGCTTGAGAATGACACCGCAGCAGTTTGCTAGGTTTCAACCGCAACCTGTGAATAAGGCAGCAACCCCTGCGCTGCAACCAATAGGATCGAGTTATCAGACGCCGGCCCAAGGAAACAATGCAACAGGAGGTAGTCAGCAGCCAGCCGCCAGGAGGTGCTACAGTTGCAACGAGATGGGGCATTATGCTAATAGATGTCCGCGGAAGGGAGTGGTCACGTCAGTTCATTTCAATCTGGGAGCGACACCTGCCAGGGCACCTGCTTCAGGAGGCAACCTCGCCATGGGTCAAGCCGGAGGATCACCATAGATGACAGTGCGCGGAAGAGTCAATCATATTACTACAGATGGAGCTCAAGAGGCATCGGGCGTTGTACTGGGTAAGTTTTTGGTTAACTCAGTACCTGCAACAGTTTTATTTGATTCTGGAGCTTCCCATTCGTTTGTTTCTCGAGTTTTTGCTATTAAAAATGGTTTGGATGTGAAGAATCTTAAATGTGTGCTGCTAGTCCAAGCCCCAGGGTCTGAGCTAAGATCTAACATTGGGTGTTTCGAAGTTAGGCTGCTTATTAATGGGGTAGAGTTCCTAGCGAACTTAATCATCCTAGAAACCCAAACCTTGGATGTTATGCTTGGAATGGACTGGTTGTCCAAGCATAAGACCGTATTGGATTGTGGTCGAAGGATCGTATCAATTGAAACCCCAAAGGAGAGAAAGTAAATTTCCAAGCAACGTCGGTTCGGGATGGACAACTAGTGGTCAACAGTGTGAAGGCCACCAACATAGGAGAAGTCTCAATAGTCGGAGAATACTTGGACGTGTTTCCAGAAGATCTACCTGGTATGCCACCAGACCGTGATATTGAATTTATCATTGAGTTAGCACCAGGGACAGCACCGATAGCAAAAAGACCTTATCGGATGCCTACCGATGAATTAGTAGAAATGAAAAGGCAGATCAAGGAGCTGTTAGAAAAAGGTTTCGTAAGACCAAGCTCGTCGCCATGGGGAGCGCCAGTATTGTTTGTCAGGAAGAAGGATGGAAGTCTAAGGATGTGTATTGATTATCGTGCACTGAATGAAGTGACGATTAAGAACATGTATCCGTTGCCAAGAATCGACGATTTATTTGATCAGTTAAGAGGAGCTGGAGTCTTCTCTAAGATAGATCTTCGTTCAGGATATCATCAGCTGAAGATTCGAGCGGAAGATATCCCAAAGACTGCATTCTCGATGAGGTATGGACATTATGAGTTTACAGTCATGTCATTCGGATTGACTAATGCGCCGGTATATTTCATGAACATGATGAATAAGGTTTTTATGGAATATCTGGATAAGTTTGTGGTGGTATTCATAGATGATATTCTGGTTTATTCCAAGACAGAAGAAGAGCATGCGAATCATTTGCGGCTAGTTCTTCGGAAGCTGCGAGAGGAACAGTTATATGCTAAGTTTAGCAAGTGTGATTTCTGGAAGGAAGAGGTAGAATTCCTGGGTCACATGATGATTGCGAAAGGAGTGGCAGTAGACCCGAGCAAGGTGGAAGCAGTCTTGCATTGGGAGCAGCCGAAGTCTGTTACCTAGGTGCGTAGTTTCCTTGGAATGGCAGGTTACTACCGGCGGTTTATAGAAGGATTTTCGATAATTGCGAGACCTCCCACGCAATTGTTGAAGAAAGAAAAGAAGTTTGCATGGACGCCAGAGTGTGATAAAGGCTTTGAAGAATTAAAGAAGCGTTTGACGTCAGCACCAGTATTGGTATTGCCTGATGTTCAGAGTAGTTTTGATATTTACTACGATGCGTCAAGACAGGGTCTCAGATGCGTGTTGATGCAGAATGGTAAGGTGGTTGCATATGCGTCAAGACAGTTAAGGCCGCATAAAGGAAATTATCCTACTCATGACCTGGAGTTGGCTGCCGTAATGCATGCCTTGAAACTATGGCGGCATTATCTCATTGGCAATCGATGTGAAATATATACAGATCATAAAAGTCTGAAATATATTTACACCCAGGCGGATCTCAATATGAGACAAAGGAGATGGTTGGAATTAATCAAAGATTATAACATGGGAATTCATTACCATCCAGGAAAAGCAAATGTGGTGGCTGATGCCCTGAGTCGTAAGAGTCATGTTGCAAATATATCAGTTCAAGAAGATCAGTCAGTGTTGTGCAAGGAAATGCAGAGGTTAAGATTGGAAATAGTCCCGGGAGGATTCTTAGCTGCATTAGAGGTCAAGCCGACGCTTGAAGATCAAATCCGGGAAGGACAAAAAGAGGATGAAAAAATCAATCGAATCAAGTATAAAAAGGAAGAAGGATTAGCTAAAGATTTTATTGTGGATGACCAAGGGATCATGTGGTTCAAAGGACGAATTTGTGTGCCCAACAAGCCAGATCTCAAGCAGTTAATTTTAGAAGAGGCTCATGATTCTAAGTACTCGATTCACCCAGGAAGTGCTAAAATGTACCAGGACTTGAAGGAAAGATTCTGGTGGCCCAAGATGAAGCGTGAAGTGGCTGAGCACGTGGCGTTGTGTGAAATATGCTAGAAGGTTAAAGCAATAGACCAAAGGCCAGCAGGTTTTCTTCAACCGCTGAAAGTTCCTGAATGGAAATGGGAAGAAATCGGTATGGATTTTATCACCAGGTTGCCGAAAACTCAAAGTGGATATGATTCTATATGGGTCATTGTAGATCGACTAACCAAGGTGGCTCACTTCATTCCGGTCAAGAGAACTTACTCCGGAGAACGATTAGCCGAGCTGTACATGGCTAGGATTGTGTGTTTGCATGGGGTGCCTAAGAAGATAGTTTTCGATAGAGGTAGTCAATTTACCTCAATGTTCTGAGATAAACTACATGAAGTTATGGGGACCCGCTTGAATTTCAGTACAGCATACCACCCGTAAACCGATGGTCAGACAGAAAGAGTTAACCAGATTCTCGAAAATATGTTGAGAGCTTGTGCATTAGCATATACTACTTCGTGGGACAAATGTATGCCGTATGCAGAATTCAGTTACAATAATAGTTATCAGCTAGCTTGCAGATGTCACCATTTGAAGCTTTATATGGACGTGCATGTCGTACCCCATTGAATTGGAATGAGACAGGAGATCGTATGTGAAGGACCGTGTGGAGGTCCATCCATGTTTGTGATGAGTATTTGACTTTATTTGAGCAAGGTGTGCTCAAGTTTGAGTTTGGTTTGGATTGATTTTCAAAATAAAGCAATTTGAGTTGTCTCTGCCAGGAGTGGCAGTACCGGTCGTATGGACGCGGTATTGATGAGTTGGATGGTTTATTGCACATCTTTGTGGGCATTGCTATGTGAGGAGTTTCCTTGTTTTTGATGGTTGCAGGACGACGGTGCTAGGTCATGGTGAGGCGAAGGATGGCCGGACTAGGCGAGGCGTCGGAGGTCCAGACGGTTGGGAGATCGCCGAAAGATGATCGGAGACGGAGTCCGGGCAAGTCAAGAAGACAAGGAAAGTAGTTGATGCTAGCTAGATGCCGCGTGGATCAATGAGGGCCGTCAGATTGAGGTCTAGTTGATAGGTTAGCGGGTCTAGGTAGTATGCTTTGAAAACCGTGCAAGAAAACCTGGTATGTGTGTGGGTTTTGGGTTAGCCCTTGCATGACTGTGTGTGTGGGTTAATCCTAGCCCTTAGATGAGTGCTCTAGGGTTGAGGGACTCATCCAAGGGTGGTAGGTGGCCCAAGAGTAGTATAAATAGGGGTGGAGGGGTAGCCTCCTTCCCTTGAAAGGTTTTTGAGGTTTTTGATGCTCCTTTGAGCTTTGCCCACATGAATGTGAGGTTTTGTAACCTCTCCTTCCAGAAATGAAATGTTTCCTCATATCATTTCTTTTCTTTGTGCATTTACATTACGCATTTAAATTACGCAATTTACATTATGCACTTAAATTCCGCACTTAAATTCCGCACTTAAATTCAGCACTTACATTCTTGCAATTTACATTTATGCAATTTGGATTTGCCTCCCCTCCTTCTAAATGCTGTTATTCTAGGATGTATTGAGGGTGTTCATTTGGTTTTACATCTTTCTTACACCCTTGGATAGACTAGAGATCAAGTTTTTTTATCAAATTGCAAATCTGTCCAGAACTTATTCTTCGCGCAGCAGTCAGTGTTTGATTTTTATAAAACTATAGAAAAATAATTTTTAAGTTATTATTTTTTTATAAGGTTCATATCTAATATATACATCTTTATAAAGTTTCTTGAGTCCAATGGTTGCACCGTTTGAGAGCTATGAAGTGAAAACCGAGCCTCAAACTTTCTTGTTGAAGTTCCTGACTGTCTGTATTGCTTTATTTTTAATTCTTATTCTACAAAGCATTCTGAGGTTATTTTTGGTAGCGTGGTTCATGTCTCAACTGCTCACAGTGACAAAAATTCCCAAAAATTTTAGAGCAACAGAAACTCACCAACCACCTGTTCCAACTGAGGACAATTTCTGAAAATCTGCTTTAAACTTTTCTGAAAAGAGACTTTGGTGTTTTAGCTTTATCTCTTTCAGAAAAGAAGTCTTTTGAATTGATTTCTCTTTTGTTTGGACACTTGACAACCAGGATTATGATTAAAAACCCCTCACATGATTCATGGTTCTTATCCATGCAAGCTAGGGGTACACATAGTTGTCTAATTGTTCTGGATTTTTGGAGGGTGTGCGAATCTGAGAAGCGCTAGTTTGAACGAAAATCTTTGGGTGCTTTAGATTTTTATTGCAAGAGTGTTTGGAGTACTTTGAGTGGGGGAAATTTTATTTGGGATCATTCACCCCCCCTCTGATCGCCATTTCGATCTTTCAATTGGTATCAGAGCCGGTTTTGCTCTTCCATAGATCTTGACCGGTCTCAAGAGCCATGGCGATGGACAAGTATTCCACCAAGCCTCCCTTTTTTTGCTGGAGTTGATTTTCCGTTTTGGAAATCGCGGATGGAGTAAAAGGTGAAACTTTCGTATGAGGTTCCTGCTGATGAAAACGTCACGGCCGAAAATATGGCTGACGTTGAGGCGAACGCTAAGGCAAGGAACATTCTCATACAGGGTCTTAGCCGCAGTGAGTATGATAGAATTTCTCACCTCTGTTCCGCTCACGAGATTTGGGTGACCCTCGATGCTTACCATGAGGGCACTACTCAAATCAAGACCGTGAGGTAGGACCAGTTCAAGCGTGAGTTCAACAAGTTTGAACAACACGTTGGTGAGAGTCTTGATGAGTGTTTTGGTCGCTTTACCAAGATTTTGAGCGATCTTCGAGCAGTTGGTTGCATATACCCTGACTCGGATAATGCTCGACATTTCTTGACCGCACTCGATTTGCGCGTTTGGGAGATGAAGGTGACCGCCATCAAGGACACCACCGACTTGTCGACTCTGACTCTTGACGGGCTTTATTCCCACCTCAAGACTCATGAGATTGATGTCGTCTCTCGGAAGACAAAATCTCAGTCGATGGCCTTGGTCACCGATCCCATTGGGTCTTCTCCGGACCTTCTCTTGACTTTGCTTCTGGTTTTTCTCTCTCTGCACTTTGCGACGTAAGTGATGAACTTCTGGAACAATTTCCAGAAAATGAGCTTGCTCTTGTCGCTCGCAAATTTTCCAACATCTACAAGAGGGTGAGAGAGAGAAAGAGAGGTGGTATGATCACTTGCTTTGAGTGTGATGGCCCCAACCACATTTGGGCAAATTGCCCCAAACTGGAGAAGACCAAGAACGACGCTGGCGGTTCAGCAAAAAAAGACTACATCGATAAGAACCGCAACAAAAAGCCTCCAGTTCGTGAGCCAGCACGTGAGAAGAAGTACCGCAACTTCTCCAAGAACAAGAAGCTTTTCCATCGCATCCTCGCCGCGCTTGACGACATCAACCTCTCTGACACGGAGACATAGAGCGACGAGGGCGAGGATGATCTGCAAGAGAAGAATGGCGGCGATGACTTCTCCGGCATATGCTTCATGGCCGACACCAACGGCATCAGCGACTCGGACGAGGTACCCTCCTATGACCAGCTGAAAGTGCATCTAGGCACTTATGTTATTTTGGTGATTAATGACAAACACTCATAATGACAATCTATGTAAATTAAGTAAATGCTTAACTTAGTGCTTAGCAAATGACAAACCTCTAATATGATTATATTGCTATGAGACTAACATATTATTGCCTAGTTGAGTATCAGTCTCATCTTTTAGAGGAAAATCAAATAGGAAGGTTAAGCAAAGATAAGGTATGCAATTTTGGTATCTATTCTATATTTGTTATTGCATTCCTTTCGTGCAAATGCATAGTGAACTCCAAGTAGCATGTTGATTATATATATGAACATTGGTTCTATATGCACATTGGTTCATGTCATATTTATTTGTGCATATATATTCATTTGAGTTCATTATGTGCTTTGTTTTTAGTATGCATATATTAACTAGAGTTAAACTTCATATTGCTATAGATTGACTTGGTGCATGCATGTTTTATTTGTATATCTTCTCATGCAATTCTCTTAGTGAAGTTTATCTAGTGTTGGATCACATATTTACTCTTACTCCAAATATTATTTGCACATGTACAATTCGTGTATATTCTATCATGTGCTTCATTTAAGTAAAGTCTGTGATCCTTGCCATGATTTAATTGATTCATCACATTGGCAATTATCTCTCTAGTGCATATAGATCAATTACATATTCATCATGATGTACTTAGTAGAGAACATTTCTTATGTCAAGTGTTTCCATTTATATTGTGCTTCTTTATATGAAACACTTGTTGAAATCAACTGCTCACAAAATATCAATTTATTCATATCTATTGAGCTTTTGGGACTAATGTCTTTCATGAGTAGTTTGGAAAGAATTAGGTCCCGTATGTGTATGATGACCAAGGTATCTTGGAGGATGATCATTAAGCTGAGGTCAACAAGGCAGCGGTGTCACCAAGAGTGAGGACTAAGTCAAGAGCAACTTGGCGTGGAGATCGTCGAGAGGATGATCAAGTCAAGGTTGATAGGACGAGAGTCTCATGAGGTGAATCGAGTCGAGTTGGACAAGGCGAAGATGTCATCAATTATATGGTGAAGGTCTTCATGCATCGACATCAAGAAAGAAGACGGCAAGTGACTAGTTCTAGACTTATATTATCTTTGATTTAATTTGAGTCTAAGGATTGCCGTACTATTAAGAGGGATGCGATGTCGAATGACTTTTAGATGTGTCAAGTGCTCAAGTGATCCATCCTTGTGAATCTTAGAAAGAGAGTGGTGTTGGTAGTGCTTAGGAAAGTGAGGGTTGTAGGTCTCTCTTGATTTCTTTGTGAAATCTGTGGTTATCCTTTGAGTTTTGGATAGTGAGATCTTGTTGGTTGTGTAGCCCTCGTTCTTAGCTTTGGGAGAGTCCAAAATCTCTGAAATCGAGTCCGAGTCAAAAGTTATGCTCGTTTTAGTCGAGCTGCTCGGTGCTATTCGGACTATCCGGAGTTAGTCCGAGTATCCGGATATCCGAGTATCCGGACATTTATCCGGACTCTCCGGGTTGAGTCTCTCTGTTAGTTTTTCGGTCAATCCGAGTATCCGGATTGAAATCGAGTCTCCGGATTGTGCGCTGACTGCCCCAACGGCTAGTTTTTGGGAGTTCTATTTATAGCCCTTCCTCCCTCTTTTGAAGAGGCTTTTGGTGTGGATTTTGAGGGCTGTGTGGGGGCTTTGAGGAGCTTTTACCCTTAGATCTAAGTGATCCCCTTGTGAGAAGGGTTGGGAAGAGTTTGGGGAGTGAGTCTTGAGTTGATTGAGTACTTGATTTCATCTCTAAGTTTGTTCTTCGTGAGCATTTGTTACTCTTGGAGGTTGAGGACTCCTAGGCGGCTAGGAGGTCGCCTCGAGCCACCGGAGCTTTGTGTGGTTGGCCGTGGGAAGTTTGTGAAGGCAGTTCCGCCTCCGCAAGGGAAGGAATCAAAGGAGTGAAGACCGCGAGTGCATTTGTGCAACACCGGAGGAAGAGGGTTGAAAGAGACCCGGCTCAAGTGTGATCGAGCCGCCTCAGCGGAGACGTAGGATCCCCTCAAGGATCCGAACCGGGTGAAAAATCATCGTCTCCAAGTTTGCTTCTTACTCTTGTTTTAGTATTTGATTTTGAATCTTAAAATTGCCCGATCTACTCTTTTGTTGTGTTTGGCTCTAGATCTACAGTATCCCCATGTACCTGATGGTATTTAGTTCTTTTGTGTTCAAGTAGATTGTTGAAAAATTGCAGGGATTTAAAATCTCTCTTCGAGATCCTCAATCCGGAGTATCCGAATCCCTGAACCCGGACAGTCCGGATAATCCGGAGTATCCGGATTGAATACCCCGGACAGTCCGGACTATCCGGAGTATCCGGATTGAATAACCCGGACACTCCGGATTGTTCAGGACACTCGGGAGATTTTATTTAGCTGCAATATTTTTGTTCCGCTGCATTTAGCTATAAAGTTTTTAATTCGCCTATTCACCCCCCCTCTAGGCGACATCCCCTGCCCTTTCAATTGGTATCAGAGCGAGGTCTCTCTTTTTATTAGAGTTAACCGTCTAGAGAGTAAAGGATGTCGACTAGAGGATTAGAACACTCACATAATCCACTTGTGCTAGATGGCACAAATTATGCTTCATGGAAATTAATTATGACTTCTCATTTTAAATCCATGAGCCCCCAAATATGGTGGATCGTAGATGTCGGCTTTTCCTCTCTATTGAATGAAGTTGCTCCAACCAAGGAGAGAGGAAATGCCTACATCTCGGCGCTCAAGCTACTAATGTTTTATTTTGTGTTGTGAGCGATGAAATTTTTGATAGAATATGCAATCTCAAGAGCGCTCATGAAATGTGGATAAAGCTTCAAGAACTATTTGAATCATCCACTTCTATTGAGGATTGCATTAAGGAAGAGATGTCGGGAGATGAAACATCAAGCTCCACCTCAAGCTCAAGTGATGAAGAACCGACATCTCCATCAACCTCAACCTCCGCCTCAAGTGACGATGAAGATGCTCTTCCATCACAAATCCGTTGCTTCATGGCGAAAGGTAAGAATGAGGTAAGTGACGATGATGACGCTGATGAGCTCACTTATAATGAACTTATGAATTTGCTTGAGGAGCTCAATAAATGTCTTGGAAAGGAGAAAAAGAAATATAAAATTTTGAAGCTTGAACATGAATCACTTCGAAATGATTATAATATGCTTCAAGAAAATCATGAATCCCTCCTTTCCAAAGAAATTCATAAGCCTAAGGTGGACATAGGAATTACATGTGATTTAATTGATGATATGCCATGCTTAATTTCTAATTCTAGCATTTCATCTAAAATTAATATGCCCACCTCTAGTGATGATATGCCTTGTTGCTCAAATAAAAATATTGCTTCAACTTCCTCTATGCATATTGAGACTAATCTTGTAGAGGAAAACAAGGAGCTCAAGGCCCAAGTCATTAGATTAGAAAATGACTTAAAGAAGTGCGTAAAGGGAAAAGCCGTTCTCGATGAGATCTTGAGCAAGCCAAGGGCGCCTCAAGATAAGCGAGGACTCGGCTACATCTCCAAGAAGGAGACTAGCAAGACAAGGCACAACGAAAGATATTCGAAGATCATCAAGTGCTTTGCTTGCAACAAGAAGGGACACCTCGCCTCCGTGTGCCCTAATAAAGTGGAGATCAAGCCACAATCATCAACAATGAGGCAAACCGGCAAAGAGCAAGTCAAGAAAAAGAGACGCTCAAAGCCTACTTGCTACAATTGTCGGAAAAAGGGACACATCGGTAAGGATTGTCCCAAAGGTATTACTCCTAAGCCAATTATTGTCAATGATCATTATTTGCTTAGGAAAGACAAAAATGGCAATGTGTTTGCCAAGTTTGTCGATTCTCCCAAGTATTTGCAAAATTATGATATTCAATTGCTTAGGAGAAATGAATCTAGAAATGTGTTTGCTCAAAATGCTAGACTTCCTAAGACCAAGAAAAATCATGTTGATCATGTGCTTAGGAAAAATAACAATAGCAAACCATTTGCTAGATTTGCTAGATCTTCTAAGCCCTTGCATTGTAATGATTATTATGTGCTTAGAAAGGATCAAACTAGAAATGGATTTGCTAAAAATGCTAAAACTCCTAAGCCTCCTCAATTCAATTCCAATAATTCGCTTAGGAGTAATAACAATCGCAAATCCATTGCTAGTCATGTTAGTTCACCTAAGACTATTAATGTTAGGGCCATTTGGGTTCCTAAATCTATTGTGACTAACATTTTTGGACCCAACAAAAATTGGGTACCAACAAGTGCCTAAAAGAATTGTAGGTGCTTGGAGATGCATTGGAAGCTTTGGCTCAATCAAGAGGATGATTTCATCATATGAAAAAGGAAGCCAAGCTTGAAGACATTCACTTCAATCATAAACCAATGCCATCTCGGGTAACAAGTATTTAAATTGATTCTTATAGCTTATAGCCTTGTGTAGGTTATATTGCATTATTCATGAAAATCAATTTAGATTGCTTGATTATATGCTTGCTCATGCTTATTAGTTGTTTTGATTGCAATCTTGAGTAAGTTTGGGATAGTGGCACATTAAGGGGGAGTGCTAAATCATAACCATGTATATTACATCCCTACATGTGCCCATATTTATATAAGTGCAAATATATATTTTCAAAATCAAGCCATTTAGCCAAAAGTCAAAATTTTGTATACCATTAGTATTCTTGTGAAAAACTAGTTGCAAAATGTATACAAATATATTTGAAATGTTTTTCAAAGGTTTTGGCTTCACAAAATCCATTTTGAAAAGAAAATGAGTTTCATGATCAAAATCTAGATAGTAGTATCTTGTTTTGGATTTAAACTTATAATTTTCATAGTATTAAATGTAAAATGAATTTGAAAGTAATTCCAAAACGAAAATCCTAGAGTTGGTCATTCTTAACAATTCTTGTGTTCAAAAGACTTTCAAAAGACCAACCTAGTGAAAGTTATTTGATTTTGAAACTCGCCGAAAAACTATATTTGACCCATAATTGTCATATTATTGCACATAGTGAGTTTCTCCGTTTGGACCGGATCTTGTGTAGTATCTTGGTTCAAAATGGTATCTTAGACTCATACACAAAATTCAAATCTCTATATCTCATCTTATTCTTCATTTGAATCTTGTGTTGAAATATTTGGCTTTGTTTTACAAATAGCTATTTCAAAAGGACCATTTAGATCAAAAGTCAAAATTCATATTTAAAAGGCCCAAATTTGTGAAGAGCTTTATAAAAGTATTCCATTATGTATTTCAAATGTTTTACAAGCTTTCAAAATGAAAATTCTATATTGAAATCAATTTTAGTCCGAAAAGTTTTTGGTTTGAACTAAAATAGCTTATTTAAGCATATTGCTCAAATCTTAGCATTCAAGTTGGATTTCATTATAAATGTTGGCTAGAAACCATCTTGATAATCAATTCTAAGCCATGGAAATTGAAATTGCATGAAATCCAAATTGAGTTGTATTTTGAGGCTTTTTATGAAAAACTATTTCCTATTTAACTTGCTTCAAAAAGGGTTAAAAGCAAAATATTTGTTTGAAATGCAAAATCTTATGAAAATAGTCTTCTAAAATGTTTTCAAATGCATTTCAAATGTTTTCAAGTATCTAACCCTTGGCTAGAAGCTAAAAGTCAAACTTTGGCCTAAAAGATCTCTGTGATCTTGCTTTTGCATTTAACTTCAAATTTTCTAAAGCAAAATCTATTTGGAGTTTGAAAAAGTGGTCAATACAAAACTCATAGGGTTGGTCATTTTAAGCATTTCTTTAGTTCAAAGTTTTTCCAAACGACCAACCGTTTAAAAGTTATAGCCATTTGAATTTGGCCAAAATCATCCAATTGACCCAAAATGACCCGTTGTTGCATTTTGTGGATTTGGCTATTTGAATTGGATTTATTTGCATATCTTGGATTGAAATAGTATTTCTTACTCATACAAAGCTATGAAAGTTCAAATCTCCATAAATTTCAATCCGAATGCATTTTGAGCATTTGGTGAAAATTCATTTCTTTTCAAACCTACAAAGCGCATTTTGTCATATCTTTTGAACGAAAATTTCTTTTAATGAAATTCTTATTGGGAAACCTTCTAAATAGTCCAATGTTTATTTCTGGAAAGTTTCAAACCATTTGGACTCAATTTGAAAAAGTTTTGATTTTCTTCTCTTTGAGTAAAAATCATGCCTTCAAAGCAAAATTTGGCATATCTTTTGATTGGAGACTCCTTTTTGGAAAATTCTTTTTGGAAAAGTTTCTTGGGAGTCTAAATAATGTTTATGCCTAATTACAAATAATTTCAACTTAATTTGAAATAGTTATGCCTTTTTCTCTCTTTCGATCTTATTTGGCATACTCTTGCATTAAGTTGGATTTTACAATTTGAATGGATTTGATTATGCAAATAGGCTTATAAACATCTCTCTAAATCATATGAAGCCATATAAGTGCATATTACCATTCAAAACTCATTTGGTTCCATTTTGAGGATTTGGTGAAAATCTTAATGTTTTATGTGTTTCATATGCATATTTCATCATATTTCTCAAAATGAAATTTATTTATTGAAAATCTTTGTTAGAAAACCTTCTATCACATATGGAGTTCATATCTGAAAATTCTCAAATTTATTTGAACTCATTTGCGAGATTGTTGACTTTATTTGACTTAGTGTCAAAACTAAACCTCCAATGCCCATTTTGATCTAATTTTTGATTGGAGGGTGATATTTGAGAAAATCCTTTTGGAGAAAGTCTCTTGGATGTTCATGGATCATTTCTGCAAAATCTTATGGCTATTGGACTTCATTTGATCAAGATTTGATCCAAATTCAAAATGTTGATTTTAGGATGAAGTTGAACAACCCGGAGTATCCGGGTAATATATCCGGAGTATCCGGATTATCCGGACACTCCGGATCAAAAACACCGGAGTATCCGGGTTGTACAGCTCGGCCCAAATTCTGAAATTGCTATCTATACTTTCTTGCAATATCTTGTTCATCCTATTTTTGGGGTTTCTCCTTTGCTCAAATCAATATTCAGTCTTCATAGCCCTCGAAGAGGATTTCGAGTCGGATCTGTTCCGCGTTGATGATTTTTGTATTTGAGCAATGGTTTAAAAGTTATAATCGACTTTGTGCTGCTATTTGCATCTTTTCGAGATTTTAAGAGTTTTAAATTGGAATCTTGGCAAGCCTTTCAAGATGAAAACCAAGTGAACTTATTCATTGCTCCAAGCTTCTAAGTGGAGCATATCTATTTAAGTTTTCATTCCAATGAAAGTGCATATTTTGGCTAAGTTATTTTGGAAATTGGATTTAATTGTAACTTAGCCTCAAAATGTTTTCTCTCTTGCATAACTTCGAGTTTATTATGAAAAAGAGAAAATTTCCCTTGTAAGCTCAAGAGTGAGTTTGAATGTGTTTTACTCATTGTCTCTCTTACAAGTGGGTGTCAAGATTAAATTTGAATGAGTTTCAAATATTTTCATTATAAAGTGGTGTAATAAAATCTTCAATTGATATCTTCAAATTGTTTTAAATTGCATGCAAAGAGTATTGTCTTGTATATCATATATATCATGCATGTTGTACTTAGACATTATCAAACTAACTTGGGTCAAATTAAAAGATATTTGTTCCCGGAAATCGTGTGCTTGTCTATTGATGTTCAAGGTATTGGAAAAGGGGTCATCTTCGACGGTGGGATGAAGGAAATGGAGAGGAGCTCCATAGTACGAGGGATCTAAGACCGGGCGCGGTGATCATGACCAATTCGAACATGCGGTGGACAAGAATCGACAAAGGGACGTGTTTCTTTTCTGACCATATTCAATAATGTCTAGGCACACCATTATGCTAAATTGTGTTATTCTAAATGGTGTTGTATTTTTCAATTGGTATGATTAATTGGTATCTTTCAAGAGGTATCCTCTAATCCTAAATTGTTTTGAAGTGTCATCTAACTTGCATTCGGCATTATCAAGAACTAAAAGATACATATGGGTGACACATTGCAAAGAGGTATACCCTTGATAAGTTTATGAAACTCTTGATCATGAAAGTGCATCTTACTTATACAATTTTGATTCATGATCTTGTATACATCTTGTGATCATATAAGCAATTCCTTCTTGTGTAATCTTCTTTATATGGTCTTGATTGTTAGAATTTAATTTGATCATAAGCATGTGCTTAAATTATAAATTTGCTATATGATCTTGATGTTTAAAGAATATGTGAAATCATATTCGTGTGTCATGTTTAAGCATCACTTATATCCTAAGAATCATGACTTCTTTAATTTGGTATAACTAGAAAAATCTATTACCTAAATCTTGGAAATAATTGGTATCATATCTTGCCTAGATTTAGGGGGAGCTTAATATTATTGTCCTATTACTAGCTCCTTATTTTTATTTTATTTCTCCCTAATCTTTTATTGAGTGTGCAATCAAGGGGGAGAACAGATTTTATTGAATAAACAATAAGAATCTTTTAAGCACCTTTTTGGGATTAATGACAAAAGGGAGAGAATTTATGGAATTATCAATTGTCCCTAATCGATTGACAAAAAGGGATGATTTGTAAGTATGATCTCTTATTGTATCTTTATGCTTGTTTTAATGTTAAAATATCTTAATATTGTCATTTGGTGCAATTGATAATAGGTTTGTCATAAATCACCAAAAAGGGGGAGATTGAAAGTGCATCTAGGCACTTATGTTATTTTGGTGATTAATGACAAACACTCATAATGACAATCTATGTAAATTAAGTAAATGCTTAACTTAGTGCTTAGCAAATGACAAACCTCTAATATGATTATATTGCTATGAGACTAACATATTATTGCCTAGTTGAGTATCAGTCTCATCTTTTAGAGGAAAATCAAATAGGAAGGTTAAGCAAAGATAAGGTATGCAATTTTGGTATCTATTCTATATTTGTTATTGCATTCCTTTCGTGCAAATGCATAGTGAACTCCAAGTAGCATGTTGATTATATATATGAACATTGGTTCTATATGCACATTGGTTCATGTCATATTTATTTGTGCATATATATTCATTTGAGTTCATTATGTGCTTTGTTTTTAGTATGCATATATTAACTAGAGTTAAACTTCATATTGCTATAGATTGACTTGGTGCATGCATGTTTTATTTGTATATCTTCTCATGCAATTCTCTTAGTGAAGTTTATCTAGTGTTGGATCACATATTTACTCTTACTCCAAATATTATTTGCACATGTACAATTCGTGTATATTCTATCATGTGCTTCATTTAAGTAAAGTCTGTGATCCTTGCCATGATTTAATTGATTCATCACATTGGCAATTATCTCTCTAGTGCATATAGATCAATTACATATTCATCATGATGTACTTAGTAGAGAACATTTCTTATGTCAAGTGTTTCCATTTATATTGTGCTTCTTTATATGAAACACTTGTTGAAATCAACTGCTCACAAAATATCAATTTATTCATATCTATTGAGCTTTTGGGACTAATGTCTTTCATGAGTAGTTTGGAAAGAATTAGGTCCCGTATGTGTATGATGACCAAGGTATCTTGGAGGATGATCATTGCCGAGGTCAACAAGACGACGGTGTCACCAAGAGCTGAGGACTAAGTCAAGAGCAACTTGGCGTGGAGATCGTCAGAGAGGATGATCAAGTCAAGGTTGATAGGACGAGAGTCTCATGAGGTGAATCGAGTCGAGTTGGACAAGGCGAAGATGTCATCAATTATATGGTGAAGGTCTTCATGCATCGACATCAAGAAAGAAGACGGCAAGTGACTAGTTCTAGACTTATATTATCTTTGATTTAATTTGAGTCTAAGGATTGCCGTACTATTAAGAGGGATGCGATGTCGAATGACTTTTAGATGTGTCAAGTGCTCAAGTGATCCATCCTTGTGAATCTTAGAAAGAGAGTGGTGTTGGTGTGCTAGGAAAGTGAGGGTTGTAGGTCTCTCTTGATTTCTTTGTGAAATATGTGGTTATCCTTTGAGTTTTGGATAGTGAGATCTTGTTGGTTGTGTAGCCCTCGTTCTTAGCTTTCGGAGAGTCCAAAATCTCTGAAATCGAGTCCGAGTCAAAAGTTATGCTCGTTGCCGAGATTGCTCAGTGCTATTCGGACTATCCGGAGTTAGTCCGGAGTATCCGGATATCCGGAGTATCCGGACATTTATCCGGACTCTCCGGGTTGAGTCTCTCTGTTAGCCTTTCTCAGTCAATCCGGAGTATCCGGATTGAAATCCGGAGTCTCCGGATTGTGCGCAGCCTGCCCCCAACGGCTAGTTTTTGGGGAGTTCTATTTATAGCCCTTCCTCCCTCTTTTTGAAGAGGCTTTTGGTGTGGATTTTTGAGGGGCTGTGTGGGGGGCTTTGAGGGAGCTTTTACCCTTAGATCTAAGTGATCCCCTTGTGAGAAGGGTTGGGAAGAGTTTGGGGAGTGAGTCTTGAGTTGATTGAGCACTTGATTTCATCTCTAAGTTTGTTCTTCGTGAGCATTTGTTACTCTTGGAGGTTGAGGACTCCTAGACGGCTAGGAGGTCGCCTACGAGCCACCGGAGCTTTGTGTGGTTGGCCGTGGGAAGTTTGTGAAGGCCGGTTCCGCCTCCGCAAGGGAAGGAATCAAAGGAGTGAAGACCGGCGAGTGCATTTGTGCAACACCGGGAGGAAGAGGGTTGAAAGAGACCCCGGCTCAAGTGTGATCGAGCCGCCTCAACGGAGACGTAGGATCCCCTCAAGGATCCGAACTTCGGGTGAAAAATCATCGTCTCCAAGTTTGCTTCTTACTCTTGTTTTAGTATTTGATTTTGAATCTTAAAATTGCCCGATCTACTCTTTTGTTGTGTTTGGCTCTAGATCTACAGTATCCCCATGTACCTGATGGTATTTAGTTCTTTTGTGTTCAAGTAGATTGTTGAAAAATTATAGGGATTTAAAATCTCTCTTCGAGATCCTCAATCCGGAGTATCCGAATCCCTGAACCCGGACAGTCCGGATAATCCGGAGTATCCGGATTGAATACCCCGGACAGTCCGGACTATCCGGAGTATCCGGATTGAATAACCCGGACACTCCAGATTGTTCAGGACACTCGGGAGATTTTATTTAGCTGCAATATTTTTGTTCCGCTGCATTTAGCTATAAAGTTTTTAATTCGCCTATTCACCCCCCCTCTAGGCGACATCCCCTGCCCTTTCACCAGCTCAATGAAGCTTTTTGCAAATTAGGAAAATTTCTTGCTAGAGCTAGAGCTAGGTGTATGGAGCTAGAGAAGGAAGTAGGTACCTTGACTCGGGAGTTAGCCTCTCTTATATCTTCTCCCTCTCGAGTCACTGATGATTGTTCCTTGTGTGATGCCGTGCTTGAGGAGTTAGAGAAACTAAGGACCATACATGATAGTGTGCTTGTTGAACTTAATGGTCTTAGGTTGAAGAATGCTAGTACTAGTTCTGTTGATGCTATTCCTGTTGAGGCTAGTTTTCTTCATGCTCACTCTACTCCTTCATGTTCAAATTGCCCTAAATTGCTTGCCGAAATTGATGCCATGAGCGATCACCTTAGGAAGCTTTCTTCTAGAAACGATGAACTTGAAATGCACGCTTCTAAGGAACCAGTCAGCTCATGTGAGGGCTGTAGGCAACTAAAACTTGACAATGAATCCTTAAATATCAAGTGTGCTAAACTTGCTAAGGACTTACTAGATAAGTCACAAGAAAGTTGCTTGCGATGTTCTGTGATTGAGGGGGACTTGGATAAAATCCATGTTGAGCTTAGGAAGAAATTAGAAGACCAAGCCCATAGAATTAGAAATGCGTCTTGCGTTTCTTGTGAGGCCCTCAAGATTGAGTAGCCATGCTGAGGGAGAAAAATGCACGTGCTGAGAGAGCTCATCTTTCTGGTTCTTCTTCCTCTCCTTCCCCCTGTTCTTCTTGTGCTTCTTTCTTTCGAGATTGCCAGTATCTTATGAGCACTCTCGAGAAGTTTGTTGGAGGCAAGAAGAAGCTCAATCTTATTCTAGACCAATCCAAGATTAGTAGATTCAATCAAGGTCTAGGATTTGATCCCTTGGAGCATGCTCGGCGCATCCTCCCACCATTGTCGCGGCTCCAAGAGTGGTGAGATTGTGATAGCTCCTGAGTGAGCACCACCGTGTTTAGGTCTGCTGGGTTGCCCATAGGACTTCTCACCGGAAGGGTGTTACTCTGTTGCTTGTCTCTAGCAAGGCGAAGTACATGCACCTTACGTAAGAAGGATGGTCACCTAGTAGATTTTTGCTTCAGCGCGCCAAGATCACTCGGCGTGAGCGTGTTGTTGCTCTTAGGGGTATTGTGGTCATCCCGGACTTTGAGTGCTCCTAAGGTACACACCGCTTCTAGACAAAGTTAGAGAGTCGCTGTTTTTGGGGCGTCCGGGACTCGGTTTTCATCTTTGGTTCTTGAGTTTTAGTCATGGAGCTGTTCAGAGTCGGTCTTTGTCGACTTTTGATATTTCTCGTTTTTCCCATCGAGGTAGATATCAGCGGTGTGAGGCGTTTTCTGGTAGGAGTTTTAGGCAGCTTCACTAGGGTGGTTCGGCTTTTGCACCACGACAGTCCAACCCAGTTTCAGCTCCTAGTTCATCTACTAGAGTTGCTACTGATCTTGTTAGGGTTAAACATCAGAGAGACACTCGAGTCCGGTCTTCTTGATGGTGGTACTGCGAGGCGTCGAGTGGTTGAGATTGGGTCCCCAAGTCTTCACTCTATCAAGATCTTGAGTCATCTTTCCCTCTTGTGTCAATTCCTTGTGTCATGTCTATGCGATGATGCTTTTAAGTGCCTTTTGCCTTTCTCATGGCATGAGTCGCTTGAGGCTAGCTTGAGGATATGATCACTGCCTAGTGGAGTGGTTTTGGGTCATCTTGTGGACTTGTCCTTTCTTAGTTCGATTCTTAGTCCATGAGTTGTCACGAGGCATCATCTTCGCCAGTACATAAGTAGTGGACCTCGTTTTTCTCGAGGTACCCACTCACGGCAAGAGTTGAAGGTAAGTATGTTGGTCATGTTGATCTTTACTAATCTCATCTAGGATCGGTTTGTTGCTTTTCAATGTTGGCACTCGATGTGAATTCCGAGTTGGCCTTTGCGGCTTGTCTCTAGAGGATTGGATCTTCTGCATGACCATCATGAGCATCATGCTAACTGCATGTACTTTCAACTTTGTTTGCCTCGTGTTTCGCTCCACAAGTGTTGAGCTTCAAGATAACAAACAATGGGGACTTCCACTTCCATGGTGAGCTATCTCATACCACGATGTCGGTTATACTTGTGATCATCATTTCCATGACATGTTGTGATTGCTCTTGCTCCCATGTGTATTATATGTACTTTGCTAGGTCTTGTTAGTTTTATCTGTCTTGTTTTGTGCCATAGCATTTTCCCCAACCATCTTTGTGCTTCATGTATTATATCCTAAATTCATGAGCTCTTTCCCAAACATGTGATTTTCTTGTTTTTATCCTGTCCATGATATTGTTCATTTGGTATGAGCATTTGTGTTAACTATGGGCACGTGCTATATATCATTTACTTTATTTTGTCATGAGTAGTATCTAGGTTATATGACCACGATTTTCTATTACATCAATGATCGCTTTGTTTAGACTTTGTTTGTCGACTTTGTGCTACATGTGAATGCCTTTCATGAGATTAGGGTCATATGATCTAGCTGCCGCTGTATGACTTATATTGTTCATGATCACCTTTTATTGTCCTTCATGTTTATATGCTTCATACCTATTTTTGCATGAGCTTGTGCTCTTCATTCATGGCATGTATTCATCATTATGCATAGAGTGTTGCCATAAGTAGCTTCTCATCTTTGTGTCCATTGTCACCATTTACTTTCATCTTCGTCTGTGTCCTCATGACCTTTTGTTTGGTCTTCTTTTGACGGCCTTTTCGCAGCATGTAAATATTGTTATTGAGACTATGGATAAATGGATCTTGATGTTGCTAATTGGTTTGTTTTATGCATGATCCTCTTTGGTTGTCTTCATTCATCTTGCTCATGGTATATCTAGTAGCATGTTGTTGTGCTTCATTGTGGTATTTCTTCATTTACATGCTCATTGCCATGTTTAGGTAGTATCTTGATCCATGTATTTCTAGGCTTGCACATGATCCTGCTAGCATTTTGTTCTTGTGATGCATCTTGCTTAGCTTCTTCTTCACAAAGATGACAAAGTGCTATGATGCACCTTGTCGTTGTTTATCATGTGGATATGTTTTCACTGTTGTCTATGGATATATGGATCTTGATGCTATCTTTAGCTTGGTTGTGATCATGATCTTACATTACCTTCTGCATCATGTTCATGCTCTAGATGATCATTTGCTACACTTCTCCTGTATCTTGTCCATTCGTGCCTAGGAACTGGATCTGCCTAACCCCAGTTTCGAAAGCATAGATTTGTTGGATGCATGTGTGTAGGCTTTCTAGTGGGGAGACCATCATCCTAGGAAAATCTCTAAGTCTTCTTCCTCTGCTTTTTGGATCCACTTCAGGTCATTTGCCACTACTTGCACTACACTGCAGTAGGTAAGTACCTCTGAAAATATTGATGATAGTGATGGGTCTCTTAGGAGGTTGTGGTTCTTTTGTAGGTAGAGCTTGTGTCCTGTTTGTCTAGAGTCTTTTGGTTGGACTTCTAGCATAGTTAGGATGCTTCTTACCTTGAGCCATCTTGCTCCTTAGAGACCATGTGGTTTTAGATCTTATCTCTTCTCCTCTAGCTTTCTACCTATCTCTTGTGAGGTGAGAGTTTTAGAGTGTGCCTCAAGGGGAGTAGAGTGTGTTCAGGGGGATTTGAGCTTGGGTTTATGAGCTCATATGGCATTTCTTGAGGGGGAGCTAATCTGTATTTTATGTACTATATATTTTCTTCCAGCATTTCCTTTCTTCTTCTGGGTGACTTTGGGCTAGTTTTCTTGAGTTGAGTTCACTCACTTAGAATTCTGGCATGCCTTGCATGGTCCTCTTATCTTGTGCTTTAGGTTTCTATCATGCATGATTAGTTGTTCTCTCTTCTCTTTAGGTTGAGTTCCCTCACAGTCTTATAAGTCTAGCAGGTTTTGGGGCCTCCTGGGTAGACAGGGTCTGTGTGCACTCCTTAGTTGGGATCTAGAGTCAGCTTCCCTATGTCAGTCTCTGGGGAAGATAAGAACGATTCTGAACCGTAGTGAGTCTCTTCTATCTTATCTATGCTCAATAGCCATCCGGTTTTGCAGTTTCTCGACTTCTTCTCCTCATTCTGTTTTTCTGGTTATTATTGAGTTCATTCGGGTTTTCTTTATGCCTAATCTTGATAATAACTCAACTTTAACCAGATTTGAGCTTAAAATTGATTCATTTGTTGAGGGGGAGTTTGAGAATCTGTTCATGCATTGCATATAGACTGCATTTCCTGTTTAATGAACTTTGTCTATTATTCAGTTGATTTCTTCTTCATGATATACACCATGCTACATCATATGGAGGAAATCACTAGCTTAGATATGTCCAAGTTCATTTAACTTGCTAAGCTTAAAAATGAAATATGCCTTAAATGAAGAACTTGATGAAACTTGTTGCTTTTACTTGCTAGGTTTCTTCTCTAGAGGTTTGTGCCATAATTTAAGAAATTTTGGAGTTCTCTAGAGTCCCTATAGCAACTTGGGTGAAACTAGTTTGATTCATGCTAGAGTCCTTCAATTGCTCATAAATCATTGTGCTAAAAATGAAAATTAAACAAAATTGACTCTTCTTGTGCACATACGACTCAACACCTTGCATTCACAAAACCGCTTCCCATTGCACTTGGGATGAACTTGGAATACATCGTGTTTGACCTAGACCATCCTCTTAAGAGTTCATCTTGAGATGGTCGCATACGGCTTGAGTCATTTGGTTGTCAAAAGAAAATGCAAATAAATTAAAAACAAAGACATATGTGGGTAAAGAATGCAAATAATGTCAAACATTTGCACCCCACTATGTCTTGTATGATGATAAATCAAAAATTTGCATTAAGTGATAAATGAGCCCGAATGACCTTGTATGCACTTCCAGATTCCCCAAAGTGTTGAGTAGGTTGAACTCTAGGTTTTCCTTTTGATCCTTAGAGTGGCTATTCTTCTATTTTTGAAACTAAAGCTAAGTGTTGCTTTGTCAAATCTTGCTAAAAATAAAATATTCAAAACTAAGCTCGTATTTGCACTTGGACATGTCTTAGACTAGTCTAATCTAAAAAATTGACTAGCTTGGTGTCATATCTTGTCATTGCGATCAATTGGATAATCTTCAAAGCTCCCTTAGGTTGCATTTCATGCATACATAAAAAGAGGGAGAAAATTCCATTTTGATGCCTATATTGCCAAAAGGGGGAGAAAATGTAGAAAAGGCATCTTTTAAAAAAATTAACTAAAAAAATGAGATAAAAATGTGAAAGCTTGTTGGTTCTTATGATCTTTGTAAATCTTTGCTATTTTTTATGGATCATAATCACATTTGGCACTTACGATTGGTTTTTAGAGCTTTTGTGGAAAACTTGCTCTTTTTATGGTCTTGCTCTAAATTCTTTCTGCCAACTTGGTCATGATTTTATATCTTTCTCTCTGGACCAAGTTTGGCTTTGCAATCAAATTGCTTTCTTCTTCTCACTTTCAAACTCAAATTTATGCCTTTTGTGTTGTTTGTCAATATACTCATCAAGGGGGAGATTGAAGGACCATGTGGAGGTCCATCCATGTTTGTGATGAGTATTTGACTTTATTTGAGCAATGTGTGCACAAGTTTGAGTTTGGTTTGGATTGATTTTCAAAATGAAGTAATTTGAGTTGTCTTTGCCAGGAGTGGCAGTACCGGTCGTATGGACGCAGTATTAATGAGTTGGATGGTTTATTGCACATCTTTGTGGGCATTGCTATGTGAGGAGTTTCCTTGTTTTTGACGGTTGCAGGACGACGGTGCTAGGTCATAGTGAGGCGAAGGATGACCGGGACTAGGCGAGGAGCATCGGAGGTCCAAACGGTTGGGAGATTGCTGGAAGATGATCGGAGACGGAGTCCGGGCAAGTCAAGAAGACAAGGAAAGGACTTGATGCTAGCTAGATGCCGCGTGGATCAATGAGGGCCGTCGGATTGAGGTCTAGTTGATAGGTTAGTGGGTCTAGGTAGTATGCTTTGAAAACCGTGCAAGAAAACCTGGTATGTGTGTGGGTTTTGGGTTAGCCCTTGCATGGCTGTGTGTGTGGGTTAATCCTAGCCCTTAGATGAGTGCTCTAGGGTTGAGGGACTCATCCAAGGGTAGTAGGTGGCCCAAGAGTAGTATAAATAGGGGTGGAGGGGTAGCCTCCTTCCCTTGAAGGTTTTTTAGGTTTTCGATGCTCCTTTGAGCTTTGCCCACATGAATGTGAGGCTTTGTAACCTCTCCTTCCAGAAATGAAATTTTTCCTCATATCATTTCTTTTCTTTTTACATTTACATTACACATTTAAATTACGCAATTTATATTATGCACTTAAATTCCGCACTTAAATTCCGCAATTAAATTCAGCACTTACATTCTTGCAATTTACATTTATGCAATTTGGATTTGCCTGCCCTCCTTCTCAATGCTGTTATTCTAGGATGTATTGAGGGTGTTCATTTGGTTTTACATCTTTCTTACACCCTTGGATAGACTAGAGATCAAGTTTTTTATCAAATTGCAAATCTGTCCAGAACTTGTTCTTCGGGCAGCAGTCAGTCTTTGATTTTTATAATAATATAGAAAAATCATTTTTAAGTCATTATTTTTTTATAAGGTTCATATCTAATATATACATCTATATAAAATTGTTTGAGTCCACTGGTTTCACCGTTTGAGAGCTATGGAGTGAAAACCGAGCCTCAAACTTTCTTGTCGAAGTTCCTGACTATCTGTATTGCTTAATTTTTCATTCTTATTATACAAAGTATTCTGAGGTGATTTTTGGTGGAGTGGTTCACGTCTCAACTGCTCACAGGGACAAAAATTCCCAAAAATTTTAGAGCAACATAAACTCACCAACCACCTGTTCCAACTGAGGACAATTTCTGAAAATCTGCTTTAAACTTTTCTGAAAAGAGACTTTGGTGTTTTAGCTTTATCTCTTTTAGAAAAGAAGTCTTTTGAATTGATTCCTCTTTTGTTTGGACACTTGACAACCAGGATTGTGATTAAAAACCCCTCACATGATTCATGGTTCTTATCCATGCAAGCTAGGGGTACACATAGTTGTCTAATTGTTCTGGATTTTTGGAGGGTGTGCGAATCTGAGAAGCACCTGTTTGAACGAAAATCTTTGGGTGCTTTAGATTTTTATTGCAAGAGTGTTTGGAGTACTTTGAGTGGGGGAAATTTTATTTGGGATCATTCACCCCCCCTCTGATCGCCATTTCGATCTTTCAGTATGGTGTTTGGATCTGATATTCTCCAGAAAGGCGAAGAGTAGGTTGCTATGATCAGAGAGTGGTTGAATATAGCTCAGTCAAGGCAGAAAAGCTACGCAGATAATCGTCGTTGTGATTTGAGTTTCGAGCCAGATGATTTTGTGTACCTTAGAGTTACTCATCTCAAAGGTGTTAAAAGGTTTCACGTGAAAGGGAAACTTGCTCCTAGATACGTGGGTCTGTTCAAGATCTTGAGCCGTCGCGGGGAGGTTGCGTATCAGTTGGAATTGCCACAGTCATTGGCAGGTGTGCATGATGTGTTTCACGTGTCGCAGCTTAAAAAGTGTCTTCGAGTACCAACAGATCAGACCCCATTAGAGGCAATAGAGTTGCAAGAAGATTTGACCTATAAGGAGCAACCAATGAAAATTTTGGATGTCATGGATCGCCGGACCAAAAATAAGTCAGTTCGCTTTTGTCAAGTTCGGTGGAGCAATCATTCCAAAAGTGAAGCAACTTGGGAGAGTGAAGAGGACCTGAAGGCAGAATTTCCTAACCTATTCTCTAGATAACCCTAAAAATCTCGGGGTCGAGATTCTATTATGGGGGAGGTTTGTAACATCCCAAAATTTTTTGCCCAAATATTATTTTAATATCAGGTGTGCATTTTGTATTTTCTAGAATTTATTGGATTTTCCTGGAATTTAATTGAGCCTATTTCAAATAAGGTTTATTGACCCTTTTTGTGAAAACAAATTAAATATATATAAAGTTTTGCCAAAACTATTTTATTTGGATCCAGAATGTCTCAAAGCATTTCTGAAAATTTTCTAGAATTTTTCTGATATTTTTATAGCCTAAAAACGAATAAAATGATTTCTGTAATTATTTTAAAAGTTAAAATTGAGGAAATCGAGATGAACAGTACTGGCCCGGAGCCCAGCACTGTGCGCGTGTGCTGTCCGTTTATTGCGCGGCCCGTTCGGCTTGTTCCGGTTAGGGTTAGCGTTAGCCGTTGGATCTTCATCGCGCGGTCTTCATCAAGCCATGTCGCGTGCATGGGATCGGCCGTTGGATTGCGAAGGAACGCCGGTGATGGGAGGCTGAGGCCAGAAACCCTAGCGCCTGCGAGCCGTCGGATCAAGATCGGACGATGGAAGCCGCTTCGCGTTAGTTTTGGAAAGGTTAGATCGGATTCATTGGATTTGGAAGGTGCGGATCAGATCGTATCGTCTCGGACGGAATCTCAGCCGTTGATCGTAAATCGGATGGTTCTCGTTCATCGTCTCCGATTCGGTTTCCGAATCCGCCGCCGATTAGCCGCCGCCGCGTGATTTAGGTTTTCCTTTTTCGTGCGCATGCCGAGGCTATTTAAAGCGCGGACCGCACCCCGATAACCGTCGTTCCAGTGCGCATCCGTAGCCCCAGCCACCGTCATTGCGCCGTCGCCGTTTGTGCGCTAGAGCTCACCGGAGTTCCCGAAGCATCGCCGTTCGTCTTCTTCGTTTTGCGCTGCCGTTGAGACGTCTTCCACCGCACCGGTTCCAGATCCAGATTCACCGCGTGAAGCCGTGTTGTAGCTGCTACTTCTTCATCGTCGGAGGAGCCTAGTTCGCCGTCGCGGAGGTCGTCATCTTCGTTTCCGGGAGCCAAGCGTCGCCACGACATCACTCGGACTCGGAGCTTCGCGCAGCCGTCAGATCTTCATCGAACCGTCCAGATCGCGCCGCGTCATCTTCATCAGTAGTGAACCTCTCCGATAAGATGGATCGTTGGATCTAAGATGAGTGGTCAGGATAGTGCCGCGTAGGAGTAGATCGGTGGCTGTCAGATCGTTGCGCGGATGTGCGACGCGTGTCGGCACAGAAGCCGAGGCGTCGTGCGTCGGGTGCACGGTGGGCAGGCGCTATGCCGTGGATGCGGTCTGTAGACCGAGCAACGTGGCGCAATCCGATTGGTCCACGTATTGCGATGACGTCATGCTGACTTCATCCGGTCCACAACACAGTACCTCGAGTCCACGGTGGACCAGCAAAGTTTCGTGGACTGAGTCCATGAGTCGAAGCCACGTGTCAGCCTCTGGTTGGTCCACGTGGCGCTTGCGCAATAATGCGGTTTTTCTTTATAAAAATAATTCGGGAAATTCGGAATTTCTATTTTCAGTATTTTCAGAATTTATTCAAACTTTGAATAGCTATAACTTTTGCATATGAACTCGGATTTGAGTGACTCAAATTTTTAAAAAATTTTAAAATCAAGATCTATTTAATGGTGAATTTTATTTTATTTTTGGAGTTTTTATATTCTCTATTTTCGTGTTTACTTGCTATTCTTGCCTTGATTCGCATAGACGTTGCTCTGTTCGATAATCCGTAGGAGAATTTGATGCTTCAAGACCCAAGTCGAGAGTAGGATCAGGACCTATTCCAAGGCAAGTTGGGCTTTGATCTTGTAGTACCTAGTTTTACAAATTTGCTATATTGTCTTTAAGCTATTGCATATTATTTTATGTGTACAAATAATTTCGATTACTTTGGGATCTAGCTATTATGCCTAAAGTTGAATTATTTACCCTACCTTGTCAATTGTATGCCATAATCTAATTGTCACCCTAGGATGGTTAAATTACTAGTTGGTTAATATTAGCAATCAACATGGGTTGGTTAGACCGTGTTAGTCTGCTTAGCCATACCACGTACCTATCACATATTTGAAATGCTGAAAGTTAATTTTGACTAATGGAATATGGAACAATGTTTTGAACTTGTGTATCATGTGTGGTCACACAGTGATGTCAAGTTGTAGTGGCGGGGAGGTCACACAACGAGATCGAATTGTTGATGGCACGTGGTGCTTGGTAATCAACTGGGGTGGGAATGATTTAGATTGGGGCAAGTGGCGAGGGGCAGAGTGCCAAGGTGGGCCAGGAATGGCAGGGGGTATGCGAAAGTCTTGCCTTAGTCACTCTAAGGACTTAATCTTGCAAGCCTTTGACCTGAGTCTTTCTTGCAACCACATGTCTGGAATGGGACATCCTAACTAACTAATTTGTGATGTTTAGATATCGGTACTGTTGTGGTGATTAGTGAGTCCTGGGTTTATGGATTAACTCACATGGCGCAAGAGGGGGCCCTGTTGTGGTGGTTTAACCCTTAAGTGTTGAAACGTTAGCGAACAGTACTGGGTCTAAATGGAGCATTGTAAAGGCTTTGTTACAATCACTCGCCTTGGTGGTGTTTGGTTGTATTGTGTGGGTAAAGTGCATAACCTCTGCAGAGTGTATAATCTATTTGAATAGCCGTGTTCACGGTATTGAGCAATGCTCAGGAATTACAGTCAAGGGTTATACTTTTGTTTGATAAAACCTGGAGGGGATGGCGGTTCGCCATTGGAAATTGAAAGAAAGAATAGGAGTTAAACCATGTTACTTGAGAAATGTTGCAAGTTATTTATATTGATAGTTGTTTTATCGCTTTCAATCTAATTACTGTATTCTTTAGTAAATACTACTTTGCTGCAAATTAGCCTTGCTAGTCATTCCTTTGGGACAAGCCTTGGATATAGTTATGGTAGAATTGTATATTGTGCACAGTTTTTAGTGCATTATGTACTCACCCCAACATCAATAACCTCAGAAGATGAAGAGGCTATCCTTGCTACGGAGGAGGAGTACCAACATGATGCGAATGCTTAGGGTTCGAACCCGTTTTCTTGCTCGTTGCGCGTTAGCACGCGCATCCGTTTTCTTGCTGGACTCGAAATCCTCTTTTGCTTAGCGTCTAAATCCTAACAGTGGTTCGAATCCACTTCAGTTGCGTGTGGTGAACTGGAGAGCTGCTACGCTTATTTTTATTTCCGCTGCTGCATATTTCTATTTCTAATCTAAGCCCTGCGTGGCAATAATCATGTAAGACACAACAATTATTACTAAATAATGGAACTATTACCCTATTCCGCTGTGTATGATTGTGATGACATCTATGTTGAGCCTGTGTGTACTAGCGTGACCCTGGACTAGTGCAGTATACACAGATGGTCCGTATTTGCATATTCTGGTCCCGACACCTAACATTTTTAATGACGTGCATTAAATTACTGTAACATTATCACAATTATGTATGCATCACAGTATTATTTTCATTTTACATAACTTGTAAGAACAAATGACCATATTGTTCATTGTTCATTGTAAAAGTTGTCTGATGGTTGAATAATCTTAATGTAATATCTAACCACATTTTCAGGGTGTTAGTTGCTACTAAAAAATGAGGATAACTACATGGAACAAACTTGTCCAATAATATTGATGTATGCATCCTGTTGCAAAATAACATCATATACCCAGTTGCACTACATTAAAAAGTTCCATACGAGACTGTTTTCACATGGTCAAATATTTATATGTCAAAGTGTTCAACTAAAGGCAACTGATTTGAGTAAAAATATATTCACACAAATATTATGTTCATATAATCCTAAAATTATTAACATTATGCACGTATCGCAGTATTACTGTCATTTCACATAATACTGATTATGTCATATCATACTGATACTACACTAATATTACAATATTCAAACTAATATTTCACTAACATTAAACCATTACTTACGCCATGTGCCGTTAATTCATGTATGGACACTTATTCTAACATTGTCATTCCATATACTAATACCCTTTTCTCACGTAGCACTAATTACAAACCATTATTTACGCCGTTCATGACCACTAACTACGCACTATTAATGTATGTATTTACCATTATTCCAACACTGTCATTTCATATACTGTTCATTCGACTAGTATTGTAGTTTTATGTCATACTACTTATACTAATATTGTACTGATTATACTAGTATTATAACAATATCACACTAATATTTCTAAAGATTAAAAACTAACCTGTGTGAAGCTCTAATGAAGACCAGAAAACCTCTATCAACTTGCAAAATAACCTTCATGAAGTGCACCTATCAAATAGGGAACCCGAATCAGTTAATCTATAAAATAAAGATAGCTTGGAATAAATTCCTACAAAACATGAACATCGATAATTATGCCATTACTTACGCCATGTACTGTTATTTTATGTACGGGTAGTTATTCTAATATTGCCATTGCATATACTACTACCTTTATTTTATATCCTACTAATTGCACTGCAATCACACAAAGTACACACTATTATTTACGCCTTTCATGAACACACCATTAATTGCATTAAAATCAAGCTAAGTACACACCATTATTTACGCATTCTATCCTCGTTTCACGAACTAGTCAATAAACCAACATGGTCATTTCACATACACTACTTGCAGTAATATTACAATAATTATACCTTATGTTGCGTACTACTCATTACACTACTACAGTCATTTTATGTAATACTGGTTATACAGTTACCGTCATTTCATGTACTGCTCATTGTACTAATGACATGGTTTTATGTAATGCTCCTTCTACTAATATTTTACTAATTACACTAATATTACAAAAATACTATACTAGTATTCTTGAAGATTTCTAACTAACCTTTTCAAAGTTGTACCGAAGATCACAAAGCCAAGCAACAAACCGAAAAACTTTCCTAAAGAATACCTACAAAATACGAATCACAAATAAAATACTTGAAAACACGGTTAACCTCGCAATTACGAACACCGACTAAATTTCTTTGGAATTCTGATTTGAAATTCTATTTCCACTTATTTTCCGCTCCCTGTTTTCCTCGCGTCTCTCCTCTTCGAACTCTCTCTTTTCTCAGCTCTCTCCGCGACTGCCGAATGCCCTCGCTCTACCTCTGGTTTATTTGCCTTGCCCATTGCCTAATGCGAGTCGTCACTTATAGCAAGGGAAAGAGCCCTTGCGTGTGATAAGCAAAATTTGGTCGCTGCTTTCGGCGCGTGGATGGGACGGATCAATGTGACACAAAGGAAAAACACGTGACCCGTGTAGCGCTTCAGCCCCGGGTCAGTTTTGCGGAGCTGTCGCGTGCTAACACGATCCAAGGATGATCTTCGTTAGCCAACGTGTGTGAACACACATAAGAAAAAGCAGCAAAGGCTCGGGTCGCTTTTGTCAAAAAATGAGCCAAATGGCGGGACCCGCACGAGATTCTTCGGTCTTTATGCATGCACCTGGTTTCTCTCTCTGCATGTGCCTGGTTTCTCCTCCGTCTGCACGCGTGCGGGGCCCACCGTTGCAGCGCCCAAGAGACGCTGCTGCCCAGTGTAGCGCCCGACGAGCGCTGCTTCCGAGTGCAGCGCCCGGCGACCGCTGCTCCTGGCTGCGCAGCACCTCGCGGACCACCTCGAGTCCACGACGTTCCGTCAGCAGCGCCTGCCGTGCACGGCTCACCCAGCCATGGTGCCATTTTCGAAAAAAATAAACGCCGTAAAAATATTGTTCAGACGAGCCAAAACAATAAAAATGTCAGGGATGTTTGCCTCTAAGGTGCAGAACCTCCCTCAAGAAACCAAAATTCTCTTTATATAAAAAAACACGCAAAATTCTTCTTAAAATGCTAAATAATCTCATATAGGAGAAAAGAATTCGAGTGATACATAGAAGAAAGCAACGAAGATAGCAACACATCCCACTTTTAGATGCATGCGGAGGACCACCGCGAGAAATAAGAGTATATCACAACATGAACATATATCTATTTGTTAGATAGCACAAGTTCAACTTATGTGCCAATATACGTGAAGAGAATGAACAAATTCAACGGAAACAGGAAGATGGGATCCAACCACGGCAAATCTTTATCTACTATATAAATACTAGTATAGTGCCTGTGCTAACGCTACGACGGCAGTACACCCGCTTATCAATTAAATGAGAAGATAAGTATGAATACAACACTTAATAATAAAAGAGAAATTTAGAATTTCAAATGAATTTCGAAAGAAAAACGGGACTAAATGGAGGTCGAATGGGCGAAAACAGGCTCCCAAAAGATTTTAAATCAAGAAAGAGAAAGAAAAAAGAATTTTCTGATTTTAGATTATTTTTTTGCAGCTTCTACAGAGAGCACAGCGTGTTCTCTGGGCTTGGCCAGCGCAAGGGGGAGGGAAGGCCAGGGGTGGCCGGCCGGTCGCAGTGGGTTGGTACTGGTGCAGCGAGATCGCCGGCACCGGCGCCTACGGAGGAAGAGTCACGGTTGCGGTGAATTTCATCGGAAAAGATGACGGTAATGGCTTGGGTTACCTCCAAAATCCGGCGATCTTTACAAGAGGGAGCACTTGGGGATTTACGCAATGCGATGGGGTGGAGGAGAGCTCGTCGGCTTTTATAGCCCCGAAACAAGCATATTTATGGAAACCATAATTTGGGATCAAATCAGATCGGGAGGAAATTTTGGCAATAGAGCACGAAATTTGGGTAATTAACACCATAGATGGAAAGAGGAGATTTGGTGCAGGATTGATGGAGTTTTGGAGCTTCTTTCTTGCTTTAATGGAGGGAGGGAAGAGAAGAAGCTTCTCTGGTCTGGGCTGCAGCTAGAAGAAGCTACACGTGAGTTACCTTCATTTTTTTTTAAATATAGAAGGATTTTTGAAAAGATAGCACATTAGGTTAAAAAATTCAAGGAAAATTCTAAAAAAAACTTTCGATTATTTTGTACTTAATAAAATTATTTTCGAAAAAAATTAAATTATAAATTTGCTTAGAAGCACGATGGCGCGAGGTCGCCGACCAAAGAACTCTCGCTGGCGTCGGCAAAGCCACCGATGGCGACCGTGGAGCCATTGCAGACTGCGTTCGCGGTCGCTAGCCGCTCCATCTCCCGCTTCCTTTTCCCAAAGACGTAATGTATGATCCTTTCCTTTTCCAAGACGTTTGTTTCCTTTTCCTTGATTCCAAGACATTTGTTTCCTTTTCCTTGTTGATTTGGAGGTGAGGAAGGTCATTTGTGGGCCACAGGATGATTTCAAAAAATATGGAAAAATAAGCTGCGCTCGATCACCTGGATCCGCAAGAAAAAAGATAAAATTAAAGCAGTGTTTCGCCATCACCGGTTCCGCGAAAAAATTGAAAAAATTAAGCAAGACTCACTGCATCGCTGGTTCCTTAAATAAAAAATAAAAACAAAAATTCAACGCTCTCCGTGCGTTGAAATTAGGCTCTATGGGGCTAGATCCGTAAAAAAATCTCGAGAAGGGTCATAATCGGAAAAAAAATACGATCACAATGCCAGGACAATAAAAAATTCAAGTCTTGTTTCCTTGCATGTGGATCCTCCCTGTTTATTTCTTTGTTTGATTCACCCTCCTTCCAAATATGTAGTACGTACAATTTTGGCCAGTAAAAAATTCAAATCTGGTTTCCTTGCATGCGGATCCTCCTTATTTATTTCCTTGTTTGATTCGCTCTCCTTCCAAATATGTAGGTGGGGGAGGTCTGTTGTGGGCCACAGGGATGATTAGACACACTAAATAATGGCCATCGGATGTGGGTGAGTAAAACTCAGGAAAGATCTGAGACGTTCATTTTGATGAATGTAAATTTCTGGGGACGTTTTGCTGGGTGCACGAACATTGAGCCATCTCTAATGAGGTGCATTATTTAGGGTGGACGTAGGAAAAATTGCTTAGGTGCATTATAAAGGGGTATAGATGAGTAGACGGCGATCTTTCGTTTTCCCCTCTTCCTCTCAAAAATAGTAGTGCACCAACATATCGGCAGCAGGTCACAATATGCTCCTCATCTATCGTTAATAAAAATAAAATTAGCCATATCTCTCTTTTTTTCACCCATATCCGCTCCTCCCGGCGGGGCCATTCCACACCTCTCTCTCCGTGACAACTTGAGAGTGCAATTTTATTTTTGTAAATATGTGGCATAATTTGATTATTTGGTTCAAAATGTGTTTCCGCTTCAATGCACGAGTATTTGACTTGTTAATATAAAACTACGAGTCGGTGGTGGTCATCCATCATCTCTATTCTTATCTTTAAAAAGCAGCATACCGACGTATGTATGATATAATAAAAAGAAAACCAACTGTATCTCTTTTTTTCTACCCACATCTGCTTCCCCTGGATGAGCCATTACCCATTTCTCCCTTCCCTATCAACTTAAAAATTCAATTTTATTTTTTGCAAGCAATGATATAATTTAATTATTTAGTAAAAAAATAAATTTCCATTGCACGGGCACTTTGCCTGTTCAGAAAAAAGCCTGCCGATCGGACTCGCGACTCTGCCAATTTTGCAATAACCCACCGACCGTCCACATCCCTAGAGACGCCCAACTAGGCCGTGCCTAATGGGCCTGGCCCGGCCCGGTCGTAAACGGGCCGTGCCGGCACAGTCCGCGAGCCCGTGCTGTGCTTGGGCCGGCACCCCGGCACAGCACGGCACGGCCCGCGAACGGCCGGCACGATTAGGCCTAGCACGATACGTTTGCCCTATTTATTTGAAAAATAGTCGTTGGAGGCTTTAAAAAGTTCCAAAAAATCTCAATTTTTTCCCTATAAATAGGCTGGCTGCCTCCCTTTATTTTCACACCAGCATATGGAAATGGGGAACTCAGATTAGGTGGGTAGTGAACATCCTTAGATAACTTGCTTAATATCAAATATACCGCTCGCATCTGATTGTCAAAGGGTCCTGTGACAGTAACGAGTCTACCATGCAAACCAGCAAGTTGTTATCCTGTGGTGAAATCTTAATTCCAGCATGTGAGTCTTCAATGAATGACCCGAAGAAAAAAGGGGGCACACCAACTATCAACATCCCAAGCAACATAAACTAAAAACAAAGCAATAAAATATGGAACAATAAATATTGCCAGATTATACAAGAAGTCCAAAACAACAGAAGAACATGTTGCAAGTCATTTGGAACTAACGCAAATCAAATTACCATTCACACAGCATGATGAGCATACTATCTCATGTACACCTGAAAACATTTATAGAAGGAACACCTATCCCACGCTTCCATGTGAATGTAATTATTAATCTCTGGCATATAAATTGTAAGAAACCTAGGCATTGTAGAATTATATGGGCTTAGCCCATTTAAATGAAAATCCAAATAAATCTCAAAGGCCCATTCATGAAGGGAGAGGGGTGGGATGTCTTTAGTACCATTAGTATAGTGCCTGTGCTAACGCTACGACGGCAGTACACCTGCTTATCAATTAAATGAGAAGATAAGTATGAATACAACACTTAATAATAAAAGAGAAATTTAGAATTTTAAATGAATTTAAAAAGAAAAACGGAACTAAATGGAGGTCGAATGGGCGAAAACGGGCTCCCAAAAGATTTTAAATCAAGAAAAAGAGAAAGAAAAAAGAATTTTCTGATTTTAGATTTTTTTTTGCAGCTTCCACAGAGAGCACGCTGTGCTCTCTGGGCTTGGCCAGCGCAAGGGGGAGGGAAGGCCAGGGGTGGCCGGCCGGTCGCAGTGGGTCGGCACTGGTGCCGCGAGATCGCCGGCACCGGCTCCTGCGGGGGAGGAGTCACGGTTGCGATGAATTTCACCGGAAAAGATGACGGTGATGGCTTGGGTTACCTCTAAAATCCGACGATCTTTACAAGTGGGAGCACTTGAGGATTTACGCAATACGATGGGGTGGATGAGAGCTCGCCGGCTTTTATAGCCCCAAAGCAAGCATATTTATGGAAACCATAATTTGGGATCAAATCAGATTGGGAGGAAATTTTGGCAATAGAGCACAAAATTTGGGGAATTAACACCATAGATGGAAAGAGGAGATTTGGTGCGGGATTGATGGAGCTTTGGAGCTTCTTTCTTGCTTTAATGTAGGGAGGGAAGAGAAGAAGCTTCTCTGATCTGGGCTGCAGCTAGAAGCTACAGGTGAGTTGCCTTCATTTTTTTAAATATAGAAGGATTTTTGAAAAGATGGCACATTAGGTTAAAAATTTTTAGAAAAATTCTCAAAAAAACTTTCGATTATTTTGTACTTAATAAAATTATTTTAAAAAAATTTAAATTATAAATTTGCCAAGGCACGGCGTCCGCGAGGTCGCTGACCAGCAACCTCGCCGCGTCGGCAAAGCCACCGATGGCGACCGTGGAGCCATTGCAGACCTGCATTCTCGCGGTCGCGCTGCCCCATCTCTCGGTTTCCTTTTCACAGCACGTAATGTATTCCTTTTCCAGGACGTTTGTTTCCTTTTCCTTGATTCCAAGACGTTTGTTTCCTTTTCCTTGTTGATGCTGGAGGTGAGGGAAGGTCTGTTGTGGGCCACGTGGATGATTTCGAAAAATATGGAAAATAAAGCGTGCTTGCCGACCGCTGGATCCGCAAGGAAAAAATAAAATTAAATGAAGGTTTCGTGGCCATTGGTTCATGAGAAAAATTGAAAAAATTAAGCAAAGACTCACAGCATCGTTGGTTTCTTAGATAAAAATAAAAACAAAAATTCAACGCTCTCGTGCTTGCCAAATTAGGCCCTATGGGGCTAGATCCGTAAAAAGTCTTGAGAAGGGTCATATTCGGAAAAAAATACGATCACAATGCGAGGACAATAAAAAATTCAAGTCTTGTTTCCTTGCATGTGGATCCTCCCTGTTTATTTCCTTGTTTGATTCACCCTCCTTCCAAATATGTAGTACGTACAATTTTGGCGAGTAAAAAATTCAAGTCTAGTTTCTTTGCATGCGGATCCTCCTTATTTATTTCCTTGTTTGATTCGCTCTCCTTCCAAATATGTAGGTGGGGGAGGTCTGTTGTGGACCACAGGGATGATTAGACACACTAAATAATGGCCATCGGATGTGGGTGAGTAAAACTGAGGAAAGATCTGAGACGTTCATTTTGATGAATGCAAATTTCTGGGGACGTTTTGCTGGGTGCACGAACATTGGGCTATCTCTAATGAGGTGCATTATTTAGATTGGATGTAGGAAAAATTGCTTAGGTGCATTATAAAGGGGTATAGATATTGCTTGTGGAGGTGGAGAGAGACCTACTTAAATATAGAGTTGGTTCTCTCCCTATTACACATGGCAATGGATGGAAGAAAAAGAACCCACACGCGCGTTCGCTCGCCTCGCCTCGCCGGGCTTGGGTTTAAAACGCGTTTTCCGCCTCTATATATACTGGACTAGTCCATGAGCAAAATATACGGATCTATACACAAGCTTCTGCCTCCTTCCAGTGCTGCGCCACCACCGTAGACCGCCTCATCCCTCTGCGTCAGCGTGCACCGACTAACGGGAGAGTAGGTCTCCGAAATCTGTCGTCTTTGCGATCCTGCACTGGGAGAAGGCGAATAAGGTTTTTGGGAAGCGCTTCACGTGACTGCTCACGATCGTCATCACGGCTCGTCTACCAGTACGCTCGGGCGCCGTTGTTCGTCGTCGACGCGCTTGGTGCCAACACGTTCTCGTCATCAACAACGGACCATCTACATCGGCTATTGCTTCCTCTACAGTAGATCGGTACGTGAGAATCATGTTTAACTGTTCTGTGTTTTACTCCCGAGTATAGTAGATCTATTCATGTGTAGCTTTGTGATATGCATGTGTAGATTATACTCTCACAATATGATCATGTTAGTCAATCTGTTCATGTTCATGTTTTATCTCGGAATTTATATAAACCTGAAAGTGCTAATTATTCCAACAATCCAAAAAACCTTATATTAGGCACTTTGGTTTAACGATGGCTGGATTTACCGATGCACTGAGGCCGAACAAATTTACCGATGTGCACTTCAAGAGATGGCAGGTTAAAGTCAATATGTGGCTTACTGCCTTGAACGTGTTCTGGGTGTCTAGTGGCAGATCTGAGGGAGACCTTACTCCGAGCAGAGAAAGCGTTCTCGAAGCCACTACACTCTTTGTGGGATGCGCTCGAGTGTTCTTGCCGATCGCCTATGTGATGTGTATATGCACATAAGAGACGCTAAGGAACTGTGGGATGCGCTGAATGCTAAATTCGGTGCATCAGATACTGGCAGTGAACTGTATATTATGGAGCAGTTCCATGACTACAAGATGGATGACAACCGTTCTGTAGTAGAACAAGCTCATGAGATACAGTGCATTGTAAAGGAACTCGACCTCGTTAATATTCCTTACTTGACAAGTTTGTGGCTGGGTGCATGACTGCAAAATTACCTTCGTCATGGAGGAGTTTCGCCACTGTTCTCAAACACAAGAGACAAGAGATCTCTGTTGAGAGTCTCATTGCGTCTCTTGATGTTGAGGAGAAAGGGGCTGAGGGACATTCTAGCGCCAATATGGTGCAGAAGCATCCTCACTTCAAGAACAAAGGGAACAATAAGGCCAATAAAACCACCAATTTCAAGAAGAAGAAGATGAAGAACCCTAAGGAGGAGCCTTCCTATGTGTGCGGTGAACTTGGACATTGGGCTGCCCAGTGTGCAAACCGCAAAGGCAAAAAGGCTCATAAGGGGCAGAATCCAAAGTCTGCCAACATGGCCATCAGTGACACTGGAGATGCATCTGGAGGGTATGGTATTGTACCTGCTGTCTTTTCAGTGAGTCAATCTACCAATTGGTGGATTGATACTGGAGCTAATGTGCATGTGTGTGCTGATATCACGTTGTTTTCTTCTTATCAAGTCACTAGGAATTCCTCCGTCCTAATGGGGAATGGGTCGCATGCTTCAGTTCATGGAGTTGGCACGGTGGAGCTGAAGTTTACTTCGGGCAAGATCGTGCAACTAAGGAACGTGCAGCATGTTGTTTCTATTCACAAGAACCTAGTGAGCGGCTCCCTTCTCTGTAGAGATGGGTTTAGAGTAGTTTTTGAGTCCAATAAAGTAGTCGTGTCCAAACGTGGATTGTTTATTGGTAAAGACTATGAGTGTGGAGGCTTGTTCCGTCTTTTCTTTCTGATTTATGTGATAATACAGTGAATCATATTTGTGGCAATTCTAATGGAGATGAGGCCAGTGTGTGACACTCACATTTATGTCATTTAAATTTTGGTTCAATGTTTCGGTTATCCAGTATGAGTTTAATTCCAAAACTATCCATTGCCAAAGGTTCTAAGTGCCAAAGTTGTGTACAATCTAAGCAACCTCGAAAGCCTCATAAGGCAGCCGAGGAGAGAAATTTGGCACCTCTAGAACTCATACATTCAGACCTTTGTGAAATGAATGGTGTGTTGACAAAGGGTGGAAAGAGATATTTCATGACATTGATTGATGATGCTTCTAGATTTTGCTATGTTTACTTGTTGAAATCTAAGGATGAGGCTCTAGAGTACTTTAAGATCTATAAGGCAGAAGTTGAAAATCAACTTGAAAGAAAGATCAAAAGACTTAGGTCAGATCGTGGTGGAGAGTATTTCTCTAATGAGTTTGACTTATTCTGTGCAGAACTTGGGATTATACATGAGAGAACGCCTCCCTATTCACCCCAATCAAACGGGATTGCTAAAAGAAAGAACCACACTTTGACTGACTTGGTGAATGCCATGTTAGACACTGCAGGTTTATCTAAGGCATGGTGGGGGGAGGCTTTATTGACTTCATGTCATGTTCTAAATAGAGTTCAAATAAAGAATAAGGAGAAAACCCCATATGAGGAATGGGTTGGGAGAAAACCATCACTTTCTTATTTGCGCACTTGGGGGTGCTTGGCAAAAGTCAATGTACCGATAACTAAGAAACGCAAAATTGGGCCTAAAACTGTGGATTGTGTATTTCTTGGATATGCTCATTAGAGCATAGCTTATAGAATCTTAGTAGTAAAATCAGAGGTATCCGACATGTTTGTCGATACGATTATGGAATCTCGTGATGCAACATTCTTTGATAATATATTTCGTATGAAGGATTTACATAGCATGTCTAGAATAAATTTTGAGGTTGTTCCTGAACGTACTGAATCTCTTGAACACTTACCTGAGCAAATTCTTGAGGAGGAGGATAGTGAAGCTCCAAGGAGGAGCAAGAGACCAAGGATTGCAAAATCTTTTGGTGATGATTTCACTGTGTACCTCGTGGATGACACTCCCACGTCTATTTCAGAAGCCTATGCATCCCTAGATGCTGACTACAAGAAGGAGGCAGTCCGTAGTGAGATAGATTCCATTATCTCTAATGGAACTTGGGAAGTCACGGAACGACCTTATGGTTGCAAGTCTGTTGACTGCAAGTGGGTATTCAAGAAGAAGCTTAGGCCTGATGGTACAATTGAAAAGTAGAAGACCCGGCTTGTGGCTAAGGGCTACACACAAAAAGAAGGTGAAGATCTTTTCGATACCTATTCACCTGTCACTAGAATGACCACTATTCGAGTGCTACTTTCCTTGGCTGCCTCATATGGTCTTATCGTTCATCAAATGGACTTGAAGACAGCTTTCCTTAATGGAGAGTTGGATGAGGAGATCTACATGGATCAGCCTGATGGTTTTGTAGTAGAAGGTCAAGAGAGCAAGGTGTGTAAGTTGCTGAAATCTTTGTATGGCCTGAAGCAAGTTCCTAAGCAATGGCACGAGAAGTTCGATAGAACTTTGACTACTGCAGGCTTTGCAGTGAATGAGTCAGATAAATGTGTATATTATCTGCATGGTGGGGGTGAGGGAGTTATATTGTGCTTGTATGTTGACGACATACTGATATTTGGTACAAATCTTGATATGATTAACAAAGTTAAGACATTTCTGTCTGAGAACTTTGATATGAAGGACCTTGGAGAGGCTGATGTGATTTTGAACATCAAGTTAATCAAGGGTGAGAATGGGATTACACTTTCGCAATCTCATTATGTTGAGAAGGTTTTGAATCGGTTTGGCTACATGGATAGCAAACCCTCTTCAACTCCTTATGATCCTAGTCTGATTCTGCAAAAGAATAAGAGAATTGGTCGAGACCAATTGAGATATTCTCAGATTGTTGGATCGCTCATATACCTAGCTAGCGCTACGAGACCTGATATCTCATTTGCTATGAGCAAGTTGAGTTGGTTCATGTCAAACCCGGGTAATGATCATTGGCATGCACTGGAAAGGGTAATGCGCTACTTGAGAGGAACAATGAGTTGTGGGATTCACTATTCAGGGTACCCTAGGGTACTTGAGGGATACAGTGATTCAAATTGGATATCGGATGATGATGAGCTTTATACCATGAGTGGATATGTCTTCATCCTAGGGGGTGGTGCTGTGTCATGGAGGTCTTGCAAACAGACCATATTGACGAGGTCAACCATGGAAGCAGAACTCACAGCATTAGATACTGCTATCGTTGAGGCAGAATGGCTGCGTGACCTCTTGATGGACTTACCGGTGGTTGAGAAACCGATACCGGCTATTCTCATGAACTGTGACAATCAAACGGTAATTGTCAAGGTGAACAGTTCTAAGGATAATATGAAGTCCTCAAGACATGTGAGAAGACGATTGAAGTCTGTCAGGAAAATGAGAAACTCCGAAGTTATTACATTGGATTATATCCAAACTAAGAAAAACCTGGGAGATCCCTTTACAAAGGGACTATCACGAAATGTGATAGATAATGCATCGAGGGAGATGGGTATGAGACCCACATGAGAAGTTACACTACAATGGTAACCCAACCTATGTGATCGGAGATCCCGTGAAGTAGGACCTGGGAAAAACAAGTTGTTGGTTAACTGAAGGAGAGTAAAATACCTTAATCCACTCCATGATGCAATACTCTCATATTCAGCTAATTGACTAAGGTTAGTCGGCTAGTCGGCTGATTGATTGTTAGGCAGGTTGGCTATTGCCTTAATGTGTACTATTGGCTTTAATTAGCGAAGACGCTGTTCTACAGGGCGCTCTTGAAAGTACATACCTATATGAGCTCGATTATTGAACGTCGAAATCTATGAGACTGGGTGTTCTCTAGTAAGCTCATGAATGGACCAAGGAGTACGACGTATATGCTCCACCCGCGGGGTAGGCTACAGGCAGCCTAGTATCAATTTGGTTTTAAGTGAAACTTGTCCACACAAGACTTGCAATTCAAGAACTAGTCCATTGTTCAAGTTGTGGATCGGTGTAGTTTAATGTTCTAGATGGAAGTTCAACTTAACAGTCTCCATCGAAACGCTAGTATATCAAACAGTATTGGAATAGGCAAATCTCTGAGAGGACCTTTGAGATTTGGTGGGAGATTGTTGAATTATATGGGCTTAGCCCATTTAAATGAAAATCCAAATAAATCTCAAAGGCCCATTCATGAAGGGAGAGGGGTGGAATGTCTTTAGTACCATATTGCTTGTGGAGGTGGAGAGAGACCTACTTAAATATGGAGTTGGTTCTCTCCACACATGGCAATGGAGGGAAGAGAAAGAACCCACACGCGCGCTCGCTCGCCTCGCCTCGCTGGGCTTGGGCTTGGGCTTGGGCTTGGGCATGGGCATGGGCGGCGGGCGCGCGACATCTGTGTGAATGGTCCGTCGAAATCGAACCGGATGCCTTGCGCAGACACAACTTCCTTTTGCAGTTTTTATCTTTTGCTACTCGGGATCAGTTCGAGATATAGAGATAAAATCGTGTTGGTTTCGGATCCAAACTGAAAAAACGCGTTTTCCGCCTCTATATATACTGGCAGAGTCCATGAGCAAAATATACGGATCTATACACAAGCTTCTGCCTCCTTCCAGTGCTGCGCCGCCACCGTAGTCCGCCTCATCTCACTGCGTCGGCGAGCACCGACGAACGGGAGAGTAGGTCTCCGGAATCTGTCGTCTTTGCAATCCTGCACCGGGAGAAGGCGAATAAGGTTTTTGGGAAGCGCTTCACGCGACTGCTCACGATCGTCATCACGGCTCGTCTACCAGTACGCTCGGGCGCCGTTGTTCGTCGTCGACGCGCTTGGTGCCAACACGTTCTCGTCATCAACAACGTACCATCTACATCGGCTATTGCTTCCTCTACAATAGATCGGTACGTGAGAATCATGTTTAACCTGTTGCTGTTTTTACTCCTGACTATAGTAGATCTATTCATTTGTAGCTTTGTGATATGCATGTGTAGATTATACTCTCATAATATGATCATGTTAGTCAATCTGTTCATGTTCATGTTTTATCTCGGAATTTATATAAACCTGAAAGTGCTAATTATTCCAACAGGCATGGCATCGCCTTCACTGTACTTGGTGCTTCATACGTTATAAATGGCTATTTTCTGTTCGAAATCAACTATGAAAATGATAGAAAAGATTGAACAAATAGACCCATTATATCCATAAAAAAGGATAATAATTAAGGCAACTCTACGCTGTACATACCCCCAAATTGGAGCTAATATACGCTGCATACTAAAGCAGTATAGCGCAATCTGGTTGAGGAAGAAAAGAGTCAGCCTTCCAGCTAATTCTCCTTCTAGTGGATTAATATAGCTTACCATAAACACCTGACTAAATATGTTTCGTAGAGAGTCACTAGTAGATTGTGTTTGGCTTCTCAGATATTGTACATGTTTAGAAGTTTGGTATTTTACTGTTCGTGCCATATAAGCATGTCAGAAACAATGTCAAGAGGGCTGTCATATAATGACCCAGGTAATGTATTTTGTCATGGCTTATGTCGTTGTCCTGGTACATGTTAATTGGCAGGCCTACTATCCAAGACCTATTGCACCTGAGTAGAGATGGCCTACTATATAAACATCAATAAAACTTATTATTTAATTCTAATTACTTGTCTCATTTTAAAATTTATTTCATATTTTTAGCTTTTTTTTAATTTACATGTATTTTTAAAAAGTTTTCCTACATCCTTTGAGTTTTTCAAATTATTCTAACTTTTCCCAATTTTTTCTGATTTGTTTACAATTTTTTCTGTAATTTTTCATACTTTTTCAATTTTCTATTTTTTAACATTTTTTCGATTTCTTTTTTTTTAATTCTTTGACACTAACGAGCCGATCCGACCCATTTCGATCTGTTGACCCGCTAGACCAATAGGCCGTGTTTAGGCTAGCGCCTCGGCGCCAGCTTATGCCTAAATGGATCGTACGCCCGATAAACATGTGGTGACCGCTACCTTGGAGGCGGCGAGGCGACCGAGACCACGGCATTGGGCTTCCTTGGCAACGGCGACCGCGACGGCGATTGGTGGGAGACGGCTGTCGAATCTGGCGAGGTGCTGACGGAGCAGAACTGGCTCGGACATCCTCCTCCCACACCACGAACAGGCAACGCGCGCACGGCGCAGCAACCATGGCCGACGCTTCTTCCCCAACAACCTCCCCAACTTAGTTGAAGAGGCTCCCGACGGCGATGGCAACGAGGGCCACTCTCCTGCCAACGGCCTCTGCGGGTTGCTTTCGCTCCCCTACCCTCAGTTCTGCGGGCTGCAATTTTCCCTTTGTGGAGCCCATTTACTTTGGTAAACTGGACCTTGTGTGAGAAATGAGAAGGCTTGTGTTATGTATATTCATATATGTGTGCAGTTGTATATTTGGACTTGTTTAGTAATCTGAAATGGAGAGGTAATGTGAGCAAGCGTTTTTCATTCCATTTTACACTCAGTTTTTCTATGCTCATTGTGTACCCTGACTGTGGATTTAAGCTTGTTTAGCTAGCAGCAGATGGTGCCATATAGGTTTTGTATTTTTTGTTGGTTAGTGCATAGTATCAGGTTCTTCATTATTGCTTCAAATTTCCAAAGAATTGTTTTTGGCTGTGATCTGCTACAGCAATTTCAAGCACATGATACCATTATAACAAGTCATTGCTACAGCATTTCTTTCTTGGCAATTCAGATGGCCCCTCGCCGCCCCCTCACTGCTTTATACTGTTCATTTGCATGTTCTTGTAATAGCAGCAGAACAAAGCAACATCACATGTTCTTCTAGTATGCCTGACATGCTTTTGTCCATACTTTTTCAGCAAGAATTAATCTCTGCAGAACCATCATTTTCGCATTTTTTGGTTATTAGTCAGATTCTCAAACTACTGCCATTCTATGTACTTGGGTTTAGGCTTCTCTTGTGATTAAAATTCTGGGAGCTGAGTATCTGACAGATACTCGAATTTCAGGTTTCTGGAAGCAATGTAGCTGCCTTTGATGTGGAAATGCGCTGTCAGTTTCTGGGAATTATGAAGGTTCAGAGAAGAAAGAAAAAGAGACTATGAATTGTTGAATGCAAAGTTGATATGAGAATACACATAACACTCCTCCACAAGATACTAGGCAATGACCTATGACAAGAGCATGTATATAACAGTTAAATTATCAGGCTAGTTCGTTTATAGGAGTTCATAATTTTCTTATTAAAGATGGATTGCTACTTAAGTTATACAATGTTATTCTACTTAGAAAACATGATGAGAGGAGCATCACTACTACCACAACAAGTTTAGGCCAACCTTACATCAATTCCATTCCAATTCGGAATCAGTCTTATAGCCCTAATTTAAAACGATCATAACTTTCACATACAGAGTCCGTTGGAGATATGCGAGTACTTGATTGAAATCTTACGACAAGACCTTTCCAACGGATCTGGCCCTACCTTCAAATTCGTTGTCTACATGTCACAATCGTTAAAAAGAGGTCATGTGCCACATTTACCAATTAGGCTTCGACCCATGTAATAGAAAGGCCCACGAGAGACGCTCAGGAGGAGTCTGTGTCCTTGTCCACCTCCTGGTCGCACCCCCTTTAGTTGCTTATTTAAGTCGACCAAGCTCTCTTATGAGACTGTGGTTTTGTTAAATTAGTTTTCCACGCGAAACTTCTGTATTCTTCACTTGAGTTGGCTAGACCAACCGTCGAGACCGCTATTAAAACCACAATACTTGTTAATCCATATTCACAATTTCAGATTGTTTTTGCTTTGTTTTTGGTTGCTTATAAGAATTGATCTTCATGATCAGGTCAATCGGACTTTGGTACCGATGATAACTCAAAGTTTGGTTCAGCGATTGCTTACGTCAATCGTGTTTCAGTCGGTAGCTTGAATCGTGAGGATCGTCTCCACTAATCGAGAGTTATTCATATCACCGAAAGATTAGACCTCCAAATGGCTCATCAGTTGTGCCCATTCCAATACATGCAAAATTGTTCTTTGTAGAGTTGTATGAATGATCCACTAATGTAAATTGTCAGATTTGTACGAGTGATCCACTAATGTAAATTGTCAGATTTGTACGAGTGAGCATGGAGTATGAATGCTCTGCTAATGAACACGAGTTGTATGAATGCTACATTATCAGTTTCGGCTGAGCAACGAATCAACCGCAGCCCTAACGTTGAGAATTTTGCCATTCGAATAAGCCTATGGCACCAGGGCATCTAAAAGTTGTTTTTGGTAATCGGCTTCTGCCATGAATATCTGGTTGTATTCGGCATTTTTCATCCAGAAAACTTATGATTTTATTCCCTGATGCAGCATCAATAAGCATATCGGCTATAGGCATCGGGTATTCATCTTTTGGTGTTATTTTGTTCAAATCTCTAAAATCGACACATACTTGCAGTTTTCCGTTTTTTTTTCATAACTGGAACGATGTTGGAAACCCACTCCGCATATCGGCAAGGTCTTATAAATTTAGCCTCCAACAATCGCTCTATTTCTTATTTTATAATTTTATACAGAGCCGGATTAAAACGCCTAGGGTACTGTTTAAACGGCCGAAACCTTGCTTAATGGGTAGCCGATGTTCTACCAATTGTTGGCTTAAACCAGGCATCTCGTGATACTCCCAAGCAAAACAATCCTTATATTCTCTAAGAATTTCGATTAACTTTTCTTTATATTTTACATCTAATTTCGCGCTAATATACGTTGGTCTTTTTCAATCACCACTACCTATATCGACTTCTTCAAGCAGATCGGTGGACGTGAAGCCTTGACCCAACTTTTCAACCTCTTGAAAGTCTTCTTAGCCTCATAGATATCCGTTGTTTGCCGATAGCTTTGCATTTTGTCTTGTAAAGCTTTTACTGTTTTTCTTGTCCCCATCGACGTAACACTTCGTTTGCTCGATCAAACATGCTTGGCCTGACACTGATCGGCACAAGTCCTGTTTTGCTCACGCAGATGAAATCGTAGTCTTCTAGTGTTTTTCCCGATATGCATCCGGCTTCCTCATGTTGCCAATTCGCATCAGAACTGGCCATGGCAATATGAGCCGATGTGTGGGCCGTGACAACTTCAACTTCTTCTCCGTTCCACTGGACAAGCGCTTGATGCATAGTTGATGGGATGCAGCAGTTGGCGTGAATCCAAACTCTTCCAAGCAGAACGCTGTAATTTTCTTTGGCGTCAATAAAAAAAAATGCGGTCGGCAAAGTCTTACTGTCGACGGTCAGTTCTGTAATCATGACGCCTTTGGCTTCTGTGGGATCGCCTGTAAAGTCATTTAAAACCATGTTAGTTTTAATCAAGTCTTCATCGGACTTACCCAGTTTCTTACAAGTCGTATAGGGCATCAAGTTTACTGTGGCTCCTCCATCTACCAGCATTCTTGATATCAGCTTTCCATTTATATACCCTTTCAGATATAATGGTTTCAGATGCCGATGATCATCTCTTGGTTTTTCAAAGATAGCGTTTTGAACGCCTGAATATGATTGAGTAAAAGTTTCTTTAGCCGACTCAGTTTTGATCTTGAATTCGGCCGGCAGTGTGAACACCATATTGATGTCCATTGGAGGTGTATCGTCCCTAATCATAGGAGAATCTAGATCATCTGCCGATTCAAAATCTTCCTCGGCTTGTTCCTTTTTCCTCCACTCTTTCTTGACAACCTTGACCGGACGAAGCTCATTGAAAGTATCATCCCTTTGCTTTTCTGCGTCGGCTTCCCGGATCTCTTCAGTCCTTAGCCTCTGAAGCCGTCTGCGCTGTGATCGGCTAAGGCCAGACGGACACCACCAGGCTTGGGCTCATCGGCCAGTGTCGCCACCAAATCTTCGCGGTCTAAGTTGGGCCTTAGCGTTTCGACTTGGTCCGGTACCTGGTCTGGTTCAGAAATTCTCTCGTGAACAGGCTTCCTATAACCTTTGCTGTGATCTCGAATCGGCCCAGACAGCCTATCTCTAGCCGATTGTCTTGGTCAATCGTCTCGGGGGTAATGCTCCATTGGACATGTATACGGAGATGGTAGTGCTACTCCCCTTTCCCAACAAAACTGCCAAAAGGGACATCTTCTATGGGCCCTCTCCACATTTTCGGTGTGATATAAATTATCCGACCGACGAGTAGAATATCGTGGTCGGCTATTCATCCTTTCATATTTCTCCATCAATTGAGAAAACGTTGGCCCCGGCCTTTTAGCTGCTTGCCTTGATGGCGATTTCTCAGCCTTGTACCATTTGCCCACCTGAGAATTTCCCTTGGGTTTAATAGTTTTCGAATTTTTTCCTTCGTGATCGGCTTCTATTTGTAAGGAGCTGATCGTAATTTTCAACGTCTGGCCACCGTTTGAATTCGACTGAATATTGACTTGCCGCTCCTTCTTTGGCTCACCATGCATCGGCTCCTTTCCTTTAGCCGAACATTGAACCATGTTAATTGGGAATGGGTCAGCGTCAACTTGCATGGTCGGCTCATTAGCAAATTTTAGCCGACCATCTTCAATAGCCGACTGAATGTGTTGACGAAAAATATTGCAATCGTTAGTATTGTGAGAAAAAGAATGGTGCCACTTGCAATACCTGCGTTTCTTGATCTCGTCAGCTGATGGTATAATATGCCCCTCAGGCAACCGTATTATCTTTTCTTGTAATAATAAATCAAAAATACGATCACACTCGGAAACATCAAAGGCATACTTAACTTCCAACTTATTTCTAGTCGGTTTTAGCCAAGAACATACTAGGGACCTTTTAGACCCTTTTACCCATTCGGCTATATTTATTTCTGCTTCATCGTCTTCTGAAGAATCGCTTGGACAATAATCCACCATATTGACTTTAACCTTATCCTTTTCTTTATTGCCGTTATTTTTAAATCTATCTTTAAACACTTTATTATCTGGGAATCGGCTTTCCTGAGCCGATACACGATGAAGCAGATGGCTTAAATCGTTGAATTCTTGCCCTCCAAACTTCTCTCTAAGCGGTGGAATTATTCCTTGAAAAGCCAAATCAGCAAGCTGATTATCGGGCAATGTGACACTAAAACATCGATTTCTAGTTTCCCTGAACCTCTTAATGTAATCAGTTACCGATTCTCCAAATCTCTGGCGAATAGAACTTAGGTCGGAAATCCTGAGTTCTAAACTGCCTAAGAAAAAAATACTCGTGGAATCGGCTTTCCAAATCGTTCCATAGGTGGACCGAATTTGGAGGCAAGCAAGTAAACCAGGTAAAGGCTGCCCCGAACAGTGACAACGGGAACAGTCTTATTTTTAGTCCATCAGACTGAGCCGCCGCCGCATTGAGCGATAAAGCGTCCGATGTGTTCTAGGGTGGTAGTCGAGTCATCACCAGAGAATTTTGCAAAATCTGGGACTCTGAAATTGTGAGGGTAAGGCATACGATCTATGTAATCAGGATACGGCTTTCTGTAGCCGATAACCTTCCCTTTTGGCTGTATGCCGAATTGGTCCCTTAAGACGACGGAGATTTGGTTGGCCCAGTTTGCATTATCGGCCATTGGCACCATAGGCCCTTGATAATTTTGATCATAATTGGCATTCTGCCCCCTGAGTGCAAACTCGGGTTGCCAATTATGCTGAGTCGACAGCATACGATTATACTGATTATACCTATTATGCCTGACTTGAGGTTCTGGTATTGGGACGAAAGGCTCTGAATAAGTTACTACCCTATGTGGACCTGGATTTCTAAGCAGGGTAGGTTCATGCGGGTATCTTTCAGGCCCAATCAGCTGTGAACCCGATTGTGGAAAAGTATAGAACGGAGCCGATGGCAGCAGACTTGTTGATGCGTCCAACTTAGTGGCGTCGGTATATGCGTGGTAATGGCTCACACCACTTGGCCGAGGATCTCTAGGCAATATTATGGTCGGCTGAGTAGGCATCATGGTAGGGGGTGAGGTTATAGCCGATGGTTTAGGATCGGCCGTTGTGCTCTGCGTATTTTGTGCTACTGAAAAAACAGGATAATTCGGCAGAGCTTGTAATGGGTCAAGCAGACTACCTGACGAGGCTAACTCCTGGGCTATAGTTTTAACACTATTTGCTATCATCGGCTTAAGCGTTGTCACAAGAGCCGATGATTGGTTTATTAAGGCGTGGTGCACAGACTGATTAATCATAGCCGATAATTTGGCTTGAGCAGGCAGATATCGGCTTATCGGTTCTGTGACACCCGCATCTCCCAGGGCGTTGAGCATCGGCAGTGCAAATCTTTGAGTGACGCCACGTCTAGTTTTCTGATAACAGCTTAGCATCATCTCCTCCAACACAGTCTTCCGATCTTCAATCTCTTGACGTTGTTCTACTGTCAAATCGTCCATTGTTGGGACGATTATGGCTTCTGTGTTGAGATCAGATGGCGGATCGACTTTCCTGATGAAGACATTGTCCCACGGGGCGTGCGAAGAGTGTGTTGGCGTCAAAAACTTGAGGTAGGGTTTCTGACAATAGCACATCAGACGAACACCGAATTCAGAGCGTGCCAGTCGATTTGACCTGTAACCGACAAGGTAAAAAATATAAAATTCACTCAAAAGCCGATCATGAGGATCAATCGGCTTAAACCTAATCAGCTTGAAGCCGATCGAGATCGAAGTAAACAAGGTAAGTCTAATTGGCCGATTAAGGCTAATCAGAGGATAAAGGTAGATCGATTCTGAAGAAGACGATGCGCAGCAAAATCAGAACAAATCAAACCTGGGGCGTAATTTGAAGAAGATCAACAATCGACGATGCGCAACTTTATTGATCAAGATCGAATTACAAAGACTAAGGGCCTGCTTGGGAGCCCGGTATTTAGCCCAAAACCAGTGTAAATTACAGGCCCAGAAAATTTTTCTTGTTGGGCTCAAAAATTATGCTTGGATGGACCGGTAGCCTGAAAATTTTACCTTTGGATTGGGCCGAAGCCGTCGGAAATTTTCTCTGGGCTCAGACCCGACTTTTTCTTTCCACGCGTATCGCGAACGAAGCGAATCGCTCGCTCGCGACTGGTGAGTCGCGTCGTCCACTCAAACCCTAGAAGACGACGGCGGCGACGATCTCGATGGCAGCGAGGGATCCCTCTTCGGCGACAACGGCGAGCGCGACGGCAAGGTCCCCTAAATCATCCCTCTTCGGTGACGACGGCGAGCGCGACGGCAAGGTCCCCTACATCATCCCTCTTCGGCGACGACGACGTGCGCGAGCGGCGGCGACGGCGGTCCGACGTTGAGAGCGGTGGTGATGGCGGCACGACCCAACATCTTGCCGGCTTCTCTTCGACAACAGCTCCACCCAGATCATCTAGGTACAAAATTGTATGCTGTTAATTTCTTGGATCATTTCTTCGGTTGCTAATTCATGATCTACTCTATGCGATGCTTGCTAACTTAGATGCTGCTACCAGAAACTTTCAACTGATGTTAGTCCGGAAGAGGTCTGGTTTTAGCGGTTGCTTCTGACTTTCGTCGTATCTCTATCAGCAATCATCAGGTTCTGCCTTCTCCCCATCTTTTGTTTGTTAATTAGAACTTAGCAACTAGCCTCCATACATGTAAGAGAGACTCATTTGAGTCCAATTGCCTAACTTAAACATTTCTATGAAAATATTTTGTTATCATACTCTACCAAACTTTTGTTCTATTGATACAGTATTAATAAGGTGTGTGTTGTTTTTTTGTTTGTTAGTATTCTCACTGAAAAATGAGCCCGTTTGTTGTCGGGACCCGACTATGCAAACTCGGACCCTCTGTGTATACTGCACTAGTCCAGGATCACGCTAGTGCACACAGGCTCAACATCAGTAAATATCACAATCATACACAGCGGAAATATTATGAAAGACATCATATATTATATACTACTAGTTGAATGACCTTATGGTCAACTTACATGACTATGCCTTGCAAGGCTGAATAACATATTAAACTGCAGCGGATTGAAAACGTAGACAACCCCTCAGTATACCACAGGCAACTGACAAGGCTTGCGCCCTAAACATTCGTCTCCTCCTGGAATCTTTCCTTCTACATTGATGTAGACTCTTCAACTGGTGATGTTATTGTTGGCAAGGGTGAGTACTTAAACTACTCAACAAGTTGTGCACAGAATGCAATTCTAACATAGCTATATGCAAGGCTTATTCCAAAGGATAGGCTATCATGGCTATTTTGCAACAAAGCAGCATTTATGAATAAATACTATAAATAGATTGCAAAGACTGTAAAACAAATATCAGTAATAGATAGGTTCAGCATTTCTCAAGTAAACCAAGTTTTCCAATCCTAAATCAAATTCCATCTTCCATATGGCAATCCTGCCATCCCAACCAAGTTGTCCATTTAATTAAACTAACCCTTAACTGTAATTCCCGAGCATTGCTCAATACCGTGAGCACGGCTATTCGAATAGGTTTACACTCTGCAGAGGTTATGCACTTTACCCTCATGACATGATCGTCTCTTGGTGCTTTCCGGGTTAACACACTTCCTTTGATGTGTCGGCGGAGAGATCATGACAAAGCCTTTACAATGCTCTGGCTTAATCCAGTACTACCCGCTAAGGTTTCAACACTGGTGGGTCTGAAAACCACAACCAGGGCTCCCCTCTTGCGCCATGTAAATTACTCCATAACTCGGGAACTCACACCGACCAAGATAGTACCAAAATTAAGACATTGCAAATTAATCAGCTAGGCTGGCCCATACCAGACATGTGGTTGCATGATTGACTCAGGTCAAAGGTTTGCAAGGTTAAGTCCTTAGAGTGATCAAGGCAAGACATCCACATACCCTCTGCCCATCGGGCCCACCTTGGCATACTCGCCCCTTGTCACTGCCCCAATCTAAATGATTATCACCCAGTTGATTACCAAGCACCACGTGCCATCAACAATTCAACATCGTTGCGTGACATGACTCGCCACAACAACTCAATCTCATCGTGTGATCTCACATGACACACAAGTTCATAACATTGTTCCATATTCCATTAATCAAGATTAAGTATCAATGATTCTGACACATGTGATGACGTTGGCTAAGCAACTAATACGGACTAACCATCCGATGTTGATTATAATTACTAACCAACTATATTGAACCAATCTAGGGTGACAATGGATCATGGCATACAAATGACAAGGTAGGGTATAGATCAAATTGGTATATTAGCTAAGCCCAATTTAATTTGAAACAATTGTATACTTGAAATAATATGCAATAGGGTAAACAAATATAGCAATTTTATAAACATGGGTTCAACATGATCAAAGCACAACTTGCCTTATAAAAGCCCTTATTCTTTTTCTGGACCTTGATCTTGAGTTGTTGAATCTTCCTCCGGAGCGTCGCACAATTCAACGTCTACGCGTACCAAAGGAGAAAAGTAAATAAATATCAAAACAGAGAGCAAATTAACTCCAAAAATCAATTAAAATTCACCATTAAATAGATCTCAATTTTACAAATTTTTAGAAATTTGAATCACTCAAATCCGAGTTAAAATGCAAAAGTTATAGCCTTTTAAGTTTGGATAAATACTGAAAATACAGAAATTGGAAATTCAGAATTTCTCGATTTATTTTTATACTGAAAAACCTGATTTATTGCGTCATCATGACGTCATGCTGGCGTCAGCCCTAATCTGGAACCAGTCAGAACGCGACACGTGTCTCGGGTGTATGGACTGAGTCCACGGCGTAGCGCTGGACCACGGCAGACCCGGTCCACGACGCCTCGGCGCCTGCGCCCGACACGCGGCTGCGTCCGATTGGCCCAATCCTGCGGCTCGATCTGACCCACAGAAACAGATCGGACGGTCACCAATTACTCGCGACGTGGCAGCGCGCCAACCGAAGGATTTAGATTCGACGGCCCAGAGCTTACGGATCTGGCGATGGAGGCGCGACGGCGAGACCTCACTGGCAGCGAAGAAGAAGACCAGGGCAGCGGCGTTTCGGTGCGATTTCGATGTGAAGAAAAGGCACAACTGACGCGGTGCACCTCGGCGAGCTCAGATCCGGGACCAAGGCGGCGGAAGACAACGGATCGGCGACGATTCACGGCAAAAACCACGGCGGCTACAAGCTTCGACTCCGACGAGCTTTCTTGCGCTCACCACGACGTTCCTCGCCAGACGGGTCCGACCAAAGTGCGCGGCTGCTGACGAAGAACCTCGGGCGCCACATCACAGCTTTATAGGGGTATCGAAAGGCGTGCCCAAGGCGGAGTCTTTTGCGAACGCGGAGACGGCGCGACGGAGGAGTCCCGGTCGGACACGACGGAGACAACGCAATCCGACCCTCCACGTGTCACAATGGACAGCCACCAAGCGCTCGACGCGGAAGAATCCGAGGCGTACACGAAACGGACGCCCAAGATTCTTTAGGGTTTCGGCTTTGATCGCAAGCGTCGGATGGAAATCCAACGGCTCCGAGAAACCAGGACGCGCAGCGCTAGGCCACGAAGGCACAGTGTTGAGCTTCGGCCCGACACTGTTCCTAAGATTTTTCCTGGATTTTAATTAATAAAATAATTCTGGTAATTCAATTAATCAGTTTTAAGCAGAATAAATATCAGGAAAAATCCAAGAAAAATCTCAAAAATACCTTGAGATATTCTGGATTCAAATAAAATATTTTTGGCAAAACTTTATTTTAACTTTTCACAAATTTAAATAGTTTTATGCAAAAGGTCAATATATTTCAATTTAAAATTAATTCAAATAAATCCAGAAGAATCCAAATAAATTCCAGAAAATCATAAATGCACATTTAAGCAATAAAATACTATTTGGGCAAATTTTTGGGATGTTACAACCCTCCCCTTAACAGAATCTCGACCCCGAGATTCAGGGCTAACTAGAGAATAGGTTCGGGAATTCTGACTTCAAATCTTCTTCTCGCTCCCAAGTGGCTTCACTTTCGGAATGATTGCTCCACTGAACGCTGCAAAAGCGAATAGACTTGTTTCTGGTCTTGCGCTCCATAACATCCAAAATTTTGGTCGGTTGCTCTTTGTAAGTCAAATCTTCTTGCAACTCTATTGCATCCAATGGGGTTTGCTCTGTTGGCACTCTGAGACATTTCTTGAGCTGCGACACATGGAATACATCATGCACTCCTGCCAAAGACTGAGGTAACTCTAACTGATAAGCTACTTCTCCTCGACGGCTCAGAATCTTGAACGGACCAATATATCATGGTGCAAGCTTCCCTTTAACGTGAAATCTTTTAACGCCCTTAAGAGGGGTAACCCTGAGATACACATAATCTTCTGGTTCAAAACTCAAATCTCGGCGTCGGTTATCGGTGTAACTCTTTTGCCTTGAATGTGCTTAATTTTCAATTGAAAATATCCTAGTCTCAAGTCGATTTTTGAGAAGACTTGAGCACCATTCAATTGATCGAATAGATCATCAATACGAGAAAGTGGATATTTATTTTTTATGGTGACTTCATTCAAAGCATGATAGTCCACGCACATATGTAGGCTACCATCCTTTTTGCTGACAAACAGGACAAGACTTCCTCAAGGGGATGTACTAGAACGAATGAATCCTTTGTTTAACTACTCCTGGAGTTCTTTCTTTAATTCTTCTAACTCATTTGGAGGCATATGATAGGGATGTTTAGAAATGGGTGCTGTTGCAGGCACCAGATCAATAACGAACTCCATGTCTCGATCTGGAGGCATTCTCAGCAGTTCTTCCAGAAATACAACGGGGTACTTACATACCACAGGCACTTGATTAAGCCTTGTGACATAGATAGAGCAGAGGAATGGCTAGCGAGTTGAGGCACCATAAGTGGAAGAGAATTCAACTGGGGTCCCATCTGAGTTGACAAGGGATATGCATCGGTTAGCACAATCTATACATCCTTCGTACTTATTCTAAAAGCCTTCCTCCTGATGGTGTTTTATTCCGTCAGGTCTTGGTCATCTGCTGCCTCATATTCATAGCCCTCCATAGCAACTTTAGCATTATCATTAAAATTCATATCGTCAAGGAAATCACCTTCTATCTCATCTGGGTGGGTGGACTCAACATGTTCTTAAAAACAACAGAGAAAGCAAGGCCGAGTACTCCAATACTCAGCAAGCCGCAGAACCTTTATACATGGGTATATAATTATACTTTTCGGCCACCGAGCCGCTACTCCAAAGTAGTACTTTATCCAAAGTACCCCTTCACCCATTTGTTAGAAAGTGTCAAGTTTTAACTTTTAAACCTACTAACAGCAAAACAACGTGGGGTCTTACATCCTGTGTTAGAGGAAACCCACACGACGCACTTCCAAACCCGAAAGCTAGGAGTGATATCACATTTGACTCTGATCAGAGGTGTACTGCTTTGCCCATAGCATCACTTGGTTTATTGTCACAGTGCGCTTCCTTAGCCACACTAATAAACTAAGAAAACAGAATGTTTGGCCAACCGTACTCTGACCTCTGCCATACCGCCTCGCCTCACCAAAGACACGCGGGTCGAGACTCCTTCCCCGATATCTTGCCCTAGGGTGACTGCTCTCACCTGGCACAATCACCTTTCTCACCTTGGCAGAGTCAGCTACTTATTGGTTACTTAGTTCAGCCTGTCTCATACCGGGTCTATGGTCAGCGCGGTTTGCGCCGATTTTGAGGTAAGCACCAGTTTGGTTTGTCCTTAAATGATATCCTATGTGGAGGAGTCCTGACTTTCATAGCAACCCAACCGGGGTTGCTCATACCCTGAACTCCTTCACTCACCATTTACTCCATAACCCCAACAGGGTTATGGTTCTAACACTGGATCTAGCTGATCCAATTAGTGTGATTTAATTTCTTTTAGAAATTAACTTTTGGGATGAATGCAAGAGTTTCAAACAACCCAAACCATAAAACCAGTTCACAAGACATGGTCGAAGGGCGACTTGCCTGGATGTGTGATCACAGAGCTGTCCACAACAGGATGTGGCTCTAGCCGCCCTCTACTGTTATTGAGGGGATTTCGTAATAAGAGTATCAAAATTTTAATATCAATGAATCCTCAGATTGGGTTTAATTTATAACTTTTTTCTATTTAGTGATTGCAAAATAATTTTACTAATACCTCCAATTTAATTTGAAATGTTTTACTTGTTCAACTAAATATGTTTATTGGAAGTTCAGATAAATTAAAGAAAAGAAGAGAAAAACAGGAAATAAATTTTGGACCTACCTTCCACTGTTTTTCTTGATCTATAATCTTATTCCAGTCAATTTGTTCAGGTAGAATATCTGTTATTTTATTTTATATATTTTTATTTGCTCATTCAATTTATTCATTTCTCTACCAGTATTTATTTACTTATCATTTTATTTATTTACTCCTTATTCATTATTATTATTATTATCTATTTATTTATTTGTTTATCTAGTTATTTATTTATTTATATATATATTTTTTGGCCAGGTGGCCCATCCTCAATCCGGCCAAAAAATCTAACCCTAACCTACCGCACCTCACCCTCTCATCTCACTCAACCGTCGCACCCGCACCCCATTTTTTCCGTCTTCCTCTCGCTCTCTTCTCCCCATCTCTCCCTCGAGCGCGCCGACACCTCCTGGCTCTCCCCCTTCCACCTCTCTCTCGGCTCCGAGTGGCGCCTCCCTCACCCGCGCCGCCACCTCTCTGCCTCCCAACGCGCGCCGCCTCCCTTCTCCTTCTCCGGCTCCTCCGTCTCTCTTGCTCCACCGCCTTTTTGGCCCCCATGCCGCAGCTGAGCGCCTTCTCCTCCCCAGCGCCATTGCCTTTCACTTGCGCTGGGCGTCGCCGCCATAGATCGATCGCGCTTCGCTCCGGGCGCCATTGGCCCTTGGCCTCCGGCTTCTCCTCACTCCCGCGCTCACTCTCCATCTCTGGATCCTAGCGCCGCCTGCTTCGCTCTCACGCCCCCGAGCACCGGCTTGCACCAAACGTCGCCAGATCCAGCGGCCCTTGGTCAGATCCCCACCGGATCCAGTGATCTACACCGCCACCGTCGGTTCCTCTCCGTCCTAGGGCACCAGCGCTACCTTCCCGAGCTAAGCACCTCTTCTCTATTTATTTTTTTCTACTCATCTCCTTCCTCTCCCCTTCTTATTTTGCCCAGATCACCGCCACCCGGCCTGCCACCAGAGGTGGAGAAGCATGGCTGCGGTTGCACCAGCGGTAGCGACAATACCGACAACTGACGCCCCTAATCTTCTACTCTTCCTTGCTCCACGACTATCCTCCTCCAAAAGCTAAGTCTTTTTCTCCCCTTTATTAGGTTTTTCGAAAGCGATGAATATATTCAATAGGATTTTGATTAGATGGTAAAGTTTCAAAATAGCATAGCACCTGAGATGATTATTGTGTTGGAGACTGTAAAGTTTTGCAATTTAAGGGTAGTGGGGATTGCATATATTATTGTATTCTGCATTTTTGGCTCAATGTGACGTTGGAAGACTTTTATGTTGTTTTAGTTCCATGCATGAGATTGTGGATGTAAGCTAGACTGTTAGTAGGCAATAAGGATATACATGATTTGAAATGTGCTTGGACGGCAATGAGTCAGATGTGTCTGGTGTCAGATTTTATATGCTGACATTATGTGCTTTTTGTGATTGGAAAAAAATTATATATGAGTTGGACAATTGGCCCTTGCATATTGTGATCAGTAGCAGCATAAATGTTTAGCTAGCAAGGCCAATACTAATAGATATTTGCTGATACTTTTGAAGATTATACTTTAGAGGATAGTGTATGTATTCTGTGTTTGCTTATTAAGGCTCAGAAAGACATAATGTTGTTTCCTGCCATGATCATTATGTTGTTTGAGTATGACTTCATAATTATCAATATGTCATTATGCTTTGATCCACCATGCCTTTTAGGTTTTCTCAAATCAAATGATGAATATATATATAGTCTGTTCTACTTGTGTTGGTTACCCAAATGAAAATGTATGCGATACATGAATACTTGCCACTGAGATTCACAAAAAAGTGCAAGGGATAGAGCATGCAACCATGATGTTTACTTTATCTTTAGCTTCTAATCCTAGCAGCTTATCTAGTTATTTAGTTTTGTGGTTTACACAAACATGCATGCCTTAAATCAGTCGTCAAGGGTTACTGGATCATGTTTAGCTTTGTTTACATCAATGCCTACCCCTTCTGGGTTGTGATTACTAGAGCATACATATGCTCTGAAATATGCTAGTTGGATTCATGTTTTATTATAGGTTTACATTGGGGTTGACATATTAAAATGCATGTGTGCTCTTATGTTAGTGAAGTGCAGGTGTATGTTTGAGTTATGCTTTTTCATTTATTTAAGGGGGGTCCTACCCAAAACAAAATGCCCGAGTCCTTATAATAGCCTGCTATAGGATATTAGACCTGAGAAGAGAAATTTCTAGACATGCACTTATGTAGGTTTTCTGAGTTGTGGGTTGTATTATGATAGAAATTTGTGAACTGTTGCTCTAGAACTTCATGTGTGTTGCTGTCGGGACCCAAATTTTTAAATCCGGACCCTCTGTGTATACCGCACTAGTCCAGGATCACGCTAGTGCACACAGGCTCAACATAGATGCTATCATAGTCATACACAGCGGAATATAGCATAACTTTAATAATTAATAGTAACTGTTGTCTTACATGATTATTGCCACACAGGGCTTATAAAAGAAATAGCAAATAAGCAAAGAACGGAAAAATAAATAAGCGTAGCGACTCCTAGTTCACATGAGACAACCGACGAGGCTCGGACCTAAGCATTCGCATCCATATAATCCTCCTCCACGAAAGGCGTAGATTCTTCCTCTTCTGAAGTTGTTGTTGTTGGGGTGAGTACATAAAGCACTCAACAAGTTGTGCGCAGCAATGCAAGTCTAATATTCTATATGCTTGGCTTAATCCAAGGGAATGGCTAATAAGGATATTTTGCAATAAAGCGGCATTTAACAAGAATACGATAAATAGATTGGAAAGCGATAAAACAAATAATGATAATTAATAGATTGACATTTCAAGTAAACCAAGTTTCCAATCCTAAATCAATTTCCACCTCCCATGGCACCCTACCATCCCAACAAGTTTTGTTTAACAAAAATCTAACCCTTAGCTGTAATTCACGAGCATTGCCCAATACCGTGAGCACCTGACTACTCGAATAGATTGTACACTCTGCAGAGGTTATGCACTTTACCCACACGATACAACCAAACACCACCAAGGCGAGTGATCATAACAAAGCCTTTACAATGCTACACCTAGATCCAGTACTGTTCGCTAAGGTTTCAACACTGAAGGGTTAAACCACCACAACAGGGCCCCCCCTCTTGCGCCATGTGAGTTAAGCCGTAAACCCGGGACTCACTATTCACCACGACAGATGCGAAATCTAGGTTTCACAAATTATTCACTAATTTGTCCCATTCTAGACATGTGGTTGCAAGAAAGACTCAGGTCAAAGGCTTGCAAGGTTAAGTCCTTAAGGTGATTAAGGCAAGACTTCCACATACCCCTGCCAATCCTGACCCACCTTGGCACACTGCCCCTTGCCACTTGCCCCAATCTAAATCATTACCACCCCAGTTCATTACCAAGCACCACGTGCCACCAACATTTTAATCTAGTTGTGTGACCTCCTCGCCACGACAACTTGATATCACTGTGTGACAACACATGACACACAAATTCTTAAACATTGTTCCATATTCCATTAGTCAAGATTAAGTAACAACATTCGGACACATGTGATGACGTGGCATGGCTAAGCAATCTACGACGGTCTAACTAGTCCCATGTTGATTATTAATATTAACCAACTATAATTCCACATCCTAGGGTGACAATTAGATCTTGGCATAAAATTGACAAGGTGTGATTTAATTCAATTAGGCATATCATCTAATTCCCAGATTAATTGAAATCATTTATACACATAAAACATCATGCATAATTTAAAAGACAAAATAGCAATTTAGTGAAATTGGGTGCAACATGATCAAAGCACAACTTGACTTGGAGTAGGTGCTGGTCTTGCTTGAGCTTGAGTCTTGAAGCGATGAATCTTCCTCCGGATCACCGAGTAGTTCAACGTCTACGCGAAATGATGCCAAAATAGCAAATCAACACCAAAACAGAGAGCAACCAAACTCTAAAAATAAAATAAAATTCACCAATAAATATATCTTGATTTTACAAATTTTTAGAAATTTGAATCACTCAAATCCGAGTTAAAATGCAAAAGATATAGCCTTTTGAAGTTTTGAATAAATACTAAAATACAGAAAATAGAATTTCCGATTTTCTCAAAATATTTTTCTATTGAAAAAGATTTTTTATTGCGCAACGTTGACGTCAGCCCTGGCCCGAGCCAATCAGGCGCTGACACATCACCTGGCGCACAGACCCGGTCCACGGAACCGCCTCTGGTCCACCATGGAGCGGCTCACGGCGCCTCGCGCCCCGTGCCTGACACGCGGCGCGCATCTACCGGCTGCGACGTCGCCCGTGCCGATGCTCGACACGCGGCGCGCATCTGCGAGAGGATCCGACGGCTAGCGAACTACACCAACGTGGCACTATCCTGACCGCTCATCTTAGATCTAACAGTCCATCTTATCGGAGAGGTTCACTGCTGATGAGGATGACGCGGTGCGATCTGGACGGTCTAACGAGGATCCAACGGCTGCGCGAAGCTCCGAAGCACGACGGCGGATTGGCACCGGAGCGGAGGAAGACGACCACCCGAACGGCGTTTCGGCGCGACTCCGGCGAGAAGAAGTGGCGGCCTCGACCCGTCTTGGAACGGCGACCCCGGATCTGGAACCGATTCGGCGGAAGGAGGCTCGACGGTGACGGGCAGCGCAAAAACTTCATGGCGGCGCTTCAAAGAACTACGGCGAGCTCCTGAGCGGCGACGGCTGTGAAACAAGCGAAGAGGCTAGTGCTACTGGCTGCGCAAGGGGACGAGGAACATCAGAGTGCGGGCTGCAGCTTTTATAGCCTCGGCATGCGCGCAGGGAAGGAAACCCTAAGCAATCCGCGGTGGAGACAGCGCGCGGCGGCGAACTCGGAAACCTAATCGAAGACGACGACCGAGAGCCGTCCGATCCGCAACGAGCGACCACGATTAGATCTCGGCTGATCCAATCCAATTCGCACTTTCCAAAATCAACGGATGCGATCAAATCTTTCCAAAACAACGCGAAGCGATCCCGACCGCTTGATCTCGATCCAACGGCTCACGCGCTAGGGTTTCGCCGAGGAAAGAGAACCGCACGATCGATCCAACGGTCCGCCGCAATGCTGGCTGCGGTGGCCGGGCGCTGTATTTGGGCAGCACACGCGATCTTGAGCTTGGCCCGATCTCGTTCATCGATTTTTCAAAAGCTTTTTGATTTAAAATAATTCCTGAAATTAGATTAATTCATTTAAGGCAATTAAAATATCAGGAAAAATCCAAGAAAATTTTCATAAATACTTTGAGACATTTTGAGTTCAAATAAAATATTTTTGGAAAAACTTCATATTAGTTTTATCTATATATAATTAGTTTTCACCAAAGGTTCAATATACTTAATTAAAATAAATTCAATTAAATTCCAGAAAATCCAATAAGTTCAAAAAATCACCAAAATGCACATAAGTGAAACTATAGACCAAATTTGGGATGTAACAGTTGCTATTCCATAGGGAGATTTATTAGGACACAATATTTTGGCTCTATGCTTGATTTAGATGTATTAGCATGCTGATTTGCCCATGAATGATCTCTAATGTCGTGTTTTAACTTGCCACTAGCATTTCTGATCATAAATGGTCATTGCACTAAGCTATTTAATCTACCATTTTCCTTCATTGAGTTTCTTAGTGATTTCCCTCATAAGAAAACGTATGTTCTTAAACCAGCATGATTGATTTCATCTACTCTAACAATTGGCAGCACAAAGAGATGTATAAACAAGCTAATGCTGGCACCTGATTTGCAGGAAAAAGGAAGTGAGGTGTCGATGGGGAAGAGGAGAGGAAAAGGACAGATGGCTGCCTTCTTCCTTCTACTGCTGCTGTCGGCTACTTCTCCTTTTAGCCCAGGTTAGTAAATGATTTGCATGCACTGTTATTGACCTCTATTTATACTGCCAGATTTACCACTTTGAGTAGGTTGAAACCAAAACTTTTTGCCGGGAAAAACAGTGGGCTGAATTGCTAGGTGGACTGCATGCATGGATTGGTCTACCATTTGGCATCTGAAGTCTGGCCTCGTCGCGCGAGAATGGGCAAAGAGAGTCTTTGACCGATTGCAAGAATGGGCAAAGAGTGGGCAAGGTGAAAGGTGGCAGATGGTTGGCTGGAAGGGTCGGTTTGGAAGGCTGTGGGGTCTGGGTGGCAGTAGCTAAGGTTTAAAATTTCTATTGTAAGTAGCGGCTAGTTGCATGTCAATTTAACAGTATAAGTCGACTTCCATTTGATGGCATTATAAGATGACTGGATGCTTGATCGAATGTAATTAGTATTTGGTGCTGTAAACTTAATGCCAAGGAATGAAATCTAAACTTGTTTTAGTTCTTTGATGTTCTTGAATGGATAATAGAGAGGATATATTTTTGAGTATTTGTTGATCTGACACACGTGAGAAGATGATTATGTGTTGATGTTGTATTATTGTGTAAGTGGTTAAAGATGTGAACATAAGTGTATATATATATATATGTGAACACAATGGCTGATACTTTTTGAGTAAGCTTGCACAAATGCTTATTGCTAACGCAGGGTTCATAAGTATTAGCATCTGGTTGGCTCCATATGAAGCATAAACCAGGATTAGAAAGTGAGTAGGAGATTTGAAGAGAGATAGGTATAGAGAAACATAACTTCTTTTAGAACTCTGATTGCCATTGAGAAAGCCTTAGGAGATAGGCATAGATTGAAGATTTGGATTTTTGGTAGGTTTTTACAAATGGTTTCCATATGGAGATAGATATAGAGGATGATACATAATACCTACTCATGATTAAGTATACCAGGTATAATAAACATGTGACTGAAAAACTTTCTTCCTTCTCATCAGGACTATACTATACATATATAAAACTTGAAGGATATGTTGCGATGAAAGAAATACTTAAAAACCCAGAACCATTTAAGATCTAGCATAATCGACTGGGTCATTCTGGGTTGAGCATGATGAGAAAATTCATTAATAATTCCGTTGGCCATAACATAAAAACTATATATACTTCCCTAGACATATAGACTTCTAATACCCTGCTTGTGCTATAGGGAAGCTCATAACTAGATCTTTTTATATGAAAGTTAGGGAAGAATCATCGAGTTTCTTAGAGATTTTAAGGTGATATTTGTGGACTTATCTAATTCCTGTTGGGCCCCTTTAGATACTTTATGATACTGATATATGCTTCTACTAGATGATCCCATGTATGCTCTTATCTACTTGGAACCATGTTTTTGCTAAATTAATCATCCAAATTATTAACTTAAGACACTCTTTTCCCTATGAAAGGATTAAGTATATTCAAATGGACAATACTTGTGAGTTTAAATCAAAGGTATTCAATGATTATTGTATGGCTTTGGGTATTAATGCAGAGTATTTAGTACCTCATGTCCACAAAAAAATGACCTTGCAGAGCCATAAATTAAAATAATAAAACTTATTCCTAGGCTACTTTTGTAGAATTGTAGGCTACCCACCAGTTGTTGGGGGCCGTGCATTGCTGCACGCTACTACATTAATTCAACTCAGACCAACTGCATACAATAACATTTCCCTTTTGAAGTTAGTGCGTGGGAAATAACCAATAATTTTCCACCATAGTGTACATCCATGTTACCTCATGTCTGTGTATACCGCACTAGTTCAGGATCACACTAGTGCACACAATATCAACATAGATGAATATGACAATCATACACAGCGAAAACATAATAAAAGACTTCATTTATTAAATATAACATGTTGATTGACCTTATGGTCGACTTTACATGACTATGCCACATAGGGCTAAACTATAAATATTAATTTGTAGTGGAATAAAAACGTAGTAAATAATTCATCAATTTGCCACAGGCAACTGACAAGGTTCGCACCTTAGACGTTTGTCTCCTCCTGGTACTCCTCCTCCAAAGCCGGTGTAGACTCTTCTTTAACTGATGATTTTGTTGTGATAAGGGTGAGCACATAAAGCACTTAACAAGTTGTGCATAGAATACAAGTCTATTATAACTATATGCATGGATTATTCCAAAAGAATGGTTGATATGGCTATTTTGCAAGAAAGCAGCATTTAGAAATTAGTACAGTAAATAGATTAAAATGATAGTAAAACAAATAACAATAAGTAGTAACTTCGGGTATTTCTCAAGAATAAACTTTGCACACAGCCCTAAACAATATTTCCAAACTTTCCAATGGCACAGAGTCTCCGTTCCCCAGTTTTATTTCATAAAATCTAACCCTTGACTAAAATTCACGAGCATTGTCCATAACCAGGAATACAGCTATCCGAATAGATTTAGACTCTACCCACATTGTTTGATGAAGTTTATACTACCATGCAATGTCACGTGCTTATCGACGTGTGGCTAAGAAGATCATAACAAAACCTTTTGGAGACTCCGTCTTAACACCGACCCTCCCGATATGTCTGAACTTGCTATTCCTTCCCTCACATAGAGCAGAAGATAGGAGGGACATACTGTTAGACAGATGTGAGGCCACTGCACACACAAATTCCCCATAACCGCACACCCAGTTTGGTTATCCTCTTGAGACATCAAATGTCAAGACTCGGTAACTTACTTAGTTAGGTCCATCCTATTTTAGACATGTAACCGGCATGATTAGCCCAATTTACTGGCTTGTAAGGTTAAGTCCTTAATTGGCCGAGGCAATACTTCAAACAATTCATTCATACAAACCACCTCACATTCACTTATATATATCAACATATCATCCCAATGCCACATAGGTCCACCATGGCTCACAGCCCCTTGCCACATGCCCTAGTCTAAATCATTTACCACCCAAGTTGATTATTGTGCAACACATGCCATCAACAATGAAACATCATTGTGTGACAACATATGACACACCCATTCATAAACATGTTCCATATTCCATTAATCAAATTGAATTTGGTATTTCAAAAATAATATCAATAACCCGTTGCATGGCTAAGCACACTATTTACGATCTAACCAACCCACGTTGAAAAGGTAGGTATAATCCAATTAGGTAGAATAGCTAATCTCCCAAACTAATTGAAAACACAGTTCTATGTATAAAATATCATGCAGTAATTTAAAATAACATAGCATTTGTAAAACTGGGTTCAACATGATCAAAGCACAATTTACCTTAGAAAAGGTCTGGATCTTGATCTAGAGCTTGGTCTTGAATCAACGCTTCTCCATCGAACGATCCGGGCAATTCAACTTCTACACGAATCATAAGAAAATACCAAATAAATACAAAACCAAAGAGCAAACAAACTCTAAAAATTAAATAAAATTCACCATTAAGTAGATCTTAATTTTATAAATTTTTAGAAACTTGAATCGCCTCAATTGGAGCTCGTATAAAAAAGAATGGGCTCTCAAAAGATTCAAATAAAAGATAAATCCAAAAAATGAAAATCAGATTTTTCCCGAATTAGTTTTCTATTGAAGATCATATTAATGACCTCGGCTAACGTCAGCATCGAAGTAAATAAAACCAAAAAACTATATTACTCTGACATGTGGGCCCTACTGGTCTATGGACATGGTCCACCATGCGGTGTAAGACCACGGTGCACCAGTCGCATATGAACAGTGTAACCGACATGTGGGCCCTACCCTATCTGACGTGGCATGCTAGCTGATTGACCATGCCAGAAGCTGACTGAGGACCACGTCGATACCCATGCTGACATGGCGCTAATCTGGCTTCCGCATGGCCGACACGCATCACGCACCGGGTCATGCCACCTCGGTTGGCAGCATAGAGACCCCTATGGTCACTAGCGATGGTGGAGATGGGCACCATCAGCTAGATCACAACGTCGCAGTTCTGATGCTTGCCTTACCTTCCTCTCTGGTGCACTGGAATGACCCGGCGAACTCTTCTTCTCTGGTGGTGATGGCCTCCACGGTGATTTAGAACTCCAGTGATGCTCCGCCTCCCAAGCGCATGCACCCAAAGCCCCTTGCGACGGAGTACATGAAGAGCTGCTTGATGGCCCGATTGAACCCCCACCGGCGATAAATCGATGAAACCTAGCTCACAGCGGCTCTAGCACGTGATCCAGGATTGCGGCAAAACCACAGCACAAACAACGAAATTGACCAAGGGGTTTGGTTGTTTAGGTCATCGCGGTCACGACACCCTTAGAAGTCCATGCATCGGCCGATCAACCTCCGAGTTTGTGACCTAGACAGTGGCGATGCGGAGACGAATTCCCATCGAAGACAATGACGCAGGTGATGACACATGTCCAGATCCAAAGGCTGACATAGCTTCGGACTCCACGTGATCTCGGCCCTCCATGAAATCTTGATATGATGATCCATACGTGCTAGGGTTCGACTGGCTTGGGGCCAGGCCGCAACGGAAATGGGCCACACCACCGGGCCAGGCTGCTAGGGTTCGGCCCAATACTAATAAATGATTTTCAAAGCTTTTCTCATATAATTTAATTCCTATAATTAAAACAAATCAATTAAAATAGAAAAAATATCAAACAATTCTAAAAAATTATGGAAAATATTTTAAAACATTTGGAACTCAAATAAAATATTTTTTGATAAAAGTTTATTTAAAATTTTCATATATTTAAATAATATTCATAATAATCCTAATTCAAAAATACTAAATAAATTCCAAATAAATTTCAAAAAATCCAAAAATTCACCTAGCTCATAAATAAAACTATTAAATTAATTTGAGCCAAAAATTAGGATGTTACACCTCACCGAAAGTTGGAGATCTATATAGGTTATTAATCTCCATTAATTATTAAATTCTTGAGGCTATGATAGGGGTTCTGTAAATGGCTTGGTACGCTGACTGTATATTTAATGAGGACAATTTTTTAATATTAGGGGAGAGAGAAGTACCACACTAAAGAATGCCGAGAAATAGATTGGAATACCACAGGCATCCAGTCCTTAGACCCATGCAATACAGAATCCAAACTTGAAGTTTGAAGGATAACAAATCTGCAACAAATACTATTTGTCTGCCAGATGCCTTCACTGATCATAAGAAAGTGAGAAAATCTCAAATACCTGCAATAAACGCATCGGTGAGAGTGAAAATATCCCATATAGATATTGAATCCACTCTTACTCCTCATGAGAAGAAGAAGAGGGGAAGCACTCTAGGTGCACGGGACTCAATTCTGTAGAGACGTTCACAGAAACAAAAAAAGAACAAGTTAAATGACTCCCCAGGAAAGTAGAAGAAGCTCAACATGATATTGAGAAAATCCCTAAAGCGAACCATTATGAGGATGGTAACCCCAGCGAGCATTTTCGTGCACAATTTGATGCTGAGAAATTGGAACACTCAGACTCCATCATTATGGGAAATCACGAGGAGCTAGAAGAAATTAATGAAGAAATATCCATTAATTTTGTGTATTCTGGATAGTTATATAAAAGAAAAACTACAATTGTTGACATACATTTTGCCTCAAAAATTGCTAAAACTTTTGATCTGGGTCAAGAACAAAAATCCATGGCAAAGTGTTAGAAACACTCAGATTGGGTCAAATGAAAAGAAGCAATTGTTCTGTGTTCTCCAAATGGGTTTTTATCAAGAAAAGAAATGAGAACAATCAGGTGGTGAGATACAAAGCGAGGTTTGCAGCATAAGAGTTCACGCATATATTTGCCATCGATTACGATAAACGTACTCTCCAGTAATGAGTGGAACAATGTTCCGATATTTGATATCAATGACAGCTAGCATCACTACTACATAATGATACAACACTATCTCTTCATCTTGGTCGGTTCCCAACTTTTAAAAAAAACCCGATAATGATAGATGATCCGGCGTGGGTGAAAAATATGGTGCGAAATAGCACTATTTGTCTAACCTCAGAACTGATAGTGATGAACCGATAGTGATAACCATCACTATCGGTTTCGACCTGAGAACCGATAGTGACAAGGATGGTCATCAAGATCGATTTATGAGGTTTGAACCAATCATGATAGTACATATATCACGATCGGTTCAGATCTTGGAACCGACCATGATGTGCCTTCCAGTAGGTTATAACCTCCGGGCTAAACCCTCCTTTGTTGTTGGTCTAGAGGTCAAAATAATCACGACTGCCCCAAAAAACAAAACAAACTCTACGGTTGGAAGCAATAATTGGGGTGAAAATTTATGATATCCTCAGGGATGAGTGTTAAGGTGTAACATCCTGACAATTTTAATTTGATTTGTTTTATTTATTTTATTCAATTTGGAAGTTATTTGGAATGTTACAGATTTTATTCAAACCCTTTTCCCAACTCTCAGTTTTACAAAATGAATTTTTGCAGAAAATTTAAAAGCTTAAAAATTCTAAAATTAAATTTATTGGGTTACGAATATTCAAAAGTATTTTTGAAAAATTTTCCATAATTGTTAAAACCTATTTACTATTTTCCCCAAACCTATTTAATTTTTAGCATTTAAAAATTAATTATTGTGCTATAAATAGTAATTTTATATTATTTAAAAATATTTATTCATGCTTTTATTGCTGAAACCGGTATCTCTTCAAATTCTTATATTTAATAAAATTTATTTGCTAATTTCGGATTTAATATGAATTATCAGTGGAAAATTAATGGTTTTCGGAATTAATAATTCCGGTACTGTTCATTATGACCCGATCCGCTTCTCCTTTCCCATCAGCTATAGTGCACCTATGCGCTACAGTAACCAACGGACCCGACCCACATTTAATTCCCACCCGTTTCACTCATTTACTCTAGCGAGCCCGTTACTATTCCGGCCATAACTTTGGTGAGCGTTTTCCAACGATCCGCTGGTCCGATTGCCCTATAAATTGAACACCAGCTTTCCCCTCTCATCCTTTACATCCGCACCTTTGAGTTAGTCAAATCCATCCACCGGATCTCCCTGCACAAGCAATTCTTTCCAAACTCCGGTGAACTTTCGGTGAGCTCTCCCGGCTGCTCCCAACCTCCATTCGACCTCAAATTTTAACTGGAGCTTCCTCTCATTGTGATCTACATTTGGAAAATATTATTTTGAAAATTCTCACCGGAGCTCTGTCGACAATCATTTCTTCTCCAAGTCCGGCGAGAGGTCAATTTTTTGATTCAAAAGGTCCCATCTCCTTCATCTTAAGTCTGATTGACCCCATTTTTCTTCCTAAATTCATATAAAATTATAATCTATCTATTTGTACTGGTTTTTTATTTTATTTGAATTTATTTATATTTTATTTGAATTTGTATGCTTTTCGCGTATAGTTTCCGGAGAGCCGAAAGGAGTTGCTACCGACGATCTTGATCACCTACCCTTCGATCCAGGCAAGTCTTCCTTGAACATGTTGAACCCAAATTTACAAAATTCTTATGTTGTTTTAAATTATGCATGCTTAATTTTACGCAATGTACTTTAAATGTAGTTTTAAGGATTAGTTAAAGTATAGATTTGTTATACCCTCATTGGTATTGATCATGTCAAACCTTTGTCACCCTAGATGGTACTAGCTAATTTATCCGGTGATAGCCAATAATGTAGCATGGGACGGTAGAATTGCTTAGCCTGGCTTAAACGTTTCGGTATTATGTCATTATGGAAATCATTTCAAACATTGTTTAAACTTATTTGTGAAGATGCAGTAACCAGTGTTGCTACTGTTATTTAAATAAAATAAAATGGAAAATATGATTTAGACGAGGGCGGATGGATGTTTGGCGGGTGCAGATGCATGAGACCTTGAAAGTGAATGTTCCGCCCTAGTCAATTAAGGACCGAAGCATGTGTTATCATAGACCGAGCACTACCGTACAACCACAAGTCTATATGGGTATGACCTGGCTAATTAATTTGTGCGTCTCGATATTGACTTCGCCAGTCGGTGGAATGTGGGTGTTCGATGGAGACAGGTTTTCCCCACATGGCGCAAGAGGGGGCTTCTGATTGGGTGGATGTAACCCTTCAGCGGTGAAACCTTAGCGGGCGAGGTTAATAGCGGGTCTGTACATTGTAAAGGCCTTGTCATGATCTCTCTGCCGACACACCAAAGGAAGTGTGTTAATTGCATGGCAAAAAGAGTTGATCATGTCTTGTGGGTAAAGTTGTATACACTCTGTAGAGTTAAAACTACTTAAGTAGCCAAGCCCACGGTCAAGGGCAGGCGAGGTACGCTTGCACATTGTAGATTTTATTTTTTTGTTTTAAATGAAAATGGTGGTTTGAGAATCTGTGAGTGGATGGAACTCTCGGGTTGTAGTTTGGCGGCTGGAGCCAGTCAGGTGGTTGGAACCTGATTAGCTGTTATTTCCAATTACATTTTGATCAAGTGATGCTTTGTGATATTATATTGGTATTTAAAGTTAACATTGCTTTATTCCAAAAGAGCCATATTATGCCTTCAATTGTTCAGCCATGCATATAGTTATCATGCATTATGTTTCCAAGACTTGCGGAGTACATTCTGTGCTCACCCGTGCTACACCCCCCACTTTCCATAGAAGAGTGTGCAGAAGCCGAAGGTGACCACAATTTCTACGCTTGTGGTTACGATGAAGGTGATCCGGATTGCTAGGACGCGAACCCTAGTCGATTGCCTGTGGGCAAATGGATGGGTTAATTCCGTTGCAGTTATTTCGTTTTCGCTGTTGCTACTTATTAAACTCAAGCTAAGAGGTTGTTTACTTGTAATATTTGGCCATAAGACTGATACCTCTTTTTTTTAATTAATAATATTTGAATCGTGATATGGATATGTTGTTATCACTGTTTCCACTGTGTGTGCTAGCTTTTCCTGGACTGGCACAGTTTATACACAGAGGGTTCGGATTTGGAAATCTGGTCCCGACAGAGGTGGTATCAGAGCCATATCAATTGTAGGTCGCATCTCTAGTTTGTCTGGTCTTCTTAGCGAGAACTTCAAAATTATTTTCTAAATCAAAACCAACGAATTGCTGTGAAATAGATTATCTCTTCTCATTCTTAGGTTCTTACTCCTTTCATTTGCTAAAATATTATTTAATTTCTTTTAATTTGATCTTATCTCTTAAAACTTCTTAAAGCCTCGAGTCTTCTGCAAGAATCCAAATCAAGGAAGATGATGATCCATTTTCTTTTGAAGACTAATCGAGGGCTTCTGGAAAGATCAAGTTGTCAAAAGAGTGCTCGGAAGGACTCCCATATAAGATAGGTTATAGTGCTCAGTAGTGACGGAACATATCATCCCTTTTTAGTTTAGCAACGTATAGTCCGAGTGTATTAGGATTTTTTTGTTGCTTGTTTGTTGGGTGTGATGTACACTTGCCCTAGCATTGTGTTGCAGCCACCTTTCATTTGGAGTTTATTGCTTATTTGGTCTTGGAATGGCTACCTCCCTAGTCTTCTTATCTTTGTTCTTCCCCTATTATCTATTGCTAACCTACCCATGGCCGCTGCTTCAGATGGAGAGCCAAGGAAGAGATCATGGATCTGGTCGCATAGGAGGTTGTGTAGGAGGTCGTGGTCGTGGATGTGGCCAGGCAGTGCCACAAGAGCAGCATGATCAGCCAGAACAACAAGTGCCACCGCCGCCACCATTCCAACCCCCAGTCGCAAATATTCAGCAGATGATGGCAATGCAGCTTCTGTTGTTGCAGGCTCTTGTGCAGAATATAGTGAACAGTCCACAACCAACCCCAGCCGCAGCACTAGTGATGCCACCCCAGTCCAAACTTGGAGAGTTTATGAGAACTAGACCGCCTACCTTCACGGGAGCAGGTGAACCCTTGGAGGCAGATAATTGGTTGACGGATGTGGAGAAGAAACTCCAGTTGGCTCAGTGTGATGATCATGAAAAATTACTCTATGCAAGCCACCAGCTAAAAGGTGTAGCTGCAACTTGGTGGGACAACTTTTGTGCTACCCATCAGAACGCTCAAGCTATTACTTGGGAGGAATTCTCTGAAACCTTCCGTACCGCACATGTGCCTATAGGTATTATAGAAATGAAGAAAAGGGAGTTCCGTAAGCTGCATCAAGGAAACCAAAGTGTTTCCGAGTACCTTAACCGGTTCACCCAATTGTCAAGGTATGCACCGGAAGATGTAGCAACTGAAAGTGCCAAGATCTGGAGGTTCATGGAGGGACTTGATCCTGACATCAAGGTGCAGTTAGTTGCTTTGGATTTCCCAAACTTTCAGCACATGGTGAAAAAAGCACTAATGCAAGATGATGCCCAACGCCAACAGCGGGAGTCTCGCAAGAGAAGGATGACATTTCAAGCCCAGCAGGGAGCGAGTAGGAATTAAATGGTTTTCGGAATTAATAATTTTGGTTACTGTTCATTATGACCCGATCCGCTTCTCCTCCCCGTCAGCTACAGTGCACCCGTGTGCTACAGTAACCGACGGCCCCGACCCGTATTTGATTCCCACTCGTTTCACTCATTTACTCCGGCGAGCACGTTACTATTCTGGCCATAACTTCGACGAGCATTTCTCGACGATCCGCTGGTCCGATTGCCCTATAAATTGAACACCAGCTTTCCCTCTCATCCTTTACATCCTCATCTTTGAGTTAGTCCAATCCATCCACCGGATCTCCCTGCACAAGCAATTATTTTCAAACTCCGGTGAACTTTCGGCGAGCTCTCCCGGCTGCTCCCAACCTCCATTCGGCCTCAAATTTTTACTGGAGCTTCCTCTCATTGTCATCTACATCTGGTAAAATCATATTTCGAAAATTCTCACCAGAGCTATGTTGGCAATCATTTCTTCTCCAAGTCTGGCAAGAGGTCAATTTTTGGACTCAAAAGGTCCGATCTCCTTCATCTTAAGTCTGATTGACCTCATTTTTCTTCCTAAATTCATATAAAATTATAATCTATCTATTTGTACTGGTTTTGTATTTTATTTGCATTTATTTGGATTTTATTTGAATTTAGATGCTTTTCGCATACAGTTTCCGGAGAGCCGAAAGGAGTTGCTACCGACGATCTTGATCACCTACCATTCGATTAGTTGAAGTCCAGATTTGTTATACCCTCATTGGTATTGATCATGTCAAACCTTTGTCACCCTAGATGATACTAGCTAATTTATCTGGTGATACCAATAATGTAGCATGAGATGGTACAATTGCTTAGTCTGACTTAAACGTTTCGGTATTATGTCATTATGGAAATCATTTCAAACATTGTTTAAACTTATTTGTGAAGATGCAGTAATCGGTGTTGCTGCTGTTATTTAAATAAAATAAAATGGAAAATATGATTTAGACGAGGGTGGATGGATGTTTGGCAGCTGCAGATGCACGAGACCTTGAAAGTGAATGTTCCGCCCTAGTCAATTAAGGACCGAAGCATGTGTTATCATAGACCGAGCACTACCGTATAACCACAAGTCTATATGGGTATGACCTGGCTAATTAATTTGTGCGTCTTGATATTGACTTCGCTAGTCGGTGGAATATGGGTGTCGGATGGAGACAGGTTTTCCCCACATGGCGCAAGAGGGGGCTTCTGATTGAGTGGATGTAACCCTTCAGCGGTGAAACCTTAGCGGGCGAGGTTAATAGCGGGTCTGTACATTGTAAAGGCCTTGTCATGATCTCTCTGCCGACACACCAAAGGAAGTGTGTTAATTGCATGGCAAAAAGAGTTGATCATGTTTTGTGGGTAAAGCTGTACACACTCTACAGAGTTAAAACTACTTAAGTAGCCGAGCCCACGGTCAAGACAAGAGAGGTACGCTTGCACATTGTAGATTTTATGTTTTTGTTTTAAATGAAAATGGTGGTTTGGGAATCTGTGAGTGGATGGAACTCTCGGGTTGTAGTTTGGCGGCTGGAGCCAGTCAGGTGGTTGGAACCTGATTAATTGTTATTTCAAATTCCATTTATATTCAATTACATTTTGATCAAGTGATGCTTTGTGAAATTATGTTGGTATTTAAAGTTAACATTGCTTTATGCCAAAAGAGCCATATTATGCCTTCAATTGTTCAGCCATGCATATAGTTATCATGCATTATGTTTCCAAGACTTGCGGAGTACATTCTGTGCTCACCCTTGCAACACCCCCACTTTCCACAGAAGAGTGTGCAGAAGCTGAAGGTGACTACAATTTCTACGCTTGTGGTTACGATGAAGGTGATCCGGATTGCTAGGACGCGAACCCTAGTCGATTGCCTGTGGGCAAATAGATGGGTTAATTGCGCTGTAGTTATTTCGTTTCCGCTGTTGCTACTTATTGAACTCAAGCCAAGAGGTTGTTTACTTGTAATATTTGGCCATAAGGCTGATACCTCTTTTGTTTAATTAATAATATCTGAATCGTTGTATGGATATGTTGTCATCACTGTTTCCACTGTGTGTGCTAGCTTTTCCTGGACTAGAACAGTTTATACACAGAGGGTTTGGATTTGGAAATCCGGTCCCGACAGAAGGGGGTAAAGTTGAAGCTCTAGCTTGAGGAGATTTTCCCTCAATTTACCCTCATTTGTGGTTTTCTTCTAAAGGTGTGTGTTGATGTTGTAAATGTATGTCTCCTAATTAGGGAATTGAAAGCTTGTAACTACGGAAGAAGTTATACGGTGTAAATTATATATCTTGAAACCCGTCCTCTAGTTTGGAAAGGTAATTAAATAATGTCTTAATATTAGCTAGCTGTAGCTCCAGTTTTTTCCTAATTTAGTATGCCTAGTTTAATTGCAGATGGACTGTGAAGAATGGATGTATCAGAAAAACCATGTGAGTGTTGAATTTCAAGAAGGTGTTAAGGAATACAAAAAAATTTCCGAAGAAGACAAGGTCAAGAGGGGTGTAAACATCATAAGTCCATGATATTATAGGATTTTGATTATGTATTTTAGCAATTGATTTGTTTTGTAGGATGATGAGGTAGTGAGCCACAACACATCGTCACCCCATTGGGTTCATCGACCCCGAGTTGATTTCTACGACCATGGTACACTATCAATCGGATTTTGTTGTCGACTACCTCAAGCAGGCATTACTCACTAAGGTGATATAGCACTTCATTCTCGTCCCGTACCACAAAGGTAAGTACTACTCTAATTACTTTACTCTTCAATTACTTGTAAGCACTTAAACCTTATATGATGTAATTTTCTTGCACTGCATACATTTAATAATTCGGAACCATTGGGTTCTACTCGTGATTGTTCCGAGTGAAAACAAAGTGTACTTATTTAACTCGCTGGAGAAGAGACCGATGGACTACTTGATCAAGTCTATTTTGCTTAGGTAAGTACATTTTTCTAACCTAACACTTTTTGTATTTAACTACGTTCATGTTTTTTTTGACTAAATGGCATCTTTGGCCATTGTATGTAGAGCTTTCTTGTCTTATATTGCCGATGGGGACGACACAACAACGAATGAGGTGACCAGCTGGAGTGGAGGCGCTACAAGGTACAAGTGCCTAGCATAGGATTCTTCCTGACATCTATTCTTTGTCTTCTAATTTGATTTTCTTTGTTCACAAAGTCATCAACTGGGGTGTGACGAACTATGCGGCTTCTACGTCATGCATCATATGATGATCCTGATCGGCGGCGCAGACCTTTTCCCTAGTGTATGTACATGCATAATACACTCAACATTTTACATATACAAATTTTAAAACTTAATTAGTGTACTACTTTGTATTTTGTAGTAGCTCGATATCACCCACAGAGCCTGCAAAAAAAGATTTCAACAGAATAGCATACCACATATGCATATGGTACTGGTCAGAGGTTATAGTGAAGGACGGTTGGTTTAAACACCCGATAGGCTCCTACTAGTCTATGTAAACAATGTTATATACTGTGAATGTGTACTCCTATTAGTCTATGTAAACCTAGGTATTATATATTATGAATGTGATATGTGTAATGTTAAGTATATTTGTTTTCTATATACTGTGATATGTGTACTGTATGATACTATGAATGTGATATACTGATATGTGATATGTGTACTATGAATGTGATATATATGTGTGTACTATGATCTTGTGCTGGAACTAGGGTGGATTTATCTCTATCGGTTCGACGCTCAAAACCGATAGCGAATAAGAGGATATCTCTATCAGTTCTTAGCATCGAACCGATAGAGATACATATATTATCTCTATCGGTTCTAAGAGTCGAACCGATATAGATCTATGTATTATTTCTATTGGTTCTAAGAGTCGAACCAATATAGATCTATGTATTATCTCTATTGGTTCAGAGTTAAGAACCGATAGAGATAATAGGACTTCTCTATCGATTCTGATCATGGAACCGATAGAGATAATTTATCTTCTCGGTCGGTTTCAAGCACCGAACTGACCCAAATAACAGTATATCTGTATCGGGCGAAAACCGACCGTGATAGCCGCTCCTCATCACTGTCTAAGGACTTTGTATCACCACCAAAACTGACCCAGATAAAGAAAAAGAACCAACCCAGATAACCATTTCTATAGTAGTGCATGAACCTATCAATGCAGTTGATGGATTTAGTGACTGCATATTTATATGGGTCATGTATAGTGTCAAACTACAAAGGTCGCTGTACAGGTTAAAATAGTCGAGGAGAATGTAATATAACTGACTTAGTGAGTTCCTCCCAAAGAAAGGTTGCTCCAATAATAATAACTATCCCTACGTGTTCATAAAGAAGTTCCAGAATGGATTCTGCATCATCTCAGTTTGCGTCGATGATCTAAATATCATTGGAACCATGGAGGACATAAAAGGAAGCAAGTTATTACCTTATGATGGAGTTTAATATTTTTGGTAAAATCAAATATTGCTTAGCCATGTAGCTAGAGTATTTTCCCGAATGAATATTTGTACACCGTTCTACATATAACAAGAAGTATTAGAACCTTTAAAGATCCCATGGTAGCCAAATTCGTTGATGTAGATAAAAACCCATTCAGACCGAGGATGGAAAATGAGAAAGTCTTACGAATTGAAGTCCCATACTTAAATGCTATAAGAGCACTTATGTACCTTGCGAATTGCACCAAGCCTGATATTGCATTCACAATAAATTTATTAGTTAGACACAGCATAGCTCAAACTAGAAGGCATTGAGATAGTGTCAGGACTCTACTCGGATACCTCTAAGGTACACAAATTCTTGGCTTATTTTACTGGAAGGACTAAGGGCCTATTTGGGACAGCTTCTAGTCCCAGCTTCTCGTTCACATCTTATGTAGCTATGCCATACACTCAGCTTCTCAAAATGACCAGATTTTGATTCTCGCGAGGAGGAGAGTTGAAAATGAACTATCAAGGAGAAGCAACCTCAGGGTAGATTCTCATAGAAAGCCAGCACACCCAAAATAAAAGTATTCCTTAAATTTAGAGATAATTACTTGAAAAATTCCATCACCTACCCCTCAGCCCTCCCCACCACAAACCCCAGACACTCATTCACTCGACGCCTCCCCACCACGCCTCCGCGCCAAGTAGCCACCTCCCTAACCAAATTCGTCACAGCCTCCTTCTACCCCACCACTAGCATTCATCCTGACCTCCCGCCGCCTCCACCTCATGTGCTGCTAGTGGCCTCTATCCACGTCATCTACCATCGTCACCAGCACCCACCCTAAGCGTCAAGCAAGCAACCTCCTCTAACTGATTCCTCATGCAGATCCAGGGCGAACTCCTCTTGGCACCACCTCGCACAGATCCGATGCCTCCTTCCCCTCCGGTCACCTCCCCACACAAATTCAGCCACTCCTCCCCCTCCGACCACCTCCACCCTACCAGCCACTTCCCAATGCGGATCCGATACAGCCGACTCCTCCGGCCACTTCCACATGTAGATCTACAGCCTACTTTTCCAAACGCTTTCTCACTGACGTGATCGGCCCATAGTGTGTTCCATTGGACGATTACAAGTTGGCTGTAAACACCGTGTAGATAGACGCCTGCGCATTTGAGGTTTGGTCCAAGTTTTGTCTTCCTGGCTCGATTACGAGTTTAATGTGAATGTGTTGTTCCCCCGAAGGTTCATTTTTCTGGACAAGCACGGGCGTTTGGTTGAGAAGAATGCCAAACTGGAGGAGCACATGGTTGCTTTATCCACTTCTTTCTTGTAGATTGTACTTACACTTGAAAAATATGGAACAAAAAACATTGAGCTTGAGGGCGCATTTGATCAGATCAAGAATGCTAGCACTATGGTGGGGTTGATTGTTAGCATCGCTGGCAATGCCCTCCACTAGCCAAGAATCTAGCTGGAGGATCTCACTGTGGTGGAGGGCTAGGAAGAAATTTCAAGACCAAGCTTTGTGAGAACTTCACCAAAGGATCATGTGCTTCTGGTGACCGATGCACTTTGCCCATGGTGAAAATGGGCTGCACAAATCAGCTGTTGCTTGATATCCATGTGATTTGTAGCTATTAGTCAATGTAACTATAAACTTGAGGGCTGATGATGAATTTTCTAACTGTGTTCAGGATTATGCCATCGATTTTACCAATGGAGTTCATATTGCATCTTATTTTGTGCACTGTTTAATTATCAGGCTGTTTTGGTTTGGTAGTTCTGTTAGTCTTTTCACTTGTGATGTCATTATAGTTGATGCTGCTTCTTTGCCTAAAATTTACTTGTGGATTATGAATTTTTGACAATTTCACATCAGTTGTTTGAAATGAATAAACAGGAATGCCAGCATTTTCTGTCGGTAAATTGATATTTTCATGTATATTCATGTTGTAATTAAATCATTTTCAGTTCAAAGGAGGTATTTCGTGAAGGTTGTTTTTTTCATAAACTCGTTTGTCCCAAGAAAATTATTCAAGTAGGTCTTCTCCGTAGACGAGATGATTAGTAAGATGGTTAAAATGACCTTTGGTTGTCGTAGGTTACAGAATTAGAATTTTTTACTGTACTAGCCATATAAATTTGTTTTTTGTGAAATGGCCTCCGTTTGGTATAAATTGCAGAAATAGCCCCCAAATGAGTGCTATAGGAGTGCGGCTTGACCAGCAGCGGACACGTGACAAAGCAGCGCCTAGGTAGCGCAAAATTTTTCATTACCGCACTTGTGGTGCGCTGTATTGTGCTGTATTCGACCGACAATGCTGACACGCGATGGGACAGGAAATGCAGCGCACCACATGCACTACATTCGGGTGGGACGGGAAATGCAGTGCATGCACTGCATTCGGTCGCGTTGCTGGGTGATGGGATGGGAAATGTCGTGGAGTGGCTGCGCTACATTCGGCAATGTCACAGATCAATAGCGTTGTAAAGTCTGTCACATAGACTGCTTTGCACACGTGGCTGGTGCCAAACGGACCATGTGGTGTGCGCTAGGGGGGCCTGGCGCCCGTGGCATGCAACGTTGCGGCCTTTTGCATAGCTGATATTTACGTCATCTCGTTCTATCCCATCGGTGCACTGAAAGCACCAACCAACGTCCGCATCTTCTGTGCACGCGCGTCGAGGAGGGTGCTATAAATTAGGACTCCGTGTGATGGTTTGCACCAGACATTTGCTTCGATGAGGGAAAAAAGCAAAGGGAGTTCGGAAAAGTCTCAGTGAGCTGAGGAAACCGAGAGGCAAAAGAGAGGAGACGCGGGACAAAAGGGAGGGAAAAGAGAGGTGGAAGAGGAAATTTGGAATTGTACTTCAGGAGGAATTTATTATGGGTTAATTTTTTGTAAGGATTTATTTGGGGTTCATATTTTGCACCAATTGATTCAGGAGCCTTTTTTTGCAGGTAATATCCAGGAAGGTTAGTTTGTACGTTGCTCGGGCTATCGTAATCTTCAGTTGAGCTTCAGGAAGGTTAGTGTAAATAGTAGTATATGAAACCACGATATTGGTACATGAGCAGTTACAAATAATGACGGTAATTGTATAATGAGTAGTAGATAAAATAATAGTAGTAATGTAGTGAGTAGTACATGAATGGACGATACAATTTGTAAAAAATGTTGAGTACTTGGTGTGATGTTGTTCGCAATTTGTAGTACATAAAATAACGGTAGTAGTGCATGCAATGACAACATTAGATAATTAGCTCTACATGAAATAATGGGGTATAGCGTAAACAATGGCTTCGTGTTATTGAAATATCAGTGTAGTACCAGTATAATATGATGGAATTAGTAGTACGTAAAATGATAGTATTGGTACTATTAGTGTTGTAATGTGATCTTATTTCTTGTAATGTTATGCAGTGTACTGTTGGAGGATTTTATTTATTGTTCACATTTTGGACGGGTTTAGTTAGGGCTCATAATTCGAAGCAATTAGTAGTATAATAGTGCATTGGTAGTATAATGGTAGTGCTCTATTAGTACATAAAATAACGGAGTAAGGCATTAATGGTGTAATTAGTATAATTTCTATAATATTAGTGTAATATTCGTATAATATTATTATGATTATACTTATATTATTGTGATACAATTATAAATTTATTAGAATAACAATAATATGGTTCTTTTATTATTGTAATATTGGTATAATATTATTGCGATATATGCATAACTTCAATAATGTCAGTATAATATTACAACAACTTTTGTGGGATTAGTACGATATTAGAATAACTAGTAGTACATGAAATGATGGCATTAGTACATGGAGTAGTATAAGAAATGATAATATTATTCAATGAGTCGTGAATCAAATGACAGCAGTACCACAAAGAGTAGTATATGAATTGACGATACAAGGCGTAAACAATACTAATAATTGGTGTGATGTTAATTCAACAAGTAGGACATGAAAGGACGATCTCCGTGAGATGAGTAGTACACAAATTGATAATTGAAAGACCATGTGGAGGTCTATCCTTGTGTGTGATGAGTAATTGACGAGTTTTGAGCTTGGTTTGATTTGAATTGAATTGGATTTGAAGCAATTTGAGTGTTGGGTGCTCTTCTTAGTGCTACCGGCCTAGGGGTAGTAGCACCGGACCATAGAGAGCAATTATGATCGATTAATGATTTTGGGATAATCATTGAATATCTTTGTGGGCATTGCTATGTGAAAGGTTTTTCCTTGTCATTGATGGTTGCAGGGCGACGGTGCTAGGTCATGGTAAGGCGGAGGATGATCGGGACTAGGCGAGGAGCGTCGGAGGTCCAGACGGTTGGGAGATCGCCGGAAGATGATCAGAGACGGAGTCTGGGCATGTCAAGAAGACAAGGAAAGGAGATGATGCTAGCTAGATGCCGCGTGGATCAATGAGGGCCGTCGGATTGAGGTCTAGTTGATAGGTTAGTGGGTCTAGGTAGTATGCTTTGAAAACCGTGCAAGAAAACCCGGTATGTGTGTGGGTTTTGGGTTAGCCCTTGCATGGCTGTGTGTGTGGGTTAATCCTAGCCCTTAGATTAGTGCTCTAGGGTTGAGGGACTCATCCAAGGGTGGTAGGTGGCCCAAGAGTAGTATAAATAGGGGTGGAAGGGTAACCTCCTCCTTGAGAAGGTTTTTGAATGCTCCTTTGAGCTTTGCCCACATGAAAGTGAGGCTTTGTAACCTCTCTTTCCAGAAATGAAAGTTTTATCCATCCAACTCTGAATTTATTTTGCGTATTTACATTATGTCTTTACTTTACGCAATTTAAATTCAGCATTTACTTTCCCGCAATTACATTCTCGCAATTTACTTTCACGCAATTTGGATTTGCCTCCCCTCCTTCTAAATGCTGTTGATCTTGGATGTTTTGAGTGTGTTCATATGGTTTTACATCTCTTTTGCACTCTTGGATTGAGTAGAGAATATCTTTTCTTTCAAGTTCCAACTTTGTTCAGAACTTGTTCTTTGCGCAGCATTTAGTATTTGATTTTTATAAAAATCTAGAAAAATCCGTTTTATGTGATTATTATTGGAGGAGGTATGGGACTCTGATATCCACCTGCAGAAAAATTTTGGAGTTCACTTGTTGCACCTTTTGGGCGCCATGAGGTGAAAACCGAGCCCCAAACTTTCTGCTCGAAGTTCTTAACTGACTGTGTTCTTCTATTTCCCCTGTTTTTTCTGTAAGGATTTTTGAGGAGAAATTTGGTGGAGTTCTTCACGACTCGTCTACTCATAGGGAGAAAACTTCTCAAAATTTTGTGAGCTGCAGAAACCCACCAACCTCCTGTTCAAATTGAGGACAATTTCTGGAAATTCTGCTTTTGCTTTTCTGAAAGTGACTTTTGTGATTTGAATTGATGTCCTTTCTAAAAGCAAGAGTTGGATTGATTCATTTTTATCTTGGACACTAGAAAACCAGGATTGTGACTCAAAAATCCTCACATATTTTTTGGTATTTATCCATGTAAGCTAGGGGTACACATAGTTGTCTAGTTTTTCAGGTTTTTCACGATTTCCTTTGAGCGATCTTGTCGAGGTTTTTGTTGGAGTATTTTGGGAGAAAATTTATTTGCAACCATTCACCCCCCTCTGTTTGCCATCTCGATCCTTCAATTGGTATCAGAGCCGATTCTGCTCTTTCTAGATCTTGACCGGTCTCAAGAGCCATGGCGACGGACAAATATTCCACCAAGCCTCCCATCTTTAGTGGAGTTGATTTTCCTTTTTGGAAGTCCCGGTTGGAGTCATACATCACGCCTGTGGCTACGATATGGCGAAGGTGAAACTCCCGTATGAGGTTCCTCCGATGAAAATGTCACGGCCATCAATATGGTCGACGTTGAGGCGAATGCTAAGGCAAGGAACATTCTCATACTGAGCTCTTAGCGCGGTGAGTATGATAGGATTTTCACCTTCGCTCCGCCACGAGATTTGGGTAACCTCGATGCTTACCATGAGGGCTCTACTCAAATCAAGACCGTGAGGCAGACCGGTTCAAGCGCGAGTACAACAAGTTTGATCAACGCTACCGTGAGAGTCTCGACGAGTGTTTTGGTCGGTTTACAAAGATCTTGAGCGACCTCCGAGCAGTTGGTTGCATATACCCTGACTCGGACAATGCTCGGCATTTCTTGACCGCACTCGACCTTCGGGTTTGGGAGATGAAGTGACCACCATCAAAGACACCACCGACTTATCGACTCTGACTCTTGACGAGCTTTATTCCCGCCTCAAGACTCATGAGATCGATGTCGTCTCTCGGAAGACGAAATCTCAGTCGATGGCTTTGGTCACCGATCCCAATGGATCTTCTTCTGATTCTTCTGTCGGTCTCTCCCTCTCCACCCTTTGCGAGCTAAGCGATGACCAACTAGAAAAATATCCAGAAAATGAGCTTGCTCTTCTTACTCACAAATTCTCTCATGCATACAAGAGGGTGAGAGAGAGGAAGAGAGGTGGCATGATCACCTGCTTCGAGTGTGGTGGCCTCAACCACATTCGGGCGAACTGTCCCAAGCTGGAGAAGGGCAAGAATGACGTTGGCGGTTCGGGCAAGAACGACTACACCGACAAGAACCGCAACAAGAAGCCTCCAGTTCGTGAACTGGCGCACGAGAAGAAGTACGGCAACATCTCCAAGAACAAGAAGCTCTTCCACCGTGTCCTCGCCGCGCTTGATGACATCAACATCTCCTACACGGAGACATGGAGCGACGAGGGCGAGGATGATCCGCAAGAGAAGAAAGGCGGTGATGACTTCTCCGGCATGTGCTTCATGGCCAACGTCAACGGCATCAGCGACTCCGAGCTGTACAGCGACACGGACGAGGTACCCTCCTATGACCAGTTCAATGAAGCTTTCTGCAAATTAGGAAAATTTCATGCTAGAGCTAGAGCTAGGTGTACAGAGCTTGAGAAGGAAGTAGGTACCTTGACTCGGGAGTTAGCTTCACTTAGATCTTCTCCCTCCCAAGTCACTGATGACTGTACTTTGTGTGATGCTTTGCTTGTAGAGTTAGAGAACCTAAGGACTATGCATGATAGTGTGTTGTCTGAACTAGATAGTGTTAGGTTGAAGAATGCTAGCAATGAATCTGTTGATACTCCTTCTGTAGATGCTAGTTTTCTTCATGCTCACTCTACTCCCTCTTGTACTAATTGCCCTAAATTGCTTGCTGAAATTGATGCCATGAGCACTCACCTTAAGAAGCGTTCTTCTAGAAATGATGAACTTGAATTGCATGCTTCTAAGGACCCTGTCAGCTCATGTGAGGGCTGTAAGCAACTAAAACTTGACAATGATGCTTTGAATGTCAAGTGTGATCAACTTGCTAAGGACTTACTAGATAAGTCACAAGAAAGTTGCTTGCAATGTTCTATGATTGAGGGGGACTTGGATAAAATCCATGTCGAGCTTAGGAAGAAATTAGAAGACCAAGCCCATAGAATTAGAAATGCGTCTTGCGTTTCTTTTGAGGCCCTCAAGATTGAGGCAGCCGTCTTTGGAGAAAATACACGTGCTGAGAGAGCTCATCTTTCTGGTTCTTCTTCTTCTTCCCCCTGTTCTTCTTGTGCCTCTTTCTTTCGACATTGCCAGTATCTTATGAGCACTCTCAAGAAGTTTGTAGGAGGCAAGAAGAAGCTCAATCTTATTCTAGACCAATCCAAGATTAGTAGATTCAATCAAGGTCTAGGATTTGATCCCTTGAGCACGCCGGTGCATCCTCCCACCATTGTCTTGCGGCTCCAAGAGTGGTGAGATTGTGGTAGCTCCTGAGTGAGCACCACCGTGTTTAGGTCTCACTGGGGTTGTCCATAGGACTCTGACTGTAAGGGTGTTACTCCCTGCTGCTCGTCTCTAGCAAGGCGAAGTACACATGCACCTTCTGTAAGAAGGATGGTCACCTAGTAGATTTCTGCTTCAGGCGCGCCAAGATCACTCGGCGTGAGCGTGTTGTTGCTCTTAGGGGTATTCAGGGCCATCCCCAGACTTTGAGTGCTCCTAAGGTACACACTGCTTCTAGACAAGTTAGAGAGTCGCCTGTTTTTGGGCAATGTCCAGGACTCGGTTTTCATCCTGATTCTTCGAGTTTTAGTCTTAGAGCTGTTCGTAGTCAGTCTTTCCGCCGTCATTTTGATATTCCTCGTTTTTTCCATCGAGGTAGATATCAGCGGCGTGAGGTGTTTTCTGTTAGGATATTTAGGAAGCCTCACTGGGATGGTCTGGCTTTTGCACCACGGCGGGCTAACCCAGTTCCAGCTCCTAGATCATCTACTAGAGTTGCTACTGATCATGTTAAGGTTAAACGGCAGAGAGACACTCGAGTCCAGTCTTCTTCTATGGCTAGTACTCTGAGGTGTCGTGTGGTTCAGTATTGGGTTCCCAAGTCTTCACTCTATCCTAGTACTGAGTCATCTTTCTCTCTTGTGTCTTGATCAGGTTCGTCGAATGGGGAAGGGAGATGTTTGGATTGTCGACTCCGGTTGTTCTCGTCATATGACCGGAGATTCTCGATGGTTCTCTTCCCTAGTCTGAGCCCCCGGTGATGAGTTGATCACTTTCGAGGATGCATCTTCAGGTAGAGTCATTGCTAAAGGTACCATCTGCATTAACCAAAATTTCAATCTTAAAGATGTTGCCTTAGTAAGTAAGCTGCAATACAATCTGCTCTCTGTTTCTCAGCTTATCGATGACTATTTCGAGGTAAGCTTCAAGAGTAATGCCTGTAGAATCCTTGATTCATTAGGAGGGTTAGTTTGCGGGATTTCTAGATTTGGGAGGGTCTTTCGTGCTGATTTTTCTGCTTCTTCTGGAGACTCTCTTCGATTTTTGATTGCTTCTGAGTCCCGTGATCTCTCCTTTTGGCATAGGAGACTTGGTCACCTTGGTTTTGATCATTTGACCCGAGTTAGCAGCCACGATCTCATTCGAGGTTTGCCCAAACTCAAGATGGTCAAAGACTTAGTTTGCTCTCCTTGCCGACATGGCAAGATGGTTACTGCTTCTCATCCTCCAGTCACCGTAGTGATGACTGATGCACCAGGACAGCTTTTACATATGGACACTATTAGTCCAGCTAGAGTGCAGTTAGTAGGAGGGAAGTGGTATGTTCTTGTCATCGTTGATGATTTTTCTAGATACTCTTAGGTATTCTTCATGGCCTCGAAGGATGAGACTTTTTCTCACTTCAGGGGTTTGGTCAGTAGGTTGTTTATTGAGCTCCCAGGTGCATTACGAGCTATACGCAGTGATAATGGCACGGAGTTCAAGAATTCCTACTTTGAGAGTTTTTTTGTGGAGTCTGGTTTAGAGCATCAGTTCTCTTCTCCCTACGCCCCTCAGAGAATGGCGAGTGGAAAGGAAGAACAGGACCTCTGGTTGAGATGGCCAGACAATGCTAGATGAGTACAAGACTCTAGGAAGTTTTGGGTGAGGCTATAGCTCTTTGCTTGCCATGTTTCTAATCGCGTGTTTTTAGAGCACATTTGCATCGCACTTCTTATGAGTTGAGGTATGGACGAAAGCCCAGTGTGTCTCATTTTCGCGTTTTCGGTTGCAAGTGTTTTATCTTGAAGTCTGGTAACCTAGATAAGTTTGAGTCTCTCTCTTCTGATGATATCTTTCTAGGTTATTCGACTTCTTCTCATAGCTATAGGGTCTGGAGTGTTGATGCGTATAGGATCATAGAGACCTGTGATGTGACCTTTGATGAGGCTAGCCCAGGAGCTAGACCTGATGTTTCAGGCTCTTCTTATCCCTCCGAGACCATATTTGTAGAAGATGAGGATGGAGATGATGGTGTTCCACTAGATCCAGTCCCCTCTACACCTGAGGTGCCTCCTGTTTCCATTTTTGCACCTCAGGGAGACCAGCCCTTGCCTTCCGACTCTCCTTCAGCGAGTGGTTCTATTCCTACCTCTTCTGTTCAAGAGGTAGAGGCCACTTCTGCTTCTGGTCCTCCCCGACATATCCAGAAAGCTCATCCACCTGATCAGATCATTGGTGATCTGTTTGAGCGGGTTACTCGCTCAAAATCAGGTTTGTCCAGTTTCTACCTCCACTCTGCCTTCGTTGCCTCCTTTGAGCCAAAGGATGTTTCTCATGAATTATCCGATGAGTCGTGGATTAATGCTATGCATGAGGAACTTGAGAACTTTGAGAGGAACAAGGTATGGCAGCTTGTCGAGCCCCCATCTGGTCATAATGTCATTGGGACCAAGTGGGTGTTCAAAAACAAGCAGAGTGAGGACAGGGTTTTAGTTAGAAACAAGGCTAGACTAGTTGCACAGTGCTTTTCTCAGGTTGAGGGTCTTGACTTTGAGGAGACCTTTGCCCCTGTAGCTAGGCTAGAGGCTAGCCGAATCCTGCTTGCATTTTCTGCATCCAAAGACTTCAATCTTTATCAAATGGATGTCAAAAGTGCATTCCTCAATGGCTATATTGAGGAAGAGGTTTATGTCAAGCAACCTCCAGGATTCGATTACCCCATGTTTCCGAGTCATGTATACAAGCTTTCCAAAGCTCTGTATGGACTCAAGCAGGCCCCCAGAGCATGGATGAGAGGCTCAAGTCTTATCTTCGCATAGTAGACAAAACTCTGTTCATCAAACACCATGAGTCTTATTTTCTTCTTGTCCAGATTTATGTGGACGATATCATTTTTGGTGGCTCCTCTCATTCTCTTGTCTCTCAGTTTTCTGATGTGATGAGTACAGAGTTTGAGATGAGTATGATGGGCGAGTTGAGCTACTTCCTTGGCTTCCAGATCAAGCAGACTCGAGAGGGCACTTTCTTGCATCAAGGCAAGTACACCCGGGACCTCCTGAGGCGCTTCGACATGTCTGACGGGAAGCCGGTGTTAACTCCTATGGCCACCACTGCAGTCCTCGAGCCTGATGAGGATGGTGAGCCTGACGATCAAAAGGAGTTTCAGAGCATGATTGGCTCCTCTTGTATCTCATCTGCGCCGAGGCCGAACATACACTTTGCCGTGTGTATGTGCGCCGATTTCGAGCTTCTCCGTGCCTCTCACTGTCAAAGCGGTGAAGCGCATTTTCCGTACCTTCGCTACCATTGATTATGGTATTTGGTACTCTTCCTCCTCTTGTCTATCTCTTAGAGCCTTTTCCGATGCTGACTTTGCTGGCTGTAGGATAGATAGGAAGAGCACTTCTAGCACTTACCAATTCATTGGCACTTCTCTTGTTTCTTGGTCATCTAGGAAGCAGTCTGGGGTTGCACAGTCCACCGCTGAGGCCGAGTATGTTGCTGCAGCCAGTTGCTGTAGCCAGGTTCTCTGGATGAGACCGACCTTGCGGGACTTTGGGTTAGATATACAGAGTGTGCCACTTTTCTGTGACAACACTTCTGCTATTTGCATTGCTAAAAACCCAATGCAGCATTCCCGGACCAAACACATTGATATTAGATATCACTTCCTTAGAGACCATGTAGAGAAGGGGGATATCGTGCTTTATTTTGTAGAGAGTGACCTTCAGTTAGCCGATATCTTCACCAAGCCTTTGGATAGCTCCAGGTTTGTTGCCTTGAGGAGTGAGCTTGGGGTCGTGTGCCCTTACGGCCTTCTGTGAGAGGGAGCTGGCTTGTATATTATGTATTATATTATTTTTCTTCCAGTTCTTCTTTCTTTTGTTTTGTTCTGGGTGCTATGGGTTTTTCTCTTTAGAGTTCTGAGTTCACTTCACCTAGACTTCTGGCATGCTTCGGCATGGACCTCTCATCTTATGCTTCAGGATGCTATTCTTTTCTTCTTCTTGGTTGAGCTCACTCACAGACTTATAGGTCTAGCAGGTGTTGGGCCTCCTGGGTAGATAGGGTCTGTGTTTGCTCCTGTGTTGGAGTTCAAGAGTTAGTTGTCCTTTGTTAGTCATTGGGGAAGATGAGAGCGAGTTTGAGCCTAGTGTTCTCTGCTATCTTTTCTAAACTCTATAGCCATTCAGTTTGCAGTTTTTCAATCTTTCTCTCCTCTTTTTTGAGTTTTTGGCTTCAATTGAGTTCATTTGGTTTTTTCTATGCCTAACTCTGCTAATAACTCAATTTGTGCTTAAAATTGACTCACATGTTGAGGGCGAGTTTGAAAATCTATTCATGCATTGCATATAGGCTGCATTTTCTTTTGTTTCATGAGCTTTGTCTATTATGCAATTGATTCAATCTTCATGTAATGCACCTTGCTACATCTTTGAAGAAAATCACTAGCTTAGGTCTATCCAAGTTCATCTATCATACTAAGCTTGTTAAAATCTGAAAATTGAAAATCTTAAATGAAAAACATGTTGCTTTTTCTTGTTAAGTTTCTTCTCTAGAGGTTTTTACCATGAATTGTGAATTTATAGAGTTCTCTAGAGTCCCTATAGCAACTTGGGTGAAACTTGCTTGATCCATATTTTAGTCCTTCAAAATTGCTCATATATGCTAAATTAAGAAAAAATTGACTCTCTTTTGTGCAAAATTGAACTCAACACTATATATTCTCGAGACTGCCTCCCATTGCACTTGGGATGAACTTGGAATATATCGTGTATGACCAAAATCATTCTCTTAAGAGTTACTCTTGGGGTGATCGAACATGGCTTGAGTCAATCATTAAGAAATGCAAATAACAAAAACATAAGTGGGTAAAGAATGCAAATAATGTCAAACATTTGCATCCTGCTATGTCTTTCAAAATATCAAAGAAGAAGAATTTGTATGAATTGAAAAATGAGCTCGAAGGACTCTATATGCACTTCAAGATTCCCCAAAGTGTTGAGTAGGTTGAACTCTAGGTTTTCCATTTGATCCTACGAGTGGTGTTTGCTTCTAGCTTTGAAACTTTTGCTAAGTTTTGCACTTGTTCAAATCTTGCTAACATAAAATCTTGTAAACAAAGCTTGTGAGCAAAATGAATTTGTTCTTGGAGACATCCTAGTTCAGTCATTTTCTAAATTGACTAGCTTGGTGTCATATCTTGCATTTATGATCACTTGGATAATTCTCAATGCTCACTTAGGATGCATTTCATGCATACATATATATAAAGGGGGAGAAAATAAAAAAAAATTTGATGCCTATATTGCCAAAAGGGGGAGAAAATGTAGAAAAGGCATATTTAAAGGAAAAATGTTAATCCACTTTGGTTCTTATGATCTTTGTGACAATTGCAAATTTTTATGATCATAAGCATATTCGAGTGTTCCTTGTGAGTTTTATTGGATCTTTTAGAGCTTTTGTTGAAAACTTGCTCTCTCTAAAGTTTAGCTCTAAAATCCCTTTTCTGCCAACTTGGTCATGCTCTTATTTCCTTATTCTGGACCAAGTTTGGCTTTGCATTCAAATTGCTTTCTTCTCTCTTATTCAAACTCAAAACTTAAGCCTTTTCATGTGTTTGTCAATATACTCATCAAGGGGGAGATTGAAAGACCATGTGGAGGTCTATCCTTGTGTGTGATGAGTAATTGACGAATTTTGAGCTTGGTTTGATTTGAATTGAATTGGATTTCAAGCAATTTGAGTGTTGGGTGCTCTTCTTAGTGCTACCGGCCTAGGGGTAGTAGCACCGAACCATTGAGAGCAATTATGATCGATTAATGATTTTGGGATAATCATTGAATATCTTTGTGGGCGTTGCTATGTGAAAGGTTTTTTCTTGTCTTTGATGGTTGCAGGGCGACGGTGCTAGGTAAAGGTGAGGCGGAGGATGACCGGGACTAGGCGAGGAGAGTCGGAGGTCCAGACGGTTGGGAGATCGCCGGAAGATGATCGGAGACGGAGTCTGGGCATGTCAAGAAGACAAGGAAAGGAGATGATGCTAGCTAGATGCCGCGTGGATCAATGAGGGCCATCGGATTGAGGTATAGTTGATAGGTTAGCGGGTCTAGGTAGTATGCTTTGAAAACCGTGCAAGAAAACCCGGTATGTGTGTGTGTTTTGGGTTAGCCCTTGCATGGCTGTGTGTGTGGGTTAATCCTAGACCTTAGATGAGTGCTCTAGGGTTGAGGGACTCATCCAAGGGTGGTAGGTGGCCCAAGAGTAGTATAAATAGGGGTGGAGGGGTAGCCTCCTCCTTGAGAAGGTTTTTGAGGTTTTTGAATGCTCCTTTGAGCTTTGCCCACATGAAAGTAAGGCTTTGTAACCTCTCCTTCCAGAAATGAAAGTTTTATCCATCCAACTCTGAATTTATTTTGCGTATTTACATTATGTCTTTACTTTACGCAATTTAAATTCAGCATTTACTTTCCCGCAATTACATTCTCGCAATTTACTTTCACGCAATTTGGATTTGCCTCCCCTCCTTCTATATGCTGTTGATCTTGGATGTTTTGAGTGTGTTCATATGGTTTTACATCTCTTTTGCACTCTTGGATTGAGTAGAGAACATCTTTTCTTTCAAGTTCCAACTTTGTTCAGAACTTGTTCTTTGTGCAGTATTTAGTATTTGATTTTTATAAAAATATAGAAAAATCCTTTTTAAGTGATTCTTCTTGGAGGAGGTGCGGGACTCTGATATCCACCTGAAAAAAAATGTTGGAGTTCACTTGTTACACTGTTTGGGTGCCATGAGGTGAAAACCGAGTCCGAAACTTTCTGCTCGAAGTTCTTGACTGAATGTGTTCTTCGATTTTTCCTATTTTTTATATAAGGCTTTTTGAGGAGAAATTTGGTGGAGTTCTTTATGACTCTTCTTCTCATAGGGAGAAAAATTCTCAAAATTTTGTGAGCTTCAGAAACCCGCCAACCTCCTGTTCAAATTGAGGACAATTTTTGGAAATTCTGCTTTTGCTTTTCTGAAAGTGAATTTTGTGATTTGAATTGATGTCCTTTCTAAAAGCAAGAGTTGGATTAATTCCCCTTTATCTTGGACACTAGACAACCAGGATTGTGACTCAAAAATCCCCACATATTTTATGGTACTTAACAATGCAAGCTAGGGGTACACATAGTTGTCTAGTTTTTCGGGTTTTTCACGATTTCCTTTGAGCGATCTTATCGAGGTTTTTGTTGGAGTATTTTGGGGGAAAATTTATTTGCGACCATTCAACCCCCCCTCTATTCGCCATCTCAATCCTTCAATAATGCAAGACGTAAATAATGGTGTATAACTACTTTAACAGTACAACATGAAAATGATGTTTACGCATTTGCTATATTACTATTGATTATGGATGTGACAAATTATATGTTAGTATTTAATGCGCGTGCTTACGTCTTTTGCTATGGTAGGTACTACATGGCATATATTCAAGATTTGTTCATATTTTATAGTGACGGCATTGCTCGAGAGGGTTCATATGGGGTGGACCTTTCGAACTACGAACAGAAGGTGATCCAGGCTCCGGGTCTGACAGAGATGGGTCTGACAGACCTTTGTAGGTGCATGAGGAGCGTATTTGGTGGGGGGACTTCCCGAAAGAAGCTTGTAATCTAGGCAATACATGCCAGAGTTGTGGGAGGTTCGACCGACTATTTGTGGGAGCTATGCAAGATCGCAGGAAGCGCAATATAGGGGGAATACATGCAAATTGTGATGAACCCTCAAGCGAAGATACACCATCAGCCGATGGTGTATGTGCGCTTCCTGGATAGAGGAGAAACCTCAAGTCCTTCTGGGGGCAGTGGCATCTCCATCGAAGCATCCTCTGGGGCATCTGTGAGGATAGTGCTGCAGATGAATTTCGGCCGAATGAAGACGTCAGGCGGTGGTGGGCCGCTCGCATTGACTACCACAAGCACCTGAAAGCCATGGCGGACGAAGCAATATCCATTGATGATGAGGATGTCGACACAGATAGCAGCGAAGATGATGATGCAGCTCCCATTGGTGGCATTGTGTCCACTGATGTGGAGTACGTGTCTTCGCACCTCGATGATCTAGCGATGTCTTCTCTCGTGTTGCCAGATGAAGCCGGCACTGATTTGGCTTTCGATCAGGACACTCTACAAGTAGGGCAACGCTTCCCTACAAGGAGTGCCGTCCAGCAGGCAATTGCAAGATATGCGGTCAACATAAGCCGCACATACCGGGTGTATAGGTCCAACCAAGATACGTACATTGTCAAGTGCATGGATGCTAAGTGTCCCGGCAAGATCTGTGCCTAGAAATTCAAGGGCATAAGTTCGAGCTTCAGGATAATTATCCTGACAGATCTCACATATGTGCTTGCTGAACCACTGCAAAAACACATAAATGTGATGTCCTCATATGTAGCCAGGCAGATTTCTCACTTGGTCACGACAGATGTAACCATTTTGCTGAAGCTACTGATGGCTGACGTGGTTAACATGGTGGGATATCCTGTTAGCTACGGCAAGGTGTGACGAGTGAAGAAGAAAGTGATACAGATGATGTACGGCATGTACAAAGAGGCGTACAACCTTGTTCAACAGATGCTTCACCAGATTGCTGAAGCCAATCCTAGGACCTACATTAACAAGATGGATAGACCACACCCCACGAAGGGTCCGAACTATTTCATCCTGAACCGTGTGTTCTAGGCATTCAGACCAGCCGTTGAGGGCTTCAAGTACTGCCGGCCTATACTGACCATGGATGGCACTTTCCTATCCAGCAAGTACAAGGGCACCATACTGATGGCGGTCGCTGCGGACACCAACGATCAGCTACTCCCAGTGGCTTATGCAATCATGGAAAGCGAGAACACAGAGAGCTAGTTGTGGTTCCTAGCAAATATCAAGTAAGGTGATGTCCAAGATCGCCCGAACGTATGTCTCATCACAAACAGGCATGCTGGGTTAATATCTACTATCAGCACCATGCAAGGAGGGACACGTCCACCGTACCAATAGAATGACATCGTCAATCGCTAATTCATGAGGCATCTTGTTGCCAACTTGCATAGGCAGTTCCACAGCAAGGAAGTCATGAAGACATTCAAGAGGCTTTGCATGCAAAGCCAGAAGCTGAAGTTTGAGGCAATTTGGAGAGTGTTGGATGGGAGATCTCGAAGCATACGACGGAGTCCGAAGAGGTCCAGGTCAACAACTTCTCACAATGGGTACAGCTGCATGCTCTAGAGCTGGAGAAGTGGTCCCTGCTCCATGACAAAGACGACGCAAGGTACAGAATAATGACAACTAACATGTTGAAGGTTTACAACGGTATTTTGAGGGGGGTTCGGTCCCTACCAAGAAGTATCATCGTGGAGGAGAACTAGAATAAAACTGTTGGATACTTCGTGAATAGGGGAATGAATGCGAGGAGGCACTTGGACGAGGGGAAGCAATTCTTCGAACGTATGCATGTATACATGGAGAAGAAAATAGAGAAGGCTCACTCCCACATTGCCCACACCATGGATAAAGTTAGGCGGAAGTTTGAAGTACGTCTATGGGATAAGTTTGGTGGTAGCCATTGCAGGGGTTATCGTAAACAAGTGTGCACAACACATGATGTCGCGACATGCACATGCAACAAGCCAAAACTGCTGCACAAGCCTTGCTCCCACATAAATGCTTTGTGCATGTTTCTTCATCAGTCCTTCGCACCCTACATTTTTGAGTACTTCAATGCCGACCATCTGTTCCGAACATTGAGTTTGGAATTCAACTCCTATAGCTTGATCATGTATTACAGGGAGCTGTAGTTAGGCCAAGTGACTTGGTGTCAGAATGAAACTTTGAAGAGGAGCGGCCGTGGACGGTGGCAGTCACGGCGAATCCGTAACGACATGGACCTAAGTCAGAAGGGAGACGTACCTGCTCCACGAAAGTGCTGGTTATACAGGACACTGGGGCATACGATGAAGAATTGCCCAAATAGGGCAGGCTCGTCGACCCGTCCATAGTGACCATCGACAATGTACTTGCACGTGTGAAGGTAGTACCTTCATGTAATTTTATTTTTATTCTATCAATGTTAACCCACGTCAACCATTGGTACTTATTCTCATGTTACTTACTGTCATATCACATAACGATAAAGCTTGTTACACTGTGGTACCAATTTCATGTTACGTAATTAGGGTTTTAAAAAACCTCAATGCTCGCGAGCTACTCGAGTTCGGCTCGCGAGAGGTTCGGTTCGAACTTCAAACGTGCCGACCTCGAGCTCGATCTCGAGCTCACGAGCTTAACCGAGCTGAGCTCGAATAGCTCGCGAGCCTACTCGAGCTTGGACCGAGCTTATTTGAACCGAGCTTACTCGAGCTGAGCTCTAGCCTACTCAAGCTTGGACTGAGCCGAGCTCAAGCTTGGGTCGAGGCTCGGACCCCAACTCGAACTCGGCTCGAGCTTTATCGAGCTCGAGCCTGGAGGGCCAGGCTCACTCGAGCTCGGCCCGTTTACAGCCCTATACTTAATGTCATGTCATCTACTGTTATTTATGGTTATGTCAAGTAATGCTATTTCTTGCTATTCTTTCTCTTCATTTCATGTGGTTTATAGTCTTATTGTAAGACATGGCTGGACACCCACAGACTTTGCTTGACCAATCTTATGATGGCAAGTATCTAGCAGGGCTTGGCTTATGGGTGGCGGTCCACTACCGTTCGTTCTCAAGTGCACGAGGGAGCACCGGCCCTTGGACACACGGTACATGCCCATTCTATAGCAATCAGGTCTGTTGCCATTGTCCGGATGAAGGACATTGGGCATTCTTTCACTTTGGATAGGGCCTTCTTGTCCGCGCTCGTCGATCTTTGGAGGATGGAGACCCACACGTTCCACTTCTGCTGGGAGATATGACCGTCACCCTCTAGGACATTATCGTGATTACCAGTTTGCTATCAGGGGCAGGCCGATAGTTCTGCCACCGAGGAGGCTTGACTGGAGGGTCAATTGCAGTACAGGTTTTGGTCATTTGGTCCCGGAGAATACTCGGGGGTTCCACATTCATGGCTTCGCCGCTACATGCGATGTCTTGCTAATGCGCCAGAGTACGTTCTGAGGACTCACCTTGTCATGTACCTGCTCTTCTTGTTCGATCGGGTGTTGTTCCCTACTACATAGGGAGATTGCGTGTATCCGAGCTACATCCATACCGCGGAGGCTTTGGCTGACGCCCAGCTCGACAATGTGCCACAGTTCAGTTTTGGATCATCGGTGCTCTGCACGATATATCGGGGATTGTGCGCAGCTTGCATGAAGACAATGGGAGAGGAGCCCATGCTTGCAGTATGCTACTTGTTGCTTTAGATATAGTCATGGGAGCACTTTCCTGTGAGACGACCGTACTTCTGGGATCCCGTTTACCCATATCCATTAGAGATTCTATTCTACGGTGAGGGTGGGGACTTGATCGACGGGCCTACCATGGGTACGCGGTGGACGGCCAGCCAATTGGGTTTCGCAAGGGAGAGGCCTCATAGAGTCTACCCAGAGTTTTATAACTATTTCGAGACCCTACACAAGGACGAAATCATATGGCGACCCTGGACTGCACATTTCTTGGTCACTACAGTGCCACATGGATTGTCAGTGCAGTGCGGGCAGAAGTTGAGTACTGGTTGACGACGTGCCACCTCGTGTTCTGTCACATGGTGGAGGCGTATTGCACAGCCTGAGTGATCTGCCGGTTCGGACTTCATCAGCAAATCCCTCTTCCAGTTGGCTCACCTCTGCCACGACAAGTGCATATCTAAGTTTAATTCGTAAATTTCAATTGTGTTTCCCACAACCAGCCTACACGATGTAATTATAATTTTTAACTTGCAACTTTGTTTCCCACAGGCAATCTCAGTGGAGGCAAAAGAGCGACGACTGGTGCCAAACACAATTACCATGGACCACTGCGTGGGAGTAGTCTGCCATGGAGCAGGTAGTGGTCGAGGATCGACCATACTACCTGGACTCATACGTCGCATACTTGGAGTGTACGTGCCACGTACACGTGCTCGACTTACTGGACCTACTCCTTCGAGGCCCGAGGAGGTCACGCACGTCGATAGGTTGGGCCTCGACCACCCTCTACACCGCACATCATGGTAGGATGACACGGTTCGAGCCTACATTACGTTTCATTCATATTTCCATGACTAACCAACTTCTCGTGTTGTCTATGCAGTACGATCGTGTGAATTGTATCGTTGATGAGGCTTCCACTGCACTACGGCATGGGAAGCACAACACTGTGTTCGGCCTACTTAGGGTTCTACGTTCAGTCTTGGATGATGCGAAGGGTATAGTCAAGACAGTTACCTGCGGCCGTCATAGTGACGTCGCCGTATGGGGTGGTGAGCGAGGTGCCCGTCCTCCATCTCCTAGGTCATCGCGCCCGAGTGTGACCGAAAGACGATCGAGCTTCGCTCGCTCGTCTTCATCTTAGCTTGGCCTCTAGGATACACTGGTATGCGACGTACATTTAGTTCTCAAACTTTGTACTATTTAGGCAATATAACCTTTTTGGCCATGCCATGTCCTTTTACAGCATGCGTACGGGGATTGCTTTCTCCTTCCATCATCGTCTAGGCACCAGCATGAAGCACCTACTCTGCCACCGACACGTACAACTCCTGAGGTCAACACAGACTCAAAGACAGACTCGCCCGATCGGGACTTGCCGCCTGCAAGTTCCAGTTGGGTACATTAGTCCCGGCACGCTTACCGCGGGATTTTGGGTTCGGCCAGATCGACCTTCACCCCTTATAGCACGCACAACTTAGGTGTAGGCACATCATCTATGCAGGGGCCACGTCAGGTATATTCTCATTGATTGAAGTTATTAACTACTATTCAACATACCTTTATATGTAGAACTTCTTAGCATTGCAGGTACCTAATACTTTTGTACATATCAAGTCCCTATATAGCACGCGCATAGGGATTGAACTCTCCTTCCGTCGTCGTTGTCCAAGCGCGAACATGAAGCACCTGCTCCGCCGCCGACACGTATAGCTCCCAAGGTCGACACAGACTCCAACGTGGACACCCCCGATCAGGACTTGCCACCAGAAAGTTTGACTTCGGGTACGTTTTCGCCGACACGCTTACCACAGCACCCACCTTGGGAGACTTGGTTCGGCTAGACCTACACCCTATACAACACACATGATTATGGTGTAGGGTCATCATTTGTGCGAGCGCCATGGCAGGTATGTTTTGTCCAGTTGAAGTGATTCCCAAGGCAGAACAGAGCTAACACTACGTGCGCGCAGGTTTCTAGAGACGAGTTCAGCCAGTGGGCATAGCACTCCACGACTCCGCAACCGGCATCGGTAAGTGCTTCGTGTAATTTAAGTTACTTGTTGCACTCTTTTTTGTCCATAGCACTAACGGTACATTCCAATGCAGTCTCCTGGGTGGGTGCAAGACATGTTCCGTGACCAATAGCTGGGACCCAGTCAACTTGACGAGGCCCCTCCTGCGACACAGGACACCTAGTACGACTTGCGGAGCGGTACGCATGCACCTGACCGGTTCACGTACCCACAAGACCAACTCCACCGTGCGCGAAAGCGTCGACCGGGTTAGGGTTGAGGTTTCAAGGAGTAAGCATTTCTATGGGTGTATCGAATTTCATATGTGTAATTACTATATGCCTTTAGACATACACCCTTTTTGCATGGCGTGAGGAATCTGATCTTAATCCAAATTCACGGCCTCCTTTTAAGAACCATCCTGATAGCAAGCAATCCTCGTGCATTTCACAATGGAAGCATGACCATAGGGCTGGTGCTCCAACTCTAGTTAATGTTAGTCCCAAAGATTCTGGTGCTCCAACTCCATTTAATAGTAGTTCCGAAGGTAATGGGCTACAACTCCAGTTAACTTTTGTTCCCAAGGTGCTATATCCAATGGTTGGCCGATCTGCAGGTGTACTGCTGGGAAGTTCAAAAAATTGACAATCAAAGGGGTAGACTTTTATAAAGTTGTTACATGGCATATGTACAAACATTCCTCTTTGATTGTAATTTTCCGTACTTCCCAGCAGTACACTTGCAGATCAGCCAACCATTGGATATAGCATCTTATGAGCAAACATTTACTGGAGTTGTAGCGCCATCACCTTTGGGACTACTATTAAATGGAGTTGGAGCACCAACCCTATGGTCATGCTTTCTGTGTGAAATGCATGAGGATTGCTTGCTATCAGGATGGCTCCTAAAAGGAGGCTGTGAATTTGGATTAAGATCACACTCCTCTAGTTTTAGTAATTTTGTGTGTCGTCATCAGTAGGTTCCAACAAAAAAATTGAGCTGCCAAAAAAATTGGTAAAACAAATTGTACTGCCCTATCAGTACGGTATCTTGTAACAAATTATGTTCAGTTATATATCATTTCAATGTACGTGACAACACAGTCCCATCTAGTTTACCACATCGAACATGCTATGGTAGGGCGAATTGACCACATGAAGTCAGCATCTATATCAAGCAGATTGAACAACACGAATCCAATAGCTTTGTCAGGACGATTGGAGAACCTGCATCCATCAACTTTCCCAAACCGATTGTACAACACACTGCCTATTGCTTTATTTGCCCGATTTAACAACATGTGGCCCCCGCTTTCTCAGAGCGAACTGACAACATACTATCTATTTCTTTGTTAGCTTGATTTCACAACACTCTGCCCACCGTTTTCTCAGATCAAAACAACAATACATTGCAGCCCGCTCTCTCAGACCAAAGTGAGGACATGCTACCCCACTCTATTAGAACTGCATGGACTACACCTTACCTATAAAACCACCGGTCACCCAAGCAGCACTTCTTCACTAGCCCAACCAACCTCCACTCCATTGCAATGACAAACAAAGGAGGCACCTCAAGTCGTGGGAGGGGTAGACGGGGAAGATGGGGTTAGACATCACCTCGAGGCCCTGAACCTTCATGGTTTCGAGGCCGCGACCCTTCACTCGAGACACATCAAATATACGGTCCTCAAGACCCTGATCCCCCCAGCCCAGATCTTCCTGTTAGAACAAGGGACTATACACCCTATAAATCCAATGCACGACGCCCTCCCACTTCGCCCCCTGAAGTGGCCGACATGCAAGCACAACCTTAACGCTATTGTGTAGGTTTTCGATGAGTTCAATTCCAGCCCAGGACATCGTTTCTACCAATGCCCTCTATTCATTGTAACAGCTACAACTCTTACACACCATTCGGTGTATGTCTCGCTATATGACACGTATTCTTGCTTGCATAACGTGGATTGCAAATTCACTGAATGGGTGGACTCACCGTACCCTATAGATGCCCAATGTTACATTTACGCATTGCTGTATCGCCTTGACGAAATGCAAGAGGACCTCACGGAGGTCAAGAACGAGAACGAACAACTCCGTAGGTAGAACTTGGAGCTCCAAACCCAGAACAATGACCTACGTTTTCAAAGGCTCAGGGAGACGAACAATGAGGTTGTCCACCTTAGCAGCGACTACCACACTTACTGCTGCTACGGCAATGCCAGCTATAGTTATGCTTACCAATACCGTGACCAGCAGCCCCGTCCACACCATCCTGACGATCAACACTCCCTGTGTATGTCGTATGGTTACCCATTTGAGCCTTAATGTCCTACGCCCATAAAGTGTAGTCTATCCTACCCTTTTACAATTCCAAAAGGCGCACTTCTATCGTACTTTTGTCTATATTCGTGGCTGCTCTGTGCTGCCATTTGTACTGTCCAAACTATATGCGCCATGTAACCCCCCTTTATTATGAAATGGTATATTTCATTCATTCCGTTGTTTTCGAACATTAAACATGCAATGACTTACCAGTTCCAACAACAACAATGGATGTGACAACACAGTCCAACCTGCTTTACCACATAGAACATACAACATGCAAATACTTGTGCGCGGCACATGCGGGCCAAGGGGCTATTTTTGCAAAAAAACCGCACGGGGCTAATTCTGCAAAAAAAATATAATTTTAATATTTATTATTTGCGTACAAAATTTGTTCACGAATATATATAATTTCCATATTTTGTTAAAAATTGTAACAACAATTATAAAATTTAGGCTGCGGCAAGCTTAATGCCGTGCTGCGCTGTCGCGACATTCGACCATTGCCGTGCACCCCTGCTATGGAAGGGATTTTCCATGCTTCCCTGTCATAGCAGGCATTTACCACTCGAAATTACGCGCCTGGGCAGAGCGGAATGGGGCCATTTGTGCTAATACGGATGAACGGGAGCTAAAAATGGAAAAACCGAAATGAAACAAGCTAAATACAGTAAAACTTCCATTATCCGCCAGCGCCATCATTTGTATTGACCGATATACGATATATAATTGGTGAAACTCATTGCTAAGTGTTTCGTATGTTTGTCGTTTTGATAATTTTACGCGTAGGCATCACTAGTTTTCTCATTTCTCTCCTAAGCATTTTCCATGCCATTCATTGTTTGTGACAAACAAAATTCGATTATAAAAATAACACTCGAGTTAGTAAAAAACATTTGCTGCATATTTTTTATGTTATCATTTTTATCCGAAAATTTCACATGCTACTCTTTTTTTTAAACAAAAATGAATTAAAAAACAATGCAATGACAGGGTAGCGTGGCAAAGGAAATTGTAGCGCTTCCCTGCCGCACTATATTTTTTAAACAAAAAAGGAATTACAAAATATTTTTTTAAAACAAAAAGGCAAATGCAGCGCTTCCCTGTTGCGGCAATAGAATTCCACACCAGTCTACTGCGGCAATACATTGCCGCTCTACCGGTTCGCAGCATATTGATTCATAGCACTCTCAACCCACGGCATGAGGCTATTCCAGCAAATACACCGCCAGGGGAGCTAAAAATGGAAAAAATGAAATCAAAGCAGCCAAATACAACAAATTGTCATAGAATTATGGTTCATGAATAGCTTAGCATATCGGGCCATTATTAATTATTCGAGCCATCACAAGGATGATAGCATCATTTATATGCATTCATATCGTCTTGCAAAAATTTGCAAAAAAACTCCATAAATTTGTGTACAAATATAAAGGAGTAATACACAAATACAATTGAACTGTTACAACCAGGGTAGCAAGGTGTATTTGCCTCCAATCCTATCTCTTACGGTTTTCGGGGATAAACTGCTAGCTGAAAGACCATGTGGAGGTCTACCCAAGTGTGTGATGAGTAATTGACTGTATTCGAGCTTTTGGTGCTTAAGGTTGCGTTTGATTTGAGTCTATCCTGGTCGAAGACCAGTGGTCGAACCTCGAGTGGTCTGGACTTTGGCTGGTCGAAGACCAGTGGTCGAAACTCGAGTGGTCTGGACTTTGGCTGGTCGAAAACCAATGGTCGAACCTCGAGTGGTCTGGACTTTGGCTGGTCGAAGACTAGTGGTCGAGTGACTCGAGTAGAGTGAGAATCGAGAAGTATCGAGTAGGGATTCTGCCAGGTCGAGCGATGGGTTAGCTCGAGTTACGCCCCGTAGGTTTGTGGTGGAGTGACTCGAGTAAAGTGATAATCGATAAGTATCGAGTAGGGTTACTCGATACTCGATATCGACTCATCGACTCGATTTTGAGCAAAGTGGGCAATTCTATATGATGTGTTTCCTTGTTTTTTATGGTTATAGGACGACGGTGCTAGGTCATGGTGAGGCGGAGGATGACCGGGACTAGGCGAGGTGCGTTGGAGGTCCAGACGGTCGAGGATCGCCGGAAGATGATCGGAGACGGAGTCACTACGAACCTAGAAGACAAGGAATAGATGAGATACTAACTAGGAGCTATTCGGATCAAGGAGGGCCGTCGAATCGCGGTCTAGGTGATAGAGTAGCGGATCTAGTTAGTATGCCTTGAAAACCCGGTGTGCTTGTTGGGTTTCGGGTTAGCCTATGTAAGGCTGTGTGTGCGAGTCATCCAAACACTTGATGGTGGTCCTTAGGCCAGAAAGATCTCATACAAGGGTGGAGGGTGACACAAAGGTAGTATAAACAGAGGGGGAAGCGTGGCCTTCCTCCTCTGAAGGATTTAGAGGTTTTGGCTCCTTTGACCTTTTTGCCCGCTTTGTGGTGAGTCTTTGTAAACCTTCCTTCCAGAAATACAAAACACTTTCTATCATGCTTGAATTTATATTACGCATTAAATTCAGCAATTTACTTTCAAGCATTTAAATTCCGCACTTCATTCTTGCAATCTACTTATACGCAATTTGGATTTGCCTCCCCTCCTTGTACTTGCTATTGACTTTTATTTCGAAGGATTGTTGCGTTTTTGTGTTGCAAGAAACCGATCTTATGTTCTTGAGTAATTCATTCCTATAGATCGTGTTTGTGGAAATTTTGACTTGAGTTCTTGCTTGTTGTGACAAGTAGGAGGTTATCCAAGATTATCTTGATTATCAAAACCCCACGAGCAAGTCCAAGATCAAGTTCTTGTGTTTTGTTTGAACTTGGTGTGTTTTCCCTTCCAAGGCAAAAAGGTCGGAACTTTACGTCAATCATTGCGATTGAAGGTTGGAATAAGTTCTTGACATCCTGAAGGTCAAATCTACCAAGTTTCATAAGTTTTTTTTCAGACGATCAAAAGAATCCATGAATTAGCTTTTGTGTTCGTGCTGTTCTTGGCTCTATTCTTCCTGTTGTTCTTGAGTCTGGTCATACCGTCCTTCCTACGATCATACCGTACTTGCTCGAAAACCTCCTTTTCCTATTTTCTCCTTTTGATTGTTCTATTTGTGGTCTTAGTTGAATCGCTTTTGAATGGGGAATTTTAGATTTGGGATCATTCACCCCCCTCTGATCGCCATTTCGGTCCTCCAATTGGTATCAGAGCCAATTTTGCTCTTCCATAGATCTTGACCGGTCTCAAGAGCCATAGTGATGGATAAGTATTCCACCAAGCCTCCCATTTTTTCTGGAGGTGATTTTCCTTTTTGGAAGTCGCGAATGGAGTCATACATCACTGCTTACGGCTTCCTGATATGGCAAAAGGTGAAACTCCCGTATGAGGTTCCTGTTGACGAAAATGTCACGGTCGGCAATATGGCTGACGTTGAGGCAAACGCTAAGGCTAGGAACATCCTCATACAGGGTCTTAGACGTAGTGAGTATGATAGGATTTCTTACCTCCGTTCTGCTCACTAGATTTGGGTGACTCCTCAATGCTTATCATGAGGGCACTACCCAAATCAGGACGGTAAGTCAGGACCAATTCAAGCGTGATTACAATAAGTTTGAACAACACGCTGGTGAGAATCTTGACGAGTGCTTTTGGTTGATTTACAAAGATTTTGAGCGACCTCCGAGCAGTCGGTTGCATATACCCTGACTCGGATAATGCTCGACACTTCTTGACCACACTCGATCTTCGAGTTTGGGAGATGAAGGTGACCTCCATCAAGGATACTACCGACTTATCGACTCTGACTCTTGACGACCTTTATTCCTGGCTCAAGACTCATGAGATCGATGTTGTCTCTCGCAAGAGGAAATCTCAGTCGATGGCATTGGTCACTGATCCCACTAGATCCACCTCAGATTCTTTTGCTGGTTTTTCCCTCTCCACCCTTTGCGAGCTAAGCGATGACCAACTAGAAAAAATTCCAGAAATTGAACTTGCTCTTTTAGCTCGCAAATTCTCTCATGCATACAAGAGGGTGAGGGAGAGGAAGAGAGGTGGCACGATCACCTGCTTCGAGTGTGGTGGCCTTAACCACATTCGAGCGAACTGCCCTAAGCTGGAGAAGGGCAAGATCGACTCTGGCAGTTCAGTAAAGAACGACTACATCGACAAGAACCGCAACAAGAAGCCTCCAGCTCGTTACCCGGCGCGTGAGAAGAAGTACCGCAACTTCTCGAAGAACAAGAAGCTCTTCCATCGCGTCCTCGCCGCACTCGATGATATCAATCTCTCCGACATGGAGACCTGGAATGACGAGGGCGAGGATGATCCGCAAGGGAAGAAAGGCGGCGATGACTTCACCGGGATGTGCTTCATGGCGGACTCCAACGACATCAGTGACTCCGAGCTTTACAACGACTTGGACGAGGTACCCTCCTATGACCAGCTCAATGAAGCTTTCCGCAAATTAGGAAAATTTCATACTAGATCTAGAGCTAGGTGTATGGAGCTAGAGAAGGAAGTAGGTACCTTGATTCGGGAGTTAGCTTCTCTTACATCTTCTCCCTCTCGAGTCACTGATGACTGTATTCTTTGCGATGCTTTGCTTGTGGAGCTTGAGAACCTAAGGACTATGCATGATAGTGTGGTTTTTAAGCTTGAGAGTCTTAGGTCGAATAATGCTAGCACTAGTTCTGATGATGCTATTCCTATCGATGCTAGTTTTCTTCATGCTCACACTAGTGCATCGTGTGAAAATAGTCATAAATTGCTTGCTAAAATTAATGCCATGAGCGATCACCTTAGGAAGCTATCTTCTAGAAACAATGAACTCGAATTGCATGCTTCTAAGGACTCAGTCAGCTCATGTGAGGGTTGTAAGCAATTAAAACTTGACAATGAATCCTTAAATGTCAAGTGTGCTAAACTTGCTAAGGACTTACTAGATAAGTCATAAGAAAGTTGCTTGCGATGTGCTAAGATTGAGGGGGACTTGGATAAAATCCAAGTCGAACTTAGGAAGAAGCTAGAAGACCAAGCCTTTAAGATTAGAAATGCCCCTTGCATTTATTGTGAGGCCCTCAAGATAGAGGTAGCCGTGCTGAGGGAGAAAAATGCACGTGCTGGTAGTTCTTCTCTGTCTGGTTTTTCTTCCTCTCCTCTTCCCTGTTCTTCATGTGCCTCTTTCTTCTGGGAGTGTGAGTATCTCATGAGCACTCTCGAGAAGTTTGTTTGAGACAAGAAAAAAGTCAATCTCATTCTAGACCAATCCAAAATTAGCCGATTCAATCAGGGTCTAGGATTTGACTACTTGGAGCACGCTAGGACTCATCCTCCTATCATTGTGCGTAGTTCCAAGAGTGATGAGATTTTGGTAGCTCCCATGGTGAGTACCACTGTGTTTAGATCTACTATGGCTACCCATGGGATCTCTGACAAGAAGGTTGCTCCTGCTACTGCTTCTACCTCTAGCAAGATGAAGTATACATACACCTTCTGTCAGAAGGATGGACACCTAGTAGATTTCTGTTTAAGGCGCGCCTAGATCACAAGGTGTGAGCGTGTTGCTGCTCTTAGGGGTATTCAGGTTCATCCCAAGACTCTGAGAGTTTCTAAAGCATACACTGCTACTAGACAGGTTAGAAGGTCGCCTATTTTTGGGTAGCGTCTAGGACTCGGTTTTCATGCTATTCATTCGAGTTTTAGTCCTGGAGCTGTTCGTGGTCAGTCTTTCCGTCGTCCTCTTGATATTCCTCGTTTTTTCCATCGGGGTAGAGATCAGCAGCGTGAGGCATTTTCAAGCAGGAGATTCAGGCAATCTCACTGGGATGGTTCGGCCTTTGCATCAAAGCGGGCCAACCCAATTTTAGCTCCTCGATCTTCTACTATTGCTAGTTCCGATCTTGTGAGAGTTGAGCGTCAGAGAGACACTTGAGTCCAGTCTTCTTATTCTGTGACTAGTGCTCTAAGGTGTCGTGTGGTTCAGTATTGGGTTCCCAGGTCTTCACTTTATTCCAGTACTAAATCATCTCTTTCTTTTTTGGCTTGATTAGGATCGTCAGATTGGGAAGGGAGAGGTTTGGATTGCTGACTCCGGCTGTTCTTGTCATATGACTGGACACTCTCGTTGGTTCTCTTCCCTAGTCCGAGCCCCCGGTGATGAGTTGATCACTTTTGGGGATGCTTCATCAGGTAGAGTCATTGCTAAAGGTAACATCTGCATTAATAACAATTTTATTCTTAAGGATGTTGCCTTAGTGAGTAAGCTGCAATACAATCTACTTTCTATTTCTCAGCTTATCGATGACTCTTTCGAGATAAGCTTCAAGAGTAGTGCCTGTAGGATCCTCGATTCATCAAAAGAGTTAGTTTGCGGGATTTCTAGATTTGGGAGTCTTCCGTGCTGATTTTTCTGTTTCTTCTGGAGACTCTCTTCAGTGTTTGATTCCTTCTGAGTCCCGTGATCTCTCCTTTTGGCATAGGAGACTTGGTCACATCAGCTTCGACCATTTGGCTCGAGTTAGCAACCATGATCTCATTCGTGGTTTGCCTAAACTCAAGATAGTCAAAGACTTAGTTTGCTCTCCTTGCCAACATGGCAAGATGGTTCTTGCTTCTCATCCTCCAATCACTGTTGTGATGACTGATGCACCAGGACAGCTTTTACATATGGACACTATTGGTCCAGCTCAAGTGCAGTCATCGGGTGGGAAGTGGTATGTCCTTGTCATTGGCGATGATTTTTTAAGATATTCTTGGGTGTTTTTCATGGCCTCGAAGGATGAGTCTTTTGCTCATTTCAGGGGTTTGGTCAATAGGCAGTCTATCGAGCTCCCAGGTGTCTTACGAGCTATACGAAGTGACAATGGCACGGAGATCAAGAACTCCTACTTTGAGAGTTTCTGTTTAGAGTCTGGCTTAGAGCATCAGTTCTCCTCTCCCTACATCCCTCAGCAAAATGGCATAGTGGAAAGGAAGAATAGAACCCTGGTTGAGATGGCCAGGACGATGCTAGACGAGTACAGTACTCCTTGGAAGTTTTGGGCTGAGGCTATAGCTACTGCATGCCATGTTTCTAATCGAGTATTCTTGAGAGCACATTTGCACCGCAATTCTTACGAGTTGAGGTATGGGCGAAAGCTCAGTGTTTCTCATTTTCGTGTGTTTGGTTGCAAGTATTTCATTTTGAAGTATGGTAACCTGGATAAGTTTGAGTCTCGATCTTCTTATGGTATTTTTCTGGGTTACTCGACTTCTTCTCGTAGCTATAGGGTCTAGAGTTGTTAGTTGAATAGGATCATAGAGACCTGCGAAGTGACCTTTGATGAGGCTAGCCCAGGAGCTAGAACTGACATTTCAGGCTCTTCTTCCACCTCCGAGACCATCTTTGTAGAGGATGAGGATAATGGAGATGATTGTGTTCCACCTGATCCAGTCTCCTCTATACATGAGGTGCCTCCTGTTTCCTTTTCTACACCTCAGGGAGACCAGCCCTTACCTTCTGACTCTCATGCAGCTAGTGGCTCTAATCCTACCTTTTCTATGCATGAGGTAGAGGCCACTTCTACTTCTGGACTGCCCCACCATATTCAGAGACATTATCCACCTGATCAGATTATTTGTGATCTGTTTGAGCGTGTCACACGCTCAAAATCAGGGTTGTCCAGTTTCTGCCTCCACTTAGCCTTTGTTGCCTCGTTTGAGCCGAAGGATGTTTCTCATGCATTATCCGATGAATCATGGATTAATGCTATGCATGAGGAACTTGAAAACTTCAAGAGGAACAAAGTTTGGCAGCTTGTCGAGCTCCTATCTGGTCATAATATCATTGGGACCAAGTGGGTGTTCAAAAATAAGCAAAGTGAGGATGGGGTTGTCATTGGAAACAAGGCTAGGCTAGTTGCATAGGGCTTTTCTCAGGTTGAGGGTCTTGACTTCGAGGAAACCTTTGCCCCTGTAGCTAGACTAGAGGCTATTAGGATCCTGCTTGCATTCTCTACATCCAAGGGCTTCAAGCTTTATCAAATGGATGTCAAGAGTGCATTCATTAATGGATATATTGAGAAAGAGGTTTATGTCAGGCAGCCTCCAGGATTCGAGAACCCCAAATAGCCAAATCATGTCTTCAAGCTTTCCAAAGCTTTATATGGACTTAAGCAGGCCCTTAGAGCTTGGTATGAAAGACTTAAGTCCTATCTTCTCTGCCATGGTTTCAAAATGGGTATAGTAGATAAGACTTTGTTCATGAGACACCAAGATTCTTATTTCCTCATCATCCAGATTTATGTGGACGATATTATCTTTGGTGGCTCTTCGCATTCTCTTGTGTCTCCGTTCTCAGAAGTAATGAGCACAGAGTTTGAAATGAGTATGATGGACGAGTTGAGCTACTTCCTCGGGTTCAAAATCAAGTAGACTCGGGATGGCACTTTCTTCATCAAGGTAAGTTCACTCGAGACCTCCTGAGGCGCTTCGATATGTCTGACAGGAAGCCAGTGATGACTCCTATGGCCACCACTGCTATCCTCGAGCCTGATGAGGATGGTGAGCCAGTTAATCAGAAGGAGTTTCGGAGCATGATCGGCTCCCTCCTGTACTTTACCGCTTCGAGGCCAGACATACACTTCGTTGTGTGTCTGTGCGCTCGATTTCAGGCTTCTCCTCTCACATATCACCGCCGAGTGGTGAAGCGCATCTTCAGGTACCTCCGTGCTACCACTAATTATGGTATTTGGTACTCTGCTTCTTCTTGTCTGTCTCTTCAAGCCTTTTTTGATGTTGATTTTGCTGGCTGTAGGATAGATAAGAAGAGCACTTCTGGCACTTGCCAAATCATTGACACTTCTCTTGTTTCTTTGTTGTCTAGGAAGTAGTCTGGGGTTGCACAGTTCACTGCAGAGGCCAAGTATGTTGCTGCAGCGAGTTGTTGTAGTCAGGTGCTCTGGATGCGCTCGACTCTGCGTGACTTTGGGTTAGCGATAGCGAGTGTTTCACTTTTTTGTAACAACACCTCCGCTATCTGCATTGCTAAGAACCCAGTGCAGCATTCCCGGACCAAGCGTATTGATGTTAGATGTCACTTCCTTAGCGACCATGTAGAGAAGGGGGATATCGCGCTTCAGTTCGTAGAGAGTGATCACTAGATAGCCGATATCTTTACCAAGCCTTTGGATAGCTCCAGATTTGTTACCTTGAGGAGTGAGCTTAGAGTCGTGAGCCCTTACGGCCTATCGTGAGGGGGAGCTGGTTTGTATACTATGTATTGTACATATTTTCTTCCAGCTTTTCTTTTCCTTCGCATCTCCTGGGTGCTTCTGAGCCATAGTGTTATCTACTATCTTTTCTATGCTCTATAGCCACTCAGTTTGCAGTTTCTCGACTGCTTCTCCTCATTCTGTGTTTCTGGTTTTTGTTGAATTCAGTTGGACCTTTCTTGAGCTTAATTCTGCTAATAACTCAACTTCAACCAGAGTTGTGCTTAAAATTGATTCACTTATTGAGGGAGAGTTTGGGAATCTGTTCATGCATTGCATATAGACTTTATTTTCTATTTAATGAGCTTTGTCTATTATGCAAATGAGCTATTATTCATGCTATGCACACTGCTACTTTCATGAAGAAAAATGCTAGCTTAGATATGTCCAAGTTCATATATCTTGCTAAGATTGTTAAAATTTGAAAATTGAAAGCTTTAAATGAAAACTTGATGAAACATGTTGCTTTTCACCTGCTATGTTTCCTCTCTAGGTGCACATGCCATTATTTGTGAAATTTTGATTTTCTACTAGAGTCCCTATAGCAACTTGGGTGAATCTTGCTTAATTCATACTAGAGTCATTCATTTGCTCATAATTCATTGTGCTAAAAATGAAAATTAAGCAAAAATGACTTTTCTTGTGCACATTAGACTCAACACCTTACATTCGCAAGACAGCCTTCCATTGCACTTGGGATAAACTTGGAATGCATCGTGTATGACCAAGACCATCCTCTTAAGAGTTCTTCTTGAGATGGTTGAATATGACTTGAGTCAATTGCTTTAAAAAATGCAAAAAAAACATAAGTGGGTAAAGAATGCAAATAATGTCAAACATTTGCACCCCGCTATGTCTTTTAAAGTATTAAAGCAAAATTTGCAACTAAAAAATAAGCTCGAAGGACCTTGTATGCACTTCTAGATTTCCCAAAGTGTTGAGTAGGTTGAACTCTAGGTTCTCCATTTGATCCATTATATGGCTTGGCCTCTAGTTTAGAAACTATGCTTAGTGTTGCACATGATAATCATGCAAAAATGACATCGTCTTCTTTGTACGTGCTAGCAAAATTGACATTTGCACTTGGACATGTCTTTGGTAAGCATATTCTGATCTTGAGTAGCTCGGTGTCATACTTTGTCTATGTGATTACTTGGATAATTCTCAGAGCTCTTTTAGGATGCATTTCATGCATGCATTTTCAAAAGGGGGAGAAATATAAGAAAATATCATCTTGATGTCTATATTACCAAAAGGGGGGAAATGTAGAAAAGGCATCATTTTCTTGGGTCTTATGATTTTGGTGAAAACTTGCTAATCTTAAGAATCGTAAACTTTGCTTTTCTGAGCTTCTGTTGGATGTTTAGAGCTTTTGTGGAAACCTGTTCTTTCTTGGTTTTTGCTCTAAAATTCTTTGTCAACTTGGTCAGGTCCTTATCTTCTATCTTTCTGGATCAAGTTTAGCTTTTCATCCTAATTGATTCATTCTCTTATCTTCTCAAACTCAAAATTTTATGCCTTTTCGGTGTTTGTCAATGTACTCATCAAGGGGGAGATTGAAAGACCATGTGGAGGTCTACCCAAGTGTGTGATGAGTAATTGACTGTATTTGAGCCTTCGGTGCTCAAGGTTGAGTTTGATTTGAGTCTGTCCTGGTTGAAGACCAGTGATCGGATCTCGACTGGTCTGGACTTTGGCTTGTCGAAAACCAATGGTCGAACCTCAAGTGGTCTGGACTTTGGCTAGTTAGCATGCCTTAAAAACACGGTATGCTTGTTGGGTTTCAGGTTAGCCCATGTAAGGCTGCGTGTGGGAGTCATCCTAACCCTTGATGGTGGTCCTTAGGGCAGAAGGATCTCATCCAAGGGTGGAGGGTGACTCAAAGGTAGTATAAATAGAGGGGGAGGAGTGGCCTTTCTCCTCTCAAAGGATTTAGAGGTTTTGGCTCCTTTGACCTTTTTGCCCACTTTGTTGTGACCCTTTGGAAACCTTACTTCCGGAAATACAAAACACTTTCTATCATGCTTGACTTTACATTACGCATTAAATTCAGCAATTTACTTTCAAGCATTAAAATTCTGCACTTCATTCTTGCAATCTACTTATACGCAATTTGGATTTGCCTCCCCTCCTTCTACTTGCTATTGCCTCTTATTTTGAAGGATTGTTGCGTTTTTGTGTTGAAAGAAATTGATCTTGTGTTCTTGAGTGATTCATTCCTATAGATCGTGTTTGCAGAAATTTTGACTTGAGTTCTTGCTTGCTGTGACAAGTGGGAGGTTATCCAAGATCATCTTGATTATCAAAACCCCACGAGCAAGTCCAAGATCAAGTTCTTGTGTTTTGTTTGAACTTGGTGTGTTTTTCCTTCCAGGGCAAAAAGTTCAGAACTTTGACGTCAATCCTTGTGATTGACGGTTAGAATAAGTTCCTAAATCCTTAAGATCACATCTACCAAGTTTCATAAGTTTTTGTTTAGTCGATCAAAAGATTCCTCGAATTACCTTTTGTGTTCATGCTGTTCTTGGCTTTGTTCTTCCTGTTGTTCTTGAGTCTGGTCATACCGTCCTTCATACGGTCATACCAGACTTGCAGGAAAACCTCCTTCCTATTTGCTCCTTTTGATTGATCTGTTTGTGGACTTAGTTGAATCATTTTTGAGTGGGGCAATTTTAGATTTGGAATCATTCACCCCACTCTGATCGCCATTTCGGTCCTCCACTAGCCAAACACGAATCAAGAGAGAAGTTGAAAAATGAGAATATGGAGTTGTACCAAACAGGCCCTAAGACTCAATCATGATGGGATATACAGATGAAGGCTATCTTTCTGATTCCTATAGTGTCAAATCTCAAACTGGGTTTGCGTTTATCTGTGATGGTACAACCATTTCTTAGCAATATTTTAAATAGACCTTGGTAGCTAGCTCTACCAACCACTCTGAAATTATAGCACTATATAAAGTCCCACTTGAATGTGTTTGGCTAAGACATGTGATTAGCTATATCCAGAAGTCATATGGCATTAACACCGTCGATACCCCCACAATTATATATGAATATAATGCTGCTTGTGTTGCACAAATGTAAATGAGTTATGTTAAGAGCAATATCACGAAGCATATTATTGCCCAAAACTTTTCTATCTTCATGAATTCCAAAAGAATGGTGAGGCAAAGATCTTGCAAACTAAATCATGTAAAAATTTAGCTGATTTATTCACTAAGTCTTTACCAACATCCAGTTTCCAAAGATGTGTTTGTGTTATTGGAATGAGACGACTTAGAGAGATGCAGAGTTTAGGGGGAGTAAATCCCAAAATCAAAACCCTTTCGTACGATCCTTAATATGCTACCCTAATACAGAATATTATAAGTTGTACCCCTTTTCTCTTAGTGAATTTTTTTGAAGTTCTCTAACATGAAGTTTTTAGTGAGGTAACAAATGTGACACAATATGTGGATACAATGTACTCTTTTCTTCATCTCTTTTTTTCTCACTAGGTTTTTGAGACGAGTTTTTTTTAAAAAATAATTGGCTAGAAGCTCTAACATTTCATTAAAGAAAGACAACAGCTGAGCTACAAACGCATACCCACACACACCCACGCCTCGCCTCACGAGCACCCGCATCGAGCAACGCTCGAACTTGGGCAGGCTAAGCGCGCTCCAGGTGCTCTCACCAACCGAGCAAAGCTCGACCATCTTGAAAGGAGTATTTGACGAGGCACATAGTGAGTGTTCAGATTGAAAGACCATGTGGAGGTCAAAGTGTGTGATGAGTAATTGACTGTATTTGAGCTTTTGGGTGCTCAAGGTTGAGTTTCATTTGAGTCTGTCCTAGTCGAAAACCAGTGGTCGGACCTCGAGTGGTCTGGACTTTGCCTGGTCGAAAACAAGTGGTCGGACCTCGAGTGGTCTGGACTTTGGCTGGTCAAAAACTAGTGGTCCGACCCCGAGTGATCTGGACTTTGGCTGGTCGAAGATCAGTGGTCGAGTGACTCGAGTAGAGTGAGAATCGAGAAGTATCGAGTAGGGATGCTACCAGGTCGAACAGTGGGTTAAGTCGAGGAATGCCCCATCGTCTTGATGTCGAGTGTGTCGAGCAGAGTGAGAATCGATAAGTAACGAGTAGGGTTACTCGATGCTCGATATCAACTCATCGACTCGACATTGGGTCAAGTGGGCAATGCTATGTGATATGGTTCCTTGTTTTTTATGGTTGCAAGATGACGGTGCTAGGTCATGGTAAGGCGAAAGATGATCGAAACTAGGCGAGGTGTGTCGGAGGTCCAGACGGTCGAGGATCGCTGGAAGATGATCGGAGACGGAGTCGCTGCGAACCTAGAAGACAAGGAATGGATGAGATGCTAGCTAGAGAGCTACTCGGATCAAAGAGGGCTGTCGGATCGCGTTCTAGGTGATAGAGTAGCAGGTCTAGTTAGCAGGCCTTGAAAAACCCAGTGTGCTTGTTGGGTTTCGGGTTAGTCCATGTAAGGCTGTTTGTGTGAGTCATCCTAACCCTTGATGGTGGTCCTTAGGGTAGAACGAACTCATCCGAGGGTGGAGGGTGACTCACGAGTAGTATAAATAGAGGGGAAGGGGTTGCCTTCCTTTGGTTGAAGGTCTTAGAGGTTTTGGCTTCTTTAATCTTTTTGCCCAGTTTGTTGTGAGGCTTTGTAAACCTAACTTCCAGAAATGCAAAACACTTGCTATCATGCTTGAATTTATATCGCATTAAATTCAGCAATTTACTTTCAAGCATTTAAATTCCGCACTTCATTCTTGCAATCTACTTATACGCAATTTGGATTTGCCTCCCCTCCTTCTACTTGCTATTGCCTCTTATTTCGAAGGATTTTTGCGTTTTTGTTACAAGAAATCGATCTTGTGTTCTTGAGTGATTCATTCTTATAGATCGAGTTTGCGAAGATTTAGACTTGAGTTCTTTCTTGCTGTGACAAGTGGGAGGTTATCAAAGATCATCTTGATCATCAAAACCCCACGAGCAATTCCAAGATCAAGTTCTTGTGTTTTGCTTGAACTTGGAGTGTTTTTCCTACCAGGACAAAAAGGTTGGAACTTTGACGTCAATCCTTGCAATTTAAGGTTGAAATAAGTTCCTAACATCCTTAAGATCACATCTACCAAGTTTCATTAGGTTTTGTTTAGCCGATCAAAAGATTCCTCGAAATTAGCTTTTGTGTTTGTACTGTTCTTCCTGTTGTTCTTAAGTCTGGTCATACCGTCCTTCGTACGTCATACTCGTCTTGCAGGAAAACCTCCTTCCTATTTGCTCCTTTAGATTGAACTATTTGTAGGCTTAGTTGAATCGTTTTTGAGTGGGGAAATTTTAGATTTGCGATCATTCACCTCTTTGGTCGCAACATACTTCTGGCACTTGCCAATTCATTGGCACTTCTCTTGTTTCTTGGTCATCTAGGAAGCGATGCAGGGTTGCATGATCCACCGAGGCCGAGTATGTTCTGCTGACGATTCTTTGAGCAGTGCTCTGGATGAGATCGACCTTACGGGACTATGGGTTAGAGATAGAGAGTGTGCCACTTTTCGTGACAACACTTCACTATTTGCATTGCTAAAAACCCGTGCAACATTCCGGACCAAGCACATTGATATTAGATATCACTTCCTTAGAGACCATGTGGAGAAGGGAGATATCGCGCTTGATCAGAGAGAGTGACCTTGATTAGCCGATATCTTCACCAAGCCTTTGGATAGCTCATTTGTTGCCTCGAGGAGTAAGTGGGAGTCGTGAGCCCTTACGGCCTTTCGTGAGGGGAGCTGGTTTGTATATTATGTATTATATGTTTTCTTCAGTTTAGCTTTTCTTTTCTTTGTGTTTCTTTTGGGTGACTTTGGGCTTGTTTTCTTGAGTTGAGTTCACTCACTTAGACTTCAGCATGCCTTCCATGGACCTCTTATCTTGTGCTTTAGGTTGCTATCATGCGTGATTAGTGTTCTCTCTTCTCTCTAGGGTGAGTTCCCTCACGTCTTATAAGTCTAGCGGTATTGGGCCTCTGGGTAGACAGGTGCATGTGCACTCCTTAGTTGGGATCTAGAGTCGACTTCCCTATGTCGATCACTGGGAAGATAAGAGCGAGTCTAAGCCGTAGTGAGTATCTTCTATCTTATCTATGCTCAATAGCCATCCAGTTTTGCGGTTTCTCGGCTTCTTCTACTCATTCTGCTTTTTCCGTTGTTATTGAGTTCATTCGGGTTTTCTTTATGCCTAATCTTGATAATAACTCAACTTTAACCAGATTTGAGCTTAAAATTGATTCATTTGTTGAGGGGAGTTTGGGAATCTGTTCATGCATTGCATTTAGACTGCATTTTGCATTTTATGAGCTTTGTCTATTATGCAATTGATTTCTTCTTCATGCTATACACCATGCTACATCATTTGAAGAAAATCACTAGCTTAGGTATGTCCAAGTTCATTTAACTTGCTAAGCTTAAAAATGAAATAAGCCTTAAATAAAAAACTTGATGAAACTTGTTGCTTTTACTTGCTAGGTTTCTTCTCTAGAGGTTTGTGCCATAATTTGAGAAATTTAGGAGTTCTCTAGAGTCCCTATAGCAACTTGGGTGAAACTAGTTTGATCCATGCTAGAGTCCTTCAATTGCTCATGAATCATTGTGCAAAAAAAATGAGAATTAAACAAAATTGACTCTTCTTGTGCACATATGACTCAACACCTTGCATTCACAAGACCGCTTCCCATTGCACTTGGGATGAACTTGGAATACATCGTGTTTGACCTAGACCATCCTCTTAAGAGTTCATCTTGAGATGGTCGATACGGCTTGAGTCAATTGGTTGTCAAAAGAAAATGCAAATAAATTAAAAACAAAGACATATGTGGGTAAAGAATGCAAATAATGTCAAACATTTGCACCCCGCTATGTCTTGTATGATGATAAGTCAAAATTTGCATTAAGTGATAAATGAGCCCGAAGGACCTTGTATGCTCTTCTAGATTCCCCAAAGTGTTGAGTAGGTTGAACTCTAGGTTTTCCTTTTGATCCTTAGAGTGGCTATTCTTCTATTTTTGAAACTAAAGCTAAGTGTTGCACTTGTCTAATCTTGCTAAAAATGAAATATTCAAAACTAAGCTCGTATTTGCACTTGGACATGTTTTAGTTTAGTCATCTTCTGAAATTGACAAGCTTGGTGTAATATCCTTCCATTTTGATCAATTGGATAATCTTCAAAGCTCTTTCGATTGCATTTCATGCATACATAAAAAAATTGATGCCTATATTGCCAAAAGGGGGAGAAAACGTAGAAAAGGCATCACTAAAATGATAAAAATGTGAATGCTTATTTGGTTATTATGATCTTTGTAAAACTATGCTACTACTTCTGTTGGATCATAATCTCATAGTCACATTTGACATGTTTAGTTGGATTTTAGAGTTTTTGTTGAAAACTTCTAAAATCTGAATTCCTCTTCGTCAACTTGGTCATGGTTCTAATTTCTATCTTTGGACCAAGTTTGACTTTGCAACTAAAAATTGCTTTCTTCTTCATTTTCTTCAAACTCAAATTTATGCCTTTTGTGTGGTTTGTCAATATACTCATCAAGGGGGAGATTGAAGGACCATGTGGAGGTCCATCCATGCTTGTGATGAGTATTTGATTTTATTTGAGCAAGGTGTGCTCAAGTTTGAGTTTGATTTGGATTGATTTTCAAAATGAAGCAATTTGAGTTGTCTCTGCCAGGAGTTGCAGTACCGGTCGTATGGACGCGGTAGTGATGAGTTGGATGGTTTATTGCACATCTTTGTGGGCATTGCTATGTGAGGAGTTTACTTGTCTTTGATGGTTGCAGGGCGACGGTGCTAGGTCATGGTGAGGCGAAGGATGACCGGGACTAGGCGAGGAGCGTCGGAGGTCCAGACGGTTGGGAGATTGCCAGAAGATGATCGGAGACGGAGTTCGGGCAAGTCAAGAAGACAAGGAAAGGATATGATGCTAGCTAGATGCCGCGTGGATCAATGAGGGCCGTCGGATTGAGGTATAGTTGATAGGTTAGCGGGTCTAGGTAGTATGCTTTGAAAACTGTGCAAGAAAACACGGTATGTGTGTGGATTTTGGGTTAGCCCTTGCATGGCTATGTGTGTGGGTTAATCCTAGCCCTTAGATGAGTGCTCTAGGGTTGAGGGACTCATCCAAGGGTGGTAGGTGGCCCAAGAGTAGTATAAATAGGGGTGGAGGGGTAGCCTCCTTCCCTTAAAGGTGTTGAGGTTTTTTATGCTCATTTGAGCTTTGCCTACATGAATGTGAGGCTTTGTAACCTCCCCTTCCAGAAATGAAAGTTTTATCCACCCACCTCTTAATTTATTTTGCGCATTTACATTATGTCTTTACTTTACACAATTTAAATTCAGCATTTACTTTCCGCAATTACATTCCATAATTTACTTTCAAGTAATTTGGATTTGCCTCCTCCTTCTAAATGCTGCTGATCTTGGATGTTTTGAGTGTGTTCATATGATTTTACATCTCTTTTGCACTCTTGGATTGAGTAGAGAACATCTTTTCTTTCAAGTTCCAACTCTGTTGTAACTTGTTCTTCGCATGATAGTCAGTGTTTGATTTTTGTAAAAATATATAAAAATCCTTTTTGAGTGATTATTGTTGGAGGAGGTGTGGGACTCTGATATACACCTGCAGAAAAATTTTGGAGTTCACCTGTTGCACCGTTTGGGCGCCATGAGGTGAAAACCGAGCCCCAAACTTTCTACTCGAAGTTCTTGAGCATACTGTGTTCTTAGATTTTTCCTGTTTTGTCTGTAAGGCATTTTGAGGAGAAATTTGGTGGAGTTCTTCACGCTCTGATGCTCATAGGGAGAAAAATTCTCAGAATTTTGTGAGCTGAAGAAACCCACCAACCTCCTGTGCAAATTGAGGACAAGTTCTGGAAATTCTGCTTTTGCTTTTCTGAAAGTGACTTTTGTGATTTGAATTGATGTCCTTTCTAAAAGCAAGAGTTTGAATTGATTCATCTTTATCTTGGACACTAGACAACCAGGATTGTGACTCAAAAATCCCCACATATTTTATGGTACTTATCCATGCAAGCTTGGGGTACACATAGTTGTCTAGTTTTTCGGGTTTTTCACAATTTCCTTTGAGCGATCTTGTCGAGGTTTTTGTTGGAGTATTTTGGGGAATTTTTATTTGCGACCATTCATCCCCCTCATTCGCCATCTCGGTCCTTCAATTGGTATCGAGCGGTTCTGCTCTTTCTAGATCTTGACCGGTCTCAAGAGCCATACCGACGGACAAATATTCCACCAAGCCTCCCATCTTTAATGGAGTTGATTTTCCTTTTTGAAGTCCCGGATGGAGTCATACATCACGCCTGGGGCTACGATATGGCGTAAGGTGAAACTCCGTATGAGGTTCTGGCGATGAAAATGTCACGGCCATCAATATGGTTGACGTTGGGGCGAATGCTAAGGCAAGGAACATTCTCATACTGAGGTCTTAGCCATGGTGAGTATGATAGGATTTCTCACCTTCGCTCCGCTCACGAGATTTGGGTAACCTCGATGCTTACCATGAGGGCTCTACTCAAATCAAGGCGTGAGGCAGATCAGTTCAAGCGCGAGTACAACAAGTTTGATCAACGCTGGTGAGAGTCTCGACGAGTGTTTTGGTCGGTTTACAAAGATTTTGGCGACCTCGAGCGGTTGGTTGCATATACCATGACTCGGACAATGCTCGGCATTTCTTGACCGCACTCGACCTTGGGTTTGGGAGATGAAGGTGACCACCATCAAGGACACCACCGACTTATCGACTCGACTCTTGACGGGCTTTATTCCGCCTCAAGACTCATGAGATCGATGTCGTCTCTCGGAAGACGAAATCTCATCGATGGCTTTGGTCACCGATCCCATTGGATCTTCTTCTTGATCCTTCTATTGGTTTCTCTTTTCCGCCCTTTGCGAGCTAGCGATGACCAAGCTGGAAAAATTTCGAGAAAATGAGCTTGCTCTTCTCGCCGCAAGTTTTCTCATGCATACAAGAGGGTGAGAGAGAGGAAGAGAGGTGGCAAGATCACCGCTTGAGTGTGGTGGCCCCAACCACATTGGCGAACTATCCCAAAGCGGAGAAGGGCAAGAACGGCGTTGGCGGTTCGGGCAAGAACGACTACACCGACAAGAACCGCAACAAGAAGCCTCCGGTTCGTGACCGGCGCACGAGAAGAAGTACCGCAACTTCTCCAAGAACAAGAAGCTCTTCCACCGCGTCCTCGCGCGCTTGACGACATCAACCTCTCCGACACGGAGACATGGAGCGACGAGGGCGAGGATGATCCGCAAGAGAAGAAGGGCGGCGATGACTTCTCCGGCATGTGCTTCATGGCCGACACCAACGACATCAGCGACTCCGAGCTCTACAGCGACTCGGATGAGGTACCCTCCTATGACTAGCTCAACGAAGCTTTCTGCAAACTAGGAAAATTTCATGCTAGAGCTAGAGCTAGGTGTACGAAGCTTGAGAAGGAAGTAGGTACCTTAACTCGGGAGTTAGCTTCACTTAGATCTTCTCCCTCCCGAGTCACTGATGATTGCTCTTGTGTGATGCTATTCTTGTGGAGTTGGAGAACCTAAGGACCATACATGATAGTGTGCTTGCTGAACTTGATGGTCTTAGGTTGAAGAATGCTAGCACTAGTTCTATTGATGCTATTCCTGTTGAGGCTAGTTTTCTTCATGCTCACTCCACTCCATCATGTGTTAATTGCCCTAAATTGCTTGCCGAAATTGATGCCATGAGCGAACACCTTAGAAAGCTTTCTGCTAGAAATGATGAACTTGAATTGCATGCTTTTAAGGACCCGGTCGGCTCATGTGAGGGTCAGAAGCAACTAAAACTTGACAATGATGCTTTGAATGTCAAGTGTGATCAACTTGCTAAGGATTTACTAGTTAAGTCACAAACTGGTTGCTTCTTTGTGTGTTGGGGTTAAGGATGATGTGGATCAAATCCATGTCGAGCTTAAGAAGAAGTTAAAAGACCAAACCCTTAGGATTAGAGATGCTCCTTGCGTTTCTTGTGAGGCCCTCAAGATTGAGGCAGCCATGCTAAGGGAACAAAAAGCACGTCTTTGAGAGATCTTCTCTTTACGGTTCTTCTTCTTCCTCTCCTTCCCCTGTTCTTCTTGTGCTTCTTTCTTCCGAGATTGCCAGATCTTATGAGCATTCTCGAGAAGTTTGTTGGAGGCAAGAAGAAGCTCAATCTTATTCTAGACCAATCCAAGATTAGTAGATTCAATCAAGGTCTTGGATTTGATCCCTTGAGCACGCTCGGGCGCATCCTCCCACCATTGTGCGCGGCTCCAAGAGTGGTGAGATTGTGGTAGCTCCCTGAGTGAGCACCACCAAGTTTAGGTCTCTGGGTTATCCATAGGACTTGACCGTAAGGGTGTTACTCCTATTGCTTACGCCTCTAGCAAGGCGAAGTACACATGCACCTTCCTGTAAGAAGGATGGTCACCTAGTAGATTTACGCTCAGCGCGCCAAGATCACTCGGCGTGAGCGTGTTGTCGCTCTTAGGGGTATTCGTGGTCATCCCGGACTTTGAGTGCTCCTAAGACACACACCGCTTCTAGACAGTTAGAGAGTCGCTGTGTTTGGGCGGCGTCCCAGACTCGGTTTTCATGCTAGTTCTTTGAGTTTTAGCCACGAGCTGTTCGTAGTCAGTCTTTCCGTCGTCTTCTTGATATTCCTCGTTTTTCCCATCGAGGTAGATATCAGCGGCGTGAGGTGTTTTCCGGTAGGAGATCCAGGCAGCCTTACTGGGATGATCCGGCTTTTGCACCATGGCGTGCCAACCCAGTTTTGACTCCTAGATTATCTACCAGAGTTGCTCCTGATCGTGTGAGAGTTGAGCGTCAGAGAGACACTCGAGTCCAGTCTTCTTCTGTGGCTGGTACTCTAAGGTGTCGTATGGTTCAGTATTGGGTTCCTAAGTCTTCACTCTATCCCAGTACTGAGTCATCTTTCTCTCTTGTGTCTTGATCGGGTTAAATCGGATGGGAAGGGCGATGTTTGGATTGTTGAGTCCGGTTGTTCTCGTCATATGACCGGAGATTCTCGTTGGTTCTCTTCCCTAGTCCGAGCCCCCGGTGATGAGTTAATCACTTTTGGGGATGCATCTTCAGGTAGAGTCATTGCTAAAGGTACCATCTGCATTAACAAAAATTTCATTCTAAAAGATGTTGCCTTAGTAAGTAAGCTGCAATACAATCTGCTCTCTGTTTCTCAGCTTATCGATGACTCTTTCGAGGTAAGTTTCAAGAGTAATGCCTGTAGAATCCTTGATTCATCAGGAGGGTTATTTTGCAGGATTTCTAGATTTGGGAGAGTCTTTCATGCTGATTTTTCTGCTTCTTCTGGAGACTCTCTTCGATGTTTGATTGCTTCGAGTCCGTGATCTCCCTTCCGTATAGGAGACTTGGTCACATTGGTTTTGATCATTTGACCCGAGTTAGCGACCACGATCTCATTCGGGTTTGCCCAAACTCAAGATGGTCAAAGACTTAGTTTGCTCTCCTTGCCGACATGGCAAGATGGTTCTCGCTTCTCATCCTCCGATCCAGTAGTGATGGTGATGCACCAGACAGCTTTTACATATGGACACCGTTGGTCCGGCTAGAGTGCGATCGGCAGGAGGAAAGTGGTATGTTCTTGTCATCGTTGATGATTTTTCTAGATACTCTTGGGTATTCTTCATGGCCTCGAAGGATGAGACCTTTTCTCACTTCAGGGTTTGATCAAGAGGTTGTCTATTGAGCTCCTGTGTGCATTACGAGCTATCTGCAGTGATAATGGCACGGAGTTCAAGAATTCCTACTTTGAGAGTTTTGTGTGGAGTCCTGTTTAGAGCATCGTTCTCTTCTCCCTACGCCCCTCGTGAGAATGGCGTAGTGGAAAGGAAGAACAGGACCTGTGTTGAGATGGCCGGGACGATGCTAGACAGTCTGAGACTCCTAGGAAGTTTTGGGTGAGGCAATAGCTACCGCTTGCCATGTTTCTAATCGCGTGTTTTTGAGAGCACATTTGCATCGCACTTCTTATGAGTTGAGGTATGGGCGAAACCCGGTGTGTCTCATTTTCGCGTTTTGGTTGCAAGTGTTTTATCTTGAAGTCCGTAACCTAGATAAGTTTGAGTCTCGCTCTTCCGATGGTATCTTTCTAGGTTACTCGACTTCTTCTCATAGCTATAGGGTCCAGAGCGTTAATGCGCATAGGATCATAGAGACTGTGATGTGACCTTTGATGAGGCTAGCCCAGAGCTAGACACGATGTTTGAGCTCTTCTTATCCCTCCGAGACCATCTTTGTAGAAGATGAGGATGATGGAGATGATGGTGTTCCACCGGATCCAGTCTCCTCTACACCGAGGTGCCTCTGCTTCCATTTCTGCACCTCAGGGAGACCAGCCCTTGCCTTCCGACTCTCCTTGGTGAGTGGCTCTGCTCCTACCTCTTCTGTGCATGAGGTAGAGGCCACTTCTGCTTCTGGTCCTCCCCGTCATATCCAGAAAGCTCATCCACCTGATCAGATCATTGGTGATCTGTTTGAGCGGGTCACTCGCTCAAAATCAGGTTTGTCCAGTTTCTGCCTCCACTCTGCCTTTGTTGCCTCCTTTGAGCCGAAGAATGTTTCTCATGCATTATCCGATGAATCGTGGATTAATGCTATGCATGAGGAACTTGAGAACTTTGAGAGGAACAAGGTATGGCAACTTGTCGAGCCCCCATCTGGTCATAATGTCATTGGGACCAAGTGGGTGTTCAAAAACAAGCAGAGTGAGGATGGGGTTGTCATTCGCAACAAGGCTAGGCTAGTTGCACAGGGCTTTTCTCAGGTTGAGGGTCTTGACTTTGAGGAGACCTTTGCCCCTGTAGCTAGACTAGAGGCTATTAGGATCCTGCTTGCATTCTCTGCATCCTAGGGCTTCAAGCTCTATCAAATGGATGTCAAGAGTGCATTCCTCAATGGCTATATTGAGGAAGAGGTTTATGTCAGACAACCTCCAGGATTCGAGAACCCCAAGTTTCCGAGTCATGTATACAAGCACTCCAAAACTTTGTATGGACTCAAGCAGGCCCCCAGAGCATGGTATGAGAGGCTCAAGTCTTATCTTCTCAGCCATGACATCAAAATGGGCATAGTAGACAAAACTCTGTTCATCAGACACCATGAGTCTAATTTTCTTCTTGTCCAGATTTATGTGGACGATATCATTTTTGGTAGCTCGTCTCATTCGCTTATGTCTCAGTTTTCTGAGGTGATGAGCACAGAGTTTGAGATGAGTATGATGGGCGAGTTGAGCTACTTTCTTGGCTTCCAAATCAAGCAGACTCGGGAGGTTACTTTCTTGCACCAAGGCAAATATACCCGTAACCTCCTGAGGCGCTTCGACATGTCTGATGGGAAGCCAGTGATGACTCCTATGGCCACCACTTCTGTCCTAGAGCCCGATGAGGATGGTGAGACTGCTGATCAAAAGGAGTTTCGGAGCATGATCGGCTCCCTCTTGTACCTCACTGCTTCGAGGCCGGACATACATTTTTTTGTGTGTGTCATGCGCTCGATTTCAAGCTTCTCCTCGCGCCTCTCACCGCCAAAGTGGTCAAGCGCATCTTCAGTACCTTCGTGCTACCACCGATTATGGTATTTGGTACTCTTCGTCTTCTTGTCTATCTCTTAGAGCTTTTTCCGATACCGACTTTCTTGTGGTCAGAGGATAGATAGGAAGAGCACTTCGCACTTGCCAATTCATTGGCACTTCTCTTGTTTCTTGGTCATCTAGGAAGCGATGCAGGGTTGCACATCCATCGCCGAGGCCGAGTATGTTGTTGCTGACCGATTGTTGTAGCAGTGCTCGGATGAGATCGACCTTACGAGACTATGTGTTAGAGATAGAGAGTGTGCCACTTTTCTCGTGACAACACTTCAGCTATTTGCATTGCTAAAAACACGATTGCAACATTCCGGACCAAGCACATTGATATTAGATATCACTTCCATAGAGACCATGTGGAGAAGGGAGATATCGCGCTTGATCAGAGAGAGTGACCTTGATTAGCCGATATCTTCACCAAGCCTTTGGATAGCTCAGATTTGTTGCCTTGAGGAGTGAGCTTGGAGTCGTGAGCCCTTACGGCCTTTCGTGAGGGGGAGCTGGTTTGTATATTATGTATTATATGTTTTCTTCCAGCTTAGCTTTTCTTTTCATTGTGTTTCTTTTGGGTGACTTTGGGCTTGTTTTCTTGAGTTGAGTTCACTCACTTAGACTTCTGGCATGCCTTCCATGGACCTCTTATCTTGTGCATTAGGTTGCTATCATGCGTGATTAGCTGTTCTCTCTTCTCTCTAGGTTGAGTTCCCTCACAGTCTTATAAGTCTAGCAGGTATTGGCCCTCTTGGGTAGACAGGGTCGGTGTGCACTCCTTAGTTGGGATCTAGAGTCAGCTTCCCTATGTCAGTCACTGGGGAAGATAAGAGCGAGTCTAAGCCGTAGTGAGTCTCTTCTATCTTATCTTCTCCTCATTCAGTTTTTTTTGTTGTTATTGAGTTCATTCGGGTTTTCTTTATGCCTAATCTTGATAATAACTCAACTTTAACCAGATTTGAGCTTAAAATTGATTCATTTGTTGAGGGAGAGTTTGGGAATCTGTTCATGCATTGCATTTAGACTGCATTTTCTGTTTTATGAGCTTTGTCTATTATGCAATTGATTTCTTCTTCATGCTATACACCATGCTACATCATTTGAAGAAAATCACTAGCTTAGGTATGTCCAAGTTCATTTAACTTGCTAAGCTTAAAAATGAAATAAGCCTTAAATGAAAAACTTGATGAAACTTGTTGCTTTTACTTGCTAGGTTTCTTCTCTAGAGGTTTGTGCCATAATTTGAGAAATTTAGGAGTTCTCTAGAGTCCCTATAGCAACTTGGGTGAAACTAGTTTGATCCATGCTAGAGTCCTTCAATTGCTCATGAATCATTGTGCAAAAAAATGAAAATTAAACAAAATTGACTCTTCTAGCACATATGACTCAACACCTTGCATTCACAAGACCGCTTCCCATTGCACTTGGGATGAACGTGGAATACATCGTGTTTGACCTAGACCATCCTCTTAAGAGTTCATCTTGAGATGGTCGCATATGGCTTGAGTCAATTGGTTGTCAAAAGAAAATGCAAATAAATTAAAAACAAAGACATATGTGGGTAAAGAATGCAAATAATGTCAAACATTTGCACCCCGCTATGTCTTGTATGATGATAAGTCAAAATTTGCATTAAATGATAAATGAGCCCGAAGGACCTTGTATGCTCTTCTAGATTCCCCAAAGTGTTGAGTAGGTTGAACTCTAGGTTTTCCTTTTGATCCTTAGAGTGGCTATTCTTCTATTTTTGAAACTAAAACTAAGTGTTGCACTTGTCTAATCTTGCTAAAAATGAAATATTCAAAACTAAGCTCGTATTTGCACTTGGACATGTTTTAGTTTAGTCATCTTCTGAAATTGACAAGCTTGGTGTAATATCCTTCCATTTTGATCAATTGGATAATCTTCAAAGCTCTTTCGATTGCATTTCATGCATACATAAGAAAAATTGATGCCTATATTGCCAAAAGGGGGAGAAAACGTAGAAAAGGCATCACTAAAATGATAAAAATATGAATGCTTATTTGGTTATTATGATCTTTGTAAAACTATGCTACTACTTCTGTTGGATCATAATCTCATAGTCACATTTGACATGTTTAGTTGGATTTTAGAGTTTTTGTTGAAAACTTCTAAAATCTGAATTCCTCTTCGTCAACTTGGTCATGGTTCTAATTTCTATCTTTGGACCAAGTTTGACTTTGCAACTAAAAATTGCTTTCTTCTTCATTTTCTTCAAACTCAAATTTATGCCTTTTGTGTGGTTTGTCAATATACTCATCAAGGGGGAGATTGAAGGACCATGTGGAGGTCCATCCATGTTTGTGATGAGTATTTGATTTTATTTGAGCAAGGTGTGCTCAAGTTTGAGTTTGATTTGGATTGATTTTCAAAATGAAGCAATTTGAGTTGTCTCTGCCAGAGTAGCGATCTGCGGTCGTATGGACGCCAGTAGTGATGAGTTGGATGGTTTATTGCACATCTTTGTGGGCATTGCTATGTGAGGAGTTTCCTTGTCTTTGATGGTTGCAGGGCGACGGTGCTAGGTCATGGTGAGGCGAAGGATGACCGGGACTAGGCGAGGAGCGTCGGAGGTCCAGACGGTTGGGAGATTGCCGGAAGATGATCGGAGACGAAGTCCGGGCAAGTCAAGAAGACAAAGAAAGGAGATGATGCTAGCTAGATGCCGCGTGGATCAATGAGGGCCGTCGGATTGAGGTCTAGTTGATAGGTTAGCGGGTCTAGGTAGCATGCTTTGAAAACCGTGCAAGAAAACCCGGTATGTGTGTGGGTTTTGGGTTAGCCCTTGCATGGCTGTGTGTGTGGGTTAATCCTAGCCCTTAGATGAGTGCTCTAGGGTTGAGGGACTCATCCAAGGGTGGTAGGTGGCCCAAGAGTAGTATAAATAGGGGTGGAGGGTAGCCTCCTTCCCTTGAAGGTGTTGAGGTTTTTATGCTCATTTGAGCTTTGCCCACATGAATGTGAGGCTTTGTAACCTCCTTCCAGAAATGAAAGTTTTATCCACCCACCTCTGAATTTATTTTATGATTTACATTATGTCTTTACTTTACGCAATTTAAATTCAGCATTTACTTTCCCACAATTACATTCCCGCAATTTACTTTCAAGTAATTTGGATTTGCCTCCCCTCCTTCTAAATGCTGCTGATCTTGGATGTTTTGAGTGTGTTCATATGGTTTTACATCTCTTTTGCACTCTTGGATTGAGTAGAGAACATCTTTTCTTTCAAGTTCCAACTTTGTTCAGAACCTGTTCTTCGCGCAGCAGTCAGTGTTTGATTTTTGTAAAAATATATAAAAATCATTTTTGAGTGATTCTTGTTGGAGGAGGTGTGGAACTCTGATATACACCTGCAGAAAAATTTTGGAGTTCACTTGTTGCACCGTTTGGGTGCCATGAGGTTCAAACCGAGCCCCAAACTTTCTGCTTGAAGTTCTTGAGCATACTGTGTTCTTAGATTTTTCCTGTTTTTTTCTGTAAGGCTTTTTTGGGGAGAAATTTGGTGGAGTTCTTCATGACTCTTATGCTCATAGGGAGAAAAATTCTTAGAATTTTTTGAGCTGCAGAAACCCAGCAACCTCCTGTGCAAATTGAGGACAATTTCTGTAAATTCTGCTTTTGCTTTTCTGAAAGTGACTTTTGTGATTTGAATTGATGTCCTTTCTAAAAGCAAGAGTTTGAATTGATTCCTCTTTATCTTGGACACTAGACAACCAGGATTGTGACTCAAAAATCCCCACGGTACTTATCCATGCAAGCTTGGGGTACACATAGTTGTCTAGTTTTTCGGTTTTTTCACAATTTCCTTTGAGCGATCTTGTCGAGGTTTTTGTTGGAGTATTTTGGTGAATTTTTATTTGCGACCATTCACCCCCCCCCCTCTGTTCGCCATCTCGGTCCTTCATCCCAGTACCTAGTCATCTCTCTCTTTTGGTTTGATCAAGTTCATCGGATTGGGAAGGGAGAGGTTTGGTTTGTTGACTCCGGTTGTTCTCGTCATATGACCGAAGACTCAAGATGGTTCTGTTCCCTAGTCTGAGCCCCCGGTGATGAGTTGATCACTTTTGGGGATGATCCATCAGGTAGAGTCATTGCTAAAGGTACCGTTTGCATTAGTATAACTTGCTTTCTGTTTCTCAGCTTATCGATGACTCTTTCGAGGTAAGCTTCAAGAGTAGTGCTTGTAGGATCCTCGATTCATCAGGAGAGTTTTTCGTGCTGATTTTTTTGTTTTTTCTAGAGACCCTCTTCGGTGTTTGATTGTTTCTGAGTCCCGTGATCTCTCCTTCTGGCATAGGAGACTTGGTCACATTGGCTTCGACCATTTGACTCGAGTTAGCAATCATGATCTCATTCGTGGTTTGTCTAAACTCAAGATGGTTAAAGACTTAGTTTGTTCTCTTTGCTGACATGGCAAGATGGTTTCTGCTCTCATCCTTCAATCACTGTTGTTGTGACTGATGCACCAGGATAGCTTTTACATATGGACACTATTGGTCCAGCTCGAGTGCAGTCATCGGGTGGGAAGTGGTATGATTTTTCGAGGTACTCTTGGGTGTTTTTCATGGCCTTGAAGGATGAATCTTTTACCCATTTCAGGGGTTTGGTTCATAGGTTGTCTCCTGAGCTCCCAAGTGCCCTACGAGCTATACGCAGCGATAATGTCACGGAGTTCAAGAACTCCTATTTTGAGTTTCTGTGTGGAGTATGGTTTAGAGCATCAGTTCTCCTCTTCTTACGTCCCTCAGCAAAATGGCGTAGTGGAAAGGAAGAACAAGACCCTAGTAGAGATGGCCAGGATGATGCTAGATGAGTACAGTACTCCTCAGAAGTTTTGGACTGAGGCTATATCTACTGCTTGCCATGTTTTAAATCGCGTATTCTTGAGAGCGCATTTGCATCGCACTTCTTACGAGTTGAGGTATAGGCAAAAGCCCAGTGTTTCTCATCTTTGTGTATTTGGTTGCAAGTGTTTCATTTTGATGTCTGATAACCTGGATAAGTTTGAGTCTCGATCTTCCAATGGTATTTTTATGGGTTACTCGACTTCTTCTCGTAGCTATAGGGTCTAGAGTTGTGAGTCGAATAGGATCATAAAGACATAAGAAGTGACCTTTGATGAGGCTAGCCCAGGAGTTAGACCTGACATTTCAGGCTCTTCTTCGCTCTCCGAGACCATTTTTGTAGAGGATGAGGATGATGGAGATGATGGTATTCTACCTGATCCAGTCCCCTCTACACCTGAGGTGTCTCCTATTTCCATTTCTGCACCTTAGGGAGACTAGCCCTTGCCTTCTGATTCTCATGTAGCTAGTGGCTCTGATCCTATCTATTCTGTGCATGAGGTAGATGCCAGTTTTGCTTCTGGACTTCCCCGCCATATTCAGCATTCTTATCCACCTGATCAAATTATTGGCGATCTGTTTAAGCGGGTCACTCGTTCAAAATAGGGTTTGTCCAGTTTCTGCCTCCACTCAGCCTTTATTGCCTCTTTTGAGTCGAAGGATGTTTCTCATGCATTATCTGAATCATGGATCAATGCTATGCATGAGGAACTCGAAAGCTTCGAGAGGAATAGGTATGGCAGCTTGTCGAGCCCCCATCTGGTCATAATGTCATTGGGACCAAGTGGGTGTTCAAGAACAAGCAGAGTGAGGATGGGGTTGTCATGAGAATCAAAGCTAGGCTAGTTGCACAGGGCTTTTCTCAGATCGAGGGTCTTGACTTCGAGGAAACCTTTGCCCCTGTAGCTAGATTAGAAGCTAATAGGATCCTACTTGCATTCTCTACATCCAAGGGCTTCAAGCTTTTTATCAAATGGATGTCAATAGTGCATTCCTCAATAGATATATTGAGTAAGAGGTATATGTCAGGCAGCCTCCATGATACGGGGGGTGGCCCGATCTTGCGATGACGAATATGATAACTTGGACCTGTGAACCCTGACGAATACTGCCGCCAACCACCGTCTCGATACGGCAACCTGTGACACGTGAATTCGCCCAAGAACATGCTTTGATCCTCGCCTACTTGACCACGCGAAAGTAGACGCACGTTTCCTTGCAATCACCCCGAAGAAGTTGCAAGAACAACGGTGATAATTTCAGATTGGAACTCCCTATTCTAATGGGGGCATTGGAGCACAAGCCATAGAATCAAGAGTATATGTTTAATCTGAAAATTCGTGGTTCTCTTTACATTGGAGGGTGTACACATATATATACATATGAGAGGTGGCATGAATAGTATGGGCGGTGAACAGTTCTCGGATTTATGTCTGTGAACAGTACACATGCTACAGTACTCGGGCAAAGAAATTGCCATATGGAGTGCTCATCTAGTTGGAAACAATCTCTTCTCTTCATGTCATGGTGATCACCTTCCTTTCTTGGAGATTGCTGAAATCTCTTCTTTCCTAAACATGGTGATCTCTTTCTTTGCTTAAAGATTGCCTTTGTCTCTTGCCTTGTCATGGTGCTTTCTTTCCTTACTTGAAGATTGATAATATCTCTCCTTCCTTTTCTTCTTCTCCTTCCTTCTTTCTTGCATCTTTCCTTTCTTCTTTGATGATATATATAGAAGGATATCCAATATGAACAGTATATGTGAATAGTATCTTCATGTGGTAGCCGTGCTCCCTCGCCTTCCACTAGGGTCCACCATAATACATTCGCACAATTTGGCTCCAATACTGATTTTTGTGCAATCTTCATAACGAATAACAAACAAGCACCCTCTATTAGGTAGTATAAATTTCTCGTGGAAATATAACAAACATTGCATAAGGAAATGATTCACCTGTTGATATTTGATGCGGCTTAGTAATTCTTTCTAATTAATTGAAATACTAAACCGAAAAGTACTTGACATGTGCATATCCGCATCACTCCAGGATTCGAGAACCCCAAGTTTCCGAGTCATGTATACAAGCTTTCCAAAGCTTTGTATAGACTCAACCAGGCCCCCAGAGCATGGTATGAGAGGCTCAAGTCTTATCTTCTCAGCTATGGCTTCAAAATGAGCATAGTAGACAAGACTCTGTTCATCAGACACCATGAGTCTCATTTTCTCCTCATCCAGATTTATGTGGACGATATTATTTTTGTTGGCTCATCTTATTCTTTTGTGTCTCAGTTTTCTGACGCGATGAGCACAGAGTTTGAGATGAGTATGATGGGCGAGTTGAGCTACTTCCTCGATGATGAGGACATCACTACTACGGATATGACCACATTTGGTTGTGCCAACTCCAACACATCATCCACGGGCCAAGAATAGAGAGATCAAATCCATCATGTTTTGGAATCCAATTCGGCCTCCTAAGACAGCACCGACTTCAAATATGAATAACTTTTGCATACGGACTCCGATTTGGGTGATCTTGGACTTGATTGAAAGCTTACAACGAGATATTTCCAATGGATCTAATCCCAACTCCAGATTCATTGTAGATCAGTCGAAATCATCAAAACAATACACTATAATACTGTTTTAGGCTGTTTCGGGCCTTGTAAGTGTGTGGGGGCCCAAGCCCAAGTTGTGTGCGCCCCCTTGGCTGCACACAACCCTAGGACTTCCCTCTCACGTCCATCCCTCTTATAAACTTAGTAGCCGCCGCTTTAGACACTTGGGTCTTGTTTGATTAGTTTAGCCAAGTGCAAACTTTGTGTCTTCGAGTTGTGCTGGACAGCCACCTTGTTAAGACGTTCAATAGAACCTCACCTTGATTTTGCCTTCCATTCTTATTTGCAATTTCATATTGCTTTTACTTTTGTTCTTGCTTGTTCTTCGGTTGCTTGCAGGAATTGAACCTTGTGTTCAGGTTGATCGTGCCAACGGCAAGATCAATAACACTCCGGAGTTGGTTTAGCGATTGCTTAGGCGCATCGTCGTCGTACGTTGTAGTCGGATCATCAAAGTTGGTTCCACCAAATCGATAGTTACCGCTCTCATCGAAAGATCGGGACACAACCACACATCAGGTGCTATCAGAGCACCAAGTTTATCGGTGACAGATTCTGTACCGTAGATTAGTTTTTGTTTTCTATCCTAAATTGAAAATTACTCGACAAAAATTCAACCTTTAAATTCAATCTGGTATTTTAGTGAGTTTTGTTAGGTTTTGATCCATTAGAGTCCTCGTTTTAGTTGCTGATAGTTTTTCTTTCGCATAGCTTTTCTTTCAATCTGTCCAGTACTTTGTTTTATTCATATCTTTCGCATACAAGTTCGGATTCTAGTGTTTTTGCACTTTCCTAAAACCTAAAAATGATCTCTACAAAAACCTAGTTGGGCATGGACTCTAATTCTGGAGCCAAATCTGTTTAATCTAGACGTCAAAGTTGGTGAAGTAAGTTGTACTTCCAATCCAGATCGGTTCGGTATTTTGATCATAATTCTCACATCCGAACTCCGATTGGGAAGTTTTTATACTTTCCTGAATCCTTGAAGAGTCCTCTACAAAAAACGTTTTTGGGTGTCTTTTATGTTTCGGACTCCTTCAAACCGAATTTGATTTGGATTCGGAATCGGTCTCGCAGGCTAAAATTGGGGGTATTCTGTGGTGTTCGGTTTTTGAGCCATAACTTTCACACCCAAGCTCCAAATTGCATGTTCTTGTACTCTTTTCAAAGCTGAGGACATAAGCTTCAATTCTTTCCATAGTGAACCTTCTAAATTCGGTCGTTTTGAAGCTTTAATCTAGCCAACAAATCTGCTGCCCTAGAAACATTGAATTTAGGTATCTTGCTTCAATTCGTGTTCTAGCTTTGTTCCTTTGAGTTGGTTGAGTTCAGTAGCATCCACAATCCATAAAACCCAAAAAATATCAGTACACATACCTTTGGGAACCAATTCATCCTTTGCGAATACTTTGATCCCAATTGAGACTAGCTATTTGATATTGCTTAGGGCTACTCTACTTGATACATTGCATAATCTTGATTTATCATATCATAATCTTGTGACATCAAGTTAGGGATTCCAAAATTTTGCTCATACTAGTGTTGGCCGCAAGTCACCAAAAGAAAGAAGAGAGAAAGAAAGAGCCAAAAGGCAAAAAAAAAGAAAATATAATAGTGGCCGGCAGCACTACATTGAGCGAAACCCTAATTTGTGTTCATTACTTTTCAGATTGCGCAATTGTATTAATTAGTGAGCAATCTTGTACCCTTTTACCTTTTCTGAAGCAATTAGCTAGTGTCTCTCCATAACTTATGCAACACGAGCTTTGGTGCTGAAAATTTTCTTATTTAGCTCATTCCATTGGTTGCATTAAGTTACATCATCTTTGCGCGTGAGTTGCCTTGAAATTCGCTTATATCTTTGAGATCGGCAACTAGGACTTGTGAATTCTAGTTTGGGTTATTACTTAACATTACAATAACTAGAATTATCAGATTGTATAGGAAAAAGTATAGCCTACCTAGCTCCACATATTCTACGCTCGTACGTTTGTTCGGTCCCTTGGCAATCGCTTTATCCAAGCTTGGGAGAACTTTTGACACCGCCAACTACCGACAACCCCGCAGACACGGTAAGAACTTGTAAGAGCTTTGGTTAAGGCTTGAGAGTTGAGCGACTTTTCTCCACTTCCTAGTAGCTGATAGGGAATTACATAAACCTTTCTTTCCCTTTTTGCTACTAACAATGTCAGGTGACAAGAGTTCACTTCATCATTCTCCACGCACGAAGGGCAATGTACGACTCACTAATGAGCGAATGTCGCTGCAAGAAGACCATCTCCGGTCCATCGAGACTGCTCAGGGAGTTGCTAACACTACCCTTACTACTATTTTGTCTAGACTTGATGATATGCTTGCAGCTGCTGCCCCTGGAACTTCCAGTCCTCCACCTCGTCTCCTAAGCAACAACAATGGTGTACTACATGCACAATAGGTTCCCATTGCTGCCCCGGCTCCCAGCATAGACCCACTGCCTCGGTCGCCCCACCACACATCGCCACGGGTTCATCAACTGATGATGAACAAGGTAAAATCAAGTTTGAATTGCCTCCTTTTGGTGGAAAGTTCGATCCTAATGCATATATTAATTGGGAGATTGCGGTAGACAAAGAATTTGCAAACTATGACTTATCTGAAAACCAAAAGATTAGTGTCGTAGTTCAAGAGTTAACGTCAGGTGCAATATATTGATGGAAGCATATATGTAGACATGATAAAAAAAACCTAAAACTTGGAATGCCATGAAAAGACTTATGAGAAATGATTATGTTCCCGAATATGATGCTGAATATTTGCTTACTAAACTTCAACGCTTAAAACAAGGTTCTAAAACTGTTATAGAATACTTTCATGATTTGTAAAATTGTTTGTTGCGTTGTGGTTTACAAGAATGTGAAGAAGCTACTGAGCTTAGGTTCATACGTGGACTTAATCATGAAATTCAGGATGTTCTTGTTGATGAAACATATAGTTGTCTTTCATAATTAATTAAATGTGCTTGTAGAGCTGAAAACATACTTGCTGAATCTTTGAAAGAGCCTTTAGCTTATTTTGAGGTGCCCATTGTTGCACCTTCTGTTGTAGCTAACATTTTGCAGAAAAGTGAGCACCATCGGGAGAAGGATGAAGAAGAAAATGTGCCGAAAGAGGAGATCTTTGCTGCTCCATACGTATGTGAAGTGCTGGAAATTGAAGTTGCATCTACAACCACTAAGAATGATTTAGAAGGTAATGTCAAAGGTATGGACTGTATACATGATGAAAATTATTTTGAAGAGACAAAATTGTCTATGAATCATGCTATCGTAGAGCAACTATTAATGGAACCCATTGCTGATTTGGTTGCTATTCCTAGTGATAAAGAAGAGTTGTGTCATAATGCTTCACTTATATCCACGCCACAATTAGTGAATGAACATGAAACATTTATATTTGAACTAAACACTTGCGCTGAACATAAACATGTTATTCACATTGCTAGTGAAGAAGATGAGCTTAAATTGATGTCTTCTTTAAATACTTTAGGTTACATTGAATTTGATGTTCTGTGTGATCTAGATAGTTTCAAGGAGAAGATTTTTGTACATTCTGATTTGCCATGGTTATCGCGAAAAACTTTTCATGTTGTTGGCAAATATAATGATAAAGGAGAATACAAAGTGGATAAAGTATACATTTGTTCAGATCTGAAACCTCCACATCCTATGCAACAATGTGATCAATTTGATAATTCTAATATCATATCAAGTACCACTACTTTCGTTTATAGTCTATATGATAGTTTTCAAGAAAGGGAGTGTTTGGGTGATTGTGATTCACGAGCTATTGATTTGATCACAAAAGATATGCATGTTGCTTTGCTCTTTGTCATGACTAACATTTTGCAAGAGAATGTGATGGAGTCGAGGACGACTCCAATTCAAGAAAGGGAGAATGATGAGATCACGCTCGTCCTGGAAATGACCAACGCGATATCAGTTTGGCGACACTTCACGGCATCCTCTGCATTGTCTACATCTACTAGGATGAATTTCCTTCACAGAGGGGAGGAAGCATCCAAGAGTGCTAGCTTTCAACATGCCTTTATATGCTGGAAAGAAATATTAAGCTTTGTGGATGATTTTCACATGAGAATATTTTTTGTTGAGGACAAGCTAAAAGCTGAGCATGAGTCGAGGATGACTCAAATTCAAGAAAGAGAGGATGATGAGGACATCACTACTACGGATGTGACCATATTTGGTTGTGCCAACTCCAACACGTCATCCACGGGCCAAGAAGAGAGAGAGATCAAATCCATCTTGTTCTGGAATCCAATTCGGCCTCCTGAGACAGCACCGACTTCAAATATGAATAACTTTTGCATACGGACTCCGATTTGGGTGATCTTGGACTTGATTGAAAGTTTACAACGAGATCTTTCCAATGGATCTAATCCCAGCTCTAGATTCATTGTGTACTAGTCGAAAACATCAAAATAATACACTATAATACTGTTTTGGGCTGTTTCGGGCCTTGTAAGTGTGTGGGGCCCCAAGACCAATTTGTGTGCGCCCCCTTGGCTGCACACAACCCTAGGACGTCTCTCTCATGTCCATCCCTGTTATAAACTCAGTAGCCGTCGCTTTAGACACTTGGGTTTTATTTGATTAGTTTAGCCAAGTGCAAACTTTGTGTCTTCGAGTTGTGCTGGATAGCCACCTTGTTAAGACGTTCAATAGAACCCCACCTTGATTTTGCTTTCCATTCTTATTTGCAATTTCAAATGGCTTTTACTTTTGTTCTTGATTGTTCTTCGGTTGCTTGCAGGAATTGAACCTCGTGTTCAGGTTGATCGTGCCAACGGCAAGATCAATAACACTTCGGAGTTGGTTTAGCGATTGCTAAGGCGCATCGTCGTCGTACGATGTAGTAGGATCGTCAAAGTCGGTTCCACCAAATCGATAGTTATCGCTCTCATAGAAAGATCGGGACACAATCTCACATCACTCGGCTTCCAAATCAAGCAGACTCAGGAGGGCACCTTCTTGCATCAAGGTAAGTACACTTGAGACCTCTTGAGGCGCTTCGACCTGTCTGACGGAAGCCAATGATGACTCCTATGGCCACCACTGCTGTCCTCGAGTCTGATGAGGATGGCGAGCCAGTTGATCAGAAGGAGTTTCGGAGCATGATCAGCTCCCTACTGTACCTCATTGCCTCGAGACTAGACATACATTTTGCTGTGTCTCTGTGTGCTCGATTTCAGGCTTCTCCTCGCGTCTCTCACCGCCAGGCGGTGAAACGCATCTTTAGGTACTTTCGAGCTACCATTGAGTATGGTATTTGGTACTCTTCTTCTTCTTGTCTATCTCTTCAAGCCTTTTTAGATGCAGACTTTGCTGGATGTAGGATACATAGAAAAAGCACTACTGGCGTTTGCCAATTCATTGGCACTTCTTTTGTTTCTTGGTCATCTAGGAAGGCGTCCGGAGTTGCACAGTCCACCGTTGAGGCCGAATATGTTGCTGCAGTCAGATTCTCTGGATGAGATTGACCTTGTGGGACTTTGGATTAGAAATAGAGAGTGTGCCACTTTTCTATAACAATACTTCTGCTATTTTCATTGCAAAAAACCTAGTGTAGCACTCCAGAACCAAGCACATTGATATTAGATATCACTTCCTTAGAGACCATGTGGAGAAGGGCAATATCACGCTTCAGTTTGTAGAGAGTGACCACCAGATAGCCGATATCTTTACCAAGCCTTTAGATAGCTCTAGGTTTATGTCCTTGGGAGGAGAGCTTGGAGTTGTATACCCTTACGGCTTATTGTGAGGGGGAGCTGGTTTGTATAATATGTTTTATATATTTTCTTTCAGCCTTTATTTTCCTTTGCATCTCCTGGGTGTTTATGAGCCGAAGTGTTATCTACTATCTTTTCTATACTCTATAGCCACCCAGTTTGCAACTTCTCGACTTCTTCTTCTCATTCTGTATTTCTGGATTCCGTTGAGTTCAGTTGGACCTTTCTTGAGCTTAATTCTGTTAATAACTCAACTTGAACCAGATTTATGCTTAAAATTGATTCACTTGTTGAGGGGAGTTTGAGAACCTGCTTCATGCATTGCATATAGACTTCATTTTCTGTTTTATGAGCTTTGTCTATTATGCAAATGAGCTATTATTCATGCTATACACCATGCTACATCTTTTAAAGAAAAATGCTAGCTTAGATATGTCCAAGTTCATTTTAATTCATCTCGCTAAGCTTCTTAAAATTTGAAAAATAAAGTTTTAAATGAGAACTTGATGAAACTTGTTGCTTTTACTTGCTATGTTTCCTATCTAGATGAATATACCATTATTTGTGAAATTTTGGATTTCTACTAGAGTCCCTATAGCAACTTGGGTGAAGCTAGGTAGATCCATACTCGAGTCCTTCAACTGCTCATAGATTTGTGTGTGCTGAAATGAAAACAAAAGTTGACCCTTTTTGTACAAATTGATCTCAACACCTTACATTCACAACTACTCCGCTCTGGAGGGCCGGAAACTGGTGGACGAAAAAGGTCATCATCATTGATGTCCACAGCAATGACTGGTGCATGGATCTCAGCCATCTCAAGTGGTTCAGCACTGAGCCGAGCAAGCGTAGATTCAATATGTTGATTGTACCGTCTCCCATTGCACATGGGATGAACTTGGAATGTATTGTGTATGACCAAGACCATCCTCTTAAGAGCTCTTCTTGAGATGGTCGATTATGGCTTGAGTCAATCTCACTTAAAATGCAAATATAAAAAAACATGAGTGGGTAAAGAATGCAAATATAAAAAAACATGAGTGGGTAAAGAATGCAAATAATATCAAATATTTGCACCCCGTTATGTCTTTTGAAGTCTTAAAGTAAAATTTTCATTAACTGAAAAATGAGCTCAAAGGACCTTATATGCACTTCTAGATTCCCCAAAGTGTTGAGTAGGTTGAACTCTAAGTTTTCCATTTGATCCATTGTATGGCTTGCCTCTAGTTTAGAAACTATACTTAGTGTTGCACTTGTTAAATCATGCAAAAATGACATCGTCTTCTTTGTGCTTGCTAGCAAAATTGACATTTGCACTTGGACATATCTTTGTTAAGCATATTCTGATCTTGAGTAGCTTGGTGTCATAATTTGTCTATCTGGTCACTTGGGTAATTTTCAAAGCTTTTTTAGGATGCATTTCGTGCATGCATTTTCAAAAGGGGGAGAAATAGAACAAAATATTATCTTGATGCCTATATTGCCAAAAGGGGGAGAAATGTAGAAAAGGCATCATTTTTCTAAAGATGTGATTACATTCTGTCTCTTATGATCTTTGGCTTACAAATTTTTAGGATCATAAGTTTTCTTGGAATTTTTAGAGTTTTTATGGAAAACTTATTCTTTCTATTGGTTTGCTCTAAATTCCTTCTCGCCAACTTGGTCAGATCCTTATCTTCTTTCTTTCTGGATCAAGTTTGGCTTTTCATCCTAATTGATTCATTCTCTTCTCTTCTCAAACTCAAAATTTTATGCCTTTTGGGTGTTTGTTAATATACTCATCAAGGGGGAGATTGAAAGACTCTGTGAAGGTCAAAGTGTGTGATGGTAATTGACTGTATTCTAGCTTTTGGGTGCTCAAGGTTGAGCTTGGTTTGAGTCTGTCCTGGTCGAAAACCGGTGGTTAGACCTCGAGTGGTTTGAACTTTGGCTGGTCGAAAACCAATGGTCGGACCTTGAGTGGTCTGGACTTTGGCTGGTCAAAAACCAGTGGTCGAACCTCAAGTGGTCTGGACTTTGGCTAGTCGAAGATCAGTGGTCGAGTGACTAGAGTAGAGTGAGAATCGAGAAGTATCGAGTAGGGATGCTGCCAGGTCGAACGATGGGTTACGTCAAGTAATGCCTCGTCGGCTTGTGGTCGAGTGTGTCGAGTAGAGTGAGAATCGAGAAGTATTGAGTAGGGTTACTCGATGCTCGATATCAACTCATCGACTCGACATTGAGTCAAGTGGGCAATGCTATGTGATGTGGTTTCTTGTTTTTGATGGTTGCAGGACGACGGTGCTAGGTCATGGTGAGGCGATGAATGACCAGGACTAGGTAAGGTGCGCCGGACGTCCAGACGGTCGAGGATCGCCGGAAGATAATCAGAAACGGAGTCACTGTGATCCTAGAAGACAAGGAATGGATGAGATGCTAACTAGAGAGCTACTCGGTTCAAAGAGGGTCGTCGAATTGCGGTCTAGGTGATAGAGTAGCAGGTCTAGTTAGCAGGCCTTGAAAAACCCGGTGTATTTGTTGGGTTTCGGGTTAGCCCATGTAAGGCTATGTGTGGGAGTCATCATAACCTTTGATGTTGGTTCTTAGGTAGAAGGAACTCATCCAAGGGTGGAGGGTGACTCACGAGTAGTATAAATAGAGGGGAAGGGGGTTGCCTTCCTTTGGTTGAAGGTTTTAGAGGTTTTGACTCTTTTGAGCATTTTGCCCACTTTATTTTGAGGTTTTGTAAACCTATCTTCCAAAAATGTAAAACACTTTCTATCATGCTTGAATTTATATTACGCATTAAATTCAGCAATTTACTTTTAAGCATTTAAATTTCACACTTCATTCTTGCAATCTACTTATACACAATTTGGATTTGCCTCCCCTCCTTCTACTTGCTATTGCATCTTATTTCGAAGGATTGTTGCGTTTTTGTTGCAAGAAATCGATCTTGTGTTCTTAAGTAATTCATTCTTATAGACCGAGTTTGCGGAGATTTTGACTTGAGTTCTTACTTGCTGTGACAAGTGGGAGGTTATCCAAGATCATCTTGATTATCAAAACCCCACGAGCAAGTCCAAGGTTAAGTTATTGTGTTTTTCTTGAACTTGATGTGTTTTTTCTTCCAGGATAAAAAGGTCAGAACTTTGACGTCAATCCTTTGCGATTGAAGATTGGAATAAGTTCGTAACATCCTTAAGATCACATCTACAAGTTTCATGAGTTTTTATTCAGTCGATTAAAAGATTTCTCGAAATTAGCTTTTGTGTTCGTGCTGTTCTTAGCCTCTGTTCTTCTTGCTGTTCTTGAGTATGGTCATACCGTCCTTCATACGGTCATACTGGTCTTGTAGAAAAACCTCATTCCTATTTACTCCTTTAGATTGAACTGTTTGTAGGCTTAGTTGAATGGTTTTTGAGTGGAGAAATTTCAGATTTTCGATCATTCACCTCCCTCTTATCGCCATTTCGGCCCTCCAAAGATATAATAAATTTTGTAGAGTTTGGGGATGAATCCTGAATCTACCCATTGGATTGAACAAAGAGAAGAAAATCCAATTCCCTATACTTGATTTTTCTTCTGCAATTCTCCATTTTTCAGGGATTGATCAAGGGCGACTATCTAATGATCTGCTGCCATGCAAACGCCAGCTTGCATCCGAATCAGCCGTTTGACCGCGCCTCGGTCCTTCCAAATCACACGCCTGACGCCTCATCTCGTTTCGCTTCTTCCTCATCTCGATCTTCGTCTTCAATCCCCAGTTCCCCACCCCGTTGCCTCGAGTCGCCCGCGCGAGATCCGCCCCGCCGTGCCACATGCCGCGCGCCAGCTCCCCTCCCCGACCCGGCCGCGATTGAGGCGGGGATCTCAACGCCGACGGTCGGATCCGATAACCCGAGGATGGAGGCGGCGGGCGGCGGGGCAGCCGCGGAAGAGCGGTGGGCGTCGCTGTGCAACTGCGTGGTGAACTTCCTGCTGGAGGAGAGGTACCACCTCACGGCGCTCGAGCTGCTGCAGGAGCTGCAGGAGGACGGTCGCCACGCCCACGCGCTCCGCCTCCGCTCCTTCTTCTCTGACGCCGCGCTCTTCCCGCCCGAGCTCGTCACCCGCGCCTCCTCCGCGCCGCCCGGTACCCTACACCCGCCCATTCCCCCAGCTCCCTCACCCTACGCTCTGCTCTATCCCTGACACGCGGGCCCACTGTTCGCTGGCTGGATCTCGCGGGTGCATTGTAATTGCAAGTTTGCAACCTTGCGCCTCCCTGGCATGGCGCACAGCTTTGTCTTCTCTATGATCGGATTTGAAGTGAATTTAATTCCTTTTTCTTGCGCGCCGTTAAATTGATGGTGTAGCTGTGTTAAGTAATGTACCTTGCGCACGATTGACATTATTACGGAAATTTGAAATTTGGTTGGAAGTGCAGGGCGTATTATCTGCAGTGGTGCACTAACATTTGGAGTAGCACGAAATAAACCTTTAATTGAAAATAGACTACAGGACGATAACATAGGGGTATCCATTTTGGCATCATATCCATTGAAAACCCCTGTACTGTGAAAACTCCGTGAAACCCACATGTACAAGTTTTTAAAAATTCTCAAAAAATTACCATACGTAGAGGAGGTAAGTTTCTACAATTATGTAAATTTTGAAGACCAAACTCAATCGCATTTAAAAGGTATAAAAAAAGACAAACAGCGAGATGAATAGTGCTAAACATTGAAAAATCACTATTTAGGCTAAATTTGTCTTTTTCATATCTTTCAAATGCGATTGAGTTTGGTTTTAAAATTTTACAGGATTGTGGAAGCTCACTTCCCCCCTACATATGGTACTTTTTTAAGAATTTTTAAAACTTTTACACGTGGGTTTCACAGAGTTTTCACAGTAGGGAGGTTTTTATTGGATATGTTGCCATCCATTTTTATGTCATCATTTGTAACTTTCGAGATGAAGTAAGTAAAGTGATTTTAATTTATTCGAATTGATTCAGTCAACTACCTACCTTGATAGAGAAATGCCATTTGCACTTTTTTCTTTTGTTGAGATCTTATTACAGGTAAATGTTACTTTATCCTTGTATAGTATTTCAATCAAATAAAATTCGGGCTGAGGAATACTAGATGGAAGAGTGAAGTGAAATTAGTTGCTTGGCTGTCTTAGTATAATGTAATAATCCAATTAACTCTGACTCATTTTTCTGCACAAGTTTATCCAGGTACATGAAGTATGCGGTGTTTACTTGCAATATACCAGATTTATTAGCAGGTTCGTGAGATGAATTATGTCTATGTTGTTGTTGATAGGTGCTGATCCACAGAGTTTGCTAGAAGAGAAAATAGCAGCAGAAGAAAAGTTGGTGTTCACTGACTATGATCTCCGACTTGCCAAGGAAGATCTTTACTGGTTGAAGCTTGAGTTACAAAAGCAGCAAGAATCATCTCCTGATGACTCAAATAGTTTGTGACCCTGGAAATGATGGATAATGAGATACATGATATATTAGCATGCTTTGACTTTTTATGATGTGGTGTTAATGAAAACAATCAATTTTCTGTCTCGACGATGCCACTTTCTACATGCTGTCAAATAGACATGTCAATTATGTGTTATTATATAAGAAAATGGTAATGGCTATAAACAGATGAAAGGTCATTTGATGGAAAGTTACTCAAGATAATGAGGAAACAAAAGCTTTAGAAAATTAGTTAAGCCAAAGCATAAAATATTATTTTTTGGGATTGAGGTTTTGTTTTGTACATTGTTTTGATTGGAATTGATAATACAGCTTCTGGTACTCAAATAATTGTCATAATACGCTTTGCTTGTTGGATGGAAGTTATAGGGTTTAGAGGGAATGAAAATAACTACCATCCAAAGGAACAGACTGAGGATGTAATAAGCATTTCATGTGGCTTGTACTGAAGGTGTCAGTAGGAGCATTGACAATCAACTTTTAAATTAAATTTGGCAAAACTGATTCTGTGTTGGCTTCGTGTAATGTCTCCATATCCTTGCTTGAGGCCACCTACTAGTTTATTTTAGCAGAGCACCCACCTATGAAGTATGAACTGTTTTGATAGAATAATCCAAACACTTTCCCCTTCAACATCAGCTAGCTGATCTGCTGGTGCAAATTACTCTGGTGTGAATTTATTGGCAGCATCTGTTATAATTTAGCTAATTCAATGTGAGTCATCAAGTTCTTTAGGAACTGCTGTGACATACATATATAATAGAGGGTAAGTCCTACTGACAGCACACAGCATACCATTTTTAGCTAGTTTTTGACACCATATGTATTCTGCTTTTTAGCAGTCACTGCACCATGGATTATCATTTATGAGTTTATGACTAAAACATACAACATCAAGCTATTTCTTACTTGCTGATGTACCGTTGTGCTATACAATTTCTGGTATGGGCCTATGATCAGGACCACACATACCAGTTGGCACAATGCACAGTTTGAGTTTTGCTAGTAACTGTGTACTGGTAAATATACACTGGCCGGCCCACAGGTACTGGAGTAGAATTCCTTGCATGGTGTTCCACCTATCAGATGTGCCATATATTCATTTGTGTCATTTTAGTTGACTATATGAGCTCCACAAGAAGATAAAAAGAGTTTCCATAAAAATAGAGGTCATTGGTTCTTTCACATTTCCTTTTGATGCTGCAGAGCAAATAATTTAACTCATTTCTGGACTATTTAGTAGTACTGCAAAATCTTTTTTTGCACCACTAAGATCTTTTCTAGAGAGTGAGTGATACCCATTGCCATAGTATCTTGACATGATTCTGCATTCTGCATACAGGGCATTTTTCAGATGCTTCTATACACGAAGGATGTAGTCAACAGGCCAAAAGATATGTCAAAATTTCAGCATTAGGCCCTCTGAAGGATAATGAACGGAAAGATCTGAACTGTGCTGTAAAAGAATATTTGCTTTTGACTGGTTATCGACTTGCAGCCATGACTTTCATTGAGGAGGTCCGTATTATTTATGTATTAGTAGTGTTTACGTTACTGTTGTAACTTCCTCTTAATGTTTGTCGGCTTCTGATTTTTTTTATCACTTTTATCTTTCTTGGAAAATGATATTTCGTAATGTTATACAAGTACCTTTTATCTATTTGTCATGTCAAAGTTGATGATAATGCTGGAACTATATTTCGAATGGCGTAGCCACTTTTTGTCAATGTGCTGTTCATAAAACTTTTAGGCCTTGTTGACCGACAGACTGTGGTCTCTAGTAGCATCACAAAAGTACATGTGAGTAACAAGTAGAGAAAGTTATTAGTTAAAAAATAAAATCAGATGCACATCATCTTCTTCGAGGTTGCATTGGAGATTATGTTGGTAATAATACTTTGTAAATTCTTTTATGCAAAGGAATGCATTTGTGAAGTTTGAATGTTGTTGTCGAATGTAATTGCTACATGATCTGAGCACATACTTTTTGTCTATGAATTGCAATTTTTTTAAGTTAATATTAGTCGTATTAGCTGTTTTAGTGCTATAGGCATGTGACTAACGCTATTACCAATCATTGTAATGACATTTATAGGCCTTTTCCTTTACTATTCTCTACGGTCACAACAGTTGACCATGGTTATCACGGCGCCCCGGCGAGGCGAGTCGCTTCCGGGGCGCCTGAACGCCTAAGCGAGCGCCTAGACGAGGATTAGACGACCAAAAAAAGTCTACTAATATCAGTATTTCTCTCAATCTCCGCCCATTCAACGGCCCAGCCGAACCGGCCCAGCTGAGCGGCCCACCCCCTCTCTCTCAGCCCAGTCGAGCCAACCCAGCCCCCTCTCCCTCTCTCCCTCTCTCGGTCTCTCCGCACCCGAGCCATTCGGCGCCGCTGCCCCTCCACTCCCTCTCTCTCCCTCTCTCTCCCCGATCCGTTCGACGCCGCTCCCCCTCCCCCTGAGCGCTGCCTTCCCCTCCTGGCGCCGCCCGGATATGGCGACTCCCCTCCTCAGGCCGCTGTTCGTCCGGATCTACTCGAGAGCAGCGACGATGCAGAGGAGCCGACGATGGAGGCGATGTAGAGCAGATGGTGGAGGTGGCGGCGACGCGGCAGAGCTCCCTTCCGTTCGGCGCTGCACCCCCCTCCCTCCGAGCGCTGCCTTCCCCTCCTCCCCCCGAGCGCCGCCTTCACCCCGTGCCCTCCTTTCCTAGCCAGGCGAGGCGAGCGGCCATGGAGGGCGGCCGCCGGCGACTGGACCATGCAGTTGATAAATCAAGTACACATTACCAAACAATAGAATATATACTAATTGAAGCTTGCTTGATCATTCATCGATCGTTAAATGAGGTGCTTCATTGCTCTCCCAAAGGTGAAAAGCACACATTTAAAAGGATATAGAGGGTCTGATTTGCAAAAACCCACAATACTAACACCATTGCTTCAAGATTTGCGCAATTTAGTTCTCGGAAAAGCATAGAAGTACTGTTCTAAGTGAATCCTATGAGAAAAAGGTAAAAGAACGTGTATAAACACTGACCATACTATGGTTGATTATGTTTTGCTTTGAAGTCCTAAAATGAAGTATTACCAAGAATGCTGTATGTTGGTCACTTAACGCAGTAGAAAAGTGCTGTATTAATAGACAATGATCAGTTCATCCTTTCACAACAACAGTATTCAACAGCTATGACATGTCACATTTTTTAACTGCCTATAGTGAGAACATTCTGCATAGTCAAATTCTGTTTGGTCCCTACTATCTTAGTTTATAGCAGTCCAATTTTAGTACATTTGGAGTTTGGACTGAGTTTAGGTTATGTAGATACCTAATTAATCATATTCATGTGACGATCATTGGCTGAAATTCAGTTGATTGAACAGCTTCACCAAGCCTTTCCTGCTCTACTCCATTTTCTGCTCTTTTTTCTACTGCAGGTTCTGTGTTATGCCAATTATTGTGTGATACAGCTTGCCTGTTGTTGTCGTTAGATGCTTTGATTTCATTTATTGTTAGAAATTAGCTATTTTCAGTCACAGAAAGGTACTAAGTCAACATTGAGAAATGAGCTTACCGTCTCTAAAGGGTGATAAATGGGACCATTTCTTGTTAGAGAAATGGTGCAAATTCATTGGAGTTGCACATGCATATTCTAGTTAACTGCCATCAATGTGTGAGCTTTGGAGAAGCATCATGTGTAATTGGTTTTAATAATCTTAAGTTCTCTATTCAGAGTTATTATTTACTTTCAGTTAGATGTTCATATCTTTTACCACCGTCTTTTCTCTGAAATTCAAAAATGTGTGTCTGACCTAAATACTCATTCATCATAATAGCTGGTTCCCGATCAGGACCTTGATGTTTGGACTAACAGTTCAGCTTGCGTGCTTGATGCCCTTCGGCGTTATTACTATCAGTACCTTTCATCTACCACAGAGGCTGCAGAGGTAATAATTAACATGAAGTTGCTAACTACTATAAAAAAGTTGCTAATTACTTGTACTAATTGTTGTACATGTGCGTTGCGCGTGGCAATATCTGTCCATTTATATTTAAAAGAAGTCACCACAGTTTGCTCTGAGGCTAGACATTCTCTCTTAATAATCAGAGGGAAAAATATCTTTGCCACTTACTTTATGAGTCCAAATCACAACGGTACAAATCAAATAAATTACAAGACTTGTTAAAGTTGTATAACTAATCCAACTATTCCTTTAATTTAGGTATTAGAGTCGTATAAAAAAATACAATACAACTCTAAAGTTATGCGTTGTAGCATCTAGCCATGCAAGTACATAGGATTTCTGGCCAGTTGTAGTTTAAAGAAAAATTAAAAATAAATACAATCATACATTATGTGACAGTTCAAAGAGGTAGATTTATCCAATTGCTCAAGTTTCATAAGGTCGAAAAGCTAGGGTTAATGACCGGGTCCATGCGGCTTCAACAAGTGGGCCTGATACAAGACCCAGTGTCTGTAAATGACGATAAGAAATGGGAGGGACAGCGAGAATCGGAGGGGAGAATTCTCTAGATCTATGTGGAAGGATCTGACTGGAAGGGAGGGAGGTACTATCACAGTTGGGTGGGCCCTTGGTTGCACTTGGATTCAGAACTCGCAGCATTGGTTTAGAAGAGACGAATCTGGCAGAGTATAGCTGTCTGATTGTACTGATTTGGTGGTGATGAAAGGTGGAGCCGTGGAGATGATGCTATCAAACCAGTCAATGGCTATTATTGTCCAGAGGGTGTTAGGTTGGCAAATCCTAATCAAAACTGTTGCACTATACTCCCTCCGTTTCACAATGGTTGTCCATAGCCTTGGGAGTCTCCATTTCGAAATATTTGTTCATTGAGAAAATCAAGAGTGTAGTTGTTGTAATGTTTCCACTCTACCCCTACATAAATGCTTTGAAAGATGTAGTGGTTGCAATGTGTCTTTTGATAGGGGTATGTATGGTAATTTGTCATTAACTTTTTCTTAGATTTATTACTTCCTTGGTGTGTGCACATGGTGGGGCATGGACAAATATTGTGAAATGGAGGGACTATGACAATATAGATTATCTGACTACAAATTATATATGACAAATTGATAACTAATTAGATGCCTTGTACCTACCGTTTCTTATTTTGTCAATCTTCCACTCAGAGTAAGCATTAACGTCAGTCTACTTTTCAGAATGGTTCTTTTTCTAACCAATGTATTCCAAAAGTGCTGAAAATTTATAGAAACAACGGCATATACTAGCATCAAAGGTGCTGAAAATTTACAGAAACATATACTAGCATCAAAGGTGCTGAAAATTTACAGAAACAATGGCATATACTAGCATCATGCATTTCTTCGACAGCGACCAAGTAGCCTGCTGATATTCAGAAAAATCTACAGCGTAGTCAAGCATGGTTACAAGTTACATTCTGTGAGCAGAATTAATGTGTTTATGTTATACATGTAGAATGGACAGTTCTAATGTCAAAGGGCCGTGAAAATTGCTGCATAAGCATTGAGTCGATGGCTCATCTAGTTAAATGCAATGCAAGGATTGGAATCAATCAGTAGCAAAATTTGCCATTTGATGCCTTTGGTCTCCAATAAAGTTAATATCGTGGTTCTGTTTAACTTTCTTTTTTTCTTGAGCACTTTAAATGTCAGTTTATCTTGTGCTTTTCATTGCAAGCCCAGAACTTCTAAAATTCTCAACTTGATCATTCTTATTACACGTCAGGAAAAAATATCCATTCTTCAAGAAAATGAAACATTAATGAAGGACAACGAAAGGCTCTGTGCTGAAAAGAACACCTTGGTGAAGAGCAGGGAAGTGGCTAATAGTCAGGTTGCTGCTTTAAGAAAGTCTTTGGAAGCTGCACACATAGACATAAAAGAGAAAGAGAAAACGGTAATAGTCTATCAGAAATCATCCAGATAGTTGATACTCTTCTGAACTTCTCTAACTTAGCTGTTTTATGAAAGGTTCAAGACCTGAAGCAATCACTGGATGTCCAGAGGAAGGATCTGAATGACTGCAGAGCTGAAATTACAGCCCTTAAGATGCAAATTGAAGGGACTCGATCAAGTAAACAAATGTCTGTCGGAGATACTGATGATTTGACTTCCCAGTCCATTGCTAATTCTATGGGAGCGGCAGCAGAATTGAGCAATGAACATGAAAACCTACAAGGATCTGAATCCATAACAGCTAAGCTAGCATTGGCAGCGAGTCTAAGTGAGGGCACACAGAAAGATCATCAAAGTTTTGAAGGTTCCCCAGGTTCAGAAGCACCTGTTTCTTGCTCAACTGCTGAGAATGGTAGCTATATTACTTTAGGAGAAGATGAATCTAGCACAAATACTTCACTGGAAGATATATCTGTTAATGGCAATCTGCATGGAGCTGGTTATTGCCATGGGAATTCAGGTAGCATATCTGTTTATCTATCCGAAGATAGAGTTCATACCGAGAGAGTAGAGAGTCCAAGTAAACAAAAATCGTCTGATAAGATGGTTAGTGGTTTGATTCATTCTGCTTTCTGTACGAAGTTTTTCAATCTACTTCTATGTGCATGCTATTACTTGCGATATTCTTATTCAATCCTGTAGGCCTTGGAGACTATCAAGATAGTTTCAGATGCTCTTCCAAAGGTTGTTCCTTATGTGCTCATAAACCATCGTGAGGTTTATCTGTAACCTTTGTAGTTTGCATCTATCTTTATTTGAGTATAACTAATGTTACTTGATGCTACATGGTTACAGGAGTTTCTTCCATTGATCATATGTGCTATAGAAAGACATCCGGATAGCGATGTACGGGATTCCTTGACTCATACATTGTTTAATCTGATAAAACGGCCTGATGGACAACAGAGACGCATCATAATGGATGTATGTTCCTACAAGTGTTGCATGATACAGAATGTTCTGGGCTTCTAAGAATGCCACTTGCAACTTATTCTACATATGAACAGTTCATCATATCCTGTAAATTGTCTTTTTCCTTGTCATGCAGGCTTGCGTGGAACTAGCCAATAGTGTTGGTGAGATGAGGACAGAGACTGAGTTACTTCCGCAATGCTGGGAACAGGTATTCCATGTTTTGTGATAGATCTTTTGGCCTTCTTAGGCATGCGATCTTACATTTATTGAATTGGTTGGTGTTTAGATAAATCACCAATATGAGGAGCGTAGACTGCTTGTTGCTCAGTTTGTGGAGAACTTGCAGTATATGTTCGGCCTGAGATACGTGATTCCCTTATCTTATCTATTGTGCAACAACTCGTCGAAGATTCTGCAACGGTTGTAAGGGAAGCTGCAGCACATAACCTGGCATTGCTGCTTCCTCTGTTTCCAAACCCGGATAAATATTATAAGGTCAGACTCACTAATGGTCAGAATCGGTACTGGGGAAAAAATTTGATTTCAAAGAATTAGATAATGTAAGCTTTGTGATGGGCTAGAACATGTGGTTTGGAGAGCTTGGTGGGTAACAAATCACTGAAAGATAATACTCTTTTGGAAGAAGATAATACTCTTTTGGAAGTCCTTTAAATTTCTCTTTTTTTGATAGGTTGAGGAGCTAATGTTCCAGTTGGTCTGTGACCCTTCTGGGGCAGTTGTGGATGTTGCACTCAGGGAACTCGTTCCTGCAGTAGTAAGATGGGGAGGTAAACTGGATCATATATTGAGAGTGTTACTGTCACATATCCTGGCATCTGTTCAGGTATGCATGCTTATGAATTTTGGGACCTTCTAATTTCTATGTATTGCCATATGTGTTCTGATATAACTGTTATGTTTCAGCGGTGTCCGCCCATTTCAGGGGTTGAAGGTACAACAGATTCTCATCTCCGAGTTTTAGGAGAACAAGAGCGCTGGAACATTGATGTCCTTCGGATGTTGACTGAGTTGCTACCATTTATTCATCAGAAAACTATAGAGACTTGCCCATTTATTCCGTCAGTAGATGCCCCTACAAGCTCTACTCCAGAAAATTACTTCTCAGAATCCTGCCTAAAACTGTATGCAACGTAAGTTGTCTCCCCATATGTGTCCTTGTCTGTTAATAAGCAATTATTATAAACAACAAAATATGATTTATCATTTATCCATTGATTGCATCTTGGGGCACTTGACAGAGGTGACACGGAATGGTCAGCATTTGAGTGGATGCACACCGAGTGCCTGCCAGATTTGATCAAGCTTGCCTGTTATTGCCTGCGAAAGAGGATAGCTTAAGAACAGTGATCACAAAGGTAAAATGTACAAATCACATCATCTCCAATACATATCCTACCATCTTCAGCTATAAATTCTGATAAATCATTTCTTGAAAATATTAGTACCTGTTGGCTGTATCTGGACGCTATGGCAAAGATTATTTGGAGCACATTATGCTACCTGTATTTCTAGTAGCAGCTGGTGATATTGATAGTGGTGATTTTACTTATTTCCCTCTGTCAACCCAGTCAAAAGTTCGTGGTAAGAATCCATGTATTTAAAAGGTGGCGCTGTTTGGTTTAGTTATTTTTTTAGACCTTTGTATTGATTGTGTTGCAGGCTTGCGGCCAAAAACTTCTATTCCTGAAAAACTTGCAATCATTTGTGTCTTTCCATTGCTGTTGTCTGGTATTTTGGGTTCTCTGTCCAGTTGTCAACAATTAGAAGAATATTTGAGAAAAGTACTTATCGAAAACACGAAGGATGGTTCATTTTCTATGCATCACACTGCCGAGATCACTGAGGCAGTCCGGTTTCTTTGGTTCGTATTGACTAACTTCATGAATAATGCAGCAAATATCATCATGGTGCTGTTGAACATGCTCTATTTTCATGTATTTAACTTCTTATCGTTATGTAGCATATTTGAGGAGCACCATGGAGTCATCTTTAATATCTTGTGGGAGATGGTTGTGAGCTCTGATCCTAACCTGAAAACCAATGCTGCAACTCTACTGAAAGCACTTGTAAGTATACTGTTACATAATGAATCAGTGATCTGCTATGTTCCTTATGATATTCTTATTTGTCTGAACACACAGGTACCCTACATTGGTGTGAAAGTTGCATCAACTCATGTTTTGCCAGCACTTATTACTCTTGGATCTGATCAAAACTTGACTGTAAAATATGCTAGTGTAGATGCATTTGGAGCTGTCGCTCAGCATTTTAAAATGACATGGTATGAAAACATCCATCACTATTTCCCTTAGTAGTTTACATACTTTGTGTAATGCCCTTAGTCCATGACTGCTGCCAGGTTGTTGACAAGATACGTGTTCAAATGGATGCTTTTCTTGAAGATGGATCGCATGAAGCTACTATTTCTGTTATTCGTGCACTTGCAGTGGCTGTTCCACATACAACAGATAGATTACGTGAATATATCCTATTCGCTGCATTTAATGTCTACATTATGACCAAATTTTGCGTGGTTCACTAGCTCACTTGGGTGTCCATACATTTCTATATCTATTTGATTTTCTGTTTTCTTTGACATGACATACATCTTTTAAGCAAGATATTTAAGCTAACAAGTGTCCCACCTACTGGAAATGATATTGAACGGCGTCGTGAAAGAGCAAATGTGTTCTGTGAAGCGCTGCGTGCTTTGGATGCTACAGGTTGGTCTTATCCAAAATTAGCTAGTCCTTTCCGTAATTTACACGACAAGTCCTCAACTCTGTATCGACTCTCTATCTTTATCTGTAGCATTGTGAGTACCTTTTGTTTCCAATTTTATTATTGTGAAAATTATATAGCTATCATTCACAACCTGAATGATACCAGGGTATTAGAACTGCATGTGCATTCATTTATGGACTTTAATATCCAGCTCGGAATCCACAGTAACAGCTTAATGGCACACACCATTTTGTCCAGGGTATCTAAACTGTATCCAGCCAATAGAACTTGTTTGAAATAAGTCATTATCATTTGCAATCAATAATACTAAATGATTCAAGATTGGAGGGGCAAAATTAAGTCATAAACATATAAAAAGTAAATTCCGATGTGCTCTTGCTTGAGAATAAAATTGTCTTAGCCTTTCTGCTTCGGTTGGATAAAAAGGCGATCAGTGCGTTGTACTATAGTAGTTATCACGTAGAAAGGTAGAACATGGTAACAAGGTTCTACAGTAACTCTTTGGTTCTTGAATCCCATCAGTTTATCAGCAACTATCAGAGAACTGCCCAGTTTTGTTTTTACTGGGAACTTTACTAGATGGTAATTTATTAGTTAAGCTCAGTTAGAATCATTCTCTAGCTTGCCCATAACTCGAACTAAATCAAAAGCAAAATTAGATGAGTTCCGTATGCTACCCTTGACCGATGTATGGTGCCGAGCTGATTTCTGCCAGTTTATTAAGCCTTTAAAGCTTAAATTACCGTACCTCATGTATGTTTTATGTTTTTGTTCTTCCTTTCTTCACTGCAGATCTTCCTGCTACGAGTGTACGTGATCTTCTTTTGCCCTCAATACAGAACTTGTTAAAAGATCTGGATGCTCTAGACGCTGCGCACAAGGAGGCACTAGAAGTTATAGCTCGGGAAAGATCGGGTGGTACACTTGAGAGCATCGGCAAGGTAATGGGGGCACATCTCGGGATTACTTCCTCTATGAGCAGTTTCTTTGGCGAGAGTGGCCTCCTCGGGAAGAAAGAGAGCGGAGAGCAACACGACACTGCTGCAACCGCCCCCTCTCATCCCAGCCCACAAGCTCAGCAAGAGAACACGAGGTTTGGTGACTTTGGTCGTATAATGAGGGGTGGCTTTGGAGACATGTTACGAGGCAAAGCAAAAAGCAGTGATGAACCCAGTTGAAATGATCAACTACAACCACAGTTGTCAATACTAGATTTTTCCAGCTCGCTTTCCTTTGTTAGTATGTGGTATGTCTATGATCGTCAAGGTAGAGAAGTTCTTTGTTCATTGTTGTTGTAGTAAGGTGACATAAGATAGCCATTAAAGCCACAGATGTTTCTGTTGTAAATAGTAGGGTCGTACATTGTAATGGAACCCTAAATTTTACACAAATAACAATATTTCCTTTTAGCGCATAAAGCAAATCAACAAATTAAAAGATCGGACAAACGGGACAATGGAAGGACACAATGTACTTGGTAGTTATCACGCTCTCTGGTTACACGTAAATGGTTGCCTCTTGCTTTACGAGACATGCAGGCTACATATCGTATTCAATGCCCTTGTTTAATCTCTATTTTACACAATGTACATATCATGCTATCTTGTTACACTTAAATGGTTATCCTATATATGACATATCGTGTTTCCAAGAACATGCAGGCTTAGCCCTTTGGTCACAGCTCATTGCCCCTCCAATCTCTATTTGAAGGAGAAAATTATGTCAGTCTGAAAGTAACTCTGCTTATTTGACCCTTTTATAATTTTGAAAGAGGTAGTTTAAAATTAGCAATGCAAGTTCTGGGCTTCTGGTTTGCAATTAGCAATATATAAGTAACTTAAAAGAAGTATTTTGTCTAGTTTAGAAGATTCATATAAAAGGCAAAAAAAAACTGTAAATAGAAAAGTAAAGTTTATTTGTAACGTTGACATTCTGAGTCTCAACACTACTATATGAATCTGGAAATGGAAACAAATCCATCACATGAAGACAAAGGAGGTAAATATGTATAGTTAGCGTTAAAAACATAAAATTTACTCATACATAGTTTTATCACTGAGAAAGATTAGCCTTTTAAAATATTCTATCAGTCCATCCTCAGTTCTTTCTTCAAAATAAGGGAATTTCAACTAGTTCAATTTGACTTCGTTTACTCAAATGGAAATATTCCATAGCATCATGTCGTCCTTAACAATTGGGAAGGAGAATGGCAACATACTCATTACTCAGGTCTCATGTTCATCCTATGATCAAATTGCAAGATTGTAAACATTTTATCCTCAACAATAACAACTTCTACAATATATGATACATTCACATGGCATTATCTTCACCATTATCTTTGAAAGACTAGCCATCAACTGACCCAATTCAGTATTGATATCCACACCTGTACCTTTGTATTTGACAGGCAAAAAGGATAAATAATAATTTATAGTCATTTTACCCATGAAAAAGGCAATAGAAACTGAATACATAAGAAAAAAATGCTATGTTAGTGGTATAGAAAATAGATAGGCAAAATGAATAAATAATAATTTATAGTCATTTTACCCATGAAAAAGGCAATAGAAAATGAATACATAAGAAAAAATTGCTATGCTTAGTGGTATAGAAAATAGGTATGTTCAACTACACGTATTGCCGAAACAATGAAGATTGTGGTACTCACCAACATAGAACTATAGCCATTTGCAACCTTGCAACCAGACATCAAGAAGGGTTCCTTTTGATCATTGTGAACCTAGAAGTAATATCACATAATGAAAAACCGGAAAAGGTATGTTTGAGATAAAAGAGAGGCTTTTCATAGAAACGCACAATTTTTGATTCCCTGGTCATACATGATTCATTTATTGCAAAAGAATGGCCAGATATCAGGATACCATCAGCTGGAACCTATACGTAAAATAATGAATGTAAGCAATTATTCTAGAGGAAAAAAGAAACATAGAGTCAACAAATAATATACCATCTTACTTGGTCACCAAATTTTGAGGGGAACCACATCACCAACAAGGTCAAATATTGAAGCTCCAGATCTTTTACCACCTCTAAGGACCTAATTGAAAGAGATAGTAAATCAGAAATACAACCAATGAATCACAGTTCATATCTAGAAAAACAGCTAAGAAAATCCAATCCATTACCTGTAACAAGTATCACAAGAAAAACAGCTAAGAAAATACTTCCACCATCATACCATCCTTCATCGAGACCCTAAAGAAAATGAAATTAAAGAAAAGCAAAATATGGCCATATCTATACTAATAGCATGACAATTCTTTTAGTTCAGAACTATCATGGCCAAGGAGAGTGACAGAAAGTGAAAGCCCAATCCAAGGAAACAAGTAGAAGAGATAACAAAATACCTTCCTGGTCATGTCCAACGTTAGTGATATGGCAGCAACGACCATTAGAATGGCAAGAGTTAAATCTTGGCATGCTTCAAATACAAAAAGCTCCATATCAAACATTAATATGTTGGAATAATTAGCACTTTCAGGTTTATATAAATTCCGAGATAAAACATTAACATGAACAGATTGACTGACATAATCATATTGTGAGAGTATAATCTACACATGCATATCACAAAGCTACACATGAACAGATCTACTATACTCAGGAGTAAAAACAGGAATAGATTAAACATGATTTGTTGAAAAACTAGGTATTATTTGTGTTTTAGATTTGAAAATTAAGCTAATTCCCAAAATGATTAGATACAACAGGCAAGATAGAAGACACCACATATTTCTGTAAAGAGATCGATCCACAGAGGAAAAAATAGGAGAAATCTTACGATGGGCTTGATGACGAAAAGGAAGCAGCGCAGTAGCGACCTGGCCGTAGAGGAAGTAGTCGACGTCGTGGATCGCAGGATGAAGAGCTCGAGCGGTCGCGCAGTTGCGCTGCCCAGAAACCTTATTGCCGCCCCCATGCAGGTTCTCTCAGCGGCAACGGTTCGGAGATCCCGCTCTCCTTGCCTCGCGGTGCACGCCGAGAGGAAGGTCGGTGAAGAACGAGCACAACACGAAAACACAACACAGATCACCGTGGATGAACACGAGTATCAGAGTCCAAAAATCAAAAGGCTCACATCTGTCTGGACGTCTCCAGATTTTATAGCCGCGCACCAGTAACGGTCACCATTAAATGCTAGTAACTGCAGGTCATTCAAATGGGCACGGTGACTCGCGACGTCGCAAGTCACAAGTCACGCGGGAAAAACACGCGAAATACGTGTGATCGCGAAATACACAGCAGCAGCGTGCGTGTGACTTTAGCCAGCTCCTCACCCTCCATATGCCTCATTACAATATATGGTGGGAGCTCTCCCTTTTAAATTGGTATTCTCCCCTCTCAACTAGCAATATGGTACTATTATTTGTAGCTTTGGCATTAGAGATAAATGGGCCACTTGGGCCTCATTTCTAACAATCCCCCACCAATGCCGAAGTTGACAAAGACTCAAAATTTGATCATTGTGCTGAATCTTCGTTTAATATATCAGTGTTTCGGTGTAAGTCCCATACGGGTTGAACTTTCACCTAGAGTAACGTGATCCATCCTCCCACAGCTAATGAATGGACTAAGCCTTGAATTCACAGCTTTGTGTGGTTTGATTTCACTCGAAATCTTAACTGATACTAGGCTGCCAAAGAACTTCACCTCAACGGAGCGTTAAATGGTCATGCTCCCTAATCTTCTCATGAGCTTTGTAGAGAATGCCCCTTTCTCATGAACTGCGACCTCACAGCTTAGGCTCAAGTAGGTGTATTCATTTTGAGGTATCCTGTAGGCCAATACCTTTTCCTTTGACACTAGAATACATTAAGGCTTTAAGCCAACCTTCCATCTGATGAGAGTACTTTGTCTATTTGGACACAGTACAAATTTAATAATATGTACTCTCTTGTTACAACATCAACTTGTTTTTCCCATTATCTAATTCACGGGATCTCCGATCAGGAAGATAAGGGTTACCGTTGTGGTGTAACTCAAACGGGCCTCATTCCCATGTCCATAGACGCAATGGAAATCGCTTTCCTTGCAAGTCCTTTTGTAAAAGGATCTGCCAGATTTTTCTCAGTTCGAATATAATTCACAGCAATAACTCCGGAGTTTCTCAATTTTCTGACAGTTTTAAGCCTACGCTTCACATGTCTGGAGGACTTCATGTTATCCTTAGTACTCATAACCTTAGTCAACACTATTTGGTTATCGCAGTACATTAAGATCGCCGGTATTGGTTTCTCAACCAATGACAAGTCCAACAGTAGCTCTCTAAGCCATTCAGTCTCAACAGTGGCTGTGTCTAGTGCTACGAGTTCAGCTTCCATGGTTGACCTCGTCAATATGGTCTGTTTGCAAGACCTCCATGAAACCGCAAAGACACCGACTAAAGAAAAACATAACCACTTGTAGCTTTGATCTCATCCGCATCAGAGATCCAATTGGAATCACTATATCCTTCTAAAACAGATGGATACCCAGTATAGTGTATTCCATAAGATGTTGTTCCTCTCAAGTAGCGCAACACCCTTTCAAGTGCCTCCCAATGATCATCTCCTGGGTTAGATGTAAACCGGCTTAATTTGCTCATAGCAAATGAGATATCAGGTCTTGTGGCATCAGCTAGATACATAAGGGACCCAATAATTTGTGAATATTTCAATTGATCTTTTCCTAACCCTTGATTTTTCCGAAGCTTAACACTTGGATCATAAGGTGTTGGGGAGATTTTGCAATTCTCAAACCCGAATTGACTCAAAATTTTCTCAGCATAATGGGGTTGGTGCAAAATGATCCCATCCTCATTTTTGATCAATTTAATATTCAGAATAACATCTGCCTCTCCCAAGTCTTTCATATCAAAGCATCGAGATAAGAAAGTTTTGACCTCATCAATTACAAGCAGATGTTTGTCCCAAATATAAGTATGTCATCAACATACAAACACAAAATAACACATTGACCCCCACCATAACGATAGTATACACACTTATCTGCCTCATTAACAGCAAAACCAGCAGATGTCAAAGTTTTATCAAACTTTTCGTGCCATTGCTTAGGAGCCTGCTTTAGGCCATACAAGGATTTTAATAATTTGCACACTTTATTTTCCTGTCCAGTAATCACATAACCATCTGGTTGCTCCATATAGATTTCTTCCTCCAACTCTCCATTAAGGAAAGCTGTCTTTACATCCATTTGATGGACGTGTAGACCATGGGAAGCAGCTAATGCTATGAGCACTCTAATGGTGGTTAATCTGGCTACAGGAGAATAAGTATCAAAATAATCCTCTCCTTTTTTCTGGGTATAACCCTTGGCCACAAGTCTTGCCTTGTACTTATCAACAGTACCATCAGGCCTCATTTTCTTTTTGAAGATCCACTTGCATCCAACAGGTTTGCACCCACTAGGAAGATCAGTGATCTCCCAAGTCCCGTTAGCCATGATGGAATCCATCTCGCTACGGACCGTCTCTTTCCAATACTCAGCATCAGGTAGTGCATAAGCCTCTGAAAGAGATTTTGGCACATCATCCATGAGGTATACAATAAAGTCGTCGCCAAAGGTTTTCTCAACCCTTTGTCTCTTGCTCCTACGAGGAGCCTCTGCGACTAAATTGTTATCCTCCTCAAAATTATCTTCTACTGGTAGTGTATCATTTATTGGTTCAGAAACAGTGGTAGGTTCAGCATTATAATTATTATTAGTTTGAGTATTCTCAGTTCGTGAAGAACTACCCGTTGGTCTTATAGGATAAATATCCTCAAAAAATGAAGCATCTCTGGACTCCATTATTGTGTTAACAATAATCTCAGGAGTTTCTGATTTTACTACTAAAAATCTATAGGTGTCTTTGTTATGTGCATATCCTAGAAAAATACAATCATCGCTTTAGGTCCAAGCTTTCTCTTTTTCTGCAATGGTATATTGACTTTTGCTAAACACCCCCAAGTTCGCAGAAAATTTACATTGGGTTTTCTCCCCTTCCATCCCTCATACGGAGTAATCTCACACTTTTTAGTGATTACTCTATTTAGGACAAAATTTGCTGTTAGTATAGCTTCCCCCCACCACGTTTTAGGCATACCGGCACTCTCCAACATGGCATTCACCAAGTCTGTTAGTGTTCGGTTTTTCCTCTCAGCTACCCCATTTGATTGGGGAGAATATGGTGGTGTAACTTCATGGATTATACCATGCTCGTAATGCTGGGAGAATTCATGAGAGATATACTCTCCCCCACGATCAGACCTTAGTCGTTTAATTTTCTTTTCTAGTTGGTTCTCAACCTCGACCTTATAAATTTTGAAGTAGTTTAAAGCTTCATCCTTTGTTTTCAGCAAATACACATAACAATAACGTGTTGCATCATCTATAAAAGTTAGAAAATATCTTTTGCCTCCTTTTGTCAACAATCCATTCATCTCACACAGGTCAGAATGGACAAGATCTAGTGGTGCCAAGTTCTTTTCTTCCTCTAATCCCTTAAAGGGTTTTCTAGGTTGCTTTGCTTGCACAAAAGAATGGCACTTTGATCCTTTGACAATATCACATTTTGGAATTAACTGTAATCTGGACATTCGAGCAATGGTATCGTAACCAATATGACATAAACGAGAATGCCAAACATTGGATTCGCAATTATTAACTTGAGTAGCAACATTTAAATTTAAACAAGGCTCTAGTACACTTAAGCGGAATATGCCTCCGCTTTCATAACCTTTTCCAATAAAGTTTCCAAACTTGGACATTACAACTTTATTAGACTCGAATACTAGCTTATAGCCATCTCGACATAATAGGGAACCACTGATAAGGTTCTTATTTATTGTTGGCGCATGCTGCACGTTCTTTAAGTGGACAATCTTCCCTGAAGTAAGCCTCAGATCCACCGTGCCAACACCAAGAACAAAAGCATGCGACCCGTTCCCCATTAGGACGGAGGAAGCCCCTGCTGCCTGGTAAGAAGAAAATAGAGATATGTCAGAACATACGTGAACATTTGCACCCGTATCAACCCACCAATCAGTGGATTGACATGCTGAAAAAACAACAGGAGAATTACCATACCCTCCTGAAGTAGTTCCCTCACTTATGGTCACGTTGGCAATTTTCTTGCCTTGCTCATTTGGCCTGTTCTTGCGGAAACGACAGTCTTTAGCCATGTGACCATTTTTTCCGCACACATAACAGGTAATGTTCTTCATATCTTTCTTCTCAAACTTCTTCTTCTTGAAGCTAGTATTTTTGTTTGGTTTCAAGCCTTTGTTGTTGTTGCCACCCTTCTTCTCAATCACATTTGCGTTGTTTGGTTCCTGAGAAGAACTTTTTGGCGCATCTTTGGCTCTGGCTTTTTCTTCCACGTCGAGGGCAGCAATGAGATCTTCAATAGAAATCTCTTCCCTCTTGTGTTTTAGACCAGTGGCAAAATTCCTCCAAGATGGGGGAAGTTTAGCCACAATGCCCGCGGCCACAAATTTTGCAGGTAAAGCACATCCCAAATGTGCAATCTCGCCCACTAGTAGCTGAAACTCATGCGCTTGAGCAACAATCGATTTAGACTCATCCATGGTAAAATCGAATAATTGCTCGCACGTATACAACCAGCGACCAGCCTCAGCTTCTGCATATTTTTGTTCAAGAGCCAACCACAACTCAGTGGCAGATGTGTAACTCATATACACATCATATAACTGATCTGCCAAGATGGTCAGAATGCAGCCCAATGAGGTGTTATTCGCATTCTCAAACTGCGTATTTTCCTCATCCGTAAGCGGGTATTGAGGGAAAATCACCCACCACAAACCCAGAGACATGAGCCAAAACTTGGCTCTAGTCTGCCACCTACGGAAGTTCTGACCATTGAACCTCCAGGTTTCATGGCATCACTTGCACCAGCCATTGCTGAATCACAATCACACAAATAATAAAATAAGGTTTCTGGAATGTTCAAAAACTAGGTATTATTTGTGTTTTAGATTTGAAAATTAAGCTAATTCCCAAAATGATTAGATACAACAGGCAAGATAGAAGACACCACATATTTCTGTAAAGAGATCGATCCACAGAGGAAAAAATAGGAGAAATCTTACGATGGGCTTGATGACGAAAAGAAAGCGTGCGAGAGCGACCGGCCGTAGAGGAAGTAGTCGACGTCGTGGATCGCAGGATGAAGAGCTCGAGCGGTCGCGCAGTTGCGCTGCCCAGAAACCTTATTGCCGCCCCCATGCAGGTTCTCTCAGCGGCAACGGTTCGGAGATCCCGCTCTCCTTGCCTCGCGGTGCACGCCGAGAGGAAGGTCGGTGAAGAACGAGCACAGCACGAAAACACAACACAGATCACCGTGGATGAACACGAGTATCGAGTCCAAAATCAAAAGGCTCACATCCATGCGGACGTCTCCAGATTTTATAGCCGCGCACCAGTAACGGTCACCATTAAATGCTAGTAACTGCAGGTCATTCAAATGGGCACGGCGACTCGCGACGTCGCAAGTCACAAGTCACGCGGGAAAAACACGCGGAAATACGCGGTAATTCGCGAAATACGCGCGCGCGCGTGCGTGTGACTTTAGCCAGCTCCTCACCCTCCATATGCCTCATTACAATATATGGTGGGAGCTCTCCCTTTTAAATTGGTATTCTCCCCTCTCAACAAGCAATATGGTACTATTATTTGTAGCTTTGGCATTAGAGATAAATGGGCCACTTGGGCCTCATTTCTAACATGATTCTCACGTACCGATGCACTGTAGAGGAAGCAACAGCCGATGTAGATGGTACGTTGTTGATGACGATAACATGTTGGCACCGAGCGCGTCGATAACGAACAACAGCGTCCGAGCGTACAGGTAGACGAGCCGTGATGACGATCGTGAGCAGTCGCGCGAAGCGCTTCCCAAAAACCTTATTCGCCTTCTCCCGGTGCAGGATCGCAAAGACGACAGATTTCGGAGACCTGCTCTCCCGTTCGCCGGTGCACGCTGACGCAGCGGGATGAGGCGGACTACGGTGGCGGCGCAGAACTGGAAGGAGGCAAAAGCCCGTGTATAGATCCGTATATTTTGCTCATGGACTCGGCCAGTATATATAGAGACGAAAAACGCGTTTAGCAGTTAGGATCCGAAACTAACACGATTTTATCTCTATATCTCGAATTGATCCCGAGTAGCAAAAGATGAAAATTGCAAAAGGAAGTTGCGTCTACACAAGGCATCCGGTCCGATTTCGGCGGACCATTCACGCAGGCGCCCGTCGCCCATGCCCAAGCCCAAGCCCAAGCCCAGCCCGGCGAGGCGAGGCGAGGCGAGCGAGCACGCGTGTGGGTTCTTTCTCTTCCCTCCATTGCCATGTGTAATAGGGAGAGAACCAACTCCATATTTATGTAGGTCTCTCTCCACTTCCACAAGCAATATGGTACTAAAGACATCCCACCTCTCTCCCTTCATGAATGGGCCTTTGAGATTTATTGGATTTTCAATTAAATGGGCTAAGCCCATGTAATTCAACAATCCCCCACCAAATCTCAAAGGTCCTCTCAGAGATTTGCCTGTTCCAATCTTTGTTTGATATACGGCGTTCGATGGAGACTGTTAAGTTGAACATCCATCTAGAACATTAAGCTACACCGATCCACAACTTGAACAATGGACTAGGCCTTGAATTGCAAGTCTTGTGTGGACAAGTTTCACTTAAAACCAAACTGATACTAGGCTGCCTGTAGCCTACCCCGCGGGTGGAGCATATACGTCGTACTCCTTGGTCTATTCATGAGCTTACTAGAGAACACCCAGTCTCATAGATTACGATGTTCAATAATCGAGCTCATATAGGTATGTACTTTCAAGAGCGCCCTGTAGAACAGCGTCTTCGCTAATTAAAGCCAATAGTACACATTAAGGCATTAGCCAACCTGCCTAACAGTCAATCAGCCGACTAACCTTAGTTAATTAGCTGAATATGAGAGTATTGCATCATGGAGTGGGTTAAGGTCTTTTACTCTCCTTCAGTTAACCAACAACTTGTTTTCCCAGGTCCTACTTCACGGGATCTCCGATCACATAGGTTGGGTTACCATTGTGGTGTAACTTCTCATGTGGGTCTCATACCCATCTCCCTCGATGCATTATCTATCACATTTCGTGATAGTCCCTTTGTAAAGGGATCTGCCAGGTTTTTCTCAGTTTGGATATAATCCAATGTAATAACTTCGGAGTTTCTCATTTTCCTGACAGACTTCAATCGTCTTCTCACATGTCTTGAGGACTTCATATTATCCTTAGAACTGTTCACCTTGACAATTACCGTTTGATTGTCATAGTTCATGAGAATAGCCGGTATCGGTTTCTCAACCACCGGTAAGTCCATCAAGAGGTCATGCAGCCATTCTGCCTCAACGATAGCAATATCTAATGCTGTGAGTTCTGCTTCCATGGTTGACCTCGTCAATATGGTCTGTTTGCAAGACCTCCATGACACAGCACCACCCCCTAGGATGAAGACATATCCACTCGTGGCACAAAGCTCATCAGCATCCGATATCCAATTTGAATCACTGTATCCCTCAAGTACCCTAGGGTACCCTGAATAGTGAATCCCACAACTCATTGTTCCTCTCAAGTAGCGCATTACCCTTTCCAGTGCATGCCAATGATCATTACCCGGGTTTGACATGAACCGACTCAACTTGCTCACAGCAAATGAGATATCAGGTCTCGTAGTGCTAGCTAGGTACATGAGCGATCCAACAATCTGAGAGTATCTCAATTGGTCTCGACCAATTCTCTTATTTTTTCGCAGAATCAGACTAGGATCATAAGGAGTTGAAGAGGGTTTGCTATCCATGTAGCCAAACCGACTCAAAACCTTCTCAACATAATGAGATTGCGAAAGTGTAATCCCATTCTCACCCTTGATTAACTTGATGTTCAAAATCACATCACCTCTCCAAGGTCTTTCATATCAAAGTTCTCAGACAGAAAAGTCTTAACTTTGTTAATCATATCAAGATTTGTGCCAAAAATCAGTATGTCATCAACATAAAAGCACAATATAACTCCCTCACCCCCACCATGCAGATAATATACACATTTATCTGACTCATTCACTGCAAAGCCTGCAGTAGTCAAAGTTCTATCGAACTTCTCGTGCCATTGCTTAGGAGCTTGCTTCAGGCCATACAAAGATTTCAGCAACTTACACACCTTGCTCTCTTGACCTTCTACTACAAAACCATCAGGCTGATCCATGTAGATCTCCTCATCCAACTCTCCATTAAGGAAAGCTGTCTTCACGTCCATTTGATGAACGATAAGACCATATGAGGCAACCAAGGAAAGTAGCACTCGAATAGTGGTCATTCTCGCGACAGGTGAATAGGTATCGAAAAAATCTTCACCTTCTTTTTGTGTGTAGCCCTTAGCCACAAGACGAGCCTTGTACTTTTCAATCGTACCATCAGGCCTAAGCTTCTTCTTGAATACCCACTTGTAGCCAACAGGCTTGCATCCATAAGGTCATTCCGTGACTTCCCAAGTTCCATTAGAGATAATGGAATCCATCTCACTACGGATTGCCTCCTTCCAGTAGTCAGCATCTGGGGATGCATAGGCTTCTAAAATAGACGTGGGAGTGTCATCCACGAGGTACACAGTGAAATCATCACCAAAAGATTTTGCAATCCTTGGTCTCTTGCTCCTCCTTGGAGCTTCACTATCCTCCCCCTTAGGAATTTGCTCAGATAAGTGTTCAAGAGATTCAGTAGGTTCAGGAACTATCTCAGAATTTATTCTAGACATGCTATGTAAATCCTTCATAGGAAATATATTCTCAAAGAATGTTGCATCACGAGACTCCATAATCGTATCGACAAACATGTCGGATACCTCTGATTTTACTACTAAGAACCTATAAGCTATGCTCCGATGAGCATATCCAAGAAATACACAATCCACAATTTTAGGCCCAAGTTTGCGTTTCTTAGTTATCGGTACATTGACTTTCGCTAAGCACCCCCAAGTGCGCAAATAAGAAAGTGATGGTTTTCTCCCAACCCATTCCTCGTATGGGGTTTTCTCCTTATTCTTTATTGGAACTCTATGTAGAACATGACATGAAGTCAATAAAGCCTCCCCCTACCATGCCTTAGATAAACCCGCAGTGTCTAACATGGCATTCACCAAGTCAGTCAAAATGCGGTTCTTTCTTTCAGCAACCCCGTTTGATTGGGGTGAATAGGGAGGCGTTCTCTCATGTATAAGCCCAAGTTCCGCACAGAATAAGTCAAACTCATTAGAGAAATACTCTCCACCACGATCTGACCTAAGTCTTTTGATCTTTCTTTCAAGTTGATTTTCAACTTCTGCCTTATAGATCTTAAAGTACTCTAGAGCCTCATCCTTAGATTTCAACAAGTAAACATAGCAAAATCTAGAAGCATCATCAATCAATGTCATGAAATATCTCTTTCCACCCTTTCTCAACACACCATTCATTTCACAAAGGTCTGAATGTATGAGTTCTAGAGGTGCCAAATTTCTCTCCTCGGCTGCCTTGTGAGGCTTTCGAGGTTGCTTAGATTGTACACAACTTTGGCATTTAGAACCTTTGGCAATGGATAGTTTTGGAATTAAACTCATACTGGATAACTGAAACATTGAACCAAAATTTAAATGACATAAACGTGAGTGCCACACACTGGCCTCATCTCAATTAGATTTGCCACAAATATGGTTCACTGTATTATCACATAAATCAGAAAGAGAAAGACGGAACAAGCCTCCGCACTCATAGCCTTTACCAATAAACAATCCACGTTTGGACACGACTACTTTATTGGACTCAAATACCACTTTAAACCCATCTCTACAGAGAAGGGAGCCGCTCACTAGGTTCTTGTGAATAGAAACAACATGCTGCACGTTCCTTAGTTGCACGATCTTGTTCAAGTAAACTTGGATCCACCGTGCCAACTCCATGAACTGAAGCATGCGACCCATTCCCCATTAGGACGGAAGAATTCCTAGTGACCTGATAAGAAGAAAACAACGAGATATCAGCACACACATGCACATTAGCTCCAGTATCAATCCACCAATTGGTAGATTGACTCACTGAAAAGACAGCAGGTACAATACCATACCCTCCAGATGCATCTCCAGTGTCACTGATGACCATGTTAGCAGACTTTGGATTCTACCCCTTATGAGCCTTTTTACCTTTGCGGTTTGCACACTGGGCAGCCCAATGTCCAAGTTCACCGCACACATAGCAAGGCTCCTCCTTAGGGTTCTTCATCTTCTTCTTCTTGAAATTGGTGGTTTTATTGGCCTTGTTGTTCCCTTTGTTCTTGAAGTGGGGATGCTTCTGCACCATATTGGCGCTAGAATGTCCCTCAGCCCCTTTGTTAAATCCATCCTTAACCCGAGCTTTCTCCTCAACATCAAGAGATGCAATGAGACTCAACAGAGATCTCTTGTCTCTTGTGTTTGAGAACAGTGGCGAAACTCCTCCATGACGAAGGTAATTTTGCAATCATGCACCCGGCCACAAACTTGTCACGTAACGAACACTTAACTAGGTCGAGTTCCTTTACAATGCACTGTATCTCATGAGCTTGTTCTACTACAGAACGGTTGTCAGCCATCTTGTAGTCATGGAACTGCTCCATAATATACAGTTCACTGCCAGCATCTGATGCACCAAATTTAGCATTCAGCGCATCCCACAGTTCCTTAGCGTCTCTTATGTGCATATACACATCACATAGACGATCAGCAAGAACACTCAGAACGCATCCCAAAAAGAGTATAGTGGCTTCTGAGAACGCTTTCTCTGCTCGAGAGTAAGGTCCCCTCAGTCCGCCACTAGACACCCAGAACACGTTCAAGGCAGTAAGCCACAGATTGACTTTAACCTGCCATCTCTTGAAGTGCACACCGGTAAATTTATCCGACCTCAGTGCATTGGTAAATCCAGCCATCGTTAAACCAAAGTGCCTAATATAAGGTTTTTGGATTGTTGGAATAATTAGCACTTTCAGGTTTATATAAATTCCGAGATAAAACATTAACATGAACAGATTGACTGACATAATCATATTGTGAGAGTATAATCTACACATGCATATCACAAAGCTACACATGAACAGATCTACTATACTCAGGAGTAAAAATAGCAATAGATTAAACATGATTCTCACGTACCGATGCACTGTAGAGGAAGCAACAGCCGATGTAGATGGTACGTTGTTGATGACGATAACATGTTGGCACCGAGCGCGTCGACGACGAACAACAGCGCCCGAGCTTACAGGTAGACGAGCCGTGATGACGATCGTGAGCAGTCGCGCGAAGCGCTTCCCAAAAACCTTATTCGCTTTCTCCTGGTGCAGGATCGCAAAGACGACAGATTTCGGAGACCTTCTCTCCCGTTCACCGGTGCACGCTGACGCAGCGGGATGAGGCGGACTACGGTGGCGGCGCAGAACTGGAAGGAGGCAAAAGCCCGTGTATAGATCCGTATATTTTGCTCATGGACTCGGCCAGTATATATAGAGACGGAAAACGCGTTTAGCAGTTAGGATCCGAAACTAACACGATTTTATCTCTATATCTCGAATTGATCCCGAGTAGCAAAAGATAAAAATTGCAAAAGGAAGTTGCGTCTGCACAAGGCATCCGGTCCGATTTCGGCGGACCATTCACGCAGGTGCCGCGCGCCCGCCGCCCATGCCCAAGCCCAAGCCCGGCCCAGCGAGGCGAGGCGAGCGAGCGCGCGTGTGGGTTCTTTCTCTTCCCTCCATTGCCATGTGTAATAGGGAGAGAACCAACTCCATATTTATGTAGGTCTCTCTCCACTTCCACAAGCAATATGGTACTAAAGACATCCCACCTCTCTCCCTTCATGAATGGGCCTTTGAGATATATTGGATTTTCAATTAAATGGGCTAAGCCCATGTAATTCAACATAATATAGTTAAACTTTAACATAGAAAATGTTAAAGCATCAAAATTGACATTAAAAGCATCATGGCGGGGGAGGCCGGATCCGACAGCATAGTGGCGGGGGCAGGGCGAGCGGCGGTGAGAAGGCAGCAACACGATGAAAAGTGGCGCAACCGACCTTCTTCCTCAACTCCAGTGAGGCGGCCAATGGGTGGTGTGCGCGAGGAACAGTAGTTAGGTCTTCTTCCTCAGCAGCTGCACCACTGGAGTGCTCTTGCTCTCACCACTGTTTTTGAGCCACCCACCACCGAATTTGTCATGCTGAGCCCGCCGCCACCAGTTCCGCCATCCCCAAGCCTGCCATGGCAAAGATCTGTCTTCCCGCAGACTTCCAGGCTGGATCTGTCTTCCTCGATCCTGTCGACACCGGATTTGTGCCTCAATTTACTCCACCTCCTCTCCCTCTCACTCTTCTCCACTAATGGCGGTTGGCCGTCCACGACGAGCAAGATGCAGATGTAGGAGAGGGAAATTGAGGAGGAGGTGGATCTGCATCTTCAATCACAAAAGGCGGTGAGGTCAGTGGTTAGGATGGCAGAGACATTGAGGGCCTGGCTACTGGTGGGCACACGGAGTGAGGGAGGGGATCATGAGAGGTTGGTTGGGCAGTAATGGTGCCCATGCAAGGGAGCAACAACGGCCTTAGGTGGGAGCTCCGAGCAGTGGCGGCCACGGTTCCCAAAATCGAAACCGTAAAAAACCTAAAAATTAAAATCACTCGTTAGAAACCGAAGGATTAAGAAATAAAAAAAATTGAAAATAAATTCGAAAAAATCGAAAACCGTTCGGTTTTCAACGAAAAACCGCTCGGTTTTCGTGGTTTACCACGTTTTTTGCGAAAAACTAGCCGACCAATTGAATTTCCTGAGAAAAGGTTTTTGGAGAAAACCGCGGTTTTTCAACGGTTTTTGAGCAGTTTTCAACAAATATTTTTTTTCAAATTTTTCATTTTTTTTAAATTAGATCAGTTTATCGAACGGTTTTAAATCTCGGGCCGGCGCGGTAAGGTCGAAAACCGCGAAAACCGAGCGGTTTTTTGCAGTTTTGTGAACCCTGGTGGCGGCGTTGACACAACCCTACCTACCAACATCACTTTGAATTATTTTTCTTGTGCGCAAATCAAGATCAAAAAACACGATGGTACTGTTTTGAGTAAGAAAGAATAAATCAAGCATGTGGCTAAGGGTCAGGTAAGGGATAAAGTGTTGAGATGTGCCCTAGAGGTAATCATAGAGATGATTATATTTTCTTATGTTCATAATTAATTATTTTGTTCCTTCAATATTATCATTATTATTTATTAACAAGTATGTGACTTGTTTGTTAAACTCTATATATGACTTTGTGATGATTATTCTAAAATGATTCCTAGTTGATAAATATATGAGGAAACATATAGTTAGACTAGCATATGTATTGGTTGATGACCATGTTTCACGGGTCATAGATATAGAGATATCAACCAATAATATGGACACATGTTAGAGAACATGGAGTTGGATTGACCCACCTTGAGACATTGCGAGAACGTTGTAATCTTCTTGTCATTAGTTGGTCTCATATACAATGTGTATACTATATCCTTAGAGTTGAGGTTGGCGCATGTACTCGAGATGTGTAATGACTTACTTAGGGGTTGCCAAACGCTACTCCGTAATTGGGTAGCTATAAAAGTGGCTTTCGGGTTTGTCATGAAGTATGCTGTGAAGCATGGTCGATCAAAATGGGATTTGCCCCTCCATTCAATGAGAGAGATATCTCTAGGCCTCTCGAGTGGTTGGATTCAGGAAATGCATGGCCATGCTACTCGCTGTTAAAGAGTTAACTGTAGTTGGGGATTTCGAGTCATGTGATCGAGAAAGAGTGGTCGAGCTAACTATACAAGGATGGCATGTACTCGCCTTAAGTTTGACCGATATCATGAGGAAAAGGGAAATGCATATAACTAAGCATTGTTTAGGTTCGTCCGATGTGATATTTACATATACTCAGGAGTTGGCACGTCCTGCTAGGGATCGCTACCGATTAATGGTCGAGTAAGAGTACTCGAGCTATGTCTAGGTATACGTGAACCTATAGCATCGCACGCTTAAAGGGTTGCGACTTAATTCGGATGGTGATCCGAATTCTGATGGGTTTTAAGTTCCTAATGAGCCTCTAATGTAGAGCCCATTATGGGGCGTCTATTTAAAGGGAGGGGGTGCTGGCTTTAGGGTTAAGAGATACAGTAGGAATTCGGAATTCCTGGAACCCTAGTTGCCACCCTTCCTCCGTCCAGAACCACACAGCCGGCGTTAGCACTCCGGCGCGTGGTATTCCTACCCTGTACATGTGGATACCTTGGAGGTGTTGGTGCGAAGCTTCAACGCTAGGACGATCTGCAACCTGCGATGATCACAATGAGCTGTTGAGGAGGTGTGAGGCTAGTACGACTACATCTGCATCGCCGCGCTACATCGACTCTACTTCTGCTACGGGTCTACGTGTCTAGTGGTAATTCTGTGATCTATAACTTACAGTAGTTCTTTGGTTACGCAGTAGAAAATTTTGATTTTACGCTAGAGTAGCCTACCCGTTCTCTAACATGAAGGCCAAGGGAGGATGGTTGGAACCCTAAAGAATCAGAAGTATATTGTGTCAGCAATGCATAAATCATATGAGGCAACACTGTGCTAGAGATATGGCTGCATGGGCCAACCAAGGGCACGACCACATGGATCAAGGCCGTATGGGCTGCATGGATGGATGGTGGTAGTGGGCTTGCATGTGATTTTGAAAGAGAAAAGGAGAGCCCAAGTTGTGGGAGAGAAGAAAGGAAAGAGTCTAACTTAGTTTGGAAAGAAAGAAATTAACTCAAATTGACAGCACATGCCGAATTAAAAATTAGATAACTCTCACGTTCGAGCTTGGATTTTGAAGTTCTTGGACTTTCCTGGAAGATTAGAAGATTATCTTCATATCTCTCTATAACCAGCAGTTCCAATTTTACTTCCTTCTATTTTTAATCTGACCGACAAGTTTCAGCCTATTGGTTGGCCAAAATGTAAGTTTAAAGTTGTAATCTCTTTATATCTCTTAGTGTTCAAGTTGTATATGTTTAGGAGTTAAATTTGAGTCGGTTTAGATGTGTTTTGGTCGTGCATTGTGTACCAATATAAGGCCTAGGGGCATACCCCTTTGAAGGAGATCAGATTGTACATGAGAAATAAGAAAATGCCATTGTTGGTTTGTGGCGCCATTAAGCGTGTGTGTGCATAAGAGTTTCTCATCTAGGGTTTGCTATTGTGGTGTAAGGTAAGGACACAGTGTCCTTGGGATTATGTCATTGAATCTACACAGTTCTACTTCTTCAATTCATGACAATCTTATTCATAGATTGAGAAGGCCTCACCGATTGCTTCTTCTTGGCATTGCTAGCTTAGTATTGATTGGCCAATTATTCCATTTCACTTGGCGCAAGGAAAAGAAGAGGAAGGAGGGCTACTGCTCAGGTTTCAATTTCACCACCAAGACCCTAGTTTGTCACTTGTGCCATGCACATTGAAGGGGAAATAGAAAGGAAAGTGCTAATGAAATTGAGTTGAGCACTTTGAAGATTGGGCCACCCTTCACGCTAACCCCTTAGTTGGCCATACCAGGTGGTGGTGCAGGAAGCTCTCGGGACGACAAGGAGAAATGATGATGGGGTGACGGCATGTGGAGACAGCCACGGGAGACACAGGGGGAGAGAGAGAGGTGCAGTGTTTTGATTGTGGGAGAGGGAGATGTGGGGAGGCAGTTGGGATTGCATGTTCTTGTATTCCTTTGAAAGCTGAGGACATAAGCTTCAATCCTGATGTGAAGTTGTGTCCCGATCTTTCGATGAGAGCGATAACTATCGATTTGGTGGAATCGACTTTGACGATCCGACTACAACGTACGACGACGATGCGCCTTAGCAATCGCTAAACCAACTCGAGTGTTATTGATCTTGCCGTGGGCACGATCAACTGAACACGAGGTTCAATTCCTGCAAGCAACCAAGAACAAGCAAGAACAATGGTAAAAGCAATCTGAAATTGCAAATAAGAATTGAAGGCCAAAATAAGGTGGGGTTCTATTGAAGGTCTTGACAAGGTGGCTGTCCAGCACAACTCGAAGACGCAAAGTTTGCACTTGGCTAAACTAATCAAACAAAACCCAAAACCCTAGATAGGGTTGCGGCTGGTTATTTATGAGATAACAAGAGGAGGTGGTCGTTCAAAACCCTAGGAAACCAAATACAATTCGATTACAAGGCCCAAGGCCCACTCTGACTCGGACTGGAAAAGTGACGTGACTTGTTTTGCAGTTTCCGGACAGCTCAGAAGGAATTTGAAGGTGAGACTGGATCCATTGGAAAGAGGGCGACGGAAGCTTTCAATAAAGTACTCATGTGCCCCGAAAACCCTTCTGGATCAAAAGTTATGGCCGTTTTAAGTTGGTGCTGTCTCAGGAGGCCGAATTGGATTCCAGAACGTGATGGATTTGATCTCTCTCTCTTCTTGGCCCGTGGATGATGTGTTGGAGTAGGCACAACCAAATGTGGTCATATCCGTAGTAGTGATGTCCTCATCATCCTCCCTTTCTTGAATTTGAGTCGTCCTCGACTCATGCTCAGCTTTTAGCTTGACCTCAACAAAAAGTATTCTCATGTTCAGATCATCCTCCACAAAGCTCAATATTTCTTTCCAGCATATAAAGGCATGTTGAAAGCTTGCACTCTTGGACGCTTCCTCCCCCCTGTGAAGGAAAGCCATCCTAGTAGATGTAGATGATCAGAGGATGCCGTGAAGTGTCGCCAAATTGATATAGCGTTGATCATATCCAGACGAGCATGGTCTCATCATTCTCCCTTTCTTGAATTGGAGTCGTCCTCGACTCCATCACATTCTCCGCAAAATGTTAGTAGCGAGAAAGAGCAAAGCAACATGCATATCTTTTGTGCTCAAATCAATGTCTCGTGAATCAAAATCACCCAAACACTCCCTTTCTTGAAAACTATCATATAGATTATAATCGATGTAGGGGTACTTGATATGATATTAGAATTATCAAATTGATCACATTGTTGCATAGGATGTGGAGGTCTCAGATCTGAACAAATGTATAATCTATGCACTTTGTATTCTCCTTTATCATTATGTTTGCCAACAACATAGAAAATATTTCGTGATAACCATGGCAAATCGAATGTACAAAAATCTTCTCCTTGAAACTATCCAGATCACACAGAACATCAAATTCAATGTAACCTAAAGTATCTAAAGAAGACATCAATTTAAGCTCATCTTCTTCACTAGCAATTTGAATAACATGTCTATGTTCAGTATAAGTGTTTTGTTCAAATATAAATATTTCATGTTCATTCACTAATTTTGGCGTGGATATAAGTGAAGCATTATGACACAACTCTTCTTTATCACTAGGAATAGCAACTAAATCAGCAATGGGTTCCATTAATAGTTGCTCTCACGATAGCACGATTCATGGACAGTTTGTCTCTTCAAAATGATTTTCACCATGTATACAGTCCATACCTTTGACATTACCTTCTAAATCATTCTCCGTGGTTGTAGGTGCAACTTCAATTTCCATCTCTTCACATACGTATGGAGCAGCAAATATCTCCTCTTTTTCACATTTTCTTCTTCATCTTTCTCCGATGGTGCTCACTTTTCGCAAAATGTTAGCTACAATGAAGGTGCAACAATGGGCACCTCAAATAAAGCTAAAGGCTCTTTCAAAGATTCAGAAGCATGTTTTCACTTTAAAAGTACATTCAATCAATTCGAAAGACAACTATATGTTTCATCAACAAGAACATCCGAATTTCATGATTAAGTCCACGTATGAACCTAAGCTCAGAGCTTCCTCACATTCTTGTAAACCACAACGCAACAAACAATTTTGCAAATCATGAAAGTATTCTATAACAGTTTTAGAACCTTGTTTTAAGCATTGAAGTTTAGTAAGCAAATATTTAGCAACATATTCAGGAACATAATCATTTCTCATAAGTCTTTTCATTGCATTCCAAGTTTTAGAGTCTTTATCATGTCTAGATATATGCTTCCACCAATATATCTGCATCCGACGTTAACACTTTAATCATGCACTAATCTTTTGGTTTTCGATAAGTCATAGTTTGTAAATTCTTTATCTACCGCTATCTCCCAATTAATATATGCATTAGGATCGAACTTTCCACCAAAAGGAGGCAACTCAAACTTGATTTTACCTTGTTCATCATCGTGGATGAACCCATGGCGATGTGTGGTGGGGTGACCGATGCAAAGCGTCCATGCTTTGGAAGTCGGGGCAGCAATGGGAACCCACAGTGCACGTAGTACACCATTGTTGTTGCTTAGGAGACGAGGCGGGGGACTGGAAGTTCAGGACAGCAAATGCAAGCATATCATCAAGTCTAGACAAAATAGTAGCAAGGGTAGTGTTAGCAACTCCTGAGCAGTCTCGATGGACCGGAAACGGTCTTCTTGCAATGACATTTGCTCATTAGTGAGTTGTACATTGCCCTTCGTGCGTGGAGAATGATGCAGATGAACTCTTGTCACCGACATGGTTAGTAGCATAAAGGGAAAGACAAAGGTTTATGTAATTCCCAATCAACTACTAGGAAGTGGAGAAAAGTCGCTCAACTCTCAAGCCTTAACCAAAGCTCTTACAAGTTCTTACCGTGCAGCAGAGTTGTCGGCCGTTGGCGGTGTCAAAAGTTCTTCGAAGCTTGGATAATGCGATTGCAAGGGACCGAACAAACGTACAAGGTAAAATATGTGGAGCTTGGTAGGCTATACTTATTTCCTATGCAATCTGATAATTCTAGTTATTGTAATGACAAGTAAGGACCCAAAATAGAAATCACAAGTCCTAGTTGCCGATCTCAAAGATATAAGCGAATTTCAAGGCAACTCACGCGCAAAGATGATGTAACTTAATGCAACCAATGGAATGAGCTAAATAAGAAAATTTTCAGTACCAAAGCTCGTGTTGCATAAGTTATAGAGAGACACTAGCTAATTGCTTCAGAAAAGATAAAAGGGCACAAGATTGCTCACTAATTAATACAATTGCACAATCTGAAAAATAATGAACACAAATTAGGGTTTCGCTCAATGTAGTGCTGCCGGCCACTATTATGTTTTTTTTTGGCCTTTTGGCTCTTTCTTTCTCTCTTCTTTCTTTTGGTGACTTGCGGCCAACACTAGTATGAGCAAAGTTTTGGAATCCCTAACTTGATATCACAAGATAGTATGATATGATAATTCAAGATTATGCAATGTATCAATATGAACAGCCCTAAGCAATATCAAATAGCTAGTCTCAATTGGGATCAAAGTATTCGCAAAGGATGATTTGGTTAACAAAGGTATGTATACTGATATTTTTGGAGTTTTATGGATTATGGATGCTACTGGACTCAACCAACTCAAAGGAACAAAACTAGAACACGAAATGAAGCAAAACACCCAAATTCAAAGTTTCTAGGGCAGCAGATTTGTCGCCTAGATTACAGATTCAAAACGACCGAATTTAGAAGGTTCACTATGGAAAGAATTGAAGCTTATGTCCACAGCTTTCAAAGGAATACAAGAACATGCAATTTGGAGCACGGGTGTGAAAGTTATGGCTCAAAAACCGAACTGCACAGAAAACCCCCAATTTCAGCTCGAGATCGATTCGATTCGAATCAAATTCGGTTTTAAGGAGTCCGAATCACAAAGGACACCCAAAAACGTTTTTGTAGAGGACTCTTCAAGGATTCAGGAAAGTATAAAAACTTCCCAAACGGAGTTCGGACGTGAGAATTATGATCAAAATACCGAACCGATCTGGATTGCAAGTATAACTTGCTTCAACAACTTTGATATCCAGATTAAACAGCTTTAGGTCCAGAATTAGAGTTCATGCCCAACTATGATTTTGTGGAGATCGTTCTCAGGTTTTAGAAAAGTGCAAAACACTAGAATCCGAGCTCAGATGCGAAAGTTATGAACAAAACAAAGTAATGGACAGATTGAAAGAAAAGCTACACGAAGGAAAAAACAATCAAGAACTAAAACAAGGACTCTAATGGATCAAAACCTAACAAAACTCACTAAAATAACAGATTGAATCTAAAGGTTGAATTTTTGTGGAGTAATTTTCAATTTAGGACAGAAAACAAAAACTAATCTACAAGATAGAATCTCTCACCGAGCAACTTGGCGCCTCGATACCACCGATGCGAGGTTGTGTCCCGATCTTTCGATGAGAGCGATAACTATCGATTTGGTGGAATCGACTTTGACGATCCGACTACAACGCACGACGACGATGCGCCTTAGCAATCGCTAAACTAACTCGAGTGTTATTGATCTTGCCGTGGCACGATCAACTGAACACGAGGTTCAATTCCTGCAAGCAATCAAGAACAAGCAAGAACAATGGTAAAAGCAATCTGAAATTGCAAATAAGAATTGAAGGCCAAAATAAGGTGGGGTTCTATTGAAGATCTTGACAAGGTGGCTGTCCAGCACTACTCGAAGACGCAAAGTTTGCACTTGGCTAAACTAATCAAACAAAACCCAAAACCCTAGATGGGGTTGCGGCTGGTTATTTATGAGATAACATGAGGAGGTGGTCGTTCAAAACCCTAGGAAACCAAATACAATTCGATTACAAGGCCCAAGGCCCACTCTGACTCGGACTGGAAAAGTGACGTGACTTGTTTTGCAGTTTCCGGACAGCTCAGAAGGAATTTGAAGGTGAGACTGGATCCATGGGAAAGAGGGCGACGAAAGCTTTCAATCCAGTACTCATGTGCCCCGAACACCCTTCTGGATCAAAAGTTATGGCTGTTTTAAGTTGGTGCTGTCTCAGGAGGCCGAATTGGATTCCAGAACGTGATGGATTTGATCTCTCTCTCTTCTTGGCCCGTGGATGATGTGTTGGAGTAGGCACAACCAAATATGGTCATATCCGTAGTAGTGATGTCCTCATCACACACTGGCAAGGTGTTTGACAAAATGCCTACAAATAGGAACGATGACCAACAAAGCCGAGCCCGCCCCGCGATCACCGGTATCCTCCAACCCACCACCGGCTTGCTCCTTGTTATTTGTCTGGCTGCATTGATGGGTGTAAAGTCAAGGATGCCGACTAGAGGGGGGTGAATAGGCGGCTTTTAAAAATTCTCTCCACTTATTTCTACAAAGCAATTCACCCCTAGTTTCCCTAATGCCAAAACCTTAATAATTATTAACGTGGAAGCGATAAACTAAGGTTTTGACAATCAAGGCCTAAATTCTCTAGGCTCACTATGTGCACTAACTAATTATGTCTCTAATAATAAATTGCAATCCTAAAGACAAGCAATCAATCAATTTAATTCTATGAATGTAAATTGCTTGAATATAAATAACGAATACAATGCAATCACAAGAGACACGATACTTTTTACCGTGGTGTTCGGAGACTTGCCGGTCTCCCCTAGTCCACGTTGAGGTTAGCCCAAACACATTGGACCGGCTCCACGAATTGAGAACCCACCTCGAATCCACTAGTGGTAGCTCCTTTTCCCTTCTGAGTAGGCGAGCTCCAACCTTCACAAACTTTGCCAAGGCTTCTCACAACGTCCGTTGAGAGCTCCTGCGCACGACGTCGCTACGCCGTCTAGGTGTCGGCAAACACCAAGAGTAACAAGCCAAGCCTTCCGCTTGAACTTCACCTAGTGCAACACATGCACTTTCGGTGACCTCCTAAGTGCAACACATACATAAGAGGCTCTCAATCCACTTCCTAATTGCAACACATTCAATTAGGGCTCACTCTTAGCTCAAGAAGCAAATATGAGGGTGCAACACATGCACACAACTCCCCCACAACTCACAATCACACCAGCACACAACCAATGCCCCCCAAGGCCTCCTTTTATAGCCTCACAAAGAAAACTAGCCATTTGGGGGCAAAACCGGAAAAATCTCAGCAAGCCCGGCACTACCACCCAACTGGGGCCGGTAGTGCCAGCCTCGACCTCAACGGTCAAATTCCCACCAGAACTAGCCGTTGGCTACAGAGGCCTAGCAATACCACCTATCTAGGGCTGGTAGTGCCGGCCAAGCGGCAATATCGCTCCCAAGGAGCGGTAGTGCCGGCCGGGCACAACCCAGAAACCCTTCTCTGGAATATAACTACCGGCCATGCGTGCCGATACTGTCGCCCATACGGCAGTACCGCACCTACATGGTCGGTAATGCCGGCCTCACTGGGCACAAGAGAAAAATCAAGTTTTTTGCAAAAACTTTTCTCCAAACCTTTAAAGATTTATTCTTTGAGCTATGTGAGGATCAACACATGATCACAACACTATGCAAAACACATTTGCACATGTTAATCACATGCTCCAAAGAATGGCATTAAGCACAACTTATTTGCAAAACACATTTGCAAATAAACTGAGAACTTATGAGATCAATCCTCTTAGCCATTTGATGATCAACACATGATCAAGTCAATTTGCAAAACACATTTGCAAACCCTATTCACATGCTCTAGGATCGAAATCCCGTAACTTCTAGTTCATTTGCAAAACACATTTGCAAATTAACAACTCCAACTTATTTGCAAAACATATTTGTAAATAAACCACGAACCTATAAGATCAATCCTCTTAGCCATGTAAGGATCAACACATGATCCCAACACTTTGCAAAACACATTTGCAAATGCCAACACATGCTCTAGGATTGAAACCCCATAACTTCTAGTTCATTTGCAAAACACATTTGCAAATTAACAACTCCAACTTATTTGCAAAACACATTCGCAAATAAACCACGAACCTATAAGATCAATCCTCTTAGCCATGTATGGATCAACACATGATCCCGACACTTTGCAAAACACATTTGCAAATGCCAACGCATGCTCTAGGATTGAAACCCATAACCTCGAGCTAATTTGCAAAACACATTTGCAAATAACAAATCCATTCAACATTTTGCAAAAACAAATTTTGCAAATTCAAAGCACAATCTAAGCTTAGTCTTGTGATGAGCAACACATGATCCAATCACAAACTAAAACACCAAAGCATGAGCTCTATATTTGCAACACATGCAAATCTCGAGGACCATGCAAACACCAATTCAAACTCATGTGCATGAGCTCTCTATTTGCAATACATACAAATCTCTAGCACCATGCAAACACCAATTCAAACTCAAGTGCATGAACTCTCTATTTGCAACACATGCAAATATCTAGCTTCATGCAATCACTTTAAACCAAATTTTCTTGAGCTCTCTCCTTTTGCAACACATGCAAAACTTAGCTCCAAGCAATAACCAAATCAAATATGATTTAATTAAGATGCAAGCATGAGCTCTCTATTTGCAACACATGCAAATACTTTGCTCATGCAAAATCCAACCAAGAGAGTGAGCTAGAGTGAACCGGATTGAGTTCATCAACACATGATGAAGCTCAAGCTAAAAGACTCAACCCCTCTTAATAGTACGACAACCTAACTAGCAACCCGGTCTCCCATCCAAACACCGAGACCGGTAAAAGACTAGGAACACATCCTTAGCCCTAGCTAGTTATACCTTTGCCTCTAGCGATCCACTTGGAGCTTTCATGATTTCCAATCATCTTCTCTCTAGGATCACATATTTTTCATCTTGTTCATCAACACATGGTGAACCTTCTCTAGTCCTTCTCTTCACTTCGGGATCACCTCTTAAAGCTCATCAATACATGATGACTTCTCGTTCCTGGTTCTTCATTATCTTAGATTCAACCTACTTCACAACTCATGGAAGATGTTAGTACAACAAACACGGTTGTCTCAATCATCACTACACTCCATTAACCCATAATGGATGCCTCTAAGATCAATTGAGCACAACCCACATGAATTTGAATGATTAATTTGTGTCTTGAGTACTTTGATGCAACTAATGCTTCATTATACTCAAGAACTTTTCGCTTTTCTTTAATCAACAAGGAGACACCATCAACACATAATGAAATGTTCTTTGATTTATTGAAAGATAATCGAACTCAATTTAAATGTAATTTAAATTGATATGAGTATATATAACTACACAAGTTACATATACTTAATGTGATGGTTAGTAATGATCCATATATGTTTGAGTGATGGAAAGGGATCAATACATTTAGACCATCAACTTATAGAATAAACTCCATTAATTATGTGCATATAATTAATTGAACATGAAATCAATATGCACATAATCAATCTTAGATTGCATATGAGTTTATCCTATATTAGCATGAGTATACTTCAACTACACAAGTTATATATACTCAAAAGATTGTTTCAAAGTCTTGATCCTTTATATTATATAACAAGAGGACATGGATCAATACAATTGAAACATCAAGTTAAATTATAAACTCCCACTAGATGTGTGCATTCATGTGTATATGAATTAGGAACATAATGCACATATTTTGACTAAAGCAATGGAAGAGTTCATATTTTAACTTGAATTCTAAGTATGCATTTAGATAATAGAATGAATACGAGTGCATACCTTAGGTTTTCTATTTTTCATCCAAATATGAGACTAATAAGAATAAGGCTCAATAGAACATGTTAGTCTCATAATGGTTAGATTTGTCATTAAACAATGATTAAATATTAATATTAAACCAATCACCAAAATCAATGGAGCTTGAACTTACAATGGGAACACACGGCTTGCGATCCATCTTCCTTCCACATCCGATGCTCACTTCGCCTTCCCATGCCCCAATTTGGCCGTTGAGGGCTGCCCCTTCAGCTATGCACACACACTGGCAAGGTGTTCAGCAAAATGCTCACAAACAGGAATGATAGTGACACCAACTTGAGGTTCAGTGCTTGCTTTTCTTTTAAAAGAGTATGGAGATTACATGAGCTTCAATGCTTGCTTTTCTTGGGGCAAATGACTCTACTGTGTTTGCCAGATATCTTGACATTATGAAAGACATGCTGATATTGTTAGTCCAAACCAATTCTCTTAAACAATTGTTCATGTTGTAGATATGGTAAGAAGTTATACTGCTGTTCAACTACAGGATCCTAATGAGAAGCTGATCGTATTCATCACTAATTATGTGTAAGAAAACATATCAATTCACTTCTGTATGGGCTAAATTTAGATCGATTCACTTTTGTAATGGCTCTAGATGTTTTGGCATGCCACCCATATTACTATTGTTCGTCCACAAATGACAGAATAGGTTAACAAAATAAATGTCATATGTTTGGGAGCATGAATACAGATTTATTTATCCATGCATTGCCATGTCACGGCAGAGCTTGGCTATGTGTAGTGGCGGAACCAACAGAGAGGTGTGGGCTGAGGCGAAGCTTGATCAGATGCCCCAATTTAGTTGACGATGTGGCGCAGGCCGAGCATGACGTGCTGGTTTTTTTTCTTGGTAGCAAGGTATGGACATTTCACTACAAGAATCAGGGAAAAATTCGTGGGTTTTTTAAATTCGTGGGCCCAAAAAAAAACTCACGAATTTCTTTAAATAAATTCGTCGGTTTGAATAAAACGCACGTTTTTAATTAAATTCGTGGGCCAAAATGAAACCCACGAATTTAAACATTTAAATTCGTGGGCCGAAAATTACCCACGAATTTAAACAATTAAATTCGTGGGCCAAAAAATACCCACGATTTAAACTTTTAAATTGTCGCCAAAAAACTCACGAATTTAAAATTTTAAATTGTGGCCCGGTATACCCACGAATTTAACCGGGAAAAACCTACCAAGACACGCGCCTACCAACGCCTCCGCCCACGCGCGCCGCCGCCGCCGCCACGCCGCGACGCCGCGCCCGCTCGCTTTGCCGCGCCCGCCCCGCCCGCTTCGCCTCGCCTCGGCCGCGCCGCTGCCGTTCGGCCGCGCTGCGCGCGCGCGCCCGCCTGCGCCCGCTTACGGCCGCCCGAGCCACCGCCGGCCGCCCTCCTGCGGCGCCGCAGCTGGCTGCCGCCTCCGCCGGCGCACAGCCCGCTCGGCCGCCGAGACCCGCCAGCCGGGCGGCCGCGCGCGCCGCCGGCCGGCCGCTTCGTCGTCGACCGCACTTCGCCGGTCGGCCACTGCCGCTGCCGCCGCCGTCGTCGGCCCCGCCGCCCGCCGCGCTGCCGCCGGCCGGCCACCACCTGCTGCTGCCCTCCCGCTCGCTGACGCGCCGGCCGGTGGTCGCCTAGCCGCTGCCCGCCGCATGACGCCGCCCGCCGGCCGCCGCCGCCATTGTCGCCCGCTGCCGCTGCGCTCGCCGCCCGCCCGCCGCCGCCCCGCTTGCCCGTGCCGCTTCGCTTGGCCGCTCGAGACGCTGCGCTTGCCCGGCGCCCGAGTTTGACCCACCCGCCGCTTGCTTCGCCGCTTGAGCCATCGCGCGGCCACCTCCGCTGGCCGCTGCCGCTCGGCCGCTTCGAGATCTCGCTGCCGGCGGCGTTGCCATAGCAGTTTCATCGGCCGCCGCCGTCGCGCGCCGCACCGCCCGGTCGCCACCGCCACCGCCGCCCCGCCGCTTCGCTCGGCCGCCGAGACGCCGCCCGCCGCCGGCGGCCGACACCCCACCCGCCCGCTGTCCGCCCGCCTCGAGCCACCGCCGCGCCATCGCCGGCGCGCCCGCCGGTGCCGCCGCTGCCGGCTGGCGCCACCCGCCTCCCGGACCCTCCGCGACGCCCCCACCGGCGTTGGAGAAGGTATATTTCGTCTCTTTTTATATTCGTTTAAAGTTATTTCATCTCATTTTATATTCGCTGCATATGATATATATATTTTTATTTTCTCGCTGCCGTTGTATATAACGTTAGAGTTTAGGGTTTGTGTCGAACAGTAGAGAGCATAGGCGTCACCCGTTCGGGAACGGCGCATCTCACATTTGCATGTGAGGTGCGCGGTTCCGGAATTGTCCAGCGTATTTTGGACAGCCCGAGAATGTTGGTTGTTGCATAGGGCCTGTGACGTGCGAGCGATCCGAACGTGATTTCGGCCACATAACCCTGTTGTTCTCCGACGCACCAAAGATCAGCGTGCGCTTGGAGAACAATGGGTTATCTTGCCAAATTTCGTTCGATTCAGCGCACGTCACAGGTCGCATGCAATAGCCTCCATTCTTGGGTGGGTTTAGGCCAAATCTTTCCTAATAGGGTTGTCTTTGTCACCTAAGCCACGGTCGTACGTTGACATTGTTTCATTTGTTTAGCTTTGATAATGGGTGACGAACGAAGGGCGATGTATGACGGATGGAGGAGTGATGGGGGGCACTCAAGGGAATGGGGGTAGATCACGGATGCTTTCTTGAAGCAAGCATTCGCTGGAGGAGCTGAATATGTGTATTGCCCGTGTACCCTCTGCGAGAATAACAGCTACTACAGCAAGGATATAGTGCAGTATCACATTTGCAAAAACGGGTTCATGCCTAACTTTTGGTATGGCACCGTCATGGAGAGGCCGCAGGCGTGCTATCGAGACGTAAGAGATGTCGGACCATGTGGAGGATCACGACCGGATGGAAGACATTTGGATGATCTTGGCGGGGATCAATTTAACTCCGGGAGGGTCACAAAGGAGGAGGTTAAGGAATTCTATAGGCTACTTGATACCTCGGACGAGAAGTCGCATGACTTGACCAATGTGACCGTCCCGCAGCGGTTACACGGCTTATGTCGATGAAGTCAAGTTCAACTTTTCGAACAAATGCTTCAACGCTTTGCTTGAACTAATGAATGATGTCCTTCCGCCTAACCACAAGATGCCAAAGGATTTGTACCAATCGAAAAAGTTGATGGCGGCCTCGGGATGAATTACCGTAAGATTGATGTGTGCGAGAATAATTGCATGCTATTCGAAGGATCATGACAACGATACCCATTGTATGCATTGCGGTAAGTGCGATTCGTTGAGGTGGTAGATGAGGAAGGGGTATCGGTGACTACAAAGGTCGCGACTAAACGGCCGGTACATGCCGATCACGGATAGGCTTAAACGGTGTACATGTCAAAAGAAACAATAAACATATGCGGTGGCACAAAGAAGGTAAACGTGAGGACCAAGACTCGGATATGATGGTCCATCCGTCGATGGCGAGGCATGGCGTGCATTGGACCGATTCGATCCTGCATTTGCAAGCGACCCTAGGAGTGTCCGTCTTGGTTTGTCCACGGACGGTTTCACACCTTTCAAAGACAAGCGCTAGCCCCTACTCTTGTTGGCCGGTCTTCATCATGCCATACAATCTTCCACCGAGATTTGCTTGAAAGAGGGTTCATATTCCTTGCTCTTGTCATTCCAGCCCTAAGCATCCAGGAAGGATCTCAATGTGTTCATGCGGCCCTTAATTGATGAGTGAAGAAGTTGTGGCGAGGGAAAAGGCATACGACAGCGTTGGTGGCGAGAGTTTACCTTACGAGCCGCATACCGTGGTCGGTCCATGATTTGTTGGCATATGGCATTTGGGCCGGCTGGTGTGTTCATGGTCGCCTGTGTTGTCCAATTTGTATGGCTGACTCTGATCACATTCTTCGATTGCCATCGACGATGGCTTCCGGCGAGGCACCCTTTTAGGAACGACGCCAAAGCATTTCGAAAAGGACGAGAAGTTAAAAGGGCACTGGCGACTCACGGAGAGGAGATAGTGAGTGACATAGTCGGCTTGTACGATCTACGAAAGTGGGTTTCACTGGTTATGGAAAGGAGCACAACTGGACTCATATTTCTTTTCTTTGGGAGCTGCCTTACGCGAAAGCTTTGATTCTGCCGCATAACATAGATTTGATGCACCAAGAGCGCAATGTGGCAGAAAGCATCATAAGCATGGTGTTTGATGTAACCGACAAAACAAAGGATAACGTGAGTGCTAGGAAAGACATGGGTGATCATTGTGCTAGGCCGTGGCTCGAGGTTAAAGTTGGTTTAAATGGGAATGAGAGCCGCCACGAGCTCCATAATGTGAAGCCGTAAGACCGTAAATGATTTTGAGGTGGTTGAAAACTCTAAAGTTTCTGACCGCTATGCATCTAACATAAAACGGTGTGAATGTCAAGACCGTAAGCTAAACGGGCTAAAGAGTCATGATTACCATATTATCATGGAAAGACTTGTTCCGGTAATGTTTCGTGGCTATTTTAATAAACCCACGAATTTAATCTGATAAATTCGTGGGTTTTTTAGCCCACGAATTTAATCTGTTAAATTCGTGGGTTTATTAAACCCACAATTTAATCTGTTTAAATTGTGGGTTTATTAAACCCACGAATTCAACTCAGAAACCCAATTAAATTCGTGGGCTTAGCAGAAACCCACGAATTTAACTTAAATTCGTGGGTACCCACGAATTTAATTAATTAATTTCGTCGAGTTAAATTCGTGAACTAAATTCGACGGTTTGCTCACGAATTTAAATTAAATCCGTGGGTTTTAGCTTAAATTCGTGGGTTTTTGGCCCACGAATTTTTTCCTGATTCTTGTAGTGTTTAGCTTGCAGAGGAAAAGTATATGTTGTTCACACTCGATGGTGTACATTCCCGCAAAGATACACTAGGAGACAAAACTGCTCTCCTTGATGTTGCTCTAGACTCAGGGAACAACTAACAAGAGGTGAAGTTTCTCTATCCCAGTTATATTGAAATGCAGTGCTATCATCTTGTATGGTAAGGAATGATATATAATATAGATCTAATTTTTTTAGATGTTACTAACGCCCGGACATATGTTCTCATTGTACACTCCCCTTACCCTCTGGATCTTACTCAAGAACCCACCTCCCACACATCTGATCTAAGTTCAAAGTGGTGCGACACTCCGGCCGTCATTCACAAGAGCGGCATCGGTAGGAGCTGCGGAAGTAGCCGTATCGCCTCGCTTTTGCAGCCACTAGTCGCTCTGCCACTCGATCCTTTCCGGTCTGGAGAGGAAGAGAGATAATAATCCAAATTCGATTTATTGCAACAAAAAAAGTCAAATGCAACAACTAATTCTGACCTTGCAAACAAAACACCCATTCTATTGCAACAAACCAATAATAACAACCGGGTACAACAAAACCACAACCTATTGCAACAAAGAAAATAACACAATTAAACAAATCAATGACTTCACTGCAACAAATGCCTATTTCTACAAAGATTTAAAGTGCAAAAACTAATTTTGAGTTTTCAACAAAAAAATTCAAGAAGTGCAAAAACTAATTCGGACCTTACAACAAAACATACATCTATTGCAATAAACTAATCACAACAACTGGTGCAACAGAACCATAAACATATTGCAACAAAGAAAATAAGGCAATGCAACAATCAATGACTTCACTACAACAAATGTCTCTTGCTACAAAGATTTAAGACAGAAAGACTGCAACAAACAAAATCAAATTTTGCAACATCGATGAAAGTGTCTTGCCAAAAATTTGAGAAATGCTTTCAACAAAAACATACCCGTCACAGGGAGACATTCGACAGCTACTAGTAGCTAAAGCTCATTCAGAGGAAGAGGAGGCCGGCCGACCTCATCAGAACACCTTGGATCTAAGTGGGGCAAGACCGGCCTAGTGCCTCACCTTTTCCTTGTCGAGCTAGGGAGAGAATAGAGGGGAGAGGGGGTATGGAGAGAGGGAAGGAGAGGGGATCTATTACCACTTGCAGTGGCAATGATGTAGCAGCAACAAACATGTCCATCGGGATCCGATGGTTATTGATGCTGCCGGCGGCATGCTACATGGGACTTGGGAGCAACATGGCTTGAGGATTTTGACTTTGGGGAGGAGCACAGCTCTAGCAGTGAGCTCTATCCGCCAATGAGCCCACCAAATGGGGCAAGATTGGGAAGTGGGTGAGAAGTGGATGAGAAATGATGGAATGGAAGGGGACGAGGAAGATATGAAAAGCAGTAGGGTGGTGGGTTTGAGAATTAACACAACTATGAGAGGGGTGTGAACCTGGCAGTGAAGTGTGTGACATGTTCGATGCGTCTAGACGCATGGACAATGGCAATCTTCATTTCTTGGAGGGGTTCAGTTGAAACCACACACACTTCTGTTAGTTCTGCCACTACCCGAGAACCACCTCTTAGTGTGGTGGTAGAGTTATGGATATACGATTCCATCCAGTAGGGTTCAAATCCTGGAGTCACAGATTTATCCTAGAGTCACCTGTACGTACACACGAGTGTGCTTCAGTAGGAATTTTGTGAGGTCGTGAAGTCATGTGTAGGGGGCACACTCACATGTGTTAGTATGGTGTGCATGTGTGGTTACATGTATGTGCGTGCGTATTTCTTGTAACAAAAAAGTCTGCCACTACCTGCCAAAACTTGGAGTCTGCAAGCAAAATTTTAGCTATAATAGTATAAGAACTTTGACCGCTTATATGACATGGAGAAAGGTGGAGCCAAAAAAAGGGGGGAGTTTATGCCCTTAGTTACGGTCTACTTCTCACTTTTGTCACTAAATTTTTCATCCTCTCATGTATGCCACTGTTCCGTTAGTACATGTAAAGTTTTGCCATTCTGACATGCATTCTGTCGAGTCAAGAACTTTTGACTATTAAGAAATAAGCAAAAAATTCAGAAAACTGAAGAAAAGTACTATAAATCATAGAAAATTCAAAAAATTATCAAAATCACTTCAAAATAAAATTCTTATAATTTCACAAAATTTTTTACTCTAGCAAAATTTTAAGGATGTTCCCTTAAATGCTGAGAAACAATGAAAAGTTTTACTCGTTCTAAAATTTTCATAGTGTATTTTTTTCGGAAAATTGAAGTTTATTTGTTTACAAGTGATGTACATATTTTTCTGTATACCATTGTTTTTTTTGTATTTTTTCAGTTGTCTATGTTTTTCTTGTATTTTTCTATCTTTTCTGTTTTTTTGCAATATTCTTAATGGCCAAATCATGTTTACTTAACTGGGACTGAACGCAAGTGGTAAAAACAAACATGTACGGATGTACCTAATGGAACAATGGTATAAGTGAGAGACTAGAAAATGTAGTGGCAAAAGTGAGAAATGGATTGTAACTAGTGGCATAAACAAAATGTTCCCGAAAAAAACGTGGCTACAACTTTATGTTGGATTCTAAATTATGTAATTTTTGGATTATCTAGGGAATTACACTACAAATAATGGTTTCTCTTGGTGATGTTAAAAAAACTAATTTAGGAGGCTGTCATTAAGATTACTAAAAGTTTATTTCATATTTCCAAATCAATTGTAATTCAGGAGGCCAACATCCATTTTTTTATTTTGAGAGGGAGGTAGATTTCATGTAATACATTCTGAAAAAAAGAAAAATAAACAATAATAAGAAGACAAGAAAGAGTCCACGTTAATCTCAAATGTCCATTTCAGATCCGATGGCCTTGAGGAGGTGCCATTCGTGGCTTTCTTTTTCTGTTCACCTCCCCCCCACCCGCCCCACGGGCGTCCGCAAACGTATTATTTTCCAACTCTGTTGGTGCCTTGGTGTCCTCCCACATGGGATTCCTCCATTCAGTTGAGTCGCTTGCTAAGGTTAATTGGTCGCGAATTCGGTTTGATTTGTTTGCTTTTCTACTACTTTCTTTTGTCACAAATACATGTCCTTTTCAATATTGATATGGTCTTCAAAACATAACTTTGACTACTAATTTATATTGTATATTTATAAAACCTATAAAATCATAATATTATGAAAGCACTTTTTGAGACAAATCTACACATATGATGTTCATGTATCAAATTTAAATATTTGTTAAAGTTTAAAAAATTTGATTGTACCTATATCCAAAACGACATGAATGTGTAACTAGAGGAAGTACTAGCTAGTGTGTGTTGATCTCTATAGGATAGTGGTGACGACTAGGGCGTGTTTGGTTGATGTGTTGAATTGGATGGGATGGTCTTGCACCATTTGGTTCCATTGTGTGGAATATAAGAACCCGGGTACCCTCATGACAAGCCCAAGAGGGAGGCCCAGAAGATACTCCCCGCATCAGGCCTTGCTGCCGTGCGCAAGGGGACATATCCTAAAGGAAGTTGAACTTATGTTTAGAAATGATAAATACAGTTGTAATCCGAGTCGTTAGAAGGATAGATAAAGATGTAAACTCTGTCCTATAACCGACTAGAATCTTGTAACCGATCGGAATCTCTTACCCGATCGGGACTCTGTAAGCCGCTCCACCCCCGCTATATAAAGGAGAGGGCGGGCAACAACAGGGGGATCCGATCATCTAAGCATAGAGCAATCAAGCCATAGAGTATAGAACACCTCATATCGCCTAGAGCATATTGTGCTTTGAGCAACCCTGGATCCAAGAGATCCATATAATCCCAAAGACACGTGATTAGGGTATTATCTCCGCAGAGCCCGAACCTGTATAAACCCCTTGTCTTGTGTAACCTTCGAGTTTTAGATCGAGCGCCTACCCCATAAATTCATTGCCGACTACAAAAGTCGACAGTTGGCGCGCCAGGCAGGAGAAGCGCTATAATCTTTTCCCACAGACTCGATGGCAGCAATCGGTGGATTCGTCGCCACCTTCGTCTCCGGCCAGCCTTCCGCCGAAACGGACTTCGCCGCAGATCTGCGGAGAGCTTGTCTGTGCGGTCCAAAACCAGATCCGATCCGTAAAGATCGAGCCAACCCATCTCGGGTATGTCACTTTGACTTGGCCGGCAAACCGATCGGCGTCGCGAGGAATTGCTGCGATCTTCGTGGCATCTTCGCGATAGAAGAGCAGAAGACCGATCTCCAACGCCAACAAGAAGAACAGGAAGTGCGGGGAAGATCGTCTTCGTAAGGTTAAGGAGGTGCAGGTGCGATCGCTCCGATCTCGCGGCCGCAATGTCCATGAGGACCTCCTGCAATCCAGGTTGGGAGATCAAGCCGTTTTCCGCACGCCAATGCAGAACGTTGTCACCTCCAAGACGCTTCGACAAAGCGGACCCGATGATTGCATCGGATAGCCCGCGGCCCGATCGTGGCAGATCAAGGCCATGGTGACGGCGCCACAATTTAGCGAAATTAGGAAAAGCGGTAGGTGAAGCGCACTTGCGCCCCACGCGGCTTCGGCGCGACGCCACAAGCCTACGCTGCGCCCGAAGCGCCACCTTCGACGCCACGAGCCACGCTGCGCCGAGCGCCACCTTCGGCACGGCCACGAGCCACGCCTGCGCCCCGAGAGCCGCCTACAGCTCATCTACACGCCTACGCCTGCGCCACGAGCAAAGATGGCATGATCGTCAGCAACATATGGAGCATAAAGCAGCTAAGTCGCTTTTTACTCAATTATGTCATTATAAATAAAATTGTTGACTTTCGACTTGCTACTTAGTTGACCCACAACTAAGCGATGAAGTCGGGGCTACCTAATAAGCGTCGCATGCGCACATCTTTTCTGAGTTGTATTTTTCTTCTTTTGCGTAACGATTGCGAGTGAATCCGAGTGCGATAACTCCAAATTGTAAAGCTCTGACCCCATGAACGGCGAACTTTAGTCACCCAAAACACGTGCCTGGGAAAAAGAGCCATGAGCCGACTCCCAACGCTCGGGGGCTAGACTAGTCGGGTAGAGTGCTTAAACAAAAAGAGTCAAACCACTCGGATGAATTCAAAATCAATAAGGAAAAAGAGTAAAAAACTCTAAAATTATATATACACCAGTCAGACATCACATCCGAGTGAATTATTTTTACATTGCCTAAGTTCTGCATATACATGATTTCGGGGCTACTAAATTTGGATGCGATGTGTGTGAGCCAACGCTTCAACGACGACATCAGCAACTTCGGCGACGAATGAATTTAAAGGGAGTGTCGCTGAATTTTGCCTCGAGCGGGAAAAGCGTTTTGACTTCTGCATATCGTTTGGGATACAGTATGTCCCAAGATGAGCCGACTGCCAGAATGACTCGGAAAGTTTAACGCGTGGAGCTCTATTGAGTCCTTCACGATCTCTTTGCCTACAATAGGGCACTCGGCTGTAAAGGAAAACTAGTCGGGAAGCTGCATCAAGAACTGGAAGCACTTGGCGTGAAGCATGACTCAGTTGGGCTGCAACCAGGAAGGAGGCAACTCGATCGCAAAGGACTCGGGGGCTACTGTGGAATATAAGAACCCGGGTACCCTCATGACAAGCCCAAGAGGGAGGCCCAGAAGATACTCCCCACGTCAGGCCCCGCTGCCGTGCGCAAGGGGACATATCCTAAAGGAAGTTGAACTTATGTTTAGAAATGATAAATACAGTTGTAATCCGAGTCGTTAGAAGGATAGATAAAGATGTAAACTCTGTCCTATAACCGACTAGAATCTTGTAACCGATCGGAATCTCTTACCTGATCGGGACTCTGTAAGCCGCCCCACCCCAGCTATATAAAGGAGAGGGCGGGCAACAACAGGGGGATCCGATCATCCAAGCATAGAGCAATCAAGCCATAGAGCATAGAACACCTCATATCGCCCAGAGCATATTGTGCTTTGAGCAACCCCGGATCCAAGAGATCCATATAATCCCAGCACACAGGATTAGGGTATTATCTCCTCCGCGAGAGCCTGAACCTGTATAAACCCCTTGTCTTGTGTGACCTTCGAGTTTGAGATCGAGCGCCTACCCCATAAACTCATTGCCGACTACAAAAGTCGACAAATTGTTTTGGATGAATGGAATTGATACGAGGGTGCGCCCGACCTTCACGGCGTAGGATCTGAGATAGTCGCGAAACCTGATGAATCTTGTGCGGCCAACCGTTGCAAGCACAACAACCTGCTGCACAGAGTTCGCCCAACCTCACGTTGTCCACTCAACCAAGTCAAGCGGATTACAATCCTCGATGCAATCATAAGGAGTTTGCAAGAACAACGGAAACGAATGCACAATCCTCAGGGAAGTTTCAGCCTGTGGCTAGAAAACCCAAGAACATGCATAGCATATTTGATTTCAGATTCAAAATGGTCTGCGTTCACACAAGAGGGTGCTTCCTACATATAAGAGGGGTGGGAAGTAAGACAAAATGTTTACTAGACAAGCCCAGGTCGCAGCACAAAGCACAAGGGCCAAACATAATGGTGACGCAACACCCAATGCATAGGAAATAGTTTATGGCCATCATACTTTTTGGACGATATCTCCGCGCTTAGATTGAATTTGAGGTGTGGTTGGATCCTTGGAAATCTTAGCTCGTTAGCTTTCTAGGTTGTGTTCGAACACCTCAATCAGACTTCGTTTGCATCCTCTATGCGCGTTTATCTTCAGACTGGTCATTGGAGGCCGAGCTGAGCTCTTTTGCATTCACACCTTGCTTGTTGACTTGTCCATGCTCCTCTTGATCTTCCCTCAGGCGTTCACACCTCCTCACATTGTCTTCATACCTGAGAATAATTAAATTACTTGCATTAGGTAGCAGCTGACTCTCACAAGTGATGATATTATTCTTCCTAAGGAGCGAGTTCACCTGTTGGTTTATTTGTTTGGCACGAGCAGGGGTAATTGGTCCTTGAAAATGATTCGAAGGCTCTTTAGCAGTGGTAGGGGAAGAAAACAATGATGGTGATATGCTGCCCGTATCATCCCCCCTCTTGAAAAGGAGTCGTCCTCGACTCTGTTTCTTCCGGTCCAAAGAATGGTGACAAATCAGCAATATTGAATGTGGTACTCACATTGTAATCATCTCTAGGAAGCTCAATCTTGTATGCGTTGTCGTTGATCTTTTCAAGCACTTTGAAGGGACCATCAGCACGAGGCATCAACTTAGACTTGTGCTTCTCTAGAAAGTGCTCTTTGCGTAGATGTACCCAAACCAGATCACCCGATTTAAATAGTATCTTCTTCCTTGTCTTGTTTGCCCTTTTAGCGAAGTAGCGCGCCTTCTTCTCTATCTCTTCCTTGGTCTTTGCATAAATAGCTTTCACAAACTCAACATGCTTTATTGCCTCCATATTAGCTCTCTTGAAGTGGAAGTGGAAGCAAATCTAGTGGCGTGATTGGTTTAAAACCATACACCACCTCAAATGGGCACAATTGTGTTGTTGAATGAACTGCCCTGTTGTATGCAAATTCAACATGTGGAAGACAGTCCTCCCATTCTTTTAAGTTCTTCTTGATCATTGTATGCAGCAATGTCGAGAGTGTGCAGTTCACCACCTGTGTTTGTCCATCTGTTTGTGGGTCACAAGTTGTGGAGAATAACAACTTTGTCTTCCAAAAATAGCTCATGAACTTGACGTCGTGATCGAAAACAATGGTTCTTGGCATCCCATGTAATAGCACAATTTCCCTGAAAAACAAGTCAGCTACATGTGATGCATCGTCGCTCTTGTGGCATGGAATAAAATGCACCATTTTATAGAACCTATCCACGACAAAAAATAGAGAGTCCCTACCCCTCTTAGTCCTAAGCAACCCTAAAATAAATCCATAGTAATGTCTTCCCAAGGTGAACTAGGAACAGGAAGTGGAGTGTACAAACCATGTGGATTAAGTTTGGACTTAGCTTTATGGCATGTGACACATCGCTGCACAAACCTCTCAACGTCTCGTCACATTTTTGGCCAATAGAAGTGATCGAACAACATGGCCAAAGTATTTTCTCTTCCAAAATGTCCCATCAATCCGCCTGCATGCGATTCCTGCAACAATAGCAAACAAACGGACAAATCTGGAACACAAAGCTTATTAGCACATAACAAGAATCCATCGTGGATGTGGAACTTTTCCCAGCCTTTCCCATCTTTGCATTTACAGTATGGTTCAGCAAATTCATTATCTAAAACATATAACTCTTTCAAATTCTCCAAACCAAGAACCTTAATTTCAAGTTGAGTTAAAAGCACACTATTTCGAGACAAAGCATCAGCGACCACATTTTCTTTACCCTTCTTATATTTTACAATGTATGGAAAAGATTCAATGAATTCCACCCATTTAGCATGTCTACGGTTCAGTTTAGCTTGGCCTTTCAAGTATTTCAAAGCTTCATGATCAGAATGTGTGATGAATTCTTTAGGCCAAAGGTAATGTTGCCAAGTTTCCAAAACACGAACCAAAGCATACAATTCTTTATCATAAATCGGATAGTTCAATTGAGCACCACCAAGTTTCTCACTAAAGTATGTTATTGGTTTGCCCTCTTGCATCAAAACACCACCTATACCTATTCCACTAGCATCACATTCAATTTCAAAAACTTAAGTAAAATCAGGCAAAACAAGCAATTGTGCTTCAGTTAAGCGCTTCTTTAGTTCAATAAAAGCATTCTCTTGATCATCTCCCCAAACAAACTCACTCCTTTTCTTGGTTAATTCATTCAAAGGGGCTGGAATTGTGCTAAAATCTTTCACGAACCTACGGTAAAAACCAGTAAGACCGTGAAAGCTTCTAACTTTACTAACATTTGTCGGACTTGGCCAATTTCTAACGAATTCAACTTTTGATTCATCCACCTATACCCCATTTCCAAAAACAACAAACCCCAAAAACACAACTTTATTTTCGCAAAAAGTGCATTTCTCTATGTTTGCAAATAGCTTTTTAGTTCTAAGCACTTCTAGCACTTTTTTAATGTGATCAATGTGTTCTTCCATTGTGCGGCTATAAATTAAGATATCATCAAAATACACCACAACAAATTTCCCAATTAAAGCTTTTAATACATGGTTCATTAGTCTCATGAATTACTAGGTGCATTAGTTAAACCAAAAGGCATTCTTCACTGTAGAATCCACTGAAGAAGTAGCACTAGCTGCTGGACCTTGCTTCGCATTTGTAGTAGATGGCACTTTTCCACTTCGAGCTACCTGTGAACTAGGAGCAACACTTGCACTAGAATTGTTAGCACAAAAGGAATTGAACCAAGAGGTGGATTTACCTGCTGTAGGTGCTAAACAGGGAGCAAATAAAGAATTCCTTGTTATCTTTGAGTCTTGTTGTACTTGTCTCTCAGCCTTGATTGCTTGATGCACTAACTCCACCACATTGCTATAAGGTTGAAATTCAGTGATGCGCTTGATGGGATAGTTCAAACCAGCGAGAAAACATGCCATGGTTTGCTCTTCATGTTCATACACATTGGCATGGATCATGGCCATCTCCATCTCTTTGTAGTACTCATCTACTGTGCGGCTTCCTTGTTTCAATCCCTGCAACTTATCAAAGAGATCACGTTTGTAATGTCGAGGAACAAACCTTACCCTCATGTCTACCTTCATCTCAGTCCATGATGCAATGGGGTTCTCGCCATGTTCTATTCTTTGGCTCTGGATTTGTTCCCACCAAACCAGTGAATAATCATCAAATTCAAGTGATGCCATGGCAAGCTTCTTTTCTTCGGTATAGTTGTGCAAACGAAATATCTTGTCAACTTTCAGCTCCCAAGTGAGGTAGTCCTCAGGGTTATTGGATCCTGCAAACTTAGGCATAGAAAACTTTAGTTTGCCATACCCTTCCTCCTTGGGATGATCATTGTCATTGCGTTGGCGACGTTGGTTTTCTTCATTGCATGGCTGCAAATTGTTGCGAATTAGTTCATGTGCAGCACCTTCGAGACCCAAACGACGACCACGACCCCTTCCTAGACCATGATCATCACCCTCTCTAGCAGGTGCAATGGGTTGACGAATCACACTAGAGATGCGAGCCCTTTGAGCAGCAGCTTCCTCATCGATCTCATCAACAAGAAGGTCATCTTCAACTTGTGGTCGTAGTTGTCGTACAACTTCAGTAACTATGTTGGTGTGGAGCACGGTCAGCTGTTGATTCACCTCAATTTGAAGATCTTGTATAGAGTTGTTCAATTTTTCTCTTAGTTGATCATTTCCTATGCGTAACTCTCTTCGTAAAGTGTCTTGCAAAGCACAATATTCGGTCTAATTTATTGGAGCATCAGGATCACATCCTTCATTCGCTGCATTGTCCCCTTGACCTGACATGGTTAGTTGTGCAAAACAGCAAGAGAAACACAATATGATCTATGGACAATTCTCTCAGCCTCACTTTCCTTTCCACCGAAATTCTTACTCACCCTTTGCTGATTGATGAAGGAGATCACACTTGAGTGGTGAGATAACACAAAGTGAGGTTAACGAACTCACGACTGAGATCAAAGCCCACCACATATTGATATGTCGAGCTTGGAGGGTATAGTGTATGCCCTACACAATCTGAATTCTTGGTGTTGTTTCGATAAATAAATATCCAAGCAAGAAAACAATGCCTAGTTGCTGAAAACAAGATTAAAATGAAGAACACAGTAACTCACATGCAAGGATGATGGAACCAAATGCAATCAAAGCAGCGAGCTAGAACAAGATATGAGCAATAACACAAATCATCTCAAATTGCACTGGTTATAGAAAGACATTAACTAGTTGCAAGGATTTGAACTAGGGCACAAGATTGCACAAGAAGATTGAATCTCGCAATAGTGCAAAGATAACAGCAGCTTTCTTTCTCCTTTTTTCAGCACATAGCAAACAGCCACTAGAGCTTTCTTTTCTCTTTCTTTTATGCGATAGCCGACTGTGCTACTGATTTTTAACAAAGATTCCAAACTCTCTTTTGATTTATTGCAACCGTGTGATCAAGATACAAAGAGTGTAGCCCTATGCAACATATTAGCTAGTCTTGATAGGAGCAAAGTATTCACAAAGGATAGATTGGCTATCAAAACAGATTCACCAATTTTCGTGATAAAACTGGCAGCAAGATTCAAGACCAAGTTCGACCAATTTCTAAGCTGAATCAGGAAAAGTTTCCCTATCAAAGTTGTAGAGAATTTCATAAGCTTTTTAGAAAGCACAAGAACATGAAAATCCGAGATCGTATTTGCAAGTTATGGCCCAAAGATTGAACTGGATAGATTGAATCAAGAAGTGATGCGAAGGAAGATGAACAATTTCATCAATAAGAACACAATTCAATGGATAAAAACTTAGCAAAATGCACAAGATTAATAGATCGGAGACTAGGGTTTAATATTTTTGTGAGGCAAATTTTCAGATTAGGAAGAAAAACACAGATTCAAACTAGAGTTGATATTTTTTGTGTGGCAAATTTTCTGGTATATTGCTGAAAGTAAATACTGTGGATAAAGACCCTACCATGACAACCGGAGCTCTGATACCAAATGATACGAGGGTGCGCCCGACCTTCATGGTGTAGGATCTGAGATACTCGCGAAACCTGACGAATCTTGTGCGGCCTACCGTTGCATGCGCAACAACCTGCAGCATGGAGTTCACCCAACCTCACGTTGTCCACTCAACCAAGTCAAACGGATTACAATCCTCGATGCAATCACAAAGGAGTTTGCAAGAACAACGGGAAGGAATGCGCTTAGGGAAGTTTCAGCCTGTGGCTAGAAAACCCAAGAACATGCATAGCATATTTGATTTCAGATTCAAAATAGTCTGCATTCACACAAGAGGGTGCTTCCTACATATAAGAGGGGTGGGAATGAAGACAAAAGGTCTACTAGACAAGCCCAGGTCGCAGCACAAAGCACAAGGGCCAAACATAATGGTGACGCAACACCTAATGCATAGGAAACAGTTTATGGTCGTCATACTTTTTGGACAATATCTCCGCACTCAGATTGAATTTGAGGGTGTGGTTGGATCTGTTGGAAAGCTTAGCTTGTTATATTTCTAGCCTGTGGTCGAACACCTCAATCAGACTCCATTTGCATCCTCTATGCTTGTTTATCTTTAGACTGGTCATTGGAGGCCGAGCTGAGCTCCTTTGCATTCACACCTTGCTTGTTGACTTGTCCATGCTCCTCTTGATCTTCCCTCAGGCGTTCACACCTCCTCACATTGTCTTCATACTTGAGAATAATTAAATTACTTGCATTAGGTAGCAGCTGACTCTCACAATTAATATTATTCTTACTTAGGAGCGAGTTCACCTGTTCAGCATCTATAAAAAATATTCCTTAAATTTGTATCCCATTATTTAGGATGGGATGGTTCCATTTAAACCATCAAACACATAGATGACTTTTTTTCTTAAACCAACACACCCGACGAGTCTGGGTCACTGACTGCCACACAAGGCTAGAGCAGCACAAGTCGCTGCCGAATGGTGGCCATCGTCAGTGTGCATCCGATACACACTGACTACTTGTGCAAACTCGGCGGCGGCAGCCTCACAGTGCCCAACAGCTGCAACGATGGCCCTAGGAGGAAGAGCGAGCGTTTGTTGTGCGCGACCTCCACCTTCCTCCAACGAGGACACGCGCGCGCTGCACCGTCCATGACTTGCTGGAATCCATACTACTGCTGCAGGGCATCAACCTATCGCCCGACAACTGGATCGCCCGCTTCGCTTCCGAGAGGGTCGCCTTGAACATGCTCGGGATGACGATGACAGACTTGTCCGTAGGCATTACCACTTCCGCGTGGAGATGGAGGTTAACCTGATCTATTGTGAGCCCAAGGCAGTGGTGCGTGCCTGCGCCGAGCCAACCATGCATAGACTTGGGCTTCGTGCAGTGACGACCAGGCACCATTGGCCGTGGGTCTAGACCGTGCCATGCCCAGCTGGTCTGCTGTTTCATGCTATGTGGCCCGACTCGCTTTCGACGATCCCAGACCTGGTCTATTTGCACTAATGTGAGGAGAGGAAATGTAACATCTCAATTTTTGTATCTTTGAATTGGTTTTATATATTTCAGTATTTTTGAGATTTTTATTGCTAATTAAACCTTAATGTGAATTTTCCATAAAAAGGATTTAATATGATTAATGTTCAAATGAAAATTGCCAAAATTATTTTATTTGGGTTCTATATGCTCTAGACTATTTTATAGAATTTTTTGGGATTTTTCTGAGCTAATTTGCTATTTATTTGAAGCCTATTTGTATTTTATGTATTTTATAAAATAAAAAAGTATATTAAAATTCTGAAAAAGCTTTTGGCCAAAAACTAGCCAGTCCGACCGAAGTTAGTTACACGGCTTAGCCCAACCCGCGCGCCAGTCCAGCTCACCAGCCGTGCCCTATGAGCCACTAACAAGTGGGTCCACCTATCAACGCCTTCATCTCCGTGTGTGACTTGGACACTGTGCCCAAGCTGTGTCCACCACGGGCATGGTTGCTGTCTCGTGCTCTACATGGATGTCGAAGCCTATTTAAGGCAAGCATCAGGATCGCCTTGAGACAAGCAATCGAAGCCATAGCTTTGGAAACCGTGAGGAGTCGCCGTCTAGCTGGATTTTGGAGGCCTTCACGAGCGCTGCCACGAGAGGAAATGTTGGATATCACCGCCACCGGTGAGTCTCTGAGTTCCTGGTCGCCACTGTTGTGTTCATTGCGTTGCATGCTCTCTGGTGCGTGCATTATCTCGCCTGGTAGAGGTCGACAGGTCGTCGTCGCCGTAGGGGTGCAATCGACTCAGATTCGGTCATATATCGCTCTTTTCGTATCCAAAACCATATTTTTTGTCCGACTCGAAGTTGGATACATATAGAGCCAAATACAAATATGGCATGGATAATATTGGTTACATATTCAAAGCAAACACGGAGCGGAATTGATATGTTATCGAACATTTTTTTGTCGAATATCGCGCAAAAATAAATACCGCATAAGGCACACATATAGCAATGTTTAATCAACCGCATGAGTTTGAATGCAATATAACTATCGCAATTTAAGAGCGAAAAGAAGAACAAAGATTGACATTCTTTTATTTGATAAAAGGGATGACCCATATTTCCACTAATAGAAACAAAGTATGAAGTTCAAGTTCTGCATGAAAGTAAAAGGAAGCGATAGTCAACATTAGAGGCTTTTACAGGCAACACAATAACATAGCCTTACAGATTCTGCAACAAAATTAGTCTTAACAGATTAACTTGAAAGAAAAGCAAAACAACTCTTTTAGAAACTACTTCCAAGCACTCCAACTTTAGAATTCCTTCTTTTCGTCAGCATCCAATCCTCCTTGTCGACGCCTAGTATTTTCAAGCTCCAAATGCATCAGTAATGACTCATCCCATCACCGTAGCACCCTGATTGAGTAGCTCCTGCTCTTCCACCTATTGCATTTTTGCCCAAACATTAATCCAGGTACAAACTGTATAAATCAACACTACAGGTTTGGCATGCCATTTCTTTTGGAAACACTCCATATTATGCGCTCTCCAAATACTCCACGAAATGGCTTCTAGTTTTAGGTTGCACAGGGCATGAGCCCATGACTGACTTTTATGCATAAACTAGAATGATTTTTTAAGAAGTTGCCTATTTTGAATCCATGAAAAAACACCCTCTCTTTCCAACGCTCTTCCTAGAAGTATGTATCAACAAATTCAAGGATATCACATGTCTAACGTAGTAACATATCATGGTAGTGATATCAACACATCCTCAATGGCCAACCTATATTCAGAACGAAAATGTTTGATTCTACTATTTCTTCCAGGGATGCTGTCGACTTTTGTAGTCGGCAATACATTTATGGGGCAGGCGCTAGATCTCAAACTCGAAGGTCACACAAGACAAGGGATTAGACAGGTTCAGGCCCTCGACGATGGAGGTAATACCCTAATCCTGTGTGCTGGGATTATATGGATCTCTTGGATCACAGGTTGCTCAAAGCATAACGTGCTCTAGGCGATATGGTGAGTGAGCTCTAGGGCTTGATTGCTCTATGCTTGGATGATCGGATGTCTATGGTGTTACCCACCCTCTCCCTTATATACTGGGGGTGGGGCGGTTTACAGAGTCCTGATCGGTTAGGAGATTCCGATCGGTTGCTATATTCTAGCTGGTTACAGGATAGGGTTTACATCTTTATCTATCCTAATAACGACTTGGATTACAACAGTATCTTTTATATCTAAATACATATCCGACTGTCTATTGAGAAGAGGAACGCGGTATGCTATACTAGCACAAAAAAAACTACCGCATAACCAGAAAGCTACTCGCAAGAAGGGGATCACAGATTAAATTACTACTAGACGCGTAGTTGCGGAATCCTTCGCGGGTCGATGTAGTGGATCGTCCTCGCCGCAGTCGTTGCGTCGATGGAGTGGATCGTCCTCACCTCGCCGTGGATCGTCCTCCCATGCCGCAGTCGCAGCAGCGTCACCGCAGTAGTTCACACGTCCAACGATGGAATGCCGTGCGTCGGTGTGCAAACACCTGGTCGCTCGGCAGGGGCAGCGAGAGGAGGCTAGGGTTTCGGGTGAATCACTTGTAAACCGTGGGAAAGAACACCCTGCGTCCACCCTCCTCCCCTCCTTATATAGCCACGAGATGAAACCTTAAACCAGGGCCCATCAGCGTGCTAAGCCCACGAGGTCCATTAATTACGGATCCAATCCAAATTAATGCGTCCGAGCCCATTATGTGTGTGACCCTGCAGGTTCACGTACGTTTGGACATGGATTCGAAAAACTTCTTTTCAATCCAATAGTTGGTAGTGGCTCCTTGCAAAGTATGCCAACTCCCAAACATACTATGATCAAATCGGACAGAACCTATCAAAAGTACTCATGTAATAATCCTTTTGCCAAGTATATGAAGATTGAACTCAAGGTGAGAAGCATGTCATCCTTTGATGATTCAATCCATCTCTCGTATCCGTGATATATTAATAAGTTGTGATTGACTCCTCAATCACGACATGGTCATGCACTTCATTAATCATATCACACGAGTGGCCTTATCATATATCTCCGTTTCATTGGAGTGGTAAATTCCATCTTGACTGCTCACTTCCCTCTGCACGTTTTATAGTAAACATGAAAGCTACCTTTATAACTATCCGGTTAGGAAGTAGTGTTTGATAGCCCCAAGGAAAACTATTACACATGTAGGGAATATAACAATCTCAGGTCTAAGGATCATACATCTACTATGTATGAGATACACTGATGACACATAAGAATGAAACATTCTCGCAGTGTCCCATTGCGGGTCTATCTAACTCATGTTCTTCAGCATGCGTCCAAAATGTATAGGTGATATCTCCATATCCCATGATCTATGAAGCATGATCATTGATCACTACATGTGCTGATCTATTCATCATTGTCCTATACGATGATATCCGATCAGAGATATTTATCGAATTACATCAATAAGTAAAGAGCTTCATAAGCAAGTCACATACTTGTTAATCAATACAATGATATACATTCATTGGACCGATAATCATATTATTATTCATAAACATAGTCGTGTTACAATCATCTAAATGATTGCCTCAAGGGCATAACACTAACAATCTCCCACTTGCACTTGAGTCAATCAATTAAGTATCTAACACCAATAGACCTCGTGTGCACCTCATGCTTAGGCTGTGGCAGTGGCTTTGTCAACGGATCGGCCACATTGGCTTCCGTATGTACTTTGCATATTCTCACATCACCTCTATCCACAATCTCGCGAATAAGGTGAAAGCGCCGGAGTATGAGTTTAGATTTCTGATGTGATCTAGGCTCTTTTGCTTGTGCAATGGCACCACTATTATCACAATAGATGTCCATTGGACTAGAGGCACTAGAGACCACACCAAACTCTGTGATAAACTTCTTAATCCACACAGCTTCTTTTGCGGCCTCCGAAGCCGCAATGTACTCCGCTTCTGTCGTAGAGTCGGCCACCGTGTTTTGCTTGGAACTCTTCCAGCTTACTTCTCCTCCATTTAGTGTAAACACAAACTCGGATTGCGATCGAAAATCATCTTTGTCAGTTTGGAAGCTTGCATCGGTGTAACCCTTTGCAACCAGATCTTCCTCACCTCCAAAAACAAGGAACATACCCTTAGTTCTTCTCAAGTACTTCAGGATATTTTTTACGGCTATCCAATGACCATCACCAAGATCCGCTTGGTATCTGCTCGTGACACTTAGAGCATATGAGACATCTGAGCGTGTACATATCATGGCATACATAATAGACCAAATAGCTGAAGCATATGGAATCTTGCTCATCCTATCTCGCTCATCAGATATCGAAGAACACTGATTTTTGCAGAGACTGATGCCATGTGACATTGGCATGAAACCTCTCTTGGATTCATGCATATTGAACCTTTTCAATATCTTGTCAATTTATGTTTCCTGACTTAATCCAATTAACCTTTTTGATCTATCTCTATAGATTTTTATGCCCAAGATATAACATGCTTCTCCCAAGTCCTTCATTGAGAAACTCCTTTTCAATGAAGTCTTAACATCTTCAAGCATAGGAATATCATTCCCGATCAATAATATGTCATCCACATACAAAATCAGAAACACAAGTGCACTCCCACTAGCCTTCTTGTAAACACAAGGCTCTTCTTCGTTTTTGATAAAGTCAAAACCTTTGACCACTTCATCAAAACGAATGTTCCAACTCCGAGATGCTTGCTTTAACCCATAAATGGATCTTTGAAGCTTGCATACCCTTTTAGCATATTTAGGATCAACAAAACCTTCAGGTTGTATCATGTATACATCCTCAGATAGATTCCCATTAAGGAAGGCTGTTTTGACATCCATCTGCCATATTTCATAATCGAAATATGCAGCAATAGTTAAAATGATCCGAACAGACTTGAGCATGGCTACCGGTGAGAAGGTTTCATCATAGTCAACTCCTTGAACTTGTTTGAAACCCTTTGCCACCAACCGTGCCTTATAGATCTGAACATTTCCATCTACGTCTATCTTCTTCTTGAAAATCCATTTGCATTCAACGGTTTTTACACCATCAGGAGAATCGACCAAGTTCCAAACTTGATTGTCATGCATGGATTGAATTTCGGATCTCATGGCTTCAAGCCATTTTTCGGAGTTTGGGTCCATCATTGCTTCTTCATAAGTCGTGGGCTCATCATTGTCCAACAATAATATGTCATTCCCATATCTTATAGGTACATGACGTGGCCTCCTCGACCTACGTAGGGCTGGAGTCTCATCTTGTGAAGGTTCAGTGGTAGCTTGAACATATTCATGTGATTCTTGAACTTCATCAAGATACACATCACTCCTACTGATTTCTTTGAAAGAAACTCTTTCTCCAAAAAGACACCATTTTGAGCAACAAAAACTTTGTTCTCGTTTCTTTTGTAAAAGTAATATCCTTTTATTTCTTTAGGATACCCCACAAAAAAGCATTTTTCTGATTTAGGTGCGAGTTTATCTGATTGTAAACGTTTTACATAAGCCTCACATCCCCATATCTTGAGAAATGACAATATGGGTCTTCTCCCAGTCCATATCTCATATGACGTCTTCTCAACGGATTTAGATGGGACCCTATTCAAAGTGAACGCAGCTGTCTCTAGAGCGAAACCCCAGAAGGATAATGGCAGATCTGTTTGGCTCATCATTGACCGAACTATATCTAATAAAGTTCGGTTTTGTCATTCGGACACGCCATTCCATTGAGGCGTTCCTGATGGAGTAAGTTGCGGAACGATTCCACATTGCTTTAGATGATCACCAAACTCTTGGCTCAAGTATTCGCCACCACGATCTGATCGTAAGTGTTTTATTGATTTGCCAAGTTGATTTTGTACTTCGTTTTGAAACTCTTTGAACCTTTCAAAAATTTCAGATTTATGCCTCATTAAATAGATATACCATATCTACTAAAGTCATCGGTAAAAGTTACAAAGTACTGAAATCCACCCCTAGCAGTCGAGCTCATTGGTCCACATACATCTGTATGTACTAGGGACAATAATTCACTCGCTCTCTCACTAAAACTTGTGAAAGGGGCTTTTGTCATCTTGCCAAGTAAACAAGATTCACATGTTTCAAATGATTCAAAATCAAATGAGGTTAGAAGTCCATCACCATGGAGCTTCTTCATGCGCTTCTCATTTATATGACCTAAGCGACAATGCCATAAAAAGGTAGGCTTCAAATCATTAGGCCGATGCCTTTTTACATTAATGTTATAGATAGGTTTCTCTTCGAGTTCAAGGACGTACAACCCATCCACCATGGGGCAACGACCATAATACATATCATTCAAAAATATTGAACAAACAAAGTTCTTTATTCTGAAATCATAACCTTCATGTTCCAAACAAGAAGATGAAATAATGTTTCTACTCAAAGATGGAACAAAATAACAATTATTGAGTTCTGAAACTAATCCTAATGGCAAATGCAATGGGTATGTGCCAACGGCAAGACCAGCAATTCTTGCTTTATTCCCCACGTGAAGATCCACTTCTCCTTTTGCCAAGTCTCTACTCTTTATCAGCCCCTGCATCGAATTGCAAATGTGAGCAACCGAACCGGTATCATATACCCATGAGCCGAGTGAAGAAGTAGCAAGATTAATTTCTATAACATTAATACCTGAAGTCGAAACCACATTTCCATTCTTCTTATCTGCTAGGTACTTTTCGCAGTTCCGTTCCCAATGTCCTGATTTCTTGCAATAGAAGCATTGGGTATTAGGTTGAGGGCCAACTTTAAGCTTCTGAAGCTTAGTTTTGTGGCTTGCGATCTCATCTTGAGCCTTGCCCTTGCCCTTGCCCTTGCTCTTTCCCGTTCCCCCAGCGTTAGCCTTCCTCTTTTTGAATGCAGTTGTTTTCTGAACCATCATCACATGATTGGGTTTTTTCTTAATGCTTTCCTCGGTAGCCTTGAGCATCCCATGTAGCTCGGTTAGGCTCTTCTCCATGCTATTCATATGAAAATTCATAATGAATGGATTAAAGCTCTGTGGCATAGACTGGAGAATAACATCTGTGGCCAAATCGAGGCTAAGGGGAAACTCAAGTTTTTCCAATCTCCCGATGTAACCAATCATCTTGATCACATGAGGGTCGGTGGATCGCCTTGACCGACTTACAAGCAAATAAAAGCTTTGAGATACCATACCTCTCAGCTCTTGCTTGATTCCCAAACATGCCCTTCAAGCCCACAATCATATTTTAAGCATCCTGGTCCTCATATTGCTTTTGGAGCTCGAGTCCATGGTGACAAGCATGAGACGGTGACCTCTGAATATTAACATGTTCTTCGTATTCAACCTTCAAATTGCGAGGAGCATTTTGGTGGTTCATCAGAATTGGATTCTCGAACATAGTCCTTCTTTTCATGCTTGAGAACAATTCTCGAGTTGCGATACCAATCAACAAAATTAGTTCCATTAAGTTTTTCCCTTTCCAAAACCGATCTCAAAGCAAAACCTGGTGTAGCAGGAGTAGGAGAAGGTGCCATTGAACTACAACAAAGACATGCAAAGATTTTAAGCACTATGTTTATGTAAAAATTTTATTAAACATTTTAATAAAAGACACCCCTATTTTATGTCCCTTTTATAGACACATAGTGAGTATTCAAGATCCATATTCATCAAACACTAGTGAGCTTTGGCATCACTGCTAGAGATTTAATGACATTGGTAAGCAACACCTTTGCTAATTACATCTTATGTAACTCTTATTTGTTGAGTATGAAAACAGGTAATGAATGCCTCCGTCAACTTGACTCATGGCCAGGTCAACCTGCCCCAAGGGCTCACATGAGGGAGGGAGCACTTCCCGTTTTCGGGTGCCAATTAAGAAACCTGCCTCATGTGTGTTTTCCTAGACACCAATTGTCTTGTATAGGTTCCTTCATTACTGAAATCAAATCCCAACCACTTATGTCCTCAAGCCCAAAACCGTTTTGATAGCTTGATTAGATCTACCATTGTTATGCGTGATGTGTCCAACACATCCCTATCATCTATTAAGATAGCCATTGGTATACTACTTTGGCAGTCATATCAATAATGATCTAAATTCTTGATAGGTGCAACAATTGGATGGACATTTTGATTTAAAATTTTAACTATAGGGATGAACAATATCAACTACGAACATGGCATCACATGCAATGAGCATAAAGAAAATAGCAAGGATTAAACACACATCCACAGAAAATCAAAATAAGCTGTGAAATAGCATGGCCCTTAGCATTAAGATCTCCATCATCATGCTTGTTTATTCACCTTGCCACCTTGCTAGATTTGTTCACCTAGCCACCTTGCTTGATACCATCGTCTTCATCATTATGGATGCAACAACGCCTTACAACTTTTGATAATGAATTTTACATGAGGGTTTGAAGCATCACAAGTCGACACGCAGGTCGTTATACAATTTAAATAGCCTTATGGCTTGACACGGCACGCAGGCCATGTGAAAATTACATGCATCACATACACATAGGCCATACTATTTCACATAATTCCTTGCAAAAACGAGTTAAACAAAAGCAACCCTACGGGTCCGAGGGCAGCGCCCTTGGAAATTTTTTTTAGAGGCATGTCTTCTGTCATGGGAAAACACCCTCAAAATTTCCACGGATCAACCAGATTGACCCAATCCGATCTAATATGATTGGCTTGGTCCCATATGGATACGTTTCAGAAACCCTGATGACGGTAACCCGACCGGTAAGGGCAACGTCGTACCATGAACGGACTCACCCAAATCAATATTGAATCGGTTTGCGCTTACCATGGATCAACCATATTGACCCAATCCAACTCAATCTGATTGGCTTGGTCCCATATGGATACATTTCAGAAACCCTGATGGCGGTAACCTGAACGGTAATGGTAACATCGTACCATGAACGGACTCACCCAAATCAATATTGAGTCGGTTTGCACTTTCCTCAAACCCTAAACCGATCGATCTCATCGATGGCTGCCGTCACCAATTCATCACATGAACCGGTTGAACATGTAATAGATCCAATCTACTAACCTCACACATCATATATGCAACATCCGGATCACAAAACTATACGAGATGGCTCTGATACCACTGAAGAGGAATGCGGTATGCTACACTAGCACAAAAAAAACTACCGCATAACCAGAAAGCTACTCGCAAGAAGGGGATCACAGATTAGATTACCACTAGACGCGCAGTTGCGGAATCCTTCGTGTGTCGATGTAGTGGATCGTCCTCACCTCGCCGTGGATCGTCCTCCCACGCCGTAGTCGCAGCAGCGTCACCGCAGTAGTCCACACGTCCAAGGATGGAACACCGTGAGTCGGTGTGCTAGCACCTGGTCGCTCGGCAAGGGCAGCGAGAGGAGGAGGCTAGGGTTTTGGGTGAATCACTTGTAAACAGTGGGAAAGCACACCCTGCGCCCACCATCCTCCCCTCCTTATATAGCCACAAGATGAAACCCTAAACCAAGGCCCATCAGCGTGCTAAGCCCACGAGGTCCATTAATTACGAATCCAATCCAAATTAATGCGTCCCAACCCATTAAGTGTGTGACCCTGCAGGTTCACGTACGTTTGGACATGGATTCGAAAAGCTCCTTTTCAATCCAATAGTTGGTAGCGGCTCCTTGCAAAGTATGCCAACTCCCAAACATACTATGATCAAATCAAACAAAACCTATCAAAAGTACTCATGTAATAATCTCTTTGCCAAGTATATGAAGATTGAACTCAAGGCGAGAAGCATGTCATCCTTTGATGATTCAATTCATCTCTCGTATCCGTGATATATTAATAAGTTGTGATTGACTCCTCAATCACGGCATGGCCATGCACTTCATTAATCATATCACACGAGTGGCCTTATCATATATCTCCATTTCATTGGAGTGGCAAATTCCATCTTGACTGCTCACTTCCCTCTGCACGTTTTATAGTAAACATGAAAGCTACCTTTATAACTATCCGGTTAGGAAGTAGTGTTTGATAGCCCCAAGGAAAACTATTACACATGTTGGGAATATAGCAATCTCAGGTCTAAGGATCATACATCTACTATGTATGAGATACACTGATGACACATAAGAATGAAACATTCTCGCAGTGTCCCATTGCGGGTCTATCTAACTCATGTTCTTCAGCATGCGTCCACAATGTATAGATGATATCTCCATATCTCATGATCTATGAAGCATGATCATTGATCACTACATGTGCTGATCTATTCATCGTTGTCCTATACGATGATATCCGATCAGAGATATTTATCGAATTACATCAATAAGTAAAGAGCTTCATAAGCAAGTCACATACTTGTTAATCAATACAATGATATACATTTATTGGACCAATAATCATATTATTATTCATAAACATAGTCATGTTACAATCATCTAAATGATTGCCTCAAGGGCATAACACTAACATATTGGACGTGCCCCTTCCGTACGGCAGCAGTCCTTGACGTAGGGCTCATCCTTTGGGCCTTCTTCTTGGACCTGTCCCATCCTTGGGCGATACTGGGCCGGTCTTGAAAAACTCCTTGGCTTCTGAAAATATATTAACTCTGAATCTCTTTGGCTCCTAATGCATTTACTTCATCTTTACTGTGTCAGCTATAATAAGCGAACCAGCGCTCATAGAATGCATTCCTTCGCTCTCAGTTCTCCTTATCTTTGCTCCACACTACTTTCTTCTTCATGAGGAGGAGGAGGAGGAACGTCAGGGACCCAGGCTCGTCGAAGAATGGGCGCTTTATGAGGCCGCCGTGGCTGAATTGGTAGAGGAGGAGGCGGTCGTCCGCGACCGCGCCGCCGTCGACACCTTGCTGGAGATCTTCCTTGCCCTCTACAGGGCTCGGGAGGCACTGGTGGAGGCGCTCGGCCGGGCGTGCCGCGAAGAAGTCTAGGGCTCCCTGTAAATGTAATATTTTCCTAGGCATAATGCCTAGGGAATTTCATATATAACCAAGAAGTACCTTTTGTAAATGATGTCCAAGTTTGTCCTTAGACGTAGCTTAGACCTAGCCTGGGGTGTTTCGAAGCTTGCATGGCTCTTTAATCTGATGATATCCGTATAACATAAGCTCGACGTGGAGCGCATCATATTGGGATTTGTGCGGCTCTTGGCCTAGCAGCATCCAGATCCGACTGGCGCGAGATACACCTTAGGTCCAACTTGGGACATATTAGGATTTGCGCGGCACGTGGCCGAATGATACCCATGTCTGTTGGACACAGCTTAGGCTCGACTTGGAGCGTATCAGGATTTCTTTGGCTCATGGCCGAGTGATACCCATATCCGACTGATGTAGGATACGGCTTGGGCTCAACTTGGAGTGTACAATACATACGTGGCTCTTCGCCGAGTGATACCCGTATCCGACAAGTGTAAGATACGACTCTGGTCCGACTTGGGACATATCATATTTATTTGGCTCTTGGCCGAGTGATACCCGTATCCGACTGGAGTAAGATACGGCTCTGGTCCGACTTGGGATATATCATATTTATGTGGCTCTTGGCCAAGTGATAACTATATCCAATTGATGTCAGATATAGCTCTGGTCCGACTTGGGACATATCAAAGTTTATCCGAACGGTATCCGTACCCATTTATTACAACGCATAGCTTTTCGACCCTCGTGGGGCATACCATTGGATTTGTGCCTTGTCAGGCTCAACTTGCGATATATGATCCGTCATGCGGTAACCAACAGAGACCCAGCGTGGGGCATATCACAAGAAGATATTTTTAATCCATACTGTAGGATATCCACACCCGCTTGGTGCGTTAAGTGGTTAAGCATCCCATTGTGGAGTGCAACGTGTCCCGGACTCGACCTGGTTGAGCCACGATTGCCTCTATCTGTCAGGCCGCCGCGCCAGTGAGTTATTTCGGAACACAGGGTAGAGACAGGTGTCTTACAATTTTTCCCGCCAACTTGACGTAACCCTAACTTTTCCCGCTTTTAAAGGCCAGGCCATGCGTCGCCCGACGGTTCACTCTTTCTTGCGCACTCTTGCCCCTTCTGCTTTCTTGCCTCTCTGACTTCTCCGCCGCTATGGTGAATTGCTGTTGTGCTCGCATCCTCACGCCGCTGCTGATCCTTTCTCCCAAAAATGTCTTCTCAACCCTCCAAGGACGCTTCCTCATTGCCTTCGCCGCAGGATTAGACCACATCGACTACGACATAGGAGCGGTTGCAATTTATGGCGGACGACGGGGTTCTCCTGGCCCCGATACTTATCTCCGCTCGGCCGGCAGCAGGTGAATCCACCCCCACTCCTCGCCCTGAAGAGGTCGTGGTCTTTGAGTCTTTCTTCCAGCGCGGGCTGGGCCTTCCCTCCTGCGCTTTCCTTCGCGGTCTTCTCTACCTCTATGAAATTGAATTGGTGAACTTGAATCCCAATTCCGTACTGCAAATCTCCCTTTTCGTTCATCTTTGTGAGGCCTTCCTGGGAATTCACCCCCATTTCGACCTCTTTCGCCATTTTTTCCTCTTGAAACCTTATCCCTCGAAAAGCGACCCCAAGGTAGTCGGGGGAGCCGGATTTCAGCTGCGGGAGGGGCTGAAGAAAAACTACTTTGCAATTCCCTTCAAAACCTCCAACAAAGGCTGGTATCAGGAGTGGTTCTATTGTGCCAATCTGATGCCTGCTCTTCCCACCTTTGCTGGGCGCCGACCTAAGGCGTCCCTTTCCTGGGTGTCCACCCCCAACGCCGCCGACATGGATCAGGTGCATGACCTTCTGGCGCTGATTGAGAAATTGAAAGAGGATGGCCTCACGGGGGTTGGTCTGGCTCTTCATTTTGTTGCTCGCCGGATTCAAGCTCTGAAGGAGCGAGTCCACCTAGGATTCGAGTTCGAAGGGAAGGATGATCCGACCTGGGAACTGCCTGGAGCGCTGTCGAGGGAACAAGTATGTGCTCGGGTAGGTGAATTCTTCATCCCGAGCATCGACGTGTCCACTGTCAGATGCCCGAAATCCTTCACCGCGTCACACCCTCCTCCTAAGGTAAGCGAGTTTGGCCGAGAGATTTTTGCCTTTTGTCTCTGAACGCCTTTTGACGGTATAGTGCTCCCTTTCAGGATCGGTCGGCCTTCTTTAGCGACGCGCCTCTCCCGAAGATGCCTGTTCACAAGGGCGCTCTCCTTAAACGACCAGCGAGCTCTTCGGCCGGGGACCCCGTCGCCAAGAAGGGGAAGAAAATAGTGGCCAAAGACCCTGTGAAGCCTCGATGCCCAACTGGCGGTCCCAAGATACAGGAACCGTCGGCACGGGCCCCGATGCCTTCAGCCACCTCTCCTCCTGAGCCCGTGGCATAGCCGAGCCCTGACCTAAGGGACTCGGGCAGTTAGGAGGAATCCAGGGTTCCAACTGTCGACTTTTGTAGTCGGCAATAAATTTATGGGGCAGGCGCTAGATCTCAAACTTGAAGGTCACACAAGACAAGGGATTAGACATGTTCAGGCCCTCGACGATGGAGGTGATACCCTAATCCTGTGTGCTGGGATTATATGGATCTCTTGGATCAAAGGTTGCTCAAAGCGTAACGTGCTCTGGGCGATATGGTGTGTGAGCTCTAGGGCTTGATTGCTCTATGGTTGGATGATCGGATGTCTATGGTGTTACCCGCCCTCTCCCTTATATACTAAGGGTGGGGCGATTTACAGAGTCCTGATCGGTTAGGAGATTTCGATCGGTTGCTATATTCTAGCTGGTTATAGGATAGGGTTTACATCTTTATCTATCCTAATAACGACTTGGATTACAACAGTATCTTTTATATCTAAATACATATCCGACTGTCTATTGGACGTGCCCCTTCCGTACGACAGCAGTCCTTAGCGTAGGGCTCGTCCTTTGGGCCTTCTGCTTGGACCTGTCCCCTCCTTGGGCGATACTGGGCCGGTCTTGAAGATACCTGGTTCCATATATTCCACAGTAGCCCCCGAGTGATTCATGATTCGATTGCTATGCCTCCAACTAGGTCTCAGCTTGAATCATTGTTCTGATCTCCCTGTGCAAACTTTCGACTGGTCTCTTCATTTGATTTGAAGGCTTCTTCTTGCAGCGAGTGGATTATGAAGGACTCAAATATAACCCTTGATTTTTGCTTCAACTGAGTACCATCTTCTGTCGGACAGGTTTGTTGTGAGCGGCCTCGTGGACCTGACCCATATTTCAGACGTGGATTGAATATTTCTTCACGCCTGAAGCGAAGATTTAATATCTTTTCTCTTCATGGATAACCACCGAACAGTCTTTGAGGTCGTCTTTATTTTCTGTGTCAACTCGTTAGCTGAAAAACTCCTTGGCCTCTGAAACTATATTAATTCCGAATCTCTTCGGCTCCCGATGCATTTACTTCATCTTTACTGTGTCAGCTATAAAAGGCGAACCAGCGCTCGTAGAATGCATTCCTTCGCGCTCAGTTCTCCTTATCTTTGCTCCACACTTCTTTCTTCTTCATGAGGTGGAGGAGGAACGTCAGGGACCCCTGGCTCGCCGAAGAATGGGCGCTTTTTGAGGCCGCCGTGGCTGAATTGGTAGAGGAGGCAGTCGCCCGGGACCGCGCCACCGTCGACACCTTCCTGGAGATCTTCCCTGCCCTCTACAGGGCTCGGGAGGCACTGGTGGAGGCGCTCGGCCGGGCGCGCCGCGAAGAAGTCTAGGGCACCCCCTGTAATGTAATATTTTCCTAGACATAATGCCTAGGGAATTTCATATATAATAAAGAAGTACCTTTTGTAAATGATGTTCATGTTTGTCCTTAGACATAGCTTAGACCCAGCCAGGGGCGTTTCGAAGCTTGCATAGCTCTTTAATCTGATGATATCCGCATAACTTAGGCTCGACGTGGAGCGCATCGTATTGGGATTTGCACGGCTCTTGGCCGAGCAGCATCCAGATCCGACTGGCGTGAGATACACCTTAGGTCCGACTTGGGACATATTAGGATTTGCGCGGCTCGTGGCCGAATGATACCCATGTGCGTAGGACACAGCTTAGGCTCGACTTGGAGCGTATCAGGATTTCTTTGCCTCATGGCTGAGTGATACCCATATCCGACTGATGTAGGATACGGCTTGGGCTCAACTTGGAGCGTACCATACATACGTGGCTCTTGGCCGAGTGATACCCGTATCCGATTGGTGTAAGATACGGCTCTGGTCCGACATGGGACATATCATATTTATGTGGCTCTTGGCTGAGTGATACCTTTATCCAACTGATGTCAGATATAGCTCTGGTCCGACTTGGGACATATCAAAGTTTATCCGAACGGTATCCGTACCCGTTTATTACGACGCATAGCTATTCGACCCTCGTGGGGCATACCATTGGATTTGTGCCTTGTCAGGCTCAACTTGCGATATATGATCCGTCATGCGGTAACCAACAGAGACCCAGCGTGTGGCATATCACAAGAAGATATTTTTAATCCATACTGTAGGATATCCACACCCGCTTGGTGCTTTAAGTGGTTAAAAATCCCATCGTGGAGTGCAACGTGTCCCGAACTCGACCTGGTCGAGCCACGATTGCCTCTGTTTGTCAGGTCGCCATGCCAGTGAGTCATTTCGGAACGCAGGATAGAGACAGGTGTCTTGCAATTTTTCCCGCCAACTTGGCATAACCCTAACTTTTCCCACTTTTAAAGGCCAGGCCATGCGTCGCCCGATGGTTCACTCTTTCTTGCGCACTCTTGCCCCTTCTGCTTCCTTGCCTATCTGACTTCTCCGCCGCTAGGGTGAACTGCCGTTGCACTCGCATCCTCGCGCCACTGCTAATCCTTTCTCCGAAAAATGTCTTCTCAACCCTCCAAGGACGCTTCCTCGTCTCCTTCGCCCCAGGATTGGACCACATCGACTACGACGGAGGAGCAGTTGCAATCTATGGCGGACGACGGGGTTCTCCCGGCCCCGATCCTGATCTCCGCTCGGCCGGCAGCAGGTGAATCCACCCCCACTTCTCGCCCTGAAGAGGTTGTGGTCTTTGAGTCTTTCTTCCAGCGTGGGCTGGGCCTTCCCGCCTACGCTTTCCTTCGCGGCCTTCTCTACTTCTATGAAATCGAATTAGTGAACATGAATCTGAAAGATCGAATTGGCGATCAGAGGGGGGGTGAATGATCCCAAATAAAAGTTTCCCCATTCAAATTACTCCAAACAATCTCGCAAACAAAAATCTGAAACACCCAAAGATTTTCCTTCAAACTGGTGTTTCTCAGATTCGCGCACCCTCCAAAACCCAAACAATTAGACAACTATGTGTACCCCTAGCTTGCATTGATGAGAGCCATGAATCATGTGAGTGATTTTTAATCACAATCCTGGTTGTCAAGTGTTCAAACAAAGAGGAATCAACTTAAATACTACTTTTCTAAAAGAGATAAAGCAAAAACACCAAAGTCTCTTTCTAGAAAAGTAAAAGCAGATTTTCCACAGATTGTCCTCAATTGGAGCAAGTGTTTGGTGAGTTTATGTTGATCTAAAATTTGTGGGAATTTTTATCCCTTTGAGAAGTTGAGTCGTGAAAAACTACACCAAAAATCACCTAAAAACGTTTTGTAAAATAAACATGAAAAATCAAGCATTACAGACAGTCAGGAACTTCGACCAGAATGTTTGAGGCTCGGTTTTCACTTCATAGCGCTCAAACGGCGCAACCAGTGGACTCAAAACATTTTCTAGAGATGGATATATGAGTACTTCACCTTCTAAAACAAGAATAACTTAAAAATGTTTTTTTTATATTTTTATAAAAATCAAAGATTGACGGCTGCGCAAAGAGCAAGTTCTGGACAGATTTGTAATTCAATAAGAACTTGATCTCTAGTCTATCCTAGGGTGCAAGAAAGATGTAAAACCAAATGAACACACTCAAGACATCCTAGAAGAACAGCATTTAGAAGGAGGGGTGGCAAATCCAAATTACGAGAAAGTAAATTGCGAGAATGTAAATGCGGGAAAGTAAATGCTGAATTTAAATTGCGTAATTTAAATGCATAATGTAAATGCGTAAAGGAAATGAAACATGAACATAAATGAAGAACATTTTAATTTCTGGAAGGATATGTTACAAAGCCAAACATTTCATGTGGGCAAAGCTCAAAGGAGTATCAAAAACCTCAAAAGCTTCAAGGGGGGAAGGCTACCCCTCCACCCCTATTTATACAACTCTTGGGCCACCTACCACCCTTGGATGAGCCTCTAAACCCTAGAGCATCCATCAAGGGCTAGGATTTACCCACTCAACCAGCCATACAAGGGTTCACCCAAGACCCACAACACATAATGGGTTTTCTTGCATGGTTCTCAAAGCACACTAACTAGACCCGCTATCCTATCAACTAGACCGCAATCCGACGACCCTCATCGATCCGAGCAGCATCTAGCTAGCATCACAACCATTCCTTTTCTTCACGGCTTGCACGGACTCTGTCTCTGATCATCTTCCGGCGATCCCCGACCGTCTAGACCTCCGACGCTCCTCGCCTAGTCGCGGCCATCCTTCGCCTCACCATGACCTAGCACCGTCGTCCTGCAACCATCAAAAACAAGGAAACTCCTCACATAGCAATGCCCACAAAGATGTGCAATAAATCCATCAAATTATACTCATTAAAATTCATTTTTCCTCATTCTAACCGGTAGCACAGGGAAAACAGAGAAGACCTCAAATTGCTTCCAATTGAAAATCCATTTCAAATCAAACTCAAACATGAGCAACCCAAGCTCAAATTTAGTCAAATACTCATCTCTGATTTGAATAGACCTCCACATGGTCCTTCAATCTCCCCCTTGATGAGTATATTGACAAACACAACAAAAGGCATATGTTTTGAATTTGAAGAGGATGAAGAAGAAAGCAATTTTTTAGTTGCAAAGTCAAACTTGGTCCAAAGATAGAAATTGGAACCATGACCAAGTTGACGAAGAGCAAGTTTTCAACAAAAACTCTAAAATCCAACTAAACATGTCAAATGTGATTATGAGATTATGATCCAATAGAAGTAGTAGCATAGTTTTACAAAGATCATAATAACCAAATAAGCATTCACATTTTTATCTTTTTAGTGATGCCTTTTCTACGTTTTCTCCCCCTTTTGGCAATATAGGCATCAATTTTTATGTATGCATGAAAAACAATCGAAAGAGCCTTGAAGATTATCCAATTGATCAAAATGGAAGGATATTACACCAAGCTTGTCAATTTCAGAAAATGACTAAACTAAGACATGTCCAAGACCAATACATTTTATGAAAAAGCTTAGTTTTACAATATTTCATTTTAGCATGATTTGACAAGTGCAAAACTTAGCAAAGTTTCAAAGCTAGAAGCAAAACCACTCAAGGATCAAATGGAAAACCTAGAGTTCAACCTACTCAACACTTTGGGGAATTTTGAAGTGCATATAAGGTCCTTCAAGCTCATTTTTCAATTTATGCAAATTTTCTTTAAGACTTTAAAAAAACATAGCGGGGTGCAAATGTTTGACATTATTTGCATTCTTTACCCACTTATGTGTTTGCTATTTGCATTTTTTTTTAAATTGACTCAAGCTATTTTCGATCATCTCAAGAGTAACTCTTAAGAAAATGATCTTGGTCATACACAATATATTCCAAGTTCATCCCAAGTGCAATGGGAAGCAATCTCGTGAATATAAAGTGTTGAGATCAATTTTGCACAAAAGAGTCAATTTTTTTTTAAATTTTCAATTTAGCACATATGAGCAATTCTAAAGGACTCAAATATGGATCAAACAAATTTCACCCAAGTTGCTATAGGGACTCTAGAGAAATCCAAAATTTCACAATTCGTGGTAAAAACCCCTAGAGAAGAAACTTAGTAAGTAAAAGCAACATGTTTCATCAAGTTTTCATTTAAAACTTTCAAATTTTTCAGATTTTAATAAGCTTAGCATGATAAATGGACTTGGACATTTCTAAGCTAGTGATTTTCTTCAAAGGATATAACATGATGTATTTCATGAAGATTGAGTCAATTGCATAATAGACAAAGCTCATAAACCAGGAAATGCAGTCTAAATGCAATGCATGAACAGATTCCCAAACTCTCCCTCAATAAATGAATCAATTTTAAGCTCAAATCTGGCTAAAGTTGAGTTATTATCAAGATTAGGCATAAGGAAAACCCAAATAAACTCAATAACAACCGGAAAAACAGAATGAGGAGAAGTCGAGAAACTGCAAAACTGGATGGCTATTGAGCATAGATAAGATAGAAGAGACTCACTACGGCTCAGACTCGCTCTTATCTTCCCCAGTGACTGACATAGGGAAGCTGACTCTAGATCCCAACTAAGGAGTGTACACAGACCCTGTCTACCCAAGAGGCCCAATACCTGCTAGACTTATAAGACTATGAGGGAACTCAACCTAGAGAGAAGAGAGAACAGCTAATCACGCATGATAGCAGCCTAAAGCACAAGATAAGAGGTCCATGCAAAGCATGCCAGAAGTCTAAGTGAGTGAACTCAACTCAAGAAAATAAGCCCAAAATCACCCAGAAGAAACACAAAGAAGAGAAAAACTGGAAGAGAATATATTATACATAATATACAAACCAGCTCCCCCTCACGAAAGGCCGTAAGGTCTCACGACTCCAAGCTCACTCCTCAAGGCAACAAATCTAGAGCTATCCAAAGGCTTGGTGAAGATATCGGCTAACTGGAGGTCACTCTCTACAAACTGAAGCGCGATATCTCCCTTCTCCACATGGTCTCTAAGGAAATGATATCTAATATCAATGTGCTTGGTCCGAGAATATTGCACTGGGTTTTTAGCAATGCAAATAGCATAAGTGTTGTCACAGAAAAGAGGCACACTCTCTATCTCTAACCCATAGTCCCGCAAGGTTGATCTCATCTAGAGCACCTGGCTGCAGCAACATACTCGGCCTCAGCGGTGGACTGTGCAACTCCGGACTGCTTCGTAGATGACCAAGAAACAAGAGAAGTGCCAATGAATTGGCAAGTGCCAGAAGTACTCTTTCTATCTATCCTACAGCTAGCAAAGTCGGCATCGGAAAAGGCTCTAAGAGATAGACAAGAAGAAGAAGAGTACCAAATACCATAATCAGTGGTAGCACGAAGGTACCTGAAGACGTGCTTGACCGCCTGGCGGTGAGAGGCGCGAGGAGAAGCTTGAAATCGAGCGCACAGACACACAGTGAAATGTATGTCCGGCCTCGAAGCAGTGAAGTACAAGAGGGAGCCGATCATGCTCCGAAACTCCTTTTGATCAGCAGGCTCACTATCCTCATCGGGCTGGAGGACAGCAGTGGTGGCCATAGGAGTCATCACCGGCTTCCCATCAGACATATCAAAGCGCCTCAGGAGGTCACGAGTATACTTGCCTTGATGCAAGAAAGTACCCTCCCGAGTCTGCTTGATTTGGAAGCCCCAAGAAAATAGCTCAACTCGCCTATCATACTCATCTCAAACTCTGTGCTCATCACCTCAGAAAACTGAGACATAAGCGAATGAGACGAGCCACCAAAAATAATATCGTCCACATAAATCTGGATGAGAGAAAATGCGACTCATGGTGTCTGATGAACAGAGTCTTGTCTACTACGCCCATTTTGAAGTCATGGCTAAGAAGACAAGACTTGAGTCTCTCATACCATGCTCTGGGGGCCTGCTTGAGTCCATACAAAGCTTTGGAAAGCTTGTATACATGACTCAGAAACTTGGGGTTCTCAAATCCTGGAGGTTATTTGACATAAACCTCTTCCTCAATATAGCCATTGAGGAATGCACTCTTGACATCCATTTGATAGAGCTTGAAGCCCCGGGATGCAGAGAATGCAAGCAGGATCCTAATAGCCTCTAGTCTAGCTACAGGGGCAAAGGTCTCCTCAAAGTCAAGACCCTCAACTTGAGAAAAGCTCTGTGCAACTAGCCTAGCCTTGTTGCGAATGACAACCCCATCCTCACTCTGCTTGTTTTTTAACACCCACTTGGTCCCAATGACATTATGACCAGATGGACATTCTACAAGCTGCCAGACTTTGTTCCTCTCGAAGTTTTCAAGTTCCTCATGCATAGCATTAGTTCAAGACTTGTCAGATAATGCATGAGTCACATCCTTCGGCTCAAACGAGGAAACAAAGGCAGAGTGAAGGCCGAAATTGGATAAACCTGATTTTGAGCGAGTGACTCGCTCAAACAGATCGCCGATGATCTGATCAGGTGGATGAGAATGCTGACTATGATGGGGAGGTCGAGAAGGTATGGCCTCTACCTCATGCATAGAAGAGGTAGGAGCGAGCCACTAGTGAATAAGAGTCGAAGGCAAGGGTGGCCTTCCGAGGTGCGAAATGGAAACAGGAGACACCTCAGGTGTAGAGGGGACTGGATCAGGTGGAACACCATCATCTCCATCATCCTCATCCTCTACAAAGATGGTCTCTGAGGAAGAAGAAGAGCCTAAAATATCGGGTCTAACTCCTGGGCTAGCATCATCAAAGGTCACTTCACAGGTCTCTATGATCCTATGCGCATCGCAACTCCAGACCCTATAGCTACGAGAAGAAGTCAAATAACCTAGAAAGATACCATCAGAAGAACGAGACTGGACTTATCCAGTTACGGACTTCAAAATAAAACACTTGCAACCAAACACACGAAAATGAGAAACACTGGGCTTTCGCCCATACCTCAACTCGTAAGAAGTGCGGTGCAAATGTGCTCTTAAGAATACACGATTAGAAACATGGCAAGCAGTAGCTATAGCCTCAGCCCAAAACTTCCTAGGAGTTTTGTACTCGTCTAGCATAGTCCTGGCCATTTCTACCAGGGTCCTGTTCTTCCTTTCCACTACGCCATTTTGCTGAGGGACGTAGGGAGAGGAGAACTGATGCTCTAAACCAGACTCCACACAAAAACTCTCAAAATAGGAGTTCTTGAACTCCGTGCCATAGTCACTGCGTATAGCTCGTTGAAAGACCATGTGGAGGTCTATCCTTGTGTGTGATGAGTAATTGATGAGTTTTGAGCTTGTGTTGTTTTAAATTGATTTGGATTTCAAGCAATTTGAGTGTTGGTCTCTCGGCCGGGGCTTTGGTGGTCGGAGACGATCGTCCGACCCCGAGTGGTCGGGCGTGGTTGGTCGGAGACATCGTCCGACCCGAGTGGTCGGGTCGTCCGACTGAGTGGTCGGGCTTGGTGGTTGGAGACCGGTCGTCCGACTCAGTGGTCGGGTCGTCCGACCTGAGTGGTCGGGGCTTTGGCTGGTTGGAGACCAGTCGTCCGACCCCGAGTGGTTGGGTCGTCCGACTCCGAGTGGTTGAGACTCCGAGTGTTTGAGTCGGAGACCAGTGAACAGACCTTGAGTGGTCGGGAAGGAGACCAGTGGTTAGACCACGTGTGGTCGGGGTTTTGCTGGTCAGCGTAGTGTATATCTGTCTGTTGAGATGGATATGTATTGTTGGACATTGCTATGTGATGTGGTTTCCTTGTCTATGATGGTTGCAGGACTTTGGAGCTAGGTCATGGTGAGGCGAAGGAGATCAGGACTAGGCTGGGAGAGCTGAGGTCCAGATGATCAGGGTGTCGCCAAAGATGACTGAGGCCAGTGAATAGCTGCAAGCCGAGAAGACAAAGGAATGGATGAGATGCTAACTTGGAGCTGCTCTGATCAAGGAGGACCGTTGGATCGCGGTCAGGAAGATAGAGTAGCGGGTCAAGTTAGTGTGAGTTGAAAAGCGTGCAAAACCTGTTGTGTTGTTGGGTTTTGGGTGAGCCCATGCATAGCTGTGTGAGTGGGTAAAATCTCAGCCCTTGATGGAGTGCTCTAGGGTTTAGAGGCTCATCCAAGGGTGGTAGGTGGTCCAAGCCTGCTATACATAGGCAGGGAGAGGGGTATCTCCCTGTAGGGGTTGAGCAGGTGAGGAAAGTGTACGTGAGTAGTTGAGAGTTGTTGAGAGTGACAGTGTAAGGATCAAATCCTGGCTCTTGGATGTTGGCTTAGGTTTGAAGCTGGACATCAAAAGGTGGGAATTGATCCCAAGTCACTATAAATAGAGGGGTAGGGGCAGCCTTCCTCAGTGAAGGTTCTGAGGTTTTTGCTGCTCATTTGAGTTTTGCCCACTTTGTTGTGAGGCTTTGTAAACCACTCTTCCAGAAATGAAATGTTCTTCATTTATATTCTTGTTTCATTTCCCTTGCGTATTTACACTACGCACTTAAATTCTGTTATCTAAATTCTACATTTACTTACTTGCAATTTACTTTACGTAATTTGGATTTGCCTCATCTCCTTCTACATGCTATTGAGTCTTTGTTGAAATTCATGATTGATGAACTCTTCTCTGGACCTGGTGCTTTCAATCATCTAGGTAATCCTTGCATTCTTGTTGCAAGTTAGTAAATCTGTGTGTTCTTAAAGTGCGTAAACGTGTGACTTGCAGTTCTTTAGTCTTGATTGGCTTCTGGTTCTTGTTGCCAAGGATGAAAGATTGCTGGATGAATCTTCTATAGATCATATCCCAATCATCTAGGCAATCTACAACCTCTTCTATTTAGTTTTGCAAGAAACCAATTTCTGTGCCTAGTTTTCAGATAGTGTTTCTATTTGTTTGAAGGGTTGTTTCTTCGTGTACTTACTTGCTATGATTTGTGGAGAGTCATCCAAGGATTTCTGACCATCAACTCCCACTAGCAAGTTAGGGGTGAAGTTTGTGTTCGTGACTCTGTTTTTTGGTGTTGCATTTGTTAAACTGAAAAGGACGGAACCTTGGTATTAATTCCTTCGATTGTTGATTGAAATAGGTTCCTGGCATCCTTTGGGAGGTGCACACCAATTTTCACTGTTTTTGGATCAGCCGATCAAAAGTTACATCGATTTCTGTTTTCGAGATCGTGCTGATTTTTCTATTCACCCGAGTACTGTTCATCTGGTCGGGGTACTGTTCACCCGAATACTATTCACCCGAGTACTGTTCATCCGACCACTTCAGGTCGGGAGTACTGTCCATCCGACCACTTCAGGTCGGGAGTACTGTTCACCTAAACACTATTGATTCTGAGTACTGTTCATCCGACCTCTGTAGGTCGGGGGTACTGTTCATCCGACCAGAGATACCCGACCAGTGCAGTTTCTTTCTGGTCTTTTGGTGGTTTGAATTCTACGGGGAGAGTTTATTCGAAAATTTTATTTGGCTCCTATTCACCCCCCTCTAGTCGCCTTTTTCGATCTTTCAATTGGTATCAGAGCAAGGTTCTGCTCTTTCTAGATCTTGACCGGTCTCAAGAGCCATGGCGATGGACAAGTATTCCACCAAGCCTACCATTTTTGCTGGAGTTGATTTTCCATTTTGGAAATCGCGGATGGAGTCATACATCACTGCCCAGGGCTTCCTGATATGGCAGAAGGTGAAACTCCCGTATGAGGTTCCTGCTGATGAAAACGTCACAGCCGGAAATATGGCTAACGTTGAGGCGAACGCTAAAGCAAGGAACATCGTCATACAGGGTCTTAGCCGCAGTGAGTATGATAGGATTTCTCACCTTCATTCTGCTCATGAGATTTGGGTGACCCTCGATGCTTACCATGAGGGCACTACCCAAATCAAGACGGTTCGACAGGACCAATTCAAGTGTGAGTTCAACAAGTTTGAACAGCACGCTGGTGAGAGTCTTGACGAGTGCTTTGGTCGGTTTACGAAGATTTTGAGCGACCTCCGAGCAGTCGGCTGCATATACCCTGACTCGGATAATGTTCGACATTTCTTGACCGCACTCGATCTTCGTGTTTGGGAAATGAAAGTGACCACCATCAAGGACACCACCGACCTGTCGACCTTGACTCTTGACGGGCTTTATTCCAGCCTCAAGACTCATGAGATCGATGTCGTCTCGTGGAAGACGAAGTCTCAGTCGATGGCTTTGGTCACCGATCCCATTGGATCCTCTCTTTCGATTCTTCATTGGTTTCTCTCTCCGCCCTTTGCGAGCTAGCGATGACCAACTGGAAAAATTTCAGAAAATGAGCTTGCTCTTCTTGCTCGCAAATTTTCATATGCATACAAGAGAGTGAGAGAGAGGAAGAGAGGTGGGATGATCACCTGTTTCGAGTGTGGTGGCCCCAACCACATTCGAGCAAACTGTCCCAAACTGGAGAAGGGCAAAAACGAACAAGGCGGTTCGGGCAAGAACGACCACACCGACAAGAACCGCAACAAGAAGGCCCCAGCTCGTGAGCCGGCGAAGAAGAAGTACCGCAACTTTGCCAAGAATAAGAAGTTCTTTCACGGGTCCTCGCCGACTTGGACGACATCGAGCTCTCGACACGGAGGCTGGAGTGATGCAAGCGAGGATGATCCGCAAGAGAAGGTGAAGGGCAAAGATGACTTCTCCGGCATGTGCTTCATGGTAGGCGCCATTGAAGTAAGCGACTCCGAGCTGTACAGCGACACGGATGAGGTACCCACCTAGGACGAGTTAAATCCGCTACGTAAATTAGGCAAGTTTCATGCTAAGGCTAGGTCGAGGTGTTACGAGTTAGAAAGGAAGTAGGTACCTTGACTCGGGAGTTAGCTTCGCTTAGATCTTCTCCTCCCGAGTCACCGATGATGTACTTTGTGTGATGCTTTGCTTGTGGAGTTAGAGAACCTAAGGACTATGCATGATAGTGTGTTGTATGAACTAGATAGTCTTAGGTTGAAGAATGCTAGCAATGAATCTGTTGATACTCATTCTGTAGATGCAAGTTTTCTTCCTGCTCACTCCACTCCTTCTTGTGCTAACTGCCCTAAATTGCTTGCCGAAATTGATGCCATGAGCGATCACCTTAGGAAGCTTTCTTCTAGAAACGATGAACATGAAATGCATGCTTCTAAGGAACCAGTCAGCTCATGTGAGGGCTGTAGGCAACTTAAACTTGACAATGAATCCTTAAATGTCAAGTGTGCTAAACTTGCTAAGTACTTACTAGATAAGTCACAAGAAAGTTGCTTGCGATATTCTGTGATTGAGGGGGACTTGGATAAAATCCATGTCGAGCTTAGGAAGAAATTAGAAGACCAAGCCCATAGAATTAGAAATGCGTCTTACGTTTCTTGTGAGGCCCTCAAGATTGAGGCAGCCGTGCTGAGGGAGAAAAATGCACGTGCTGAGAGAGCTCATCTTTCTGGTTCTTCTTCTTCTTCTTCTTCTTCTTCCCCATGTTCTTCTTGTGCCTCTTTCTTTCGAGATTGCCAGTATCTTATGAGCACTCTCGAGAAGTTTGTTGGAGGCAAGAGGAAGCTCAATCTTATTCTAAACCAATCCAAGATTAGTAGATTCAATCAAGGTCTAGGATTTGATCCCTTGGAGCACGCTCGGGCGCATCCTCCCACCATTGTGCGCGGCTCCAAGAGTGGTGAGATTGTGGTAGCTCCGAGTGAGCACCACCAAGTTTAGGTCTCTGGGGTTGTCCATAGGACCTCGACTGGAAGGGTGTTACTCCTGCTTACATCTCTAGCAAGGCGAAGTACACAAGCACCTTCACAAGAAGGATGGTCACCTAGTAGATTTACGCTTGGTAGCGCTAAGATCACTCGGCGTGAGCGTGTTGCTCGCTCTTAGGGGTATTCGAGGTCATCCCGGACTTTGAGTGCTCCTAAGGCACACTGCCGCTTCTAGGCAGTTAGAGAGTCGCTTGTTTTGGGCGGCGCCGGGACTCGGTTTTCATCTTTGGTTCTTGAGTTTTAGTCTTGGAGCTGTTCGTAGTCGGTCTTTCCGCCGTCCTTTAGATATTCCTCGTTTTTCCCTTCGAGGTAGATATCGTGGCGTGAGGTGTTCTCGGTAGGAGATTTAGGAAGCCTCATTGGGTGGCTCGGCTTTTGCACCACGGCATGCCAACCCGCGGCTCCTAGATCATCTACTAGAGTTGCTCTTGATCTTGTTAGAGTTAAGCGTCAGAGAGACACTCGAGTCAGTCTTCTTACGTGGTGGTACTGAGGCGTCGTGTGGTTGATATTGGGTTCCCAAGTCTTCACTCTATCCAATCTTGAGTCATCTCTCTCTTGTGTCTTGATCGGGTTAAATCGGATGGGGATGGGAGATGTTTGGATTGTCAACTCGGTTGTTCTCGTCATATGACCGGAGATTCTCGATGGTTCTCTTCCTAGTCCGAGCCCCGGTGATGAGTTGATCACTTTCGGGATGCTTCTTCGTAGAGTCATTGCTAAAGGTACCATCTGCATTAACCAAAATTTCATTCTTAATGATGTTGCCTTAGTAAGTAAGTCGCAATACAATCGCTCTCTGTTTCTCACTTATTGATGACTCTTTCGAGGTAAGCTTCAAGAGTAATGCTGTAGAATCCTTGATTCATCGGGAGGGTTAGTTTTGGGATTTCTAGATTTGGGAGAGTCTTTCGTGCTGATTTTTACGCTTCTTCGGAGACTCTCTTCGATGTTTGATTGCTTCGAGTCCGTGATCTCTCCTTCTAGCATAGGAGACTTGGTCACATTGGTTTTGATCATTTGACTCGAGTTAGCGCCACGATCTCATTCGGGTTTGCCCAAACTCAAGATGGTCAAAGACTTAGTTTGCTCTCCTTGCCGACATGGCAAGATGGTTCTTGCTTCTCATCCTCCAAAGGACCGTAGTGATGGTGATGCACTAGGACAGCTTTTACATATGGACACTTTGTTGGTCGGCTAGAGTGCGATCGGCGGGAGGAAGTGGTATGTTCTTATCATCGTTGATGATTTTTCTAGATTCTCTTGGGTATTCTTCATGGCCTCGAAGGATGAGACTTTTGCTCACTTGAGGGTTTGGTCGATGGGTTGTCTATTGAGCTCCCGGTGCATTACGAGCTATCTGCAGTGATAATGGCCTGAGTTCAAGAATTCCTACTTTGAGAGTTTTTGTGTGGAGTCTGGTTTAGAGCATCAGTTCTCTACTCCCTATGCCCCTCAGCAGAATGGCATAGTGGAAAGAAAGAACAGGACCCTGGTTGAGATGGTTAGGACGATGCTAGATGAGTACAGTACTCCTAGGAAGTTTTGGGCTGAGGCTATAGATACTGCTTGCCATGTTTCTAATCGCGTGTTTTTGAGAGCACATTTGTATCGCACTTCTTATGAGTTGAGGTATGGGCGAAAGCCCAGTGTGTCTCATTTTCGCGTTTTCGGTTGCAAGTGTTTTATCTTGAAGTCTGGTAACCTAGATAAGTTTGAGTCTCGCTCTTCTGATGGTATCTTTCTAGGTTACTCGTCTTCTTCTCGTAGCTATAAGTGCAGGTGTTGATGCGTATAGGATCATAGAGACTGTGATGTGACCTTTGATGAGGCTAGCCCAGAGCTAGACACGATGTTTGAGCTCTTCTTATCCCTCCGAGACCATCTTTGAAGAAGATAAGGATGATGGAGATGATGGTGTTCCACGGATCCAGTCCCTCTACACTTGAGGTGCCTCCTGTTTCCATTTACGCACCTCGGGAGACCACCCTTGCCTTCGACTCTCCTTCACCTAGTGGCTCTGTTCCTACTTCTTCATTCAAGAGGTAGAGGCCATACATGCTGGACCTCCTGTCATATTCAGAGACGTCATCCTCCTGATCAGATGATTGGCGATTTGTTCGAGCGTGTCACACGCTCAAGAACGGGTCTGTCCTCCTTCTGTCTCCACTCTGCCTTCGTTGCCTCCTTTGAGCCGAAGGATGTTTCTCATGCATTATCCGATGAGTCGTGGATTAATGCTATGCATGAGGAACTTGAGAACTTTGAGAGGAACAAGGTACGGCAGCTTGTCAAGCCCCCATCTGGTCATAATGTCATTGGGACCAAGTGGGTGTTCAAAAACAAGCAGAGTGAGGATGGGGTTGTAATTAGAAACAAGGCTAGACTAGTTACACAGGGCTTTTCTCAGGTTGAGGGTCTTGACTTTGAGGAGACCTTTGCTCCTGTAGCTAGGCTAGAGGCTATCCGAATCCTCGCTTGCATTTCTCGCATCCAAAGGCTTCAAGCTTTATCAAATGGATGTCAAGAGTGCATTCCTCAATGGCTATATTGAGGAAGAGGTTTATGTCAAGCAACCTCCGAGATTCGAGAACCCCAAGTTTCGAGTCATGTATACAAGCTTTCCAAAGCTCTGTATGGACTCAAGCGAGCCCCAGAGCATGGTATAAGAGGCTCAAGTCTTATCTTCTCACCATGACTTTAAAATGGGCATAGTAGACAAAACTCATTCATCGGACACCATGAGTCTCATTTTCTTCTTGTCGATTTATGTGGGCGATATCATTTTGGTGGCTCTTCTCATTCTCTTGTTTTTCGTTTTACGATGTGATGGGTACAGAGTTTGAGATGAGTATGATGGGCGAGTTGAGCTACTTTCTTGGCTTCCAAATCAAGCAGACTCGGGAGGTACTTTCTTGCATCAAGGCAAGTATACCGTGACCTCCTAAGGCGCCGACATGTCGATGGGAAGCCGGTGATGACTCCTATGGCCACCTCGCTGTCCTCGAGCCCGATGAGGATGGTGAGCCTGCTGATCAAAAGGAGTTTTGAGCATGATCGGCTCCTCTTGTACCTCACCGCCTCGAGGCGGACATACATTTATTTGTGTGTGCGTGCGCTCGATTTCAAGCTTCTCCTCACGCTCTCACCGCTTGGTGATCAAGCGCATCTTCGGTACCTTCGTGCTACCACCGATTATGGTATTTGGTACTCTTCTTCTTTTGTCTATCTCTTAGAGCCTTTTACGATGCCGACTTTGCTGGCTGTAGGATAGATAGGAAGAGCACTTCTGGCACTTGCCAATTCATTGGCACTTCTCTTGTTTCTTGGTCATCTAGGAAGCGATCCGAGTTGCTGATCCACTGCGAGGCCGAGTATGTTCTTGCTGCCGATTCTTTCAGAGCAGTGCTCTGGATGAGATCGACCTTGCGGGACTATGGGTTAGAGATAGAGAGTGTGCCACTTTTTTGTGACAACACTTGGCTATTTGCATTGCTAAAAACCAGTGCAACATTCCGGACCAAACACATTGATATTAGATATCACTTCCTTAGAGACCATGTGGAGAAGGGAGATATCGCGCTCGATTTGTAGAGTGACCTTGATTAGGCGATATCTTCACCAAGCCTTTGGATAGCTCAGTTTTTGCCTTGAGGAGTGAGCTTGGAGTCGTGAGCCCTTACAGCTTTTCTTGAGGGGGAGCTGGTTTGTATATTATGTACTATATATTTTCTTCCAGCTTTTCTTTTCTTCTTCTGGGTGTCTTTGGGCTTGTTTTCTTGAGTTGAGTTCGCTCACTTAGATTTCTGGCATGCCTCGCATGGACCTCTTATCTTGTGCTTTAGGTTGCTATCATGCGTGATTAGCTGTTCTCTCTTCTCTCTAGGTTGAGTTCCCTCACAGTCTTTTAAGTCTAGCAGGTTTTGGACCTCCTGGGTAGACAGGGTCTGTGTGTACTCCTTAGTTGGGATCTAGAGTCAGCTTCCCTATGTCAGTCATTTGGGAAGATAAGAGCGAGTCTAAGCTGTAGTGAGTTTCTTATATCTTTTCTATGCTCTATAGCCATCCAGTTTTGCAGTTTCTCGATTTCTTCTCCTCATTCTGTTTTTCTGGTTATTATTGAAGTTCATTCGAGTTTTTTTTATGCCTAATCTTGATAATAACCCAACTTTAACTAGTTTTGAGCTTAAAATTGATTCAATTGTTGAGGGGGAGTTTGGGAATCTATTCATGCATTGCATTTAGACTGCATTTTCCGTTTTATGAGCTTTGTCTTTTATGCATTTGACTCAATCTTCGTGAAATACATCATGCTATATCTTTCGAAGAAAATCACTAGCTTAGATATGTCCAATTTCATTTATCAAGCTAATGTTCATTGAAATCTGAAAAACTTAAAAGCTTTAAATGAAAACTTGATGAAACATGATGCTTTTACTTACTAAGTTTCTTCTCTAAGAGCTTTTACCATGAATTGTGAAATTTTGGAATTCTCTAGAGTCCCTATAGCAACTTGGGTGAAATTTGCTTGATCCATATTTGGGTCCTTCAGAATTGCGTATATGTGCTAAATTTAAAATTAAAAAAAAATTGACTCTTTTGTGCAAAATTGATCTCAGCACTTTATATTCTCGAGACTGCCTCCCATTGCATTTGGGATGAACTTGGAATATATTGTGTATGACCAAGATCATTCTCTTAAGAGTTACTCTTGAGATGATCGAAAATGGCTTGAGTCAATCAACAAAAAAAAATGCAAATATCAAACACATAAGTGGGTAAAGAATGCAAATAATGTCAAACATTTGCACCCCGCTATGTTTTTCGAAGTCTTAAAGAAAATTTGCATAAATTGAAAAATGGGCTCGAAGGACCTTATATGCACTTTAAATTTCCCCAAAGTGTTGAGTAGGTTGAACTCTAGGTTTCCCATTTGATCCCTGAGTGGTTTTGCTTCTAGTTTTGAAACTTTGCTAAGTTTTGCACTTGTCAAATCTTGCTAAAAATGATACATTTTCAAAACCTAGCTTATGAGCAAAATTTGTTATTTACACTTGGACATGTCTTAGTTTGGTCAGTATCTGAGATTGATAAGCTTGGTGTCATATCTTGTCATTATGATCATTTGGATAATCTTCAAAGCTCCCTTAGGTTGCATTTCATGCATACATAAAAGAGGGAGAAAATTCTATTTTGATGCCTATATTGCAAAAAGGGGGAGAAAATGTAGAAAAAGGCATCATTTAAAATGTAGAAAAGGGGGAGATAAAAATGTGTAAATCTTTGATATCTCTTATGGATCATAATCACATTTGGCACTTATGATTGGTTTTTAGAGCTTTTGTGGAAAACTTGCTCTTTTCATAGTCTTGCTCTAAATTCCTTCTGCTTGGTCATAATTTTATATCTTTCTCTCTGGACCAAGTTTGGCTTTGCAATCAAATTGCTTTCTTCTTCTCTCTTTCAAACTCAAAACTTATGCCTTTTCATGTGTTTGTCAATATACTCATCAAGGGGGAGATTGAAAGACCATATGGAGGTCTATCCTTGTGTGTGATGAGTAATTGATGAGTTTTGAGCTTGTGTTGTTTTAAATTGATTTGGATTTGAAGCAATTTGAGTGTTGGTCTACCGGCTTCGGGGCTTTGGCTGGTCGGAGACCAGTCGTCCGACCCCAGTGGTCGGGTGTGGTTGGTCGGAGACCCGGTCGGAGACCCAGTGGTGGGGTCGTCCAGGCTGAGTGGTCGGGGCTTTGGTGGTTGGAGACCAGTCGTCCGACCCCGAGTGGTTGGGTCGTCCGACTCCGATGGTTGAGACTTCGAGTGTTTGAGTCAGAGACCAGTGAACAGACCTCGAGTGGTCGGGATGGAGACCAGTGGTCAGACCACGTGTGGTCGGGGTTTTGCTGGTCAGCGTAGTGTATATCTGTCTGTTGAGATGGATATGTGTTGTTGGACATTGCTATGAGATGTGGTTTCCTTGTCTATGATGGTTGCAGGACTTTGGAGCTAGGTCATGGTGAGGCGAAGGAGATCAGGACTAGGCTGGGAGAGCTGAGGTCCAGATGATCAGGGTGTCGCCAAAGATGACTGAGGCCAGGGAGTAGCTGCAAGCCGAGAAGATAAAGGAATGGATGAGATGCTAACTTGGAGCTGCTCTGATCAAGGAGGACCGTTGGGTTAGAGATAGAGTAGCGGGTCAAGTTAGTGTGAGTTGAAAAGCGTGCAAAACCCGTTGTGTTGTTGGGTTTCGGGTGAGCCCATGCATAGCTGTGTGAGTGGGTAAAATCTCAGCCCTTGATGGAGTGCTCTAGGGTTTAGAGGCTCATCCAAGGGTGGTAGGTGTTCCAAGCCTGCTATACATAGGCAGGAGAGGGTATCTCCTGTAGGGGTTGGCAGTGAGGAAAGTGTCGTGAGTAGTTGAGAGTTGTTGAGTAGCGATTGTAAGGATCAAATCCACGGCTCTTGGATGTTGGCTTAGGTTTGAAGCGGGACATCCAAGGTGGGAATTGATCCCAAGTCACTATAAATAGAGGGTAGGGGCAGCCTCCCCTCGGTGAAGGATTCGAGGTTTTTGTTGCTCATTTGAGTTTTGCCCACTTTGTTGTGAGGCTTTGTAAACCTCCTTCCAGAAATGAAATGTTCTTCATTTATATTCTTGTTTCATTTCCCTTACGTATTTACATTACGCACTTAAATTCTGTTATCTAAATTTCGCATTTACTTACTTGCAATTTACTTTACGTAATTTGGATTTGCCTCATCTCCTTCTACATGCTATTGAGTCTTTGTTGAAATTCATGATTGATGAACTCTTCTCTGGACTTGGTGCTTTCAATCATCTAGACAATCCTTGCATTCTTGTTGCAAGTTAGTAAATCTGTGTGTTCTTAAAGTGTGTAAACGTGTGACTTGCAGTTCTTTAGTCTTGATTGGCTTCTGGTTCTTGTTGCCAAGGATGAAAGATTGCTGGATGAATCTTCTATAGATCATATCCCAATCATCTAGGCAATCTACAACCTCTTCTATTCAGTTTTGCAAGAAACCAATTTCTGTGCCTAGTTTTCAGATAGTGTTTCTATTTGTTTGAAGGGTTGTTTCTTCGTGTACTTACTTGCTATGATTTGTGGAGAGTCATCCAAGGATTTCTGACCATCAACTCCCACTAGCAAGTTAGGGGTGAAGTTTGTGTTCGTGACTCTGTTTTTGGTGTTGCATTTGTTAAACTGAAAAGGACGGAACCTTGGTATTAATTCCTTCGATTGTTGATTGAAATAGGTTCCTGACATCCTTTTGAAGGTGCACACCAATTTTCACTTTTTTTGGATCAGCCGATCAAAAGTTATATCGATTTCTGTTTTTGAGATCGTGCTGATTTTTCTATTCACCCGAGTACTGTTCATCCGACCTCCGCAGGTCGGGGCGTACTGTTCATATGGTCGGGGGTACTGTTCACCCGAACACTATTCATCCGACCACTTCAGGTCGGGAGTGCTGTTCATCCGACCACTTCAGGTCGGGAGTACTGTTCACCCAAATACTATTCATTCCGAGTACTGTTCATCCGACCTCTGTAGGTCGGGGGTACTGTTCATCCGACCAGAGATACCCGACCAGTGCAGTTTCTTTTTGGTCTTTTGGTGGTTTGAATTCTAGGGGGAGAGTTTATTCGAAATTTTATTTGGCTCCTATTCACCCCCCTCTAGTCGCCTTTTTCGATCTTTCACTCGTAGGGCACTAGGGAGCTCAAAAGACAACCTATGAACTAGACCCCTAAAATGGGTAAAAGTCTCATCCTTCGAGGACATGAAAAACACCCAAGAATACCTCAAAAAATCATCAACTATGACAAGAACATACCACTTCCCACCCACTGACTGCACTCTAGCTGGACCAACAGTGTCCATATGTAAAAGCTGTCCACGTGCATCAGTCATCACAACAGTGACTGGGGGATGAGAAGCAGTAACCATCTTGCCATATCGGTAAGGAGAGCAAACTAAGTCTTTGACCATTTTGAGTTTAGGCAAACCACGAATGAGGTCATGACTGATAACTCGGGTCAAATGATCAAATCCAATGTGATCAAGTCTCCTATACCAGAAGGAGAGATCACGAGACTCTGAAGCAATCAAACAACGGAGAGAGTCTCCAGAAGAAGCAGAAAAATCAGCACGAAAAACTCTCCCATATCTAGAAATCCCGCAAACTAACCTTCCTAAAGAATCGAGGATTCTACAGGCGTTACTCTTGAAACTCACCTCAAAAGAGTCATCAATAAGCTGAGAAACAGAAAGCAAATTGTATTGCAGCTTACTCACTAAGGCAACATCTTTAAGAATGAAATTGTCATTAATGCAGATGGTACCTTTAGCAATGACTCTACCTGAAGAAGCATCCCCGAAAGTGATCAACTCATCACCGGGGGCTCGGACTAGAGAAGAGAACCATCGAGAATCTCTGGTCATATGACGAGAACAACCGGAGTCGACAATCCAAACATCGCCCTTCCCCATCCGACGAACCTGATCAAGACACAAGAGAGAAAGATGACTCAGTACTTGGATAGAGTGAAGGCTTGAGAACCCAATACTGAACCACACGATGCCTCAGAGTACCAGTCACAGAAGAAGACTGGACTCGAGTGTCTCTCTGACGTTTAACCTAACAAGATCAGTAGCAACTCTAGTAGATGATCTAGGAGTGGCGGGTTGGCTGCAGTGGTGCAAAAGCGAACCACCCGGTGAAGCTGCCTAAAACTCCTACCAGAAAACACCTCACGCCGCTGATATCTACCTCGATGAGAAAAACGAGGAATATCAAGAGGACGGTGGAAAGACTGACTACGAGACTAAAACTCGAAGAACTAGCATTAAAACCGAGTCCTGGATGTGGCCCAAAAACAGGCGACTCTCTAACCTGTCTAGAAGCAGTGTGTGCCTTAGGAGCACTCAAAGTCTGGGGATGACCCTGAATACCCTTAAGGGCAGCAACACGCTCACGCCGATTGATCTTGGCGCGCCTGAAGCAGAAATCTACTAGGTGACCATCCTTCTTACAGAAGGTGCATGTGTACTTCGTCTTGCTAGAGGCAGAAGCAACAGGAGTAACACTCTTCTGGTCAGAAGTCCTATGGACAACCCCAGCAGACCTAAACACGGTGGTACTCACTCTGAGAGCTACCACAATCTCACCACTCTTGGAGCCGCGCACAATGGTGGGAGGATGCGCCCGAGCGTGCTCCAAGGGATCAAATCCTAGACCTGGATTGAATCTACTAATCTTGGATTGATCTAGAATAAGATTGAGCTTCTTCTTGCCTCCAACAAACTTCTCAAGAGTGCTCATAAGATACTGGCAATCTCGAAAGAAAGAAGCACAAGAAGAATAGAGGGAAGAAGAAGAAGAAGAACTAGAAAGATGAGCTCTCTCAGCACGTGCATTTTTCTCCCTCGGCACGGCTGCCTCAATCTTGAGGGCCTCACAAGAAATGCAAGACGCATTTCTAATTCTATGGGCTTGGTCTTCTAATTTCTTCCTAAGCTCGACATGGATTTTATCCAAGTCCCCCTCAATCACAGAACATCGCAAGCAACTTTCTTATGACTTATCTAGTAAGTCCTTAGCAAGTTTAGCACACTTGACATTTAAGGATTCATTGTCAAGTTTTAGTTGCCTACAGCCCTCACATGAGCTGACTGGGTCCTTAGAAGCATGCATTTCAAGTTCATCATTTCTAGAAGAAAGCTTCCTAATCTGATCGCTCATGGCATCAATTTCGGCAAGCAATTTAGGGCAATTTGAACATGAAGGAGTAGCATGAGCATGAAGAAAACTAGCCTCAATAGGAATAGCATCAACAGAACTAGTGCTAGCATTCTGCAACCTAAGACCATCAAGTTCAACAAGCACACTATCATGTATGGTCCTTAGTTTCTCTAACTCCTCAAGCACGGCATCACACAAAGAACAATCATCAGTGACTCGAGAGGGAGAAGATCTAAGAGAAGCTAACTCCCGATTCAAGGTACCTACTTCCTTTTCTAACTCAGAACACCTCGACCTAGCCTTAGCATGAAACTTGCCTAATTTACAGAAGGCAGCATTTAACTCGTTGTAGGTGGGTACCTCATCCGTATCGCTGTACATCTCGGAGTCGCTTGCTTCAATGGTGCCTGCCATGAAGCACATGCCGGAGAAGTCGTCGCTCCACGTCTCCGTGTCAGAGAGCTCGATATCATCTAGCGCGGCGAGGACCCGGTGAAAGAGCTTCTTGTTCTTGGCAAAGTTGTGGTACTTCTTCTTCGCCGGCTCACAAGCTGAGGCCTTCTTGTTGCGATTCTTGTCGGTGTAGTCGTTCTTGCTTGAACCGCCATGTTTGTTTTTGCCCTTCTCCAGCTTGGGGCAGTTAGCTCGAATTTGGTTGGGGCCACCACACTCGAAACATGTGATTATCCCACCTCTCTTCCTCTCTCTCACCCTCTTGTATGCATGTGAAAATTTGCGAGCAAGAAGAGCAAGCTCATTTTCTGGAAAATTTTCCAGTTGGTCATGCTTAGCTCACAAAGGGTGGAGAGAGAGAAATCAAAAGAAGAGTCAGAAGAGGAAGATCCAATGGGTTCGGTGACCAAGGCCATCGACTGAGATTTCGTCTTCCGTGAGACGACGTCGATCTCATGAGTCTTGAGACGGGAATAAAGGCCGTCAAGAGTCAAGGTCGACAGGTCGGTGGTGTCCTTGATGGTGGTCACCTTCATCTCCCAAACGCGCAAATCGAGTGCGGTCAAGAAATGTCGAGCATTATTCGAGTCAGGGTATATAAAACCAACTGCTCGAAGATCGCTCAAGATCTTGGTAAAACGACCAAAACACTCATCAAGACTCTCACCAGCGTGCTGTTCAAACTTGTTGAACTCACGCTTGAATTGGTCCTGTCGAACCGTCTTGATTTGGGTAGTGCCCTCATGGTAAGCATCGAGGGTCACCCAAATCTCATGAGCAGAACGAAGGTGAGAAATCCGATCATACTCACTGCGGCTAAGACCCTGTATGAGGATGTTCCTTGCCTTAGCATTTGCCTCAACGTCAGCCATATTGCCGGCCGTGACGTTTTCATCGGCAGGAACCTCATATGGGAGTTTAACCTTCTGCCATATCAGGAAGCCCTGGGCAGTGATGTATGACTCCATGCGCGACTTACAAAATGGAAAATCGACTCCAGAAAAAATGGGAGGCTTGGTGGAATACTTGTCATCGCCTTGGCTCTTGAGACCGGTCAAGATCTATGGAAGAGCAAAACCGGCTCTGATACCAATTGAAAGATCGAAATGGCGATCAGAGGGGGGGTTAATGATCCCAAATAAAAGTTTCCCCACTCAAAGTGCTCCAAACAATCTCGCAAACAAAAAATCTGAAACACCCAAAGATTTTCCTTCAAACTGGTGTTTCTCAGATTCACGCAACCTCCAAAACCCGAACAATTAGACAACTATGTGTACCCCTAGCTTGCATGGATGAGAGCCATGAATCATGTGAGGGATCTTTAATCACAATCCTGGTTGTCAAGTGTACAAACAAAGAGGAATCAACTTAAAGACTACTTTTCTAAAAGAGATAAAGCAAAAACACCAAAGTCTCTTTCTAGAAAAGTAAAAGCAGATTTTCCGAAAATTATCCCCAATTGGAGCAGGTGGTTGGTGAGCATATGTTGCTCCAAAATTTGTGGAACTTTTTCTCCCTGTGATAAGTTCAGTCGTGAAACACTCCACCAAAAATCACCTTAAAAAAATTTGTATAATAAACATGAAAAATCAAGCATTACAGACAGTCAGGAACTTCGATCAGAATGTTTGAGGCTCGGTTTTCACATCATAGCGCTCAAACAGTGTAACCAGTGGACTCAAAACATTTTCTAGAGATGGATATATGAGTACTTCACCTTCTAAAACAAGAATCACTTAAAAATGTTTTTTTTATATTTTTATAAAAATCAAAGACTGACGGCTGCGCGAAGAGCAAGTTCTGGACAGATTTGCAATTCAATAAGAACTTGATCTCTAGTCTATCCTAGGGTGCAAGAAAGATGTAAAACCAAATGAACACACTCAAGACATCCTAGAAGAACAGCATTTAGAAGGAGGGGTGGCAAATCCAAATTACGAGAAAGTAAATTGCGAGAATGTAAATGCGGGAAAGTAAATGCTGAATTTAAATTGCGTAATTTAAATGCGTAATGTAAATGCGTAAAGGAAATGAAACATGAACATAAATGAAGAACATTTAATTTATGGAAGGAGAGGTTACAAAGCCTCATTTTTCATGTGGGCAAAGCTCAAAAGAGCAACAAAAACCTCAAAACCTTCAAGGGGGGAGGCTACCCCTCCACCCCTATTTATACAACTCTTGGGCCACATACCACCCTTGGATGAGCCTCTAAACCCTAGAGCATCCAACAAGGGCTAGGATTTACCCACTCAACCAGCCATGCAATGGTTCACCCAAAACCCACAACACATAATGGGTTTTCTTGCATGGTTCTCAAAGCACACTAACTAGACCCGCTATCCTATCAACTAGACCGCAATCCGACGGCCCTCATCGATCCGAGCAGCATCTAGCTAGCTTCACATCCATTCCTTGTCTTCACGGATTGCACGGACTCCATCTCCGATCATCTTTCGGCGATCCCCGACCGTCTGGACCTCCGACGCTCCTCGTCTAGTCCCGGCCATCCTTCGCCTCACCATGACCTAGCACCGTCGTCCTGCAACCATCAAAAATAAGGAAACTCCTCACATAGCAATGCCCACAAAGATGTGTAATAAATCCATCAAAGTACACTCATTAAAATTCATTTTTCCTCGTTCTGACCGATAGCACCGGGAAAACAAGGAAGACCTCAAATTGCTTCCAATTGAAAATCCATTTCAAATCAAACTCAAACATGAGCAACCCAAGCTCAAATTTAGTCAAATACTCATCACTGATTTGAATAGACCTCCACATGGTCCTTTCGAATCCCAATTCCGTACTACAAATCTCGCTTTTCGTTCATCTTTGTGAGGCCTTCTTGGGAATCCGCCCCCATTTCGACCTCTTTCGCTATTTTTACCTCTTGAAACCTTATCCCTCGAAAAGCGATCCCAAGGTAGTCGGGGGAGCCGAATTTCAGCTGCGGGAGAGGCTAAAGAAAAACAACTTCGCAATTCCCTTCAAAACCTCCAACAAAGGCTAGCATCAGGAGTGGTTCTATTGCGCCAATCTAAAGCCTGCTCTTCCCCCCTTTGCTGGGCGCCGGCCTAAGGCGTCCCTTTCCTGGGTGTCCACCCCCAACACCAACATGGATTAGGTGCATGACCTTCTGGCGCTGATTGAGAAATTGAAAGAGGATGGCCTCACGGGGGTTGGTCTGGCTCTTCATTTTGTTGCTCGCCGGATTCAACCTCTGAAGGAGCGAGTCCACCTAGGATTCCCGTTCGAAGGGAAGGATGATCCGACCTGGGAACTGCCCGGAGCGCTGTCGAGGGAACAAGTATGTGCTCGGGTAGGCAAATTCTTCATCCCGAGCGTCGACGTGTCCAACGTCAGATGCCCGAAATCCTTCACCGCGTCACACCCTCCTCCTAAGGTAAGCGAGTTTGGCCAAGAGATTTTTGCCTTTTGTCTTTGAACGCCTTTTGACGGTATAGTGCTCCCTTTCAAGATCGGTCGGCCTTCTTTAGCGACGCGCCTCTCTCGGAGATGCCCGTTCACAAGGGTGCTCTCCCTAAACAACCGGCGAGCTCTTCGGCCGGGGACCCCGTCGCCAAGAAGGGGAAGAAAACAGTGGCCAAAGACCCTGTGAAACCTCGACGCCCAACTGGCGGTCCCAAGATACAGGAACCATCGGCACGGGCCCCGATGCCTTCGGCCACCTCTCCTCTTGAGCCCGTGGCACAGCCGAGCCCTGACCTGAGGGACTAGGGTAGTCAGGAGGTGTCCAGGGTTCTGACTGGTGGCGCCCCGAGTGGTCTCTCTGGGAGTAGTTCTGCCACCCGGAAGAAGCCACCGATAGGATGAAGAAGTCCGACAGGTTTGTTACCATGTCGACTCTTTAACTGGCGCGTTTCGCCAGCTTTTTTTCTGATAGTTCTTCTTGTAGGAATCCTTCATTCGATGTTCCTGTCGAGACGTCGTCCGGGGTTCCTGCAGAAGCCGAGCCCGAGGACGTTTATGCTTTGGTTGAGGAGGCCTCGCCCGTGGACACTGGAGCTCCTCCTGAGCCACAGCCCGCCTTCACCGACACCTCACGCTTCGGCATCGGGGCCTACTGCTCAGGAGCCCGTCTCCTACCCGTCCCCCGAGGTAGAAAAGATCCCCCGAACTTTCCCGACCCCCACCCACCCCTGGCTCGTAATGCAAACCGCGTGGATCGATGAGTAGGACGGCTTGAAGCTCCTGGACGACTCGGAGGAGGAGAAAGAGAGAAATGACTTTTACAGTCATGCCACGACCTACGCACGCCTGGCCTGGGTAACCACTTATTTACACCCGCCCTTTTTCTTGCTTATGCGAGTCAGCATGTAGTCACCTGTTCCCGTGTTGATCGCAGAAAATAGGGGAGCGCTCTGAAAAGAAAGCCGAGTACCTCCGGAAGATGCTCCCGGAGGTTCGAACACGCCAGGAATACCTGGCCGAATTGAAGCAGATCAAGGTTGGGCATGCAGCCGAGCTGCGGGCTCTCCGGTCAGAGTTGCAGGCGCTGCCGGAGGAGAAGCTGGACGTTATCGGCTCCCTCCGAGGTGAATATCTCTTAACCTCTCCGTACTTCTCGTTCAGTCGACTGTTTTTTTTATTTCCTTATATCCGTGTCAGCTCGAGATTCCAATATCACGAAGCTTCAGGGGCGGCTCGAAGTCTCGGGAAAGGAATTGGAAGGTACTTTCAGCCGCTCAACCCTCTCTTATCTTCGTCGTCCTCTGCATGGTCCCTGAAAATCTGCACTACTTGTAGATTATAAGTTCAAGACACGGGCGTAGTACGCTGTTTTCAACGACAGGGTTGACGTCCTCGAGACGTCTTGCTCAAAGCTCTGTGAAGCCTCGGGGCCCTTGCTGAGCTCGCTTCATCCCGAAGGCGAGAGGCCGCTCAGCAGGGACCAGGTTATCAATCGGTTGGAGGAAGCCCCCAAGGAGCTCAAGAGACTTTTGAAGGAAGCGGCGACCAATGGTGCTAGCCAGGCTCTGGCGATCACAAGGTCGCTTTACCCTCGAGTGGATCTTCAAGCTATCAAGGAGGGCTATGCATGCAACGTAGATGAGGACCAAGTGGCCGAACTTTGGGAGGAAGTCAAGGATGCTTCTTCTGCCGTAGCGGAGACTTTGGACCTATGAAAAATATATAAAGGCATTTCTTTGATGTTATGCTATTTTTCTTTTTCTTTTTTTTATCCGAGTGGCTTTGATATCGCATCCGACTGGTCCAGCCCCCAGGCTCTACATAGCTACATAGCTCTTGCTTCGGCGCATTATTCGTTCGGCTTGTACGCAGTCTTCGAGTAATTCGTCCTTCGTGTAATGACTAGAACTTCGGCTTCAATGTTTCTCTCTGCCGGGGCGTCCAGCTTTGACCGAGTGCTAATCGTGGGCTTATGAATTTCTTCAACGAATACTCCCACGGCACCGTGGTCGAGGATCCCATTTTAGCCCGGCTAAATGCGCGCCGTTGTCCCGACGGAGCACATGAGCGAGTTCCAGGCCGTCGAAGTTGCCCTCTAGCTTGCGTACCTCCTGGCAGTAGGCAGCCATGTTGTTTTCGATGCAGGACCATTCTTTTTGCACTTGATTGACCACGAGCATTAGATCTCCGTGGACCGCCAAACGTCGGTTTCCGAGCGATATGGCGATACGGAGCCCATGAATGAGTGCCTCGTACTCAGCGGCATTGTTTGATGCGGGAAAAAGTATCTGCAGAATGTACCTCAATCTTTCTCCACTTGGTGATATAAGCACAATACCAGCCCCCGCACCGCTGAGCATGAGGGAACCGTCGAAGTACATCGTCCAATACTCGAGATCCTTGATAATCGCCGGATTTTGATGTTCCGTCCACTCGGCAGTGAAGTCGGCGAGTGCTTGAGACTTGATGGCCGTGCGAGGCTTGAAAAGGATATCAAAAACTCCAAGCTCGACTGCCCATTTTGCAATTCTTCCAGTGGCCTCTTGGTTGTGAAGTATATCTCCTATTGGGAAGGAGGTGACCACCGAAATAGTATATTCTTGGAAGTAGTGCTTGAGCTTGCGAGATGTAAGAAGTACGGCATATAATAGTTTCTGTACTTGCGGATACCGCACCTTAGACTCACTCAGGACCTCACTGATGAAGTAGACCGGGTGTTGGATCTTTTGCACGTGGCCTGGCTCCTCCCTTTCTACAATGACCGCAGCACTGACTACGTGAGTCATTACCATGATGTAAAGTAGCAGAGGTTCTTCTAGCATCGGCGAAACCAAGACTGAGGGCGTTGTTAAGAAGGCCTTTAGATCTTCAAACGCTTGCTGTGCCTCTGGCGTCCATTGGAAATTGTCTTGCTTCTTGAGGAGTTTAAAGAATGGCATACCTCGCATACCCAGTCGGGAAATAAACCTGCTGAGCGCGGCCATACATCCTGTAAGCTTCTAGACGTCCTTCTGGCAAGTCGGCGCTTCCATATTTGATATGGCCCTGATCTTCTCTGGGTTAGCCTCAATGCCTCGCTGTGATACGATAAACCTGAGCAGTTTTCCCGAAGATACACCGAAAACACACTTCTCAGGATTAAGCTTCATGCTAAAAGCCCTTAGACTCTCGAACATCTCGATCAGGTCGGCGATGAGGTTCTTCTTTTCCCATGTCTTCACCACGACATCGTCTACGTATGCCTCCACATTGCGTCCGAGCTGGGCGTGAAAACACCGCTGTATTGCGCGCTGATACGTAGCACCAGCATTTTTCAACCCGAACGCCATTGTGGTATAGCAAAAGGCTCCAAAAGGCATGATGAATGAAGTCTTGATATGGTCTTCCGCCTTTAGGCGAATCTGATGGTACCCTGAGTAAGCATCGAGAAAACTCAGAATTTCACACCCGACGGTCGAGTCAACCACCTAATCAATTCGAGGTAGCCCAAAGGGATCCTTCGGACATGCCTTGTTGAGATCGGTATAATCAACGCACATGCGCCAAGTTTTATTTTTCTTTTGAACTAGTACAGAGTTTGCCAACCAATCTGGATGATACACTTACTTTTATGAAGCCTGCAGCTAAAAGCTTGGTGATCTCCTGCTTGATGGCGTTCCGACGATCTGGAGCGAATCGCCGAAGCCTTTGCTTGATTGGCTTTGCCTTTTCGTCGACTTGCAGAGAATGCTCGATCACCTCCCTAGGGACACCTGGCATGTCGGATGGTTTCCAGGCAAAGATGTCCTTGTGAGCCCGGAGAAAGGTGATGAGCGTGCCTTCCTATTTATCCTTGAGCCCTAACCCGATCAGAGTCGTTTTGGACGAATCGGATGGGTCAAGAATTATCCTCTTGGTTCCTTCGCCTGGCTTCATCCCTGTCGTGGCCTGCTTCTTGGACAGGACGTCGCCTTCTTCCTGCAATGTGGCAGCCTCCGCTTGGATTTTCTTCCCTTCGGTGGTCGCCTCCTACAGCTCGACAAGTTCATAACTTTCTCGGTCGCATTCCAGAGATCGCTTGACGTTGCTGCGAACCGTGATGATGCTTCTGGGTCCTGACATCTTCATTATCGAGTAGGTGTAGTGTGGGATGGCCATGAATCTAGCCAGACTGGGCCTTCCTAAGATAGTGTGGTACGCTGTCTCGAAATCGGCCACCTCGAAGCTTATGTACTCGGTCCGGTAGTTGTCCTTGGTACCGAAAGTGACGAGCAAAGAAATCTGCCCGAGTGGAAACGAAGAAGTCCCCGGGATCGCTCCGTGGAACGGCTGAGTGCTCGGCCTTAGCTCGGAGCGGGGGATGTTCATATCATCGAGGGTTTTGGCGAACAGGACATTGAGTCCACTCCCGCCGTCGATCAGGACCTTCCTTAACTTTTCGCTGCGGATAACAGGGTCAAGCACTAGTGAGAACTTACCCGGATGTAGAACCCAGTTGGCGTGATCCGAGCGATCAAAGGTGATCGGTACCTCGGACCACTTTAAATATTTGGGGGCTGCTGGTTCCACCGCATTAATCTCCCGAGCAGTAAACTTTTGCTTCCGCTTGGACTGGTATCCGGTGGAGCCCCCGTAAATGTAGTTCAGCTCGGGCTCTGGCTCCTGAAAATCGTCTTCACTAGGAGGGTCCTTCTTCTTGGCAGCTTCATCCTTCGCTGGAGCCGGTTGCCTGTGGTTTTCACGCGCAAAACGCTTCAGAGTGAAGGAGTCCTTGGCCGCGTGCTTCCCCTTTGGGTGGAAAGGGCAGATCGCCTCCATGATGGAATTATAGTCGGGTGCCTCCCTCCGTGGGGCTCGGGGCCGATCGCGTTCGGCTACTGCGACTAGCTCCTCGCCTTTCCGCTTCTTATCTTTGTGCTTGGAGGACTCGGGCTTGTCGCCTTTGTTCTTCTGCTGCAGGCGATCCTCTTGGCGCTCGGCCAGGGCATCCGAGGCCGTGGCGTAGCGATTGGCCAGCGCAAACATCTCCTTCACGGTGATAGGGGGTTTCCTGGACATTTTCTTGATTAGGTCAGGATCACTTACCCCTTTCTGGAAGGCCGCCACCACCACCGCTTCAGATACGTCCCTGACGGTGTTCTTCTGCATGAAACACCGAATGAAATCTCTCAGCGTATCATCCTTCTTCTGGTGCAGCTGGTACAGGTCCCACGGGGTGCCAGGCCTCTCTTAGGTTCCCTAGAAGTTAGCGATGAATTGATCGCAAAGATCACTCCAGGAGTCCACCGAGTTCGCAGAAAGTCCCGTGAGCCATGCTTGAGTCGAGGGGGTGAGATTGACTAGCAGATAGTTTGCCATCACGATCGATTGCCCCGGCGCTTAACCGCGAGCGTGACCTGCGCCTAAGCTTCCGGATCTCGCTCCCCGTCGAACTTTACGATGCCTTTGGGATTGAATCCTTCGGGCCATACCACTCGGCGTAGCCGAGTAGTGAATGCTCGGATCCCATCAATAGATCTCTCATCATGATGAGGGGGAGATCGGCGTGGCGAGCCTCTGGCTCGGCGATTGTCTTCGATGTGCCAGGGCGGAGTTCGGCGCGGCGAGTTCATGGCCCGACGGTTGTTGTCGTTCCGACCCCGGCGATGATAATCTTTATGATCGTCACGATCGTCGTACCTTGGATCGCTTCGTCGATCGTGGCCGGTGCCGAAACGCTCGTAGTCGTCATGGTGCCCGTGTCGCTCTTCTTTGTCCCGCTCCTGCCGTCTGGCGGTGATGTCTTGGCGAAGGTCGCGGTTGAGAATTCGGCGAGCGTCTCCAACTGGTGGTGTATGGCGCCGACTGCAGGTATTTCGACTGGTTGCAGTCCAACTGCTGGCGACATGAGTGGACGCGTGGGAGCGCGAGTGTGCTTCACCTACCAGCTTTTCCTGATTCTGCTGGATTGCTGCCGCCGTCACCATAGTCTTGATTTGGGCTACGATCTGGGCCGCCGGGCTGTCCGATGCAATCATCGGGTCCAGCGTGTCGAAAAGCGTCTTGGAAGCGATGACGTTCTGCATCGGCGTGCGGAAGACGGATTGATCTCCCAACCTGGACTGCAGGATTTCCTCGCGAACATTGCGGCCGCATGATCGAAGAGATCGCACATGCACCTCCTTACCCTTACGAAGGCGATCTTCCTCCGCAGCCTCTTGGTCTTCTTGATGGAGATCGGTCCTCTGCTCCTCAATTGCGAAGACGCCACGAAAATCGCAGCATTTCCTCATAATGCCGACTGGTTTTCTGGGTGAGTCAGAACGGCTTACCTGAGATGGGTTGGCCTGATCTTCGCCAGATTGGATCTGGCTTTGGACCAGGCAGACAAGCTCTCCGCGCATATCTGCGATGAAGTCCAGGCTTCCGAAATGGAAGGCTTGGCCGAAGACGAAGGTGGCGATGAATCCGCCAATTGCTGCCATCGAGTCTGTAGGAAAAGATTATAGCGCTCCCTACCTGGCGCGACAACTGTCAACTTTGTAGTCGGTAATAAATTTATGGGGCAGGCGCTAGATCTCAAACTCGAAGGTCACACAAGACAAGGGATTAGACAGGTTCAGGCCCTTGACGATGGAGGTAATGCCCTAATCCTGTGTGCTGAGATTATATGGATCTCTTGGATCAAAGGTTGCTCAAAGCGTAACGTGCTCTGGGCGATATGGTGTGTGAGCTCTAGGGCTTGATTGTCTATGCTTGGATGATCGGATGTCTATGGTGTTACCTGCCCTCTCCCTTATATGCTGGGGGTGGGGCGGTTTACAGAGTCCTGATCGGTTAGGAGATTCCGATCGGTTGCTATATTCTAGCTGGTTACAGGATAGGGTTTACATCTTTATCTATCCTAATAACGACTCGGATTACAACTGTATCTTTTATATCTAAATACATATCGGACTGTCTATTGGACATGTCCCTTCCGTACGGCAGTAGTCCTTGGCGTAGGGCTCGTCCTTTGGGCCTTCTGCTTGGACCTGTCCCCTCCTTGGGCAATACTGGGCCGGTCTTGAAGATACCTGGTTCCATATATTCCACAGATGCCAACAAAAACTTAGTCCCAATAATAAAGCCAAAACAACAAGCATAGAAAAAAATCATGATTTCAAAATTCAACATTTGCTTGGCAATGGAAGGATGGGTTTTGAGATTATTGATTCATGTTATTCTAACAAAGGACTAAGGCAAAATATTAAGTGACATAGATGCCATGCTTAATATGAAATGGTGCACAAAACAGCAAAGCAAAAGCGCAAGCAATGTAGACTTTACTTCTCGAAAGTACCATGGACCATGATCACAATCTTTTTGTTATATGCTTCCAGTACTGAAGACAATCCACATGATTGACCATTATGCACAAGATATTGTGCCAATCTTTTTTCTTGAAACACTGTTGTAAATCTCATATTAGAAAACACATAACTGAGTACTTCATCCACTAACCTATGCAAGGAGATCAGGACAAAATGCAGCCACTTGTTGATTCCTCCTATTGGCCTGGTAACGCGCTACATGGACAAACAGATTTCACAAAAATTTCAATTAATAAACATTAACTCAAGATTGTGTAAGAACATAAGAAATGCTTTACGAAGAGGTAAGTGGCATAGTGATGAGATGCTACAAATCAAAGCTGCCCTCCCTTTGAAACTTTTCCCAATGGGATCATGGATAAATAGGACTTCTACCCAAACAAAAATGTTGAGAAAGTTAGAAAAGAAATCTAGGACAAGAATAGCACTAAGAACTTCCATTCTGTTAAGTTCCATCTTTTTGTTGACTTCCTTATTTATTTTGAAACAAAGCTAATACCGACAAGCACATGCCTGCATACACAAGCAACAACAAACTAGAAAGAAATGACAATCTAATTATAGCATTTCAGGGTAGAGCCATTCCCGAATTCCATCAATGCATTACAACCCAAAATTCAACCCTGAGTCCATGGACACCACATGATAGGCAAAGTATTAAGACACTACTTGTTGCAATCCATGAATGCAAACAACAAAGGATAGGCCAACAACTAACTGATACCACATCCAACAATCATAAGTGATGGCTGGTTTGTGGTTTGGTCCATGAATAACATAGGATCAAAACAAAATCTACACCAAATTAGCCCAATGTCACATCACAAATATAAAATAACATGACCAAATTACTCGCTAAATTGCGTACATAGAGCTACTGCAAGAAACTTAACCATTAAATCACATCCGCAATGCCACCCTGAGCTGACGACAAAGGCTTATGTAGAGTGTGGGGTGGTCGACGAGGACAAGGCACTAGCTCTCGGTGCCGGCGCAACCGTTGCCGATGAAGAGAGAATGTTTGGCAGCTACTTGTGACAGCATATACAGTGGTGAGAGCATAGAGGGTAGCGGGAGGGGCGGCGGAGGGAGCAGGGGGCGACGGGAGGGGCAGAGGGCGACAGGAGGGGCAGAGGGAGTGGAGGGCGATGGGATAGGCGGAGGGCGGCTGTGGCTTGCATGAGGGCTGCACGAGGGGCGACAGAGGGAGCCGGGGGGCCGAGGGAGCGAAGGGTGGCGAGAGGGGGGAGGGCGGCCGAAGGGCTATGGTGGGAGGGCGGCGGTGGCATGTGATGGCGAACAGCCGAACGGGGGATGGGGGAAGACCGAAGGATAACTAGGTTTGTACTAGGCCAAAGTTCTGGGACCTGGAGCATATGATGATTTTTGATACCCGAATTATTTGATCCAGAAATATCCGAAAATCATCTTGGAATATCTAGAGTTGATGAATAGTTCTCTCCCAAATTCGAATATGAATACTTATTTTTGCAACGTTAGCCACAGCTTACAGTCCGAATCAAAATATCCGAAACCGATATCAAATTCGATAATTATTTGAAATAACTATACGAATCCGATTCGAACACATCCAGTCGTTCATCGATCGAAAAGCATCGAGGCGATTGCACCCTATGTCATTTGTGAAGTTGCACCTTCATTTGCTTTGCTTTGCTTGCCATTGTCATTTGTCGGTTGCCGTTGGCCGTGCTGTCTGTGTCACCAGGTGCGCCGTGTCTCATGCTTCCAGATGTGATGACTTGAGTCATCATAGTGCTGCCTTTTTCTCACCGTCGCAGACCATAGGTCCCCATGTTGCCATGCTGATGTGGTGCCGATGTGGAGTCGATGTGGCATGCAATGTAGTGCCACGTGGTGCCACATGTGTCGAGTCAGTAGCCACGTAGGCAAGTTTATATGTGTGTAGGCTCAGTCTACCATGGGCCATGTCTTTGACACGTGGGGTCCATGTTTCAGTGAAATGTGCTATGAACCAGACCCACCGTGGATGAGAGCCATGAGCCGTGGACTCGATCTATATGGACTAGTGGCCCACATGTCAGCCTCTGTGATTTTTATAAAATCCAAAAAATCAATTTTTAATTAAAAAAGGCGTGGCCCACTTGTTAGTCTCTTGGGCAGGAATATTCTGCGAATATTTTAGTTTCTTTCTCTTTTTTCTAGATTTATTTGTCTGGTGAATCTTTTGAGAGTCCGTTCTTCCTCATACGAACTCCGATTGAGCCTATTCAAATTTCTAAATTCATATGAATTCAATATCTACCTTTTAATGAATTTTATTTGACTTTTAGAGCTTGTTTTTTCTCTATTTTGTATTTATTTTGGTTTTCACCATTCATTTTGCTTTGACGTTAAAGTGCCGGGAGCATACAAAGGTAAAGAGTTGACTTAAATTCAAGGTCTATATCAAGATCAGGGGTTGTTCCAAGGTAAGTTGTGCTTTTTTGATCATGTTGAACCCAGTTTTACAAATTATTTTTTGTTTTAATCTGTTGCAATATATTTAAGTTAGGTTGTTTTCAAGTAATTTGGGAATTAGTTATTCAACCCATTTGACTTATACCTATCTTGTCATTTGCTATGCCATATTAATTTATCACCCTAGGATAGTTAATTATTAGTTGATTGCTAGTATATGCCAACAAGAGTTGGTTAGATCGTGCTTAGTATTCTTAGCCATGCCACAAATCATTGACATCTTTTGAAAAATGCAAATTCAAACTTGACTAAAGATATATGGAACCTATTTATGAAAAGGGTGTGTCATATGTTGTCACATAATGATGTTGAGTTGTTGATGGCATGTATTGCAAGATAATCAATTGGGGTGGTAAAAGATTTAGACTTAGGCAAGTGACAAAGAGGCTATGAGCTGGGGAGGGTCTGTGAGACATTGGATTGGGGTATGATGATATGTGAATGAAAGTGTTATGGTTGGTGTGAATGGATAATGGTTACTGTGAATAACTGAAAGTCTTGCCTTGGTCAATTAAGGACTTAACCTTGCAAACTATTGAACTGAGCAACCACATGTCTGTTATGGGTAAGACCTAGCTTAGTAAGTTACCGAGATTTGACATATGATATCTCAGAAGGATAACCAAGCTATGTACGTGGATGGAGAAGGTGTGTGTTGCAGTGGCTCCACATCTTGAACATTGATTGTTCCTAGTCCAACGATGAGTCCCTATTATTCCTCTACTCTATGTGAGGGAGGGATAGTGAGACTAGGCTTATCGGGAGTGTCTATGTTCGGATAGAGTTTCATAAATATTTTGTTATGATCTTCTTAGTCGCACGTCGATGGGTACGTGTTTTGGCCAATACTATAAGATTGATCATATCTCATGGGTAAAGTGTATAACCTGTGCAGAGTGTCAACCTATTCGAATAGCCATGTCCCTAGTTTTGGATAATGCTCAGGAATTCACACAAGGGTTAGATTTTATAAAATAAAGCTTGAGAAGGAAGGTTGTGTGCCAATTGAAGTGATGGATTGGTTTAGGTTGTGTTAGTTTATTTTGAGAAATACTTGAAAGCTTTATTATTATTTATATTTTTTTTACTGTCATTTCAATCTATTTGTTATATTCAATTGAAAATGCTGCTTTACTGCAAAATAGCCATATTAGCCATTCTTTGGAATAAGCCTTGCATGTAGTTATAATAGACTTGCATTCTGTGCACAACTTGTTGAGTACTTTATATACTCACTCTTGCCACAATAAATCCATCAATTGAAGAGGAGTCTACACCTGCTTTGAACGAGGAGTTCCATGAGAAGGCGAGTTAGTAGGAATCGAACCTTGTCAGATGCCTGTGGCATATTGATGGATTACTTACCGGCATTTCCCATTACACTACTATTTTCTTATATTTAAAGCTCTGTGAGGCCTAATAAATGTAAATAGACCATTCATTCAACTATCTTTTCTTTAATAAATATGGTCTTTTATTATGTTCCACTATGTATGATTGTGATATTACATCTATGTTGTCACTATGTGCATTTGTGTGATTTTGGACTAGTGTAATATACACAAAGGGTCCAAATTTGTATATTCAAGTCCCGAAAAAAGGAGCTAAAGAAGCACGGGCTAAAGAAGTGGACAAAAATATTGGGAAAAAACTAAATTTTATTCATTCTTGAATAGGTATAGAGTTACTGTCTCATTAAAAACTTTACACCCCAGTGTGGGGTACCCCTGGTAAGGAAAAGAGTACAATAACTACATACATATACATGGGCTAGTCAAGGTTGAGGTGGTCAAGGTCGGCTAACACCTCCGTGATCTTCAGGTCCTTGGTCTTTTGTTGTGTTATCTCATCTGCACACTCCTAGTCTTTGAGGCATATGATTGCCTCAACCATCTCAGGTGTGAGAGACGACCTCGTTAGCTCAAGTATCTCTCTATTGAACTGAAAGTGGTTTCCGACGATGCAGTCGACAATGGAACAACAACTACATCCTATGCAAATTGTGATAGCACATGATAAATACATTGGTGATTCTTCCACCACAAGAGCAAATTAAGTTTATTGCCATCCGCGATGTCAAGCTTAGTCTCCGCAAAAGGCGTGTCAGGATAGTGGTTGATCTCTACTCGTGGATTTCATTGCGACCTGTTCGGTGCTTCAGAAGACGAACTAGATGCCTTGCCTTTTAGCTTCTTCCACACGCTTGAAGTGCTCGAACTGCCTCGTGCTTGTTGTATTGTTGAGGCAGTTCTTCTTGCTTCGCTTCTACTGCCAACTTTAAGCTTCTGAAGCTTAGTTTTGAGGCTCGCGATCTCATCTTGAGCCTTGCCCTTGCCCTTGCCCTTGCTCTTTCCCGTTCCCCCAGCCTTAGCCTTTCTCTTTTTGAAAGCAGTTGTTTTATGAACCATCATCACATGATTGGGTTTTTTCTTAATGCTTTCCTCCGCAGCCTTGAGCATCCCATGTAGCTCGGTTAGGCTCTTCTCCATGCTATTCATATGAAAATTCATAATGAATGGCTCAAAGCTCTGAGGCAGAGACTGGAGAATAACATCTGTGGCCAAACCGAGGCTAAGGGGAAACTCAAGTTTTTCCAATCTCCCAATGTAACCAATCATCTTGATCACATGAGGATCGACGGACTGCCTTGACCCGACTTACAAGCAAATAAAAGCTTTGAGATACCATACCTCTCAGCTCTTGCTTGATTCCCAAACATGCCCTTCAAGCCCACAATCATATTGTAAGCATCCTGGTCCTCATATTGCTTTTGGAGCTCAGAGTCCATTGTGACTAGCATGAGACAGCTGACCTCTACAGAAGCATTAACATGCTTTTCATATTCAACCCTCAAATTGCGAGCATTTTGGCCGGTTCATCAGAATTGGATTCTCTAGAACATAGTCCTTCTTTTCATGCTTGAGAACAATTCTCGGGTTGCGATACCAATCAACAAAATTAGTTCCATTCAGTTTTCCCTTTCCAAAACCGATCTCAAAGCAAAACCAGGTGTAGCGAGGAGTAGGCGAAGGTGCCATTGAACTACAACAAAAAATATGCAAAGATTCTAAGCACTATGTTTATGTAAAACCTTTATTAAACTTTTAATTAAAGACACTCCTATTTTATGTCCTTTTATAGACACATAGTGAGTATTCAAGATCCATATTCATTAAACACTAGTGAGCTTTGGCATCATTGCTAGAAATTTAATGACATAGGTAAGCAACACCTTTGCTAATTACATCATATGTAACTCTTGTTTGTTGAGTATGAAAACAAGTAATGAATGCCTCCATCAACTTGACTCATGGCAGTCAACTGCCCCAAGGGCTCACATGAGGAGGAGCACTTCCGTGATTCGGGTGCCAATTAAGAAACCTGCCTCATGTGTGTTTTCCTAGACACCAATTGTCTTGTATAGGTTCCTTCATTACTGAAATCAAATCCCAACCACTTATGTCCTCAAGCCCAAAACCGTTTTGATAGCTCGTTTAAATCGCCATTGTTATGCGTGATGTGTCCAACACATCCCTATCATCTATTGAGATAGCCATTGATATACTACTTTGGCAGTCATATCAATAACGATCTAAATTCTTGATAGGTGCAACAATTGGATGGACAATTTGATTTAAGATTTTTAACTATAAGGATGAACAAAGATTACTATGAACATAGCATCACATGCAATGAGTATAAAGAAAATAGCAAGGATAAACACACATCCACGAGAAAATCAAAATAAGTCGTGAAATAGCATGGCCCTTAGCATTAAGATCTCCATCATCATGCTTGGTTGTTCACCTAGCCACCTTGCTTGATTTGTTCACCTAGCCATCGTCTTCATCATTATGGATGCAACTCCTTACAACTTTTGATAATAAATTTTACATGAGGGTTTGAAGCATCACAAGTCGACACGCAGGTCGTTATACAATTTAAATAGCCTTATGGCTTAACACGTACCTTGAGCCATGTGGAAATTACATGCATCACATACACATAGGCCATACTATTTCACATAATTCCTGCAAAAGCAGTTAAACAAAAGCAACCCTACGACTCGGGGTCCGAGGCGGCGCCACTCGCGCATGTCTTCTCGCCATGGAAAACACCCTCAAAATTTCCACGGATCACCAGATTGACCCAATCCGATCAAATATAATTGGCTTGGTCCCATATGGATACGTTTGAAACCACGATGGCGGTAACCCGACCGGTAAGGCAACGTCGTACCATGAACGGACTCACCCAAATCAATATTGAATCATTTGCGCTTACCATGGATCAACCAGATTGACCCAATCCAATTCGATCGATTGGCTTGGTCCCATATGGATACGTTTGAAACCACGATGGCGGTAACCCGACCGGTAAGGGTAACGTCGTACCATGAACGGACTCACCCAAATCAAGATTGAGTCGGTTTGCACTTTCCTCAAACCCTAAATCGATCGATCTCATCGATGGTGCCGTCACCAATTCATCACATGAACTGGTGAACATGTAATAGATCCAATCTACTAACCTCACATCATATGTGCAACATCCGAGATCACAAAACTATACGAGATGGCTCGATACCATTGAAGGGAAGCGCGGTATGCTACGCTAGCACAAAAAAAAAAAACTACGCGCAACCGTAAAGCTACTCGCAAGAAGGGATCATAGATAAGATTACCACTAGACGCGCGATTGCGGAATCCTTCGCGTCGATGTAGTGGTTCGTCCTCGCCGCGATCGTTGTGTCGATGTAGTGGATCGTCCTCGCCGCCGTGGATCGTCCTCCCACGCCGCGATCGCAGCAGCGTCACCGCGATGAGTCCACACGTCCGAGAGATGGAACGCCGTGCGTCGTGTGCAAGCACCTAGTCGCTCGGCGAGGCGGCGAGAGGAGGAGGCTAGGGTTTCAAGTGAATCAAACCTAAAGCGTGGAAAGCACACACTGCGCCTCCTCCTCCCCTCCTTATATAGCCACGAGATGAAACCCTAAACCAGGGCCCACCAAACATGCTAAGCCCACGAGGTTCATTAATTACGGATCAATCCAAATTAATGCGTCCCACCCATTAAGTGTGTGACCTGCGAGGTTCACATACGTTTGGACATGGATTGGAAAACTCCTTTTCAATCCAATAGTTGGTAGCGGCTTCTTGCAAAGTATGCCAACTCCCAAACATCTTGTGATCAAATCGAGCAGAACCTATCAAAAGAACTCATGTAATAATCCCTTTGCCAAGTATATGAAGATTGATCTCAAGGCGAGAAGCATGTCATCCTTTGATGATTCAATCCATCTCTCGTATCCGTGATATATTAATAAGTTGTGATTGACTCCTCAATCACGGCATGGCCATGCACTTTCTTAATCATATCACACGAGTGGCCTTGTCATATATCTCCGTTTCATTGGAGTGGCAAATTCCATCTTGATTGCTCACTTCCCTCGCACGTTTCATAGTAAACATGAAAGCTACCTTTATAACTATCCGGTTAGGAAGTAGTGTTTGATAGCCCCAAGGAAAACTATTACACATGTAGGGAATATGACAATCTCGTGTCTAAGGATCATACATCTTCTAGGTATGAGATACATCGATGACACATAAGAATGAAACATTCTCGCAGTTGTCCCATAGCGGGTCTATCTAACCCATGTTCTTCAACATGGTCCACAATGTAGAGATGATATCTCCATATCCCATGATCTATGAAGCATGATCATCGATCACTACATGTCTTGATCTATTCATCGTAGTCCTATACGATGATATCCGATCGTAGATATTTATCGAATTACATCATTAAGTAAAGAGCTTCATAATCAAGTCACATACTTGTTGATCAATACAATGATATACATTCATTGGACCAATAATCATATTATTATTCATAAACATAGTCATGTTACAATCATCTAAATGATTGCCTCAAGGGCATAACACTAACAATCTCCCACTTGCACTTGAGTCAATCAATTAAGTATCTAATACCAATAGACCTTGTGTGCGCCTCATGCTTAGGTCGTGGCGTTGGCTTTGTCAACGGATCGGCCACATTGGCTTCCGTATGTACTTTGCATATTCTGACGTCACCTCTATCCACAATCTCGCGAATAAGGTGAAAGCGATGGAGTATGTGTTTAGACTTTTGATGTGATCTAGGCTCTTTTGCTTGTGCAATGGCACCACTATTATCACAATAGATGTCCATTGGACTAGAGACACTAGCGACCACACCAAGCTCGTGATAAACTTCTTAATCCACACAGACCTCCTTTGCGGCCTCCGGCCGCAATGTACTCTGCTTCTGTCGAGAGTCGGCCACCGTGTTTTGCTTGGAACTCTTCCAGCTTACTGCTCCTCCATTAAGTGTAAACACAAACCCGGATTGCGATCGAAAATCATCTTTGTCAGTTTGGAAGCTTGCATCGGTGTAACCCTTTGCAACCAGATCTTCCTCACCTCCAAAAACAAGGAACATACCCTTAGTTCTTCTCAAGTACTTCAGGATATTTTTTACGGCTATCCAATGACCATCACCAGGATCCGCTTGGTATCTGCTCGTGACACTTAGAGCATATGAGACATCTGGGCGTGTACAGATCATGGCATACATAATAGACCCAATAGCTGAAGCATATGGAATCTTGCTCATCCTGTCTCGCTCATCAGATGTCGAAGGACACTGATTCTTGCAGAGACTGATGCCATGTGACATTGGCATGAAACCTCTCTTGGATTCATGCATATTGAACCTTTTCAATATCTTGTCAATGTACGTTTCCTGACTTAATCCAATTAACCTTTTTGATCTATCTCTATAGATTTTTATGCCCAAGATATAGCATGCTTCTCCCAAGTCCTTCATTGAGAAACTCCTTTTCAATGAAGTCTTAACATCTTCAAGCATAGGAATGTCATTCCCGATTAATAATATGTCATCCACATACAAAATCAGAAATACAAGTGCGCTCCCACTAGCCTTCTTGTAAACACAAGGCTCTTCTTCATTTTTGATAAAGTCAAAACCTTTTACTACTTCATCAAAACGAATGTTCCAACTCCTAGATGCTTGCTTTAACCCATAAATGGATCTTTGAAGCTTGCATACCCTTTTAGCATATTTAGGATCAACAAAGCCTTGAGGTTGTATCATGTATACATCCTCGTAAAGATTCCCATTAAGGAAGGCTGTTTTGACATCCATCGCCATATTTCATAATCAAAATATGCAGCAATAGCTAAAATGATCCGGACAGACTTGAGCATGGCTACGGTGAGAAAGTTTCATCATAGTCAACTCCTTGAACTTGTTTGAAACCCTTTGCCACCAACCGTGCCTTATAGATCTGAACATTTCCATCTACGTCTATCTTTTCTTGAAAATCCATTTGCACTCAATGGTTTTACACCATCAGTGAATCGACCAAGTTCCAAACTTGATTGTCATGCATGGATTGAATTTCGGATCTCATGGCTTCAAGCCATTTTTCGGAGTTTGGGTCCATCATTGCTTCTTCATAAGTCGTGGGCTCATCATTGTCCAACAATAATATGTCATTCCCATATCTAATAGGTACATGACGTGGCCTCCCGACCTACATGGGGTGGAGTCTCTTCCACAAAGTTGTACAACACTTTGTACATCTTGTGAAGGTTCAGAGGTAGCTTGAACATATTCATGTGATTCTCGAACTTCATCAAGATACACTTCACTCCTCTGATTTCTTTTGAAAGAAACTCTTTCTCCAAAAGACACCATTTGAGCAACAAAAACTTTGTTCTCGTTTCTTTGTAAAAGTAATATCCTTTTGTTTCTTTAGGATACCCACAAAAAGCATTTTTTGATTTAGGTGCGAGTTTATCGATTGTAAACGTTTTACATAAGCCTCACATCCCCATATCTTGAGAAATGACAACATGGGTCTTCTCGGTCCATATCTCATATGGCGTCTTCTCAACGGATTTTGATGGGACCCTATTCAAAGTGAACGCAATTGTCTCTAGAGCGAAACCCCAAAGGATAATGGCGGATCTGTTTGGCTGATCATTGACCGAACCATATCTAATAAAGTCCGGTTACGTCGTTCGGACACACCATTCCATTGAGGCGTTCCTGGCGGAGTAAGTTGCGGAACGATTCCACATTGCTTTAAATGATCCCCAAACTCTTGGCTCAAGTATTCGCCACCACGATCGGATCGTAAGTGTTTTATTGTTTTGCCAAGTTGATTTTGTACTTCGTTCTGAAACTCTTTGAACCTTTCAAAAGTTTCAGATTTATGCCTCATTAAATAGATATATCCATATCTCAAGTCATCGGTAAAAGTTACAAATCATGAAACCCACCCCTAGCAATGAGCTCATTGGTCCACATACATCCAGTATGTACTAGGGCCAATAATTCACTTGCTCTCTCACTAAAACCTGTGAAAGGGGCTTTGTCATCTTGCCAAGTAAACAAGATTCACATGTTTCAAATGATTCAAAATCAAATGAGGTTAGAAGTCCATCACCATGGAGCTTCTTCATGCGCTTCTCATTTATATGACCTAGCGACAATGCCACAAAAGGTAGGGTTCAAATCATTAGGCGGTGCCTTTTTACATTAATATTATAGACAGTTTTTCTTGAGTTCAAGGACGTACAACCCATCCACCATGGGGCAACGACCATAATACATATCATTCAAAAATATTGAACAAACAAAGTTCTTTATTCGAAATCATAACCTTCATGTTCCAAACAACAAGATGAAATAATGTTTCTACTCAAAGATGGAACAAAATAACAATTATTGAGTTCTAAAACTAATCTCGAAGGCAAATGCAATGGGTATGTGCCAGCGGCAAGACCAACAACTCTTGCTTTATTCCCCACGCGAAGATCCACTTCTCCTTTTGCCAAGTCTCTACTCTTTATCACCGCAACGAATTGCAAATGTGAGCAACCGAACCGGTATCATATACCCATGAGCTGAGTGAAGAAGTAGCAAGATTAATTTCTATAACATTAATACCAAGTGGAAACCACATCTCCATTCTTCTTATCCGCTGTACTTTTCGCAGATTCCGTTTCCAATGCCCCGATTTCTTGCAATAGAAGCATTGGGTATCGGTTGAGGGCCAACTTTAAGCTTCAAGCTTAGTTTTGAGGCTCGCGATCTCATCTTGAGCCTTGCCCTTGCCCTTGCCCTTGCTCTTTCCCGTGCCCCAGCCTTAGCCTTTCTCTTTTTGAAAGCGGTTGTTTTCGAACCATCATCACATGATTGGGTTTTTCTTAATGCTTTCTCCATGCCTTGAGCATCCCATGTAGCTCGGTTAGGCTCTTCTCCATGCTATTCATATGAAAATTCATAATGAATGGCTCAAAGCTCGAGGCGTAGACGGAGAATAACATCTGTGGCCAAACCGAGGCTAAGGGAAACTCAAGTTTTCCAATCTCCCAATGTAACCAATCATCTTGATCACATGAGGATCGACCGGACTGCCTTGACCACTTACAAGCAAATAAAAGCTTTGAGATACCATACCTCTCAGCTCTTGCTTGATTCCCAAACATGCCCTTCAAGCCCACAATCATATTGTAAGCATCCTGGTCCTCATATTGCTTTTGGAGCTCGAGTCCATTGTGACTAGCATGAGACAGTGACCTCTCTGAAGCATTAACATGCTTTTCATATTCAACCCTCAAATTGCGAGCAGCATTTTCTACGGTTCATCAGAATTGGATTCTCTAGAACATAGTCCTTCTTTTCATGCTTGAGAACAATTCTCGGGTTGCGATACCAATCAACAAAATTAGTTCCATTCAGTTTTTCCTTTCCAAAACCGATCTCAAAGCAAAACCAGTGTAGCAGGAGTAGGAGAAGGTGCCATTGAACTACAACAAAAATATGCAAAGATTCTAAGCACTATGTTTATGTAAAACTTTTATTAAACTTTTAATTAAAGACACTCCTATTTTATGTCCTTTTATAGACACATAGTGAGTATTCAAGATCCATATTCATTAAACACTAGTGAGCTTTGGCATCACTGCTAGAAATTTAATGACATAGGTAAGCAACACCTTTGCTAATTACATCATATGTAACTCTTGTTTGTTGAGTATGAAAACAAGTAATGAATGCCTCCATCAACTTGACTCATGGCCAGTCAACCGCCCCAAGGGCTCACATGAGGGAGGAGCACTTCCGTATTCGGTGCCAATTAAGAAACCTGCCTCATGTGTGTTTTCCTAGACACCAATTGTCTTGTATAGGTTCCTTCATTACTGAAATCAAATCCCAACCACTTATGTCCTCAAGCCCAAAACCGTTTTGATAGCTCGTTTAAATCGCCATTGTTATGCGTGATGTGTCCAACACATCCCTATCATCTATTGAGATAGCCATTGATATACTACTTTGGCAGTCATATCAATAACGATCTAAATTCTTGATAGGTGCAACAATTGGATGGACAATTTGATTTAAGATTTTTAACTATAAGGATGAACAAAGATTACTATGAACATAGCATCACATGCAATGAGTATAAAGAAAATAGCAAGGATAAAACACACATCCACGTAAAATCAAAATAAGTTGTGAAATAGCATGGCCCTTAGCATTAAGATCTCCATCATCATGCTTGGTTGTTCACCTAGCCACCTTGCTTGATTTGTTCACCTAGCCATCGTCTTCATCATTATGGATGCAACTCCTTACAACTTTTGATAATGAATTTTACATGAGGGTTTGAAGCATCACAAGTCGACACGCAGGTCGTTATACAATTTAAATAGCCTTATGGCTTAACACGGCACGCAGGCCATGTGGAAATTACATGCATCACATACACATAGGCCATACTATTTCACATAATTCCCTGCAAAAACGAGTTAAACAAAAGCAACCCTACGACTCCGGGGTCCAGAGGCGGCGCCCAAGCAGGGTCCATAAGGCGCGCCCAGCAGCATGTCTTTCGCCATGGAAAACACCCTCAAAATTTCCACGGATCAACCAGATTGACCCAATCCGATCAAATATAATTGGCTTGGTCCCATATGGATACGTTTGAAACCCCGATGGCGGTAACCCGACCGGTAAGGGCAACGTCGTACCATGAACGGACTCACCCAAATCAATATTGAATCTGTTTGCGCTTACCATGGATCAACCAGATTGACCCAATCCAACTCGATCTGATTGGCTTGGTCCCATATGGATACGTTTCAGAAACCCTGATGGCGGTAACCCGACCGTAAGGGTAACGTCGCACCATGAACGGACTCACCCAAATCAAGATTGAGTCGGTTTGCACTTTCCTCAAACCCTAAATCGATCGATCTCATCGATGGTGCCGTCACCAATTCATCACATGAACCGGTGAACATGTAATAGATCCAATCTACTAACCTCACACATCATATGTGCAACATCCAGATCACAAAACTATACGAGATGGCTCTGATACCACTGAAGGGAAACGCGGTATGCTACGCTAGCACAAAAAAAAAACTACCGCGCAACCAGAAAGCTACTCGCAAGAAGGGGATCATAGATAAGATTACCACTAGACGCGCAGTTGCGGAATCCTTCGCGCGTCGATGTAGTGGTTCGTCCTCGCCGCAGTCGTTGCGTCGATGTAGTGGATCGTCCTCGCCGCCGTGGATCGTCCTCCCACGCCGCGATCGCAGCAGCATCACCGCAGATAGTCCACACGCCCAGAGATGGAACGCTGCGTGCGTCGTGTGCAAGCACCTAGTCGCTCGGCGAGGCGCGAGAGGAGGAGGCTAGGGTTTCAAGTGAATCAAACCTAAACCGTGGAAAGCACACACTGCGCCCTCCCTCCTCCCCTCCTTATATAGCCACGAGATGAAACCCTAAACCAGGGCCCACCAGCATGCTAAGCCCACGAGGTTCATTAATTACGGATCCAATCCAAATTAATGCGTCCCAGCCCATTAAGTGTGTGACCCTGCAGGTTCACATACGTTTGGACATGGATTCGGAAAACTCCTTTTCAATCCAATAGTTGGTAGCGGCTTCTTGCAAAGTATGCCAACTCCCAAACATACTGTGATCAAATCGAACAGAACCTATCAAAAGAACTCATGTAATAATCCCTTTGCCAAGTATATGAAGATTGATCTCAAGGCGAGAAGCATGTCATCCTTTGATGATTCAATCCATCTCTCGTATCCGTGATATATTAATAAGTTGTGATTGACTCCTCAATCACGGCATGGCCATGCACTTTCTTAATCATATCACACGAGTGGCCTTGTCATATATCTCCGTTTCATTGGAGTGGCAAATTCCATCTTGATCGCTCACTTCCTCTCGCACGTTTCATAGTAAACATGAAAGCTACCTTTATAACTATCCGGTTAGGAAGTAGTGTTTGATAGCCCCAAGGAAAACTATTACACATGTAGGGAATATGACAATCTCGGTCTAAGGATCATACATCTTCTAGGTATGAGATACACGATGACACATAAGAATGAAACATTCTCGCAGTTGTCCCATAGCGGGTCTATCTAACCCATGTTCTTCAACATGGTCCACAATGTAGAGATGATATCTCCATATCCCATGATCTATGAAGCATGATCATCGATCACTACATGTGCTGATCTATTCATCGTAGTCCTATACGATGATATCCGATCAGAGATATTTATCGAATTACATCATTAAGTAAAGAGCTTCATAATCAAGTCACATACTTGTTGATCAATACAATGATATACATTCATTGGACCAATAATCATATTATTATTCATAAACATAGTCATGTTACAATCATCTAAATGATTGCCTCAAGGGCATAACACTAACAATATCTTCTTCAAGCACATGCTACCTCACTCTTGTCCTCAATTTCAATGATCCTATCCATATGTTGCCACCACCATGCCTGTTAACTGGTGGAGCCTTCTGCCATTGCTTGCATCGATGTAACGTATCAGGGTTCGGTTTGGAGCTCGACCCCTTAGGAAGGTAAGAGGCATCCTCGATGACCTCTGTACCATCCATATGACGGTCATGCATGCCATAGTCTCCCATGCACAGGGAGAGTTGGCGAGCATCAATCTCTTGATCCTGGGAAGGAGGGCTTGGTATACATTTTGATTTTTGAGAGAATACTAATAGAGCAAAGGGAGAAGAGGAGGTTTGATCTTTAAGAGACTACTGATTGTGTGCTGAAGAAACAAGAAGAGGAGGGAGGGGGGTTTATAGCAATGGAGTAGGAGAACGTTGCCAATTGCCCGTTGTCTGAAGAATCAGCATTGCCTGCCATTTGCCCATTGCTCTTTGACTTTATTTCATTCATTCATCATGTCAATTTTAGCATCGCTTCATGTGCCCATTGATCTCTCTCTCTTCATCTCTCAGCCTTGCCACTCTCTCTCCATCTCTCAGCGTCATGTGCCCATCGCCATCATCTCTGTCTTGCCAGTTGATCTCTCTCTCTCGCCAGCCACCTCCCCCCTCCCTCTCCCCTTTCGTCTCCCCCTTTGGTGTCGCCGCTTCCCCCTCTCCTCCTCGGCCATGGCCCACTCCCCCTCCGCCATGGTCGTCCCTCCTCTCCCCCTCCGCCATCACCATCGCCACCTCCCCCTCCGCTTCCCCCTCTCCCCCTCTACCATCACCACCTCTCCCTCCACCATCGCCCTTCTCCCCCTCCGCCCCTCCACCTTGCCCTACACCATCACCGCCTCACCCTCTCCCAATCTGCCATCGTCATCTCCCCTACTCCTCCACCATCGCCACCCCCTCTCCCCTCTCCACATCATTTAAGGCAAGTCGGGGCATTGTTTGTCGGCTCGTGGAGTGGTACAGTGTCTGTGGCACAGGCGCGTGCGGCATCATTAATGCACGTAGTGATCGTGCCACGGGTGAACTCGGTGAGTGGCATGGCAGGGCCTCGCTGACCAGGTACTCTCACTCTTCACCTAATCTTCCTATTCCGTGCCCTGTCACAGTGCCATTGTGCCCTATCGTGTGCTGCTGTGCCCTACTGTGTGCCGCTGTGCCACACGTGTGCCATGCTGAATCATGCTCGTTAGCACTGTAGCTTGCCGTGCTGGCCCAACACGACACTTTGTGGTCGACACGGCCTTGCCAACCATACCATGCCTCCTATGCCACAAACCGCCCCCAAAAAGCCTAGCTTGATGCCTATGTCTAATCATGCAGACCGTCGAGCTAGACTTGACCAACCAATGCTCCCTATGCATGGAGGACTTCAAGACCGTAGATGGAAACACAATGTCACTGGTGAACCTCTCTTGCTCCCATTCTTTCCACACCAGATGCATCACCATGTGGCTTTTCAAGGGGCACACCTGCTCGATATGCCGCCATGACTTGAGAGACCTCGTAATGGCCGTGCCTTGGGCGTCGCAAACGCACAAGCATGGAGAAAGCAAAAGGTGGCATGGGGATTTTTTTATTGCTTCTATAATTAGACAAGAAAGCTTCTAGTTACAACGTGGTTCTAGACTTGGTTGCATAGAATCTGGCTTGATCCCACCTCAGAGTTAGAGTTACTACTACTCTATTCTAGTTGAGATAATCTATGAAGAGATAGAGAGTGGATTTTTGTATAATATATTGTTCTTGCGTGGAGGAAACAACAAAAAGATCGTAAGTGGGGGAGCCGCTCACCCTCCATCTCGGATCGGATGGGTGTGATTGGATTGTGCACTTGTCCATTGAACATGCAATTATAGTTCTATCTTCGCTAATCTAGGTCATTAGATAAAAGAACGGATAGCCATGTTAAATTTAGTGTACTGTAAAAAAGCCCTTTCTGTAAATATGACTAGTCGCAAAATAGCTGCTAGTGATGCTTCCTTCTTGCTATAACTGCTACTATGTATTTTTCATGCATCTATGAATTTTTTCATGAACCTGGTAGTACCGCCATTAATTTCATAATATGTAATGCCTTCCACTATAATGCATTGAATTACCGGATAGATTCTTATGAAGGAATATGGGTAGTCTACACTAGCGCAAATTAAAAAATTATACCGCATAAACTAGATGCCAAGTAAGTGAGAGATCATGGATCGCTACCACCGGGTGCGCAGTGCATCGAAAAGAGATTTTGAAGGAGAACGGGTAGACTACTATAGAATAAAATCAAAAAATTCTATCACGTAACTAAGGAATCACTACAAGTTATAGATCATGGAATTACCATTAGACGCGTAGACTTGTAGCAGAAGTAGAGTCGATGTAGTGCGTGGTGCGGTTGTAGTCGCACTAGCCTCGCAACTCCTCCAACAGCCCCTTGTGACCATCACAGGTTGTGGATCATCCTAGCGTTGAAGCCTTGCAGCAACGTTTCCAAGGTATCCATACGTACGGGGCAGGAACGCAACATGCTAGAGTGCTAGCACCGGCTACGTGGTTCTGGACGAAGGAGGTGTAGTCGCTAGGGCTTCGAGAATTATGAATTCCTATAGTGTCTCTTAACCCTAAAGCCACAACCCCTCCCTTTAAATAGATGCCCCACAATGGGTCTCTACATGAGAGGCCAACTAGAAACTCAAAGCCTGTAAGAATTCGGATCACCATCTGAATTAAGTCCCAACCCTTTAAGCGTGCGACCCTATAGGTTCACGCATACATGGACATGGTCTGAGTACTCTTACTCGACTATTAGTCGGTAACAGTCCTAGCAGGACGTACCGACTCCTGAGTATAAGTAAATATCACATCAGATGAACCTTAATAATGTTTAGTTATATGCATTTCCCTTTGGTTCATGATATCGTCAAACTCAAGGCGAGTATGCGCCATCCTTGTTTAGTTAGCTCGATCACTCTTTCTTGATTACATGACTCGAAATCCCCAACTACGGTTAACTCTTTAACCGTGAGTAGCATGGCATGCATTTTTGGAATCCGACCAAATGAGAGCCTAGAGATATCTCTCTCATTGTATGGAGGGGTAAATCCCATCTTGATCGACCATGCCTAGCAGTAACTACCCGGTTACAGAGTAGCGTTTGGCAACCCCTATGTAAGTCATTACACATCTCAAGTACATGCGTCAACCTCAAGTCTAAGGATATAGCATACACATTATATATGAGACCAACTGATGACAAGTAAGATTACAATGCTCTCACAGTGTCTCAAGGTGTGTCAATCCGACTCCATGTTCTCTAACAAATATCCATATAATTGGTTTGATATCTCCATATCCATGACTCATGAAACATGGCCATCAACCAATACATATGCTAGTCCATTCATATGTGTGCTCATATGTTTATCGACTAAGGATCACTTTTAGAATAATCGTCACAAGGTCATATATAGAGTTTCACAAAAAAAGTCATATACTTGCTAATAAATAATAATGACATTATTCAAGAACAAGATAATAAATCATGAACATAAGGAAATATAATCATAATTACAAGTGCGCTGCCACTAACCTTCTTGTAAACACAAGGCTCTTCTACGTTCTTGATAAAGCCAAACCCTTTGACTACCTCATCAAAATGAATATTCCAACTCCAAGATGCTTGCTTCAACCCATAAATAGATTTCTAAAGTTTGCATATTTTACTAGCGTTCTTTGGAACGGCAAAACTCTCAGATTGTATTATGTACACATCCTCACTTAGGTTTCCACTAAGGAAAGCCATTTCGACATCCATTTGCCATATCTCATAATCGAAATATGCAGCAATAGCTAGAATGATCTATACAGATTTAAGCATCTCTATTGTAACATCCCAATTTTTGTCTTTCAATATTTTAATATGTTATTTGTGCATTTTCTGAATTTATTGGCATTTCTTGGAATTTATTTGGATTTATTTATTATTTTTGAAATATGTTCAATAAGAAAAGTATTTAAAAGTTTGGAAAGTTTAAATAAACTTTTGTTAGAAATATTTTATTTAACTTCCAAATGTCTCAAAATATTTTTAGAATTTTTTTCTAGAATTTTTTTGATATTTATACTATTTTAAATGAATTACTTTATTTACTGGAATCGTTATTGGAAAAACCTTTAAAATAACCTGTATGCAGTTTTGGGTTTGGCTCGACGCTGTGCGACCCATTTCGCTAGTGAAACTTGATCCAATCCGCCACTTGGCCCATGTTCTAGAAACCCTAGGTCATGGTTTGTTGGATCAAGATCTGACGGTGGATAAGGGTCGTGTAAACCTTAGCGTTATCTCAACCGTTGGATCCGAGTGGATGGCTGAGATTGATCGGGCAATTGTGCACCCTAGCATATCTCAACCGTCGGTCCGCGTGCGTGTCAGATGCGTCCACGTCGTAGTGCATCGTGGCTATTGGTTTTGACACGTGGACGACTAGATTGTGTCTTCCTCGTCGTGTTCGAATTGGACTCTGCTGTGCCGCCACTACCTTACTTGCCTCGGTTTTTGCCTTGTACACAGAAGCCGAGGGCCTTTTATAAACCTGATAACCTCATGCCATTTTCTCCGTGTTCTGCCACTTCTGTAGACGTCGTCGTGAACGAGGTCGCCGTAGTTCTAAGCTGTGTCGCTGCAGTTTTCTTTGGTTTCCATCACTGTCTTCCGATCTCCATCGTTACCGAGGGAGTTTTTGAGTTCATCGTGACGAGTCGCTCCAGATCCGTGGGTTTTTGGTCATCGGGAACCGCTATTCTACCGAAGCTTTGGTCATCGTCTTCGTCTTCGGTGAGGTTCTACCGCTGTGCCGCCGCCGACCTTAGTCCTTAACCTCCGCCGTTAGATTTGTAGCGAGCGTCCTAGATCGTGTCACGCGTTCACATCATCGTTGTGCTTCGCAGGCAACCATGACTGTTGGATCTCTAGAGGGTGGTCAAGATTTCGTCGTGCATCACCATCCGTACCTTGCAGCGTGTCGCATTGCGATTGCCTCTCATCTCGACGTGCATTAGCCTGATGTCATTGCATGACTTCATCGTTTGCATCAGCGAGTTCACAGAACAGTGCCAAGGGTCCATGGTGAACTGTCGATATTCATGGACCAGTTCCATGCACCGACCATGTGTCAGCGCGTGATTGATTCAGTTCGGTGATGACGTCATAAATAGATTTTATAGTATAAAAATAATTCGGGAAATTCCGGATTTTTTTCCTGATTTTTCTTTTATGAAAATATTTCGAGAGCCTGTTCTTTCTCATACTAGCTCGATTGAGGCGATTTAAATTTCTAAAAATTTGTAAAATTGAGATCTATTTAATAGTGAATTTATTTGATTTTTAGAGTTTGTTTGCTTTCTGTTTTGATGTTTATTTGGTATTTTTCTCTTTTTGCTTAGACGTTGAAGTGCTCGGATCGCACGAGAGTGAATATTTGACACAAAAGCAATGTCTAGAATAGGAACAAGAGTTTTTCCATGACAAGTTGTGCTTTGATCATGTTGAACCCATTTTTACAAAATTGATATGTTGATTTAAACTATGGATGATATTTTATGCGTAGAACTGCTTTGAAAATAGTTTGGGATCTAGTTATTCAACCTAATTGGAATATACATACCTTGTCCTTTGTATGCCATGATTATTGTGACCCTAGAATGGTTCATTATTAGTTGGTTGCTAATAGATGCCAACATGGGTTGGTAAAGCACATAACCTCTAAAGAGTGTAAAATCTATTCGGATAGCCATGCTCGAGGTATTGAGCAATGCTCGAGAATTACAGTCAAGGGTTAGATTTTGTAAAATGAAAACTTGGATGGGAAGGATGGATATTGGAGGAAAGTTTGGAATATGTTAGGGTGGGATGCCATGTTTACTTGAGAAATACCTACAAATTAATTATTACTGTTATTTGTTTTACATTCATTTGAATATATTTATTGTATTCTTTTATAACTGTTGCTTTATTGCAAAATAGCCAAAGCAGCCATTCATTTGGAATAAGCCTTGCATATAGTTCTGTTACAATTGCATTCTATATACAACTTGTTCATTGCTTTATGTACTCACCCTTGCAAACAACAAAATCACCAGTTGAGGAGGGGTCTACACCAGCTTTGGAGGGGAAGTACCAGGAAGAGACAAACGTTTAGGGTGCGAGCCTTGTCAGTTGCTTGTGGTATACTAAGGGGTTATCTACATTTTCATTCCGCTGCAATTTAATTTGTTATTCACAGTTTATCCTTGCGAGGAATATTCATGTAAGGTTGACCATAATGTTAGTCAACAGGTTAATAATTAATATATGAAGTCTTTTATTATGTTTCCACTGTGTATGATTGTGATAATTATCTATGTTGAGCCTGTGTGCACTAGCGTGATCCTGGACTAGTGTGATACACACAGAAGGTCCAGATTTGCATATTTGGGTCCCAACAGCTACCAACGAGAAAGTCTCGTCGTAGTCAACTCCTTGAACTTGTCGAAACTCCTTTGCGACAAGTCGAGCTTTATAGATGTGAACATGTCCATCCATATCAATCTTCTTCTTATAGACCCATTTGCATTCGTTGGTTTTTACATCGTCAGGCGGATCGACCAGGCTCCAAATCTGATTGTCAGCCATGGATTCTATCTCCGATCTCATGGCTCTAAGCCATTTCTCAGAGTCTGGACTCATCATCACTTCCTTATAATTCATAGGCTCATCGTTGTCCAATAATAATATATCGCGCGAATACCGAGTAGGTAGTTTACGCGGCCTATCCAACCTACGTGGCATTAGTGCCTCCTCGACCAGGGTCTCTCCAACTGGAGTTTTCTTGACCACAGGTTCCTCGACCAGGTTCTACCTGATAGGGGCATCTCCAACCAAGTTCTCCCCGAGTGGAGTCTCTCGAATTTCTTCGAGTTCCACTTTTCTTCTACTTGCCTTTAATAAGAGAAACTCTTTCTCTAGAAAGACACCATTCTGAGCGATAGACAATTTGCCCTCTTCTCGGTTGTAGAAGTAATATCCTAATATTTCCCTAGGATATGACATGAAAAAGCATTTATCCAATTTGGGTGTGAGCTTATCGGATGCCTGACATTTAACATAAACTTCAGAATCCCAAATTTTCAGAAAAGACAAACTGGTCTCTTCCTAGTCCACATCTCATGTGGTGTCTTATCTATTGATTTAGATGGTATACTATTTAATATGTAAGCTGTAGTTTCTAGAGCATAACCCCCAAAAGATAATGGTAGATCTAACTGACTCATCATTGACCGAACCATGTCTAAAAAGCTCTAATTACATCGCTCGGACACCCCATTCCTTTAAGGTGTGCCTAGAGGTGTAAGTTGTGGAACTATTCCGCAACTCTTTAGATGATCATTAAACTCATGACTCAAATATTTGCCTCCACGATCAGATCGTAGAAACTTGATTTTTTGCCACGTTGATATTGTACTTCATTATGGAATTCCTTGAACTTTTCAAAAGTTTCTAACTTGTTTCTCATTATGTTGACATAACATATCTACTATAGTCATCGGTAAAAGTAATGAAGTACTAAAAGCCATCTCTAGCTGTCGTGCTCATTGGTCCGCATACATCAGTGTGTATGAGTTCTAATAAGTCAGATGCCCCCTCACAATGCCCAGTGAAAGGTGTCTTAGTCATCTTACCAAGTAGACAAGACTCACACGTTTCAAATTATTCAAAATCAAATGATTTTAGAAGACAATCTCCAAGGAGCTTCATCATGTGTTTCTGACTAATATGACCCAAGCAACAACACCAAAAGTAAGTGGGATCTGAAGCCTCTTAGCATCAATATTATAGATAGGTGCGTCATCAAGATTAAAAATAAACAACCCCATTCATAACAAGAGCATAGCCATAAAACATCTTATTCAAAATTAAAAAACAACCATTGTCCTCAATAATGAATTTATAGCCCTCTCCCAACAAACATGAGGCAGAGATAATGTTTCTGCTTAATGCTGGAATATAATAACAATTATTTAATTTCATAATAAATCCTGAAGGTAAATGTAGTAACAGGTCTCGATGGCCAATGCAACAACCCTTGCTTTATTCCTGACACGGAGATCAACCTCGCCTCTTGCAACGCTCCTATTCCTTATTAACCCTTGCATTGAATTGCAAATATAAGCAACCGATTTGGTGTCAAATACCCAAGAGTTAGTAGGAGAATCGGCAAGAAATACATCTATAACATTAATACCTGTAGTGGATGTCTTAGCTCCACCATTATTTTTTAGATCTACCAGGTACTTTTTGTAATTATTCTTCTAATGGCCTGACTCATTGTAGTAGAAGCATTCACTCTATAAAGTAGGGTCAGACTTGTGCTTAGGCTTAGGCTTGTTACTGGAGATCTTATCCAAAGCTAAAGCCTTGCCTTTTCCTTTGGTCTTAGCCTTCTTCTTGAAGCTAGTATTTTTCTGCACCATCATCATATGACTAGTGCTTTTCTTAATGATGTCCTCTGCTATCTTGAGCATCATATATAGCTCAGTGAGATTCTTGTCCATGCCATTCATATGAAAAGTCATAATGAATTGCCTGAAGCTCGGATGGAGCGACACAAGAATCAAGTCAATAGCTAACTCTTGGCTAAGGGGAAAATCAAGTTTTTTCAAGTTCTATGTGTAACCAACCATCTTGATCACATAAGAACGCACCAGACTGCTCTCGGCTAGCTTACATCCAAACAAGGACTTTGAGATCTCATATCTCTCGGTCCTAGCCTGAGTCTCAAACATGCCCTTGAGCGTCACGATCATATCGTAGGCCTCTATATTCTCAAACTGCTTCTAAAGGTTTGAGTTCGTAGTAGCAAGAATGAGATAACAAACATAGAGAGACTCATCACACGCTTTTTTGTAAGCGGCTTTAATAGCATTATTAGCATTCTCATCATGCACATCTGGAATTGATTGCTCTAGAATGTGTTCCTTTTGATCTTACGAGAGAACAATTCTCAAGTTGTGGGACCAATCCACAAAATTCATTCCATTAAGTTTTTCCTTCTCAATTATCTAACGTAAAGCAAAACTAGAAGTGGGTGTAGTAGTAGGTGGTGACATGATCTAAGACAAAATATATGCAAAAACTGAGACAAACATTCATGAAAAGTAACTTATATTAAACAATTTAATAAAGATACTCCCACTAAAATCCATATCCCTTTTATGATACTTAGTGATTCAAGACCCACAATTAATTAGTCTACTAGTGAGCTTTAACGTCACTGCGAGAAGGCCACAAGAATCAAGTCAATAGCTAACTCTTGGCTAAGGGGAAAATCAAGTTTTTTCAAGTTCTATGTGTAACCAACCATCTTGATCACATAAGAACGCACCAGACTGCTCTCGGCTAGCTTACATCCAAACAAGGACTTTGAGATCTCATATCTCTCGGTCCTAGCCTGAGTCTCAAACATGCCCTTGAGCGTCACGATCATATCGTAGGCCTCTATATTCTCAAACTGCTTCTAAAGGTTTGAGTTCGTAGTAGCAAGAATGAGATAACAAACATAGAGAGACTCATCACACGCTTTTTTGTAAGCGGCTTTAATAGCATTATTAGCATTCTCATCATGCACATCTGGAATTGATTGCTCTAGAATGTGTTCCTTTTGATCTTACGAGAGAACAATTCTCAAGTTGTGGGACCAATCCACAAAATTCATTCCATTAAGTTTTTCCTTCTCAATTATCTAACGTAAAGCAAAACTAGAAGTGGGTGTAGTAGTAGGTGGTGACATGATCTAAGACAAAATATATGCAAAAACTGAGACAAACATTCATGAAAAGTAACTTATATTAAACAATTTAATAAAGATACTCCCACTAAAATCCATATCCCTTTTATGATACTTAGTGATTCAAGACCCACAATTAATTAGTCTACTAGTGAGCTTTAACGTCACTGCGAGAAGGCTAATGAATTTGGTAAGCAACCCTTTGCTAATCATATCTCTATATGACTCTTATTGATAGGTGGCATCTCTATACCCCGGCCCCATCCCTATGCCCCAAGGTCCATAATCGTTATGATGACCTACCATTAATTTACATGATATTGGATGGTACAGCTAATTAGGAGGGCATCAATTTTGCTTAATATTACGTGAGGGATCTTTATTTCTACCATGTTAAAAGCATTCGGAACAACTATATAACATGCATATAAATAAATAAACAGGAATATAAAAGCAATCTCAGATAATCACATTAACTGTGACATAGTATGGCCCTTCACATGGTGATCTCCATCGCCATGTTTCCTGTTTCGTCATGCCTCCAAGTGCTCGAGTCCTCCAAGTACTACCATTAATCTATTACTCCTAATAGCACTAGTAATAAATTACAAGGACTATAGAAACATCATAAGTCGACATGCAGGCCGTTACATTGATATAGGCAGCCTTGGCCAACAATCAAACATTACACGCAGGCCATGAAAATTACACACATGCATCATATACACAAGGGCCCATACTATTCACATCAATCCTACAAAAACAAGTTATTCATAGAATCGCATTCTACCAAATGATGTGAACTCACAACAAACTATAAGGCACTGTCTGCATACGGTGATGCCGCTAGCTGACCAGCGGGTGGCGTTCGAAGGGGTAGCGCTCCTCGCGGGGCAAGGGAGTAACCCTTGCGGGTTCGGGCAACGCCCGTAACCTCTTTAGAAAACACATATCAAACACATGAATCCGATCATGGAAATTCCTTTGGATTAATCATATTAACCCTATTTCCAACCATAGATCCGTTTCGATCAATCCTATTGATCTTCGTGTGCTTAATGTGGCTTAATGTGAGTTTATGTTTCATGGTCTACCTCGATAGCAGAAACCGATCGGTAGGGGTAAGTAGTGATACGATCACACCAGCATTATCATGGAACAATGATGTTGAACCCATCTACAACCGCTGAACACGAATCGATCTTATTGATTAGTGCAAAACCGATCTATCAAATAGAATGACCAACAAAACAGTAACAGATCACATCTACGTTGGCTGCGCGGTTTTGGGCAAAGAAGGTGTGGCGACTAGGGTTTTGAGAATTCTAAATTCTTGTGGTGTCTTTTAACCCTAAAGCCACCACCCCTCCCTTTAAATAGACACCAAAAATGGGTCTCTACATTAGAGGCCCATTAGGAACTTAAAGCCCATCAGAATTTAGATCACTATTTGAATTAAGTCCCAACCCTTTAAACGTGGGACCTTATAGGTTCACATATAGTTGTACATAGCCTGAGTACTCTTACTCGACCTTTAATTGGTAGTGGTCCCTAGCAGGATGTACCGACTCTCAAATATATGTAAATATCACATTGGACGAACCTTAACAATGCTTAGTTATATGCATTTCTATATGCCTCATGATTTTGGTCAAACTCAAGGCGAGTATGTGCCATCCTTATTTAGTTAGCTTGACCATTCTTTCTTGATTACATGACTCAGAATCCCCAAGTACGATTAACTCTTTAACTATGAGTAGCATGGCTAAGCATTTCTGGAATCCAACCACACGAGAGGCTTAGAGATATCTCTCCTGTTGTATGGAGGGGCAAATCCCATCTTGATCAACCATGCCTCGCAGCATACTTCACAACAAACCCAAAAGCAACCTTTATAACTACTCAGTTACGGAGTAGCATTTGGCAACCCCTAGGCAAGTCATTACACATCTCGAGTATATGCGCTAACCTCAATTGTAAGGATATAGCATACACATCGTATATGAGACCAACAGATGACAAGTAAGATTACAATGCTCTCGTAGTGTCTCAAGGTGGGTCAATCCAACTCCATGTTCTCTAACATGTGTCCATATTATTGGTTTGATATCACCATATCCATGACCCATGAAATATGGTCATCAACCAATATGTATGCTAATCCATTCATATGTGTCCTCATGTTTATCAACTAGGGATCACTTTTAGAATAATCATCACAAGATCATATATAGAGTTTCAAAAATAAGTCAAATACTTGCTAATAAATAATAATGACATTATTCGAAGAACAAGATAATAAATCATGTACATAAGGAAATATAATAATCTCTATGATTGCCTCAAGGGCATATCTCCAAGTAGCCTGATTCAACGTAGTGCATGTCCTAGAGCAATGGCCAATCATCCTCGAGCGGTGGCCAAATGTCCTCGAGCGGTAGTCGTAAGTGCCTGAACAATCGTTCTAATCAGTGTTGCAGTAGCAGGAATGACTCTACCGAAGTCCACATGTTTGGGGAAGCAACATCATGCATCGGTGTGCTAGTACCAGTAGGCACGACAGGTCCTGAGCGGTGATGGCTAGGGTTTTCAGTGGGTGCGATTGTACAAAAATTGCATCCCCTTAGCCTCCCTTTATATAGCCTCTCGGTGGAACCCTACGTTAGGGGCCTAACCAAGGTGCAAAGCCCATTCGATCCATTAGTGACAGATCCAATCCGAACCAATGTATTCCAACTCGTTAAATGCGTGACCCTGTAGGTTTAGGCATATTCGGACATGGCCTGAAAACTCTTTTCGGCCCATAAGTCGGCAGCTACCCCTAGCAAGGCATATCGACATCTAAATATACACAAATATCATATCGAAAGAACCTATATAGTTCTCATGTATCGATCCCTTTTCCTCACGATACTGGAACAAGCTCAAGACGAGAAACTTGCCATCCTATGATAGCTTGATACTTCACTCGTTCTGTGGTAAATTACTTAGTTGCAATTGACTCATCAATCACATTCGGCATGGCTATGCACTTTCTTAATCCATCTACATCGAGGGGCTTAGAGATATCTTTCTAGTTATATAAGAAGGGCAAATTACATCTTGATTGCTCACATTCTTCTGTATATTTCATAGTAAACTCGAAAGCTACCTTTATGACTATCTAGTTACGGAGTTGTGTTTGGCAACCCCTAAGTATACTATTACACATGTAGGAAACCATGACGATCTCAGGTCTAAGGATTCCACATACACTATGTTAAGACCAACTGATGACAGTTCAAAATATAACAATTCCCACAGTGTCTCATGATGGGTCACGCCAACACCATGTTCTCCAACATGTGTCCACATTATTGATTTAATATCCCTATATCCATGATCTGTGAAACATCATCATCAATCATTGTATGTGCTGACCTATAAATCACAACTATCTCACATGATGATATAAGGTCAAGGATAATTTAGAATAATATCAAAATATGAATAAGGTGTTTCACAAACAATTCACATACTTATTGATCGATACTAATGATATTTATTCAAAGGACAAAATAATCATATTATTCCATAAACATAGATCTGATATAATCACCTCTATGATTACCTCGAGGGCATATCACTAAAATCTTGTACACTCCTTTTCGCTGTTTGGTTATGAACCTGGTACTGTTCATGTAAAACTTGAAGCACTTAGCAATATTGCATCATCACATGTTATGTCAAATGGAAATACTGTGAGGTTCAATTGTTCTATTCATACAAAAGTCATCAAATTGACATAATGTTTTGTGCTACCACTATTCCATTCATACAAAACATAACAAATTCTACTGTCAATTTCTTATAATTTCACGAAAAACAAATTCACAAAGTTCATACAACACAACTTCTGTTGACAAAATCCCAATTCACACACTTGTCACATTTAATCAAAATCCCTACGTGGAGGACAAGCTAGTTAGCGCTGATGCAAGACGATGGAGGAGGCCGTGCCACATGGAGGAGATCACGCTGGCAGTGAGGCAAACGTGGGTGATGGCACTGCCCAGCGTAGGGCGAACCTAACCCTATCAGCAATTTTGGAGGAGGCAGGGCTTGAAGGGGAGACAGCGTTGGATGGGGTGGTGCTGATGGGGAGGAGGATATGTAGAGTTGGCGACGCAGGTGAGGGGAGGAGGCGACCCTAGCCCTAGGGATTGGAGAGGGGGGGAGGCACCATGGCTGTAATGGGGAAGTTTGGCATCGGGTAGGGGAGGAGATGTAGGAGATAGAATGGCACTAGGATTTGTTCAATCATATTCTACACAAGGCAGAAGCAGCACCTGGAGCTAATATACATTCTCACGCATTCAACTATGCAGAATTGATTAAGAACAATTTGTCCTAGACAGTATCAAAATATGAGGAGAGTTGATCAAGAGAACAATGTGTTTTTATGTATCACTAATGAGCCTCCTTTACAAGCTTTTCTCCATGTTGCTACAGCTGTGGGCTACAAGAGTTTAGCAACAATACACACATACATCATGTGAAACTCCTCATTTCATTCATTTCTAATAATTCCATTCCTTCCACCAGCTAGTATTACACATCTATCTACTAAAAAAGGATTACACATAACCATCTGCAAGTATATTCACAAAAATTACACAATTCACCGCCTCCACCACTTAGAACATCACATTCAACCATTACATTGCCATTCATTTGCCAATCTTGCCACAAAAATTTTCCTACCATCAGTACTAGCTAAATTAAGGTAGCTTGTTCATGTTAGCTACCTTAATTTAGCTAGTACAATGGCTCGTGATTCTTTTGGGTTCTTGCTTCCTTGCTCTTCAGCTCATTTGAGCGCAATCCATTCCGCTACTGTTAACTCATATCAGAACTTAGATGGCCGAGCTGGGCGGAGTGATCAAGCACACAATTTGTTCTTGCCACCTCGTGCGAAGGAGGTGGCCGAGCCTGGTGGAGGAGCCAGAGTGGTTACTTCGATGATGACTTTGCAATGCATCGCAATGATGGTTACCAAAGCCATCATCACAATGGTAATCATTGGTCCGATGAAAAGTTTGGTAAATTGAAATTTTCTATGCCTAAGTTTTTTGGTGGTCCTGATCCTAAAGAATATCTTAATTGGGAACTTAAGGTGGATAAGATATTCCGTATGCACCACTACTCAGAAGACAAGAAGCTTGTGATGGCCTCAATTGATTTTCATAATTATGCACTCACTTGGTGGAAGCAAGTTCAGAACCAACACTGTGAATATGGCAAACTACCAATAGAATCATGGGCTGAGATGAAGCTTCAAATGCGAGATCGGTTTTTTCCTAAACATTATAAGCATGATATCTTTGACAAATTACCAAATTTGAAGCAAACCACTCGTTTGCTACAAGACTATTACAAAGAGATGGAGCAAGCTATGATTCGAACTAATGTGTATGAACATGAGGAACAAACAATTGCATGTTTCTTGAACGGGTTGAATTATCCCATCAAGTGTATAGTTGAATTTCAACCATTCAACGATACTATGGAGTTAGTACATCAAGCTACAAAGATAGAGAGGAAATTGCAAGAAGATCAAGCTTTCCAAGCCACATCCTGCATGCCTGAATAGTGTCACGTGGAGGTAAAACTACTCCTTGGTTTACCTCTAATTGAAATAATAACTCTGGTAGTAGTGTTGTTGGTAGTGTTTGTGCAATATCGAGTGGAATAGAAGCATCTACTCCATCTTTGAAAAAGAACCCAACCACAAGTGCTACTTCTTCCGTTGGTTTGACAGCAAAAAGTAATCCTATTCAATGTTTTAAATGCCTTGGTTATAGTCATATGCAAAAAGATTGTCCAAATAATAAGGTAATGCTTCTCATGGAGAATGGAGAGTATGATTCCACAAGTGAAGGATATGAGGAGCACTTTGCTAATTCAGAGAAGTATTGCTACACACATAGTGATAAAGAAGATGAGACGGCGGTCGGAACCATCGTATGCGATCCTAGTTTTGGTCCAGCTCTCATATGAACGCAAAACGTGTTGAGTGAGCAACCGAGGCTAAATCAAGAGCAACATTGCAATCTTTTTCAAATGCGAGCACGAGTTGGAAGTAACGGTAAAGTTTGCAAGATCATCATCGATGGTGGAAGTAACCACAATTTGGCGAGTAAAGAGCTTTGCACTAAACTTGGTTCGAAATACAAGAAACATCTACATCCATATAAGATCCAATGGTTGAGCGATAAGGGCTCAATGAATGCTGGCTATATGGTGGATGCTACTTTTAAAAATGGCAACTACTGAGATATTGTAGAATGTGATGTTGTGACCATGGAAGTTTGGCATATATTGCTTGGGCGTCCATGGCAATATGATCATGCGGTGATTCACAGTAGCCAAACCAATCAATATTGGTCCAAGTGGAACAACAAAGAAATATTTCTTCGACCGTTGACTCTTTCTCAAATTGTCAACGATACTATGTAAAAGATTGAAGTGCAAATAGAAAGTGAACAAGAAAAAGAGCAAAAAGTGTCATGCCAAAGACTACAAGTGAGAATTTACTATTTTTATAGATTAGACTGTTTCGTCCTAGAGTCCAGAAAAAGCCACACACAAAAATTATTACGATTTGATCATCCGCTGTCCAAACCAATCTGTGCCTCGCAATTTCTTTTCAATTTTTGCATCGTTGAACTTTTGGTTGCATCATCGTGTCGAGTTGCTGGTCGTAGTGTCTAGTCCCTTAGAGTTTTGAGTTCTAGTCACCCTCGCCTTCACACTGCTGCAACACACATGCACTATCATCTCGTCGCACCGCCACCATCATCTCGCCGTGCCGACTTCACCTTCACTTTGGACGCACAATGTCAACCATCCCACATCTCCTATCTCACGCCGTGCCTTGGGGAACAGGAAGATAGAAAAGGCAGGGTGCAGATTAGATCAGGAAAGAAATTGAGTTTGAATCGGATCGAATCAGAAGATGCAAGATTATGTTCGGATAAAAAAAAGAGGAAAGAAAAAAGGAAAGATTAGTTTTGGAAAAGTCAAAAAAAGAGAAGAGAAGAATTCAAACAGAATTGATATTGTGTTGGAGTTCGATTCGTTATTATAATCTTTTAATTACCTTTTTTACCCCTCCACCTCTCGCCGATGCGCACCACGCCACATTGTGCCACAGCGCAACCTTGAACAGTGTCGCATACCTAACGCCGACGCGCACTTCTACAAAAAAGGATGCAAAAAAGAATTGTCGCAAAAAAGTGTCTCAGAAAAAAGTGTCACTTCTCTTTTTGGGCTATGCCGCGACGTGTTTTCCTCTAGTGTTCTAGGCTCGCTTCTCTAGTACTATCTAGCCTAGTACTAGCAAATTATTGGCTAGCACCTTGAACAATTTTTCAACTTTGCATTCTCAGATTTGATTATTGCTAACCCTTGCTACCAAACTTGAGCCTATCCAAGCTACACTTCCTACTATCATACAAGTACTGTTCACTTGTAATCACTTTATCTAATCTTCGAAGATCATTTGACACCGACCCTAGTTGTCGATCGTCAACTGTTTGCTTGGTAAGAATTGGTAAGAACTTGACAAAAACTTGAGGGTGAGAGACTTTGAACCACCAACACCTGGTAGTTGATAGGGACATATACTTGTAAATTGTTTCTTGTCTTCTACTAACAATGGCAGGTTCCACTGATCATACTGAGGAGGATGCGCCTCTCACGCCGCGTATGAAGGGAATCGTATGACGTTTTTCATGCACGTTGAATCAACATTTAGATATCTTGAGGGGGTTCTAGATCGCACCAACGGTGAGCTTGCTGTGCTTACTACACACGTAGGGCAGCTAGAGAGAGCACCACTTGTAGCCCCTATTGCCGCCCTTGCTATTGCTGGCATACTACAACAATGTTGTACCTCATCCGTTGCTCGCTCATGGGCCGAAGAGGTAGAAGGAGAAGTCGATGATGAAGAAAATCCATATGTTGCTAATATGGAGTCTGATAGAGGATTCAATCCCAACAATGATCGTGATCGTCGGCAACGTCAATTCAATCGCTAAGGTATGAGAAGAGATGAACCACCACAAGAGATACGTGACCGTGATGACCCACTTGGTAAAATTAAATTCACTATGCCTCCTTTTGTTGGAGAGTATGACCCTGATGCATATCTCACATGGGATTAAGCCGTAGAACAAAAATTTGTTTGCTATGCTTTTTTGAAGATAAGGAAATAGGGTTGCTACTAGTGAGTTTCACGACGATCATTTACAAGTGTGCTTTGGGCGTATCTCCAAAGAGTTGAGTGTTCGTGCATTGGCGCGGGTGTTCAACTAGCATTTTCATTTTTTACATCATGCTTTCCACCATTCTCAACGAGAAGATCAGGCTACTCCATATCATCATGGTACCAGATTCCAAGGCCACTCGGTGAGAACGTCATTACCCATAGTTTTTAGGTTTATTTTCTATCCTATACACCAAAAAAAAGGCTACAAAATATTGATGTTTCACCGTAATTTTAATTTTGCAATTTTCGTGCATCGTGTTTGGTCCAATTTGCTAGATTATAGTGTCAAGTTGCTGGTCATGATCTTTTTGTATCACTTTAGCCATCACTTTTAGTTCTAATCTGTTTCGTGTGCGTTTGGTTTCCGATTTCTATCGATTCTTGATCTATGAAAAGATCTTGTCGTCTAGTTTCTGGATGTGTCATAAAATCCAGCAAGTACCAAAAATAGTGCCATGAAATTTTTGGAACCATCTTTGCTGCGTGCACTTGCGATTACATCAATTAGTTGTCTATGTTGGTAGTTCATCCCCGCTATTTCCTGCAACTTTGCTTCAATTATACCTTTACATTGCATGATTTTTTTTCATTTTCATTGTGAGCTCCACTATCATTGCGATATCCATTACCTTTCGAGACTATCTGTTGAATTTGCTTAAGGGACTGCTCTTCTAGGGTTTGTGTGTGCCAAATTTTTATCAAGTTTTGTGATCCTCATAAATTGCTCCTACTGTTCATTCAGTCTTTGTCTTGGCCGCATCAAAAGAGAGAGAGAGAGAACAAAAACAAAAACAATAAAAAGGAGAGAAAAGTGGCCGATAGTGCATCATATTGTATCGGGTGGTATCGTTTGGAGCATCACTCATCAAGTTTATCCGCTGATATTGGTTTTGCACACTTAGTTGAGCAATCTTGTGCCCTCTTTTACATATCTTGAGCAATAGCTAGCATCTCTCTTTGCACTGTTGCAATATGAGCTTCGATGATATTTTTCAATTTTTGTAGCTCATCCTTCGATTGCAATAGTCCCATTATCGTTGCACATGTGTGTTGCTGTCTACTCTTCACTTATATTTCTCGATCAACAATTAGGCAGTGTGATTTGGTGGGTTATGTTTTAATTCGACATTCGAGGTTGTAGAATTGGTAGGATTATTTTTTCTAACCAAGCTCCACCTACACCTGTGTTGTGTGCTACCTTGCTCTTGGTTACGCTCATATATTCCTTGTTTCTGTTCGTTCACTACCACAAGTGTAAGTTTGCTTTCTCTAATTCATTTTGGAACGGTAAACTTGTCTTGTTTCTAGAACAGTGAGTTGTGAGAGTAGATTGAGAGTTTTTTCCTAACCGAGATATAATCTTGTTGGTTGTTTGTGAGTTTTTGCGATGTCAAATCATGCAACTGATCCGCGTAATCTGGAGGCGCCAGTTACATGGGTGGAGTACACTCGGCTGCGTGAGATGCTTATTAAGCAACTCCAAGATGGTGACAATGGTATTCGCGATGAATTCGGGGAGGTTCAGACTGGACTGAACAATTTTGGGGAGGAGGTCACGCAGCTATGTACAGAGACATCAACAATAACTTCCAGGAGCTACATGCCATGTTCGCAAATCTCCATCCACATGGGCATGCGCGAGCTGACGACATGAGTGAGTACGAACCTCAGGCTGTTCCGCACAATGAGATCGAGGAGGATCATGCTATTCGCTTGGACGAGGAACGACGACAGTGACAAGCACGACACCTCGCGGCGCAGCCAAACGTTGAGGTAGTAGCCGTGGCACGTCCACATGCACCGGGGCGTGGTCGGGACAACGATGTTGGCAACGGCATCCTAGGAAGGGGCGTCCAGCTGGGTGCCCAAGGAGGAGGTGGCATTTTCGTCGCTGATGCTGCTGCACATGTGCAGATGCACATGGAGGTAGTTGGCTAACAATGCTGAGCTATCCATCGATGATGACTTGAACGCCGATGATTATGATGACCGACAGCCCCATCACCGCAACAACAACGTGCATCGCCATCGACACGACGATGACGATTTTGTCGCTACGCCCAAATTTGCTATTCTTGTGTTTTCAGGTGGTACCAATGTGGAAGAATACCTTAAATGGGAGCTGAAAATTGATAAGCTATTTTGGATGAACAACTATTCCAATGACAAGAAGATTGAAGGACCATGTGGAGGTCCATCCATGTTTGTGATGAGTATTTGACTTTATATGATCTAGGATAGCTTAGATTTGAGTTTGAATTTAAATTTGATTTTAAGTTGGAGTTGCATTTGCGACGGACCAAATTTCTGAGAGTTTCACGTGTATGCCGGACCAAATCATAGTGGGTTTCACGTGTATGCCGGACAAAATTTCTGTGAGTTTCACGTGTATGTCGGACCAAATTTCTGAGAGTTTCACGTGTATGCCAGACCAAATCACAGTGGGTTTCACGTGTACGCCGGACCAAATTTCTGTGAGTTTCACGTGTATGCCGGACCAAATTTCTGTGAGTTTCACGTGTATGCCGAACCAAATTTCTGTGAGCTTCATGTGTATGACGGACCAAATGTTACGTGAGTTTCACGTGTATGACGGACCAATTTTATTTGTGTGCAGTAATATGCATTTTTGAATGTATTCCCGTGCTCCAAAAATTATTTGGTCTACATAAAAGTTGTAGAGGATTTCAAAAAGCAACTTTTTAATGTTTACAAGTTTTCCATTTGAGTAACATAAAAAATCATAGAAAATCGGGAAGGTTAACAAAGAATCTCACGTGTATGACGGACCAATTTTGACAGCGTGCAGTAATATGATTTTTTGAAGGTCTTCCAGTGCTCAAACAATTATGTGTTCTACATGAAAATTGTAGATAATTTCGAAACGCAACTTTTTTATGTTGACAAGTGTTTCATCTGAGCAACATAAAAAATTATACAAAATTGAGAAGATTTCTGCTGTATTGAAAACAGGATACTGCTGTTTTGGTCCGCTTTGGTCTGTACTAACCCAAATTCGTGATAAAATTGATTCGCTGGGTTCATGGTGGAACCAAGTAGGGACTTCTTGTCTTTGTGGAATTAGGACTTCATTTGGTGGTCATGGTGAGGCGAAGAGAGGCTGAACTAGGCATGGGATGGCCAGAGGTTCAAGTTGGCCGGATGTTCGCCGGAAGATGGCCGAAGATGAAGTCGGTGCAGTCCCAAGAGACAAGAGAACAGTGAAGAAGCTAGCTTATCACTACTTGGATCAAGGAGAGCTGTTGGGTTGCAGTTCTGGAAGATAGAGTAGTGGATAAGTGTAGCTTGCTTTGAAAACCGTGCAAGAAAACCCATGTGTGTGGTGGGTTTTGGGTTAGCCCTTGCATGGCTGGTTGAGTGGGTTAATCCTAGCCCTTGATGGATGCTCTAGGGTTTAGAGGCTCATCCAAGGGTGGTAGGTGGCCCAAGAGTTGTATAAATAGGGGTGGAGGGGTAGCCTTCCCAATGAAGGTTTTTGAGGTTTTTGATGCTCCTTTGAGCTTTGCCCACATGAATGTGAGGATTTGTACCTCTCCTTCCAGAAATGAAATGTTCTTCATTTAAGTTCATGTTTCATTTCCTTTACGCATTTATATTACGCATTTAAATTACGCAATTTAAATTCCGCATTTACTTTCTTGCAATTTACATTTATGCAATTTGGATTTGCCTCCCCTCCTTCTATATTGCTTACGAATCTTTTTCTGAGGTTTATGATTGATTCTTTCTTGAAATCATGTTTCAATCATCTAGGCTATCCATGCGTTCTTGTTGCAAGAAGTTGATCTTTTGCGTTCTTGAATGCTTGATCTTGTAAATTCCGTATCCTTGAGTTTCTCTGTGTTCTCTTGTTTGCTGGGACGTGTGTTAAATCATTCAAGATCACTTTGATCATCAAAACCCCACGAGCAAGCCTTGATCGAAGTTCTTTCGATTTTTGTCGAAACTTGGTGCATTCTTCCTTCTCGGGCATAAAGGTCAGAACTTTGACATCAATCCTTGTGATTGAAGGTTGAACTAAGTTCCTGACATCCCAAGGACCTTATCTACCAAGTTTGGTTGAGTTTGGATCAACAGATCAAAAGATACATCAATTTTCTTATTTGAACCTGTGCTGAAAACGCTGTTCATATGCCTGATTTCACTGTAGCTATAGTACCCGGTAGTATCGCCCCCCAGAGTGCGATAGCACTGGCATCAGGCTGATTTTTGTGAAAATTGACTCTTTTGCTTCTATTTGATATCTAAGGGTTTTGGCTTGGTTTCTTTTGGTGAAAATCTGCATTTGTGATCTTCCTTAAGAGAACTTATTTTAATTTGGGATAATTCACCCCCCCCTCTGATCGCCATCTCGGTCTATCAATTGGTATCAGAGCCGATTCTGCTTTTTCATAGATCTTGACCGGTCTCAAGGGCCATGGCGATGGACAACTATTCCACCATGCCTACTATTTTCTCTGGAGTTGATTTTCCTTTTTGGAAATCTCGAATGGAGTCATACATCACTGCCCAGGGCTTCCTGATATGGCAGAAGGTGAAACTTCCGTATGAGGTTCCTGCTGATGAAAACGTCACGGCCGGCAATATGGCTGACGTTGAGGCAAACGCTAAGGCAAGGAACATTCTCATACATGGTCTTAGCCGCAGTGAGTATGATAGGATTTCTCACCTCCGTTCTGCTCATGAGATTTGGATGACCCTCAATGCTTACTATGAGGGCACTACCTAAATCAAGACGGTTCGATAGGACCAATTCAAGCGTGAGTTCAACAAGTTTGAACAACACGCTGGTGAGAGTCTTGATGAGTGTTTCGGTCGTTTTACCAAGATCTTGAGCGATCTTCGAGTAGTTGGTTGTATATACCCTGACTCGGATAATGCTCGACATTTCTTGACCGCACTCGATTTGCGTGTTTGGGAGATGAAGGTGACCACCATCAAGGACACCACCAACTTGTCGACTCTGACTCTTGACGAGCTTTATTCTCACCTCAAGACTCATGAGATCGATGTCATCTCACGAAAGACGAAATCTCAGTCGATTGTCTTGGTCACTGATCCCATTGGATCTTCTTCTTCTGATCCTTCTATTGGTTTCTCTCTTTCCGCCCTTTGCGAGCTAAGTGATGACCAATTGGAAAAATTTCCAGAAAATGAGCTTGCTCTTCTCGCTCGCAAGTTTTCTCATGCATACAAGAGGGTGAGAGAGAGGAAGAGAGGTGGAAAGATCATTTGCTTCGAGTGTGGTGGCCCCAACCACATTCGAGCAAACTGCCCCCGGTTGGAGAAGGGCAAAAACGAACAAGGCGGTTCGAGCAAGAACGACTACACCGACATGAACCGCAACAAGAAGGCCCCAGCTCGTGAGCCGACGAAGAAGAAGTACCGCAACTTTGCCAAGAACAAGAAGCTCTTTCACCGGGTCCTTGCCGCACTCGATGACATCGAGCTCTCTGACACGGAGAACTGGAGTGATGCAAGCGAGGACGTCCGCAAGAGAAGGTGAAGGGCAGCGATGACTTCTCCAGCATGTGCTTCATGGCAGGCGCCATTGAAGTAAGCGACTCCAAGCTGTATAGCGACACGGATGAGGTACCCACCTACGATGAGTTAAATGATACCTTCTGTAAATTAGGCAAGTTTCATGCTAAGGCTAGGTCGAGGTGTTCTGAGTTAGAGAAGGAGGTAGATAGCTTGTCTCGGGAGTTATCTTCACTTAAATCATGTTCCTCCCGAGACTCTGATAGCTGTACACTCTGTGATGCGTTGCTTGTGGAGTTGGAGAACCTAATGACTTTGCATGATAGTGTGCTTGTTGAACTTGATGGTCTTAGGTTGAAGAATGCTAACACTAGTTCTGTTGATGCTATTCCTGTTGAGGCTAGCTTTTCTCATGCTCACACAAATGCTTCTTGTAATAATTGCCCTAAACTGCTTACTGAAATTGATGCCATGAGCTCGCACCTTAGAAAGCTTTCTGCTAGAAATAATGAACTTGAATTGCATGCTTCTAAGGACCCAGTCAGCTCATGTGAGGGTTGTAGGCAACTAAAACTTGATAATGATGCTTTGAATGTCAAGTGTGATCAACTTGCTAAGGACTTACTAGTTAAGTCACAAACTGGTTGTCTGCTGTGTGTTGGGGTTAAGGATGATATGGATAAAATCCATGTCAAACTTAGGAAGAAATTAGAAGAACAAGCTCATAGGATTAGAAATGCGTCTTGCGTTTCTTGTGAGGCCCTCAAGATTGAGGCAGTCGTGCTGAGGGAGAAAAATGCACGTGCTGGTAGATCTTCTCCTGGTTTTTCTTTCTCTCCTTCCCCCTGTTCTTCATGTGCCTCGTTCTTCCGGGAGTGTGAGTATCTCATGAGCACTCTAGAGAAGTTTGTTGGAGGCAAGAAGAAGCTCAATCTCATTCTAGACCAATCCAAGATTTGTCGATTCAATCAAGGTCTAGGATTTGACTACTTGGAGCACGCTCGGGCACATCCTCCTACCATTGTGCCCGGCTCCAAGAGTGGTGAGATCGTGGTAACTCCCAGGGTGAGTACCACTGTGTTTAGGTTTGTTGGTGTTGTCCATAGGACTTCTAACCAGAAGGGTGTTACTCATGATGCTTCTGCCTCTAGCAAGGCGAAGTACACATGCACCTTCTATAAGAAGGATGGTCACCTAGCAGATTTTTGCTTCAGGTGTGCCAAGATCACTCGGCGTGAGTGTGTAGCTGCTCTTAGGGGTATTCAGAGTCATCCCCAGGCTCTGAGTGCTCCCAAGGCACGCACTGCTTCTAGACAGGTTAGAGAGTCGCTGCTTTAGGGCGCCCGTGACTCGATTTTCAGGCTGTTCATTCGAGTTTTAGTCCTGGAGCTGCTCGTGGTCAGTCTTTCCGCCGTCCTCTTGATATTCCTCGTTTTTCCCATCGTGGTAGATATCATCGGCGTGAGTTGTGTGCTTGTAGGAGATCCAGGTAGTCTTACTAGGATGGTCCGGTTTTTGCACCACGGCGGACCAACCCAGTTCCAGCTCCTATATCATCTACTAGAGTAGCTTCTTGTCGAGTGAGAGTAGAGCATCATGTAGATGCTAGAGTCCAGTCTTTTTCTTCTGTGGCTGGCACCTCTAGGCGTCGTGTGGTTCAGTATTGGGTTCCTAGATCTTCTCTTTGTCCCAGTACTGAGTCATCTTTCTCTCGTGTGCATTGACCAGGTTCGTCGGATGGGGAAGGAAGATGTTTGGATTGTCGACTCCGGTTATTCTCATCATATGACCGGAGATTCTCGTTGGTTCTCTTCCCTAGTTCGAGCCCCTGGTGATGAATTGATCACTTTCGGGGATGCTTCATCAGGTAGAGTCATTGCTAAGGGCATCATTTGCATTAATGACAATTTCATTCTTAAAGATGTTGCCTCAGTAAGTAAGCTGCAATACAATTTACTTTCTATTTCTCAGCTTATTAATGACTCTTTCGAGGTGAGTTTCAAGAGTAGCGCCTATAGAATCCTCGATTCATTAGGAGGGTTAGTTTGCGAGATTTCTAGATTTGGGAGAGTCTTTCGTGCTGATTTTTCTGTTTCTTCTGGAGACTCTCTTCGGTATTTAATTGCTTCAGAGTCTCGTGATCTCTCCTTCTGGCATAGGAGACTTGGTCACATTGGTTTTGATCATTTAACCCAAGTTAGCAGCCATGACCTCATTCGTGGTTTGCCCAAACTCAAAATGGTCAAAGACTTAGCTTCCTCCCTACCGACATGGCAAGATGGTTACTGCTTCTCATCCCCTAGTCACCGTTGTGATGACTCATGCACCAGGACAGCTTTTACATATGGACACTGTTGGCCCAGCTAGAGTGCAATCAGTTGGTGGGAAGTGGTATGTTCTTGTCATTGTTGATGATTTTTTGAGGTACTCTTGGTGTTTTTCATGTCCTCGAAGGATGAGACTTTTACCCATTTTAGGGGTTTGGTCCATAGGTTGTCTTTTGAGCTCCTTGGTGCCCTACGAGCTATATGCAGTGACAATGGCACGGAGTTCAAGAACTCCTATTTTGAGAGTTTCTGTGTGGAGTCTGGTTTAGAGCATCAGTTCTCCTCTCCCTACGTCCCTCAGCAAAATGGTGTAGTGGAAAGGAAGAACAGGACCCTGGTAGAGTGGCCAGGACGATGCTAGACGAGTACAGTACTCCTAGAAAATTTTGGGCTGAGGCTATAGCTACTGCTTGCCATGTTTCTAATCGTGTATTCTTGAGAGCACATTTGCACCGCACTTCTTACGAGTTTAGGTATGGGCGAAAGCCCAGTGTTTCTCATTTTCGTGTGTTTGGTTGCAAGTGTTTTATTTTGAAGTCTGGTAACCTGGATAAGCTTGAGTCTCGTTCTTCTGATGGATCTTTCTGGGTTACTCGACCTCTTCTCGTAGCTATAGGGTCCGGAGTTGCAATGCGCATAGGATCATAGAGACCTGTGAAGTGACCTTTGATGAGGCTAGCCCAGGAGCTAGACCTGACATTTCAGGCTCTTCTTCTTCCTCCGAGACCATCTTTGTAGAGGATGAGGATGATGGAGATGATGGTGTTCCACCTGATCTAGTCCCCTCTACACCTGAGGTGCCTCCTGTTTCCATTTCTGCACCTCAGGAGGGCCAGCCCTTGCCTTCTGACTCTCATGCAGCTAGTAGCTCTGCTCCTACCTCTTCTGTGCATGAGGTAGAGGCCACTTTTGCTTCTGGACCTTCTTGTCACTCGCTCAAAAACAAGTTTGTCCAGTTTCTGCCTTCACTCTACCTTTGTTGCCTCATTTGAGCCAAAGGAGATGACTCATGCATTATCTGACGAGTCTTGGACTAATACTATGCATGAGGAACTTGAAAACTTCGAGAGGAACAAAGTCTGTCAGCTTGTAGAACATCCATCTGGTCATAATGTCATTGGGACCAAGTGGGTGTTCAAAAAACAAGCAGAGTGAGGATGGGGTTGTCATTCGCAACAAGGCTAGGTTAGTTGCACAGGGCTTTTCTCACGTTGAGGGTCTTGACTTTGAGAGGACCTTTGCCCCTATAGCTAGACTAGAGGCTATTAGGATCCTGCTTGCATTCTCTACTTCCCGGGGCTTCAAGCTCTATGAAATGGATGTCAAGAGTGCATTCCTCAATGGCTATATTGAGGAAGAGGTTTATGTCAAATAACCCCCAGGATTTGAGAACCCTAAGTTTTCGAGTCATGTATACAAGCTTTCCAAAGCTTTGTATGGACTCAAGCAGGCCCCCAGAGCATGGTATGAGAGGCTCAAGTCTTATCTTCTCAGCCATGACTTCAAGATGGGTGTAGTAGATAAGACTCTGTTCATCAGACACCATGAGTCGCATTTTCTTCTCGTCCAGATTTATGTGGACGATATCATTTTTGGTAGCTCATCTCATTCGCTTGTGTCTCAGTTTTCTGAGGTGATTAGCACATAGTTTGAGATGAGTATGATGGGCGAGTTGAGCTACTTTCTTGGCTTCCAAATCAAGCAGACTCAGGAGGGTACTTTCCTGCACCAAGGTAAGTACACTCGGGACCTCCTGAGGCGGTTTGATATATCTGATGGTATAAGCCGGTGATGACTCCTATGGCTACCACTGCTGTCCTCGAGCCTGATGAGGATGGTGAGCCTGCTGATCAAAAGAAGTTTCGGAGTATGATTAGCTCCCTTCTGTATCTCACCGCTTCGAGGCCAGACATACATTTTGCTATGTGTCTGTGCGCTCGATTTCAGGCTTCTCCTCGCGTCTCTCACTGTCAGGCGGTGAAGCGCATCTTCAAGTACCTTTGTGCTACCACTGATTATGGCATTTGGTACTCTTCCTCTTCTTGTATGTCCCTTAGAGCCTTTTCCGATACCGACTTTCCTGGCTGTAGGATAGATAGGAAGAGCACTTCTGGCACTTGCCAATTCATTGGCACTTCTCTTGTTTCTTGGTCGTCAAGGAAGCAGTCCAGAGTTGCACAGTCCACCACTGAGGCCGAGTATGTTGCTGCAGCCAGTTGCTGTAGCTAGGTGCTCTGGATGAGATCGACCTTGCGGGACTTTGGTTTAGAGATAGAGAGTGTACCACTTTTCTGTGACAACACTTCTGCTATTTGCATTGCTAAGAACCCAATGCAACATTCCCGGACCAAGCACATTGATATTAGATATCACTTCCTTAGAGATCATGTAGAGAAGGGTGATATTGCGCTTCAGTTCATAGAAAGTGATCTTTAGTTAGCCGATATCTTTTCCAAGCCTTTGGATAGCTCCAGATTTGTTGCCTTGAGGAGTGAGCATGGAATCGTGAGCTCTTACGGGTGTGAGGAGGAGTTGGTTTGTATATTATGTATAATATATTCTCTTCCAGTTTTTCTCTTCTTTGTGTTTCTTCTGGGTGTTTTTGGGCTTATTTTCTTGAGTTGAGTTCACTCACTTAGACTTGTGGCATACTTTGCATGGACCTCTTATCTTGTGCTTTAGGTTGCTATCATGCGTGATTAGCTGTTCTCTCTTCTCTCTAGGTTGAGTTCCCTCTCAGTCTTATAAGTCTAACAGGTGTTGGGCCTCTTGGGTAGCTAGGGTCTGTGTACACTCCTTAGTTGGGATCTAGAGTCAGCTTTCCTATGTCAGTCACTGGGGAAGATAAGAGCGAGTCTGAGCCATAGTGAGTCTCTTCTATCTTTTCTATACTCAATAGCCACCCAGTTTACAGTTTTCTCAACTTCTTCTCCTCATTCTGTTTTTCTGGTTGTTATTGAGTTCATTTGGGTTTTCGTTATGCCTAATCATGATAATAACTCAACTTTAACCAGATTTGAGCTTAAAATTGATTCATTTGTTGAAGGGGAGTTTGGGAATCTGTTCATGCATTGCATTTAGACTGCATTTTCTGTTTTATGAGCTTTGTCTATTATGCAATTGACTCAATCTTCATGAAATACATCATGCTATATCTTTTGAAGAAAATCACTAGCTTAGATATGTCCAAGTTCATTTATCATGCTAATCTTAATTGAAATCTGAAAAACTTGAAAGCTTTAAATGAAAACTTGATGAAACATGTTGCTTTTACTTACTAAGTTTCTTCTCCAGGGGCTTTTACCATGAATTGTGAAATTTTGGATTTCTCTAGAGTCCTTATAGCAACTTGGGTGAAATTTGTTTGATCCATATTTGAGTCCTTCAAAATCGCTCATATGTGATAAATTGAAATAAAAAAAAATTGACTCTTTTGTGAAAACTTGATCTGAACACTTTATATTCACGAGACTGCTTCCCATTGCATTTGGGATGAACTTGGAATATATTGTGTATGACCAAGACCATTCTCTTAAGAGTTACTCTTGAGATGATCGAAAATGGCTTGAGTCAATCAATACAAAAAAATGCAAATATCAAACACATTAGTGGGTAAAGAATGCAAATAATGTCAAACATTTGCACCCCGCTATGTTTTTCAAAGTCTTAAAGAAAATTTGCATAAATTGAAAAATGAGCTAGAAGGACCTCATATGCACTTCAAAATTCCCCAAAGTGTTGAGTAGGTTGAACTCTCGGTTTTCCATTCGATCCTTGAGTGGTTTTGCCTCTAGCTTTGAAACATTGCTAAGCTTTGCACTTGTCAAATCTTGCCAAAAAAATGACATATTTTCAAAACTTAGCTTATGAGCAAAATTTGTTATTTGCACTTGGACATAACTTAGTTTAGTCATTATCTGAGATTGATAAGCTTGGTGTCATATCTTGTCATTACGATCATTTGGATAATCTTCAAAGCTCCCTTAGGTTGCATTTCATGCATACATAAAAAGGGGGAGAAAATTCCATTTTGATGCCTATATTGCCAAAAGGGGGAGAAAATGTAGAAAATGCATCATTAAAAATGTGAAAGCTTATTTGGTTCTTATGATCTTTGTAAAATTTTGCTAATTCTTATGGATCATAATCACATAATCAGATTTGGCGCTTACGATTGGATTTTAGAGCTTTTTGTCAAAAACTTGCTCTCTCCTTGATTTAGCACTAAAATATGTTTTACCAACTTGGTCATGTTCTCAGTCTATTCTCTCTGGACCATGTATGGTTTTGAAATCAAATTGTTTTCTTCTTATCTTACTCAAACTCAAATTTATGCCTTTTTTGTGGTTTGTATTGATACTCATCAAGGGGGAGATTGAAGGACCATGTGGAGGTCCATCCATGTTTGTGATGAGTATTTGACTTTATATGATCTAGGATAGCTTAGATTTGAGTTTGTATTTAAATTTGATTTTAAGTTAGAGTTGCATTTGCGACGGACCAAATTTCTGAGAGTTTCACGTGTATGCCGGACCAAATCACAATGGGTTTCACGGGTATGCCGGACCAAATTTCTGTGAGTTTCACGTGTATGCTGGACCAAATTTCTGAGAGTTTCACGTGTGTGCCGGACCAAATCACAGTGGGTTTCACGTGTATGCCGGACCAAATTTCTGTGAGTTTCACGTGTATGCCGGATCAAATTTCTGTGAGTTTCACGTGTATGCTGGACCAAATTTCTGTGAGCTTCATGTGTATGACGGACCAAATGTCGCGTGAGTTTCACGTGTATGACAGACCAATTTTACCCGTGTGTAGTAATATGCATTTTTGAAGGTCTTTCCGTGCTCAAACAATTATTTGGTTTACATGAAAGTTGTAGAGAATTTCAAGACGCAACTTTTTCATGTTGACAAGTTTTTCATTTGAGCAACATAAAAAATCATAGAAATCGGGAAGGTTAACAGAGAATCTCACGTGTATGACGGACCAATTTCGAGAGCGTGCAGTAATATGCCTTTATGAAGGTCTTCCATTGCTCAAACAATTATGTGTTCTAAATGAGAGTTGTAGATAATTTCGAAACGCAACTTTTTCATGTTGAAAAGTTTTTCATCTAAGCAACATAAAAAATCATACAAAATTGAGAAGATTTCTGCTGTATTGAAAACAGGATAATGCTGTTTTGGTCCGTTTTGGTCTGTACTAACAAAAATTCGTGATAAAATTGATGCGCTGGATTCATGGTGGAACCAAGTAGGGACTTCTTGTCTTTGTGGATGTAGGACTTCATTTGGTGGTTATGGTGAGGCGAAGAGAGGCTGGAACTAGGCATGGGATGGCCGGAGGTTGAAGTTGGTCGGATGTTTGCCGGAAGATGGCCGGAGATGAAGTCGGTGCAGTCCCAAGAGACAAGAGAACAGTGGAGAAGCTAGCTTATCACTACTTGGATCAAGGAGAGCTGTTGGGTTGCAGTTCTGAAAGATAGAGTAGTGGATAAGTGTAGCTTGGTTTGAAAACCGTGCAAGAAAACCCATGTGTGTGGTGGGTTTTGGGTTAGCCCTTGCATGGCTGGTTGAGTGGGTTAATCCTAGCCCTTGTTGGATGCTCTAGGGTTTAGAGGCTCATCCAAGGGTGGTAGGTGGCCCAAGAGTTGTATAAATAGGGATGGAGGGGTGGCCTTCCCAGTAATGGTTTTTGAGGTTTTTGATGCTCCTTTGAGCTTTGCCCACATGAATGTAAGGATTTGTAACCTCTCCTTCCAGAAATGAAATGTTCTTCATTTAAGTTCATGTTTCATTTCCTTTACGCATTTATATTACGCATTTAAATTACGCAATTTAAATTCCGCATTTACTTTCTTGCAATTTACATTTATGCAATTTGGATTTGCCTCCCCTCCTTCTAATTGCTTAGAATCTTTTTCTGAGGTTTATGATTTATTCTTTCTTGAAATCCTGTTTCAATCATCTAGGCTATCAATGCGTTCTTGTTGCAAGAAGTTGATCTTTTGCGTTCTTGAATGCTTGATCTTGTAAATTGCGTATCCTTGAGTTTCTCTGTGTTCTATTTGTTGCTGGGACATGTGGGAAGTCATTCAAGATCACTTTGATCATCAAAACCCCACGAGCTAGCCTTGATCGAAGTTCTTTCGATTTTTGTCGAAACTTGGTGCATTCTTCCTTCCCGGGCATAAAGGTCAGAACTTTGACATCAATCCTTGTGATTGAAGGTTGAAATAAGTTCCTGACATCCCAAGGACCTTATCTACCAAGTTTGGTTGAGTTTGGATCAACGGATCAAAAGATACATCAATTTTCTTATTTGAACCTGTGTTGAAAACGTTGTTCATATGCTTGATTTCACTGTAGTTACAGTAACCGGTAGTATCACCCCCTGAGTGCGATAGCACTGGCATCAGGCTGATTTTTATGAAAATTGACTCTTTTGCTTCCATTTGATATCTAAGGGTTTTGGCTTGGTTTCTTTTGGTGAAAATCTGCATTTGTGATCTTCCTTAGAGAACTTATTTTAATTTGGGATCATTCACCCCGCCCCCTCTGATCTCCATCTCGGTCTTTCAAAGATATTACTTGCATCCAATGGTTTGGACGATTATGCTACACATTGGTGGGAGTAGTTTGTTCGCAAGCGTATGGAACGCCATGAGTTGCCAATTATCACCTGGAATCAGATGAAGCAACACTTGCGTGCACATTTTGTGCCTCGCCACTACAAGCGTTCGCTGTTTGAGAAGATGACAGGGATGCGACAAGGATTGAAATCTATTGATGATTATCATAAGTAGATGGAGACAATCATGATACATGCTGATGTGCGTGAGAATGAAGAGTAGACAATGGCAAGATTTCTAGCTAGTATGAATTATGCTATTAAGCGCATTGTCAATCACCATCCCTACAATGATATGATCGAGTTGCTGCACCAAGCATGTGAACTGAGCACCATGTTATTGACGTGTTTTCGGAGGAGGTGCCCGCTGGTTTGCCACCAATCTCAGGATAGAGCATCAATTTGATTTGATTCCAAGCGCGACATTGCCAAACTGACCACCGTACTGCACCAACCCCGAGGAAACAAAGGAAATTCAGAAACAAGTACAAGAGCTTCTCTCCAAAGGGTACGTATGCGAAAGCTTAAGTCCTTGTGTTGTTTCTATGATTTTAGTTCCTAAGAAAGATGGTTCTTGGCGCATGTGTGTAGATTGTAGAGCAATTAATCATATCACTATTTGATATCATCATCCTATACCTCGCTTAGATGATATACTAGACGAATTGAGTGGTGCTGTTGTTTTCTCTAAAATTGATTTGCGTAGTGGATACCATCAAATTAGGATGAAAGAAGGGGATGAGTGAAAAACAACCTTTAAAACAAAATTTGGTTTGTATGAGTGGTTAGTAATGCCGTTTGGTTTAACTAATACACCTAGTACTTTCATGCGATTAATGAATCATGTTTTAAGGCATTTTATTGATAAATTCGTGGTTGTGTACTTTGATGATATTTTGATTTATAGCCGCACTAAAATTGAACATATTGTTCATATTCGCCAAGTGCTAGAAGTTTTACGTGATTCTAAGTTGTTTGGTAACTTAGACAAGTGCACTTTTTTGCAAATATAGCGTGATATTTCTAGGATATGTGGTTTCGGCACAGGGAGTAGAGGTAGATGATTCTAAAATTGAAGCAATTAAAAATTGGCCTACTCCTGTGAATGTTAGTCAAATTAGGAGTTTTCATGGACTTGCTGGTTTTTATGGGCGTTTTGTTAAGGATTTTAGCTTCATAGCTGCCCCATTGAATGATATTACTAAGGGTGTGTTTGGTAGAGCTCCAGCTCCACCAGATCTGTGGATCTGGTGGAGCTAGTTATTCCTAGCTCCACTAAATCCGTGGAGCTGGAGCTATGAGTACATTAAGAGTGTTTAGATGGATCATCTTGTTTACATGTTAGACCAAAAATATAAACTTAATTCACTTTATTTTAGCCTACAAGTTTCAGATCTCAGGTGAAGCTGAGATCTGGAGCTCTACCAAATAGGCCCTAAGAAAGGTGTTGTATTTACTTGGGGGCAGCGCAAGAAAATGCTTTTTGTTGAACTTAAGAAGCGTTTAACTGTGGCACGTTGCTTGTTTTACCTGATTTCACTAAGAATTTTGAAATTGAATGTGATGCTAGTGGAATTGGTATTGATGGTGTTTTACTGCAAGAGGGTAGACCGGTAACTTACTTTAGCGAGAAACTGAAAGGTGCACAATTGAATTATTTGATCTATGATACGGAGTTGTATGCTTTAGTGCGAGTGTTAGAAGTATGGCAACATTATTTATGGCCTAAGATGAGACAAGATGTTGATAGGTTTGTGCAACGATGCATTACTTATCACAAGGCAAAATCGAAGTTAAATCCACATGATTTGTATACCCCTCTACCTGTTCCCAATGCACCATGGGAGGATATTAGTATGGATTTTGTTTTAGGATTGCCTTGAACTAAAAGGGGGAGAGATTCTGTTTTTGTTGTTGTGGATCGATTTTCGAAGATGGCACACTTTATTCCATGCCAAAAGAGCGACGATGCGTCGCATATTGCTGACTGGTTTTTCAGGGAGATCGTGAGGCTGCATGGTGTACCGCGCACTATCGTGTCGGACTGCGATGTGAAGTTCATGAGCTATTTCTGGAAGACGCTTTGGGGGAAGCTGGGGACACATTTGTTATTCAACACAACGTGTCATCTACAAACAGATGGTCAAACAGAGGTGGTAAACCGCACACTCTCTATGCTACTGCGGACCATGATAAAGAAAACCAGAAGGAGTGGGAAGACTATTTGCCACATGTGGAGTTTGCATACAACAGTGTTGTCCACTCTACTACACAGATGTACCCGTTTGTGGTGGTATATGGTTTCAAACCCATTACGCCGCTTGATATGCTGCCGCTCCCAAGCCAACAACGCACTAATATGGAGGCATCAAAGAAAGATGAATTTGTCAAGAAAATGCACATCAAGGTGAAAGAAGAAATAGAGCACAAGGTGAAGTATTATGCTGACAAGGCAAACAAGAAAAAAAGGAAGATGATTTTTTAGCCAGGCGACTTAGTTTGGTTACACTATCGCAAGGATCACTTTCCGAATCGACACAAATCAAAGTTGCTGCCACGAGGAGATGGACCTTTCAAAGTACTTGAGAGGATTAATGACAATGCATACAAGATCGAGCTACCCAGAGATGACTATAGCGTGAGCTCTACATTCAACGTTGCTGATTTATCGCCGTTCTTCGGAGTTGATGATTCAGTGTCATGGACGACACCTCTTCAAGAGGGGGAGGATGATGAGGCCACCCCTACGATACCATTTTCTCCTCCACCTAATGCTCATGATATACTCATCGACTTGCCGACTGGACCAATTATGAGAGCGCGTGCCAAGAAACTACAAGATCAAGTGAACTTGTTTCTTAATGAACATATCATTAATTTTAACGAGAATTTTATACTACCTAAAAATAGAGTTTTGATTCTGCTCAGGTTTGAAGATTCAAGGATTGAAGGACAAGTTGCTGTTCATAACGATGATGATGATATGTGCAAAATGAGTTGCATGCTAATTCATAACTTGGTGGAATTTCAAAAGCCAGTGAGGGAGGAAGAGATGTTGCCAAGTACAAAGGAAGTTGCATGCATGCATGGTACGGTTGGAAGGAAAGAGACCTGCATGCATGCAATATTTGTCTACTCATATGGAAAAGAGGAAAGCAAATTTCAGATTGCATGAAACAAGGAAGGTGCATGCCTAAAAGGAAGGAGAATTTCTGCATGGAAGGAAAGAGAGTCAAGGGAGTTTCGGCCTGCTTATTTTCTACACGACAGCACCACTAATAAGATATGTCTAGCACATAGCTATATATTATCTAGACCTCATATTATTTGAGGGTAGACCATATTATACGAATAAAACAAGTTGAACAGCTATTTGCTTGTCTCTTGAATACTAGAGTTCATGCGAGGACTACTGTCAAGGGATTGAGTGATTTGTTCGTGTTTGTCGTTCTGCAATCAAGGTCAAGTTGTCGATCCGTTGGGAATCAGGTACTTGGCATCATCGCTTGTGGTCTCACGATGATCATTTACAAGTGTGTTTTGGGCGTATCTCCAAAGAGTTCAGGGTTCGTGCATTAGCGCGGGTGTTCCACTAGCGTTTTCATTTTTTTACATCAAGCTTTCCACCATTCTCTCCGAGAAGATCGGGCTACCCTGTATCATAATACTGTCATAATATTCAGAACATGGAATGCTTTGAAGAGAGCTATGAGACATAGATTTGTACCTTCATATTATTCTCATGATTTGCTGAACAAATTGCAACGTTTAAGATAAGGTAGTAGTTCTGTAGAGGATTATTATCAACAATTGCAAACTAGATTATTATGTTGTGGTTGAGAAGAAACTGAAGATGCTAAGATGGCTAGATTTTTAGATGGTTTAAACCATGAAATTATGGATATATTTAATTATAAGGAGTACAATTCTATCACTCGCTTGTTTCATCTTGCTTGAAAGCTAAAAGAGAAGTACAGGGATGACAATCCAAGACACGAGGAAATTTTTGAGGTTATTTTGTAGGTCGTTCCAATCCAGTACAATCAAAGGCTCCATCCAACATTTCCAGCCTAGCCTTTGCACCAAGTTCCTCCCACAATAGCCAATTCCCCACTACTCCTTCACATGCATCTGAAACAAAGTTCATCCTTGGCTGCTTTGATGGGAAGAGCCTGAGAAACAGAGTGCCATCGCTGCAAGGGCTACAGTCATATGATAAGGGACTGTCCTAGTAAGCGAGATCTCATAAAGGATAATGGTAAGTATACTTCAGCTAGTGATATTGAGGAAGAATATGCTATGCTTGCAATTGACCCTGTAGGTGACGAACAAGAATCTGAACGTGAAGAGGAACAATTTGGTATTGAAATTACAAATAAATATTTGAGCATCATTGTGAAGCGTGTGCTTAGTGAACAAATGGAGCATGCTGAACAAAATCAACGCCACAATTTGTTCCAAATGAAGTTCATCATAAACGAATGTTCGCACAGAGTCATCATTAATGGAGAGAGTTGCAACAATCTTGCAACTATGGACATGGTTGAGAAGCTTGACCTGACAACCAATCAGCACCCTCGTCCTTACTACATTCAATGGTTTAATTCCTGTGGTAAGCTGAAGGTAACTCGCATTGTGAGAGTACACTTTTCTATTGGTTCATATCATGATTATACTGATTGCGATGTTGTACTTATGCAAGCATGTTCTTTGTTGTTAGGTAGACCATGGCAATATGACAGAGATATTTTGCATCATGGTAGAACTAACTAATATACTATCATATCTAAAGGAAAGAAAATCACTTTGCCACCCATGTCTCCTGAAGTAATTTTAAAAGATGAATTAGAGAGAGCTAATAGAGAAAAGGAGTGTAGCAAAAGTGAAAAATCAGATTTTAGCTAAAGAACTTGTGCAACATAAGAAGAAATAACCTAGTGCTAGCAAAGGTGAAATTAAATTGAAAGGTTCTATTTTGCTTTCTACAAAATCTAATATATTACCGAGATGGAAGCTAGTAATTCTGATTGATATGCTTTAGTGTGCAAAGAAGCATTACTTTCATTTGAGGATATGCCTCCTGTTGTTGCTAACGTTTTGCAGGAGTTTGCTATGTATTTCCTAGTGAAGTACCACCGGGGCTACCTCCAATTCGGGGAATTGGACATCAAATAGATTTGATTCCAGGAGCCTCATTACCTAACGATGCACCATACAAGACCAATGTCAAGGAGACTAAGAGGATTCAGTGTCAAGTGCAAGATTTGCTTGACAAGCTGTCGATTTTTGTGGTCGGCAATGAATTTATGGGGTAGACGCTAGATCTCAAACTCGAAGGTCACACAAGACAAAGGTTTAGACAGGTTCAGGCCCTCGACGGAGGAGGTAATACCTTAGTCCTGTGTGCTGGGATTATCTGGATCTCTTGGATCTAAGATTGCTCGTGTTTCTGTTGTTGCCCGCCCTCTCCCTTATATAATGGGGGTTGGGCGGTTTACAGAGTCCCGATCGGTTATTGGATACTAATCGGTTACAAGATGGAGTTTACATATTTATCTCATCCTGCTAACAACTCGGATTACAATCATGTCTCTTATATCTAAATATATGTTCAACTGTCTCTAGGATGTATCTCCTTGCGCACGGCAGCAAGGTTTGGAGTGGAGCTTATCCTCTGGGCCTTCCACCCGGCCCTGTTTCTCTCTCAGGCACTTCTGGGCCGGTTATGAAGACCCCTGGGTTCTTATATTCCACAGTAGCCCCCGAGTGATTCATGATCCGATTGCTATACCTTTATCTGGATCTCAACTTTGGATCAACGTTCTCAGCTTCCAGTATAAACCTCTGACTAGTTTCTTCTTTGATTTGAATGCTTCTCCTTACAACAAGGGGATTATGAAGGACTCGAATATAACCCCGGATAGTCTTCAAAGTTGTTTTGACTTCTTGTGTCAATTCATTTTCCAAAAACCTCTTTGGCTTCTGAACTATCTTAACTCCAAGTCTCCTCAGCTTTTGATGTCATTACGTCTTCGCATTAACTTCAACCTTACCGTATCAGCTATAAAAGGCGAACCAATGCTTTTAGAATGTATTCTCCCATGCTTAGTCCTCCACTTTCCTGCACCAAGCTCCACCTTCTTCCTGAGGGACTTCATGGACAACAAGGATCCAGAACTTGCCAAGGAGTGGGTGCTATTCGACGCCGCCATGGCCGAGTGGGCTGAAGAAGATGTTGCTGCCTTCGACCGCGCCGCCATTGACACCTTCCTCGAAATTTTCCCCATCCTTTATAGGGCTAAGGAAGCTCTCGTGGAGGCGCTTGGACGTATGCGCCGCGGAGAAGTATAATACTCCTGTAAATGTAGTAGTCTTTTCCCAGGCATAGTGCCTGAGGAATTTTATATAATAAAGAAAATACCTTCCGAGCGATATCTATGACTGTCGTTAGACATAGCTTGGACCCGACTTGGGGTATATCAAAGCTTGCATGGCTCTTTGTTCGGGTGATATCCATATCCGACTGTCGCAGGATATATCTTAGGTCCAACTTGGGACACATTAAGATTTGCGCAGCTCTTTGCCGAGTGATACCTATATCCGATTGTTGTAGGATATAGCTCTGGTCCGACTTGGGACATATCATATTCACGTGGCTCTTGGCCGAGTGATACCCATATCCGACTGCTGTAGGATATAGCTTAGGCTTGACTTAGAGAGTATCATATTCACGTGGCTCTTGGCCGAGTGATACCCATATCCGACTGCTGTAGGATATGGCTTAGGCTCGACTTGGAGCGTATCAGGATTTTCTTGGCTCATGGCCGAGTGATACCCATATCCGACTGCTGTAGGATATAGCTTAGTCTCAACTTGGAGCGTATCAAGGTTTATTCAAACGGTATCCGTACTCGTTTATTGCGATGCACAGCTTATCGACCTATCTTGGGGCATACCATCGGAACCATGCCTTATCAGGCTCAACCCGTGATATATGATTCCGCCATGTGGTAACCAACTAGCGACCCAACGTGGGGTATATCACAAGAAGATATTTTTAATCCAAACTGGAGGATACCCACGTCCCGCTTAGTTCGATAAGCGGTTAAACATCCCATCGTGGGGAGCAACGTGTCCCAAATATGACTTGGTCAAACCATGACTGCCTCCGTATGTCAGGACACCGAGCTAGCAAATCATTATGAAGCATAGAGCAGGGTTAGGTGTTCTGCAATCTTTTTTCCGTCGATTCGGCGAAAACCTGATTTTTCCCCTTTTAAGACTAAGTCGTGCATTGATCGATGGTTCATTTTTTCGTCGCGCACTCCTACCCCTTCTGCTTCTTTGTCTCTCCGACTTCTCCACTGCTAGGGTTAACTGCTGTTGCGCTCGCATTTTTGCGCCGTCGTTGATCTTTCCTCCGAAAATGTCTTCTCATTCTTCCAAAGACACCTCCTCGCTGCCTTTGCCCCAAGATTAGACCACCTCGATAACAACGGAAGAGCGGTTGCAGTCCATGGCGGATGACGGGGTTCTTCCAGCCCTGACTTTAATTTTCGCACGACCGGCCGTAGGTGAATCCATCCCTACCCCTCGTCCTGAAGAAATTGTGGTTTTCGAATCTTTCTTCCAACGCGGGCTGGGCCTTCCTGTCTGCGCTTTTCTTCGCGGTCTTCTCTTTTTCTATGGTATTGAATTGGTGAACTTGAATCCCAATTCTATCCTGCAAATCTCCCTCTTTGTTCACCTCTGTGAGGCATTCTTGGGCATCCGCCCTCATTTCAATCTCTTTCATCACTTTTACCTTTTAAAGCCTTATCCCTCAAAAAGCGACCCCAAGGTAATTGGGGGAGCTGGATTTCAATTGAGGTAAGGATTGAAGAAAAGCTACTTTGCCATTCCCTTCAAATCTTCAAATAAAGGCTGGCACCAGGAATGGTTCTATTGTGCCAATCCTGATCCTGCTCTCCCTTCTTTTGTCGTGCGCCGACCTAGGGTGTCCCTTTCTTGGACGTCTGTTCCCAATGCTGGCGATATGGATCAGGTGCAGGATCTCTTGGTGCTGATTGATAAATTAAAAGAAGACGGTCTCACGGGAGTTGGTCTGGCCCTCCATTTTGTCGCTCGTCGGATACAACCTCTAAAGGAGCGAGTCCATCTGGGATATGAATTTGAAGGAAGGGATGATCCGACCCGGGAACTGCCCGAATCAGCGTCGAAGGAGCAGGTATATGCTCGGGTAGGCGACTTTTTCATCCCAAGCGTAGATATGTCACCGTCAGATGCCCAAAGTCCTTTACTGCATCAAACCCTCCTCCTGAGGTAAGAAAGTTCAGCTGATAGACTTCCACATTCGTCTCTGAATGACTTTTAACAGTTTTAATACTTCTTTCCAGGATCGATTGGCTTTCTTTAGTGGCACGCCTCTCCTAGAAATGCCTGTACAAAAGAGTGCCCACTGGAAGCGACCTGCAAGCTCCCAAGCAGGAGACCCGGCCGCCAAGAAGGGGAAGAAAACGATTATCAAGGACCCTTCGAAGCCTCAGCGCCCAACTGGTGGTCCCAAGATCCAAGAACCGCCAGCACAAGCCCCGGTGCCTTTAGTTCCCCTTCCGCATAAGCCCGTGGTACAGCCGAGTCCAACTCCAAGTGACTCGAGCATTCGGGAGGAGCCCAGGGTTCCAGATCATAGCACCCCGACTGGTCCCTTCGGAAGTGGTTCTGCCACTCGAAAGAAGCCCCCGATGAGGATAAAGAAGTCAGACAGGTTGGATGTCCCATCGACTCTTATTTGACGCGTTTTGCTGGCTTATTCACCGATCATTCTTCTTATAGGAATCCTTCTTATGATATCCCCGTCGAGACACCATCTGGGGCCCCTGAGGGAACTGAGTCCCAGGACGTACCCGACCTGGTTGAGGAAGTCCCACAATCTGCCTCGCCTAGAGACACAGGGGCGCCCTCCGAACCTCAGCCGCCTTCAACGACACCCCGTGCTTTGACGTCGGGTCCCACTGCTCGAGAGCCCGTCTCCCGTCCATCCCCTGAGCTAGAAGAGATCCCCCGAGATCCGCCGGCTCTTGCTCGCCCCCAGCTTATAATGCAAACCACGTGGGTTGATGAGGAAGATGGCTTGAAGTCCCTCGACGATCCAGCGGAGGAGAAAGAAAGGAATGACTTTTATAGTCACGCCGCCGCTTGTGCTCGCCTGGCTAGAGTAATATTTTCACTACTCTTGTCACCTTCTTGCTTGTGTCGGTTAGCATGTTGTCACCTTTCCCTGTGATGGTCACAGAAATTGGGAGAACGCTTCTCGAAAAAGTCTGAATACCTCCAAAAGATGCTCCCAGAGGTCAGGACGTGCCAGGAATATCTGGCCGACTTGGAGCAGATCAAGGCTAGACATGCAGCCGAGCTGCAGGATCTTCGGTTAGAAGTCCAGGCCTTGCGTGAAGAGAAGAAAATCCTGTGGCAGGAGAAGCTAGATGTTGTTGGCTTCCTTCGAGGTAGATATTTCCTGGACCATCCTGTGCTCTCGCTTAATCGTCTAGTCTTTTGATTTCCTTATCTCCGTGTCAGTTCGGGATTCTACTATTGCAAAGCTCGAAGAGCAACTTAAGGTATCGGAGGCCTCCAACCTGAAATCGGAGAATAAGTTAGAAGGTACGCTCAGCAGCTTGGCCCTCCCTTGCCTTCGTTGTCTTCTCGGTACTTCTTAATGATCTGTTTTGCTTGCAGACTACAAGTTCAAGACGCGGGCGCAATACGTCGCTTTTAACGAGAAAGTCGAGGCCCTTGAAACGTCTTGTGCTAAGCTTCACGAGGCCTCTGAGCCATTGCTGAGGTTGCTTCATCTCAGAGGCGAGAGGCCGCTCAGCAGGGACCATGCTATCTCCCAACTGGAGGAAGCCCCCAAGGAGCTTAAGAGATTCTTAAAGGAAACAACGACCAATGGTGCTAGCCAGGCTCTGGCGATCACCAAGTCGCTTTATCCCCGATTGGATCTTGAAGCTATTAAAGATAGCTATGCCGCAATGTGGATGAAGACCGGGCCGCCGAACTCTAGGAGGAAGTTAAAGATGCTTCTTCGGCTATCGCAGAGACTTTGGACCTGTGAACAAATATTTGAAAGTGTTTCTTTGACCTTGCATTTTTTCTTTAAATATGCTGCTATGCTCGATGAGGCCATCCGAGTAGTTTTGACATCTTAAATATCGTGTCCGACTAGTTCAGCCCCCAGGCTCTAGGGCATGGTTCATGACGCATGTCTCAGAGTCTTAAAATTCGTAGGAGCGAAGCACTCAGACGCATAATTTTCGAGAAGATTATACGAGAACAACTTTAAGAGCGATCATTCATTCATAAAGAAGCAATTGAATTACAAAGTTCAAGTGAAAAAACGATGTAGCTGTTCTATGTTCCAGGTGTTGTTGACAATTGTGCCGTCTTCAGGCTTGAGCTTATAAGCCCCAGTACGTATCACCTCATCGATGATGTAAGGGCCCTCCCAGCTTGGGGAGAGCTTATGCTCGCATTTCTGATTTTTTTCTAAGGACCAGATCTCCTTTGGAGAATGCGCGGCTCCTTACATTGCGACCGTGATAGCGACGTAATCCCTAAAGGTATTTTGCCGACTAAATTGTTGCGACGTCCCTAGCTTCTTCCAATCGGTTGAGGTCTTCTAGCCGGCTTTCTTCCGAAGCGACCTCCTCATAGCTCCGAACCCGCGGGGATCCGAATTCTAACTCGGTGGGGAAGACCGCCTCTGAGCCATACACTAGGAAGAAAGGTGACTGTCCGGTTGCTCTCCTAGGGGTGGTTTGCAGCCCCCAGAGTACCGAAGGCAATTCTTTGACCCACTGAGTGGCGTATGGTTTCAGACGATAAAAAATCCTTGCCTTTAGGCCTTGTAACACCATGCCGTTGGCTCGTTCGACCTGCCCATTACTTCGGGGGTGTGCTATTGATGCGAAGCAAATTTTTATGCCGAGTTCACCGCACCAGTCTTGAAATATGCCATCTCTGAATTGGGTGCCGTTATCCGCGATGATTCGGTTTGGTACGCCGAATCTAACCACGATTTCATGAAAGAATTCTTTGGCCTTTGCGGCTGTGATAGTGGCGACTGGCTTGGCCTCAATCCATTTGGTGAATTTATCGACGGCTACGAAGAGATGAGTATAACCACCTTGAGCCTTCTTCAAAGGTCCCACCATGTCAAGCCCCCAGACCGCAAATGGCCAGGTGATTCGGATACCGAGCGATATGGCGATACAGAGCCCATGGATAAGTGCCTCGTACTCGGCGGCGTTGTTCGACATGGGAAAAAGTATTTGCAGAACGTACCTCAACCGTTCTCCACTTGGTGATATGAGCACTATACCAGCCCCCGCGCCGCTGAGCATGAGGGAACCATCGAAGTACATCGTCCAATACTTGAGTTCCTTGACGTCCGCCGGGTTTTGAAGTTCTATCCACTAGGCAGTAAAGTCGGCGAGCGCTTGAGACTTGATGGTTGTGCGAGGCTTGAATAGGATATCAAAAGCTCCAAGCTCAACTGCCCACTTTGCAATTCTCCCAGTGGCCTCCTGGTTGTGAAGTATATCTCCTATTGGGAAGGAAGTGACCACCAAAACAGTATGCTCTTGGAAGTAGTGCTTGAGTTTGCGAGATGTAAGAAGTACGGCGTATAATAATTTTTGCACTTGTGGATACAGCACCTTAGAATCACTCAGGACCTCGCTGATGAAATAGATTGGGTGTTGGATCTTCTGCACGTGACCTGGCTCCTCCCTTTCTACGATGATTGCAGCGCTGACTACATGAGTCGTTGCCGCAATGTAAAGTAACAAAGGTTCCCTTGGCATCGGTGAAACCAAGACCGGGGGTGTCGTTAAGAAGGTGTTCAAATCTTCGAACTCTTGTTGTGCCTCGGGCGTCCACTGGAACTTGTCCTGCTTCTTGAGGAGTTTAAAGAATGGAATACCTCGCATACCCAGCCGGGAAATAAACCTGCTGAGTGCGGCCGTGCACCCCGTAAGCTTCTGGACGTCCTTTTGGCAAGTCGGTGGTTCCATATTTAATATGGTTTTGATCTTCTCTGGGTTGGCCTCAATGCCTCGTTGGGATACGATAAACCCAAGCAGTTTTCCCGAAGATACTCCGAAAACGCACTTCTCGGGATTAAGCTTCATGCTAAAAGTCCTTAGACTTTCGAACGTCTCGGTTAGGTCGGCGATAAGGTCCTTCCTCTCTCGAGTCTTTACCACGACATCGTCCACATATGCCTCCACATTGCTTCCGAGTTGGGCGTGAAAACACCGTTGTATTGCGTGTTGATACGTTGCACCAGCATTTTTCAACCCGAACGCCATCGTGGTATAGCAAAAGGCCCCAAAGGGCGTCATGAATGAAGTTTTGATATGGTCTTCCGCCTTTAGGCGAATCTGGTGGTACCTTGAGTAAGCATCGAGGAAACTCAGGATCTCACACCCGGCGGTTGAATCAACCACCTGATCAATTCGAGGTAGCCCGAATGGATCCTTCGGACATGCCTTGTTGAGATCAGTATAGTCAACGCACATGCGCCAAGTTTTATTCTTCTTTTGAACTAGTACAGGGTTCGCCAACCAGTCGGGATGATACACTTCTTTGATAAAACCTGCAGCTAATAGCTTGGTGATCTCCTGCTTGATGGCGTTCCGATGATCTGGAGCGAACCGCCGGAGTCTTTGCTTGATTAGCTTTGCCATTTCGTCAACGTGTAGAGAATGCTCGATCACCTCCTTAGGAACACCTCGCATGTCGGACGGTTTCCAAGCAAAGATGTCCTTGTTAGCCTGGAGGAAGTTGACGAGCATGCCTTCCTATTTATCCTCGAGCCCTATCCCGATCAGAGTCGTTTTGGATGGGTCGGATGAGTCGAGAATAATTCTCTTGGTTCCTTCGCCAGACTTTATCCCTTACGTGGCCTGCTTCTTGGATGGGATGTCGCCTTCATCCTGCAATGTGGCAGCCTCTGCCTGGATATTCTTCTCCTCGACGGTTGCCTACTGCAGCTCAGCAAGTTCATAGTTCTCTCAGTCGTATTCCAAAGATCGCTTGATGTCACTGCGAACCGTGATGACGCTTTTGGGTCCCGGCATCTTCAACACCAAATAGGTGTAGTGTGGGACGGCCATGAACCGAGCCAGACCGGGCCTTCCCAAGATAGCGTGATACACTATCTCAAAATCCGCTACCTCGAAATTTATATACTCGATCCGATAGTTGTTTTTGGTACTGAAGGTGACGGGCAAAGCAATCTGCCCGAGAGGAAACGAAGACGCCCTAGGGATCACCCCATGGAATGGCTGTGAGCTCAGCCTTAGCTCGGAGAGGGGGACGTTCATGTCATCGAAGGTTTTGGCGAAGAAGACGTTGAGTCCACTCCCTCCATCAATCAAGACTTTCCTGAGCTTTACATTACGAATAACAGGGTCGAGTACTAGAGGGTACTTACCCGAATGTAGAACTCGGTTGGGGTGATCCGAGCGGTCGAAGGTGATCGAGACTTCAGACCACTTTAGATACTGGGGGGTTGCCGGTTCCACCGTATTGATCTCCCGAGCGGTAAGCTTTTGCTTCCTCTTGGACTCGTATTCGGTGGAGACCCCGTATATGTAGTTTAGCTCATGCTCAGACTCTTGGTAATCGTCCTCGCTGGGAGGGTCTTTCTTCTTGGCAGCCTCATCCTTCGCTGGAGCTGGTTGCTTGATGCTTTCATGCGCAAAACGCTTCAGGGTAAAGCAATCTTTGGCGGTGTGCTTTCCCTTAGGGTGGAAACGACAGATCGCATTCATGACAGCACTGTAATCGGGCGCCTCCCTCCGTGTGGCTCGGGGCCGGTTGCGCTCTGCTACCGCAACTAGCTCCTCGCCCTTCCGTTTTTTGTCTTTGTGCTTGGAGGACTCGGGCTTGTCGCCTTTGTTCTTCTATTGTGGGCGATCTTCTTGGCGCTCGGTCAGGGCATCTGAGGTCGTGGCATAGCGGTCGGCCAACGCAAACATCTCCTTTACGGAGGCCGGTGGTTTCCTGGACATTTTCTTGATCAGATCAGGATCGTTGACCCCTATCTGAAAGGCTGCTACTACCACTGCATCAGATACATCCCTGATGGTGTTTTTCTTCTGCATGAAACGCCGGATGAAATCTCTCAGTGTCTCGTCTTTCTTCTGGTGAAGCTGATATAGGTCCCATGGGGTGTCAGACCTCTCATAGGTTCCCTGAAAGCTCACGATAAATTGATCGCAAAGATCGCTCCAAGAGTCCACCGAGTTCGCAGGAAGTCCTGTGAGCCATGATTGAGTTGAAGGGGTGAGATTGACTGGCAGATAATTTGCCATCACGTTTTGATTGCCCCCAGCCGCTTTAACCGCCAGGGCATAAACCTGCAGCCAAGCTTCCGGATCTCGATCCCTGTCAAACTTAACGATGCCTTTAGGGTTGAAACCTTCGGGCCATACTACTCAGCGTAACTGAGAAGTATACGCTCGGATTCCATCGATGGATCTGTCATCATGATGAGAGGGAGTCCGGCGTGGCGAGCCTCTGGCTCGGCGATCGTCATCAACACGTCGGGGTGGAGTTCGGAGCGGCGAGCCCATGACTCGGCGATAGTCGTTGTCATTCCGACCCCGGCGATGATGGTCTCTATGATCATTGTAGTCGTCGTACCGTTGATCACTTCGTCGATCGTGGCCGGTGCCGAAACGTTCGTGGTCGTCGTAGCGCCAGCGTCGTTCTTTCTCGTCCCGCTCATGCCGTATGGCGGTGATGTCTTGGCGGAGGTCGCAGTTGAGATTCTGGCGGGTGTCTCCGACTGGTTGTGAGGGCGCCGACTGCCAGTACTCCGATTGGTAGCAGTCCGACTGCTAGCGACGCGAGTAGCCGCGTGGGAGCGTGAGTGCGCTTCCCCTACCGGCTTTTGCTGATTCTGCTGAATCGCTGCCGTCGTCACCATGGCCTTGATCTGGGCCACGATCGGGCCCACTAGGCTATCAGATGCAATCATCGGGTCCAGCGTGTCGAGAAGCGTCTTGGAGGCGACGACGTTCTGCAGCGGTGTATGGAAGACAATTTGGTCTCCCAATTTTTATTGCAGGATGTCCTCATGGACATTGCAGCCGTGAGATCGAAGCGATCGCACCTGTGCTTCCTTAGCCTTACGAAGAAGGCGATCTTCCTCCGCGGCTTTCTGAATCTCTTGTTGACGTTGGAGATCAGTCTTTTGCTCTTCTATTGCGAAGATGCCATGAAGATTGTAGCAATTCCTCGCGACGCCGACTGGTTTGCTGGCTGAGTCAGAGTGGCGTACCTGAGATGGGTTGGCCTGATCTTTACAAGATTGGGTCTGGTTTAGGTCTAGGCAAACAAGTTCTCCGAGAGCATCTGCGACGAAGTCCAGGCTTCCAAAGCGGAAAGACTGGCTGTAGATGAAGGTGGTGATGATTCCACTGGTTGCTACCATCGAGTTTGTAGGAAAAGATTATAACGCTCCCCCTACCTGGCGCGCCAACTGTCTACTTTTGTGGTCGGCAATGAATTTATGGGGTAGGCGCTAGATCTCAAACTCGAAGGTCACACAAGACAAAGGTTTAGACAGGTTCAGGCCCTCGACGGAGGAGGTAATACCTTAGTCCTGTGTGCTGGGATTATCTGGATCTCTTGGATCTAAGATTGCCCGTGTCTTTGTTGTTGCCCACCCTCTCCCTTATATAATAGGGGTGGGGCGGTTAAGGGATTCTGATCGGTTATTGGATACTAATCGGTTACAAGACGGAGTTTACATCTTTATCTCATCCTGCTAACAACTCGGATTACAATCACGTCTCTTATATCTAAATATATGTTTAACTATCTCTAGGATGTATCTCCTTGCGCACTGCAGTAAGGTTTGGCGTGGAGCTTATCCTCTGGGCCTTCCACCCGGCCCTGTTTCTCCCTCAGGCACTTCTGGGCCGGTTATGAAGACCCCTGGGTTCTTATATTCCACACAAGCATACGTGAGAGCCTTAGTCCTTGTACTGTTCTGGTAATTTTGGTGCCTAAGAAAGATGGTTTATGGTGTATGTGTGTTGATTGTAGAGCTATTTAAGAATATTACCAATAGATATCATCATCCTATTCCTAGGTTAGATGACATGCGAATTAAGTGGCTCAACTTTGTTATCTAAATTTGATTTGCGTAGTGGATATCACCAAATTCTCATGAAATTAGGAGATGGATGGAAGACAACATTCAAAACTAAGTTCGGTTTTATATGAGTGGTTAGTAATGCCTTTTGGTTTAACTAATGCACCTAGCACTTTTATGAGGTTAATGAACGAGGTTTTGCGTATTTTCATAGGAAAATTTCTGGTGGTATATTTTGATGATATATTGATCTATAGTAAATCACTGGATGAATATCTTGGTCATTTACATGCTGTTTTTAATGCTTTACGTGGTGCACATTTATTTCGTAACCTTGAGAAGTGCACCTTTTGCACCGATCGAGTATCGTTTCTTGAATATTTTGTTACTCCATAAGAAATTGAAGTTGATCAAACCTAGATTGAAGCTATACAGAGTTGGCTAACTCCTAATACAGTCACACTAGTGCGAGGTTTTCTTAAACTTGCTAGATTCTATCAACGCTTTGTCAAAGATTTCAGTACCATTGCCGCATCCATGAATGAGCTTACAAAGAAAGGAGTTTCATTTATTTGGAGCCCTGTGCAAGAACAATCATTTAACCTTCTGAAAGAGAAGCTCACAAATGCACCATTGCTCTAACTTCCTGATTTCGGTAAGACTTTTGAACTTGAGTGTGATGCTAGTGTTATTGGAATTGGTGGTGTATTGATACAAGAAGGTAAACATGTTGCTTTTCAATGAGAAATTTAATGGGCCTAGTTTGAACTACTCTACTTGTGATAAGGAATTATATGCTCTAGTTCGAACCTTGAAAACATGGCAACATTATTTATGGCCAAAAAAAATTGTTATACATTCTGATCATGAATCCCTCAAAACATATTAGAAGTCAAAGTAAACTGAACCATAGACATGCAAAATGGGTTGAATTTATTGAATCTTTTCCTTATGTCATTAAACACAAGAAAGATAAGGAAAATGTTATTGCTGATGCATAGTCTAGGCATTATACTATGCTATCTTGACTTCAAAATCTTTGGACTTGATGTGAGGATGTGTCCCGATCTTTCGATGAGAGCGATAACAATCGACCTGAACACGAGGTTCAATTCCTGCAAGCAACCGAGGAACAAGCAAGAACAATGGTAAAATCAATCTGAAATTGCAAATAAGAATTAAAGGCCAAAATAAGGTGGGGTTCTATTGAGAATCTTGACAAGGTGGCTGTCCAGCACAACTTGAAGAAACAAAGTTTGCACTTGGCTAAACTAATCAAACAAAACCCAACTGTCTAAAGCGGTGGCTACTGAGTTTATAAGAGGGATGGACGTGAGAAGGATGTCCTAGGGTTGTGTGCAGCCAAGGGGGGCGCACACAACTTGGGTTGGGCCCCCACATGCTTACAAGGCCCGAAACAGCCCAAGACAGTATTGTAGTGTATTGTTTTGATGGTTCTGACTGATCTACGATGAATTGGGTGTTGGGATTAGATCCAATGGAAATATCTCATTGTAAGCTTTCAAACAAGTCAAAGATCACCCAAATCGGAGTCCGTATGCAAAAGTTATTCATATTTGAAGTTGGTGTTGTCTCAGGAGGCCGAATTGGATTCCAAAACATGATGGATTTGATCTCTCTCTTCTTGGCCCGTGGATGACATGTTGGAGTTGGCACAACCAAATGTGGTCATATCCATAGTAGTGATGTCCTCATCATCCTCCCTTTCTTGAATTTGAGTCGTCCTCGAGTCGTCCTCGACTCATGCTCAGCTTTTAGCTTGTCCTCAACTAAAAATATTCTCATCTGAAAATCATCCACAAAGCTCAATATTTCTTTCCAGCATATAAAGGCATGTTGAAAGCTAGCACTCTTGGATGCTTCCTCCCCTCCGTGAAGGAAAACCATCCTAGTAGATGTAGACGATGAAGAGGATGCTGTGAAGTGTCGCCAAACTGATATAGCGTTGTTCATATATAGGACGAGCATAGTCTCATCATTCTCCCTTTCTTGAATTGGAGTTGTCCTCGACTCCATCACATTCTCCTGCAAAATGTTAGTAGCGACAAAGAGCAAAGCAACATGCATATCTTTTGTGATCAAATCAATGGCATGTGAATCACAATCACCCAAACACTCCCTTTCTTGAAAATTATCATATAGATTATAACCGATAGTAGGGGTACTTGATATGATATTATAATTATCAAATTGATCACAATGTTGCATAGGACATAGAGATTTCAGATCTGAACAAATGTATAATCTATGCATTTTGTACTCTCCTTTATCATTATGTTTGCCAACAACATGAAAAATATTTCGCGATAACCATGGCAAATCAGAATTCACAAAAATCTTCTCCTTGAAACTATCTAGACCACACAGAACATCAAATTCAATGTAACCTAAAGTATTTAAAGAAGACATCAATTTAAGCTCATCTTCTTCCCTAGCAATGTGAATAACATGTTTATGTTCAACGCAAGTGTTTAGTTCAAGTATAAATGTTTCATGTACATTCACTAGTTGTGGCATGGATATAAGTGAAGCATTATCACACAACTCTTCTTTATCACCATGAATAGCAAGCAAATCAGCAATGGGTTCCATTAATAGTTGCTCTACGATAGCATGATTCATGGACAGTTTTATCTCTTCAAAATGATTTTCACCATGTATACAGTCCATACCTTTTACATTACCTTCTAAATCATTCTCAGTGGTTGTAGGAGCAACTTCAATTTCCAACTCTTCACTACGTATGGAGCAGCAAAGATCTCCTCTTTCTGCACATTTTCTTCTTCATCCTTTTCCCGATGGTGCTCACTTTTCTGCAAAATGTTAGCTACAACAGAAGGTGCAACAATGGGCACCTCAAATGAAGCTAAAGGCTCTTTCAAAGATTCAGCAAACATGTTTTCAGCTCTACAAGCACAATCAATCAATTCTGAAAGACAACTATATGTTTTATCAACAAGAACATCCTGAATTTCATAATTAAGTCCACGTATCAACCTAAGCTCATTAGCTTGTTCACATTCTTGTAAACCACAACGCAACAAACAATTTTGCAAATCATGAAAGTATTCTATAACAGTTTTAGAACCTTGTTTTAAGCATTGAAGTTTAGTAAGCAAATATTCAGCAACATATTCAGGAACATAATCATTTCTCATAAGTCTTTTCATGGCATTCCAAGTTTTAGGTTCTTTATCATGTCTAGATATATGCTTCCACCAATATATTGCATCGATGTTAACACTTTAATCATGGCACTAATCTTTTGGTTTTCGGATAAGTCATAGTTTGCAAATTTTTTGTCTACCGCTATCTCCCAATTTATATATGCATTAGGATCGAACTTTCCAGCAAAAGTAGGCAATTCAAACTTGATTTTACCTTGTTCATCATTAGTTGATGAACCCGTGGCGATGTGTGGTGGGGCGACCGAGGCGCGGGTCCATCTTTGGGAAGCCGGGCAGCAATGGGAACCCGTTGTGCATGTAGTACACCATTGTTGTTGCTTAGGATACGAGGCAAAGGACCTGGAAGTTCGGGAGCAGCAATGCAAGCATATCATCAAGTCTAGACAAAATAGTAGTAAGGGTAGTGTTAGCAACTCCCTGAGCAGTCTCGATGGACCGGAGACGGTCTTCTTGCAGCGACATTCTCTCATTAGTGAGTCGTACATTGCCCTTCGTGTGTGGAGAATGATGTAGTGAACTCTTGGCACCTGACATGGTTAGTAGCAAAAAGGAAAACACAAAGGTTTATGTAATTTCCTATCAACTACTAGGAAGTGGAGAAAAGTCGCTCAACTCTCAAGCCTTAACCATAGCTCTTACAAGTTCTTACCGTGCAGCAGGAGTTGTCAGCCGTTGGCAGTGTCAAAAGTTCTCCGAAGCTTGGGTAAAGCGATTGCCAAGGGATCGAACAAACGTACGAGTAGAATATGTGGAGCTAGGTAGGCTATACTTATTTCCTATGCAATCTGATAATTCTAGTTATTGTAATGATAAGTAATGAGCCAAACTAGAATTCACAAGTCCTAGTTGCCGATCTCAAAGATATAAGCGAATTTCAAGGCAACTCACGCGCAAAGATGATAGTACTTATGCAATCAAGAAATGAGCTATAAAAAATAAGTGAGGCACCAAAAGCTCTATTGCACAAGTCATAGAGAGACGCTAGCTTATTGCTTCAAGAATGTAAAAAGGGCACAAGATTGCTCAACAATTAATACAATTGCACAATCTGAAATAATGAACACAAATTAGGGTTTTGCTCAATGTAGTGCGACCGGTCACTATTTTCTTTTTTTTTCTTCTCTTTTTTTTTTTGCCTTTTGGCTCTTTCTTTCTCTTTTCGTTCTTTGAGTGACTTTCGGCCAACATTACTATGAACAAAGTTTTAGAATCCCTAACTCGATGTCACAAGATAGTATGATATGATAATTCAAGATTATGCAATGTATCAATATGAATAGCCCTAAGCAATATCAAATAGCTAGTCTCAATTGGGATCAAAGTATTCGCAAAGGATGAATTGGTTCCCAAAGGTATGTGTGCTGATATTTTTTTTTGGTTTTATAGATTGTGGATGCTACTGGACTCAACCAACTCAAAGGAACAAGGGTAGAACACGAATTGAAGCAAGATACCCAAATTCAAAGTTTCCAGGGCAGCAGATTTGTCGCCAAGATTACAGATTCAAAACGACCGAATTTAGAAGGTTCACTATGGAAAGAATTGAAGCTTATGTCCTCAGCTTTCAAAAGAATACAAGAACATGCAATTTGGAGCTCGGGTGTGAAAGTTATGGCTCCAACACCGAACACCACAGAATACCCCCAATTTCAGCCTGCGAGACCGATTCCGAATCCGAATTAAATTCGGTTTGAAGAAGTCCGAATCAGAAAGGACACCCAAAAACGTTTTTGTAGAGGACTCTTCAAGGATTCAGGAAAGTATAAAAACTTCCCAAACGGAGTCCGGACGAGAGAATTATGATCAAAATACCGAACCGATCTAGATTAGAAGTATAACTTGTTTTAACAACTTTGACATCCAGATTAAACAGATTTGGCTCCGGAATTAGAGTCCATGCCCAACTAGGTTTTTGAAGAGATTGTTCCCAGGTTTTAGGAAAGTGCATAAACACAAGAATCTGAGCTCGTATGCGAAAGTTATGAACAAAAAAATATACTGGATAGATTGAAAGAAAAGCTACGCGAAGGAAAAACGATCAGCAACTAAAACAAGGACTCTAATGAATCAAAACCTAACAAAACTCACTAAAATACCAGATTGAATCTAAAGGTTGAATTTTTGTGGAGTAATTTTCAATTTAGGACAGAAACCAAAAACTAATCTAAGGTACTGAATCTCTCACCGAGCAACTTGGCGCTCTGATACCACCTGATGTGAGGTTGTGTCCCGATCTTTCGATGAGAGCGATAACTATCGATTTGGTGGAACCGACTTTGACGATCCGACTACAACGTGCGACGACGATACGCCTTAGCAATTGTTAAACCAACTCCGGAGTGTTATTGATCTTGCCGTGGGCACGATCAACCTGAACACGAGGTTCAATTCCTGCAAGCAACCGAAGAACAAGCAAGAACAATGGTAAAAGCAATCTGAAATTGCAAATAAGAATTGAAGGCCAAAATAAGGTGGGGTTCTATTGAGAATCTTGACAAGGTGGCCGTCCAGCACAACTTGAAGAAACAAAGTTTGCACTTGGCTAAACTAATCAAACAAAACACAAGTGTCTAAAGCGGCGGCTACTGAGTTTATAAGAGGGATGGACGTGAGAGGGACGTCCTAGGGTTGTGTGCAGCCAAGGGGGGGCGCACACAACTTGGGTTGGGCCCCCACACGCTTACAAGGCCCGAAACAGCCCAAGACAGTATTATAGTGTATTATTTTGATGATTTTGACTGATCTACGATGAATCTGGAGTTGGGATTATATCCATTGGAAAGATCTCGTTGTAAGCTTTCAAACAAGTCAAAGATCACCCAAATCGGAGTCCGTATGCAAAAGTTATTCATATTTGAAGTTGGTGTTGTCTCAGGAGGCCGAATTGGATTCCAAAACGTGATGGATTTGATCTCTCTCTCTTCTTGGACCGTGGATGACATGTTGGAGTTGGCACAACCAAATGTGGTCATATCCATAGTAGTGATGTCCTCATCAGGACTAGAGGCTATTAAAAAGCAATATGTGCATGATGCTGAATTTAAAGAAATATTGCTAAATTGTAAAGAGGGAAAGAGCTGTAATAAATTTGTGATAAATGATGGATTTGTGTTTCGTGCTAATAAGCTATGCATTCCAGCTAGCTATATTCGTCTTCTGTTGTTACAGGAGGCACATGGTGGAGGTCTCATGGGACATTTCGGTGTCGAGAATATAGAGGATGTACTGACCAAACATTTCTATTGGCCAAAGATGAGGCGTGACATCATGTCCTACGTTGCATGCTACACAACTTGTCAAAAAACTAATTCACGACTTAACCCGCATGGTTTATACATGTCTCTTCCTGTTCCTAGTGTACCTTAGAAGGATATTTCTATAGACTTTGTTTTAGCATTGCCTAGAACAAACAAGGGGAGAGATAGTATTTTTGTTGTCATGGATAGATTTTCTAAGATGACACATTTTATACCTTGTCATAAGAGCGATGATGCTACAAATGTTCCTGATCTATTTTTCAGAGAAATCGTTCATCTACATGGAGTGCCAAATACAATTGTTTCTGATCATGATACGAAGTTTTTGAGTCACTTTTGGCAATCACTATAGGCTAAATTAGAGACAAAGTTACTGTTTTCTACTACATGTCATTCCCAAACTGACGGACAAACTAAAGTTGTCCACCACACATTATCTACTATGTTGAGGGCTGTTTTGAAGAAAAATTTGAAGATGTAGGAAGATAGCTTGCCTCATGTGGAGTTTGCTTACAACCATTTGCTGCATTCAACCACAAAGATGTGCCCTTTTCAGGTAGTATATGGATTTATCCCTCACACTACTATTGATTTATTATTACCTCTACCATCTTCGAAAAAGGTAAATATTGATGCTAAGCAATATGCTGAATTGATATTTAAGATGCATGAAACCACTAAGGAGAACATAGAGCGTATGAATGCTGGAGACCTTGTTCGGTTACACTTGAGAAAAGAAAGGTTCCCTGACTTAAGAAAATCAAAATTGATGCCTAGAGCTGATGGTCCATTTAAAGTGCTAGAGAAGATTAATGATAATGCATATAAGCTTAATCTGCCTATAGATTTTGGGGTTAGTACTGCATTTAACATTGTAGATTTGAAACCATACTTGGGAGAAAAAGATGAGCTTGAGTCGAGGACGACTCCAATTCAATAAGGAGAGGATGATAAGGACATCCCTTCCACTGATACAACCACACCTACTGCTCCTCATCAAGATATACAAGGACCAATCATTAGAGCACGTGCTCATCAACTTAATTATTAGGTAACTTTGTTTCTGGAGTGCACTCATATTCTACGAATACTATGATACTGTCTGATGTACGTGATATTATTCTAATTAGAAATCAAGGTCCCTAAATGGCGATAGGACATGAGAGTAGCAAGACAAGGAGCACTAATGGAGGAGACCTAAAGAATGGCTACTACACTCAATTGAAGCCACCATAATGCTGCAATGAAGGATGGCCAAACCACCATGACTATTTGCTTCAGCCACTACCTCCAAACATCTAGATTATTTTAAAATAAAAACTATGGTGCTGCACCACCTTATTTGGGCCTACGCCCATGTATCCAGTCAGAGTCCAAGGGGGAAGAAGTCCTTTTTGGTTGGGGTAGGAGTCCTTTTCGGTTTCCATATTCTAGCCACACCCCCCTTTCTACTCTTCCTTTATAAGCTGGCCGCAGCCATAGGGACAGGGGGGTTTTGTTTAGTTGTAGTTTTGCCTTGAAACTATTCGGTATTCTCTTGTTCTCGGCTAGATCAACAACAATATCATGCTTCGAAATGCCACATCAACATTAGTAACTCAATTATATTTGCAATTTCAGATTTCTCTTTACTTTGTTCTTGTTTGTTCTTTGATTGCTTGTAGGAATTGATCTTTGTGGTTACGTCGATCGTGCTTCTAGCTAGGTCGATAACAATTTCAGAGTTGGTATAGCGATTGTTTAGTATATCAATCGTGTACGGTTGGTACCCGGATCGTAAGAGTCATCTCCACAAATCGAAGTTATCCTTCTCATCGAAAAATCAGGACCCTATCAACCCACATCAATAGTGGATCCTTGCTTAATAAATTTTCTTAATAAACAAGTGCAACACATAAACAAGTGAATCTTCCTTAATAAATTTTCTATACATTTGCATGAGAATGATACACTACCTAATAGTGGATCCTTGCTTGTTGTTAGGTATGTAGGGGTAGCGAATGTCAAATTGAGCTATTTGTGTCAACATGCCGTGGTGGAACCCAAAGGAAGGCAAGGGAAGACAGAGTCCAAATGGAAAGTCAGTAAGACCGCATGGGCCGCATGGCCATGACTTCATGCGGACAATAGGAGATTCATGTGGGCACAACAAAGGGAGAAAAGGAACAAGCAACAAGAGAGAAAAGGAAAAGAAAGAAACAAAGAAGAAAGAAAGATGAGAAGGACAAAGCCAAGGAGGAGAAGAGAGGAGTGCTGCTATGGGAAGGAGTCCAAATCCACATCCAAATCATCCCAGCCAAGGAATTTGAAGATATGAAGTCAACTCAGTTTGAATTTCTTAAAACAGCTATAACTTTTGCATACAAAGTCGGATTTGAAAATTCTTGGACTCGTTGGAAAGCTAACTTCAAGGCCTATACAAGAGATTAAGTGCCAGCCTTGGTTTTCATCTGTGTGTGCCACAACAACCAAAACAATCCAATGCCTGAAATTTCAAGGGTTTTTTAGCTTGAATTATAGCAGATTGCGCTTAGGAGCTAGGGTCGGCCAGTTGGACAATTCTGGAATCAATTTCAGCCTCTTTGGCTGCACCATAGGGAGGGTGTGTCTCCTATATATTGTACGACACCCTTTTGTAAAATTCAGACCACAATCAATATATTTTCAAATTGCTATTTGCATCTATTAGCGTTACATGCTTGTTCTTCCTCATTTCACAATTTAGCCGCAATTGAGAGAGGGGGAATTGGGCGCTCTTGTTCCAAAGATCGTTCTGTCTTTCCTTTAGGAATTCAGAGATATCGATAATCTTGGTGGAGAACTTCATGAGTGTGATAAGGCGAATTAAAGAGTTGCAAGCCCATTGCATTGGCAGTGGAGGATCATCTATGATTCATTGAGTTTCGTGCAAGTTGTCTTGATCCTACGTCGAGAAGATTGGGCACCCAGTTTCACCCTTCCAACTTCACTCTCTCCACTAGTTCACCCACTGCCACCTTCTCTCTCTGCTCGAACGACCACCATTGCCTTGGCCGGCGGGCTAGCTCCTCCACCTATGCCGCCCTTCCTCCCTCTCCTCCTCTCTCTCTCTTTGTCTCTTTTCCTTGTGTGCCAACCCTTACACTCCCTCCTTGCCTAAATTGAAGTAGATCGATGACCAAAAGGGCGAGGGATTCTTTTTCACAAAAAGGCTAAATTAAAATTTTAATATTTACATGCACAACCTAAGTGCCTAATGTTCCTAGGAAGTTCTGCAACCTACTTCCAACTGTACACAATTATAGTAAATTAGAAAATGAAAGATAATAAGGTAAGTGAAAAACATAAAGAGACAAGAAGCATACTCAATTTTTTCTGAAGTCTCAAAGATTCAGCAATCTCCCCTACTTCTCATTGGAGCACTCTCGCAAAAGTATAAATCCGACTTCAGAACACACAAGGAATCAAGCTATCTACTTGTGATAGTCCTTCTCCACTCATGATAGGTGAACTCTAAACCTTCACAACTCTCCTAGTGCCTCTCACAAGCTCCTCTAAGGAAGGTTACAAAGCCAATGCCTCCAATCCATCTTGGGGACGCCGGTGAGTAATAAGCCCAAAAAGGTCACTTGAACCTAGCATGGTCAAGCAACTAGGATTGATACACAACCTAGACCTAATCTACTCTATCAATGTGTCAAAAATTACTCAAGTTCTTCAATCCAAGCTTCAAAGTGCCCGTGAGCTCCACAATATGATAGATACTGAAATTGAGTACCAAGAGATCTAACTTGAACACCTATAGGGTCTATATATAGCTCTCCTCTTCAGAAACTAGATGGTAAACACAAGTATTTCAAAATACCCCTCTGAGTTGGATCATCCAACCTACTCGGATTATCATGCTTAAACGCTTCTAATGATAAAAAATATAGCTTTTGCACACAAGTCTCAAGAACACCTCTCTGAAATTTATCCAGGTTATGCTCCGATCCACTCGGATCAGCCAACTCATATTGAGCACTTCTCTGTAAAATTGATCCGGATAATGATCCGACTCACTCGGATCATCCGATCCTATTGAACATGCCCTCTGTGAAACTGATCCGATCCATGCTCTGGGTAACTCGAATCATCCGATTCACATTGAAAATTTCAGGACATGCTCTCTATTGAATTGGTCCGACCTAGTTGGATTTTTCAACTCAATGCTGATTTTTCTAACAAAGTCTGAAACTTTACACAAAATCCAAATCTAGCATCCTCACTTGATTTATTGACTTCCTCTTACTAGATATAAGCTAGAAAGACCTAGTGAGTATCATAATTAACTACACAACCTTACTAAGCTCAGGCTACTAGTTTTGAATCCTCCTTAAAAGTACGGCCAAATAAAACACAAAACCTATCACTAAAATGATCAAAACTCGACTTCTAAGATCATTGTAATCACAAAGTCCTTAATCTTCACGCTTTACTAGCATTTACACTTTTTTAGGATCCATAAATACCAAGAAATCCCAATATACCAATGTCAAACATTGTCTCTTCTTAAAACCTTGAAACATAATTAGCCTTGACAAACAAAAGTCATTAATCAAGAAAACACTGAAATCACTAAAAATGGGAGTCTAGATGCTTACAAAAGTTCATATTACTGCAGCTTGTTAATAAAAATTAGACAACACAGAATTTCTAGTTACAAATTGCATATTGCATAATATGCAATACCAATGCATGTGTGCTTCCGTCTAATACAAATTTGTACTTAAGTAGGAGCGCTTTGATCTAAGCAAGCATACTCGATCGTGGTCTCCATCAGAAAACTTTCTTGCTTCTTCCAGTACTGCTCTCTTTTTCTTTTTCTTTGTACCCCTGAAATGATTCGAAAGGAAATGAGTTCGTAGAACACAAAGTACACTACCAAACGGATATAGTTTTGATCGAAACATGATGATAGCTCGTAATAGTAATGTACAGTTATGCCGCCTCCGCGTAGTGGACTAGGGTACGTCCTTATGCCCATGAAGATAACAAGAATCATGCACACTTTCAACCATGATTGATCAAGAAACAAGGAACTAGGAAAGTGCCACATGTCTTGTCACTAGACAGTAGATCAGTGAAAATAGAATAGGAAAAAACTTGTCAAGTTTCGCTTGTCCGGAAATATTAGCTCAGTATGATTGTTTCGCAGCAGGTTTAGCATTTGAGTACTGTCATATCTGTGCATTATAGAATTACTTGGAGCAAAACATGGAGACATCAAGGATTAATTCAGCACATAAATAAAGTTCATCTCATTGCGCTGCCAAATTTAAATACTATAATCAGAAGAAATTTGGTTAAAACAATAATCAGAATAAATTGGTGCTCGCAAAAAAAAATCAGAACAAATTGGGACACAAATCTTTCAGTACCAGCAAATTAATAAGTCGAGCAACTCAATTTCGAACATGTACCAACGCATTATGAAGTCAACCAATTCGGCATTGCATGCCAACTTCTAGACACATTCAGAGAGGCTTTGAGCAGGGGAGGAGGAGCCAAAATGAGGATCAGGAGGACTTAAATCAGGGGTTTCGAAAAAAAATGTACCATTCAGCAGGATGTAAATGTAACGGGGATATTTACAGGGGGTATTTTCAATAGTGCCCCATTCGTCTTGGATCGGATGGCTGAGATGGAAGTGGTGCAGGGGAGTACATGAGAAGTGGGAAGCACCCTCCAGCTGCTCTGCTTTTCAGCGCCGCCTGCCGTTGGTTCGAGGAAATGCCCCATGCGGTTCCCGCGCCCGCCGCCGCTCTCCGCTCTGCTCCGCCGCCTCTCCTCCCACCCCTCCCACTCCCCTGTTGTGCACGCCACCCTTCTCAAGTCTTCCTTCCTCTCCAGCCCCATCCCGGCCACCGCCCTCCTCACAGCCTACGCCAACACCGGCCTCCCCGACTCCGCGTCCCGCCTGTTCGACGAAATGCCCGCGCGCGACGCCGTCACCTGGAACGCGCTCCTCGCTTGCCTCGGCCGCCAAGCGCGCCCCGCCGCCGCTGTGGAAGCCTTCCGCGGCATGGCCGCCGCGGGATTCGCGCCCACGGCCGCCACACTCTGCACCATGCTCAAGGTCTGCGCCACGTCCCGCTCCCTCCGCCCCGGCCGCCAGGTCCACGCGCGGAGTGTTATTGCGTGCTATGGCGATGTCATTATGGAGACGGCACTTGTTGATCTCTACATGAGCTGCGGCCTTGTTGAGGAGGCCATGCGAGTGTTTATGCGCACGGACTGCCCAAAGGATGCTGCGCTCTTCAACGCTATTCTTTCAGGCTGTGTAGAGAATGGCCAGTTTAGGGAGGCTTTCTTGATGCTAGGGAAGATTTTTCTGAATGAAATTGCATTGACAGGCGCTCTCACTGCCTGCTCAGCGACAACGAATTTAGCTTATGGTATGCAGTTGCATTGCAAGGCTCTCCGTTGTGGGTTTGGTTCAGAAACCGTCCTGTGCAATGCGCTTATTGACATGTATGCAAAATGTGGGCGGACAATGGCTGCACATGTGGTGTTTGATCGAATGGCTGGCAGAAATGTGGTTTCCTGGTCCAGTATGATTGATGCTTATAGTCGCCATGGGCATGGCGAAGAGGCTTTAGATTTGTTTAAGAGGATGGAGAAAGCCGTGCCCGTGGTCTTGCCAAATGCCATTACATTTCTTGCTGTTCTTTCAGCTTGTGGACACTCTGGTCTTGTGGATAAAGGCCGAGCCACATTATATTTGATGAAAAGCAAGTATGGGATTGATCCAGGACCAGAGCACTACGCATGTTTTATTGACCTGTTAGGTCGTGCAGGCCAGATTGATGAGGCATGGGATCTCTACTGTAGTTTAAGTGCGAACCTGAATGAGCTTGCCGGTGCCATCTGTGTGGCTATGTTGAATACATGTAGAGCTAACATAGATGTGCCGAGAGGCAACAAGGTAGCTGTGCATCTTCTGCAGGTTGACCCACAAAATCCTGGAAATCATGTGCTAATATCAAATTTTTATGCTGCTGCTAAACAATGGTCTGAATCAGATGAGTCAAGGAGGGTTATAATAGACAAGGGTCTCAGGAAAGAAGCAGCTAGCAGTCAAGTCTCCGTTGGCTGAAAACTGATTTTGCACAAATCTGTAGGTACAGTTCATCAACTTGCCTGAAATATACACCACAAGAAGTACGCCAAGAATTGCTTTTTTTTAGGAAAAACAAACCAAGAACCCAACCTCATGCTAATAGGACTCAATGAACGATATTGTTACAGAGACTCACAAGGGCTACTGATTACTGAATGTGAAATGAAATGGCAGAGCCAATTTTGCTGACACTAGTGTAAATTTTTACAACAGCTGAAACTATTGAACGACTCCAGATGTTTCAGTGGTGCCTTATTATGTGAAATCGCGCACCTGATTTTAGATTGACTTACTGTTTTTAGTGTCAAGAACTAAAATGTAGCAGAAGTGATGCAGAGTGTCTCTCTCTAATAATATGAGTGGATTCTGAATCTGAAAATGTTTTATCTTTTGGGCAACTATACTCTGATATATACACCATTTGAAGTCATGGTTTCCCATTTGTCATATTAATATTTTTTTACTACATTCGAGGATTTTCTTGTTGCAAAGTTTTGTTAAACAACTGCAATTACTTGATATAACATGAGTTACATGATATATTTAAACATACACATGAAATTAGTTTTATGTGATTAAATTGTTGGAGTAGTTCCCTGCACCACAGAAGTACCAAATAAAAGAAGATAAATACCTTTTGAAGTTGCATGTTTTGAAAGATCGATAAGACATTAAGATGCAATCTTGTAATGAAAAGGCTCTTCTGGCATAGTTGAATACTACATTTTGATAGCAAATGCTTTACAGTTTTTATTACTCCCTCTAGTCACAAATGCATGTCGTTTTGGGATGTGTGCAGCCAAACTTTCACTATCGTTATTTTTAAAAATATTTAGATTGCATACATGAAAATCATATGCATAGATTTGTCTCAAACAGTACTTTCGTGATGTTATAATTTTATTGGGTTTTATAAATATATTATAGGCGTTTTGGGGATCGTGTCAGGTCCAAAATGATATGCATTTGTGACTGGAGGGAGTACTAAAGATATTTCAATAATGTGGTGAATTTGTCTTAACTTGCATAAGGGACAGGGACAAGCTTTCCAAGCCTGGTAGTCTACTATTTACATAAGGGAGGAGCACTTTTAATGCTTGATTCCTGTAGGCAATAGTCCCCCTGATAATTATGAATTTATGATGAGGTCAATCAACTGTTTTCTGTCATAGTAAAGATGGGCCTCTCACCAGTTACTTCAAGGGTGACAACTGGCAGGAACCACGACCCAACTGGTTACTGGCAATAATATGCTGTTACTTCTGGCAAAAACACTATGAAGATGAACTTTAGCAGTTGTGCCCCTGTTTGGAACACCATTTCTGATGAAATTTGGTAGATCAGCAAGTGTATGCATTTTTGTTCTTCCCAATTGATCTTTATACTTGCGATTAAAACATGGAATAATTGTCCTATTATCAAATACTTTGTTAGCAGGGTTTCCAGTTCTTGATCAGCTAGTTCCCAGATCCCAGTTCCCACTGGGATAAGGATTAAGGAATGCTTTTCTTATAACTAAATAATCTTCTGAGTTGTCATCACCTACTGTCTAATTTGGTCAGATTTTATTTTTTTATTACGGCACCATGGATTCATATTATTAATTTATTATTGCATCAGCAACAAAATAAGAGCATGTCTTTTGGTGGCTCAGAAAAACAAGGGACTGATAAAATATTTGAAGCTATGTGTGGCGACCCGTATAATTAGCCCAGGGTAACGACAGTAACGCCGTCATCACCTTAAGTTAATTACACAAATCTCGGCACAGCCGCTAGCAAAACATCGGAATATCCAATGCTTTATCAGCTACTATACCGTATTCAGAATTTTACAGCAGAACAATAATTAGAGACTGAATGAAAATATATTCATTTCATGCCACGCAGAGCTATATGTCCATTACATAATAATACAGTTGACCCTGATACAACAAAAGATAGCAGCACTAACTATATTACCCTAATTACCTCCTATACTGATAATAAGGCCTATGAGACCTCCTAGCCCTCCTGTTAAAAGTAGAGTAGTAGTAGCCCTTTGAGGGATACTCCTGATAACCCTAGTACTGATCCTGAGAATAGGCCTCATCCTCGGACTTATATGCCGATCCATTACGTTCTCTTTCTAGAAAAAGGGGAAATACAAGAGTGAGTACAGAGAACTCAGCAAGTATTAAATAACAAATGTAGCATGATGCTTTTCTCCCCAACTAACCACTTCCTTCCCTTAAACTCCATTTTACAGAAATTAGGTTTTTGGTTTTCTTTAAGGGTTGGATATTTTAAATTTTGAAATCAACTACTAGCACTCGTATATGAGGCAGACTTAGCTTCCGTAGCCTCCAATCCAGGAGACAGACTTGAATTCAAGATTTTGACCCTGCGTAGGTTTGTACCACTTTACCCATGACGGCCCCATCCTATGAGGCTCCAGAACATTTATCGCTAATCCGGTATTAGATCTCCAACCTTATACTCGAGCGGAGAGCCTCAACTAGGTCATCTCTCTACTCGCAAATACACTTGTACTATGGCACCTCCGGTAGTACGCCACCTGGTTTCAAATATACCGCCCTCAACACATTCAATTTCAACGTCACCTAGGTCACACCGGTATTTCCCAGCTCGACTATAATTGACTTACCCATTGTGGAGATCGTAATACTTTCATAGGATAACTTTTTCTGACAGCCATTTATCTCGCTATGGTTGGTACTGAAATACGGCTCATTGCCCGAATGTAGGTGTTTGACCTTATATTTTTGCCTATGTAGAAAGGCCTCACCGGCACGAGCGACTCCTTTTGTTAGCACCATCTACCCACCATAATAATACCTATACATATCCACGACTTCCTTCGTGGACATCTACACAACAGATCCACCATTTATAAAACCACGTAACCATCTCATCATTTTTATTCGCAACAGATCTTGCCTGGAATAAAACTTGAAGGTTCGACCTCGCCCAAAGGTTGGTTCGGATTAGCGGGATGGTTCAGGTCGAGACCTGAAAGCAGAAGATATCAACTAGGGCATTTTAAGGTTCGTTTATTTAATTTGGCATCCAACCAAATTTTCTGATATGTTGTTCATATTTTATCTTTGCACTAATTAATTAATACACGTTATTGATTTTTACGCGATTCGCAAGTCGATCACAGAAATTGATGCGGTCCATGACGCGGATTATTTTTATAGCCTTTCACTTTCTCTCCTCTTCTCTATTTTTCTTTTATTTCTTTTTCTTTCTTCTCTTCCTGCCTTTCTTTCTTTTCTGGCTCTGGTCGAAGCCTTCTCTTTTCTCCCTCTCAACTGCATTGCTCTGGCCCTCATTTTCTCTGGCCGACACCCATCGGCCTCCTCTCCTCTTCCTTTCCTCCACGGCCGAGCTCACTCCTCTCCACTACTTCTCCTACCCGGTTCTCCTCTCTTCCCTCTAGATCTAGCGTCGGCTCGCTTCTTCTCTCCTCCCCTTAGCGGTCAGCCCGGCTCGCCGCACGGCGACTCTGCCTCGCCGCCTCACTCCACCCAGCTTGGTGCTGTTGGCCTCCTCCCTACCCCGGTCAACACTCCTCTCTACTATTTCTTTCCCCGCTACTGGCTGGCCTCACCTCCTACGGCTCCTTCCTTCCAGCTCGACTGTTGGTGGGCCGCAGCTTCGCAACGCACGGCGGCTCTACCCCGCCACCCTACTCCGGCCGTGAGCACGGCTCTGGCCATGGCTGCGACCATGTGGCCCGACCGAGACTGGGGACAGCCCGTCGTACCCACATGGCCCATGGCAGCCGTGACCGATCATGCTCCTCTCCACTCTATTGGATACCCACTATGGAATCTACCCTTTTCACTTTTGCTGATTTTTTATTTGCTTGCTTACTGATTTTGCTTAAAGGATATGGTCTATGATGACGTTGGGGTGGCTCTAACACAAGAAAGGAGAAGCTACTAGCCCCTCACTGCTCTAATGGCCATCCCGACTATTGAGACTACACCGGTAACACCCGATCTTTCATCTACTTTACCCCATTTCCTAGCTAGCTACCCGATCTACCCTCTGTTCATACGATTCCGCACTGTAGCTACTACTAGTACTACTGACATGTGCACCTAAGGGCTTGGTTGGATGGTTGGGCTAGCTGAAGAGGAGGTTGATGCTGTGGAAGAGGAAGACGAGCTACTCTTCTTGCTTCTGGAAGCTTCCTCCTTGCCTCCTCTTCTGGATGTTCCTCCCCTTCTTCTCTTCTGGATGTTCCCCCTTTCACTTCTGGATGCTCCTCTCTTTCACTTCTGGATGCTCCTCCACCTTCTGGCTGCCCTCGAATGGCTTGCTCTGGCTGTGGTTGTGCTCTTGAGACAATGGGGCTGGCTATGCTGGTGCTTGGCTGGTTTGTGTGTGGATGTACGACAGAGGTGAATGGGTTGGCCTCTGGTTGGCTCTCTTGGCTAGCATTATTTACCTTGCATTGTGGGCACATGACCATTTTGCCCTTGGGTTCTTACTGGACCCTATTGGTTCTAAGGGCATTACGGTTATAACTCGCTCAAAACTCTAACGGTACCCGCAACCGTACCAGGTAAGTTCTAAAGCGCTGAATGATGAACCCGAAAACTAGCGAGAGGTGCCTGCCTGGGTCCCGGACAGGTCAGGTACCTCGATGAGTGATACCTTCACTACAGGACTGACGGCACACTCTAATCCTTACATTTTATTTTTCTTGCCTAATCATATTTTTATTGCTTAATTAATATTTTACTATTTTTAATTAACTGATAACCCCCCGGGTTATCACAACCTACCCCCTTAAAAAGGATTTCGTCCTCGAAATCCACCTCACCTAAAGAGATGTGGGTACGACTCCCGCAGATATTCCTTCTCCCATGTAGCCTCTTTCTCTGTATGGTGTTTCCACTGGACTTTACAGAACTTGATGGTGGCTGTTCTGAACTGTCACTCTTCTGTAGCTAGGATGTTGAGTGGAAGTTCCTTATATGTCAAATCCGGTTATAAAGGGATGCCAAGGTTGGGCATCAACTGAGAGGGTTCTCTAAGACTGGCTCGAAGCTGGGAGATATGAAAGACATTGTGGATTCTGGATAATTGAGAAGGGAGTTCTAACTGATATGCGGAATTTCCCTTCTGTTCTAGCACCCGAAATGGTCCCACATACCGAGGACTTAGTTTTCCTTTTATTCCAAATCGGTGTACTCCTTTCATTGGAGATACTTTCAAGTACACATGATCTCTCGGTTGGATTTTCAAATCCCTTCTACGCTTATTAGCGTAACTCTTCTGTCTACTTTGAGCAGTCTTAAGCCTTACCTGAATTAGTTTTATTTTCTCATCATTCTGACGGATCAACTCTGGACCTAGTAAGGACTTCTCTCCCACTTCATACCAACAGATCAGGGATCTACACCTCCTACCATACAGAGCTTCAAAGGGTGCCATTTGTATACTCGCTTAATAGCTGTTGTTATAAGAAAACTCAGCGAGATGGAGGTTATTATCCCAACTTTCATTGAAGTTCAATACACATGCCCTCAGCATATCTTCCAAAATTTGATTCACCCTCTCAGTCTGTCCATTAGTTTGAGGGTGATACACGGTACTAAATTTAAGCTTAGATCCCAGGGCAATTTGGAGACTTCCCCAAAAGTTAGAGGTGAATATGGAACCTCTATCAGATATGATGGTTTTGGGAACTCCATGAAGGGTGATTATCCTTTCCACGTATATTTCAGCGTCTATGAGCAGAGTACTTTTGATTAGTGGCAATGAAGTGAGCAAATTTTGTGAGTCTATCCACTATTAGCCAAATGGCATCGTGTTTTGCTAAGGTCCTAGGTAGGCCAGTAATGAAGTCCATACAAACATCCTCCCACTTCCATTATGGGATCTGGATAGGTTGAAGTAAGCCTACTGGATGTTGGTGTTCTGCCTTAACCTTCTGACAAGTATCATACTTACTAACATACTCCGCTATTTCCTTTTTCATGCCATTCCACCAGAATGTTTCTTTCAGGTCTTTGTATATTTTTGTGCTACCAGGATGGATGGAATACAAGGTATCGTGGGATTCTTTCAAGATTAAGGCCCTGTTTGGTATAGCTCCAGATCCCAGCTCCACCTCAGAGCTGGAGTTTGTAGGCTAAAATAAAGTGAATTAAGTTTATATTTTTAGTCTAAAATGTAAACAAGATGAAACATCTAAACACTCTTAATGTACCCACAGCTCCAGCTCCATAAATTTCTGGAGCTAGGAATACCCTGCTCCACCAACTCCACGAATTTTGGTGGAGCTGGAGCTGTCCCAAACACCCCCTAAAGACTTTATCTCTAGCTCATTTGGAACAGATCCTATTATGGAATCTGAGAACTCCTTCCAACTTGAATTTTAAGGGCTGGTTTGACTTGATCCTATGGATTTCTTCTAGAACAAAACTATCGGTGGCTTGCTTTTCTTTGATCTGCTCCAACAGTGGATTGGACAGTCATGGTTGCTAGCATAGCCTTCGATGGAGACAGATTGAAATTAATGACCATCTTGGCTAATTCTTGAATGAGCTCAGGCTGGAAACTTTGGATAGACAAGTGGCTACACTGAGCTTTTCGACTCAAAGCGTCAGCTACTACGTTAGCTTTTCCGGGATGATAATTGATGGAGATGTCATAATCTTCAATAAGTTCTAGCCATCTTCTCTACCTCATATTCAACTCTTTTTGGGTGAATATATATTTGAGGCTCTTATGGTCACTATACAGAATGCACTTTGACCCATACAGGTAATATCTCCAGATTTTCAAGGCAAAGACCACAACTCCTAATTCTAAGTCATGGGTGGGATAGTTGACCTCATGAGGGCGTAATTGCCTAGAAGCGTAGGCAATCACCCATTCTTTCTGCATGAGCACACAACCTAATCCCGACTTAGAAGCATCACAATATACTACATACTCCACACCATTCTCAGGTAAAGATAATATTGGGGCCGAGGTTAGGAGCTGTTTGAGTTTCTGGAAACTCTCTTCACACTTGTTATCCAGTTATATAGATGATCCTTCTTGAGGAGTTTGGTGATAGGTGAGGAGATCTGGGAAAAGCCCTTAATGAATTTGCGGTAATATCTAGCTAATCCAAGGAAGCTTCAGACTCTGATGCATTGGATGGATATTTTCAGGTTCTAATGGCCTCTATTTTGGATGGGTCAACTTCTATGCCTTTTCCAAATATGACATGGCCAAGAAAGGACACCTGCCTTAGCCAGAATTCACATTTGCTGAACTTGGCATACAACTGATTCTCCCTTAAGGTTTGTAGTGTTGTCCTTAGATGTTCCTGATGCTCTTCTTCACTTTTGGAGTATATGAGGATATCATCTATGAATACCACTACAAATATATCTAGATATTTCATAAAGATTTTATTAATGAGATTCATGAATATCGTTGGGGCATTGTTTAATCCAAAGGGAACAACCGTGTATTCATAATGACCATATTTGGATACAAATGCAGTGTTTTCTATATCCTCTAGTCTGACCTTAATCTGGTGATACCCTGAGCATAGGTCAATCTTGGAAAAGACACATGCACCTTTAAGTTGATCGAACAGGTCATCTTTCTGAGGGAGTGGATATTTATTTTATTCTTAATAGTGACACTGTTCAATTCTCGGTAATCGATGCATAATCTTATCCCACCATCCTTCTTTTCTACAAACAGGACTGGTGCTCTCCATGAGGATACACTTTCTCTAATAAATCCCTTATGTTCTAACTCTTCCAACTGTTTCTTAAGCTCAATCAATTCCGGGGGATTCATTCGGTATGGTCTTTTGGATATTGGAGTAGATCCAGGTACAAGTTCGATGTAAGATTCCAATTCCCTATCAGGTGGCATACCTGGCAATTCATCAGGGAATACATCAGAGAACTCTTGTACCACTGGAATGAGGGCCAACTCTTGAGATGAGATATGATTGAGTTTGATTGCGGAGAGAGTTGGATTGGTCCTAACCCCCTGATAGATGATACGATCCCCATCTGATTTTCTTATAGATGTTGTTTTTAACTCGCATCTATATTAACCCTATTTGTGGCTAACCAGTCCATTCCCAGAATAATTTCCAGCTTAGATAAGTTGATGACAGGGAGGTTAGCTAAGAGTGGAGTATCTTGGATGTTTATCATTTGATTTCCCCTAATCAAGGTTACTGTAATGATCCCTGTGGGTGTACTGACCCCTAAGGGTGTGGACAGAGGCACACATTCTAGCTTATGCTGAATTGTAAATTTCTAGGATATAAAAGAATATGTTGCACTAGGATCAAACAATACAGTACCCTTAGACGGGGGAATGAGGAGCGTACCAGTAACCACATCGGTAGCTCCTTCTGCTTGCTCCACCGTGATGTTGTTTAGGCGAGCCGATGCTGCAGACGGAGCTCCCCGAGTGAAATCCTTTGAAGATGCGGAGTTGGGGTTCTGATGTAAGATTGTGTCCCGATCTTTCGAAGAGAGCGATAACTTCGATTTGGTGGAACTGACTTTGACGATCTGACTACAACGTACGACGACGATGCGCCTTAGCAATCGCTAAACCAACTCCGAAGGGTTATTGATCTTGCCATTGGCACGATCAACCTGAACATGAGGTTCAATTCCTGCAAGTAACCGAAGAACAATCAAGAACAATAGTAAAAGCAATTTGGAATTGCGAATATGAATGAAGGCAAAAATAGGGTGGGGTTCTATTGAAGATCTTGACAAGGTGACTGTCCAGCACAACTCGAAAACTCAAAGTTTACACTTGGCTAAACTAATCAAACAAAACCCAAGTGTGTAAGGCGGCGGCTACTAAGTATACAAGAGGGAGGGACGTGAGAGAGTCGTCCTAGGGTTGTGTGCAGCAAGGGGGGCGAACACAACTTGGGCTTGAGCCCCTACACGCTTACAAGGCCCGAAACAGCCCAAAACAGTGTTATAGTATATTGTTTCAATGATTCCAATTGATCCACAATAAATCTGGAGCTGAGACTAGACCCATTGAAAAGTTCTCATTGTAAGGTTTCAATCAATTATAAGAACTCTCCAATTGGACACCATATGCAAAAGTTATACTTGTTTTACTTCAGGCTGGTATCCGAAGGCCGAATTGGATTCCAGAATGTGATAGATTTTATATCTCTCTCTTCTTTGCCCATGGATGATGTGTTGGAGTTGGTACAACCAGGTGTGATCGTATCTATAGTAGTGATGTCCTCATCATCCTCCCCTTCTTGAATTTGAGTTTTCCTTGACTCAAGCTCACCTTTTATCTTGTCCTGATAATCATCCACATAGCTCAACACTTCTTTCCAGCATATAAAGGCATGATGAATGCTAGCACTCTTAGATGCTTCCTCCCATCCTTGAAGGAAAACCATCCTCGGTTTTGAACAAGCTGGAGAAGAAACAAGCAATAAAAAGAACATGTACGCAACATATATGTATATATCCCATATTTTATTGTTTGTTTGGTTTCGCGTAATGCTAGATCAAATTTAAGCAAAGCACCTTTCCTCAAAATTTTGCAACTCAATATGTGATTATAAGTGAAGCATATAACATAGGTATTAACATGATTCAGTTTGCAACTTAATTTGCAAATATAAGTAAAGCACGTATCTATCCCTGTTTTTGGATAAAGAATACTCTTGTTTTGTAAGCCAAGTTCAATAACATAGAGGGACAAAACTACAAGTTTTGGCAACAAGCATAGCTTATTCATATCATTAGATTGTAAACAAGCAATATCAAACCATTCCAACAACGGTGACACAATTTTAACGGACTTCCACTCATCAAGTACAACATGCTGATTTGTAATACAAGTCAATGTACTAAAATTCAAACAATGAGGTAGCAAGCTATGGGTATCACACATATCAGAAAAATTTGATGGTGCCGCAAATGAAACAAGCTATTGCATACAGCTAGGATTGCCCAAAACAACAAGCTTCAATTCAACGAGTTTATCACAAATTATGCATATTCTGTAAACAAGAAACTTGCCATCTATGCCATAATCCCCAAATAAATTGAATTTAAAACAGTAGGTATATGTGCTAGATAAAGACTTAAGAGATAAAATTTTAGAAATCTTATCCATAGCACAATTCAAGCTAACAGGCTCATTTAACATGATATAACACAAAACAGTGGCAAGGGATATTCTAGCTATCACTTCCTTATGCGTAATCAGCACCACATGATCAAAATTATAAGTATACAATTCATCACATGGTTCTACAATTGTGGCACAAGGTGGTAACTCACTAGAATTAAGTACAACAGGAATATACTCACAAATTTGCTCAATTTCTTGCTGTAAAATCATATATGTACCATGGTCATTAGCGTCCTCTTCAGAAGAAGTAGGTACCTCAAAACTTTCACTTAATAACACAGGTTTTTTAGCTTATAGCTCCCCTTCTTCAGAAGTAACCTGTATATTATATGGAATAGCAACAACAGAAGTAGATTGGATTATATTAGTAGAACATCCTCATGTGTGCTATCCTCTACTTCACTCGAATTTTATGTTATTTCTTTCGCATGCTCGGGGTGTATGCTCTCATTAAGGTTTGGTGCAGTGTGTGCAACAGGAGTAGCATTTATATCTGTAGGAACTTGAACTGTGGTTGATTGTCTTCTCTGTATTTTTCTTTCAGCTTCCAATGAAAGACTAAGCAAATATGACATAGCATTGAATTCTTTACAAGATATTATGATCTGAATATCAAAATCTAGTCCAGAATAAAAGTTGTTCATCCGAGTCTTTTCGGTCTCTTCTAACCCAGAACGCAAATATCTATTCTGAAATTCTTGGTAGTACTCATTCACAGTTTTACTACCTTGTTTTACACATTGCAATTCATTCCGTAATTGGCGAGCAACATATGAAGGAACAAATCTAGCACTCATAATTTTCTTCAATTTAATCCATGTGCTAGGGATGTCCTGATTTTTAAGCATATAATCATTCCACCAAAGAGCAGCATAATCAGTAAATCCACTAGTAACAACCCTAACCTTATCATGCTCAGGAATTCCATGTTTATCAAATGATTGTTCTACAGCTAATTCCCAAGGTAACCTTCAAGATCATATTTGCCACTAAAAATGGGTACGATGAACTTACTTTTGGTACGTGTGCTATATCGTCGTACCTCCCGTGGTGATGAAGTTATCCTCGTATGTTCTTCGTATCTCGAAGTGTGAACTACCTCTTCTCCTAGGGTGATGTTCGCCCAAGCACTATGACGTTGAAAACTTGCCATTGTTAGTGAAGACAAGAAACAAATCACAAGGATATGTCCCTACCAACTACTAGGATGTGCTGAAAAGTCGCTCAACTCTCACGCATTAACCAAAGCTCTTACAAGTTCTTACCGTGCTGCAGGAGTTATCGACCGTTGGCGGTGTCAAAAGTTCTCTGAAGCTTGGATAAAGCGATTGCCAAGGCACCAAACAAACGTATGAGGTAGAATATGTGGAGCAAGGTAGGCTATATTTATTTTCTATGCAATCTGATAATTCTAGTTATTGTAATGATAAGTAATGACCCAAACTAGAATTCACAAGTCCTAATTGCCGATCATAAGGATATAAGAAAATTTCAAGACAACACACGCGTAAAGATAATGGTACTTATGCAATCAAGGAATGAGCTATAAAATATAAGTGAGGCACCAAAAACTCTGTTGCACAAGTCATAGAGAGACGCTAGCTTATTGCTTCAAGAATGTAAAGAGGGCACAAAATTGCTAAATAATTAATACAATTGCACAATCTAAAAATAATAAACACAAATTAAGGTTTTGCTCAATATAGTGCTGTCGGCCACTATTCTGGGCCTTTTGGCTCTTTCTTTCTTTTGGTGACTTTCGGCCAACACTAGTATGAGCAAAGTTTTGGAATCCCTAACTCAATATCACAAGACTGTATGATATGATAATTCTAGATTATGCAATGTATCAAGTAGAGCAGCCCTAAGTAATATCAAATAGCTAGTCTCAATTGGGATCAAAGTATTCACAAGTACTGATATTTTTGGGTTTTATGGATTATGGATGCTACTGGACTCAACCAATTCAAATGAACAAGCTAGAACACAAATTGAAGCAAGAAACCAAAATTCGGCCAGAATAGTGCAGCAAAATTGTTGTTGCAATTAAGATATGAAAAAGACCAAATCTAGTTTGCTCACAATGTAAGAAATTGAAGGCAATGTTCTATCTTTAAAACAAGTATACGAACACACAATTTGGAGCTCGTATATAGAAGTTATAGCCAAAACACCGAGGTGCACAGATTTGACCTAAATTCAGCCGATCTGACCAAATCCGAATCCAAATCAAATTAAGTTTGAAGGAGTCCGAATCACAAAGGACACCCAAAAACGTTTTTATAGAGGACTCCTCAAGGATTCAAGAAAATATAACAACTTCTCAATCGGAGTTCAGATGTGAGAATTATGATCAAAATACCGAACCGATCCGGACTGGAAGTATAACTTGCTTCACCAACTTTGACGTCCAGATTAAACAAAATTGGATCTAGAATTAGAGCTCGTGCCCAACTAGGTTTTTGTAGAGCTCATTCCCATGTTTTAGGAAAGTGCGAAAACAATAGAATCCGAGCTCGTATGTGAAAGTTATGAACAAAATAAAGTACTGGATAGATTGAAAGAAAAGCTACACGAAGGAAAAACGATCAGCAACTAAAACAAGGACTCTAATGGATCAAAACCTAATAAAACTCACTAAAATACCAGCTTGAGTCTAAAGGTTGAATTTTTGTGGAGTAATTTTCAATTTAGGATAGAAAACAAAAACTAATCTACGGTACTGAATCTCTCACCAAGCAAATTGGCGCTCTAATACCACCTGATGTAAGATTGTGTCCCAATCTTTCGATGAGAGCGATAACTTGATTTGGTGGAACTGACTTTGATGATCCGACTATAACGTACGACGACGATGCACCTTAGCAATCGCTAAACTAACTCCGGAGGGTTATTGATATTGTCGTTGGCATGATCAACTTGAACACGAGATTCAATTCCTACAAGCAAATGAATAACAAGCAAGAACAATAGTAAAAAGCAATCTGAAATTGCGAATATGAATGAAGGCAAAAATAGGGTGGGGTTCTATTGAAGATCTTGACAAGGTGGTTGTCCAGCACAAGTCGAAGACTCAAAGTTTGCACTTGGCTAAACTAATCAAACAAAACCTAAGTATGTAAGGCGGCGGCTACTGAATATATAAGAGGGAGGGATGTGAGAGGGTCGTCCTAGGGTTGTGTGCAGCAAAGGGGGCGCACGTAACTTGGGCTTGGGCCCCCACATGCTTACAAGGCCCGAAACAACCTAAAATAGTGTTATAGTGTATTGTTTCGATGATTTCGACTGATCCATAATGAATCTGGAGCTGGGACTAGAACCTTAGAAAGATCTCATTGTAAGCTTTCAATCAATTACAAGAACTCTCCAATCAGACAACGTATGCAAAAGTTATGCTTGTTTTACTTCAGGTTGGTATCCGAAGGCCGAATTGGATTCCAGAACGTGATAGATTTTATATCTCTCCCTTCTTTGCCCATAGATGATGTGTTGGAGTTGGTACAACCAGGTGTGATCGTATCCATAGTAGTGATGTCCTCATCAGGTTCCCTGGCCTATGATTCATGACTGGTGGATGGTTCGGAAATTGGCCAAGATGATGCTGTCCTGTCTAACGGACTGGATATGGGTAGTTAGCTCTTCTATGTCCACTTTTCCCGTAGTTAAAACACTGGCCAAGGTTTTGGGGGCAATTAGCAATGTAGTGTTGGCCACCACACTTGAAGCATTGAACTGGGGCTTTCAGTGGCATGTTAGCGGGGCGTGGTACGAATGGTGCTGCTATCCTTGGTCTGAACATAGGGCCTTTGTTTGGCATTAGGGCCCTGAAGGATCTTGGCGGATTGAAGGTAGGTGGTCTAGGGTCAAATCTAGCTTTCTTCCTCCTTTCATCATTTAGTTGGGCATGCTCATTTTCAATGATAATTGCTCTGTTTGTTAAGTCTTGGAAGTCAGTAATCCTGAGAGCTGATAATTGCATTCGAAGGTAGGGATTCATACCTTTCTTAAAACGGAATATCTTCTTAGCATCCGTATCTACCTCCTTGGGAGCATAGCGAGACAATTCAAAGAATCTATTAAGGTATTCTCCTACCTTCATGTTCCCTTGGGTCAAGTCCCAAAATTCTTGTTTCTTAATATCCATCTCTCCTAAGGGAATATAAGTTTTGTGTAATTGGGAGGAAAACTCAGACCATAATATTGGTTGCTCTCCATTGTGAGTGCGGAAGTAATTTGTCCACCAAGTTGCCACAGCATCGGTAAGCTGATAAGGAGCGAATTGGACCTTCTCTTCCTCTGAACATCCTATGGTGGTTAGCTTTTTCTCAATTTCTTGTAACCAATCATCAGCCTCTAAGGACTCTGTAGCTCTGGAGAAAGTGGGCGGACGGGTTTGGAGAAAATCTCCCAGAGTGACTCTGTGTCTAGCAACATGCGAGGTTCTAGGAAAAAAATTAGTCAGAAGAGCTTCCATGAACTGATTCTAGTGCTCTTGGGCTTCCTTTCTAGCATTTTCAAAGTAATTCAAGACTCTCTCCAATTGATCCTGACTTTCGGGAGTCCTTGCAGTGCTAGTGGCACCTCCAGGAGGGGTTGGCTGCCTAGAATCTACTGGTTTAGGCTGATTGAGATCTTGAAAATTTGCTGAAGGTAGTTCATGAGGATTTGGAGGGTTTGAAGAAGAGCCTAGCCTCAGAATCAAATCTTGCCCCACCAATTCTCTATCGGGCATCCTGCAGAAGAACCCACACGTCTAAATTAGGTGGTTGGACAATTAAATTATAAGCAGCCCTTTATAAGATGAGAGGTCTTATTGGGCATCGCAAATTTTTATAAGTTCAGCTTTTAAAACAAGGGAAAGGAACCAGAACTCATTCTCTTTCATCACTCCATCTCAAAAACAGAATAAAAATTCTATCTACATGTCAGATTAAGAACCATGAAAATGCAAATTAAGACAAACGAAAATAATCCTGAATTCCGATTATCAGGAACTCTCCGAGATTAACACACTCTGACCGCCCTAGCTATAGAAGAACCATGGAAACCCATAAGATACAAATAATCAAACAACAAACAAAACTTGGTGTCATTGTACCAAGAACTCTTTCGAAGTGGCCCTATGAATATCATCTAAGCCTATATAAAATAAATGAAAAACAAACTTGGTATCAGAGTCACAAAGAACTCCTCGAGTCTCCGCGCTCAAGTACACCATGGAGTCACATATCCAGGCATGCCTCGGACATACGGGTCCGGGTCTGTTTCCTAGTCCTTAGCTCCTATGCGCTGTAGTTCAGCTAACTTTACATATATATAGCCATATACACTAGAAACTGGTCTCTACATCAATTAAAGAGAGCATGGCTACTTACATGAAGCCTATCTAACCTATGTTGATCACAGGAATATTGCTACAATGCGCTGCAAAAATTAAAGAAGGCTACCATAAACTCTTATTATTTCTAATGATGCTAATGCCACATATGCAATACTAATCAAAGATAACAGAGAGAATGGATGCTTCTACTCCCACTTACCTGAAAACCTTACTAAGCAATTATCAACAAATAAACTTCCATGCAATTACCGAGGGAAAGGCAACAATTAACACATACATGAAAGCATTAACATAAGCAAAAAAATAATACTGAATTCATACATAGATCATAAAACATGGTACAACATGCATACAACATCTCATGATACATAGCACACTCATAACATACTAGAAACTCTAATACAACACCAGCACTAACTCCACCCACCTAACTAGTACTCCTCTACCTCCTCCGGATCCTCCTCCTCATCATTGTCGAGGTCCTGCATTCCTCCACTCGTCCCCGGGTCAATCTGCTCCACAAGGGTGGACAGAAACTTTGCCTCAGCACTAGGATATGGGGAAACTCCTATGCGAGCAGTATGGTGGGAAGACTGTCTGCGAGGTAGGACTGGATAAGTAGCTACCGGTCTGATAGGAGGCTGAGAGGAAAAAGGAACACCCCTCTCTGGGTTAAAATATGGATAATGAGGAATGGGATCTACCGCTGGAGGTGGTGGTGGGGGGGCCAACTGTAGGTGGTGGAGGTGGAGCTATAGACTGCGGTGGCACTGGGGGTGTGGAAGTTGCTGTGGTTGTGGGTGCTGTGGGAGCCTCGAAAGCTGAAGTAGCTAGGTGCTGCAGCGCGGTCCGAAGTTGACCCCTCTCAGTCGTCACCTCTCCATATTGCCGGTGCAGTGTAGAGTAGCGACCCTCACACTGCACTAAGGCATCATTCATGCCCTTGCAGTACATGACGTCAGCCACCATCATGTAATTACCGGTAACCCTCTGGGCTGAGGTGCCCGAAGTCTCACCGGTACTCACGGGGCAAGGGTACAAAGGTGATGGGTGGCCAGGAGCACTGGGTGTGAAAACAGGAAAAGGAGTGGAAGAGGTGTCTATCATATGATACCTAAAATGAGCTTAGAGGGCCATGAGGGCCTTCCTAGCTATGTCCTGGAGACCTAGAAAGTAGTCTGTGCTGAAGCAGGGTGCGATGTGCTCAGTGTAGTAACTGGGCTGAAGGGCTAGCCTAGAAACTGCTACTCCAACCTTGATGGGAGACCCATCAGCGTGCACCTCTTAGAAATAATCTACGTTTCCTCCGCCTAGCTCGTGCGCCATCTGCGTTAGCAAAACCACGTGCTGCCCCCGCACGTGCGAAGTCGAAAGGATCGAGCAATACATCCTGCAAAAAGGGTTCTAATTAGTAACTAATAATCTAATTTAAGAAATTAACTAGACAGTAAGTAATATAACAGCTAAAATTTTGAGAAATTGAGAAGTATTATAGTCTTAGTGCAATATAGCCAAAAGTCAAATTTTCCTTATACCACCTATCAGTCTCTACTTATATGAGCGTGGTTCTCGTAACCATTGGTCTGATACCACCTGTGGTGACCCATATAATTAGTCCAGAGTAGCGACGGTAACACTGTCATCACCCTAAGTTAATTACACAAATCTCAGCATAGCCACTGGCAAAACATCGGAATATCCGATGCTTTATCAACTACTATGCCGTGTTCAGAGTGTTATAGCAGAACAATAATTAGAGACTGAATGAAAATATATACATTTCATGCCACGCAGAGCTATATATCCATTACATAATGATACAGTTGACCCTGATACAACAAAAGATAACAGCACTAACTATATTACCCTAATTACCTCCTATACTGAAAATAAGGCCTATGAGACCCTCCTGGTAATAGTCGGAGTAGTAGTAGCACTCAGAGGGATGCTCCTGATAACCCTGGTACTAATCCTGGGAATAGACCTCATCCTCGGCCTCATATACCGATCCATTAGGTTCTCTTTCTAGAAAAGGGGGAAATACAATAGTGAGTCTAGAGTACTCAGCAAGCATTAAATAACAAATGCAGCATGATGCTTTTCTCCCGAATTAACAACTTCCTTCCCTCAAACTCCATTTTACAGAAATTAGGTTTTTGGTTTTCTTTAAGGGTTGGATATTTTAAATTTTGAAATCAACTACTATCACTCGTATATGAGGCAGACTTAGCTTCCGTAGCCTCCAATCTAGGAGACAGGCTTAAATTCAAGATTTTGACCCTGCGCAGGTTCGTACTATTTTACCCATGATGGCTTCATCCTGTGAGGCTTCAGAACGTTTATCACTAATCCGGTATTAGATCAGACTAAATTCCAGGGCTGCAGGAGTAAGTTAAAAATATGCTTTCCATCTTTTCCTGGGATCCTGGAGCTGCATGCGAAATTGGTTCTGAAATGTTTCAAGAAACAATCAAGTAGGCAATTTATACTAGCTTAAGGGCAGTTCTCTTGCATGCGTCATGGATGAAATAACAATCAAGTTCATGTTCACTACACAATACACACCAATGATAATCCCATATTCAGCCAAAAAGAAAGGGTAATACACATCACATGCATGATGCAGTTAGGGTAATCCGTTTTCTTTGGCCTTGTCAGTCTAGAAATTAAAAACTTGTTTTGTATTAACCTGCATTGAAGGGATCTTTCCTTTTAATATTCAAACTTTTGACCAGTCACCATATGGGTTTATCTTGAAGTGTTGGAACTGTAAATGGTGGTTGGTATAGTATATATTTCGTCCAATCTGTACCTATTAGTACATATTCTGTGAGTCAGCTTTCCGTAATTCTTGCTGTAGCTTTGTCCATTACATTCTTGGTTTCAACCTAGGGCCTGTTTGGAAGCGGGTTATTGCTCTAGGAATTTTTAGCATTTATGTATCCAAATCCCCCCTTTCCAAACTGGCCCTTGGTGTGAACTGTTAAATCGTATTATAAACCTCCATGGAATGACTAAACCATGTCTTTTATCATGCTGATCAACACATGGAGGGATCCACAAAGCTCAGTTGGAACTAGGAATGTAAAGACAACATATCTGCTTCGTGAAACTTGCTATTTGTAAGTTCGAACATTGACTTCGTTTCAGATATCCCATGTGTGCTTATTATTGCTTGCAAGACTGAAGCCATGAGACGTGAGTTCAGTAGGTATATGGCTCAACATTTGTTTGTGTGGTTTGCTTTCATTATTGATCTCATGAAGTTTCTCAAAATTCCAACTGCCCAGATATCTTTTTTAGCTCTTTCCACCAAGTTCAAATCTTATTGATCTTATTGTTAATTGTTCATATAATCATCCTTTAAAATACAAAGTTCCAACTTTCATTGTTACCTGTATTTTTGACTCTGGAATACAGTTTTTCCAATCTTGGTAGTTTGCCTTTAGGTTCAAATGATAGACCCTAGTTGGCCAATAAGTAGGTGGGGTCCATGGTGGCCCTATATCTTTTCATAGAAGAAGCTACGTAGTATCACAGCGTGGAGATTTGGTGCTTTAACAATCATGTCAAGCTGATTCTGGACATTTCGTACTCTTTGCACCTAACTGGGGTTCCATCTTATGTGCATTTGCTGCTCCACTTTTGAAGTGTCATATTCACTTATGAGTTTAGTTTTCTCAGTGATTTAAATATAATTCAACTTTAATATTTTACCTGCACCATCAAACCCAATGTTTACTTATGAATGTTTCTGCAGGATATCCCTCATACATATGTTTTCTCATTTAACGCCAACGTTGCTTCTTGCTGCTCGCAGAGATGACAGTGGTGAAGCTGAGCTATCTGAACCTGAAGATGAAATATCATATCCTTTTTGGGTTCAATAACTGATAAGCTAAAGTGGTGCCAGCTGGAAAGAAGCCAAATGCATCTCGGCTGATTACTCTTGATCATATGTAGCAATGAAAGCAACCTGCAATTGCTTGAAGTTCACTGTGCCAATACCATTTATCGAAAGCGGATCGTCAATCAAGTCAGTGCAATGCAAGATGCACAATTACCGTGTTTGGTTCTTCCTTCAACCCCTCTCCTTTGTTTGTAGGCCATTGCAATTACTGAAGTGAGCAATCTCATCCTTCCGAATGCAATGGCTTTTATCGTGTTACCGATACCCTGCAATGATTGAGATACTTGAGTTTACACTTGTATCCACAGATGAAAGCCCTATACTACCATTTGCCATTTGGTCCCTGGCAATACGTGACTGGCACATTGTCCATGAGCATGTTCCTTGCCCCCACATGTTGCTGCGGCTTTGCCTACTGAGTGATGGGCTGTTGAGACTTCCTTATTGCAGGAACATACATAGGTCCCCCACTCTAGCTCCATGCAGTTCCCACAGTGTCAGTTTCGTTTGTGTTTTTTCTGAACAACAGGAGCCACCTTTTTGCAGTGTGGAACTTCAGGGATGAAGCCTGCATGAACTCATCTCGGAAGGTAATTTTTCTTTATGCGAAAGCAGTTTTTTTTACCTAAAGAGAAAAAATGAATTGTGATCGTAGTGAATTTTGAAGGTTGCCTGGTGCACTCATTGTGTGGCATATCATTCTCTGTATCAATTAGATGATAAATTCGCCTAACCATCTCTCAGAATATATTTGCCCCCACCATTTACACCAAACCTCTGGGGCCCTCCATAAATAGAAGCTGTGCATGCACTTAAGCTTGTTTGGTACATGTGCATTGCATATATGTTTATTTATATATCACATCAAGAAAGTTCATAAGCCAAGTCTTTGCTGGTTGCCGCCACATCCATCTTGTTCATGTTCTCATCCAATAATTGCATTTAGCTTCTAGCTTGTAACTTAATGATGATATTCTCACAGTGCCAAGGCATATTTGTCGACATTTTTTCTTCCTTTTTGTAGGTTAAAACTACAGGTGAACTTTTGTCCTTTCATTTGCACAGCACACTGCGAATAGTTCCCTACCGAACATCTCTATTTGCCCCCAGCATTTAAGAGGTTGAAGTGTTGCTTACAGGATGGGCACCACCGTATGGGCTACAGCTCCTTCGGACACACATTGGCGACTTGCTATATAGGGCCTCCAAGGTATTGTCTACCTCTAGTACCAACAATAAGCAACTTTCCGAAGGTCCTCATTCATTAGACCACATTGACAGTTGCCAGATTATGATTTTGATTATAGGGGGTAGATTATAATCGGACGGCTTCTTCTCAGTCCTCATGTGAAGGATCTACTCAAAAGATTTTGGGGTTGTTTGGTTCCTGGACTTCTTGGAGGATTATCAATTGCCCAAGGTTTAAATTGCGCACCAAAGGACTCAAATCCACATACATGAACATAAACTTCCAAGGCCTTCCCAACAGCAGTTCCAAAGTCATTGGAGATGACTCTGCTTTTTGCAGATTTTTTGCACATCGAGAGGTTCACAGCTCTTTAGCTTGCTCCCAGTAGGTCTTCAAGGGCCTAATATCAGTCCTCGATATCATAATAGCCACCATCATTCTTGATGTGGTCACGTCATAGTGGTTAGGTGCTCGTTAGCTCCAGCACATATGGAATTATCTGTAACCAGCATATGGAATGGAAGGTTGTACTGAACGATAAAAATTAGAGGATAATGCTACTTCATTTGTAACATTTAAGAGAATCACCGTGCACTAGCAGGTATAGAATTATTTGAATTCATCCCTGTCCTAGATTCTCCTTCTTTTTTCAAATTTAGTCCTCTCGTGAACGCATTTACAGAATTAGCCTTGCTCCCCATCGAGGAAAGCGCAGGAAGATGACATGTGCCACCTTCCGCGCTCCCCTACCGCGGAAGGAGCCTCCTACGCTCCCCATTCATGGCAACACACCTCCCGAGCTCCATGGCCGCCTCCCGCACTCCCCGTCCACGGCAGCCCACCGTGGCAGCCCAAGTCCTTCCTACGCTGCCCGTTCGTGGGAGCTACTGCTTCCGCGGTAGCTCACTTGGTCCCACAGCTCGCCAGCTGCTATGCTCCCCTAGGCGCAGTAGCGTCGACTACCGCACTCCTTGGGTGTGGGATCGCCTTCTGCAGTAAAAAGGGAGCCAAATTTGCAAATGATTTCACGGTGGTGCTAGATTTGCAACCAAAAAACCTAGTTTAGGGGGCTAGAAAAAGGATGATTTCGAATTCTTTTGTTCTCCAATAGTTTGGCACCCTAGCTAGCTAGGATCTTGCCGCAAGATTAAACCTATTGGGCCTGATTACACGACATTGGAATACTTTTTTTTTCCTAAAAATCAGTTGATTATTTTTTTACCATTAGATGGAGATCCAAAGGCCATGTCATTCCGGATATCTCGTATATAAACCCATCCCCAACACCTAATCCTAATCACTCCAGTTGCAGCCCCTAGCTCCTCCCATGCGCTGCCACCCACCTCCTTGCCATCACTACCCTCTCCCTCCCCAGCTCCGACGGTGCCACTGCCATCGACCACATCCCCCGCCTTCTAATGCTCGTTGATTCTCGTCACCCCCGCCACTCACTGCCCTTCTCTGACCCACGGGCGACGGAACCACCATTGTGACCCACATCGGGTACTCCGGCGCCCTAGCTTTCCTCTAAATCCAAGCCCTTATGAAACCCTGAACCTTGACCCGGCCGGATCACAAATCACGAAGTAGATCACAAGGTTAGAAATTCAACTAATTTCTCAAAAACAAATCGATAATTTTTTTTAGCAATTCTTACTTTGTCTTCTTACAATAAGGGCTAATTTGGTAGTACTGTGTTGCTGCGTAATGCTTTCAAATATTCTTTACCAATTCCAGAAAAAGATTTCTGCTATGGCTTCAGAACTGTGGTTATCAATTATTTAATATATCCAATATTAAAATAATAAACAATCAGATTAAAACTAACTACATTGCCAAACTAAGAATGAATTGATTGTTTACAAGTACAGATCTACTAGACAAAAAACTTACACGGGTTAAGTATCACAAAGTCTTGGAACTAACCGAGATTGCATGGTAGCACAACAGTTGCTAATAAAGCTAGTATTAAGCGTACGGTTTAAATTCATTTAAATTAACATAAAGCCCGCATTAGCATAGAAAAAAAATGGTAGCACATGACCCAAACACATTGGCTAGTTTCTAGCAGAGAGAATAATTCAAGCTCCCTTTGCTCCAACCTTTCTTCGCAAAGTACTATTTATTGTAATGATTCATGGACGCTCCAGTAGTTTGATTCGAATCCCCTCCTTTTCGATTCTGCGGCAAAATGTGGTGCCACAGTATTGTGCCTTTTCTCGCAGCCATATGATTACAAGTTTACAACATCTCATATCAAATATTTTTGAAATGTTGTAGCTAGCACCACAGCTAGTTAATTTAGAAGTTTTAGGTGATTTAATATCTGTTGAAGTATCTTTCTCTCTTTCCTCATCATCACTTTAAGCTTTTAGATGAATTAGTTTATGTATAAAACTCAATATAGTATCAAAACAAAAAGTCTTAGCTCAAAACCCAATAATAATAATAATAATAAACTTTCGAGTCTATATCTTAGATCTAGTACAGTAGACGTGAGAGGAATATTGAAGTATATTGCCCTTTATCCTTACCTTTATCTTCATCATCTTAAGTTTTTGGGTAAACTGACAAGTACATGAAACTCAATAGTAATCAATTGGTAAGGTTATACATTTTTTCATGGTAGTTTATAAGTGAATATTGGTTTCTTGAATACCCGTGTCGATTTTAAAATGACATGTATGTGCTTTGGTATCTCGTAGTGCATGTCTCGGACAAAACAAGGTTGACACTTGACACGGATAAAACCTTGGTTGTACCATCTAGATTTCAATCATCTAAGTAAAAGAAATTGAATTGACAGTAAAAAATGTTATTTTTGTTACAGTGAGAAAACTATCCAACATCTCTTTTTTAACTGTCAGTTTGCTCGTTTTGTATGGCGTGTTATACAAGTGGCTTCTAATATGACATCTCCTAGTAGTATAGCCCATATATTTAGGACTTGGCTATTGGGATTGGGAAAGGAGATAAAGGAACAATGTTTAATTGGGGTTGCTACTTTTTGTTGGTCTCTTTGGCTATGTCGAAATGATGTTGTCTTTGATAAAAAAAACAACTGTCTAATCCGTTGCAGGTTATTTATATGTGTATCAACTGGTTGCGCTCATGGTCTGTGTTGCAGCGTTAAGAGGCTTGGGAGATGTTGTCAGTGGCATACAATTGTTTACATGCCGTGGTTAGGGACTTTTTCATCGGGCATGGATGGAGATTTCAAACAAGATTGTGTGCGGCTTGAGTGTTTTTTTATTAATTTTTTCATTGCATGTGGCAACTTTTTTCTTGCTTAAGCTTCTATTTATGAATTTCTTCATAACAGTATTTTTGACTGTAACTTTGTAATAAATGTTTGGCTATGTGCATCTCACGATATAGATGCCGAAAAGTTAATATATTCTTTCATTATCAGATTTTAATCATCTAGCGACGTTAAAAAGGAATTTGTGCTTTTACCCTCTTAAGGGAATCTAAGTACAGTAGCTGTACAGGTGATAATAAATACCATGTCATTCGGAAGCTAAATTCGTTTTTAGCTGCAATCTCTTCATGGGAGACTCAAAACTAAATAAAAACCAATGCTCTTCAAGCCCGTGTCTTACCATGGGCGGAGGATATCGTCAACACAGTAAAAAATTCTCATTGAGAAAGAAAATATTTTTTTCTATAGTAGTTAAGGCATGCTCTCAGGACTATTCTAATTTTTTTTATAGAATTTGCAAACTTGGCAGCTCAATTAAACCAATGAAGTCACTTAACGTGCGTTAGCAGCATCATCAGTCTTTTAAAAAAACAAAAAAGCTTGATCATGATTTGAAATTTGTACGGTAGTATAGGCATGGTTTCAGGACACTGAAAAATTTTCAAGACCTCACAAATTTAGCAGCATAACCAAATCAGCTAAACTATTTCGAATGTATTAGTAGCATTGCTGGTATTGTTAAAAATCACACAAATTTGATCATGATCCGTTTTTCTTACGGTAGGTTCGTGCGTTGCTGCGGGCATAAGGAATCGCCAACACAGGCAGGAATTCTAATAGAGAAAGGAAATATTTTTCGAAAACACACAAAAAAGAAGCCGACTTATCGTAACGTTTAAAAATCGCAAAGATCGATCACGACGCATTTTTTTATGGTAGCTCAGACACGTTCACATTCTTAGCATCCTTCTAACAAATTTTAAAGAATCTACAAATTTAGTAGCTCGACCAGATTAGCGAACTTGTTTTAAGTGCGTCAGTGGCATGCTAGAATTTTTAAAAATCTCAAAAGCTTGATCATAATCTGGTATTTTTACAGTAACGTAGGAATGATTCGAGGACCTTTGTCGTAAATTTTCAAGAATCTGCAAATTTAGCAGCTCAACTAAATCAGCAAAGCCGCTTTAAATGCATTAGAAGCATTGCAAGAATTTTTAAGAAACACATAAATTTAATCATGATCTGAATTTTTTATGGCAGGTTAGGTATGTTTTGCGGAACATTCTATAAAAGTTTTGAAAATTTATCACATGATTTAATGGCTCAATCAAATCAGCAAAGCCTACTATATTCTCTGTTTCCAAAAAAAACTCCAGTGCTACAGTACAAAATACTAATCGCGAAGCTACAGTACTTCCGTCTGACTTGATTTGACCTTGCAACCTGAGGCGCGGGCGCGAAGAGCTCCACCAGCCGAGCTAAGCACTCGTTGTGGATTTTGACGGGAAAAATTATTTTAAGCCAATGTTAGATACACTGTAGATCCACGCAATATGGCGGGCGCGCGGGCGTTGCGCCATACCTCCCCGAAAACTATAGTATTTATATGATATCACCCACTTTCTCCCACTCTATTCTCTTCTTCACTCAACTCATTGACACATGGGCCTATCTTTTTTTTCAGTTTGGTACCGGTGCTTGGTGTGGTACCAATACTAGAGAATCTTTCTTGCTCTGTCCTCCTCCAATGTTGTTTCTAGCTTGGTACCTCCCGTGTGTATGTGTTTGCATCAGGATTTAGCAAGGACGATTAAAAATTGTCAGGCTAAGAATTGAGATATTATAGCCGATATCTGGTATGGAAATATGTCCGAGATTTTGGTTATGATTGATATTTTAAGGGAAACCGTCCGGATTAAGGCCGATACGGATCATGTTTGCAGCGTGTTGGAAAAGGATACGATTGGCTAACAGCTATAAAAGATAGCATCGGCAAGCGAAAAAACAACACAATCCAATCAACCAACTCGCATTACTTTTATCTACTTTTCTGTCGACTAGGAGTAGCCTATGTAATTTAGAATCTTTGTAATTTGATCTTGATCAATAAAGTTCTGTATCGCCGATTGTTGATTTTCATCAATTACGCCATCAGGTTTGATTTTTCTCCGATTTTGTGTCTTCTTTGGAAAAGATCTACCTCTATCATCTAGTTAACCTTAATCGGCTAATTAGATTTATCGTTACCTCTCGATTTGATCGGCTTTTCAGCTGTTTAGATCTAAACCGATTATTTTACTAGATCGGCTTTGAACAAAATTTTAGTTATCTTACTGGTTGCAGGATCAAATCGGTTGGCATGCCACGAACCTCAGAACTCGGTGTTCGTCGGGTGTGTTGTGGCCGACAAACCCTACTTCAACCTGTGAACCCTGACGAATACTGGCGCCAACCACCGTCTCGATACGGCAATCTGCAACACGTGAATTCACCCGAGAACACACTGCGATCCTCACCTACTTGACCACGCGAAAGTAGACGCATGTTTCCTTGTAATCACCCCAAAGAAGTTGTAAGAACAACGGTGATAATTTCAGATTGGAACTCCCTATTCTAATGGGGGTATTGGAGCACAAGCCATAGAATCAAGAGTATATGTTTAATCCGAAAATTCATGGTTTTTTTACAATGGAGTGAGTACACATATATATACACATATGAGAGGGGGCGTAAATAGTATGGGCGATGAACAGTACTCGGATTTGATGTCCGTGAACAGTACATATACTACAGTACTCGAACAAAAAAATTGCCATATGGAGTGCTCATCTAGTTGGAAACAATCTCTTCTCTCCATGTCATGGTGGTCACCTTCCTTTCTTGGAGTTTGCTGAAATCTCTTCTTTCCAAACCATGGTGATCTCTTTCTTTGCTTGAAGATTGCCTTTGTCTCTTGCCTTGTCATGGTGCTCTCTTTCCTTAATTGAAGATTGCTAATATCTCTCTTTCCTTTTCTTCTTATCCTTCTTTCTTTCTTGCATCTTTCCTTTTTTCTTTGATGATATATATAGAAGGATATCCAATATGAACAGTATATGTGAATAGTATCTCCATGTGATACCCGTCCTCCATCGCCTTCCACTAGGGTCCACCATAATACATTCGCGCAATTTGGCTCCAATATTGATTTTTGTGCAATCTTTATAACGAATAACAAACAAGCACCCTCTATTAGGTAGTATAAAATTCTCATGGAAATATAACGAACATTGCTTAAGGAAATGATTCACCTGTTGATATTTGATGCGGCTTAGTAATTCTTTCCAATTAATTGAAATACTAAACCAGAAAGTACTTGACGTGTGCATATCCGCATCATCCTCCCCTTCTTCAAGAAAAGCCGTCTTGCCTTGTGTTCTGATAGTCTGAAAATGTACTAAACAAAAAAGACAGCGTATATGCATTGTATATGTATTCATCATCGGTCTTGACTTTCCTTTTCAACATAGGATGAAAATGTATCTCGAAAGGTTGTTGTGACAAATAGCTTAATTTAGTTATATGTGCATATGTCATGTTCACAACATCAAATTGAAATACCGTGGACAAAAAGATTTTAGATGCTTTCCATGCTTCAACTGTGCTACTCTGATTATTATATAATTGTATAAGGAAAGATGAACAAGTAAGCATCATATATTCTTCCGAACAACAAGCACTGAAACACATCTCAATGTGTTCATGAGATAGCTTAACATATAATTTTAATTTAGCAAGTTTATCATAAGTAATGCATATTTGATGAACATGAAATTTGTTGTCTATGCCATAACCTCCAATTAAATTGAATTTATTGTCGACGTAGGAACTAACTAGCAATTTTAAGCATGCAATTTCAGAAACTTTTTCAATCATGCTAGATAGCTCTAATGGTTCATCAAACATGATATAGTATACAGAATCTTCAGGGAATATTCTAGTAAGAACTTCTTTATAAGTAATCAATTCCACGTTATGTAAATTAAATATGTCAAAATCAGAACATGCAATCTCTAACTTGGCACAAGAATTCTCACTTTCACTCACCTTGTCTTGATGTACTATCAATACAACACCTTTGTTGTTACCTTTAACATTCTCCTCAGTTGATGTAGGTGTTGTAGGTATCGTTTCTACATAATTTAACCATAGGGCAGCAAGCATTTCATCTTTCATCGTGGTTACATTCACATTATTCTCCTCAAGCGGTGTAGGTTGTTTATGGTGCAAGTCCTCATGTCCTTGATCAACCTGCATAATATGAGAAACAATACTAGAAGTAGAGAGTATATCATTAGTGTCAAAAATATCCTCACTTTTCATATCATCTTCTTCATGTATTTCTTTTGTTGTATCTCTCATACTCTTGCTTTCAATCTTGTCAACCTCATATATGGTGGGATTACATAGCTCAGTCTTCTCATCACCATCACTTATTATAGCTATGTGGCTATCATGAATTGGTGCCCTAAGATTAAACCTAGATATACGATGCTCTTTAAGTTTTCTTTCCTCCTCAATAGCACAATCCACAAGATCAAGCATGCTATTAAAATATTTATGTTGAAGTGCAATGGTGATATCAAAATTCAAACCTCTTTTGAAGTATTCCTTCTCTTTTAATGCACTAGTGATACTAGCACGTCGCAATGCACATTTCAACTCACCATAATAATCTTGAACTGGTTTGCAACCTTGTGTAATACTCTCCAAGTAGCGAAGTAGCTCTTTCTCGTAATAGCTTGGCACAAACTCTCTTCTCATAATCATCTTTAAATCTGACCATGATGTAACGAGGCTTTTCCTAAAAAGTTGTTGCCACCAACTATAAGCATAGTCCTCAAACTCAATAGTGGCATGCATCACTTCTTTGGCTCTAGGAAGCTTTTGAAATTTGATCACCTTTTCCATTTGTTCTTCCCAAGTGATATACTCCTCCGGATCATTACTTCCATAGAATAGAAATTCCTCATGCTCGTAACCTGCCATGATTAGTAGCAAGCAAAAACAGAATGTATATGTGGAATAGATGTACAATCACTCAAGATCATCCTCTCACTTACCAGCCGAAGTTCTTACTACTTGTTCTTTGGATTAAGGTGTTGTACGTACTCCAGTGTCTGTAGGCATGAAAAAAGGTGATTACTCAAGCGAATTCACAGTCATGGTGCTGCACGTGACAATGGTTGATATGTGGAGCTTGGAGGGTTAGTGTATATCCTATACAATCTGATAATTCTAGTTATTGTAATGATAAGTAGGAATCCAAACTAGAATTTACAAGCCCTACTTGCCGATCTCAAAGATATAAGCGAAATTCAAGGCAACACACACTCAAAGATAATGGTACTTGTGCAATCATGGAATGAGCTATAAAAATATAAGTGAGGCACGAAAGCTCTATTGCACAAGTCGTAGAGAGACGCTAGCTTATTGCTTAAAGAATGTAAAAAGGGCACAAGATTGCTCACTAGTTAACACAATTGCACAATCTGAAATTTTTGAACACAAATTAGGGTTTTGCTCAATATAGTGTGACCGGCCACTATTTTCTTCTCTATTCTTTTTTTTCTTTCTTTCTTGGCCTTTTAGCTCTGTCTTTCCTTTTTTTCGCTCTTTTGTGACTTTCGGCCAACACTAGTATGAACAAAGATTTGAAAATCCTAAATTAATGTCACAAGATATTATAATGATATAATGATTCAAGATTATGCAATGTATCAATATGAACAACCTTAAGAAATATCAAATAGCTAGTCTCAATTGGGATCAAAGTATCCACAAAGGATGAATTTGGTTCCCAAAGGTATGATTACTGATATTTTTGTGATTTTATGTCTTGTAGATGCTACTGGACTCAAGAAAACAAAGGAAAAGCTAGAACTCAAAAACAAACCAAGAAACCCTAATTCGGTTTTTCTAGGGCAGCACAATTGTTGGCTGGATTAAAGTTCAAACACGATCGAATCTGGAAGTTTCACTATAGAATGAATTAAAGATTATATTCTAAGCTTTCAATAGAGTATAAGAACGCAAAAATCCAAGTTCGTATGAAAAATTTATGAGCAAAACACCGAACTGGACAGAATTGAATCAAAAAGGCTACGCGAAGGAAAAACGATTAGCAACTAATGCAAGTAATCTAATGGATCAAAACTAAGCAAAACTCACCAAAATAACAGATTAAACTATAAGTTTAATTTTTGTGGGGCAATTTTCGAAATAGGACAGAAAATTAAAACTAATCTAGGGATAGAAAATCGTCACCACTCAACCATGCTCTGATACCAAGATGATAGGGGGGTGGCCGAATCTTGCGATGGCGAATATGATAACTTGGACCCGTGAACCCTGACGAATACTGGCACCAACCACCGTCTCGATACGGCAACCCGCGACACGTGAATTCCCCCAAGAACACGCTTCGATCCTCGCCTACTTGACCACGCAAAAGTAGACGCACGTTCCTTGCAATCACCCCGAAGAAGTTGCAAGAACAACAGTGATAATTTCAGATTGGAACTCCCTATTCTAATGGGGGCATTGGAGCACAAGCCATAGAATTAAGAGTATATGTTTAATCTAAAAATTTGTGGTTTTTTTTACAATGGAGGGAATACACATATGAGAGGGGGCATGAATAGTATGGGCGATGAACAGTACTCTGATTTTATGTCCGTGAACAGTACATATGCTATAGTACTCGAACAAAGAAATTGCCATATGGAGTGCTCATCTGGTTAGAAACAATCTCTTCTCTCCATGTCATGGTGATCACCTTCCTTTCTTGGAGTTTGCTGAAATCTCTTCTTTCCAAAAACATGGTGATCTCTTTCTTTGCTTGAAGATTGCCTTTGTCTCTTGCTTTGTCATGGTGCTCTCTTTCCTTACTTTAAGATTGCTAATATCTCTCTTTCCTTTTCTTCTTCTCCTTCCTTCTTTCTTGCATCTTTCCTTTCTTCTTTGATGATATATATAGCAGGATATCCAATATGAACAGTATATGTGAATAGTATCTCCATGTGGTACCCGTCCTCCATCGCCTTCCACTAGGGTCCACCATAATACATTCGCGCAATTTGGCTCCAATATTGATTTTTGTGCAATCTTCATAACGAATAACAAACAAGCACCCTCTATTAGGTAGTATAAAATTCTCGTGGAAATATAACAAACATTGCTTAAGAAAATGATTCACCTGTTGATATTTGATGCGGCTTAGTAATTCTTTCCAATTAATTGAAATACTAAACCAGAAAGTACTTGACGTGTGCATATCCGCGTCACCCGGTGGATGCGAAGATGTCTTCCTCCAACAAGTTGATTCCGCTCTCCGATCTCAACGTCGAAGCCATAATCATCCCTACATTGGACGATTTAACGTCAGAACAACGCAAAGAGATTGAAGATCAGAAAGTTGCTCTGGAGGAGATGATGCTGGGTTGTTGTCAAAAAACCCGACGCGGCGTCACTCAGAAAGCCGCATTATCGACTGTTAACGCTCTTGGCGATGCGAGTGTCACGAATAGCCTGGTAAGTCAATACATGCCTGCATAGGTCGAACTATCGGTTATGATTAATCAATTTGTGCATCACGCTTTAATCAATCAATCATCGGCTCTAGTTACAACTCTTAAGCCGATGATAGCTAATAGTATCATAGACAATCACTCAAGAGCCGGCATCGTCTGGGAGCCTACTTGACCCGACACAAGCTCTACCAAATTATAATGTATATTCGGTGGCACAAAGTACTCAAAATACACTAACCGATCCAAAGCTGTCGGCTGCAATTCAGTCTTTATTCATGATGCCAACCCAACCCACTGTCATATTACCAAGGGATCCTCGCTCGAGTGGAGTTACGCATTATCAAGTGTATACCGATGCCGCCAAGTTAGGTGCATCAGCTAATTTGCCACCATCAGCAATGTTTTACGCGTTTCCACAATCCAATTGAAACTAATAGGTATCCACAGTATGCTGAACTGATTCCACCCAGGAATCAGGCCCCATATAAAGTTGTGACATACTAGGAGCCTTTTGTTCCAGTACCGGAGCCGACCGCTAGAAGGAACAATGGGTATGAGCAATTTCCTCAATATACGTCGGCTCAGTATAATCGTCAACCCGAGCTTGCGCTCAGGGGGGCAGAATGCTAATTACGATCATAGTTGGCAGAACCTTAATATTATGTCGGCTAATAGTGTTAATTGGGCCGACCAAATTTATGCCGTGTTAAGGGATTAATTCGGCATACATCCAAAGTGTAAGATTATCATCTATAGAAAGTCGTATCCTAATTATATAGATCGTATGCCTTACTCAAATAATTTTAAAGTTCCTGATTTCGCTAAGTTTTCTGGGGATGACTTTGTTACCACATTAGAACATGTCGGACACTTTATCACGCAATGTGGCGAAGCTGCTCAGTCCGACGGGCTCAAAATTAGATTATTCCCATTGTCGTTATTAGGAGCTGCTTTTACTTGGTTCACTAGTTTACCTCCAAATTTGGTCACTTCTGGAACGATTTGGAAAGCCGATTCCATGAGTACTTTTTCTTTGGAAGTTTGGAACTCAGAATTTCTGATCTGAGCTCTGTCTGCCAGAAATTTGGGGAATCGGTAACAGATTACATTAATAGGTTTAGGGAAGTTAGGAACTGTTGTTTTAGTGTCACTTTACCCGATAATCAATTAGCTGATTTAGCCTTTCAGGGATTAATTCCCCCGCTTAGGGAAAAATATGGCGAGCAAGAGTTCAATGATTTTAGTCATCTGCTTCATAGTGTGTCAGCTCAAGAAAGCCGATTTCCTGATAATAGAGGACTTAAAGATAAGTTTAGGATTAACAATAACAAGGATAAAGATAAAGTTAAGGTTAACCTTATCAATTATTGTTCGAGTGAGTCCTCTGAAGACAAGGAGGCAGAAATAAACATAGCCGAATGGGTTAAGGGATCTAAAAAGTTCTTGGGCTGTTCATGGCTTAAGCCGACTAAGAGTAATTGGAAGTAAAATATGCATTTGATGTCTTTAAGTGTGATCGTATTTTTGATCTATTATTACGAGAAAAGATTATACGATTACCTGATGAACATGTTATACCATCAGTCGATGAAATCAAAAAACGAAGATATTGCAAATGGTATCATTCATTTTCTCATGATAGTAATGATTGCAATATTTTTCGGCAGTAGATACAATCGACTATAGAAGATGGTTGGCTTAAATTTGTAGAAGAGCTGCCAATACAAGTGGATGTCAATCCTTTTCCAATCAACATGGTACATGCTTAGGAAAGGGAAAATAGCCGATGCAAGTTGAGCAACCAAAAAGGGCTCGGCATGTTGACGTCTAGTTAAACTCCAACGGCAAGGAGACCCTGAAGATTATAGTCGGTTTGTTACAAATAGAAACCGACCGTGAGGGCAAAAACTCTAGAACTATCGAGCCTAAGGGGAATCCATAAATTGGCAAATGGTACAAGGCAAAAAAATTGCCACAACGATGATCGATGAATAAGCCTAAGCCAACCTTCTCCCAATTGCTTGAGAAGTATGAAAGGAGAAGAAGCAAGCCGCACTATCCGGCGCGTCGGTCAGATAATCTCTATTGGCCAGAGAATTTGGAGAGGGCTCACCAAAGATGCCCTTTCTGGTAGTTCTGTTGGGAGAGGAGAATAGCTTTGCCATCACCACATACTTTCCCGATGGAGCATTACCCTCAGGACGATTGCCAAGGCAATCGGCTAAAGACAGATTATTTGGACTAGTGCGAGATTACCACCATAGAAGTTATAAAAGGCCGATGCATGAAAGAATTTCTATGCTGAGTCAGGCCAAGGCAGAAGTAAAAGGATCGAGTTCAGCGATCTAGAAAAATCTGGCTGGTAAAATACGGAAGCCGATTGAGCCCATGCCAAGATGGTGCCCCCCTGGTCTTAGTCGATCACAGCGCAAACAGTTGCAGAGACTAAGAACTCAGGAGATCAGAGAGGCCGGGCAAGAAAAACAGAGGGATCAAGCTTTTGATGAACTTCGACCTATTAAAACTGCTAAAAAAGAGTAGAGAAAGAAAGAGCTGGTTGAAGAAGAATTGGATTTAGTCGATGACCTAGACTCCCCAATGATCCGAGATGACACTTCTCCGATAGACATCAACATGGTGTTCACGTTAACAGCTGAGTTCAAGATAAAAACAGAATTGGCTAGGGAGACATTTGCTCAACTATGCTTGGGTGCTCAAGATGCAGTTTTTAAAAAGCCTCAAGACGCTCATCAGCATCATAAGCCGTTATACTTAAAAGGACATACTAATAGTAAGCTAATTTCTAGGATGCTTGTTGACGGCGAGGCAACGGTCAATTTGATGCCATACACCACCTGCAGGAAATTAGGTAAATCCGATGAGGATATAATTAAGACTAACATTGTTTTAAACAATTTCACAAGTGATCCCACTGAGGCCAGGGGTGTCATGGTGACAGAATTAACTGTCGACAACAAAACATTGCCGACTGCCTTCTTTGTAGTCGACGCCAAGGGCAATTATAGTGTCCTACTTGGACGAGACTGGATTTATGCCAATTATTGCATTCCATCGACTATGCATCAATTACTCGTTCAATGTAACGGGGATGAGGTTGAGGTCGTTCAAGCTGACACATCGGCTCACATTGCTATGGCAGTTCGGATACGAATTGTCAACATGAGGAAGCTGAGTGCATATCTGGAAAAACTTTGGGCGATTGTGATTTTATCTGCATCAGTAAGATGGGACTTATGCCGATGGAGTCCAAGCGAGTAGTGAAGAATTTACAAGATAAAATGCAAAGCTATTGGCAAAAAACTGATAGCTATGAGGCCATTGAAGATTCCCAAGAAATCGAGAAATTAGGCCAAGGGTTTACATCGACTGATTTACTTGAAGAGGTTGATATAGGCGATGAAGATAGAAAAATACCAACTTTATTAGCGCAAAATTAGATATAAGTTATAAGAATAAGTTGGTCAAAATTCTTAGAAATTATAAAGATTGTTTTGCTTGGGAGTACCATGAAATGCCTGGATTAAGCCGACAGCTTGTAGAACATCGGCTACCTACAAAACCAGGCTATCGATCGTCCAAACAGTCTCCTCGGAGATTTAATCCGGCCTTGCACAATATTATAAAAGAAGAGATTGAACGATTGCTGGAAGCCAAGTTTATCAGGCCTAGCCGATATGCTAAATGGGTCTCTAATATCGTTCCTGTAATGACAAAAAATGGTAAGTTAAGAGTATGTTTTGATTTTAGGGATCTAAACAAAGCTACACCAAAAGATGAATATCCGATGCCCATAGCTGATATGCTTATCGACGCTGCATCAGGAAATAAGATATTCATGGTAGAAACCGATATACCTAAAATAGCATTTAGATGTCCATGTGTCTTAGGATTATTTGAGTGGACTGTGATGACGTTTGGTTTGAAAAATGCTGGTGCCACATATCAGTGAGCTATGAATCTAATTTTTCATAATCTAATCGACTCTATTGTGGAGATTTACATCGAAGATGTCGCGGTGAAATCTATAGGAGATTTGCAGCATCTGGCCGATTTAGAAGCAGTTTTTAAAACACAAGAGCGCACGGTTTGAAGATAAATCCTTACAAGTGTGCTCTTGGTGTGTCGGCTGGACAAATTTTAAGCTTCATGGTTCATGAGAGAGGGATTGAAGTCAATCAAGAGAGGGTAAAAGCCATAGCTAAGACGAAGCCACCGACGTGCAAAAATGAGTTGCAAAAGTTGATCGGTAAAATCAATTATTTACGGCGGTTTTGTCGAGACCCTCCTTTTTGGCATCGAATACCAAGAAGGTCTCTGTGCATAATGTACTAGTCCCACGATCAGTAGCTAGTACACACATATCACAACATTGTTATCACATCCATACATAGGTCCATAATACAATAATAGCACATAGTTCTTACAACATGGCCTATGGGCCGAATTAAAATGCAGCGGAAGATATAAGGCCTAGCAGTATTCTTTCGCCCAAAATACCACAGGCAACTGACAAGGAGTAGATCCTAGAAAAGCTCATCGTGTAGTCCCCGTAACCTGCAGCGAAATATATGTCCTCGGGAACTTCGCTTTCCTCGACCACTAAACCAACAATTTAAGCAAGAGTACTTTTGTACTCAGCAAAACTTATAGCGTATGACAAATGCATATATAATAAAATGCAGGCTATATCAACAGAAAAGCTTCTAAGGTTATTTTACAGTAAGCGGAAATGAACTTGAATAACAAGTAGTAATTTGCAAGCGGTATTTGTAAGAGCAAGTTTATCGAATAGGTCATATCATAATGACTCATAGTCCTCCATGATTGTGAGTGTTGTAATAATCTTACCAAGCCCTGGCATGATACCTGAAATACATATTTTCCAACAATATTTCCATATTCATCCCTGTTTTGCAAAATAATAAAATTTCTAACCATGTGATGACTTTACCAAGTGCCCTTGACCACGGGTGCGGCTAATCGATTAGATTTACACTCTGCAGAGGTGTACAATTTTACCCACAAGAAATGATCAACCCCTTTTGCCTAGCCATTAACACACTTCCTTTGGTGTGTTGGCAAGGTGATCAAAACATAACCGTTACATTACTTATCCCTAACTTTGCACCAACCATAAGAGACAAAAGAAGTCAAATAACATCAACTCCAAATAAAATTTCAGAAACAAAGAGCTTTGGTTTTATACTGAGTTTTTATTTGTGTGCTCATAATTCTTAAAGTTCATTTAAATAGGTTGGCTTTTATTCAAATGATATTTTGGAGCATCAAACTTACTTGTTGAACAATAGGTGCATACCTTCTTTGTTTTTATTTAAATTTACAGAGACACAAGATCATAATTTCTGTGAGTTTTTGGCACTAGTTTTAATAATTTTTTAGCTTGTTTGCAAAAGTTATTGAATTTTGAATATTACATGTATTGAATACTAAACCTATTTAAAGTTTCATCAAATTAGGTTAAAATTCAAATGTTTTTGCAGAAATGGAGTCCTTGAGTTTTCTGGAGTCTTCATAAATTTATCCCATAAATTTTTGAGATAGGGTGCAAAACTTTGCTTTAGCACATATACTAGGTTCTAATCAAATTTTAAATTCAAAATTCAAAATAAAGGTCAAAATTTAAATGTTTTTGGATAATCAGAAATATCATGTTTTTATATGAATATATAAATTTGTTTGACTTAATTTGGATTAGAAATGAAGAAGATATTCAGGTTTGAATTTAGTCGGATTGGAGAATTAAAAATTGCCAAAAATGGAAAAAGGTGCTTTTGAACTCTGATTATGCCCTTCCATTTTTGGATTTGGGCCTATGACATTGCGCCGACAGGTGGCACCGGAAGGTCAGTGACACAGAGAGGGTGTGAGACCAACATGTTAGGCCTGCTTGCCAGTCTCACCAAGAAGAGGGAATGCGGCGAAGCTTGTCGGCGGTGAGGGAGGGCCGGAGAGGAGGTATAGGTTCCACCGTGAGGGGGCGGCGATGACCGGTGGTGGTTGGAATCGGTGCACCACCATGAGGGGGCAGCGGCGGCCATGGCGGCTAGTCGTGCGAGCAATGGAGGTGTGCTTAGCTCCGGAGAAGTTGAGGAAAAGCGTCTACGGGTTGGGGCGATCCTATTTTGCTATCTTACCACGGAGGAGAAGCTTCGGGGTGGCTCGGCACCAGTGACCGGAGGCGGGGAAGAAGCGGGTTGGCGCAGTGAAGCTTCGGTCCAGTAGGGCTGCAATTGAGGGGTGAAGAGTGCTTAGAGTGTAGTAGTGAGGTCCTGTCCAAAAAGAATTTGGCGAGCTGCTTACCGAGGGCGGTGGAAGGTTTGTCCTCCGCGCTCTCTACGTGCAGAGCTCCCTGGATGCCAATGGTGCAATGACCAGCCAGGGGGAAAGTAGAGAGCGCAGGGGGGTTCGGTCAGCTTGTCTGGGGCCTAAAAAGGGATGGAGAGGGGAGCTCAATGATGTGACATGAAGGTTGATGCAGCAGACAAAGGAAGCATGGGCATGGTACATGGGGACTTGGTGGAGTGGCGTGAGCACAGATCCTGATAGGGAATTGACCGTGATGATGGTTGCCAGAGACACGGCTTGGTGTGCGCAAGTGAGGGTGGCGGTCGGCCGGCTCAAGTTCCACTGCGACGCGATGGCGCCGTAACCAGAGAGAGGATCTGCTGGCCTGTCGCAGCAATGGATTGGCGGAGGTCGGCGGTGAAGCTCTGACGCGAGACTACCGAAGTCCTGCCACGGCGAAGGGTAACGCAAATCTTGGCTGACACGGCGAGTCTCGAAAATTGGCGCTGAAGTGCTGCCGTGGCGGGCTTTCAGCCGAAAAAAGACTGCCATGGCGAGGATTGGGCAGAGGGGCGGCAAGGGTTTGGCGCTACACTGGAAAGGTTGTCTGACCACGGCTGCCCAGGCACTGCCGTGGCGAGAAATGGCGGTGGAAAATGCTGCCGCGGCAAGAATTGGGCAGCGGCTCAGCACACGCGCGAAGGTGAGGAAGAGGGGAGAAGGGGCCACTGGCCGGTGAGGCCGGGCGTTGCTGTGGCTGCCAGTGGGCCGGGGAAGTCAGGGGCACCACGGCTGGCAAGGAGGGCCCACACGGCAGAGAGTTGCAAAAGAAAGGATGAAAAACCGTTTTGCTGAATTTCTGACAGCCAACCGTTTTAGATTTATTTGAGCCTTCAAAATGATCTGGAAATTTTCAAAACTTTTTGGGGAAAGCTCTTCTGAGCTACTGATGTTTACATAAAACTTTTGGCTTGATATCTGACCCGAGGAATTTCATAAAATTCTGACAAGCATAATGATTGATTATTGGTCTCTCTGTTATTGATTTTCTAAAGGAATCAAATGGGACAAAAATATTTTGAAACTTTTATTGACTGATTCGGGAGATCTGAGGATGATATTGAAAAATTTTCAGATCGAGATATTGCTCAATTATTTTTATAAAATTCTGACATTGCTTCTGTTATAAACTCAACTTACTGGTTTTAACTATTCTATAAATAATAAATGGGTTAAGGATTTTATAAAATTTCTCAGAGATGATAACGAGAGCAGTTTGGGTTAAACAAATTAGTTCCAAAGTTTGTAGCAGTTGGAGATTTTGGGTTTGAAATTTTTATAACCGGTATTGAGTTACTTGAAATGCCTTTTTGGTAAAAATCAATAAAATCCAGAAATTCGAGAAAGGCAAATGATTCCAAATGAAACTCGGATATTAATTCAAAAATTTATATTTTTATTTTCATTGGATTCAGAATGTTACAGGTTTATTTCAAACCTTTCTGGTCGAATTTGTGCATTTACCCCGTTGTTAAAATTAAAAGATGATCAGGAGTTTATGTGTGTCGGGACCCAGATTTGCAAATCCGAAACCCTCTGTGTATACTGCACTAGTCCAGAATCATGCTAGTGCACACAGTGGAAACATAGATGAAATACCATTCCATACAACGAATTAATTAAGAAGAAGCAAATTATTATTAAATAAAGCAAACGACCTTATGGTCAATGTTTACACCATTATGCCTTAAGGGCTTAAGAAACAAATACTATTGCAGCGAAAAAGATAAATTGAACCATTCGACATGCCACAGGCAATCGTCTGGGGAACGCCTTCCTAATCCACGTAGTCTTCATAGAATTCCTCCTCATGATATTCATTATCTCCTTCAGCAACTCATCAACAAGGGCATAAAGCCGTGAGTACAAAGGTACTCAGCAAGCTGTAGAGAAATGATGCAATATATTTATGCACGGCTTGACAATGATGGCTATATAGTTCTTTTGCAGAAAGCAATAACTTGAATTGAAATACAATAAATAGATTGAAAGCATATTTATGAAAACATAAATAAATAAGCGATAGATCAATGATAGACAACAAAACAACGGTGAACTCCCCGTTCACATCCCAACAATTCCACATTCCACATTTTATGAAACACTCTATACCCGTGTGAAATTCCGGGCTTGTCCATGACCATGAACGCGCTATTCGAATAGTTTTACACTCTGCAGAGGTTGTACAACTTTACCTACAAGACATGAACATCTCTTTGTGCAAGCGTTACTAACACACTTCCTTTGGTGTGTCGCGAGAGATATCACGACGAGCCTTTACAATGCAATCGTCTAAACTCGTCTTGCCGCTAAGGTTTCGCCCATTAGGGCCCCTCTTGCGCCTTGCGAATCTACCCGTCCATCCGGAACCCACACCACCAATTGGCAGTACTCAAGGCTAGACATTGCAAATTAATCAGCTAGGTCTGTCCCATTCCAGACATGTGGTAGTACGGTTAGACCCAGTTCAATGGCGCACAAGATTAAGTCCTTAAATTGTCTCAGGCAAGACACACACATCCCAATGTGTTAGAAAGCACCCCCTTTACTGCACGATCACTTGCCCGAGGAAAAACGATTCGTTCAACCAAGACCAATGGCAAACCCCGCCATGGTACAACAAATTTTACAACAGTGACTAACGGCCACGATTCAATATCTCATTAAGTCAATATTAACATTATTCACATGTGACATGAATCCCAACGTATATGTAAGCATGTCTAAGCATAGCTACGATAACCCAATGTTGGTATAATGATTATGTCCAACTAGTAATGTCCCAACCTAGGTTTAACAATGGATACATGGCATACAACTAATCAAGGTGGCATAATGTCAACTAGGTATACATCTACTCCCATTAAATAAGCATTGATACACCAAATAGCATGCAATTGTAATAAAGTAAATTACTTTTGCAAACATAGGATCAATATGATCAAAGGATTACGACTTGCCTTGCTGATCTAGTGCTGAATCTTGGTCTTCAAAGTCTTCGTTCGCTCCTCGGAATTAGCGTCTAGGAAAAGAAAGCAACGAAACCAAATAAATACAAAACAGAAACTCAAACAAGCTCAAAACTGAAAATAAATGGCTCTGGAAGATAGATCTTGATTTTAGAAAAATTTAGAAACTTGAATCGCCTCAATCGGAGTTCGTATGAGCGAGAACAGGCCTCGAAAGATTAAATTCAGAGAAAATACAGAAAATCGAAAATCGAATTTTTGGATTTATTTTTGTCTCGAAAAGCGATTTATTGCGCACGCCGACGTCACCGCTCACGGTGGACAAGGTCCACAACTGCGCCGTTCACCGTGCACCGGCAGACGGCCGACGCAGCGCGACGCTGCTTTGGGTCGATTTCTTGCCGACGCAAGCGGGCCACGTAATCCGACAGCAGAGGAACCAAGGCGGCGGCGGCGAGGCGTGGAACGATCCGGGATGCCCACCGAGGATTGGACGGCGGGGTTCCTCGGCGAGAACAGCGGCGGCGGCGCGAACTCACCGGACTTCGAGAAGAAGATACGGTCGACGGCGAGATGGCGACGGATCGGACGCGCGTGGGTGCGGATCGGAAGAGAACGACGGGAACTCAATGAGACCCACGGCGTGTGGCGAGAGACACCGGCGGCGAAGAAACGAGCGGCGGAAGGGCTCGCACGGCGGAGAAACTCCGCGAGCAAGAACTCGGCGGATCGCGGTGGCTCGGGCAAAGAAAAGAGGGGCAAAAGGTGCGCGCGCGGGGAACCTCGGGAGGGTTGCGGGTGGGCTTTATAGCCTCGGGAACGCGCAAAGGACGCAGCACGGACGCCAGCGCGTGGCGGCGGACCGAGGCGGCGGCGGCGGCGGCTAGGGTTTTCATTGCGGCCGATGGCGTGGCGCAATCCTAGCCTCCACGCGCGAGGCGCCGACAGACGACCATCGGCCGCGGGCGGCCAGCAGCGAGCGAGCGAGCGAGCGGGTTGGGCAAGCGAGGCGGTGGGCCGAGGCGAAGCGGGCCGGGGAAATGGGTTGGGCCACCGAGGTTTTGGCCCGAAGGCTTTTTAGAAATTAAAAACATTTTCAGATTTAAGAAAAACCCAGAAATTCAAATAAATGCAAATAAATTCAAATAAATAGCAAATAAATTCAGAAAATCCCCAAAAATACAGAAAAATTCCTTGGAGCACAAGGAACCCAACAAGAAAATGCAAATGGTTTAGCCAAATTAAATCCTTTTATTATTTATAAATTCAAATTAGGCTGGAGTTAATTCAAGAAAATGCAAATGGTTTATTTTTGAATTCAAACATTCCAAAACTTCAAATTTTGGGATGTTACAAACCTCCCCCCCTTAAATGGAATCTCGACCCCGAGATTCTGGCTGGCTAGGGAAAAGGTGGGGAAACTCGGACTTCAGATCCTCTTCTCGCTCCCAAGTTGCTTCCTCCTCTGAATGGTGGCTCCACTGGACCTTGCAAAAACGGATGATCTTGCTTCTCGTGATACGCTCTGCGATATCCAAAATTTTCACTGGTTGCTCCTTGTAGGTAAGATCCTCTTGCAAATCAATGGCTTCCAATGGCATCTGTTCCTCTAACACACGCAGGCATTTCTTCAACTGCGATACATGGAACACATCATGGATTCCGGCAAAAGACTGAGGCAATTCTAACTTGTAGGCAACCTCGCCTCTTCGTTCCAAGATTTTGAACGGTCCCACATATCTAGGGGCAAGCTTTCCTTTTACTTGAAATCTCTTAACTCCTTTGAGAGGGGTGACTCTGAGGTAAACATAATCATTGGGCTCGAAACTCAAATCTCTGCGACGATTATCTGCATAACTCTTCTGTCTGCTTTGAGCTATCTTCAATCTGTCTCTAATTAATTGGACTCGCTCTTCGGCTTCTTGCAGTATGGCAGGGCCAAACAATTGTCTTTCTCCTGACTCCTTCCAGTTGAGAGGAGTTCTGCACTTTCTCCCATATAATGCTTCGAAAGGCGACATCTGCAAACTGGCTTGATAACTATTGTTATACGAAAACTCGGCATAGGGCAAACACTTGTCCCACTTGGCACCATAAGTTAAGGCATAAGCCCTTAACATATCTTCAAGAATCTGATTCACACGCTCAGTCTGTCCATCGGTTTGAGGGTGATAGGCAGTACTGAATCTGAGATGAGTTCCCATGGCTTCATGCAGACTCTGCCAAAAACGAGAGGTAAATTGGCTTCCTCTATCAGACACTATCTTCTTAGGCACTCCGTGAAGACTGACGATCCTTGACATATATAACTCTGCTAATTTATCTTCTGCATAGGTAGTCTTAACTGGGATGAAGTGAGCTACCTTAGTCAATCGATCAACTATCACCCAGATCGAGTCATAACCTGCTTGGGTCTTAGGAAATCCGGTAATGAAATCCATACCGATTTCTTCCCACTTCCACTCTGGAATCTTCAATGGCTACAGCAATCCTGCTGGCCTCTGATGCTCTGCCTTGACCTTTCGGCGGACATCACAAAGTGCAACATATTCTGCAATCTCACGCTTCATACTAGACCACCAATACCTTTCCTTGAGGTCTTGATACATCTTGGTACTTCCAGGATGAATGGAGTATAAAGTCTCATGCGCTTCCTTGAGAATCAACTCCTTAAGCTCTTTCTGATCTGGTACGCAAATACGCTTCTCATACCAAATAATACCTTGTTCATCTTCAGAGAAACCTGAGGCTTTTCCTTTCTTCATATTGCTCTTAATCTCCTTAATGTCGGCATCATCTACCTGTGCTTCTCGAATCTGATCTTCCAACGTAGGGCGTACTTCCAAAGTAGCTAAATACCCCTCCTGAATCAATTCCAAACTAAGCTTCTGAAATTCCTTATAGAGGGTTGGCTGACTTTCCTTAATCATCAGAGTATTGCAGTAGCTCTTTCTACTCAAAGCATCGGCTACGACATTGACCTTGCCTGGATGATAATGAATCCCAATGTCATAGTCCTTAATCAATTCCAACCATCTTCTTTGTCTCATATTGAGGTCAGCTTGGGTAAAGATATACTTCAAACTCTTGTGATCAGTATAAACCTCACAACGATTGCCAATGAGATAGTGACGCCAAATCTTTAAGGCATGCACTACGGCTGCTAATTCCAAATCATGGGTAGGATAGTTAACTTCATGTGGCCTTAGTTGTCGCGAAGCATACGCTACAACCTTCTTATCTTGCATTAGCACACAACCGAATCCTTGTCGGGATGCATCACAGAATATCTCAAAATCCTTCCTATTATCTGGCAGGATAAGCACTGGGGCAGTTGTCAAACACTTCTTTAGCTCTTGAAAACTTTGCTCACACTCTGGTGTCCAAACAAATTTCTTCTCCTTCTTTAAGAGTTGAGTGAGCGGTCTAGCTTTTCTCGAAAACCCTTCTATGAAACGGCGATAATATCCCGCCATTCCAAGAAAACTTCGAATTTGGGGTACCGTCTTGGGTGACTCCCAACTTAGCACATCTCGTACCTTTCCGTGGTCAACAAATGACTCCTTCTCCCGATATGACATGTCCTAGGAAAGCAACTTCTTTCATCGAACTCGCATTTCTTGAACTTCGCATAAAGTCGATTCTCTCTTAGCCGTTAAAATTTGGCGCAAGTGATCCTCATGTTCTTCCTCACTTTTGGAGTAGATCGAATGTCGTCAATGAAAACAACAACAAACTTGTCCAAATATTCCATGAATACCTTATTCATCAAGGTCATAAAGTAGGCAGGGGCATTAGTCAATCCAAAAGACATCACGGTATACTCATACTGTCCATACCGAGTAACAAAAGCTGTTTTGGGTATATCCTCTTGACGAATCTTCAACTGGTGATATCCTGATCTCAGGTCAATCTTCGAGAACACTCCGGCTCCTTGAAGTTGGTCAAACAAATCATCGATTCTTGGCAGAGGGTACTTATTCTTGATGGTGACTTCATTGAGTGAGCGGTAATCTACACACATTCTCTGAGTTCCATCTTTCTTTTCAACTAGAAGAACCGGCGCTCCCCATGGCGAAGAACTTGGTCGAACAAAACCTTGATCTTGCAGCTCTTTAATCTGTCTCTTTACTTCGGCTAGCTCATTAGCAGGCATCCTATAAGGTCTCTTGGAAATGGGTGGCGTTCCAGGAACTAGTTCTATCAAGAACTCTATATCTCGATCCGGTGGCATCCCAGGCAACTCATTCGGAAACACATCAGAAATTATTGGCGATCGCACATCTTCCAAACTTATTCCTTTGGCACGCAAACTCTAATCCTTCTGACCGATCTGAATCGGCTTGAACTTTTAACTTGGTTCCATCCGGATGGTTAGGGTGATCTCTCTATTCCCACAATCCAAACCGCTTGGTTCTTGGAGAGCCAATCCATTCCTAGGATCACATCTAGGGACTTGGTGTCTAGGACAATAAGGTTGGCTAGAAATTCTACCCTCAATTAATATCTTAACCGGGCAGCCTTGGTTCGTACTCAAATCGAACCAGGAGATTGCACTAATAAAGCGATCTTAAGAGGCATTGTCTTTAATTGATGCTTTGCAAGCAAAACTTCGAGAAACAAACGAATGCGTAGCTCGAATCAAACAAAACCATGGCGGATCTTTGAGTTGACTAGGAGCTTACCTAGTATGACGCCAGTGCATCGGGCATCCTCGGTGGTGGCGTGATTCACGCGCCTCTTCCAAAGAGCGCGAGTCTCGTGGCTTGGTTGGGAGTTTGGGGCACTCCACGCCCCGCTCCCGGGCCGGGTCTTGGTGGCGTAGATCCCAAATTGAAGCGGTGGCGTCACGGCTTGCTTCCGGGCAATTATTGGCATAGTGACCGAAGTTCATGACGGTTGAAACAGTGACTCTGCGGTGGATTCTTGTTCCTCCGAGGTGGATTCTTTGTTGGTGCCGAGGTTGCGATTGCCTGGAGGAGCCGGGCGAGTCTTTGCAGGGTCTGAATGTATTCGGAGGAGTGAAGCGAGCGGCCGTTGAGCATTTGTTCGACTCTCTGCTGGTGACTCGATGGGCTCCATGTCTTTGCATCATCTTTCTCTTACGGATTCTTCCAATTCCGACGAGATTCTTCAATGAGCATAGCTTTATCTACCGGATTTGAAATCAGATAGTCATTGCCAATGACTTGCACCTTTAGTCCTGGATTGAGTCCACGCTGAACTTCTTCTCCGCGAGCATCATCGTGGCTACATCCTCGGAGCGTAGCGAGCAAGTTGAGTGAACTTATTGAGGTATTCACTCACTGACATCCCTTCTTGCTTAAGCTCTCGAAACTCATTCTTCTTCATTTCCACCTTTCCATCAGGAATATGAGAGTGGCGGAAAGCAGTGGAAAACTCTGCCCAAGTGATAGTCTGGGGATCATCATGGGCGGCACTATAGTTCTCCTACCATTCAGCGGCGGTGCCCTCCAGCTGATGAGCGGCATAGAGAACCTTCTCACGATTGGTGCACTGGGCAATTTCAAGCTTCTTCTCAATGGAGCGGATCCAATCATCGGCGTCCAATGGTTCTGAAGAGTTAGAGAAAGTTGGTGGACGAGTCCTCATAAATTCCGCTAACTTGGACTGGAGACGAGCTTGCGGAGGTGCAGCAGCAGCTTGGTTTTGCTGGTTCAACAGATTGGCTAGAGCAAGCGTAGCCGTTCTCACGATTCATCATGTTGTTCATGTTACGCATCATTGTGTTCATAAGCTGCGTCGAGCCGCCGAAAATGTCCCATATTCAGTCATCGCTTCGCTGGTGGTGGCGGTGCATTGGGGTTGGAGTTGGTGTTGGCACTGGCATCGCATCACGCGAATCGCGGCCGGCTCGAACAGTGTCAACCATCTGAGATGCAGCACAAGGGTTTGATAGGTAAGAGGAAAAGAGAGACAAGTGGTAAGATCGTCTAGGGGAGAAGGTAATACCCAGGGACAAAAGGATACAACCGAAAGGCTTCAATTTAAGGAGGCAAATAAAGTTTTTTTTTATTAAAGGTATGGTTGTAACACCGTGCTTGGGGCAAGTGTACAACATACCAGACACTCAAGCAAAGAAAATCTTAGTATACGCGGACTAAACGTAACTAAACTGAAAAGGGAAAAACATGCTCAAACACCGCTGAGCACAAAACCCTATCTTATATGGTAGTCTTCTCGGATATATCTTTGATGGCTTGATTCATCATCTTTCTTGATTTGATTCCTTGCAGAAAACTCGAGGCTTTGAGAAGGTTCGTGAGATAAGATCAATTTAAATTTCAAAACCATGTTTCAGCAAAGGAGAGGAATAAGAACCTAAGAATAAGACGAGAGGGGACGAAAACTATTAAGTACCAATTTTGTTGGTTTGATTTAGAAAATAATTTTGAAGACCATGCTAACTAGGATAGCGACCTACAGTCGATATGGCTCTGATACCATCTCTGTCGGGACCGATTTGCAAACCGAAACCCTCAGTGTATCTTGCACTAGTCCAGGATCACGCTAGTGCACACAGTGGAAACATAGATGAAATACCATTCCATACAACGAATTAATTAAGAAGAAGCAAATTATTATTAAATAAAGCAAACGACCTTATGGTCAATGTTTACACCATTATGCCTTAAGGGCTTAAGAAACAAATACTATTGCAAATGGAAAGATAAATTGAACCATTCGACATGCCACGGGCAATCGTCTGGGAACGCCTTCCTAATCCACGTAGTCTTCATAGAATTCCTCCTCATGATATTCATTATCTCCTTCAAAGAATCGATCAACAAGGGCATAAAGCCGTGAGTACAAAGGTACTCAAGAAGTCGTAGAGAAATGATGCAATATATTTATGCACGGCTTGACAATGATGGCTATATAGTTCTTTGCGAAAGCAATAACTTGAATTGAAATACAATAAATAGATTGAAAGCATATTTATGAAAACATAAATAAATAATCGATAGATCAATGATAGACAACAAAACAACAGTGAACTCCCCGTTCACATCCCAACAATTCCACATTCCACATTTTATGAAACACTCTATACCCCGTGTGAAATTCCCGGGCTTGTCCATGACCACGGACGCGGCTATTCGAATAGTTTTACACTCTGCAGAGGTTGTACAACTTTACCCACAAGACATGAACATCTCTTTATGCAAACGTTACTAACACACTTCCTTTGGTGTGTCGCAGAGATATCACGACAGAGCCTTTACAATGCACTGTCTAAACTCGGTACTGCCCGCTAAGGTTTCGCCCATTAGGGCCCCCTCTTGCGCCTTGCGAATCTACCCATCCATCCCGGAACCCACACCACCAATTGGCAGTACTCAAGGCTAGACATTGCAAATTAATCAGCTAGTCTGTCCCATTCCAGACATGTGGTAGTACGGTTAGACCCAGTTCAATGGTGCACAAGATTAAGTCCTTAAATTGTCTCAGGCAAGACATCCACATCCCAATGTGCTAGAAAGCACCCCCTTTACTGCACGATCACTTGCCCGAGGAAAAACGATTCGTTCAACCAAGACCAATGGCAAAACCCCGCTGGTACAACAAATTTTACAACAGTGGCTAACGGCCACGATTCAATATCTCATTAAGTCAATATTAACATTATTCACATGTGACATGAATCCCAACGTATATGTAAGCATGTCTAAGCATAGCTACGATAGCCCAATGTTGGTATAATGATTATGTCCAACTATTAATGTCCCAACCTAGTTTTAACAATGGATACATGGCATACAACTAATCAAGGTGGCATAATGTCAACTAGGTATACATCTACTCCCATTAAATAAGCATTGATACACCAAATAGCATGCAATTGTAATAAAGTAAATTACTTTTGCAAACATAGGATCAATATGATCAAAGGATTACGACTTGCCTTGCTGATCTAGTGCTGAATCTTGGTCTTCAAAGTCTTCGTTCGCTCCTCGAATTAGCGTCACCGGAAAAGAAAGCAACAAAACCAAATAAATACAAAACAGAAACTCAAACAAGCTCAAAACTGAAAATAAATGGCTCTGGAAGATAGATCTTGATTTTAGACAAATTTAGAAACTTGAATCGCCTCAATCGGAGTTCGTATGAGCGAGAACGGGCCTCCGAAAGATTAAATTCAGAGAAAATACAGAAAATCAGAAAATCAGAATTTTTGGATTTATTTTTGCACTGGAAAAGCGATTTATTGCGCAACGCTGACGTCAGCCGGCTCATGGTGGACAAGGTCCACGGCGCTGCGCCGGTTCACCGTGCACCCGGCGCACGGCTGACGCAAGCGCTGACGCGGCTTTTTAGTCGACGCGGCCGGCCGACGCGAAGCGGCCACGCGGGCGCGCATCCAACGGCGACGCAAATCCGGACGGCAGAGGAACCAAGGCGGCGCGGCGGCGGAGACGTGGAACGATCGGGACGCCACCGAGGATTGGACGGCCGTGGTTCCTCGGCGAGCAACGGCGCGAACTCACCGGACTTGAGAAGAAGATACGGCCGACGGCGAGATGGCGGCGATCGGACGACGCGCGTGGGTGCGGATCCGAAGAGAACGACGCGGGAACTCAATGAGACCCACAGTGCGGCGGAGAGACACCGGCGGCGAAGGAACGAGCGGCGGAAGGGCTCGGCACGGCGGAGAAACTCCGCGAGCAAGAACTCGGCGACGCGCGGCTCGGGCAAAGAAAAGAGGGGCAAAAGGTGCGCGCGCGCGGGGAACCTCGGGAGGGTTGCGGCCGGGCTTTATAGCCTCTCGAACGCGCAGCGACGCGGCACGGGACGCTTGAGCGGGCGAGGCGGACTCGAGCGGCGGCGGTGGTGGCTAGGGTTTATTGCGGCCGATGGCGTGGCGCAATCCTAGCCCTCCACGCGCGAGGCGCCGACGGACGGCCATCTGGCGCGGGCTCGCGGCGAGCGAAGCCGAGCGGCGAAGCGAGGCGGTTGGGCCAAAGCGAGGCGGTGGGCCAAGGCGAAGCGGGCCGGGGAAATGGGTTGGGCCACCGAGGTTTCGGCCCGAAGGCTTTTTAGAAATTCTTGATTTTGATGAATAGTTTAGCCAAATTAAACCCTTTTATTATTTAGAAATTCAAATTAGGCTGGAGTTAATTCAAGAAAATGCAAATGGTTTATTTTTGAATTCAAACATTCCAAAACTTCAAATTTTGGGATGTTACAATGTGGAGAGCCAATCAACAAAAGGCTTTTGATAATATCAAGGAGTACTTGATTAATCCTGCGGTTTTGGCTGCGCCAAAAAAGTGTATACCATTCAAGTTATATCTATCGGCTAAAGAAGAGATTATTGGAGTTATTTTGGCACAAGAGGTTGACCGCAAAGAGCGGCTAATTTTTCTATTTAAACCGACGATTACTCGATGCTGAAACCAGGTATCCCTTTGTAGAGAAACTTTGCCTATCTTTATATTTTGCTTGTACAGAACTAAGGCATTATATTTTAGCATCGACTTGTAAGGTAATCTGTAAAATCAATGTTATAAAATATATGCTGTCAGTTCCAATTTTGTGTGGTTGACTTGGTAAATGGGCTTATGCGCTCATCGAGTTCGACCTGACATATGAATCGGCTAAAGCAGTTAAAGGGCATGCGATAGCCGATTTCAGCACAGGTCGTGAGACTACTACCGATTTGGTATCTGTAGCCCCTTGGTAGCTATATTTTGATGGATCGGTATGTCGAGAGAGTGATGGTATTGGAATAGTACTTGTTTCACCCAAATGGCATAGTTTTGAGTTTTGAATTTTGGTTAAATTGCCGATGCTCAAATAATCAAGCAGAGTATGAGGCATTGCTTAGAGGCCTGCAGTTGCTCAAAAATATCGGAGTAGACACTATTGAGGCTTATGCTTATTCTATGTTATTCATGCAGCAAGTGAAAGGAGAATATAATTGCTATGATGAAGTTTTGATTAAATACTTGGAGCAATGTCTTGTCATAATCAGCTCATTTATAGGGTTCACTATTAGTCATATTGTAACATCCCAAAAATTTGGCTTATAATTTCGCTCATATGCTTTTTGGTGATTTTCTGAATTTATTGGATTTTTTTTTCCAGAAATTAATTGAATTGAATTTAATTAAGTATATTGAACCTTTTGTGAAAACTAAATATATATAGATAAAGTTAATATAAAGTTTTACCAAAAATATTTTATTTGTGCTCGAATGTCTCAAAGTATTTATGAGAATTTTAAGGATTTTTCCCGATATTTTAATTGCTTAAAGTAGATTAATCTAATTTGGGAATTATTTTAAATCAAAAGCTTTTGAAAATCGAGTGAAGCGATCTTGGGCGAAGCCCGATTACTATCGTGTCTTGCCCATCGACGTCGGCCCGATCGGCCGCATTGCCGCCTCGCGCGTGGTCGTTGGATGAAGATCGGACGGCCGTCTCCTTCGCGAAACCCTAGCGCCGGCCGTTGGATTGAGATCGGCGGCCGGGATCGTTCGCGTTGTTTTGGTAAGTTTAGATCTCGCCGTTGATTTTGGAAAGAGCGGATCGGATCGTATCGCCGGATCTAATCTCGGCGCTCGTTACCGTCGGACGGTATCCGCCTTCGTCTCCGATTCGGTTTCGAATCCGTCGCCGCCGCTGCCGCCGCCGCCGCGTGATTTAGGGTTTTTGTTTTAGCGCGCATGCCGAGGCTATAAATGCCGCAGCCCGCACACCGAGGTTCCTCGTCCCACAGCGCATCCGCCAATGCTAGCCTTCGCCGTTGAGTCACCGCCGTTTAGCCCCGAGAGCTCGCCGTAGTTTTCTAGCGCCGCCGCTTCGTTTCTCGCCGTTCCGCCGTCGTCAAGCCGCCGTTCGGCGTGTGGGTTCGATTCGGGTTCGCCACGTCGAGCCGCACCGGGCGACTACCTCTTCGTCGCCGGCGGGAGAGCGAACGCCGTCTGGTCGTCGTCGTCCTCGTCTCCGGAACTCGGCGCCGCCGCGACATCGCCGTGCTGAAGCCGCGACACCGTCGGATCTCGGCGGACCATCGGTCGAGCCACGTCGCCGTCGCAGAAAGCAGCTCGGGTAAGCGTGACCGTTGGATCGGGGTTGTTCGGGTGAGATCGCGCGCGTGTGCGATGAGCGTTAGCCGTCGGATCGTCGCGCAGATGCGCGCCGCGTGTCGAGCATCGGCACGGCGGCGTCGCAGACCAATCGATGCGCTGGCGTGTCGGGCGCGTGGTGCGAGGCGCCGTGGGCGCGTCCACGGTGGACGAGGCGGTTCGTGGACCGAGTCCATGGACGAGCGACGTGTCGTCGCTGATTGGTCCGAGTCGGCTGACGTCGCTATGCGCAATAAAATCTTTTCCAATAGAAAAATAATTGGAAAAATCGAAATTCTATTTTACGTATTTTGATGATTTATTCAAACTTCAAAAGGCTATATCTTTTGCATTTTAACTCGGATTTGAGTGTTTCAAATTTCTAAAAATTTGTAAAATCAAGATCTATTTATTGGTGAATTTTATTTTATTTTTGGAGTTTGGTTGCTCTCTGGTTTGGTGTTTATTTGCTATTTTGGCATCGTTTCACGTAGGCGTTGAACCGCTCGGTGATCGGAAGAAGATTCGTCGCCCAAGACCCAAGCTCAGATCAAGACCAGCACCTACTCCAAGGCAAGTTGTGCTTTGATCATGTTGCACCTAATTTTCACCAAATTACTATTTTGTCTTTTAAACTTTATGCATGATATTTTATGTGTATAAATGATTTCAATTAATCTGGGAATTAGATAATATGCCTATTTGAATTAAACCATACCTTGTCAATTATATGCCATGATCTATTTGTCACCCTAGGATGTGGAATTATAGTTGATAATCAACATGGGCTAGTTAGATCGTCATAGATTGCTTAGCCATGCCACGTCATCACATGTGTCCGAATGTCGATACTTAATCTTGACTAATGGAATATGGAACAATGTTTATGAATTGGTGTGTCATGTGTTGTCACACAATGATATCAAGTTGTCGTGGCGAGGAGGTCACACATCGGGATTGAAATGTTGATGGCATGTGGTGCTTGGTAATCAAGCTGGGGTGGTAATGATTTTAGATTGAGGCAAGTGGCAAGGGCGGTGTGCCAAGGTGGGCCAGTTTGGCGGGGTATGTGGAAGTCTTGCCTTAATCACCTTAAGGACTTAACCTTGCAAGCCTTTGACTGAGTCTCTCTTGCAACCACATGTGCGGAATGGGACAACCTAGTGAATAATTTGTGAAACCTAGATTTGATCTTGTCGTGGTGAATAGTGAGTCCCGGTTACGGTTTAACTCACATGGCGCAAGAGGGGGCCTGTTGTGGTGGTTTAACCCTTGATGTTGAAACCTTAGCGAGCGATCTTGGGTCTAGGTGTAGCATTGTAAAGGCTTTGTTATGATCACTCGCCTTGGTGGTGTTTGGTTGTATCGTGTGGGTAAAGTGCATAACCTCTGCAGAGTGTACAATCTATTGAATAGCCGTGCTCACGGTGATTGGGCAATGCTAGGAATTACAGTTAAGGGTTAGACTTTTGTTAAACAAAAACTTGTTGGGATGGCAAGGTGCCATGGAAAGTGGAAAATTAATTTAGGATTGGAAACTTGGTGTATTTGAAATCTTGAATTTATTAATTCTTGTATTTGTTTTATTGCTTTCCAATCTATTTATTGTATTCTTGTTAAATGTCGCTTTATTGCAAAAATACCCTTACTAGCCATTCCTTTGGATTAAGCCAAACATATAGAATATTAGACTTGCATTATTTTGCACAACTTGTTGAGTGCTTTATGTACTCACCCCATCAACAACAACTTCGAAGAGGAAGAATCTACGCTTGATCATGGATGAGGATTATTTGGATGCGAATGCTTAGGGTCCGAGCCTCGTCAGTTGCCTGTGGCGAACTGGAGCGCCACTGCGTTTATTCTATTTTCGCTGCTTCTCATTGATACTCTTTTTAAGCCCTGTGAGGCATTATTCATGTAAGACAACAGTTATTATTAATTAATGAAGTTTATGCTATATTTCATTTGTGTGTGACTATGATAGCATCTATGTTGAGCTGTGTGCACTAGCGTGATCTGGACTAGTGCGGTATACACAGAGGGTCCGGATTTGCAAATTCGGGTCCCGACAGAGGTGGTATCGAGCCATACTGACTATAGGTCTTGGCCCTAGGTAGTTGGTATCTCTTAGGAGTGTCCAAAATTATTTTCTAAAGAAAACAGTAAAATTGACTAATATGAAACTCTTGGCTTATCTCATCCTCCTACTCTCATCCTTGCTAAATTACCTTCTTTTCGCTGTTGTTCGAGTGGAGATCTTATTCAAAATTTTGTTTTGAATAGATGCCGATCTTCGATCCTTCGAGTCAAGACAGGTGGCTATGCCATGGAGCCGTGGAGAGTTCTTCAAGTGATTGGAGGCTTTGATCGTCCGCTCTACCGAGGAAGCAAGCTGGGCGTCAACGGTGTGCATCGGGGTTCTTCGCAAGTCGATCATCTTCGCCGAGAGTGCGGCGAGACCACCGACCGATCCACATCACCGCCCGAGGTTCACTTACGAGGTCGGAGTTCAGAGGCGCTAGACTTGCTCTCACGACGGATCCGCCACGACTCGCCTACGAGCTTTGCAACACCGTATTCGACTTCACCCGACAAAGGCGCGGCGTGCGGCGTCGACGGATCGTGGAAGGAGAGTGTGCTCTGCAGATACACCTTGCCGAGTTCGCCACCGCCGGAGGATCACTTGAGGACACTGCGCAAGAACTCGAGACAGCGTGTGAGGCGTTGAGAGTGGCGAGCGGGAGCTTCAAAAGACCCGCGACGCAGCGGCCTGAGTCATCGGCGAGTGGAGGAGGCCTTGCGGTAGCCGAGGAAATAGCGGACCAAGTCGCCCAGAGCCGGATGAGGTCGCCAAGAAGAAGAAGAAGAAGACCGGAAGAGCGTGAGTGGGAGCCCGAGGAGCCAGCAGAGGGTCACTGGGATAGGTTCGCACCCATGCCACCCCACCCACCGATGTATGCCCCGGATCGCCTCGGCCAGGTGGTGGATGAGTGAGAGTCGATCTTAGAGTTGTGTTGAGACTCGAGTGTTGAGTCGCATTTTTAAGTTAGCCTTTACCCTTTTAGTAGACGTTAAAGTTGCATGTTTAGTTGGTTCTTAATTGTTTGTCGAGTGTGCAAGTATGTGTTGCAAAGCCCTTAGGCATTGTAAGCAACCATACCAAGTAATAATAATAAAGATTATTTAAGTTGGGTTTAACCTGTTTCCCCCGCCTTAGAAATTCTTGCATCTTATCTATGCTACATCTATCTTTCCTAACCCAAGAAGCAATCAAGCGGATGGTGAACACTCGCGACAACAATGGGGCTTGGAAGTGGTCTACGCCAGCAACAATCCCAATGAAGGAGTACCACCGCAGCAAGCACCGCCAATGGATATGCGAGAACTTGGGAGCTTTTCTCAAGCAAACTCGCTTGATGCGGACTATGATGCAGTGAGATGACCAATATGGCTGCGATCAACAACCCGGTGAAAGAACAACAATGGCGGGCCTCGTCCTTACTCCAAGTTGTCGACTTCATGAGGACCCGACCGCCAACATTCTCGCAACGCCAACCCCTTGGAAGCGGATGATTGGTCGAGAACCATTGAGAGGAAGTTGTACATCACACAATGTGAAGGGCATGAGAGGGTTCTTACGCATCCCATCGGCTAGAGGGAACATTTGCAGAATGGTGGGAGAACCATGCTACTCATGAGGCACCCATGGAAATCACGTGGGAAGAGTTCGCAACGGCCTTTCGCGAGCACCACGTGCGGAGGGAATGATGGACTGAAAAGGAAGAATTGAGGCGCTTAAGCAAGGAGGCCAACCGGTGGTGATTACTTGAACAAATTCACACGATTAGCACGCTATGCTCTCGAAGATGTAGCGACGGACAAGGCTAGACAGTCCCGCTTCATGAAAGGACTAAACTCGAGTCGCAAGTGGGGTGATTACCACACTTTTCCGATTTCCAAGAATTGGTAAACAAGGCTTTGATTACGGAGGATAAGCGCAAGGAGCTTGGGAAAATCGCAAACGCTTGATGACTAACCGGTGGACGCCTAACCACCTACGAATGAGGATGACCCGCAGCGATTTGCTAGGTTCCAACCACAAGTCGTTAACAAGCCAACAACACCGCACCGCGACCATCGTGACAAGGTTATCGAGCGCCGCCCAAGGTAACAATGCTCAAGGGGAGTGATCGGTACCGAAGGTGCTACTGATTGCAATGAGTGGGGCATTATGCTAATAGATGTCCCGAAAGGAGGAATCACGCCGGTGCGTTTCAACCTTGGGCGACACCGCTAAGGCACCGATGACGGAGCGAATCGAGGAGCTGGGACAGCAGGAGTGACGCCTCAAGCTACTATTCGAGGCGAGTCAACCACATCACCGCCGATGGAGCCGTGAAGCATCGACGTCGTCTTGGGTAAGTTTTTGTAAACTCGATTAGACTGCAATATTATTTGATTCAGGAGCTTCACATTCGTTTGTCTCTCGAGCTTTTGCATCTAAAAATGGTTTAAGCATGAAAAATCTCAAGTGTGTGATGCTAGTTCAAGCCCCAGGATCTGAGTTAAGATCTAATATTGGATGTTTGGGGGTAAAGCTGATAATTAACGGGGTAGAGTTCCTAGCGAACTTAATTATTCTAGATGCCCAAGTTTTAGATGTTATCCTTGGTATGGATTGGTTAACCAAGCATAAGACGGTATTGGATTGTGGTCGAAGGGTTGTATCCATTGAGAGCCCTACAGGAGAAAAGGTGGAATTCCGAGCGACATCAGTTCGCAAGGGTCAATTAATGGTTAATAGCATGAAAGCCGTCAAGATTGAGGGCGTGCGGTGGTCAAAGAATATCGGATGTATTTCTAGAGGATCCGCGGGAATGCCGCGGACCGTGACATCGAGTTTGTCATTGAGTTAGTACAGTACGGCACCAATAGCAAAAAGACCTTTCAGGATGCCTACCGATGAGTTAGTAGAGATGAAGAAACAGATCGGCGAGTTATTAGAGAAAGGTTTTATAAGACCAAGTTCGCCGCCATGGGGAGCGCCGATTTTGTTTGTCGGGAAAAGGATGGAAGCCTTAGAATGTGTATTGATTACCGTGCACTTAATGAAGTGACGATTAAGAATAAGTATCCGTTGCCAAGGATTGATGATCCATTCGACCGGTTGAGAGGAGCTGGAGTTTTCTCCAAGATAGACCTTCGTCCGGATATCATCAACTAAAGATTCGGACGGAAGATGTTCCAAAACCGCATTTTCTTCAAGATACGGACATTATGAGTTCACGGTCATGTCTTTTGGATTGACCAATGCGCATGACCTATTTCATGAACTTGATGAATAAGATTTTCATGGAATACTTGGACAAGTTTGTTGTTGTGTTCATAGATGATATTTTGGTATATTCGAAGACCAAGCGAGCACGCAAATCATCCGAGGCTAGTGTTGGAAAAGCTGCGTGAGCAACAAATTGTATGCTAAATTCGAGAAATCGACTTTTGGAAGGAAAAGGTGGAATTTCTCGGTCATGTCATGGCTGCGAAGGAGTTCTTTGTCGACCCAAGCAAAGTGGAAGCGATGTTGCATTGGGAGCAACCAAAGTCCATCACTCAAGTCCAAGTTTTAGGAATGGCAGGATATTATCGCGGTTCATAGAAGGATTTTCGACGATTGCTAGACCTCTTACTCAGTTATTGAAAAGGAAAAGAAATTTTCATGGGCCTTGATTGTGATAAGAGTTTTGAGGAATTAAAGAAGCGTTTAACAATGCCCAGTGTTGGTTTTGCCTAATGTTGTAAACGACTTGATATATCTTGTGATGCGTCAAGACAGGTCTTGGATGCGTATTGATGCAAGAGGGTAAAGTGGTCGCATATGCGTCAAAGCGATTAAGACCGCATGAAGGAAATTATCCCACATGACTTGGAATTGGTGCCGTGGTGCATGCCTTGAAATTGTGGCGTCATTATCTCATTGGAAATAGATGTGAGATATATACGGACCATAAGAGTTTGAAATATATTTTCACTCAATCGATCTCAATATGAGGCAAAGGAGATGGTTGGAATTAATCAAGGATTATAACATGGGAATTCATTACCATCAGGAAAAGCAAATGTGGTAGCCGATGCCTTAAGTCGCAAGAGCTACGTGGCGAATATGATGGTGCGGGAAGGACGATCGAATCGTGCGAGAATTGCAAAATTTAAAATTGGAAGTAGTTTTAGAAGGATTCCTAGCTGCTTTGGAAGTGAAGCCAATGCTCAAGATCAAATTCGGGAAGGACAAAAGATGATGAGAAAGTCAACCGAATCAAGGCTAAAAAGGATGAAGGATTAGCAAAGGACTTTACCGTGGACGACCAAGGTACCATGTGGTTCAAGGGTCGCATTTGTGTGCCAAACAGACTAGAACTTAAGCGTTGATTTTGGAAGAGGCTCATGATTCCAAGTATTCAATTCATCCAGGAAGCGCTAAGATGTACCAGGACTTAAAGGAGAAATTTTGGTGGCCGAATATGAAGCGCGAAGTCGCCGAGCACGTTGCCTTGTGCGATGTATGCCAGAGAGTTAAGGCAATACATCAGAGACCAGCAGGTTTGCTACAACCGCTAAAAGTCCCGAGAATGGAAGTGGGAAGAAATCGGTATGGATTTCACACGGATTGCCAAGAACTCAAAATGGGTATGATTCTATATGGGTTATCGTGGATCGATTGACCAAAGTTGCTCACTTCATTCCGGTCAAGACCACTTACTCAGAGACCGGTTAGCGTAACTATACATAGCAGTCGTGTGTTTGCATGGTGTACCAAAGAAAATAGTGTCGATAGAGGTACCAGATTCACCTCGAGATTTTGGGATAAATTGCATGAAGCTATGGGAACGCGTTTGAACTTCAAAGACAAAGATATCATCCGCAGATCGATGGTCAAGCAGAAAGGGTAAATCAAATTACGGAGGATATGCTAAGGGCTTGTGCATTAGCCTATACTACATCATGGGATAAGTGTTTGCCATATGCGAGTTGATTATAACAACGATTACTGAGCTAGTTTGCGATGTCGCCATTGAAGCTTTATATGGTCGTGTCGCTGCGTACCTCACCGAATTGGAATGAGACAGAGGCGTATGATATTTGGCCCTAATATTCTCAAGGAAGTGAAGAGCAAGTTGCCATGATAAGAGACGAGTTGAAAATCGCGCAATCAAGACAAAAAGTTATGCGATAATCGACGCCGTGATTTGAGCTTGAACTCGATGATTTCGTATATCTTAGGTTACCCTCCGAAAGGAGTTAAAAGGTTCCACGTTAAAGGAAGCTTGCCCAAGATATGTTGGACCGTTCAAAATTTTGAGCCGTCGAGGAGGTTGCTTATCGATTAGAATTGCGCGATCACTAGCGAGCGTCTTGATGTGTTCCATGTGTCACACTCAAGAAGTGTCTTGGTGCAGTGAGCGACGCCTTTGGGAGAGATTGAATTGCGAAAGATCGACCTACAAGGAACAACCAATCGAATCCGGATGTTATGGACCGCAAGACCGGGACCAAGTCGGTTCGCTTTGCGAGTTGATGGAGCAACCATTCGAGAATGAAGCAACTGGGAGCGTGAAGAGGATCTCAAGTCGAATTTCCAAACCTATTTCCTAGTCACCTTGAATCTCTGGTTCGAGATTACATTAAGGGGAGGTTTGTAACATCCCAAAAATTTGGCTTATAATTTCGCTCATATGCTTTTGGTGATTTTCGAATTTATTGGATTTTTTCCGTAAATTAATTGAATTGAATTTAATTAAGTATATTGAACCTTTGTGAAAACTAAATATATATAGATAAAGTTAATATAAAGTTTTACCAAAATATTTTATTTGTGCTCGAGAATGTCTCAAAGTATTTATGAGAATTTTCGGGATTTTTCCGATATTTTAATTGCTTAAAGTAGATTAATCTAATTTGGGAATTATTTTAAATCAAAAGCTTTTGAAAATCGAGTGAAGCGATCTTGGGCGAAGCCCAAGACTATGCGCAGCTTGCCCATCGACGCGCGGCCCGATCACCGCCATTGCCGCCTCGCGCGTGGTCGTTGGATGAAGATCGGACGGTGTCTCCTTCGCGAAACCCTAGCGCTTGGCCGTTGGATTGAGATCGGCGGTCGGGATCGTTTCGCGTTGTTTTGGTAAGTTTAGATCTCGCCGTTGATTTTGGAAAGAGCGGATCGGATCGTATCGCCGGATCTAATCTCGCCGCTCGTTACCGTCGGACGGTATCGACCTTAAATCTCGATTCGGTTTCGAATCCGCCGCCGCTGCCGCCGCCGCGCGTGATTTAGGGTTGCTTTTTTAGCGCGCATGCCGAGGCTATAAATGCCGCAGCCCGCACACCGAGGTTCCTCGTCCCGAGCGCATCCGCCAATGCTAGCCTTCGCCGTTGAGTCACCGCCGTAGCCCCGAGAGCTCGCCGTAGTTTTCTAGCGCCGCGCTGCGTTTTCGCCGTTCGCCGTCGTCAAGCCGCCGTTCGGCGTGTGGGTTCGAGCGGGTTCGCCACGCCGAGCCGCACCGAGCACTACCTCTTCGTCGCCGGCGAGAGCGAACGCCGTCTGGGTCGTCGTCGTCCTCGTCTCCGGAACTCGGCGCCGCCGCGACATCGCCGTGCCGAAGCCGCGCGGCCGTCGGATCTCCGGCGGACCATCCGGATCGAGCCACGCCGCCGTCTGCGATAAAGCGGCTCGGGTAAGCGTGACCGTTGGATCGGGGTTGTTCGGTGAGATCGCGCGCGTGTGCGATGAGAGCGTTAGCCGTCGGATCGTCGCGCAGATGCGCGCGCCGCGTGTCGAGCATCGGCGCGGCGCGGCGCGTCGCGCAATTAATCGTCTTGCGCCGCGTCGGTCGCGCGCGTGGTGCGAGGCGCCGTGGGCGCGCCCACGGTGGACGAGGCGATTACGTGGACCGAGTCCATGGACGAGCGACGTGTCACGCGATTGGTCCGAGTCGGGGCGACGCGTCGTTGCGCAATAAAATCTTTTCCAATAGAAAATAATTGAAAAATCGAAATTCTATTTTCTGTATTTTTGATTTATTCAAACTTCAAAAGGCTATATCTTTTGCATTTTAACTCGGATTTGAGTGTTTCAAATTTCTAAAATTTGTAAAATCAAGATCTATTTATTGATGAATTTTATTTTATTTTTGGAGTTTGGTTGCTCTCTGGTTTGGTGTTTATTTGCTATTTTGGCATCGTTTCACGTAGACGTTGAACCGCTTCGGTGATCAGGAAGAAGATTCGTCGCCCAAGACCCAAGCTCAGATCAAGACCAGCACCTACTCCAAGGCAAGTTGTGCTTTGATCATGTTGCACCTAATTTTCACCAAATTACTATTTTGTCTTTTAAACTTTATGCATGATATTTTATGTGTATAAATGATTTGATTAATCTGGGAATTAGATAATATGCCTATTTGAATTAAACCATACCTTGTCAATTATATGCCATGATCTATTTGTCACCCTAGGATGTGGAATTATAGTTGATAATCAACATGGGCTAGTTAGATCGTCATAGATTGCTTAGCCATGCCACGCCATCACATGTGTCCGAATGTCGATACTTAATCTTGACTAATGGAATATGGAACAATGTTTATGAATTGGTGTGTCATGTGTTGTCACACAATGATATCAAGTTGTCGTGGCGAGGAGGTCACACATCGGGATTGAAATGTTGATGGCATGTGGTGCTTGGTAATCAAGCTGGGGTGGTAATGATTTTAGATTGAGGCAAGTGGCAAGGCGGTGTGCCAAGGTGGGCCAGGTTTGGCGGGGTATGTGGAAGTCTTGCCTTAATCACCTTAAGGACTTAACCTTGCAAGCCTTTGACTGAGTCTCTCTTGCAACCACATGTCGGAATGGGACAACCTATTGAATAATTTGTGAAACCTAGATTTTGATCTTGTCGTGGTGAATAGTGAGTCCCGGTTACGGTTTAACTCACATGGCGCAAGAGGGGGCCTGTTGTGGTGGTTTAACCCTTGATGTTGAAACCTTAGCGAGCGATCTTGGGTCTAGGTGTAGCATTGTAAAGGCTTTGTTATGATCACTCGCCTTGGTGGTGTTTGGTTGTATCGTGTGGGTAAAGTGCATAACCTCTGCAGAGTGTACAATCTATTCGAATAGCCGTGCTCACGGTATTGGGCAATGCTCTGGAATTACTGATTAAGGGTTAGACTTTTGTTAAACAAAAACTTGTTGGGATGGCAAGGTGCCATGGAAAGTGGAAAATTAATTTAGGATTGGAAACTTGGTGTATTTGAAATCTGAATTTATTAATTATCGATTTGTTTTATCGCTTTCCAATCTATTTATTGTATTCTTGTTAAATGTCGCTTTATTGCAAAAATACCCTTACTAGCCATTCCTTTGGATTAAGCCAAACATATAGAATATTAGACTTGCATTATTTTGCACAACTTGTTGAGTGCTTTATGTACTCACCCCATCAACAACAACTTCGGAAGAGGAAGAATCTCGCTACCATGGATGAGGATTATTTGGATGCGAATGCTTAGGGTCCGAGCCTCGTCGGTTGCACGTGGCGAATCGAGCGCCACTGCGCTTATTCTATTTCGCCGCTTCTCATTGATACTCTTTTTAAGCCTGTGAGGCATTATTCATGTAAGACAACAGTTATTATTAATTAATGAAGTTTATGCTATATTTCGCTGTGTGTGACTATGATAGCATCTATGTTGAGCCTGTGTGCACTAGCGTGATCCTGGACTAGTGCGGTATACACAGAGGGTCCGGATTTGCAAATTCGGGTCCCGACACATATCCCTAGAGAAATGAACAACAGAGCGAACTTATTAGCTCAACAAGTGTCGAGCTATAAGTATTTTGGCCGATTGGAAGAATGTGAGCCGATTGGGAAAACAATAATGTGTGTCAACGTCGTCGATTGGAGGACAAAAATAATGGAATACTTAATTGATCCTTCTAAGCCGACGGAGCGGAAGATTAGGCGGCAAGCTTTGAAGTACATAGTTTTGGACAGTGTATTATATTATTGAACGATGGAAGGTTTACTGCTAGGATGCCTTGAAGCCGACGAAGCTAAAGTAGCGATGGGTTAGGTGCACTTCGTATTTGTGGATCCATCAATCGGCTTATAAAATGAAGTGGCTACTAAGGCGTACAGGACATTTTTTACTAACCATGTTGGAGGACTGCTTCCGATATTATAAAGGATGCCAGACTTGTCAGAAATTTGGCAACGTACAATTGGCTTCAGCATCGGCTTTGCACCCTATTATTAAGCCTTGGCAATTCCGAGGCTAGGGTATAGATGTAATCGGGCAAATATTTCTTGCCTCGAGCAAAGGCCATAAATTCATTTTGGCTGCGACCGATTAATTTTCTAAATGGGTTGAAGCTATACCACTCAAAAAGGTTACAAGTGCTGAAGCTATCGGATTTGTTAATAAGCATATTATCCATCGGTTTGGAATTCCACAAACCATTATGATCGATCAAGGTACTGTGTTTATGTCCGATGAGTTTCAAGGTTTTGCCAAAGGTTTAGGTATCAGGCTATTAAATTCGTCACATTATTATGCTCAAGCCAATGGACAAGTTGAATCGTCTAATAAAACGTTGGTTAAGTTGATTAAGAGGAAAATTGATGAGAAACCGAGAAATTGGCATTCAACGTTGTCGAAGTCTTTGTGGGCCTATCGGCTTGCGTATCATGGGGCAACGAAGCTTTCACCTTATCAGTTGGTTTATGGTCAAAAATTTGTTTTGCCTATAGGTATTAATATCGACTCCATACGGGTAGTCAGACAAAGTGGTTTGTCGGCTCAGGATTACAAGGATTTAATGATTGACAATTTAGACGATTTGGCAGAGTTGCGATTGTGTACATTAGATCGGCTTAAGAGAAATAAGGAGAGAGTTACTAAAGCTTACAACAGGAAAGTGGTGCCTAAATCTTTTTATGAAGCCTATTTGGTTTGGAAAACTATACTACCTATCGGCTCTAGAGATAACCGATTTGGGAAATTGTCCCCTACGTGGGAAGGGCCGTACAAGATAAATCGTCTTGTTGATGGAAACTCCTATGTGTTGAAAACATTAGAAGGGGTGGTACTTCCTAAAGCAATTAATGGAAAGTACTTGAAGAAATACTTCCTAGCATTTGGGTTGGTTCCTAATCGGCTATAGATGTTCATTGCTAGAAAAGCCAAATTAACATGATGTAGTTAATTTTGACTAAGTTAAGTTAAAAAAACAATGACAATCAAATTATACACAAGAATAGGACTTAAATAAACAATCGGTTAACAGCCGATTGGAGATTACAAGAGTATTCAAATATTGTCTCAATCAAAGCCGACTAAAATGTTTCTTGATTCATTACAGGCTAGAGAATTAAAAAAATTACAGGCCAGAGCCAGGGAGCCTCGAGCCCAGAGCCAATAGAGCTGTTGCAGCCTTATCAATCATTTGCTACACCTCATCCAACACCCTTTCATCCTCCTTAGCGCTTCCAGGGACAGGGATGATTTTGGCTGATTGTTTCTTGACACCGACCACGGTTAAGGCTATCCCGAGCTTTTTCTCCTTGATGGCCGATGCAGACTTCGTGATGAGTTGATGGCTGTCAGAAATTTTCTTTGTCACTTTGGTCAACTCTTCTTCGAGGAATCTTTTGGTTGACTTGAGCTTTTGTGCTGATCCCTATTGGCCTTGAGAGATTGGGCGTCAGTATCGAACTTGTGCTTTTTCACCTTGGCATTGGCCACCAGTTCATTCAATAATTTTTCATTAGCCTCCTGTGCCTCCCATAGAGCAATCCAAGCTCTAGCGGCGTCGACTTCTACTTTCTTGTCATCTAAATGGTAGACATCAAGAAGCGCCGCCATAGCCTTCAGAGGCAGGTCGGCTTCCATAGCTGCCATGGCATCCCGGAGGGGTTGGGTGTTTTTGAGATCGGCCTCAGGCTTCATGACTTGGTCAAAAAGCCTGTTCAGCCTCTCCTGCATCCCAAGAGCAGAAGTCACCATAGTCGACACTTCCTTGGATACTTTAAGTATTTTCCTGATGTTAGCTGGGTAATCGTCTGTGGCCATCACCTCTGACTTGTCGAGATCGGCCAAGGAAAATCCGAGCAAGTCCATCGGGTCAAACGACGCCGGGGCAGCAACGATAGGAGTCGGTGGTGTTAACTGTGAAGATGGCGGCGGAGACTCGAAGGAGGCATGGGTAGGTCGGCTAGGATGCTTGCCACCTACGCTGATGGAGTTGGCTAAAAACAAAAGAATCAATGTAAGTTAAGCCGATATATGAATATACTCATTAGTTAAAATTTATGAAGGAAACTTACCCCTCCAGTAGCCGACGCATGCGACGAGCTTTCACCACTCTATTCTTGAGGGTTGGAGCCTCTTTTGGCAGGGGCCTTGGTGAGCTTCGTGCGCTTCTTCTCTGAAAATAATCGGCTACAAGTATTAATTTTGAGAGATACTAAAGATAAAAGAAAATAATAGCCGATCGAAGTATACTCACTCGGCTACTGTTGCTTTTCTAAGTCTGATAAAGGACTCTGGATTCCCAACGTACCAGAGGTGTATCCCGTTAGGCCGGTCGACTGGTGTGGCCTTTTGGCTTGGTGGCCACTACCCGATGGGCCAGAGACAAAAAAGAGGCGAAGTCGATTAGTGAAAAGTATTCGAGCAAAGTTAAAAAAATATGTAACAAACTTTATTCAAGCCAATACCTCACCAGTTATATCTAAAATACTGGTGTTAGTATATCCTGAAGAGCTAGCTTCGCTGCTAGAATCACTGTTAGAGGCTACCTCAGCTCTGACAGATTAGGAAGAAACTCATAAATAATGGCCGATGGTGTCTTCTCCAAATATAAGGCTTCAACAATTCAGTAATGGCCGACCACCACAATGAAAAATGCCCTGCCCAGCAGGTGTTCAAAAACAAGTGAGGCAAATCTTGAATTTGCAGGTCATCGGCCAAATGCAAAACAAGGTTGGCCGACACTGCATTGCGAACTCTTGCTCTTGGCTAAAGCTGATCCAATAAATGAAAGGATGGGAGGAATTGCCCGAATCCCAACTACCTAGCATAAACTGTCGGATGATAAAATTAGTATGAAGGTTGGAAGGTCCAATTCCTCGTATTGAAGCCGACAGATAGTACACTTGGAGAAATAAACAACTTATAGAGCTCTAGAGTCTCACGAGGCATCAGAGAACTATCGGCTTCCAAGTGTAGAAAGGAGGGCCAAGGAAAATCAACTGCATTGTTGTAGCTAAAGAAATCCTGTTGATTGAACTCTTGACTGTCCAGCTTCAAAAAGATTGTCAGGTATTTTCTTGAGCCGACAGGAGTGATCTTAGTCCCATTCCCGAAGCACAGAATGAATCTTTCACCGAAAGATCGGCTTGCTCTGTACTGGGGCTTTGCATCCTATGGGGGTATCCTCCAGTGGAAACGGGGTATTATCGGCTGGGTCTAAGGCAAAAGATCGGTTGAATACACAATACAGCCAGATCTGCACAAACCAGAGTGGCCCCCCTACGTTGCCAACAGTGAAATCACTAAAGCATGTGAATAGCTGACTCCTTATGATATACATCATTTGATATACTTGGGTCGACCCAAGAGATGCCCCACAGAAAAGAAATCTATCTAGCCAAAGATTAAGGAAGGCGATGTGCTCCTCGTCCGATATTGGCCCACTGACTTGGTTGTTATTACTGATGTATTTACTCCATCCCTCGCCTTTGGATCTGATCAGCTTGAGTTCTGGCTTGGCACTGAAGGCTGATATCGACCTACTCCCCCGTCAGGCCTCAAACAGCATAATTGGGCCATAGCTAAGAGGGTTGGGCCGACTGGACCAGTTCTGAACATGAAGGCGTTTAAAGTATCCGACCAGAAATAACAAGCCGTGGCCATTAAGGGATCATTGACCTCTGGATTGGCTAAGGATAGTGGAAGACATTCAGCTATGCCTATCTTTTCCCAAATCTCCCTCCTCTGAGCTACTACCCAATTGTACCAAGCTCTCCACCCTCTCAATGCCGTCGGCTAAGCCCTAAAGCTCTTGCTCTACCCCTCTATATTATGTCCAGAAGCCGATAGGGGGAGACGTGAAATTTCTTGATTAATGACCGTATCGGAATCTAGGTTTCCTACCGGGCCTAGGTAGTACTGGTCAATGTTGTTAGGGATTGAGATGAGTACCTCACTGGGATCCATTCAGCTGATCTGTAAGAAAGCCGATTGGGATTGATGAAAACTGCACTGAAGAGCTCGTCAGCAAAATTGAGTTCGAGAACCGATGTCAAGGGTTTTGAGAACTCGTGCGTGTGAGAATGACAGTGTGGGGGCCTCATATTTATAGTAGGGTAAAAAGTTAAAACGACGGGAAGAGATTTCGAGGGGCACGTGCAGTTAAAACACACGATACGCATATCAAGATTTTTACGATGCCATAAATGGAACGATTTCTGATGAGGATGTTGTGTAAAGCCAATATCAACATAAGCCGATAGACAAGATTTTTGGAAGATAACATGTTATCTCCCAAAAATGGGGGGCATATGTTTGCACCAGGATTTGGCAAGGGGCATTAAAAATTGTCGGGCTAAAGATTGAGATATTATAGCCAATATCTGGTATGGAAAGATGTCCGAGATTTTGGTTATGATTATTATTTTAAGGGAAACCGTCCGGATTGAGGCCGATACGAATCATGTTTGCAGCGTGTTGGAAAAGGATACGATCGACCGACAGTTATAAAAGATGATCATGGGCAAGCGAAAAACAACACAATCCAATCAACCAACTCGCATTACTTTTATCTACTTTTCTGTCGACTAGGAGTAGCCTATGTAATTTAGAATCTTTGTAATTTGATCTTGATCAATAAATTTACGTATCACCGATTGTTGATCTTCATCAATTACGCCATCAGGTTTGATTTTTCTCCGATTTTGTTGCGCATCATCTTCTTCGGAAAAGATCTACCTCTATCATCTGGTTAGCCTTAATCGGCTAATTAGATTTATCGTTACCCTCGATTTGATCGGCTTTTTAGCTGTTTAGATCTAAGCTGATTGTTTTAATAGATCGACTTTGAACAAAATTTTAGTTATCTTACCAGTTGCAGGATCAAATCAGTTGGCACGCCACGAATCTCAGAACCCGACGTTCGTCAGGTATGTTGTGGCCGACAAACCCTACTTCAAGTTTTTGGCGCCAACAGTATGTTTTTCTGGCTCCTTGAATAACCACACAAGATAATTAAAAAGGGTTTTGTATTTACTCTGATTTTACATTTACACTTTTGCTTATATTTCAAATGTCTAACCTCATGTCGGGACTCAAATATGCAAATCCGGACCCTCTGTGTATACCGCACTGGTCCAGAATCACGCTAGTTTACACAAGCTCAACATAGATTAATATCTCAATCATACACAGCGGAAACATAACAAAAGACTTTATATATTAAATAAGACATAGTTGAACGACCTTAGGGTCAGCCTTACACTTATTAGGCATTGATGTCTTTGAACCAAACTAAATAAACAACAGCGAAACGAAAAACGTCGATAAATCCCATCAATATGCCACAAGCATCTGACAAGGTTCAGCTCCTAGATAATCGCCTTCTCATGGAACTCCATCTCTTTCGAGAGTGTAAACTTCTCCTCAATTGGTGATTTGGTTGTAGGCAAGGGTGAGTACTTAAAGCACTCAACAAGTTGTACTCAGAATGCAAGTCTATCATACTATATGCATGGCTTATTCCAAAGGAACGGCTAACATGGTTATTTTGCAATAAAGCAGTATTTATGAAGAAATAGCATAGATACATTGTAAAAACAGTAAAACAATTAATAACAATAATAAATTTCTCAAATATTTTTCAAATAAACTAACACACAACCTTAAATCAAATTCCAAACTTCCATAGGCATACAGCCTCCATCCCCAATTCATTTTTAATATAATCTAACCATTGACCATAATTCCCGGACATTGCTTAATACCGCGAGCACGGCTATTCGAATAGATTTTACACTCTGCAGAGGTTATGCGTTTTACCCACACGATATTCTCCTTGGGGCTGACCATTAGCACCCTTCATTTGGTGTGCTGGCAGAGAAATCATGACAAAGCCTTTACAATCTGAAGGACCATGTGGAGGTCCATCCATGTTTGTGATGAGTATTTGACTTTATTTGAGCAAGGTGTGCTCAAGTTTGAGTTTGATTTGGATTGATTTTCAAAATAAAGCAATTTGAGTTATCTCTGCCAGGAGTGGCAGTACCGGCCGTATGGGCGCGGTTGTGATGAGTTGGATGGTTTATTGCATATCATTGTGGGCATTGCTATGTGATGTTTTTCCTTGTCTTTGATGGTTGCAGGGTGACGGTGATAGGTCATGGTGAGGCGGAGGATGACCGGGACTAGGCGAGGAACGTCGGAGGTCCAGACGGTTGGGAGATCGCTGGAAGATGATCGGAGACGAAGCCCGGGCAAGTCAAGAAGACAAGGAAAGGAGATGATGCTAGCTAGATGCCGCGTGGATCAATGAGGGCCATCGGATTGAAGTCTAGTTGATAGGTTAGCGGGTCTAGGTAGTATGCTTTGAAAACCGTGCAAGAAAACCCGGTATGTGTGTGGGTTTTGGGTTAGCCCTTGCATGGCTGTGTGTGTGGGTTAATCCTAGCCCTTAGATGAGTGCTCTAGGGTTGAGGGACTCATCCAAGGGTGGTAGGTGGCCCAAGAGTAGTATAAATAGGGGTGGAGGAGTAGCCTCCTCCCTTGGAAGGTTTTGAGGTTTTTGAATGCTCCTTTGAGATTTGCCCACATGAAAGTGAGGCTTTGTAACCTCTCCTTCCAGAAATGAAAGTTTTATCCATCCATCTCTGAATTTATTTTGTGCATTTACATTATGTCTTTACTTTACGCAATTTAAATTCAGTATTTACTTTCCCGCAATTACATTCTCGCAATTTACTTTCACGCAATTTGGATTTGCCTCCCCTCCTTCTAAATGGTGTTGATCTTGGATGTTTTGAGTGTGTTCATATGGTTTTACATCTCTTCTGTACTCTTGGATTGAGTAGAGAACATCTTTTCTTTCAAGTTCCAACTTTGTTCAGAACTGGTTCTTTGGGCAGCATTTAGTATTTGATTTTTATAAAAATATAGAAAAATCCTTTTTTAAGTGATTCTTATTGGAGGAGGTGAGGGACTCTGATATCCACTTGCAGAAAAATTTTGGAGTTCACTTGTTGCACCGTTTGGACGCCATGAGGTGAAAACCGAGCCCCAAACTTTCCGCTCGAAGTTCTTGACTGACTGTGTTCTTCGATTTTTCCTGTTTTTTCTGTAAGGCTTTTTGAGGAGAAATTTGGTGGAGTTCTTCATGACTTTGATGTTCATAGGGAAACCCACCAACCTCCTGTTCAAATTGAGGACAAGTTCTGGAAATTCTGCTTTTGCCTTTCTGAAAGTGACTTTTGTGATGTGAATTGATGTTCTTTCTAAAAGCAAGAGTTGGATTGATTCCTCTTTATCTTGGACACTAGACAACCAGGATTGTGACTCAAAAATCCCCACATAATTTATGGTACTTATCCATGCAAGCTTGGGGTACACATAGTTGTCTAGTTTTTCGGGTTTTTCACGATTACCTTTGAGCGATCTTGTCGAGGTTTGTGTTGGAGTATTTTGGGAAAATTTATTTGCGACCATTCACCCCCCCCCCCTCTGTTCACCATTTAGATCTTTCACAATACTCTGTCTAAACCCAGTACTACTCACTAAGGTTTCAACACTGGTAGAACTGGTTACCACATCCAGGGCCCCCCTCTTGCTCCATGTGAGATTACCTGTGCGAGGACTGGTTACCACAACCCGGGGCTCACACCATCACTAGTAGTACCAAAGCCTAGACATAACAAATTAATCAGCCAGGTCTGTCCCATTTCAGACATGTGATTGCATGATTGCCTCAGGTCAAATACTTGCAAGGTTAAGTCCTTAGGTTGATCAAGGCAAGACTAACAAAAAATTCTCCATTACCAATATACCATCCATTTCCATCAAAAACAATGCGATCGCCCAAATGCCACATTGGCCCACCACAAATTCTTGCCACATGCCTCAATCTAAATCATTTTACCACTCGAGTTGATTACCATGCACCACGTGCCATCAACAATATCAACAACATTGTGTGACAACACCTTACACACCAGTTAATAAACATGTTCCATAGTTCATTAAGCAAGATTAAACTTTTCACATAAAATGATGATTCATGGCATGACTAAGCATACTACTTGCGTACTAACTACCCACATTGGCAATTATAGTTACCAACTAATATGAAGCCATTCTAGGGTGACAAATGAAATACGACATACAATATGGCAAGGTGGATATATCACAAAGTGGATGAATAACTGTTCCCAATATAATTGAAACAAGTAATAATTGAATTAGTATGCAATACTTTGAATCGATATAATATTTAAAACATGGGTTCAACATGATCAAAGCACAACTTGACTTTAAAGAGCTCTGGATCCTACTCTGGACCTTGTTCTTGTGTTGGCTCCACGATCACAAACTCACCAGGCACTTCGATGTCTACGCGAAATGAGCGAGAAAGCAATAAATACAAAAAATAGAGAGCAAAATCAACTCCAAAATTTAAATAAAATTCACCATTAAATATAGCTTGGTTTTACAAATTTTTAAAAACTGGAATCACCTCAATCGGAGTTCATATGAGGGAGAACAAACTAAACAAAGTTTGAAATAAAAGAAAATCAGAAAATAGAAAACAAAATCCGAATTTCAGAATTATTTTTCTATTGGAAAATAAAATTTATGGTGTCATGCTAACATCAACAGAGAAATCAATTTCAGCCAAATATTTTTCTAAGAAAAAACTGAATTATGACATCATGCTGATGTCATCAACACGTGGCGATACCGCAGATCGGCACGTGGCGTAATCTCGGTGCGACACGCAGACGGTGCAGGATTCAGTTCACGGCTCAGAGCGTGCGCATGGTGGACTGGTCCACGGCGCTTCGGATGATGTGCATGACACGTGGCAAGGCACGATTGGGCACGGGTGAGGCGCGATCCGCACTGCACACTCGGGATCAGACGTCCGTAAAAGCACGAGACGTGGAACAATCGAGGACGTTTGATTGGAATCGTGCGGCAATGACTACCGGCACAACGGCGACACGCGGCGACATCCTAGCCCTATACACCAGATCGACGACCTACACTACTCAACGCGGTACGACGACGCGGCTACCCCAGCGCTCAACACGTGGCGGACATCAAACGCTTTACCACAGATCTGACAGCTGACGAAGATTGATGCGGATATGCACACATCAAGTACTTTCTGATTTAGTATTTCAATTAATTGGAAAGAATTACTAAGCCGCATCAAATATCAGCAGGTGAATCATTTCCTTAAGCAATATTTGTTATATTTCCACGAGAATTTTATACTACCTAATAGAGGGTGCTTGTTTGTTATTCGTTATGAAGATTGCACAAAAATCAGTATTGGAGCCAAATTGCGCGAATGTATTACGGTGGACCCTAGTGGAAGGCGAGGGAGGACGGGAGCCAAATGAAAAATACTATTCACATGGACTGTTCATATAATCCTCCATCTCCTTCCATATATGCCATCAAAAAAGAAAGGAAAGAAACAAGAAAGAATAAAGGAGAAGAAAGGAAGGAAGGAGAAAATTCAGCCAACTTCAAATAAATGAAGAGATCACCATGACATGGAGAGAAGAGATTGTTTCCAACTAGATGAGCACTCTATATGACAACCACGAATTTTCAGATTAAACATATACTCTTGATTCTATGGCTTGTGCTCCAATGCCCCCATTAGAATAGAGAGTTCCAATCTGAAATTATCACCACTGTTCTTGCAACTTCTTCGGGGTGATTGCAAGGAAACATGCGTCTACTTTCGCGTGGTCAAGTAGGTGAGGATCAAAGCGTGTTCTTGGGCGAATTCACGTGTCACAGGTTGCCGTATCGAGACGGTGGTTGGCCCCAGTATTCGTCAGGGTTCACGGGTCCAAGTTATCATATTCGTCATCGTAAGATCGGGCCACCCCCCCCCGTATCAAAGATCGTGGCGACGGAAACCCTACCAGCGTTGGAGACGAAAGTGTACGGCTTCGCTCTACGACCTTCTCCGACGATGGCTCTTGGTGAGATCGACGCGTCTTGAAACGGCGCTTACGGATCCGGCCACGGTTGCGATGGACGGCGCTCGATGACGACGAAAATGGCGGAAAATGAGCAGCTGCTGTAGGACCGTATGGAGGTCCATCCATGTTTGTGATGAGCATTTGACTTTATTTGAGCAAGGTGTGCTCAGGTTTGAGTTTGATTTGAATTGGAATTCAAAAGGAAGCAATTTGAGTTGTGTTAGCTTCTTGCGGTACTATCGGCCTGTGGCTGGCGGTAGAACCGACTGATGATTGAAACATAATTAATTACGAGCATTTGTGATGATTGAACATTGCTATGTGAGGAGTTTCCTTGTTTTTGGTGGTTGCAGGACGACGGTGCTAGGTCATAGTGAGGCGAAGGATGGCCGGGACTAGGCGAGGAGCGTCGGAGGTCCAGACGGTTGAGGATCGTCAGAAGATGATCATAGATGGAGTCCGTGCAAGCCATGAAGACAAATAATGGATGTGATGCTAGCTAGATACTGCTCGGATCGATGAGGGCCATCGAATTGCGGTCTAGTTGATAGGATAGCGGGTCTAGTTAGTATGCTTTGAAAACCATGCAAGAAAACCCATTTGTGTGGTGGGTTTTGGGTGAACCCTTGCATGGCTAGTTGAGTGGGTTAATACTAGCCATTGATGGTGCTCTAGGGTTTAGAGGCTCATCCAAGGGTGGTAGGTGGCCCAAGAGTTGTATAAATAGGGGTGGAGGGGGTAGCCTTCCCCCCTTGAAGGTTTTGAGGTTTTTAATGCTCATTTGAGCTTTACCCACATGAATGTGAGGCTTTGTAACCTCTCCTTCCAGAAAATACAAAAATTTTCTTTACCTTATTGTGAATTTAAATTGCGCATTTACATTATGTCTTTACTTTACGCAATTTAAATTCAGCATTTACTTTCCCGCAATTACATTCTCACAATTTACTTTCTCGCAATTTGGATTTACCTCCCCTCCTTCTAAATGATATTCTTCTAGGATTTATTGAGGGTTTTCATATGGTTTTACATCTTTCTTGCACCCTAGGATAGACTAGAGATCAAGTTTTTATCGAAGTGCAAATCTGTCCAGAACTTGTTCTTCGCGCAGCAGTTAGTTTTTTATTTTTATAAAAATATATAAAAAATATTTTTTAAGATATTCTTATTAGAGAAGGTGCATAACTCACATATCTATCTCTGGAAATTTTTTTGAGTCCACTGGTTGCACCGTTGGAGTGCTATGAAGTGAAAACCGAGCCCCAAACATTCTGGTCGAAGTTCCTGACTATCTGTAATGCTTGATTTTTAATATTTATTATACAATGCTTTTTGAGGTGATTTTTTGGTGTAATATTTCATGACTCAACTTCTCATAGGGAGACAAATTCCCAAAAATTTTAGAGCAACAGAAACTCACCAACCACCTGCTCCAATTGAGGATAATTCCTGAAAAATCTGCTTTTACTTTTCTAGAAAGAGACTTTGGTGTTTTAGCTTTATCTTTTTTAGAAAAGTAGTCTTTGAATTGATTCCTCTTTGTTTGAACACTTGACAAACAGGATTATGATTAAAAATCCTCCACATGATTCATGGTTCTCATCTATGCAAGCTAGGGGTACACATAGTTGTCTAATTGTTCGGGTTTTGGAAGGTGTGCGAATCTGAGAAACACTAGTTTGAAGGAAAATTTTTGAGTGTTTCAGATTTTTATTGCGAGATTGTTTGGAGCACTTTGAGTGGGGGAAAATTTTATTTGGGATCATTCACCCCCCCCTCTGATCGCCATTTGGATCCTTTAGCGGCAAACGACGAAACTTCGGCGAGCAAAAGCGACTTGACCAGATCGTGCGTCGCGGTGTGGAGAAGACGAGGGTGGCGACGGCTCATTAAATAGCGGCCTTGGCTTCTGTGTATCTCACGAAAACCAAGGTTCGCTAGGATATGGCGGCGGCTCGGAAAGGGTGACGTGGCCTCCTCCTGAGCGTTCGATCGGTGGAGATCCAACGCTCGAGCTCAGTGATGACGTGGACAACTGCTAGTTTGAGGCTTGGCGGGCTCGCATGGGCCGGTGGCGTAGAAAATAATGGGCCGGCCTACTGGGCTCAGCCCATAACTATTCAACCACATTTTAAACCTTTTCCGAATAAAATAAATGCCAGAAAATAGAATAAGCCAAATAAAATAGCAAAAATATCAGGAAAATTGCAGAAAATATTTTAAGTCATTTATAACTCAAATAAAATATTTTCAACAAAAGTTTATTTAAAATTTGCACCTTTTCTAGATAACTTTATAAATGATCCATAAATCAATTAATCAAATTAATTCAAATAATTTCCGAAAAATTCATAAAAATCTAAAATGCATATTAAATTCAAGAAATACAAAAATTAGGATGTTACACCTAACTAAAACTGAGGGCCTGTTTGGTTTAATAACAAATTTGCCTCACTAAACCTTACCAAAATTTGGTCATCAAATTGGTTACCAATGTTTTGACTAAAGATTGGTAAGAAAATGAACAAGAAAACCAAGGGAGAAGGGCATCTTGCTAAAATTTGGTAGCAAACCAAATACTTGTCAAATTTGGTCAACGTTACCAAAATTTGGTAGTGCAAGTATTGGTAGCTATTGGAAGCAAACCAAACAGGCCCTAAGTATGACCCTTTAATGCTCCCAAATGGCTAAATTGCATAGTCAATCTTAAAGCAACCAGTGGGCAACAATTCAACAGGGCAAGTCACGAATTTTTTTAGGTAACCGAGGAAATTCCTAGGTTTATTAATATGGATGTCATTAAAACACTCTGCAACATAATCAGAATTCATTTTGTAGTATCACACACATTCACAACTTATACGCAAACGATAAAAACTATCTATGAGCATTAACCGAGTATCATTAGCTGAAAACTGGGAAGAGCTCATCTAACACCCCAGCACACCAAGTGCTCAGAATGTTAACATATCTTACCTGTTTCATCACTTTTGCCATAATTTTATCAATAATTTCAGCAAACTTTCTTAAATAATTACCATCGGTGCTAACCAAGGTAAACATGAACAGTATAATGATATGAACAGGAATAATAAATAATAATAAACTTGGAACCACATACCCAAGAACGCTTGAGATTATGCGCTTAGGAATGCTTAAATTCTCACGCTTGGGAATGCTCAGGTTCATGCTCCATAGAACACCCAAATCACATACATCCGGGAGCAATATTTACCTTTTGGTGACATCGAAGAACAGAGATTTTATAGACAACAAGTAAACAACTAAACTTCTCAAATATTATATAAGTTCAACCAAGTTCACACAACTGTTATTATAATATGAAAGTTTCACAACTAAACCGGCTAGACACTTTATTAATCCAAAAGTGATCACTAATACTAGATAACTATAGTAGATGATGTAACACGTGAAGTAATGATGCTACTCCCATCCTATACTGCTGGGGAATGGGTAGGCTGCTCTAGCGAAAAAAAAATTTCTACCGCGTAACCAAGGAACCATTGCAAGTTATAGATCACAGAATTACCACTAGACGCGCAGACCCGTAGCGGAAGTAGAGTCGATGTAGCATGGTGGTGCAGATGTAGTCGTACTAGCCTCGCGCCTCCCCAACAGCTCCTTGTGACTGTCGCAGGTTACGGATCGTCCTAGCGTTGAAGCTTCGCAGCAACGCCTCCAAGGTATCCCACATGTACAGGGCAAGAACACCACGCTCCAGAGTGCTAGCACTGGCTGTGTGGTTCTGGGTAGAGGAGGAGTGGCGACTAGGGTTTCAGAAATTCTGAATTCCTATTGTGTTTTTCCTTGTGTCTCTCTCTTTTCAAAGCCATCACCTCCCTATTTATAGACGTCCCATAACGGGTTTCAACCGTTAAAGCCCATTAGGAACTCTCTAAGCCCATTAGGAACTCTCTAAGCCCATTACAACTTGGATCCCTATCCGAATTGGTTACAACCCCTTAAGCGTGCAACCCTGTAGGTTCGCGTGCACTCGAACATGGCTGTAGTACCCCTATCGATCATTGACTACTCCTACTTGACCATCGGGCATTCCTACTTGACCATTGAGTATTCCTACTCGATCATCGAGCATTCGACCAATAGTCGATAGCAGCCCCTAGCAGGACTTCCCGACTCCCGAGTACATATAAAGATCGGACGAACCTCAACAATGTCCTGTATGCATTTCCTTTTGCCTCACGATATTGGACAAACCCAAGGCAAGTTGTTGTCATCCTTATTTGGATGGCTCGACCACTCTTTCTCGATGTCGTGACTCGGATTCTCCGAATACATCAAGTTAACTCTTTAACTCGATGACTCGACTAACTCTTTACTAGAGTAGCATGGCCATGCGTTTCTGGAATTCGACTACTCGAGAGGCCTAGATATATCTCTCCCATTGTATGGAGGGGCAAATCCTATCTTGATCGACCACACCTCGCAGCATATTTCATGACTAACCCGAAAGCCATCTTTATAACTACCAAGTTACGGAGTAGCATTTGACAACCCCTAAGTAAGCCATTACGCATCTTGAGAACATGGGACAATCTCAAGTCGAAGGATATAGCATACACATGTATATGATACGAACTGATGACATGAAATAAAACAACATTCTCGCAGTGTCTCAAGTGGGTCGATGTCCAACACCATGTTCTCTAACATATGTCCATATTATTGGTTTGATATCTCTATATCTATGACTCGTGAAACATAATCATCAACCAATACATATTCTAGTCTACTCATATGTGTCCTCATATGATTATCGACTAGGGACCCCTTTTTTAGAATGAACATCATAAAGAAGAATATAAAGTTTCACAAACAAGTCACACACTTTGTTAATCAATATCCATGATGTTATTCAAAGAACAATCTCATAGTTCATGAATATTTATGGAAATATAATCATCTCTATGATTGCCTCTAGGGTATATTTCCAACACATACATGTCACATCCATTGTTCACTTAAAACATTAAAAAAAGCAAAGATGAGTCCACGACTCCGCAAGTATATAATAAAACAATAAACATTAGCGATTCTATCATCATTAGCTCATTTATGTTACGCTCCACATTACTCAATGTTAATTGTAACTTTCTTTATTGAAATGCAAAAGCTTATGCACATGTCTTTTCTCTTTAGTATATACCAGTATAGCGGAATGCAACACTCATCAGTGTCCACTTGAGCTCACCTTTATTCATGTGGGGACCTCAAGTCCGTTCTCTTTCACATGGGGACCTCAAGTCCGTTCTCTTTCACATGGGGACCTCATCCCTACTCCCGTGGCATGCCTACCATAGTAGGTATTTCTCTTCCCAATCTCATGGGATTGCCCACACAAAGTAGGTTATAAATGTCACTTAGGCCATCTATCTCTATCTCATGATGCATATGATACCACATTCATCTTTCAAGATATAAACCATCGATGTAATGTTATACCATTTGGTTGTAATGAATGAATCATCGATAGTAAAACATTAATATGAAGTACTAATAAATTAACACGACTCATTAATATGAATTACTAATAAATTAAACAACAAATTCACTTGCCTTTTAACCATGTAAGACAGAGCGACGAGGGGTTGTTACCAAACCCGAAGTCACACCTTCTACAGTACGCAACACCAACTCAACCACAAGCCATAACAATACGTAACATCAAGCATAACAATTTCGCTCCTACATACAACCCCAAATCTAATTTTCCCTCCCGCTAGACAACTTCTCCTTGGTTGTCCCGATGGTCGAACAACCATGACTCCTAGCTCAAAAGCTCAAACAAAACAAGCTATATATGTTATGAAAACTACACAAGATTTCATACAATTTTCTAGTTAGATAAATTTTTATATTAATTCATCTAATCCCTCGTTTATAGCACTGAAGATCTCTTTGTTGTTTTACTAGATAGTAGGCTTCATAACTTCATATCTATTTTTATACAATGCCAAAATATAACAAACAATAGCATTTCTGGAATATATGAAAAATTATCTAGCTTTCTGTAGTTATGGACACAATTTAATTCGGCTATCATCTAGCCCTAATACGCAAATTAACACAATTGCACTCAACAACGACCGATTTCTAGGACAACAGCTTTCTACAATCCATAACTTTCTAACCACTTAACCAAATTTAACGTTTTTGTACTCTAATGCAACCTTATACAATTATCTACACTTTTCATAACTTAGGCAGGATATGAAACTGGCCGTGGATGCCCTAAAACTAGCCCAAAGATAGAGGCCACTATTAATCGAACTCCGATCGCTGTCAAAAATCTTCTCGGTGCTTTCTAACTATCCTATCTACCACTAATAATACCACAAGATCGCTCGACTACATCTTCAACACGATGAACATCAAGCTAGGGTTTATACATTCATCCCGAAGTTTAACTGAAAATGTCGAAAACGTCAATCCTCTGTGTTCCTCTCACATTCCCTACTTCTTCACGCTTCCCAAACTCCCGCACCACGTCATCCAAGATCCCTGACACCTCTTGCACATGGTGACATGTGGATACACGGTTTTGCGGGGATGCAAAAAGTTAAAGAGAGGGACACTGAGACACGTCCTGGGCATGGCTGGCGTGGTGCAACAAAGTTGGGCGACAGTGTGGCAGTGCCAAGCACGGCAATGACGATGGCTAGTGATGAGACGACGGTAGCGTGGTTGAAACGGTGTGGGGGAGGCTAGTGTCGGCTGGCTAGGGTTCATCATGCACACCGAGTTCGGCTTGCCCGACCGGTTCACTCCTTTGTTTTTTCTTTTCTAATTTCGGATTATCACGGCTCAAGACTGAAGTAGTAATAGACTCAAAGTGTCCAATTAGTGCCCAATGACGCTAGCAGCACCGCATTCACAACTCATGCGCAAACAATAAAAACTATCAATCAACATTAAACCGAGTACCATTAGCTGGAAACCGAAAAGAGCTCGAGACTACAACAGTAATAGCCCTAAAATATCTTATTAGTGCCAACGACGCGCAAATCTTTTGTGTATTATGGTGGGGAATAAAAGAGATGTGTTTCTATGCTTTTTTTCATTGAAAGTTATACAAATATTAAAGAACAAATGAAAAATAGATATTGATTATTTATCTTTTCGTTTGCTTGAAAATTTATGTAAGTCATATCATTAAATAAAGCATATAAGCACCCCTCGAGATAAAAACACCCAAGAGTGCCGCCCGACCTCCCCGGATGCACTCCTCAGTCCCCCCTACAGCAACGGTCGGGACCAGCTGGCACTCCCGGCGAGCAAGCTAGCACGGGATTTGAATTCCTCTCGTCTCAACTGGGTACGCACTACGCAGAAGGCAAAGCTTTCCGTTACGACCCACCCTCCCTAATCATCCGATGCCCTTGCTTTATTTTGAACGAACGCTCCTCGATCCGTCCCTTTCTCCTCTGAGCTGCAGCAAAGCCCCACCCCCATCCGTCTCCACCCCGCTCCCACTCACAAAAGAGAGGAGAGAGAGAAGACAGAGCGCGCGCGATCGCCTCCGCCTCTGCGCCGATCCACCCATCCCACCTAACGCCGGCCGATCGACAGCGCGCGCTGCCGCCGCGGATAGAGAGAGGGATTCGATGGGGTTCGACGGGCTGGTGGTGGTGTCCGACCCCTACCTGCAGCGCCGCTTCACGCAGGCCGACCTCCGCACCTTCCAAGCCCAGGTACGCTCGCGTCGCCGTTCCTCCTCCTCCTAAGAGCTCGATCGGCGCAGGCCATTGTGTGCGCGTCGGCGCTGCATTCGCTGATCGGTGTCTGCTTTTTTTTTTGTTGGTGGCAGTACGCGGCTCTGCGGGACGCGTCGCCCAGCGGGAGGATGCGGCTACGGGACCTCCCCGCCGCGCTCTCCAGCCTCGGCGGGAAAGGGGGCACGGCGAGCGTGGACGCCGAGAAGGAGAACAGCTCGCCGGGGCCACCGGGGCTCACCGACGAGGAGTGGGCTTTGGTGCTCAAGGCCGTCGCCCGCGCCGACGACAGGCCGCACCAGGACGTCAACTTCGAGCTCTTCCTACGCGTCTACGCCGAGATGCAGCTGCGGCTCAAGGGTGCAGGGGGAGGCGGGAAGAAGGCGGGCGGCGGCGGCATCGCGCGGTCCTCCTCCTCCTCGGCCGCCGCGTTCCTCACGGCGGCCACCACCACGCTGCTGCACACCATCAGCGAGTCCGAGAAGGCGTCCTACGTCGGCCACATCAACGCCTACCTCGACGAAGATCCGTTCCTCAAGAACGCGCTCCCCATCGATCCGGCCACCGATCACCTCTTCCACCTCACCAAGGACGGCGTGCTCCTATGGTGCGTTTCTGGTTGGCCTTTCTACTTTGGATCCAGCATTTTGTGCTCTGATCTGCTTTCCTTTTCGGTTATTTGATCCAGTAAACTCATCAACTTGGCTGTGCCGGGGACGATCGACGAGCGCGCCATCAACACCAAGAGGTTGCTCAACCTGTGGGAGAAGAACGAGAACCACACGCTCTGTCTCAACTCCGCCAAGGCCATCGGCTGCACCGTCGTCAACATCGGCACGCAGGACCTCGCCGAGGGGAGGGTAGGATTCTCCCCTTTTCTATTATTCAATTTCTTGCTTTTTTTCTGTGATCATCGCATTACATATTTATGATGGTATGAAATTCAGAGTAAAGCTGAATGTTTCAGTTTGTTCCTTTTTAGTTGGATACTTGGATTCATTTATAGGTTGCTGAGGACAAGTGAAGTCCATGTGATGTACAGGATTGTAAAGCATTCTTGTTGGTTCCCTCTGCTTTTTTAGTTTTATATCTGTACTTCCTGGTGGTTGTCATTAGAACACCATGGAACCATCATTTCTATTAAAGTTGGAGTGGTAACATTTGGTTGGTTTGATTGTTCCTGTGTCCTTTTGTTATGTCTGTGGTCAAGATAGTCGAAATTTGCTTCAAGTGTACTATGGAAGAATAAATCAAGTTTAATCTTTGTCGCACTAATAATTTGGGTCGCGCAATAGGTTTCATGTCTATGAATTCACCACTATATTCTGCTGCAGGTTTCAGAAACATTTGGCTTATACCTTTGTGTTCTCTTTTATTGTCATAAAAGTTATTTATGATGTGTTTGTAAATTCAGTTTCATTTGCATCTTCTACTTAACTTCCATAATACCGATTTAAGCTCTAGTTATAGTATGCATTTCGTTTGGCCTCATTTCACTCTTTTTATATATCAAAGCATTCATATAAGTCTTCTGGTGAGCTTATGAAACCTCTCTTATGTACTTGCAGCCTCATCTTATCCTGGGGTTGATATCTCAAATTATCAAGGTATGTTCTTGTCTTGTGTTACTATTTCCTTAAGCAGAGGAGCTAGATTTATCTATGTGTTCACGTAACGTTGTGTTTGTTTCATGTATGAAACTATCTGTCATAACATATTGTCACAATGACTACCAGATACAACTATTGGCAGATGTAAACCTGAAGAGCACACCTCAGCTGGTTGAACTAGTTGAAGACAGCAAGGTAGTTCATAATTTCTATTTTTTCTAATACATATGGGAGAGTGGAGACTATTTTATTTTGGTCTGTGTAATGTGGCAAAATAACTCACTGTCAATGCTTTGAGCGATTATTCCAGGAGATGGAGGAGCTTATGAGCCTGTCTCCTGAAAAAATACTACTAAGGTGGATGAACTTTCAGTTGAAGAAAGGAGGTTTCCAGAGAACAGTAATCAATTTTTCATCGGATATAAAAGTATGCTCATTTGATTTCCAATACAAAGTACAAACCAGTCTTCTTTAGTTGATGTTAGCTGCCAAAATTCCAATACATTTTAACATTCACTTTGTCACTATAGTTACCCTCTATTAACTGGGAATCTGTTATATAGTTAATAATATGTCAGAAAATGGAGCTGGTTCAAGCATGTTGACTTTACTATAATTAGAAAGCACATTAATCACACAAATGCAATTTTGCAATGCTGTGCTACATATTTCTTTTGTTATTCGAATTATTTGAGAACACTATGTTAAAAAATGATATATATTTTATTATTGATATGTTCATTTCTCTCTCACCTAAATCATTATTGTTCTTGGTAATCGTCACAACTTCATGAACACATTTCCCCCTTCATCATCACATTTCTGATTCTTGAAATTCCATTCTGTTCTAAAGGAGTTTCATTAAGAATGTAAATTAATGAATGAACATTAATATATCTATCAAGTTTCTTAGTTCAAACTCTGCAGTCCAGTACGAAGAATAAATCATTTATTTACCTTCACGGCATGAAAATGCAGGACAGTGAGGCGTATGCTTGTCTGTTGAATGTCCTGGCACCTGAATGCAGTGCTAAACCATCCCCAATGTCAGTAAAAGATCTTCTTCATAGAGCAAGATTAGTTCTTGAGCATGCTGATAGGATGGGCTGCAAAAGATATCTGACCCCAAAAGACATAGTTGATGGTTTACCAAATCTAAATCTTGCCTTTGTGGCTCATATTTTCCAGAAAAGGTATGTATTATCAGCAGGACTCAGAATTTCTGTATTTAAGTTATAATAATTCTTAAAAACTGCTGTTATCATGTGATAGTTATCCATACTATAGTTTTGCTTTTGAATATTCCTTGCCAGTTGCTACTATCCTGTCTAACATACTGTATCAATCATTTAGAAATGAATATTTCGTGGAAGCTGGTGATGTTACGGTGTAATGTTTCTTTCACCTTTCCACCACTAAGATAAACTAGATGATTGCCTCCATAGGAAAACTCCCAACTCTAATGATCTTTTTCAATTTTGATCTAGAGCAACGTTTTCTTTTGCATGATTGACTCAGAATGGAAGTAAAACAATATGCATTTGTTGGAAAGGTCAGACGGCAGAATGCAAACTCTTTCTTGTTGTTTTTCTTATTGATTGAACTATGTGTGCTTCCAAGAAACAGAAATTCACAGTGTTTTCATTTTGTGATGTTTACAAAGATGTATTGTGGCATTTGAAAGAGATAAGAAATGCACTTGCCATATCATTTCTGACATGATAAATGAGCCCTTACAAGGAATGAGAGATAAGCATTTGTTTGTTTGCTGAAGTTTTCGTATCACAGTGAAGGAATGTAGAAAATATAGATACCATTGGCCTTGTTAACATAAAACAAGTTGAACAAAAATTTCAATTAGAAATCCTACAAATGTTCCTGGTAACGTATCTTTTACTGAACTTGGGCCAGGAATGGACTAGACAGTACTGTACAACCATACATGTAGATATACTATAATTACTAGACAATATACCTATCATTCGGGTTACATGGCTAAACTAAGGAGCAGCCTGATTACTAATGACTTACACTAGTACTACCGGTAGATACTAGATACACAGGCCATAAAAGCTGCATGAATGTTGGTAATTACACTAGTTTGATTGTCTAAATGTGTTTGGCTTTGTTGTCCTTTTATTGCAGGAATGGGTTGTCCAAACAAATGAAACAAGTTTCCTTTGTGGATGGACTATCTGATGATGCTCAAGTTTCCAGGGAAGAAAGGTCATTTCGGCTATGGATTAATAGCCTTGGAATTTCTACTTATATCAACAATGTGTTTGAAGATCTTAGAAACGGGTAGGCCATACCTTTACTTGTATAAATCTTAATCTTCAGTCAAAATCAAGCTTACGCTATCTCTGATATTTCATTCTGGGACGATAGCTGGGTACTCCTTGAGGTGATAGACAAGATTGCTCCTGGCTCAGTTAATTGGAAGATGGCAAACCGCCCCCCAATAAAACTACCATTCCGGAAAGTTGAAAACTGCAATCAAGTTCTGAAGATCGGAAAGGAACTGAAATTTTCCTTGGTGAATATTGCTGGTAATGATATTGTACAAGGAAACAAGAAACTGATACTAGGTAAGTGGTATTTTTAATCAGTTGCAAAGGATAAAGGATACTTTGATCTTGAACATAAATTTGAGGTGAGAAAATGTGCACAACCTTAAAGATAACAATTTGAACCATTGCTTACACAAGTCAATCATGCCTGCAAGAGATTGATAATGTGCACATAAATTCAATTAGATGGTTATGATATATCTTATTATTAGTTTATTAACTTTTTTCGTAAGCATGTCACATATATACAATTTCTGATGAAATGCTTTGTTGAGATGTTCTTTCCTTGGAGAATGATGAACTATTGATCGCCTGGGGATTTCAAAATTCAAACTTTACCTCTTGTTTCATAAGAAATATGGATTATAATTGATTTTAGTCCAAGCATTCTTTTATATGCCATGTCATTTAGTTTAGTACGTTCTTTTGCATACATAATCTGGGGATTTCAAAATCCAAACTTTACCTCTTGTTTCATAAGAAAAATGGATTATAATTGATTTTAGTCCAAGCATTCTTTTATATGCCATGTCATTTAGTTTAGTACGTTCTTTTGCATACATAATCTTCCTTGTAGCTTTTGATTGGATCATGTGATCTCATGGTACATTTTCCCCCAGCTTTCCTATGGCAATTGATGCGGTACAATATCCTTCAACTGCTGAAGAATCTTAGATTTCATTCAAATGGAAAAGAGATCACAGATAATGACATATTGTTGTGGGCTAACAAAAAAGTCAGGGATTCTGGAAAGCATTCTCGAATGGAAAGTTTCAAGGTTTGTGTCCTTCAATGTATTTTCTAATGTGCATCACTCTTCGATAATATCATATTATACATTTCTTGCAGTTAAGTTGCTTAGTTATTTGTTCTTTAGGTGTTTTGCTGCAAAAAATTCTTCAGATCTCCATATCATCCTATAACCTACAGATAATGAAATATGCAATAGTATTGAAAGACATATACTAATCAGGATATTCAATTAATCTATATGCTTATTAAATTACTCATCATAAGGTGCGAAGGACCTCTGGAACTAGTTTTAAATTCTTCAGTACCAATTGATCTTGACATTTTCTAACTAGAGTAATTTTGTTACTTGAAGTTAGCTTCTATCATAAATCATGATTATTCCGATAATGTTCAACTCTAAGCTACATTTCAATGATGTCATTGTCAAGTACACTGCTAGTCCGAAGTGACACTATTTGCATAACTACTGTTACTTTCTTTCACTTATCTAGTCCAAGAAGGCATGAAAAATGTCTAGTACAATGGTTCAAGTACGAATCTCTGATTTTTCCCCCCCTCAAATTTGCTGTTCAGAGATTATGCATTAAAGATTTAAATTATATCATGTACTAATTGCAGGATAGAAGCCTTTCGAGTGGCATCTTTTTCCTCAACTTGGTAAGTGCTGTGGAGCCTCGAGTTGTGAATTGGAGCCTTGTAACTAAAGGAGAAAAAGGTTGGTGTCTCATGTCTCGATGCTTCTGCAAATTTCCCTGATTCCCCATGATTTGTATTTCCCTCAGTTCTTATATATGGAATTATAAGAAAGGCTAGCACACCCAAATTCCTTAGGTCTTATACTTGGTTAGAATTATATCCCATTGTCGTACTTCTTTGCATTTAATTCTTACATGCAACAACTTTTTGTAGTCATGTATGCTTATATTTATAGGCACAATGTTACGTGCAAATCACTAGATTGACTAGCAGTATGACCTATTAGTTCTTGTGGAACATGTTTGTAAGATCTTGTTTCCTAAAATTTTATATTGTTTGTGTAGATGAAGAAAAGCAGATGAATGCTTCATACATCATCTCTGTAGCTAGAAAGCTTGGCTGCTCCATCTTCTTGCTACCAGAAGATATACTGGAGGTAAAAATTCAATTGAAAGCAAATTTTGTTTATCAAGTTCTTTCTTACAATGAAACTTATGGATTTTTTTTCATAAATTTTAGTTTGTACAAGCAACTAGATTGGTAAGCTGTAAGTGCGTTTCTTTTTTTGGTGTAGTCCTCGCTAGCATAAATATTAGAAGAGCCATACTGGAATTTCAGCCCAATTTGGCCTTTTTACCAAATTTAGTTTTATGAAAAATGTTCTCAAATAGATATTTTTGTTTGGTGTGATATCATATTTCGGAATACCAACCGTATTTGTTAGTATACTCCCAAACAGCCTCAACTAGCGCACAATACTGAACTCTATTTAATATGATTTTGGTTTGATTTGTCTCAGGTGAACCAGAAGATGATGCTGTCTTTGACGGCAAGCATCATGTACTGGCATTTGAAAAGGCCAGCATCATATTCATTGGACACTGAAAACGGGAGTTCATGCGAGGCAAGCTCCACCTCAACTTCAGATGATTCTGCATCTGAATCATCGATCGATGATAGCGGAACTAGATAGATGAAGGGGAATGGTCTGACTGCTATATATGTTAAAAACCTGGGATACTCCTCATCCCATAAAGCGTTGGTTATGTTCTTGATTCTTTGCTGTAATTTGGAGAGCAAATGCATTCAAGACTGGGGAGAAAATGGTAAAGAGTTTTGGGTGTTTTGTTTGAGGTTTTGTAGTGTGGAAATTGATTTGGTGAGCGATGTGTAACATCCTGTAAATATTGACGCAGGTAGCCAATATTTGTAACATCATATAGCGGCTGTGGTTTTTTTTTTTTCAAAATCCAAATAGATTGGTTTGTTCTTGAGCACTTTTGTTTTTTAACATACGCGGGTGATCCAAGTTGGTGTTTGGGCAGGGGCCATAGCTAGCGGAGGGGCTCCGTTGACCCTCCGGTCGCCGGATTTTAAGTACTCTTTTAAGCACCGGCGTTTAGTTTTTGGTATATATAGTGGCTCAGTTAGAGAAAAAAGCTTTGTTGGGTGGTGAGCTACTTCCTGGATCATGTGGCTTGGTGGGTTGTTGCTTGTTGAAAGCCTAATTTGGCAATCTAACTTTGCTTGTTGCCTGCCTGCAAAATTGAACTTCAATCCTAGACACATGTAGAGACCAAAGAAAGAGAAGCCTGGGGGTGGTGGGCTCAACACCTCTTATTTGCAAGGATATGACAGCCTATCGAGTTGGGGAGATGTACATCGCAGAGAGTTGGCGATTGTGAGGTCACGATAAGGGTGTCGAGTGAATGTTAGGGAGCCGATGAGGGTGCGAGCATGCAATGATGGGCAACCCACCACAGCGACGGTGAACGTGCAGGGAAGGTGGCTGACGAATACTCATACCAGGGGTACCCCAACGGCCCAGGGTAACAAGCAGGCTACCTCAAGCCCATTACCGACCAAAGACCCGTGGGACCACAAAGGACGCTCTCTCCCCGACCGATCAGGACTAACGTCACCGACCAAGTGAGGCTCCCGACCCCCGCGGCGGGTCGGGATCCTCCGACCCCGACCAAATAAGGCTCCCGACCCCCACGGCGGGTCGGGGTCCTCCGACTTCGACCAAATTAAGGAAACCTCTGCCAAGGGCCACGTGTCAAAGCCTCCGCCAAGGGTCACGTGTCAAAGCCTCCGCCAGTCTACGGCCACGTGCCCTGCGGACGGGAACAATCGACGTGATTGTACGGGAGCAGGTGGCTCTTTCCCAAGATGGCATAAATGGCTGCTGAAGTCAAGCTTCTAGTCCCATCAACCGACCACGCATAATACGAAGGCACGCCCTCCCGAGGCAAGCACCAACGTTACGCGACCGCAACGCCAACCATCGTCCGTTCACGAAGGCGGTGCGCCATTTCCGACGCAGTTAGCCTAATCGCCTCGCCACCAGACTACCGACCCAGCGTGGCAAAGCGGGCTATGATCCATCATCAAGCAATTTCCCTCCCAACTTCCCATGTAACCCGCCCCTCCATCAGATAAAGGGAGGCAGGGGCCTCTAGGAGAAGAGGGGGGAAAAAGGAGAGGGAGAGCAAGAAGAAGCGAGTAAAGTAGAGTCTCCACTTTTCGCTAGGTCTTTGCGAACACTCTTGTGCTCAAACTCTCTGCTCTCATTTGTAAAACGTTGTGCAGCCATCTGCACCTAAGGCAATACAACACCACCGAACGAACTGGAGTAGGGACATTCGGCACGAACCAGTATACACCTTGGGCTCTTGAGTCTAACCATTCAGGGACAGGGAATGCGTGGCCCCTTTGACTTACAAATTTACTTGCCGGTGCTCGAAACGCCGACAGTTGGCGCGCTAGGTAGGGGCTTCACGCGTCTTCATCGACATCTCCGGATTCCCTTTTCATGTCCCTGATGGCTTTCTTCACCGGCGACGGCGTGTCTACGTCGGGGGGACGAATCCGCTTCGGCTCCCTCGACTTTATCGCCACTCCAACGGGTGAGCTCGCGCTCGATCCGTCGTCGTCGCCGAGACCGTGGCTCACCGAAGCCGTGGCTCCATCTCGACAACCTCGCGCGGCCTCGGCTTGAGGCCCTCGCGGCCCCTGTGTCGGAGCCTAACGAGCGCCCCGCCGTCTTTGGCGGTGGCACCCGAGGGCTCGGGAGGACGACCACGCCGCCTCCACGAGCTCACGAGCCAGGCTATGGCCGGCTATATGCCGGCCTCGCCCACGAGCCATCAAAGATTCTTCCACCACGACTCCGGCTCCAACACGGAGCAAACCCCCGCACGACACTCGTGAGTGCAACATGGCGAGCACGGCCAACCCGACCATAACCCCACGGCTAGGGGCTCTCCTCCAGCCAGACCGAGGCGAGGAGGAGGAATACCAGCCATGCTAACGCTACTGAAGCGCTCAAGCTCGCTACCGAGTTTCTCCGGCATAAAGAGTCGGAGGATCAAGGGCCGAAGCTCGATAAGCTCCAGCCGACAGGAGCAGATGAGCCCGAGCCCCCATCGTTACTTGGCGGCGCGCGCGCGCGACGTCAAAGCGCCCAAGCGGTGGAGGAATCGATGGCCCTCGGTTCTTCCCCACGCAAGCGTAACGTGGTCGCGGTGCATGTCGCCCGAGGTCTTCCCGAGCCAGACGACCGGAGGCCAAAGCCACGCACTGTAATCTCTGGGGGTGGTGGGCGTGCATCAGACAAAGACATGCAAGCCTCCGCCCTCACCATTCGGGGCGCCACCTGGCGCCGAACCCGCACCACCCCTTGGGCCCTACTGGTCCGCAAAGGTGGCGACATCAAGAACAACCCAGCCTCGCGCACCGGTGCGCCAAGCCTCGGAGATGACTACGACGTCCGCTCCACCCTCGAGGCGCGAAGAAAAGCGGTGGACGAAGCCGCCCACTCGCGTGTTGCGGACAGCGGGCGCCGCCGCAATCGTAGCCCAAGCCCCGACGGTCCAGGACCACGAGCTTTCTGTCAGGGGATCCGCCATGCGGATTTCCCTGCCAGATTCAGGGCACCAACCAACATAGCCAAATACACCGGGACCACGAACCCCGGCGTATGGCTCGAAGACTACCGGCTCGCATGTCGGGCGGGAGGAGCTACGGATGACCTCTTCATCATCCAATACCTCCCCATTTACCTCGCGGACTCGGCTCGAGCCTAGCTCGAGTACTTACCCGCAAAGACCATCAGGAACTGGGCCGACCTGAAGACCCTTTTTGTCGGTAACTTCGTGGCACTTATAAGCATACGAAACTCCTCGAGACTCAAGAGTCGCAGCGCGGTAGGGAGAAACTCCCCGGGATTACATCCGACGATTCTCCCGTCAATGCAACGAGCTCCCCGATATCTCTGACGTCGACATCGTGGGGGCGTTCATTTACGGCACCTCCTGCAAGGCCTTGGTGCACAAACTGGGCTGCGTCAAGCCCAGAACCACCAAGGACCTTATGGACATCGCCACCAACCACGCCTCTGGCGAGGAGGCTGTGGGGGCCATCTTCGAAGATGGCAAGACTAAGCAAGAACCCGGGGTCCGAGCCGGGTCCTCTTCCGACCGCTCCGACAAACGGAAGCGGCACGGGACGCAGGTCCGCGAGGCTCAAGTGGTCGCGATCACAACCGCCTCGCCAAGCAAAGAGCGCGACCGCCGTTGTTCCCGACCACCGAAAAATTGATGGACAGCCCCGCCACACCACGGATTCCGTCAAACACAAGTACCGGATCGCGAGGTCCTAAAGCGCTTCTCTCCCAAGACACCCACGACGCCGCGGGCAAAGGAAAAAGCGCCCGCCCCACGGCCGCGGAGAAGATGGCGAACGACGAGTTCCCAGAACCCGACGGCTGCCTCATGATCTTTGGTGGACCGGCATGCTACGCCGACAAGCGTCGGCTCAAGCTCGCCTACCGCGAGGTTCATACCGCCACACCAGCCGTCCCCAATATCTTGGTGGTGAGTCCCCGATCACCTTCGACGGATCGACCACCCGACCACGCCCCCATGGGGGAGATACCCGCTTGTGGTCGACCCCATTGTAGGGAAGAAGCGCCTCACAAAGGTGCTAATGGAAGGTGTCAGTGGTCACAACATCCTTTATGTTGAGACGCTCGACGCCATGGGGGTCCCCCGCTCGGGTCTCCGACCGAGCAAGGCGCCTTTCCACGGCGTCATCCCTGGCCAGCAGGCCCAACCGCTCGGGTAGGTCGACCTGCCCGTCACCTTTGGAGGACCGAAAAATTTCCGCACCGAGACCCTCACCTTCGAGGTCGTGGATTTTCCCGGATCCTACCACGCCATCCGGGAGGCCGTGCTATGCCAAGTTCATGGCGGTCCCGGCTACACCTATCTCAAGTCAAGATGCCCGGCCGCGAGGAGTCATCACCGTGGCTTCGTCCTTTCGACTTGCTTACAATCGCGAAGCGAAGCGCTTGCGAGCTAGCATCAGCGGTCATCGCGTCCGCCGAGCTCGCCAACCTTCGGAGGGAAGCCTCCGAGTCCGCCCCTGAGTCTAGCAAGTCGGGGGCGGGATCCTTCAAGTCCGCCGAGGACACGAAGAAGGTTGCGGTCGATCCGGTGATCGACCAAGACCCGCGGGTTGGAGCCACGCCCCGCCAAATAGGAAAGCGCGCTCGTCGACTTCCTCCGCGCCAATAACGATGTCTTTGCATGGAAGTCCTCCGACATGCCAGGAATTCCCAGGGAGGTCATCGAGCACTCCTTGAGCATCCGACCGGGCTCAAAGACGATCGCCCAACGCCTGCGCCGCTTCGACGAAGAGAAGCGCAGGATCATAGGGGAGGAGATTGCCAAGCTTTTGGCTGCAGGGTTTGTAAAAGAGGTGCGCCACCCCGAGTGGCTCGCCAACCCTGTACTTGTAAAGAAGAAGAGTGGGCAATGGAGAATGTGCATTGACTATACGAGTCTCAACAAGCCGTGTCTCAAGGACCCGTTCCCCTTGCCCCACATCAACCAAGTCATAGACTCTACCGCAGGGTGCGAGTCCCTCTCCTTTCTGGATGCCTACTCGGGCTACCACCAGATAGCGCTGAAGGAGTCCGACCAGCTCGCGACTTCCTTCATCACTCCGTTTGGCTCGTTCTGCTACATAACAATGCCGTTCGGTCTAAAAAACGCGGGCGCTACATACCAGCGATGTATGCAAACGTGTTTCAACGACCAGATCGATCGCAACATTGAGGCGTACGTCGATGACATCGTCGTGATGACCAAGAAGGCTGACGACCTCATTGCCGACCTAGGAGAGACTTTCGCGAATCTCCGGCGGTTCCGCATAAAGCTCAACCCCGAGAAGTGCGTCTCGGGTCCCCAAGGGGAAACTCCTCGGCTTCATCGTCTCGAGCGCATCGAGGCCAATCAGAGAAAATCTCGCGATCGCAAGGATGGGCCGGTTGGCAACCTCAAAGGGGTCCAGAGGCTAACCGGATGCCTTGCGACCTTGAGCCGCCGTGTCTCGCGTTGGCGGAGCGGATGCCGCTCTACTGTCGCTCAAGAAATCGACCGCTTCATTTGGACCCGGGAGGCTCAGGAGGCCCTCACCCGCTTGAAGGCCTTCTTGTCCTCACCCCCGGTCCGTTGCCCGGCACCAAAGCGAACCGCTACTCCTCTACATCGCAGCCACTGCCCAAGTCGTCAGTGCGGCCCTCGTGGTGGAACGAGCGGAAGAAGGCCGTGAACTCAAGGTACAACGGCCAGTCTACTTCATCAGCGAGATGCTTTCCGAGTCCAAGGCTCGGCACCGTGAGGTGCGTAAGTCGCTCACGCAGTGCTCATCGCAAAGGAAGTGGTCCATTACTTCGACCAAAGACCCCATCACCGTGGTGACCACATCGCCACTCGGCGAGATCGCCCACAACCGCGACGCCTCGGAAGGATAGCCAAGTGGGCGCCGAGCTTAATGGTCACGCATATCATACGCCCTCGAACGGCGGTCAAGTCACAGCCTCGCCGACCGCCGCCGAGTGGATCAAGCTCAGCGCCATCATTCAAGACCCGAATCTTGGACGATGTACATCGATGGGTCCTACACCAAGAATGGTGCGGGCGCAGGTGTTGTTATTGTTTCCCCGCTCGAGAACAGACTTCAATACGTGATTAGGCTGCTCTTCGATGCGACCAACAACATCGCCGAGTACGAGGCTCTCGTCAACGGTCTCCGGATCGCTGCCGACCTCGGCGCTCGCCGACTCTACGTTCACGGGGACTCCAAGCTTGTCGTCGACCAGGTCATGAAGGCTGCGGAGCCCCGAGACACCCGGATGGCCGCGTACTGTCGAGAAGTGCGCAAGCTCGAGGAACGGTTCAAAGGTTTCAAGCTCCACCATAGCTACAGATGCTACAACGGTGAGGACGATTACCTAGCCAATCTTGCCTCTAACAGAGCCGGCCCCAGGATCTTCGTCGCGACCTTTCACGCTTCTTCCGGATGCACCCAGTGACCGAGCGGTCTTCCGACCCGCCGGGCGCGGCTACCCCGATCACCATACGGTCGGGCGTAGATCCGGCCGGGTCAGACCGCAGCGTGTTAACAACTGAATCCGACTGGAGGAAGCCCTTCACCGACCGTCTGACGGATGGATCGCTTCCCTCTGACACGACCGAGGCCCGGCGCCTCGCCCATCGGCGAAATCGCCGCCTGGTCGGGCCGACCTTTATAAAGGAGTCCTCCGAGTCCTCCGAGGTGCATTCTCGTCCACCAGGGAAACAATCGCGCTCGATATCCATGGTGGGGTCTGCGGTCACCATGCCGCGCCCCGGTCCCTGGTAGGAAAAGCCTTTCGACAAGGTTTCTACTGGCCGACCGCCGTGTCCGACGCCGAGCAGATTGTACGCACCTGTGAAGGATGCCAATTCTTCGCCGGCACACATCCGCCACCAGCCTCTGCGACGATTCCAATCACATGGCCGCTTGCGATGGGGACTCGATCCGTCGGGCCCTTCAAGAAAGCGCCCGGGGGCTTTACTCATCTCCTTGTCGCGGTGGACAAGTTCACCAAGTGGATAGAGGCCAAGCCGGTTGTGAGCGTCACGTCGATGCAAGCGGCCACCTTCTTCCGCGACATCATTTTTCGGTTTGGAGTCCCTAACTCTATCATCACCGACAACGGGACGCAGTTCACGGGAAAGGAATTCCTCGAGTTCTGCGACGTCTTCAACATCCGCGTCGATTGGGCAGCCGTGGCCCATCCGTGGACTAACGGCCAGGTCGAACGCGCGAACGGCATGATCCTCCAAGGGCTCAAGCCGCGGATCTTCAGTTGATTGGAGCATTTCGCGGGGCGATGGGTGGCCGAGCTACCCCCCGTCCTCTGGAGCCTGCGGACCACGTCAACTCGGGCGACCGGGTTTACACCGTTCTTCATGGTGTTCAGTGCTGAAGCTGTCCTGCCAACTGACCTGGAATATGGCGCCCCAAGACTACAAGCCTTCGACGAGGCTCGGGGGCTCGCGTCGCAACAAGACGCTATCAACCAGCTCGGCGAGGCGCACGATGTGGCCATTCTGCGATCAGCCAAATATCAACAAGCTCTGCGACGTTACCACAGCCTTAGGTTCGAGGGCGATCCTTGGCGTCGGCGACACGGTCTCGCGTCGGGTCGAACCATCAAAGAAAGACAGCACAAGCTCGCCGCTCGGGAAGGACCCTTCACCGTCGTGGAGGTTCTTCGACCCGGCACCTTTCGACTCAAGGACGCGGATGGTCACGTCCTTCCCAATGCATGGAACATAGAAAAGTTAAGGTGATTCTATCCCTAAGTTCTTTTCTTATTTCTTGCATCGTCTTTACCTTTCCTTCTGAGCACCCGGTCGCCGTGCGATGCTCGGGGGCTGCCCGTTGGCGCCCCCTGTTCAGAGCCGCTTCCGGTCAGCGCTCATCGGGTAGGTGACCCGATCGACTATGAGGTCCTTCCTGAGCGGTAACCCTCTCGACCCAAGTGCTACGGCCTACGCCCCAGCGGCTATGGTTGCGAAGTAGCACTTCGCGGAAGAAGGAAGTGCCCAAGCGGTGCGGCCCTTGGTCGATCGGGAACACTCCTCTCCCGCGCAAACACAGCTAACTCACGCGCTCATGCGGGTCGGTGACCCGACTAGCCACGAGGTCCTTTCCGAGCGGTAACCCTCTCGACCCAAGTACTACGGCCTACGCCCCAGCGGCTATGGTTGCGAAGTAGCACTTAGCGGAAGAAGGAAGTGCCCGAGCGGAGCGATCTTTGGCCGGTCGGGAACACTCCTATCCCTCACAAGTGCGTGAGAATGCTGCGCAGCCAAAGTTCCCATCCTTTTTGCCCTTCAAAAAATGACCTGACTTACGCATAAGCGACCCCAGCGGTCCTTAGGCTATGGCCGGTCAAGCACGCACCATAACGTAAACGAGGGCAAGAGGCATGCTGGAACTTGCTAAGTCTTAAGATTATTTACGAACAATAGTCTTTACAATAAAAGGATGTATCTAACTTCTCCTTATTCTTGTTGGAGGGCACTCCGCGGCGAGATGTGGCTGCAATCTCTCGAGCGTGCGGCTCGACTTGGAGCTCGAGCCTGTCGATCTCGTCGTCGGTCCGATTCCCGGCGACACCGCTGCTCACCACCGCGAGGTCGATGCCGTCGTAATGGGAGATGGTGTTGACCAACGCCGAGGAAGCCCCGAGTCGCGCCCACGATCACGCAAGGCTCGACGTGCCCAAGACTCGAGCCAAGGCCGCGTGGCGAAGCGCCTTCGGACCGCCACGGTTCCAAGAACCCGATCGCAGACATCTTGGCCGACCCCGCGAAGGGCCTCCAGCTCTGCGGCCAGCACGGCTCGGCTACCCTCGGTTTCCTTCAGCGCTGCCTGCGCCACGTCCCGCGCCGTGACTGCCTCGTCACAGGCCTATAGGGCGTCCTTCCGCGCCTCCACGGCGCCACCAAGGTTCTTCTGCAACTCTGCAGATCGGGGTCGAGTCGAAACGCCCGCAAACCGCCGATCTGAATCGACATAAGAATCGAGCTTTTACCGCCGCAGAGCTCTCAGTGTCGCTAAGATCGCCACCGACTTGGCTCGATCTCATTGGCGGCGTCGCGCTCGCGCCGTGCTAGCTCGGCACCCTCTCGAGCCTGGACCAACTCAACCTGAAGGTTGGCCGCCTCCGTCCGCGCGGTCGCCTCCCCGGCCACGGCCCGGTCCTTGGCGTCGCTTGCCCCTGCCAAGAGGGATTCGAGCTCTGCCACCCGCGCGGCCAAAGACTGGCTCGTCTGGCGCTCCTCGAGCAAGGCCGGTCGGTCGAGCGGCTCTGGCGGGCTTCCTCCGCCGCCTTTTGCTCACGGCCCAGGGCCTCCCGGGCGTTGCGCAACTCAGGGCCAAGCCGGTCACGAGCCTCTTCGGCGGCTAATTTATAGCCGTGCACGCCCATGATGAACCGCGACTTGTCCCCCGAGCGGGCACGCAAGCGCTACAAGGCGCAACACTCCGTTAGCTCACGACGAATCTGTCGAAGGTTATGAGAGCCAGGCCCCGACGACTTACCAAGCTAACCGGAAGAATCTTTTCGGCAACCGCGTCCAGCGCCTTGCCGGAGCTCTCGAAGGCGCGACCCAGCTCCTCCTGGATCCGCTTGGTCTCCTCCGCGGCGCACTTAATGCTGTCCCGGAGGACAGCCCATTCGCGGCCCTCCGCCGGGTCGTCCATCGAGATGGTCGGCCCGCCGGATTGGCCGCCCACCGACCAAGTCAGCGTCAGCGGGGGCGGCAGATCCGAGCCGCTTGGGCCGGCCCCAGCGGCTTGCACCAGGGGAAGGCCACTCGGCACCTCCCCCTGCGACTCCGGGAGGATCGGCTCGGATTCTTGGATCGCCTCCTCCGGCTGGTCCCCGGGTGGCGGAGTCACCACTGCTTCGGGAAGCCGGGCCGCATCTGCCGGCGGGCTCCCTGGCGGCGGCGGCGGCAATTCCACCTGACCTCCCTCGACCGAGGGAGGAAGATCCGGCTCGCCGAGGACGGTCGGAGCCGTCTCGCCCTCCCCGGCCGCCGGCCCGGAAACCATCGTCTCGCTTCCACCGGCGGCTTCGACGCCGCCGCCGTGGAACCGTCCCGGTCGGACCGACCAGGGCCTCCCCGACCTGCGCTCCGCCATCCTCGGTCGGTCGCGCTAATGCTATGCTCGGGGCTGCAGTTGCGACCACCCCTGAGTAAACACTGCGTGCCACAAACAATCAATAATTTGCTCAGACTACCCTACCGTTACCGGTCAAAGAGGGGACACTTACTGCGCTGATCGGACGTGCGGCAGCCGCGCCCTCTTCGTCGGTCCTCCTTGCGGGGGCGAGTCGGCCTTCCGCTTCTCCGAGGATGATTACACCGGGGACATCTCCACTTGGGGCACAGCGTCGGCCGTGCCTATGTGCTCGCCCCCCGCCGAACCTCCGACCGGGTTGCCCCCGGCCGGCGAATCGGACAGATACCCGTGGTATGGGTGTCCGCCCCGGTTTCCGCTACTGTTGGTAGAGGTCGACACCGCGGAAGTGGTCTCCGATGCGTCCTCGCCGCGCGCGGCTCTTGCAGCGTGTTCCTTCTCCCGCCGCTTCCTCTTCTCCTCTTTGCGTTTCTTGCGCGCGGCCTCAATTCGCGCAGACTTCGCGCGGGCCTCAGCCCTCAGCTCCTTCTCCCCTGGTAGCAGCGCCCGGGAGACCATCCCAGCAAGCCCCTGGGGAACGTAAAGACCACGATCAGGCAGAGCGCCAACGCCGAGGGAGAAAAGAAAAAAGGAGAAAGAAAGCTACACTCAACTTACCAGGTTCGGCAGATTCCGAGCCGAAAATGGCTCGGGGTGGCTGCCCGCCGCCTCAGTCGCGCATCCGCCCGTCACAGCGGATACCCGTGCCCTGACCTCCAACGAGGGGAGCTCCTCCGCCATCATCCTCGCCGGGTCGTTTGGCCCCTCAAATTTGAACATGGGGAAAGGCCGATCCATAAGAGGCTGACGCGCATCTTCATGAACGCGCGCACAATAACATCGCCAGTAAGGCCTCGCTTCTTCTGGGCCTCGATCTGGTCCGTTATCACCTCCACCCGGTTCTTTTCCTTCCGCTCGGCGCCCTAGCCCCACGAGGGCTTCATCTCCGGGAGCCGACCGGAGTAGCCGGGTGCGTTGTCCCCCAAGTTCTTGGCATAAAGCCACTCGGAGTGCCACCCCCGGTTGGACGACGGCAGATTCACCTCAATATAATCCGCTGCGCACCCTGCGCGCAGCTGGAAAGCCACACCTCCGACAGGCACCACCGCGTCCGAGGACTTGTCTTTCCTCGGCCGGGCCTGGAAGAAATGCCTCCACAAAGCCCAATGGGGCTCGATCCCCAGAAAAGCTTCACAGAGCGTGATGAAGATGGCGATATGAAGGACCCCGTTGGGGTTAAGGTGGTGCACCTCCGCCTCGTAATGAAGAAGAAGCCCACGCACGAACGGGTGCAGTGGGAGCCCGAACCCGCGCTCGTAAAATGAGGCGGGTACGACGACCTCGCCGACCCCCGGCGCGGGGAAGGCGGCCCCAGACGGCACTCTCCACCCTGAGACCTCCTGCGGAGGCAAGAATCCTTTCTTCACCAGCCCGAGCGCACGGCTGGCCTGGATGGAGAACGCTGGCCACGACATCTCTGAGAGAATGGGGAGAATGTGAGAAAGGCAGAAGTTGGAATTTTTTCTTTCTCTTGCTCTCGCGGTCTTTCTTCTTGTCTGAGGCAAGCGCAGGAAGATGAGGAAGCAAAGGCGAGAGGTTTGCTCGAGCACCCCATCACCCTATTTATAAGGGCCAAGCGGGCACTAGCCGAACAGACGCCTCCTCGAGCGAAACGTCGCGCACATCCTCATCCGCCGTGTTAACTGCCGAGCGAGCGTCTGACCAAGCGGGCGCCAGCCGAACAGACGCCCCCTCGAATGAAGCGTCGTGCACGTCCTCGTCTGCTGCGTCAGGCACCTGATAACGCCCAGTTTCCAATTCCACTCTGCATTTAATCCTGACAAGACAGCAGGAGCCGTAAAGACACCGCCTCGGGCCGCGCGTCCTGAGACCTCTCGGTCTCCGCCTTTAGGCCAGGACGGTTGCCCCGGGGCACGTGCGAGAGGCCCGCTGGGCCGCTGCGGTCCCAAAATGGCAAGAGCTCGATGGCTCGTGTCGGGGGCCCAGCCGAAAGCTGTGGGTTCTAAAGGCCTATCCCACCAGATGGACATAAGGCCGCCCCAGCGAAATTCGAGCAAGGGGCGAGTATGAGGTGAGCCCCCAGTGGGCCTCCGGTTAGGTCGGCTGACGACCCGATCGCCTCCACTCGCGTCCGAGATCATACTTCACACTCTCCCGGGAGCCCATCGATGGGCGACAGCCAGCGTGCTCTGGGTCGGCGGACGACCCAGGGTCCACTACGGGATCGAGTAAAGAAAGGTTTTTATGGGTCGCCCCACAGCGGGCCCGGACACCCTACTCTGGGACCGTCCGCTCGGAAGGGTTCCCCTTGGGCGGGATCTCCCAGGACCCACTCGGATCACCCGTTATTAGCTCCACGAGCACGGCGTTCAAACCAACATGGGTAAACGCGCGTCGCTCACCCCCTCTAGGTCCCACACCTGCGGACGGGGTATACGTGTGGGATAGACGGCGGCCACTCCACTCGCAGCTACCCTCGCCGGACGAGGACTCGGGATGGATGCCCCACGTCCAGCTACGACGTAAAACGACCCACGTCCAGCTACGACGTAAAATGAGCCACGTCCAGCTACGACGTAAAATGAGCCATGTCCAGCTACGACGTTAAACGAGCACTCGAACACCCGAACCTCATGAAGAGGCATCTGGTCGTCCCTGTCGACCAAGGCACGGTCTAGCTACGACGTTAAACGAGCGCTCGGGTACCAGAACCTCGCAAAGAGGCATCCAGTCGTCCCTGCCAACCACGGCACGGTCTAGCTACGACGTTAAACGAGCACTTGGGTACCAGAACCCCGCGAAGAGGCATCCGGTCATCCCTGACGACCAAGGCACGGTCTAGCTACGACGTTAAACGAGCACTTGGGTACCAGAACCTCGCGAAGAGGCATCCGGTCATCCCTGCCAACCAAGGCACGGTCTAGCTACGACGTTAAACGAGCACTTGGGTACCAGAACCTCACGAAGAGGCATCCGGTCGTCCCTGCCGACCGAGGCACCGTCTAGCGTGCACTCGAACATCCCCTAAACAAGCATTCATGAGTTCGCACGTCCGACTGCTCGCGCCCAGAAAGAAACGATCACCTGCCGATTGCCGATTCTCGAGGACCGAGTTAAGGAACAACCGAAGCAAACTCATCGCAAAGATATTTGTAAAGGAAAAGGAGATTTCGTTATAGGCCAACAGGCTCAAACTTTACACAATGTTACATGAAGCGCCCGGCAGGCTCAAAAGCTACGCAGAGCTACAAGATATGGTGGAGCTATTTCTGCCCCAAGTATCATATCTTGAGCATCAATGTGGCGTCAATGCACTCACCAACGGCGACACACTTCTCGAGTCTGTGAGCCGCCGCCGCTGGGCCGATCGCAATCAGCGCAGATCGGTTTCGCCGCCAAGATCGGCAGCTACCGACGCACTTGCGCCATCGCCTCCAAGAGGGCCCTCCTTACCACCTTGAGCCTTGGAACAGCCTCGAGCAGCACGTCAACGGCGGCGATACCTCGGGTTACGGTTTCTTCCTCCTCCCCGAGCTCAGCCATCGCCTGGTCGCACTCAGCCCAGAACTCAGCCATGGAATCTTTTTCCTCTACCTCGACATCATCGCCAAAGCTGAAGATCAGTGGATGCCTCGAAGCCATTTCGAGGATTACGAAAGAGGACTTTGGTCTGAGGGACAATTGTTCTGGTAAACAGTCGTACCCTTATATACCCAGACGGAGAGAGATGAAACGTCTTCAAAATAAATGCGATGACAGGAAAACGAAGCGCCCTTCACCAGAACCCGAGGCAGCCAAGAAGGCGTACGGTCAAGGCGCGCCAAGCCATACGCGGCGAGCGCAGCGAAGCAATTAAAAGCTTCTGGCGGTTCGAATGCCCCCGGCCAGGCTCCGGGGCAGCCGTCGGATGCGTTGGGGCACACCTGGTGGAAACCCGCCGACCTAGTCGGTCGGACCGACCTGTCGGGCCCGGTTATCTTTCACAAACCAAGATCAACCCCCAACCGTATCTGACGAACTCGCTCGGGGGTTCGGGGGCTATTGACGAATACTCATACCAGGGGTACCCCAATGGCCCAGGGTAACAAGCAGGCTACCTCAAGCCCATTACCGACCAAAGGACCCGTGGGACCACAAAGGACGCTCTCTCCCCGACCGATCAGGACTAGCGTCCCCGACCAAGTGAGGCTCCCGACCATCGCGGCGGGTCGGGATCCTCCGACCCCGACCAAGTAAGGCTCCCGACCCCCGCGGCGGGTCGGGATCCCCCGACTCCGACCAAATTAAGGCAACCTCCGCCAAGGGCCACGTGTCAAAGCCTCCGCCAAGGGCCACGTGTCAAAGCCTCCGCCAGTCTACGGCCACGTGCCCTGCGGATGGGGACAATCGAAGTGATTGTACGGGAACAGGTGGCTCTTTCCCAAGATGGCATAAATGGCTGCTGAAGTCAAGCTTCCAGTCCCATCAACCAGTCACGTACAATACGAAGGCACGCTCCCTCCCGAGGCAGTACCAACGTTACGCACTGCAACGTCAACCATCGTCAGGTTCACAGAAGGCAGGTGCGCCATTTCCCGACGCAGCAGCTAACTGCCCTGCCCACCAGGACTACCGACCCAGCGTGGGCAAACTGGGCGACGACCCATCACCGAAGCAATTTCCCTCTCCCAACTTCCCATGTAACCTGCCCCCTCCGGCTATATAAAGGGAGGCAGGGGCCTCTAGGAGAAGAGGGGGGAAAAAGGAGAGGGAGAGCAAGAAGAAGCGAGTAAAGTAGAGTCTTCACTTTTTGCTAGGTCTTTGCGAACACTCTTGTGCTCAAACTCTCTGCTCTCATTTGTAAAACGTTGTGCAGCCATCTGCACCTAAGGCAATACAACACCACCGAACGAACTGGAGTACGGACATTCGGCCCGAACCAGTATACACCTTGGGCTCTTGAGTCTAACCATTCAGGGACAGGGAACACGTGGCCCCTTTGACTTACAAATTTACTTGCCGGTGCTCGAAACGCCGACAGTGGCGCATCGTGAGTTGGTGAGTGCCTAACCGGTTGAATGGGTTGACCATGACAGCAAACAGACAATGTGAGTTCCTCTTTTGATATACGATTTTTTATCAATTGTAATTTTGTCAATGTATTGAATAGAGATAATAGCCGATTTGTTTGAGTAATTGGTGTTAACTTATTCGTAGATTTTCAAAAGTATTTTTCAAAATAATGAAGTACTAGTAATAACTCTCGAACTGATAAGAACATAACACAATATATTTATCTTAATTTAACCTAATTTTTTGATGCCACTCTTTATTTTTATCCTAGTTTCGTCACTATGTTTGGGTAGATAGTTTAGAACTTGATGTGTTCTATTTTGTAAGAGGTGAAGAATATCATATCCTAGGATCAATCTCTCTGTCTACATGCTACAACTAGGTTGTCGAAAGTTTCATTACTCCCTTCGTTCCTTTTTATAAAGCGTATCTGGTCACGTATGGGGATTAAAGAGGTCATGAAACCAAGAGATTTGTAGAGGAAAATGACAATTGTATTCATGGTGTTAATGTCTTGGGAATAAGGGGAATAATAGTGTCGGTGGGCAAAAGAGAGTAGGGATGAAAATGGTCGGAAAACACTGAAATCATTTTTGTTTTCATATTTTTCCTCGGAAACGATACCGGAATCGATAACTACGGGAACGGAAATGGCATCGGTAATTCAAAAATATCGGAAACGAAAATTCGATACAAAATATATATCGGTAACGATCGGAATCCGAAAAAAGAGATCGGTAACATCGTAATGACATGTACCACCAATTGACTTCAAAAAATTCACACAAATCGTACATCCACATAGAAATTAGTAATAAATAAATATTCAAAAATTTATGATGAATATACATTACCAATGTAAATGTATACAATAATATAACTAGTCTAAAAGATCAATATCTCATGACGCATAACCGCATAAGCATTAAGCAACATCACATAGCACTTACATACAGGCATACATTAAAGGCTTCAAGCATTAAGAAATAGATTCACATAACACTTACGTACAGGCATACATTAAAGCATTAAACAACATATTCACATAGAACTTAAAAGCAATACCTCACAAGCATTTACAGTTGACGATATCACACATTCCAATGATTCCATACAGGCATACATAGCATAAGATAGTCTCCACACGAGTCTTTACATCATATAGCATAAGATAGTCTCAATATCTCATATCAAATAATACATCACAGTTCAATAGTTCATAGTTCACAATTCATACATGAGAAGAAAGAAACCAGTACAAGACAAAATACATCATCATAGTCATAGATTCATTTCTTCCTTCAATATCACCAAACAGTAACCAACTTACAACTGGACCTCAAGTCCATCTTCATCATCATCTAGATCTTCATCCTGCAGATTTTTTAGAGCAATATGTAGTTAAACTGCAGCTAATATTTTTTGCACAAATGAGAATAGAAAATGAAGAGAAATTAACCTGAAGAGAAAGATTACTAGCAATAGTCTCAGATCGTCCAGATCACAAACCATGGAAGGAACACTCTTACAACCTGGGAATATAAAGATCCATCGGTGCATTAGTAAAAGAGTAATGACTAATAAAATTTTGAACAAGTATAAGTTCAGACTATAACCTTTTCTTGCTTCGGCTATCCAATCCTTGGTGCAAACAAGTGCTTCTACCATGCTAGGGTCAAGGCAAGTACGATATGGATCAAGTACACGGCAACCAGCACTAAAAGCAGATTTAGAAGCTACTGTTGACACTTGCATAGCCAAGACATCATGAGCTAGCTGCCACATGATAGGATATTCATCTTTGTGGACTTTCCACCATGCTAATATGTCAAATGTGTGCTGATTACCTTTAACAACCTTTAACAATGGGTCTGCCAAGTATTTCTCTAAGTCACTTGTATCAATACAATCATCATCTCCTTGTGCATCAAATATGAAGCTATCAAGTTCATCATCTACACTATTCAAAAACATATCAACTGCTGATGCTGACTCAAGTGCGGTTGTTGAAGTTGAGGGTGCGTTGGAAGCATAGCATTGATACATCTTCTTCATAACATAATTAAATTTATCAAGTTCAGCTTGATAGGAATATGGGTACAACTTCTTCAAGTAAAACTCTACAATTTTCTTCTTGTACCTAGGATCAAGGACACTAGCCACAGCAAGAGAAATATTGGACTTCTTCCAGTACTTGTCAAACTTTACCATCATAGTGTTTGCCGTCTTATAAATAGTGAGATCACTACTATGGCACCAATCAGTAAGCAACAACTTAATCTCACAAAAACCTCTAAAAAATAAGTTGGCAGTTGGATACAATGTACCAGAAAATAGCTCAGTCAAATCAAAGAACTTTCTCAAGCATGGTAAAAGAGGCTTTGCCATATCCCATTCTGCAGAGGAAGGTGAAATTTTCTCATACCTACAACGTTCATATGACACAAGCCTCTCAAAGGCAGGCCTGTAATATAAGGCATCCCTCAACATGGCATACGTTGAGTTCCACCTATTGGGAAGATCAAGTGATAGCCCAACCTTTGTGTCCATATCACATTCAGTAGCACACTTTTGGAACTCCTCCCACTGCAATGGAGACCCCTTGATAGCTAGCACAAATGCTCTAATATTCTGAATAGATGATGCTATCACACTCGTACCATCTTTAGCAACCAAGTTTAAAATATGATTAGCACATCTAATATGAAAAAACAGACCATCACATATTAAAGGATTGTGCTTCTTGAGCTCTAGAATGACATCCTTGCAGCAACTTCATTTGCAGCAGCATTGTCTAGAGTCAAAGAGAACATTTTCTTCTCTATGAACCATTTCAACAAACATGAACTGAGGGTAAGAGACATTCTGACCGGTGTGCCGACCCGGAACATGAAAGAAATTGATAATTCGCTTCTGCATTTTCTATTCATCATCTACCCAATGTACGGTGACACACATGTACCCTTTATTCTGATTTGATGTCCACATATCCATAGTAGCACTCAAGCGACAATCAAGGGTTTTGAAATATTTATACAACATATAGAAATCATAACTCTCTACTAACCTGTTGCTAGAACGAGGGTTCTACACCTAGAAAAAGGTCACTGTAGTTATGTAAATCTGCCAACTTCCTGGGGAATCTCAACTGCAACATAAAAGAGAATCAGTTGGTATTGCTCAAGAGAACATCAAAGATATAAAAGCAACACATACAGTTTATAGCTTGTCAGATTCAAATTAGGAAATTCTGTCTCAGAGTTCTCAAGGAATTCCCCACTTGTAGAACTTCATTTGGTACTAAGTGGCAAGCCAATATGTTCTTCAGTCAATTGGACACACTTGAGTACATGACTAGCTGACTACTATTATATATTTGCAAAATGTTGCATTTGTCATAATTTTCCAAAAATATACAATCAAGTACAAAACCATTATTAATTGTCCCAAACAGGCAAACGGGTGTTCTTAGAAATGCTAAATATAACAGATTAGCGATCAAAATGGCATACGAGGCAGCATCTCATCCACTTACAATGCGAGGTACTTCCCATCCAAGCTAACCGAAAGTGTGGAAATAGGTTTTCCCAAAAGTCATTTGTATCCGATTCTATTCCAATTACTAATGTCCAAGACCACAATCATAACATTATTATCTATTTCAGCAATAAAAAAGGATTTGATTAAACCTGGCTAATGTGCACTTCTCAATTTTACGAAACAGATTACCTTTTACAAGTGTGCAAAACAGGAAAGGTTTAGTTCCATCCCTAGAAAAGCACCAACACTCAATCTTCTCATCCTGTAAAAGTGGGGAACAAACGGAAATGAGAAGGTCAAATAAATGATTCAGTTTGAAGTTTGAACTATCATAAGGGTAAATAAATGAGAAGTTTAAACTTCCTAATTGAAGTATTTTGTGCCCCATACTGAGAGCATTTGGTATTGAAAACTGAGAAGCATTTCCATTTAACCAACACAACACTACTACAGTCTTTGGAGTCTTTGGAATACCAATGCCAGCAATGGCCAGACGCTTGGGGCGAGGGCGCGGACGGTGCGGAGGGGCGCGAGCTGCGGAGGCGCGGACGGCGACGGCGCGAACGATCGGACGGCCGGACGCGCGGGCGGTGCGGAGTCGCGGACGACCGGACGGCCGGACGCTTGCGGACGGTGCGGAGCCGCGGACGGCCGGACGGCGCGGAGGGACGGCCGGACCTGCGGCGGCGGCGTGAACTCTGAAGCCTGGGAGGGGCACGGAGGGACGGCCAGACCTGATCTGATCACCTGATTCAATGTGTACTTCTTTAGGGTTTTTAATTATGGGCTGTGGGCTTTAGGGTTTGTGTATGTGGGCTTGAACGGGTGTATTTGTGATTTATGGGCTGGAGCAATTCCGGTAATTACCGACGGAATTTACCAATTTTTTTCGGATACCGAAGGAAACGGTCAGAACCGATCAAAACCGTTACCGTTATCGTTTTCGACAAAAATTACCGATTCCGATTCTGATTCCGAAAATTACCGAAACCGACACATCCCGTCGAAAAATTCCGGAAACGGTTTCCGGAATTCCGAGAATTACCGATACCGTTTTCACCCCTAAAAGAGAGAAAACAATATTAAAAATGCATGTACCCCTTATATTTTGAAACAAAAATGCAAAAACTATATATCTTATATTTTGAAACGGAGAGGGTTGTATATAAGAAGTGACATTTTGCTCTTGATTAGTAGTTTCGCTGAACTATTGTTGTGCATAGCTCTATTCAGCATACTAGACGAAGTCAATTTCAGCATACTGCATGAGTGCATGGCTCATGCCTGAGACCAACGCAGTCAATTTCAGCACATGTATGTAGTGTTAAGAAAAACCGGAACCGGCCAGCCGGTGGTTTTTGATAGCTAGCCCGATAAGAAAAAGTCGTTTCACCTCCTCTAGCCAACTTATTTCGAATCATCTCCTATACCAAAACACTCCTAATTGCATGTATTATATATCCCAAACTTCAAATATGCAAAATTAAAACACGGCCGGTTTTCGCCGAGAAACTGGAACTAGCTGGGTAGCGGGATTTCGAGAAAAACGAGATCCTGAACCGTGGTTAAGATCGACTAGTTTAAATGCCTGCCAAACAAGGTCTCAACTAGAACCAAACAACTCAACTTCAATGCTCCACACAGTGATTTGTGCATGTTCGCTCGCTGTAGAAGGTACTGACAAGACTGACATATGCATAGTGTAGAAGTAGAACTGATCGAATGGAGTAGTTTAGGGCTTTCGGCTGCTTCGCGACCATTTTAGCGTCGATGAGCAACTGCCTTCTCCAGTGTTAGGTGAACAGTAGAGATGCTATATGTTCATCACACAAAAGATCCACTCCTTGAGCGGGAAATCCAAGTTTGAGACCAGACTGCAGGCGATTGAGCACATCGCGATGCTGGTTAGCATCTAGGGCAGGGATCTTGCAAAGCTTGGTGGCATTGAGCTTGTGGTTGGATATCAAAGGTGCGAGTTCCTCCTCTATTCTTGTTGAAGATATGTCCTAGAGATAATCACATAGATGATTATATTTTCTTATGTTCATGATTTATTATCTTATTCCTTGAATAATATCATTATTATTTATTAGTAAGTATGTGACTTGCTTGTGAAACTCTATATATGACTTTGTGATGATTATTCTAAAGTGATTCCTAATCGATGAACATATGAGGACACATATGAATAGACTAGCATATGTATTGGACTATAGGTTGATGACCATGTGTCACGAGGTCATGGATATGGAGATATCAAATCAATAATATGGACACATGTTAGAGAATATGGAGTTGGATCTATCCACTTTGAGACAATGCGTGAACGTTGTAATCTTACTTATCATCAGTTGGTCTCAATACAAGGTGTATGCTATATCCTTAGACTTGAGGTTGACGCATGTACTTGAGATGTATAATGACTTAGGGGTTGCCAAATGCTACTCCGTAATAAAGTAGTTATAAAGGTGGCTTTCGGGTTTGTCATGAAGTATACTGCGAGGCATGGTTGATAAAGATGGGATTTGTCCCTCCATAAAATAGGAGAGATATCTAGGCCTCTCGAGTGGTCGGATTCCGAAAATGCATAGCCATGTTACTCACGGTTAAAGAGTTAACGGTTGTTGGGGATTCTGAGTCACGTAATTGAGAAAGAGTGGTTGAGATAACTAAACAAGGATGGCTCATACTCGCCTTGAGTTTGGCCGATCATGAGGCAAAGGGAAATGCATATAACTAAGCATTGTTAAGGTTCATTCGATGTGATCTTGACATATACTCGGGAGTAAGCACGTCCTGCTAGGGACCACTACAGATTAATGGTCAAGTAAGAGTACTCCGGCTATGTCTAAATATATGTGAACCTATAGGGTCTCACGCTTAAAGGTTTGGGACTTAATTCAGATAGTGACCCAAATTATGATAGGCTTCGAGTTCCTAATATGCCTCTAATATAGAGACCCATTGTTGTGCATCTATATAAAGGGAGGGGTGGTTTTAGGGTTAACAGACATCGTAGGAATTCGAAATTTTCAAAACCCTAGACACATCTCCTTCACCCAAAATCGCGTAGCCAGAGCATAGCGTCCCTACCCCATACGTGTGGATACCTTTGAGGCATTGCTGCGAAGTTTCAATACTAGGACGATTCACAACCTATGACGGTGACGAGGATGATCCGTAACCTGTGATAGTCACGGGGAGCTGTTGGACGAGGTGCAAGGCTAGTACGACTACAACCGCACCAACATGCTACATCGACTCTACTTCCACTATAGGTCTACGTGTCTGTGGTAATTCTATGATATAACTTGCAGTGGTTCTTTGGTTACACAGTAGAAAATTTTGAATTTATGCTAGAGTAGCCTACCCATTCCCCTTCAATTCTTTGACCTCCTTGCTGTAATATCCTAGCCTAAAATCTACTTAAGTCTAGCCCACTATAGAGAGGACTCATGCATGCATAGTACCCTACTTATACTTTCGTTCTCGCTTAATGTAAAAGGATTAATCCTCGTTCTCACTTCATGTAAAAGGATTGATCCGAATATACTATGTTTAGACCCAGTAGGCAATAGATGCTACCACATCTCACTTAGACATGCAATGTGAGACTAATTCCACCGTAACTCTATATAGGCTACATGGGCCATATACTAACAGGCGGGGTATTACATTCATCCCATTAAGGGCTGACACCCTTGTAAGTACATCGTGATAAATGCTTAGAACCACCACTTGATACAGACCCATACCTCAAGCAGGTGCAGGTTGCCCAACTGCATAGGCCCTCAAAAAATTAGGGCCCCTAAATTTTAACTGACCCTTGATTACTAGTATTAGTCATCAGTCAATTTAGGTGGGAGTGAGTTAGGGAAGTCTCTTATTGTTCTTCCTATAAATACGAAGCTTTACACCAAGTACTGATTGATAGTGATAATGATCCAAAAATGAATGGTGAAGCTAAATCTTCAGTGAATAATGAACTTGGTGATTTTCAATTTTTTTAATAGCAATAGGAATTTGGCATGAAATGTTATTTGCAGTAAATTTGATTAGCAATAACTTACAATCAAATGGTTTGGTACGCTTATTGATGTTTCTATTGAAAAAGTGCAGGGGCTGATTTCCTTTTTCAATGGGTACAGAGACACTAGTTTTCTTTTAATGCATTGGAAATAGCAAAAGAGATTGCACTTGAGATGGATATTGATTCAACATTTCATAGAAAGCGTGAAATTCAAAGAAAGAAACATTTCGATGACAGATGTGTTGATTGCTTCACAATCTGCATAGGAGTCATTTAGGGTTCATTAGTTTATTATACCCATTGTTGATAAAGCTATCACTTCATTACGAGGAAATTTGAGTAATATCGAGGACATCAAAATACTGATGGTTTCTTGTTTACTTTCCATATATTGAAATATTAATTCTCAGAGAAAATTACATTACAATTTTAATTTTTTTTCCTAATTGGATTTTCTTAGGTATAGGGCCTAATTCTGATTTAGCACAGGGCCTTCAATTTCTCAGGTACGCCCCTGCCTTGATACACATCCGTGCATCTAGTGCCAACGCACATACCACATCTTGTAACCACTCTAGGCCCAAACACGCTATATGCTCATGCCCCTATCCCACATGCGCTTGTGCAACGAAAGTTAATGATGTGATACAATGTGTGCAACATACAATATACACAGTAAATACCCAGAACCACCCTTTAGTACACATCCATATGTTCAATGTCGATGCATATGCAATGTCATGTGTCCAATCTGAGTCCACATGTGTCATACGTCATATACCTATGCCCCTGTCCCACATGTGCTCGTGCAGTAAAGGTTGATGCTTTGATACATCTATACACTATGGCCCAAAATCCGCTCAAAGCTCACCCACCATAGGGAGGGCCCACGCATATATAGCACTCCGCTTATACTTTTGAGTTCGCTTCGTGTAAAAGAGTTAGTTTACAGATGCTATGTTTGGGATTAAATATATATTATATGCTACTATAACTTATATTTGACAAGCATTGTGTGACTAATCCCACCACAACTCCAAGTTGCCCACATGGGCCGCACACTAAGGATTCGTTTGGTTTTAGAGCAAATGGTGGATAGGATGGGACCATTCATCCTGGTAGGGATGAAGCCATCCAAGTTTATATTTGATTAGAGGGATGAGAGATGAATGGGATGAGCCAAATTTTTGTTTGGTTTAAGGAATGAGAGTTGGATAGTGGATGAGATAAGAGTTCATATTTGATTGGTGGGATGAGAGTTAGATGGTCTCATCCAGCCAATTTTGTTGGCTCCATCTATCCAGCATCTACGAGGAATATTCTCGTTTCTTGGCTGTCCTCATCCACCCGATCCATTGAGCCAAACAGCGAAATGGATGCAAAAAGATAAATCACTATATCCCATTTATCCTTTGTCCTTGAACAAGGACCTTAACTGTCGTGGTATTACACCCAATCTTCTGGGACGATCCTGCTCTGGTTCTTGTCGCTATGCGCTTGCCGTGACTAAGGGGAAACCTCTTGCGTTTCTTCCCACCCTTGGTGTAGTGGCTAACAGTTCCGGTTGTAGTGGTGCAAGGGGAAGGCCAGCGGAGTGCCAGTTTGTTTAGATACGGGGGCGATTGTACCGGATAGTGCTTCCAATGGTAAAAGGAAAGGAAAAGAAACGGTGGAATCACGAAGTATACAACTGGAGACTCGACGTAAGTGGAGAGTATCAACCTCTTTGTGGATGGCAAAGGAGGCCAGGAAGAGGAGCCAAGCAATTTGGCTTTGGTGGGGAAGTTTTGGCAGCAAGAACTCTTCATATTCAGACGGTTATGTCGGCATTGCGTCCGCGGCTTGGGGAAACCCGAGAGGTATGGCCTCAAGATCTGTAAGTGATATTATGTTTGTGAAGGACCATGTGGAGGTCCATCCATATTTGTGATGAGTATTTGACTTTATTTGAGCAAGATGTGCTCAAGTTTGAGTTTGATTTGGATTGATTTTCGAGCTAGAGCAATTTGGTTGGCTGGTCGGAGACCAGTCGTCCGACTCCGAGTGGTTGAGTCGGAGTCCAGTCGTCCGACTCCGAGTGGTTGAGTCGGAGTCCAGTCGTCCGACTCCGAGTGATTGAGTCGGAGACCAGTCGTTCGACCCCGAGTGGTCAGATCTTTGGTTGGTCGGAGACCAGTTGTCCGACCCCGAGTGGTCTGGGCTTTGGATGGTCGGAGACCAGTGATCAGACCTCGAGTGGTCGGGATGGAGACCAGTGGTCAGACCACGTGTGGTCGGGGTTTTGCTGGTCAGCGTAGTGTATATCTTTCTGTTGAGATGGATATGTGTTGTTGGACATTACTATGTGATGTAGTTTCCTTGTCTATAATGGTTGCAGGACTTTGGAGCTAGGTCATGGTGAGGCGAAGGAGATCAGGACTAGGCTGGGAGAGCTGAGGTCCAGATGATCAAGGTGTCGCCAAAGATGACTGAGGCCAGGGAGTAGCTGCAAGCCAAGAAGACAAAGGAATGGATGAGATGCTATCTTGGAGCTTCTCTGATCAAGGAGGACCGTTGGATCGCGGTCAGGAAGATAGAGTAGTGGGTCAAGTCAGTATGATTTGAAAAGGGTGCAAAACCCGTTGTGTTGTTGGGTTTCGGTCAGCCCATGCATAGTCAGTCGAGTGGGTAAAATCTCAGCCCTTGATGGAGTGCTCTAGGGTTTAGAGGCTCATCCAAGGGTGGTAGGTGGTTCAAGCATGCTATAAATAGACAGGGAGAGGGGTGTCTCCCTGGGGGGAAGAGCATGTGAGGAAAGTGTACGTGAGTAGGTGAGAGTGCTCTGGAGGCCTCTGTGCTCCTGAAGCTTTGCCCACTTTGTAGTGAGGCTTTGTAAACCTACACTCTGGCAATGAAAGACTGCTTTCCCGTCTTTGAGTTTACTTTCCACATTTACATTATGCTTTAAATTCATCATTTCATTTCATGCACTTTACCTTCTGTATGGTTAAATTTTCTTCCTCTCCTTCTAAGTGCTTTTGGATTTTATGCCAAGGATAATAGATTGCTGGATGAATCTTCTATAGATCATATCCCAATCATCTAGGCAATCTACAACCTCTTCTATTCAGTTTTGCAAGAAACCAATTTTTGTGCCTAGTAGAAGAAAGTGCCTTCAGATCGTGTTTCTATTTGTTTGAAGGGTTGTTTCTTCGTGTACTTACTTGCTATGATTTGTGGAGAGTCATCCAAGGATATTCGGACTATCAACTCCCACCAGCAAGTTAGGGGTGAGGTCTGTGTTCGTGACTCTGTTTTTTGGTGTTGCATTTGTTAAACTGAAAAGGGACGAAACCTTGGTATCAATTCCTTCGATTGATGATTGAAATAGGTTCCTGACATCCTTAGGGAGGTGCACACCAATTTTCACTGTTTTTGGATCAGCCGATCAAAAGTTACATCGATGTCTGTTTTAAGAGCGTGCTGATTTTACTGTTCATCCGAACACTATTCACCCCGAGCACTGTTCATCCGGCCTCTTCGGGTCGGGAGTACTGTTCATCCGACCTCTTTAGGTCGGGAGCACTGTTCATCCGACCAGTTCTGGTCGGGGGTACTGTTCATCTCGAACACTGTTCATCCGACTAGTGCTGTCGACCTGTTCGCAGTACTTTGCTAATCCCGGAATACCGTTCATCCGACCAGTGCAGTTTTTACTGTTCAACCGACCTTAACTAGTCGGTGCCTCTGTTCATGCAATTACCTGATCGATGGTTCAGTTCTTTCTTTCTTGTCTTTTGGTGGTTTGAATTCTAGGGGGAAAGTTTATTCGGAAATTTTATTTGGGATCATTCACCCCCCTCTGATCACCATTTCGATCTTTCAATTGGTATCAGAGCCGGTTTTGCTCTTCCATAGATCTTGACCGGTCTCAAGAGCCATGGCGATGGACAAGTATTCCACCAAGCCTCCCATTTTTGCTAGAGTTGATTTTCCGTTTTGGAAATCGCGGATGGAGTCATACATCACTGCCCAGGGCTTCCTGATATGGCAGAAGGTGAAACTCCCGTATGAGGTTCCTGCTAATGAAAACGTCACGGCCGGAAATATGGCTGACGTTGAGGCGAACGCTAAGGCAAGGAACATCCTCATACAGGGTCTTAGCCGCAGTGAGGATGATAGGATTTCTCACCTTCGTTCTGCTCATGAGATTTGGGTGACCCTCGATGCTTACCATGAGGGCACTACCCAAATCAAGATGGTTCAACAGGACCAATTCAAGCGTGAGTTCAACAAGTTTGAACAGCACGCTGGTGAGAGTCTTGACGAGTGTTTTGGTCGGTTTACGAAGATTTTGAGCGACCTCCGAGCAGTCGGCTGCATATACCCTGACTCGGATAATGCTCAACATTTCTGGACCGCACTCGATCTTCGTGTTTGGGAAATGAAAGTGACCACCATCAAGGACACCACCGACCTGTCGACCTTGACTCTTGACGGGCTTTATTCCCGCCTCAAGACTCATGAGATCGACGTCGTCTCGCGGAAGACGAAGTCTCAGTCGATGGCTTTGGTCACCGATCCCATTGAATCCTCTCTTCCTGATTCTTCTGTTGGTTTCTCTCTCTCCGCCCTTTGCGAGCTAAGCGATGACCAACTGGAAAAATTTCCAGAAAATGAGCTTGCTCTTCTTGCTCGCAAATTTTCATATGCATACAAGAGAGTGAGAGAGAGGAAGAGAGGTGGGATGATCACCTGTTTCGAGTGTGGTGGCCCCAACCACATTCGAGCAAACTGTCCCAAGCTGGAGAAGGGCAAAAACGAACAAGGCGATTCGGGCAAGAACGACTACATCGACAAGAACCGCAACAAGAAGCCTCCAGTTCGCGAGCCGGCGCGTGAGAAGAAGTACCGCAACTTCTCCAAGAACAAGAAGCTCTTCCACCGCGTCCTCGCCGCGCTTGACGACATCAATCTCTCCGACACGGAGACATGGAGCGACGAGGGCGAGGATGATCCGCAAGAGAAGAAGGGCGGCGATTACTTCTCCGGCATGTGCTTCATGGCCGACGCCAGCGGCATCGGCGACTCGAGCTCTACAATGACTCGGACGAGGTACCCTCCTATGACCAGCTCAATGAAGCTTTCGCAAATTAGGAAAATTTCATGCTAGAGCTAGAGCTAGGTGTACGGAGCTTGAGAAGGCAGTAGGTACCTTGACTCGGGAGTTAGCTTCACTTAGATTTTCTCCATCCCGAGTCACTGATGACTGTACTTTGTGTGATGCTTTGCTTGTGGAGTTAGAGAACCTAAGGACTATGCATGATAGTGTGTCGTCTGAACTAGATAGTCTTAGGTTGAAGAATGCTAGCAATGAATCTGTTGATACTCATTCTGTAGATGCTAGTTATCTTCATGCTCACACTACTCCTTCTTGTGCTAATTGCCCTAAATTGTTTGCCGAAATTGATGCCATGAGCGAACACCATAGAAAGCTTTCTGCTAGAAATAATGAACTTGAATTGCATGCTTCTAAGGACCCAGTCAACTCATGTGAGGGCTGTAGGCAACTAAAACTTGACAATGATGCTTTGAATGTCAAGTGTGATCAACTTGCTAAGGACTTACTAGATAAGTCAAAAACTGGTTGCCTGCTGTGTGTTGGGGTTAAGGATGATGTGGATCAAATCCATGTCGAGCTTAGGAAGAAGTTAAAAGACCAAACCCTTAGGATTAGAGATGCTCCTTGCGTTTCTTGTGAGGCCCTCAAGATTGAGGCAGCCGTGCTAAGGGAACAAAAAGCACGTGCTGAGAGATCTTCTCTTTCTGGTTCTTCTTCTTCCTCTCCTTCCCCCTGTTCTTCTTGTGCCTCTTTCTTTCGAGATTGCCAGTATCTTATGAGCACTCTCGAGAAGTTTGTTGGAGGCAAGAAGAAGCTCAATCTTATTCTAGACCAATCCAAGATTAGTAGATTCAATCAAGGTCTAGGATTTGATCCCTTGGAGCACGCTCGGGCGCATCCTCCCACCATTGTACGCGGCTCCAAGAGTGGTGAGATTGTGGTAGCTCCTAGAGTGAGCACGACCGTGTTTAGGTCTGTGGGTTGTCCATAGGACTTCTGACCAGAAGGTTGCTACTCCTATTGCTTCTGTCTCTAGCAAGGCGAAGTACACATGCACCTTCTGTAAGAAGGATGGTCACCTAGTAGATTTCTGCTTCAGGCGTGCCAAGATCACTCGGCGTGAGCGTGTTGCTGCTCTTAGGGGTATTCAAGGTCATCCCCAAACTTTGATGCTCCTAAGGTACACACTGCTTCTAGACAGGTTAGAGAGTCGTCTGTTTTTGGGCAACGTCCAGGACTCGGTTTTCATGCTAGTTCCTTGAGTTTTAGTCCTGGAGCTGTTCGTAGTCAGTCTTTCCGTCGTCCTTTTGATATTCCTCGTTTTTCCCATCGAGGTAGATATCAGCGGTGTAAGGTGTTTTCTGGTAGGAGATTTAGGAAGCCTCACTGGGGTAGTTCGGCTTTTGCACCACGGCGTGCCAACCCAGTTTCAGCTCCTAGATCATCTACTAGAGTTGCTACTGATCTTGTTAGGGATAAACATCAGAGAGACACTCGAGTCCAGTCTTCTTCAGTGGCTGGTACTCTGAGGCGTCGAGTGGTTCAGTATTAGGTCCCCAAGTCTTCACTCTATCCCAGTACTGAGTCATCTTTCCCTCTTGTGTCAATTCCTTGTGTCATGTCTATACGATGATGCTTTTAAGTGCCTTTTGCCTTTCTCATGGCATGAGTCGCTTGAGGCTAGCTTGAGGATGTGATCACTGCCTAGTGGAGTGGATTTGGGTCATCTTGTGGACTTGTCCTTTCTTAGTTCGATTCTTAGTCCATGAGTTGTCCTGAGGCATCATCTTCGCCGTGCATAAGTAGTGGACCTCGTTTTTCCTCGAGGTACCCACTCACGGCAAGAGTTGCAGGTAAGTATGTTGGTCATGTTGATCCTTACTAATCTCATCTAGGATCGTTTTGTCGCTTTTCAATGTTGGCACTCGATGTGAATTCCGAGTTGGCCTTTGCGGCTTGTCTTTAGAGGATTGGATCTTCCTGCATGACCATCATGAGCATCATGCTAACCTGCATGTACTTTCAACTTTGTTTGCCTCGTGTTTCGCTCCACAAGTGTTGAGCTTCATGATAACAAAGATTGGGGACTTCCACTTCCATGGTTAGCTATCTCATACCCTCATGTAGGTTATACTTGTGATCATCATTTCCATGACATGTTGTGATTGCTCTTGCTCCCATGTGTATTATATGTACTTTGCTAGGTCTTGTTAGTTTTTGTCTGTCTTGTTTTGTGCCATAGCATGTTTTCCCCAACCATCTTTGTGCTTCATGTATTATATCCTAAATTCATGAGGTCTTTCCCAGCATGTGATTTTCTTGTTTTTATCCTGTCCATGATATTGTTCATTTGGTATGAGCATTTGTGTTAACTATGGGCACGTGCTGTATATCATTTACTTTATTTTGTCATGAGTAGTATCTAGGTTATATGACCCTGATTTTCTATTACATCCATGATTAGCTTTGTTTAGACTTTGTTTGTCAAACTTTGTGCTACATGTGAATGCCTTTCATGAGATTTGGGTCATATGATCTAGCTGCCGCTGTATGACTTATATTGTTCATTATCACCTTTTATTGTCCTTCATGCTTATATGCTTCATACCTAATTTTTGCATGAGCTTGTGTTCTTCATTCATGGCATGTATTCATCATCATGCATAGAGTGTTGCCATAAGTAGCTTCTCATCTTTGTGTCCATTGTCACCATTTACTTTCATGCTGTCTGTGTCCTCATGACCTTTTGTTTGGTCTTCTTTTGATAGGCCTTTTCACAGCATGCAAATATTGTTATTGAGACTATGGATAAATGGATCTTGATGTTGCTAATTGGTTTGTTTTATGCATGATCCTCTTTGGTTGTCTTCATTCATCTTGCTCATGTTATATCTAGTAGCATGTTGTTGTGCTTCATTGTGGTATTTCTTCATTTACATGCTCATTGCCATGTTTAGGGTAGTATCTTGATCCATGTAATTCTAGGCTTGCACATGATCCTGCTAGCATTTTGTTCTTTGTGATGCACCTTGCTTAGCTTCTTACTTGAAAGATGACAAAGTGCTATGATGCACCTTGTCGTTGTTTATCATGTGGATATGTTTTCACCGTTGTCTATGGATATATGGATTTTGATGCTATCTTTAGCTTGGTTGTGATCATGATCTTACATTACCTTCGCATCATGTTCATGCTCTAGATGATAATTTGCCACACTTTTCCGTATCTTGTCCATTCGTGCCTAGGAACTGGATCCGCCTAACCCCGCCAAAGCATAGATTTTTGGATGCATGTGCGTAGGCTTTCGGTGAGGAGACCATCATCCCGGAATATCTCTAAGTCTTCTTCCTCTCGCTTTTGGATCCACTTGGTCATTTGCCACTACTTGCACTACAATCGCAGAGGTAAGTACCTCTGAAAATGTTGATGATAGTGATGGGTCTCTTAGGAGGTTGTGGTTCTTTTGTAGGTAGAGCTTGTGTCCTGTTTGTCTAGAGTCTTTTGGTTGGACTTCTAACATAGTTAGGTTGCTTCTTACCTTGAGCCGTCTTGCTCCTTAGAGACCGTGTGGTTTTAGATCTTATCTCTTCTCCTCTAGCTTTCTACCTTTCTTTTGTGAGGTGAGAGTTTTAGAGTGTGCCTCAAGGAGAGTAGAGTGTGTTCAGGGGGATTTCAGCTTGGGTTTATGAGCCCATACGGCCTTTCGTGAGGGGGAGCTGGTTTGTATATTATGTAGTATATGTTTTCTTCCAGCTTTTCTTTTCTTTTCTTTGTGTTTCTTTTGGGTGACTTTGGGTTTGTTTTCTTGAGTTGAGTTCACTCACTTAGACTTCTGACATGCCTTGCATGGTCCTCTTATCTTGTGCTTTAGGTTGCTATCATGAGTGATTAGCTGTTCTCTCTTCTCTCTAGGTTGAGTTCCCTCACAGTCTTATAAGTCTAGCAGGTTTTGGGGCCTCCTGGGTAGACAGGGTCTGTGTGCACTCCTTAGTTGGGATCTAGAGTCAGCTTTCTTATGTCAGTCTCTGGTGAAGATAAGAGCGAGTCTGAGCCGTAGTAAGTCTCTTCTATCTTATCTATGCTCAATAGCCATCCAGTTTTGAAGTTTTCTCTACTTCCTCTCTTCATTCTGTATTTATGGTTTCGACTGAGTTCATTTGGGTCTTTCTTGAACTTAATTCTGCTAATAACTCAACTTGAACTAAATTTGTGCTTAAATTGACTCATATGCTGAGGGGGAGTTTTGGAATCTGTTCATGCATTGCATATAGACTGCATTTCCTGTTTAAATGAGCTTTGTCTATTATGCAATTGATTTCTTCTTCACGCAATACATCATGCTACATCATATGGAGGAAATCACTAGCTTAGATATGTCCAAGTTCAGTTAACTTGCTAATCTTAAAAATGAAATAAGCTGTAAATGAAAAACTTGATGAAACATGTTGCTTTTACTTGCTAGGTTTCTTCTATAGAGGTTTGTACCATAATTTGAGAAATTTTGGAGTTCTCTAGAGTCCCTATAGCAACTTGGTGAAACTAGTTTGTTTCATACTTGAGTCCTTCATTTGCTCATGAATCATTATGCTAAAAATGAAAATTAAGCAAAATTGACTCTTCTTGACTCCACACCTTGCATTTCTAAGACAGCTTCCCATTGCACCTGGGATGAACTTGGAGTGCATCGTGTATGACCTAGACCATCCTCTTAAGAGTTCATCTTGAGATGGTCTCATATGGCTTGAGTCAATTGCTTGTCAAAAGAAAATGCAAAAAAAAAAAACATAAGTGGGTAAAGAATGCAAATAATGTCAAACATTTGCACCCCGCTATGTCTTGTAAGATGATAAAGCACAATTTGCATTAAGTGATAAATGAGCCCGAAGGACCTTGTATGCACTTCCAGATTCCCTAAAGTGTTGAGTAGGTTGAACTCTAAGTTTTCCTTCTGATCCTTAGAGTGGCTATTCTTCTATTTTTTGAAACTAAAGCTAAGTTTTGCACTTGTTCAAATATTGCTAAAATAAAATCTTGTAAACAAAGCTTGTGAGCAAAATGAATTTGTTCTTGGAAACATCCTAGTTCAGTCATTTTCTAAATTGACTAGCTTGGTGTCATATCTTGTCATTGCGATCAATTGGATAATCTTCAAAGCTCCCTTAAGTTGCATTTCATGCATACAGAAAAAGAGGGAGAAAATTCCATTTTGATGCCTATATTGCCAAAAGGGGGAGAAAATGTAGAAAAGGCATCATTAAAAAAAAGAAGATAAAAATGTGAAAGCTTTTTGGTTCTTATGATCTTTGTAAATCTTTGCTATTTCTTATGGATCATAATCATATTTGGCTCTTATGATTGGTTTTTAGAGCTTTTGTGGAAAACTTGCTCTTTTCATTGTCTTGCTCTAAATTATTTCTGCCAACTTGGTCATGATTTTATATCTTTCTCTCTGGACCAAGTTTGGCTTTGCAATCAAATTGCTTTCTTCTTCTCTCATTAAAACTCAAATTTATGCCTTTTGTGTGGTTTATCAATATACTCATCAAAGGGGAGATTGAAGGACCATGTGGAGGTCCATCCATATTTGTGATGAGTATTTGACTTTATTTGAGCAAAGTGTGCTCAAGTTTGAGTTTGATTTGCATTGATTTTCGAGCTAGAGCAATTTGGTTGGCTGGTCGGAGACCAGTCGTCCGACTCCGAGTGGTTGAGTCGGAGTCCAGTCGTTCGACTCCGAGTGGTTGAGTCGGAGACCAGTCGTTCGACCCCGAGTGGTCAGGTCTTTGGTTGGTCGGAGACCAGTCGTCCGACCCCGAGTGGTCTGGGCTTTGGATGGTCGGAGACCAGTGATCAGACCTCGAGTGGTCAGGATGGAGACCAGTGGTCAGACCACGTGTGGTCGGGTTTTTGCTGGTCAGCGTAGTGTATATCTTTCTGTTGAGATGGATATGTGTTGTTGGACATTACTATGTGATGTGGTTTCCTTGTCTATAATGGTTGCAGGACTTTGGAGCTAGGTCATGGTGAGGCGAAGGAGATCAGGACTAGGCTGGGAGAGCTGAGGTCCAGATGATCAAGGTGTCGCCAAAGATGGTGAGGCGTGGAGTAGCTGCAAGCCAAGAAGACAAAGGAATGGATGAGATGCTAACTTGGAGCTGCTCTGATCAAGGAGGACCGTTGGATCGCGGTCAGGAAGATAGAGTAGCGGGTCAAGTCAGTATGATTTGAAAAGCGTTCAAAACCCGTTGTGTTGTTGGGTTTCGGGTCAGCCCATGCATAGCTGTGTGAGTGGGTAAAATCTCAGCCCTTGATGGAGTGCTTTAGGGTTTAGAGGTTCATCCAAGTGTGGTAGGTGGTCCAAGCATGCTATAAATAGACAGGGAGAGGGGTGTCTCCCTGAGGGGAAGAGCATGTGAGGAAAGTGTACGTGAGTAGGTGAGAGTGCTCTGGAGGCCTCTGTGCTCCTGAAGCTTTGCCCACTTTGTAGTGAGGCTTTGTAAACCTACCCTCTGGCAATGAAAGACTGCTTTCCCGTCTTTGAGTTCACTTTCCTCATTTACATTATGCTTTAAATTCATCATTTCATTTCATGCACTTTACCTTCTGTATGGTTGAATTTTCTTCCTCTCCTTCTAAGTGCTTTTGGATTTTATGCCAAGGATGAAAGATTGCTGGATGAATCTTCTATAGATCATATCCCAATCATCTTGGCAATCTACAACCTCTTCTATTCAGTTTTGCAAGAAACCATTTTTTGTGTCTAGTAGAAGAAAGTGCCTTCATATCGTGTTTCTATTTGTTTGAAGGGTTGTTTCTTCGTGTACTTACTTGCTATGATTTGTGGAGAGTCATCCAAGGATATTCGGACTATCAACTCCCACCAGCAAGTTAGTGGTGAGGTCTGTGTTCGTGACTCTGTTTTTTGGTGTTGCATTTGTTAAACTGAAAAGGGACGGAACTTTGGTATCAATTCCTTCAATTGATGATTGAAATAGGTTCCTGACATCCTTAGAGAGGTGCACACCAATTTTCACTGTTTTTGGATCAGCCAATCAAAAGTTAAATCGATTTCTGTTTTTAAGATCGTGCTGATTTTACTGTTCACCCGAATACTATTCATCCCAGTACTGTTCATCCGACCTCTTCAGGTCGAGAGCAATGTTCATCCAACCAGTTATGATCGGGGGTACTGTTCATCTCGAACACTGTTCATCCGACTAGTGCTGTCGACCTGTTCGCATTACTTTGCTAATCCCGGAACACCGTTCATCCGACCAGAGCTACCCGACCAGTGCAGTTTTTACTGTTCACCCGACCTTAACTAGTCGGTGCCTCTGTTCATGCAATTACCTGATCGATGGTTCAGTTCTTTCTTTCTGGTCTTTTGGTGGTTTGAATTCTAGGGGGAAAGTTTATTCGGAAATTTTATTTGGGATCATTCACCCCCCTTTGATCGCCATTTCGTTCTTTCAGTTTGTTGTGTAGTTTGAATCGAAACAAGATTTAAAGAGGGTAATTGATGGATCTTCTTGGATTATGGGCAAGTATGAGGTGATTTTGTAGAATTTAGACATGAGTAAATGCCCGACAGAAATGTTGTTTAATAAACTCAATATTTGGGTTCATGTTTTAGATTTTGCCATTTTGTTTGATGAACGAAAAGTGGGGAAGAGTTGTCGCAGAGTAGACCTGAGAAGTAATTTGCCTGAATGTTGATGAAAACGCCAAATCGAAATGGACTTTTCTGCAAGCAAGGTTATCCTTAGATATCACTAAACCATTGAGGAGGGATATTTCGATAACTTCTTCTCGACGTGGATCGATTGATTGTTATGAAATCCAATATGAGGGTTTAAGTGATGGGAGAATTGATCATTTGTTCTGTTTTACTTGGTGTAATTGATCATTTGCTCTGTTTGTCTTACTGATATGTGGTCCTAGAGCCCGCATCACGAAACAAATGATTAATGGTATAAGTAAATAAGGGTAAATCATCAATTATTCCTTAAGTGATTGGTATGAAACTAATACACGAATTTACTGTACTTCTGTAAAGTTGTGGGATAATTGGACATTCTGAGCTGATGTGTACACTAGGAGCCCAAGATGCTCAAGGATTGCTCCCTTACAGTGAGTCGTCGTTTCCACCTTCGGTCGTGCGCCGCCTCAACCAATGCTGATCTTCACCGGAAGGCCGTCGTCGCATCTTAGCTGTTAGATCTGTTAGTGAGAATCCAGATTGCGCCACGTGTTTAATCTGCTTTGCCTTGCCGCCACCCTTTGAAGTGATCTGTAGCCGTTGGATTCGACACGGATAGTCAGGATCTCGCCACACACCGTGCCCAGTCGTTATACCGCTGCGTGTCGAGCGCCGATTCGTGCCACGCGTCTTCGCTGACGTCGGCGACATGTCGTCAGCCATGACGTCAGGCAGGCCGTACGAAAGCGACGTGGACCGTGTCCACAGTGCTCACGTGCAGTTCCATGGACCCGGTCTATAGACCCGGGCCCACATGTCAACCTCTATGGGATTTTCTGATTTAATTTAATTCGGTTAATCTGGTTTATGAGGTCATAATTCATTTTTCTAGTAGAAAAATAATTTTGATAATTCGCCTTTTTCTTTTATTTCAAACTTTGTTTAGCTCGTTCTCCCTCATACGAACTCCGATTGAGGTGATTCTAGTTTTTTAATTTTTTTAAAATTGAGCTCTATTTAATGCTAAATTTTATTTAATTTTTGGAGTTGATTTTTCTCTTGATTTTTCGTATTTATTGCTTTATTGCTTGTTTCGCGTGGACGTTGAAGTGTCCGAGGTATTCGTAAGCGAGGAGCCAACTCAAGAATAAAGTCCAGAGAAGGATGAAGACCTTTTTGAAGGCAAGTTGTGCTTTGATCATGTTGAATCCATGTTTCTAAAGTTATATTGTTTTTAAACTATTGCGTGCTAATTCAACGTATACATGTTTCAATTAATTTGGGATTAGCTATTTATCCAATTTGAGTTATGTCAACCTTATCATTTGTATGCCGTAATTCATTTGTCACCCTAGTATGGTTGTTTAATAATTGGTAACTATTAATTGCCAATGTGGGTTAGTTAGAACGTGAATAGTTTGCTTAGCCATGCAACAAATTATTGATATCATTTTATGTGAGCAAATTTAATCATGCTTAATGGAATATGGAACAGGTTTATGAAAATGTGTGTTAGGTGTTGTCACACAATGTTATTGATGTTGTTGATGGCACGTGGTGCATGGTAATCAACTTGGTTGGTAAAATGATTTAGACTGAGACGAGTTCCAAGGGTTGTGATTTTATGGTGGGCCAACGTGGCAGCTGAGCTGTCGCATTGTTTTTGATAATGGTAATGGATGGTATATTAGTAATGGTGAATTTTTTGTTAGTCTTGCCTTGGTCAATCTAAGGACTTAACCTTGCAAGCAATTGACTTGAGTCAAACATGCAACCACATGTTTGGAATGGGACGGACCTAGCTGATTAATTTGCAATATCTTAGCTTGGTACTACTAGTGGTGGTGTGAGTCCCAATTATATGGGTAAATTCACATGGCGCAAGAGGGGGACCCTGATGTGGTAACCAGTGCCATCAGTGTTGAAGCCTTAGCGGGTAGTAGTAGGTTAAAACAGCTCTATAAGGCTTTGTCATGATCTCTCTACCGACACAATAAAGGAAGTGTGTTAATTGCATGGCAACAAGAGATGATCATGTCGTGTGAGTAAAGCGCATAACCTCTGCAGAGTGTTAAACATATTCGAATAGCCATGCTCACAGTTGAATTACAGTCAAGGGTTAGATTTTGTAAAATGAAACTTAGATGGGAAGGCTGGATGCAATTAGAAAGTCGAAAATATGATTTAGGGTTGGAAGCCAGGTTTACTTGAGAAGCACTTGAAAGTTATTATTTACTGTTATTTGTTTTACTGTCATTTCAATCTATTTATTGTATTATTTTATAAATGTTGTTTTATTGCAAAATAGATAATTCAACCATTCATTTGGAATAAGCTAATGCATATAGTATAATAGACTTGTATTCTGTGCACAACTTCGAAAGAGATGGAGTTCCACGAGGAGGCGATTATCTAGGAGTTGAACCTTGTCAGATGCCTGTGGCATATTAATGGGATTCACCAACGTTCTTCATTCTGCTGCTGTTTATTTACTTTCATTTTGAGCCATCGAGGCCTAATAAGTGTAAGGCTGACCCTAAGGACGTTCAACTATATCTTATTTAATATTTGAAGTCTTTATTTATGTTTCCGTTGTGTATGATTGTGGTATTCATCTATATTGAGACTGTGTGCACTAGTGTGGTCCTGGACTAGTGCAAAATACACAGAGGTTCCAGATTTGCATATCGGGTCCCGTCAGAGGTGGTATCAAAGCCATACTGACTGTAGGTCTTGGCCCAAGATAGTTTGGTCATCTCTTTAGTACCTTCAAAATTATTTTCTTAATTAAGACTCAACTGGAAAGAATAAAATGTTCTGGACTTATCTTATTCTTCTATTCTTTTCTCTTGCTAAAAATTCTTTCTCTTTCTCTTGCTAGATCGAGTTGAAATCTTACCTAAGCTGCCTTGAATAGAAAACGATTTACCACACCTTAGGAGAGAGCACTGAGTACCTGTTGTTACCCTGAAGATCATAAGGAAAGGAACCGTTGAGCTCAAGAAGGAGTAGATCGATGAAGTGTTCCAGAAGCTAGAAGAGACAGTGCTTAGAGTAGCTGGTTGAGACTCATGTGTCGGAGTTGCGTCTGTTAAGATAGAGTTGTCACCCATTTAGGCAGTAGTTTTGTATGCTTAGGTTGAATTGGTTCTTTCATGATTGCTGAGTGTGCAGTATGTCTTGCATAGCTCTTAGGCTTATGTAAGCAACCATACCAAGTTATTAAATATTGATTGCTTAAGTTGTTGGATTAAACCACTCCCCTGCATTAGGATTCTTGAACCGTACCTATGCTATTTCCCTCTCCTCTAACCTTGTGAAGCAATGAAGTAGATGGTTTAGACTCGTAGAAACAACGGAGTCAGTGGAAGTGGTAATCAACCCATTGACAATCTCAATGAAGGAACATTCCCTTAACCGTTGCTGCCAGTGGACTTGCATAACTTGGGAGCTTCTCTTGCTGCTCAGACTCAGTTGATGCATTCAATAGTGCAGCAAATGCAAAATATGACTAATCATGATGATGCCAACAATGCGTCTCGAGCTGTTGCCAATGGTCCTTGTTCCTACTCAAAGTTATCAGACTTCATAAGGACTCGTCCACTGACATTTTCTGGAAATATTTCACCTTTGGAAGAGAATGAATGTCTTAAGACCATTGAGAGAAAGTTACTCATTGCTCAGTGTAAAGGTGATGAGAAGGTCTGTATGCTTCTCATTTGTTGGAAGGAATTGCTGATGAATGGTGGAAGAAATATTATGCTACCCATGAGCCCCGCAGCATATTTCTTCGAATGAGTTCATTACTGCTTTTCGTCATTTCTGTACCCCACTAGATGATAGGGAGATTACAGTGAATTCAGAGAAGAATGCTACCCCTGCACCCTATACCATATCTGGACGTTGTTCTTTGAATTGTTGCTAACCAAACAAGTCAGAAGATCGTGCGTGCATTCATTGTGGAGAAATAGGACATACCGCTGATGAGCATGCAATCAATTGCTCCAGCTATGAAGGAAATCATTCTCTTAGAGATTGTCCCATGAGCAATATCACATGTTACCTTTGTGAAGGTCGGGTTCACTGCCCAGCTCAATGTCCCTTAGATTCGATAGTTACCGCCGTGACTCAATGTTAGCAAGAGAATTTTCGAGCCTCAGTTGATCAAGGTTTGGCAAAAGGTTATGGAATGTTGTCTGCATGTAATGTGTCGCTTGAAGAGCTAAAAAAGCAGTACTCCAACCCTGTTAACCCACCTTAGAACAGTGATAAGCTGTCATCACCAACAGTGTGTTTCTTGTATGATGAAGAAGCTCATTTGGCTAGGAGATGCCCTATGAATCGACAAGCGGTGATTCACAGGGAGAGCAACATTGTGTGCTTCAAATGTCGCGAGAAAGGCCATTATGCTAATCGATGCCCACAAAAAGGTCGAGCATTTCCTGTAGCTGCAACTATTCCAGAAGTCACCTCAGTCAAGTTCATAGCACCAAAAGTGAGAGGTGAAGTTGCAAGAGCAGTTTGCCCAGAGAATCAGCTGAAGAAGAGGCTTTTGAATAAAGACACTACCCCGGACAACAATGCTCAAGGAGGGAGTTTGCCACCCTAAAATCTTCTATACCTATCATAAGCCTGGGCATTTTGCCAACAACTGTCCTCAGAAGAAAGCGATCACGCCGGTTCGCTTCAATCTCGACTCCACCCCTGTCAAAACCCAGTGCCAATGCTAAATTGAGGAAGTCTAGAACAATGATTTTACCTTGCATAATGTCATAACTCTATTTGTATAGGAAAATGATTGGTTGAGAAATCCATGTAAAAATTTCCTTATTTAAAGAAATAAAGTAAAGATGGCTGATATGCTGGTATGTTAAGTTTTGGAATAAAGGCATTATGATAAATGAAGAGTCAGGCATTTCTCTGAGTATTCACCGTGTTTAGAAGGTTTACCTGATAATGATGCATGGGTAACAATGGCCAGCTAATGATAAATAGTATAATAGTTGTCAGTCTGGAAGAGTACCTGTGGTCGGAGTATACCAGAATTTGTTTGTATGATCTGCCTAGCATGCCACAAAACCAGTGTTAGTTGAAAGGCCAAAGGCAAGAAAGTAGATTTTCATGTGACAATTAATGGGTAATAACGTAAAAGTTGCTAGTTTGGAGGATTTGCCAATGAATAGAGAATACCCTGATGTTTTTCCTGAAGAATTGCCTAGAATACCACCAGACCGAGATATTGAGTTTGTTATTGAATTAGTGCCTGGTATAGCATCAATAGCAGAAAGACTGTATCAGATGCCTACCGATGAGTTGGTAGGGATGAAGAAGCAGATCAAAAAGTTGTTGGAGAAAGGTTTGGTGAGACCTAGTTCGTTTCCATGGGGTGCGCCTGTTCTATTTGTTAGAAAGAAAGACGAAAGTCTAGGGATGTGCATTGATATCGTGCGCTCAATGAAGTGATGATAAAGAATAAGTATCCATTACCCAGGATTGATGATTTGTTTGATCAATTAGGAGGAGCTGGAATTTTCTCCAAGATAGATCTTCGATCGGGATATCATCAGTTGAAGATTCCTGCAGAAGATGTACCCAAGACAGCATTTTCAACACGATATGGACATTACGAATTCACTGTTATGTCATTTGGATTGACTAATGCCCCTATTTATTTCATGAATATGATGAATAAGGTTTTCATGGAATACTTGGATAAGTTTGTTGTCGTATTCATAGATGACATTCTTGTTTACTCCAAGACAAAACTTGAGGCTCGTTCTTGAGAAGCTTCGAGAGCAGCAATTGTATGCTAAGTTTAGTAAGTGTGACTTTTGTAAAAAAGAAAGAAAGTGGAATTCCTTGGTCATGTAATGACTACTAAAGGAGTTGCTGTTGACCCAAGTAAAGTCGAGGCAGTATTGCATTGGGAACAACCAAAGTTAGTGACCCAAATTCAGAGTTTTCTTGGAATAACAGGATATTATCGTTAACTCATTGAAGGATTCTCGATAATTGCTAGACCCCTTACGCAGTTGTTAAAGAAAGAAAAGAAGTTTATATGGACGCCAGAGTGCAATAAGAGTTTTCAAGAGTTGAAGAAAAGGTTAACGATAGAAACAGTGCTAGTGTTGATAGATATCCAAAGCAGTTTTGATATTTATTGTGATGCTTCGCGTTAAGGACTTGGATGTGTGCTAATGCAGAATGACAAGGTTGTTGCCTATGCTTCAAGACAATTGGGGCCGCATGAGGAGAATTACCCAACAAATGATTTGGAACTAGCTGTCGTAGTGCATGCTTTGAAATTATGGCGTCACTATCTTATTGAAAATAGATGTGAAATATATACGGACCATAAGAGTTTGAAGTATATTTTTACTCAGTCCAATCTTAATATGTGGTAGAGAAGATGGTTAGAGTTAATCAAGGATTATAATTTGGAAATTCATTATCACCCTGAAAAAGCTAATGTGGTAGCCTATGCTTTAAGTCGAAAAAGCCACAGTGTTAACATGCTAATCTAGGAGAGTCATTCTGGATTATGTAAGGAATTTCAGAAGGTAAAAATGGAAGTGGTACCTGAAAGATTTCTAGCTATCCTAGAGGTGAAGCCAACTTTAGAAGATCAAATCAGAGGAGGACAGAAAGACGACGCTAAAATCAATAAAATCAAGTCCAAGATGGATGAAGGCAAAGCTAAGGTTTTACTTTGGATGATCAAGGTACTTTGTGGATGAAAATTCGAATCTATGTACCAAATAAGAAGGAGTTGAAGCAGTTGATTTTTGAGGAAGCTTATGATTCAAAGTATTCTATTCACCCGGAAAGTGCAAAGATGTACCAGGATCTAAAAGAAAGATTTTGGTGGCCTAATTTGAAACGTGAAGTTGCTGAGTATGTTGCTTTGTGTGATATATGCCAAAGAGTGAAGGCAATGCATCAGAGGCCAGCAGGATTGCTGCATATGTTAAAAGTACCTGAATGGAGGTGGGACAAAATCAGTATGGATTTTATTACCGATTTACCTAGAACTCAAAATGGTTATGATTCAATATGGGTCATAGTTGATCTGTAATGTCGCGGACGAAAAAATTTTCGATCGCGGTTGCAATTTTTCTCTCCCTACCCCCTTTTTCTTTTCCCCTTACCTCCTCCTTTCCCCTTCCCCCACCTAACTCCCTCTCATTTCTTTTCCTCCCCTTGCTGGCGCATCCTCCCTCCCCAATCAGCGCCTCTTCCTCCCTCAGAGAGCAGAAGACACAGTGGCGAGTAGCAGCAGCAGCGAGCTGCAGCTTCTCCTCCCCTCTTCTTCCTCATGAGCTAGGAGGTGAGTATTTGGTAGTTTTGGGAGGGCCCATGCTGTGCTAATGGAGGTATCTTGCTGGTATGGGGTTCTAGGGTTTGGGATTTTGAAGTTTTGGAGGAAAAGTGGTTCTAGGGTTTGGGGGAAAACTGCTGTTTTCGGGCTGAGTTTTGCCTGTCTGTTAGGTTTGCGTTTCGAGCTAGTTAAAGCATTTCCTGAACTTTTGGCTATAGGAAAAGTTGTATATCGTCGAATCCCTTTAATTTGAGTATAAGAACACTAAATTTCGTTAAGCCAATCAAAAGTTATAGTCATTTTAGTGATGGCTGTCCTGATTGTGCTCGTGTTGATAGCTGAAATGTTAAACTGCTGTTAATGTATATAACCTCTGTCCATCTCTAATCTGGGAACTAGTAATGCATCTTCTGAATAAATGGCTATAATACAGTTGTAGGTTATCCTCTTGTGGTCATTTGGAGCCTAAGAATGCAAATTTTACTTAGCCAATTAAAAGTTATGTTCATTTTAGTACCTGCTGTTCAGAACTGCTGTTAATGTATATAACCTCTGTCCATCTCTAATCTGGGAACTAGTAATGCATCTTCTGAATAAATGGCTATAATATAGTTGTAGATTATCCTCTTGTGATTAATTGTAAACTGAGTTCACTCAATTTGGTTCAACCATTAAAAAGTTATGCAAGTTTTACCTTTTGCTGTCCAAATTGTGACTAGTAGCAGATTCAATGTTGTTCTATGATTTAGGACAAGTTAGAGGCCGAGTTGGAATTTGCAATTGCCTAGAGATAGATGGAAAATTTTATAGAGATGCTTAAAATGTCTTCATTTGCTCAATTTAAAGTTATATAGCAGTAGTTATGCTGTGGTGAAGTGGGCTATCTAAACTGGTTTTGTATGAATTCAGAGTTTTGGGGCAAATTTGATTTAGGGAGTGAAAGTGATGTTTGTTGACTCTAGAACATGTGATTTTGAGTGCGCAATTGTATTTCTAGGTGGAGTAGCTTGGGAGTGGCTTCTTCTTCCGCCACTTCATTCCTCTCGGTAGAAGGCAAGTGTATCAACTAGAAGGATATTATAATATTGATTGGTTGCTTGTGCATATGAATATGATATGATGTGCTACCATGCATATTTCTTGAATTTGCTTGGACTAGTAAGAACGGTAATTCATGGATGGATGAATTGGTGATGTTTATGAAATTGGGCATGACTACGCAAGTGGTGAAAATGAATGAAGTTGCACATGTATTCATGTTAATTGCATACGTGCATTCATAATGGAAGAGGCGACCCATTCTGATGCGGGCCTCTGTGTTCACACGTAGTGAACACGAAAGTCCTACCTCGTGGTCCCATTTATCGAAGTGAATGGGAGCGAGACGAGAAAGTAGGCACCTTCCACGGGATGGAAGGGACGTGAGGGTGCACATTGACGGGTGTGCACTCGGCAGTACCGGTAAGTGCAAAGAAAAGAGCATTCATGAGCATGCATGTCGCATTGCATCCTAACGATGATTTTGAGTTCAATAAAAATGTGTAGAGTTGGGATCGAGTCGTGGACTCATCCAAAGAGATTTAAAGAGGTACGTGTAATAAGTAAGTAATGAAGTGAAAAGAGGTAAATGTTGTTGATACTATTGTTTTATAAATTCATGGATTTGGATAAGAAGTATGCTCTTCTTGTTAATTTAATTGTGTAAATTGGTTTGTGATGCACTTTCTTTGAATCTTGAACTCATACTTGTTTGTTTAATGTTTTTAGGTACCCTGAGATCGACTTGTCGGGATGGGACTTAGCTGCACCTCCACTCACGCTCATGACATGTTAAAAGATTAGTTGGGTTAATCGGTTCACTCTGAAAATTAGTTGAATTCATTATGTAATCATGTTGTAGTTAAGTTTAATTGATGATTGATGATATTATGTTTAGTTGTGTGCTTAGTTGGTCATGATGGTTGATTGATTCCATGACATGTTGTAGAAGATATCAGAATGTTTTTTGTCTTTTGTCTGCTGAGTGGATGTCCATGTTTGAGGAAGGTCTGTCACAAATTTTTAGTGGATTTCAATCATTGTTAGAGTTGATCTCCTTATCTAGTTTTATTTCCTATTTTTTGGTGACACTCAGGGCACTGTGGGTGCCGGGGTGTTACAGTTGGTATCAGAGCGGGCTTTAGGTCCGTGGCATGTGAATTTAGCAAATTACTCTAGAGTAAACTAAAATTTTGCTGCATGAAATTAGAAACATGGCATAGGTTTCCACTCTTGTTAAAAAATTTGGCCTTAGGGCAACAACTTTAAAATCTGAAGTAGAGTGGTTAATTAATTTAAAACTTGACACACTCTGATGCACAGTAGGAAAAGGTATGGGTATCGTTGCTTTACGCTTAAATGTTGTATTTGAGCTTTGATGTTGAGTGTTACATTTGATAATGTATGTTGCTATGTTTATGAAAGGAATGAATTGAGTTGTTTTTGTTATTGAGATTAAGTGAGTTGTGCTGCCGAAGGGTTTCGGTCACCTTCTTCTATTGTGGAGTGGCCATGGTGGTGGTTGTGGCTGGGTAAAGCCACAACCGAAAGTTTGGAGCCTCTCGTAGGTAAGAGTCATCGTCTTTTGCGACAAGGTTTAGAGAGTGGATGGAGTTTGTTGGTTCCTTTTAGCTTCATTGGTTGGAGTCCAATAGAAAGTTTGGTGGTGGATCCTTTAGGATTTCTTCTACCGTTCTGTCGATCGGTTTGGTTGATTTATTTTGGTCTTTACTGGTTGGAAACAAAAGAAAGGTGTTTGGTAACGAGTATTCGCTGATTGTTCTTTCGACGGTTTTTGGTTTTGCCTTCTTTTGGTTGAAGACAAAGAAGAAGAGTTTAGTGTGACGCCTCTTTTCGTTGCCATTCTTGCTTTGATGCCCGGTTTTGTTGGATTGCTTTACGGAGAAAGTTATCGATTTATTCTTGTGTTATTATTCTCCGAGTTTAAAAGAAATTATTGAAGTCTTGATGTAAAACTTAAGTCTTGTGGATTCTTGGTGTTAAGGTTTTATCAGAAAGGATTTGGTTGATCGTTGGATTTCCCCTTGCATTTATCTTCCCTTGTGGAAGTTGTAACTTTGAGATTTGATGAAGATCTTTTGCATGCCAGAGTTTGGGTATTTGAGAGTTGCGCTCTCTTGCAATTTCTGTTTGGGTTTTTCTGGAAAGAAGAAACTGTTTATCGGTGTTCATTCATGCTTAAGAGTTGTGTTTTCCTTAAAGGTTGGGTATGTGACCCACGATGATGTTTAAGACGTTAAGAGTATGATGAGTAGTTAGCGCTTCTAGTTGATGTGGGTTACTGATTCTGTTAAAGTGGATTTGTTAGTTGTTTAAAGACAACCTAATTTATTGTGTGGTATAGATAATTAATCGAGACGGTATATGATCTAAAGTGAAAGTTGATTAGAATTATGAAAGGTGTTGTGAGTTATGGAATTAACAGGAATTCCGAGATTTGTGTTCCTGAAAAGCTAGTATTGATCACGATTGAGAAGGTCTAGAATCTTCTGAGCGACAAATTGGTATAGCAAGGTTATGGTGTAAAGACATGAGGGTTGTTGGTTTATGTTGCTTGGGTCAATTAAATGGTGGATTGACAAAGTGACTTGATCGATGTGTAATCAAAGTAGAGGGATATGGAATGAGTGTATGAAAGGTTAAATTTGTCCTTGACAAATGTCTGTATGGGCTCCGTATTTATGAAAGATGCCTAGGGGAGATCGTATTGAGTGGTTAGAATTATTTATTGGTTGAATGAACTGAAGATATTAAATATGTAACTTAGGGATTGTGCGAAAGGGATGTGTTGATTTCACCGAGATAAGTGCTGATGACATGTGTTTTAAGCTTGGAATAAACAGGTTGTATGAAGAATGGTTTGCCTTGGTTAGTAGACCAAAAGAAGGTGTTGGCACGCGTCTTACGCTTAAGAGTGTTGGGCTTTTCGGGATTTGGTGAATATGAAATACTTAATGGCTAAGAGTGGGAATACGCGAAATGGTAGTATTCGAGTCGAACCTTCTCTTAAAGGTTCCTGGACTCAATTGAGTGTATAATTTTCTGGGAGTGCATGCCTTTTGGGGTTATGGCGCCCTAATTAGAGGGCAATAGAACTCCCCAATTCGTTTGCATTTTGTCAAGTTGCGGAATTGGTTTTGATGGTCGAAAATGACGATGAAAGAGTAATTGTGAAGTAATCTTTTGATGATTTTTGGGGTATTTTATTTCATTGATCTATGCCAATCTTTGGTTTTGGCTAAACTGGTTAGCTTATGTTATGAATAGGGGTTTTGCACTCAAGAGTATATGAAGGGATCACGCTTTTTCGCGTGCAAACTGAACTATCTTTGGAATCAACATTTAAAGGTAGCAAATAGACATAATGGGTTGTGCTGGAACCTCTTGAGTTAAACACTTAATTTGTAACCCTTTTATGGCTGAGTTGAATTCAATTGAAAAGTGTGTATGGGTTTGCGAGTGTTTCAAAGGATGAAACTTATGATCGTTTCATAAGTGATCAGTGGATATCTGATAGGTGTTTTGCTTTGGTAAAGGCTTGATGTTTGCTTTTGTGAAAATGAGTCGCCTCCATAAAGTTTTTGCGGTGTTTCTTTTCCAATGGAGTTTTCCCGAGGTAAAGCTTGGTGCCTTGGTTTTAATGTGTTGGTCTTGGATTGAGTGGTTAAAGGAATCGAGATTTCCTTTGCTCTCTAACATGAAAAGCAAGATGGAATAATTTCAGTAATTTGGCTATGCTATGTGAGAGAATTGAGTTTCCCTTTCCTTTGAGAGGTTTTGCTTGATGAAAGCAAGTTGGATTGTTTTGGTTATTGAAAACTTCTATCAAAGATTTGAGTGGAGTTTCTCTCTTTTAATTGAGTGCTTCTAGATGCGAATTGTATCGCATTGATTTGCGATTTGAGTTTTCCTTTGTGACTTGACTTAGGAAAGAAAAAGAGTGATCTCTGGATGTTGTCGAATTCTTTCCAAAGAGAATTGTAGAGCATTGGGTTCAAGTTGATGCAGGCGGTGCTTTTGATTCAAAATAATTGTACTTCTTTTGTATTCTAGCCTGGGTTGAGAATATAAATGTTCATGGTATATTGTTGAGTGTACTAAAGAACTTTGCTTCTGAGCTTGGTTGGTTGAGTGAAAGATTGTGAGGGCGAGACCCTCGTAGGGAAAGAACCGATTGTTGTTTGGTAATGATCTCTGGTCCTAGCGTAGGCTAGGCGTTGACCATTAGTGGTTAAGAGTGGAGTATGATGGAGGTTGTTGATGTCTTGGTTCAATATTTGTAGAGAATATCATTAGTTGTAAAGAAGGTGATAGTGATTCGATATAAAGTGTTTGATTGTGAGCATGTAATTTAGTTAGTTGTCCCCGGTGTGAGATGTGCACAGGAGAAGATGGAATAAAAACATATCGTGGTTTGTGATTGGGAAGGAAAATTATGTCACAAGTCGGCTAATTCCTTGAGAGCATTGGTTGATTTTGAGTCCAGTGAAAAGGTCGAATAATTGGAAAAGATGGGGTTTTGTGTAATTGATTTGTAGGGGTTCAAGTTTGGAACCCCGGTGACCGCTCAATTCTAATGGTTAAATGCTTGTTAAGGGGATGTGTCTCGCGATGATTGTGTCATCTTGAGTTTGATGAATCATGCTAGAGCGGTAGAAAGAGGAAGTTAGAGCTCTGTTGAGATTAGAAATTAATACCCTCTTTTGTTGAGAAGAATAATAGAGGAAAAGGTATAGTGTGTTTCAGTGCTAAAGGAAAAACTATTCTGAGTATGTCAGACTAATTCTTAAGATAGTGGTATGATATGTTGGATATGGAAATATGACATAACAATTTTATGATTGAGACTTTTAGTGGGTGAGATTGAGGATTACGTTTGAGAAAAATTCTTATGAGATGTCTGCTTCGGAAAATAATTTGTAATCGAGCTTGCTATAGAATTTTGTCTGTTGCAAATTTTAGTAGAAATTTGAGTGAATGGGGAATAGGGGGAAGTTGCACTTAGTTGAGATAAGTCAAATCACTTTTGTTAATCGTTGGATTTGAGATTTTGGCTTATCGTTGCATCCGTTTGAACCCATGCATGGGTGTTTTGAGTTTGCTAGAAAGTTTTTGTCCCGGGTGGACCTTGCTTTGTGTTTTGGCGTTCTGGGAATTCGGGTTCGAATTCCTTTAAGGGAGAGAGAATGTAATGTCGCGGACGAAAAATTTTTCGATCGCGGTTGCAATTTTTCTCTCCCCACCCCCTTTTTCTTTTCCCCTTACCTCCTCCTTTCCCTTCCCCACGACTCCTCTCATTTCTTTTCCTCCCTTGTTGGCGCATCCTCCCTCCCCAATCAGCGCCTCTTCCTCCCCTCAGAGCAGCAAAGACAATGTGGCAGCAGCAGCAGCAGCGAGCTGCAGCTTCTCCTCCCCTCTTCTTCCTCATGAGCTAGGAGGTGAGTATTTGGTAGTTTTGGGAGGGCCCATGCTGTGCTAATGGAGGTATCTTGCTGGTATGGGGGTTCTAGGGTTTGGGATTTTGAAGTTTTGGAGGGAAAAGTGGTTCTAGGGTTTGGGGGGAAAACTGCTGTTTTCGGGCTGAGTTTTGCCTGTCTGTTAGGTTTGCGTTTCGAGCTAGTTAAAAGCATTTCCTGAACTTTTGGCTATAGGAAAAGTTGTATATCGTCGAATCCCCTTTAATTTGAGTATAAGAACACTAAATTTCGTTCAGCCAATCAAAAGTTATAGTCATTTTAGTGATGGCTGTCCTGATTGTGCTCGTGTTGATAGCTGAAATGTTAAACTGCTGTTAATGTATATAACCTCTGTCCATCTCTAATCTGGGAACTAGTAATGCATCTTCTGAATAAATGGCTATAATACAGTTGTAGGTTATCCTCTTGTGGTCATTTGGAGCCTAAGAATGCAAATTTTTACTTAGCCAATTAAAAGTTATGTTCATTTTAGTACCTGCTGTTCAGAACTGCTGTTAATGTATATAACCTCTGTCCATCTCTAATCTGGGAACTAGTAATGCATCTTCTGAATAAATGGCTATAATATAGTTGTAGATTATCCTCTTGTGATTAATTGTAAACTGAGTTCACTCAATTTGGTTCAACCATTAAAAGTTATGCAAGTTTTACCTTTTGCTGTCCAAATTGTGACTAGTAGCAGATTCAATGTTGTTCTATGATTTAGGACAAGTTAGAGGCCGAGTTGGAATTTGCAATTGCCTAGAGATAGATGGAAAATTTTATAGAGATGCTTAAAATGTCTTCATTTGCTCAATTTAAAGTTATATAGCAGTAGTTATGCTGTGGTGAAGTGGGCTATCTAAACTGGTTTTGTATGAATTGAGTTTTGGGGCAAATTTGATTTAGGAGTGAAAGTGATGTTTGTTGACTCTAGAACATGTGATTTTGAGTGCGCAATTGTATTTCTAGGTGGAGTAGCTTCGGGAGTGGCTTCTTCTTCCCGCCACTTCATTCCTCTCGGTAGAAGGCAAGTGTATCAACTAGAAGGATATTATAATATTGATTGGTTGCTTGTGCATATGAATATGATATGATGTGCTACCATGCATATTTCTTGAATTTGCTTGGACTAGTAAGAACGGTAATTCATGGATGGATGAATTGTGATGTTTATGAAATTGGGCATGACTACATAAGTGGTGAAAATGAATGAAGTTGCACATGTATTCATGTTAATTGCATACGTGCATTCATAATGGAAGAGGCGACCCATTTCGATGCGGGCCTCTGTGTTCACACGTAGTGAACACGAAAGTCCTACCTCGTGGTCCCATTTATCGAAGTGAATGGGAGCGAGACAAGAAAGTAGGCACCTTCCACGGGATGGAAGGGGCGTGAGGGTGCACACCGACGGTGTGCACTCGGCGATATCGATGCGTGCAAAGAAAAGAGCATTCATGAGCATGCATGTCGCATTGCATCCTAACGATGATTTTGAGTTCAATAAAATGTGTAGAGTTGGGATCGAGTCGTGGACTCATCCAAAGAGATTTAAAGAGGTACGTGTAATAAGTAAGTAATGAAGTGAAAAGAGGTAAATGTTGTTGATACTATTGTTTTATAAATTCATGGATTTGGATAAGAAGTATGCTCTTACTGTTAATTTAATTGTGTAAATTGGTTTGTGATGCACTTTCTGAATCTTGAACTCATACTTGTTTGTTTAATGTTTTAGGTACCACGAGAGCGACTTGTCGGGATGGGACTTATTGCACCTCCACTCACGCTCATGACATGTTAAAAGATTAGTTGGGTTAATCGGTTCACTCTGAAAATTAGTTGAATTCATTATGTAATCATGTTGTAGTTAAGTTTAATTGATGATTGATGATATTATGTTTAGTTGTGTGCTTAGTTGGTCATGATGGTTGATTTATTCCATGACATGTTGTAGAAGATATCAGAATATTTTTTTGTCTTTTGTCTGCTGAGTGGATGTCCATGTTTGAGGGAAGGTCTTTGCGAAATTTTTAGTGGATTTTAATCTTGTTAGAGTTGATCTCCTTATCTAGTTTTATTTCCTATTTTTTTGGTGACACTCAGGGCACTGTGGGTGCCGGGGTGTTACATGATCGCTTAACAAAAGTCGCTCATTTTATACCAGTGAAGACTACTTATTCAGGAGATCGCTTAGCAGAGCTATACATGTCAAGAATTGTGTGTTTGCACGGTGTGCCAAAGAAGATAGTTTCAGACAGAGGTACCCAATTTACCTTAAGATTCTGGAATAAGTTGCATGAAGCAGTGGGGACTCTTCTGAGCACAGCTTATCATTCGCAGACAGATAGACAGGTGGAGAGAGTCAATCAAATTTTGGAAGATATGTTAAGAGATTGTGCTCTAGCTTATGCTGCTTCATGGGATAAATGCTAGCCATATGCTGAGTTCAGTTACAATAACAGTTATCAAGCAAGTTTGCAAATGTCGCCATTTGAAGCTTTGTATGGTCGATCTTGTCGTACCCCGCTGAATTGGAATGAGATAGGAGAGCGTTTGGTTTTTGGACCAGATATTCTTAATGAAGCCGAATAGCAGATTGCTATGATAAGAGAGAGACTAAAAATTGCTCAATCAAAACAGAAAAGTTATGCTGATAATCGTCACCGTGAATTAAGCTTTGAGCTTGTTGATTTTGTGTATCTCTCAAATAGTAAAAAGGTTTCATACCAAAGTGTAAGATTGAGGATGCCGACTAGAGGGGGGTGAATAGGCGGTTTTAAAAATTTATCTCTAAACGCTCTTTGGCCAAAAACTAGAATTAATGCGGAAGCAATAAACTAAGGTTTTGACAATTTAAAACTAAATCAACTAGGATTAATAAAGTGCACTAGCTAATTATGTCTCTACTCAAGGATATACAATCCTAAAGACAAACAAGTAATTTAATTCTAGGAATGTAAATTGCAACAATGTAAATAGAGAATTGCAAACAAACACAAAAAGACACATCGATATTTTACCGTGGTGTTTGGAGACTTGCCGGTTTTCCCTAATCCACGTTGAGGCAAGCCCAAACCACTTTGGATCAGCTCCAGGAATTGAGCACTCGTCTCGATTCCACTAGTGGTAGCTCTTTCTCCCTCTGAGTAGGTGAGCTCCAACCTTCACAAATTTGTCGAGCTTCTCACAACCTCCGTTGAGAAGCTCACCGCGCACAACACCTCCACACGCCGTCTAGGTGTCAGCAAACACCAAGACTAACAAGTTAAGCCTCTTGCTTGATCCTCACCAAGTGCAACACATGCACATGGATGCTCACCGAGTGCAACACATGCACAAGGCTCTCCTCTAAGTGCAACACATGGACAAAGAGTAGTCAACCCACTTCTAATTGCAACACATGCAAATTAGAATCGCTCTTAGCTCAAAACCAAATTAGAGAGTGCAACAGCACAACTCAACTACAAAGAGCTATGAACTCTCCAAAACCACAACAACTCCCAAAATGCTAGCCCCAAGGCTTTTTTTATAGCCTCCCCAAAGAAAACTAGAAGTTGGGGGGTAAAATGGGCATTAAATGCACTGAAACTAGCCGTTATTACAGTACCCCCGGTACTACCACCCATGTAGGACCGGTAGTACTGGCCTTTAAACTAAAAAATACCTTCTCTGGCAAATAACTACTGCAAGATTCAGCGGTAGTGCCGCCCTGCCCATGTAGGGGCGGTATTACCACATTTTTCAGCAGAAAAAAGGTTATAACTTTTTATTCCGAAGTCCGATTTAGGTGATCTTAGACTCTATACAAAGCTTATAAAGAGGGCTACAATCTCAACTATTTTTCAAGATTTAAGTAGACATAGATAGTTTTAAAAATCACAAAAACTCTAATGTAGTTACTCAAGTCTAAAATCTGATTTTCTCAAAATCCTTCACATAGACTTGATCAAGACCGTGACTACAAGCTAGAAAGAGTCAATAAGATCAAATCTTGAGACATGTGATGATCAACTCATGATCAACACAATTTTGCAAAATATATTTGCAAATATAAATCTTTCAAACAAGGACAATTAAATTACATCTTTGAGTCATGTGATGATCAACACATGATCAAACCAATTTTAAAACTCTAGTCACTTGCTCCAAAGAATTGTATAAATGTCAACTTGTTTGCAAAACACATTTGCAAAACAACACCAAATATGAGCTTCTCCTATTTGTAAAACACATTAGCAAATCAAAGCTCAATGCAAAGAACACATCAATAAAATTGCAAGCAGGAGCTACAACTATTTGGAAAATACATTCGCAAATACTTGCTCATGCAAAAACCAAATCAAAAAAGTGTGAGCTAGAGTAAGTGGGATTGAGCCATCAACACATGATGAGACTCAAGCTATAAGACTCGACCCCTCTTAATAGTATGGTAACCTATACTAGCAACCTAGTCTCCCATCCAAACACCGAGACCGGTAAAAGACTAGGAACACATCTTTAGCTCTAGCTAGTTATACCTTTGCCTCTCGCAACCACTTGGAGCTTTCATGATGACCGATCATATTCTCTCCAAGTCGGGATCTTCATCTTGTTCATCAACACATAATGAACTCCCCTTGTCTTAGCTTCGGGATCCTCTCTTGACGCTCATCAATACATGATGACGTACTTATTCCGTTAATCTATCTCAACCTTGGACTTAACCTATTTCAAACTCATTGAAAGTGTTAGTCCAAAACACATGGTTGTCTCAATCATCAATGCACTCCATTAACACATAATGGATGCTCCCAAGATCCTTTGATCTTTTCTTTTGATGATTGACCACAACCCAAAGACAATTGATTGATAGATTAATTGTGTCTTGAGTATACTAATGCAACTAATGCTTTCATTATTAGTCATATACCCAAGAACTTTTGATTGCCCTAGGATCAACAAAGTGAACTATCAACACATGATTAGTTCTTTGTTGATTGAATGGCAACCGAATACAATTTAAATTGTCATGAGTATATATTAACTACACAAGTTTCATGTACTCAATTCGATGGAATCTAAAAGTAATGATCCAATTTATATGGAGTGGTGGAAAGGGATCAATACTCTTAAGACCTTTAATTATAGAATAAACTCCATTAAATGTGTGCATACAAGTAATTGTACTCGAATCAATATGCACATATTCAATTTTTGAGATTGCTTTGGAGTTTGTCCCATATTAACATGAGTATGCTACAACTACACAAGTTTTACATATATATATATATACTCAAGAGTTTGTTTCAATGTAATGTTCCTTGAAATTTGTAGCAAGATGAAAGGGGTTAACACTATTGAAACATCAAGATAAAGCATGAACTCCCCCCTATATGTGTGCATTCATGTATATATAGAATTAAAACATACCTTTGATATTTCCATCTTTTTCATCCAAAAGAGACTAATAAGAGTTAAGTTCAACAAAAGAGTTAGTCTCATAAAAATATTTGTCATTAATTAACAATTGAGACTAATCAATATTATAATTATCAAAAGAGTTAGTCTCAATATTAGATTTGTCATTAACACCAAAACCAAATTAATGGAGCTTGAACTTTCAATCTCCCCCTTTTTGGTGATTGATGACAAATCCAAGCTTAATAACCACATTTGGATGAAAATCATCATATTGAGATAATTTAAGCTATTTGAACATGTAAGCATACCTTTGAGCAATTTAAGTATTAACAATTGAGAGTGCATATAAGAGATTTTTAGAATGAATAAATATGCTTCTCTTCAAGACATGCACAAAACATCCAAATAAATTTTCCTTTGCAACCAAATAATTCTCCCTCTGAACCAAATGAGTTATTAAGCTCCCACAAATTCTCCCCCTTTTGGCATTAAACACCAAAAATGGAAAACTAATCCAAGGAGACCTTTTAGAGTATAGAGCTTGGCTAGGAAATACCACTTTGAAAAATGCAGAGCTTAGCAAGAATTTCTCCGAAATAAGGTCATAACAAGATTGAAATGAATTCATATGACCTATTGAAGTTCACAAGAATTTTTAAAAAATACCACTTGTACATATTAAGAATTTTCAATAAGATTCAAGAATTCCGTAAACCCTTTTTTTATATGGCCCAAAAGAGTAAACAAACTTGAAAAGAGGCTATAGTTTAAATTAAGCATAAAAAAGATATTTGAAACATGTTCAAATAAACTCCTCATTTTATTAGGCTTTTCAAATTGTAAACAATCTCACAAAAAGGAGACTTTGAGAGCCTAAATGCGTATAAACGAGGAAAATATCCAAATAAGCTTCAAATTTTCATCAAAATTTTTGGGTATTTTTGCTATTTTATTTGACTTTATTGAGTTTTGGGAATTAATGTAATTCAAAAATGTTTTAAAATGTTTTCAGAATAGTAATGGGCCAATCCCAGTGGCCGGCCCATTTTTCCCCGCGCCGCCAGCCCTCATTGGCCTAGTTGGTCATCAAACCCTAGCCGCCTAGATCTGCATCGTCGATCTTTGATCACACGGTTGTGTTTGATCACGTGATATTGCAACGTGATCCGTCAGATCCTGACATGTGGTCGGTCAGGATTGCGCCGTCGTCGAATTTGAGCCCAGCTATGCGTCGCCGCTGCGTTTGAGATTTTTGCAACTGTCGCGCCTCCCGAGTCGCCTATTTAAGGCATTGCACCCCACACGAGGATCGCCGTCAGCTTGCACGTATTTCTCCCCAAGAACCGTCAGCCGAGGAGCTTTCGTCGCGAAGTTCTTACTTGCCAGAGTTTGTTTCATCGCCGTAGTCTTTTTCTCACTGTTTCTCGACGTTTGCCATGTTTTGGTTCATGCCAGGGTCACCGTTGAACTCACCGTCGTCAACTCTACTAGATCCTTCAAGCTCCGACACAAAACCACCACCTTAACGCTGCTTGGTGAGTCATCGTTTCCACCTCAGGTCGTGCGCCTCCGCGACCATTGCTGATCTTCACCGAAAGGCCGCCATCGTATCTTAGCTGTTAGATCTATTTGGGAGAATCCAGATTGCGCCACGTGTGGTCATCTGCTTCGCCTCGCCGCCACCCTTTGAAGTGGTCTGTAGCCGTCGAATCTGACGTGGACAGTTAGGATCTCGCCGCACACCGCTCCCAGTCATTATGCCATCATGTGTCAAGCACCGATTCGTGCCACATGTCTTCGCTGATGTCAGCAAGCTGTCGTCAGCCGTGACGTCAGGCGTGCTATACAAAGCGTCGTGGATCGTGTCCACTAAGTGCATGCGCAGTTCCGTGGACCCGATATATAGACCGAAGCCCACATGTCAGCCCCTATGGGATTTTTTTATTTAATTTAATTCGGTTAATCTGGTTTATGAGGTCATAATTTGTTTTTCCAATAGAAAAATAATTTTGATAATTCTGGTTTTTCTATTTTCAACTTTTTTCTTTTATTTCAAACTTTGTTTAGCTCTTCTCCCTCATACGAACTCCGATTGAGGTGATTCCAATTTCTAAAAATTTATAAAATTGACCTCTATTTATTAGTGAATTTTATTTAATTTTTGGAGTTTCGTTATCCCTCTTTTGTTGGTATTTATTGCTTTATTGCTAGTTTGGCGTGGACGTTGAAGTGCCTGATGTATTCGTAAGTGAGGAGCCAACTCGAACAAGTTCTAGAGTAGGATCAAGACCTTTTTGAAGGCAAGTTGTGCTTTGATCATGTTGAACTCATGTTTCTAAAGTTATATTGTTTTTAAACTATTGCATGCTAATTCAAATATACCTGTTTCAATTAATTTGGGATTAGCTATTCATCCAATTTGAGTTATGTCAACATTGTCATTTGTATGTCGTAATTCATTTGTCACCCTAGTATGGCTCTTTAATAATTGGTAAATATTAATTGCCAATGTGGGTTAGTTATACATGAATAGTTTGCTTAGCCATGCAACGAGTTATTGATATCATTTTATGCGAGCAAATTTAATCTTACTTAATGGAATAGAGAACATGTTTATGAAATTGTGGAATTTTTTTTAAATATTATATTTTATAAAACAAATTGCGATATTAATACGCAACATTTTTTTTCCAAAAATAATACCCCGTAGCCGAACCGCATGGCGACGACCGTATAATAGCCAAGTGGTACGGCGATAAAGCTGTAATCGCCGCACGATTCGGCGACAAAGAGGTAATCGGCCAGCGGTTGGGCGACAACGGACACGTGGCAGCGTTTGGACAAATTTCGCCGAACGGCGTGGCGACAACAATTGGTCGCTGAACGGTGGGGCGACATTTGTCAACTGCGGCGAGCGGTGTAGCGACAACCATATGTCGCCAAACGGTGTAGCGACAGACGCGGCGCTCGGCAGCCAAGAAAAGGAGCCAGTGTCGAGCGCGAGGGGGAAAAGAGGCGAGGGAAAAAAGAGAGAGCGCGAGGGGGAGTGAGGCGCCGGCGAGGGGAGGGAGCCCGCGAGAGAGAGAGAGAGAGAGGGGGGGGAGGGCAGCCGGGAGAGGGAGGGAGGGAGGTAGGCGTCGGGAGCTCGGGAGGCGTTCGGGAGCTCGGGAGTGAGAGGGCAGGGAGAAAGAAGAAGAAGAAGAGAAACTAAAAGGTAAAATCGAAATTTTGTGTTTTGTTTAGTTGCGTAGAAAAATACTGTAGGTTAATGTTGTATGAAAATATTAGGGTTGATATTAGATTTAATTTAATCGGTTCTTCTTTTGTAGATTCGCGATATTAGATTTGAACTCTAATATTGTAGTAGTTGTAGTGCGATAGTTAATTAGCGTTGTTAAATTTAAATTGTTGATATTACTTTTTTTAGTTGCGTAGAAAAATATTGTAGGTTAATGTTGTATGAAAATATTAGGGTTGAATTTAGATTTAATTTAATCAGTTCTGCTTTTGTAGATCGATATTAGATTTGAACTCTAATATTGTAGTAGTTGTAGTGCGATAATTTATTAGCGTTGTTAAATTTAAATTGTTGATATTACTTTTTTTAGTTGCGTAGAAAAATATTGTAGGTTAATGTTGTATGAAAATATTAGGGTTGATTTTAGATTTAATTTAATCGGTTCTGCTTTTGTAGATTCACGATATTAGATTTGAACTCTAATATTGTAGTAGTTGTAGTGCGATAGTTTATTAGCGTTGTTAAATTTAAATTGTTGATATTACTTTTTTTAGTTGCGTAGAAAAATATTGTAGGTTAATGTTGTATGAAAATATTAAGGTTGATTTTAGATTTAATTTAATCGGTTCTGCTTTTGTAGATTTGCGTATTAGATTTGAACTCTAATATTGTAGTAGTTGTAGTGCGATAGTTAATTAGCGTTGTTTAATTTAAATTATTGATATTACATTTTAGTGGTCATCTAAAAATTTATTTTGTCTATATCGTCGCAGTAATGTCAGATCCAGTTAAATTTAGGGTATATTATGGCGATGGTGAAATAAAAAGTACGCAGAATGGTGTTGATTTAAGCAACTTTTTGGTGACCATGGTTGAGCACTCCTTCCCCGAGAGTGTTAGCATTCGTGATATGAAACTTTGGTTGACCCAATATTTTTCTTTGGATCCAAGTGTTTACTCTGTTACCATCCAAGTTTTATTCACGCGAAGCAATGGTGACCCGGCTATTTGGGAGTTGAAGAAAGTAGATCGGACATACTTGTGGCAGAAATGGTTAAGGTGGTGCAAGGGATCTCGTCTTGACTGTGTGATGCTGGTGCAGGCTTGCCCTAGAGAAGAGGTGAATATTAGTGATATGGGCGAGAGCAGTACATCGGCTAGAGCTGAACAAGTTCAGAAAGTGGTACCGATTGAGGTAGCAGCGGGGGATGATAATAGGGATACAACAAATGCCGAAGGCCGAGCTGATGAAGGGGAGGAGATCGAGCAACTTGTTGATCATTTGGAGTTAGTGGACCGTATGGCGGCAGAAGATGAAGCTGAAATGTTGGAATGTGACGATGGCATCGGCGAAGATGAGGAAGAGGAGGATGATGGTGATGATGCTGAGATGCATTATAGTACTGGGGAAGCGAATATACCCATCCCTGACGAATGGAACAAACAAAATAATTCTGGTACGAGAGTTTCATGGGGCCATGAGTCGCGTTGGGAGTATGGTACCAATTCCATTCGGCTGAATCAAATATTTCTGAACAATTCTGAATTGAAATTGGCAGTGAGGCTTTGGGCATTATCGCGCAGAGAGAGTTCGGGTTGTCTTGTCCGGGCGGATAGGTACAGTGAAGTGCGAGCAGATGGATGTGAATTTGAGTTCATGCATACAAGCGAAATGCGAGGCGTATTGGATTGCATCACGAGTAGAGGAGCACACATGCATTAAAAATGTTACGGTGAAACACCGCAACTTTGAATGACTATAATTGCTAGCGTAATGTTCAATGAAATCATTGAGAAACGGGACATTGAGTGTTCGTATATTCAGAAAGCAATCTTAAGAACATTTAAGTACTAGATAAGTTACTCGATGGCCTGGCGTGCGAAGCAAAAAGCATTAGAGAAGAGGTTTGGTACATACGAGGCTTCATATTGCAACCTACCTCGTGTGCTTGATGTTTTGAAGCAAACAAACCCTGGCACATACACCGCTTTCGATGAAAGTGTAGAAGATGGCAACGGGATCTGCACGTTTCATCGTGCGTTTTTTTCATTGGGTCCTTGCATTGCGTCATTCAGGTACTGTCGTCCATTTCTGATGGTACATTTCTAACTGGAAAATACAAGAGACAGATTCTAACAGCCATTGCAGTTGATGCGAACAACCACATACTTCCATTGGCCTTTGCTTTTGTTGAGGGTGAGAACCGAGATAGCTGGCTGTGGTTTTTTAGATATTTGAATTTCGGGGTAGTTGGTAATCGGCCCAGCGTGTGTATCATTCATGATCGTCACAAAGGTATTCTTTCTGCAATTAAGACTTACAGGAGGACCCTGATGATCCATTCCCATGGCGAGACTTGCAGAGTAGGTGGTGCATGAGGCATTTGGGAGCAAATTTCTTCAAGCAGTTCAGGAGTAAGAAATTGATGAACCTCTTTAAGAGGTTGTGCAAGCAGAATCAGGCACGTAAGTTCAACATGCTATTCGCTGAGTTGGACCAGCACACTAGTGCACACGTGGAAGAGATGAAGAAGCAACCACCTGCGCCGAATGATTGCCCACCCAAAAGGCTAGCACCACTCGGAGAGCTCGATCCTCCAAATACGAGGAGACGAACGTCAAGGAACATAAAGTGTTTCTCGCACTGGATAGAGGCGGAGCCTCTGGAGAAGTGGGCACTGCTCTATGACACCGGTGGCGCCAGGTTAGTACAGTAAATTATGATATTTACGATGGTTTAACAAATCGGCTTGGTAGACTAACCGATATGTGTTGATCAGGTTTGGTGTCATGGCAACGAATATAGCCGAGGTTTACAATTGGGTCATAAGAGGGCTCCGTCCGCTACCACTTGTGGCCATCCTAGAAGGCATGTTGCACGGCATAGTTGCCTATTTTCAGAAAAGGCATGCGGAGGCTGTTCTTCATGCCACGACAATACAAACACCGTATTGTTGCCGGATGATGGCCTACATGGAGGAACGAAGTATTAAAGCTCAGCAACATGTAGTGCGTAGCTTCGGAATTACTGAGTACCGCTTTGAAGTGACTCTTCGATGCAAAGGGGGATTGGGAACCAACACAGCTGTTATTACACATAAGGTAAATCTAGGCCAAGGGGCCAGTGGATGGTGCGAATGCACCTACAACAAGCCAAGACTTCTTCACATCCCTTGCTCACATGTGATAGCTGCTTGTGGGCAGATTGGGATGAATACGTCGCAATACATCTCCCCTTTCTACTTGAAGGATTATGTTGTCCATACCTGGTCCGGGGAGTTCCGTGGTTTCCGTAGACATGGTGATTTCACTGTGATTAAAAGAGATGGCGCATCGTCTCACGGATCAACCTTACGGAGGTGTTAGAAGGCCACCAGTCGATCCACGAGTAGGCGCATTCGCAATGACATGGATGAATCCGAGTGGGTGGCTATGTTAGGAGATGTTACGAGTGCGGTGAGTATGGCCACAAGGCAAATCAATGCCGACATGTGTGATGGGTGCAATCCATCAACTCGTCATGGTTATGCTATGTGATATGTGTCAAGTAATAGATGGGTATCGGTTATGTATCGAATTATGTAATCTTATTTATGTAATCTTATTCATGATTGTGGGATGTCATGTAATATTATTGAAGTTGGAAGCTTATGCATTTCGATATATATATACAGTGTTTGTCATATGTTTTAATGCATTATTTATGTTGTACGCTTCTTTCCTTTTATTTATATATATGTCGTGTTTATTACATGTCTAGTATAATAAATATTTCATTATTTACTTGCAGGGATGGAGCAGCCCGGGTCACTTTTGGACTCTGCCGTGGACCGGCGGCACCGTGCGTTCGTCCACACGACAGAAGGCAATGATAAGGTGCCTCTGCTGCAGATCCGACTGCCTAAGAAGGCATGGTGTGTTGACCCACGCTTTCACACCAGGTGAGTTGCACTTACATGGAAAAATACTTTACATGTTTACTTATACAAAAATACTTTACATGTTTTTTGTTCACATAATTTGAGGTTTGATGACGTATATTTAAATAATGCAAATTTTTGTTTGCATCCATAGGTTGGCACGTGATGGGTTGTTTCCTCTCGTTCACATGGTTGAGGGGTCAGCTGAGGACGCAGGTGTGCCCGACGATTAGGCCGAGGGTGAGGACGGTCCAGAGCGGTCGCGGCGTTTTCCATTCGATCGTTCCCTACTGGCGTGTTTGGTCGACCGTTGGAGGCCAGAGACGCACACTTTCCACCTTCCCTTTGGCGAGGTGATAGTGACCCTGCAGGACGTCGCCATGCTTACTGGGTTGCCAATCGCCGGGACACCGATCGGACCCTTGGTGACTCTTGCTGGGTGGGTGGCGGACTTGGAGGAGAGGTTCGCCGGAGTGGTGCCCGTTGATCCAGAAATTCGGATCGGCAAGAGGCATGGCCCATCGAGGAGGTGGTTGGCTCAGTTCGAGGTTAGCAGTAGTACATAAATATATTATTCTACATTCGTGTGACATTAACTTGATACTAAACTATTTTAATTGTCGCAGGTGCAACGGATGGCGCCGATGCCCACGACCTACCAGCTTGCACGGCACCTTGAGGCCTATCTACTTTGGTTGTTCGGATGGGTCATGTTCACGTCGACTCACGGCGACAGTGTCGATGCGCGGTGGGTAGCCCATGCACGGGCTATTGCCGATGCCGACACGACGCCGTACCTTAGGTATCTTCGGGTTGGTGTCCTTGCGCCACGCATCGCGCCCGCTGCGATCGTCGCGTGAAGAAAAGCAAGGCCGCCAATCTCGCAGGGATGCCTCTTCTTCTTCAGCTCTGGTCGTTCGAGCGTTTCCCTGTGGGTCGACCCTTTGTTGAGCCTCGACACTACACCGCCGACATGTATGGCGGTGATGCGATCGACCGTCCGACGATGGGCTCCCTTTGGACTAGGCGACTGGTACGTCATTCGAATATTTATTTGGTTTTTATTGCAATCACATATGATTACAGACTTTTTGTATTGCAGCCACGGTGGCGGGATCTGCGGTATGTTCGGTGTACCACTCCTTCACGAGGCGTTTGACCACCTCTGAGCGAGTTGGTGATCTGGGACCCATCTGTGGCGTCGTGCGATGGAGAGAGCGATGGCAAGGGGATCTCGCACTATGCTACGAGGACCGACTTCTCGGCTTACTAGGAAGAAGCTCATCTTCGATGTCTTTGTGGAGGACTACACGCTTGCGAGTCATGAGGCGATTTGGACTTGGCGGTGGTCCTGTTCCTTGAGGATCGTGTGCCAGAGAGAGTGCACTGGTGAGTTACTCCCCCCTAACAAGTTTGTTAAATACTTATGTTATATTTGTAATAATGTGGATTTCTCTTCAGGTTCTCCACCCATGGACCTCAGAAGACCATGGCGATCTTGGCTCAGAGGATGGCGCCGTGAATCACTCAGTGGGATGACGCACTAAAGGATGTCGTCGGTGAGGACACGCTGTACGACTACTCCTCCTACCAGCAGTACCTAGCCTGGTACGTGCCACGGACGCGTACACGTCTCCTACTTGTGGAGGAGCCACCGACCCTCACATACGCTCCGAGGGTGGCAGACTTGTACCCAGGCCAGGCAGGAGTAGCCATGCACGCGATGGTAAGTCTTACTTCGTACGTTATTTCATTTATTTCTTATTGTATGTCGTTGTGTTTATGAGTTGTTCGTACGTGGCAAGTGGACCACGCCAGGGACTTGCACCAGCATGGCCACAACATTTTGAGTAGGCTGCGTGTGAGTCTGTCACACCGACGAGATGACAAAGGCTTGGAGGCGCGTGGTGGTGGGACTCGACGGATCGTGGAGCTCGGTTCTTGTCGGCACACGACGCTTGTCGGCCGTGGTACCTCTTTTCAGCCGCCACGCGTGCCTTCTTACCACACACCGCCCGGCTCCTTCAGATGCAGCGGTGGGCGAGTCCAGCTTCCACACCCCTGTGCCTCCAGCCCCAGACATGGCTGGAGGGTCCAGTTGGCAGGCACTACCACGCGGTCCCACCATGGTCCCCACACTAGGTAAATCGAGCAAAACTCAATAGTTAACATTTGGTACAAGTATCACCTAAGTATGATTACATGTTACTACCTGAACTGTAGGTTGCCCCCACGTTGGAGGACAGTTCTCTTTGTCGCCGACTTTCGCGAGCACGCCGTCGATTCTCTTGGCGGATCGGTTCTTCTCGACGACGCGATGGACTCGGCACCTGCCGCAGGGACACAGTTCACGCAGCCCCCTCCAGCGACGCAGATGATGCAGCAAGACTACGACACCTCCTACGGGTACACGTTGCCTCCCCGGGAGTGTCGCCGTGCTGTGATCTGATCCTTGACACGGGCAGCGCGACCGTCCCAGGAGGCACACACACGACCTCTGGACGATGCGCCGGCTTCAGCACGTAGGGCAAAGAGAGGTCGTGTTAGTGGTAGGGGTGCTCAGGGGGGTGGTCAGGGGTAGTACATCAGTTTGTTATCGTCATATACATGCTTCATACTTCCTCACTTAATGTATGATTTAGTATTTCGTGCCATTTATTGTGCTTTCATCACGTTTTATTTCATTCAAGTATGATAAGGTTCCCGGATCCATTTATTGTGCCATTTAGAACCTTTCCACTAGACGTTTCGAAGTATGATAAGGTTCCCGGATCCACGTTGTATGAAACAGGCATTCTGCATATTTTTTCGGACCGATTTGACAACACTGCCGAACGCCTCTAACTTTTTCGGACCGATTTGACAACACGAGACCATCACTTTTGCCAGACCGAATCGATCTGTATGTTCCAATCTTACATTCCAACACTTAGTCCACAAACCACCGCTTCGGGTCTACAAAAGGCCAGACCACAGGCACATAACCGCAGCTCCCACTCACACTTCTTCACCATGGTTGATAGTTGTAGCAGACAATTTTCGTGGACACCTGATATGAGCAGCATAGCTCTTACTTGCACGTTGCAGGTCACGCGTGGTGGGAAGGACGATCCATTCAAGGAGGACAACCTAAGTAAAGCGGTGTCCAAATTGCAAGAGTGGCGCCCGACATTGCGGAGGCAAACCTTGACAACCTCTGGTCTGAACCTCGTGACCACCAACGACCTGAAGGTGCACTTGCAATGGTGACGTCAAAGATATGTCAGGGTGTGTGAACTAGCCGACCACCCTACATTGCGAGTTTCTCTAGAAGAAATTACAGAGTCATCGATCTTTGCTTTCGATCAAGTCTGTGAGCATATTCAGTTAGTTATTTCATATTTGGTCACCTTACTAATCTTTTAGGATTATACATAAGTTCACTATTTAAATACGTTCGTTTTGTGTGTTAGTCGTTCCCGGAGGATGAAGAGTTCTTTGAACAAAGATATCCCAGAATTCTTAGCGATGTATAAGCTCTTCGGCGGTGGTGTGATGCCTGGTTGGCGCAGAAGACGCAGAAGCGGGTCTAACTGGATGGGTAGAGATCGACACAATACTACTATATCGGCAAGTTCAAGAGGACGTTCAACTACCACCGGAGGTGGGCTTGCTCCGAACTATGCAAATGATGATGACGACGATGATGATAATTTCGTATCACCTCCACCTCGACGTTCAAGCACTTACACAACAGGGAGTTTAAGAAACAATGCAACAGAAGGTTCAACCAGCTCTAGAGGTGGGCTAGCTCCCAACCATACAAATGACGCTGACAATGATGACGACGATTTCGTATCACCTCCACCTCAACGTTCAATCACTTCCACAAGAGGCCCTTCAAGAAACAACGCAAGAGAACGTTCAACTAGCACTAGAGGCGGGCTAGCTCCCGATCGTACAAACGATGATGATGCTGATGATGACGATTTCGTATCACCTCCACCACGACGTTCAAGCACTTCCACCAATAGATGACTTTTATCTTTGTCACCATGCCCTATACCGAAGACTACGACCGAAGGATGTACGGTTATGTGACTTATGTTGTATCCCAGTTTTATCAATTCTCTAAGCCATGTTGCATTTTATTCAATAATACTATTATTTGTTGTCAAATTTGTCGCACACCGAAGGATAATGGCGAACTACGAGATTTGATTTTTTCCCTGAAAAAAATCAACTGACAAATAATTTTGTAAAACACCACATTAATTATGATCGATAAATAGGAATTTTTCTAAATTTATTGACCCTACTTTGAAGTATGCAATTCTTGCAACCGTTAAACTGACACCGACTTTTCATGTAGGGCAGAGGTATATTCTTGTAATTTTTTGAGTTTTGCTATTTGAATAAAAAAATTCAAATATTATACAAAAAAATCTGCACGACTCCTCACATATATAAATTATCACCGACAAATTTGCCACACAAATTTATTATTCGACAAAATCTTTGTAAATTTCGTGGCGATTGGCCTAACAAGTATTATTTTTGTCATATATTTTTTGGCGTATTAGTGCTGTGAATATGATATTTTTTTAATAATATTATTTACTTTCCTAAAAGAGACTGTTATTATTTTTTATTAAACTTCGGACAGTCGTTGCTTTGTCGCCACGCGATTGGGCGATTATCACGTGTCGCCACGCCGTTCAGCGACAAAAACTTTGTCGCCAATTCGTTAGGCGACAACATCCATGTCGCCATTCCATTCGGCGACAACTTCTTTGTCGCACACCCATTTGGCGACAATATCTTTTTCGCCGTACCGTTGAGCGAAGACCCATATTTCGCCATACCACTTGGCGATTATACCGTCATCGCCATGCGGTTCGGCTACAGGGTATTATTTTTGGAAAAAAAATTCTGCGTATTAATATCGCAATTTGTTTCATAAAATACATTATTTAAAAAATTCTGAAATTGTGTGTCAGGTGTTGTCACATAATGTTGTTGATGGTAAGTGGTGCATGGTATTCAACTGGGGTGGTAAAATGATTTAGATTGAAGCCAGTGGCAAGGGTTGTGATTTTATGGTGGGCCAATGTGGCATCTGGGCGGTCGCATTATTTTTTATAATGGTAATGGATGGTATATTGGTAATGGTGAATTTTTTGTTAGTCTTGCCTTGGTCAACCTAAGGACTTAACATTGCAAGCATTTGACCTGAGTGAAACATGCAACCACATGTCTGGAATGGGATAACCTAGCTGATTAATTTACAATGTCGTAGCTTGGTACTACTAGTGATAGTGTGAGTCCCGACTATATGGGTAAACTCACATGGCACAAGAGGGGGCCGTGATTGTGGTAACCAACCCCATCAATGTTGAAACCTTAGCGGATAGTACTGGGTTAAGACAGAGCTCTGTGAAGGCTTTGTCATGATCTCTCTGCCGGCACGCTAAAGGAATTGTGTTAATTGCATGGTAACAAGATACGATCATGTCGTGTGGGTAAATCGCATAACCTCTGCAGAGTGTCAAACCTATTCAAATAGCTTTGCTCGCGGTATTGAGCAATGCTCGGGAATTACGGTCAAGGGTTAGATTTTGTAAAATGAAACTTGGATGGGAAGGCTGGATGCAATTGGAAAGTTGGAAATATGATTTAGGGCTGGAAGCCAGGTTTACTTGAGAAACACTTGAAAGTTATTATTTAATGTTATTTGTTTTACTGTCATTTCAATCTATTTATTGTATTATTTTATAAATGTTGTTTTATTGCAAAATAGCCAATTCAGTCATTCATTTGGAATAAACCATGCATATAGTATAATAGACTTGCATTCTGTGCACAATTTGTTGAGTGCTTTAAGTACTCACCCTTGCCAACAAACAAATCACCAGTTGAGGAGAGAAGTCTACACCTTCGAAAGACATGGATTTCCATGAGGAGGCGATTATCTAGGAGTTGAACCTTGTTAGATGCCTGTGGCATGTTGATGGGATTCACTGATGTTTTCGTTCTGTTGCTGTTTATCTACTTTGATTTTGAGCCATCGAGGCCTAATAAGTGTAAGGCTGACCCTTAGGTCGTTAAACTATATCTTATTTAATATTTGAAGTCTTTATTTATATTTCCGCTGTGTATGATTGTTGTTTTCGTCTATGTTGAGACTGTGTGCACTAGCGTGATCCTGGATTAGTGCAGAATACACAGAGGGTCGAAATTTGCATATTTGTGTCCCGACACCGCCGAAGCCGCTGCTTCTTTGTCTCACCGCTGCAAGCCTACCATAGGTCTGCCAGGAAGGAGGAGGGCCAAGTCATGGTTTGCCATCATCAGGACCGGGAGATGAGCCGCCAATTCCTAGCGAGTCACCATGTCGCACCACTTTAGGGCGCGCCAGAGCATGACACACTTGGTAGTGTCATACCGTGCCATGGCACACCGCGTTGCGCTGAAATGCGCCATGTTGTGCCACACTGGAGCACACCTAAGAGCATGTACCATAGTCCACCATCAGCTATCTATAGCTTTTGCCACATAGGATTCTAGCTAATGTGGATGAAAGAGAATAAGGAAAGAGTGGTTGTCTACCATGCATTAGTCGATGCTGTTGCAAAAATCAAAGAGCTATCACGGACCCAAATGGTGTTGTATTGAACCCGTCGATAGAGCATCTTCTCCGATGCATTTCCTCGATTCAGTGTGGCCCCTTCTTCTCTATCTAGTGCACGAACGGGGAAAAACTTGCCACCTTTTTTACTCACTGCATTGCTGTCACACCCCAAAAACCGCCCAAGAATTTGGTTTTGGATAAGAGTTGTATATCACCTGCTTATGACAGCAAAAGCACATTAGGTAGGTAAATATGGCCAATTAAATGAAATTAAAAGAGCATTGTAGGCCACCGGCCCAAAATTTAAATTACGAACCAACAATTGAAAACAGACCCACGGGAAAGGCCTGAGTGTGGCCGTGACCCTATACGCCATCATTGTCGAAAGCAAAGGTAACTAGGCAATAGACTTATTTCTCATTCTCTATATAAATATCAACAAGCAAGGTTGAGTACATTTCTACTTAGCAAGACTTGTAGGATATCGCAAAAGTATCGTAGATGCAGGCTATGTCAATCCAGAGGCTAATAATTTGGTTTGCATAAAGCGATATTGAAACATGAATATCAAGTAATAGATTGCAAGCGGAACTTATAAGAGCAATTTGACGAATATGTAAATAAAAAATATAAAAACATAAAAGTAACAACTCACAGTCCTCCATGATTGTAAGTACCAGACTATTCCCTTGCCATCTTTTGGCATAATATCTAAAACAACTTTTCACAATATTTCCAATTCAACCATTTTTGAAAATACCAAAACTTCTAACTAGTGTTAGTGTACCAAGTCTCCCATGACCGCGGGAATGGCTTTTCGAAAAGTTTTACACTCTGTAGAGGCGTACATCTTTACCCACAAGATATGACCAACTCTTTATACCAAGCTATTAACGCACTTCCTTTGGTGTACAGCAGAGAGATCATAACATAACCGTTACATTACCTACATCTAATTTTGCACCAGCCTGATGACAACAACCCCTTACTATGACAACAGAAAATATTTGTATAATCACTGTAAGACTAATGGTTATACACCCCAATGTCCTACTTCTCCCTATAGTAAGGCTTATACCATTGTATCGTCATGTATTATTCCCAACACCTCGGTGAGGCCCTTCGAGCAATCCATCCCAGAAAGCCCATACTACTATAGCCTTCTAATGTGCAAAATTAAACATAAGTAACTTAATAGGTTAAGGCCATCCCATACTAGCACTTATAGTTGTACTGATATTCTTGGATTATATACAACACTATGTTTGGTTCTTAATGCGACTCGGGCGAGAACTCCCCCTATCTACATGCAAGTCCCATGCACATCCAAATATTGCCATATCTCACCCGCGTCAAACCATAGTTTTATTTTGAATTTTTATACCAAAATACTAGCAACTATTATTCTTATCATGTCAAAATATTTCAAAATTTAACGAACAGTATAGCCAACCATTCGTCGTCCCAATTCTAAAGCATGGCTAAGCAATTGCACATATAATCGAATATACCCATTTGACATCCCAATAATGTCTAACCCTAACTTAGGTTTATGAAGGTTGACATGACAACATTTATTAAGGAAGTTCTATGATACACAAAGTTATATTTGCCAATACCTACAACGTAGCAATTTACGAAAAATACATGCATGCATAAATATGTTTGACAAACATTATAAGTTAACTGAAACACTGGAATCAACATGATCAAAGGGGGCACTTGCCTTGCTTGTTGAACACTTGGTCCTGCTTTAGTAGATCGAAGTACCAATTACGGCATCTAGTCTTGAACCTCTCACACAGTCCCATGATTTGCACGTATACTCCAACATCAACATGACATACAAGCAGATAAATCCGAAGTTACTACTCTTCGAATACAAACAACATATATACAGGCATTGTACAAAAAAGGTCATGCATATGTAATGATGCACAGAGGATGATGTATATGAGAATGTCGTGAGAGCCAACTTACTACTCCTAGGATGTAACATCCCAATTTTTGGCTTTTATTATTTTAATAATGTTATTTATTCATTTTATGAATTTTATGATTTTTTAAGAATTTTTCTAGAATTTATTTTGTATTTATGAATTATGTTTAATATGGATATCATTTAATTCTATGAAAATTTTAAATAATTTTTTTCCAAAAATATTTTATTTGAGTTCTAAATATCTCAAAATATTTTTAGAAATTTTTACATAATTTTTCTGATCTTTTTAGTCTTTTATGTCAATTATTTTAAACAGTAAAGCTTCCAAAATTCTTAGCTACAGTAGTGGGCCTGGTTCAGTGCTGTGTAGGCCTAGCCCAACTACCGTGTGGCCGGTCCAGCCCAACTGGCCGTTGGCTGTGTCGCCCTAACCCGGGACCGTTGGATTGGAATCATGCGGCAGAGAGGGCAATCGAAAACCCTAGATGTTGTCGCCATAGGATCTAGATCGGACGCTTGCGCTTGATCGTGACACTTTGGGATCCTACATGATCTTAGCCATTGATATCTATGTGTGAACCAGATTGTGCCACGTCCGTTGCTCATTGACCATCGATCAAGCCATGTGGACGGCTGAGAGGTGTTCTTCTCCGAGACGCCGCCGGAATCCATGTATGTAGCATTTCCGCCACCATGTCGACCTTGGAGTCTAGATTAGGTGTGGTATTTGAGGCTATTTAAGAGATGGTTGGTGCCCCGAGGATCACCGTGAGCTCGTGAAACTGTTTGTCCAAGCATCATCGGCCGAGAAGTTATGTGTGTAAAGAAAACACTTGCTGGAGTTCTTGAGGTTTCGCCCGGTGTTCAAGCGCTTTATTCGCCATCGACAAGCCACCTCCGTCGTAGTTGAAGCTAGATCTGGGTTCGCCATCATCTAGTCTTCCAGATCTGTGCAGTTTCAAAGCAAACCTGTCTAGGTTCGCCATCTTGTGTGTCGTCATCTTTGCGTCCAGCGTAGCGTCGCCGTGCTCCGTCGCTTTGCCATCGTGCTGATGTAGATAGGTCCACGTCATTACCACATTTGTGCCACAAGGTGGCCACATCATTCGGTGCTATCGTGTTGTCATCTACATGTCGGTTGAGTCACCATGCCACGTCAGCATGATCGCGGGTCCACCTGTCAGTCATCGTACGGTCGTGAACCGGACTCACCGTAGACCCAAGGAAGTTCGTGGAATAGGTCCATGGATCGAGAGCCCACGTGTCGGCCTAGGGAACTTCTGGGATTATTTTATTTAGTGCTGACGTCAGAGGTGACACAATAAATCTGATTTTTTAGTATAAAAATAATTCAGAAAATAACCAATTTCTGATTTTTCAAATTTTCAAATCTTTCGAGAATCCGTTCTTCCTCATACGAGCTTCGATTGAGGTGATTTAAATTTATAAAAGTTTGTAAAATTAAGATCTATTTAATGGTGAATTTTATTTGATTTTTAGAGTTTGTTTGCTCTCTGGTTTGGTATTTATTTGGTGTTTTATCTTTATTCGCGTAGAAGTCGTAGTGGCCGGAGCGTTCGAGGGTGAATCGTTGATCTAACACTAAGGTTCAGAGCAGGAACAAGAGCTATTCCAAGGCAAGTTATGCTTTGATCATGTTGGACCCAGTTTATAAAATTGCCATGTTGATTCAAATTATCCATGTTATTTTAGGTTTAGAATTGTTTTGAAAATAGTTTGGGATCTAATTATTCAACCCAATTGGATTATACCTACATTATCATTTGTATGTCATGATTAATTGTTACCTTAAGATGGTTCATTACTAGTTGGTTGCTAATAGATACCGACATTGGATGGTTAGAGCATGTGTAGTTGGTTAGCCATGCCACCCTAACTCATGTCTTTTGAACTATCAAAATCAATCTTGGCTAATGGAATATGGAACATATTTATGAAATGGTGTGTCAGTGTTGTCACAAAATGATGTTGAGTTGTGTTGATGTGATGTCTCACAATGATGTTGACTTGTTGATGGCATGTGGTGCATGGTAATCAACTGGCGTGGTAAATAATTTAGATAAGGGTAAGTGGCAAGGGGTTGTGTGTCAAGGTGGGCTAGTAGAGAGGTTGGGTTGTGAAAGTCTTGCCTTGGTCAATTAAGAAATTAACCTTGCAAGCCTTTGAACTGAGTCAAACATGCAACCACATGTCTGGTATAGGACGGACCTAACCAAGTAAGATTACGGATATCTTGACATGTGATACCTCAGGTGGATAATCACATAGGGGTGTGGTTATGGGAGGAGGATGTGGTGTACTTCGGTCTCACATCAATCCAATGGCAGGTCATATACTTCACCTCCTGTGAGGGAAGGGATAGTGAGGGCTTACCTGGAGGGTCAGTGTTTGGATAAAGGTATTCTAAAAGGTTTTGTTATGATCTTCTAGCCACACATCAATGGGTACGTGTCAGTGCATGGCAGTATAGTTCAATCATATCATAAGGGTAAAGTGCGTAACCTCTATAGAGTGTAAATCTATTCGGATAGCCTGTGTCTATGGTAATAGACAATGCTCAGGAATTACAGTCAAGGGTTAGATTTTATAAAAGATGAAACTTGGAAAGGGTGGCAGGATGCCATGGAAAGTTTGGAATATGATTTAGGGCTGTGATCAGTTTACTCTTAAGAAATATCTGAAAATTATTATTATTGTTATTTGTTGTCATTTAAATATATTTACTGTATTCATTCATAAATACTTCTTTACTGCAAAATAACCATGTCAGCCATTCATTTGGAATAAGCCATTCATATAGATATATTAGGATTGCATTTTGTGCACAACTTGTTGAGTGCTTTAAGTACCCACCCTTGCCAATAACAAAATCATTTGTTGAGGAAGAGTCTACGCTAGATTTGGAGGAGTATCCAAAAGAGACAAATGTTTAGAGTGCAAGCCTTGTCAGTTGCTTGTGGTATACTGAGTGGTTTATCTACATTTTCTTTCCATTACAATTTAATTTGTTATCTTTAGTTTGGCCATGCGTGGAGAAGTCATGTAAGGTCGACCAAAAGGTCAGTCAATAGGTTATATTTAATATATGAAATTTTTATATTGTGTTTCTGCTATCTATGATTGTGATATTCATCTATGTTGAGCCTGTGTGCAATAGCTTGATCCTGGATTAGTGCGATATACATAGAGGGTCCGGATTTGCATATTTGGGTCCCAACATAGGACAACCATTATAAGAAACATGTTGTTTCTATATAATCCATAATTTTCACTAGACCAATTCGACATGCAAGTCTTACTACCCAATATCTGCCAATTTAATCGTATCAATACCACCATGGTTTTGACCTATAATCATATATTTGACAATCCAAAATAAAGGTATAGACCTCAAATGATGGTGCAAGTCTAATATTCTAGTACTTCTCACTACTACAGAAAGGGTTATATTAGATGCTCTATCACTAACGGTTTTTAGATAAAACTATGAGTGATGACAATGGTGGTCATCACTGACGGTTTTAAACAAAAACCATCAGTGATAGCTATCATATCACTAATGATTTTTTTGCTAAAACCATCAGTGATAACCACCGTTGTCATCACTGACATTTAAAAAAAAAGTCAATGATAACTCCCTAGTCATCACTAACGATTTTACCAAAAAAACCATTAGTGATATGATAGCTATCACTAACGGTTTTTGTTTAAAACCATCAGTGATGTGACCTACCATGTATATATAATACAGAGCCCCGCCCCACTTAGTGTTTTTAGGGGTTCTGGATATATCTTTGAGGTGGCTGCGGTTGTGAGGCGATCTGGTGAAAGGAGACCATTGATTTGGAAGGGTGATTGTAGATCCATTTGTTTCTTGGTGATGTAAGGTTAGTAATTGGTTCTAATTGCATTATATTCAAGATCTAGCTTGGTAAAGAGAAATGAAAATTGTTTAGATCTAGCTTGTAGATCCATTATTTGTTCTTTGCGATCTAAGGTAGTAATTGGTTATAATTGCATTATATTCAAAATATAGCACAAGCCTAGTAAAGAGAGAATTCAAGATGCATGCATGCTTGGTGATGTAAGATTTTGTCCCGATCTTTCGATGAGAGCGATAACTTCGATTTGGTGGAACTAATTTTGACGATCTGACTACAACGTACAACGACGATGCGTCTTAGCAATTGCTAAACCAACTCCAGAGGGTTATTGATCTTGCCATTGGCACGATCAACCAGAACACAAGGTTCAATTCCTATGATGGCATCTAGGCCCCCTCAATTTTATTATTGTGTTTTGTTATAATTTTGGTATTGATAACCAAGTTAATAATACTCAAAGCTTTGAAGAACATATGCTGGATTCAAGAATGAAGCAAGTTGGACGAACAAGATTAAGGTGCTCAGTTCTAGTTTATGACTTGGGAGATGATTCAAGTCAATAGGCTAGGATTGTTTTTCTCTTTTTTTTGTGTTGTCTAAAGGGGGACTTTGCACAAGCTAGTGAATTGGATCATAAGGCAAAGACAACTAGATTTCTCGGAGCAAAAGACACTTAGTCCTTTTTAAATCATATTTCTTAGTGTACAACGGACCAAATTTCTACTATCCACCTCTTCAGTCCGTTGCACTCACAGCATATCCTTGGAAGTCAAATAAGATTCTTTGGTCAAACTTTGAAACTCTCTTATGACTAAACTCCCATCAAATATCTGATTATCGGATCAAATCTGTTGTCTTCTTATCATTTCTTCCTTGGTAAAAACCTCCTTTAAAATCATCTGATAGCCAAGGGTTTGCCTATGTATGACGGACCAAATAATTGGTCCGGCATACATATAAAAGTCTCTGCTCTGTGACGGACCAAAATGTTCTCCGTTTCCCATCTACAGCGGACCAAATATTTTGGTCCGGCACTCATTCAGTTTATAAGCCTTTGGCCGGACCAAACTTTGAAGTCTTATTTTTTGAAACCTTAAATGAATATTCTTTATCATTCAAAAGGGTTTTACTTTAGCAATCGACCAAACATTCTTGCTTGAAATTTTAGTCATTGCTAAAGAAAATCGCTTGGGTAAAACTTATCTCTGTTGAAAAAGGTCTTTTGCACCTAACTCTTGAAAAGTCCATGTATGACGGACCAAAAATTTTGGTTCGACGTACATAGGTCTCTATGCATATACCTAACTCTTGAAAAGTCCATGTATGACGGACCAAAAAATTTTGGTCCGACGTACATAGGTCTCTATGCACAGACCAAACTCTTGAAAAGTCTATGTATGGCAGACCAAATATTTGGTCCGACGTACATGTACCTTTCTCAGTTGTGTGGCGGACCAATCTCTATGAAAAACCCATATACAACGGACCAAATTTTTTGGTCCGTCGTGAAAGCTCAAATTTGGTCCGTCATACACATGTCCAGTATCGCTAGGCACTGTTACTTAGTCCGTTGTACGTATATATTTCTGGTATTTCTGACATCTGACACGTCCAACGGCTACTGTAGCAGGTGTAACGGCTATATTCACTCCAAATGGCTATATAAGCATTTCCTGAGCCATCTACCAGAAATATAGATGAACTCCTAACACTTTGATATTCATATATAGCTCTCATTCTGAAAAAGGAGTCTGTGCTTCATCTTCACACCAAAATTCTCATACATCTCTAAGTGTGTTAGCTCCAAGCCAGTGTCTAGTTGTGTGAATTGCAAAGTGAACCAAGAGACAGAACTTGTGCAAAGTTTATTACTCTTGGATTTTAGTGATTCTAGACAGCTTGGAGGCAGTTAATAGTATGACCTGTCCAAAGGTGTTTGTGGAAGGCCACTGTGTTTGTGAGAGGTTCGGAACTCACCTCACTGGAGTAGTGAAAGAGTTACCTGAGTGGTCACCGGAGCTACTGCAGCTAGCTTTGGAGAAGCAGAACTTCGAAAGAAGTGCTTCAATGTGGATTAGGAGTGCGGCTCTGAACCACGGAATAAATCTTTGTCTCTCTTGTGTCATTTCGTTTATTGCTTTCACTATTATCTTTATTTGCTTTAAATCTATTTTATACTTTGCTGTGAGTTGCTCTCTGTTCAATTTTGTAAAGTGTTTAAAAACTCAGAACTTATTAAAATTGCCTATTCACCCCCCCCCCCCTCTAGGCCAACTCGATCCTTCATCCTGCAAATAACCGAAGAACAAGCAAGAACAATAGTAAAAGCAATCTGAAATTGCGAATATGAATGAAGGCAAAAATAGGGTGGGGTTCTATTGAAGATCTTGACAAGGTGCCTGTCCAGCACAACTCGAAGACTCAAAGATTGCACTTGGCTAAACTAATCAAACAAAACCCAAGTGTGTAAGGCGGCGACTATTGAGTATATAAGAGGGAGGGACGTGAGAGGGTCGTCCTAGGGTTGTGTGCAGCCAGGAGGGCGCACACAACTTGGGCTTGAGCCCCACATGCTTACAAGGCCTGAAACAGCCCAAAACAGTGTTATAGTGTATTGTTTGGAGGAATGTACTCACAAATTTTCTCAATTTCTTGCTGTAAAATCAGATTTATATCATGGTCATTAGCGTCCTCCTCAGAAGAAGTAGGTACCTCAAAACTTTCACTTGATAATGCAGGTTTTGACATAGCTCCCTTCTTGAAGTAACTCGCATATTACATGGAGCAACAACAATGAAATGTAAGTAGATTGTATTATATTAGTAGAATCATCCTCATGTGTGCTATCCTCTACTTCACTCGGATTTTCTGGTATTTCTTTCGCATGCTCGGGGTGTATGCTCTCATTAAGTTTTGGTGCAGTGTGTGTAACAGGAGTAGCATTTATCTCTGTAGGAACTTGAACTGTGGTTGATTGTGTTCTCTGTATTTTTCTTTTAGCTTCCAATGAAAGACTAAGCAAACATGAATAGAATTGAATTCTTTATAAGATATTATGATCTGAATATCCAAATCTAGTCCAGTATAAAAGTTGTTCATCCAGTTTTTTCGGTCTCTTCTAATCCAGAACGCAAAGATCTATTCTTGAATTCTTGGTAGTACTCATTCACAGTTTTACTACCTTGTTTTAGACATTGCAATTCATTCCGTAATTGGCGAGCAACATATGAAGGAACAAATCTAGCTCTCATAATTTTCTTCAATTTAATCCATGTGCTAGGGATGTACTGATTTTTACGCATATAATCATTCCACCAAAGAGCAGCATAATCAATAAATCCACTAGTAACAACCCTAACCTTATCGTGCACAGGAATTCCATGTTTATCAAATGATTGTTCTACAGCTAATTCCCAAGTACGATAACCTTAAGGATCATATTTACCACTAAAAATGGGTACGGTGAACTTACTTTTGGCATGTGTGCTATGCCGTTGTACCTCTCATGGTGATGAAGTTGTGCTTGTACGTGCTTCGTATCTCGGAGTGTGAACTACCTCTTCTCCTAGGATGTTGTTGGCCCAAGCACTACGATGTTGAGAACCTGCCATTGTTAGTGAAGACAAGAAACAAATCACAAGGATATGTCCCTACCAACTAATAGGATGTGCTGAAAAGTCGCTCAACTCTCAAATTTTAACCAAAGCTCTTACAAGTTCTTAACGTGCAGCAGGAGTTGTCGGCCGTTGGCGGTGTCAAAAGCTCTCCGAAGCTTGGATAAAGCGATTGCCAAGGGTCCGAACAAACGTATGAGGTAGAATATGTGGAGCTAGGTAGGCTATATTTATTTCCAATGCAATCTGATAATTCTAGTTATTGTAATGATAAGTAATGACCCAAACTAGAATTCACAAGTCCTAATTGCCGATCACAAGGATATAAGTGAATTTCAAGACAACACAAGCGCAAAGATAATGGTACTTATGCAATCAAGAACTGAGCTATAAAATATAAGTGAGGCACCAAAAGCTCTATTGCACATGTTGTAGAGAGACGCTAGCTTATTGCTTTAAGAATGTAAAGAGGGCACAAGATTGCTCACTAATTAATACAATTTCACAATATGAAAATAATGAACACAAATTAGGGTTTCGCTCAATGTAGTGCTGCCGACCACTATTATGTTTTCTTTTCTTTTTTTTCTTTTTCTTTTTTGGCCTTTTGGCTCTTTCTTTCTCTTTTCTTTTTTGGGTGACTTTCGGCCAACATTAGTATGAACAAAATTTTTGAATCCCTAACTTGATGTCACAAGATAGTATGATATGATAATTGAAGATTATGCAATGTATCTAGTAGAGCAACCCTAAGCAATATCAAATAGCTAGTCTCAATTGGGATTAAAGTATTCGCAAATGATGAATTGGTTCTCAAAGGTATGTGTATTGATATTTTTGGCTTTTATGGATTGTGGATGCTACTGGACTCCACCAACTCAAAGGAACAAGCTAGAACACAAATTGAAGCAAAAAACCAAAATTCGGCCAGAACAGTGCAGCAAACTTGTCACCACAATTAAAGTATGAAATTGACCGAATCTAGTTTGCTCACAATGTAACAAATTTAGGGTAATGCTCTATGCTTTGAAACAAGTATATGAACACACAAATTGGAGCTCATATATAGAAGTTATAGAAAAAACATTGAGGTGCACAGATTTGACCTAAATTCAGTCGATTTGACCAAATCCAAACCGAATCAAATTCGGTTTGAAGGATTCCGAATCACGAAGGACACCCAAAAACTTTTTTGTAGAGGACTCTTCATTGATTCAGGAAAGTATAACAACTTCTCAATCGGAGTTCGAATGTGAGAATTATGATTAAAATACCGAACCGATCTAGACTAGAAGTATAACTTGCTTCACCAACTTTGACGTCCAGATTAAGAAAAATTGGATCCAGAATTAGAGTTCATGCCCAAATAGGTTTTTGTGGAGCTCATTCCCAGGTTTTAGGAAAGTGCAAAAACACTATAATTTGAGCTCGTATGCGAAAGTTATGAACAAAACAAAGTACTGAACAGATTGAAAGAAAAGCTACACGAAAGAAAAACGATCAACAACTAAAACAAGGACTCTAATGCATCAAAACCTAACAAAACTCACTAAAATACCAGATTGAATCTAAAGGTTGAGTTTTTGTGGAGTAATTTTCAATTTAGGACAGAAAACAAAAACTAATCTACGGTATTGAATCTCTCACTGAGCAACTTGGCACTCTGATACCACCTGATGTAAGATTGTGTCCAATCTTTCGAAGAGAGCGATAACTTTGATTTGGTGGAACTGACTTTGATGATGAGACTATAACATACGACGATGATGTGCCTTAGCAATCGCTAAACCAACTCCGAATGGTTATTGATCTTGCCGTTGGCACGATCAACCTGAACATGAGGTTCAATTCCTGCAAGCAATAGAAGAAAAAGCAAGAATAATAGTAAAAGTAATCTGAAATTGCGAATATGAATGAAGGCTTACAGGGTGGGGTTCTATTGTAGATCTTGACAAGGTGGCTATCCAGCACAACTCGAGGACTCAAAGTTTGCACTTGGCTAAACTAATCAAACAAAATCCAAGTGTGTAAGGCGACAGCTACTGAGTATATAAGAGGGAGGGATGTGAGAGGGTCGTCCTAGGGTTATGTGCATCTAGGGGGCGCACATAACTTAGGCTTTGGCCCCCAAATGCTTACAAGGCCCGAAATAGCTCAAAACAGTGTTGTAGTGTATTGTTTTCATGATTTTAACTGACCCACGATGAATCTGAAGCTGGGATTAGACCCATTGGAAAGGTCTCGTTGTAAGATTTCAATCAAGTATAAGAACTCTCCAATCGGACACCGTATGCAAAAGTTATGCTTGTTTTACTTCAGGCTAGTATCTGGAGGCCGAATTGGATTTCAAAACATGATGGATTTGATATCTCTCTCTTCTTTGCCCATGGATGACATGTTAGAGTTGGTACAACCAGGTTTGATCGTATCTATAGTAGTGATATTCTCATCACTTGGTTTAGATCTAGAGCTAGCTTGTTACTATAGAAAATTATTTATAGATCGAACTAGCATGGTTTATGATTTAGGGTAGGGTTTAGCTAGTTAATTTGTGTTCCAATTTAAGAATGTGTGCATGTGCACTCCTAGTGTATTTCAATATTTAACACTAATTATTATATGCGTAGCATAGATTGATCGAAACTGGATGTTTGTTGAGAACTGTGTGAGTGCTGAGTACATTAATGGCGTCTCTGCTTTTAGAAGAGTTGCAGAGGAGGATATGTTTAATAAGGGGTGATATTTTTGTGTTGTCCATGAATGCACTGCGAGAATATGAGCATGTTTCAAAAATCAGTGCAGATCGAAGCACACATGATTCTAAGGGGTTTCAAAAGAGGGTATGCATGTTGAACTAGTCACAGTGAAGATCAAAGCAAGTAGTATTAACATCGTCGACAAAGCCAACGATATGCCAGATAATATCGATTGTGCTTTCGATGAGGACAGGTTGCACGATGATAATCTAGATTAGATACTACGCGATGTAGAATGGAACCATGATGAGAGAGAGTATGGTAAATTCTGGGGCTTGATGGACGGCTCGGAGAAACCTTAGTTCCCAGGTTGCAAGTCCAAATACACAAAGTTGTCATCCGTGCTTGAATTGCTGAAATTGAAGGCAATCAACTGTTGGTCCGACAAGAATTTCACAGCGCTGCTAGGTCTATAAGAGGACATGCTTCCGGAGGGTAACGTGTTATCGACAACCACCTACAAAGCCAAGAAGGTTCTTTGTACCTTGGGAATGGAAGTAGAAAGAATACATGCATGTTCGAACGACTGTATCCTCTACCACAAAGAGTACGCAAACTTGCATGTATGTCCGATGTGCAACGCATCCCGGTACAAGCGTAAAAATGAATCAGATGATAATGGTGAGGGCGGCGAGTTGAAGAAAGAACCTACTTCTAAGGCGGTATAGTATCTGCCTGTAATTTCCAGTTTCAAGCGTTTAGTTGCGAACCCAAAGGAGGCTAAACTGTTGTGTTGGCACTCGGAGGAGCGTAAGAACGATGGAATGCTAAGACACCCTGTGATTCAACCCAGTGGAGAAACATCGATAGGAGCTTTCAAGAATTTGATGCGGACCCGAGGAATATAAGGTTTGGATTGAGTATAGATGGAATGAATCCTTTCGGTAACATGAGCAGCCGGCATAGCAGTTAGCTCGTGAATCTCTGTATCCACAACCTTCCTCCTTGGTTGTCTATGAAGCGGAAGTATATTTAGTGGAAGATCTGAAAACACTGTGGGTTCCTGGGTACAGGTATGGGATGCGTACAAACGAAAGAACTTCACTTTGCACTGCCTGTTATTCTGCACCATAAATGATTACCACGCAATTGCTAACCTGTCGGACCAGAGTACAAAAGGAGCCAAAGCATGTACACACTACTTAGGTGATAATGAGAGTGTGTGACTAAATCACTAACACAAAACTATGTACATGCATCACCGTAGGTTCCTTCGGAGGAATCACCCATACCGCAAGATGAAGAAACAATTCGATGGAAGGAACGAAGACGGTTCAGCTCCAAGGCCTTTAAGCGGGAGAGATGTTTATGATATGGTTAAGGATTTGGATGTTGCGCATGGAAAGGGACGTAAATCGAGGACCCATGAGAAGAGCATGTGGAAGAAGAGATCAATATTTTGGGACCTACCTTATTGTGAGCACCTAGAAGTTCGTCACTACATCGACGTCATGCAAGTAGAGAAGAATTTCTGTGATAGCTCGATTGGTCTCTTATTGAACATTAAGGGCAAAACAAATGATGGTATCAATGTACGGCTTAACTTGGTCAATATGGGCATAAGGCTTGAGTAGCACCGTAAGAGACCAATAAAGGCGTACTGCGAACCTGCTTGTTATACTCTGTCGAAAGCTGAGAGAACTAAATTGTGCCATTGCTTGCATAGTTTGAAAGTTCCGTCCGGTTACTCCTCCAACATGAAGAAACTTGTTTCGATGCAAGATTTGAAATTAACTGGCGCAATGTCTCATGATTGTCATGTGTTGATGACATATATGCTCCCTATCACAATTATAATTAGAAGTATTTTACCGATCAAGGACCAGGAGACAATCACGAGGCTGTGTTATTTCTTTAACATAATTACCCAGAAGGTCATTGATACCAAAGGTCTAGATGCTCTGCGGGCCGAGGTGGTGATGACTCTATGTAATCTTGAAATGTATTTCCCACCGTCGTTTTTCGATATCATGGTCCATATCATTGTTCACCTTGTGAAAGAGATAAAGATGTGTGGGCCTATGTTCCTACGTAGTATGTACCCATTCGAGAGGTAAAAGGGAATTTTCAAGTCCTACGTATAGAATCAATCTCGGTCGGAGGGTAGCAGTGTCGAAGGTTATGCAACCGATGTGTTCATCGAATTCTGCATCGATTACATGGCTCAGGTCAAACTGATAGGTGTGCCTCAATCTCACCATGAGGGGAGGCTCCAAGGTATCGGGGCCATTAGAAGGAAAGCAATCATGCATGACCCGGTTGCATGTGCTCGAGCTCATTTCAAAGTTTTGCAGCACATGGATGTAGTGTCCCCGTATATTGACAAGCACAAGCACGACTACGGTAAGAGAATCCGGTGCAGCAGGAGTCTTGGATCATGAGATAGCATAACCTTCAGTTTAACAAGTAGATGAAGGAGCAACCCATCACTTGGAGCTCGTCAGCCAACACGCTGACATGGTTGGCAAATGTGCCAACTTTTATAGTTGTGACATAGAAAGGATACGACTTAAATGGGTAAACATTTTATACAAGAGATCAGGATATGAAGTGCACAAACCAGAATAGCGGTGCCCGCATAGATGTGTTTAATACAGCTGGGTCGACGAGGAGCTCCTACTATAGGTTCATAGAAGAGATTTAAGAGCTCGACTACGTACTTTTCAAGATCCAAAGTACCCACACTTCTGGAGCCACCAAATCGGCTACCGTGCCCCGTTCATCACAGGCCTTTACATGGGTTCGTGCCCACTTGTCTCCTGTGAAGACTACCTATAGTAGAAAGCAAGACAAGGGCAAATCGATGTAGATCAAGAAGGCCCTCAACTATCCGATTGCCCTGTTGGCCAGTTATACAAGTTAGGAGAGCCTTTAGTAATGGGAGAGTGCTTAAAAAACCTTACATTGACTTGCATTAGATTGCATGATTGGTACATGGAACAAGCCAACAAGCCAGTGTCAGAACGTATAACGAGTATTACAGTCAGCTTCAAACATGAGCATCTGTTCAACCAGTCATTGGGGGGCTTCTTCGGGATTGACTTCAATGACTTGTTCAATCTCTTCAACCTCGACGCACTCGACGCCTCACTCTTGAAATATTCGACATTGTAAGTGTGTGCAATCACAGTTTACATTCGTGTAATACCGATAAATGTCACACACACACATATATACACACATTCGTGTAATACCGGTAAACATACACACACATACACATATATATAAGACTCCAAGCTTTTGTATATATATACATGATCCATGAAGCGAGAAAGAAGAAACGATCGGTGGGTTTTCTCAACCCATACATTGTCTCGAAGCAAAGAATGGACAAAAATTTAAACGTCATCGAGGAATACGTGGAACAAGCATTGCTAGCTCAAAAAGATACAGAGTTCCTACTTTTACCCCACAGCCCAGGGTAAGTGCTACACTACTTGCTATACTTTGATTTGTATTGTACACGCAACTCAAAGTTAGATTGAATGACCATGCTGACATATCTGTGTAGGTTTCACTAGGTTCTAATTGTAATTCAACCAAGAAAGAATCGGATAATGTACCTTGATTCCTTATAGAGCGGCAGCCACAACTTGAATCCTGTCGTGAAATTACTCAACAGGTAATCATGTTTCCTCCATAAATAACATGATCATGTAGATTGTTTAAGGTGTACATTACTCCTGGAATGGCTGAGACTAACTTTTTGGAACCACGTAGATCATTCAAAGTATACAAAGCTTATGGAGTGCCTTCAAAGTGTACACAATAATTCTATATCACACTCCATAATAATGCCTCTCTAACTAACCAATTCTATATTTGCAGTGCCACCTACAGGGAAAATGAAATAACCTATGTGGATTTTATGTTTGCCACAACATGCAACTCCTCAGTACAAAAAAGACCAATGAGGTTACAACTGTGTCGACTTTTGTAGCCGGAAATGAAATTATGGGGCAGGCGCTGGATCTCAAACTCGATGGTCACACAAGACAAGGGGTTTAGACAGGTTCAGGCTCTTACAGAGGAGATACCCTAATCTTGTGTGTTGGGATTATGCTGATCTCTTGGATCTAAGATTGCTCAAAGCGCAATATGCTCTGGGCGATATGAGGTGTGCTATGCTCTATGGCTTGACTGCTCTATGCTTGGATGATCCGATCCCCGTGTTGTTGCCCGCCCTCTCCCTTATATAGCGGGGGTGGGGCGGCTTACATAGTCCTAATCGGTTAAGAGATTCCGATCGGTTACAAGATTCTAGTCGGTTACAGGATAGAGTTTACATCTTTATCTACCCTATTAACGACTCGGATTACAACCGTATCTATCATATCTAAATATAAGTTCAACTTCCTTTAGGATATGTCCCCTTGCGCACGGCAGCAGGGCCTGACGCGGGGAGTATCTTCTGGGCCTCCCTCTTGGGCCTGTCATGAGGGTACCCGGGTTCTTATATTCCACAGTAGCCCCCGAGTCCTTTGCGATGAGTTTTTTGAACCGTCTGTGATAATGTTTTCTATACTAGTTTCTAATTTATATGACACTCCAATCCAATTATTAATCAACCTCCGAGTAGTCATATATTTATCACATAAGACCCATCTAACTACCATTAAGATATTAAGTCTAATTGCACATGCGTTGAATAAATGGCACACAACCACTGATTAAATATGCAATACAATTTCCACCAAATTTAACTTACATGGTAAGCATCAGTTTAACTATATGCATATCATTAGGATCAATTCAATATAATTAAGTACCACCTAAATTGAGAAGGAAAAGTTTCACCGATGCAATATAATCACCTAAGACGACCATCACTTAAAATGCTTAGAAAATCTATCCATCGAAAATCTTGCAACCATTATCTTCAGAGGAAATCCCACAATTTCCACTTATAAGACCCTCTAACTAATTTATGTGTGATTCTGATAATATTAATCTAGGATCAAGCAATTTATTAATTAAATAACTCCAACCTTCATCGACCGACAATTAATATTTCACTCTGACGATCAAACTAATCAACCAAAATTTTGTGCCACTCTAATAATATTCGATTATGACCTAGTTAATCTACTAAATTAAATAATCCGGCATCCATCGACTAATAAATAATATTTTACTTCAACGATCGAATTATTTATATAGAGCAAAGCAATAAATATTTATACTATTGAACAATTTAGGCCTAATGGGTAACTACACCAGTCTTAAGCCTTTGGACTAATTTTTACTATATGTATGCATGAATATGCAATGGTCAAGATTTAAATGCAACGTGCGCGATTAAAAGCTATGCAAACTAAAATGAGATCAACTACAAGAATGTTAACATAAACGCCGAGAATGAATAATTTCACCATGGGTAATTCCTCAATTGCATGCAACCAGAAATCGGGCCCATTGCAGAAAACCCGAACCTACTCCTTTTTCTCTTTTCTTTTCTCCTATTTCACTTTTTTCTCTCCCTCTTCTTTTCACTGGCCGTGCTACATTTTTTTAACCTTTTCTTTCTTTCTTTCTTTCTTTCTTTATTTTCCTTTCCTTTTTTCTTTCTCTTTTTCCTTTTTTTCCCTTTCTCTTTCCTTTCTTTCTTTCCTGGCCACGCACGTTGCCCTGGCTCCTTCCTTTTTCTTTCCCCCCAATCTTTCGTTTCTTTCTCCTGCCACACGCTTCCTTCCTCTCTTGGTTCTTTCCGTTTCTCCAACCAATCCAGTCGGCCATGTTTTGTCTTCTCCTACATTAGCCAGTGCCTAGCTCCAGCTGTCCTGGGCTGGGTCGCATGCCGGGGTGCTTCATGCCGGAGCCGGGCTGCTCTGTGCTAAGCCAAGCCAGGGTACACCGTCCCGTCGGTCGTCGCTGCCGGTCTGGTCCGAGCCGCTGCAAGTCGTCGCTCCAGCCACCATCCGCTGCTCCTATGCCTCGGCCATCCACCTGAGCATCACCTTGCCATGCACTAGCCAGGCCACAAGCTAAGCCGCGCCGGCGCGCACCGGTGTCCTACTGTGAGCTGTGCTGTTAGGGATGAAAACGGATTGGATATGAACGGCTAATGGCTCTGCCATATTTGTTTTCATTTTTTTTTCTCGGATATTGTTAGCGTCAGAATCTGATAGGATATATGACCGATTGGTAAGGTTGAGTTAAATTTGAATATTTAGATGATGTCAGTCCAAATAAGGAGTTTTATCTATGAAAGATGGAGGCCAATACGATTTACGTTTTGTGATGGATTGAAAAAGGATACAATCGTCCTATGTACTACATAAAAGGAGTCAAAGGCGAGCTGAGAAGATATCCAGCAATCAATCAAACAACTCGCATCTACTTTTTATTTATTTTTCGTCCACTAGGAGTTGCTTTGTAATTTAGACTCTATAATTCATTCTTGATAAAAAAAGTTGTGCATCACCAATTGTTGATCATCTTCGATTACGCAAGTTACCCAGGTTTGTTTTTTCCGATCTTGTTGCGCATCACCTTTTGGGCAGAATCTACATTTATCTAATCATCTAATTAGTCGTAAAAAGCTGTTTAGATTTATCGTTACTTATAGTCTAATTGGCTTTGAATAGCTGTTTAGTGTCGGGACCCGGATTTGCAAATCTGAAACCCTCTGTGTATATTGCACTAGTCCAGGATCACGCTAGTGCACATAGTGGAAACATAGATGAAATATCATTCCATACAACGAATTAACTAAGAAGAAGCAAATTATTATTGAATAAAGCAAACGACCTTATGGTCAATGTTTACACCATTATGCCTTAAGGGCTTAAGAAACAAATAATTATTGCAGCGGAAAAAATAACTTGAGCCATTCGACATGCCACAGGCAATCGTCTGGGGAATGCCTTCCTAATCCACGTAGTCTTCATAGAATTCCTCCTCATGATATTCATTATCTCCTTCAGCAACTGATCAACAAAGGCGTATAGCCGTGAGTACAAAAAGTACTCAGCAAGCCGTAGGGAATTGATGCAATATATTCATGCACGGCTTGACAAGGATGGCTATATGTTTCATTTGCAGAAAGCAATAACTTGAATTGAAATACAATAAATAGATTGAAATCATACTTATGAAAAGATAAATAAATAACTGGTAGATCAATGGTAGACAACAAAAAAACAATGAACTCCCTGTTCACATCCCAACAATTCCACGTTCCACATTTCATGAAACACTCTATACCCCGTGTAAAATTCCCGGGCTTGTCCATGACCGCGGACGTGGCTATTCGAATAGTTTTACACTCTGCAGAGGTTGTACAACTTTACCCACAAGACATGAACATCTCTTTGTGCAAACGTTACTAACACACTTCCTTTGGTGTGTCGCGGAGATATCATGACAAAGCTTTTACAATGCTTCGTCTAAACTCAGTCTCGCCGCTAAGGTTTCACCCCTTAGGGCCCCCTCTTGCGCCTTGCGAATCTACCCGTCCATCCGGAACCCACACCACCAATTGGCGTACTCAAGGCTAGACATTGTAAATTAATCGCTAGGTCATCACATACGGACTTGTGGTAGTGCGGTTAGGCCCAGTTCAATGGCGCACAAGATTAAGTCCTTAAGTTGTCTCTGGCAAGACATCCACATCCCAATGTGCTAGAAAGCACCTCCTTTACTGCACGATCACTTGCCTGAGGGAAAACAATTCGTTCAACCAAGACCAATGGCATACCCCGCCATGGTACAACAAATTTTACAACAGTGGCTAACGGCCATGATTCAATATCTCATTAAGTCAAAATTAACATTATTCAACATGTGATATGAATCCCAACGTATATCTAAGCATGTCTAAGCATAGCTACGATAACCCAATGTGGGTATAATGATTATGTCCAACTAGCAATGTCCCAACCTAGGTTTAACAATAGATATATGGCATCCCAATTAATCAAGGTGACATAATGACAACTACGTATATAGCTATTCCCATGAAATAATCATTGATACACAAATAGCATGCAATTGTATAAAACAATTTATTTTGCAAACATAGGATCAATATGGTCAAAGGATTACGACTTGCCTTGCTGATCTAGTGTTGAGTCTTGGTCTTCGAAGTATTTGTTCACTCCCTCGGAATTAGCGTCTACCGAAAAAAGAAGCAACGAAACCAAATAAATACAAAACAGAGACTCAAACAAGCTCAAAACTGAAAATAAATGGCTCTGGAAGATAGATCTTGATTTTAGAAAAATTTAGAAACTTGAATCGCCTAAATCAAAGTTCGTATGAGCGAGAACGGGCCTCCGAAAGATTAAATTCAGAGAAAAGGATGAAAATCAGAAAAACCGAATTTTTGGATTTATTTTTCTATTGGAAAATCGGTTTATTGCACAACGCTAACGTCATCCGGCTTTTGGTGGACTTGGTCCACGCCACTGCGCCGGTTCACCATGCACCGGTGCGGATGGCGGCGCCCCGACGCGGCGACACTCGGCGGTGGTCGACGCGACGAACTGTGAGCGGACACGCGTCGCGCATCAGGAGGCTACGATTGGATCCGACGGCAGAAAGCGAGGGCGCGGTAGTGACGACGTGGCGCGATCCAGAGCGTCCGTAGAAGATCGGACGACCAGAACTTGCGACGGGGAACGACGACGAGCGGCGGAGGCGCAAGCTTACCAGAGGCGAAGAAGATGCCACGGCCAATAGCAGAGACGTGACGGATCGGGCGCGAGACACGACGGACCGTGGAGAGGGCGACGCGGGCAATGCGGAGAGACCAACGACGACGACGAAGACGCACCGATGGCGAAGAAAAAGGCGGTGGAAGGTCTCGGGCACAGCGGAAAGCAACGACGAGCTCGCGCGGGCGGAGGACGAGGTCTCGGGGGGCGAGAAAGAGGGCAGCAGATGCGGGCGAAATAGGGATCCTCGAGAGGCGTGCGACGCCTTAAATAGGGCCTCGAGAGGCGTGAAAGGTACGGACTCCGAGACGGCGGCGGACGCGGACTCCGAGCGGCGCGGCGGCTAGGGTTAGGGTTTCGCGGGGTGCGGCGACGAGGCTGCATCGCAGCCACACGCGTGGCGTCGATCGGACGGCGATGCAACGCGGTTGGGGAAATTGCAAAGACGGAGCCGGGCCGAGCGAGGCGCCTTGGGCCGAGGCGCGGTGGAGAAGCTGGCCGGTGGAGGAAAGCGGAGCGGGCCGGGGAAACATTCGGCCCGAAGGGCTTTTTGAAAATTAAAAAAACATTTTCCGATTTAAGAAAATCCAGGAATTCGAATAAGTGCAAATAAATTAAAATAAATAGCAAAAGATTCAGAAAAATCCCCAAGAATACAGAAAAATTCCTTGGAGCACAATGAACCCAACTAAAACTGAAAATCTTTAGTTTGATGAATAGATTAGTGAAATTAAATCCTTCTATTAATAGAAAATTCAAATTAAGCTGGAATTAATTCAAGGGAAATGGAAATGGTTTATTTTTGAATTCAAACATTCTAAAACTCAAATTTTGGGATGTTACATTTAGATTCCTTACCGATTGTAGAATCAAATTGGCTTTGAGCATTATTTTCAATCTATCTTGCCAATTGCAGGATCAAATCGGCTGACACACCACGAACCAGATTAAACTCGGTGTTTGTGTGTGTTTGAGCCGATTAATCCTTCGTCATATTTTTTGACGCCAACACACTTTTGGCACACCCAGTGGGACACCATGTCTTCCTCAGGCAGTCGATTCCTACGTCTAACGTAAATACTAAAGCCATAATCATCCCACACTACTACAAAAGGGTTTATATTAGACACATCATCACTGACTGATTTTTATGAAAACCGTCTAGGAAGATGCTCAGGCACATCGCAGATGGTTTTTGGCTAAAACCGTTTGTGATTTCACGCTCATCACAGACGGTTTTAGCCACAAACCGTCTGTGATGAGGCAGATAACATCACATATGGTTTGTGCTAAAACCGTCTGTGATGAGGGTGACATCACAAACGGTTTTAGCCACAAACTGTTTGTGATGATGGGAAGAACTTCACAAACGATTTGTGGCTAAAATCGTCTATGATGAGGGCAATATCACAGACGGTTTTATCTAAAAAATATCTGTGATGATCAATTCTGATAAATAAGAATAGAGAGCCTCAACCTCCTCTGTGTTTTTAGGATTTCCTAGATATTTTTGAGGTGACTGCGATTGAGAGGCGCTCTGGAGGAAAGAGACCCTAGATTTGGAGGTGTAATTGTAGATCCTTGTGCTCTAGGTCATCTAAGGTTAGTAATTGCTTCAAATTTGCATTATATTTTAGATCTAGCTTGGTAAAGAGGGAAATAAAGCTGGTTTCTAAATCTAGCTTAGTGTAGATCCATTTGTTCTCCGTGATGTTTAGTAGTAATTGGTTCAAATTTGCATTATATTTAAGATCTAGCTTGGTAAAGAGGGAAATAAAGCTGGTTTCTAGATCTAGCTTGGTGTAGCTCTATTTGTTCTCTATGATGGAAAGCTGGCCACTCGAAAAATCAAAGCCACCAAGGAGCTTTTCGAGTTGGCAGATAAATACTCTATACGTGCAGAAGCCAGAGACCATATAGACGACCCCAAGTCTGGCGATGACAAGCCAGATTCGTCCAAGCAAGGGTCGAAGAAGAACAAAAACCGTGGAGAGAAACGAACATGTGACTCCACCGTAGCCGCAGTCAAAAGGGGCAAGGCGCGCAATACTGGCGACAACAAGGGTCGAAGCTGTGGAGTCAAATACTACCCAGTCCATCACACAGACAAACACGACTTCAACGAATGCCAGGTGATCAGCAAGAAGGTCCAGGAGAAGCTCAAAGCTTACTTCGTCAAGAGTGGGATCGAGCAAACCAAAGAGAAGCCCTAGAACGATGAGCCCGAATACCACAGGGTTAATCACAAGCTAGCACACATCTTTGGGGGATCTTCCACGTATGAGTCTAAAAGACAGTACAAGACAGTCGAACGGGTGGTCAACCTGGCCACACCAGCTCCCCCCAGATTCCTCAAGTGGTCGGAAGTACCGATCACCTTCGACCAATCAGATCACCCAGTTGTGGTCCCACATCTAGGTCGATACCCCGTGGTGGTCGAGCCCACCATCGTCAACGTTAAGGTCGCTCGAACCTTGGTCGATGGAGGTAGTTCACTGAACCTTTTCTTCGCGAAAACGCTGGAGAACATGGGGATTCCCCGGACAGAGATCAAAGTCAGAGCAGAGCCGTTCCATGGCATAACTCCATGTTCATCATCGATGCCCCTTGGCCAGATCGAGCTACCCGTCACGTTTAGCACACTAGATAATTTCCACACCGAAAAGATTCTCTTCGATGTTGCAAACTTTGACACTGCCTACAATGTGATCCTAGGCCACCTAATGCTAGCCAAGTTCATAGCAGTAGTGCACTATGTGTACTAGATCGTAAAGATGCCGGTACCAAAAGGAGTCCTTACAATTAAAGGGGACCAGCGCGCAGCAGTCAGGTGCGATAAGAAGAGCCTGGAGATGGTCAAGCATCTTTGCGGATTGGCAGCCAGTGTCGACGATGAGGGAGCCAAGCAACAAAAATCCAAGAGCATCGCCAAGGCTCCTGTATACAGCAGCGCCACTAAGGACCCAGTCGATGACGGCAAGAAGGATAAGAAGACCAATGGGAGCATCAAGACAGTGCCCTTAGACCCGTCGGAACCTTCCAAGACAGTCAAGGTAGGTGTCGACCATGACCTCAAATAGGCACTCGAGCTTGTCACTTTTCTTCGGGCAAACCGTGACATGTTTGCGTGGTAACCGTCCGACATGCCCGGGGTCCCCAAGGAGGTGATCGAGTATCGACTAACTGTGGAACCAAGCGCCAGACCTATTGTGCAGAAGCAGCGTAGATTTGCATAAGATAGGAAGCAGGCCATACAAGAGGAGGTCGATAAACTCCTGAAGGCTGGCTTCATCCGAGAAGTCCGTCACCCGACATGGCTGGCAAACCCTATCCTCCTCAAGAAACCCAACGGCAAGTGGAGGATGTGCGTCGACTACACCGACCTCAACAAGGCTTGCCCTAAAGACCCTTTTCCTCTTCCCCGCATCGACCAAATAGTGGATTCTACTGCAGGCTGTGAACTGCTAAGTTTTCTAGATGCCTACTCGGGGTATCACCAAATTAGAATGTCAGCAGAGGATGAGAAAAAACTGCTTTTACTACTCCCTTCGATGTATTCTGTTATATTAATATGCCTTTTGGATTGAAGTGTGCTGGTGCTACGTATCAACTTTGTATCTAAACTTGCTTGAAATCCCAAATCAGGTGCAACGTGGAAGCGTACGTCGATTTATCGTAGTCAAGTTGAAAACCGAGAACACCTTAATCAGCGACCTTGAAGAGACGTTCAAAAACCTCAAGAAGTATCGCATGATGCTTAACCCCGAGAAGTGTACATTCGGCGTTCCGTTCGGCAAGCTTCTCGGTTTCCTGGTGTCCAGTTGAGGCATCGAGGCCAACCCATGTAAAATTGAGGCCGTCGACTAGATGCGTTCTCCACGGACACTGAGGGAAGTGCAAAAGCTCACGGGTTGCATCGCAGCCCTTAGTCGATTCATCTCTCGGATGGGCGAACGAGGGCTGCTCTTCTTCAAATTACTTAAGAAGATGAACACTTTCGACTGGACCAAGGAGGCAGAAGAAGCTTTTTGGGATTTGAAAAGGTACTTATCATCTCTGTTAGTTTTAGCCTCGCCTAACGAAAAAGAAGAGCTCTTTTTGTACATTGCAGCTACCCCTCAAGTAGTAAGCACAACCCTGGTGGTCGAGCAGGATTGCCTCGAGAAAAAGGCCAAGGTCCAGAAGTCGGTGTACTACGTGAGTGAGGTCTTGTATAACGCCGAGCTGCGATACCCTCAAGTGCATAAGATGTTGTACGCCGTCCTGATGACTTCCCGAAAGCTGCGGCACTACTTCCAGGCGCACAAGATTACGGTCATGATGACGTATCTGCTCAAGGAGGTAATACGCAACTGAGAAGCGACAAGGCGAATTGCATAGTGGGCGGTTGAACTCAACGAGTTCAAGGTCGATTTCGCGCCACGAACCAGCATCAAGTCAGGAGCCTTGGTGGACTTCATCGCGGAATGGACTCACGTCGAAGAAAAGGAGCACAAGATGGTCGATGACCACTACAGTATGTTCATCGATGGGTCGCTCACGCTTCAGGGCTTGGGGTCTGGCATCGTGCTCAAATCCTCGATAAGTGAGGAGATTAATTATGTTATCCAGCTTAATTTTCAAGCCTCAAACAATGTTGCAGAATACGAAGGACTGGTTAACGGGCTCCGCATTGCTGCGTCACTTGGAATCAAATGATTACTTGTGAAAGGGGACTCACAGCTAGTCGTAAACTAAGTGCAAAAGGAATACCAATGCTCGGATGACAACATGGCGGTATATCTAAACGAGGTTCGCAAGCTAGAGCACAAGTTCGAAAGGTTCGAGGTAAGGCATATTATGCGAAGTGACAACTCCGCCGCTGACGAACTTGCCAGGCTCGCTTCGTCCCGTTCGCCCACGCCCATAGGGGTCTTCGTTGCGAAACTCCTCAAACCATCCATCTCCCCCGTACGGGAGACAGATGCTGCCCAACTCGACCAGCATCGTCGACCTGCACTACTCGAACGCGAGCCAACTTGGATGACTCCATTCCAAGCCTATCTCGAAGGTTGGGAGATCCCTGACAATGATGCCTCAGCCGAGAAAATTGTGCGTAAGTCCAAGCTATACGCATTGGTAGATGGCAAGCTCTACCGAAAGGGGAGTAACGGAATCTTGATGAAGTGCATCACTCAGGAAGAGGGCAATAAGATATTGCTCGATGTCCATGGAGGCATCTGCGGCAACCATGCGTCCTATCACACCTTAGTCCGAAAGGTTTTCCGATAGGGGTTCTATTGGCCGACTGCCTTCTAGGGTGCTTGCGAACTGGTGCAAAAGTGCGAGAACTGCCAATTTTACGTCAAGCAAACCACCAGACCAGCTCAAGCCCTACAAACTATTTCTCTGTCTTGGCCTTTCTCCGTCTGGGGCTTGGATATCTTGTGACCATTCCCAAGAGCCCAAGGAGGTTACAAGTTCCTATTCGTGGCTATCGACACGTTCACCAAGTGGATTGAAGCCGAACCCGTCAGGAACATCACCTTAGAAGTGGCTAAGAAGTTCATGAGGAGCATCGTTACTCGATTTGTCATCCCTAATCGAGTCATTATAGACAACGGTATGAAGGATCGAAATGGCGATCAGAGGGGGGGTGAATGATCCCAAATAAAATTTTCCCCCACTCAAAGTACTCCAAATAATCTCACAATAAAAATCTGAAACACCCAAAGATTTTCGTTTAAACTTGTGCTTCTCAGATTCGCACACCCTCTAAAACCTGAACAACTAGACAACTATGTGTACCCCTAGCTTACATGGTTGAGAACCATGAACCATGTTAGGGATGTTTTAATCACAATCCTGGTTATTAACTGTCCAAACAGAAAGGAATCAATTCAAAGTCTTCTTTTCTAAAAGAGATAAAACTAAAAACAACAAAGTCTCTTTTCAGAAAAGTAAAAGCAGAATTTTCAGGAATTGTCCTCATTGGAGCAGGTGGTTGGTCAGTTTTTGTTGCTCTAAAATTATTGGAAATTGTTTTCCCTATGATAAATTGAGTCATGAAAGAGTCCACCAAAAATCACGTTAAAAAGCTTTGTATAATAGACATGAAAAATCAAGTATTACAGACAGTCAGGAACTTCGACCAGAAAGTTTGAGGCTCGGTTTTCACTTCATAGCGCTGAAATAGTGCAACCAGTGGACTCACAAATGTTTCTAGAGATGGATATATGAGTCACACATCTTCTCCAATAAGAATCACTCAAAAAGGAGTTTTCTAGATTTTTATAAAAATCAAAAACTGACTGTTGCACGAAGAACAAGTTCTGAACAGAATGACAACTTGATAAAAACTTGATCTTTAGTCTATCCTAGGGTGCAAGAGAAGTGTAAAACCATATAAACACCCTCAAGACATCTTATAACAACAGCATTTAGAAGGAGGGGAGGCAAATCCAAATTGCGAGAAAGTAAATTGCAAGAATGTAAATGCGGAAAAGTAAATGCTGAATTTAAATTGGGTAAAGTAAAGACATAATGTAAATGCGCAATTTAAATTCAAAATAAGGTAAAGAAAATTTTTGTATTTTCTTGATGGAAGGTTTACAAATCCTCACTTGATATGGGCAAAGCTCAAAGGAGCAACTCAAACCTTCAAGGGGGGAAGGCTACCTCTCCACCTTATTTATACATCTCTTGGGCCACCTACCACCCTTGGATGAGCCTCTAAACCCTAGAGCATCCATCAAGGGCTAGGATTAACCCACTCAACCAGCCATGCAAAGGCTAACCCAAAACCCACCACACACATGGGTTTTCTTGCACGGTTTTCAAAACACACTAACTAAACCCGCTAACCTATCAACTAGACCAAGATCCAATGGCCCTCATTGATCCATGCAGCGTCTAGCTAGCATCTCAACCGTTCCTTGTCTTCACGGCTTACCACGACTCCGTCTCCGATCATCTTTCGGCGATCACCGACCATCTGGACCTCCAACGCTCCTCGCCTAGTCCCGGTCATCCTTCACCTCACCATGATCTAGCATCGTCGACCTGCAACCATCAAAAACAAGGACACTCCACACATAGCAATGCCCACAAAGATATGCAAGAAATCCATCAAAGTTCACACTTTGAAATTCATTTTTGTTCATTCTGGCCGGTGCTACCGCCCTCAGGCCGCTAGCACCGACCATGGTGGACAGGTGCTACCGCACTCAGGCCGGTAGCACCGCACAACCAGAATCCCTAAAAATACCTTCTCTGGAAATATTGCACCGGCCATTTGGTTCGGTGCTACCGCTCGCCCAGTAGCACCGTGCTACCATGGCCGGTAGCACCGGGAAAACAAAAAAGTCCTCAAATTGCTTACATTTGAAAATCCATTTCAAATCAAACTCAAACAAGAGCAACTCAAGCTCAAATTTAGTCAAATACTCATCACAAATCTGGGTAGACCTCCACATGGTCATTCACGGTAGCTAGTTCAAGAGCAATATTTTCATAGTCTTTTGCAACAAATTGGATATCAAACTTTTCTTTGCTTCCGTAGCTCACCCTTAGAGTAACGGTCAGGTCGAACTTGCCAACGACATAATCATGCAGGGGATCAAGACTTACGTGTTCGATAGGCTCAAGGCTTACTCAACTCGATGGGCGAAAGAACTACCCTCGGTGCTGTGAGCTGTTTCGTACATCAACTAGTTGAGCCACTGGTGTAACGTTATTTTTTGGTCTTCAGAGCAGAAGCGGTGCTTCCGACTGAGTTAACATTTAGGTCACCTCGTGTGGACAACTACTCGGAAGAGGAACAGGAGCAGGTGAGAATAGATGATGTAAATATACTCGAGGAGTACAGGGATCGAGCATCCATTCGAGTAGCCAAGTATCAACAAGCATTGCGTCGATACCATAGCCAGAAAATCCAGGAAAGAGCACTCATCGCTAGGGACTTAGTACTACAAAAGGTGCAAAAGCAAGATAACCGTAATAAGCTATCACCTAAATGGGAAGGTCCCTACGTAGTGGTCGAGGTGACTCGACCCGGATCAGTACGGCTATCGACGATAGAAGGAGCGGTGTTTGGCAACTCGTGGAACATCGATCAATTGAGAAAATTTCATACATGAACAACAAAGCTCGTGCATAACAACCAAGATTCAGGTAAGTACAAGTTTATTAAATTTAACTAACATAATTTGTCTTATTACATACGAGGTAGGTACCCTACTGCTACTTGCCCTCGAAGGCATCTCGCTGCCACTTCTACTCCCTCGGGGGCTGGCAGCTGATGGTCCCAAGGATGGGCCTTCGCCCTTGGTACAGGCTGGAAGGGGGTGCGAAGGCCCGACCTGTTGCCGATGGAGAAGGCAACCTCTCCGTCGTCGAGCGTGGAGCGTGAGAGGAGGCTGGGTCGGTGAAGCTGTTTTTAGCTTCACCTTTTTCTCCGCCGGCGGCATCTTCTCCCCCGATGACGGCAGTGCCAGCATTTTTTCCCCCGACAGCAGCAGCGGTGACATCTTCTACCCCGATGGCGGTGCCAGCGGCGTCGTCCTCTTCGACGACGACCTCATTTTCTTCCTCCAACCAGACCTCCCTCTCAAGGGCCTCCCAGTCGATCTCCTCATCCTCAATGGAGATTTTGATAATGATCCACCTCGAAGAAATCACGGCCAAGGTCGAGGGGGATGGGACTCTCTGAGGATCTCCAGAGACAAGGACGATGGTGGATTGGAAGCCATGGGTGCGGTTGAAGAACTAAAGCGCTATGAGCAGAAGGTGAGGAAGAAAGCGCAGTGCGGCAGACGACTACAAGTCCCGTCTATTTATAGCTCTAGGAACGGGTCACACTGTAGAAACGGCTCCATCAAGATCCGCTTCGGTCCCAATCCATGAGGCGTTCGTTGCACTTCCACACAAATACGGAAACCAAAGAGACGCTAATTTATGACGTTGACTGAATGACGCACCGCGTGGAAGCCGAAGGTGCGTGAAGGTTGCAACAGTATCTAACCATTGGAATGGAGTTAAATTGTTCACCTACTCCGGCCTTTCAGATTTCAGAAAATATATATATATATATATATATATATACTGGGCCTTACCCATATGCTCGGGGGCTCATGCACTTGAGTGTATGGTCGGGGGCTACTATTTTTTATACTCACACTCTACTCCTTTCTTGATACGGTCATCGACCAGGGAGTCGGGGGCTACATCATGCATTTTCAATGCATATACTCTATCCTTTACTCGATGCCTTCATCGAGCAGAAGGTTGGGAGCTACATCGCTCGATATTTTCTTTACCTAGCTCCACTCTCGGGTCGATAAATCTATCAAATAAGGGGTTTGGAGTCACAACAGGTATCTTTGATGCTGATGCTTCACTTTTTGCTCAATCCAGTTATCAGGCAGGGAGTTGTGGGATACATCACGACTTTGTGCTTACGTCAATCTACTCCCTACTCGATGATATCATTGAGTAAAGAGTCGGGGGATCCTGGTCGATACTACTATCGAGCGGGGCGTTGTAGGCACAATTTTCTTTTTTTCTTTTAAATTATTTATTTCTTTTAAATGCGATTTTTTGCACGCATTTACTCGATCACATACTTAGCATGTCAGCGAACAAAACCAAAGGATGGCCATGCCTGAACCCGAAGCCGAGAAATTCTATCATGCGCGCATATGAGCACTAGATTATCAAACATCTAAAGCTCAGCGAACGGTGAGAGACGAGGCCTCTAGTCGATTCTACATGCACTACTCAGCAAGTTCATGTTCGCTACAAAGTCTAAGCTGGGTGGTCGATGAAGACTTGAAAAAATCATGTAGTTTCACTCCAACTTATATAGCGTTTATGTTATGTACGGCCTCTTCGAGCTAAGCCATTTAATGGAATTTTTTCTAGCCCTGTGTACAGATACGATAAAGGATGCGCGTGGCTATGAAACTAATTATCAAGGGTCTATGAGTGCTAAGATCGGATTTTGCATCTACTTGTGCTACTCTATTTCATCGATAAGGAAAAGGCAAGCAAAACATGAAAGACAAGCAAATTGATTAGCATAATCACATAAGACCACAATAGCAACAAAGGTTCAAATATTACATCGATGTTAAGGTAAAAGGAATCTAGCTAGCGTCATCACCATCGCCGGTAAGAGACAGCTCCAACTGGGCCACGAACCTCTCAGCAAGGTCTCCGAAGGACTCGATGTAGTCGGCAGCCTCGCCCGCCTCGCATACAAATTCTTCGTCCAGTATCGAGAGGTCCAGGCAGGATGATGGCTCTTCACCAGGCCGAGGACGTGGGAAGTCGCAAGATGGGTAGATGAGGTCATGTGCTCGAGTGTCTCCAACTGCAGAGTAGCAAGTGCCGCTTCCACTGCAGCCCTTTCGACCTTGACCACCTTCCTGCTCGCTTTCGCCTTGTCTCGACTGACCTTGGTCTTGAGCCACGCAGCATCGGTAGCAGCTTTCTCATCCTTTAGCTTTTCTATGTCCGCTCTCAGCTTCTTCGCCTCTCCCTTCTATTTTTCTGCCTTCGCCTTCAGTTTTTTCGCCTCTCCTTTCTGCTTCTCGACCTCAACTTTGGCAGTTTACAAATCAACCTTGAGTGCCTCTAGCTCGGCGTCTTTCATCTTGACTATTTGCTGAATGGCACCAAGAGCCGCTCTGATTGTTGATGGGCTTGCTTGCAGAAAGCTTTAGCTTCAAGCAAGGTATCCGCAGCGTGCTACAAAAAGAAGCCAAGAAACGTCAAAGGCAGAGCAAAGAATGGGGCAGAGCACAGAGCAGAGTTATTCGTGGTCACATACCCAAATCTTGGGCTTCATGACGGACTAGTACTTCAGAGGCTCATGCAAAGCTAGAGGAGGTGGAGCTATTGTTGTAGCAGGAGCTACTGGATCAGGAGCAGCGACGGTGGCGACCACGCTGAGAGATGACAAGGCAGCCACGGCGATGTCATCGATAGTGCCAACAGGTGCTCCTTTCCTGTAGGAGATTCTCTACCTGACATCTCCGAAAAAAGAAGAAAGAATCATGAAGAAACAGAGGTGACTTACTTCGTCAGATGAAACTTCGCCTGCACATTCTTCTTCTGCTCAGTAGTTTTCGCCAAGACTGGCCTGGTCTTGGCAGCTGGCTTCTCGATCGGTGCAGCTGATGGAGAAGGTAATGCCGGTGGGACAACGGCCTCCAATGGAAGAACTCCCGAGGAGGAACGAAACCATCCTTCACCAATTCAGCAAGGCGCTTCTCCGTCATCGATGATTTCTGCCACACCTTTAGAAGGGTCTTGTCCTCGAAGACCGCTTTGCCACTAGGTGTAGCAAATGTGGCCGTCTCAGGATTCTTCTCTGGTGACGGGTGAACTCCGACACTAGCTGAAGGGCTGGACGCCATTGAGGAAGATGGGGGATGAATTCTTTGAAGGTGGCGGCGCTAGGGTTTAAGGAGCGCGACAGAAGGCTTTGAAGATAAGACTTGAGGCAAAAAGGAGGGGAATGGCTACCGTTCTGGACCTAGGGATTTATAAGCCAAAAACGTTTTTAGGTGAACGGTTCACTCCCCACGATGCAACGCTTCGATCGGCACGAAAAGCGAAATGATGGTACTACACCAATCTTGGCATTGCAGACGAGAGCAATAATTGCTCAACTGCCCAACATTTAGATTTTTTGGATTTTTTCTAACTCTGCTCAGAGTCGAGTAGATAAGACGACATCGAGTAACTTGCGGCTAACCTAAGGACTCGAGTTGGGCTAATGGAAGGGCGCTCAACCCAGCAACATCCCTACTTGATACTTAGCAATTCCCAATCTACTCGAATCGTTTGACCACAAGTCGGCGGGGCATTACTCGACCAATACAGAACTTGGCAGTAATCGACCTAGCGCTTGAACGGACCCTTCGCTGGGCAGAGTTTGGGGCTATGTCGAATATCTAAATATGGGGGTATGAGTACATGCAGGATACGTTCTGACGACGTATAGAAACTCCAGATATCACGGGCCCAATTCTATGGGATAAGATATATGAGAAGAGGATATATCCATATCAGGAAGGACTTGATCACTTTCCCGTTACGATTCACTTCTCCCAAAATGGGGGTCATATGTTAGCGCCAGAATCTGGCAGGTCATATGACCGATTGGTAAGATTGAGTTAAATTTGAATATTTAGCCGTTGTCGATCCAAATAAGGAGTATTATCTGTGAAAGATGGAGGCCGATACGATTTAGGGTTTGTGACGGATCGAAAAAGGATACGATCGGCCTATGTACTATAAAAGGAGTCAAAGGCAAGCTGAGAAGATATCAACAATCAATCAAACAACTCGCATCTACTTTTTATTTACTTTTCGTCGACTAGGAGTAGCCTTTGTAATTTAGACTCTGTAATTTGTTCTTGATCAATAAAGTTGTGCGTCGCCAATTATTGATCATCTTCGATTATGCCGGTTACTCAGGTTTGTTTTTTTCCAATCTTGTTGCGCATCGCCATTTGGGGAGAATCTACATTTATCTAATCATCTAATCAGTCATAAAAAGCTATTTAGATTTATCGTTACTTACAGTCTAATCAGCTTTGAATAGCTGTTTAGATTTATTGCCGATTGTAGTATCAATTCGGCTTTGAGCATTATTTTCAATCTATCTTGCCGATATTAGGATCAAATTGACTAACACGCCACGAACCAGATTAAACTCGATGTTTGAGTGTGTTTGAGCCGATCAATCCTTCGTCATATTTTTTGGCGCCAACAGATACGGATAACCTGGAAACAAATACAAACACAAATATGAATAATGTCGAATACGGATACAGAGCAAATATGAATCAAAACGAATACGGTCACTGATATTATTGGAACGTGAAAACCCTTTAAATTATACATACAAAATAAAAAAATGTAACTAGTTTATTTGCTCAAAACATTCATGAATAACATGTAATGACCCAAAATTTTTATTCTTTGTTGAATTATGTTTGAAATAATAAATCATGTATTTATGAGTTTTAATGCATTTTTAGCAACTTATTTAAAATATTTTTCTATTAAGGACAGTAGTGTTTGCATTTTTAAGAAAATTTAAAAGTTGACAAAATCATGAAAATAAATTTATTAAATGTTAGATTATGTCAGGAACTTCTCCAAAAAAAATTTGTAATTTTTGGAGATAGTTTGCCAATTTTAATAATTGAAATTTGATTTGTTAATTAATTAAATTAGAAAACAATTTTAAAATTCACAAACCTTTTGGCCCAAAAGAGAAGCATTGGCCCGGCTCACATGCATATATGGATAATCTGCCCCATAAATATTCGGATTATCTGGATACGTATCCATATTTGATGAATAGTGAGCTACCGAATCCGTATCTATATTTGACAGACAAAATCCGTATTCATATCCGATTCGATACTATCCGATATAATCCAAATCCAAAAATTGTCCAGATCAATCGGAATCTATCCGATCCATTTTAATCCCTATGTGCTACCCCCGCGCCTCCACGTCGTCGCCTGTGTGCTACCACATGCCGCTAGCTCGCATCCGGCTTGTGGACCGTGCTGAAGAACAGTTGAGCTAGATGTCGACTGTGGCCGCCTTGGGCTGCTGCATGTGCCGCACCATGCCATGCTGCCTCCATGTCGACCCGAGCCACCGAGTTGCCATGGCGGCAGGGCTGTTGCGCCAAGTAGCTACGCTGCCACATCGTCCTACATCTCGATGGTCGCCTCCAAATCCCAACCACACTCGCCACTGGCCTCGCCACGCACCACGATTGCACACTGGTAGCCCTACGCAATGCACGGGCTCCCCGTGCCGTGTGCCATGCCATGCGTCACGCCTGGCCGCCACGGGCTACCGAGTTGCTGCCATGGCAATGGGCCGAGCCGCCGATCAGCCATGCCACTTGTCGACACTACGTCGCGCCACTCTGAGGGCCACCATGCCACGCCGCACACTACTGGCAACTAGCCGGCCGAGCTAGTGCCACTGCAGCCCAGCGCTCTGCCTTCCCTCTCCAAATTGCTCAAACAATCAAATATGTGCAATTTGATTGAAAAAAATGGATTGCTCTTATGATGGGGATGGCAATGATATAACATGCATTGCTCATTTCCTGATCTTTGGGGTTGATTTGAATGAGAGAAGATAGAAAGAGCTTAGAGGTGTTCTTGCTATAAGCCTATAACATGTTGTTCTTTCATGGAAAAAGAGAATGGCAGAAGGAAGGGCTGAGTGGGGAGGCGTGTTGCCAGGAGGGGGTGACTCTATGGTGCTTCCCTTTGGTCTTTTTAGCTACTAGATCTTGCAGAGATGGCAGGGGATGGGTGCTATCAGGAGAAGGAGGAATGGCCAAAAGAAATGGCAGAGGATAAGGATGGCAGGAGGGGATGGCTTAGGGAAGGGTGTCACCTGTGGCAAAAGAAATGGCAAAGACAGGGGGCGGGGAAAGGCGTGCTGGCAGGAGAGTTGTCACAGGGATAGCCTGAGGAGAATTAATGAGGGGCAGTGTAAGTCAATGGCAAGGGGAGGGTGCCATTTAATGCATGTCTTCTCTCTCATTTTTGTCTGTTGGTATTTTGGATTGGTTTTGTTCCATTGACAGGGAATTTAACAATAGAAAAAATAACTTTTTTTCTATAAGGTCACAAATGTGAAATTTTATACCTAAAACTAAATACAATTTGCGTTCTTTAATTTACCGATGCCAGATAATTTATCGAACCAGCTTTTGAAAATCAGGGTGTTACAGTCATGCCCAGATCTGGTGGATGTGCCTCGTCAGCGAGCTACTGCTGGGTGTCATCAATTATGCCTCTTGGCAAAAGCGTGTTGCTTCAACGCTGTCACCGCCGACAGCAGTGACGGGATTGCATCCAAACACTTCTGCGATGCATGGGAGCCCCACCGCCTACTCACCTCAAGAAGTGCACATGGAGGAGTCAGATCATGCTGTGGTGACCGAGTTCTCATCCCTAACCTCAGTTCCACAAAATTGGTACGATGTCCTCTCCCCAATTTCCATTATGTATATTAGCAATATGATTTCGTAGCTGCTCCACACTAGCCTCCACCCTATGTTGTACCCTACGCTCCAGCTCGTTGGTGCGCCACCACCGGCACCACCCTCGCTTCTACCCTCTCCTCCCTCGCCTCCGCACGGTGGAGCTGTGACGCCACCGCTCCGCCCTCTCCTCCACACGCAGCTGCCCACTCCGCCCTCACCTCTGTGCACCATCGCCAACTCCGCCCTCTTCTCCATGTGCTGTTGTCGCTCTGTTCTCAACTCCGCCAGCTGCCGTCGATCCACCTCAACTCCACTGCGCTTGAGTCCGTGCTCCACCTCGCCTTGGCTGTGACACCGCCCTCTCCTCCGCACACAGCCAGCTACTCAGCCCTAGCCTCTGCGTGCTGCTGCCCACTCTGACCTCTTCTCCATGCGCCACCGTCGCTCCGTTCTTACCTCCGCCAGTTGTGCCGTCGATCCACCTCGCCTCCACTGCACCGACGTCCATGATCCACCTTGCCTTGGCTACGCCGCTGCCCTTTACACCCTAGCCTCCGCACGCCGCCGCCAACTCCGTCAGCCACAACACTAGTTGTATGCACCATGGAAAAGCAACTACAGCAGGAGCTCTTAGGCCGTGGCCTCGTCGTCGCCTCCATACTCGGCAAGGGCCACGGCCTTGTCCCTAGGGAAGTCATCATTTGCCAAGAACCATATACTTCTACACCTAACTATTGGCACCAAAAAAGAGCCAATCGACCTCAACACACGCGAATACCAGGTTCAAGAGATTCGAGGCATGCCAGCTGATTTGATCCTGCAATCGGCAAGAATATTCTAATCTAAATAGCTATAATTGCCGATTAGGTTCTCTCAGTGAACCTGATCTAAACAGCTATTTAGCTGATTAAATCACATATAACGATAAATCCAAACAGCTTGTTGAAGTTGATTAGATAGTTTTGATAAAGGCAGATTTTCTCAAAAAAAAGCGATGTACAACAAGATTAGAGAAAAGCAAACCTGGGTAAATTGGCATAATCGAAGATGATCAACAATCGGTGATGCACAACTTTATTGATCAAGAATGAATTACAAAGTCTAAGTTACAAGAGCTACTCCTAGTTGACAAGAAAAGTAGATAAAAAGTATATGTGAGTTGTTTGATTGATTGTTGTTGTTGTTTTCTAGCTAGCCTCAGGTCATCTTTTATAGTGCGTAGGCCAATCATATCCTTCTTCGATGCGTTGCCAACCATGATCTGTATCAGCCTCTATCTCGTATAGATAAGATTCCATCTTTGGATCAATATCGGCTAAAACATCCAACTTCAACTTAACTTTTCCCTTTTTGAACTGATATTAGCCAAAAATATCCAATTTTATCTTGAACCTGACAAATTGGTTATACCTTGCCAAATTCTAGTGCTAACATTAACAAGATCACGGTTGGATCGAGCTGAGATCATTGTTTCGCCTCCGATAACCTAAGGAAGTGCTCGGTGTGTCGAGTTGCTTGGTACTGCGGGAGCTCGTGCTAGAAAAAAGAATGGAAACTGCATCAACTAGAGTGTCAAGCGATCGGGATATGGAGGATAGAAAAAGAGAAATTTTACAGTTAATAACATAGGCAGTAAGTAGTGGTAGTAGAAATCAAATCTAACCATCCATTCCTCAAGGGTATTTTAGAATTTTCTTATCCATTCATCAGGGGTATTTTAGACTTTTTCTAATTCGTTCACAGTTTTGGATTCACCGAATACCTGGTGATCTTCAGAGGCTTCTTATCTATTAATCCGCCATTCATCAGGATCACAGGACGTGTTTTATCGTAGAGGACAAATAGTATGACGGAATTTTTTGCCCTTCTACCCCTCTCTGAATTTTACTACCAATACTACAGGTGGTAGTATAACTAGATCTAAATTGATTTCAACCATTAGATTCAAAGGAATGAACGGCTTATATTTATTTTAATCCACTATAAAGGAGCTCTAGAAAAAAGGTGCTTACTCCTACTATTCGTTTAATGATGCGACTTATACTAAGAAGAAAACTGCAAAACGACATGGTCATTCCATCTTCAGAGATAGATAACTACAAACAAGTGGATGCATTGGAGTCCCACATCTCTAAGGTTGATGAAAACCAACTGCTGCTCTATGCTCGGATGGCCAATCTCGTACAACTGATTATTCCTTTGTTTGAGCTTAATCTCAAGGAAAATGCACATACCTTTTCTAAGTTTGACTGCAATGCTCATACGATATGTGATCCTGAACTGAGGCCCCTTGGGACTAAACTATACCCAGTTATATCTATTATTAACCACAGTTGTGTACCAAATGCAGTTTTGGTATTTGAAGGTCAGACTGCATATGTTCGTGCACTGCAACCTATAAGTAAAAATACTGAGGTATCAATAAGTTACATCGAAGCTGCTTTGAAGTGACAGAATGATCTTAAGCAGTACTTCTTCACCTGCACATGCTCCCCGTTGTGTTGAGGATTCTGAGGAAGATGCTCTAGCTAAGGTACACAGATGCAAGGGTCAAAAGTGTAATGGCTTTCTTCTACCTGAGTAAGGAATAAGGCTTATACATGCCAGAAATGTAGCATTTCTAGAGATGGCGAGGAGGTAAAAAAAATGACAAGTGAAAAACTAATATTACCTGATAAAGCTTCTTCATTTCTTTCGTCTTGAAATAATAGTGAAGCAGAGGAAGCTTTACCGTCCTTTCCCAATCACTTTACTACACACACACACGTAAAAATCGCCATTTCTTATGGGCGTACTGTCGTGCGTTCATTTGGTGACAGAGACTATATCATCAGAGCCTTTATCGTCATTTTAATTAGCGATAGTGATATATTTTATAATTTTTTTTGACATATTACTTCTGTAGTATACAGGGCCGCACCTGACATTTTAGGGGCCTGTGCTAAATTTAAAATTAGGCTAATACACAATAAAAGTTAATTACCAAAATAATTATTTGATATTACAATTGTAGTACAATTTTTCTTACAGTACAAAGATTATATGATACATCGCGCTAAAAAAACAAATTTGATATATGACCTTTACTTAAAAAGCACCATTCTTCTAGTATTATTTGAAACAGAATCTTCAATTATCCTTGTAATTAGTCTTTTCCAAATTAAATCAATTTCAACGGCTATTGTTAAGTCTTTCCTAGTTCATTATAGAACACAAGTAGAACTTCAACTTTAATCTATATAAGCTATTTTTTTTTTGCATGTGCAATAGTCATCGGAGTTGTCAACAAAATTCTATATGCAAAAATTGCATTACGGCAATAATTTAGCTGTTTCAAAAACTTTAAAATATCAAGAGGGCACATGGTTTTGCTTAGGAATGAATTTTTAGTAAAAATTTTAAAAAATAAAATGAAGAGAATAAAAAGAGCTACGCATCTGTTTGTTCTTACTCTTACTAATACAAAGATTAACAAGTAGTAATACAAAATAAGTAAAAAATGAGGCCCCTTAATTTTGGGGGGCCTATGCAGTAGCCCATGCTGCACATGCCTCCATCTGGGCCTGGTAGTATACATAACAAAATTTATTATTTAAAAAAAACACTGGACAGTGGACCGAGGTAAAGTTCCGGATGTCCCAATTTATTTACTACTCTGTTCTTTTTTAAGTGGCATTTTTCATTCTTTACGATATCCGAGATGTGAATTTGGCCATTACTTTTTTAACTTTATCTTGTTACATATTAATAAAATTATAATATTATGAAAGAATTTTTAATGATATAATTTTTATATGATCAATTTAGATAGTTCTAAAAATATTATTGAAAGTTTGATGGCACATATTATAGAATGTCGTATAAAAAGGAACATAGGTAGCTATCTTGAAACTAGGTGTTGATTTTCGATGGAGCAAATTGACATCTGTGCCATTCGAACAAGAAACAAGATACGATCTCTTCAGATAAGCTGTGGAGGAAAAAACATACAGAGAGTTTGTATTTGCTACTTGATTAGCGGAAGATTACTCCTCTACTTGCGGCCAAACTAGACGAGTTGGCGAATTTAAGATGGAGGCCAAGTTAGGCTGCCGAATCGTTAGTGCCAGCTGTGAGAGTGACAAGAGCCTACACAACACATGGGTTTTCTATTTCTGTTTTATTTCCACATCTGCTCGTGGAATTTAGGCTCAGCTGCCCAGTGGATGAATGTAACGCGGTTTTTTATTATTATTTTCATTTTTGGAGATTTGGCTGCAGCTTGACCGTTCATTGCATGGGTGACTACATTGTATTTGCTGAGTAGTGGCACCTGCCAACTATTGAAAAAATTAGGTAAATAAATACAAAGACTAAACCAACTTCCCAGGAAGTCGCCGGGCTTGGAACTGGCCAAGTCAATGCTGGAAGGTGGAAATCTCCGATTATTAGATTAACGCCTTGGGCTTGGCCTTGTGAAAGGAAAGAGACATGGGAAGCACCGCGACGTGCGTGGCCAGGCCGTCGTTCGCCGCTTGGCACTCTGCCTCTCGCCTCCGCAGAGCAGCTAGCAGCCTAGCACGGACCAGAGCAGAAGCAGAAGCATCCATTGCCCATGGGGACCGAACCGGAGACGTTACTTTTTGGTCCAGGGTACGTGAAGAAGGGACCGGCTAACTGAAGCTAGGAACAAGATTGGGAGCTGACGGCCGGCCACAAGGGACTAGGGAGAGGAGGGGGAGGTCGATCGATCGATCTGAAGAAGAATTAAGCCCAGAAGCTGAGCTGGCGAAGCCGATCCAACATCCAAGTAACAGTGTGTGGAAGGCTGACAACGGCTACTTCCTTGTACGGACGACTCCACCACCACACCAGCGACGTGCTTTGGCTTTGCTCCCCCGCTGGTAGCCCCGTCACGTGCCCGTCGCTGCTGGCTGCACTTCCCTTCCAATCCAAAGGAAAGAGAAGATCGACGCGGCCGGGGCGCTCGGCGGGCGGGCCCAGCAATTATAAATCGGCCCACACAGCCTCGCTAGTCAATTGGTACTACGAATTACGTTCGTCGAATGATGCCACTACAATACTGACGTACGATTCGTTTAACGTTGATTACCTTACAATGCCGTTGGAAACCCACTCGTTAATTGATTCAGGCCGTAGGCTAATATGCTTATGTACTCATTAATTATACAGTACATGATCATGGTTGCAACCAGAGTTTACGTGCTTAAGCTGCTTCAATGTGGAGTACTTCTATGCAGATGAGATCTAAGCTTTTGTTTTTTAAAAAAGAAGTCTCTGGGTTCACATGAAAACAGCGCGTACCATCAGCGTTGACATTTTATAGTTTCAATCGTACAGTTAGGACGAGACCAACCATGTGCTGAGATTCAGGGAATGTTTAAAAGATTAGTTACCTAGGATTTTAGGTGATACGAGGATTTTAGGTGATACGAGGAGAGAGAAGAAGGAAAGAGAAAGCTGCTGTCTACTATTTAACAGATAATTTTATAGACAACTTTCTATTTTGTGTACTATTGTATATTAGATGAAAGACTATTACAGACAATTATATAGACAATCTATTGTATAAGTTATTTTTAAATCAGGGCGGCTCGCGCTTACCATTTTTTTTTCTTGGAGTGCAAATCCCAATTAGATTAATTCAGACCCGTGCAAGATAGTATGGCTCGCTATAGCATTGCGCGCGTTATGTTCTTCGTAAGTACTTTTGTCAGCATTTACAACCATAGCAACCACAAAATGACGCACAAATTATCTGTTAATGTAAAACAACCTGACAAGCTGTTTAGGCCATCTGCAACTAACGTTAGCGGATGCACGCAGTAGAGGCTAGCTAGAGGCAAGAGTACGTACGACTCATTTGCGTTAATTGCCATACATACCGTTGGAAACCCACTCACTAATTAGGCCGTACGGCAAGGAAAGGTGATCATGATTGCAACCAGATACTTTTTTTTCTCTATATACAGGCATTGCAACCAGAGCTTGTGTGCCTAGGAGCATGTTCAGCAGTAGAGTTAACTATTATCTATATATTTTTTCATATGATCTAAAGATAAAATTAAAGACAACTTCTATAATTGATGATATCTTAAAATTGTCTTTATGAGATCCTATAATTTTTTAATTATAGCATGAAAAGATATTATTATAGACAATAACTTATATAATAGTATTTTATATTGTCTATATGATTGTCTCTTCATGAAAAGATAGTTATGCTCTCTTTCATTCTTTCTCATCTATATCAATAAAATTTTACGTGGTAAAGTATATAGACAGCTGACATCATACCATTGTACATGCTCTAAGCTCAACATCTAAATAGGAATAAAACTTAGGGCAAAGGGCAACCGTGTGGGAGATTTAATAGGCCTGGGCGGTGTTGCTAATTAGCACTTTCGGATGAAAATGTAACACAACTTAGATACTTGTAATGACCTGATACTATAAAATTTTGACAGAAGCCGCTGTCACAAAAATTTAAGACAATCCGAATCATTCTCTAAAGGTATCTTTAATAGTATCACTTTATTATCATTTAAGCTGCACCATATCATTAAAATCTACGTGAAGTAGTGAGTTGCGAGGAAAAAAAAATTAGTAAGATACAATGTAAGCATGAAAACCGACGTACATAGCGAGTGAGGAAGTTGTCATGAAAATAATAAAAATATGGTTAAAGAAATAATTTTATAGACAAACTATTTTGAAGGTGGATAAATTGAAATCCTCGTCGCCGCCGATGTTAAGAAGAGGGCTATTGTACGTGTCCTAACCTGTTTTTTATCATCAGACAGCACAGTAGAAACGGGTCCTGAAGGTACCTCCCATTTGTCACCGCTACTGAGATAGCCATGAGATGCCTGCCGACAGAGAAACTGCGCCATGCAGTCCTGTGCACCTCTCGAGGTCCACACCGGATCGGAGTAGAATAACGAAACGTGGTTAGTGGTAAGGAACCTCGCTATCGAATAGTCCAGGGTTCTCGAATAGATTTAAAATTGGAGAACAGAAAGAGAGGGATACGTGTTTAGGGAGAGCAACTGCTGAATACTTTATTGCTTATGATTGCTTGTACATAGGGGGACTCCCTCCTCCTTTTATAGCGCTCACCTAGTGTTTCGGCTAAAGGACCAACATAGGCCTTCAATGGACCATGAGGTTTCCCAACACTCCCCCTTGGGCCCTTTGCCGCGAGATGCATATGCCTCAATAAAACTCTAGAAAAACCCAGTGTGAAAAATACTTGGAGAAAGAGTACATAGCATACGTTTACTATGTTGCACGAATTGCCTCGTTAAAACCTTATGTAAGAAAACTTCATGAAAAACTTGCTAAGGAAAAAGAGTACAATTCTCCCAACTTCAATTGCTAATCTTCGAGATTCATGTTGGGTATTCATAATTCATCTTCGAGATTTATGTGGGAGTATGTGAAATATCTCCCCCTGAAATCTGCACTTCTCTAAGTCTCATCATCCCAATTCCTTTCACGCACCTTTCAAAGGTAGATGCTGAGAGTGATTTAGTGAACAAATCTGCAAGATTTTCACATGACTTAGTATGCAATATCTTGATCTCGTTCATCTTATGCAATTCATGAGCATAGAAGAACTTGGGGTTGATATGCTTCGTGAGATTGCTCTTCACATAACCCATCTGTGCTTGGGCAACACAAGCTGCATTGTCTTCATAGATTATCGTGGGAGTTTGCTCAATGTTCAAGCCACATGACTTCTGGATGTGGTGAACCATTCTTTGGAGCCATGCACATTCACGAGATGCTTCATACAAAGCAATGATTTCCGAGTGGTTTGTCAACGTCGAGACAAGAGTCTGCTTAGACGACTTCCAAGAAATTGTTGTTCCTCCACATAGGAAAACATAACCGGTTTGGGACTTGCCAGTATGCGGGTCTGATAAATACCCAGCATCGGCATAGCCAACCAAATTCAATTCATTGTTTCTTCTGGAAAACAGACCAAGGTCTTTGCTTCCTTGGAGGTAACGGAAGATATCCTTGATCCCTTTCCAATGCCTTTTGGTGGGTTCCTTTGTGCATCGAGCTAGCAAATTCACAGCGAACGCAATATCCGGCCTGGTGCTATTCGCAAGGTACATGAGCGCTCCAACTGCACTCAAATATGGGAATTCTGCTCTCAGGACTTCCTCCCCCTCTTCTCTAGGTCTGTATGGGTCTAGATCTGCTTGGAGTGACCTTCCGACCATTGGAGTCTTCGCAGGATATGCTTTTTCAAAGCCAAACCTTTCCAACACTTTCTGCATGTAGGTTGATTGGTGTACCAAGATTCCTCCTTGTACATGCTCAAGCTGCAAGCCTAAATAAAACTTGGTTTTACCTAAATCCTTCATTTCAAACTCAGACTTCAAGTATGAGCATGCTTCTTCAATTTCTTCATCCGTCCCAATGATGTTCAAGTCATCTACATAGACGGAGATTATCTGAGAATCCATTCGGGATCGTTGATAAACACATATGGACAATCTTATTCGTCTGTGTAGCCTTTCTTGTAGAGGAAGTTACTCAGCGATTATACCACATTCTTCCCGATCGCTTCACCCATACGATGATTTCTCCAATTTCACACTGCATGTGTTTCTATTTGCTCCGTCTTGGTTGGGATAGGAATTCCTTACGGTACTTTCATGTATATCTCGAATCCAAGTTTCCATACAAATATGCTGTGACAACATCCATTAGCTTCATTCTCAACTTCAAGTTGATCGCCATTGAGATCAAATATCTAAAGGTAATTCCTCCCATGATCGGAGAATAGGTTTCTTCGTAATCAACTCCAGGACGTTGAGTGAAACCTTGAGCTACAAGCCTTGCCTTGTACCTTACAACCGTTGTTTTCATTCCTCTTAGAACAAAGACCCATTTGTGACCTACGGGGTTTATATGGGGAGGTGTGAGACATACTGGCCCAAACACCTCTCTCTTGTTGGAGAGACTAACTCGCAGATGATTGCCTTTTCCATTCTTCCCAATCTAGCCTTTTCTTGCACTCTGCTAGAGATGCGGGCTCGGGATCATGATCAATGATCGAGGCAATCTTCTTTGCGAAGTATGCATCAACGTTGGTGTTGCTCTATTCGAGGATTCTCTGTTATTACAAAGTTTATGGCCATTTCTTCATGGGGTGCTTCATGCACTTCTACTTGCTCTTCACTGGTATTCCCTATCGCAGAGCAAGTTCCTTTAGTTTTCATCGCCTATGTGTGCGCACACATTATTTTTACGGCTTCTGCAGTGGAAGATTCAAGTCCAGGAATTGCCTTTTCGTTGGCTTCTTTCGGTGCAGTCTCAACCGCTTCCCTTCTTTCCTTGGGGCATTTTCGTGATTGGTTGTGGTAAGTCCTCTCGCTTGATTTTCTCAGACGTCTCCGGGTACTTTGGGTTTGAGGAGCCAGGTTTCTGTTCTTTTCTTTGAGGCCTCTGAGCAGGTTGAGGATACCTTCATTTTCTTTGGTATTTCCACCCTCTCGGTGCATTCCTTGCGGGTACATGCGACTTAACCACGCCCTTCAGATCACAAAATGATCAGCAGTTCATTTGCTAAATTCGCAAATCAATTATCTTCTGGACTTCTTGATTTGCTTCATTAGTGCGGGGGTCATGTGCGGGGATCCCAGTGGAATGCCATATGATTTCCCGATATTTTTCATCCAAAGGTTGATTTCCTCCCCCTAATGACGGGAAACAATCCTCATCAAAAATGCAATCAGCGAATCGGGCTGTATGCAAGTCTCCAGTCATGGGTTCCAAATACCTGATTATGGATGCACTCTCATAACCAACGTATATCCCAGACTTGCGGAGAGGGCCTATTGCAGTCCGCTGAGGGGGTGGTATAGGTACATATACCATACACCCAAATTTTCTAAGATGGGAGATCTTCGGGATGATCCCGTGCACAAGCTGCATAGGAGAATGGATGTTGTAGGCCGACGGTCTGAAATTGATAAGAGCTGCTGCGTGCAGGACTGCGTGTCCCCAACAAGTGTTGGGCAAGTTACAACTCTGTAAAAGCGGTCTGGCAATAAACTTAATCCTTTTTATTAGTGCTTCAGCTAGTCCATTTTGCGTATGGACGTGCGGTACGGAGTGCTCAACTGCTATCCCTGTTGCCGTGCAATAATCATCAAATGCCTTTGAAGTAAATTCTCCGGCATTGTCCATTCTAATGGACTTCACGCGATGATCGGGAAAGCATTCTTAATTCTTATGATCTGCGAGATCGACTTTGCAAAAGCATGGTTTCTTGTTGACAATAAGGATACATCGACCATTTCGAGGAAGCATTGATGAGCACCATAAAGTATCGAAACGGCTACGGCGAGGCTGAATCGGACGCAAATATCCCCTGGATGCGTTCGAGGAATACAGGGATTTCACTTTGCACTTTCATGACATAGAGTCTAGTTATTAATTTCCCGGTGGCACATGCAGGGAACACAAAATCTTCATGATTCGGGAAATTTTTAATATTAATGCCATGACCTTGTGAGTTGTTCACTATATTTCTCATCATTCTAAGACCAGGATGACCTAATCTACCATGCCATAAAGAAAATAACTCGAGCTTCTAAAAGCAGTCTTCAAGGAAGTATACACTTCGGGTGCATGAATATTCGTGTAGTACAACCCAGATTCATATGAGGGACATTTTTCTAATACCATTTTTCCACATACCGCGTGCTTTACAATGCACAAGTATTCTTTGCCATTTTCTTCATTGGTTTCTAAGTGAAAACCATTGGCGCGGATGTCTTTAAAGCTTAAGAGAGTGCGCGTTGATTCAGGGTACAAAAGGGCTTCTTCAATTACCAAATTTGTACCCATAGGTAATATAATTGTGGCTCTTCCTGAGCCGATTACATATGAGTCGCTTCCTGCGATCGTAGTAATCTTTCCAGTGTTCTTCATGATCGACTGGAAATATTTAGACTCTCTTAAGATGGTATTTGTTGTGCCACTATCAACAATGCATATCTCTTCCATTTGGGCGCTACACGATTTCTAAATAAAAGAAATATAATTCTAATCAGATAGAGGCAAAAACAATCCAAATATTGCTTGCAAATTTGAAGAATACTGGAATAAAGAATAAATTGCGTATTTATTCATGAAAGAAGTATGCTCTTCTAGAGCTTACAATTCATTATTCAAAAAAAAAGCTAACAACCATAATCTAAAAAAAATGCATTAAACAGAATGTGTAAAATATGCATTAATTTCTGCTTCTATGTCATCGGCAGAAGTTTCCTCTTTATTTGCCATAATAATGGCTGCAGCATCGATGTCCAGGTTATTATGTGAGGATGAGGCAAGTGGGGTATCTACATCCATGACATCATCATCACCGATGTTGGCGAAGTGTTAGCCTGGGCGTTTTCTTTGCCTTTCTCTTAGCACGATATCGTTGATCACTTCTTTGGATTCCCGACATATCTTCGACCAATGTCCCCAAGTGCCACACTTGAAGCACGTTTGGTTCTGCTGTCCATACGGCTTGGCGTGCGCCTTTTCTTTGTCATCCCTCTTCACAGGGGTTTTGGACTTTCCTTTGGCCTGAGTCCTCTCTTTTCCACCCTGCTTGCCCTTCTTTCTATTAATGGGCTTTCTCACCTTGTAGCTATTGGCATTGACTTACGTGCGGTGCCTCGTCGGTGGGTGCGAGGCGTAGTTCTTGCGTAGAACATCGTCTTGCGATTCCGCAACTTGCATTACATCAATCGATTCGCTATACTCCTTGTATGCGCCCCGGCGATAGTGCGTGCACTCTGGATAGCATTAGGGTGGAAGGTAGAGAGAGTTTTCTCAATCTTCTCTTCATCAGTGATCTTCTTGCCACATAGAAAGAGATTGGTACAAATTCTGTGCAAGGCAGAATTGTACTCGGCCACTGTTTTATAGTCTGCAAATCTCAGGCGCACCCAATCTTGCTGTGCTTGGGCAAGATGGTGTACTTGAGTTTTTCGAACCGCTTCTGAAGTGCAGTCCAAAGCTCATGTGCACTCTCCTCAGCCATATATTCGTTCTTCAAAGTGACTGAGAGGTGGTGCCTGAGAAAATACAGAGCTTGATCGTTCTGCTCAGCGGTAGGTTTTGCGTCCTGCGAGGACCCTAGACCAATCGCTGCACAGAGCTTCTTGCCCTCAAGAACAATCTTTACGTCCGATGCCCAAGTGAGGTAGTTCTGACCGTGCGGGGCCAGTTCTTCAAACTCACGATTCACAATGCTGGGACATCCGCATGATTTCAAAATTCGGTTTAGATTCTGCGTGTGTCGATAGAAAATGGTTGCAAAGACATAAAGTGCAGAAAAATTAAATTGCTATGCATTGCAATATCTTAAATAAAGCAACGGATTCAAAATTCATAAAGAATATTCATAAAACAGAGAAATAAAGCAAAAAAATTAAAAGCAGAGCCAAATAAATCTTCTTGATTTTACGGCAATTTTCAAAATTTTACAATTTTTCTCGCAATTTTCTCTTTTTTTTCAGTGAGCCGTGCATTTGGGCGTCTTGCGTAGCGTTTTCCTTGGCCCATGGTCACGGCCTTCTTGGCCCGCATTGGCTGCTTGGCTCGAACAAAATGTCACCGGTGGATAGGGTTCCCCCTAGCCGCCACACGCATGAGCTCCCGAGGCGCGAGGGCACAAGGCCCTGACGCCGCACGAGCTTCCGAGGGGCGAGGCAAGAAGAGGCGGGCGAGGCAACCGGGCGGGTCCGGTGGCGGTGGCAGGGAGGAGCGTGGCGGCAACATCGTGCCGGGCCGGCGAGCACGTCTTTGTCTTTGTCTTGCCGCCACGAGCTTCTTCGCTTAAGTGTCGCGGCGCCGTCTGAGTCGCGAGGCGTCCGACGGCGGCTTCGGCCGGCGCTTGAGCGCGGACGAGCACCTGGCGGCGAGGGCACGCGCAGCAGCGCGGAGGCCGAGGCCGGATCGTCGGCTTGGGCACGACGCTCGGCGTCTGTGCGCGCGAGGCCGGCGGGCCGAGGCCCACGATGGCGTGCTGGGCGCTTGCGGCGACAGCAAGGCCGGCCGGTCCGAGGTCGGCGAGGCGACGCGTCGCGGGCACTCGGCGGCTGGACCGAGGCCGCGAGGCGGCGCTCGTCGGCGGCTTCGGCCGGCTGGACCGAGGTCGAGAGGCGGCGACGGGCGCGGCGGCGGCATTGCAGTATTGGCGGCGGCGGCGGCGGCCGTCGCGACGCTGGCGCGTCTTGCCAAGACCGAGACGACGTCAATTTCTTTTTTTTTTCTGTGATGAACAGTAAAAACCATGTAGTGTAGCTTCGTGCTAGTAGTCTTCGAGCGATAGCCGTGTAGCTTCGTGCCACGTGACGAAAGCGATACAAGATGCGTAGGATAGATGCATGCATAGAAAACGACAAGCGTCTAGATTCAATTGTCAAAATCCTACATTTCTCACCTTTCAAATCTGAACTCCGGTAGAGCTTCGTGCTGATAACTTGTTAAGGAACCTCGCTATCGAATAGTCCGGAGTTCCCGAACAGATCTAAAATTAGAAAACAGAAAGAGAGGGACACGTGTTTAGGGAGAGCAACTGTTGAATACTTTATTGCTTATAATTGCTTGTACATAGGGGGACCCCCTCCTCCTTTTATAGTGCTCACCTAGTGTTTCGGCTAAAAAACCAACATGGGCCTTCAATGGATCATGAGGTTTCCCAACAGTTAGGAAGAGGTTTCTGGCAGCAAAAAAAAAAAAAAAAAAGGCAAAAAAGAAGAAAAAACAATTCCAGTTCTAAATTATAATGATTGCTGTTAGGAAGTGAGGACTGAGGAGCACACCAAGAAGAAGACAATGAAACCAAAACACCTTTCTCCCATGACACCCACCCCCGCGGACCGCCTCCGTTCTGTTCTACTCTCACTTCCCCCGCTCGCGCAGCGCGTTGCCATGGTGCTGCTCTTCCTGCTCCTCCTCGCGCTCCCCGCCGCCGCCAACGCGCTCACGCCGGACGGCCAGGCGCTGCTAGCCTTCAAGTCCGCCGTCCTGCGGGACCCCACGGACGCGCTCGCCGACTGGAGCGCCTCCGCTGTCGACCCCTGCGCTTGGAACGGCGTCTCCTGCGACGCCGTCACCCGCCGCGTCGTCGCGCTCTCCCTCCCCAGGAAGGGCCTCGTCGCCGCGCTCCCGGCGTCCCCGCTTCCTGACTCCCTCCGCCACCTCAACCTCCACAGCAACAGACTCTTTGGCGCGCTCCCTGCCAAGCTCCTCGCCGGCACCGCGGGGCTCCAGAGCCTCGTACTCTATGGGAACGAGCTCTACGGCCCCATACCCCCGGAGCTCGGGGTCCTCTCCTACCTCCAAATCTTGGACATCTCCTCCAACACCTTCAATGGCTCCCTCCCCGAGTCGATCTTGAAATGCAGGCGCCTCCGCACTCTGTCGCTCGGCAGGAATAACCTCACCGGCCCGCTGCCTGCGGGGTTCGGACGGGAGCTGTCGGCGCTGGAGCAGCTCGATTTGTCCTACAACAGGTTCTCCGGTCCCATCCCGGACGATATCGGGAACCTGTCCAGGCTCGAGGGGACGGTGGACCTGTCGCACAATGAATTCTCCGGGCGGATTCCGGTGAGTCTTGGGAAATTACCGGAGAAGGTGTACATTGATCTCACGTACAACAATTTGTCCGGGCCTATACCGCTGAACGGGGAGCTCGAGAACCGGGGGCCGACGGCGTTCGTGGGCAACCTGGGGCTCTGTGGACCGCCGCTGAAGAACCCGTGCTCGCCGGACGCTATGCCGTCGCCCAACCCGTTCGTGCCCAAGGATGGGGAGTCGGTGCCAGCCGGTGCCGGGGGTAATGGGAGTGAGAGAAGCAAGGGGTTGGGGAAGGTTGCCATTGTGGCCATTGTGCTGAGTGATGTGGTGGGGATCCTGATCATTGCACTGGTGTTCTTCTACTGCTATTGGAGGGCGGTTTCCTCCAAGGAGAAGAGACAGGGTGGGACTTCTGGCTCTAAAGGGTCGAGGAGTGGCAAGGATTGCGGCTGTTTTAGCAGGGATGGGTCTGAGATGCCGTCAGAGCATGCAGAGCAGTACGACCTCGTGGCGTTGGACCAGCAAGTGAGGTTCGATCTAGATGAGCTGCTCAAGGCATCAGCATTTGTGCTGGGGAAGAGTGGGATCGGGATTGTGTACAAGGTGGTTCTTGAGGACGGGCTCACGATGGCAGTGAGGCGACTTGGCGAGGGAGGATTGCAGAGGTTTAAGGAGTTTCAGACTGAAGTTGAGGCTATTGGCAAGGTCCGGCATCCCAACATTGTTACCTTGAGGGCTTACTACTGGTCTTTTGATGAGAAGTTACTAATATATGATTACATCCCTAATGGCAGCCTCTCTGCAGCAATTCATGGTATACTTGCTTTAGGGACTTACATTGAGCTCTATAATGCCTACACTGCATTCTCTTCTATTGATCTTTGTTTTTTCATAGAACTGACTTATGAAATTTCCATAGTTGAGTCATATCTTTGTGTAGGTTAGGATTCTGATTCATTAATTTACTGTGCTAGGACACTAATTAGGTATGTCTTTGGTACATAACTTTATTTAGTTCTACAAATTAGTACTAGGAATTCAATTGATACAGCTTCTTTATTTCGCTAGGATCTTTGATCAATAGTTTATATAATTTGGTACATTGTCGTGTCATTTGGTTTCTGGTAGTTGGCAAAGCTTTTCATTCATTTCATTCTGATATGGATCTTTGCTATATTGCACTTGTACCTACTCTTCTCATTATTCAGAAGTATGGAGCAAAGATTACTAGAGTACATCCTCACTCCATTGTTGACCTGTGTGGTTATTTCAAGCTGTTGATCCCTTTGATGATTGGTTTTGTTCAGGTAAGCCTGGGACAATGACGTTCACACCATTGCCATGGGATGGACGTCTAAAGATCATGAAAGGCGTTGCCAAGGGGATGTCCTTCTTGCATGAATATAGCCCCAAAAAGTACGTACATGGGGACTTGAGGCCAAATAATGTCCTTCTTGGAACAAACATGGAGCCTTACATTTCAGATTTTGGTCTCGGGCGACTTGCAAACATTGCTGGAGGATTACCTTTCGCACAATCAGATCGAGTTGGTTTAGAAAAGGGTCAGAGTCAGCAGTCAGATGCCTCAGTGAGCCCTCTTGTGAGCAAAGGGTCATGCTATCAAGCACCAGAAGCACTGAAAACACTGAAACCATCACAGAAGTGGGATGTCTACTCCTATGGTGTGATCTTGCTCGAAATGGTTACTGGCAGATTGCCCGATGTTCTCTTGGAAACTATGCAGATGGACCTTGTTCAATGGGTCCAATTCTGTATTGAAGAGAAGAAACCATCCGCTGATGTGCTTGATCCTTTCCTTGCCAGGGACTCTGAACGGGAAAATGAGATGGTAGCGGTACTCAAAGTCGCTCTTGCTTGTGTTCAGGCTAATCCTGAGCGGAGATCGTCGATGAGGCAGGTCTCAGAAACCTTGGAGCGCCTCAATGGTTCAAGCTAGAAAAGTACCGTCACGAAAGGTGGTGATTCTGGAAATAATATGATGGTTGTACAGCTCAAGCATGGCAAGGAAGCTTAGGGGGACATCAAGCTCCATTAGTTCACTATGTAAAATTATCATTTTTCCCAGTGCTCACACTCTTAGGCTCTTAACAAGTTTGGTAGCTTCTGTTAGCTTGTTACTCTCTTGTGTTTGCGTAGTAGTGATATTATGGGAACGAGTGGATTTAACTACGTGTATTTTTGCTCTGTTATGAGTGAAAGCAAATAGTAGTATAACATTGAGCATTTTCTTTGGGAAACTGGACCATGGATGCCTTTCGCTTGACTGTTATATACTTTCTGATCAATTCTTCCAATGAAAGCTTATTTAGCCCAACATTTAGTACTTTATCTCTAAGCTGGGACTCCTAAAAGCATTGTCAGTACTCTTTACCTTTGGAAGAAATAGATTATGGCAAAGCGCTACAATGATTTAGCTGCAACCTGGTGTTGTACAATTGATGTGCTTCTTTTTAGTTAGCCTTCAGAATTTTTACCTGGGCCCTTTCCAGGGAAAGTGAATATGGTATCATTGGTTTTTTAGTACTACGGAAAGGGCAAGTGTGGCTGCAGTAGTACCCTCATTCTTTGTTGGCAAGAAGAGTCACTACTTTTCTGAAATGTGCATAAGCTGCTTCTGTAGAGGAATCTGGCTGTGTTGCTCTAAAACAATACAGTACCACTGTGAAGAGGAAATCTGGCTGTCTTCCTGTACGAATTTCTTTTTTAAATAATACATTTTATAAAGGTAATCGCAACATTAATATGCCGGGAAAAAATTTACAAAAATAATACTAGTTCGACCAATTGCTTGGCGAAATTGGAGTAGTAGTCAGATGGTTGAGCGAAAACCATATTTTCACCCAACCATTGGGCGAAAATACGTTAATTACGTCATTAGCATCGCCCTGACAGAGCAGCCGAGTCCCTGTTTGACACGTGGCTATTTTCGCCACATGATTGGGCGACAACCTATTTTCGCCAAACGGTTGGGCGACAATGAGTTATTACCACACCGTGTGGCGAAAATAGGTCGCTTTGAAAGCGGCCGCTCGGCTAGGCTTCGGTTTCAAACGACGAAGAAAAAACGGGCAAGCGGGCAGAGAGCGAGCGAGCGCCGGTGGGGAGGGAGGGAGAGAGAGAGGAGGAGGAGAGGGAGAGAGAGGGAGGGGATGCGCTTGGGAGAGAGAGAGAGGGGAGGAGAGCGCGCTCGAGGGAGAAAGAGAGGAGAAAGAGAGGGAGAGAAAGAGGAGGAGGAAGAAGAAAAAGGTAATTTCGTAATTTTGTAATACTTTTTTGTAATTGTTTAGGAAAATATTATAGTTGATGTTAGACTTAATTTAATCAGTGCTTCTATTTTAGGTTAGCGATATTAGATGTGTACTTTAATATTGTAGTATTGGTAGCGAGATAGTTAATTAGCGTTGTTTAATTTAGGTTAGTGAGATTACATGTTAGTGGTGATCTAAAAATTTATTTTGTCTATATCGTCGCAGTAATGTCGGATCCAGTGAAATTTAGAGTATATTATGGCGATGGTGAAATAAAAAGTACGCAGAATGGTCTTGATTTAAGCAACTTTCCGTTCACCATGATTGAGCACTCGTTCCCCGAAAGTGTTAGCATTCGTGATATAAAGTTTTGGTTGACCCAATATTTTTTCCTAGATCCAAATGTTTACTCTGTTACCATCCAAAGATTATTCACGCGTAGCAAAAGTGACCCGGCTATTTGGGAGTTAAAGAAAGTAGATCAGACATACTTGTAGTAAAAATGGTTAAGGTGGTGGAAGGGATTTCGCCTTGAATGTGTGATGCTGATGCAGGCTTGCCATAGTGAAGAGGTGGATATTAGTGGTATGGGCGAGAGCAGTACATCGGCTAGAGCTGAATTAGTTCAGGAAATGGTGCCGATTGAGATAGCAGCGGGGGAAGATAATAGGGATACAACAAACACAGAAGGTCGGACCGATGAAGGGGAGGAGATAGAGCAACTTGTTGATCATTTGGAGTTGGTGGACCGTATGGCGGCACAAGATGAAGCTGAAATATTGGAATGTGATGATGACATCAGTGAAGATGAGGAAGGGGAGGATGATGATGATGAAATGCATGATAGTACTGGGGTAGCGGATATACCCATCCCTGACGAATGGAACAAGCAAAACAAATCTGATATGGAAGTTTTGTGGGGCCATGAGTCGCGTTGGGAGTATGGTACCAATGCCATTCGGCTGAATCAAATATTCTCGAACAATTCTGAATTGAAGTTGGCAGTGAGGCTTTGGGCATTATCGCAGTAGAGAGAGTTTCGAGTTGTCTTGTCCATATAGGTACACAGTGAAGTGCAGAACCGATGAATGTGAATTCTGAATTCATGCATACAACCTGAAATACGAGACGTATTGAATTGCATCATGAGTAGAGGAGCACACATGCAGACTAGAAAATGTTCTGGTGAAACACCGCAACCTGAATGCAGCTATAATTGCTAGAGTGATGTTCAATGAAATCATTGAGAAGCGGGACATTGAGTGTTTGTATATTCAGAAAGCAAACTTAAGAACATTTAAGTACCAGATAAGTTACTCGATGGCCTGGCATACGAAGCAAAAAGCATTAGAGAAGAGGTTTGGTACATACGAGGCTTTGTATTGCAACCTACCTCGTGTTCTTGATGTCCTCACGTACGTTCTTCTGAGTATTTATCCAGTTTTAATTGCAATCGCATATGCTTACATATTTTTTTGTACTGCAGCCACAGTGGGCAGGACTGCAGGTACGTTCGGCGTACCACTCCTTCACGAAAGCGTTTGACCACTTCAAGGCGGAGCAGGTGATCTGGGACCCCTACAGCGAGCGTCATGTAGTGCAGAGAGCCATGGTAGGGGGGATCTCGGCACTATGCTACAGGGACTAAGCTTACTGGCTTACCAAGAAAAAGCTCATCTTCGATGTCTTTGTGGAGGACTACGCATCGCTGCGAGTCATGAGGCAGTTTGGAATTCGCCAGCTAGTCCCTGTTCCTTCAAGGGATCGTGTGTGCCAGAGAAAGTACACTCGTAAGTTACTCGCCCACTACAAGTATGTTAAATGCTTATGTTATATTTGTAATAATGTGGATTTCTCTTCATGTTCTCCATCCAGGGACCTCAGAAGACTATGGTGACCTTGGCTCAGAGGATGGAGCCGAGGTTCACTCAGTGGGATGGGGCACTAGAGGATGTCGTTGACGAGGACACGCTATACGACCACTCCTACCAGCAGTACCTAGTCTGGTATGTGCCACGAACACTTACTCGTCTCCTACTGGTGGAGGAGCCACCGACCCATAGGTAAGCTCTGAGTGTGGCAGACTTGTACCCAGGCCAGACAGGAGCAGCCATGCATGCGATGGTAAATCTTACTTCGTAAGTTATATCATATGTTCATTACGCTATGTCATTGTGTTTATAATTTGTTTGTACATGGCAGGTGGACCACGCAAGGGACTTGCACCAGCATGGCAATAGCATTTTGAGAAGGCTGCGTGACGGAGTCATTGTCACACTGGACGAGATGACAGAAGCATGGAGACGCGTGGTGACCGGGACTCGACGGATCGTGGAGCTCGGTTCTTGTCAGCAGATGGACGCGACTGACCGTGGTACCTCATCCAGGCCACCACACGTGCCTTCTTACCACACACTGGCCCCAGCTCCTCCCTACACAGTGGAGGCAGAGTCCAACTTCTACACCCCTGTGCGTTCGATCCCAGACATGGCTGGAGGGTCCAGTTGGTAAGCACCACGCGATCCCACCATGGTCCCCACACCAGGTAAGTCGAGAAATATTCAATTGTTGACATTTGGTATAAGTATCACCTGATTATGATTACATGTTACTACCTGAACTGTAGGTTGCCCATAGGTTGGAGGACAGTTCTCTTCGTCGTCGCACTCGCCAGGGCACGCCGATCAGTTCTCTTGGGCGGATCAGTTCTTCTCCGGCACGCAGTGGACTCAGACACGTCTAGAGACGCAGTTCACGTAGCCCCCTCCAACGACACAGTTCACGCAGCCCCTTCCAGCGAGGCAGATGACGCAGCAGGACTACGGCACCTCCTACGGGTACGCGTTGCCTCTCTGCGAGTGTCGCCCGGTGTAGCGGTACATCCCTTCAGATTACGGGCAGACGTGACCATCCCACGAGCTTCACACGACCTCTAGACGATGCACCGGCTTCAGCACGTAGGGCAAAGACAGGTCGTGGTAGGGGTCAAGGTCCACCTCAGGGGGTGCTAAGGGTTAGTACCTCATTTTGTTGTCATCATATCCATATTTTATATTTCCTCACTTAATGTATGATTTACTATTTCACACCATTTATTGTGCTGTGATCGCGTTTTATTTCATTCATTGTAATCTGTTTCCTAGTATAGAACCGGATCATCGCCCTACCAACAGGCGTTTCCATTAGGCGTTTCGGAGTATGATAAGGTTCCCGGATCCACGTTGTATGAAAAATGCGTTCTACATATTTTTTCTACCTTTTTCTCACATCGGCCTGAAAAAAGGCTTTGAGGTCGACTAGACAAGTCACAGGTAGCATCTATCACCTTTTGCAGTGACAAGTTACAACACTGTCTAATGCTTCAAACTTTTTCAGGCCGATTTGACAACACGAGACCATCAGTTTTGCCAGACCGATTTGACAACACGCTACCATCGGCTTTGTCAGTACTAACATATTGCATGCACGACTACCTTTTCAGCCCGACTTGATTACACACTCCTACGTTTTTCTATCCGTCTGTATGTTTCAATCTTACATTACAACACTTAGTCCATACACCACCCCTTCGAGTCTATAAAAGGCCAAACCACAGGCACACATCCACAGCTCCCACTCACACTTCATCATGGCTGCATCCTCTAGCAGAGCATTCTCGTGGATACCAGACATGAGTACCGTAACCCTTCATGACACGTTGAAGGTTACGCGTGGTGGGAAGGACGATCCATTCAAGGAGGAGAACCTAAGTAAAGTGGTGTCCAAATTGCAAGAGTGACGCCCAACATTACGGAGGCATAACGTGACAACTTTTGACCTGAACCTTGTGACCTCCGACGACCTGAAGGCGCACTTGCAATGGTGGCGTCAAAGGTATTTCAGGGTGTTCGAACTAGCCGACCACTCATCTGCTACAGGTTTTTCTCTACAAGATCTTAAAGGGTACTGATGCAGCCCGATCGGTATGCAGAGCATATTAAGGTTAGTTATTTCATATTTGTTCACCTTACTAATCTTTTTTGCATTATACATAAGTTCACTACTTCGTATATTCGTCTTGTGTGTTAATCATTCCCAGAGGATGAGAAGTTGCTGAACAAAGATATCCTAAAATTCTTAGCGATGTATATACTCTTCGACGGGGGTGTGATGCCTGGTTCGCACAGAATATGCAGAAGCGGATCTAACTGGAGGGGTAGAGATCGACACAGTACTGCTACAGCAGCAAGTTCAAGAGGATGTTCAACCACCACCGGAGGGGGCTTGCTCCTAACTATGGAAATAGCGATGATAATGATGATGGCGATTTCGTATCACCTCCACCTCGACGTTCAAGCACTTCCACAACAGGCTGTTCAAGCACTAGTACAACAGGCCATTCAAGAAACAATGCAAGAGGACGTTCAACCAGCACTAGAGGCGGGCTAGCTCCCAACCATACAAATGACGATGACGATGATGATGACGATTTCGTATCACTTAGACCTCGACGTTCAAACACTACCACCAATAGATGACTTTTATCTTTGTGACCATACCCTATATCGAAGACTATGGCCATAGAATGTATGGTTTTGTGACCTATGGTAGGGCGACTTATCTCTGTCGCCCAATGGTGGGGCGACTGAGTCCTATTGCTCGCGCTGACTGCTCTTGTCGCCATACCATCGGGCGACAGAGGTATATTCTTGCAATTTTTTGAGAGCGAGGTATATTTTTGCAATTTGAATAAAAAATTGTATTATTTAAAAAAAACCCTACATGAATTATCACCGAGAAATATGCATTTTTCTGAATTTATTGACCCTACTTTCAACTATTCTAGCAACCGTCAAAATAATCCTGACTTTTAATAATTAATGCTCATAGGTTACAACGAATTTTCGAATAAAACCAGTGCAAAATACTACCTCATAAATTAAATTTCATGACTTCTAATTTAGCGACACATTAGCACTGACTCAACTCTGCTGCTCTTATCGCCCAACTATCGGGTAACAGAAGTATATTTTTTAAAAAATTTTGAGATCGAGGTATATTTTTGCAATTTGCAGAAAAAATGTATTATTTAAAAAAAATTCCCAAATAAATGTATTATTTAAAAAAAAAAATCTTTACTTCGCCGTATGGCTAGGCGACAGGTTATAGTCGCCACACAGTATGGCAATAACTCATTGTCACCCAACCGTGTGGCGAAAATAGGCACGTGTCAAGCAGGCATTCGGATGCACTGTCAGGGCGGTGCTGATAGTGCATTTAACATAATTTCTCCGAACTGTTCGGCGAAAATATAGTCTTCGCCCAACCATTTGGCTACTACTCCGATTTCGCCAAACGGTTGGCCGAATTGGTATTATTTTTGTAAAAAAATTTCTCGGCATATTAATATCGCAATTACTTTCATAAAAATGTATTATTTAAAAAAAACTCCTTCCTCTACTGTAAGACTGGACAAAGGTAGGTCTAGATAGAGTTCAGTTAAATTCACCGCGAAATTTGCTACAGCTTTTGCGCGGTTGCATTGCAGTTACACTTTTGTAACTGCAGTGCCATTTAGTACTAGAACTCTAGAAGCGCTATCGTTGATCATACAAAGTTAGTTCAAGCTCCTCGCTCCTCAGAGAGCACGGTGATTCGGTGAAGTACATAATCGTCATTTACTTAAGGATTCAACCTTCCTTAGTGTTACCAGTGATTGCCAATGTATAACATCCTCGTACTGCTGAAGGTTGTGCTTTCCATTGTGCATGTCCATCCGTGCTCCCTTGTCTAAAGTTTGCCAAATAGGAGAACCAGGGCAGGCTCTAGAATGATCATCATTGACAATTTGCCACGGTTGACGTACATTTGTTTTGGATCTCACCTCGAAGGGTAAGAAGCTGGTCCTGGTCCTGTCCTGGCTGTACTTGTTCCAGAAGACCCGTGTGGTTGCTCCCCGGAACCAGATCGTCTTAAACCACCATTGCCCATGTCCTCGACCGCACGCTGACACTGGTAACAAACTATAAAGTCTAGTACATTAATTAGGAAAGCAATGCGTGTTAAGCTTGGTTGTTGCAGAAGGAGTGTGTTGGCGTTAAAATTTGATGTAGTGTTTCTGACAGTAGCACACCAGACGAACACCTGATTCAGAGCGTGTCAGTCGATTTGACCTGTAATCGACAAGGTAAAAATATGAAATTCACTCAAAGCCGATCGTCCAGATCAATCGGCTTAACTCAATCAGCTTGAAGCCGATTAAATCGAAATAAAAAGGTAAGTCTAATTAGCCAATTAAGGCTAATCAGAAGATAAAGGTTGATCGATTCTGAAGAAGGCGATGCGCAACAAAATCAGAATAAATTGAACCTGGGGCGTAATTTGAAGAAGATCAACAATCGGCGATGCGCAACTTTATTGATCAAGATCGAATTACAAAGACCAAATTACAAGAGCTACTCCTAATCGACATGAAAAAGTAATGTGGATTGATGTGTTCATTGTGTTGTCTTTGCAGCTTGCTTCAATCCTTCTTTTATACCCGTCGGCCGATCGTATCCTTTTACAACACGTTTCAAAACCTGATCCATATCGGCCTTATCTCGGATAATTTTTTTTCTTAAGATCTTGATGTTACCAAATATCTTCAAATCTTTCCAACCCGTCCGTTAGTTTCCGCATATTTGACTTCCTTGCCGATTTTGACTAGACTTACCAAATTCTGGTGCAAACATATGCCCCCCATTTTTTTAGAGATGACTTGTCATCTTTCAAAAATCACAATTGTCGGCTTTTTTCCATCGGCTAACTTTTAATCTTCACCCAATAACTACTGCTTTATTTGCGCCGTAATTTTCTGGCATACTCGTAGTGCGCTTTAACTGCTCACGTCTTTTGAGATTCGTTTCCCGCCGCTTCAAATTTTTACCTTGCTATAAAATGCGGCCCCCACTTCGGTCATTCTTCACGCGCTCGAGCTCTCGCACTATCCGCAATCGGCTTAAGCTTCCTGTTTGACGGACCGTCGAAGCAAAATCCTTAGCTCATCCATCCTTCTTGATCGGCTGCAATGGACCCAAGCCAGGTACTTATTCCGATCTCGCATAGCAACGACCAATATTTTTTGGGTCCTTTGGGAAATCTAAATGTCCACACCGTAACAAACCAAGAAATCTCTCGTTTACCTTTGTCGGCTTCTGGTCACAACATAGAAGGTTGGAATAAAAGTTTTAGAGCCTGGCCGACAGCTCTCAAGGGATGGAGAAATTGGTTTATCAGAGTGGCAGCCCAAAAGAGGGGTGAATGGGAAAAAATGGGTATAGCCGAGTGTATTCCTCTTTCTCTAGCCGACCCAGAAGCCAATGAGCCCTTAGTGGTCACGGCCTATTATTTTTGGTCGGACTGTTTTAATGCATTTTTGTTCCGCACTGGTCCCATCAGCCCAACTCTTTTGGATGTTGCTCAGTTGTGCTGTCTTCGGCCAGATGGTGAACAAGTATCGACTTTTAGTGGAAAACCGAAGTATAAACTTATCCGATCTAAGGGCAAAGGTTGGGCCAAATATATCAGAAATAATAATAAGATTAATGGCCTAGTATCGACGAAGAGCATGTTGCCTTTCTGAATCTTTGGCTAGACCGCTTTTTGTTTTGTGGAGCATCCCTTGGACCGACTCAAGTTTATCAAGTGATAGCAGAACAGCTTGTTGAAGGTCGTCGGCTAGCACTAGGAAAACTCTTCCTCAGCGCTATGTATCAAATGCTTCATGTGATAAGGAGTCGGCTTTTCACCGGTCTTGGGAAATTTACCGTTGGCAATGTAGGCGGTCCGATGTGGTTTGTGCAAATATGGTTATACTACTTATTCAGCAGCTCTTTTAATTTGGACTTAGTCGACGGGACTCCTTTTCCAAGGGAAGACATACCAGAGGGAGCACTTATCTAGTTTAGAGAATGCCGATCTTTTGGTGAGAGGTTCATAATGTGCTCCAGTAATGAGACAAGGATTTCACCCGCCGGCTACAGAAAATTCTTGTCTTTCTTTTTGCAATTAGACACTGAAGATTTCAAGCAGCAAGATTTCTTTAGTTATGGCGCCACAACCGATTTTCCTTGGCCTTCATTTCTGTATTTGGAAGCCGATAGTTCTCTGATGGCTCAGGGGACCTTGGATCTGTGTAGAATTTTCATCACCCCATGTGTTTTCCATGTCGGCCTTCATACTAGGAATCGAACGTTCCAGCTTCCGTATGAGTTTTACCACCCTTCAGTCTACGCAAGACAGCTCGGCTTTGGCCAGGTGATCCCAAGTCTGCCACTTCTTGATCGGCTTCAGGCTAGAGCGAGGGTTCGCAATGCCACATCAGCAGGGCTAGTCTTAGAGTTAGCCGATGAGCTTCAACTGCGCAATCTCCCACACTTCTATCTGAACGCTCGCTTGGAAGGAGGCTTCACAACATGGTGGTCGGCTATTGCAGAATGTATATACATGGAGAAAACTCCGTCGCTTCTAATCAAGGAATTCTTTCCCGATCTGCCAGAGCCATCTTTAGTGTCTAACAACGATTCTAGCAGTGGAGCTAGTTCATCAAGTTACACTAACACAAGTCTTGTAGATATTGATAAGGTATCGGCTTGAATAATTTTCTTTGTACATAAGATCTTTTTCCAGATATATTTTCTAATCACCTTTATTGTCGTACTGTAGACAAAGGCTGCTGGCAAGAAGCCTGCTTCCGGCCAATCGGGCAGTGGCCAAGTGAAAAGGCCACTCTAGTCGACAGGCCTCACAGGGTACACTTCGGGTACCCTAGGATTTCAGAGTCCATCCTTATCGGACATCGAGAAGAAACAACCAAGTAAGCATAAACACAATCGACTGTTTTTACTTTCCTTTTGCTCAACTGACCTTTAGCCGATTATATTTTCAGAAAAGAAGAAAACAAAGTACACCAAGGCTCCTGCGAAAAAGGGATCCAAGCCCCAAGAGCAGAGCGGCGAGAGCTCGCCACATGCGTCGGCTACTGCAGAGGTAAATAATCGTACCTTTTGTTAAGTGACTTACATCTCCCAATACGTCGGCTTACCCTTTATTTGCTTCTTTTAGCCGACGCAATCAGCTCAAGTTGTGAAGATCCTGGCCAATCTTCCCAATATTTCATCTGCGCCACTATCTCCTCCACGGCTGACGCCAACAACCCTGGTCACCGATCCGCCAAAGCTCTCCAACCTGACGAACCTGTTGGGCTTTTCTCTGGCCGACCTTGATGATCCTGAGATCATGGCCACCGACGACTATGACGCTGAAATCAGGAAGATACTTGAAGTGTCGAAGGAAGCGTCGGCTGCCGTCACCTCTGCCCCAGGCATGAAGGAAAAACTAAACAAGCTTTTTGATCTGGTTATGAGGCCGCAATCGGAGATTCTGGTAGACAACCAGCCGATCCGTAATGCTATGACGACAGTTGAAGCCGACCTGCCCCCTGAAGCCATGGAAGCCCTCCTGAACGTCCGCCACTTGGACGAGAGGAGGTCTAAAGTAGAGGCAGCACAGGCTAGAATTAGTCGCCGTGAAGCCCAGGAAGCCGATCAAAAGCTCCTGGATGAGTTGGTTGCTGACGCAAAGGAAAAGAAACGCAAATTTAATGCCGACGCGCAGCAGCTGAAGTCGACCAAAGAGTCCCTGTCCAAGCTTGAAAACACAAAGAAATTTCTTTTGGAAGAGTTGGCCAAGACTGAAAAATAAATCCAAGAAGGCCAGCAAACCATAGAGAAAACAACGTCGAAGATCAAAGACCAAAAGCTTGGTATCGCCATGGCTGTGATGAGTGTAAAGAAGCAGTCGACCAAGGTTGTACCAGTGCCGGGGAACGCAAAGGAAGATGATCACATCATTGAAGAAGTTCAACGTGTGATTACAAAGGCTGCTGGTGCTCTTTCGGCTTTGGGTGCAACTCTCTTAGGCTCAGGCATTCAATACTAGTTTTTAAGATATGAAACTTTATCGGCTGTCTTTTGGAAACACTTACCTGAATACTTTGTAACTTTTAAAATCGGCTGTTTAACCGATTTATGTTTTTACTTTCCCCCTAATTTTATCTCCTTGAGTCTGCAATCTTTCTAGCCGATTAACAGCATCGTGTTAACTTGGCTTTTAAACGCAATTTTTAGTCAGCTAAGCTCCGATCCAAACGCTAGGATAGTATTTCTTCAAATATTTTTCGTTAATAGCTTTAGGCAAAACATACCCCTCCAACGTTTCCAGTACATACGAATTTCCACCGACTAACCGATTAACCTTGTACGGCCCTTCCCACGTAGGTGACCATTTTCCAAATTGGCTATCTTTCGAACCAATAGGTAGTATTGTTTTCCACACTAAGTCGGCTTGATCAAAAGATTTTGGCACAACCTTCTTATTATATGCTTTTGCAACTCTGACTTTATTCTTCTTAAGCCGATCAAGCGTAGACAAACGCAACTCTGCTAATTCGTCCAAGTTATCGATCATCAAATCGTTATACTCCTGAGCCGACAAACCATTCTGCCTGGCCGTTCGTATGGACTCGATGTTAATCTCCACGGGTAAAACGGCTTCCTGACCGTAACCAACTGGTAAGGTGAGAGCTTCGTTGCTCCGTGATAAGCTAGCCGATAGGCCCAAAGTGACTCTGATAGGGTTGAGTGCCAATTCCTTGGTCTTTCAACGATTTTTCTTTTGATCAACTTAATTAACGTTTTGTTGGACGACTCGGCTTGTCCGTTAGCCTGAGCGTAATATGGGGATGAGTTCAATAACTTAATTCCCAGACTTGTCGCGTAACTCTGAAATTCATTAGACATGAACACCGTACCTTGATCAGTCGTGATTGTTTGTGGAATTCCAAACCGATGGACAATATGTTCATTAACAAAACCGATTGCTTCCACACTAGTCACTTTCTTAAGCGGTATAGCTTCAACCCATTTAGAGAAATAATCGATCGCGGCTAAAATAAACTTGTGACCCTTACTCGAAGCAGGAAATATTTGACCGATTACATCTATTCCCCAACCTCTAAACGGCCATGGCTTGATAATTGGGTCCAAGGCCGATGCTGGTGCTAGTTGTATATTGCCAAATTTCTGACAAGTCTGACATCTTTTATAATATTTGAAACAATCCTCTAGCATTGTTGGCCAAAAATAACCCGTTCGTCTAAGCATCCATTTCATCTTATGAGCCGATTGGTGAGATCCGCAAATACCCTCATGTACTTCGCCCATTGCTACCCGTGCTTCTTCGGCTCCAAGATATCTCAACAACAAGCCTTCCATCGTCCGATAATACAATGTATTGTCCATAACAATGTACTTTAAAGCTTGCTGCCTAATCTTGCGTTCTGTCGGCTTAGATGGGTCGATCAGATAATTCTTTATTTGTGTTCTCCAATCCACAGTATCTATGCACATGACAGCCTTATCTACAAATTCAGTTACCTGATATCGGTCAAAGCTTTGTACCCTGATGCTTGTTGAGCTAAGGCGTTAGCTCTATCGTTCAATTCTCGAGGGACATGACCGATATAAAATGATGTAAATGAGCCGATAATCTCGAAACATTGTTCCAAATATTTCAGTAGTATTTCGTCTCGGCATTGGTATTCTCCTTTTATTTGCTGCACAATCAACATTGAATCCCCATATGCCTCAACAGCATTTACTCCGATGTTTTCCAACAATTGCAAACCCTTGAGCAATGCTTCATACTCTGCCTGATTGTTCGAGCATCGACTGTTTAATCGAAATGCAAATTCAAAATTATACCCTTTGGGTGATATGAGCACAATACCGATTCCGTCACCTTCTCTACACATAGACCCGTCAAAAAATAATTGCCATGGGGCTACTGATACCAAATCGACAGCAGTATCATGTCCTGTTATAAAATCGGCCAGAACTTGTCCCTTAACTGCTTTAGCCGATTCATAAATTAGGTTGAACTCTTAAGGCATAAGCCCACTTGCCGAGTCGACCTCGTAAAATCAGAGCTGATAACATATATTTTATAACATCGGTTTTACAGATCACCTTACAAGCCGATGCTAAAATATAATGTCTTAGCTTTGTACATCAGAAATATAAAGACAAGCATAATTTCTCGATGAAAGGGTACCTGACTTCAGCATCAAGATGGCTTCGGCTTAAATAAAAGATAACCCTTTCCTTTCCATCGATTTTTGTGCTAAAACAGATCCAATAGTTTCCTCCTCAGCCGATATATATAACCTGAAAGGAATCCCTTTTCGTGGCGCGGTCAAAACCGGAGGATTGACTAGATAACCTTTGACGTCGTCGAAAGCCTTTTGTTGATCAATTCCTCACACAAATTCTTGATTATCCTTTAATTTCAACAGTGGGGTAAAAGCACGGATCCGACCAGAGAGATTTGAGATAAATCTTCGGAGATAGTTAATCTTGCCGATCAACTTTTGTAATTCATTTTTGCATGTTGGCGGTACTGTTTCAACTATAGCATTAACTCTTGCTTGATTGACTTCAATACCTCTTTCATGTACCATAAAGCCCAAAAATTACCCAGCCGACATGCCAAATGCACATTTGAAAGGATTCATCTTCAGGCCATGCGATCTTATGTTCTGAAAAACCTTTTCCAAATCGGCCAAATGTTGCAAATCATCTGCAGACTTTACTACGACATCATCAATATATATTTCGACAATTTGACCGATTAAGTTATGAAAAATCAGATTCATGGCTCGCTGGTATGTTGCCCCAGCGTTCTTTAAACCGAAAGTCATAACCGTCCACTTGAATAAACCTATGGCACCAGGACATCTAAAAGCTGTTTTTGGTATATCGGCTTCTGCCATGAATATCTGATTGTTTCCGGCATTTCCGTCCAGAAAACTTATGATTTTATTCCCTGATGCAGCATCGATAAGTATATCGGCTATTGGCATCGGGTATTTATCTTTTGGCGTCGTCTTATTCAAATCTCTAAAGTCGACACATACTCGAAGTTTTCCGTTCTTCTTCATGACTGGAACAATGTTGGAAACCCATTCCGCATATCGGTAAGGCCTTATAAATTTTGCTTCCAACAATCATTCTATTTCTTCTTTTATAATATTATATAGGGCCGGATTAAAACGCCTAGGGTACTGTTTAAACGGCCGATATCCTGGTTTAATAGGTAGCCGATGTTCTACCAGCTGTCGGCTTAAACCAGGCATCTCGTGATACTCCCAAGCAAAACAATCTTTATAATCTCTAAGAATTTTGATAAATCTTTCTTTGTATTTTACATCTAATTTTGCACTAATAAAAGTTGGTCTTTTCCTATCACCGCTACCTATATCGACTTCTTCAAGCAGATTTGTGGATGTGAAGCCTTGACCCAACTTTTCAATCTCTTGAAAATCTTCTATAGCCTCATAGCTATCTGTTATTTGCCGATAGCTTTGCATTTTATCTTGTAATGCCTTCATTGTTTTTCCTGTCCCCATCGGCGCAACACTTCATTTGTCCGATCAAACGTGCCCGGCTTGACACTGATCGGCATCAGTCCTGACTTACTTATTCAGATGAAGTCGCAGTCATCCAATGTTTTTCTCGATATACACCCAGCTTCTTCGTGTTGCCAATTCGCATCAGAACTGGCCATGGAGATGTGAGCCGATGTGTCGGCTGTAACAATTTGAACTTCCTCTCCATTCCATTGGACCAGCGCTTGATGCATCGTCGATGGGATGCAACAGTTGGCGTGAATCCAATCTCTTCCAAGCAGAACACTGTAATTTCCTTTGGCGTCAATAACAAAGAATGTGGTCGGCAAAGTTTTACTGTCGACAGTCAGTTCTATAACCATGACGCCTTTGGCCTCTGTGGGATCGCCTGTGAAGTCGTTTAAAACCATATTAGTTTTAATCAAGTCTTCATCAGACTTACCCAGTTTCTTGCAAGTTGTATAGGGCATCAGGTTCACCGTAGCTCCGCCGTCTACCAGCATTCTTGATATCGGCTTGCCATTTATGTATCCTTTCAGATACAATGGTTTTAGATGCCAATGATCATCCCTTGGTTTCTCGAAGATTGCATTTTGGACGTCTGAACATGACCGAGCAAAAGTCTCTTTAGCCGACTCAGTTTTGATTTTGAATTCAACTGGTAATGTGAACACCATATTGATATCCATCGGGGGTGTATCATCCCTAATCATAGGAGAATCTAGATCATCCGCCGACTCAAAATCTTCCTCGACTTGTTCCTTTTTTCTCCATTCTTTCTTAATAACCTTGATCGGACGAAGCTCATTGAAAGTCTCATCCCTTTGTTTTTCTGTGTCGGCTTCTCCGATATCTTGAGTACTTAGTCTCTGAAGCCATCTGCGCTATGATCGGCTAAGGCCAGATGGACACCACCTAGGTTTGGGCTCTACTGGCTTTCGTATCTGGCCAGGCAAATTTTCCCGGTCTGAACTAGGCCTTTGTGTTTACACCTGGTCTGGTGCCTGATTTGGTTCGGATATTCTTTCGCGAACAGGCCTTCTGTAGCTTTTGTCGTGATCTCGAATCGGCCCAGACAACCTATCTCTAGCCGATTGTCTAGGCCAATCGTCTCGGGGGTAATGCTCCATTGGGCATGTATACGGAGACGGCAATGCTACTCCTCTTTCCCAACAAAACTGCCAAAAAGGACACCTTCTATGTGCTCTCTCCACGTTTTCGGTACGATATAAATTATCCGACCGACGAGTAGGATATCATGGTCGATTATTCATTCTTTTATATTTCTCCATCAACTGAGAAAATGTCGGTCCTGGCCTTTTAGCTGACTACCTTGATGGTGATTTTTCAGCTTTGTACCATTTACCCACCTGAGGATTTTCTTTGGGTTTAATGGTTCTTGAATTCTTCCCTTCATGATCGGCTTCTATTTGTAATGAACCGATTGTAATCTTCAATGTCTGGCTGCCGTTTGAACTTGACTGAACGTCGACTTGCCGATCCTTTTTTGGCTCATCATGCATCGGCTTTTTCCCTTTAGCCGAACATTGAACCATGTTGATAGGGATGGATCAGCATCAACTTGCATAGTCGGTTCATCAGCAAATTTAATCGACCATCTTCGATAGCCGACTGAATCTGTTGACGAAAAATATTGCAATCATTAGTATTATGGGAAAAAGAATGGTGCCACTTGCAATACCTGCGCTTTTTGATCTCGTCAGCCGATGGTATGACGTGTCCTTCAGGCAATCGTATTATTTTCTCTTGCAATAATAAATCAAAAATACGATCACACTTGGAAACGTCAAAGGCGTATTTGACTTCCGACTTATTACGTCAAAGGCGTATTTGACTTCCGACTTATTCCTAGTCGGCTTAAGCCAAGAACAGACTAAGGATTTTTTGGACCCTTTTATCCATTCGGCTATATTTATTTCTGCTTCATCGTCTTCTGAAGAATCACTCGGACAATAGTCGACCATAAGACTTTGGCTTTATCCTTCTCTTTATTATTATTTTTAAATATATATTTAAATGCTTTATTATCTAAAAATCAGCTTTCTTGAGCCAACACGCGATGAAGCAGATGGCTTAGATCAGCGAACTCTTGCCCTCCAAACTTCTCTCTAAGCGGTGGAATTAATCCTTGAAAGGCCAAATCAGCGAGCTGATTATCGGGCAATGTGACGCTGAAACATCGGTTTCTGATTTCTCTGAATCTTTTAATGTAATCAGTCACTGATTCTCCAAATCTCTGACGAACAGATCTTAGGTCGGAAATCCTGAGCTCTAAACTACTTGAGAAAAAGTATTCGTGGAATCGGCTTTCCAAATCGTTCCATAAATGGACCGAATTTGGAGGCAGATAAGTGAACCAAGTAAAAGCTGCCCCGGACAATGATAACGGGAACAATCTTATTTTTAGCCCATCGGACTGAGCTGCTTCGCCGCATTGCGCGATAAAGTGTCCAATATGCTCTAGAGTAGTAATTGAGTCGTCACCAGAGAATTTCGCAAAATCTGGGACTTTGAAATTGTGGGGGTAAGGCATGCGATCTATGTAATCAGGATACAGCTTTCTGTAGCCGATAACCTTTCCTTTTGGCTGTATGCCGAATTGATCCCTCAAGACGGCAGAGATTTGATCAGCCCAGTTCGCATTATCGGCCACTGGAACAACAGGCCCTTGATAATGTTGGTCATAGTTGGCATTCTGCCCCCCGAGTGCAAACTCAGGTTGCCAATTAGGCTGAGTCGATGGCATCGAGCGTCTCGATCGTACCCTCGTATTCGATTTGGGGTTACGTGCAGGGGACAAAAGGTTGTGAATACGTTACTACCCTATGTGGACCTGGATTTCTAGGCAGGGTAGAATCATGTGGGTATCTCTCAGGCCCAATCGGTTGTGAAACCGATTGCGGAAATGCATAGAACAGGGTCGACGGTGGCAGATTTGTTGATGCATCTAATTTGGCGGCGTCGGTGTAGGCATGGTGATGGTTCACCCCACTTGGACGAGGATCTCTAGGCAATATTATGGTGGGCTGAATAGGTATCATGGTAGGGGGTGAGGTTATAGCCGATGGTTTAGGATCAGCTAGCGAGCTCTGTGTGTTTTGCGCCACTGAAAAAACAGGGTAATTTGGTAGAGCTTGTAATGGGTCAAGCAGACTACCGGACGAGGCCAATTCCTGGGCGATAGTTTTAACACTATTCGCTATCATCGGCTTAAGCGTGGTGACGAGAGCCGATGATTGATTTATCAAAGCGTGGTGCACAGATTGATTAATCATAGCCGATAATTCGGCTTGAGTAGGTAAATATCGGCTTACCAGTTCCGTGACACCTGCATGTCCCAGGGCGTTGACCGTCGGCAGGGCGGACTTTTGAGTGACGCCACGTCTAGTTTTCTAATAACAGCTTAGCATCATCTCTTCTAGTGCAGTTTTTCGATCTTCAATTTCTTGACGTTGCTCTGGAGTCAAATCGTCCATTGTTGGGATGATTATAGCTTCTGTGTTGAGATCGGATGGCGGAATCGACTTTCCTGATGATGACATTGGTTCCACCGGGCGTGCCAAGAGTGTGTTGGCGTTAAAAACTTGATGTAGGGTTTCTGACAGCAGCACACCAGACGAACACCTGGTTCAGAGCGTGCCAGTCGATTTGACCTGTAATCGACAAGGTAAAAATATAAAATTCACTCAAAGCCGATCGTCCAGATCAATCGGCTTAGACTCAATCAGCTTGAAGCCAATTAAATCGAAATAAAAGGGTAAGTCTAATTAGCCAATTAAGGCTAATCAGAAGATAAAGGTAGATCGATTCTGAAGAAGGCGATGCGCAACAAAATCAGATTAAATCGAACCTGGGGCATAATTTGAAGAAGATCAACAATCGGCGATGCGCCACTTAATTGATCAAGATCGAATTACAAAGACTAAATTACAAGAGCTACTCCTGTTCGACAGGAAAAAGTAATGTAGATTGATGTGTTCATTGTGTTGTCTTTGCAGCTTGCTTCAGCCCTTCTTTTATACCCGTCGGTCGATCGTATCCTTTTACAACACGTTTCAAAACCTGATCTATATCGGCCATATCTCGGACAGTTTTTTTTTCTTAAGATCTTGCTGTTACCAAATATCTTCAAATCTTTCCAACCCGTCCGTTAGTTTCCGCATATTTGACTTCCTTGCCGATTTTGACTAGACTTGCCAAATTCTGGTGCAAACAGAATGAAAGGAATGCCGGTCAAGGTGCAAATGACAATACAACACCTGGCACTCTTGTGGTCCATAAGCATTGCTCTGAGGACCCAATATGGTTCAAAATCTCGCGAGCAGAAATATCATCCAAAATTTTGAATTTCAGCTGAGCCGATATTCCAAATCTCAGCGGGATAAAAAAAATTAAAAATTAGGGTCGCTACAATGATTTCGGTAAATTTCGTCAAGATTTTGGCTTTTTGGATTGGTTTTCATATTTTTTTAGACCGGATTTCGCACTAAATTTTTTGTGGCGGATTGTAATAACTTTTATGAAGAATAGATGTGAAAATTTTCCAAACACTATATATACAATTTATGTAACCTTAACCATAAACTCTAACTTGAAATTCGGTCTTAAATTGTATTTCGGCTTAAACCCTAAACCCTAACTTTGATTTTGGCCTAAACCCTAATTTGAGAATTTTATGTGCAAATACTTAGTATTTTGTATTCAAATGGATAGAAAATATAGATAAATACTTACATGATCTTCTTATATTTTTTTTCCAATTTTTTCTTGTCTTGGGAGATCATATCACAGCGGTTGAAAATGCCGAAATTCTAGTGATTTCGGCCAAAATTTCGGTTTAGGGTTCCTCAGAAATAGCGGAGTTGAAATTTGATTTTAAATTTTAGTTGAATTTTAACTAGAATTCTAAAATCTCGTCGAAATTTTGAAACCTCCACCCAATAGGTCCTTCCATTTGCAAATTCGGTGTACTGTGGGCTGCCGCGCAAACGGCGATGGCCGATGGGGCCAGGGGCAATGGTGGTCGATTGGGAGGAAGGAGAGGCGTGTGCATAGAATTTTGGTAGCAAAAGTACGGGAAAGTGCATTCTAGAGTGCAATCTTCAGTAGCAAGGTTGTGAGAGCCACTGTACGTTTTGTACGATCCCATGGAGTTGACATAAAGCTAATATAATACATCCAATACGTGAATTGGAATTTGTAGAATCGTGATATTGGAGGTACGATTGCACAAAATCGAGCAGAATTGTTAGGATCCGCCTCAATTCTGGTAGGATCGTGATCCTGGCAACAATACCACAATCCTGGTAAGAAAACTTTATTAGCATAACAAATTTGATGTTACCTACTGCTAGTTTAACTTATACATATGTTTAATTTACTCTTTTTGTTCTTTCCTATTTTAATTTGCATATGTTTTATATAAAAAAGATATAATCATTCACATATTGGACTTTTACATGATTAATTTATAAAAGTTGAATCAACTAATGTTCAAAAATCAAGTTTAATTGAATGCAATGTGGATAAGTACACTAAAATTTTCAATCTTGAACATCAATTCTGATTTGGGAGATCAGTAAAATAATTAGCTCCTTGACTAGTAATTTTACTGTAGATAATGAGTAAGAAATTCCAGATATTACTCGTTCTTAACTTGGACAAAAGCTCAAAATCTAGCACGAAACCACGAACAAGCCAACCTTTAGTAAAAAGTTTTTCACACCATATATTAGTTTCGTAAATGGGTACTATTTAAGAATTTGCAACAATACAAATTTAAGCGGCCATTTTTTTTGGAACATCCAAGTTCCAGCATGGTGCTAAGTTTCATAGCATTCTACTGTACGCCGTTGATTGATAATGTTGATTACTTTGCATTTTCACCGTGTCTCAAAGAGGTTATAAATTTGGACCAGATTTCTATTGCAATAGATATGGTTTCTAATTTTTTGAATGTGATAATATATTTCATGCGATATATATTGTGAAAAAAATACATTATATGTGTACGATTACTGGTAAAGAGAAAATTGACGAATCATTAATCATATATCACGCATTGGATGCACAATCATAGGCAAACCTTGGGACCATGCCTGTCAGTTGAGACATGAGTACTTGTGCATCTCAATTTATCGTGTACAGTTAAACTGCTGACAATACAATCTTTCGGCTCCTGCATCCCAAACCTTTGCTTGGACCTATGAAAGACGCTGAGCGCGGACAGTGGGATTAACTATCAGCCTATAGACCGAGCTGTGATCGGGTAGCCAGGATTTGCAATATCGACGATTTTCGACCGAAAATTGCAAAAAAAATTGTCCTATCGAGCCGGTTCGATTTTTAAAACCGATCGGTAAACCGATTCAATTCAAATTCAAAAAAATTGAAAAAATTATCCTAAATTTCTCTAAAATTAGTCTTAATAGCTTTGTGACATCTGAGATGAAAATTTTATATAAAAGAAAACAAATTTGAAAGATGTATTTGAGCCAAAACCGAAAATAAAAAATAGAAAATAGAAAAGAAAAAAAACAGTAGCAGGCCCATACTATTCCTACTGGAAGCCCATTAACCTGGTCTGGCCTATATTGTGAAGCAAGCAGTTCTAATTCCGTTAGTGTTCAATTGGACACAATAATTGACCTCAACCAAGCCACCGTCCAGCTCCCGTTTAGGTTGCGGTGACTCCGCCTAGATTCGGCCGCCGCCAATGCAAAAATCTCTACCAAAGGTCAAAAATCGAGCAATTTTGGTCGATGATCGCTACACCTGCAAGGAAAATTGAAGGTCTCGTGGACGCACTGATTTTCTTTAGAAATCGAGCGATTTTCGTTATGTTTTCTCGATTTTTGGTTCTTTGTGAATAAGTGCAGTAGATGATGTGCTAGCATACTTGTGATTAATATTTTCATTTTTGATTTGGTTGTCTCATTGCAGCATTGGGTGATACTGTATATGTGGTTAGAGTTAGTGTGATTGAGCTAGAATGGTATCGATTTTCGAATAATGTAGATGATCTAATATGCTTGATGCTAAAAGTGTACATTATTTAGAGGGGTTTAATTACCTAGCTATGGGTTTCTTGAAGGAACAAGGAACAATGGGTTTCTTGAAGGAACAATGGTCTAGGGCTGAAAGCTACCATACCATCCCAATGTGCACTTAGTTCTTAGCTAGGTAGCTAGCTAGAGATGCTTACTGTCGGCATGCATTGGCACGGTGCTAGCCAGCTCTATAAATTGGTACAAATATTGGTTGCTTAAGTGACCATTCTTGCCTGCATGATCATAGTTATTTATAGTTGTACTTTGATATTCTTGTTCAAATCCATTCTGTGCACATATGGTTCACCCATCCCAAACCTAAATTAATCCTGTTATTGTTGTATATTTACCAGCGAACTAGTGTATCCCACATATAATTTCTAAATTTTAGTGATTTAGATGTTTCATTGATTTAGTGATTAATTTTTTCTTGTTACGTATGTATTTGATGTATGACTAGAACATTACGTAAACTATACGCATGTTGATTTCTTGTTGTTTTGTATTAGTAGATGACAAACCAGAGCGACATTGTGTGGGAGCATGGTGACAAGATGGGGACCAGATTTCGATGCAAGTACTATCACCAAGAGAAGAAAGGAGGCGATGCAACCCGACTGAAGCACCACTTGGCAGGGCGCGGTATAACTGTCGTCCATTGCAATCAAGTTCCTAAGGAGATTCGTGAGTACTTTCAACGCGATCTAGACATGACGAAGGAGAAGAAGAACAAAATGAGGGAAGAGAGGCTCATAAAGGAAGTAGTAGTTAGCGATTTCCCTGCGAGAAGAAGTGTATATTCAGAGTACATGGGTGGTGCTGACGAGAAGGATCAACTCCAGCATGCCATGGCTGCCCTTAGGGTGGAGGCAGAATCTACCAGTCAGGCAGGTGGTAGGTATGAGCACGGTGATGGTTGTGGCACCTTTAGAGGGGCTATAGGAGGGGGCGGCAGTGTGTTAGCTCAATTTCTTGCCATGAAAATTTAATGGTAGAAAATAATGTACTTAAAGAACAAGTGGATAAACTTAGCAAAAGTTTAGATAGATGCTTTAAGGACAAAGATACTCTAAATAAAATCTTAAATAGTCAAACATGTTCCTACAATAAAGAAGGTCTTGGGTATATTCCTAAGAAGGGTAAGAAAGTTAGTAACAAAGCTTATCGGTTTGTAAAATCAAATGGGAAGCTTTGTTATAAATGTTATGATGTAGGGCATGTTGCAAGTGATTGTCCTTTGGGCAAAGCATCTAAAAATAATGTCTATGATTCTTGCTATATGCTTAACAAAAATAGCTTTGGTAAAATTATTGCTAAGTTTGTTGGCACTCCTATACTTGGCCATAGAAAGAATGCCATTTGGGTGCCCAAAGCCTTGGTTACTAACCTCCAAGGACCCAAATAAATTTGGATACCTGAAAAGACTTGATTTTCTTTTGTAGGTGAACTACAAGACCAATGGACGGCATTGGGTGTTGGATAATGGATGCACTCAACACATGACTGTCGAATGGAAAATGTTCACCACATTTAAATCGGGGAGTGGCCAACATGACAAGATCACATTTGGAGACAATACCAAAGGAAAGATTTTAGGATTGGGTAAAATTGCTATCCTTTCTATTTCAAATATCTCCTTAGTTGAAACATTGAATTTCAATTTGCTATCCATTGCTCAAATTTGTGATCTTGGTCTTACTTGCATGTTTTCTAAAAATAGAGTAGTTATTTCTAAAGAAAATGATAATTCCTTGGTGTTCAAAGGTTTTAGATTCGGAAATTTGTATTTAGTTGATTTCACCTCAAATGAGTCGTGTCTTCAAACTTGTTTAAGTGCAAAAATATTCTTGGGATGGTTATGGCATAGAAGAATAGCTCATGTTGGGATGATTCAACTTAAAAAGCTTTTCAAAAATGATTTAGTTGTGAGCTTGAAATATGTGAAGTTTGAGAAAAACAGACTTTGTAGTGCTTGTCAAGCCAGCAAGCAAGTGGCTAGTTCTCATCCTTCAAAAAGTATCATGTCCACTTCTAGACCATTAGAGTTTTTACATATGGATTTGTTTGGCCCAACAACCTATAGGAGCATCGGATGCAATTCTTATTGTTTAGTCATTATTGATGATTATTCAAGATATACTTGGGTTTTCTTTCTAGATGATAAATCCGAAGCTTCTGGTATTTTCAAAAGTTTTGCAAAAAGGGCTCAAAATGAATTTGATTTCAAAATAAAGAAAATTCGTAATGATAATGGTTCCGAGTTAAAAAAATACAAGAATTGAAGATTATTGTGATGAACTTGGAATAAAGCATGAGCTTTTCACTACCTACACTCCGGAACAAAATGGAGTTGTAGAACGAAAAAATCGAACACTAATTGAAATGGCAAGAACTATGCTTGATGAGTATGGTACGTCCGACAGTTTTTGGGTGGAAGCCATTAATACCGCTTGCCATGCAACAAATAGGCTTTATTTGCATCGTCTTTTGAAAAAGACTTCCTATGAGCTTCTTATTGGAAGAAGGCTGATCATTTCTTATTTTCGAGTCTTTGGTTACAAATGTTATATTTTGAAAAGGGTGTTCGGCTCTCAAAATTTCAAAGTCGTTGTGATGAAGGTTTCTTGCTTGGCTATTCTTCTAGTAGTAAAGCATATCGTGTTTTTAACGAAAACAAAGGTTTTGTTGAAGAAACTTGTGATATTGAATTTGATAAAACTGATGGCTCTCAAGAAGAGCAAGAAAACTTGGATGATGTAGGTGATGAAGGACTAAGAGAAGCGATGAAGAACATGACGCTTGGAGACATCAAACAAAAGGAGGATAAAAATGATCAACCCTCATCCACTCAAGTTGAATCATCTATTTCCGCAACGCCAAGTCAAAATCAACCAATTGATGTGGATGACAAAGAAGATAATCAACAAGTGCAACCTCTAGCTCAAAGAATTCATCACGTACTCTCCAAAGATCATCCAATAGATCAAATATTGGGTGGCGTTAGTAAGGGTGTTCAAAATCATTCTCGTGTTGCTCCTTTTTGTGAATATTACTCTTTTGTATCTTCTTTTGAGCCTACTCATGTAGATGAAGCTCTAGATGACCCAAATTGGATGAACTCAATGTATGAAGAGCTCAACAACTTCGCTCGAAATGATGTATGGACGCTAGTCGAAAGATCCAAGGATCACAACATCATTGGTACTAAATGGGTATTTCGAAACAAGCAAGATGAGAATGGTATCGTAGTAAGAAATAAGGCTAGATTAGTGGCGCAAGGGTTCACACAAATCGAAGGATTAGATTTTGATGAAAACTTTGCCCCGTAGCTAGATTAGAAGCTATTCGAATCTTGCTTGCATTTGCATCTTGTTTTGATATCAAATTATTTCAAATGGATGTAAAGAATGCATTTCTAAATGGACAATATCCGAATTGGTATTTGTAGAACAACCTTCCGGTTTTGAAAATTCTAAACACCCAAATCATGTGTACAAACTCTCTAAGGCACTATATGGTCTTAAACAAGCTCCTAGATCATGGTATGAGCGGCTTAGAGATTTTCTAATTTCAAAAGGTTTCAAAATTGGGAAGTTTCACACAACACTCTTTACTAAAATAATTGATGGAGAATTGTTTGTGTGTCAAATTAATGTTGATGATATTATATTTGGTTCTACTAACGAAGATTTTTGCAAAAAATTAGGTGATATGATGTTTAGGGAGTTTGAGATGTCCACGATTGGAGAATTGAGCTTCTTCCTTGGACTTCAAATCAAGCAACTCAAAAATGGGACTTTCGTGAGTCAAACCAAGTACGTAAAAGATTTACTCAAGAGGTTTGGCATGGAAGAAGTGAAGCCTATCAAGACTCCAATGGCATCCAAAAGGCATCTCAATCTAGAATGAGGGAGGTAAATCGGTAGACTTAAAACTCTATCGCTCTATGATTGGTAGTTTACTTTATCTTACTACATCTAGGCCCGATATCATGTTTAATGTTTGCATGTGTGCACGTTTTTAAGCTTCTCCTAAAGAGTGACATTTAGTGGCCGTTAAGAGAATTCTAAGATATTTAAAGTATTCTTCAAATATAGGGTTATGGTATCCTAAAGGTGCTAAATCTAATTTAGTTGGATATTCAGATTCGGACTATGCGGGTTGCAAAGTGGATAGGAAGAGCACCTCCGAGATTTGCCAATTGTTAGGTAGATCCCTAGTTTCATGGTTCTCCAAGAAACAAAATTCCGTAGCCCTATCCACCGTCGAAGCCGAATATATTTCCGCCGGTAGTTGTTGTGCTCAATTATTATGGATGAGGCAAACTTTAATGGATTATGGAATAAATTTCAAAAATGTGCCTCTTTTATATGATAATGAAAGTGCCGTTAAAATAACCAACAACCCGGTCCAACACTTAAGAACCAAACATATAGATATCTGCCATCATTTCTTAAGAGATCATGTGAGTAAATGTAATATTGTAATTAGTCACATTAGAACCGAATATCAATTAGCAGATATCCTCACTAAGCCCTTAGATGAAGCACGATTTTGTAAATTGAGGAATGAATTAAATGTCATAGATATCTCTAATGTTGTTTGATTATGTGTACAATGATTTAATTTTATTTGGCTCTTATTTGTTTGTTCGAATTTTTTTGATGAGTAACACATTTAGGGGGAGTGTTATGCCTTTTATATGTATACCACATTCCTAAAAATATGAAAATATCAAATAAGTGCAAATACGTTTTTAAAGGGATTCCCTAGATCATATTAGGTCAACATATTTGAAAAATACCTTATTTTAAATCCTAAAGTTGTCATTTTCTCAAATACTTCATTTCAAAGTATAAATATATAAACCTCATCTTTGATTCAGTTTATTCTATTTAAATATTCTCTATATTGAAAAATATCCTAAAATGCTTTGAACTAAAAGTCTTTATTTTCACAAAACTTCTCAAAATTCAAAACTTGGTCTATATTGATCTATTAAAATGTGTATTGTGAGTAATTGCCTTAGAACTAGATTTCCAACATATTTAGATTCACAAAAGGTATTTCAAACTCATATATACCTAAAAATGCAAAAGTTATCTCTTGCCAAGTGTTTATTTTCAAAAATTCTCTCATACTCAAAAGAAGTCTAGTTTGAATAAAAATTATTTGTGAAAGGTTGTTATTCTTGATTGTTTATTGAGTTGAAGTGCTCAAATGGATTAATTCATCAAGAGATATGAATAAAGGTGCAAATTAAACTCAAATTTGCTTTTTGGTTGGTTTTTCAGCCTGTCAGGGCCGGTGCTGTTGGGGTCAGTGCGGTAGCACCAGTGAGCGGTATGACCGGCCTCAGTACGGTCATACCGATCGAGTCGGGCAAGGGCAGTTAATGCTCAGTTTTTGGCAACCGACCCAATCCCTTGTCCCTCTTTAGCCTGCCCATGCCCCCTCTCCTTCCCCTATCTCTCTTTTTGTCATCTCTTCTTCTCTCTCCACTCAAGAACTCTCTCTTCTCCAAGAAGAAATCCTTTGATCTGAGTTTCTCCCCTCAAATCTTTTGTACTCATCTCAATCTTCTGAACTAAGGTATCCTTTCCCCTAATTCCCCCTTAAAATTCCTTGCATTCTCATGCCCTAGAGTTAATATTTGTTGTTTTAGGGTTTGATGCATAATGTGGTAAAATCATACGAAATAAATTGAAATATTTGGAAGAAATGAGTAGATTATTGACTTGTGATGTCTATTTGTGCCATTCAATGGATCAATTTACTCATAACTCAAGATTTTGCAAATTTGGAAAAAGGGCACCGTGCGGCCCGGTCATACCGACCCCTGGGCGGTAGCACCGCCCATGGCCGGTGCTACCGGACCCTTAGGCAGTATGACCGGGATGGCCGAAGCAAAATTCCAGATTTAGCATATTTTGTCACTAATGCATTACAATCCATCTTTAGGGCATCTAATCCTTGTTTTCACCTATTATGTTCATTACTCTCCCAGTCAATATGCCGAGAACCAAGAACGCCCCTCCTCCTCCTCGCGGCGGCAGAGTCGTCTGCAAGTTTGTTCGTGGAAGAGGTGTTCCCTTGCTGCACCAAGATGATAGTGATAACGATGATTCACAGACTCTAGCTATGAGGGATAGGGAGATTATAAGGAAAATCCAAGAAGAACTTGGTGGGAATTCTTGAGGAAGAAAAGGAAAGAAAGCAGTTTCAGAATCAAGTGAAGAAAAAGATGAAATGGATGTAGACTTTGAGGAAGGAAATGACAGTGGGAGTGAAGAGTCCGAAGAGGAAGAGAAATTTGATGATTTCCAGCCCACTATGGATCTAAGGAAGATAAAGAGAGAGAAATATTTCTCACTTCGTCAAGCAAATTAATATATGATCCCTCGCAGTGCTACCTTGGATAAGTTTAGAACCATCTTCCAACAAAAGATTTATCATGAGATCTATCTCAATAAGGAATTTGCAGATCATAAGTGGGTGAGTTGGGAGCACATCAAAAAATCCCATTGTTTGTTGGAGTGCCCGAGCTATTTCATGGAGCTGGGTTGGCACATTTTGTGAGCATGAGATGTGACTCAAATGACAACATGATTCGTCAATTCTATGCCACATTGCATATTTCTGACTCTTTTGATGAAATCGCCTGGATGACAGATGTGGCAGTGTACACAGCTTCCAAAGAGGAGATTGAGCAGGCTTGGGGCATCTATCGCAATGGACAGCCCAGGATTCATAGTGACTCCACTCTTCCTCTACCAGAACAGTACAACATCTATGACCTAGCAGCTCATGTCAAGAGGCCCGGTAAGATGACTCACCTCCTTCCCACATCTAGCCTCATAAATAGGATTGTGCGAGTTACCGTTCATCCCAAGAGCGGTAACTTCGATGAGATTAGAAGCTATGCCTGGAACATAATGAGCAAAGTAATAAATAGGCAGAAATTTTATGTGGTTGATTTTATTCTTCGTGAGATGCACTCCTCTGCTGGTGATCGAGGAAAAAGGATCTACTTTGCCGCTTATATCATGATGATCATCAAAAGGGTGACAGGGTATCGTGGCGGTTGTGACAGTGCCCACAAACCATATAAGCCACGAGAGGCAGGTCCTCAAGTTCAGAGGGGTTAGTCTTCACAACAGCCTCTACCACAAGATCTTGGGGAGGAGGATCAGCAGCCTCATCCTGCACCGTAGCTCTATTCTGGATTAGCTCATGAGAGTTTTGATATGCTGTATTCTACTATGATGAGCAACTTTGTGAGTCTTAGGACAAACATGATGAGCAATTTTGCTCATGTCGATGAGTATCAGTCTCAGACTCGCCAAGCCGTTGAGGAGGTTCGTGGGCGCTTTGGCTCTATTAACTCTACTATCACCGAGCTTCGCTATTCGTTTGAGGAGTTCCGCTCTCAGCAGGCGCCTGTCTCTTTTCATCACTATGGAGCTCGTCGTACTCCGCCTCCTTCGTCTTGAGCGTGCACTGGAGTTTCCTTTTTGGTCTTTGATGACAAAGGGGGAGAAGATTGATGGATGAAGAATATTTGAAGTCTTAGTTGCTTTGAAGGATTAGCTTTAGTACCTTTATCTATATATTTGTTATTGTAAGCTAATGAACCTTCCTTGTCGTTCTTTCTTTTGGTCATTTTCGGATGTTGGATGTTTGGCATTTTTATTTGGATGATTGTCATTGCTTATGGTTATCTTAGATGTTTAATGTTTAATTATGGTATCATATTACTCATGTTCATTATCTCACATTCATTTTATGCTTGATGTATTCATTGTTTATATAGTGTTATCCTCGGATTCAATATTTGAGGGAAAACTCCGTCAAATTTCCCAAAAATCTCAAATGTGCAAATAACAATGCTTCATCCATATGCACATATTTAGGGGGAGCTTTCAATTAAGTATTGTTGTTTTAACAATATTTTGTACCTAACACACTCTTCATCCCCAAAGGCAAAATATTGTTAAACAAAGCTTTTGAGTATACAACTGTTTTTCTAGTTGCATACTCAAAATTAAAAATCAATTTAATTCTTACATGAGGATTGTCATCTATTACCAAAAAGGGGAGATTGAAAGCATCTAGACCCCTAATTTAATTTGGTTTTGGTAATTAATGACAATTGCGGTTAAAGGACTAACATTTTCAATTTGAGTATTTTGAGAATAGGTTGGTCCAAATTTCGACGAATATAGAGCGTGAAATGAGTGAAGAAGAAAAGCAAGCGTCGAAGAAAAAATGACTAAGGCATAAAATTTAAGGACTTTTCATAGCTTTTTGCCGATCTCGGAGTTTGGAAGAAAAGATCGGGTTGCTAGAATAGGCTCCGTACTATTAAGAGGGGTCATTGCCGCTCGTTCGATGTTGGAAAATGTTTAGGGGCTCAATACTTTTGCATCTAGGCATTTGTGTGGCTTTGCACAAAAAGGAAAATCTTTTGTGAAGAAAAATGTGGTCTGGGTGTAGTGGGCCAGTATGACCGGGCCCTCTCCGGTCATACTGGCCATCAGTGTGACTAGGCTCCATCCGGTGTGGAAATAACAGAAAGGGGTGAGTTTGTTGTCTAAGGGGCCGGTATGACCGGGCCCCCTCCGGTCATACCGGCCATCGGTATGACCAACACCCTCCCGGTGTGTGTTTTCCAGAAGCTGTGCATTCGGCACCTAAGGAGGGCGGTATGACCGGGGACCCTTTGGTCATATCGGACATGTGACCAATGGTCACTAACAGGCATTAAATGCACTGTATCGACCGTTGTCCACTGAGGGGCGGTCATACCGGCACTAAGATGGTATGACCGGCCTCTCAGGAGGTTTTTGGCCAACTTTTGGCCAACGGTTAGATTAGGTGGGCGGGGGTTATAAATACCCCCACCTGCATTTTAGAGCCTATCTTAGACCTCATTGATGATATTTGAGCTCTAGCTAGTCTCCAATACTCTTTGTGCATTCAATTCACTCTTTGAGACAGTTCGGAGCAAAATTGAGTGATGCATTTAGTGTTGAGCCTCTAGACACTCAATTCGACCTTGAGCAACCGTTAAGGCTTATTACTCTTAGAGGTTGCCGACTCCTAGACGGCTCGAAGGCATTCGTGCACGGTGAGCTTCTCAACGGAGGTTGTGAGAAGCCTCGGCAAGTTGTGAAGGCCGGAGTTCGCCTACCCGGAGCGGGGAAGAACTACCTTAGTGATAGAGGAAGGCTCAAGTGAGTGGAGCTGGCTTGAAGTTGTTCAAGTCACCTCAACGTGGATTAGGGGAGACCGGCTAGTCTCTGAGACCACGGGATAAAATTATTGTCTCTCATTCTCTTGTGATTTGCTTTTACAATTCTTGTGCTCAATTCTTATCTATCAATTTGATTATATTATTTGTAATTATAATCCTTTATTACTTACTTGACTTGCTAGAGTACTTTATTATCTCTAGAAATCATAGTTGTAAATTACCAGTATTGCAATTCTAGCTTAGTGATTTAATTAATTGCAATTAGAGTCAAAAAATTCAGTAACCTCCTATTCACCCCCTCTAGTCGGTTATCCTTGATCCTACAAGTGGTATCCGACCTTGGACTCTCTATTAGGGCTTTACCGCCTAAAGAGTAAGGATGGCTAGGAATGGGTGTCAATAGGTAAGGCGCCATTTTTCGATGGCATAAATTATGCATATTGGAAAATTCGCATGACTGTTTATCTAAAGGCCTTGAGCTCAAGCATATGGTGAATTGTAGTTGAGGGTTTCACTCTGAGAGTTAGTCCCACACTTACAATGGAACAAGAAAAGCGAAACAGTCATCTCAATGCTCAAGCTATGAACGCTCTCTTTGGTGCTTTGAACGCGGATGAGTTCAATCGAGTGAGCAACCTCAAAACCGCTCATGAGATTTGGACAACCCTCTCATATGAGAGGACATCCTCGGTTAAAGAAGCCAAATTGCAGATGCTTCGAATCAAATATGTGAGTTTTATTATGTTACCTCATGAGAACATCAATGAGATGTGCTCACGGCTTAATAACATAGTAAATGAGCTCAAGGGCCTTGGAGCATCGCTAACTGATCTTGATATTGTTCGTAAGATGCTTAGGGCTCTTTCGAAAAAATATGAGACTTTGGTGACGTTGTTTCTCAACTCACTAGAGTTACCAAGGATGACGGCAACAGGACTTCTTGGAAACCTCATCACTAATGAGCTTTACAAGAAGAACAAAGAAGAGCTTTTGGAGCAAAGCTCTTCGAAGGAGAAGAATATTGCCTTCAAGGCAAAGGCGGAGTCAAGCGAGGAGACGCTTGATGAATTCGAAGATGAAGACACCAAGGAAGAGATGTCACTTCTCGTAAGAAGAATGAAGAAGTTTATGAGGAGGCGTTCAAGCTCAAACGCCCCTCAAAAGTTGAAGAAGGGGCACTACTCTAGCATAAACCGGTATGCAAATATCCGGTGCTACGAGTGTGATGAGAAGGGGCACATCACCTCTCATTGCCCTCAGAACAAGGAAGACAAGAACAAGTCGTTTAAGAAGAAGAAGGTCTTCCAAGGGAAGAAGAAGCTTTTCAAAAGGTTTGTGGATTCACAAATCGTTTGTGAAATTCTCCCTGTCATCACAGACGGTTTGTGGATAAAACCGTCTGTGATGAGCTGACATCACAAACAGTTTTAACCACAAACCGTCTGCGTTATGCCCAACCCTCTTCCCAGACGGTTTCTGTATAAAACAGTCAGTGATGATGTGTCTAATATAACCCCTTTTGTAGTAGTGAGTCCTTTAAAACTAAAAGTATTGCGATGAGAAACTTCAAATCCTTTCAATCCAAGGGTCATACGATCAAAGCAGGAATTTCCTTTTGAGGGGGGGCATCCAATTCTTCTTTTTCATTCATTAATATCTGGTTGAACACTAGAGGTACATCAGCAGCTCTTTGCAGTGGAGGCACAGGTGTCTGCAACATCGGATATTCTAGTGTTGTTATTATAAAACCTCTTTGCATAGTGTTCTACGAAAAAGCTTGATTTGTTCTGTGTGGTGTTTACCTGAACACCAGATCAATTGTTCCAAGTCATCTGAATATTTTTTATAGACTATTTAGTTGGTTGTTGGTTATTTTTACCAAATGCAGGAAAATAACAAATTTCACTACACAAATGATAAGACTAGTCAACTAAGACATGTTCTGATATCAAATTAATTATTCCCTACCCACCTCATTAACATGAAACTTGTTGAGTCTAAAAAAAAAGAATTTGTGCACGCTACTTCCCTATGTCTGCCAAGCCTTGACCAGTTTATGACTGAATGCAGAAGCTTGCAGATGGTCATGTGAAACATTCCACATAACTATTTTAGGATTTATAGCTACAATATCCTCACATAGATAGACCGAACAACATGCATCTAAACCACATATCAGCAGTCAAACATGCAGGTTAACAATACAGAAATTGAGCATAATGGTTAGTCAGTGGTCACCATACTTTGAAAATGGACTACGCTAAGGCTAATTCTTGTATTTATGATCAGTTCATACTCCATACTCAATTATGTGATTCTATCTGCATTCATACTCCATACTACCAGTTTGTACTCCATACCACTATTACTATCAGTTCAGACTATCATGTTATAATCCATACTCCATACTCACAGATGTGGGCGCATATGAGGGGGCATGGGGAAACAGTAGTGGACTGGATCTTGGAGACTTTCCACGGTTCGCCGCCGCTGTCGATGTGGAGAGTGAAGCAGAATCGGAGCCCTGGCCCTGCCTCAGCCCCATTGCCTTGTTCTTTGATTCCATGCTCGGTTGATTATCCATGCACGACTGATCAGAGAGAGTGGAGCAAGGGCAGAGCTCGGAGGGGAGCTCTCGAGGTGGTGACCAGGTGGCTAGAGGGCCAGAGGGGAGGATAGTAGACTGGAGGGCCGGCCGAAGCTTAGAGGGATGCAGGGTGGAGCCGTGGAGGGCTAGAGGTTGGAGCAGTGGTGGAGTGCCGGAAGGGAGGTAAAGCACGAGCAGAGTGGGGCCAGGGCAAAGCACGACTAGAGCACGGCCAGAGGAGAGGCTGCGGTGGCGGGAGGAGGGTAGGGGAGGCGGCGTAACTGAACGGAGTCACGGTGGAGCCGTGGAGGACCGGGGCCAAAGCGGGGGGCGAGCAGAGTCGGAGTGGGGCGGGGCTGGGGTGAAGCATGACTGTAGCAGGGCCAGAGGGGAGGCGGTGGCATTGGCAGGAGGAAGGAGGAGGGGAGGCGGTGGACTGCACGGGTGGAGCCCGAAGGATTCACGAAATCGGGGGCTAGGGTTGGAGCCAGGAGGTTTCGGGAAAATAGGATTGAGAGCATTGTGGCCTACGGTTGTGAGTTAATCGAAGCCTAGCAAATCATTCCAACGAGCCAAACGAGTAACTCGATAACTCGCTCGTTAAACTCATTATCTTAATGAGCTCAAATCCCTGCTCGGCTCGACTCATTAAGGAACAAGTTCAAGCCAAGTTTTCGAGTACTCATTTAGCTAGCGAGTTTCTAGTTTTTTTTCCACCCCTATCTATCATGTGTTACTGCTGAGTCATTCCGCGCATTTGTAGCTAACACCTTGGTCAGGCAGCATGCAACTATCACATCATAATCACTGGATCACTTATAGCATGGAAGAAATAAAATGGCGCAGCTGCAAGATGAGCACTGTAATGAATTTGTGATGTTTCTTCAAGTCATATGTACATTATTAATGGAATGAAATAAGATATTGTGAGTTGATGTTTCAACATAGATCACCTGCTCTCTCTCTCTCTCTCTTGACCAATTTGGCACATACTTGATTATAATTGATGATTTGTTGGCTACATCATTATGGAATTCCATTTGTCATGCTTTTCCAGAAGGCAGTAATTGCAACAGAATAATAATAACTAGGCAAATTGAGGAGGTTGCATTAGAGCAGGTATAATAACACAGCCTACAACTTACTCTATCTCTCTCATCCATGTCATTTAGAGTAAGCAATAAATCCAGCTTGTATAATAATTATCTCTAAAGGTTGTCTCCAGAGAAACACTAACACTAACTTCATCTTCGTGCCTATTGATAAAACACTAACTTCAACACTAACAGTCGCTCCGCCGGCTCCAACATGAGCTTTTGGCTGGCTATAGCATGTTATTTCCCGGCCGTGCAATGCTGGCTGCTAAATAAGAGCCAGTTCTCTTCTCTCTGCTTTTTTCTCACTCTTCCACAGAGGACAAAACTGATGTGTACATGCTAATAGTAGGCTCATGTTGCCTTATTGTACCTGCTCTTGGTGGGAATTGCTAATTAAAGAGGACATTTCCTCCTTGTGACAAGTGGCAGAACCTTATTCCTTCTCCCACTTCCCTTCCCCACAAAAAGCCCTGACGTCACCTCCTTTCTCTCTCCACTTCCATTCCCCTCAAAGGCCCCTCTTCTTAGTGACAATTGACAACTAGCACCACCTCCTTCCTTCTCTGTTCCCTTCCCCTCAAATTCAAAATAGTTTTTGTATTTCAAATTTTCCACCAAGATTCTAAAAACAAGTATTTTTTACCCACTTTCAAAAGTTTTTTAATCAAAACTTTTCGAACTGAAAGTTTGTTGAATAGAATTTTTTCAAACCGAAAGATTTTGCATTGAAAGTTTTCAAAGTTGAAACTTTTTTATTTGAATTTCTTCAATTTAAAACTTTTTGAGTTGAAACTTTCTAATTTGAAACTTTTTTAGTTGAAAATTTTTGAGTTGGAAATTTTTAATTTGAGAATTTTTCAATTAATTGTTTTTGTGTTGAAACATTCGAATTTGAAAATTTTCAATTTAATTTTTTTAGTTGAACTTTCCAAGTTGAAACTTTCTAATTTGAAACTTGTTTCGAGTGGAAACTTTCTAATTTAATTACTTTTGAATTGAAAATTTTGAGTTTATTTTTTCGAGTTGAAAATTTTTCTTTAAAATTTTAAAACTTGAAATTTTATAATTTGAATTTTTTTGTGTTAGAGTGGAATTAGGAAGGAAGGTGGGTGAAGTGAGTAGAGAAGAGGGGAGAAGGAAGGTGGAAGTGGATGGGGAAGATGACACATGACATATATTAAGATAGTTCTTAGATTTTCTAGTTTGAGGCTCTCAAATTAGTGGCACCCTTAACATGTTACAGTTATCACTTATTACAGCACATTTTTAAGATAAAACATCTTAACTTGAGAAAACTATTTTTTAGTAGGGTTTTTGGCTCTGAATATGGTTGCCCTATACAACTTACGGAGATTTCACAAGAAATTATTAGATGGTGTGGTGGTTTGCCACTAGCAATTATCAATATTGCTAGCCTTTCAGCAATCCAGCCAGTCAAATCACTGGAGCAAGAATGGAAGAATGGTTAATTATGCATGCTTTTTATGGTTGACTTAGTAATAGTTGCAAGAAAGAAGCTGACCTTGCGGCTAGCGGAGTGTTCATGAATTTTACTAGTAAAGAAACATGTGATATGACAGATAGAGTTAATTTCAATTGTGAAGCCCTAAGAGCTCGATGAAGGTAATGAAAGAGGAAATGATTATGAATATGAATGAGTTGAATCTTTTGTTAAATCTCAAAGTTGTCAAAATCTTAGAAAGAGTATTTTATTGGTTCAGACATTATAATGAACATCATCAACATATTCAGGGCATATTAAAGTACCTGTTTGCACCAAAATTTGGCAGATAGGGTCAGAATCGGTAGTCCAAGATCAACAAGGTACGACCAAGATACAGATTGAAGATATTTGGAAACGGAACAGGTTGTTAAGGAAAGCATCATCCAAATAGAGGCCGATACAGATTCTACTCCTAACATGTTGTACCAGGACTCTATCGGCCAATGGGTATAAAAGAGGTCTAGAGGTGATAAGAAAAGCTGCCCAGAGCCAATCAACCAATTCGTGTCTACTTTTCATCTACTTTTCCGTCGACTAAGAGTAGTTTCTGTAATTTAGATTCTTGTAACTCAGTTTCGATCAATAAAGTTGCGCATCGCCGATTGTTGATCATCCTCAGTTACGCCCCAGGTTTGATTTATTCTGATCTTGTTGTGCATCGCCTTCTTCAGAATCGATCTACCTTTATCCTCTGATTAGCCTTAATCGGCTAGTTAGATTTACCTTTTTTTATCTTGATTTAATCGGCTTTGAGCTGATTGAATCTAAGCCGATTGATCTTCATGATAGGCTAGTTAGACTTATCCTGTTACTTTGATCTTGATCGGCTTCAAGCTGATTGAGTTCTAAGCCGATTGATCTTCACGATCGGCTTTGAGTGAATTTTATATTTCTACCTTGTCGATTACAGGTCAAATCGACTGGCACACTCCGAACCAGGTGTTCATCTGATGTGCTGTTGTCAAAAACCCTACTTCAAGTTTTTGACGCCAACACACTCTTGGCACGCCCAGTGGGACGAGATGGCATCATCAAGCAAATCAATTCCGCCGTCAGATCTCAACACCGAGGCAATAATCGTCCCCACATTGGACGATTTAACTCTGGAGCAACGCAAAGAAATTGATGATCAAAAAGCTGCTTTAGAGGAGATGATGTTGGGTTGCTACCAAAAAACCCGACGAGGAGTTACCCAGAAGTCCGCTTTGCCGACGCTAAACCCCCTCGGTGATGCAAGAGTCTCAACTGGCCCGGTAAGTCATTACGTGCCTGCACAAGCCGAACTATCGGCTATGATTGAGCAGTCAGTATATAGTGCGTTAATTAACCAATCATCGGCTTTGGTCACTACCCTGAAGCCGATGATTGCAAATAGCGTTAAAACTATTACTCAAGAGTTGGCTTCGTCTGGGAGCCTGCTCGATGCGCCACAAGCGCTGCCAACATATCTTGTTTACTCGATAGCGCAGAACTCTAGTATGGCAGCTATTGCAAAACTGTCGGCTACAACACCTTCTATGTTGCCAACTCAGCCGACGGTTATATTACCGCGAGACCCTCTTCGTAGCGGGGTCACACATTATCAGGCGTACACTGATGCCGCTAAACTAAACGTGTCAGCTACTTTGCCGCCGTCAGCTCTGTTTCATATTTTCCCACAATCGGTCTCACAGCCGATTGAACAAATTAGGCACGTCCAGTACCAAGAGCCGATTCTGCCCAGGAATCCGGTCTCTCATAAGGTCATAACCTACGTAGAGCCCTTTGTCCATGTACGAGAACCACCGGTTAGGAGGTACGATGGGTATGATCAAAACCAACAAAATCTGTCGGCTCAGTCTAACCGGCAGCCCGAGTTTGCACTCGGGGGGCAGAATACTAGTCATGATCATTGGCAGAGCCCTGATATCTTGTCGTCTAACAACATTAATTGGGCTGACCAGATTTCTACCGTGTTGATAGATCAATTCGGCTTACAACCAAAGGGTAGAGTCATCGGCTATAGAAAGTCGTATCCGGATTATATAGATCGCATGCAATATCCACATAATTTTAAAGTTCCTGACTTTGCCAAATTTTCTGGGAATGATTCGATCACGACCTTAGAGCACGTCGGACGCTTTATCTCTCAGTGTGGCGAGGCAGCTCAGTCCGACGGGCTGAAAATTAGATTATTCCCATTGTCTTTATCGGGAGTTGCTTTCACTTGGTTTACTAGTTTACCTCCAAATTTGGTTCATTTTTCGAACGATTTGGAAAGCCGATTCCATGAGTACTTTTTCTCCGGCAGTCTGGAACTCCGGATTTTAGATCTAAGTTCTGTCCAACAGAAGATCGGGGAATCGGTAAATGATTATATTAAGAGATTCAGGGAAGTGATAAATAGATGTTTTAGTGTTACCCGGCCTGATAATCAGTTGGCCGATTTAGCTTTCAAGGGGTTGATACCCTCATTAAGAGAAAAATTCGGCGAGCAGGAATTCACCAATTTGAGTCATCTCCTACAACGAGTATCAGCCCAAGAAAGCCGTTTCTCCAATGAAAAGGGCTTCAAAGATGAATTGAAGAATAACAAAGACAAGATACAATCGGCTATAGAGGATGACTAATTTAAATTTTTAGAAGAGCCGACGATGCAGCTGGACGCTAATCCTTTTCCAATTAACATGGTCCATTGCTCTAAAAAGAAGGAAAAGCCGACAGAAGATGCAGAGCCTAAGGATCAAATTCATATATCATCGGCTATAAAAATGACGTGTCAAGCCGATGTACAATCAAATTCTGATAGCAATAAGACACTCGAGATTACTGTTGGCTCTATACAAATAAAAGCCGACTGTGAAGGGAAATTTTTTAAAACAATCACACCAAAGGGTTATCAGGCTGAAAGAGCATTGCCACTACATAAGCCGATACAGAAGTCAAAGCCCCCTTTTTCCCAACTACTAGCAAAATATGAAAGGAGGAATGAAAGGCCACGACGAAATCCTCCACATCGGCCAGTTAATGAATATCGGCCAAGCGGCCCTGAAAGAGCTCACCAACGGTACCCTTTTTGGCAATTTTGCTGGGAGAAAGGATTAGCTTTGCCATAACCAAACACATGTCCGATACAGTATTACACATGTCAAGGTGATAGGCAGCGATGGTCGGCTAAAGATAGAATTTCTAAGCCGACTATAAGTCGGAAACAAGATCAAGACGAGTCTGATTTAATATCAGTTCAACAAAAGCTTTATAAGCCGATCATAAGTCAGAAACAAAACCAGGATGAAGGGTCTAGCTCTGCGGCTAGTATGAATCTGGTGAGAAAAATATGTAAGTCGATCGAACCAAAGCCGAGATGGTTTCCTCCAGGTTTAAGTCGATCACAAAGAAGAAGGCTTGAGCGGCTAAGGACCCAAGAGATGAGGGAAGCTGAACAAGAAAAACAAAGGGGTAAAACTTTTAATGGGCTTCATCTGATTAAAATTGCGAAAAAGGAGTGGAGGAAGAAAAAAATGGATTCGACCAATGATTTTAGTTCGACAAAGCTGATCTAGTCTGGAAAACCATACCACCCATTGGCTCGAAAGATAGTCGATTTGGTAAGCGATCGACGTAGGATCGTATAGTGTGCATCGGTTTGTCTAAGGAACTGGATGGATCTTGATTGGCTAAAACTCAACTATGAATATACAAGTTGGCCGATTACCGACCTGAAAGCCAAATTAACTCGATGTAGTTAAAATCTTGGCTATGATAAGAAATTATATGTTCAAGTCGATGATGAAAATTTTTGAAAGATAACATGATATCTCTCAAAAATGGGGGGCATATGTTTGCACCAAAATTTGGCAGATAGGGTTAGAATCGGCAGTCCAAGATCAACAAGATACGACCAGGATACAGATTGAAGATATTTGGAAATGGAACAGGTTGTTAAGGAAAGCATCATCCAAATAGAGGCCGATACAGATTCTACTCCTAACGTGTTGTACCAGGACTCTATCGGCCAATGGGTATAAAAGAGGTCTAGAGGTGATCAGAAAAGCTGCCCAGAGCCAATCAACCAATTCACGTCTACTTTTCATCTACTTTTCCGTCGACTAGGAGTAGTTTTTGTAATTTAGATTCTTGTAACTCAGTTTCGATTAATAAAGTTGCGCATCGCCGATTGTTGATCATCCTCAGTTACGCCCCAGGTTTGATTTATTCTGATCTTGTTGCGCATCGCCTTCTTCAGAATCGATCTACCTTTATCCTCTGATTAGCCTTAATCGGCTAGTTAGATTTACCTTTTTTTATCTTGATTTAATCGGCTTTGAGCTGATTGAATCTAAGCCGATTGATCTTCACGATCGGCTAGTTAGACTTATCCTATTACTTTGATCTTGATCGGCTTCAAGTTGATTGAGTCTAAGCCGATTGATCTTCACGATCGGCTTTGAGTGAATTTTATATTTCTACCTTGTCGATTACAGGTCAAATCGACTGGCACGCTCCGAACCAGGTGTTCGTCTGGTGTGCTGTTGTCAGAAACCCTACTTCAAGTTTTTGACGCCAACAGTACCTAAGACCTGAGTATAGTATAAAGAACCAGTTAAAGAGGAACCACCAGCTAGGGTAGAATCACTAACACTGTAGGTGAGAAGCTGAAAAAGGAGAAAGTATGGAACCACCTGGGTTTACTGAACCATTGTCATTACCATCAACATTGGTCCAACATAAATCGGAGAAGAGGATACAAAACAAAGCAAACCTGCTCAAGGAACAAAGGTAAGGTGAAATCTCATGTATCAATTGTTAAATAATTAATTTATGAAGATATAGAGGTCGATCAAGTTATTGTCATGAACGAGGTAACAATAAATTTTAAAAAATATATAGCGAAAAACAACAACCTTTGTAAACTCATTGTACCTTGCTCGTTTAATTGGTGATAATCCTTACCATCCTTTATCTGATTTGGGAGCTAGTACCTTATTCTCTTTACGAAGAAATAAAAGATGAAATTAACCCTATTAGGTTAAGGAAAACTAAAATGAAAATCTAATAAGTGCATAGAACATTTAAAAAGCCTGATGATATACTTATTGATGGGAGTCAAGAAAAATATATCAGTGCTCTCTCGTGGGAGGACTATAAACTATCTCAAGTTTCCAATACTGCTTGGTCACAACTCCATGTCACTACTGCGGATCGTGTGATGCTCACAAGTTTGGTGAACATATCAAATTATGTTTATATTACTGTAGACGAGAATCACACTCATTTCTTTATTCAATGCATTTGTATTTTACTCCCTAGTTCTTTTTTCCTTACGTCTTTAAATCCGTATAAGCATCTAGGCCTCTAATTTTAGTAATGTATGTGTTTTGGTGATTAATAATGTTTGATTATCAAGACTAATAATCTTTAAAGGTTTCAAGATGAGTTAGTGCTTGACATTGGCATAGGGGAGTTCTTGGTATTTATGGATCCCCGAAAAGTTATAATTGATGTAAAAGCATAAAGATCAAGGAAATTTTAAAAGAATGAGTTCTTGGTATTTATGGATCCCCGAAAAGTTATAATTGATGTAAAAGCATAAAGATCAAGGACATTTTAAAAAAATGATCCGAGGTGTTGAGGATGCATGGATCATTGTAATGTTAGGTCTTTATTTCGCTTTGGTTGTACTATTAAAGGAGATCTAGGCTACTAGCTTGAGCTTGGTTAGGTTGGGTAGCTAGTGATGATGCACACTAGGATTGTCTAGCTCTTCTATAATTAGAAGAGCCCTTGAAAATTTGAAGTTACAACGAAATTAAAATTGGAGCAATATTGGCTAAGTTCAAAAATTGTCAATGCATTTTGGATGATTCTATAGCTATCGGATAAGGGAGAGGACTATTAGAGCCGAATGTGGTATTTTTCAATGTGTTGAAAAAATTACACATTCTGGATGATCCTGTAGCTAGCAAACAAGGGAGCAGATCGTTGGAGCCAAAGGTAGTATTTTTCAATGTGTTAGAAAGTTACATATTCCAGATGATCCTATAGTCACCGAACAAGGAAGTGGATCATTAGAGCCTAAGGTGGTGGTTTTCAAGGTATTGGAAAGTTACACCTTCCGGATGATTCTATAGCTACCGGACAAGCAAGCGGATCATTGAGACAGAGAGTTGATTTTTGGCATGGGAAGAAATATTTGTACATTTTGGATGATCCCAATGGAGAGGATCGTCCAGATGTAAGGATGATCCAGAAGCTACCGGATGAAACCTTGGGCATGTAACGACTAGTTTTTCGACTATTGGACTTCAAGCTTTAGGATGATCTGAAAGGGCTCCGGATCATCCGGAAGGTGTTGATTTCTTAGGAGAGTGAGTCTAGTAGCTAGTTCCTTCAAGAAGGCTATAAATACTTGACATAGACGTCTTTGTGAGCAACATTTGGCCACTCTACAGGCTCATCTCATACCAAGGGAAGAGCAAGAGCATTCAAGAGCATATTTTGATATATTTAAGAGGTAGGTAGGTAGGTAGCATAGGCATTTAGTGTGCATCACTCTAGTTGCTTCACCTCTCTAGGTTCAAGTGATGGTCTAGGCTTGTTACCTTTGGAGATCGATCGACATCTCCTAGATGGCTTGAAGGCTTTGTTCTCGATTACCTTCCATGGAGTAGCTTGTGGAAAGGCACTGGGAGATTTGTGAAGGTTTGGAGTCCACCTATTTGGAGCGAAGAAGGACTACCTCAAGTGGATGACTTTATTCCTTGCACGGTTTCAAGTCGGAGTAATACTTTTGCGAAAGCGCTCCAACGAGGAGTATGGAGAGATCACTGAATCTCTAAGACTACAGTAAAAATTGGTTGTGTTTTTTTGTCTCTTTTACGTTTCCGTATTTACTTCCATGTTATTCATGTAACATTCCATTTTTGAGCATTTTTAAAATTTTAGTGAATATAAAATTTCGTTTAGTGCTAGCAAATTATTTGAATCAAAATCATAAGTTTAAACAAGTTCAAAATAATTTATTTTTGTTCAAAATGCTTAAAAGTATTTTTGAGAATTTTCTGGAATATTTCCTAATTTATCTGCTATTTGTTTTGGCTTTTCCTAATTTACTGAATTTTTAATAAAAGAAAAAAATCTTTTTCTTTTTCCCCGCGTGGGCCGAATTCCTTCCGTGGCCCATTTCTTTTCCCCGCGGCCCACCTCCCTTCTCCCTCGGCCTCGCCCGCCTTCTTTTTCCCCGCCGCGCCGGTCCATCCCCCTCTCCCGGCCCGCCTCGCCTCCCCGGCCCACCTCCGCTTCACGGCCCGGCCAGTCTCGTCTCGCGCGCCCGGCACGACACGCGGGGCCCGCCTATCAACGACTGGAGCCAGACTCTCGCCACTCGTTTCGCCCGCACCCGCCGTCGTGATTTTCTCGCCGTTCGCGCTGTATCCGCACCGAACTCCTTGGGGATTCGCACCTATAAATAGTGCCACCTTCTGCCCCTCTCTTTTCTCTTTGTTTGCCGCACCAAACGCCGCATCGTGTGAACCCTAGCACCGCCGTGCTTTCGGTCTTCTCCGCTGCTGTGCGCCGCCTCTGGTGAGTCTCCGCCGTGTTCGTTGGTTCTGGTGAACTCTTCGCGCTGCGCTCTTCCGTGTGCCCCAGATCCAGCCTCGATCCGTCGCATTTTACCCCTCGACTGCATCTTCTTCGGCTCCTGCGAGCCCGCGTCGCCACCGAGCCACTTCGCGTCGCTCCTCCCTTGTCGTGCTGGCGCCGCGTCAGCGCCCTGTGTCGCCGCATCGGTTCGCATCCCACCCGGTCAGCGTCACCTCGTTTCCCGTGCCACACCGCGTCCCCCGCCGCTTCAGCAGCCACATGGCTGCCACGTCAGCCCTAGTCGCCGCGTGGCGCCCACGTCAGCGTGGTCTGCCACGTCATCCCCAAGCCTCTCGGTGGACAGCGTCCATCGTGGACCGAGCCACTGACATGTGGGCCCCACGTGTCAGTCGACATTTCTCTTCTTTTTCTGATTTTCCAGAAATCCAGAAATTCTAGCCGATCACAAAGCGTCACGTGTCAGCCTTTCTGATTTTTCTGAATTTCTCATACGAGAAACTTCCAGGAGCCCGTTCTCCTCTGTTCGAGCTCCGATTCCAGTGATTCAAATTTCTAAATTCATGATCTATCTTCCAGTACTATTTTTTCAATTTTTGAGTTATGTTTGAATTTTTTTTATTTATTTGTTCTCGTTTCACGTGTAGATGACGCAGTCGAAACTCAAGCGAATCAACAGTCGGAAGTAGATCCAGCAGGAGGCAATGAAGGCAAGTTTTCCTTGAACATATTGATCCCAAATTTACAAAATGCCTATGTTGTTTTTAAATTATGCATGCTTACTTTTAGGCAATGTACTTTAAATATAGTTTTAGGGTATATTTAAATACCAGAATTTGTTATACCCTCATTGACATTAATCATGATGAAACCTTTGTCACCCTAGATGATACTAGCTATTTTATTTAGTGATAACCAGTAGATTAGCATGGGACAGTAGAATTGCTTAGTCCAGCTTAAACGTTTCGGTATTATGCCACTATGGGAATCATTTCAATCATTATTTAAACTTATTTGTGAAGTCACGGCAATTGGTGTTGCTGCATAATTAAATGAAATAAAGTGGAAAATATGGTTTAGACTAGGGCGGATGGATGTTTGGTGGGTGCAGAAGCACAAGACCTTGGTATGTGAATGTTCCGCCCTAGTCAATTAAGGACCGAGGCATGTGTTATCATGGACCAAGCACTACCGTACAACCACAAGTCTATATGGGTACGACCTGGCTAAATAATTTGTGCGTCTCATTATTAGCTTCGCCAGTTGGTGAATGCCAGATGATGGCAGGCGCAACAGGGGTCTTTCGATTGGGCAGCTAGAACCCATCGGCGATGAAACCTTAGCGGGCGAGGTTAATAGTGGTGTTGTATATTGTAAAGGCCTTGTCATGATATCTCTACCGACTCACCAAAGGAAGTGTGTTAATTGCATGGCAACAAGAGTCGATCATGTCTTGTGGGTAAAGCTGTACACACTCTGCAGAGTTAAAACTACCTAAGTAGCCGTGCCCACGGTCAAGGGTAGGCGAGGTACGCTTGCACATTGTAGATTTCATGGTTTTGTTTTAAAGGAAAATGATGGTTTGGGAATCCGTGAGCAGATGGAACTCTCGAATTATGGTTTGGCAGATGGAGCCAGTCAGGTAGATAGAACCTGTTATAGTTATCATATCAAATTCAATTATTATTCAATTACATTTTGATCAAATGATGCCTTATGAAATTATTATTTGTATTTAAGTTAAAATTTTCTTTATGCTAAAAGAGCCATATTATGCCTTCAATTTTTTAGCCTTACATATAGTTATAATGCATTATGTTTTCAAAACTTGCGGAGTACATTTTTTGCTCACCCTTGCAACATCCCCAACTTTCCATAGAGGAGTGCGCAGAAGCTGAAGGTGACTACGAGTTCTTTGCTTGTGGTTACAACGAAGGTGATCTGGAATGCTAGGACGCGTACCCCAGTCGATTGCCTGTTGGGCAAATGGATGGTCTTACTCTATTGCTGTTATTTCATTTCCGCTATTTCTTATTAAACTCAAGCCATGAGGCTGCTTATTTGTAATAGTTAGCCATAAGGCTGATACCCTTTTGCTTAATTAATATTATATGCTTCGTGATATGGATGTGTTGTCATCATTGTTTTCACTGTGTGTGTTAGCTTTTCCTGGACTAGCACAGGTTATACACAGAGGGTTCGGATTTGGAAATCCGGTCCCGACAATTCAATTACTAGATACTGGACTTGTGTAGGAACTTTGGTTGCAAAAATTCACTAGACTTATGTAGAAGTTGTTTTAGCTACACTAGAAACCATAGGCATATAGGTTGGACCAGGAAAACTTAAGTTTTTAATTTGGCCATTAGCGAAAAGAATCCCGATTCACCTCTTCCCCTCTTGGGCATTCGATCCACTTCAATTGGTATCAGGGCAAGGTTGCTCAACTAGGGCTTTACCACCTTGAGTAAGGATGTCGAGAGACGGTGTGAATATTGGTAGGGCACCTTTATTTGATGGCACAAATGGAGACTTGAATGACTTGATACCAACTTCACTCTTGGGGAAGCTCATTGCACATGAGCTCTTCTTGGAGGAATATAGTGCTCTAAACACCAAGAAAACATTGCTTTCAAGACCAAAGGTAAAGATAGCAACTATGAAGATGATGATGACTTGGAAGACCCAAATGACTTGACCTTGCTCATTAAGAAGACAAGGCACCTCCTCAAGTAGATGAACACCAATGATGACAACTATGACAAGAGGAGAAGATCACCTTCAAGCTACTTCAACAACAAGAAAAACCCCTTCGCCGACACCATATGCTATGAGTGCAATGAGAAGGGTCACATTGCCTAAAGATGTGAGAACAAGAAGAAGAAGAAGAACAAAGCCTACTTTAAAGGAAAGAAGAAACAAGGCAAGAAAAAAGTTCAAAAAGCTCAACCGTGATAGCAGGAAGCCTATAGCTAAGATTAGGATGATTCCAACACCCTAGATTGTAGGCCTAATTCCCCTATTCTAGAAGTTGTTTACAAAACTAACATATTCAGGGCAGGAATTTCAAGAGTGACAAAGCTCTACTGCAGTGTTCAGGCATCATCCTAGCCTCTGATATTTGAACTGATCTGTCTGAGACGAGCCAAAAGAGTCTAGTCTACAAGTGAGGGCGTCAAGCTTCCCAGAAAGGATCTCCATGGCATTAAATTGCAATACTCCTTTCACCTTAGCTGAGGCTATCCCCGATATAGGCTCTAAGTCCCATCCTTGGTTGTGTACCAGGTCCAGAAGATGCATCAAGATGCCCACGGGTAGACCTCTTTAGGCTTTCATAAAATTTCTAAAGGAGTTGCCACTTTGCAAAGCCAAGATGTGGGCATGCTGCAATGTACTCCTAAAATCTGTCCCATGCTTCAGTGAGTGACTCATCTATGGTTTGCTTGAATTGGTTGACCCTGTTGCGAAGAAATTGAGTCTTCCCTTGTAGGAAATACTTTTCAAGGAATGCGGCTGCAATTGCATCCCATGTGGCAATATTGGGGCTTGAAGAGTGTCAAACAATTCTTGGCTTTACCTGCGAGTGAGAACGGGAAAGCCTAATGTGCACATTGTTCTATGTGATGTCTTTTACTTGGAATGTTCCACATATCTCCAGAAACTGCTTCAAATGGAGGTTGTCATCTTCCCTTCCCAGTGAACTGATTGTGCTAAAGCATGTTGAGGATGGTAGGCTTGATCTCAAACTCCTTTTTTTGTACTCCAGGAAGCAAAAGTGGAATGTTGGTGGTGAGGGGTTCGAGAACACAAGTAGCTTCTTCTCTACCATACCCCGTACCTACTCCACTTGCAATGTCTCTGTAAGGGACATAGGATTAGCACGCTCCTTTGTAGTTTTTCTCTTTATAGCCCTCTGTTGTCTAAAACAAGTTCAGGATCATCGATGAAATTATCCAGTTTATTAGACAAAAGGGCCTTGATGATTTTCCTGTTTTCTCAGAAATAAAACATTGCAAAATAGAACATACGCTATACAAAGTAAAGAATTAGATGACAATTCAACAATTTTCATACACCCTAAGGTTTGGCTAATACTCCCTCCGGTTACAAATATCGTTTTGGACATTGACATAATCTCCAAAATACGACTTTGACCACTAACTTCTATTATAGCATATTTATAAAACCCAATAAATTATAATATTATGAAAGTACTTTTCAAGAAAAATATACACTTATGATTTTCATGTATACAATTTAAATATTTAAAACCAGTCAAAGTTTCAAAAGTTTGGTTGCATATATGTCCAAAATAACAACTATTTCTGACCGGAGGGAGTAATAAAAAAGGATTCCTGGCAATGGCGCCAAAAAAGCTGTTGATGCAATCTATGCATGTTCAAATGTAACCGCAAGCGTACGGGTCAATTGTAGCTTTTCGCCTAGAGTATTATTAGGTATTGAATTCACATGAAACCTTAGACTTAACAAAACTATGGTTTTCTAATGCATCGTCTAATTTCTTTGGAGGATGATGAATAGCATTAAATAATGATCCTACCTCTATACATAGGAGTAAAGTTGATAAGTTTTCTATTGGTTTAGTTATCAGTTGTTTACTACAAAAAGCTATTCTAATCCATCTACTGCTATCCACTAATTGTTGCACAAGATCCCTCACCAGAGATTAAAGTGACCTTTCTTAGTCATGCGACACTTATATTTCATGAGCCACAACCATCTATTGGTGTCTCAACACATTCATCTACCTATCTAACGCATAACTAAGGAAAAAATTAGACACCAAACATAAGTTAGATGCTAGCAGTATGTCATTCTATGTGCCTAGTGTTGTCAGCACTATGCATGGCTCTAACCCCCAAATGTACGGAGCTTTCTAACACATGCTCTAACTGAACTCGTGCTCATAAACTAGCATGTAAGGTTCTACTAGATAGATCTAATCACCATGATTAAAAACGACTAGCTAAAGTGATGTACTAATCATATAAATATTGTAAATCCAGACAATCAAAAAATAGAAACAACTAAAGTAGATTTGATCAACTAGAACATATAAAAGATTACAATAATAACTCGAAGGATTACATCATTACCTCTTATAGAAAGTTGAAGTAAGAGCTCTAGAACCTATGGTAGGGCTTCACCACTAAGAACTAATCTAATCTAGCTTGCCGACTAGGAGAATGAATTTCGAGGGTTGAAATCCACAAAATTGGCTCTGGAATTGTTGACATTGGGATGCTCAAAACCAAGGGAGCAAGTAGTCTTTTAGGCCTTGTTTGGGAGACACATTCCCGGTCGGGATCCCTGTGGATCCTGACCGGGAATGGGCTTCCCAAATAAGGCCTTATAGTGGGAGTCAACCCCCTTGGCACCGGGCGGTGCCAAGGTGGTGCCAAGTGGCACTAGGACGGCGCTAAGCCGTGCTAGGCTCAAACTGTAAGTCCAATGTTGGTTTTGATGCTCTGTGCATATGCCATGTGGGTCCAGTCTATATCCCAGTGATTGTCGTCCGATGTATGAACAAGTTTCAAAAAATTAGATAAGAGTCTAAGTCTTTGACACGCAAGTCGGAGTTCCTTGGATGGATACACGCAAGTCGGAGTTCATAGAAAGTTCTTTCGGCAAGAGCCAAAGCTGAGAGAAGGGGGTGCACTAGGTGGCGCTGAGTGGCTCTAGGTGACTCTAAACTGGCACCAAGGGCCCAAATGCACAGGGCTTCAGGCTAATGTGGCCCATGATATCTTTGAGTAATTTTAATGATATTTTGTCAATTTCTACAAAGAATATTTCAAAAATACGAACTTTGATTTCGGGTCAAAGGTTGGCAATAATAATCAATAAATATGGTGTTAAGTCAATAATTTACATACACACGTACCAAGATCACTTTATTTGGATGGTGGAGTGCACGTTTGTATAGCGGTTCTAGAATTTTACGAAGGTACTCACGGCATCAAACTACCCGATCTGCATCCATCACTTGACGTAGACCCCCTAGATGAGCATATCTGAACAAAGGAGAATGGTGGTACAATTCTATTCGGTTTGAGGATATTGTGGCAGACTGGCAACAAGCGCGACTAGTGGAGTTTGTGTTATAGCTCTTTCGATACTGCTCAATACCACCTATACCGGTTCCAATACAAGACAATATCGGTCATACTGGCAGAATTGATAATATTGCCTATTGACTCATTGAAATATATGTTATATTTGATCCTACCAGTATGCATTTGTAATAATATTTTAACTGAAATTTAGTGAGCATAGAATTATTAAACCATGGAATGGTACGCTCGCATAGACCGAAATTAGAATTTCAAGAACTAAACTGGAATAACCTCTGGAACAGTAATGACAAGTATGCCCTGATGCACACAAGATAGCCCGATCTTCTGGTGAGGGGATAAATTCAATTTGGCGGAGGATGACTTTGACGATCCAGCTACGAACCACACAAGGATAAGCGCCTACAATCGCTAAATCATACTCCTCGTCGCTATCAACCGTGCCAAGAACACGGATGATCTGACCACGAAGGTCTATTCTTGCAAGCAATCGAAGAACTAGCAAGAACAAGGATGAAGCACACACTCAAGTTGACGTTTTGAAACTTGTTTACTGCTGCTCTAGCCGAGTCAGGAGAACAAAGATAAAGTTCCACACATGGGTAACTATTCAAAACAAAACCTGAGAGAAATGAAGGGAGCTTGTCCACTAATTAACCAAGGAGATGGCTGCTAGGAGGTGGACTCACGCCACTTTGATTACATGTGAAATCAGCCCAAAATAATGGTGGCACAGCACCCAATACATTGAAGACCGTTTCTGGATGTTGGAGTTTTTCGACAATATCTCCTAGCTCAGAATGAATTTGATGGTGAGGTTAGATCTGTTGGAAAGTGTACGAGATAAGCTTTTGATCAAGTGCTCACACGCCCCAAACAGACTATGTTTGCATTCTCTATGCTATTTAATGTCAGACTGGTCTTTGGAGACCGAGTTGGATCCTTTCGCATTCCCACCTTGCTTGATGACTTATGTTGGCAAATTAAAACCCCCTTGCTGATCCGTACCAAGGTTCCTAAGTATGAGAATATTATAAGGTAGCGATCTGTTCTCCAAAGTGAAATTATGCAATCCAAGAAACGAATTTACCTGATTATTTAGTTATCGCGCACGAGCTCGGGTAAGTGGTCTTTGTAAGTTGGTCTAAGGTTGCTGATCACTAGGAGGAATTTGTTGTTCATTGGTCATTGGTGCTATGGGTGTATCCGATGTAGCTATGTCCTCATCATCCTCTCTTTCTTGCATTTGAGTCGTCCTCGACTCAAGTTCATCGTTTTCTCCAAAATATGGCTTCAAATCTGAAATGTTAAAAGTGGGACTAACCCCGAAATCTTTAGGTAACTCACGTTTACAAGCATTATCATTAATTCGTTCAAGCACTTTGAAAGGACCATCAGCTTTAGGCATCAATTTAGACTGTCGTAAGTTAGGAAATCTTTCTTTCCACAAATGCAACCAAACAAGATCACCAGGTTCAAATATCAATTCCTTTCTACCATGGTTACCAGCAACCCTATATTTTTCAGTCATGCACTCTATATTTTCTTTTGTGGTCTTAGCAATTTAAGAACAAATTCAGCACGTTTCTTTGCAGCAAAGTTTACCTTCTCCGAAGATGGCAAAGGCAATAGATCAATTGGAGCACGAGAGTTAAAGGCATACACAACCTGAAATGGAGTCATTTTTGTGGTAGAGTGCAGCATATGATTATAAGCAAACTCCACATGAGGTAGGCACTCTTCTCACATCTTCAAATTCTTCTTTAGAATAGCCCTCAACATGGTTGACAAGGTTCGATTCATCACTTCAGTTTGGCCATCGGTTTGAGGGTGGCATGTGGTAGAGAACACCAGCTTCGTCCCTAATTTGATCCATGAAGTTCTCCAAAAATGGCTCAAGAACTTGGCATCACGATATGAAACAATAGTATAAGGCATACCATGCAAGCGAACAATTTCTTTGAAGAATAAATCAACAATATGAGTGGCATCATCGCTCTTGCGGCAAGGAATGAAATGTGCCATTTTGAAAAATCGGTCCACAAAAACAAAAATACTATCCCTCCCCTTCTTTGTCCTAGGCAATCCTAAAACAAAGTCCATAGATATATCCTCCCAAGGAATACTAGAACAGGAAGCGGCATGTACAAGTCATGTGGGTTTAGACGAGACTTAGCTTTTTGGCATGTGGTGCAGCGTGCAACAAAGCGATTGACATCACGTCTCATCTTTGGCCAAAAGAAATATTTTGCCAGGACATCCTCCGTCTTTTTAGATCCAAAGTGTCCCATCAATCCTCCTCCATGCGCCTCCTGTAACAACAAAAGACGAACGGAGCTAACTGGGATGCATAGCTTGTTAGCTCTAAACAAGAATCCATCATTGTTAATAAATTTATGCCAACTTTTTCCATTTTTACAATTCAGCATGACTTCATTGAAATCATTATCCTGAGCATAGAGATCTTTTATGGTTTCCAAGCCAAAAATTCTACAATCAAGTTGAGACATCATTGCATATCTTCTAGACAATGCATCAGTAATCACATTATCCTTCTCTTTCTTGTTTTTGATGACATAAGGAAATGATTCAATGAATTCTACCCACTTAGCATGTCTATTATTCAGTTTGCTTTGACTAGAATATGCTTAAGTGCCTCATGATCAGAATGTATGACAAATTCTTTGGACCATAAATAATGTTGCCACATCTCTAAAGATCGCACAAGAGCATACAATTCTTTATCATACGTGGAATAATTCAGAATAGGCCCACTTAATTTTTCACTAAAATAAGCAACAGGTTTACCTTCTTGTATCAATACACCACCAATTCCAATACCGCTTGCATCACATTCAAGTTCAAAGGTCTTACCAAAATCTGGAAGTTAAAGTAATGGTGCATTTGTGAGCTTTTCTTTTAAAAGATTGAAGGTAGCTTCTTGTGCTTGCCCCCAATGGAAGGGAACACCTTTCTTTATCAATTCATTCAATGGTGCAGCGATGGTGCTGACATCCTTCACAAAGCATCGATAGAATCCAGCAAGCCCATGAAAGCTCCGCACTTGTGTGACCGTGTTAGGAGTCGGCCAACTCTTGATTGCTTCAATCTTGGCTTCGTCAACCTCAATTCCCTACGGTGTCACAACATAGCCAAGAAACGAGACTCGATCGGTGCTAAATGAGCACTTCTAGAGGTTACCAAACAAACGTGCATCTCTCAAAGCATTAAAAACATCACGTAAGTGTTCAGTATGTTCAGAAAGTGACTTGCTATAGATCAAAATGTCATCAAAGTAGACCACCACAAATTTTCCAATAAAAGCACACAAAACTTGATTCATCAATCGCATAAACATGCTAGGTGCATTAATCAAACTGAAAGGCATAACTAACCACTCATACAAGCCAAATTTAGATTTGAACGTTGTATTCCATTCATCTCCAAGTTTCATTCTAATCTGGTGGTATCCACTTCTCAAGTCAACTTTCGAATAAACAATAGAGCCACTCAGTTCGTCTAGCATATCATCCAACCTAGGAATAGGGTGACGATACCTAATAGTTATATTATTGATAGCTCTACAATCCACACACATTGGCCATGATCCATCTTTCTTAGGCACTAAAAGTACAGGAACATCACAAGGACTAAGGCTTTCGCGAACGTACCCCTTGTCGAGCAAGTCTTGCACTTGACATTGTATTTCCTTAGTCTCCTCTGGATTGGTCCTATATGCTGCTCGGTTTGGTAATGTTGCACCTAGAATCAAGTCAATTTGATGTTCAATTCCCCCTCAAAGGTGGCAGCCCCGGGGGTACCTCATTCGGAAACACATCCTCATACTCCTGCAAAAGGTTAGCAATAGCAAGAAGCAAAGAAACAGGTATAATCTCTGATGAAAACAGAGTCTCTTTGCAAATCAAAGCATAGCATCCAACATTGCATTCTTTCATGTCAATTAAATCAGATTTTGTAGCTAGCATGACAGCACCCTTTAACTTGATTTCAGATTTCTTAGAATTGGATTCTTTCTTCCTTGGTTGTGCTAATTCTTTGGTTGTAATCTGATTTTCACTTTTAGCACTCTCCTTCTCTCTTTCAGCTTTCTCTAAGTCATCTTTCAAAATTGCAGCGAGGGACATGGGAAGCAAAACAATTTTCTTTCCTTTATGCATGAAAGTGTATTGGTTAGTTCTACCATGATGGGAAATATCTTTATCATATTGCCAAGGTCTACCTAATAGCAATGAGCATGCTTGCATATGTACAACATCGTAATCAACATGATCATGATAAGAACTGAGAGAAAAGTGCAATCTCATCATTCTTGTTACCTTCAATTTTCCACTTGAGTTGAACCATTGAATGTGGTAGTGATGTGGGTGCTGTGTTGTGGTCAAGCCAATCTTCTCAACCATATCCATGCTTGCAAGATTATTGCAACTCCCTCCATCAATGATAACTCGCACTGAACGCTCATTTATGACAAATTTTGTTTGGAACAAGTTATGGCGTTGATTTTGTTCAGCACTCTCCATTTGCACACTAAGGACACGCTTCACAATGATGTTCATGTATCTTTCTGAAATTTTGGCACCCAAATGCTCCTCCTCATGTTCACCCCCTTGATCTTCACCTGCGAGGTCAGTTGCAACTAGAGCAAAATCTTCTTCAACATCACTAGCAGAAGTGTACTCATCATCTTCTCGGACAATTAAAGCACGCTAACTTGGACAATCACGCATCATGTGTCCAAATCATTTGCATCAATGGTATTGCACGTCGTGTGTACGACCTGTGAATGCAACTGAAGAAAAACTCTTTGTGGGAGCTTGTACCATTGCTGTTTTCGTGTCGAAGACATGTGATGGAGTGGAAGTAGAGGCAACAGGGCGCCCACGGTTCAAGGGTGGAAGTGCTCGTCCCGAAATAGTGGATGGAGCCTTTACTTGCAATTGGCTTGGTCGTGACGAAGAAGAGCCTCCAAAGTTCCCTCTCAACTTGGAATGTCATCCTTGTACTTCCCTTTCAACTTTGCAAGCAAGATGAAACAAACGAGTGACAGAGTTGTATTCTTTATAATCAAGTATGTCCTAAATTTCACGGTTAAGTCCACCTAGAAATCTAGCCATCTTAGCATCCTCATTCTCTTCTAAACCACATCTCAATAGTGCAATTTGCATTTCTTGATAGTACTCTTCTACAGTTTTACCTCCTTGGTTCAAACGTAGCAATTTATTGAGCAAATCACGAGCATAATAGAAAGGAACAAATCTGGCCCTCATCATTCTTTTCAAAGCATTCCATGCTCTACGTATGTTATGATTTCTACATGTATCATTCCACCAAATGTAAGCAAAATCAGTAAATTCACTAGTAGCAGCCCTAAGTCTTCTATTTTCAGGAAATTTATAGCAAGCAAAATTTTGTTCTACTTCTAATTCCCAATCAAGATAAGCATCCGGGGCATACTTTCCAGCAAATGGAGGCATTGTAAATTTAATCTTTCCTAATGGATCATCACGTACATCCCGTTGTTCACACTGATTTCTACCCATATCTTGTCGATTGTGTCGAAAGCGCTGATGATCATGATCATTGTGGGAGTTAAAACCATCATCATCCTCCGTATCAGCAACGCAGTTATTCTCTTCTTCTACCTCATTTTCCCAAGAGCGGGCAGCAAGTGGGGTACAGCATCCTGGTTTTCCATTTTGCCTTGGTGCATGATTGACCTCATTGGCAGCATGTGGTGGTTGTCGTCCATCAAGACGATCAACAAATTCATGAAGAGTCGCAAGATTGTTGTTGATCTCAGCCATAGCATTGTCGTGGTTCTCAGCAAGCATGTTGAGCAAGCATGTGAAGTGTTGTATGATTCCTCTCGTGCAGGGTGTGAGAATTTCAGCTTGGTTTTCTTCATTGCTTCCATTGTCATCTGCCACGGTTAGCAATAAACAGGAAAACATACAAAGGTATATAGTTCCCTATCACTACTACTTGCTGAAATGATCAAGTGTCACACTCTCTTGATCTTACCAATTCTTACAAATGCAGCAAGGGGTGCAATCCGGTGGCTGGTTCGTGATAAACCGAACTCAAGTGTGAGAAAAGCGATTGCAAGGCTTAGCACCGGTATGGTTAGTCGAAAGTGGAGCTTGGATAGGCTATATATTCAGTAGCAATGGAAAACAATCAGCTAATCTCTGATTTGAACAAATTGAGTAATAGTTCGACGCTAGCACTTAGCCTAAGTTGCTGATAAAAAAGGATGGATAACAGACACAAGCAAATATATAGCAATGGATACAAGTGTTAGAGACGAAACAACTCAATGATATGCAATTTGGAACATGAAAGCACAAGTTTTCTTCAATCTTTCTGGCTTGTTGTTTTCTATCCACAAGACAGTAGGTTGGTATTTAGGCCGTAATTTCCATTCAGTTGCCTCTTTTTCAATGATTTGTTTTTTCTCTTCTTGATACCTTCTAGAAATGTACCAAAAAATTGGCTCAAAATTCACAAGTGCACTCAGCTTCAGAATCTAGGACATCAAATAGGTCTTGTTGAAACATTCACAGATTTTTGTGATTTCAAGTATGGACGTGAAAATTGGCAGAAACATAGAGCACTAAGTCACGGATCTGCTTCTTTTGGTTTCACTCAAAAAGGATAAGGGAAGTGAGATTTATGGTGTTTTTCGGGGCGGTTGCAGAAAGGAACAGATTCTGCCCGAGATGGAAATTTTTGTTTTTGGACTTTAGGGATGGATTTTGACGTGGGGAGATGAACAAGAAGATGAAGAACAAGATGAACAACAACTAGGAAATACTAGAATGGACACAAAAACAATTTAGCAAACCAAAATTAACTGATTGAAAGGCACAAAGGGGTTTGGACAGCGGGAAACAAATCTTTTTGTGGGGCAAATTTTCTGGACTCTAGGAAGAACGCAATCAAACAACTAAATAAGATACAAGAACTCACCGATCAACCGTTGCTCCGATACCAAATGATGCACACAAGACGGCCCGATCTTCCAGTGAGGGGATAAATTCAATTTGGCGGAGGATGACTTTGACGATCCAGCTACGAACCACACAAGGATAAGCGCCTGCAATCACTAAACCACACTTCTCGTCGTTATCAACCATGCCAAGAACACAAATGACCTGGCCACGAAGGTCTATTCTTGCAACCAATCGAAAAACTAGCAAGAACAAGGATGAAGCACACACTCAAGTTGAGTTTTTGAAACTTGTTTACTATTGCTCTAGCCGAGTCAGGAGAACAATGATAAAGTTCCACACATGGGTAACTATTCAAAACAAAATCTGAGAGAAATGAAGGGAGCTTGTCCACTAATTAACCAAGGAGATGGCTACTAGGAGGAGGACTCACGCCACTTTGATTACATCGGAAATCAACCCAAAATAATGGTGGCATAGCACCCAATACATTAAAGACCGTTTCTGGATGTTGCAGATTTTTTACAATATCTCCTAGCTCATAACGAATTTGATGGTAAGGATAGATCTGTTCGAAAGTGTACGGGATAAGCTTTTGATCAAGTGCTCACACGCCCCAAACAGACTCCGTTTGCATTCTCTATGCCCATTTAATGTCAGACTGGTCTTTGAAGACCGAGTTGGATCCTTTCGCATTCCCACCTTGCTTGATGAATTGTGTTGGCAAATTAAAACTCCCTTACTGATCCGTGCCAAGGTTCCTAAGTATGAGAATATTATAAGGTAGCGGTCGGTTCTCCAAAGTGAAATTATGCAATCCAAGAAACAAATTTACCTGATTATTTAGTTGTCGTGCACGAGCTCAGGTAATTGGTTTTTGTAAGTTGGTCGAAGGATGCTAATCACTAGGAGGAATTTGTTGGTCGTTGATCATTGGTGTCATGGGTGTATCCGATGTAGCTATGTCCTCATCTTGCCCCAACCACCATGTCCCAGAATTGACTCCTATTCCTCTCCATGTTTTCAACAAATTTCATTCCCTCTCCCACCTTACTGCTGAGCATAAGTTGCACCGCCCCCAGTTTTTTCCGGTTTTATCTCAAAACCAATTGTTCAACCAGTTCAAAAGCGGTTCACTTGCACAAACGATCTAATAACGAAACTAGACCAGACCAGACCCCCACTACTACAGAAAACGTGATCACTGCCGGTTCCAAATCCTCCTTACTGTCGGATATGGAACTGACAGTGATTGGTCAGCAGTGATAGTCCGACTATCACTGTCGGTTCTAGAACTGGCAATGACACCGATATCACTGCCGGTTTGTATGCGAACCGGCAGTGATAGTCTGTATCCAAAAATTACCCTGTATTTACTACGAACGGTCTCGCGCGTCACAAGTCACAATTTTCACGTGAAATTTGCGTGTGTGCGGTTGCTAGGAGTCGAACTTGTGACCTGCTACTCCACGCGAACTCCCCCTGTCATCTAACCTAACATACACTTCTCAACTACTATAAGATATATTTTCCTTTTATCCCTATCCGAAAGTTTCAATGATTATTTGGACATCTAAATGACTTCAAATAAAAAGTTGTCAACAACAAAGTTGTAGATCTCATCGAGAGCTATAATTTTCATATAAATTTTATCTCCATCTGACTCTGTATGAAAAAGTTATGATTTTTTAAAAATTTTGTCTCCGTCAGACTCCGTAAGCTGAACCAGCAGTGATACTTCCTCCATTATCACTGCCGCCGTCCGACTCCATAAGAAGAACCGACAGTGATAAGTCACTGCCGGTTTTTTAGAAACGACAGTGATAAGTTACCATCACTAACGATTCTCCTTCGGTCGAGCATTTGTGTCGGTCTAGCTTATGAACCAACAGTGATAGTGTTATCACTGACGGTTCTAGCCGAACTGGCAGTGATAGGTCGACAAGAAAGGGATTTTTTGTAGTAGTGTCGATTCTGGTTTTTTCAGGTTAAACCGAGGGTCCAGTTAGGTTTCTTAATCTATACTCTGTGGTCCCTTCCCCCAGCTTGTTCGAATAAATGTAGCAAAGTGGCACATGCCTTGGCCAGCTTTGGTGCTAATTGTCATAAGTAGAGAATTAAGGCCCTGTTTGGTAGAGCTCCAGATTCTAGCTCCACGTCAGATCTGAATCTTGTAGGCTAAAATAAATAGAATTAAGTTTATATTTTTAGTCTAAAATTAAATAATATGACCTACCTAAGCACTCTTAATATACCCACAGATCTAGCTTCACGGATCTGTGGAGCTACAAATACCTAGCTCCACCAGATCCATGAATCTGGTGGAGTTGGAGCCGTACCAAACAGGGCCTAAGAGAGACAAAGAATCGAGAGCGATTGCTAATAATTCATTTATCCTCATTAGTGTTTGATCACACACACACACACACAGATATATATATATATATATATATATATATATATATATATATATATATATATATATATATACAAGATTAGGGTGTCTCTTGGGAAAAGACATCTCTTCGAATAGACAACTTTCGGCATTAGACACCTTTTGGCAATTGATCACATGATTTACATGATTTAATTTCGTAACACTCTCCCTTGATCAATTCCTTCACTTGTATATATCTTGCAAGCTCCCCTAAAAACCCTGTAGGAAAAATATGAGGACAAATTCGTTCTTATAATTATATGCCATATAAAACTCCTTTAAAACCCAATGGGAAAAATAAGGAGAAACTCATGGCATAAGTTTACATTCAATGTTGTCTCATTAAAAACCTTTTATGAGAAACCATTTAAGTAAAACTCATAAAGGAAAAGAGTGCAACATGTATTAATTCAATGCTCAGCTCCCCCTGAACCTTGCAACTCTCGAAGCCGTTTCATACCGATCCCCTTAACACATTTTTGGAACAGTGATGTTGGTGAAGATTTAGTGAACAAATCAACCAAATTTTCACATGACTTCGTTTGCAAAATATTTATCTCACCATTCTTTTGAAGTTCGTGAGGATTCATACCGATCCCCTTAACACATTTTTGGAACAGTGATGTTGGTGAAGATTTAGTGAACAAATCAGCCAAATTTTCACATGACTTCGTTTGCAAAATATTTATCTCACCATTCTTTTGAAGTTCGTGAGGATAAAATAGCTTAGGAGCAATATGTTTTGTTATATTACTCTTTATATAGCCTGTTTTCATCTGAGAAACACAAGCAACATTATCTTCATAGATAATGGTAGGAGATTTCAATGGATTAATAATACATAACCTTTGTATGTGGTTAATCATTATGCGAAGCCATACATATTCACATGATGCTTCATATTATGCAATTATTTCAGAATGATTAGTGGAAGTGGCTACCAAAGTCTGTTTACAAGACTTCCATGATATAGCCGTACCACCATTTAGAAAAACAAATCCAGTCTGTGGCTTGGCACCATGGGGATCAGACAGATAACCAGCATCTATGTATCCAATTAAAGTCATATCTTGATTTCTTTGAAACATCAAACCAAGATCTTTTGTACCATTAAGGTACTTGAGGATTTGTTTAACACCAACCAAATGCCTTTTTATTGGTGATGCGTTGTATCTAGCCAATAGATTGACTGCAAATGCAATGTCAGGCCTGGTGCAATTTGCAAGATACATTAGTGCTCCTATGACACTAAGATATGGAACTTCCGGTCCCAATATCTCTTCATCCTCTTCCTTAGGTCTGAATGGGTCTTTATCCACGTCAAGGGATCTCACGACCATATGTGTTTTCGTTGGATATGATTTATCCATATTGAATGTCTCCAATATCTTCTGGATATATGCAGACTGGTGTACAAATGTTCCTTCAGGAACATGCTCAAGCTGTAAGCCTAAGAACAATTTGGTCTTGCCCAAATCCTTCATCTCAAATTCCGTCACAAGATGATTACTTGCTTCATCTATGTCACTTGTGGTTCCGATGATATTCAAATCATCAACATATACTGAGATAATACAAAATCCATTTTGGGATTTCTTTATGAATACACACGGACAATCATCATTATTAGAGTATCCTTTCTTCAAAAGAAACTCACTTAGTCAGTTGTACCACATCCTTCCCGACTGTTTAATTCATATAGCGACTTTTTCAACTTGACGCTATACATGTTGTGATTTGCATTAGGATTCGGAATTTTAACCCCTTCAGGTACTTTCATGTAAATATTTGAATCCAATGACCCATACAAATATGCGGTCACTACATCCATTAACTGCATTTGATACTTTCATATTCACTGCCAAAGATATTAGATATCGGAATGTTATTCCACTCATAACGGGAGAGTATGTCTCATCGTAATCGATGCCAGGTCTCTGTGTGAACCCTTGGGCTACAAGCCTCGCTTTGTATCTCACCACTTCATTGTTTTCATTTCTTTTCCGAATGAAAACCCATTTGTTTCCCACAAGAAACACTTTAGGAGGAGTTAGTGTTACCGGACCAAATACCTCCCTTTTATTAAGCGAGAGCAATTCTGTTCTATTGCTTCCTTCCATTTGACCCAATCTGAGCGCTTCATGCACTCTGCCATGGTATTTGGTTCTGGATCCAATTGAAGGCTCTTAGCAATTTTTGAGGCAAAATGTATGTCGACAATTGTAGTATCTCTTTTATATACTTCTTCCGAATTGACATAATTCGTGGAAATTTCTTCATTTATATCTTTTAACTTATCGAGATTTCTTACACCCATGGACTCTTCATGATTTCCCATAACAATGGAGTCTAGGGGTTCCAATGTCCCAACATCTAAATTTGTGCGCACTTTGATGTTGGGTTTACCATACCTTCGATGGTTCTCAACCTCATATTGAGTTTCTTTTACTGATTCAAGTATTGCACCTTTAGAAGGATTTTGTTTCTACGGACATCTCCGCGGGACTAAATCCCGTTTATCCGTAGTTCTCCCCCTCTTCTTCTCATTAGGGGCAAGAGTAGTTTTCTGAGGTACCTCCACTCTTTCTGGTACATTGATTGCGGGTATGTATGATTTTGTAACACCCTTATAATCAGTAAATGCATCTGGCAAATTATTTGCAATTTGTTGCATATTTATTACTCTTTGAACTTCCAGTTCAGATTCTTTAGTACGTAGATCTAAGGACTGAATGCCTGTGACATTCCAGTCTATTTCTCGACATTCTTCGTGGTACTTATCTCCCCCTAATGCCGAAAAATTATCCTCATCAAAAATACAATCAACGTACCAAGCTGTAAACAGATCCCCTGTTAATGGCTCAAGGTATTTTATTATTGATGGAGAGTTATACCCCACATAGATCCCCAAATTTCTATGAGGACCCATCGATGTATGCTGTGGTGGTGAAATCGGTACGTATACTGCGCAACCGAATTTTCATAGATGGGAAATACTTGGTTCATTTCCACGTACTAACTGCAACGGGGAGACCGTGTGATATGTAGTTGGTCTTATTTGGATTAGTTCTGCGGCATGCAAGACCGCATGGCCCCAACAATTTGTTGGCAATCTACAATTTTGTACAAGAGGTTTAGCAATTAATTTGATCCTCTTTATCAAAGATTCTGCTATGCCATTTTATGTGTGGACATATGGCACAGAATGCTCCACATTAATGCCCAGAGCTATACAATAGTCATTAAATGCCCTTGATGAGAATTCAGCAGCATTATCCAATCTAATGGATTTGATTTTATTTTTCGAAAGATTGGCTCTTAACTTAATTACTAGGGTCATTAATCTAGCAAAAGCATGGTTTCGTGTGCTCAAAAGACACACATGTGACCATAAAATATCTAAACGGCCCGCTTAAATGCTAATAGGTCCACAGATGTCACCTTGAATTCTTTTCATAAAATTCAGTGACTCATTTTTCACTTTGAGGTGTGATGGCCTCAATATCAATTTCCCTTTAGCACAAGCAGTGCACATGAAATCTTCTGATTTGAGAAAATCGGAAGTTCTAATATTATGGCCGACAGAACTTTGTACAATTTTTTGCATCATCCCCATACGAGGATGACCTAGGCGATCATGCCAAATCTTGAATTTGTCAAGATTTTGAAAAATTGTTTTGAACGCAACATGTGGTTCAGGTTTTATGTATGTGTAGTACAATCTGGATGAATATGAAGGAAGTTTTTCAACCACTTGTTTTCCATAGCCATTAACTTTAGTGAGGAAAATATATTCATCGTCTCCCTCACTAGTAGTTTCCATATGGAAACCATTAAGATGGATATCTTTAAAACTTAGTAGGGTACGATTTGATTGAGGATACAACAGAGCATCTTCAATCTTTAATTGTGTACTCATAGGGAGAACTATGATGGCTTTTCCAGTACCAACAATTGGATTATCGCTTCCAGCGATAGTCATTATATTTCCATTTTTCTTTGTCAAAGTCTGGAAATATTTTATTTCCCTTAATATTGTATTTGTGGTACCACTGTCAAAAAGACAGATTTCTTCCTCCATCGGATTGTGCCACCAAATTCTATAATAAAGAACATGATTAGTAACTCAATATAGAACAAGTACATCAATATATAATGTATGTCTACAAATACAATATGTGATTATATAATATTATTACAATACCCATGTTCCTATAGAACTTATTTAACTGAAAAATATACAACATATATGTAGAACAATTATGACTGGCTATTTTACATGAGGGGATAATTAGGAGACTTCACGGTGTCTCCAAATAGATCTTGGGAAGTACTTCAACCATCATCATATCATCTGTTTTCATGAAGTTGTCTTCCTTCAGTTGGACCATTTTTTGGTCTTTGACTTTATAGCAATATCCTCTGATCCCATTGTTAGATCTTTGTCTGCGTGTGAAGCAAAGTGAACTTCAACATTGTCCCCTTTAGGCTTCGTGCCTTTGCACACAGATTGTTGATACAGCTCAATCAAATGTAGAGGTAGTTCGACATTCTTTTGCATAATGTCCTTTGTAGCCACATTTATAGCAAAGGCTTGATTTTTCCTTAGAAAAATTCTTTTTTCTCTTTTCCTTGCCTTTGCCTTTGAATTTCTGCATATTCTTGGATTGCTACTTTCCCTTTTTCTTCTGGCGCAGCTTACACCCATGGCTACTACTAGCCCCCTGAGTATTGGCATGTGCTTCAGGAACTGCCATTGCCCCTGTGGGGTGAGTATGATGATTCTTCAAGAGAATTTCATCATGTTTTTCTGTTTGAAGCAGAGTATATATCAACTTAGAGTATTTAGTGTACATCTTTTGGCGATACTACTGTTGAAGTACACGCATAGAAGGGTGGAAAGTACACAATGTTTTCTCTATTAATTCAGCATCACCAAATCCTTGGTCACAGAATTTCAACTTGGAATTTATTTTATGTACAGCTGAATTATACGTAGCCACGGACTTGAAGTCCTGGAAACGTATAAGTGCCCATTCTCTTTGAGCTTCTGGTAACATGACTGATTTCTGTTGGTCATTTTTCTCTTTTAGGGAGTTCCACAATTGAAGTGGATCTTCCTCCATCAGGTACTCAGCCTTTAGATCTGAGTGGAGGTGGTGTCGAATAAAATGCAAAGCTGCATACTTTGCAGTTTGTACTACAAGCGGGGCATCAGGTTGAGGTTCTATGATTGTAACACCAAGACCTCGACCTATCAAATTTATCTTCATATCCATTGCCGAAGTCAGATAATTGCTACCATCCAAGGCGAGCTCGACAAACTCCTTTTTGGAGATATCTGCCATGTCCTACATGAAATGATCATGCAACATGTAGTCAATTTACTTGAGAGTAAATTGCATAGCATGAAATGTATTTCAGTAGAAATCATGTGAAAATATTCTCGAAAGAGAATAGGTGTAGACCTTTAATATAGGACAGGCGACTAAATCGCTGCTAATGTCTTGGACTCCACTCCTGATGGAGTGGGCGACACTACAGTCGCAGCCAAAAACATAGACTCTGTACACTACTACAGAAAGGTTTATATTAGACTCCTCTTCACAGACGGTTTCAAAAAACCGTCTGTTATGACAAATATCACAGACGGTTCTCTAGCGTAACCGTTAGTGATTTAATCACAAACGGTTCTATTTATGAACCGTCAGTCATATCACAGCCGGTTCTAGTTAAAAGTAAATGCGTGATCATATCACAGACGGTTTTAACTAGGAATGCGTGATAAGGTAATATCATAGACGGTTCTAACTAGGAACCGTCTGTGATATGACCTGAGACCCCTATATAGCCATACCAATAGAATTTGTAGCGCCAGATCCATGTGTTTCGTGTCCTGCAAACCCTAGCCCCTGGCAATCCTCCTTCTCGGCGACCTCCTCCCCGACGACTTTCGCGAGCACCTACTTCTCCTCGTCGGCGAGCACCTCCTTCTCCTCCTCCCCGTCGACGAGCACCTCCTTCTCCTCCTCCCCGTCGGCTAGCTCCTCATCCGCGAGCACCTCCTCCTCCCCATCGGCTACCTCCTCGTCCGCGAGCGCGCACCTCCTCCTCATCTCCGTCAGTGAGTTGTACGTATGAAACCGATATGCTTGACTAGGTTATTGTGTTTGTAAATGACATTTGTGAATGATGTTTGTGAAGATGTTTGTGAATAATCTTTGTGAATGATGTTTAGAAAGAATGAGGCTGTACGTACTAAAGAATTGTAGCTCAAATGCTTGACTAGGGAAACCGATATGCTTGACTAGGGAAACCATTTTGAGTTTGCGAATTAATGATGTTTGTGAATAATGTTTAGAAGGAATGAGCTAGGCTGTATATAGGCGATTCATGATGGTTGAACAAAACTGGATATATAGGATTCATGAGAGGTCAAATATAAAATTCTTAGCAAGCTGCATATATATAGCTTAGCAAGCTTTAATGCCTCATTAGTTTGCTAGCTAGACCTGAGTTATATATATAAGAACATAAAATTCATATAATCTAGAATTCAACATTAAACTTGTTATATCACATAAGGATTGATGTTTTGGAGCTACTATGTATTCAATGTTCAATGCCTCTTTTGTGCCTATACTAGGTGATAATATGTTTGAAACTTATGTACGTGTACATCTCTATCTTGCATCCTTGTACTGAAGTAAACACCTAATTCATTATAATATATTTATGGTAATTAAAGACATGGAAAAGCTGTTAGAAACTAAACAAAAACTCGAAGTGGGGATCGAACAACTGAAGGGAAAATCTGAGATAACAGAAAAGATTTGTGAGATCAAACAAGAACTGAAAGACATGGATGTTCGCTTGCAAGATATCAAATCCCTTAACACGATACTCATCAGTAAGGAACGCAGAGCGAATACAGAGCTGGAAGAAGCTAAAGCTAAGCTTATAGAGGTAATATGAAGGTTTCTAGTACTGAATTCAATGTGGTTACTGTCCTTCTCACAACAACATAATCGCTTTTAATTTGTAGGGATTGAGAGATATGACTGAAGATCAATCGGTTATTGGTGTCAAGCAAATCGGCACCGTACTGGAGTTATGGAACTTCAAATAGAACCGAGAAGCCTCTATTGCAGAAGCTATGGCACATATGATGGAAGACATGAAAAAACTATAAGGTTTTCTTGTTTGAATTACGAAATAATGTGGTTTCTAGCTGAACACTTATTGATATATTTGTGGTATATATCATATTTTGTTAATTAATGTATTGTTACCTGAATTATGAAATATTTTGTTATCATATTTGTGGTATCATATTTGTGGTAAGGTCTTCTGGCCTTAACTTATGAAATAATGTTTCCTTCTAACTCTCTTGGCATAACTTCCATGATTAGTATCTGATGTTCGAAATTTTATTCACCTTAGATATTTATGCATTGACATTTTACAAGACAGTGACGCAATTGCATCTAGAGTACCATAGAGATTTTTCTCATCAGACAAGCTGTTGCCTCAATGCATCTAGGATGTTTTGATATTGAATTGTAAAATCTATTATTGGTTGTGTCCTGTAAAATGTCAATGCATAAATATCTAAGGTGAATAAAATTTCGAACATCAGATACTAATCATGGAAGTTCTCGCCAAGAGAGTTAGAAGGAAACCATTTCACTGACGGTTCTATTTTAAAACCGCTCATGATAATCATATCACGAGCGGTTCTAATTAAAAGCATGCGTGATTACTTATCATTAGAGCGGTTCTATCTTAGAACCGTCTAAGAGAAAAGATTATCACTGCACGGTTCGTAGATAGACCCGTCTCTGATATTATTTTTACTGACGGTTCGGAAACCGTCTGTGATATGTCTTCTCATCACTGACACATGTTTGCAGACGGTTCACAAAACCGTCTGTGATGAGCTTTTCTGTAGTAGTGGTACTATAAGAGATTGGTTATACACGTTGAAGGTAATCACCATATCGTAATACAACATGGTGTAGACCTCGCAGCAGTAGGCGAGTAACTCGCTGCTATTGGCATGGACTTCGTCTCATAGAGAACGGGCGACACTACAGTCGCAGCCGATGCCATAGGCTCCTTTGCCTGGTGCTTTTACCAAAACTTATAGAAAAGGTAATCACCATTTTTCTAGCATTTTACATGATATTTCTACGAATTCTTTAAGCAAGTAGGAGGCTTAAATAATTAAATGAGTCAGAAAATATTATATTTCGAGAAAACAAATGCTAAGAAAAATGCCAAAATATTAATAATGTGCAATGAACTGCAATTATATAATTTAACTGTCAAACAGTAATATTACTGAGGTAATATTAAGATGCAGAAATGCACATTATTATACTGCATAAACCTGAGAGTCTAAATGCAGATAAACATAATTAAAATGGCTATTTACAGAATTTGTACAAAACCCGAGGGATTTTCTAATTATTTTCTGAAGCGAGGGAAACTAAATTCGGCTGGAAAAATAATTTCGCAAAAACCAAAGGGCTTATTTGCAAAATGGCCGAAGACCTTTAAATTCTCAGCCGAATTGGGCTAAAAAGCCCATTAAGAACCGGCGGCTAGGGTTTCTAACCCTAGCAACCATGAGCAACGCCGTCGATTAGTTGCTTCGGTTGCCACGTCCGCGCCTTCGACCTCCCCATGCGGGAAGACAAGGCGGCGGCAACCGCAGATCGTGCCGCACGCCATCGCGGCCTCAGGCTTTGCTGCCTCCACGGCATCAGACACCTTTGCCTTTGCGGGCTCGTGCGCCACCGCCTGTGCGCTGTTTGCGCCAAGGGGTATCACATCCCCCATGACTGCATCAGCCACCGTCGTCGCCTCGGCCAATCCATGGGGGACTACGTACCCAACGGTTAGTGCTGCATCAAGTGGCACCACGGGCCCCCCAGTCTCCACAGCCACTGGCGATCCGTTGATCAAGCCACGATAATGCTGAGCACGACGTCGCCGATGTCGAGCCAAGCGTGAGCGCCAACGGCGGTTTCTTGTTCGGCGAGTTGGCAGAAGTAGAGGAGGAAGAATGCGAAGAATTGCCATCTCCAAGTTCATGATGTAGGTAAGTACGTTGAAGACATCATCATTGTTCTGTGCCATAGATCTTACCGTGTGGCCTTGCCCAGGGAAGAACGAACGTCGCTGATAACGTGTTATAAGTAGAGAATTAAGAGAGACAAAGAATTGAGAGAGATTGCTAATGATTCATTCATCCTCATTAGTGTTTGATCACACACACACACACACATATATATATATATGTATATATGTATATATATGTATATATGTATATATATGTATATATATAAGATTGGGGTGTCTCTTGGAAAAAGATATCTCTTCGAATAGACATCTTTTGGTATTAGACATCTTTTGACAGTAGACACCTTTTGACAGTTGATCACATGATTTACATGATTTAATTTCGTAACACTAGTTTGGAACCAGGCGGAGTTATGCTCTGGCCGGAATCGGTTGCCGCAGATGTAATCCCATTAGTCGCAAGCGAGATTTAGCTGCGATTTCAGATTAATAGAATCTGTGATGTTCCATCCTAAAAACAAATGTAACGTTGCTGGTGCCTTCTATAATCCAGAACATAAAGGTGCTGAACATGCATGGAGTTCTTCGAGGTATGGAGGCCACTTGGAACCGCTTTGCTATGAATGCCCTAGCAATAGAAGCTCACGCTTGCCGACATGGACTGAAACTAGCTGCACCTCTGAATATGCAACGTCTGATTGTGGAGACAGATAGCCAAGTGCTTGCGGATTATTGGGGAAAAGTGGATGGACATACAGCAGATATCTCGCCATTTTTTGCTGATATTATGGAGCTTAGTAGGTCTTTTGTTTCGTTTCAATTATGTTTTTGTTAGAAGGTAGAGTAATGCTGCTGCTCATTTGTGTGCAAACCAAGTTTCTTGTAGTTTGAGGGAGTACACGTGGTCTAATGAAGCACCATCCTTCATGCAAGAGACGTTGCATCTTGATTGTAATCCTGCTTTAAGCTAACGGAAAATCTCCCTTCATCTCAGAAGAAAGATATATGCCATTACAAAGCTACGGCTTCAAAATATGCAATCGCAAACTCGCCGTATTCAGAAAAAAACACTCTCCAACTTATTTAGTGCATTTTGGATAAAAATGCCCATCCTACCTTCTTCCTCGTCACGCCTTCACTACTACAGATGGGTATATCCGCGACGTCTCATCAGTGCCGGGTGAGTCCCACCCGGCAGTGATTGTATTATCACTGTCGGTTCCAAGTAAAACCGGCACAATATTTATTTCCCGCGCGAAGTGAAGCAATATCACTGCCGGTTTATTTTATCCACCGGTAAGTAATATATCACCGCCGGTTTGTAAATAAAAACCGCAGTGATAAGTTTACCTAAATTCTCCCTGCGACCGGGAGAGCGATATCACTGCCGGTTCATATTATAAAACCGGCGGTGATATATTCTGCCGGTTTATAAATAATAACCGCGGTGATAAGGCTTACCCTAAATTTTCACGAGGAACGGCAGAGAGTATCACTACGAATTATATTATTCAAGCGCGCGATATTTTCTGCGGTTCTTGAAAAAGAACCGCAGTGATAATTCGACACTATAAGTACCCTTCGATTACTTGCCCCATCTCCGCAAGCAGAGGAGCTCTGTTCTTGCTCGATTGGGGAAGAGAGGGGCTAATTTTGCTCTCAAATTTGGTGGAATTCACTTCTAATTCGTGATCTACGGTTCGTATCTTGATGTACATTTTATTTGTAGTTGGTTTTTGTTGGATATTACGTTCTATATGGTTGTTGGCTGTGAGAATTATCGATTGCATAATGAGCACAATTAGAGCTCTAATTTAGAAACTAGATTTGAGTTCACCACCTTTTCATGTGTGCAGTGATTAGTGAGATTAAGATGTAGCTTGAATTTAAGTTTTTACGAGGACCAAATTAGTGATTGCGTTTAATATGTTAATTAAATCACAATAAAGACTACATTATTAATTATCGTTGTATGTAACTATTTAGATGTCATGTGTGTAGAAAAAGTATTTATATTCTTTGTTGAATTATGTTTTAAGTAATAAATTATGTATTTATGAGTTTTTATGTTTTTTAGCTAATTATTTAAAATATTTTCCTATTAAGAGGAAGTTTTGAATTTTTGAGAAAATTTAAAATGTGATAAAACCTTGAAAATAAATTTTTAAATGTTATATTATTTGTGGAACTTTCTGAAAAAAAATTCTCAAAAAAATTTCATAATTTTTGAAGTTGGTCTGCTAATTTTAATAATTGGAACTTGCTTTATGGATTAATTAAATTAAAAAACAATTCTAAAATTAAGAAACCTTTTTGGGCCAAAATTGTAGTTTTGGCCCAGCCCACACGTATTGTTTCTTTACTTGGTGTATATTAATTTAATACCTTTTGTAAGTAATGCAAATTTGCCAGACAGACCATTATAAGTAATAGCAATTATTTAATTGATTTTAATAGTGAGATTTGGAAGTAGATTTCTTGTTTAATTAGTAGTACGTAACAAATGAAATGAATAAAATAATTTGTGACCACTTATTGATTTACTGAGATTTTATTTGTTATAAATATTTGCGATGGACCAAGATGGATGTATGAAGTCGGCCGTCGTGATAGAGAGTACTTTAACGGTGTGACTAGTTTTACGGCGTGGCTGCGGCGTACAAGTCAACTAAGTCGACGGACTACATTTGTTGCCCGTCGTCGATTGCAAGAATGAGAAGCGATTTTCTAATCTTGAGGCGATCCCGCACACTTGCTTGAAGGGTTTCAAGCCTGTCTATACCGTTGGGTCGAGTACGGTGAAAATGAGATTTTACGTGAAGATCATCCGATTGATGATGATGACGAAGACAACGACTCCACGACGGTCGAGGATACGTTCGTGGACACCCAAGATGATCGTTAAATCGATAACCATGAAGATGATCTAGAACGGATGTTGCATGATGTGGAGGAGGACCACACGAGTGAAAGGGATTTTGAAGTTCCGGTATGGTAGAGGACTCTACAACACCTTTGTACCCGGCCGCAAGGAGGACCTCAAAAAGCTGCATGTTGTGCTAACGCTGCTGCAGTTGAAGGCAAGCAATGGTTGATCCGATAAGAGCTTCATAGAGTTGTTAGTTTTCCTGCGAGACGTACTCCCGGAGGGAAACGTGTTACCGCCAAACGAACCACGCATCGTGCCAAGCGATTGTTTGCCCATTGGGACTGGAAGTACAGAAAATACACGCATGTCCGAACGATTGTGTATTGTATCGCAATGAGTTTGTAAAATTGGATGCGTGTCCCATTTGCAAGGCATCTCGTTATATGCGCGGTGATGCCGACATCGAAGTGCATCGTAAGAAAAAAAGACCCCCAACCAAGGTGTAGTGGTATTTCCCTATAATCCCACGTCTGAAGTGTCTGTTTGCGAACAAAAGGCATGCTCAATTGCTACGATGGCACGCTGAGGAGCGTAAGAAGGATGGAATGCTCAGACACCCTGCTGACTCTGCGCAGTGGAGGAACATTGATACAAAATACAAGAAACACTTTGCATGTGATGTGAGGAATATAAGGTTCGGGCTCAGTACGGATGGGATGAATCCTTTCGGCAACATGAGCAGTCGTCATAGCACTTGGCCGGTGACTTTATGTATCTACAACCTTCCACCTTGGCTTTGTATGAAGCGAAAATACATTATGATGCATTGGCGATCCAAGGGCCAAGGCAACCCGCAACGATATCGATGTGTACCTGAAACCACTGGTTGAAGATCTTCTGTTATTGTGGAACGACGGTGTGTGGCTATGGGATGAGTATAAAAGAGAGTACTTCATGCTACACGCGTTGTTGTTCGTAACCATCAATGATTATCCTGCTCTCGGTAATCTTTCAGGCCAGACTATCAAAGGATTCAACGGATGCATCCATTGCTTGGGTGATACAGGTAGCCGGTGGCTGAAATACTGTAAAAAATGTGTTACATGCGACATCGTAGGTTCCTTCGTAAGGACCATCTGTATCACAACAACAAGAGAGGTTTCGATGGTACAAAGGAGACAGCTTCAGCTCCAAAACATCGCAACGGCAAAGAGATATTTGCAGCCGTAAAGGATATTAAAATTATCCATGGAAAGGGAGCCGCAAGACATCGATCCGTGTTCCGTGATCTGACTCCTTTGTGAAAAAGAGATCGATTTATGGACCTACCTTATTGGTCGCTTTGGATGTTCGACATGCAATCGACGTTATGCACATAGAGAAGAATGTGTGTGACAGCTTGCTCGGTATTTTACTAGACATACCTGGCAAAACAAAAGATACACTCAAAGCACGGATGGACCTGGAAGATATGAACCTCAGGAAGGAGCTACATCATGAAGATTTGGGTAAAGGCAAAAAGTACCTTCCGGCAGCTTGCTACACTCTTAGCAAGAAAGAGAAAATTAGCGTGTGAATGCTTGCACGGAGTCAAAGTACCGTCTGGTTATTCTACCAACATGAAGAGGCCAGTCTCAATGAAAGACTTGAAATTAATTGGCATGAAGTCTCACGATTGCCACGTGATGATGACACATATGCTTCCTGTTGCAATTAGGGGTGTTCTGCCAAAGAAAGTGCGAGACCCAATTATAAAGTTGTGTTCATTCTTCAATGCGATTTCACAAAAGGCCATTGATCCAATGAAACTGGGTAAGCTGCAGCAAGACGTGATCCACACTCTATGTCGGCTTGAGATGTGCTTCCCTCCATCCTTTTTTGATATTATGGTCCATCTCATTGTTCATATTGTGAAAGAGATACGGTTTCTTGGTCCTGTGTTTCTACATCAGATGTACCCTTTCGAGAGGTTCATGGGGGTTGTGAAGAAATATGTTCGTAATCGACATCGGCCAGAAGGGTGCATTGCGAAGGTTGGGGAACCGAGGAGGTCATTGAATCTGCGTCGATTACATGGATCTCAAACCGATTGGTGTGCCCATATCTCGCCATGAGGAGGCTACAGGCAAAGGGACATTAGGTCGAAATTGAAGCGTACTAATGATCGTGCTTCATTCATTCAAGCACATTTACGATTCTGGACCAATCGGTTGTAGCGGCACCGTATGTTGATATGCACAAGAATATGCTAAGAAGGAAAAACCCATTTAAATCGAGGTTTGGATTGCGGATACCACAGAGATAACTTCGAGATTAGTTGCTTAGACACATGATGCATACGCAGATGAGTGTGCTCGGTTGAGAGCGCTGTCTCGTGGACCGTCATGTACAATCCTCGACATTTGAAGGATACGACATAAATGGATATACATTTTATACGAGAGCACAAGATAACAAGAGCACCAACCAGAACAGCGGAGTCCGTATAGATGCCTACGCTAGCAATGGTAATATGCAGACCTACTACGGATTCATAGAAGAGATTTGGGAGCTTGATTATGGGCCTTTGAAGGTTCCTCTCTTTCGGTGCCAATGGGTCAGGCTCCCTAGGGGCGTGAACATCGACAAGTACGGTATCACTACCGTGGACTTCAAGCACATCGGATACAGAGAAGAACCATTCGTCCTTGCTAATGTCGTTACACAAATCTTTTTTGTTCGGGACCCGGCTGATAAAGAACGCCACGTGGTTCTTCAAGGAAAAAGAAGAATTATCGGAGTTGACAATGTAGTCGACGAGGAAGACTACAACCAATTCGATGAGCTTCCTCCTTTTGGTGAGAACGTCGACCTAGGTCTCATGGAAGACAGTGAGGAAGCTACATACATACGTCATGATCATAACGAAGGTCGAATCGTTGCTTAGTTGTAATAATATACGGGATATACTTTATTTTGTATGGAGAACATGCTTCCGGTTGTAATATACGGATACACTTTATTTTGTATGGAGAACATGCTTCCAGTTGTAATATACTGGATACACTTTAATATCTAGCACATTGAAGTTAATCTTTATTAAAAGATTCAAATTAATGCTCATGGTGTTATAGTATTTATGTAAAGTCCATGTAGGGTTCTTAGCAAATTTGTAATTCACTTAATTTTTCTTTGATTAAAAAATCAATGTTTCATATATTCTAAAACTTCATGATTTTATACAAATTTATAAATTTACTTCATCCTTTTGGAGCTATATATCAAAAGTTATGCTAGTTTGAATTTGAGCTTGGCTTTAGCCATCGACTTTTAGGGCCCACCGCATCACTTGCGGTTCTAAAGAAAAATCCGGTAGTGATGTTTAGGTATCCTTGCCGATTGAAATTAGAACCGTGATAATACCTCCACATCAACGCCGATTCTAGAGAAAAATCCGGCAGTGATGTTTAGATATCACTACCGGTTGAAATTAGAACCGGCAGTAATACCTCCACATCACTGCCGGTTATAGAGAAAAATCCGGCGGTGATGTTTAAATATCGCCGGTTGAAATTAGAACCGCGATAATACCTCCACATCACCGCCGTTCTAATTCGAGCAGGCGGTGATGTGGAGGTTTTACTACGGTTCTATTTTCAACCGCAAGTGATAGTTATATCACCGCCGGATTTCTTTGGTGAACCGCAGTGATTGTCATATCTATATAAACAGCGCACGGTCTTCTTCCCACACTTCGCCGTTTTCCCACACTGCTGCCCTAGCCTCCGCACGCGCCTCCACTGCGTCGGCCCTCCTCCCCGGCGGCCCGCCTGTGCGCGTCCATCCTCCCCGCGGCCCTCCTCGGCCAGCCATCCTCCCCGCGCCGGCCCTCCTCCGCGCGCCGGCTCCCCTCCGTGTTGCCCACGTCAACTCCCCCACCCGATGAGTCCTCCCTTGCACCCCCTCCTCTTCCAGACCCGTTTTAAGAAATTAATACTGCCAAGCACTCATCCATACTTACATTGTTGAACCAATTTGCCAGAACACAATGCCAAATGCCATTGAGATACCAAATGTGTTTAGGAAGCGTGCGACATTTAGTTATGGGTTTTTCCAGTAAGAGCAATGTTGCTTCCAATTGTGTATTTCCAGTAAGAGCAATGTTGAAGTGAATAAACAATTTATTTAATTAACAATTTTATGGCTGTATTTAGCTTACATGTACAGGGATGAGTTTTGGTAAATTTCTGAATAGTCCACCCCAATTGTGTATTCCATGGCATGTGAACTGATGTCTAGCACCCACACAGCTGGGTTTTGACCATCTTTGATTCTAGGCACTCCAGGAATAGCCTGAAAAGAAAGTATGTAACTTCCCTCCTTATCTTAAGAACAAAAACATTGTCTCAAGCATTAGTTTCACCTCAAAATACTTAATCAGGCTGCTAGTAGAATTAGGCCAAATTGCTGTTTTTTAAATACTGTCAGGAGAATGAAGAAATATATTCATAGAATAGAGGAACAGATGAAACCAATTTATCTCAGTTCTTTGGTTCAGTGCAATATAAATATCTATATACACTTGTTGAATTCTATATTGGTCACCATATGCCGAGGCTTCTTTGATTTCATCAGGGATATACACAGATTAGTTTGTGTTTGGACTTTGAAAAAATGACTTGGAAAGATTATGCATGCCGCAAGTTAGTGACTTCCTTGGGTAAAAGTGGTGCACATTCGTCATCCATAAATAAAGCTGAGGGGATCAAGAGTGCAAGGCAACCAGAAGAAGGATATTTGAACATGGGCCAGGATCTGGTTCACTCCTAGGATGAACACTTGGAAAAGTAACTTACACCTTGAATCCCTACTAGGCACTAACATGGGATCATTTTTTATGAAACTGTTTGGATTTATGTGAATTGTGGAATTTACTTTGTATTTTTGTAGGATGTGATAGAGTCAAAAGGCTATTCTTTTATTTTGACACCTTGAATCCCTACTAGGCACTAACATGGGATCATTTTTTATGAATATGTTGCGTTGTTTAATATCATGATTCAGTATCTCAGCTCTTGTTCTCATGGAAATGTTAAAAAATTGACAGATTAGCTTTTATGTTGCATTTGTAATGTCTACTTTATTTTGCTACTGCTATGACATGGCAAGGCTACATGGAGATACACGGAGGTAGCAGACACTAAAGACAATTTGGCAGCTTGTTTCTAGGAGCATCATGAGATTTTATTATGTTGTATTTATTATATTCATGTAATAAATACCTTTTATTGTATTTGTTATATTCATGTAATGAGATTTTTGTTGTTTTAACAATACATTGTATTTATTATATTCATGTAATAAATACCTTATATATTGTATGTGTCAGTTTTGTTCTCTATACTAGTGCAATGCATGCGTGAAATGAGTTAAATGTGTGTAATATTGTATGTATAATTAGTCCATTTCGGTCCACAACTTCGTGCGTGACCAATTTATACGTATACCATCACATTCATCTCATGCCTTTGTTAATTTTAAATTTTAGATAAATTAGCTGCACATGGCCGCTAACCAGGAACAAGTGCCGGATGGCGCTGAGCATTTGAACCAAAGCCCGGAACAAAGCCCGACAAGCTTCCTCAACCTGCAGCAAACCGAGGCAACAAACGTACCCGAGGTAATTATTCCAGACCTAGGTCTCACGTATACCGATTAGACGAGTAATGAAATAGTCAAAATGCAGGGCCAGACATCACGTGGACAGAGGAAGCATCGTCAACGAGGTCCTAACAAGTTGCAGACGGGTGAACGAAAGGTGATCGTGGAGCTTAATGCAGTCGGCGAACCCGTTATACCAGCATCACTGCTTGGGCCATACCGAACAGCATGCGGGGTCCTAGCTAGAGATAACGTGCCCATCACCTACAAATCATGGACACGTCGTGGCGTTTGCCCGTCGTATGTTCCCGATGAAATCAAAGAAGCATTGTGGACAGATTTGACATCCAAGTTTGATTTCAAGATCGGTTGGAGCATGCGAAGAAAGCGTGCACTATCCATCATGGGAATCTCTGGAAGAATTTGAAGACAAAGTGAATAAGGAGTATGTGAAGAAGGATGAAATGCCGAACTTTGATCGCACAGGAGGTTGAGGCAATTTTGGGATGAATTCGTGCAATATAAGAAGTCCGATGAAGCCCGGGCTATCGATTGAAAAGAACAAAGCAAACTCGGACAAGAACGTTTACCCCATACGCTAGGCACCGGTGGCTATGTGAAGAAAGTACCCAAGTGGGATGCAAGGGAAGAAGAGCTAATTCTTAGTGGAGTTGTTCCTGCGACGTCCGAGATGGCCCCAAGATCAAAGTACTGGATGCTTGCGAGGAGAGCTAGTCTGTCGGATGATGGCGCTTAAGCGAGCGAGAAAGAAGAGGAAATTTCGAAGAAGATCGCAGATGCCCATGCCCAAGCTACTCAGGGCTGCTTTCAACCAAGAAGAGAGAACGACGAGCTAACACGCGCCCTAGGTAACAAAGAGCACCACAGTCGTACTAGAGGTTAGGCTTGGTGCCTGGAAAGCGGCGTTTCAGAGGACGCTTCTATCTATAAGCGTCGAAGCTAACTAGACAAAACGATTGGATGCACGGTACGAGTAATAGAAGAAAGAATGCGAGTAAAGGAAATTCAATTTCAAGACGGATACAAAAGATGCAAGAAATGCTAGCGGCGTCCTCGCGAACGTCGGGCACATGACCTCCGAGTCCCGCCATTGCTCATAAAAGCGATAGCGTCATGGCGCTCCGAAGAGGACTCGGCTGTAGTTTTCCTGTGGACAAAATCGTAGAGCCGACACGTTGCAGTCTGCACCTGCCCCTAGCGAACATAACCATTAAGGTGGCTGAAGGGATGGCTTGGCCATGCGGCGAGGGGCAGATGTTACATAAACGCCAAATTCCTAAGGGATACGCCAAAGTATCAGTAGACAGTGTGGTTGACAATTACCGTGAAGTTGAGGTACAGATCCCCAGCGAGGAAGGCAAAAATACTCTTGGACAAAGCCTGGGCACATTCATCGCGTGGCGCAAGCGCTACATAATGTTTTTATCCGATGACTACAATGGCGATGATGATAATAATGATGACGACGCGGCCTATCCAGGTAGTAAAAGTCCTCCTCCGTCACCGAAAAAAAGTCCGCCTCGTGCTCCAGCGCCACGGAAAAATAATGATAGAGCACCGCGATCTCAAAATTCATCACGGTCAGCGGGGAAAAGTGCCACATCTGTGAAGCCAGCACAGTCTGGTAAGAAACGAGCATATGACATGACCGAAGAAGAAACTAGAAAGGAAGTAGAAGCCAGCGTGACAGCTCACTTCAAAAAGATGCCAGCACCTGATAAAGTTGAAATCGAAGCTGCCAAAAGAGATTTCTTCCTAGACATAGCGACGGTTAAACAGACTGGACGGGCAACCGAATCTCCTCAACCTAGCCAACGATCAGACTACGAGCGCATCTCTAGGCAGAAATCTAAAGGACAGGTTGGTAAAAGAGCTACTGCTGCAGACCAGAAGGGTGCTAAAGGGCAGGGGCCTCCTCTAAGGTGGAAGTTCGTTAACGGGGAAGCATTGGTGGATCCAAACGAGGAGCAGAGACTGACGACACAATTACGGCGTCTACATCAATGGTATCGACAGTTTGTCCAAGAGACAAAAAACGACGCGTTCCCCGTCAAATACAAAGAAACGGATTTTCACAATATGGACGGAGTTTTCTGGGTAGAAACCTCTGAGTTATACCAGTTGTACCAACGAGATGCTCTGGATGTGTCTGTAATAAGAATGTGGACTCTGTATGTCTCTTGTATAATTAATCTTGTACATTCACGCACCCTTAAACTTAGTGTCTAACTTCTTTCTTATGTAGAATGGAGACAATGACACTCGAGAGCGACTTAAATGAAAGGTAGGATTCCTCGATCCGGCCTTGTCAGCTGCAAACTTATTAAAGATCCATCGACGAGAGAGAGATCGAGAGTACGTACTAAAGCGCCGCTAAAGTTACAAGACAAGACCTACGTACTTTTACCCTATAACTTTGAGACGTGTTTCCCGCCTACTAGTCGGTTTTATCTCATGTGCAACACCTTGTCATGACTAATGGGCTTCGCAGCTTCTTTGGATCCTCTCGTCATTACGTTAGACGATAGCACGATCACTGTGTTGGACTCAATGAGGAAACCGACAAACGATTACAAAGAAGTAATAGAATTGCTAGACAGGTAAACTCGGTCGTTGCGTTATTGCTCCCATAATCTTTCATTCCATTGCACTTAATTACACCTAATTAAGTTTAACGAGTATTCATAACCATACATGGCGCACACAAAATACCGCAAGAAGAGCACGCGGTACCGTCCATTCACGAAGAAGTTCAGAATAAGAACCGATTTTCCGTGCCTAAGACAGCCGCAAGGGAACAATTTATGTGCATACTACTTAATGACACACATACACACGTTCGTCACTGACAGTACCGACTACAACGGCGAGATGGTATATCATTACATGTTGATGCCTACTTTTCTTTATAAAAACTACGACACTAATTAATGCATCATTTTCTTTAATGATAGCGCGTGAAGCTCGGCACCAACAGCCTACTTGACAGTGAAGTTGAAGCCCTTCGAGAGCAGATGGCTGGGTTCATCGTTCGAGAAGTGATCAACCCGAAGGGCGAGTTTTACGAGCCACACGCTACAATTAACTTGAATGTGAACGATTATCAATGAACAATGTAATAATTAAATATTACGATGATTTACTGTATTTCAATTATGTTTTACAAATACTTCATTAATATTGTCATGATTAAATGAGTATTCGGTATTCAATGTTAAATATTATGATGATTTAATATATTTGAATTATTCTTTACCAATACTTCGTTAATATTGCGCATAACATATACCGTACAGAATAAATGTACTGTACAATATATATATTACATCATACATATAATACAAAAAAAATTATGTAACCGATTTTGGAGGAGAATTGGCACTGTACTTATCACTGCCGGTTTTAGAGAAATAACTAGCAGTGATACCACCTTATCACTGCCAGTTGGAAAATATTAATTAGCAGTGATATGGATTATCACCGCCATTGAAAAAAAACCAAGCGGTGAAAATGTGTTATCACCGCCGGTTGAAAATTAAAACCGGCAAAGTGATAAGTTGATATCACTGCCGGTTATCGATAAAAATCCGGCAGTGATAATCCTTATCACTGCCGGTTGTATAATATAAACCGGCAGTGATATTATTATCACTGTCGGTTGAAGAACCGGCAGTGATAGTCCCGACTATCACTGCCAGTTAGGGAGTGCCGGGTCAAAATCCGGCAGTGATGCTGATATTGATCCGGCAGTGATGTCCTTTTCTGTAGTGGTGCTTCTACGTTCTTACTTCTAGGGGTGGGCATTTTTAAACCGAAACCGAATTACTGAACCAAATTAACCGATTATTTCGGTTTTTGGTTTTTGGTTTTCGGTTCGGTTTTCATTTTAGTATAATTCGGTTTTCGGTGTTCGGTTCGATTTTTCGCTTCCAAAAAACGAAATAGCCCACGTACAATAAAACTTTTATAATATTCTTTCTAAAGCCACTAAACAATTATCATATTTTAACACATTTATGCATATGTTTGGTATATTCATATGTTCTATTTGTTAAATAGTATCATTGTTACCTTATATCGGAGATTGCTAGTTGCCTTGTATAGAGATTGCTAGCCTTGTATATGTATTGCCTTATATAGGCGTTCCTTCAATACCCTCATGTACATGTATATATAGTGGCCCATTGGCCTCAAGTTCAATACAAGTGCTATTCACAACATGGTATCAGAGCAAAAAATTTAGAGTTAGGTTCCTCACCGGCGTTGCACTTGCACTTTTCCCCGGCGGCTTTTCTCGTCGCCTCTTATTCTGCTCGATGCCCGTCCGGTGCCTTGCACGCACCTGGGTTTTTCGATGCGCTGCCAGCTTCATCATGCGTCGGTGCCATCCTTTGCACACACTGCCCTCCGTCGCTCCTGCGTCCTCTGCACGCCCCGGATCCGCGGCCACCTCCGGTCACGCCGTCGCTTCATCTTCTGTGCCGGCCGCCGGCTCGTCTTCCCCGCGCGCTGTATCTTCTGCGCTATCCGAACCTGAGCCGCCGGCCTCCTCCGCACGGCTCGCACCGCTTCGACGCCCTCTGGCCCGGTCTCCACCAGCGCGCGGCTGCCCTTCGTTCGCGCACCTCGGGCTGCCTTGGCTCTGCGGCTTCCGAGACACCGTGCAGGTGCTCCTTCGGCCTTGCTTGGCCCGCGCACCGGCCACGCGAGGCACTGGTCGCCTCCCGATCTGCCGGCCAGTAGTGCTGCTAGTCTCTCCACTGGACGCCCATGAAGTCTTCCATCCGAACTTGAAGCTTCATGTCCGGTTTAGTCGGCTTCAGGGCTTTCAAGTCCGGATTTTAGGTCTGGTTTAGTCGGCTTCAAGGCTTTCAAGTCCGGATTTCAAAAAAAAATGTCATATGTATTTCTTCTTCAGGCACCGTCTCTGTTCCTCGCTGCCCGGTTTTTTTTTATGGTCTTAATTATCGAGACTGGGTTCTTCATATGCGCCTTCATATGCCTGGTCAGCGTCTATGAGAGTTTCTTACTAGCGAGCTATCATGTCCACCTCACCCTACTCCCCCTGATGTGCTTGTTATTCCTAAAGAGGCTAATGCTGCTACTCAACAGAAGGCCTCCGATGACTATGCTGATACTGTGGAGTTTTTTTAGACTCAATTTATTGCATACAAGATATGGATTGATGAAGATGCTCGTGCCTATGCTATTCTGGTTGTTAGTATGGAGGTTCATTTGACTGGTGATATTGTTGGTTTGTCTTCGGCACAGTTGATGTGGGTGAATCTTCGCGATCGCTATGAGCCTGGTGGTAATTCTTTGTACCTTGCTATTGTACGACAGGAGCAGTCATTACAGCAAGGTGACTCTACCGTGGATGAGTTCCATACACAACTGTCCTCTGTGTAGCGCCAGCTTGATTCTTTTGGACCGGAGGTTTGCCGCACCTGTCAGTGCTGCCAGCGTCAGCACTCTCACTTGGAGCTTCGTCGCATCTACAACTTTCTCACACGTCTTCAGACTGAATTTAAGAAGATTCGTGCTCAGCTGCTTGCTCGTCATCCTTGTGTCACCTTGTTGGAGGCCCTTGCTGCTATTCGTATTGAGAAGACTCGCCTTTGTGCTACGGGCCTACTAGTATCTCCTTCAGTCCTGGCGATGCCTCGTGCTACTCCTCCACCTGTGGCGCCTACTCCAGTGTTAACTACTGAGGGTGGAGGGCTTCATTGCACCTACTACAACAAGAACGAGCATGTAGAGCAGTTCTGCTACTAGAGGATAAAGGATCTTGCTCGTTGTGGTGGACGCACTTTTAAGGGCACTGGACTTCTGGGCATTTCTCCTCAGCAGACCTCTGCTAGTTCTGACTCTACTCAGGAGATTCTTATGTTGCTACATTGCATGGCTGCCTCTGCACCATCCGGTTCTATAGGTTCTGCTATTTAGTCTTCTAGTGAGAGACCACCTTCCCTCTCATCAGGTATCACACTATGGATTCTTGACTCTGGAGCTTCTTTTCATATGACATTTGATCCCACGAGTCTCCATTCCATTAGTCCTCTTGCTGCTCCTATCACTGTGTAGACCACATATGGTACCTCTCTTTCTATTGCAGGACAAGGCACTTTTTTGTCTTCCTCTTTTTATGTTCCTACTGTTTCTTATGTTCCCAAACTAACTATGCAGCTTATATCTGCTGGCCAGCTTACTGATCATGGCTATCGTGTTATCTTTGATTCTGACTCTTGTTGTGTTCAGGATCGCAGACGGGATCTCTAGTTGGTACTGGCCCTTACTGCCGTGACTCTCAGTGCCTCTGGGAGGTTGACAAGCTTTGTCTTCCTTTCACTGCTCCTGCCAGTCTCTCAGTCTCCTCCACTGCTTCCTCCTCCGTTGTATCTTCTATCGGGTCGTTTGCTCAGTGGCATCACCATTTAGGGCATCTTTGTGGGTCACGTCTGTCTTCTTTAGTTCGTCGTGGTCTTTTAGGATCTGTGTCTAGTGATACCTCTTTAGATTGTGTGGGTTTCTCAGTTTTCCTATCCTGGTACTCATGCTCAGAATGATGTGGCTGAGTGCAAGCATCAACAACTTCTTGAGACAACTCGTGCTCTTTTACTTGCTTCCACTATTCCACCATATTTCTGGGCTGAGGCTATTTTCACTACCACTTACTTGATTAATATTCAGCCTTCTTCTCTTCAGGGTGGGATTTCGGTGGAGTGTCTTTGTGGCATACTTCTTGATTACTCTAGTCTTTGTCTCTTTCGGTGTGTGTGCTATATCCTCCATGCACCTCGTGAACGCACCAAGCTGACTGCTAGTCTGTTGAGTGCGTTTTTCTGGGATATAGTGCTGAGCATAAGGGATATCACTGTTGGGATCCTGTTGGCCGACGGATGCGGATCTCTCGGGATGTTACTTTTGATGAGTCTCGTCCCTTCTACCCTCGTCCTTCTTCCACTCACACATCTCTTGTCGAGCTACTTTTTTCTTGACTTTTTATGATACTCCTGTTGTCACTTTTCCTTCTCTACGGTTGGTGTCCCCTTCTTCGCCGGCCTCTCCATAGGAGTCTTCACATCCTGTTCCTCCTCCAGCTATTTCTTCTGACATTGTTCCTTCTTATCCTGTATTCTACACTCGTCGTCTGCGAGTTAAGGATTCTTCTGATTTGTCATCCTCTCCTATTGAGTCCTCTTCTTCTGTGCCTCCTCCTCGCTACGCTCTTCGTGATCGTCAGTCTATTCGGCCTCCTGACCTCCTTGGCTTTGTTGGTGCTATTCTCACTGAGCCAACTTCTTACCACAATGATGTTATTCATCAGGAATGGCAGTATGCAATGGCAAAGGAGCTTGCTGCCCTTGAGCGCACTGGCACGTGGGACCTTTTGCCTCTTCCTTCACGTGTCTGTCCCATTACATGCAAGTGGGTCTATAAGGTTAAGACTTGCTCTGATGGTTCTCTTGATTGCTACAAGGCTCGTCTCATGGCACGTGGTTTCCAGCAGGAGCATGGTCATGATTATGATGAGACTTTTGCTCCTGTAGCTCATATGACCACTGTTCGCACTCTTCTTGATGTGGCTTCTGTTCGCAAGTGTTCTATCTCTCATCTTGATGTCAAGAATGCTTTTCTTAATGGTGAGCTACGTGAGAAGGTCTTTATGTAGCCACCACCGGGGTATTATGTTCCTGAGAGCATGGTTTGTCGCCTTCGTCGCTCTCTTTATGGGCTCAAGCAAGCCTCTCGTGCTTGGTTTGAGCGTTTTTCTTCTGTGGTCACTGCTACTGGTTTTTCTGCTAGTGCTCATGATCCTGCGCTCTTTGTTCACACTTCACCTCGTGGACAGACTCTTCTTCTTCTCTATGTTGATGACATGATCATTACTAGCGATGACTCTCAGTATATTGCCTTTGTGAAGGCACGTCTCAGTGAGCAGTTTCTCATGTCTGATTTGGGTCATCTTCGCTACTTTCTTGGTATTGAAGTTTCTTCTACACTTGAGGGCTTCTTTTTATTCCAAGAGAAGTATATTCAGGATCTTCTTAATTGTGCTTCTCTCACTGATCAGCGCACCGCTGAGACTCTTATGGAGCTCAATGTTCACCTTCGACCTACTGATGGTGAACCTCTTGAGGATCCTACTCGCTATCGCCATCTTGTTAGAAGTCTTGTTTACTTTGGTGTCACTCGTCCTGATATTTTATATCCAGTTCATATCTTGAGTCAGTTCTTTTCTGTTCCCACTCAACTCCACTATAGTCATCTTCTTCGTGTTCTACGATATCTTCGTGGAACTATCTCTCGCCATCTTTTCTTTCCTCGCTCCAGCTCCCTCCAGCTTCAGGCATACTCCAATGCTACCTGGGCTAGTAATCCCTCGGATCGCCAGTCTCTTTCTGCTTATTGATTTTTTCTGGGTGGTTCTCTCATTACTTGGAAGACTAAGAAGTAGACAACAGTTTCTCGTTCCAGTGCTGAGGCTGAGTTGTGAGCTATGACTCTTTTGACAGCAGAGGTTACTTGGCTACAGTGACTACTTAAGGATTTTGGTGTTTCTGTTTCTACACCGACTCCTCTTTTATCTGACAGTACAGGTGTTATTTGCATTGCTCGAGATCCACTGAAGCATGAGCTCACTAAGCATATTGGCGTTGATGCTTCCTACATGCGGACACATGTACAGGATCAGGTTGTGGTTCTTCAGTATATGACTTCAGAGCTTCGGTTAGTAGATTTCTTCGCGAAGACGCAGACTAGAGCTCAGCACAGTTTTTATCTCTCGAAACTCAGTGCTGTTGATCCACCATGAGTTTGAGGAGGGTGTTAGACAGTATCCTTGTTACCTTATATCAAGATTGCTAGTTGCCTTGTATAGAAATTTCTAACCTTGTATATGTATTGCCTTATATAGGTGTTCCTTCTATACCCTTATATGTATGTATATATACTGGTCCATTGCCCTCATGTTCAATACAAATGCTATTCACAACACTATTATGCTCATACTGTAATGACCTATGAATATTGTGTGGATTTATCCCTATTCTGTGTTGTGATATGAGAAGTACTAAATCTAATTTACGTAGTATTTTTTTCATATTTCGGTTAACCGAATCGAAATATTTCGGTTAATTTGGTTCGATTTTTCATTTTGATCCGAAAAATTCGATAACCAGTTTCCAAAAATCAAATTATTTTAAAACCGGATACCCACCCTACTTACTTCTCATACAAGCTGCACTCACTGACAAGCCTCTGACAACCACCTGGATGCACTTTAACAGCCTAAACTTATTTTCCAAGATGAACTAAATAACGTGGGAAGTGGCATTTTCTGAATACGGCAACTTTGCAACGGAATATATTGAAGGTGAAACTTTGCAGCTGTATATCTTTAACCTGGGCATTCTGCGACGGCCCATATACATATACATATATGTATACATACATATATGTATATGTATTGTATACATATACATATATATATATATATATACATATATGTTGTACATCTATATATACACGGTAGCGCTAATCTGCTCTTACGCGTAGCTTTGCTATTCTACGCTCGAGCCGTAATCCCGTGTCGCTGAACTAGCTAATATGAACGAATGCATGTGGCGACTAATAAATGGCATCCGTAGTTTATACATGTATACGTTTTTTCTTTGATTTAGCAATAACATTTTACTAACAGCTCCAATTCACAAATCGTTTTCACTGACAATGAGAGCAACACATTGATATAAGTTTCGGTGCATAAAACATATTTTACTATCCGTATACATAGCTGTTACTATCGGTATACATAGATTTTACTACTACACCAGAGGTCCAACAGCCTCTGCGCTAGTAAAATGTTACGATGCATTCGGTAAAATGGTAGTAAAAACTCATTCGTGTCGCATTTATTAGCGAGACTTATATCATTATGATGCTCTCGTCGTCAGTAAGCTATTGCTGATAACCATTCGTGCATCCGAGTTGTCAGTAAAAAGTTATAGTCAAATAAAAAAATACAGATTCATGTACAAACTAGAAAACAAGTTACGGAGGATATTTTTACTAGTCAGTCATGCATCGCCAGTAATGTGTTTCGTAGTTTGTATATGAATCTGTTTTATTCTTTGATATAGTCGTAACTTTTTATTGACAGCTCCAATTCACAAACCATTTTCACCAGTAGCTTATTGATGACGAGAGCAATACACTGATCTAAATCTCGGCGCATAAAACAGATCTTACTATTCATATATATATTTTATTATCGGTAATATACATTTTACTGTCAAAAAAATAATATTTTATTGTAAAAAATCCTCAAAAAAATACCACAAGTAGGAGAGGTGATATTCTACAACCCTATAAAATTTGAAGGCCAAACTCAATCGGATTTGAGAGATATAAAAATAATAAAATACTAAACAACAGCATATACTACATTTTACTGTCAAGCAAACTACATCTTACTGTCTATTACTCAATGTGTTACTATATGCTGTATACAGCAATATTATGGTATAAAATATTATGAAAATCATTTGTAGAAGTTTTCAAAAAATCTCAGAAAAATTACCATATGTAGGGTAGGTGAGCTTCTACGACCCTGTAAAATTTGAAGAGCAAACTCAATTGGATTTGAGAGATGTGAAAATAACAAAGTGCCAAACAGCGTTATATACTATCTTTTAAAGTAAAAAAAATAACATTTTATTGTGAAAAATTCTCAAAACATTATCACACGTAGAGGAGGTGTGATTCTACAACCCTGTAAAATTTAAAGACCAAACTCAATCGAATTTAAGAGATATAAAAATAACAAAGTACTAAGCAGAATATACTACATTTTAGTGTCAAAAAAACTACATCTTACTGCATATTACTTAAAGTATTACTGTATGCTGTATACAGCAGTCTTATAGTGTAAAATTTATGAAAATTATATATAGAAGTTTTCAAAAAATCTCAAAAATTTACCATACGTAGGGTAGGTGAGGTTCTACGACCCTGAAAAATTTGAAGACCAAACTCAATTGGATTTAAGAGATATGAAAATAACAAAGTTCCAAAAAGCACTGTATACTATCTTTTAATGTCAAAAAAATAACATTTTACTGTGAAAAATTCTCAATAAATTATCACACGTAGGGGAGGTGAGATTCTACAACTTTATAAAATTTGAAGACTAAACTTATCGGATTTGAGAGATACAAAAATAACAAAGTGCTAAACAACAGCATATACTACATTTTACTGTCAAAGAGACTACATCTTACTGCCTATTACTCAATGTGTTACTATATGCTATATACAACAACCTTATGGTGTAAAATTTATGAAAATTATATGTAAAAGTTTTCAAAAAATCTCAAAAATTACCATACGTATGATAGGTAAGCTTCTACAACAATGTAAAATTTGAAGACCAAACTTGTCGGGGATCGATCATCCTGACACGTGTCCAGGCCCCACCGGGGCTTTAGGTCGTCCTCCCGAGCTCGGGCAGGGGTCTCCCCGAGCTCGGGTGGAATTTTCCTGAGATTTGTGATGACTCCTGCGGCGTCTCCGACCTCGGCGACCTCGGCCCGGCCTCCGGTGTAGTAATCTCTTTTTTATGCATATATGACTTTTCTCCTCTGCATGGGAACTAGGGTCAACTACCCCCGTCAACTCACAGACAGACCACCCGACGTCAGCCTCGAGATCAGCGCCCAGGGCCTATAAAAGCGCCAGATTGCCCTGGTCAAAAGGGGGACACGGGGACACCACAGAACAACACAGCACAAACCCAAGGGGGATGCGCAGACACATCTGCAGGCGCACTTGTACACCGCACCATCCGTCGAGGTCCCCTCGGTGGCCAATTCTGGATGACCCCGAAGTCGAGCTCCCCCTTTGTTCTCCCTCAAGGAGCTTTTAGTCACCTTTCGCCTACGGGCAAGACTGGAGTAGAGCTATTACCCGACCTAGGGGGCTCGAACCAGTATAATCGCTGTGTCTCCCATTCGATTGTTCACCTCCCTCGAGCTGTGCACCTACCGACGCTCCCTTCTTCCCGGGCGAGCACGACTTGGGGCCTCACCCCTTTACGCGATCCTTTCCCCCTTCTTTGCGTTCGACGATCCCGATCGCCGACAGCTGGCGCCCACCGTGGGGCTCGGAGTTTCGTTCGTCTGAAGTCCATCGCATCAGCGTCGTCAGCACCTTCAGCTTCACCGATAGCATGTCGCAATCAGCGAGCCTGGGCTCGGATGCGATCCCCGAGTGCCAAGGCTCCACCTCCATGCTCTCGCCCTCGCTGCCGCCTCGCGAACGCCTGGTCTTCATGGCCGGCAGCCGCGAGGTGACTCCGGGGGCGGATGACGGCGGCCCAGAGACTCCGCAGGAGGCGCGTCGGCTCGCCCAGGTCGCCATCTCTCTCTATATATAAATGCTATTCTGTCGCAAACGTTTCGGCGTCTGGGCGGAATGTCCGGGGAAAGGCCCCCGGAAGCATTACTGCTCGAGCGAGCATCACTGCCGCTCCGCTGGTGGTGGGCGTGCCCGCGCGCCACGTCTTCGTCCCGACGAGGCGGAGGTGATGGTAACGGGGTGCGAGCCCGCGGGTACGGAGTCTGCTGGCGGAACGGCCGACGACTGCGCGGCGAGTCGCTACCGCTCGCCAAGGGGCGAGACTCGGAGCCCAGGCGCCGCGGTGGCGCCACATCGTCGGTCGCTCTGTTGAGCTCTTCGGCCAGGGATCGTCCGAAGAGGGTTGAGCCGGTCCGCGCAGGGTCAGCCATGACCCGGGCGATGGCCCGCAGGCACTCCCGGCCGGGCTCGTCCGGGCGAGAAGGACTGAGCTGTCCGGACGGACAGCGGGCCGCCCCGCGCTCCTCTCGCCGAATGGCAGTGATAGCTTGGTAATCTCCTACGAGCCCCCTGCCTCCGCCACCGCCAAAAACCTATCTCGATCACCGGTGCTGTCCACCAGAACATGACTTGATCGCTGATTCATCGCCATTACCTGCAGCCCACCAGCTATCCGTACGCAAGGCACCCTTGAAGCCAACCTCCGCCAACTGACCATCCTAGAATCTAAGGCCATATTTGGAACGCGGGAAATTTTTTAATCCCGTGGGAAATAAATAGTTTCCTTTGGAATTTGCTCCGTTCCAAACAAGTCCGGGGAGCTGGTAAATAGCCACCGCCGCGATGGTGCTCTGCCAACACCTAAATCCACGCGCCCTTTGCAAAAGTTGGCGCATAAAGGGGAGGGATCAGGTTGGAGAGGAGGATGGAGTTTGAATCGTTAGGTGGCATAAATAGGGAGTTGTAAGACAAATTAAACGGATGGAATTTGGATGGAGAGGATTTTTTTTTTCCCGACGCGCATAGATGACTCCAATTGTGCGATTTGATTTTGCGTGCAAGATTGTGTAGGAAATGTGTTCCAGAAATCTGATTTATATCATTGGTCTGACTGAATCTTGAGTACGGATATCTGACACTAAATACACAATCTTTTAACGACCTTCTTTCACAGGGACGTAGTACTCCTTGTTTAGTTCAATTTGCTCGAGCAGTCGAGTCTCCTCATCTCCTTTGGAAGCTTATATACTTCACAAAAAAGCCGAACAAGAATGAGAAAGCCACAGCCCATGCCATGCTCACCGCCGCAGCCACTCCCAAGAATTCATGCCTAAAACCATAGTAGCTCCTGAGAAACTCTGCTACAGTCTCACCGGTGTCAAGTTTCTCCTCAACATCCCCAAATTGTGAGGCACCCAGACCATACAGTGTCCATGCAACTGGGCACAACCAGTAGTACCATCTCCACCAGATAGGAATTCTCTGCATCAAAACAGCAAGGCGAAGTAAGTCCCTTTCAGCTTAATAGAACAAATTCAATCAACCATCAACTAGAATGTTAGAAAAACTCACAAATAAAGGGATAAGAAACCCAGAGAACAGGTTCCACAGGGCATAGACTGCAGAGGAGACTATTGCTGCTACACCACCATTGGGTGCAAGTCCCACAGTCATCATTCCAAAGAATGTGAAGTACAGGAGTGTGGAGTACATGAAGAACAAGTACCAAAAGAATTTGGCTGGCGTCCACTCAAATCCTATCATTGTGTATACCACAACTCCATATATCAAAGTCTGAACAAATATGTATGGGAGTTCAATTGCAGCCTGCAATTGTACATAACAATTTCATCGGTAATTATGCCAATACAGAAGTTTCACTCAGTGTGCACCAGTGAGATGAGTTAGTTACTTGTGCAAACGTGTAAGGTAGGGTTGAGTACATTCCGGATGCTCTTTCTTTGTAGAACACTATCCTTTCCATGGCGATCACTGGCTGAACACCTGATGCATTCTGAACGCCGAGCAATAGAACAGCAGAGTACATTGAACCCATGGAATTGAACAAATCTTGCCGTTTTGTTCTGTAAGGTGTAGAGATACATTTGACAGTGCGAAGAACAAAATCACGAAAGAGAACATTCTCTGATGATAATTGAAAGAACCACCTTTTAATGCCAAGGTTCCAGAATACCGTGCCGAAAAGCAGTGCGATGATTATGGTGATAAAGTATCTACCTCCAGTGTAATGGATATTCCTCCAATATGACAAATTCTGCTTCCACATGCATGTTAAGCATTGCTTCAAGAATGTTTGTCGATACCTAGTATGGAAATGGAGATCGGAAGAACTAGGAAGAGGCATGTTTAGTTCTCTTATCAAGGCCTTGTTCCGCCTGAAATTACAAATACTAGTTAATTGGCACGAGTGCTATGCATCTCAACACAATAGTGCAAAACGAAATTAATTTGGTTTGGGTAAAAATCGCTCAAGCAGAAATGTAGACAGTAGCAGAGGCCTAGAGGGCAATGAAGTCAAACCCTAAAATATGGCATTAAAGTTATTTGGGCCTCAAAACAAAAATAAAAATACAAGCTTGATATAAAACAAAATTTCATCCAACATATCAATAAAATGTCAGAGAGGTGAAAGTACTAAGATTTATGATCCATCTCAAGTTGAATAGCTAATAACCAGGGATCTGCTAACAATTAATGATTAAGGGTCAGTTTGTGGTTACTGCGTTGTGTAACCTTTGCTGTTACAGGAATCTTCACCTATCCTAGTATGATTTGTCTGTTATGATTCCAAAAAGTAGCTAAAAATGCTTCCAAGCAGTTAATATATCTAAAAGTAGCAATGAATTTGTGGATTATAAGCAACTGCAACATTGTACTAAGCCTAAGTTGTTTTATATACTACCATTTTGTTTTTATTGATCAAGAACTTTTGCAATTATGTCTCAAGTTGTGGTTGCATGGAAACTACAACTTGAAGCATGAGATCACCGCACTACCATAATACCGATCTGTTCCATTCAAAACTGTCAAACGCTACAAGAGACACTATTTGGATTAGAAAAAAAACTCATCATGGGCAGCAGTAAGAACCAGATCTCCTAAGGCCCCAATAAGAATGTAGTTGATCCATATCAATAAAACAAGGGGTGCCGCGAGGTGGTAGGTGAGGTGAGAAACACAACCAATGAAGCCAAGGTTGGCTGTGGCAATTGGAGAGGAGGCAGTGAAACCTGATTAGTGGTGATCTGAGGGATAAGCAAAGAGATCAATCTTGAGGGCGTTTTTCCTTTTTTGCGAAAGCTAACGGAGGTATTTGGCTAGTTGTTTATACAAACAGAAGGGTGTGAGGAAGTGGAGAGTTCAGACAAAGAAACTGGGGTTAGCGGTTTGCAATTACATCACCCAAGCAAAGAGCAAAGGCTGACTTGGCGTGTTTTTGATTTGTTTTGACAAAAACTAGTCCCTGGTCGGTGGAAATTGCAAATCTAGCCCCCTCACGCAGTGCGGCAGGTTCAACAGGATCACCCAAGCAAAGAGCAAAGGCTGACTTGGCATGATTTTGATTTGTTTTGACAAAAACTAGTCCCTGGTCGGCCGAAATTGCAAATATGGCCCACTCACGCACTGTGGCAGGTTAGGCAGGTGCCGCATGGCACCTGCAGCGCACCCAAACAGTGGTAGAAAGCCCGCACCACGGCAAGAGCAGACAACGTGGGTGGATGACATGGACACTGCATCAGGAAATCTGCCACTCTCCAGGACCACTGCAGGTATCTGCCGCACTTATGGACCACGGCAGATTAGCTGTCTAAGTGAGCTGCATGTCCTGCCGCTCTTCAGGACCATGGCAGGTTTGCTGCCATGCTGCGCCCCTCTTCTCACATGTTGATTCGCCCATACCGTGGAGCCAGCAGTCTGCTGTGGAGTCAGAGCACTGCAGGTGCCACATGTTGCCTGCCTATCCTCCTGTGGTGCAAGAAGGGGCTAATTTTGCTATTTAGTGACTGGGGACATATTTGTCAACTCGAGTAGAAACTGTGCTAAATCTGCTTCCAAGCAAAGGCCTGAAAGCATCACCCCTTTTAGGTATAACACACTATAGCATTTCCGAAAGCACAAGACAAAGCTAGTTAACGACAAATTCCCTCCCTTTGACTCTCCATGAGATTTCATCCATTGAACAGTCCATACGTCAAGTTGGTAACTTGGTACAAGTGCAAGTGGAGGGACATATCCCTGCTTCTCTAGCTATCAGATTTAGGGTCAGTTTGTCCTTGCTATGCTGTGCTGTAGAATCTAGTTAGGGGAATCTTTACTAATTGCAGTAAGATTTTGCTGTTACAGCTCCAAAAAAAAAGGTGTTTTTAACTAACCATGATATCCAAAAAGAGAAATAAATAAGTTCTGAAAAGTCACTGCAATGACAAACAGAGCTTTAACAGATCCAATAGCCCACGCACGTTGGATTGCTTGGGCAGGAAAATGTTTCTGGTTTCTTATTAAACTTTCAACTATAAAGATATAGCGATAGGGATAGTAACCAGTTACTATTCCATACTGAGACTTTCCTAAGGTTAAGAGTAATCAGATGCATTGCACTTACTGATATAGCTCTGAGTGTTTGTACATTTCAGAAAGATCAATCCCCAGCATCTGCTCTTGTACTGTTGAGGTCACCTCCAACATCCATGTCGCAGGGTTATACCAATCTTTTATCCTATTGACACCTTCTATTCCCTGAATAGACCAAGAGCAAAGATAATTTTGCTTCATGCTATTCCAAATGGATCTAGAGAGTAGTAAAAATGTTTTTCATGTTATCATATAACTGACCTCAAAGTATTTGATTAGCTGCGAGGAATGGTCGCCTAATGGACCAACGTATATCTCCTCCCCTCCTCGATTCAGTAGAAAAAGCTGTAATTTATTGAGAATGCCATCACACAAACCATCACAACACACTCAGCTAGAAGCATAAGTTTCTTACCTCATCGAAAGTTTCAAATATGTCAATGCTTGGCTGGTGAATGGTGCAGACAACAGTTTTACCGGTGTCCACAAGGTTCCTGACAGTCCTCATTACAATTGCTGCAGCCCGAGCATCAAGCCCTGAGGTTGGCTCGTCCATGAAAATGATAGAAGGATTAGCTACAAGCTCCACTGCTATGGTTAGCCTCTTCCTCTGCTCACTTGAAAGACCATTCACACCAGGAAGTCCAACATGTGCACTTTGCAGTGATGTGAGCTCCAAGAGCTCCATCACATCTTCAACAAACATCTGCATTCAAAAATTGAGACAGGAATTAACCACTATACAGCAATGAGATCACTACAGTGGGTTCTGCACTTCCATGAAATGTACATTCAGATATCAGCTATGTGATAATGCATACAAGTTGACAAAATGTGTATTAGGCCTTGCTCTCAATTTTTTCACAGAAACCACTACTCAAGAGCAAAATAATATCTTTTTTTGACAGATTTTATGAGCTGACCTTTCTTGTTATTGAGTCAATTTCTGAGGGTAATCGAAGCCATGCAGAGAACAGAAGTGACTCAATCACAGTCAAATGTGGAGAGTGGATATCTGACTGCTCGCAATATCCAAACACACGACAAAAGGTTTCTTGCTTCTTTGAGTAGCCTGAGACAGTTATTGTCCCTTCAGTGTAGCCTCCAGTCTTCCTTCCTGCTAACACATCCATCAGCGTCGTCTTGCCGGCGCCACTGATGCCCATCAAAGCAGTCAGCACACCTGGCCTGAAGCAACCACTCACACCCTTCAGTATCTCCAAACGATCTTTTGTCTCACCCCGTGCTTTGTTTTCCTGTAAATTTAAATGTCGAAGCAATTAAACAAGAAGGTAATTCTGCATGTTACTGCTCAAAATTTATCTTAAGATAATATGAGAACATGTTTTTTTTTACCTCTGGTGTCTCTACTGAATATCTTATGTTGTCAAAGGTAAGTGAGAGTGGCACAAATGGAAGTGTTACCCTTCTGTTGTTCACAGAACTCTGCGAACCATTCATTACTCCCTTTTGATGAAATCTTTTTGAGGGAGCATCACTACTCAACTTTGCAACTGATGAAAAGGTTCTACCAGATGCTGCAAAACAGTAATTATTCTCTTTAGACTTTATTTAGCTAGAAATTGGTCTACAAAATAGTAATGAAGTGCATAAAAAAATTTCAGCATACATTTTAAGTACGTAAAAGCCGCAGTGTAGAGGCCATTGAACATAAATATGTAACCAATCAGTGCACCTAAGCCAATCCAGTACCACTTTGCCTCTACAAACAGCCCACGATGTCTCAAGACGCTTGTTCCTAATGATTCTGTTGATCCAGGAACTATCTGTAAAGCCAAATATTAAGTGTGTCAGCTGTACTCTTTTCTAAAAGTTTTAAAACTCCTGATCTAGGGGTAGTACAAGTACTTTATTCCAGCGATGAGCTGTAAATTCATTTATTGAAATGGCATTCTGTGCATACATCAGTGGTGAGATCCAGTAGCCAAGCATCCAAAACTTATTCAGATTTTCTGAAGTAGAGAGAAAGGTAGTAAGAAAATGAAATGAGGGAAAATATGAATTGTGGAAGTGATTACTATCTTGAAATTTACCGCTAGAAAGTATAAATCCACTTAGGAGAAGGAGGAGAAGAATTGTGAATGTTCCAACGATATTTGCCACAAACATGTTTCTCGTGACTGCAGCAATCAAACGGAAGAGGGAAGATGACATCTGACCGACTGCTAGTAGCAAAAAGTATTGTTTGAAGAGCCTGAAAGAGGATTATTTTCATTGAAATAGAAAAAGAAAGCATGCAGAATTGCACGGTGCACCTGACAAACATAACATAGAGTGAAACTGCAAATTGTCTCTACTCCTGCCAAATAGAATTTTCTGTGAGATAACTTTTAGAAGTGAAACAAGTTTACACAAATGGATAACCTTTCACGATATGATTTAACAAGAACAATAGACAGTAGAAGAAATTTTTATCCAAAAATTATATTCAATTCTTCAAAGTTTTTTTTTCCTTCGTTGAATTTACTTGGGACTTGCATAGCTAGTATGTGTTGAATGAAACCCAGGCAACATAATATAAGATAAACAAAACCACAGCTGCATATATGCCTAAAGTGTCATCATCAAGAGCAATACTTTATCCTATTGCAAAGCAGATTTTTTTTATATTTAGTGCAACACTTATTTGAACTAATGCAATGACATTCTGAGATCTGAAGTACGTATCAAATTAGCATAATAAAAATCAGATTAGATTATTACACGAGCAAATTTTGATAACATACTCTAAACATGTTTTTCCTTTTTTATAATATTTTCAAAGAAAAAATAAAGAACTATCAATTTATGGGATGAGCGTCAATGTCAAAACTAGCATTTGCAACCTCAACATAGAAATCTAATCATTTTAACTTTAAAACAAATTTTTGAACTAGGTGAACTGCATATAACTGAACCAACATTGTTATTCATTTCTAATGCTCACCTCCCAATATTTGGGTCAAATCCGACTGCATAGTATGTCATAGCAACCCAGATTGTAACTTCAATAAGTGTGATGGGAATCTTAAGAATCCATGTAGGCAAAGTGTAGGCCCATGCCGGATAGAAAACATTTCTTTGCTTAAAGAAAAGTGGCATTTTCATGACGGTCCCATGAAGATCACAGAAATTACTGAACATGGCTTCACTCACAGAGAAGAACAACACCCCCAAATATATCCCACCATCAGTCACTGAGTCACGGTGCATATTGCTGTTCCAGAAAATGGTCAATGCGACGAACGCTATCACAGTGAGCTGTCACAAGAGAATATTCATTATAATGGATGGCTGTTTACATACTGTTTAGTTATGAACAATACGTGCTATCATTCTGTAACAAGTTATGATTGTACAGTGAGGTTATTATATCTAGGACAAAGTATGCTTACAATGTAAACTGGTGCAATTATCAACAAAGAGTGGCAAGCCTAGCGTTAGGCAAAAATGTGTGGCAAAGTTGTCTATGAACCAAATTTTCTAGAAGTGTTTTCTTTGTGACCCCACATGAGTAAAATAGGAGAGCATGTCCACTGGTAGGGTTAGCAGGGACAAAGGTCCAAGGATCAGAGAAGCTTCTCAAGTTTTTTGGAAACATTGTTGAACTCATCAACCGCTATTCCTAGCACTTTGCAAAACTTTCCGCCGCAGAAATACTTTTGTACTAGATATTGATCGTTTTAACTGGTACTCCTTGTGTAACTAAATATAGGTCATCGTGGGATCCATGCAGTCAAAATTTTGAAATTTTTACCATTAATATATGGAAAAGTAGATAGATTGGTCAGATGAAACTAGTATATTATTACAAAGAAACATGGTCAAAGCCTTGCATTGACAACTGTGAAAAGTATTAAAAAAAACTTATCTTCAGTGACGCAGAGAGTATCAACTCACATGTGCAAAATTAACTATGAATAAGGATGGGTTCCTCCTCATAAGCAGGATTTCTCTAGCAAATACGGCTTTGATCAACTCACTTTTGCTCACACCATACTTTGAAGTGGTTAGAGCAGCCAAGGAACACAGGTTCTTCTCAAATGGTACTTCAAGAACCTTCGTAATGATCTGGCCAGCATTAAATGCATGAGAGGCTTCTGAAAATTGTTCCACCGTGAAGTACCGATAAGGTTCACCATCTCTCGACCAATACTGCTGCTGATCTTTCCTTGAAGTCACCTTTTAAAGAAGAAATTTGACAAAATGAGCAACATGCCATGATTTAGGAAATTCTGTTAATTTTATTGTGTTTACGATTTACCTACTTCTAACAAGAAGTCAGCAATAGCTTTTCTGTGAGGACATTTGAAACCTAGAGATTCAAAGAACTCGATCACATTCTCTTTGGGGCCTTGGTACAGAACATGCCCCTCTGAGAGGAGGAGGACATCGTCAAAAAGGTCATATGTCTCAGGTGCTGGTTGAAGCAAAGAGATGATTGCTGTTCCCCCCAGAATGTGGACCAATTGCCTCAGGAAACTCACTATCTGGAATGCAGTTGAACTGTCAAGCCCGTTTGAGATCTCATCCATGAAAAGGGCTCTTGCCGGACCGACGAGCATTTCTCCTGCAACCAATCAGATATTTGAAGCATGTACAAATCTGTTAATCTTTTACTGTCAAATACCATCACTACCAATTTGACATGAAGATTGTTTTGCAAATGATCTTAGATTATATTTTTCTTTTCAGAGGCTGAAAAATAAACATCAATTGTGCAAATGCCAAGAACATGCAAGTAGTTCAAACCATAATAATCCATGCTGTATAAATTTGAATGTTGTACATTGGAGCTTGATGTACTACACATACCTATAGTGACACGCTTCCTTTGCCCACCAGATATACCTCTTGCCATATCATTTCCAACCAATGTATCTGCACAGATCTGAAGTCCTAAGATCTGTAGTGATAGTAAATTTATTAGCAGTTGAAGGAACTCTAATCTTAAAATGTCAACTGAATGTCTAATTATCATATTTCCAAAAACTGTACTCAAACTAAATGCCCAGAAAGCAAACCTGCATTATATAGCTTGTAACTATGTTGCTCTCACCTCCATTTGCATACTCCTGCAAGGGTGGAACTATGAATTAATTAAACATGAAAACAGTGATTTTTTTTACATAATACTGAAAGAGTTGGAAACTATATTTATGTTACTCAAGTATCGAAGCAAGGAAGGTAATTTTTGCCACTGTGAAAAGTCCTTGTATAAAGGGATATATTGTCGTATCAAAGTGTTGGAGATAAATGACCACAGAGAGTACTATTGCAAATGTGACTAGGTAGTAGCCATACCTCAGCAACAAGAGAAAAGGTGGAATATAAAATGCAGGTGACATCGAGTTAATAAGGCTAATCAAGTTTACCATAATCACCTTCCACCCTCCAGAATGTTTTAAGTATGATAACATGCCCAGTTTTCAAAAATTGAATAGACTAATTGACACGCACACACAAAAACTAACATAAAGAAAAGGAACTGCAAATTTGATTAATAGCTAACCATGGTTATCACGGGCGCCTGGACGCCTAGGCGAGGATTAGACGACCAAAAAAAATGTATTAATATCAGTATTTCTCTCAATCTCAGCCCATTCGCCGTTCCAGCCGAGCGGCCCATTCCTCACATCGGTTTGGAGTGCTTCTAGCTCGGGATGCTGAAGCTTGAGCCTTCGAGCAACTAGATTTGGGAGAAACTTTGGGGTGGGTCTGCTACGACATCCCAGCATCCCATTCCTCGCAGGCTCGCACTCGCATTGGCCAAGCAAGAGGCGAATGGCCTGCTACAGCATCCCGACATCCCATTCCTCGTAGGCTCGCACTCGCATCGGCCAATCAAGAGGAGGAGCGGCAGAGCGGCAAAGCACCGAGCAGAGGAGGAGCGACAGTTCCACATCCGCCTCCCGGCTTCCTAAGCACCGAGCAGAGGAGCACCGACTCCACCGAGCACCGAGTACCGGAGCAGAGCAGCGGCTGGAGCGGACGAAGTGGAGCTGGGGAAGCCCGGAGGTGGACGGGGAAGGGGAGGCGGAGGCGGAAGGGGCTTACCAGTAGTGGCAACGGCGGCGCAGTTGCTGGCAGCGGCGACACCAGCACTAGGGTTTCTCCACCCGTGACCGTGAGTCTCCTCCCGATCCCGACTGAATGCTTTTGGTCGCAGCCCTCAAAACCCTCAAATACCACCAGGCTCCTACCAGTCGCCCGCCCGGACGCTAGGCGACGCCTAGTCGTCGACGCCGTGACGCCAGGCTGTCCAGGCGGCCGTACGGTCGGCTTCAGGTGAGGCGCCGGGCCTAGGCGACGCCGTAATAACATTGTAGCTAACCATCTTATATCAGATTTTCATAAGTGAACATTTGAAACTGTCCAAGTAACATTAAGGCTAATTTTTTGGTTCCATTCACTTAATAACCATATTGAGAATGAGCACTCCCAATTGGACGTTACCTAGCTTGGTATCCGGACAACAACACTCAAAGCACTACTACCTGTGTGCTTGTCTAGACTCAGCTACCAAGGAGTTAGACCAGCAAGCAGAATTGTAGATATATTGACTTGTGGCTAGTTTACACATAAGACCTCATTAGGTCCCTGAGTTAGGCAATATAAATTATCATATAAATAACATTGAAGTTTCTTCAAAATTCCACACACATCCAGGGAACATTTTATCAACACCAGTAAACCAGACTTCCCGCCAGGTGCTGAGGATAAAATGAGCCAGCCAAAAATTTGAATTTTCAAATTCTAAATGTAAGAATAAAATTATTCAAAAATAAACCATATTGGAACATCATATGTGCCCTAGTGATAAATAAGCCAGCAGACTTTGGAGTTCAATCCCTCAAAAAGGTAACTTTTTTTCGTTTTTCATTTTTCCAATATAAAAAAAATCAAATTTGAATTCAAACAATTCAGAAGAAATTTTTCGAAATTTCAGGTTGCTAGAAATCTTGATGGGGGTAATATAAATTTTAACAAGGCTTCAATCCCTGCTCATATCTCCCCCAAATAATTAAATTTGATTAATACTGTTATTTCAAGTCTAACATCTTATCCCACCGGAACAGAAGAAATGGTTCCTAATGTTCGAAAAAGACAAAATCGTTTCTCTTCTTCAATTTTGGTTGCTATTTTCTTTCTTTTCCTTTTCGGAATGACTTGTGTTCGGACGTCTGTTTTTTCCCGGACGCTTGCAACATTTTCTTCCTACGCGTGCAACATTTTCCTTCGATAACAGTAGAAATATCCGCGCGAAAAAAAAATTGCAAACGTTAAAAAAATGTTGCATCGACACGTCCGAGGAATGAACAGTGATCGAACGTTCGATCGCTAGTTATTCCCTTTCCTTTTTGTTAGTTCCCTACGCCCCCACCGTACCACTCTGTCAACAACCATAACTGTCGTTGGGTACAGCACCCCAAAGCATGCACACATTTGCCACCACTGTCTACTACTAGTTATTGAATTTTATTGTGAACTCTAAAAAACAACACACACACAAAAAAAACCAGTTTCCACCAACTGTACCGTGTTACGAACCTACCATTTACTCAATAATCCAAAACAAAAACAAGTTGAAGAAACCTTTAACAATCAGCAATAACGACTGCAATTCTCTAGGTTTCCCTGTGGTTCAAAGAGAAGGAATATAAGCTGTATTTGTTGGTTTTGCTCAGCCTGCACTAAAAAAAATAAAAAATAAAAAAACCTAATGCGATGCCAAATTAAAAGCATCCAGTGCTCACCGTGCCCCTACCGACCGGGAGAACTCAACGCGAAGGCACCTCGGTGGCTCCGTCGCATCTCCAAGAAGATTATTTCCGCTCGGTGAATCGCCATCGGTGCAAAATAGATCTCCCACCCGCTCGATGCTGCGTTCTCCACCCACCCGCGCGATCGTCATCCCATCTCCGGCGCTCGGCCCTGATAAAATCGAGGCACCTGCGGACGGCGGGTGGGCGGACACTCCGAGTGGTGGGTTTTGGCGGCCTTTGGATGGGGAGATGGCAATGGGGGCTAAACCATGAGAGCGTGATCGCGCCGACGCCCGATGGGGCGACGCGGCGGCTGGTCGTCCGCCGCCAAGGAGGTGGGCACTCGGGCTTGGCTTTTTTTAAACCGGCCCGAGGCACGGTGGTACGACCGGTTCAAAACCCGATCTGATTCAAAATCCTACCCGATACGAAGTGCGCTGCACTGGATCAGTACAACACTGTAGTATGAATCGTACCAGGTTCAAAAATTAGACACGATAGGTGGCACGACCCGACACGATACTGTAACATAGCTCGTATCGGGCTTAATAACCCAAAGCATGAGGAAGAAACTTAGTATGAAGGTTATCGACTCAAAGAGCATAAGTGCTATAGATGCATCTAGCAGTATGAACGTCACATGTCGTCGACATCTGAGAGAGACGAGCAAGAGGAGAGAGTTGAGAGAAATTGAGAGGATGCAAGAAGCTGCTCTCTCTCGTCCGTCTATTTCAATCTCTCTCAGCTCTCTCACCCGTCTTTCTCAATATCCCTCTCTCGTCTGTCTATCTCAATCTCTCTCTTATGTCTCGCTCACACTCTTTCTCGCCCATTGTCCTCTCTCGACCGTGTTCAGCACGTCCCCTCACTCTATACAATTGTTCAAAAATAAATAAATTTTAATTCTTTTTCCCATAATATTTATGTCCACTACCTCAACTTCATACGTTTCCAGCTCTTTTTCTCTCGTTACAATAATGCAAATGGGTCGGGTCTGGACCGACACGACACGAAGAAGGTACGAAGCGCAAATATGCCGTGTTTAGGCTCATCGAATGCGAGTCAGGCCAGCACAGCAGGCACAACGAGCTGTCGCGATCCGGCACGATTCAGACATGAAACACGATAGACGTGTGCCGCCAAGGCTCAAAGTGTGGTTTGTTGGAAACTAGTCATGTGCGTTGCAACAGAAACTCAATTTATGACAAAAAAATTATTTGCAAAGAGCACTAACTTTAGCTATGTTTCAATAGTAGGAAATGCTTGTTCCTCTGAAGAGATTTGAGAGGGAAAGCTGAGCGCGCCGGATCGAGGGAGGGAGAGGTGCTACGGGGTCAAAATGGTTTGAGATGAAAGACATTATGACTGGAGTGGTTCGGGTTGCGTAAGCGTGTGAGAAGATCATAGGAAGTGGTGAGACTATCGGGTTAAATTCTCTTCTATCTCAACCGTTCACGTCAGATCCAACGAACTAGTTACTCTGGAGAAGAACGGACCGCCACTAACTCGTAATTAGAAGTAGTAGAGATTATTTCTCGAACATTGCGAGCTGTCACTAAGTGGCATTTCACAACGAAGTACAGTGTTGTATCAAGTTTTTACAGTTTAGAAAGTGTGCGCACGGATATGAGCGCTTCTAATACTTTCCAGATTGGTATTTTAATTAACTCAAAAAAATTTACTAAGCTGTATGAAATAATCATTATATTTTTATAAGAATTATTATCTCTACTACTTTTAATTACCAGTTGGTGGCGGTGGTCCATTCTCCCCCACCCCCGAAGAAAAGGAAAGAAGTAGTGTATCATATCACGATTTGATAATTGATTGGAAATTGATATCTCTATAGAAGATTACGAAAATTTTGGACAGAAGAAAAGGAAAGTAGTAGTGTATCATACCATGATTTGATAATTGATTGGTAATTGATATCTCTGTAGAAGATTATGTGAAATTAGGATAAAAGAAAGGAAATTTTACTTTGTTTGCCTTGAGCCGTGAATCTGTGATGGCGCTATCACAACGCGCAAATCAAGGAAACGTACGTACATGCTGTGGTCTTATAAGCATGCAACCATAGCCATCCGCCCCACCCCGCCTCGCCTCGCCCGTGCAAGAAACAGAGCAAGCCGAGCGAGAACCATAGGCGACACCACGGCCGTCGACGTTGACATCGTCGCGTGCCTGTCCCCATCCTAACTAACTAAACTAACATCACCTAATCGTGGACGTGGTAGGTACAAAGATGACTTGTCGGCGCGCGGCTTGGTCGACATCGATTCGGCCACCGTTGTACTGTCCAGCGGCGGGCCAGGCAAGAAGGCGAAGCTCCAGGACGTGGTGCTAGGGTGCACCACCTCGTACGATGGCCAGTGCTTCCAGGCCTCGGACAACATGCTCAGCCTCGGCAACAACAACATCTCCTTCGGCCCATGCCGCTTCTCCTACTAACTGGTTGATCACCTCGCCCCGCGCAACGCTACCAATTACCTCACCTTCGGCCCAGGCCCAGACACGACCTCCAGCTCCGCCGCCGCGTTGTCGTCGCAGACGCCGCTGCTTCTCGCAGGTCGTACGAGCCCGTTCTACGCCCTGACGGTGGAGGCCATCTCCATCGCCGGCGAGGCCCTCGACATCCCCGGCGAAGTGTGGAACGTCGAGAGGAAGGGCGACGCAATACTGGACTCCGGCACAAGCCTGACGATCCTCGCCACCCCGGCGTACAAGGGTGTGGTCTCGGCGCTGAGCAAGCAACTCGCCGGTCTGCCGCGAGTGAGCATGGACCCGTTCGACTACTGCTACAACTGGACGACTGGTGCACCGGCCATCACAAAATTGACGGTGCAATTCACTCGGTCGATGCAATTGGAGCCACCGGCGAAGAGCTACGTGATCAGCACTGCGCCCGGCGTGAAATGCATTGGGCTGCAGGAGGGCGCGTGGCCCGGGGTGTCCGTCATCGGCGACATCCTGCAGTAGGAGCACCTTTGGGAGTTCGACATCCGGAACCGGTGGCTCAGGTTCAGGTATACGTCGTGCACATAATGATTTCGACAGTGCACGATTCGTTTAGCCATGCAAGTCGTAACGGTGGTGATGGTAATATTGCTGATTTTTGTAAGGCTCTTGGCCAAGTGTTAATAACGCTATGGAATGATTTCTGGAAAAGAAGAAGAGGCGTTAGTGCAATGGAAAAATGTTCAGGAATAGTTAATTTGATGGTGCGGTTAGGATGTCTACTCGTTATGATAAGTAACAACACTTCATTCCTTTTATTACTTTTTTCCTTACTCAGCGTTATCCCATTCATCCTTCTCTATTTTTTTAACTGCTTTTGAAAGTTTTTAAACCGAAAATTTTCAAACTAAAAGTTTTTTAATCGAAACTTTTTTATTTAAAAATTTTCAACTTGAAACTTTCTAATTTGAGAATTTTATATTTGAAAACTTTTCAAGCTGAAACTTTCTAATTTGAAAAATTTTCAAGCTGAGTTTGCGAAACTTCTGACTCTCTCCACGCGTGGGGCAGTTCAGTCGGATTTCATGGTTCCGCGCGTGCAAGCACAACTACCAATGGTCGTGCCCACGTGGAAGACGGTTATGGAGCGACACCAGCCAATCGATGCGCAGCTGCAGCTCCTCGTCCTCAGCAAGGTTCCCTTTCTTACCCCTCTACGGTTCCTCGATCTGTCTACCACCTGATTATGAAAAGAAGGTGATATATATATAGTAAAACTTTATCATCAAACATGATTTTTTTTTCATAATTCTCAGGTTTTTTTATGATTCCGGCTAGGAATAACGGGATAGACCTGACAAGGGCTGCCACGGAGCGGAGCATAGTCGAGCGTGGCGATGGAGTCGAGGAGGTGTGTAGACCAAGTACAGTGGAGAAGACACGATACGGGTCGGGCAGAGTTCAGCTGGTTACTTCAACTGAGTCGATGACTTGATATAAGCCAACCCAATGTGTTAGATAACATGATTTTTTTTATTCGTAGCAACACACGGCCATTTTTTTTATTGCTTGACCTTTATGTTTCGTTATCAATTTTGTTTTCCATAGCAATGCACGGGCACTGAACTAGTATACTATCTAATAGAGAGTGCTTGCTTGTTTTTAGGTACAAAGATTGTACAAATATATATTAGAATTAAATTGTGTCAATGTATTATGGTAGATTTAGTGGAAGGCAAGGGAGGATTGAAGCCATATAAAAGATACTATTTACATACTATTTATGTATCCTATCTCTCTCTTCTTCCATGTATGCACTCCAAAAATAAAGAAAAGAAGCAAAAGATAAATAAGGGAGATTTTAGCCATCCTCGTATAAAGAAAAGAAAGCAAGAAAGAAGGAACGAGAGATTTTAGCAATTTTGAAGTAAGAAAAGATATCACATTGATTTAGTAAGAAGAGATTGTTTTCAAATTATAATAATTTCTTTCTAAATTTTGAGATTATTTCTAATTAGATGGGAGTGTATATGATAAATATTGTACTGCTCACAATACTATTTACGCATGGCGCAGGTACTATATGTGTACTCTATCCATCGTAAATGTAACTAGGAATTTTTAGATTAAAGATACAATTTTGATTTTATGTCTCGTACTTTAATGTCCCCATCTATACCCCTTTATAATGCACCTAAGCATTCTTTTCTACGTCCACCCCAAATAATGCACCCCACTAGAGATGGCCCAACCTTCATGCACCCAGCGAAACGTCCCCAGAAACTTGCCTCCATCAAAATTAACCTCTCAGATCTTTCCTCAGCTTTACTCACCCACATCCGATGGCCATTGTTTAATGTGTCTAACTCATCCATGTGGCCCACAACAGATCTCCCCCCACCTCCAGCATCATCTCAAGAAAAAGGAAACAAATATCCTGGAATTAAGGAAAAGGAAACAAACGTTCTAGAAAAGGAAAAGATCATATATTACGTGCTGGGAAAAGGAAACCGGAAGACAGGGCAATATACTAGTTAGAATAAAGAGTTCCAATCTGAAATTTATTATCGTCTGCAACTTCTTCGGGTTGATTGTAATGAAGCGTACGTCTACTTTCGCGTGGTCAAGTAGGTGAGAATTAAAACGTGTTTTCGGTGAATTCACGTGTCACATACTGTCGTATCGACACGATGGTTGGCTCTAGTGTTTGTCAGGATTCACATATCTGAGTTATCATTTTCGTCATCAGAAGATCGAGCCACCCCGTATCATCTCCTTTTGGTGCCCGACCTCCCTCACCTTCCGTTGGTCACACCATGTTCCAACACTATACATAGCATATCCGCATAACTACATGAATACAAATAATTAAAAGAGAGATGCTTCTATGTATTTTTCCCTTAATACAAATTATACAAATCTTAAAGCAAGCCTTAAGGGTAAGTAATCACTATCTATTTTATTTTGGAGGTAGAGTCCTCACAGAAAAACTATCAGAATTTTCATTCTTTAGTGATCAAGCATTGCCTGTTGTTAAAGTATGATCTAAATTTATTTCGATTTTATTTTATACTCAAATTCAGAGTTTTATTTCTATACATAGTCATCTGTGTTCTCCTTCTAATCCGAAGCAGCCCAGCAGCTAATCTCGTGGAGATTGTGTTTGCTATCATGCAACGAACCGGAAGTAGAGAAGAAGAAAAAATACTATCCATGTTCAAGCCAGATTGGAAAGCAATAGAGCAGGATTCTTTCGTCATCAATTCCCGCGGAGCAATAGGTAGCAACATCAATATGTATGTCACGTAAATCAAAGGAGGCAAACTCGATTCTTGCATCAGGGAAGAAAAAACAAAAGGTCGTGCCAAGCTGTCAACCGAGCAACAGAACTCGGAGACTTTCAGCTGCCTCGACAAACGATTTCAAATCGCCTAACTTGATTCCACGACTCAACTCCATATCGTGCTTTACTCTGGTGACTATTCCGACGTCAATTTTCACCAACACTATTGTCTCCACGGCCTAGCACTATGTCCTGATGCTATTTTACATTATATTCTTCAATAATCTTCTGCCACAGTCGATCGTCATATTTTGTCATATTGTTTCTGTTGTAAGTAAATTTCATTACAATTCAGGGTGTTATGCCTATTATTAGCGGCATCAATGCGAGATTAATTATTGGTGATTTATTCTATGATCCGTCGCCTAATACAGATTACTATAGCAAGATTCGTATATATAGAATCTAAGGTGGAGTTGTACGCTTTCAACACAATGAGTTAATTTAGGCTATACTTGATCGAGGAGACTTTAAAAAACAAAAAAAAAATCAATGTTAGTTTAGGAGAGAATTGAATTTGATGTTTTATTCACCGTTTGAATATGTTGCAATTTCGGATCGCTTGCGCGATCATTATAAAGTATTTGGCAATATTAATTTTTTAAGAATTTAATGACATCTTGATGGTAACTAGCATTACACTCTCTAGAATTCTGCTATTTCAAAAGTGAAGGTTTTGCTCTAATATCAATTTGAGATGAAGAATTTAAATGCAACAATGAGTTTGTTATTGCGTGGATACTACAACGTTGTCCAATTGTCATAACTCGATAAGAGAGTTTACTGCAGTTTAATGCTTCATTGACAGCACAAGAGTTCATTTCATCGTGCCAGTTTTACAGAAGCAGTTTCAACTATGTTATGGAATTTAATTACCTTTGAAGTCGGTAGTTTGAAGTACATGATAATTACACATGCAAATTGCTCTCTAATGGGCATTGTTTGTTGAATTTTGTGTTCTATGTAGAACATGTCAAATATCTATGATATGAGTTCTTGGCTATCTATCAAGCTCCACAGGTGATGCTTTGGTTTATGCCATTCAATGATTGAGCATTTCGATTAAAATGCCAGTTTGCACAGACTCAAACTTTACTAGGATTATGAGCTATTCAATACCCAGACTTATTCATCTACTTTGTTGATAGTTGTGCGTTTGGATTTACTCGTAGTTTGTTCAATTTTGCCTTATGAGAAGTATTTAGATAAGACTGTTCCGGTCTTTTTTTTTGTTCAAATTAGTCCGTTAAATTTCCGAGGCATAAGATCTATTGACGAAGACTTATTTTGAGGAGATTTTCATATTTTGGCTACTGGAGCGAATTCGTCGCAAGGTAGAGATAGTTAAAGTACTATCCAAATTCATTTCGACTTCGTTTCCTACTCTAATTCAGAGTTCTACTCCTATAAAGAGCTCTTTATGCTCCACTATAAATATCCCTGTAGTGCATATAATAGAGCAAGGCAAGCAAGATAAGAAAAGAGAAAAGATAGCCTTGTTGTAAACATCTTCACATATAGTGATATTTGACTTCGTGCGTCCGTGGTTTTTTCTCGAAAGGGTTTCCACGTAAATCTATGTCTCGTATTCTTTTAATTCTATATTTGTTCCTTGTGTTTTGTAACACTTACAGTAGGTATTACAGACAAGAGTGATAGTTATAGGAAGAAGAGTAAAAAAAGGCCACACGTATGTGCTATCTATGTGATATAAAGTCAATTGATAAAGGATTGTCCGAGTTTGAAGCAAACACAGTGGCAAAAGAATGGTGCATGCTTAATGATGGTAGCAAAAAATGGTTCAAACGTACTTATCGTCAGTCAATCAGGTAATTTTTATAGATAGATATTAGATTCAGATTGTTGCTTCAACATATGTTCGACGTAAGAAATATTTGACGAATGATCTCTACGTCTGGCGCATGAAACTGTTCACTTGGTAGATTGCAAAGAGTATGCAATACTAAGGTGAAAATAGTTACATTAAATATGTATGATGGAGCACATCATACATCGGTAGGAGTTTGTTATGTTTTCGATTTAAAGAAGAATCTAATATCTATGAGATCGTTTGAACTTAAATGTTTTGAGGTATCACTTCGAGATAGAATCATGAGAGTTACTTGCACTGGGCGTGTAATCATGAAAGTATCTATAGCAATGAAGGATACCGACTGATAAGTAAAACTAAAAGAAGGGTGATCAGTGTGAGGTTTAACAAAAATCCTGATTAAGAGAAGGAAACCGTGTAGTCGATACTAGGTACTTAGATCTCAACTACAATTTTATGCGGAACTGCAAAAATAGTTGCAAAATTTAGTAGGCGCAAAGATGAAGGTGCGAGTTATTGAAAAAAGGAAGATGTGGCGAGACCAACCACGCAATACCAACGAGTAGGTGGAGCTCGGAGGTGGTACAAACTTATAGCATGGAGGGCTATAGGAACACGAGGTGTGATTAACCAAACTACACAAATAAAGGTCTCTCAGGTGAAGGGTCGAGAGGCGAAGCCTGAACATCAACACGTATATTGTGGTGATGTGCATGAGCTCTTGTGTAGGGTACTCGCTCCCAAAGGTGGGAGGACATACAACAAAAATAAAAGAACAAAAAATACGGAGCCAACTTGGTGTGAGTTTTTGGAGGAGCACACTGACCTCAATGGATAAGATTGAAGGTAGAGATTGTTAAGTATGATGACTCATACCTAGATTTTAGGATTTGAAAAAGTGTGCTAGATAAATCATAATAGAATTAGGATTTCTATTTTGTCTTAGTTATGGAGAACCCATGCTACAAACCAACTCATCCAAAACCAGCAGTGCACAAGAGAAATAGATGTTAGATTATTTTTAGTATTAAATTCTTATATAAGGCAAGGAACCAATGATTCTAAAAGGTTTGAGAGGGTTACGAGAAAACGACAATCCCTTATACTCCTTTGAAGTTGTGCTTCAAGTATTAACGGTCGGCTTCACTAAATCTTTCATTCTCGTCTGGTTGCTTCAATGTTGTAATTTTGGTTCTCTCTATAAGATTCATCTTCTTCGTTCTTGAGATCGTACATACTTGTGTTGTATCTCACAAACTTTTATCTGATCTAGAAGCTGCTGCGTATAAGAAGAGGTATCAGAATACAACAACACTTATTTTACTCTACTTTTGGATGTTACGGATCACTAATAGTTACTCCCTCTATTATTGAATAGATGCTATTCTAGATTTTTGTACTTCCATCAAGGTATATCTATGAAAAGACTGTATTACCCTATCTTCATTATATATTTGGCGGGCGTGTTTTACTTAAGTCCATGATAGTAAATGATACTGAAAATAGCTAAAAGGAAATGGTATAGAAGAAAAAATGATAAAAAGTTATCTTAAAAATTGTAGAATGACATGTATTTAAAAATAAAATTTAAAAACAAAAATGACAGTATTTAAAAACGGAGCGAGCAGTTTGAAAGAATTTTTTAGTCATAACAAAAAAAATCTTAGTACCGTTAATAAACTCGACTTCAAAAACACGACGCAGCAACTGCGAATGGCCCTTAGTGATGGTTCCGAACATCCGGTAGTCTCGCGAAATAGTTGTTGGGAAACCACATGGCCCAATAAAAAGCCCACGGTGGTCCCTTAGCCGAAACCCTAGGTGAGCGCTATAAAAGGAGGAGGGGGTCCCCCACTATGTACAAGTAGTCTGAAAGCAATAAAGAATTCAGTTGTCGCTCCCCATATATCTGTGTCTCTCTCTTTCTTTTCTCCAATTTTAGATCTGTTCGGGAACCCCGGACTATTCGATAGTGAGGTTCCTTAACACGTTATCAGCACGAAGCTCTACCGGAGATCAGAATTGAAAAGGTGAGAAGAGGTGAGAATCGGCGATTGATTCTAATCGCTGTTGATCCTATGCATGCATCTACTGTTCGCATCTGTTTTATGTTTGCATCATGTGGCACGAAGCTACAGGCAGCATCAGTACATGCATCATCCACAGAAAAAAACATGCGTTTAAACCTGCGCTCGCGCCGCGCCGCCGTCCACATCGCCTCGGTTCGCGTGCGGCAAGAAGTCACCGGCACCACGCGCAACCCGATTCCCACGCTCACCGGTGGAAGCGGGCGATCGTCGCCGTCGGCTCGGCAAAGCGCGCGACGGTTGCGCCCATCGCCTCGGTCTCGCGCCGCCGTCGCCGATCGCCGCGCGCCGCCACCACGCACGAAGCTTGGCCCCGAGTGCCGCGGCGCCTTGGCTTCAGCGCGCGAAGCTCCTCCGCCTTGCCTCGTTTTCTCGGCCATGACCGGCCGTGCTCGCCGCACCTCGGTCGCCACGGCGTCCGGCCGCCTCGGCAACCCAGCGCGTCGGCTTCGCCACCGGCGGCAGCGCCCGGCTTCGGCCTCGCGCCCGCGCGTCGGCCCGAGGCCGCTGCGCCGCCCGCGCGGCGAGCAGCGCCGCCTCGACCTCGGCTTCCGGCCGCTCGGCCGCTTCAGCGGCGCTCTGGTCTACGCGTCGCCTCGATCTCCGCGCGCCGCCACCGGCCTCGACGCGCGCCGCCGCCCGCCTTGGCGCCTCGCCCACGTCGCCCCGGCCACGGCCCGAAGCCGCGCCACCGCGCTGCCCCCAGCCCTTGGCCGCTCCGTGCCGCCTTGGCCTCGCCAGCTCCAGCCGCATCGCGTGCAAGAAAGAAAAGGCGGCGAGCAAGAGAAGTAAAGGGGGAGGCGGCGCGCAGTGAGCAAAAGCAGAACAAGGGGGAGGCGGCGCGCACGGGAAGGATTGCGGCGGCTAGGGTTTTTACCCTAGCCGTTGTGTGCGGTAATGGGCCGGAAGGCCTAGTGGTTTTTTTTTTACCGCGAAAAAAAAAGAAAAAGCAGAAAAGAAAAAAGAAAGAAAAAAAAAGAAAAATCGCAGAAAAATTGCAGAAAATTTTGAAAAATTGCCAGAAAATTACAAAAAATTATTTGGCTCTGTTTTTAAATTTTCTAGCTTTATTTCTCTATTTTATGAATATTCTTTATGAATTTTGAATTCGTTGCTTTGTTTAGCATATTAAAAATACATGTGAATTTATTTTCTGCACTTTATGCTTTTTGCAACCATTTTCTATTAGATTACACGCAGTAATCTAATGTCGGAATTTTGAAATCATGCAGATGTCCGGCATTGTGAATCGTGAGTTTGAAGAACTGGCCCCGCACGGTCAGAACTACCTCACTTGGGTATCGGACGTAAAGATTGTTCTTGGGGGCGATTGGTCTAGGGTCCTCGCAGGACCGAAACCTACCGCCGAGCAGAACGATCAAGCCCTGCACTTTCTCAGGCACCACCTCTCAGCCACTCTGAAGAATGAATATATGGCTGAGGAGAGTGCACTTGAGCTTTGGGCGCACTTGAGCGGTTGAAAAGCTCAAGTACACCATCTTGCCCCAAGCACAGCAAGATTGGAGTGCGCTTGAGATTTTCAGACTTTAAAGCGTGGCGAGTACAATTACGCTTGCACGAATTTGTACCAATCTCTCCCTATGTGGCAAGAAGATCACTCATGAGGAGAAGATTGAGAAAACCCTCTCCACCTTCCACCCAAATGCTATCCAGAGTGCACGCAGCTATCGTCAGGACGCATACAAGGAGTATAGCGAACTGATTGATGTAATGCAAGTTGCGGAATCGCAAGACGATGTTCTGCCCAAGAACTATGTCTCGCAGCCACCTGGACGAGGCACTGGCACAGAAATCAATGCCAATAACTACAAGGTGAGAAAGCCCATTAATAGAAAGAAGGACAAGCAAGGTGGAAAAGAGAGGACTCAGGCCAAAGGAAAGTCCAAAGCCCCTGTGAAGAGGGATGACAAAGAAAAGACGCACGCCAAGCCGTATGGACAGCAGAACCAAACGTGCTTCAAGTGTGCCACTTGGGGACATTGGTCGAAGATATGTCGAGAATCCAAGGAAGTGATCAACGCATATCAGGCTAAGAGGAAGGCAAAGGAAAGCGCCCCATGAGAGCGCGCACGCCAATATCGGTGATGATGATGTCATGGATGTAGATACCCCACTTGTCTTATCCTCACGAATAGCACGGACATCGATCTTTGCATCATTATTATGGCAAATGAGAGAAAACTCGCCGACGACGACATAGAAGCGAAATTAATGCATATTTTACAGATTCTGTTTAATGCATTTCCTTTAGATTATGGTTGTTAGTTTTTTTTTAATAATGAATTGTAAGCTCTAGAAGAGCATACTTCTTTCATGAATAAATATGCAATTTATTCTTTATTCCAGTATTCTTCAAATTTGCAAGCAATATTTGGATTATTTTTGCCTGTATCTGATTAGAATTATATTTCTTTCATCTAGAAATCATGTAGCGCCCAAATGGAAGAGATATGCATTGTTGATAGTGGCACAACAAATACCATCTTAAGAGAGTCTAAATATTTCCAGTCTATCACGAAGAACGCTGGAAAGATTACTACAATCGTAGGAAGCGATTCATATGTAATAGGCTCAGGAAGAGCCACAATTATATTGCCGATGGGTACAACTTTGGTAATTGAAGAAGCCCTTTTGTACCCTGAATCAACGCGCACTCTCTTAAGCTTCAAAGACATCCGCGCCAATGGTTTTCATGTAGAAACCAATGAAGAAAATGGCAAAGAATACTTGTGCATTGTGAAGCACGCGGTATGTGGAAAAATGGTATTAGAAAAATGTCCCTCATATGAATCTGGGTTGTACTACACGAATATTCATGCACCCGAAGTGTATACTTCCTTGAAGACTGTTTTTAGAAGCTCTGAGTTATTTTCTTTATGGCATGGTAGATTAGGCCATCCTGGTCTTAGAATGATGAGAAATATAGTGAACAACTCACAAGGTCATGGCATTAATGTTAAAAATTTCCCGAATCATGAAGATTTTGTGTGCCCTGCATGTGCCACCGGGAAATTAATAACTAGACCCTCTGTTATGAAAGTGCAAAGTGAAGTCCCTGCATTCCTGGAACGCATCCAGGGGGATATTTGCGGCCCGATTTAGCCCTTGTCAGGGCCGTTTCGATACTTTATGGTGCTCATCGATGCTTCCTCGAAATGGTCGCATGTATGCTTATTATCAACAAGAAACCATGCTTTTGCAAAGTGATCTCATGAGATCATAAGAATTAAGAATGCTTTCACGATCATCGCGTGAATTCCATTAGAATGGACAATCTGGAGAATTTACTTCAAAGGCATTTGATGATTATTGCACGCAATGAGGATAGCGATTGAGCACTCCGCACACGCACGTCCATACGCAGAATAGACTAGTGAAGCACTAATAAAGAGGATTAAATTCATTGCCGCATGCTTTTGCGAGTTGTAACTTGCCAACACTTGTTGGGGACACGCGATCCTCGCGCAGCGGCTCTTATCAATTTTAGACCATCGGCCTACAACATCCATTCTCCTATGCGGCTTGTGCAGGATCATCGAAGATCTCCCATCTTAGAAAATTTGGGTGTATGGTATATGTATCTATACCACCCCTCGTGATCCGCAATGAGCCCTCTCGCAAGTCCGGGATATCGTTGGTTATGAGAGTGCATCCATAATCGGTATTTGGAACCCATGATGGAGACTTGCATCTGACCCGATTCGGCGATTGCATCTTTGACGAGGATCGTTTCCGTCATTAGGGAGAAATCAACCTCTGGATGAAAAATGCCAGAAATCATATGGCATTCCACGGGATCCGCACATGACCCCGCACTAATGAAGCAAATCAAGAAGTCCGAAGATAATTGATTTGCGAATTTAGCAAATGAAGCGCCTAATCATTTTTGTGATCTGAAGGGCGTGGTTAAGTCGCATGTACCCACAAAGAATGCACTAGAGAGGGTGGAAATACAAAAGAAAATAGAAGGTATCCTTCAACCTGTTCAGAGGCCTCAAAGAAAAGAGCGAAATCTGCTCCTCAAACCCAAAGTACCGGAGGCGTCGAGAAAATCAAGAGAGAACTTACCACAACCAATCACGAAAATATCCCAAGGAAAGAAGGGGAGCCAATTGAGACCTGGCACTGGAAAGAAGCCAACAGGAAAGGCAATTCCAGACTTGAATCTTCCACTGAAGGAAGCCTCCGGAAATAATGTGTGCGCACACATAGGTGATGAAAAGCTAAAGGAACTTGCTCCTGCGATAGGGAATAGCAGTGAAGAGCAAGTAGAAGTGCATGAAGCACCCCATGAAGAAATGGCCATAAACTTTGTAATAACAGGAGAATCCCTGAATAGAGCAACAGCCAACGTTGATGCATACTTTGCAAAGAAGATTGCCTCGATCATTGATCATGATCCCGAGCCTGCATCTCTAGCAGAGTGCAAGAAAAGGCTAGATTGGGAAGAATGGAAAAAGGCAATCACTCCAGAGTTAGTCTCTCTGAACAAGAGAGAGGTGTTTGGGCCCGTATGCCGCACACCTCCCCATATAAACCCTGTAGATCACAAATGGATCTTTGTTCGGAAGAGGAATGAAAACAACGAAGTTGTAAGGTACAAGGCAAGGCTTGTAGCTCAAGGTTTCACTCAATGTCCTGGAGTTGATTATGAAGAAACCTATTCTCCGGTCATGGGAGGAATTACTTTTAGATATTTGATCTCAATGGCAGTCAACTTGAAGTTGAGAATGAAGCTAATGGACGTTGTCACAGCATATTTGTATGGAAACTTGGATTCAGAGATATACATGAAAGTACCGGAAGGAATTCCTATCTGAACCAAGACGGAGCAAATAGAAACACATGCGATGTAAAATTGGAGAAATCATTTGTATGGGTGAAGCGATCGAGGAGAATGTGGTACAATCGCTTGAGTGACTTTCTCTGCAAGAAAGGCTACACAAGCAGAAGATTGTCCATGTGTGTTTATCTACAATGATCCCGAATGGATTCTCAGTATAATCTCCGTTTATGTAGATGACTTGAACATCATTGGGACGGATGAAGAAATTGAAGAAGCATGCTCATACTTGAAGTCGAGTTTGAAATGAAGGATTTGGGTAAAACCAAGTTTTGCTTAGGCTTGCGGCTTGAACATGTCCAAGGAGGAATCTTGGTACATCAATCAACCTACACTTGAAAGTGTTGGAAAGGTTTGGTTTTGAAAAGGCATATCTGCGAAGACTCCAATGGTGGAAGGTCACTCCAAGCGGACCTAGACCCATCTGGACCTAGAGAAGAGGGGAGGAAGTCCCGGGAGCAGAATTCCCATATCCGAGTGCGTTGGAGCACTCATGTACCTTCATGAATAGCACTAGGCGGACATTGCGTTATTTGTGAATTTGCTAGCCGATGCAGTGCAGACCCCACCAAAAGGCATTGGAAAGGGATCAAGGACATCTTCCGTTACCTCCAAGGAAGCAAAGACCTCGGTCTGTTTTTCAGAAGAAACATTGAATTGAATTTGGTTGGCTACGCTGATGCTGGGTACTTATCAGGCCCGCATACTGGCAAGTCCCAAACCTGCTATGTTTTCCTGTGTGGAGGAACAGCAATTTCTTGGAAGTCGTCTAAGCAGACTCTTGTCTCGACGTCGACAAACCACTCAGAAATCATTGCTTTGTATGAAGCATCTCGTGAATGTGCATGGCTTCGAAGAATGGTTCACCACATCCAGAAGTCGTGTGGTTTGAACATTGAGCAAACTCCCACAATCATTTATGAAGATAATGCAGCTTGTGTTGCCCAAGCACAGATGGGTTATGTGAAGAGCAATCTCACGAAGCATATCAACCCCAAGTTCTTCTTTGCTCACGAATTGCATAAGATGAACAAAATCAAGATATTGCATACTAAGTCATGTGAAAATCTGGCAGATTTGTTTACTAAATCACTCCCAGCATCTACCTTTGAAAGGTGCGTAAAAGGAATTGGGATGATGAGACTTAGAGAAGTACAGATTTCAGGGGGAGATATTTCATATACTCCCACATGAATCTCGAGCATGAATTATGAATACCCAACATGAATCTCGAAGATTAGCAATTGAAGTTCGAGTGGATTGTACTCTTTTTCCTTAGCAAGTTTTTCATGAAGTTTTCTTGCATAAGGTTTTAATGAGGCAATTCGTGCAACATAGTAAGCGTATGCTATGTACTCTTTCTCCAAGTATTTTTCCCACTGTGTTTTTCTGGAGTTTTAATGAGGCATATGCATCTCGCGGCAAAGGGTCCAAAGGGGAGTGTTGGGAAACTACGTGGCCCAATAGAAAACCCACGGTGGTCCCTTAGCCGAAACCCTAGGTGAGCGCTATAAAAGGAGGAGGGGGTCCCCCATGTACAAGTAGTCTGAAAGCAATAAAGAATTCAGTCGTCGCTCCTCATATATCTGTGTCTCTCTCTTTCTATTCTCTAATTTTAGATCTGTTTGGGAACCCCGGACTATTTGATAGCGAGATTCTTTAACAATAGTGACGGACGAGTCTTGTTGGTGCATTGCACTCATATAAAGATTTCAGGTATCAAATCCCATCCACGTTAGACCAAACACAAATTAGTTTTTAGATACAAGACGACAGCACACAGCACACGCTCATCATACTCATGAAACACACATACACATACGCGTGTCCTACACACACTAAAGAACCTATTTCTGATGAATACGCACACATGTATGTACTCACGTGAGTCGAACGTGGGCAGACCGAGCGCTCAATAGTAGCTCGAGCCAACCGAGCTATGCTCGTTCTCAAACACAAATGAGTTTTTCCGATAAATTTGCACTGTGTTTTATCGAAATAAAAAAAACTAAATGTGTACGTAGAGTTGTGATAGATTCAATAAATAATCTGTAGTTTTACTAAGCTTACTCAAATTATATTGTAATGCATCACGTTACTATCCAAGTATCCATAATACTAGCTAAATATACGCTGCGTACCACGCCGCGAACGCCGATTCCCACGCAAGCAAATCGAGAAAACGCGCGATCGCCGCTCGCTACACGAGTAAACCGAGAAAACGAGCGAGAAGGGCCTAAAAAGAATTGTGTGTTTTTCGCAAAAGGGCTTAACCGCAGTGCTAAAAAAACGCGAAAATGACCTAAATGCAATGCATATTTTTTTAAAAAATGATCTGAACGTATTTTTTTTTCCGAAAAGGACCTAATCGTAATTCCTTTTTTACGCATAAGGACCTGAGCGCAACGCTTAAAAACGTATGAAGGACCTAAACATAATATATATTCTTTTTTCGGGAAGAGGACCAAACCGTATTTTATTCTCAAAAAAGGACCTGATCGTAATTTTTTTTTCGAGAAAAGGACCTAAACGCAAATATTTTTTCGCGGCTCGGCTCGGCTCGCTCGAGCCGCGACAGAGACGGCTCAAACGACCCTAAGCGCGTGGATTCTTCCATCTATAGATGAGGTGGTATGATTTGCGAAGCTAGCTGGGAAACAGCAACTTTGCTAGGGTGTCTATATTGTGCTAGTCCACCACGTGGAAGAACGATAAGAAGTTTCATTCGGGAAATTCGATAAGCAAGTTTGTCGTGTGAAGATTAGGCTTGTTTGGATATGCGGCGATTAAGTCTGATCTCTTTGAATTGGTATGAACTTTTAGTTCAATTTTCAAGCTCTTCCGAAGGAATTGGTTATAATCACCTTCCCACTAGAACAAGTCCTAACAAGGATGAGGTGGCTTGATCCTGATTCCTGTCTATACTTCCTCCATCTATATTTATAAGACCTATTTCTTCTTGGCATATAGAAATGACTAGATTACTCCTAATTATTTGATAAGCACTATATTCAATACATGCATGTAGAAAACACTACTACAGAATGGTACATCACTATTGCTTCATCTGTGTCGGTTCTTAAGTTTTTAGGAAAAAACTATTGTGATAGATGACTTAGAAGGGGTATTAATAATAATCACTATCGGTTTTTAGGTTAGAAGTGACTGTGATGTAGCACCGGGAATATCACAGTCGATTCTTATGCGAGAAGTGATAGTAATATACATGATTATCACTATTGGTTCCCACATAAAAAGTGATAGTGATGAGCACGTGCACATCACTATCGGTTCTTATTTAAGAACCGATAGAGATGACACACTTATCTCTATCGGGCAAGAACCAACTGTAATAGCGCTGCCTCATCTCTATCTCATGATTTTGTGTCGTCACGAGAACCGACTGTGATGATAAAAAGAACCGATTGTGATGTATATTCGTGTAGTAGTGAAATGTGGGATATATAGGGAACATCACACTAATTTTACATTAAAATATAAAATACATCTTATATTTATGAAAAATACTATTAAAAAATAAGTCTTATAAATTTGGATGGAGGGAGTAGAAAGTAAGGGTGGTTTAGATTTAATGAAATCTAGCAGCTGGATTTAACACTAATCATGTCCCGAGAGTAAGGCAACTCATATTTAATGAGATCTAACCAGCTGGATTTAGAAGGTAAGCCTAAAGTATCTGCACCGGTGCAGCCCCAGTACGATCTATACCGTCTGTCTGGCGTCTGTGTTGACAACGAAATGAACTGCGACACAGATAGTTTGTTTTACCGTCATGAACACGTCCAAGTCGTTCTCCGGCGTGATGCCCGCTTCCCTCTCCCTTCTCATCAGCTCAGCTAACAAATCTGAACAGAAGGCACGCATTGATTAATTAACTAATCAGCAGAACATCAGCACATATACTAGCGTCGAAATAATAAGCTAGGCACACAACAAGTTGCCCCTGCTTGAAATCGTCAAGCTGACGCTGATCTGACTTGAGTTTTTGAATGGTAATAGATTGATGACCAGTTGAAGACGTGCGCGATTACATATGCAATTACCGTGACGATCGCCGGCGCCTTGGCACCGCGCGGCGAAGGCCAGCGTCTCCCTCACGGTCATCTCCCCGTTGTGGAGGTCGTCCTCACTTATGTACGCCGCCGTCCTCTCGGGGACGAACTCTTCCATTCCGTGGCCGTTGTAGGTGACTCTCCCTGACACCTGCAGTGCTTTGAAATTAGGCAGCGATTTTTTTGAAGGGACAATGGAACTAAAAAGGGCTTCTATGCTCAGCTGCAAGGAAGTTGTGTGGATCTTGGAACATAGGTCGTTACCAATGTGTTGGTTCAAATTGACCAATCAACCTAATTATGGCCTGTTCGGAACAGCTTAATTTCTATAGGAATCAGAAAAAAAAACCCTATTGTTGGATGTAAAGTGACTTCACATTTTTTTTCTTGGTTTAGCGTAGTTAAATTGCTCGATGTGCACTCCACGTGGTCAATTTGTCAACTTGGGTTACTTTGGAAACTAGTCGTTCGAGTTTGCTCTTTTGTTAAGATGTGTGGCAGAATTGCTTCGAATTAGCTAGCTCCTAAGTCAAAGCCGCCACTCGTTTAATTGCCGCAAAGCATCAAGTAACAATTTAGGAAAGTCACTTTCCAAGGGAAAGAAAATGACAGTCCTTGCTAGTAGCATCAGCCGGTTGAGCAGAGCAAATTAAGATTAGGACATGCCTCCATGACATGACAGCCGTTGGAAAATAGAAATTTATTGACCTTGAGTCCTGGGTCTAGCTTTCCAGACAAGGCCTTCAGCAACGTGGTTCTTCCTGATCCTGGAGACCCTAATAGCAAAATCATCCTTGAAGAAATAGAAGGAAGAAAAAAAATTAGACTACAACCTGTGGAATCAACATGAAAAATAAATAATATCTCTATGTAGTACTGGATCCAGGATATACTAGGTGGGAGTTAGCTATAACTGAATGATTTGTAGTGATGTTAATTACTTTTTCTAAAGTTGTCAAGACCTTCAAGGGCCCTCTATATGTATACATAAATATCCATAAGAATTGGGCATCTCTGTAAAGGATATCTACTTGTCAAAGACATATGTTACTCCGTTCTTTTTTAAGTCACTCCGTTCTTATTTAAGTCATCACAACCTAGCGTTCTGTTATGTTTAAAACTATTTAGATTCGCTATATAAAAACTATATCATCATACTTATCGTTAAAGATATTTTCATAATATTATAATTTTATTAGTATATAATAAGACAAAGTTAAAAAAGCTATAATCAAAGTCACGTTTCTTAGACTGTGAAAAGTAAAAAACATCCCTTAAAAACTAATGAAGGGGGTACAAGTTAAAATCTTCCACAATATATCTGTAGGTGTTGGCGTCAAAAATTTGATGTAGGGTTTCTGACAACAGCACACCAGACGAACACCTGGTTCAGAGCGTGCCAGTCGATTTGATCTGTAATCGACAAGGTAAAAATATGAAATTCACTCAAAGCCGATCGTGACGATCAATCGGCTTAGATTTAATCAGCTTGAAGCCGATTAAGATCAAGGTAACAAGATAAATCTAATTAGCCAATTAAGGCTAATCAGAGGATAAAGGCAGATCGATTATGAAGAAGGCGATGTGCAACAAAATCAGAACAAATCGAACCTGGGGTGTAATTGACGAAGATCAACAATCGGCGATGCGCAACTTTATTGATCAAGATCGATTACAAAAGCTAAATTACAGAAACTACTCCTAGTCGACAGGAAAAGTAGAAAAAGTAAAGGCTGGTTTGTATTGTGTTGATGATGATTCCCCTGTAGTTCGCTTTGGCCCTTCTTTTATACCCTCGGCCGATCGTGTTCTGTTACAACACGCTTCAAGTCCGTTCCGTATCGGCCTTATCTCGGACGGTTGTTTTTCTTTAAAATCTTGCAGTTACCAAAATATCTCCAAACCTTTCCATCCTGTCCGTTAATTCCGTATCTTTGACTTTATTGCCGATTTTGACCAAGTTTGCCAAATTTTGGTGCAAACATATGCCCCCATTTTTGAGAAATGACTTGTCATTTGTCAAAAATTTCACTTATCGGCTTTTCTAATCGGCTAACCATTGAACTTCACTCAATAACTGCTACTTTATTCACGCCGTAATTCTCTGACACGCCGGTAGTGCGTTTTAACTGCTCGCGTCTTTTGAGATTCACTTCCCGCCGCTTCAAATTTTCACCATGCTATAAAATGCGGCCCCCACCTTGGTCATTCTTCACGCATACAAGCTCTCTAACTCTAAACAATCGGCTTTTGTTTTAGTCCATTGCTCAGTCTCCATCAATTGGCTTGCATCCCCCTTCATCAATCGGCTTGCATCCCCCTTCATCAATCGGCTTGCTAAGATCGGCTGAAATGGACGCGAGTCAGGTACTCATTCCGATCCCTAACAGTAAAGATCAGTATTTCCTTGGCCCGATAGGGAACCTAGATGCCAGCACGGTTATTAGCCAGGACATTCGTCGCCTTCCTCTATCGGCTACTGCGTTTAATATAGAGAGCTGGGAAAAAAAGCTTCAGGGCATGGCCGACAGCGCTCAAAAGATGGAGATCTTGGTATATTCGCGTGGCTGCCCAGAAAAGAGAGGAGTGGGAAAGGATGGGTATAGCTGAGTGCATCCCTCTCTCTTTAGCCGACCCAGAAGCCAATGAGCCCTTGGTGGCCACGGCCTGTTATTTCTGGTCGGAGACTTTCAACGCCTTCCTGTTTCGTACCGGCCCCATCGGCCCAACTTTATTAGATGTTGCTCAATTGTGTTGCCTTCGGCCAGATGAAGATCAAGTATCGGCTTTTAGTGGAAAACCAAAATATAAGCTTATCCGATCTAAAGGCGAGGGTTGGGCAAAATATATTGGAAATAACAACAAGGTTAATGGCCTAGTATCGGACGAAGAGCACGTTGCATTCTCGAACCTTTGGCTAGACCGCTTCTTGTTACGTGGAGCGTCTCTTGGACCAACACAAGTATATCGGCTAATAGCGAGCGGTTGGTAGATGGTCGTCGGCTAGCATTGGGAAAAATGTTCCTAGGAGCGATCTGTCAAATGATGCACGTGATTAGAGTCGGCTATTTACCGGATTTGCGATTTTGCGTCGGCAATGTAGGCGGTCCTCTCGGTTCATCCAAGTATGGTTGTCCGCTTATTTAGCCGATCTTTCAAACTGGATCCTTCGAAGATTGGCGTTTCCTCGCGAACACACGAGAAAATGCGATCCGAATTGAGCTAGCCGATCTTATGGTGAAAGATATATCATGTGTTCTGGCAGCAAGAAGATCTCTCCAGTTGGCCTAAAAAATACTTAACTTTCTTTCTAAACTTGGATAGTAATGATTTTAGCTAACAAGATTTCTTCAATTACACCGGCGCAGCCGATTTTAAATGGCCATCTTTTCTTCATCTGGACTCTAACAGCTCTGAGATGCCTGAATCGACTCTAGATTTCTTTAAAATTTTTATTTCTCCTGGTGTCTTGCATGTCGGCTTTAATACAAGAAACCGTACCTTCCAGCCTTCTTATGAGTTCTACCATCCCTCCATCTTTGCTAGACAATTGGGTTTCGGTCAGATGATCCCCAACCTTTCACTCCTTGATTTAGTACAGCCCAGGACCAGAGTACGATCTTTAGCTGCAGCCAATATGGTCTTGAAAATAGCCGATGATTTGCAAATCAAATCCTTGCCGCACTTTGTTTTGAACAGTCGTCGGTCTAGCCGATATTCTGTGTGGTGGTCTTCAATTGCGGAAGCGCTTCTCCTTGATCGTTCTCCATCGGCTATTATTGCTGCCCTTTTCCCAGACCTATCTGAGCCGATGGTTTCTTCAGATAACGATTCAAGTGACGAATCAAGCTCCGGATATGATAATACAAGTCTTGTAAATATTACTAGCGAGGTATTTAGTCGATTTAACTTTTCTTTATCATAGCCCATATGAACTTATCTCATTGGCTTTATACTCTTCTCTTTGCAGACTAAAGCTGATGGCAAGAAACCGATCGATGCTCTGCGATAAGCAAAGGAAAACGACCGCACTGTGCAATGCACTTACGGTTATACCTCCGGTTCTTTGGGCATTCAAAGTCAATCTTTATCGATTTAGAGACAACAAACAACCAAGTAAGTTATGCCCGATCATCTCTTGTTCCTTTCCATTCTTTCCATTCTTTCATTAGCTAATTTTCTAGCCGATGGATCTTCAGAGAAGAAGAAGCCAAAGTCCACTAAAGTTCCTGCCAAGAAAAAATACTCCAAGCCACAGGAACAAAGTGGCGAAAGTTCACCGTACGGATCGGCTACTACTCAGGTATTTTTTCCATCTCAAAAAATTTACAGGTCTTGATTTAATCCATCGGTTTTCATTATATTCTCTTCCTTGACCTCTCAAGATCGGCACAAGTGGCCAACATTCTGGCAGGCTTACCAGATATATCGGCCAAAGAGCCATTGCCTCCTCAGCCGATACCAGCGCTAACAACTGCTGCTGCTTCAGAGACTTCTGATCCGTCCAACCTCCTCGGCTTCAATTTATCTGACTTGGACGATCCAGAGATATTTGCAGGCGATGATTATATTTCTGCAATTCAAAATATCATCGCGGTCTCGAAAGACGCGTCGGTTGCGATCTCATCGGCTCCCGGAATGCAAGATCGCCTCAATAGGCTTTTTGATTTAGTGTCAAGGCCGCAATCAGAGATCCTGAGTAATAATCAGCCGATTCGGGACGCTATGGCTGCAGTTGAAGCTGATCTACCACCAGTGCTATGGTCATTTGCTTGAAGTATGCCATCTGGATGAGAGGAAGGCTTTGGTGGAGGCAGCTCAAGAAAGAAAAGCAAAGAGAGCAGCTTAGGAAGCCGATCAAAGGATCCTTGAAAAAATGGTTGCAGAGACAAAGGCAAAAAAGAAAAAATTCGATGCAACCATGGATTCTCTGAAGGCTAACAAATCTTCTCTTCAGAAATTAGAGACAACTAAAAAATTTCTTGAGGATGAACTGTCAAAGACGATGAAGCTCATTGCTGAAAGCCAAGATTCCTTTGAAAAAACATCATCGGCCGCCAAGGAGCAGAAGATAGAAATAACATCGGCTGTGGCAGCCTTCAAAGAGCAGTCGGCCAAACTTGTACCCATCCCAGGCAGTGCAATAGAAGATGATAGAATCCTGGATGAGGTACAGGAAACTATAGCCAAGGCGGCTGGAGCTTTATCGGCTTTAGGTGCACGACTCCCAGGTTCTGGGATGTAAAACTTTATTGGCCATTCCAAAACACTTGTTCAAATACTTTGAATGCTTGTAATTTTGCTATGTTTGAAATCGGCTGTTTAACCGATTTATATTTTGCTTATATCTTGAGTTTGCAATCCTTTCAGCCGATTAACAGCATCGTGTTAATATTGACTCTGAACAAGATTTTTAGTCGGTTAGGCTCCAATCCAAACACTAGGGTAGTATTTCTTCAAGTATTTCCCGTTAATAGCTTTTGGAAATACATACCCTTCTAGAGTTTCTAGTAAGTACGAGTTTCCGCCGACTAGCCGATTAATTTTGTATGGCCCTTCCCACGTAGGCGACCATTTTTCAAATTGGTTATCCTTAGAACCAACAGGCAATATCGTTTTCCATACCAAATCGGCTTGATCGAAAGATTTTGGCCTGACCCTTTTATTGTATGCCCTTGCAACTCTGATCTTATTTTTCTTAAGCCGATCAAGCGTAGACAAGCGTAACTCTGCCAACTCATCCAGGCTGTCGATCATTAAATCATTGTAATCTTGAGCTGACAAACCATTTTGTCGGCTATTAAATGTCGACTCAATGTTAATCTCCACGGGTAGAACGGCTTCTTGTCCATACACCAATTGGTAAGGTGAAAGCTTCGTCGCTCCGTGATAGGACAACCGATAAGCCCAAAGTGACTCCGATAGAGTTGAGTGCCAATTCCTTGGCTTCTCATCAATTTTTCTTTTGATCAACTTAATCATTGTTTTATTAGACGACTCGGCTTGTCCATTAGCCTGAGCGTAATAGAGGGAAGAGTTTAACAATTTGATCCCTAGACTCATTGCGTAACTCTGAAACTCGTTAGACATGAATACCGTACCTTGATCGGTCGTGATTGTTTGCAGTATTCCAAACCGATGGACGATATGTTCATTCACAAAACTAATCGCCTCAACACTGGTCACCTTTTTAAGTGGTATAGCCTCGACCCACTTTGAGAAGTAATCGGTTGCGGCCAAGATAAACTTGTGGCCTTTACTTGAAGCAGGAAATATTTGACCGATTATATCTATTCCCCAACCCCTCAATGGCCAAGGTTTGATAATTGGGTGTAAAGCCGATGCTGATGCTAGTTGTACGTTGCCAAACTTTTGACATGTTTGACATCCTTTATAATACTTGAAACAATCTTCTAGCATAGTCGGCCAAAAATAACCTGTCCGTCTGAGCATCCATTTTATTTTATGTGCCGATTGATGGGAACCACAAATGCCTTCGTGTACTTCACCCATTGCCACCCGTGCTTCTTCGGCCTCAAGACATCTTAACAATAAACCTTCCATAGTCCGATAATATAGTATATCGTCCATGACGACGTATTTCAACGCTTGTTGCCGTATCTTTCGTTCCGTCGGCTTGGATGTATCGACTAGATAATCTTTTATCTGCATTCTCCAATCGGCAATATCTGTGCACATGACTGCCTTGTCTACGATTCGATCTCGACTTCGGCCAGAATCTTTATATCCTGATGCTTGCTGAGCTAAAGCATTAGCTCTATCGTTCAATTCTCGAGGAACATGACCGATAGAAAATGATGTAAATGAGCCGATAATCTCTAAACATTGTTTTTAAATATTTTAGTAGCACTTCATCTCAACATTGGTATTCTCCTTTATTTTTCTTTGCACCACTAACGTGAATCACCATATGTCTCAACAGCGCTCACCCCAATATTTTCCAGTAATTGCAAGCCTTTGAGTAACGCTTCGTACTCGGCCTGGTTGTTTGAGCATCGGCTATTTAGCCGGAACGCAAATTCAAAGTTATGCCCTTTGGGTGAGGTGAGTACAATACCGATACCATCACCTTCCCCGCATACTGACCCATCAAAGAACAGTTGCCATGGCGCGACCAAGACTAAGTTTCTTTGTGTCATGTCTGTCATAAAATTGGTGATACTTGTCCTTTGACTGCTTTGGCCGATTCATATGATAAGTCGAACTCAACCAAGGCGTAAGCCCATTTGCCAAGTCGACCTCGCAGGATAGGAGCTGATAAAATATATTTTATAACATCGGTTTTGCAGATTACCTTACAGGCCGATGCTAATATGTAGTGCCTTAGTTTTGTGCACGAGAAGTACAAAGATAAACATAGTTTTTCGATAAAAGGGTACCTGACTTCTGCGTCTAGCAATCGTCGGCTTAAGTAAAAGATAACACTTTCTTTACCATGCACCTCTTGTGCTAATACGGCTCCAATAGTATCTTCTTCAGCCGAAACATATAGCCTGAAAGGGACCCCTTTTTGAGGCGCAGCCAAGACTGGAGGGTTGGACAAATACTTCTTAACTTCATCGAAAGTCACGATCGGCTCCCCATATAAATTCTTCATTGTCCTTTAACTTTAGTAATGGAGTAAAAGCACGAATCCTACCGGAGAGGTTTGAGATGAACCGACGGAGATAATTAATTTTGCCGATCAACTTTTGTAACTCGTTTTTGCATGTCGGTGGCTCAAGATTGGCTATAGCTTTAACCCTTGTTTGGCTGACTTCAATCCCTCTTTCATGCACCATGAAGCGTAAAAACTGTCCAGCCGATACGCCAAACGTGCACTTGAAAGGATTCATCTTTAGACCGTGCGATCTTATGTTTTAAAACTCTTTCTAAATCGGCCAAGTGTTGTAAATCTTCATGGATTTTACCACTACATCATCAATATATATTTCGACAATATGGCCGATTAAGTCATGAAAGATCGATTCATCGTCACGATATGTTGCTTCAACGTTCTTCAAGCGAAGGTCATCACCGCCCACTCGAACAATCCTATTGCACCAAAGACATCCGAAAGTTGTCTTGGTATATCGACACGCCATGAGTATCTGGTTATACCGGCATTACCATCTAGAAAACTTATGATCTTATTCCCGATGCAAAGATCGATAAGCATATCGGCTATCGGCATCGGATATTCATCTTTTGGCGTTGCTTTGTTCAAATCTCTAAAATCGACGCATACTCGAAGTTTTCCATTTTCTTGATAAGCTCGAACGATGTTGGAAACCCACTCCGCGTATCGGCGGGCTCGATAAATTTTGCTTCCAACAATCGTTCTATTTCTTCTTTATAATTTGGTACAAGGCGGATTGAAACGCCTCGGGTATTGTTTAAGCGGCCGATAACCCGATTTATAGGTAGCCGATGTTCCACCACCGACGGCTTAATCCGGGCATCTCATGATATTCCCAAGCAAAACAATCCTTATAATCCTTAAGGATTTTTATCAATTTTCTTTGTACTTTACACCTAAATTTGCACTAACGAAAGTTGTTCTTTTTCTATCACCGCTACCTATATCGACTTCTTCAAGTAAATCGGTGGGTGTGAAACCTTGACCTAACTTTTCAATTTCTTCAAAGTCTTCGATGGCTTCGTAGCTATCCGTTGTTTGCCGATAGCTTTTCATTTTATCTGCAGCGCTTTCAATGTTTTTCGTGTCCCCATCGGCGTAATACGCCGTTTGCCGATCAAAAGTGCCGGTTTGACATCGATCGGCATGAGCTCCGATTTGCTTACGATATGAAATCACGATCGTCCGGCTCCTTCCCGATATGCGGCCCGGCTTCTTCGTGTTGCCAATTCGCATCAGAGCTAGCCATGGCGATGTGAGCAGATGTGTCGGCTGTAACGACTTCGACCTCTTCTCCGTTCCATTGGACCAGTGCTTGATGCATGGTCGATGGGATGTAGCAGTTGGCATGAATCCAATCCCGACCGAGCAACACGCTGTAATTTCCTTTGGCGTCAATTACAAAAAATGCTGTCGGCAAAGTTTTGCTCCTGACAGTCAGTTCTGTGACCATGACGCCTTTTGCCTCTGTGGGGTTGCCTGTAAAGTCATTCAGAACCATGTTAGTTTTGATTAAGCCTTCATCAGACTTACCCAGTTTTTTGCATGTCGTGTACGGCATCAGGTTCACCGTGGCGCCTCCGTCTACCAGCATCCTTGATATCGGCTTGCCATTTATATACCCTTTTAGATACAATGGTTTCAGATGCCGATGGTCATCTTTGGGCTTCTCAAAGATGGCACTCTGAACGCCGGAGCACAACTGAGCAACTGCCTCTTTGGCCGATTCAGTTCTGACTTTGAATTCGGCTGGCAATGTGAACACCATGTTAATGTCCATGGGAGGGGTGTTATCCCGAATCATGGGAGAATCCAAGTCATCTGTTGATTCAAAATCTTCGAGCTGTTCTTTTCTTCTCCATTCTTTTTTGATGCATTTGATCGGACGAAGTTCGTTAAACATTTCGTCTCTTTGTTTCTCGGCATCGGCTTCACGGATCTCTTGCGTCCTTAGCCTCTGAAGCCGTCGTCGTTGAGATCGGCTAAGGCCAGACGGACACCACCTGGGTTTAGGTTCCACCGGTTTCCGTATTTGGCCAGCTAAATCCTCTTGATTAGAACTGGGCTTGTGTATCTTGATTTGGCTCGGTTTTGATCTGGTTTGGATATTCTCTCGTGGACAGGCCTTCTGTCACTTCTGCCTTGCTCTCTAATCGGCCCAGACAACCTATCTCTGGCCGATTGCCTTGGCCCATCGTCTCGGGGATAATGTTCCATCGGGCAGGTGTATGGTGATGGCAACGCTACTCCTCTTTCCTAGCAAAACTGCCAAAAGGGACACCTTCTATGTGCCCTCTCCACATTCTCGGTGCGGTACAAGTTATCCGACCGGTGAGCCTTATACCGTGGTCGGCTATTCATCCTCTTGTATTTCTTCATTAATTGTAAAAACGTTGGTCCTGACCTTTTTGGTGGCTGCCTTAATGGAGACTTTTCTGCTTTGTACCATTTACCTACCTGAGGATTCCCTTTGGGTTTGATGGTTCTTGAATTTTTTCCTTCACGATCGGCTTCTATTTGTAAAGAGACGATTGTAATCTTCAGTGTTTGATCGCCTTTCAAGCTTGATTGGATGTTGACTTGTCGATCCTTTTTCTGCTCGTCGTGCATCGGCTCTTTTCCTTTAGCCGAACACTGTACCATGTTGATGGGAAACAGATCAACATCGACTTGCATGGTCGGCTCATCAGCAAACTTCAACCGACCATCCTCAATAGAAGATTGGATCTGTTGATGGAAGATATTGCAGTCATTAGTGTTATGCGAATAAGAATGATGCCACTTGCAATACCTGCGTTTTTTGATCTCATCGGGCGACGGTATCACATGTCCCTCTGGCAATCGTATTATCTTTTCTTGCGTATAAATCAAAAATACGATCGCACTTAGAAACATCGAAGAGTACTTAACCTCCGACTTGTTCCTAGTCGGCTTAAGCCAAGAAATGACTAAGGACTTTTGGATCCTTTTACCCATTCGGCTATGTTTATTTCTGCTTCCTCGTCTTCCGATGAGTCACTTGGACAATACACAACCATATTGACTTTAGCCTTGTCCTTTTCTTTGTTATTGCTATTTTTAAATCTGTCTTTGAACACTTTATTGTCAGTGAATCGGCTTTCTTGAGCCGATACGCGATGCAATAAGTGGCTAAGGTCGGTGAATTCTTGTCCTCCGAATTTCTCCCTAAGCGGCGGAATCAAACCTTGAAATGCTAAATCGGCAAGTTGGTTGTCAGGCAATGTGACGCTAAAACACCGATTCCTAATTTCTCTAAATCTCTTGATGTAATCCGTTACCGATTCCCCAAACTTTTGCCGCATATAACTCGATCCAAATCCCGAGCTCCAAACCGCACAAAAGAAGTATTCATGAAATCGGCTTTCCAAATCGTTCCACAAATGGACCGAATTCGGAGGCAAGCAAGTAAACCAAGTAAACGCTGCCCCAGACAGAGACAACGGGAATAGTCTAATTTTAAGCCCGTCGGACTGGGCCACTTCACCGCATTGCGTGATAAAGCGTCCAACGTGTTCCAGGGTGGTGATAGAATCATCCCGGAGAATTTGGCGAAGTCCGAACTCGAAGTTATGAGGGTACGGCATGCGATCTATGTAATCGGGATACGGCTTTCTATAGCCGATAACCTTTCCTTTTGGTTGTATGCCGAATTGGTCCCTCAAAACGGCAGAAATCTGATCGGCCCAATTAGCATTATCGGCCATAGCAGGCCCTTGATAATATCTGTCATAATCGGTGTTCTGCCCCCCATGTGCGAGCTCGGGTTGCCAATTATGCTGTCCTGCCATTGTGCGATCATACTGCTCGTGCCGATTATGTCTGACTTGAGGTTCCGGCACTGGGACAAATGGTTCTAAGTATGTTACTACCCTGTGTGGACCTGGATTTCTTAGCAGGGTGGGTTCTTGTGGGAATCTCTCGGAGCCAATCGGCTGTGAAACCGATTGGGGAAAAGCGTAGAACGGAGCCGACGGCGGCAAATTGCTTGATGCATCTAACTTAGCGGCCTCGGTATAGGCGTGGTAATGGTTCACCCCATTTAACCGAGGGTCCCTAGGTAGTATAACCGTAAGTTGTGTGGGCATCATGGTGGGGGGTGAAGTTACAGCCGATGGTTTAGGATCGGCCGTTGTGCTCTGCGTGTTTTGTGATACTGAGAAAACAGGATAATTCGGCAGAGCTTGCAATGGGTCGAGCAGACTTCCTGACGAGGCTAACTCCTGGGCTATAGATTTAACACTATTTGCTATCATCGGCTTAAGCGTTGTTACGAGAGCCGATGATTGGTTTACCAAAGCGTGGTGCACAGACTGATTAATCATAGCCGATAATTCGGCTTGAGCAGGCAGATATCGGCTTACCTGTTCTGTTACACCTGCATCTCCTAGGGCGTTGATCGTCGGAAGGGCGGATTTTTGAGTGACGCCACGTCTAGTTTTCTGATAGCAACTTAGCATCATCTCTTCCAGCGCGGCCTTCTGAGTTTCAATTTCTTGACGTTGCTCTGCAGATAAATCGTCCATTTTTGGGACGATTATGGCCTCTGCGTTGAGATCTGATGGCGGAATCGACTTCCCTGATGAAGACATTGCGGGTCCCACCGGGCGTGCCAAGAGTGTGTTGGCGTCAAAAACTTGATGTAGGGTTTCGACAACAAAGACACCGCATTTAACACTGTTCAGAGCGTGCGGTCGATTTGACACAGAATCGACAAGGTAAAAATATGAAATTCACTCAAAGCCGATCGTGACGATCAATCGGCTTAGGTTTAATCAGCTTGAAGCCGATTAAGATCAAGGTAACAAGATAAATCTAATTAGCCGATTAAGGCTAATCAGAGGATAAAGGCAGATCGATTCTGAAGAAGGCGATGCGCAACAAAATCAGAACAAATCGAACCTGGGGTGTAATTGACGAAGATCAACAATCGGCGATGCGCAACTTTATTGATCAAGATCGATTACAAAAGCTAAGTTACAGAAACTACTCCTAATCGACAGAAAAAGTAGAAAAAGTAAAGACTGGTTTGTATTGTGTTGATGATGATTCCCCTGTAGTTCGCTTTGGCCCTTCTTTTATACCCTCGGCCGATCGTGTCCTGTTACAACACGCTTCAAGTCCGTTCCGTATCGGCCTTATCTTGGACGGTTGTTTTTCTTTAAAATCTTGCAGTTACCAAAATATCTCCAAACCTTTCCATCCTGTCCGTTAATTCCGTATCTTTGACTTTATTGCCGATTTTGACCAAGTTTGTCAAATTTTGGTGCAAACAGTAGGATACTGATATTTTTACAATACTAAGATACATGTTATAATATATATCAAGTATATGAATAATTTGTAGTTGTGTCGATGTTTTGAATGTTGATCTTATGTTTAAAAGAAGAGAGCAATGAACTTAGGATTACTAATGTATTTGTTTTATTGATGATTGGATTACAAGGTCTTCTAAGAACTTGATGTACAAAGAATAGGATGCGGACTATTAAGAGCAATTTGTTCTATCGTCTACTTAGTCAATTCCTTAATTATATAGTCGAAATTCCTTATATAGTCGACGAAAGATTAGTAGTTGGTCGTGTTAGAGGAGATACCCCACACGGAACCTAGAGAAAAAGCACGTGTAGGCAGCACTTGTTGGGAGCGACTGTTGTTATAGAGAGATATCCTCCGGGGTTGGTTATTGTCAGAGACACAAACAAGGTAGTTAATCACGTGCTTAAAGATTGTGTGCATGGGTTTATTAAGAGAATAAACCTTTTATAGTTTAGATAGGGTAATATCCGAGACCCCTTTAGGAATATTCTATTTAACTAGTCGTAGTATATTAAAGGGTATCAACTGATTATGGAAATAACATGCCAAATAAATGTATATTATAAAATATAATGTCGTTTGCCAAAAAAACTGGATGAAAAACTGAATAAATTAAGAAGCAATAAGTTTTTCCAACCGGAACTAATTGATCGGGAAAACTGTCTTTGGGTGGGATTGAATAAGTTATTTCCTAACCGGTAAACATTTTTAACCGTTGGGCAGTCATTGTTTCAACTCCTTCGGAATCTAAAGGACTATGGTAAACAATACTCAATCTGTTGATAAATATAAAGTTTGTAGTTTGAATAATTTTATTTAGAAATATAAGGCTTGCGTGTAGATTTAATGAGTCTTTTCTACTATACTTATGTTTATTTTAATTCTCTCAACTCTATACATTTATTAATTAACTAGCCATACAAAGTGTATATCTTATCTCCCAACACAATTAATAAGGGTATATAAGTCATTTTCTGTCATGTATTTATCAATTTTCACCTTGAGGCTTACGTAAAGTCAAAATATGGATAATATCTATCAAGCAGTAACCAGGGATGTGGCGGTTATCTGCCCACGAGGTCTATAAATAAAAATACAAAGGGGTAGGATTGCATTTACCTTTTACACTAACTCACCTACAAAGGTTCCAGATCTAGGATATATACCTTGCACCAACACTTCGACCAGCTAGCGTTAGTTCGGGCTATTCAGACGAGATGGCAAAGAGTTAGCTTGGAGAATCATGGGTCCTTGCGCAGTAACCGAAGAAAAGCTCGAGGAGCTAGTGGGGAAGGGGATGCTGAGGCCAAGGAAGTGGTTGATTGGCGAATTCCGGGATATGCGATGGAACAAAACCCTGAGGAAGGGTGCACTGTCACCACCATTCAATGCGGCTTTCGATCTCCAGCAAGTCTCTTCCACGACGAGGCGCTTCGGTACTATGAAATTGAACACATCCATCTTGCACCAAACTTCTATAATTTTTCAGTGTTTTTGCCTACCTGTGTGAGGCATATCTGGGGATTTTTCGTTCAGTGGCTCTTTTTAACTATTTCTATAGAATAGATCAGTCGAAGTGTGAGTCAAATATTTGTTGTGTTCATTTTCGTCTTCGAGATGGAAAGAAGTCTTTGTATCTCCCAACTCCAGGACCTCAATCTCGGACGGGCATGCCAAAAACTGGTTTATCTCAGTGTCGGTATAAGTCGGTGGAGACATTCTTGGCAACATCCGGAGAAGTCCCAACATTTGGAAGAATGCCACGACTATCCTTCCTGAAATCCAACTAGCAATAAATAGGATCAGGTCGCCTGTTGAAGAAGGTCTGCGCGGTGGATTAATTGTTATGAAGGATTAGATGAGGCGGTGCATCAGTCCTTTGAGAGGCCACCCGGTTTGGAGGTATGAGGGTCCTAATGACTCTATAAGAGTGAAAGACCATGTGGAGGTCTATCCCTGATGGTGATGAGTAATTGACTGTGGTTTAGCATGTTGTGCTTGAATTTAAGTTTGATCCGAGTGGTCTGAGCTTTGGCTAGTTGGAAGACCAGTCATCCGACCCCGACTGGTCAGGTCTTTGGTTGGTCGGAGACCAGTTGTCCGACCCAGAGTGGTCTGGGCTTTTGCTGGTCGGAGACCAGTGGTCAGACCTCGAGTGGTCGGGATGGAGACCAGTGGTCAGACCTCGAGTGGTCGGGATGGAGACCAGTGGTCAGGTCTGTGGTCGGGATGGAGACCAGTGGTCAGACCATGTGTGGTCAGGGTTTTGCTGGTCAGCGTAGTGTATATCTTTCTGTTGAGATGGATATGTGTTGTTGGACATTGCTATGTGATGTGGTTTCCTTGTCTATGATGGTTGCAGGACTTTGGAGCTAGGTCATGGTGAGGCGAAGGGGATCAGGACTAGGCTGGGAGAGCTGAGGTCCAGATGATCAAGGTGTCGCCAAAGATGACTGAGGCCAGGGAGTAGCTGCAAGCCGAGAAGACAAAGGAATGGATGAGATGCTAACTTGGAGCTGCTCTGATCGAGGAGGACCGTTGGATCGCGGTCAGGAAGATAGAGTAGCGGGTCGAGTTAGTATGATTTGAACAGCGTGCAAAACCCGTTGTGTTGTTGGGTTTCGGGTCAGCCCATGCATAGCTGTGTGAGTGGGTAAAATCTCAGCCCTTGATGGAGTGCTCTAGGGTTTAGAGGCTCATCCAAGGGTGGTGGTGGTCCAAGCACCTTCAAATATACAGGAGAGAGGTGTCTCCTTGGGGTGGCGGTGAGGAAAGTGTCGTGAGTAGTTGAGAGTTCTTGAGAGTGGATGTGTAAGGATCAAATCCTGGCTCTTGGATGTTGGCTTAGGATTGAAGCAGAACATCCAAAGGTGGGAATTGATCCCAGGTCACTATAAATAGAGGGGTAGAGGCAGCCTCCCCTCTGTGAAGGTCCTGAGGTTTTTGCTGCTCGTTTGAGTTTTGCCCACTTTGTTGTGAGGCTTTGTAAACCTCCCTTCCAGAAATGAAATGTTCTTCACTTATATTCTTGTTTCATTTCTCTTACGTATTTACATTACGCACTTAAATTCATTATCTAAATTCGCATTTACTTACTTGCAATTTACTTTACGTAATTTGGATTTGCCTCATCTCCTTCTACATGCTTTTGAGTCCTTTTTGAAATTCATGATTGATGAACTTTTCTCTGGATTCGGTGCTTTCAATCATTTAGGCAATCCTTGCGTTCTTGTTGCAAGTTGTAAATCTGTGTTCTTAAAGTGCGTAAACGTGTGACTTGCAGTTCGTTAGTCTTGATTGGCTTCTGATTCTTATTGCCAAGGATGAAAGATTGTTGGATGAATCTTCTATAGATCATATCCCAATCATCTAGACAATCTACAACCTCTTCTATTCAGTTTTGGAAGAAACCAATTTCTGTGCCTAGTTTTCAGATAGTGTTTCTATCTGTTTGAAGGGTTGTTTCTTCGTGTACTTACTTGCTGTGATTTGTGGAGAGTTATCCAAGGATATTCGACCATCAACTCCCGCCCGACAAGTTAGGGTGAAATCTGTGTTCGTGACTCGCTTTTTGGTGTTGCATTTGTTAAATCGAAAAGGACGGAACCTTGGTATCAATTCCTTCGATTGATGGTGAAATAGGTTCTGACATCCTTAGGGAGGTGCACACCAAGTTTCACTGTTTTGGATCAGCCGATCAAAAGTTACATCGATTTACATTTTAAGATCGCGCTGATTTTATCGTTCATCCGACCGGTACTGTTCATCCGACCTCCGTAGGTCGGGCGTACTGTTCATCGGGTCAGGAGGTACTGTTCATCCGAGCACTATTCACCCGAGTAATGTTCATCCGACCTCCGCAGGTCGGGCGTACTGTTCATCCGGTCGGGATACTGTTCACCCGAGTACTGTTCATCCGACCACTTCGGGTCGGGAGTCTTCGTTCATCCGACGAGTCTTTGGTCGAGAATCTTGCTCATCCGACCTCTGAGGTCGAAGTCTTATTCATCCGATCAGAGATACCGACCAAAGGCGATTTCTTTACGGTCTTTTGGTGGTTTGAATTCTAGGGGAAAGTTTATTGAAAAATTTTATTTGGCTCCTATTCACCCCCCCTCTAGTCGCCTTTTTCGATCTTTCAATTGGTATCAGAGCCGGTTCTGCTCTTTCTAGATCTTGACCGGTCTCAAGAGCCATGGCGATGGACAAGTATTCCACCAAGCCTCCTATTTTCTCTGGAGTTGATTTTCCTTTTTGGAAATCTCGGATGGAGTCATACATCACTGCCCAGGGCTTCCTGATATGGCAGAAGGTGAAGCTCCCGTATGAGGTTCCTGCTGATGAGAACGTCACGGCCTGCAATATGGCTGATGTTGAGGCGAATGCTAAGGCAAGGAACATCCTCATACTGGTCTTAGCCGCGATGAGTATGACAGATTTCTCACCTTCGTTTCGCTCATGAGATTTGGGTGACCTCGATGCTTACCATGAGGCACTACCCAAATCAAGGCGGTTCGATAGGACCAATTCAAGCGTGAGTTCAACAAGTTTGAACAAAGACGCTAGTGAGAATCTTGACGAGTGCTTTGGTCGGTTTACAAAGATTACGGCGACCTCGAGCGATCGGTTGCATATACCCGACTCGGATAATGCTCGATATTTCTTGACCGCACTCGATCTTCATGTTTGGGAAATGAAAGTGACCACCATCAAGGACACCACCGACACATCGACCTTGACTCTTGACGGGCTTTATTCCGCCTCAAGACTCATGAGATCGACGTCGTCTCGCGGAAGACGAAGTCTCGATCGATGGCTTTGGTCACCGATCCCATTGGATCCTCTCTTTCGATTCTTCGTTGGGTTCTCTCTCCGCTCTTTGCGAGCTAGCGATGACCAAGCTGGAAAAATTTCGAGAAAATGAGCTTGCTCTCCTTGCTCGTAAATTTTCATATGCATACAAGAGAGTGAGAGAGAGGAAGAGAGGTGGGATGATCACTGTTTGAGTGTGGTGGCCCCAACCACATTCGAGCAAAGCTATCCCAAGGCGGAGAAGGGCAAAAAGCGAACAAGGCGGTTCGGGCAAGAACGACTACACCGACAAGAACCGCAACAAGAAAGCCCCACTCGTGAGCCGCGAAGAAGAAGTACCGCAACTTTGCCAAGAACAAGAAGCTCTTTCACCGGTCCTCGCCCTTTGGGCGACATCGAGCTCTCGACACGGGGCTGGAGTGATGCAAGCGAGGACGATCCGCAAGAGAAGGTGAAGGGCAACGACGACTTCTCGGCATGTGCTTCATGGCGGCGCCATTGAAGTAAGCGACTCAGCCAGTCAAATGACTCGGACGAGGTACCCACCTACGACGAATTAAATGTCGCATACGTAAATTAGGCAAGTTTCATGCTAAGGCTAGGTCGAGGTGTTACGAGTTAGAAAAGGAAGTAGGTACCTTGACTCGGAGTTAGCTTCACTTAGATCTTCTCCTCCCGAGTCACCGATGGTGTACTTTGTGTGATGCTTTGCTTGTGGAGTTAGAGAACCTAAGGACTATGCATGATAGTGTGTTGTGCGAACTAGATAGTCTTAGGTTGAAGAATGTTAGCAATGAATCTGTTGATACTCATTCGTAGATGCTAGTTTTCTTCATGCTCATTCTACTCCCTCTTGTGCTAATTGCCTAAATTGCTTCTTTGAAATTGATGCTATGAGCGAACACCTTAGGAAGCTTTCGCTAGAAACAATGAACTTGAATCACATGCTTCTAAGGACCCAATACTCATGTGAGGGCTGTAAGCAATTAAAACTTGACAATGAAACCCTGAATGTCAAGTGTGCTAAACTTGCTAAGGACTTACTAGTTAAGTCACAAAAATATTGCTTGCGATGTACTGAGATTGTGGGGGACTTGGATAAAATCCATGTCGAGCTTAGGAAGAAATTAGAAGACCAAACCCATAGAATTAGAAATGCGTCTTGTGTTTCTTGTGAGGCCCTCAAGATTGAGGCAGCCGTGCTGAGGGAGAAAAATGCACGTGCTGAGAGAGCTCATCTTTCTGGTTCTTCTTCTTCTTCTTCTCCCCCCTGTTCTTCTTGTGCTTCTTTCTTTCGAGATTGCCAGTATCTTATGAGCACTCTCGAGAAGTTTGTTGGAGGCAAGAAGAAGCTCAATCTTATTCTAGACCAATCCAAAATTAGTAGATTCAATCAAGGTCTAGGATTTGATCCTTGGAGCACGCCGGGCGCATCCTCCCACCATTGTGCGTGGCTCCAAGAGTGGTGAGATTGTGGTAGCTCCGAGTGAGCACCACCGTGTTTAGGTCTCTGCTGGGGTTGTCCATAGGATTTCGACTGGATGGGTGTTACTCTGCTTCCGTCTCTAGCAAGGCGAAGTACACATGCATCTTCTATAAGAAGGATGGTCACCTAGTAGATTTACCTTCAGCGCGCCAAGATCACTCGGCGTGAGCGTGTTCTCGCTCTTAGGGGTATTCGTGGTCATCCCGGACTTTGAGTGCTCCTAAGACACACACCGCTTCTAGACAGTTAGAGAGTCGCCTGCTTTTGGGCAGCGTCGGGACTCGGTTTTCATCTTTGATTCTTTGAGTTTTAGTCTGGAGCTGTTCAGTAGTCGGTCTCTCGCCGTCCTCTTGATATTCCTCGTTTTTCTCATCGAGGTAGATATCAGCGGCGTGAGGTGTTTTCTGGTAGGAGTTTTAGGCAGCTTCACTGGGGTGGTTCGGCTTTTGCACCACGGCAGGCCAACCCAGTTTTGACTCCTAAATCATCTACCAGAGTTGCTACTGATCTTGTTAAGTCTAAACGTCAGAGAGACACTCGAGTCCAGTCTTCTTCTGTGACTGGCACTCTGAGGCGTCGTGTGGTTCAGTATTGGGTTCCCAAGTCTTCACTCTATCCCAGTACTGAGTCATCTTTCTCTCTTGTGTCTTGATCAGGTTGGTCGGATGGGGAAGGGAGATGTTTGGATTGTTGACTCCGGTTGTTCTCGTCATATGACGGAGATTCTCGATGGTTCTCTTCCTAGTCCGAGCCCGGTGATGAGTTAATCACTTTTGGGGATGCATCTTGAGTAGAGTCATTGCTAAAGGTACCATCTGCATTAACCAAAATTTCATTCTTAAAGATGTTGCCTTAGTAAGTAAGTCGCAATACAATCGCTCTCTGCTTTCTCGACTTATCGATGACTCTTTCGAGGTAAGCTTCAAGAGTAATGCTGTAGAATCATTGATTCATCGGGAGGGTTAGTTCTTGGATTTCTAGATTTGGGAGAGCCTTTCGTGCTGATTTTTCTGCTTCTTCGGGAGACTCTCTTCGATGTTTGATTGCTTTTGAGTCCCGTGATCTCTCCTTCTGGCATAGGAGACTTGGTCACATTGGTTTTGATCTTTTGACCCGAGTTAGCAGCCACGATCTCATTCGGGGTTTGCCCAAACTCAAGATGGTCAAAGACTTAGTTTGCTCTCCTTGCCGACATGGCAAGATGGTTCTCGCTTCTCATCCTCCGATCCACCGTAGTGATGGTGATGCACCGGACAGCTTTTACATATGGACCTTTGTTGGTCGGCTAGAGTGCGATCGGCAGGAGGAAGTGGTATGTTCTTGTCATCGTTGATGATTTTTCTAGATACTCTTGGGTATTTTTCATGGCCTCAAAGGATGAGACTTTTCTCACTTCAGTGGGTGCAGTCAAGAGGTTGTCTATTGAGCTCTCGGGGCATTACGAGCTATCTGTGATGATAATGGCACGGAGTTCAAGAATTCCTACTTTGAGAGTTTTTGTGTGGAGTCTGGTTTAGAGCATCAGTTCTCTTCTCCCTACGCCCCTCAGCAAAATGGCGTAGTGGAAAGGAAGAACAGGGCCCTGGTTGAGATGGCCAGGACGATGCTAGATGAGTATAGTACTCCTAGGAAGTTTTGGGCTGAGGCTATAGCTACTGCTTGCCATGTTTCTAATCGCGTGTTTTTGAGAGCACATTTGCATCGCACTTCTTATGAGTTGAGGTATGGCGAAAGCCCGGTGTGTCTCATTTTCGCGTTTTCGGTTGCAAGTGTTTTATCTTGAAGTCAGTAACCTAGATAAGTTTGAGTCTCGCTCTTCGATGGCATCTTTCTAGGTTACTCGTCTTCTTCTCGTAGCTATAAGTGCAGGTGTTGATGCGCATAGGATCATAGAGACACTGTGATGTGACCTTTGATGAGGCTAGCCCAGAGCTAGACACGATGTTTCAGCTGTTCTTCTTCCTCCAAGACCATTTTTGTAGAGGATGAGGATGATGGAGATGATGGTGTTCCACGATCCGATCCCTCTACACACGAGGTGCCTCTGTTTCCATTTACGCACCTCGGAGACCACCTTTGTCTTCGGCTCTCCTTGGTGAGTGGCTCTGTTCCTATCTCTTACATTCAAGAGGTAGAGGCCATACGCTCCTGGACCTCCCGTCATATTCGAGACGTCATCCTTACGATCGGATGATTGGCGATTTGTTCGGCGTGTCACTCGCTCAAGAAGCAGATCATCCTCCTTCTGTCTTCACTCTGCCTTTGTTGCCTCCTTTGAGCCGAAGGATATTTCTCATGCATTATCCGATGAGTCGTGGATTAATGCTATGCATGAGAACTTGAGAACTTTGAGAGGAACAAAGTCTGGCAGCTTGTAGAGCGTCCATCTGGTCATAATGTCATTGGGACCAAGTGGGTGTTCAAAAACAAGCAGAGTGAGGATGGGGTTGTCATTCGCAACAAGGCTAGGCTAGTTGCACAGGGCTTTTCTCAGGTTGAGGGTCTTGACTTTGAGGAGACCTTTGCCCCTGTAGCTAGGCTAGAGGCTATTAGGATCTCGCTTGCATTTTACGCATCCCGGGCTTTAAGCTCTATCAAATGGATGTCAAGAGTGCATTTCTCAATGGCTATATTGAGGAAGAGGTTTATGTCAAACAACCTCGAGGATTTGAGAACCCCAAGTTTCGAGTCATGTTTTCAAGCTTTCCAAAGCTCTGTATGGACTCAAGCGAGCCCCAGAGCATGGTATGAGAGGCTCAAGTCTTATCTTCTCACCATGACATTAAAATGGGCATAGTAGACAAAACTCATTCATCGGACACCATGAGTCTCATTTTCTTCTTGTCTAGATTTATGTGGGCGATATCATTTTGGTGGATCCTCTCATTCTCTTGTCTCTCGGTTTTACGATGTGATGAGTCTGAGTTTGAGATGAGTATGATGGGCGAGTTGAGCTACTTTCTTGGCTTCCAAATCAAGCGGACTCGGGAGGGTACTTTCTTGCATCAAGGCAAATATACGTGACCTTACGAGCGCTTTGACATGTCAAATGGGAAGCCGGTGATGACTCCTATGGCCACCATCGCTGTTCTCGAGCCCGATGAGGATGGTGAGCCTCACGATCAAAAGGAGTTTGAGTATGATCGGCTCCTCTTGTACCTCACCGCTTCGAGGCCGGACATACATTTATTTGTGTGTGCGTGCGCTCGATTTCAAGCTTCTCCTCGCGCCTCTCACCGCCAAGGCGATCAAGCGCATCTTCAGTACCTTCGTGCCACCACTGATTATGGTATTTGGTACTCTTCTTCTTCTTGTCTATCTCTTAGAGCCTTTTCCGATGCCGACTTTGCTGGCTGTAGGATAGATAGGAAGAGCACTTCTGGCACTTGCCAATTCATTGGCACTTCTCTTGTTTCTTGGTCATCTAGGAAGCGATGCAGGGTTGCAGATCCACCACCGAGGCCGAGTATGTTCTTTGTGACCGATTCTTTGTAGCAGTGCTCTGGATGAGATCGACCTTGCGGGACTATGGGTTAGAGATAGAGAGTGTGCCACTTTTCTGTGACAACACTTCAGCTATTTGCATTGCTAAAAACCCAGTGCAACATTCCCGGACCAAGCACATTGATATTAGATATCACTTCCTTAGAGACCATGTGGAGAAGGGCGATATCGTGCTTCAGTTCATAGATGGTGACCACCAGTTAGCCGATATCTTTACCAAGCCTTTGGATAGCTCCAGGTTTGTTGCCTTGAGGAGTGAGCTTGGAGTCGTGAGCCCATACGGCTTATCTTGAGGGGGAGCTGGTTTGTATATTATGTACTATATATTTTCCTCCAGCATTTCCTTTCTTCTTCTGGGTGACTTTGGGCTGGTTTTCTTAAGTTGAGTTCACTCACTTAGACTTTTGGCATGTCTTCCATGGACCTCTTATCTTATGCTTTAGGTTGCTATCATGCGTGATTAGCTGTTCTCTCTTCTCTCTAGGTTGAGTTCCCTCACAGTCTTATAAGTCTAGCAGGTTTTGGGCCTCCTGGGTAGACAGGGTCTGTGTGCACTCCTTAGTTGGGATCTAGAGTCGACTTCCTATGTGATCCTTTGGGAAGATAAGAGCCAGTCTGAGCCGTAGTGAGTCTCTTCTATCTTATCTATGCTCAATAGCCATCCAGTCTTGCAGTTTCTCGACTTCTTCTCCTCATTCTGTTTTTCTGGTTGTTATTGAGTTCATTCGGGTTTTCTTTATGCCTAATCTTGATAATAACTCAACTTTAACCAGATTTGAGCCTAAAATTGATTCATTTGTTGAGGGGGAGTTTGGGAATCTGTTCATGCATTGTATTTAGACTGCATTTTCTGTTTTATGAGCTTTGTCTATTATGCAATTGATTCAATCTTCATGTAATGCACCTTGCTACATCTTTGAAGAAAATCACTAGCTTAGGTCTATGCAAGTTCATCTATCATACTAAGCTTGTTAAAATCTGAAAATTGAAAATCTTAAATGAAAAACATGTTGTTTTTTCTTGTTAAGTTTCTTCTCTAGAGGTTTTTACCATGAATTGTGAATTTATGGAGTTCTCTAGAGTCCCTATAGCAACTTGGGTGAAACTTGCTTGATCCATATTTTAGTCCTTCAAAATTGCTCATATGTGCCAAATTAAGAAAAATTTGACTCTCTTTTGTGCAAAATTGAACTCAACACTATATATTCTCGAGACTGCCTCCCATTGCACTTGGGATGAACTTGGAAGATATCGTGTATGACCAAGATCATTCTCTTAAGAGTTACTCTTGGGGTGATCGAACATGGCTTGAGTCAATCATTAAGAAATGCAAATAACAAAAATATAAGTGGGTAAAGAATGCAAATAATGTCAAACATTTGCACCCCGCTATGTCTTTCAAAATATCAAAGAAGAAGAATTTGCATGAATTGAAAAATAAGCTCGAAGGACTCTATATGTACTTCAAGATTCTCCAAAGTGTTGAGTAGGTTGAACTCTAGGTTTTCCATTTGATCCTATGAGTGGTGTTGGCTTCTAGCTTTGAAACTTTTGCTAAGTCTTGCACTTGTTCAAATCTTGCTAAAATAAAATCTTGTAAACAAAGCTTATGAGCAAAATGAATGTTCTTGGAGACATCCTAGTTCAGTCATTTTCTAAATTGACTAGCTTGGTGTCATATCTTGTCATTGCGATCAATTGGATAATCTTCAAAGCTCACTTGCGATGCATTTCATGCATACATATATAAAGGGGGAGAAAACAAAAAAAAATATTCCATTTTGATGCCTATATTGCCAAAAGGGGGAGAAAATGTAGAAAAGGCATCATTTAAAATGTAGAAAAGGGGGAGATAAAAATGTGAAAGCTTGTTGATTCTTATGATCTTTGTAAATCTTTGCTATCTCTTATGGATCATAATCACATTTGGCACTGAGCTTTTGTGGAAAACTTGCTCTTTTCATGGTCTTGCTCTAAAATCTTACTGCCAACTTGGTCATGATTTTATATCTTTCTCTCTGGACCAAGTTTGGTTTTGCAATCAAATTGCTTTACAAACTCAAATTTATGCCTTTTCGGGTGTTTGTCAATATACTCATCAAGGGGGAGATTGAAAGATCATGTGGAGGTCTATCCCTGATGGTGATGAGTAATTGACTGTGGTTTAGCATGTTGTGCTTGAATTTGAGTTTGATCCGAGTGGTCTGAGCTTTGGCTAGTTGGAAGACCAGTCATCCGACCCCGGCCCAGTCAGTCTTTGGTTGGTCGGAGACCGGTTGTCCGACCAGTGGTGCAGGCTTTTCTTGGTCGGAGACCGGTGGTCGATTTCTCGAGTGGTCGGGATGGAGACCGATGGTCAGTCTGTGGTCGGGATGGAGACCGGTGGTCGGACCATGTGTGGTCGTGGTTTCTTTGGTCGTAGTGTATATCTTTCTGTTGAGATGGATATGTGTTGTTGGACATTGCTATGTGATGTGGTTTCCTTGTCTATGATGGTTGCGGGACTTTGGAGCTAGGTCATGGTGAGGCGAAGGGGATCGAGGACTAATTGGGAGAGCTAAGGTCCGGATGATCAAGGTGTCGCCAAAGATGGTGAGGCTGGGAGTAGCCGCAAGCCGAGAAGACAAAGGAATGGATGAGATGCTAACTTGGAGCTGCTCGATCGAGGAGGACCGTTGGATCGCGGTCGGGAAGATAGAGAGCGGGTCGAGTTAGTATGATTTGAGCAGCGTGCAAAACCCGTTGTGTTGTTGGGTTTGGTCAGCCCATGCATAGCTGTGTGAGTGGGTAAAATCTCACCCTTGATGGAGTGCTCTAGGGTTTAGAGGCTCATCCAAGGGTGGTGGTGGTCCAAGCACGCTTCAAATATACAGGAGAGGGTGTCTCCTTGGGGGTGAGCAGTGAGGAAAGTGTACGTGAGTAGTTGAGAGTGACAGTGTAAGGATCAAATCCTGGCTCTTGGATGTTGGCTTATGATTGAAGCAGAACATCCAAAGGTGGGAATTGATCCTAGGTCACTATAAATAGAGGGTAGGGCAGCTTCCCTCCGTGAAGGTCTGAGGTTTTCTTTGCTCGTTTGAGTTTTGCCCACTTTGTTGTGAGGCTTTGTAAACCTCCCTTCCGAAATGAAATGTTCTTCACTTATATTCTTGTTTCATTTCTCTTACGTATTTACATTACGCACTTAAATTCATTATCTAAATTCGCATTTACTTACTTGCAATTTACTTTACGTAATTTGGATTTGCCTCATCTCCTTCTACATGCTTTTGAGTCCTTTTTGAAATTCATGATTGATGAACTCTTCTCTGGATTCGGTGCTTTCAATCATTTAGGCAATCCTTGCGTTCTTGTTGCAAGTTGTAAATCTGTGTTCTTAAAGTGCGTAAACGTGTGACTTGCAGTTCGTTAGTCTTGATTGGCTTCTGGTTCTTATTGCCAAGGATGAAAGATTGCTGGATGAATCTTCTATAGATCATATCCCAATCATCTAGGCAATCTACAACCTCTTCTATTCAGTTTTGGAAGAAACCAATTTCTGTGCCTAGTTTTCAGATAGTGTTTCTATCTGTTTGAAGGGTTGTTTCTTCGTGTACTTACTTGCTGTGATTTGTGGAGATTTATCCAAGGATATTCTGACCATCAACTCCCACCAGCAAGTTAGGGGTGAAGTCTGTGTTCGTGACTCTGTTTTTGGTGTTGCATTTGTTAAAGCGAAAGGGACGGAACCTTGGTATCAATTCCTTCGATTGATGGTGAAATAGGTTCTGACATCCTTAGGGAGGTGCACACCAAGTTTCACTGTTTTTGGATCAGCCGATCAAATGTTACATCGATTTCTGTTTTTAAGATCGTGCTGATTTTACTGTTCATCCGACACCGGGTACTGTTCATCCGACCTCCGTAGGTCGGGCGTACTGTTCATCGGGCGGGAGGTACTGTTCATCCGAGCACTATTCACCCGTCATCGTTCATCCGACCTCCGCAGGTCGGGCGTCATCGCTCACCAGTATTATTCACCCGACCTCCGCAGGTCGGGCGCACTGTTCATCCGGTCGGGATACTGTTCACCCGAGTACTGTTCATCCGACCACTTCGGGTCGGGAGTACTGTTCATCCGACGAGTGCTGGTCGGGAGTACTGTTCATCCGACCTCTGTAGGTCGGGGGTACTGTTCATCCGACCAGATATACCCGACCAGTGCAGTTTCTTTCTGGTCTTTTGGTGGTTTGAATTCTAGGGAGAAAGTTTATTCGAAAATTTTTATTTTGCTCCTATTCACCCCCCTCTAGTCGCCTTTTTCGATCCTTGAAAGAGATTCAGGCAAAGATAGGTTTACAATGTTATATTTCCTTAACTTCAAAGTTTGAACATAATTGACATCTTTGATGAGGATATAATGTCCTATTAATCATTGATTTATTTGACCTACATCCCAACCGGTTGGGACCCTGTGTCCCTGTATACTTTAACCGGTATGACAGGTAAGGCCACTTATCTCGAGGCATATCTCTAGGATATGCCAAATAAGTGGTATATAAATACTGTACAATTTTTTTCTCAAATAATCTGTATCTCGAGTACAAGTTAACACGTGCATAACTAAAAGGGCACGTGGATAACTACCATGTAGGTCTCTCTAGAAATAACTGCTCCAACGTAGTTGCTTCCCTCGAACGGATGGACACCTCTTCACCAGTCAACTGCCACCCCTTTCGATAGAATGAATGAAGCAAGAAAGATGGACGAGAGGATAAAAGATCTGGAAGAGGAGACTCAGAGAGAACCTTCATCCAAGAAATCAGAGAACAAATCACTAATATGTCCATGCTCTCCGTCATCCTGACCGGAGAGTACCCCTTTTGTATACATTCATAGCAACACAGAATACAGGAGTAGGGTTATTATCCAAGATTAAGGAGGCTCGAACCTGTCTAAACACATTGTCGACTCGACCATGGTTTCTTCCTCTATTTTCTTGTAAGATCGACTCCCAAATCGTCAAAAATCTTTCTCTTTATATGAGGCCTTAACCGATCCTAAAACCAATTTAGAAGTAGAAAAGTCACCTAATCCAAAAACAATTCTTGATGTCACCAATCCAGATGAACTACTTGCTAAGAAAGCTTGTAATTCAAGCTCATTGAAGCTTGTAATTCATTCTCATTTTTCCATTTGAACTTTTGATTTTATAGTCATATAAGGGTCTGTTTGTTTGTTTTTGGAAAACAAGGTCTGTTTGTTTTTGTTTTTGATTCTGGATTCTAGCCCTAAAAGTAGAATAAAAAACAATCAGTCGATTCTCACAATCTAGCCCACCCATATACACTAGAATCCACAATCCACTTTATATATGATTTTAGATTTCAGCTTTTGAAGAATCAGCTTCTCTACAACCATAACCCAGAATTAGCTTTTTAGATAATCCAAAGCAAAAATAAATAGGCTCTAAATCAATATGCCATTGTTTATCATGCAAAGGCTGTAACTCTTGGTAAGGAAGAGAGGAACAAGGAACAAGCTGTTCCTGTTATTCCTCAGGATGAAGGTGAAGAAAACTTGGCTGAGATGGTTGGCGCGAGTGTCGCTCAGCCAACCCGCCCGCGTTCGAGCCTCGTTAGGCACGGGCGCGCGTGAGAGTTGGCTACAGTGTGTAGAGAGTGCGTGTGTGGGTGAGTGTGTACGCACTTATAACTCGACGGTGGTTGCTTCTTCTTCTTTAGTGAATGTCAGAGCTTCTGGCCAATTTTTTTTAAAAAAAAGTGAAGAAGAAGACATCACCTTGATCAGAAAGAAATATCAGTCGAGGAAAACTGGAGATCAAGAGAAATATCAGTTGCCTTCCACCAAGGTTCTGGGGCCGAGTTCTTCTACCTGTCTGCGCACCTGTCCAATGGCCGGCCTGTTGAGCATCGATTGGTGAACGAATCTGGTTGCCTGTTGTGGCGGGGGTACAACTTCGATCTTCAAGTACTTTTGTGGGTAGTGGAGTAAGAAGAGAAAGATATCAAATTCACCACGTTTTGAAATTCAATTCGGTCTTCGGATATCAATCTAAAGTAAAATGAGCATAACTTTCGTATACGACTTCCGATTGGAGAGTTCTTATATTTGATTGAAAGCTTACGACGAGACTTTTCCAATGGGTCTGATCTCAGCCCCAGATTCATCGTGGATCAGCCGAAATCAAAGAAGTAATGAACTACAATACTGTTTTGGGCTGTTTCGAGGCTTGTAAGTGTGTGGGGGCTCAAGCCCAAGTTGTGTGCATCCCTCTGGCTAGGGGTGGATATCGAGCTAACTCGACTCAACTCGTTAAACTCGTTACGATAACGAGCCAGCTCAACTCGACTCGTTATCTTAAGGAGTTCAAACCTCAGCTCGGCTCGACTCGTTAAACTTGTGAGTTGGCTCGTTAAACTCGATATTGCCATCTGAGAGGAGGATTGCTGTTGAGACTATACAGTATGCTATGTGTTATCATCCTCGCCTCACATATATACAGTTATATTTGCCGACTTGGAGGACTCGTTAAACTCGCGAGTTGGCTCGTTTAACTCGCGAGTTAGCTCATTTAACTCGTTATAGAAACAAGTTCAAATCATAACTCGGCTCGACTCATTAAGAAACGAGTTCGAACCGAGTCGAGCCGAGTGTACTCGTTTAACTCACGAGTTTCGAGTTTTTTTTCCACCCCTACCTCTGGCTGCACACAACCCTAAGACGACCCTTTTACGTCCCTCTCTCTCATATACTCAGTAGCCGCCGCCTTAGACACTAGGTTTTTGTTGAGCATAGTTTTAGTTTAGGGTTAAACTACATTGTCCACTGGACGTGTCGAACGATCGTATGTTGAGACTTCTTCGCAGAACCTCATCTTTTTTATTTATATTTTTGTGAATCTCAATTCTTATTTGTAATTTCAGATTGCTGTTACTATTGTTCTTGCTTGTTTCTTCAGTTGCTTGCAGGAATTGAACATCGTGTTAAGGTTGATCGTGTCCACGGCAAGATCAATAACCCTCTGGAGTTAGTTTAGCGATTGCTAAGACGCATTGTCGTTGTATGTTGTAGTCGGATCGTCAAAGTCAGTTCCACCAAATCGATAGGTATCATTCTCATCGAAAGATCGAAAACACATTCTTACATCAGTTATTGTCAGAGACACGAACAAGGCAATAACCATGTGTTTAAAGGTTGTTCACATAGGTTTATTAAGAGAATAAACCTTCCGTAGTTTAGATCGAGTATAGAGACCCCTTTAAGAATATTCCTTTTAATCGGTCGTGGTATATAAAGGGTACCAACCGGTTGTGAAATAACATGTCAAATAAATGTATATTATAATATTATATTCTCACAAAGTGATGTTTCTAAAATCTTTGAGATCTAGTTGCAAGGATCTATAAGTATCCATAAGAGTTGAGTTTTATTTTTCTTAAAAAAACATGAACCCAACTAAATGTTTCACATGCATCCGCTACTTGATATATTTTTCAAACACATAGCAAGTCATAACTATCACGATGGACAATATTTAACTTTACGTACCTGCGTGGCCTGATGATGGCATTAGTTTTATGCAGGATGGTGTAATTGGTCTTCCAAGTGCTCGGTAATACATGCAGAGCGTTGGCAACATCCTATATATCAGTGAACCAAAAAGCAGTATACAAATTCAGTAAAATCACGATGATACAGATAGCCCATAAAAATGATTCTATATCTAATCGAATTATGTAATTGGTTATAGGTAACATATCTAGTGTAAACATCTTTTATCGAGTAATCTCCATGAAACCCACTTGTAGAAGTTTCAAAAAATCCTCAAAAAAAAAAAACATACGTAGGGGAGGTGAGCTTCTACAAAATCCTGTAAAATTTAGAGGCCAAACTCAATCGCATTTGAAAGATATAAAAAAGCCAGATAGCAAAATAAATAGTACTAAACAGTAAAAATTACTATGCAGGCTGAATTTGCCTTTTTCATATCTTTAAAATGCTATTGAGATTAGTCTTCGAATTTTACAGGATTATAGAAGCTTACCTCCCTTACATATGATAATTTTTTGAGAATTTTCAAAACTTCTACACCTGGGTTTCATAGAGTCTTCACGGTAAGAGGGGTTTATACTGGATATCTCCCCATATATATCCAGTGAACACTCCCTTACCATAAAAACTTCGTGAAATCCACATGTATAAGCTTTGAAAAATTCTCAAAAAATTACCATACGTAGAGGGAGGTGAGCTTTTTCAATTTTGTAAAATTTAAAAACCAAACTCAATCACATTTGAATGATATGAAAAAGACAAATTCAGCATGAATAGTGATTTTCACTGTTTAGCACTATTTATCTCGCTGTTTATCTTTTTCATATCTTTCAAATGCGATTGGATTTGGTTTACAAATTTTACAGAATTGTAGAAACTCACCTCCTTTATGTATGATAATTTTTTGAGAATTTTTTAAAACTTATACCTATGGGTTTCACGGAGTTCTTCTGATATGTTGCATATATATATATATATATATATATATATATATATATATATATATATATATATATATATATATATACTCCTGAGAGTACATACTCCCACCTCAAATATACCACTTAAACGAATGTGTTATACTAATTTATCACTTTTGGTATACTTAAATACTGATTTTAAGATACTCCAATATGATATGGTTAAAAAAAATCATTAAAGCCCTTTATTTTTGCTATTTACCCTTTTCCATATGTAAAATGAGTATATACGCAAATTATGCTATAAAACAGTGGACTTTGATAAATTTTTCGTAGAACTCACTTTGAAGTATTTTATAATCATTATTAGAGTATACTCAAAAGGATAAAGGGTTATAATTTTTTTTTGTTTAAGCGGTATATGCAAGGTGGGAGTACGATATCTGAGGATTACGGAAGCATTTTCCATATATATATATACACACACACACACCGCTTAAACTAAAAATTTATACCCCTTTATCCTTTTAAGCATACTCTCATAATGATTATAAGATACTCCAAAGTGTGTTCCGTGAAAAAGTTCACCAAAGTCCACTCTTTATAGCATAATTTGTATATATATACTCATTTTATATGTGAAAAAAGATATATAGCAACATAAAGGGTTTTGATGAAATTTTTTAATCATGTCGTATTGGAGTATATACTTCTTTATCACTTTCGGTATACTTAAATACTAATTCTAATATATATATATATATATATATATATATATATATAGGAAAATGATTCCATACTCCTGGGTGTACGTACTCCCACCTCTAGTATACCGTTTAAATGATGTTGTTATACCTCTTTATCCTTTTGAGTATACTCTAATACTGATTATAAGATACTCCAAAGTGAATTCCATGAAAAATTTCATTAAAGTCCACCATTTTATAGCATAATTTGTTTATATATTCGTTTTACATATGGAAAAGGGTATGTAGCAAAAAAAATAAAGTGCTTTGATATGAATTTTTTTCAACCATGTCGCATTGGAGTATATTAGAATTATTATTGGAGTATACTGAAAGTGATAAAGGTGTATAAAACATTCATTTAAGTGGTATATTACATATGGGAGTATGTACTCCTGGGAGTACGGAAAAGGTTTCCTATATATATGTATATGTATGTATATATATATATATATATATGTATATGTATGTATATATATGTATATGTATATGTATATATGTGTGTATTTCCGTTGATAAATCGACTGCTTAACTCGAGGCTTATATGGTGTTGCGTATCCGATGGTGCCAATTGCAAGGGTCGTCGCTCAATGATAAAATGTAACTTCAGCTAGGAACCCATGTAACCAAGTAATGTTGTAGGAATTATGCTAGTAAGAATTAAACTCATGTAGTGTTCACACGAGCGGTGGAGCTTGTGGGTTTAATTAGTTTGGTGACTGTGATCGTCAATAGCTAGCCATGAGAAGATTATTTTAGGATGACCCTTTCGTGGACTGATGCTACTGTTACACTCGTGTACACTGGACACAGCGTACCGAAGACCAAGGACCTATTATGTACAGTAGTAGCTTTTTTTTAATGATTCCACGACAGGCAACAGCAGTACAAGTAAACCAATACCAGAACAAGGTTGGTCGCTGAGTTGAGGATGGTGGGCGTCGCCCGGCTCCCGGCGTAGGCCTCCGCCTCCACCGTCAGCCCCTCAGCGCGCACCTCGATCGTCGGAAGCTCCATCCCGACGCTGCATGCATGCAATTGACGGAAGAAGAAAACGACGTCACATATATACATGGTTGAAAGATACAGACGGCCATACTTGCATGTATGCGTTGTGCATGCATTATCCATGCGAAGGGTTCAGACCGGTCGAAGCGGTTCTTGATCTTGAGCAGGAAGCGCTCGTTGTCGTCGCTGGTGAAGCCTACCAGCCGCTCCACGAGGATGTTCGCCTCCGACTCCGCCATGGCGGCCGCCTTCTGCTCCGCCATCGTGATGTTGAAGAAGAGGACAGAGGCAGGTCCTCCCTAGCCTGCCTCTTGGTTGGTATATATATCTGGTGCTTGTTCGTTCAGTACGTCAGTACATTGGCAACTTGCTTAGTTAAGTAATTTCCGCATAAGTCCTGGTCATTAATGTTCAGACGACACGCATATATCCTTGTCCCTTCTCTCTTGTAGTCTTGGTCTACCTATATAATTAAGCTCGTCTTCATTCATTGGCGGTGCAACTGAAATCTGGCCAAACTAGTGTTTTAAAATTGTACACAGTAGATGACACGTGTTTCACCACGCGGATTCGCGGAACCGGAAAAAAATTAGTAAGACGGTACCTAGTTATGATGTCATATCTATTTACATTAATTTAATATCTTCAAATAAGTCGTTTACATCCATGAATTTTTCAAAAAGACCATCTAATTAACTCCGTCAACTACAAACGAGGTATTTAACCCCTAAAGTTACAAAATCACATCAATTTACATTCTAAAATAGTTTTGGAGTATAGTTTTGTTGATGTGGATCTCACCCAATGGGGTTTTTGCTATATTTGTAGCCACTTCATCGAGTTTTGGTAATGACCACCCAATTCAAGGGTGTTGAAATCTACATCGACAACTCCCTTCCCACTCATTTTCTCTATATATATTCTTTTTCTTCAAGTCATTATCTCTTCTCTCATTTGGATCCGCATCAGCAAAAATCGATAACATAGATCTCAACATGGCAAACCCACCCTAAGATGGATCCTCGTCAACAAAAACACTCTCCAAAATTGCCTCAGGATATAAGTTGACCTAGTTTTACAAGTTTATGATGCTACATACTCGGTTTTATAGTTGAGAGTGTTAAATGGATTTGTTTTAAAAGTTTGGGTGTAAAATGAACTTACTTATAATATATATAATAAGAGACTTTTTACCATCTCTGGAAAATATCAAAATCTACATTAAGGTAGTATTAAGAAATACAAAAAAATTAAATGGTTGAGATGCCAACTTTTAGTACCTCTTGATGATACTGTCTCAATGTAATTTTGGTACCAACAAAGATGGTAAAAAGTCTTCCATAATAAGCAATGTTTCCGGTTTGTTGAGTTAGTCATAGAGAAAGTACTCGTGCAAAAAGAAAGAAATGGAGGTCTTAGTCCTTCAGAAAAGCTGTACGCTTGAAGAGTGAGTTTGTTGGAAGAAATCTGGTAGTTGCAAACAATAATTCTGTTCCGGCATGGAAACCCAATGAAGTGCATTTGACCCTAGTCTTTATTTTAAGACTAAACTCGTCAATGTTAATCAAGCAAGACGCAAAGGACAAACATGAACGGATGCTACCGAACTGGCATCTGCGAGGTCGGACGTGCGAGGCGATGCCCCTTTAAATCGGTGCTGCCGACGAGGTCGTACTCGGCAGTGTGGAGTGGCGTGGATACCCAGTCGGGCGAAAACCGGGTGGTATTGGATCGGGGCAGTTGTAAAAGGATAACCCACTACTACAGAATGGTACATCACTATCGTTTCATCTGTGTCGGTTCTTAAGTTTTTTGGAAGAAACGATTGTGATAGATGACTTAGGAAAGGCATTAATCATAATCACTATCGATTCTCAGGTTAGAAGTGATAGTGATGTTGCACTGAGAACATTACAATCGGTTCTTATGCGAGAAGTGATAGTAATGTGCATTATCATCACTATCGGTTTTCATATAAGAAGCGATAGTGATGAGCACGTACACATCACTATCGGTTCTTATTTAAGAAGCGATAGTGATGATAATGCACATCACTATCGCTTCTCACAAAAGAACCGATAGTGATGAGTGCTCATCACTATCGGTTCTTTTGTGAAGCGATAGTGATGTCGATATCATCACTATCGCTTTAAATAAGAACCGATAGTGATGTAGACGCGCTCATCACTATCGCTTCTTATGTGAACCGATTGTGATGATTATGATAATCACTATCGCTTGTCTTGTAAGAACCGATCGTGATGTGATGATCACATCACTATCGTTTTTATATGAGAACCGATAGTGATGTACCTCGTTAGGTTATTTATACCACTCGAATCGAACTCTTCTCTGTTATTGTTCCGAGGAGGTTTCTCCGCCACCGAAAAAATAGCTCATATTCTGTGGTTGGAAGCAATACTTGGGTGAGAAAATTTGAAATCCTCAAGGGTGGGTATTAAGAGGGTAAATTTGAAGCCCTAACTTGAGGAGATTTTCCCTCATTTTGCATAATTTGTGGTTTTCTTCAAAATGTGAGTATTCCTTCAAACCCTTTTAATTTTGCACTATGTAATTTTGATATGTCGCGAAGAAAGTTTAGATTGCACTAGTATTGTGTATATCCTATCAGATTTCACACCCTTCATTTCACAAGCATGTACACATGTATTTAATTATCTTAATTTGTAGTACTTTGATCTTAATATGGAATTATTATTGCTGTTACCTGATGAATGCTAGAGTTTAGGGTGCGGAACCTACGTCTCCCGTTCGAGAATGCTTGTTTATAAATATACCGAATGAAATGGCATATTTATAAGCGGCGATCTCAATTGTCCACGTTCTTTGATTAGTTCGAGGATATGTGCTTCGGGCAAGTTCCTGAGCTGTGTTGTACAACTGCAGAGTAGAGATTTCGGTAGCGTCTCCCTGGTATTCTCCAGATACACACCCCTCTTGACCTGTTGTCGAGGCGTGTATATGGAGAATAGCCGAGATCTGCCAAATTTTCTCCGAGTTGTACAACGGCTTAGGAACTTGTCGGAACCACATATCCTCGAATGGGATTAGGACCAAACCTATTTAGAGATTAGGAGTCATCGTTGGTACCCTTGTATTGTTTCGTTGTAGTCAAAAGATCTCAGAGGCTCTGCACTATATAATTAGATTGTTTGATATCATTGTTCATGTTAAAAATGTATGTCTCTTATCTAGGAAATTGGAAGCTCTAAACCAGGGAAGAATCTAGGTATCGATCGGGAGTACATATTTCATATATGTTGCAGGAAATTGTTATCTATTTTGCAAAGGTAATATTAACTGAAATGATGTCTCAATATTTCAAATAACTAGCTTGCTGTCGCTCCAGTTTGTGCATAATTTATTGGGTGAAGTTTAATTGCAGATGAACCGTAAGGAATGGATGTATGCAAAAAGTCGTGTGAGTGTTGAATTTCAGAGGGGTGTTAAGGAGTTCAAAAAAATTGCCGAAGAGAACATGGTGAGGAGGGGTGTAAACTTCATATATTGTCCTTGCATTGATTGCACCAATCTGAGAAGATTTAACAACTCAGCTCAAATTGAGGACCACCTGATTCGACGTGGCTTCGTGAGGAATTACACGTGTTGGATCCATCACGGGGAGACAGGTAGTACCCTGCCGGTATGCAATGAAGACACGGTGGAACCAGATGGTGAGTTGCAATTTGATATGTTTGAGGAGGAGAATTTGGAGCAAATATTGCGGGATGTGGAGGGTAATTACACAGAAAGAGAGTTTGGAAAGTTTAAAAGCCTGATGGAAGACGATGCGAAACCACTGTTCACAGGTTGCAAAGCAGAATACACTAAGTTAGGTTCGGTTCTTTCATTGTTCGAACTGAAGGTAAAACACCGTTGGACAGATATAAGTTTTAATGCACTTCTAGTTCTTCTATCGGATCTGCTTCCGGAGGGAAACGAGTTGCCAACAAGCATTTATGAAGCGAAGAAGCTACTATGTCCCATGGGAATGGAAATAGAAAGGATACATGCATGTCCAAATGATTGCATCTTGTACCGTAACGCACATCAGGAGCTGCACATTTGTCTAGTTTGCGGTGTGCCTCGGTACAAACAAAAGGAGAAGCGTAACGACAAGAAGCGTAAGAGCCGGGGCAACGAGGGTGAAGAGGTCACTAAAGGTGCACCGGCCAAGGTATTATGGTACTTGCCCATCATTCCCCGTCTGGAAAGGTTGTTTGAAAATCCTAGAGAAGCAAAATTGTTGCGTTGGCATTATGAGTCTCGAAAGGAAGATGGCAAGCCGAGACACCCTGCTGATTCGGCTCAATGGAGAAACATCGATTGGAAACATGAGGAGTTTGGTGCTGAAATGAGGAACATAAGATTTGGATTGAGTACCGATGGAATGAATCCGTTTGGTAGCATAAGCAGTCGTCACAGCACGTGGCCAGTTCTGTTGTGTATCTAAAACCTCCCTCCTTGGTTGTGCATGAAGCGGAAGTATATCATGATGTCGTTGCTAATCTCGGGACCCAAACAGCCGGAAAATGATATTGATGTGTACCTCGCTCCATTGATCGAGGATTTGGTAAAATTGTGGAATGACGGGGTCACTGTGTGGGATGCGTACAGAAGAGAGCATTTCACCCTACGGGCTATAGTATTTTGCACCATAAATGATTTCCCGGCTCTTGGTAATTTGGCGGGCTACAGTACGAAAGGAGCAAAAGCGTGTCCTATTTGTGAAGAGGAGACCTAGAGCCTATGGCTGCCGAATTCCAAGAAAACTGTGTATATGGGTCACCGTAGGTTTCTACCTCGAAGTCATCGATACCGTAAGATGGATGACAAATTTGATGGGAAGAGGGAAGTCCGTTCGGCACCGCAGCCTATGAGTGGAAGGCAAGTATATTCACGTGTAGAGGATATCGATGTTCAGTACGGAAAGAGCCGTAAATCTGTTCGTTCTATGACCATTTGGAAGAAGAGGTCAATATTTTGGGACTTACCGTACTGGAAGGAGTTAGATGTTCGGCATTGTATTGATGTCATGCACGTACGCCCGAGGCAGAGGAGCTGAGACAGAAGAACGTTGCTACCCAGAGGCTGAACACGCATGCGCACCACCTCGGTTCAGGCGGCTACGAAGGGAAGAAAGCAGAATGGGCACGACTAGCCAAGGAGTGCGCCAACTCCGGGACAGCGATGCCTTACTCGCACATATGTGAGGAGCGGGCACGTGATTGGTATTAGCGAGGACAAAGAAAACCGCAGACGGGCAGCTGGTAGTACCAAACCCCACTACCGCGCAAGTCGTCTCCACCATCGTAAGATATCAAACTTACTACATTGCAGTAGACCATTCCTCTGATTTCAGATCTAATTCGTACTCGCTTCTTGCGGGAGGAGGTAAGCGGAGGAAAGAGCAGGGACCTTTCTTAGCCAAGGGTCAAATGACATCCTATCCATCGCGATCGGAAGCTCGACCATAAGGGCCGGTGCTTGCCGCAGGTTGGGGCATACGAAGAAGTCCTACTTCCAAGATGCTTGCCGAGTACGTGATCAAGAACATGGGAGGCACGCGAGCGCTCAAGGACACGCTTAGGGAGCGGTGAGGAGGAGAACTCGGAGGAGATGAGGGAGGAGATGAGGGTGCAGATGATGGCACGTGAGGAGGAGATGAGGGTGGAGATGATGGCACATGAGGAGCGCCTAAGGGCCGAGATGATGGCGATGATCTCCCAGATTTGAGCCGATGCCCCGCTCATCAGAGAGAAACCTGTGTGCCCCACCAAGTAGCTGCGGTTCCAAAAATGATAAGTCCGGTCCCAGTGAAGGTAATAATTAATTTTGCCTTACTTAATGGTGCGAGGTAACTCTTCATATGTTTTCTCTCAAGTTGCGCACTTTTTGCAGCGCCTACCAAGTGCCACTCACCCGACGGAAGACGGATTTCTGTTGAGGTCGCACGCGGGTTGCATTTCCATACAAGGAGATCGACACGGTGCATGGTCACCTTTGGGGAAGGGCTACATGAGGGTCCGGTGGACTACGCCCACGGCCTTCTTATCACATGTGCTCGAGTTCCCCTAACGAAGACATCACCACTCTCGGCCAGCGCAGATGTCGCTCATCAAGTGGCCCACGACAGCGTCGTCTTGGTCAAGGTAAACATCCTCACGTCTTACGTACCATTCCAATAGTATTGCAACAAGTTACTTAATTATGCGCGTGCTTTGTAGGTTCCTACCGCACTGCGCCGCTCCCACGATCGTGACGAGCCCCGCACAAAGTCTGAGCTGGTACATAAAAGGACTAACACGACAACCACGTAACCACCGAGGCCTCTCGCTAAAAGGCTAGGCTCACAAAGGCCACAGCGCCCCTCGGTACATGAAAAGCCCATCGCCTCAGCCTCGGAGACTCCTTCGGCCCAGAAAGGAGAGCCTGCACAGACCACAGTGAAGCCTTATGAATTTAAGGCCTACGTACATGGAAAGCCCCTTCTGCCTCCCAGCAAATTGAACGCTCTAGGCATATGGACTCGACAGCTCTATGGATGGTACATTGACAAAGCGAAAGAGAGCGAGCGTGTCGACTTCAATGTTAGATACAGAAAGGGACATTTCCACCGCGAGGAGGATGGGACATTCCCAGTTAGTTTTGAGGATCTGTTCCGTCTGTACCAACTGATAGCCATCGATATTTCTACTGTACGATCCTGGACGCTGTGAGTATCGCACCATGTTGCACGACCTTATGACTTCCATAGGATTTTGCATTACGCTTTTTAACATTCAATGCGAGTTGCAGGGCGATGAGGCGTGGTCGTGACGAATCGACAACTAGTTGGGTTCGTCGACCCTGAGCTTGTGTCCGCGACGATGGCTAGGCTTCAACCGGAATGGGTTGCCGGCTACATCAAGAGGGCATTGCAAGCTGAGTCGAAGAAGGGCTTCATTCAATTCCCGTACCACGAGGAGTAAGTACTACTTCACTGTTCAATTACTTCTACACACTGAAACCGTATGTGAACTTATTTTCTTCCCTCCATACCATTTAATAAGCAACCATTGGGTTCTACTCGTGCTCCTTCCGAGCGACAACAAAGTGTACACTTTTAATTCGCTTGATAAGAGACCGATGGCCTACGCAATCAAGCCTCCTTTGGAGCAAGAAGTGCACCACTCTTATCTAACATTTTTCGTATTTAACTACATTCATTATTTTTTACTCAACGACATCTTTCCAATGTATATAGGGGTTTCAAGGAATACGTCAAGCGTGAGGGACACACGACGACAAAAGGGCTCCAAGTCGAGTATGTCGACTTCAAGGTACAAGTGTTTATCATATATACGATTTAGATTTTCCAAATATTTTCTTTGTCTCTTAATTTATTTTTCTTTCTTCACGTTGTCATCAACAGGCAGCGACGATCGCTGTGGTTTGTATGTCATGCAACACATGGTGATCTTGATTGTCGGCTCGCACCGTTTCCCTAAGGTAGTACATGCATATACAATTAGTCTTTCACATGAAAATTTGAAAACTCAAATTAGAGCACTCGTTTCTATCTTGCAAAGATACCGTTATCCCCGTAAGAGTGTAGACAAAGACCTTGCACTCAACAAGATACGAGACCACTTATGCCAGTGGTACTGGATAGAATGCTTATCGGAGGACGGACGGTTTAGAGATCCCAAAAGCTCCTACTAGACCAGATGCGATTGCATGTGTACTTATGGTTAAGCATGTTTACATTCTATTTTGTTAACGAGTGTGATATGTGTTTGTTGTAACAAAGTGTTCATGTTCTTTGAATGTGATATGTTGTCTGTAATTTCTGTGTGAATGTGATATGTGCATATTATGTGGAATATGTGCTGATTAGAATGTGATAGCACACCACACCCCTTCATCTCTGTCGGTTCTCACAAGAAAATGATAGAGATGTGACGGTCATCTCTATCGGTTCTTTGAAAGAAGCGATAGGGATGATGAACTCATCTCTATCGGTTCTTTATAAGAAGTGATAGAGATGAGTATATTCATCTCTATCGGTTCTTTCAAAGAAGTGATAGAGATGATTAGATTATCTCTATCGGTTCTTTTTAAGAAGCGATAGAGATTATACAGTCATCTCTATCGGTTCTTTATAAGAAGCGATAGAGATGATGGTATTATCTCTATCAGTTCTTTGAAAAAAGCGATAGAGATGGTATGTTCATCTCTATCGGTTCTTTGTAAGAAGCGATAGAGATGATGGTCTTATCTCAAAGAACCGATAGAGATAAGACCATCATCTCTATCGCTTCTTACAAAGAACCGATAGAGATGACCATATCATCTCTATCGGGCAAGAACCGACTGTAATAATGCCTGCCTCATCTCTGCCTCATGACTTTGTGTCACCACTAGAACCGACTGTGATGACGAAAAAGAACCGATTGTGATATATATTTGTGTAGTAGTGACCATTGCTTTAGATCACTCCTAAATGTGTACGTAGAGTTGTGATAGATTCAATAAATTATCTGTAGTTTTACTAAGCTTACTCAAATTATATTGTAATGCATCACGTTACTATCCAAGTATCCATAATACTAGCTAAATATACGTTGCGTGCCACGATAGTGAGAAACATTGAATTTGAGCTTTAGAAAGTTTTGCTTCTGGAAACAGTTTGTTGAAATCCTTCACAATCTTGTTCCAACCTTCTGAAGTCCATCCATTTTGACCACGATAGTGAGAAACATTGAACTCAAGGAGTACATCAACCAATCCTTTTTCATACTTTGACGTCCACCTTGCTCTATTTGCCATAAAGCCTTAGATAAACCATAAACCACAAGGAACCGTAAATAGTATGAATAAATGGCAAATAAAACTACAGTGTTCGATTTATGACATAAGTACATTATGACAATTAATAATTTCATACAACTCACAAAATTGTTTTGTTCTTTTACAACGAGTACAAAAGTAAATAAAGTAAAAAACAGATATTTATCATAATTGCTAATGAGATCTCCTTTGTACCCTCCGCCTCCTACTTCTTTCATAATCTGCCCACATCTTCTTTGCAATCTCATCTCTCAAAGCATTACCCGTGTTCCTTTCGTTGTTCAATGGCACAACATCATCTCTGTATCGGTCATCTCCACTAGGTAGATCCACAAATTTATCTGAAGAAATGTTCATTGTTTGATCACTTAACCAATTTTCATCACCTTTATAGCTCGGATTATATTATGCAACGAGCACTCACTGGAATTTTAACTTGAGTTTCTATTGGGTAAAATGTTGCAACTTTTAAGACAGGAAATCACATCTTTAGAATACCAATAGCACGCTCTATATGGTTGCGTAGGCGGGCATGGCGAAGATTGAATAACTCCTTATAGTCCCTTGGTCGGCAATTGCCCTGTCCTTGTTCCTTGATATGGTATCGGACTCCTCGATAAGGAGCAAGAAAGAATGGTGTGTTCGCATAGCCCCCATCAACCAGATAGTACTTGCCCCTAGGTACTCGAAATCCAGATTTAATGGCAGAATGTAACACCCCTGCATCTGATGCGGACCCTTCCCAACCAGTAGAAACATAAACAAAATTCAAATCAAAGTCACAAGCAAGCGTCACATTTTGAGAAAGAGTTCCTTTTCTATTTCGATATGGAGCAGCCTCACTATCCGTCATTGTGATAGGGACATGAGTACCATCTATTGCCCCTATCTGATTCGCAAGAAACAAGACCTTATTACTAACTGAGGAATAAGATGAGAGAGTAAAAATTCCTAAATTATACTGACATGGATTACATGTACCTCAAAGTAAGGCCAAAATTGTGGAGTTGATGATATTTTCCAATGAGTCTCAGTGGATGGAGGCTTGATAAATTCATAGGTCAATGAAGTGATCGCCTCAAAACATGCCCCAAGATGCCTATGTATAGTCTCAGGACTGTGCTGAAATCTATCGGTCAATGCTCGAAAATTGGCATTCCGTGCAAGCATATACATGAAAATGCCTAATTGTTCCTCCACGGTGACACCTCTTGTATTATGCAAAAGATTTTTTGATCTAAGATAGTCTGAGAGTGTTTGGAAAATGTGGGGTTCCATTCGAAGATTTCATAACATCGGCTTGGATGACCTTCAAGAAGTTCAGTAATATATTCCGCTCCAGTAAGTTTTGATGTATGACATGGAGTTTTAGTTATGGTAGAAGCTGAATATAATGCAGGCAAAATAAGTAGAATTATATCGTCATCTTCCTCTTCCTCGGATTCAGTAAGAGTAAGGTCTTTCATATCAGCTAGCACTCAAGAACCTTAAATTTTAAAAATGAAAAAATTGTCACTCAGTAAAAAGTGGAAAGTTCATAAACTAACATATAGCTCTACCAATAGTAGTAGGTTGCTATAAGACAAAAGAACTCACTCAAGAAGGCAAGAGAAGTGCTTTTCATTTCAAAGGTGGAGCTACAAGAAAGCATCTACTGAGCTACAAGAAGGCAAGAGAAGTGACATGTATAGTTACTTGTTTTGCAGAGCCATTCTTCACTCACTGATGATGAATCTAGGGATGCTCACTATTTACAAAGCAGAAATCAGAAGGGAATTTGGGCAGTTTACGCCCTTGAGAAGGTTGATTTCACAACATTCTTCCAACTATAAAATTTTTCATAATAGTACTATAGTCTGCCTAAAGTATGGAATTGTTGGATCATAATATCAATTTTTCATTCAAATTTTGAGAAATATTCTGCAAGAGATGTTGAAAGCTTGAAATGATTACTTGTTGCTTCAGGATTCTTTTAGACATTCACTTTTTTTATAAACTAATATGCAAACAGCCAAGACAATAACAAACTGAGTTTTATGACAAATTGCATCATCCAGCGTGGTAGCTACACCAAGCAAGTAGCAAAAGTAAGATTCACAGAGCACTACATCATCCAGAATAAGTTCAAAAATTTTATCAACCATTTCATTTAGCAGGAACATCTTCATATTTGGAATCAATTAAGTTCAAAGGAAGCTCACAATTTAACATATGCAGATCTAAAGAAGTGGGATGAAATCTATATTGTCAATTCGAGCATTTGGTTAATCAGAGCAGTTTGGCCATGCCCAATGTAAAATATCAATAATAAGTTGGATATGCCATGCAAAAGCTCAATAGATAAAAAAAAGTGGGTCAAATGTACATGGTTCTGCAATATAACGAACAATCAATGACCTTCCCATTTAAAAGTAAAACTGCAGATATGTCCCTTGTCAAAATGCAACCATCCAGAAAAAAGGCACATGCAATTCCATTACCCCCTGTCAGGTGTTCAGCTCATTTGTAAGCCTCTTAAAAAGGTAGTAAGAACTAAGAAGTATAGCCAAACGCCAAACAAAACTATTATCAGACCTTTCACTTTCAGACAAATGCATGATTTTCTAATGATGATATATAAGGATTACAATATATTATTTGTTTTGATTCAATTTGATCTGTAATTTTTTAGCTCTACTGACAAGGTCCCAGCCCAGTGTGAGATCAACTCCAAATTTCCAAGAAAACAAGAGTCCCAGCCCAGTGAGAGATCAACTCCAAATTTCCAAGAAAACAGTTAGCTAAGCATATTTAACTAGGCTCACTCCCAGCTTCTAGCAGTACCAGGTTCTCTATGCTAAATCCCACATACCAAATTCAAAAGAACGAAAAGGGATACAGCATGCACTGTCTTAAGCGGGAAGAAAAAACACCAGGAGAACTAGCAATCATGGTTCAAATATAGATGCCACAAGAAGAAACAGGTGAATTAAGTTTCAACAAGTGATACCTCAGAAAAGGCACATGCATGGACTATATGCTTGTGTTCAAATGAATGTAGCTCATCGCTCGTCGATTGCATCCCATACTTTGTCAAAAAAGAAGTCGGCATATACGAAAAAAGGGCACGCACGGAAGAACGACAAGTTAGTTGTGCATGCCTCTTTTTCCGGATGAAGCTTTGCTCGCTTGACTTTTTGTTGCTATCCCGCTAGTAGTACAATCCAAATTGCGTAGATCTTAAAGTAGTGAGTACTCAAACAATAATGGTCGCAAATAAAAAGATGTTCAAGTCAAGATTTTTATTCAGCCTTCAAACTTTTCTATGCCTACAAAGCAGAATACAATGTATGATCTTTAATAAAAACGTTGCCTATGCAACTATGAGAAAAACATCACACTTGAACTATGTGTGGTTAATGACCTCTATATACAGGCTCTTTATCATGAATACTATGGAGATCGGCAGGGTGCACTGGAGAATTTTATTCAATGTGGCAATTGGAAGAAAGCTTATACTAGTTTCATGACATCTGTTGCTCATTCTCTTTTTCTGTCATGTAAATTTCTCCTACAATCTACTAAACAAATAGATTTACAAATGACCCTTTTCAAATGTTTCACCTTCTTTCCTCTGCATAAATTTTCAACTGTACTTACTTCTACAAAACTTAATCAAATGAAGCTTCTTGAGAATTTCTGTGCTATTTCTCTTCATTGTTCTGTTCATATGTTTGTTGAGGGTGCTTTATCAATTTTGTGCTGCTTCTGTTGATAATATTATTTGTTTTCACTTCCAGAAGCGTCACATTGCATTGCAGTTCTGCACATCATCGAAGCTACTAGATATAACTATTATCATCTCTTTCTGCTAAAGAACTTGATTAACAAATTTCTACAGGGTAACACAGGCAACTGGGAACCATGCCATGTATTCATCTTCTTTGGCTCATAAGTACTTCATATTGCTGCATCTGAATTGAAATTTTTTTTGAGGCAGACCGAATCAGTCTGCAGTTGGTAGGCCTAGCAACCTAAGAAATGAGGAGAGGTGAGGCCAGTACCTAGACGATCCGGGTGGAGAGAGGAGAGGTGAGGCCGATGAAGTCGCCAAAGTGTCTTCTAAGCTCTCAACGTCCGACCGCCGTCGCCGTCGCCGCCGCTCTCAAGATGAACCTGATGATTGAAGAGATGTGAGGCCGATGAACTCGCCAAGATCGAATAGAGGGATGACGTAGGGACCTTGCCGTCGCGCTCGCCGTCGTCACCGAAGAAATTTGCAGCCACAGTCGCCCTCGCTATCGTCGAGATCGCCACCGCCGTCATATTCTAGGGTTCGTCTCGAGTCGACGAGCGAAGCGCTTCGTTCGCCATTCGCGATACACGTCGGAAAGAAAAAAACTCCTCTGAGGGCCTGCGAAATTTTCCGTCCGCTTTGGCCCAAACCGAGCGAAAAAATATTGGGCTACCAGTCTATCCAAGCACATTTTTTGAGCCCAGCATGGAAAATTTTTTGGGCCTGTAATTTACACCTATTTTGGGATAAAAACCGGGCTTCCAAGCAGGCCCTAATGCCAGTAAAAAATAGACAAAGAACAATTATTATAGATAAACAATGGATACGAAGAGATTAACTTTTTTCTCTTTAATGATTGTAAATTGATTCTCTTGTACAATGGAGAGCTATATTTATACCCATAACTCCTCAAGGATAATTTCAAAATTCGCCCACAAAAAACCAAGAGTGGACTTAATTGCAAGATCTTTATCTCACCATTCTTCTAGAGTTGATGACAATAGAAAAGTTTAGGGGAAATATGCTTCTTGATAATGCTCTTAACTAACCCATTTGCATTTGTGTAACTCAAGAAGCACTATCTTCATAGATAATCGTGGAGGTATTAACAGTGTTAAAGTGGTTGGTAGAGATAGCTATTAAGATATGCTTAAAAGACCACCAAAAAATAGTTGTATCACCGCAGAGAAAAACAAACCCAGTATAAGATTTGACACTATAGAGATCAGACAGATATTTAGCATTCACATATGTCGAGACCCGGATTTGCAAATCCAAAACCCTCTGTGTATACCGCACTAGTCCAGGATCACACTAGTGCACACAGTGGAAACATAGATGAAATATCTTTCCATACAATGAATTAACTAAGAAAAAAGCAAATTATTATTAAATAAAGTAGCGGACCTTATGGTCAAAGTTTACACTACTATGCCTTAAGGGCTTAAGAAACAAAAAAAATATTGCAACGGAAATAAAATAACTTGGGCTATTCGACATTCTATAGGCAATCGTCTGGGGAACGCCTTCCTAATCCACGTAGTCTTCATAATATTCCTCCTTATGATACTCATTATTTCCTGGTCCATCCTCATCAACTGATCAACAAAGGCATAAAGCCGTGAGTACAAAAAGTACTCAGCAAGCCGTAGAGAAATGATGCAATATATTCATAGGAGGCTTGACAAAGGATAGTCATATGGTTCATTTGCAGAAAGCAATAACTTGAGTTGAAATATAGTAAATAGATTGAAAGCATATTGATGAAAAAGATAATAAATAAGTGGTAAATCAATGGTAGACAACATGAACAAAATGGCGAGGCATCACCCTACACCATCTAAAACAATTATCAAACACTAGATTCAACAATATAACTTAGACAATAAAACAACAGTGAACTCCCTGTTCACATCCCACAATTCTACCATCCAACATTTCATGAAATACTCTAAACCTCATGTGAAATTCCCAGGCATGTCCATGACCGCGGACGCGGCTATTTGAATAGTTTTACACTCTGCAGAGGTTGTACAGCTTTACCCACAATACATGATATTCTGATGTGCACTAAGGTTGTCCTGATCTTCTGATGAGAACGATACGATGATTTGGTGTAGTACAGAGTAGATGGATCGGCTAATAACCACAAGATCAGCAACCAAACAATCGCAACGTCACCACAGGAGGCGATCAACCGAATCAAGACCCGATCGATCCTTGTACCTGCTGCAACTAAGAACATGCAAGAACAAGATGATAGCAATTTCAATCCAATAATCTCAAAGAAACAAGGGTGAGGTTCTGTTTCTCAACTCGGGTGGTCTAGTCGACACACGCAAGATTGAGGAGGGACACAGGTCTACCAAAACACAACAAAACCTCAACCCCAAAGTATGACGGCAGGGGCATTATATAGGGTGGAGATCAGACTTGGGGCGTCTAAAATAGGATCGGCCACCATGCAACCCTTACCATACATAGACCATAGGCCCAAAAATACGGTGACGCAGCACCTGATAGATTTAGCCCGTGATATTGTTCTTTGTTTTCCTGTCTATCTGGAGCAAATTGGAAGGTGAGGCTGGATCTATTGGAAAGCTTATCTCCTAAGCTTTCCAACGGGTGGTCACACGCCGAAAACGGAGTCCGGGAGCCCGAGTTACGCCCATTTGAAGTTGGCGTGCTATTGGATGGCCGAACCGGGTGTTTTGGCATCTTGAGTTTCCATACAAGTCTTCCTTGGCGCGTGGCCTGTCCTTGGTATGTGTGCTTGAGGCGCTGGTTCTTTGTTGTGAGTTTTAAAGGCTGAGCTTTTGGATTAAGGCCCTTTTGCGATGAAGATGTCACAGCGCCGAGTGTAGGCGATGAAGACGGCGCAGTCGGAGAGGAAGTAGTGGCAGCGGTCATATCCTTCGGGCTGATGTCCTTATCATCCTCCCCTTCTTGAATTGGAGTCGTCCTCGACTCCTTCTCATATGCCTGCAAAAGGTTAGTGACAACAAGAGGCAAAGAAACAGATGGTTGCAAACCTGTAGTGATGCCATCATGCGATTTAGGTGAATTTAATTGTTTTGCCACACTCTTCATTTTAGTGTCATTACGAACATGCTCTTTCTTAGCATGTTGTGTAGCAACCTTAAGTAACTCAGCAGGCGTCATTGGTTCCAAAATTATTTTCTTCCCCTTAAACATGAAAGTGTACTGATTGGTCCTACCATGATGTGTGGCATCTATATCATATATCCACGATCTACCCAACAAAAGAGAACAAGCATCCATGGGTACAACATCGCAAACAACATATCATGATATGAACCGATAGAAATAGGTACTCGAACGGTTTTTGTTACCTTAACCTGACCATTAGAGTTGAGCCACTCAATCTCGTATGGTTGTTGTAGCAGACATGTAGCCAAGCCAAGCTTCTCGACCATGCTCACACTAGCAAGGTTGTTGCAGCTACCACCATCAACAATAACATGCACTGCTCGTTCATTGACTACAAACTTTGTTTGGAAGATGGTATGGCGCTGATTTGGCTCATCACGTGTGGGTTGCACATGCAGTACTCGTGTGACAACAAGAGCTGGATACCTCTCTGCCGAGGCAGCATCGCAAAATCTCTTGTTCTTGTTCTGCAGTGTTAGTGATAGCAAAAACATATTCATTTTTGTTAATGTCACTAGTACTAGAATACTCACCATTTTCTCGTATTATTAGAGCACGTTGGTTTGGACAATCGCGCATCACATGAACATGTCCCTTGCATCGAAAACATTTTACTTCTCTTGTCCGTCCAGTAGTTGCAACGGATGATGCACTCTTCGCCGGAGCTTGTTTTGCAGCTGATTTACTTGGCTCCGGAAGGTGTGTCGGTATAGAGGAGACATGGGCAACAGGTGAAGGCGTATGTCCCGGAACAGAAGATGCCACCTTCGTTTGGATGGGGACCGACTTGGATGTGAAAGAGCCTCCAAGAATACCTCGCGTCGTCGATCGTTGACCCTGTACTTCCCTTTCTGCTTTCAAAGCAAGATGATACAAACGAGTGATAGAATTGTATTCTTTATAATTAAGTATGTCTTGTATCTCTCGGTTAAGCCCACCCAAAAACCAAGCCATTTTCGCATCTTCACTCTCTTCTAACCCACAGCGGAACATGCCAATTTGCAATTCCTGATAATATTCCTCAACCGTTTTATCACCTTGCTTAAAACACTGCATTTTATTCAATAAATCACGAGTATAGTATGTAGGAACAAATCTATCCCTCATGGTACGCTTCAACCCATCCCAAGTTGTAGGTACATCATGGTTGGCTCTACAAAGTTCTTTCCACCAAATAGATGCAAAGCCAATAAATTCACTAGTGGCAGCGCGAACCCTTCCACGCTCAGAGAAGTCATAGCAAGAAAAGTTTTGATCTACCACCAACTCCCAATCTAGATAAACATCAGGATTATAAATTCCATCAAAAGGAAGCATAGTAAATTTTATTTTTGCCATAGAATCATCACGTTCTTCCCTTTGATCATGCTGATTTCTAGTCATACCTTGCCTGTTATTGTGGAGTCGACGATGAGGTCGGCCGTTGTTCACATTTACCATGTAGTTTTCTTCGGTGTCGGCAGCGTAGTTGTTCTCCTCTTGATCCACCCCGTTTAAAGGAGCAGGGGCAACCGGTGGAGCACCACATTGGCCCAAAGCATGACCAGCGGCTCCATTGGGGGGGGCACCACCCTGAAGAAGTTATGCTAGCTGTACTTGAAGCTCAGTGAGGGGTGCCAATTGCGCCTGAATCGCATCAAGGGTGTCACGAGTTCACATCTCATGCTGATTGTGTATCCTCTTGAAGTGAGTAACCCAACGCCATTTTTTTGGTGTGAGAGAGTCGTCATGTTCACTCCCACTGCCGTCGTTGCTCCCATGATTGCTTGGAATACCTGCCATGGTTAGGAGCAACAAACAAAGAACTCACAAGAGGGTTAGTTCCTATGGACTACTAATATATGGGCCGTGGATGATCTCACGCGCTCAAGCTAACACCAAGTTCTTACCAGTTCTTACCCTACAGCTTGTCAAGGTCTGATTGGATAATGATGGTAACCTGCACTCAGAGGTGACAAAGCGATTGCAAGGTACTTTTCCTGTGGTTAATAGTAAGTGGAGTTTGGACAGGTATTATTTGTAGCAAAGGAAAAACTAGAACCACACTAGTTAAAACAAGTTGAAAGAATGTTCAACGACGGTACGTGCTGGTCCTATGCTAGACCGTGCTAGAGACGTGAGCCTAGACACTAAAGAAGTCACAGAACAGCAACCAGGACGTTCTCAACGCACAAGCAACAGCTAGGGCTCCTTTCTTCCCTCTTTTTTTTTTGATTTTTTTCAATATTTTTGGGAGCCCTAGACTGAAAACATGACTCAAAAAAAGGACTCCAGAGAAGTATTCACCACACACACTTTTTTTTTACCAGGGATAAAAGGGTTGATGGATTGGTCAAGTGCAGCAAGATGGTGTAGAGAGAGCAGAGAGATGGTTCGGCTCAGATTCCCCTTTTTTTCTTTTGTTTTTTTCCTCTCGCATTTTTTTATGGAAGGCAAGGCTTGCACGGTTTGATATGGATATGGGTGGTACCAAAACAAACGCCAAAGATAAAAATCAAACCAGCTTTCAAGGTAGGTATGGAAATGACCGACCAATTCCTAAGAAGGTAGGAGGAGGATCTCAATTCCTTCTCTGTTTGGATACCACTTGATGCGCGCTATATTTGGAGGGAAAAGGTGGATGCGTTTGGCTATATATGGAAAACTTCGGTGAGTTTTGGTGGAATACAGATTGGAAGGAAAGAACCGAGCTGGTTGGGGAAAACGTGGGCTGCTCGGTTTGATCTTGCGTGATGGAAATTTGGGGCGTTCTGGTGGAAGGCTCTCGGTTTTGCGAGATGAAGATGGCAGCACAAATAGACGCACAAAAAACACGACGTTGTGATGAAAACGTGAATAGAACTCGAAACTCTAAAGATCAAACGCTAAGACCAGCAACGACACAATGATGCAACACAAATTCAACAAGAATTAAACTAGGTAATAATAGTAAAGGCTAAAAGGGGCTCTGATTAGATCGAATACACGACGAACAAATTTTTTTGGGCTATTTTTCTGGACTCTAGGACGAACAAGATGAACTAAACAAAGATAAGGGTGTTCTCACCAGGCAACCGTCGCTCTAATACCACTTGATGTGCACTAAGGTTGTCCCGATCTTCTGATGAGAATGATACGATGATTTGGTGTAGTACAGAGTAGATAGATCGGCTAATAACCACAAGATCAGCAACCAAACAATCGCAACGTCACCACACGAGGCCATCAACCGAATCAAGACCCGATCGATCCTTGTACCTGCTGCAACCAAGAACATGCAAGAACAAGATGATAGCAATTTAAATCCAATAATCTCAAAGAAACAAGGGTTAGGTTCTGTTTCTCAACTCGGGTGGTCTAGTCGACACACGCAAGATTGAGGAGGGACGCACACGGGGTCTACCAAAACACAACAAAACCTCAACCCCAAAGTATGACGCCAGGGGCATTATATAGGGTGGAGACTAGACTTAGGGCATCAAAAATAGGGTCGGCCACCACGCAACCCTTACCATACATAGGCCATGAGCCCAAAAATACGGTGACGCAGCACCTGACAGATTTGGCCCGTGATATTGTTCTGTGTTTTCCTGTCTATCTTGAGCAAATTGGAAGGTGAGGCTGGATCTATTGGAAAGCTTATCTCCTAAGCTTTCCAACGGGTGGTCACACACCGAAAACGGAGTCCTGGAGCCCGAGTTACGCCCATTTGAAGTTGGCGTGCTGTTGGATGGCCGAACCGGGTGTTTTGGCATCTTGGGTTTCCATACGAGTCTTCCTTGGCGCATGGGCTGTCCTTGGCGTGTGTGTTTGAGGCGCTGATTCTTTGTCGTGGGTTTGAAAGACTGAGCTTCTGGATTAAGGCCCTTTTGCGATGAAGATGTCGCAGCGTCGAGTGTAGGCGATGAAGACGGCGCAGTCGGAGAGGAAGTAGTGGCAGCGGTCGTATCCTTCGGGCTGATGTCCTCATCATATTATCATATTGCCACGCGATAAACACACTTCCTTTGGTGTGTCGGCGGAGAATCATGACAAAGCCTTTACAATGCACTGTCTAAACTCGGTACTGTCCGCGAAGGTTTCGCCACTTAGGGCCCCCTCTTGTGCCATGCAAATCTACCCGTTCATCCCATAACCCACACCACTAATTAGCAGTACTCAGGGCTAGACATTGCAAATTCTCAACTACGTCTGCCCTATACCAGACTTGTGGTAGTACGGTTAGGCCCAGTTCAATGGCGCACAAGATTAAGTCCTTAAGTTGTCTCAAGCAAGACATCCACATCCCAATGTGCTAGAAAGCACCCCCTTTAATGTACGATCACTTGCCCGAGGGAAAACAAATTCGTTCAACCAAGACCAATGCAAACCCTGCCATGGTACAACAAATTTTGCAATAGTGGCTATCAGCCACAATTCAATATCTCATTAAGTCAAGATTAACATTATTTAACATGTGATATTAATCCCATCGTACAACTAAGTAAGTCTAAGCATAGCTACGATAACCCATTGTTGGTAATATGATCATGTTCAACTAATAATGACCCAACCTAGGGTTAACAATGGATACATGGCATTCCAATAATCAAGGTGGCAGAATGACAACTAGGTATATAGCTATTCCCATGAAATAATCATTTATATACAAATTGCATGCAATTGTATAAAACAAATTACATTGCAAACATAGGATCAATATGATCAAAGGTTACGACTTGCCTTGCTGATCTAGTGCTGAGTCTTGGTCTTTGAAGTCTCCGGTCGCTTCCTCGGAATTAGCATCTACCGGAAAAGAAAGCAACGAAACCAAATAAATAACAAACAGAAATTCAAACAAGCTCAAAATTGAAAATAAATGCCTCTGAAAGATAGAGCTTGATTTTAAAAAAATTTAGAAACTTGAATCGCCTCAATCGGAGTTCGTATGAAAGAGAACGAGCATCCGAAAGATTAAATTCAGAGAAAAAGAAAAAGAAAATTTTCTGGAATTATTTTTCTAAAGGAAAAACTGGTTTATTGCGTCACTGCTGACGCGCGAGACCCTCGGTCCATGGACCGAGTTCATGGGGAGGCTCCGGTCTACAGTGGATTGGGTCTCCGAAACAGCGGCTAGGCTGACGTCATTGCTGACATCACTGATGACGAGGTGACACGTGGGCGAAAGGGCTAACGCGGCACTAACGCAGCAGGCATGCCATGTGTCGCGCATCCAGTGGTGGCGTTGGATCGGACGACCACAATGACTGCTCAGCTTCGCACGGCAGAGCTGAGGCTTGAGCTCGCCGTCACCGAAGAAGATGACACGGGCTACGGCGAACCAGTACCGAATCGGCTCGATTCTTCGATGGATCTGGACGACCGCAGCTCGGCGAACTCGATGGCGCAAATGGCAGGGGTGGAGATGGACTGACGGTGGAGATCGACACGGCAGAAGGCTTCGGCTGCGGCGACGAACTCCGGCGAGGGCGCACGAAGCAATGGAGAGGTCCCGGGTGACGCAAAATAGGACGGCGGGTGCGGCGCAACAAGGAGAACCTCAAAGGGGGTGCAGCGCGGCATTTATAGCCCTCGGGAGGAGTGTCCAACCTAGACTCCAAGGCGGCACCGCGGCTAGGGTTTTGGGCGGCGGAGTGAGCAGCTAGACTGCGTGCGGGCGAAGCGGGTCGAGCAAACGCGAGCTTGGGGAGATGGGCCGCGAAGCTGAGGCAGGCCGAGCGGAGTGGGAAAATGGGCCAAGGCGATGGGCTGGGCTGCGAAAGATTCGGCCTGAGGTGGGTTTTAGCAAAATAAAAATATTTTTCAATTAAGAAAATTCCAGAATTTCAAATAAAGCAAATAAATTCAAATAAATATCAGATAAATTCAAAAAATATCCAAAAATAAAAAATTCCTTGAAGCATAATAAACCCAACTACTACTGAAAAACTTTTGTTTGATGAATAGTTTAGTCAAAATAATCCATTAATTAATACAAAATTCAAATTAAGCTTCGATTAATTCAAGGAAAAATGCAAATGGTTCATTTTCAAATTCAAATATTCCAAAACTCAAATTTTGGGATGTTACAGCATATCCCACCATTTCAAGTTTTGATCCTCCTAATAAAATAAACCAAGATCTTGTGTACCTTAGAGGTATCAGAGTAAAGTCTTGACACCATTCCAATACCTTCTAGTTGGGGCTACACTGTGTCTGGCTAGCAAATTTATTATGAATACATACCCAATGTTTATGGAGCAGATCTTGCATCCACACAGTTATGAACTAGTCATGTTGTTTTTCAAATGGTATTAATTTCGTTCCATTTTGTACAATTTTATTCTTTTGGCTGTGATAGCCATGCATAGCTACCCGTTATGCAATATGCAATTTTGTGTTTGGGCCATATTAGTTCTTTCCTTATTTTATAATTTTTGTAAATAAATGCAAACATCCTTTACTAAATCCTTTTGAATCTCCAAAGTAGGATTTACAGGATTCTAAGAATGGCTACAATGAATCTAGGTAATGAAATGGACTCTAGAAAATTTGCTCACAAGAATGGTTTTGAGGCGGAAAGATTGAGGCTTGCCACGCATCTGATAAGAACATTGCCAACATTTCATCTTTTATGAGACACAAAATAACAATTGACTGCATTAAGTATTACAATAAGAACCACAAAATAGAGTAGCAAAGAAACAACTGCGTATTGCAAACTAAAAAACAATTTAATTAAAACTGTAATTTAAAACCATTTTTTCATGGATTGTTTTTTCTACCAAATTTTGTTGCTGGACATGAAGGTGGCCTTCGAGAACAGCAAATAGTGGCTGTAATGTATATAAAATGCACACACTTTAAATTCGAGAATGTCAAAAAGTGTATGCAAAGTACATAAAATAGATCCAATTAATAATAAATACACTTTTCCACCATAAAAGTGATGTCACTGATGTTGAAGAACATCATAAAGTGTATGTGAAGTGTACAAAATACATACACATGTACCATAATCACTCTCAATGACACAAATTCAACTGATCGGATCAATCTATGGAACGTCTCGCGTTCTGCTGGCTTCGCACCGGCACAAACAAGGCTTAGTTAACTTAGGGGCATGATCAATCTAGGGAGAGAAATAAATGGATGGTCGCCTTAACAAATCTGTTTCTTCCCTCTGTTTCATCTTAGCCAGAAACAGAATCGGAATAGAAAGGAAAGCGAAAGACCAGTATAATCAGAGATCACATCACAGCAAGCAAGCCAGGGCCTGGAGGGAGCCCTTTGCGGTGCCCTTGGCGTTACTGCACACCCCCATGGTCTTGTTGTTCTTGCCGCTGTACTCCACCTTGACGTCGATGAGCTCCACGCCGCTGCACGGCTGCTTGTCCAGGCAGAGCAGGCTCACGGCCTCCGGCGTCGACGATGTGCCGGTGATGTTGCGGAACGTGACGTCCTTGACGGTGACCGTGGAGCTGCCCTTGGTGTTGCAGATCTTCTCGGGGCAGTACTTCTGGTCGATGATGATGGGGTTGGCCACGTCCTCCATCTTGATGTTCTCGAACGTCAGCTTGGACGCCGTGATCGGAGACAGCGCGTCCTCGTAGCTCTTGATGCGGACGCCGTTCGTGCTGCTCCGGAGCACGCAGTCCCTGACGGTGACTTCGGTCACGTCCTTCTCGCCTTTGTACCTCCCGAGGCAGCCCACGCTGATGCCCTGCCCTGGGCCGCAGGTCACGCCGGTGATGCTCACGCGGGCGCTCCCGGCCCCGACGGAGATGCAGTCGTCCCCAGTACCAATGATCGCACCCGTGACGGTTATATTGGACGAGTCGCCGATATGGATGCCGTCGGTGTTGGGGCTGTCCGCAGGCGCGGTGATGGTCACGTTTTTGATGGTGATATCCGTGGACATGTAGATGTTGATGTGGAAGAACTTTGCATTGAGTAGTGTGATGCCGGAGACGGTCCCGTTCTTCACGAAGTCCAGCACCAGCGTCTACATGTACGACACACGCACACACCAACATATGTTTCAGACGTGCAAAGAATGTCCATATATAGAGTGCGCGTGTATATACATATGCATGAACGTACGTTGGGCAAAGTCTTGCAGTCCTTGGTCCAGACGGCTTTGCCCTGGCCGTCGAGCGTGCCGGAGCCGGTGATGACAACGTTGTCGACGTGCAGGATCTCGACCCAGTTAGCCTCGTACTTGGCCAAGTCGGTGGTGCCCAGCAGGGTGCCGTCGAGCTGGATGGTGACATCGCCCTTGCACGGCCCGCTGAAGTTGAGGGGGCCAACCAGGAAATCGCCCTTGGGGATGAGGACCGTTTGCTGCCCAGCCGCGCCGCACGCCGACTTCCACGCATCCTGGAGCGCCTGAAAGCGATCGTCGCATCTCGTTGTCGGTCAGCGAAAGCATTCCCCATGACATCAGTTAACTGGATCTGGTGATGGCAGAAATCAAAGTTTGTTTTTTACAAAAAATTACCTTCGTGCTGTCCGTCTTGCCGTCGGCGGTTGCGCCAAGCTTTGTGATGTCGAAGGCCCCGCCGGGTCCGGTGGTCTCTGCGGTGCCGCCCGCCGGCGAAGGGGCAGGTGCAGCGCTCTCCTTTTCTACGGACCTTTTGGTCGCGCACGCGGCACACACGACCATCAGGACGAACAAGACCCTGATAGCGTTGTTCCTGAAAGCCATTTTCGCCCTGTTTCTTCTCCTCGCCGATGCAGAGATGTTTCAAAAGATATGCTGCTCCCGGGAGGAGACCCGTTTGCTACGTTCAAGGCATGCTGGTCTTGCCTTAGCTATTTTCAGGCTATGGTTGAGCTGTCGCACTGTCCTCTAGTTTTTACAACCAGGTTTATAAGTTTTCTTTCTCTGACCAACTCTTTCCAGATTGAACCGTGTGTGATGTATACATGCATGGATTAGGAACTGACACAAACAAGCTTCAGGCAAGTACCTTCAATATGTAGGTGACGTTCTTGGAGTGGTTCTTCTTTGCATCGATCTTGGTGGCAGATGTCCGGGAAAGATCGATAAGAAATGGCTTGAAAGATCGATAGGAACACCGCCGAAGTATGCAATATCCCAGCATAGGATTTGCGTTGCCACGAGTGAAATGTAGCAACCAAAAGGTGCACAAGAAGATGACCGGTTTCAAAGAACCTCCGACCAATCCAGACCCAACAGATTTGGGAATGACAAGCAATGGGACGTCCGATAGAAAGCTTCCCATCATATGTGTAGGCGCAACATCTCTAAATTACATGGAGGAGACGAACGTCTAGGGCGCAAGCTTTGTCAGTTGCATAAATATAACAAACAAAAATAACACCCATAAAGATTTACAGTGATATTACAAAATTTAAAAAGAGGATAAATACTACTGAATAATTAAATAAAGAAACATATAAAACTGGCAACCGCTATAATAATTAAAAATAGGAAAGTAATACCCCTGCAGAGATGAAACCATGACCAAAAATTTTAACAAGCCACGTAACTTATAATACACCAAGTTAAAATGCGATAAATTAATATATCCCAGAATTAAAATAAACAACCTGCATGTATCAATTTAAACCAAGTCAGAGAAAAGCTGGATGCCATAAAACATGCAAAAATCTACTAGCCACCTAAAATATGGTATTTTACAATTTCAGGAATTAAACCCAATCCTCCAGTGATCTTCTGTAGCAATCGCACATTTTTACCAAAATCCAGGCAAGAAAACTCTTGATTATATTAAAATATTTTTAATCAAACATATTTACTTATACGTGATGTCGACTTTTATAGTCGGTAATGAAATTATGGGGTAGGCGCTCGATTTCAAACTCGAAGGTCACACAAGACAGGGGATTATACAGGTTCAGGCCCTCAGCGATGGAGGTAATATCCTAATCCTGTGTGCTGGGATTATGTGGATCTCTTGGATCATGAGTTGCTCAAAGCGCTATATGCTCTGGGCGATATGTGGTGCTTTATGCTCTACAGCTTATTGCTCTATGCTTGGATGATTGGATCCCTATGTTGCTGCCCACCCTCTCCCTTATATAGCGGGGGTGGGGCGGTTTACAGAATCCTGGTCGGTTACAAGATTCTAGTTAGTTACAGGATAGAGTTTACATCTTTATCTACCCTATTAACGACTCGGTTTACAACCGTATCTATCATATCTAAATATAAGTTCAACTTCCTTTAGGATATGTCCCCTTGCGCATGGCAGCGGGGCCTGACGCGGGGAGTATCTTCTGGGCCTCCCTCTTGGGCCTGTCATGAGGGTACCCGGGTTCTTATATTCCACAGTAGCCCAAGTGCTTTATGATCCGATCGCTATGTTCCAATTTCAAGCTTCTACTTGAGTTGTTGTTTCCGGCTCCCTACCTGAACTTCCGACTGGTTCTTCATTCAGTCGGGAAACTTCTTCTTACAGCGAGCGAATTATGAAGGACTTGATTATAATCTTTAATTTTTGCCTCCCCCAAGTGCAAACTTCTACCGGGCAGGCTTTATCGCGAGCAGCCTCGCGAACTTCTTCTCGTATTACAAATGTAGATTGGATACTTTTCCCGCCTAAAGTTTTAATACTCATCGTAGATAATCATCGGGCAGTCTTCGAGGTCGTCTTGTTTTCCTGCGCCAACTTGTTTTGCTGAAAAACTCTTCGTCTTATTAACTCCAAATATCTTCGGCTTCCGATGCTTAATATCTTCGCACTTACTTTGATTTCACCAAATCGGCTATAAAAGGCGCACCAATGCTTCCAAAATGTATCCCTTCGCTCTCTGCCCTCCATTCTTTTGCTTCAAACTTCTGTCCTCATCATGACACGGTGGTATCATCGGGCGAAGGTGGACCCTAGACTTGTCAAGCTCTGGGAAGAGTTCGATCGGGCCTTCGAAGAGCAGCTGGAGGAGAAGCGCGAGGCGCGACCGCAGGTCGCCGACGCACTCCTCGAGGTCGTCCCTGCCCTTTACAGGGCTAGGGATCCCCTCATCGAGGCGCTTGGCTGGGCGCGTTGCGGCGAGGCGTAGTTCTCTGCCCTCCATTCTTTTGCTTCAAACTTCTGTCCTCATCATGACACGGTGGTATCATCGGGCGAAGGTGGACCCTAGACTTGTCAAGCTCTGGGAAGAGTTCGACCGGGCCTTCGAAGAGCAGCTGGAGGAGAAGCGAGGGAGCGCGACCGCGAGGCTGTCGACGCACTCCTTGAGGTCGTCCCTGCCCTTTACAGGGCTAGGGATCCCCTCATCGAGACGCTTGGCTGGGCGCGTCGCGGCGAGGCGTAGTTCTCCTGCAGCGTATAGTTTCCTAGGCGTAATGCCTAGGGAATTTTTGTATATAATAAAGAAGTACCTTTTGTCGAGGAATTTCTTGTCCATCCTTTGATTGTGGATTGGACCCGTTCTAGGGTGTCTCGGACCTCACGTGTTGCTTGAACCTGATGATGCATCCATCTGCCGTAAGACATAGCTTAGGCTCAACACGGAGCTCATCATACTTCGCACGATTCCAGGCCAAGCGGCGTCCAGCGAGATTCATCTCAGGTCCAACTCGGGATGCTTTTATGGTTCACGCGACTTTTGTCCGAATCTGCACCAGCGCCTGCTCTGCAGCATACCGTAATCACCTGGCTTAAGGCCAAATAGTATCTAAACCTGACGATCGCCGGATATAGCCTAGGCCCAACTTGGAGCGCATCGTGGCCCCTGGCCGAGCGACCCCCATATCCGACTGCTGCAAGATATAGTTTTTAGTCCAACTTGGGATGTATCAAGGTTCTCCTGGCTCATGGCCGAATGATACCCATGTCCTTAGGACACGGCTCGGCTCTCTTGGAGCGTATCAGGATTTATGCGACTCTTGACCGAGTGATACCTGTTCCCGACTGGTGTAGGTCACAGCTCAGGCTCTCTTGGAGCGTATCATGCTTATGTGGCTCTTGGCCGAGTGATACCATTTCCCGACTGATGTCGGATACGGCTTAGGCTCTCTTGGAATGTATCATGCTTACGTGGCTCTTGGCCGAGTGATACCTTTTCTCGACTGATGTCGGATACGGCTTAGGCTCTCTTGGAGCGTATCACGTTTTCATCCGAAGGGTGTCCGTACTCGTTTAATACGACGCACAGCTTTTTCGACCCTCGTGGGGCACGCCCTTGGATCTGTGCCCGTTTGGGCTCGACTCGTGGTACATGATTCCGTCGTGCGGTAACCACCTAACGACCCAACGTGGGGCGTACCGCGAGAAGATATGTTTTTATCCAAATTGGAGATCGTCCAAGCCCTGCTTAAAGTGGAAAGTGGTGTAAATGCCCCATTGCGCGGAACGACGTGCCCCAATATAACTCAGTCAAACCCTGTCAAACTCCGTGAGTTGAAACGACAGGCCTGCAAATCATTTATGGGTAATCCGGAAGGACATGACGCTTCGCAATATTTTTTCCGCCGATTCGATGAAGACCCAATTTCCCCCTTTTTAAAGGTTTAGGCCGTACGACGCCCGACGGTTCACTCTCTTGTTGCGCCCCCGCTCCGTCTTCTCCCTTGCCTTTTCGACTTCTCTTTCAAAGATGTCTTCCTCTTCCTCACCGCCTTCGCCGTAAGATTGGACGACCTCGACGACTACAGAGGAGAAGCTGCAGTCCATGGTGGAAGATGGGATCCTCCCGGACCTAGCCTTGATCTCCGCCCGTCTGGCCGCCGGCGAATCCGTCCCCACTCCTCGTTCCGAAGAGGTAGTGGTATTCGAATCCTTTTTCCAACGCGGACTAGGTCTCCCGGTCAGCACTTTTCTCTGCGGCCTTCTCTTCTTCTACGAAATCGAATTGGTGAACTTGAATCCCAACTCCATTCTGCAAATTTCTCTTTTCGTCCATCTCTGTGAAGCTTTCCTGGGCATCAGCCCCCATTTTGACCTTTTTCACCATTTTTACCTTCTGAAACCTTATCCCTCCAAGAGCGACCCCAAGGTTGTCGGGGGAGCCGGATTTCAGCTACGGGAGGGGCTGAAGAAGAGTTACTTCGCAATCCCCTTCAAAACCTCCAACAAAGGCTGGCATCGGGAGTGGTTCTATTGCGCCAACCTCAATGCGGCCCTATCTCCTTTTGCCGGACGTCGACCCAAAGCGTCTCTTTCCTGGATGTCTACCTTCAACTCCGTCGACATGGACCAAGTGTTTGATCTCCTGGCGCTGATCGGGAAGTTGAAGGAGGACGGACTCACAGGGGTAGGTCTGGCTCTCCATTTTGTCGCTTGCCGGACCCAGCCCCTGAAGGAGCGGGTTCATTTGGAATTCGCGTACGAAGGAAAAGATGACCCGACCCGGGAGGTGGCCGACGAGCTGTCGAAGGAAGAGATATACACTCGGCCCAGAGAATTCTTCATCCTGAGCGTCGACATATTCTCCGTTAAGTGCCCGAGGTCCTTCACCGCTTCACACCCTCCTCCAGAGGTAGGCGAGTTTGGCTGAGAGATTTCGTTTCCCTTAGTCTCTGAATGTCCTCTAACTCTTAATCTTCATTTCCAGGATCGCATTGCATTCTTCAGTGTTGCTCCTCTTCCGGAAATGCCTACTCGCATAGGTGAAAGTGCATCTAGGCCCCTTATGAAGTTTTGGTGATAGATGGCAACACAATTGAAGAACTAATGTCTAAATGAGAATTCGTGCAGAGGTTGAAGCAATATCATCCTAGAAAAGGCAAATTAAAGATCACAGAAGAGTCTAAAATTTGTGAAGACGGCATCAAGACTCGTTGTAAAGTTTTCTATTTTATTTGAGTCTAAGGATAGCCGTACTATTAAGAGGGATACATCGAGAAATCACTTTTAGGATATACGTGTGCTCAAGGATGAAATTGCATTGCATAAACACTCTAAAACACTTCTTTTGGTCAAAATGCACTCATTTGGCCGAATGGGCCAACCCGGAGTATCCGGACTTTTGTCCGGACTCTCCGGGTTGGGACTCTCGGTTGCAGCCCTGGATAGTCCGGAGTATCCGGACATTCCGGGTTAATTAGTCCGGAGTCTCCGGGTTTTTATCCGGAGTCTCCGGGTTAGCCGTCTCGGTTTATTCTAAATTCTTCCCAATCCGGAGTCTCCGGGTTGTAAGTCCGGAGTTTCCGGGTTGAGCGTAGCTCACCCCCAACGACTGGATTTTGGAGCACCTATATAAGTCATCACTCTTCACCTAACTTGGCAGCTCCATTATTTTCACTTGCTCATTCAAAATCACTCATTCTCTCTCTTGAACCAAAATCCCCTCTCTCCACTTGAAGCTTTTTATAGATTTGATTCTTTTGGGAGAAAGGAGTGGATTTGAGTATCTAGTTCTTGCATCTTTCATACTTGAGCACAAGTTTCATCCTCCAAGTTGATTTCACGAAGTATTTGTTACTCTTGGAGTTTGAAGGGCTCCTAGACGGCAAGGAGTCACCGGGAGCTTCCAAATCTTGGTGTGGTAAGCCCCGGAAGTTTGTGAAGGCAAGTCTCGCCTCCGAAAGGAAAGAGGCAAGAAGTGAAGACCGGCGAGTGCTTTGTGCAACACCTGGAGGATAGTGGTCAAGGGGGACCCGGGCTTTGTGCCTCCTCAACGGAGACGTAGGATTCCCTTCAAGAATCCGAACTTGGGTAAAAATCTTTGTCTTCGTGTTCTTGGTTGTGTTCTTGCTTGAGTTTGTTGTGATAGACCTTTTGGAAGACTCGATCTACTCTCTTCTTGTTTGTGGCTCCAGATCTACTATACCCTCAGGTACCTAACATCATTAAGAACTTTTGTATTCAAGTAGATTGTCGAAATATTGCAGAGATTTAAAATCCCTCTTTGAGATCCTCAATCTGGAGTATCCGGACTCCTGAACCCGGACAGCTCGGATAATCCGGAGTATCCGGGTTATATACCCTGGACATTCCGGGTTGAGACCCTTGGGAGTTTTTATTTAACTGCAAAAATTTTATCCGCCTATTCACCCCCCTCTAGGCTACATCTCAGGTCCTTTCAATAGGCAGTTCCCCGAAGCGACGAGCGAGGTCTCCTGCGGGACACCCCGCCGGGAAGAAGGGGAAAAAGATATTGTCCGAAGAACCCGTGACGCCCCGACGCCCGACCGGCAGTCCTAAGATTCGGGACCCATCAGCACGAGCCCCAGCGCCTTTGGCTCCTCTCCCCCGTGAGCCCGTGGCTTAGCCATGTCCTATGCAAAAGGACTCGGGTTTTCGAGAGGAGCCCCGGGCACCAGTCGGTAGCGTCCCGAGAGGTCCCTCCGGGGGCAGCCCGACCGCTCGGAAGAAGCCCCCGATGAAGATGAGGAAATCCGACAGGTTTGCTACCTTGTCAACTTCTATTTGGCTCGTCCTGCAGGCTTGCTAACAATTTCTCTTCATAGGGATCCTTCGCTTGATGTTCCTGTCGGGACACCGTCTACGACCCCTGCAGAGGTTGAGCCCTCGGAAGTTTGCGCACCGATCGTGGGGCCGCCTTCGAAGGTACCAAAGTGCCTCCCAGTCCTCCGGTGCCGTCTCCTACTCCTACTGCTTCGGTGCTGGATCCCGCTGCTCCGGAATCGGCCTCCTGCCCGTCACCCGAGGTCGAAGAGATCCACCGAGTCCCACCAGCCCCTGCTCGCCCCCGGCTCATAACGGAGGTCGCATGGATTGATGAGGAGGAAGGCTTGAAGCTCCTAGACGACCCGGAGGAGGAGGAGAAGGAGAGGAATTAATTTTATATTCAGGCTGCGGCTTGCGCGCATGCGGCCCGGGTAAGCATTCCTCCACAATCGCTGTATTCCTGCTTCCGTCGTTTTTCATGCGGTTACCTTTTCCCGTGATGATTACAGAAAATAGGGGAGCGCTTCGAACAGAAATCCGAATACTTCCAGAAGATGCTCCCTGAAATCCGGACGCACCATGAATACTTGGCCGACTTGGAACGCGTCAAGGCCGAGCATGCGGCTGAGCTGCGATCCCTTCGGTCCGAGGTCCAGGCATCGCGGGAGGAGCAAAGCGTTTTGCGCCAGGAGAAGCTGGACGTTATCGGCTCCCTTCGAGGTAGCTATTTTTTGGGCCATCCCATGCTTTCGTTTAATCAACCAGCTTCTTGATCTTCTTGTCTCCACGTTAGCCCGGGATTCTACCTTCGCGAAGCTCCAAGGACAACTTAAAGCCGCAGAGGATTCCAGAGCAAAGTTGGAGAAGGAATTTGAAGGTATAACCGGCGACTTGGCTCCATCATGCCTTCATTGCCCTTTCTAATGCTTTGCCTTGCAGATTATAAACTCAAAACTCGGGCGCAGTACGCCGTCTTCAGCGAGAGGGTCGAAGCCCTCGAGGCGTCCTGAGCCAAGCTTCAGGAGGCCTCTCGGCCATTGCTGAGTTCGCTTCACCCCGTGGGTGAGAGGCCACTTAGCAGGGACCAAATCATCTCTCGGCTGGAAGAAGCCCCCGTGGCGCTCAAGAACCTTTTGAAGGAGACGGCGGCCAATGGTGCTAGCCAGACTTTGGAGATCACCAAGTCACTTTATCCCCGAGTAGATCTTGAGGCTGTCAAGGAAGGCTACGCCCGCAACGTAGATGAAAACCGGGCTGTCGAGCTTTGGGAGGAAGTTAGGGACACCTCTCTATCCATCGTAGAAACTTTGGACCTGTAAATTGGAAGTGTGTAAAGGTGTTTCCTACTCCTGCATTATCTGAATATAAAATGTACATATTCGAGTGGTTTCGACAACTTATAGTTTCGGTTTGACTGGAAATCCTGTCCGACTGACTCAGCCCCCAGGCTCTGGGATATGGTTTATGACGCATGTCCGTGAGCCTTATCATAGGAGCAAAGCACTCGTATTTATGATTGTAAGGAAGATTATATAAAAGCAACTTTCAAATTGAACTTTCATCATAGAGGAACAAATGAAATACAAAGTTTAAGCGAAAAAACGGCGTAGCTGTTCTATATTCCAAGTACTGCTGACTGCCGTGCCGTCTTCGCGCTTGAATCTATAAGCTCCAGGGAGAACCACTTCATCAACGACGAAAGGGCTTTCCCAACTTAGGGAGAGTTTATGTTCGTATTTTTTATTCTTTCTTAGAACCAGGTCTCCTTTAGAGAACGCGCGGCTCCTTACTTGCGACCGTGATAGCGACGTAGGCCCTGAAGGTACTTTGCCGACTGAATTGTCGTGACATCCCTGGCTTCTTCTAGTCGATCGAGGTCTTCTAGCCAGCTGTCTTCTTAGGAAATTTCTTCATAACTCCGAACCCGCGGGGATCCGAATTCTAATTCGGTGGGTAGGACCGCCTCAGAGCCATATACCAGGAAGAAAGGTGATTGCCCGGTTGCTCTGCTAGGGGTGGTTCGCAGCCCCTAGAGCACCGAAGGCAATTCTTTGACCCACCGAGTGGCATATGGTTGGAGCCGATCGAAAATCCTCGCCTTTATGCCTTGTAGCACCATGCTGTTGGCTCGTTCAACTTGCCCATTACTTCGGGGGTGCGCAACTGACGCGAAGCAAATCTTTATACCGAGTTCCTCGCACCAGTCTTGAAATATTTCGCCTCTGAACTAAGTGCCGTTATCCGTGATGATTCGGTTGGGTACGCCAAATCTAACCACGATCTTGTGAAAGAATTCTTTGGCTTTTGCCGCCGTGATGGTGGCGACTGGCTTGGCCTCAATCCATTTGGTGAATTTGTCAACGGCCATGAAGAGATGAGTATAACCTCCCTGAGCCTTCTTCAAGGGTCCCACCATGTCGAGCCCCCAGACCGCAAATGGCCATGTGATCGGGATGGTTTGTAATTCCTGCGCCGGCTTGTTCATTTGTCGTGCGAAGAATTGACATCCTTCGCATGTCCGGACAACGTTCTCCGCATCTGTGACAGCAGTCAGCCAGAAAAATCCTTGGCGATAAGCTTTACCGACCAGCGTTGATGACGCCGCGTGATTCCCACAAATTCCCGAGTGGATCTCTTTGAGCAGATTTCTCCCTTCTTGTTCTGATATGCACCGTCGCAGTACGCCAGAGGAGCTTTTTCGGTAGAGCTCTTTTCTGACGACCAGATAACTCTTGCTTCGACGCATTATCCTTTCGGCCTGTACACGTCCTCGGGTAGCTTGTCTTTCATTAGGTAATCCAAATATGGGGCTGTCCAATCTGGGGTAATGACCGAGACCTCCGGTTCTTCGCTTTTTTCTGCTGGAGCATCCGCTTTCGACCGAGTACTAATCGTGGGTTTATGGATTTCTTCTACAAATACTCCCACGGGTACTTTGGACCGGCAGGATCATCTTTGCCAGCTCGTCAGGTGCTTCGTTGTCTCGTCGGAGCACATGAACGAGCTCCAGGCCATCAAAGTTGCCTTCTAGCTTGCGTACCTCTTGGCAATAGGCTGCCATGTTGTCTTCGATACATAACCATTCCTTTTGCACTTGATTGACCACGAGCATTGAGTCTCCGCGAACCGCCAGTCGTCGGATACCGAGAGATATGGCGATACGGAGTCCATGAATGAGTGCCTCATACTCGGTGGCGTTGTTAGATGCAGGAAAAAATATTTGGAGGACATACCTCAACCTTTCCCCACTTGGCGATATGAGCACTATACCAGCCCCCGCGCCGCTGAGCATGAGGGAACCATCGAAGTACATCGTCCAATACTCGAGTTCCTTGGTAATCATCGGGTTCTGAAGCTCTGTCCACTCGGCCGTAAAGTCGACGAGCGCTTGAGATTTGATGGCAGTGCGGGGCCTGAATAGGATGTCGAAAGCCCCGAGCTAGACTACCCATTTGGCAATTCTCCCGGTGGCCTCCTGGTTGTGAAGTATATCTCCAATCGGGAAGGAGGTGACCACCGAAATGGCATGCTCTTGGAAATAATGCTTAAGCTTGCGAGACGTAAGAAGTACGGCACATAATAATTTCTGCACTTGTGGATACCGTACCTTGGATTCACTTAGGACCTCGCTAACAAAGTAGACCGGGTGTTGGATCTTGTGCACGTGAGCCGGCTCCTCCCTCTCTACGATGATTGCGGCGCTGACTACATGAGTCGTTGTCGCGATATAAAGTAACAGAGGTTCTTCCGGCATTGGTGAGACCAATACTGGGGGTGTCGTTAAGAAGATCTTCAGATCTTCAAATGCTTGTTGTGCCTCCGGCGTCCACTGGAACTTGTCCTACTTCTTGAGGAGTTTGAAGAATGGCATACCTCGCATACCCAGTCGGGAGATAAACCTGCTGAGCGCGGCCATGCACCCTGTAAGCTTCTGGACGTCCTTTTGGCAAGTCGGCGGTTCCATATTTGATATAGCCTTGACCTTCTCCGGGTTGGCTTTAATGTCTCGCTTAGATACAATAAACCCAAGCAGTTTTCCCGAAGATACTCCGAAAACACACTTCTCGGGATTTAACTTCATGCTGAAGGCCCTCAGACTCTCGAACGTCTCGGTTAGGTCGGTGATAAGATCCTTCCTTTCCCGAGTCTTCACCACGACGTCGTCCACGTATGCCTCCACGTTGCGCCCGAGCTAGGCGTGAAAACACCGCTGTATCGCGCGCTCATAAGTCGCGCCAGTATTTTTCAGCCCGAATGCCATCGTGGTGTAGCAGAAGGCTCCGAAAGGCGTGATGAACGAGGTCTTGATTGATCCTCCGCATTTAGGCGAATCTGATGGTAGCCTGAATAGGCATCGAGAAAGCTCAAAATTTTGCACCCGACGGTCGAGTCGACCACCTGATCGATTCGGGGCTACCTAAAGGGATCCTTCGGACATGCCTTGTTGAGATCAGTATAATCAATGCACATGCGCCAAGTTTTATTTTTCTTTTGAACTAATACAGGATTTGCTAACCAATCAGGGTGATACACCTCTTTGATAAAACCTGCAGCTAAAAGCTTGGTGATCTCCTGCTTGATGGCGTTCCGACGATCTAGAGCGAACCGCCGAAGTCTTTGTTTGATCGGCTGGGCGCTCGGCCTTAGCTCGGAGCGGGGAATGCTCATGTCATCGAAAGTCCTAGCGAATAGGACATTGAGTCCACTCCCGCCATCGATCAGAACCCTCTTGAGCTTCACGCTGCGCACAACAGGGTCAAGTACTAGAGGAAACTTACCCGGATGTAGGACCCGGTTGTGGTGATCCCAACGATCAAAGATGATCAGGACCTCAGACCACTCCCAACGATCAAAGATGATCAGGACCTCAGACCACTTCAAATATTGGGGGTTGCCGGTTCCACTGCGTTGATTTCCCGAGCGGTAAGTTTTTGCTTTCGCTTGGACTCGTATCTCGTTGAGCCACCGTAGATGTAGTTCAGCTCCTGCTCAGGCTCCTGAAAATCTTCTTTGTCCGGGAGGTCCTTCTTCTTTGCTGGAGCAGCTTCGCCCTTGGCTGGAGCTGGTTACCGGTGACTTTCACGCGCAAAACGCTTTAAAGTGAAGCAGTCCTTGGTGGTGTGCTTTCCCTTGGGGTGGAAAGGACAGATTGCTTTCATGACGGCGCTGTAGTCGGGCGCCTCCCTCCGAACGGCTCGGGGCCAGTTGTGCTCGGCTACCGCAACTAGCTCCTCGCCCTTCCTCTTCTTATCCTTGTGTTTTGAGGACTCGGGCTTGTCGCCTTTGTTCTTCTGCGGTGGGCGATCTTCTTGACGTTCGGCCAGGGCATCTGAGGCCGTGGCATAGCGGTTGGCCAACGCGAACATTTTCTTCATGGAGGTCGGGGGCTTCCTGGACATCTTTTTGATTAAATCAGGATCACTTACCCCTTTCTGGAAGGCCGCCACCACCACCGCCTCGGATACGTCCCTGACGGTGTTCTTCTTCTGCATGAAACACCGGATGAAATCTCTCAGTGTCTCGTCCTTCTTCTGATGCAGCTGGTACAGGTCCCATGGAGTGCCAGGCCTTTCGTAGGTTCCCTGGAAGTTGGCGATGAATTGATCGCAGAGATCGCTCCAGGAGTCCACCGAGTTTGCGGGGAGGCCTGTGAGCCATGCTTGAGTCGGGGTGAGATTGATCGGCAAATAGTTTGCCATGACAGTCTGGTTTCCTCCGACGGCTTTAACTGCTAGGGCGAAACCTGTAGCCAAGCTTTCGGGTCTCGCTCCCCATTGAATTTTACGATGCCCTTGGGGTTGAATCCTTCAGGCCATATCACTCGGCGCAGCCGAGGAGTGAACGCCCGGATCCCGTCGATAGATCTCTTGTCTTGATGAGGGGGACTCCGGCGTAGCGAGCCTCTAGCTCAGCGATGGTCATCAACGCGTCGGGGTGGGGTACGGCGCGGCGAGTCCATGGCTCGGCGTTCATCGTCGCTCCCACCCCAGCGGTGGTGGTCTTTGCGATCGTCGCGGTTATCATACCTTTGGCCGTTTCGTCGATCGTAGCCGGTGCCGAAACGCTCATAGTCGTCGCGGCGTCCGCGTCTTTCTTCATCGTCCCGCTCCTGTCGTCTGGCTGTGATGTCCTGGTGGAGGTCGCGGTTGAGAATCCAACGAGTGTCCCCGGTTGGTGGTGTGTGGCGCCGACTGCCGATGCTCCGACTGGTTGCGGTCCGACTGCTGGCGACACGAGTAGCCACATGGGAGCGCGAGTGCGCTTCATCCACCGACTTTTCCTGGTTCTGCTGGATCGCTGCCGCCGTTACCATGGCCTTGATATGGGCCACAATCGGGGCTGACGGGCTATCTGATGCAATCATCGGGTCCAGCATGTCGAGGAGCGTCTTGGAAGCGATGATGTTTTACATCGGCGTGCGAAAAACGGACTGGTCCCCCAACTTGGATTGCAGGATGTCTTCATGGACATTGCGACCAAGCGATCGAAGGGACCGCGTCGGTACCTCCTTACCCTTACACCGACGATCTTCCTCCGCGGCTTCTAGGTCTTCTTGATGGAGATCGGTCCTCTGTCCTTCGATCGAGAAGACGCCACGAAAATCGCAGCAGTTCCTCATAGCGCCGACTGGTTTTCTGGATAAGTCAGAGCGGTATACCTGAGATGGTTTGTTCTGATCTCTGCCAAATTGGATCTGGCCTTGGACCAGGCAGACAAGCTCTCCGCGTATATCCGCGACGAAGTCCAGGCTTCCGAAGCGGAAGGCCTGGCCGGAGACGAAGGTGGCGATGAATCCGCCGATTGATGCCATCGAGTCTGTAGGAAAAGATTGAAGCGCTTCCCCTACCTGGCGCGCTAACTGTCGACTTTTGTAGTCGACAATGAAATTATAGGGTAGGCGCTCGATCTCAAACTCGAAGGTCACACAAGACAGGGAATTATACAGGTTCAGGCCCTCAGCGATGGAGGTAATACCCTAATCCTGTGTGCTGTGATTATGTGGATCTCTTGGATCAGAAGTTGCTCAAAGCGCTATATGCTCTGGGCGATATGTGGTGCTCTATGCTTTATAGCTTGATTGCTCCATGCTTGGATGATTGGATCCCTATGTTGCTGCCCACCCTCTCCCTTATATAGCGGGGGTGGGGCGGCTTACAGAATCCTGATCGGTTAAGAGATTCCAATTGGTTACAAGATTTTAGTCGGTTACAGGATAGAGTTTACATCTTTATCTACCCTATTAACGACTCGGATTACAACCGTATCTTTCATATCTAAATATAAGTTCAACTTCCTTTAGGATATGTCCCCTTGCGCACGGCAGCGGGGCCTGATGCGAGGAGTATCTTCTGGGCCTCCCTCTTGGGCCTGTCATGAGGGTACCCGGGTTCTTATATTCCACACGTGATATCACCGATGCATAGGAAAATATTATTAAGAAAACCCCAAATCGGATGCGTTTGGAAAGATGGTTTGATGATATACCACTAAGGGAGCAATTGATTATAGATATGTTGAATTGTTGATAAACTGCTATGGCAGAGGTTGATTATTGATGTGTTGAAATGACTCGTCCAACGAATAGAGATGGTGACGTATGTATATATATGAATATAGTTTGTGTATATATACATATATATACATACATATATATATATATGTATACATATATACATTATATATATGTATATATAGAAATGATATTCTATAGCTGCGTATAGAATAGCATATTCTACACGCCGATCGATTTTGCAGTCAAACGACTGAGCCCGCGCGTGGCTTCAATCAGTGCAACGGACATGTTTGAACAAGACTAATAAATACTACTTAGTGCTTGTACATGAATTTTTCACTTTTTTGATTTAGCCATAACTTTCAAATGAGAAAGATTTTGGTCTTTAAATTTCTTAGGATCGTAGAATCTCACATCCTCTACGTATGGTAATATTTTGAGAATTTTTCAAAATACATGTGTTTTTATTGAACTTTAGAAAACACTGGATATGTTGTGTTTCTACTATTCAAACAAATGTCATGTTACGAGCTATTAAACCAGATGTTACCATATTGAAACAAAGTGCTACATAACAGCTTTACACAGGATATAGTAACACCTTGAGTAATAGGAAGTAAAATGTCATTTTGTTGACAGTAAAAGATAGTATGTGCTGCTGTTTAGCACTTTGTTATTTTCATATCTCTCAAATCCGACTGAATTTGGTCTTCAAATTTTATAGAGTTATAGAATCTCACCTCCCCTATGTGTGGTAATTTTTTGAGAATTTTCCAAAATACAATGTTTTTTTGTCATTAAAAGATAGTATATGTTGTTGTTTGGCACTTTTTTATTTTCATATTTCTTAAATCCAATTGAGTTTAGTCTTCAAATTTCATAGGGTCGTAGAAGCTCACCTACCATACATATGGTAATTTTTTGAGATTTTTTGAAAACTTCTACATATGAATTTCATAAATTCTACACGATAAGACTGTTGCGTACAACATATAGTAACACTTAGAGTAATGGGCAGTAAGATGTACTTTTCTTGACAGTAAAATGTAGTATATGCTGCTGTTTAGTACTTTGTTATTTTTATATATCTCAAATCCGATTGAGTTTGGTCTTCAAATTTTACAGAGTTGTAGAATCACACCTCCCTTACGTGTGGTAATTTTTTGAGAATTTTTCATAGTAAAATATTATTTTCTGACATTAAAAGATAGTATACAGTGTTGTTTGACACTTCGTTATTTTCATATCTCTTAAGTCCAATTGCGTTTGATCTTCAAATTTTACAAGATCGTAGAAGCTCACCTACTCTAAGTTTGGTAATGTTTTGATATTTTTTAAAACTCTTACATATGAATTTCATAAATCTTACGTCATAAAACTGCTGTTTACAGCATATAGTAACATTTTGAGTAATAGACACTAAGATGTAGTTTTTTTGACTGTAAAATGTAGTATATGGTGCTGTTCAGTACTTTGTTATTTTTATATCTCTTAAATCCGATTGAGTTTGGTCTTCAAATTTTAGAGAGTTCTAGAATAACGCCTCCCCTACATGTGGTAATTTTTTAAGAATTTTTTAGTGTAAAATGTTATTTTTTGACATTAAAAAATAGTATACAGTGCTGTTTCACACTTTGTTATTTTCATATCTCTCAAATACGATTGAGTTTGGTCTTCAAATTTTACAAGGTCGTAGAAGCTCACCTACCCTAAGTTTGGTAATTTTTTGAAAACTTCATATGATTTTAATAAATTTTACACCATACGACTATTGTATATGGCATATAGTAATACATTTAGTAAGAAGCAATAAGATGTAGTTTGCTTAACCGTAAAATGTAGTATGTGCTACTGTTTAGCATTTTGTTATTTTTATATCTCTCAAATCCGATTGAGTTTTCCCTTCAAATTTTATAGGTTCGTAGAATATCACCTTCTCTACGTGTGGTAATTTTTTGAGAATTTTTTGCAATAAAATATTTTTTTTGATAGTAAAATCTATATACACCGATAATAAAATATGTTTATATGAATAGTAAAATATGATTCATACGGTTTTTATTAGTGAGACTTATATCATTATGTTTCTCTCATCGTCAGTAAGCTACTAGTAAAAACCGTTCGTGAATCGGAGCTGCTAATAAAAAGTTATGGCTAAAAAAACAAAAAAATATGTTCATGTACAAACTAGAAATTCATTTACTAGCTGCTCTGACTACATTGGTAATTGGTTTAGCCAACACGCGTCACGCGGGCGTACGTGGGATGTTTTCAGGGCTGTACGCTTGTTACGACCAGCGCGTAGAATAAGCATCGCTACGCGCAGGAGTAAAATAGCGCTACCATATATGTATGTATGTGTGTATGTATGTGTGTATGTATGTATGTATGTATGTATGTATGTATGTATGTATGTATGTATGTATGTATGTATGTATGTATGTATGTATGTATGTATGTATGTATGTATATGAGGTGGGTAGAGGGTACCCGGGGTTATAGAAATTTGTGTTGCCAGTGAGAGCTCTCTATATAGGCTAGCACATAAGGATGAACTAGTACACTCGGGTAATGAGCCGTATTTTTAGTATCAATCATAGTGTGTAGAAACGTTCATAAAAGGTTGTTGTATGATGGTGTTATGATCTTCATATTAGGTATAAGTAGATAACTAAGAATGTGAAGCTGGGTATGTCGGGAGTCCCATTGAGGGATATGATTTTGACAAGAGCGGTAAGGCCTATGTGGCAAAATAGCTAAGGCTAGAGGCTCTATATTTAAACGTTGTGAGATGAGTATTGCCATTGTAATCGGAGGACAACTGGTAGGCTACAAAGAGGTCAGGAACAGTCGAGGACATATCATCAATCCACGGGGTAATAAGCATAGGTGTTTATTAATGTTCGTTGTAATGGATATTGTGTATAAGGTTGTATTCATGGACTTGTAGTTTGCGTAGCAATAAATTATAATATGTTTTATTTCAGTCTCTAATTATTGTTCTGCTGTAACACTCTGAACATAGTATATTAATTGATAAAGTGTCAGGTGCGCTCGATATTTTATTAGCTAATATGCTAATATCAGTATAATTACCTCAGAATAATAACAATGTTACTATCGTTACCCTAGGTTAATTATGCGGGTCACAACATGCACCCTCTCCATGGCCTGAAGCAAAGTATTCTGCGGCTGTTGCACCTCAGCACGGGTGACCGGAAGATTGTCTTCTCCTTGGTTCTTCCCATGCACACTTATTCAGGTCCTAGCATGTTAGTGAAAGCTGAAAGAATCTAATAGGTGATATTTGTAGATTCGCACACCCCACCTCCTATTCACCAAAGTTCCTATTCATTCTTGTACGATCATGGTTGTGCAACGTGGCAGTTCACTGAAAGCGATTAAGTGATTGGACGAAAGGAGCCGAAATAATACCAATCTCTAATCCCGGAAGAGTTCCGGCCAGGAGAGCGTGTCCACGTCGCCAGGTGAGCCGGCTCGGCTCGCGGCTCGGCTCGAGCCGCGAGCCGAGCCGCAAATTTTTTACGGATGGGTCCTTTTTTTAATTACGGATAGGTCCTTTTCAAGGAAAAAAATTACAAACTGGTCCTTGTCCGGGAAAAAAATAACGAACAGGTCCTCCTTCCAAAAATAAGAATATATATTACGATTTGGTCCTTTATGCGTTTTTGAGGCTTGCGCCGGTCCTTTTCCACAAAAGCAAAATTACGCCTAGGTCCTTTGAACTTACACAGGTCCTTTTTTTAAAAAAAAAAATATGTTACGCTTAGGTCCTTTATGCGTTTTTAGGCCTTTCGCTCGGGTCCTTTTCCGCGCAACCAAAATTACGTTTAGGTCCTTTTTCGCAGCCACAGAGCCGTTCGGATCCTTCTTCACAAAAAAACTTACATTTTTCCCGCGTTTTCTTTACCATTACGTTTAGGCCTTTTTCCCGGAAAAAAACTCATCTTTCTCGTGTAGAAAATGGCGCCCGCGGCGTGGCACGCCGCGAAAAAATTCCTAGTTATTACTAGCTTTGGTTTTTATAGAGCTTGATGGGCTAAACAAGGAGAGGTAGTACTGAAACCCAGTGGACATAAACCAAGCAAACACGTAAATGATGTTGAACCTTTGCACCAAGATCCAGTTGCAATACAACCTACTGCTACGTACCAACAAAAATATTACACCTCACATATATAGCTTGTTTACTTATCTTTTTCACTCTCTTTTTTTTTTTACTAACTAACAAGCACTTAACAACAACTATTACAAAGGGATTGCTGCAACTTCAACAAAAGAAATCCGTGCAAGAAAAGATGGTGACCAGCAACTAAAGGAATACAAAAAACACTTGATTATCAGTGCCAAAACAAATGCTAGGATTTTCTTCGGTAGTTTCTAGGGCTTTTGGACGCTAGGGCAGGGAATAGACAACAAGAACACAAGTACTAGTTTTGATATAAAAGGATAATATATGGATAATAGATCTTACTGTATCAACGGGAGCTTTGGTACCAAGATGGTAAGCACGAACCCAGTGAGGAGTTGGAGCCAAAAGGGTGGTACTAGTTTTGATTTTAGAAAGAGTCTATCCAAGTACTTTCTTATGCAATAAGGCAGTAACTTTCCGAACACCTACGTAATGGTTTAGTAACTTACATTGCAATCGAGAGAGCAGAAGTGAAAGGCATCAAGAAGAGCTAGCACGGCTACAAATCTCACAGCTATAAGGTGATAATGGCACTGTGGCAATGCCACAATTCCCCAGTTGTGATCACTCATTCAAAAATATAACCCTGGCACTATTGATCACATAAGTTTGCACGTTGCTAATATCAACGATATCCTCCAACTCAGAAACCCTCACAACATCATGGTACAATGACCGCCTTACCTAGAAAATTCAAGCTCATAATTCATGTAGATCTCGTTACATAGCGGTGACATCCAATTTTAAAATATAATATATGTGTGCTTACTCACAAATGCTCAAATATTGTGATAAGAAATATATTTGTGCAGGATTAAATGCAACACATATTTTGGTAACTTTTCTATTTGATGTTTCAATATGAGGTTAAAGTTGAACCTGGATTACATGATGGGAGGAATGATAACTTGAACGGCAATAATAGGAGAAAGCAGCTGGTGGTGTTTGACACTAGATGCAAAATAGGTTACACTCATTGTGAAGGGGGGAGAGATGACTGGTGCATGTTGTGAAAAACGGAGTTGCAAGCAACAGCTCTAGCCATGGAGGTACTGACCCCACTATCATTGCAAACACAAGGATGCTTCGCGCTTGGACTTCGATGTAATGGGAGGAAGGATGGAGTACATTTATAGTGAGATCAACAACCAATGCTTGTAGTTGTTTCTGTGAAACCACTGGCGTATAAAGCTGTTTTACGTTTTCTGTGTGGCTAAGAATTGACATGCAGGCCAGGAAAACAAGGCCCACATTTCTTTTGTTGTATTCAGTTGGGACAACCAAGCGTTTGGCATTTGTCTGTTGCAACGTATGGCTCTCAATTCTTGTCCGGTCATGCACGACATGTCTTATGCGCATCACAATATCTTTGTTCATGAAAATTTACCTTTTCTGTGAGTGTTATGCTTGATCATCATATAAACACATTTGGCATTGCCTATGTGAATGGATGGCTCTCGTTCCTTGTTACTTCATTGCTTGAAATGGTTTATGCACTTCATGCATTACTCCTTGTCCAAACATTTATCTTTCGAACCGTGCTTCAATGTTTTTCCTACCAATACAAGTTATATAAATTTTGAAGCAAGCGAAGGAATAAATAATCACTATCTATCTTTTATTTATACTTCAATATTTATGCAACTGTCAAAAAGAAAGAATGGAAGCACCACTCTTATCTTTTCTACGAGCACTATGCTATTCTTCTTGTGTAATCAGTGATAGAGGTGCAAATAATCTCCGATTCAAAATGACTTGGCACGTACACTTTTACTTAGAAGAAAAATACAGTCAAATCTCCATTTATTTTTTCGTGAGTTGAGAAAAATCTTTTTCTATAGTTTTCCTATGCCATGAAAATCCAATCTTTTTTTAGTTTTAGAAATCCCCGTTGTATATGTTTGAGAAAACTAGCAATTGTAGGACCAGACAAGCTCTTGCAAAGTAGATAATCTTCTCTCTATTTTGTTCTCTCTTTCGTGATAGAGAAGAATCAGCATGACTGGATGCCACTGTGGTGCCAGCCACAGGAGGAGGCAGGGGGCTGGTGGGGCTCCAGTCCAGTCCCCTCATCACGAGAACCCCCGGCTCACGGAGCAGCACGCAACAACAGTCAGCAGCCTGCAGATTTTATTTGTCAAATCTCTTCTTTTAGACGATGGTAATGAAAGGTAATTTTTTCCCTTATATATTTACATACTAATACTATATTACATGCATTTAAATTTCAATTATAATATGTCGGCTTGGCAGTTTTTATATTTAGTATATGTACTCATATTCAGCCCCCTCTTGAATGAATCCTGGTTCCGCCACTGGTGCCAGCCATCTCACTGGATGGCGAATTGAAGAAGAACAGAGTTTTGTTATCATTGACATATTCATATCAGCAGTGCTTCTACGTATTTTTGGACAACAATGTCAATAGTAGAACTATGTGGTGGGCCGAATCCACCAGGTGGGCATAGGTGGGCTCGAGGCCCTTCTCCCCGGGCCCCTCCCAGCCATGGCCATGGAAGATGGATGGAGTTCGAAGTTAGAGATGGCAATTGGATGGGTACCTTCAGGTACCATCGTCTAAGACCCAAACCCGAACAAAGTGATGTTCACCCAAACCCATTAAGCTTAATGGGCACAGATCTGTGCCCACGCCCAAACCTAATGGGTACCCGATACCTAATAGGTACCCATGGGTATCTATAGCAACAAACAAATATGACTGGCCGTAGCCGCCGGAGGGGGAGGGCATGACGCTACCGAAGGTGGAACTGGGGAAGGGGAAGTGGAGAGGGCAACTATACTTGGATGGAGAGGGCAGGGAAGGGAGCCACGCCGCGCGGTCTCATGTCGTAGCCGCTGCAGGCACGGCTGCGGGATCGGCCTTCCCACCGGTATTACTGCCACACGGATGGACAACCCCGAGGGAGGGAGATGGAGGGGGTCGAGCTACCGAGGTGGGGGCGAGGAGGTGAAGGGGGTGGAGGATGGGACCGGAGGGGAGGTGTAGGTGATGGCGCCGAGAGAGGCGGACAGGGCCGGAGGGGGAGGCGGGGCGATGGCGTCGAGGGAGGCAGACGGGGTCGGAGGGGGAGGCGGGGTGTGGATTCGAGGGAGGCGGGGCAATGGCGCCGAGGGAGGCGAATGGGACCAGAGGGGACGGGAGGAGGTGGCAGGAGGAGGAGCCGCGGAGGGCGGCGGGAGGGAGAGCCGACTGCTGAGAGGGAGGGCGCGCAAGGGATTGTGGCGGGGCCTCGGGGAGTCGGGGATTCTGAAGGAGGCAAGGAGATTGCGGCACAAATTAGTGAGGGTTTTGATTTCCTAATATATCTTATAAAAAGTGGGGTTCGTAATTTATAGGATACCCATCGGTACAAATTGACACTCATACCTATTTTATGACCTTATCGGGTATTCAAACCCGAAAATTCGTGGATCTGAAGTGCTACCCGTGTCTATTCTTATCGAATCGTGTACCTACGATTACCTAAACCTATAGGTAAAACTACCGTCCGTACTCAAAGCTACGCTGCATGTGGCCCGACCAACTGGGGTAATACTAATATGTCACATATTGGCCCACCAACACAAGGCCTAACTGGCAGGTCCACCCCATCACATCAGATGCAATCCACTAAGGCCCTGCTTGGAAGCCCTGAAAGTTTTTCCACTTGTATTCAACTTGCACTTGTATTTTTCTAGGTACAAAGAAAACCGGTTGAATACCATTGTAATTATTTCTGGTTGTGTAAACTGCTTGGAAGCCCTGAAATTTTTTCCACCTGTATTCAGCTTACACTTGTATTTCATAAAGGATGGACGCTACATTATTCGGTCAATCAATCAACCAACAAGTTGCTTTGTAGTCTTTCTAATCACAACTTGTATTATGAAAAGAGCAAACCCATGGTATTACAAAGCAATTCACCAGATCACACATACACAACATTATTCAGTCAATTACCAACAAACAAGTTGCTCAATTTACCAAGTTACCAACCAATAATCACCAGATCATACATACGGGATAACTATTACACAATTTCAAATAGTTGAAAGCAAACAACAGCAAGATGAAGAAAACAGAGCAGAATCTAGTTTCAGAGACAGTAGGCATACCGTGTACATTAACATATTGTCTTAAACATAGAAATAAGATAGATAGTACTCCAAACATATAAATCACGTACATAGCACCTCTCAGGGATGAAGTAGTACAAATTCACATAAGCGAATAATGATCCAGTGTCTAGAAGGCAAGCAAAGCCCTATTTTTATTCATGCAGTAACTACATATAGAGGCAAAAGCAGACCAAGATCATAATGGATGCTTTGTCATCATATACATGGCGGCGATGGTGGTGTTCTGGTAACGTTTCTTCTTTGCATCATCCGAGTTATCATCATCCTACAAAGCAACAGCATTCATATGGTCAGATTTTTGTTGAAAACCAGCCCATTCCCAACTAGTTTCCTGCTAAGATCAGAATGGGTTTTTGTTCGAAAACAAACCAGTCGAAAACAAAATTAACTGGCATCCCTTCAGAAACTGGGTTTGAACAACAAGACAAATTTCATTGACAGTATAACAAAATAAGAATAGAGCTTGCTCATCCAGCTGAATGCATTTTTTTATGAACCTCCATTCAGTATATTACTGCTCATTGGCACATGTGTACTAGAGTAGGCTTCACTTGCACATGTAGGAATAGAAGCCACACGGTTGACTCAGCTAAATGCTGTAGTCATTGGTGTAGAACACTTACTATGAAGAGGCAACACCAAGTATCAGGTAAATCAAAGAAGAGAAAAGGGACTACCACCATAGACGGACTAGAACATAAAAAATATTATGAGATTGAGATGACAATAAAAGATACTATTTTGTGAGAAAAGAAGAGATTATTATGAGATGACTAGTGAGCTGCACATAAAAAATATTATGAGATGACTAGTGAGCTGCACATGATGAAATAGAATCAACAAATCCTAAGGCCAAAATAGGAGGACTTACAAGGAGTCAAATTCCAAGCTTGTTTACTTCCTTCTTCAACCACAAACCACGAAGTCTTGGCTCATAGCATAAGAAGATCTCACGGTTTATTGCATCCTTGAAAACATCGGAGGCATAGATCTTGATCTCATCGGACACATCATCCATCGCTTGTAACACTTCAAAACATCTTGAAATTGAGTACTCATTTCCTTGCTTTGAAGCTTGCTCCTTCATGCTAGCATGTTCTTTTCTGAATTCAAAATAAGCAGCCATTGTTTCTTCAATGCGTGGTGCTGATGTACCCTTTTGTTTCTTGGGGCTTCCTCTTTGTGCTCCAGCACTCCCAGTTCTTGAATTTGGATAATCCACTACTACAGAAAGGCTTATATTAGACGCCTCATCACAGACGGTTTCTCAAAACCGTCTGTGACGATGAACATCACTGACGGTTCTATATTGCAACCATCAGTGACATTATCACAGACGGTACTCTTCAAATCACAGACGGTTTTTAACTAAAACCGTCTGTGATATCATGTATTATCTCAGACGGTTTTATAATAAAACCGTCAGCGACTTATCACAGACGATTCGTTATAACAACCGTCTGTGATAAACCACATCACAGACGGTTTATCTAGATAGAATCGTCTGTGATAAATTTCAACTTTCGCGCTCTCATCAAATTTGAACTTCCCGCTCATCTGGTTTTTGACTTCCTTTAAAATACCAGCCCGCGGCTCTTCTCCTGCTACTTTCTTCTCACTTCTCCTGCTCTCCTCTTCTTTTCTCTTCTCTTCTCTCTTCTCACTTTCTTTTCCTCTCCTCTTCGAATGTTTGGTAAGTATGGTGTTCGAATCGTTCAACTAAAATGTTATAGCTCATCCTCTCCTCTTTCTCTTCCTTTCCCTCTTCTCTTCTCTTTTGCACTCTTGATGTTGTGGCGTTTTCGTTTTCGATCCGTGCACCTTTCGGTAAAACGGCTATAACTTTTGCATACGAGCTCCGATCGCGACGTTCTTGTGCTCGTTTTAAAGCTAACAAAAAGTTCGATTTGAAAATCCATAAGCCCAAGTCAGGGGGCTACATCAGAAGTACACACGAGGCTCTGAAAAAACGTCGATCTCGAAAAAACGTCATTTAGGGCCTCAAAACGGCCTCCGAAGTTTTTTTCGTCGATTTTGCGTTTTCAAGTTCTTCAGAGCAGTGACATGGGATATCTCACATCCAGTAGCTCTTCCATTATGCCTAAACTAGCACAGAGCAGCTGGATCACAAAAATATCATCTGTACGTGATGATATTTTTTTTGTTTTCAAAAGTAACATCACAGGCGGTTCATAGTAAAAATCGTCTGTGATAGTTGTTATCACAGACGGTTCTTAGTAAAAACCGTCTGGATAGTTTGTTACAACAGACGGTTCTTAGTAAAAACCGTCTGTGATATTTTCATATCACAGACAGTTTTAGTTTGAAATCGTCTGTGATATGTTCTATCACAGACGGTTCATAAACCGTCTGTGATGTTCCGTAACATCACTGACCCATGGTTACAGACGGTTCGGAAAACCGTCTGTGATGACGGTTCCGAACCGTCTGTGATGACCTTTTCTGTAGTAGTGATCATCACCTCCTCGTTCTTGTTGATTTGATTCATTATCTTCAACATCCAACTGCTCAGCAAGGCGATTTTGAAGTTCATTCTCTACACTCCTTCCAATATCTTCCATTCTTTGACAAGAGTACATAGTGTTCTCTTCTTGATCTTGTATGTCATTCTCCAAATCTTGCCTTTCAACTTCATGCATTCTTGGAGGAGAATTCATGTTGTTCTGTCTTTCCCCAATGCGAGCTCTTGAATCAAATCTTGCATCCCGTGAGTGTTTTGTAGTGATGCTTACATCCCGTGAGTGTTTTCTAGTGATGCTTGTATTTCCAACATTAGATGGTTGACTAGAAGTGAAGCAATGTTTTTCTTCCGCAATTTGTCCTATTAAGACATCAAAGATGAGAGGATTATAGAATGGAATACCAACTTAGATGCAACAAGCGATTATTACTCATTTTTAAACTCTAAATTACTTTTGAAGCTAGTAGACAACACCCAATTCAGCATCCAATTCGTTAACAACCTTAGTACCAATTCGTTAAGAGCCAATGAATGAGAGGACTATAGAATGGATATTACCTTCATACAAGAGATCTAACGACTCAAACAATGGGAAACTCTTGTTTTCATATCTTCTTAGCCTAGAGTCCTCGTACATAATGATAGAACAATTCAAGTGTAAATAGAAAAATTCTAATTGGACACAAAGAAGATTCACAATTAAAAAAACAAGAAGCTTACCTCGATTATCTCATCCCATTTTTCAGATGTGGTGTTAATCATGGATGCATTTTGATTCCATAAGACACCGCTACGATTGCGAATAGATCTAATTGCTTTGTAGTCTTTCTTCAATTGAGCCTCTTTATCTTGAATTTGAGCTTTAGAAAGTTTTGCTTCTGAAAAGAGTTTGTTGAAATCCTTTACAATCCTGTTCCAACCTTCTGAAGTCCATCCATTTTGACCACGATAGTGAGAAACATTGAACTCAAGGAGTACATCAACCAATCCTTTTTCATACTTTGACGTCCACCTTGCTCTATTTGTTATAAAGCCTTAGATAAACCATAAACCACAAGAAACTGTAACTAGTATGAATAAATGGCAAATAAAACTACAGTGTTCGATTTATGACATAAGTACATTGTGACAATTAATAATTAGACAAGCAACATAAAGTATGACATCGGAGAATTTCATACGACTCACAAAATTGTTATGTTTTATTACAATGAGTACAAAAGTAAATAAAGTAAAAAATGAATATTTATCATAATTGCTAATGAGATCTCCTTTGTACTCTCCGCTTCCTACTTCTTTCATAATCTGCCCACATCTTCTTTGCAATCTCATCTCTCAAAGTATTACCCATGTTCCTTTCATTGTTCAATGGTACAACATCATCTCTGTATCGGTCATCTCCACTAGGTAGATCCACAAATTTATCTGAAGAAATGTTCATTGTTTGATCACTTAACCATTTTTCATCTCCTTTATAGATTCGAATTATATTATGCAATGTAGCTGTTACTGCTGGAATTTTCACTTGAGTTTCTATTGGGTAAAATGTTGCAACTTTTAAGACAGGAAATCGCATCTTTAGGATGCCAATAGCACGCTCTATATGGTTGCGTAGGCGGGCATGGCGAAGATTGAACAACTCCTTATAGTCCCTTGGTCGGCAATTGCCCTGTCCTTGTTCCTTAATGTGGTATCGGACTTGATGAGGACATCACTATGTCGGATACACCCATGACCTCACCTCCACCACCCCCTATGCAAGGTCCTATCACAAGGGCACGCGCACGACAGCTAAATCAACAGGTGAACTCGTTTCTCGGGTGGCATAATTATATTTTAGAGGATAGACCACTGCATAATAATGAGCTTGTGCTTAGGAATCATGGCTTAGAGCTGCAAGGACGTCATTGCTCATCACTACAAGCTAGAGTACAAGGTATTCCCGAGAAGGAAGCCGAAACGTCCACCCAGGAGCAGTCCACATTCAACTGGCCATAACTTTTGCATACGAAGTCCGTTCGGGATGAGTGAGTACTTTATTGAAAGCTTATCTTGCACACTTTCCAATGGATCCAGCCTTATCATCAAATTCCACTCGAGCTGGCCACAGCAGTCAAAACAGTGCGACGGTCTCTGTCTTTTAGGGTGCTGTGCCACCATAATTTTGGGCTGAGTTCCCATGTAATTAAAGTGGCGTGAGACCAACTCCTAGCAGCCATCCTTGGCTATATATATTGGACAAGCCCTCTGTCTATCTCCTTAGGTTTTGATTTGAGAATAGTTACCCATGTGTGGAACTTTATCCTTGTTCTCCTGACTCGGCAAGAGCAGCAGTAAACAAGTTTCGAAACCTCAACTTGAGTGTGTGCTTCATCCTTGTTCTTGCTAGTTCCTCGATTGCTTGCAAGAATAGACCTTCGTGGTCAGGTCATCCGTGTTCTTAGCACGGTTGATAACAACGAGGAGTGTGGTTTAGCGATTGCAGGCGCTTATCCTTGTGTGGTTCGTAGCCGGGTCGTCAAAGTCATCCTCTGCCAAATCGAAGTTATCCCCTCACCGGAAGATCGGGCCGTCTTGTGCGCATCAGGACTCCTCGATAAGGAGCAAGAAAGAATGGTGTGTTCGCATAGCTGAAAGTTCAAGCTTCATTAAGTTGGTTTTGGTGTTAATGACAAATCTAATATTAAGACTAACTCTTTTGATAATCATAATATTGATTAGTCTCAATTGTTAAGTAATGACAAATCTTTTATAAGACTAACTCTTTTGGTGAGCTTACCTCTTATTAGTTTCATATTTGGATGGAAAATGGAAAACCTAAGGTATGCACTTGTATTCACTCTATCGTCTTAATGCATATTTAGGATTTAAGTTAAAGTATGAACTCTCCCGTTGCTTTAGTCCAAATATGTGCATTATGTTCCAAATTCATATATTACATGAATGCATACATCTAGGGGGAGTTTATAATTTAACTTGTTGTTTCAATAGTATTGATCCATGTCTTATTACTAAATAACATATAAAGGATCAAGACCTTGAAACAATCGTTAGAGTATATATAACTTGTGTAGTTGTAATATACTCATGCAAATATAGGATAAACTCATATGCAATCTAAGATTGATTATGTGCGTATTGATTCTATGATCAATTTGTTATATGCACATACCTAATGGAGTTTATTCTATAGTTGATGGTTTAAATGTATTGATCCCATTTCCATCACTCAAACATATATGGATCATTACTAACCATCATATTGGGTATATGAAACTTGTGTAGTTAATATATACTCATGACAATTTAAATACAATTTAAATTGTGTTCGGTTGCCATTCAATCAACAGAGAACTAGTCATGTGTTGATAGTTCACTTTGTTGATCCTAGGGCAATCGAAAGTTCTTGTGTATATGAAGCATTAGTTGCATTAGTATACTGAAGACACAATTAATCTTTCAATCATTTGTCTTTGGGTTGTGGTAAATCATCAAAGGAAAAGATCAAAGGATCTTGAGAGCATCCATTATGTGTTAATTGGAGTTCATGATGATTGAGACAACCATGTGTTTTGGATTAACACTTTCAATGAGTTTGAAATAGGTTAAGTGCAAGGTTGAGATGGATGAATGGGACAAGGACGTCATCATGTGTTGATGGAACAAGATGAAGATCCCTACTTGAAGAGAAGATGATTGGTCATCATGAAAGCTCCAAGTGGTTGCGAGAGGCAAAGGAAAAACTAGCTAGGGCTAAGGATGTGTTCCTAGTCTTTTACCGGTCTCGGTGTTTGGATGGGAGACCGGGTTGCTAGTTAGGTGCCGTACTATTAAGAGGGGTTAAGTATTTTAGCTTGAGCTTCATCATGTGTTGATGAACTCAATCCGGTTCACTCTAGCTCACTCTCTATTTGGTTCTTGCATGAGCTAAGTATTTGCATGTGTTGCAAATAAGAGAGCTCATGCTCGCTTCGTATTGAATCTTAATCGATTTGGTTTTTGCAATGAGTTATGGATTTGCATGTGTTGCAAAAGGGAGATAGCTCATGTAATTTTGTTTATGTGGTTTTTGCATGAAGCTAAGTTTTGCATGTGTTGCAAAAGGTGAGAGCTCATGCATCGGTGTTTTAGCTTGTGATTTGATCATGTGTTGATCATCACAAGGCTAAGTAAAGTTTATGATTTTTCTATTTGCAAATTTGTTTTGCAAATAATCTAGAGGTTATGGTTTTGATCCTAGAGCATGTGTTGGCATTTGCAAATGTGTTTTGCAAAGTGTCGGGATTATGTGTTGATCCTTACATGACTATTGGGTTGATCTCATGGGTTCTCGGTTTATTTACAAATGTGTTTTGAAAATTATTTTGATCATGAGTTGATCACCAAATGGCATAAGAATTGATCTTATTGACTCTCTCTAGATTGTAGTCATGCCCTTGACCAAGTCTATATGAGGGATTTCGAGAAATCAGATTTTAGACTTGAATGACTACATTAGAGTCTTTATTTTTGTGATATTTAAAAATATCTATGGTTGCTTAAATCATGAAAATGGGTGAAGATTGTATCCCTCATGATAAGCTTCGCATAGAATCAAAAATCACCTAAATCGGAGTTCGGAGTAAAAAGTTATGAGCGTTTTAGTGGCTCTGACAGTGGTAGCACCGCCCCTACATGGGCGGTACCGGACCTAGATGGGCGGTAGCTACCGGTCTCAGATGGGCGGTAGGACCGCCCGGGGCGGTGCTACCGACCCAGAGGCAGTGTAAAAACTCCAGAAAAGGGTTTTTTGGTGGAAATGGCCGGTGCTACCGGTCCTAGATGGGCGGTAGCACCGGGGTACTCTAGCAACGGCTAGTTTTTGATGTTTTTAATGCACAGAAGTGACCGTTGGCCTAAAGGCCGGTGCTACCGGCCCTAGTAGGACGGTAGCACCGGTTTGCTGCGTTTTTACCCTATTTTACCCTCCAACGGCTAGTTTTCTTGAGGGGTTATAAAAGGGGCCGAGCTAGGAGGGTTTTGTGGCTGTTCTAGCACCCATTTGAGGTATTCTTGTGAGAGCAAAACCCCAAGAGCTCATAGAGCCATATTTGAGTGATTTGAGATGAATTTGATTTAGAGTTTCTTGTGTAGAATCTCTTTGGTGTTAATTTGCTTTCTCTTGAGCTAGTGTGAGCCTCTCCTCTACATTGTGCATGTGTTGCACTTTGTGAGCAAGGAGAGAAGCCTCTAGTTGCATGTGTTGCATCTAGAGAAGGATTGAGCATCCTTGTGCATGTGTTGGACTTGGTGAGGTTCAAGCTAGAGGGCTTGACTTGTTACTCTTGGTGTTTGCCGACACCTAGACGGCGTGTGGAGGCGTCATGCACGGTGACCTTCTCAAGGAGATTGTGAGAAGGCCCGGCAAAGTTGTGAAGGTCGGAGCTCGCCTACCCGGAGGGGGAAAGAGCTACCACTAGTGGAATCGAGGCGGGTGCTCAATTCGTGGAGCCGGTCCAAAGTGGTTTGGGCTTGCCTCAACGTGGATTAGGGGAGACCGGCAAGTCTCCGAACACCACGGTAAAACATCGGTGTGTCTCTTTGTGTTTTCTTGCAATTCTCTATTTACATTGTTGCAATTTACATTCCTATAATTAAATTGTTTGATTGTCTTTAGGATTGTATATTCTTGAGTAGAGACATAATTAGCTAGTGCACTTAGTGAGCCTAGTTGATTTAGGCTTTAATTTGTCAAAACCTTAGTTTATAGCTTCCACATTGATTATTGTTTAGGTTTTGACATAGAGATCAATAGAGCGTGTATTTAGTGAGAAGAATTTTTATAACCGCCTATTCACCCCCCGTCTAGTCGGCATCCTCGATCTTACAATAGCCCCTATCAACCAGATAGTACTTGCTCCTAGGTACTCGAAATCCAGATTTAATGGTAGAATGTAACACCCCTGCATCTGATGCGGACCCTTCCCAACCAGTAAAAACATAAACAAAGTTCAAATCAAAGTCACAAGCAAGCATCACATTTTGAGAAAGAGTTCCTTTTCTATTTCGATATGGAGCAGCCTCACTATCCGTCATTGTGATAGGGACATGAGTACCATCTATTGCCCCTATACAGTTCTGCAAGAAACAAGACCTTATTACTAATTGAGGAATAAGATGAGGGTAAAACTTTCTAAATTATACTTACATGGATTACATGTACCTCAAAGTAAGGCCAAAATTGTGGAGTTGATGATATTTTTCAATGAGTCTCAGTGGATGGAGGCTTGATAAATTCATAGGTCAATGAAGTGATCGCCTCAAAACATGCCCCAAGATGCCTATGTATAGTCTCAGGACTGTGCTGAAATCTATCGGTCAATGCTCAAAAACTGGCATTCCGTGCAAGTATATACATGAAAATGCCTAATTGCTCCTCCACAGTGACACCTCTTGTATTATGCAAAAGATTTTTAGATCTAAGATAGTCTGAAAGTGTTTGGAAAATATGGGGTTCCATTCGAAGATTTTCATAACATCGGCTCGGATGACCTTCAAGAAGTTCAGTAATATATTCTGCTCCACTAAGCTTTGATGTATGACATGGAGTTTTAGTTATGGTAGAAGCTGAATATAATGCAGGCATAATAAGCAGCATCATATCGTCATCTTCCTCTTCCTCAGATTCAGTAAGAGTAAGGTCTTTCATATCAACTAGCACTCAAGAACCTTAATTTTTATTAATGAAAAATTGTCAATCAGTAAACAAAGGACTTGTTCCCAGCAGCACCTATAAACAAAGGAATTTTGGGGAACATTTTAGCAGATGTTGGATACTCAATCAACTAATAACAACAAGGCATGCTTATAATTAAATAAGAAATGGACAGTATACTAATGTAGTCTAGATAAGCCTGATGCATGACATCAAAAGGATGCTTAAAGCGAATTTGAAGCAAATGTTTTTTTTTCATTCTGATTCTGATGCATGACATCAAAAGGATGCTTAAAGTAAATGATTAACACGAGTGACACATGGAGATGTTCAGACCTTCATGTTCTACATGGCAATTCCTATGCTCAAAACTCTAATATTCAGTTCTGTTTTCATCCATATATAACATCCATATGCCTATGTATAAGGAGAAATGTTCTGCTTTCAGTTCTAAATCTGTTTGTTGCAATTTTCATTGTGATTTTGTATCATTTTTATGGACGATCACCTGATGCATGATTGACCTAATCAGGGAACTACTAATATAATATGCTCAGCACCACTTAGTTCTATAATTGATAGAAGCTAGCTAAAAAAACTGACAAGGTTAACATCGAACATCTCTATTGTCATTGTCTCTGAGCAATGATGACTTCAAAATGTGCACTCCCCCTTATCATGTGTTGCTCAGTGAGTTGTATTTCTTCTGAATAACTGTTAAAGACATAAAAGTAATGTGGTTTGCTCATGGGTCTTTAAGAGAAGTTTTCATGTACTCAATAGGGTTTCTATCTATCTGAAGTTCTAAACACATTTTTTCCTTCTGTAGTAACTGATGCTGAGTCGGAAAGTTTACAACAAGCATTGAAGATTCTTTCTTATGCTGAAAAGCAGGTAAGACATTCAGGTGAGCGCTTGACATGGTTCACTACCACTCTACTCCAGCTTGGTTCTGGTCATAATTTAGAAATAACCCAGTCAAGAAGCAGCAGCAAACAAAGTGCTAAAGTGACCAGTGAGACCGTGATGGAAGCAGTGATATATAAAATCCTCTGCTAGTAGGACTACATCTCATTCTTTATTCAATTTTCATGGTTCAAAGAAAACATTGGACCTCAAAACAACCAGTCGGCACTCCAGTCCTCAAGGCCTTGTGGTTGCTTGCTGCAATCCATTGAACATCTCCATATACTATATGAACAAGGAGAAATGTTCTACAGACAGTATTATTGGTAGTAAACATGCAATTTGGTAATGCCTGTGCTGAAAACTCCAAAATTCAATTCTTCTTTCATCCTAATTCTTCTAAAAAGATGAAAAGTATAACATTTATGCACATTGTCAAATGATAGGAAACATCAAGCTCATAGATATAAATATATCTCAATTGATCGCAGCAAGTAACCACAATGCTAAGCAGAACTGCAACATTGCACAGATGAGAATCTTTTCACAATTATTCTGTCAGCATAATGATTTTTTTACAAGGTGTCAATATATAATGAGTATACCACACAATGCATGTAGTTCCACCACCACATAAGTTGGAATGTGCAAAAGCAGCCTAACAAAGTATGACCACATCCAGTTCATAGTGAGGGACTTGGGCTAGCCTGCCAACCATGTTGCAGGAGTGTAGGAAACCCCCTTTTTTGGACTTAACTATGCCTAGTGCAGTACAATTTCTCATCTTTTTGTTGCAATTTTCAAGTGATTTTGTATCATTTTTATGGTCGATCACCTGATGCATGACTTTGAATTGTAGACAGTAGAAGCATATTTGCACACAGCATTATTTTAGTATTCAAAACACAAGCGTCAACCACACTATCTACATCCAGTTTGCTGGATGGTGAGCATGAGGCATTATTATTGTTTTTCAAGACGGCAATTTCCTATGAAAGGTATATGTGATTCTACCATATTTTCAAGACGGCAATGCACACCTATCCTGTTTCTTAAAATTGTACTCAACTACAGAACTAATCAAGGAACTCCTATCCTGTTTCTTGAAATTGTACTCAACTACAGAACCAATCAGGGAACTCCTATCCTGTTTCTTGAAATTGTACAAATTCTTGAGATTTTCATAAGCAATTTATTTGAGATCTCAAGTGAATAGATCTGAAATTTTGTACCCAAAAAATCTCAAGCTGATCTGGTCGGAGTGAGGAGAGGTGAGACCTAGCAATTTTGTACCTAGATGATTTGGTTGGAGGGAGGAGAGGTGAGACCGATGAAGTTGTCGAGGTGTTTTCTGCGCTGTTGTCGAAGAGAAGCTGTCAAGATGTTAGGGTCGCGTCGCCGTCGCCACCGCTCTCAAGATGAACCTGGCGATTCGAGAGAGGTGAGGCAAGATACTTGCTGATTGGATCAAAATCAATAGGGGATGACGTAGGGGAGCTTGCCGTCGCGCTCGCTGTCGTCGCCGATGAAAGTTGCAGCCATAGTCGCCGTCGTTGCTGTCGAGATCGCCGCCGTCGTCTTCTAGGGTTCCTTGCGAGTCGTCGAGTCATGAGCGACAGCTTCGCTTCGCGATATCCGTCGGAAAGAAAACGTCGCCTCCTCAGCCGAGCGTATTTTTCCGACCGCATTGGCCCAAACCGGTTGTAAAATTATTAGATTATCGGCCCACCCAAACAGAACTTTGAGGCCATGCCCAAAAAAATTCCCAGCCGGTATTTTACAATGGTTTTGGGCTCAAAACAAGGCTTCCAAGCAGGCCCTAAGGAAGAGACGAAGAAAATCGGGAGGAGGGCACACACGCACCTGAGCCTGGGACTGGGAGAGACTGAAAAAGAATAACCCTAGGGCGACGGTGGCCGGTGGCCGGTGGCGGTGGGCTGGCAGCATGCAGCGTGATGAGATGCTCAAGAAAGGGTGCATTTCTGTGTGGAGGATTTCATCGGGGTAACAGGGCAGCCGGCATCGTTCATCGCTGCATCAGACCATCAGCTGCTTGGGCTTGGCGATTTGGGGACTCGGCCTTGGCCCTTGGGGCACAAAGGCAGCAACAAGCCAGCGAACAAGTTGATTTGGTACATATGTATTATTTTTCTTAACTCAATTACTCTTGAATCTTGTTGATATTGTATAGTGATGATGGATGAAATTGGTATTTAGTAATTTCTGATGAAGTGATGAAATTTATATTCCAGAAGCGCTTCATGCAGTAACCTCCAAATCGATTACAGCACAATCCAACTAAAGAAGCCTCGGTAAGAATTTAACCCTGATGAAAGTATTGCCGATCCGGCACATCAAATCCCAATAGAAGACTATGCCAATGAATTAGAGATCAAGTGAGGAGAACATATTTGTTGAAATGTCCAATTTGACAAATTTTTAGCCATGCCTTTCCTTCGAGCCCACCTTTTACTTTTATAGTCATACTATGAGCATATGCACAAAATTGATTGGGCTATATTATAATTTTGAAACTGGACTGGACCGATATTACAATTTTGAAACTGAAATTGTTACTCTCAAACCATCAATGTTGAGTTTGTTGCATTTTTAAGTGGGAATCCATACAGTGAGGACGTCCGATACAAGGTGTTTTGTTCGTATGCTCGCATCCCCCCGTTAATTATGCATTCAACTGCTCCTGATAAGGCCTAACAACTCCCTTGATCAAACCGAGTAAGCTACCAGCACACGAGAAAACATCAGACAGCTTTGAGTCCCACATGTCCCTGTCCACCGCCACACGTTATTATCCTCTCGCATGTAAGCCTTGTTCGTCCTATGATCTCCATCAATCCAACAAATGCCCATCCTCCTCACGGTGAACTAGGAGCAGTAGCACATGCCTGCCCTTCTCTCTCTTTGAAGCCGTCATTGCTCTTGCTTGTGCAAGTCCAGCATCGCTCGTACTTACCAATGTTGCTCTGGCTAGGTACCATCCATGCTTGCATCGCCTGAAGCAAAGCGCACCGACACCGCCTTGGAAGTAAGTACAATTTGTTGCATATTTTTTGTTTACGGATTCCGTGAGATGTTGCATCGGGAGCAAAGATTTGTTGCAAGTTAGGAACTAATTGTTTCTTTTGGGATTTTTTTAGTTGAACTGGATAAAATTAGTTATTTCGTCTTAATCCATTCACCCACCAAGATTTTTTATGCAATAGGTTATTTCATTTTTTGCTACAGCAAATACGGATGACGAGCCGGTGTTGTGATGGCAAGGACGGCAAGGTCGTTGTCTCCGTCATCGTCAAGGCGTGTTGCTGGTGGTCTAGAGGAGGCGGCCAACAATGGCAACGAGTAGGTGACTCGCGGTAGGCCAGTAGTGCGAGACGGGAAGGAGGGGAGCATCACGCTCCAATATCCATTGTTGACTAGTAGCAACTATGCTGCATGGTCAATGAAGATGCAAGTGTACATGGATGCCCAAGGAGTGTGGGATGCAATTGAAGATGACAACGTCGACAGACGCCAATATAAGAAGGCACTTGCGGCCATCTATTATGGTGTGAGCGAGGAGACCCTTCTTGCCCTCAACGGCAAGAGGACGGCCAAGGAGGCATGGGCGACTCTCAAGTCTATGTACGTTGGAGTTGAGCGCGTGATAAGGGCCAAGTTCCAAACCGCTAAGAAAGAATTTGATAGCCTTCATATGCATGAAGGGGAGTCAATTGATGCATTCGCCATAAGGGTCACTCTAGCTCTTAGCAAGATGCGAACGCTGGGTGACAGGGTTGAAGACTCTTTTGTGGGTGAATAAAAGAAGAAGAAAAACCAGGAGAGCATAGTTGAATTACTGCGTCTCCACCAAGTTATATATGTGTTCTTCTGTGTTCTTCCACCTCCCACACGTTGTCTTTGTGTTAGAAGTGTCTACGAGAAAGCGTGTGTATCGATCCTGTGAGTTGTTCCAACAACCTTCAGTACAAGGTAAGTGGCATGTCTCTCAATAAAAGAAAGTGTTGACCTAGCATAATACATTTAGTCCAACTATTTTAGCTTTGGCTAACAATAACTTTCTGAACATTTGGTCGGTCAAATGAAAACGACAAGAGTAGATTTTATCCTGAAAATTCTTTCATAGTACTATTACAATGTTAGATTTTATCCTGAAAATACTTTCATAGTACTATTACAATGTTAAGTTATACAAATACGATAAAATTGATTCTTTTCATTTATATTTTGGTAGAGTACTGAAAAACTACTGTAACTTTTATGTAGGTTGACTAGGAGGGCTGCCTACCTCAGTGGTTTGCGGCTTTGAATCTCTAAAACATTGTTGGTGAGTCTGTGGCATTACAGCGGCGATGTTGTTTTATGAAACATCGTCATTTACGAGCCTAGCCAGTTATACTGACTGTGAGTCAATGCGTTGTGAGTATACTCAACCTTCGATCATTTTTTGTACTTTGTGCAAAGGGGCTAGACTTTGATTATCTTGGGGACCTTGCATGTTGGGATGGCTATTGCTCATTGAGGATTGGGCTAAGTGAGACAATTTGTGATAATATAGTCAGTTTACAAAGTGATCCTTGTCTAGTTGATTAATTCAATTCAATTGTTTACTTGTTCTATGTTGAGTTCATATATTATTTGCTGCTGTCTGACTGTCCATTCAATTTTTGTTGTTATATTCAAAATTGTTATAGCTAGAACAGTAAACATATTTACATATATATGATCTATTAGTGTAATCAATTGGTACTGATTAATATTAATTTGGCAAGTTTGAAATCTGTTTTGGTAAAACTGTTCAGAAAGATTGTCACAAATCAGTCTGTTGGCAAGTAGGTCTGTTAATTTAGGCAGCCCGACATCTGATAGCAAACTTTAATCAACTTGAGCTTTTGTTGCTAGTTAAAAGCTACTGTTCATTGTAATATACATGTTTAGATGCATGATTTTTATGAGCTGTTCTTATGCTTTGATGTTTGCTAATATCAAGCTTCAATATCTAAGCTTATGTTATGACATAGTTATTCTTTAGTTGATAATAATGTTTGGAATTAAAGTAAAATAAAATTTGCTAATACCACATTTATTCCAACAGGCCCATCTCTAGACAGATCAAGTTCGGTACTAGTAAGTGCATTTACTGACGCAGATTGGGCTGGATGCGCTGATGACAAACGGTCTACAAATGGTTTTGCTGTCTTCCTTGGTTCAAATCTGGTGTCCTGGAGTTCAAAGAAACAAGCAACAGTGGCAAAATCATGTATGGAATCATAATACAAGGCCTTAGCCAATGCGACAGCAGAAGTAATGTGGCTTCAGTCTTTACTTGCAGAGCTTGGCATCTTCCAACCAAGACCACCATGTATATGGTGTGACAATTTAGGAGCCACATACCTGACATTCAATTCTGTGTTCAATGCGAGAACTAAACATATCGAGGTGGATTATCACTGTCAGAGAAACAGTAGCATGGAAAACACTGGATGTCAGGTTTATTTCGTCCAAGGATCAGCTTGCGGATATACTGACCAAGCCACTGCCGGTATCATCGTTTGCTATCTTCAGGAGCAATTTCAATGTGATTTCTTCACGTTGAGATTGAGAGAGGCTGTTAAGATCATTAGGCAGTTAGAACTTAGTCATTATGTGTACCGATTCCTCTGTTTCATCCCCTGTATTTGCGCCACTCAGTACATTAGTGCTTGTAATTCTTGTTAAGGAACCTCGCTATCGAATAGTCCGGGGTTCCCGAACAGATCTAAAATTGGAGAATAGAGAGAGAGACACGTGTTTAGGGAGAGCGACAGCAGAATACTTTATTGCTTTCTGATTGCATGTACATAGGGGGGACCCCCTCCTCCTTATATAGCAGTCGTCTAGGGTTTCGGCTAAGGGACCAACATGGGCCTTCAATGGGCCATGAGGTTTCCCAACACTCCCCCTTGGGCCCTTTGCCGCGAGATGCATATGCCTCATTAAAATTCCAGAAAAACCTAGTGGGAAAAATACTTGGAGAAAGAGTATATAGCATACGCTTATGTGTTGCACAAATTACCTCATTAAAACCTTATGCAAGAAAACTTCATGAAAAACTTGCTAAGGAAAAAGAGTACAATTCACCCAAACTTCAATTGCTAATCTTCGAGATTCATGTTGGGTATTTATAATTCATGTTCGAGATTTATGTGGGAGTATGTGAAATATCTCCCTCTGAAATCTGCACTTCTCTAAGTCTCATCATTCCAATTCCTTTAACGCACCTTTCAAAGGTAGATGCTGAGAGTGATTTAGTGAACAAAGTTGCGAGATTTTCACATGACTTAGTATGCAATATCTTGATCTCGTTCATCTTATACAATTCGTGAGCATAGAAGAACTTGGGGTTGATATGCTTCGTGATATTGCTCTTCACATAACCCATCTATGCTTGGGCAACACAAGCTGCGTTATCTTCATAGATGATCGTGGGAGTTTGCTCAATGTTCAAGCCACATGATTTCTGGATGTGGTGAACCATTCTTCGGAGCCATGCACATTCACGAGATGCTTCATACAAAGCGATGATTTCCGAGTGGTTTGTCGACGTCGAGACAAGGGTCTGCTTAGACGACTTCCAAGAAACTGCTGTTCCTCCACATAGGAAAACATAGCCAGTTTGGGACTTGCCAGTATGCGGGTCTGGTAAGTACCCAGCATCGGCGTAGCCAACCAAATCCAATTCATTGTTTCTTCTGAAAAACAAACCGAGGTCTTTGCTTCCTTGGAGGTAACGGAAGATGTCCTTGATCCCTTTCCAATGCCTTTTGGTGGGTTCTGCACTGTACCGGGCTAGTAAATTTACAGCGAACGCAATGTCCGGCCTGGTGCTATTTGCAAGGTACATGAGCGCTCCAACTGCACTCAAATATGGGAATTCTGCTCCCAGGACTTCCTCCCCCTCTTCTCTAGGTCTGTATGGGTCTAGGTCTGCTTGGAGTGACCTTCCGAACATTAGAGTCTTCACAGGAAATGCTTTTTCAAAGCTAAATCTTTCCAACACTTTCTGCGTGTAGGTTGATTGATGTACCAAGATTCCTCCTTAGACATGCTCAAGCTGCAAGCCTAAACAAAACTTGGTTTTACCCAAGTCCTTCATTTCAAACTCAGACTTCAAGTATGAGCATGCTTCTTCAATTTCTTCATCCGTCCCAATGATGTTCAAGTCATCTACATAGACGGAGATTATACAGAATCCATTCGGGGATCGCTGTATAAACACGCATGGACAATCTTCGCTGTTTGTGTAGCCTTTCTTGCAGAGGAAGTCACTCAAGCGATTTTACCACATTCTTCCTGACTGCTTTAGCCCATACAGTGATTTCTCCAATTTCACACTGTACAGGTTTCTATTTGCTCTGTCTTGGTTCGGGATGGGAATTCCTTCTGGTATTTTCATGTATATCTCCGAATCCAAGTTTCCATACAAATATGCTGTGACAACATCCATTAGCTTCATTCTCAACTTCAAGTTGACTGCCATTGAGATCAAATATCTGAAGGTAGTTCCTCCCATGACCGGAGAATAGGTTTCTTCATAATCAACTCCAGGACGTTGAGTGAAACCTTGAGCTACGAGCCTTGCCTTGTACCTTACAACTTCGTTGTTTTCATTCCTCTTCCGAACAAAGACCTATTTTTGACCTACGGGGTTTATATGGGGAGGTATGCGACATATGGACCCAAACACCTCTCTCTTGTTCAGAGACACTAACTCTGCAGTGATTGCCTTCTTCCATTCTTCCCAATCTAGCCTTTTCTTCCACTTTGCGAGAGATGCAGGCTTGGGATCATGATCAATGATCGAGACAATCTTCTTTGCAAAGTATGCATCAACGTTGGCTGTTGCTCTATTCAGGGTTTCTCCTGTTATTACAAAGTTTATAGCCATTTCATCATGGGGTGCTTCATGCACTTCTACTTGCTCTTCACTGCTATTTCCTATCGCAGGAGCAAGTTCCTTTAGCTTTTCATCACCTATGTGTGCGCACACATTATTTCCGACGGCTTCCTGCAGTGGAAGATTCAAGTCTGGAATTGCCTTTTCCGTTGGCTTCTTTCCAGTGCCAGGTCTCAACTGGCTCCCCTTCTTTCCTTGGGGTATTTTCATGATTGGTTGTGGTAAGTCCTCTCGCCCAGTTTTCTCCAAACGTCTCCGGGTACTTTGGGTTTGAGGAGCCAGATTTTCTGTTCTTTTTCTTTGAGGCCTCTGAACATGATGAGGGATACCTTCTATTTTCTTTGGTATTTCCACCCTCTCTGGTGTATTTCTTGCGGGTACATGCGACTTAACCACGCCCTTCAAATCACAAAAATGATAAGGCAGTTCATTTGCTAAATTCTGCAAATCGATTATCTTCTGGACTTCTTGATTTGCTTCATTAGTGCGGGGGTCATGCGCGGGGATCCCAGTGGAATGCCATATGATTTCCCGGCATTTTTCATCCAAAGGTTGATTTCCTCCCCCTAATGACGGGAAACGGTCCTCGTCAAAAATGCAATCAGCGAATCAGGCTGTATGCAAGTCTCCAGTCATGGGTTTCAAATACCTGATTATGGATGCACTCTCATAACCAACGTATATCCCAGACTTGCGGAGAGGGCCCATTGCAGTTCGCAGAGGGGGTGGTATAGGAACATATACCATACACCCAAATTTCCTGAGATGGGAGATCTTCGGGATGATCCCGTGCACAAGCTGCATAGGAGAATGGATGTTGTAGGCCGAAGGTCCGAAATTGATGAGCTGCTGCGTGCGGACTGCGTGTCCCCAACAAGTGTTGGGCAAGTTACAACTCTGCAAAAGCGGTCTAGCAATGAACTTAATCCTCTTTATTAGTGCTTCAGCTAGTCCATTCTGCGTATGGACATGCAATACGGAGTGCTCAACTGCTATCCCTTTTGCCGTGCAATAATCATCAAATGCCTTTGAAGTAAATTCTCCGATATTGTCCATTCTAATGGACTTCACGCGATGATCAGGGAAAGCATTCTTGATTCTTATGATCTGCGAGATCAGCTTTGCAAAAGTATGGTTTCTTGTTGACAATAAGCATACGTGCGACCATTTCGAGGAAGCATCGATGAGCACCATAAAGTATCAAGCGGCCACGACAAAGGGCTGAATCGGGCCGCAAATATCCCCCTGGATGCGTTCCAGGAATGCAGGAATTTCACTTTGCACTTTCATGACAGAGGGTCTTGTTATTAATTTCCCGGTGGCACATGAAGGGCACACGAAATCTTCATGATTCGGGAAATTTTTAATATTAATGCCATGACCTTGTGAGTTATTCACTATATTTCTCATCATTCTAAGACCAGGATGACCTAATCTACCATGCCATAAAGAGAATAACTCAGAGCTTCTAAAAACAGTCCTCAAGGAAGTATACACTTCGGGTGCATGAATATTCGTGTAGTACAACCCAGATTCATATGAGAGACATTTTTCTAATACCATTTTTCCACATACCGCGTGCTTCACGATGTACAAGTATTCTTTGCCATTTTCTTCATTGGTTTCTACATGAAAGCCATTGGCGCGGATGTCTTTAAAGCTTAAAAGAGTGCGTGTTGATTCAAGGTACAAAAGTGCTTCTTCAATTACCAAAGTTGTACCCATAGAAAATATAATAGTGGCTCTTCCTGAGCCTATTACATATGAGTCGTTTCCTGCGATCGTAGTAATCTTTCCAGCGTTCTTCGTGATCGACTGGAAATATTTAGACTCTTTTAAGATGGTATTTGTTGTGCCACTATCAACAATGCATATCTCTTCCATTTGGGCGCTACACGATTTCTAGATAAAAGAAATATAATTCCAATCAAACAGTGGCAAAATTATTCAAATATTGCTTGTAAATTAAAGAATACTGGAATAAAGAATAAATTTCATATTTATTCATGAGAGAAGTATGCTCTTCTAGAGCTTACAATTCATTATTCAAAAGATAATGCTAACAACTATAATCTAAAAAAATGCATTAAACATAATCTGTAAAATATGCATTAATTTCTGCTTCTATGTCATCGACAGAAGTTTTCTCTTCATTTGCCATAATATTGGCTGCAGCATCGATGTCCAGGCTATTTTGTGAGGATGAGACAAGTGGGGTATCTTCATCCATGGCATCATCATCATCGATCTTGGCGAAGTGCGTCTCTGCGGGGGCGTTTTCTTTTACCTTCCTCTTAGCCTGATATGCGTTGATCACTTCCTTGGATTCCCGACATATCTTCGACCAGTGTCCCCAAGTGCCACACCTGAAGCACGTTTGGTTCTGCTGTCCATACGGCTTGGCGTGCGCCTTTTCTTTGTCATCCTTCTTCACTTGGGCTTTGGACTTTCCTTTGGCCTGATTTCTCTCTTTTCCACCCTGCTTGTCCTTCTTTCTATGAATGGGCTTTCTCACCTTATAGCTATTGGCATTGACTTCTGTGCCAGTGCCTAGTCTAGGTAGCTGCGAGACATAGTTCTTGCGTAGAACATCGTCGTGCGATTCCGCAACTTGCATTACATCAATCAGTTCGCTATACTCCTTGTATGCGTCCTAACGATAGCTGCGTGCACTCTGAATAGTATTTGGGTGGAAGGTAGAGAGAGTTTTCTCAATCTTCTCTTCATCAGTGATCTTCTTGCCACATAGAGAAAGATTGGTACAAAATCTGTGCAAGGCAGAATTGTATTCGGTCACTGTTTTGAAGTCTGCAAACCTCAGGCGGACCCAATCTTGCTGTGGTTGGGGCAAGATGGTGTACTTGAGCTTCTCGAACCGCTTCTGAAGTGCAGTCCAAAGCTCAAGTGCACTCTCCTCAACCATGTATTCGTTCTTCAAAGTAGCTGAGAGGTGGTGCCTGAGAAAGTGCAGGGCTTGATCGTTCTGCTCGGCGGTAGGTTTCGCGTCCTGCGAGGACCCTGACCAATTGCGGTGCGGAGCTTCTTGCCCCCAAGAACGATCTTCATGTCCGATGCCCAAGTGAGGTAGTTCTGACCGTGCGGGGTCAGTTCTTCAAAATCACGATTCACGATACCGGACATCTGCATGATTTTAAAAATTCCGACATTAGATTCCTGCGTGTAATCTAATAGAAAATGGTTGAAAAAGCAAGTACAAATAATGATTGTTGGCACTAATGTTGTAACATCTCTATCAGACAGTCCACCGTGTCTAGGCCATGCTTGGTAAAAAACATGAGAGATTTTCACATCCTCTTGGAATGTAGGCTTAACTCGAAACTTCCCATGAATTGTCCACAATACTTTGCTTTCTGCCCAATCAGATACAGGAACACCAAATCCGGATAAATCTATCTCAGCATCACTTCCATTATGAAAAAGAAGCAAAAGTCTACGGTCCCTCGAGACTCGAGAGATGTGGATTGCAACATCAGCTATCTCAGCTCTTGAGCTTTTTTCTGCTCCACTGAAGTCGTCGTCCTCGTCAAATTCATCAAAAATGGCCATCACAGATTTGTCAATCTTTAATTCCTCTGCAATTCGCTGTTGCATTGATCTTCTGCTTTGCCACATTGAGCAATCTATGTTGATAACTTTGTCGAAGTTGAATTCTTTAGACTTCGGTAATTCCGCTAGAGTGGCGAGAACGGCTGATGCGCCAACTCCATCCCAACCGTCAAAAAAGACAACATTCTTTCCTCGCTCATAAAAATGATTGTTGGCACCATTGTTCAGATGAAATCTAACTATGAACTCCACCACTTGACCAATATTTGACGAATTGAAGACCTACAGAAGACAATCTTCAATGTCAATTGAAAAGCATTTACAACATGTAAAGGACTGCAATTCTTAGTATTAGGTGTAAATCGATTTTAACCAGCATGCGTATGTGACCAGGTGTTGTCTGCGGTTATTCCTCGCACGCATGCATCTACGACAACGTATCGTATGTACCAAGAGGTGATCCGTCTGTTCATCAAACCAACGGATTACCACTCGCAGCTAAATGATAGAAGCTTTGATGCAACTCAATGCCACCCCACAAGCTTGTCCATCACGTGCTACACTGCACCACGTAGTAATTTATTTTGAAATTGCTTCGAAAGTCAGTCTTGCTAAGTCATTCCGTCTAACCTAGGTTGGGACAAGAACTTGAATAAGTTGTACAACAACAAACCATAACCCAATTTAAGATGTGTTAGCACAAGATAAACAGTAGTAATCAAAAGCACAATATTGCAACAGATGCAACATTGCAACTACTTGGTTAAATCCCTTTTTAGGGAAAACTTGGTTAAATACTGCAGTATAGTTTCTATATTGTAACCGCTTAGTAAGGTAGCATTGTAACTGCTTAGCAAGTCAAAGAGGCTGTCTATTACACAGGTGACTGCAAAAAAAAAACATAAATATCAGTAACTTTTCCCATTCGTCAGATCAGTATCCAACGGTGAATCCCTTTTGTTGATTTCAAGTGATCTTGTCTGTTAGGTGTTGGGAAACCACGTGGCCCAATTAAAAACCCACGATGGTCCCTTAGCCGAAATCTTAGGCGAGCGCTATATAAGGAGGAGGGGGTACCCCCTATGTACATGCAACCAGAAAGCAATAAAGTATTCCGCTGTCCCTCCCCTAAACACGTGTCTCTTTCTTTCTGTTCTCCAATTTTAGATCTGTTCGGGAACCCCGGACTATTCGATAGCGAGGTTCCTTAACACGTTATCAGCACGAAGCTTTACCGGAGTTCAGAATTGAAAGGTGAGAAAGGTGGGTTTCGATGATTGAATCTAATCGCTGTTGTCTTTTATGCATGTATCTAACCTACGTATCGGTACTGTGTTCGTCACGTGGCAAGAAGCTACAACGACATGAAGCAACAGTACACATGAAGCAATTTTACATCTAGAAAAGAAAAAGAAAGAAGCCGTCGCCCCGGTTTCTGCGCACGAAGCGCGACGATGCCACCGGCGCGCATGAAGGCCTCACCGCCGCGCCCGTCGGCGCAAGATGAAGCGCCGCCGCCGCCGCCACGGCCACAAGACGCGATCGCTTCGAAGCCGCGCCGCCGCCGCTGGTATGCATCGAAGCGCGCGCGCTCACCGCTTTGCCCGGCCGTCGCGGCCGCCCGACCTCCGGCCGCGCTTGTAACCGCCGGCTCAAAGCCGCCCGCCATCGCTCGGCATGCAGCCCGCCGCGCGCAGCGCCGCCATGCCTCCCGCACCACGCCAGAGGAGCCGCCACCGCCTCGCCCGAAATCGGTTCGCGTCGTCGCCGAGGCAGCCCGCCCAAAGTCGGTTTGTGCCGCCAGATCGCCGCCCGAGCGGTGGCGCGCCGCTGCCGCCGCCGAGGCACCCATTGTTGCCGCCCGGCTCGAAGCCGCACGAGCGCCGCCACCGAAGCCTCGCCTCGCCTCCCCTCGCCGCCGTGCGCATCGGCTTTGCCGGCTCGAAGCCGCACGAGCGTTGCCGCCGAAGCGTCGCCTCGCCTCTCCGGCGCACCACCTGTAGGGTCACCTCGCTTCGCCGCCGTGTGCACCACACCACCGCCACGTGTCGGCTGGTGCGAGACGAAGTCGGAACGGCGGGAGGAATGGCGGCGCGTGAGGAAGCCGGAAGAACAGAAGCATCGGGCGGGCGCACTGGCGGGTGGCGGCTAGGGCTTGAGAATCCTAGCCGCCGGCTCTTTATGGGCCAAAAAGGAAATCCCGCATGGCCCAAAGGCCGCTCGGCCGGGGAAAAGAAAAGAAAAAAAAGAGGAGAAGAAAAAAAAATTTTGCAGAAAATTTTGAAAAATTGCCAGAAAATCCAGAAAAATTATTTGGCTTTGTTTTAATTTTCTAGCTTTATTTCTCTATTTTTCTATGAATATTCTTTATGTTTTTGAATTCATTGCTTTATTTTATACTGCAATGTATGGCAATTTACTTTATGCTTTTTGCAACCATTTTCTATTAGATTATACGCAATAATCTAATGTCGGAATTTTTGAAATCATGCAGATGTCCGGTATTGTGAATCGTGAGTTTGAAGAACTGGCCCCGCACGGTCAGAACTATCTCACTTGGGCATTGGACGTGAAGATCGTTCTTGGAGGCAAGAAGCTCCGCGCCACGATTGGTCTAGGGTCCTCGCAGGACGCGAAACCTACCGCCGAGCAGAACGATCAAGCCCTGCACTTTCTCAGACACCACCTCTCAGTCACTTTGAAGAATGAATACATGGCTGAGGAGAGTGCACTTGAGCTTTGGACTGCACTTCAGAAGCGGTTCGAGAAGCTCAAGTACACCATCTTGCCCTAAGCACAGCAAGATTGGGTCCTTTGAGGTTTGCGACTTCAAAAGCAAGGTTCGAGTACAATTCTGCCTTACACAGAATTTGTACCAATCTCTCTCTATGTGGCAAGAAGATCACTGATGAGGAGAAGATTGAGAAAACTCTCTCTACCTTCCACCCAAATGCTATCCAGAGTGCACGCAGCTATCGTCAGGACGCATACAAGGAGTATAGCGAACTGATTGATGTAATGCAAGTTGCGGAATCGCAAGACGAAGTTCTACGCAAGAACTATGTCTCGCAGCCACCTGGACGAGGCACTGGTAGAGAAATCAATGCCAATAGCTACAAGGTGAGAAAGCCCATTAATAGAAAGAAGGGCAAGCAGGGTGGAAAAGAGAGGACTCAGGCCAAAGGAAAGTCCAAAGCCCCAGAAAAGAAGGATGACAAAGAAAAGGCGCACGCCAAGCCGTATGGACAGCAGAACCAAACGTGCTTCAGGTGTGGCACTTGGGGACACTGGTCGAAGATATGTCGGGAATCCAAGGAAGTGATCAACGCATATCAGGCTAAGAGGAAGGCAAAAGAAAACGCCTCACAGAGCGCGCCGCCAAAATCGGTGATGATGATGCCATGGATGAAGATACCCCACTTGTCTCATCCTCACAGAATAGCTTGGACATCGATGTTGCAGCCAATATTATGGCAAATGAAGAGAAAACTTCTGTCGATGACATAGAAGCAGAAATTAATGCATATTTTACAGATTCTGTTTAATGCATTTTTTTAGATTATGGTTGTTAGCATTTTCTTTTGAATAATGAATTGTAAGCTCTAGAAGAGCATACTTCTCTCATGAATAAATATGCAATTTATTCTTTATTCCAGCATCCTTCAAATTTGCAAGCAATGTTTGGATTATTTTGCCTCTATCTGATTAGGATTATATTTCTTTTATCTAGATATCGTGTAGCGCCCAAATGGAAGAGATATGTATTGTTGATAGTGGCACAACAAATACCATCTTAAGAGAGTCTAAATACTTCCAGTCGATCACGAAGAACGCTGGAAAGATTACTACGATCGCAGGAAGCGACTCATATGTAATCGGCTCAGGAAGAGCCACTATTATATTACCTATGGGTACAACTTTGGTAATCAAAGAAGCCCTTTTGTACCCTGAATCAACGCGCACTCTCTTAAGCTTCAAAGACATCCGCGCCAATGGTTTTCACGTAGAAACCAATGAAGAAAATGGCAAAGAATACTTGTGCATTGGGAAGCACGCGGTATGTGGAAAAATGGTATTAGAAAAATGTCCCTCATATGAATCTGGGTTGTACTACACGAATATTCATGCACCCGAAGTGTATACTTCCTTGAAGACTGTCTTTAGAAGCTCTGAATTATTTTCTTTATGGCATGGTAGATTAGGCCATCCTGGTCTTAGAATGATGAGAAATATAGTGAACAACTCACAAGGTCATGGCATTAATGTTAAAAATTTCTCGAATCATGAAGATTTTGTGTGCCCTGCATGTGCCACCGAGAAATTAATAACTAGACCCTCTGTCATGAAAGTGCAAAGTGAAATCCCTGCATTCCTGGAACGCATCCAGTGGGATATTTGCGGCCCGATTCAGCCCTTGTCAAGGCCGTTTCGATACTTTATGGTGCTCATCGATGCTTCCTCGAAATGGTCGCATGTATGCTTATTGTCAACAAGAAACCATGCTTTTGCAAAGCTGATCTCGCAGATCATAAGAATTTTCCCTGATCATCGCGTAAAGTCCATCAGAATGGACAATGCCGGAGAATTTACTTCAAAGGCATTTGATGATTATTGCACGGCAACAGGGGTAGCAGTTGAGCACTCCGTACCGCACGTCCATACGCAGAATGGACTAGCTGAAGCACTAATAAAGAGGATTAAGTTCATTGCCAGACCGCTTTTGCAGAATTGTAACTTGCCCAACACTTGTTGGGGACACGCAGTCCTGCACGCAGCAGCTTTCATCAACTTCAGACCTTCGGCCTACAACATCCATTCTCCTATGCAGCTTGTGCACGGGATCATCCCGAAGATCTCTCATCTCAGAAAATTTGGGTGTATGGTATATGTACCTATACCCCCCCCCCCTCAGCGGACTGCAATGGGCCTTCTCCGCAAGTCTGGGATATACGTTGGTTATGAGAGTGCATCCATAATCAGGTATCTGGAACCCATGACTAGAGACTTACATATAGCCCGATTCGCTGATTGCATCTTTGACGAGGACCGTTTCCCGTCATTAGGGGGAGGAAATCAACCTTTGGATGAAAAATGCCGGGAAATCATATGGCATTCCACTGGGATCCCCGCACATGACCCCGCACTAAGTCGCATGTACCCGCAAGGAATGCACCAGAGAGGGTGGAAATACCAAAGAAAATAGAAGGTATCCCTCATCCTGTTCAGAGGCCTCAAAGAAAAAGAACAGGAAATCTGGCTCCTCAAACCCAAAGTACCCGGAGACGTCTGGAGAAAACTGGGCGAGAGGATTTACCACAACCAATCACGAAAATACCCCAAGGAAAGAAGGGGAGCTAGTTGAGACTTGGCACTGGAAAGAAGCCAACAGGAAAGGCTATCCCAGACTTGAATCTTCCACTGCAGGAAGCCGCCGGAAATAATGTGTGCGCACACATAGGCGATGAAAAGCTAAAGGAACTTGCTCCTGCAATAAGGAAAAGCAGCGAAGAGCAAGTAGAAGTGCATGAAGCACCACATGAAGAAATGACCATAAACTTTGTAATAACAAGAGAATCCCTGAATAGAGCAACAGCCAATGTTGATGCATACTTCGCAAAGAAGATTGCCTCGATCATTGATCATGATCCCGAGCCTGCATCTCTCGCAGAATGCAAGAAAAGGCTAGATTGGGAAGAATGAAAAAAGGCAATCACTGCAGAGTTAGCCTCTCTGAATAAGAGAGAGGTGTTTGGGCCCGTATGCCGCACACCTCCCCACATAAACCCTATAGGTCACAAATGGGTCTTTGTTCGGAAGAGGAATGAAAACAACGAAGTTGTAAGATACAAGGCAAGGCTTGTAGCTCAAGGTTTCACTCAACGTCCTGGAGTTGATTATGAAGAAACCTATTCTCCGGTCATGGGAGGAATTACCTTTAGATATTTGATCTCAATGGCAGTCAACTTGAAGTTGAGAATGAAGCTAATGGATGTTGTCATAGCATATTTGTATGAAAACTTGGATTCGGAGATATACATGAAAGTACCGGAAGGAATTCCTATCCCGAACCAAGACGGAGCAAATAGAAACCTATACAGTGTGAAATTGGAGAAATCACTATATGGGCTAAAGCAGTCAGGAAGAATGTGGTACAATCGCTTGAGTGACTTCCTCTGCAAGAAAGGCTACACAAACAGCGAAAATTATCTTGCGTATTTATACAGCGATCCCCGAATGGATTCTGTATAATCTCTGTCTATGTAGATGACTTGAACATCATTGGGACGGATGAAGAAATTGAAGAAGCATGCTCATACTTGAAGTCTGAGTTTGAAATGAAGTATTTGGGTAAAACCAAGTTTTGTTTAGGCTTGCAGCTTGAGCATGTCCAAGGAGGAATCTTGGTACATCAATCAACCTACACACAGAAGGTGTTGGAAAGATTTAGCTTTGAAAAAACATATCCTGCGAAGACTCCAATGGTCGGAAGGTCACTCCAAGTAGACCAAGACCCATACAGACCTAGAGAAGAGGGGGAGGAAGTCCTGGGAGCTGAATTCTCATATTTGAGTGCAGTTGGAGCGCTCATGTACCTTGCGAATAGCAGCAGGTCGGACATTGCGTTCGCTTTGAATTTGCTAGCTCGGTATAGTGCAAAACCCACCAAAAGGTATTGGAAAGGGATCAAGGACATCTTCCGTTACCTCCAAGGAAGCAAAGATTTTGGTTTGTTCTTTAGAAGAAACAATAAATTGACTTTGGTTGGCTACACCGATGCTGGGTACTTATCAAACCCGCATACTGGCAAGTCCCAAACTGGCTATGTTTTCCTATGTGGAGGAATAGCAATTTCTTGGAAGTCGTCTAAGCAGACCCCTGTCTCGACGTCGACAATCCACTCGGAAATCATTGCTTTGTATGAAGCCTCTCATGAATGTGCATGGCTCCGAAGAATGATTCACCACATCCAGAAGTCATGTGGCTTGAACATTGAGCAAACTCCCACAATCATTTATGAAGATAATACAGCTTGTGTTGCCCAAGCACAGATGGGTTATGTGAAGAGCAATCTCACGAAGCATATCAACCCCAAGTTCTTTTATGCTCACGAATTGCATAAGATGAACGAGATCAAGATATTGCATACTAAGTCATGTGAAAATGTCGCAAATTTGTTCACTAAATCACTCCCAGCATCTATCTTTGAAAGGTGCGTTAAAGAAATTGGAATGATGAGACTTAGAGAAGTGCAGATTTCAGGGGGAGATATTCCACATACTCCCACATAAATCTCGAACATGAATTATGAATACCCAACATGAATCTCGAAGATTAGCAATTGAAGTTTGGGTGAATTGTACTCTTTTTCCTTAGCAAGTTTTTCATGAAGTTTTCTTGCACAAGGTTTTAATGAGGCAATTCGTGCAACACATAAGCGTATGCTATGTACTCTTTCTCCAAGTATTTTTTCCACTGGGTTTTTCTGGAGTTTTAATGAGGCATATGAATCTCGCGGCAAAGGGCCCAAGGGAGAGTGTTGGGAAACCACGTGGCTCAATGAAAAGCCCACGATGGTCCCTTAGCCGAAACCCTAGGCGAGCGTTATATAAGGAGGAGGGGGGTCCCCCCTATGCACATGCAATCAGAAAGCAATAAAGTATTCCGTTGTCGCTCCCCCTAAACACGTGTCTCTTTCTTTCTGTTCTCCAATTTTAAATCTGTTCGGAACCCCGGACTATTTGATAACGAGGTTCCATAACATTAGGAACCACAATTTTTAAAATGCAGCCCGTTAACATTTATTGAGCCCAACGAACTGTTATGGCCACAAGTTGTCAACACCGAAACAATTTCTCCGACTTGATAAAAAGAGATACGTATGAGATTAGCGGAGCTTCGGGCACGGCCGGCCGGACTGCGTGGCGAGCTTGCTTCGGGTGATTCGGCGTCTTTGCGGAGGCGGTGCGAGCCGTGGCGTCTTGAGCACGGCCGAGCCGACGAGGCGGTGGCGGCTCGGGCGCAAAAAACGGCCGCAAGCCGGTGGCAACGCTTCATGCACACGGTGCCCAGTGGGCTGCGGCGACGGCGTCGGGCCAGGGCGGCGGCGGTGGCGGAGCGCCGACGATGCATCCGCGAGCCGGACCGGGCGGTGCTCACGGGCCGAGACGGCAGCGGCGGCGATGGCGCTGCTGCCGGAGCAGGAGGCGCGCTTCATGCCTTGCGCGGCCGGGCTCTAGTTGTCGGCGAAGGCTAGAGGGCGCGGCCGGGCCGAGCCACACGGCGGCGGGCTGCGTCCGAGCCGGTTCGTTGGAGGGTCGGGCGAGGGGCGGCGCGGCCGCGAGGCACGAACGGCAGCGATGCGAGGCACGGCCGAGCGCGCGCGCGGCGCTTCAAGTGTACGACGGCGGCGGCGACGACGGGTGCGCGGCCGAGGCAATGGGCGGCGGCTTTGGGCGTGCCGACCAAGGCAATGCCGCGCAGCGTGGCGGCGGCGCTTCAAGCACACATACCGAGGCGTCTACGATTTTCCTTTTTTTTTCTCTGGGTGCTGTGGCTTTATGCCGAGTAGCTTCGTGCCAAGTAGCTTCGAGCGATCGCCGTGTAGCTTCGTGCCATATGACGAAAACGGTACAAGATGCGTAGGATAGATACATGCATAGAAACGACAAGCGTTTAGATTCAATCGCCGAAATCCCACCTTTCTCACCTTTCAATTCTGATCTCCGGTAGAGCGTCGTGCTGATAACGTGTTAAGGAACCTCGCTATCAAATAGTCCGGGGTTCCCGAACAGATCTAAAATTGGAGAACAGAGAGAGAGACACGTGTTTAGGGAGAGCGACAGCAGAATACTTTATTGCTTTCTGATTACATGTACATAGGGGGACCCCTTTCCTCCTTATATAGCAGTCGCCTAGGATTTCGACTAAGGGACTATCATAAACCTTCAATGGGCCATAAGGTTTCCCAACAATTCTGTTGCCATCGCAGTACTGTAGTGAACACCGAGCTCCAGTTGGAGACTGCGTCAAACCTGGTAAATTTTACAGGCTGCAGCGCACGTAGAAACTCAGCAGACGGGTAGTTAGTTTCGATAGAAAATGTTTTATTGTTAAAAGCAAAAAATGCTATGTGGCATTGAGAACTGCAATCATAAAATTACTAGATAGAGCCGTGCGCTACGCTGCGTCGTGCGAAATTTGGTTGCGTGACGTTACGACATGCGAAATTTAGTCCGACGATTATTTTTTGGGTAAATGGGTCTGAGGACATAAACGTGAATACGTTTTTTTCTCCGGGGTTTGCGCTAACTCAGAGTCATCGGCGAATCTATGGTACCACTAAAAACGTCTTTTAGGACAGAAACATAATTTCATTTTTTCCGTTGTTGAATCCATGGACTGCTATGAGCCGTTGGCGAATATGCGGATTTGTCTAAAAAACAGCGGAGGGATATATTTTTTTTTGCGAAAAAAACGCGGGGGATATAAACGTAATTTCATTTTCGGTTCAATCCGACTAAAAAACGTCTTTGGGGACTGAACGTATTTTCGTTTTTTTCCGTCGTCGAATCCACGTACTGCTATGAGCCGTTGGCGAACAAGCGGATTTGTCTGGAAAAAACCGTGGAGGGATATAAACGCATTTTTGTTTTTTTTGGGTAAATTCAGAAAAAAAAGTTTTTCGGGATCTAAACGTAATTTTCATTTTTTTTCTGGGGTCTATTCTGCTAAAAACCGGCGTGAGGACCTGAACGCAAACCGTAGAGGGATCTGAACGTAATTTCAATTTTTTTAGGATCTATTTTATTTAAAAACCGATAAAAAAACCCAAACGTAATTTTCAATTTTACGAAGGACTTTTCAGGGGAGGGGGCGACGTGGCACGGGTGGGAGGCCGGCAATCCCACCCGCTTTAAGGATAAGAATTATATTTGTGCAACTTAATTACATGCACGCGCTTGCTTTGTAAAATTGCTTCGAGTAGATATACGATGGTCGTTTGTGAATCAGGCACACTGGCTTGTGTGGTACGCCGACCGACCGACTGACGCCACAAAACCTTCCATTGTGTTGATTTCTTCTTCCTCGTACGAACCTTGCATGTGTTAATTAATTAAAGAGCTCTGTGGCTCGCTATCCCGACCCAGCCAATGATATTTTACACCAAATTAGACCCCTTCTTCAGTCTCCACAGGTCAACATCACCATACCTTCTCAAACACCCCATTGAAGCTTCTTCCAATCTCCTCATCTGCCTCCTCCCAGTTTGATCCCTCATACTATCGCACTATATAAGCAACCGCTGCATTGTAACTAGAGGTGGGCACTCGGGCCGGGCTGGTCCGAGGCACGACGTCACAGTCCGATTCGAAACCCGATCTGGTACGAAGTGGGCCGTGCCGGACCTGAGAACAGGGCACGATGGGCGGCATGATCCGGCACGACACTGTAGAGCGGGCCGTACTAGGTCAGATGACCCAGGACATGAGGAAGAAGCCCAGCATGAAGATCACCAACTCACAGAGCGTGAGCGCAATGGACACACCCAGCAGCATAGACGCTACCCCTGTCGCCGACACCTGAGAGAGATGGACAAAAGGGGAGAGAAAGCTGAGAGAGATTGAGAGACGATGTAAGAAACTGCTCTCTCGCCCGTCCTTCTCAATCCCTATCAGCTCTCTCTCACCCGCCTCTCTCAATCTCTCTTGCATGTATCGCTCACTCTCATTCTTGCCCATCGCCCCTCTCTCGCTCCTGTTCAGCACACCCCTCGCTCTATGTAACTGTTCAAGAATAAATAAATTTTAGTTCTTTTCTCGTAATTTTTGCGTTCATTGCCTCAACTCCATGTCTCCGGCTCCTTTTCTCTCGTTGCAATAGTGCAAATGGGTCGGGCATGGGTCGGCATGGCATGAAGCTCAAATGGGTCGTGTCTAGGCTCGCTAAAGTCGAACCGGGCTGGCACGGTTTAGGCACGAAGCACGATGAACCCGTGCTGGACCAGCCCGGCATGGCACGACGCTCACCTCTAATTGCAACTCGCACACATGCCTAGCTAGTTCACTGCAATATATCATCCATTAGATTATATATACATCTATCAGTTCCTAGTTGCACCAGCCAGCTCATACCTCATATATATACACAGGCCGCTCATATACTCCTACTCCGTATATTAAGAGCTGAAGGTTTCGCGGCCGTTCGCTGCGTCCACGTCGTCTTCGGGGCGACGTGGACGCGCGCCGTCACTCCGCGTCGCACGCGCTTTTGGCCGGCCGCTCCGCTGTGTGTACGGCGCGCACCGCGTGCGTCCACGCCTCCTGCTTGGCTCACGCGCTCGTATGGCTCAAGTAATTTCTTGTCGTTTTTTTTCACGTCCGAACACGCGGTGTAGCGGTCAGCTGGCTTGCGCTCACGCATGCGGCCCGCGTTCGATTCCTCTAGCGCCGAGTTTTTACGGCAACGACGCGTGTCCTTCCTTTCGTTTTTTGCTTCTCTTCGGCGGATCCTTTTCCTGCTGGTTTGGTTACCCCCGTTAATCCCCTTTCTCTTCGACAGCCAGCGATCTCTCTTCAGAATGCATCGCCGGCGGTCATCCTGTAAGTTCCTGGAGCAAACTCCGTCAAGCTCTGGCTTCAGGAGCTCAAGGCCGTCGCCTTCGATGGCGAGAGCCTGCTCGACCGCCGTGGCCAAGCTGGACAGCGCGGAGCCATCGCGGAAACGGAAGCGTTCCTGGCTCACTATCCAGCTCAGTCCGCAGCGGCGTTGGGGTCTGGACGCGAAGATTACCGAGATCAATGAACGGCTCGACGAGATCGCTAAGAGCCGGAAGAGGTTTAGGTTCCAGTGTGGGGACGGGGACGAGGAGGTTGTAGACAGTCCAGGACAACAACCACGGTTTCTTGAAGCTTCTGCATGCCATGATGGTAGGTCTCAGATCTTTGGACATGCTATGGAGAAGGAGGCGATTGTGCAATCACTGTTGTCGGATCACGCCATTCCTCTGCTCGTGATCTCCATCTACGGTGCGGCGGGCGTTGGGAAGACAACACTGGCGAGGTTAGTGTACAATGATGCTGAGGTACGGAGCTTCTTTCCTACTAAAATCTGGGTTTGCTTGTCTGACAAATGTGACGAGAGAAAGACTACAAAGATGATCTTGGAAGCTGTCACGGAAATAAAATTTGATGCTTTGAGCCTAGACATATTGCAACAGCGACTCCGTCAGTGCCTGAGCACTACGAAGTTCTTACTTGTGATTGATAACTTCTGGTCTGAGGATTACAAGTTTTGGGAGTCTTTGCGGTGCCCATTGCTTGCAGGGGGAGAAAGGAAGTATGGTTCTGATCACAACTCGAAATGAAAGAGTTTGGAGGAGGATGTCCACGATCCTTCCTATACAATTGAAAGGTTTGGAAGCTGAAGAATGCTGGCTCCTCCTTCAAAAGTATGCTTTCCTGCAAGGGCAATGCATGGAGAACGATGATCTGGTTTCAATCGGGAGGGGTATTGCAGAGAGATGTCAAGGTTCCCCATTAGCTGCTGAGTCACTTGGGATGCTTTTGTCTGATACTAATGAGGATAGGATGAAGAAGAATGGCTTAATATATTAAGTCAAATGCGGATTCTTAAAGATGACCACAATAACATCTTGCCAAGTTTGCAGATAAGTTAGAGCAGTGCTTCAATGCTTTCCCTCCTAATACAAGTTGCACAAATCTTGAAGCAAGCGAAGGGGTAAGTAATCACCATCTACTCTTTATTCATGCTTTAATATTTGTGCAACTGTAAAAAAAGAGAAGCATGGAAGCACCTCTCGATAAGTTATCATCACCTGCTATATCGTCTGAAGCAGTAGTTTGCTCTCTGTTGCATGTTTCCTCTTGGGCATGAATTTCAGAAGGATGAGGTGATCAGATTGTGGATTGCATAAGGCTTTATCGAATGCAATGCTGAGAGGCGTTTGGAGGCAGAAGCAGGAAGATTTTTTGACAAGCTCCTGTGGAGATCATTCTTTGAAACCTCTGGGTGTTTCCCAAATCAGACATACAGAGTGCCAAATCTTATGCATGAGCTTGCACTACTTGTTTCCAAATGTGAATTTGTGAGTATTGAGCCTGATAACTTACAGGATGATAAAAACTCCAAACTGGTACGATATGGATCTATCTTGTGCCAAAAGGATAAACGCCCTGAGTTGAATATGATCTGTTGTTATGAAAATATGAGGATCTTGAGGCTGTGTACTGAAGGAAGGGTTCCTCTAAAATGTGTTCCTTCAGAGCTTTTCCTCAAGTTACGTTATTTGCGGACGCTGGACATGAGTCACAGTGAGCTAGAGGAGTTGCCAGATTCAGTTGGATGCTTGACACAACTTAGATACCTTGGCCTTCGCAAAACACTGATTAAAAGGCTTCCTGAATCAGCTATCAGCTTGTTCAACCTGCAGACACTAGATCTCACGTAATGCTACCGCCTGATTGAGTTACCTGAACGAATGAGTTGCTTAGTCAACTTGCGGCACCTTTGCTTGCATCTTTAATGGGATAGAATGATACCTATACCAATGCCAAGGGGGGTCAACAAGTTAACTTCTCTTCAAACACTTTCCAGATTTACTGTAACTACTGCTGCTGCTGAGGCCTACTGCAACATGAAGGAATTAAAGAACATGAACATACGTGGGGAGCTTTGCCTCTTGAAATTGGAAGCTGCCACCCATAATGATGCCAATGAGGCTAATTTGAGTGGAAAGCAATATATTGAGAATCTGATGCTGTGGTGGAGTAATGACGCCATTGGATGGGTGAAAATTCCTTTGCCTATCAAATCTGAGGATCTCCTACTGCAGAAAGTCTGAGTTTCTTTCGCCTCTTGGTGAGTTGCCAAACCTCAAAATTCTGCACCTGATGCACAACATGAAAAGCATGGGCACACTATTGGGTTTTCCTTCTCTTGAGGTTCTAATTTTATGGGACATGCCTAATCTTCGGACATGGTGTGATTCAGAGGAAGCAGAACTTCTTAAACTCCAGGAACTGTATATTTCCCATTGCCCCAAATTGCGAAGTGTGACAAATCTTTCTCATTTCCTTTTCTTCGCTAAGGAAAAATACAAACCTTTTTCAAACACAAACCTTTTCTTCACTAAGGAAAAATACTTTTTCATATCATCACATATCTACGCGGCGCGGCGTGGCGCCGCGCAGACGCACCTAGTATAGCACTAACGAGGGCCATTTGGAGGATGAAAGAGAGCGCCCCCGCCACCGATCTGGCTTGTTATGTCCGCTCCGTCCGCAAAGGCGACTGGAGGATCCCGAAAGGATACGTTCAAGGAGATGGAACCCAGCTAGCCAACCAATGGTAGTAGAGATAAACAGGAATTATATTGTGTTTTAAGATGGAAAGCCTATTTTATTACTTGAAGCACGCTAACTTGCCATATCCCTGAGCACCCTGTAAGAAATAGTCCCTCCAAGTCACAAATACACGTTGCTTTGCAATACATATAGTCAAACTTTCAAAAGTTTGGCTATCAATATCTTTTTAAATATTTATATTTGATACATTAAAATCATATGTATAGATTTGTCTCAAAAAGTATCATAACAATATTATAATTTTATTGTGCTTCATAAATATGTTACAATAGAACTTAGAGGTGAAAGTGGTGTTTTAGGCACAATGTTAATATCCAAAATGACATATATTTGTGACCGAAGGGAGTAATTGCTAGTGATATATCCTAGAGAAAATCATAGAGATGATTGCATCGCTTTTATATTTATGAAAATTTGAATAATGTGTTGTTTTTTCCTTTTAATGAACTAATATTCAGCCTTTTAGAAAATTTCCAAATTAATTTTAGAAGGGTAATAATTCAATTCCTAAAAATTTAAAACCTTAGAAGAGATAAAAAGAGATTAAAACTCCCAAAGATTTCATTGTCAAAATGTGAGTCCACATTCATGCTTCTACATATACAAATGTAGAATTAAAAGAAGTTTCAAATGTTGAAACATCCAAATTATGAACTAAAATTCCAAATAAAAATTTCTTAATTTTGAATATCATTTCACAATGTGGAACGCATGATGATACATGAGTTGGCGAAGCCTCTCATACTTGAAGGGAAAGAAAAAAGCTAAAATTTTTACACTAATTGGGAAGAAATAAAAAAAATCAAGAAATTTATGTACGAAAATGAGTGAACGAAAGAAATATAATGCACAAACCAAAAGAATCGTCCCATCATTACAAGAAGGATGATCTCAACCGAATAGTTTAATATTAATTAAAATCTACAGCCCATATGTCATGTAAAGCTATATATACAGGCTTGAACTTTAATCTACCATGTAAGAAACATTAATTTTTGTATTGCAAACTTAGAAAAATCGTAATTAAAATTTCCACAATAGGTATGTATAAATTAAAATTTCAAAGTTAAAACTTGTGGTACCAAAAATATATATATGTAATACGAAATTACAAGTTTTAAAAATAAACCATTAAAAAATAATTATATTACTTATTTAGAACAAAAAATATGGTATACAAAAAACTAAAATTATAGTGCCACTACTACAAAAAATCTCATCATAGAAGGTTCAAAATCGTCATCTTTGATGGTTTTGTGAACCGTCAATAACAAAGTATTAATGATATAAGGGTACATCCTAGATGGTTTTCGAATCGTTTGTGAAAAGGGATATTACAGATGGTTCTAAACAAGAACCATGTATGATATGTAAATCATCATAGATGGTTCTTATTTAAAATTGTCTGTAATTTAATATACATATTTGTTTTGAGTGAGAACCATCTGGTTAATACTTCGTGCACAGGACTATTGGTGGCAGTGAACATATATTTAAGTGGAGTATAGGTGTCACCTCTAGTCCAACACATGAGTGAGGTTCGACTCATATTTCCATACGCACTCTACACGCACACACACATGTTGATACTGGCACCATAGCACCACCATCATTTCCTTTCCCTACCACTGCTAAAGAGCCTTCGAATCATTTCCAAGGACCAATTACCCGTGCTCGTGCCAAACAAATAAACCAACAGGTGAACTCGCTCCTTAGTAAGAATAATATTACTTGTGAGAGTCAGCTGCTACCTAATGCAAGTAATTTAATTATTCTTAGGTATGAAGACAATGTGAGAAGGTGTGAACGCCTGAGGGTAGATGAAGAGGAGCATGGACAAGTCAACAAGCAAGGTGTGAATGGAAAAGTACTCAACTCGGCCTCCAATGACTAGTCTGAAGAAAAACACGCATAAAGGATGCAAACAGAGTCCGATTGAGGTGTTCGACCACAGCCTAGAAAGTTAATGAGCTAAGCTTTCCAACGGATCCAGCCACACCCTCAAATACATTCTGAGCGCAGAGATATCATCCAAAAAGTATTACGTCCATAAAACTGTTTCCTATGCATTGGGTGCTGCATCATCATTATGTTTGGGCCTTGTGCTTTGTGCTGCAACCTGGGCTTGTCTAGTAGACCTTTTGTCTTCCTTTCCCCCCTCTTATATGTAGGAAGCACCCCTTTGTGTGAACTCAGACTATTGTTGAATCTGAAATCAAGTATGCTATGCATGTTCTTGGATTTTCTAGCCATAGATTGAAACTTACTGAGGATTGTGCATTCCTTCCCGTTGTTCTTGCAAACTCCTTTGTGATTGCAGCGAGGATTGTAATCCGCTTGACTTGGTTGAGTGGACAACGTGAGGTTGGGCGAACTCCGTGCTGCAGGTTATTGCGCTTGCAACGGTTGGCCGCACAAGATTCGTCAGGTTTCGCGAGTATCTCATATCTTACGCCGTGAAGGTCGGGCGCACCCTTGTATCATTTGGTATCAGAGCTCCGGTTGTTACGGTAGGATCTTTACCCATAGTTCTAGATTTACTTTCAGCTATATACCAGAAAATTTGCCACACAAAAATATCAACTCTAGTTGGATCTGTGTTTTCTTCCTAATATGAAAATTTGCCCCACAAAAATATTGAACCCTAGTCTCCGATCTGTTAATCTTGTGCGTTTTGCTAAGTTTTTCTCCATAGAATCGTGTTCTTGTTGCTGAAACTGTTCATCTTCCTTCGCGTCACTTCTTGATTCAATCTGTCCGGTTCACTATTTGGGCCATAACTTCCAGATACGATATCGGATTTTCATGTTCTTGTGCTTTATTAAAAGCTTATGAAATTCTCTACAAATTTGATAGAGACAACTTTTCCTGATTCAGCTTAGAATTTGGTCGAACTTGGGCTTGAATCTTGCTGCCAGTTTTATCACGAAAATTGGTTAATCTATTTTGATAGCCGATCTATCCTTTGTGAATACTTTGATTCTATCAAGACAAGCCAATTTGTTGCATAGGGCTGCACTCTTTGTATCTTGATCACGCGGTTGCAATAAATCAAAAGAGAGATTGGAATCTTTGTTAAAAATTAGTAGCACAGCCGGCTATCGCATAAAAGAAAGAGAAAAGAAAAGAAAGATCTAGTGGCTGTTTGCTATGTGCTAAAACAAAGGAGAAAGAAAGCTTTTGTTATCTTTGCACCGTTGTGAGATTCAATCTTCTTGTGCAATCTAGAGCCCTAGTTCAAATCCTTGCAACTAGCTAGTGTCTTTCTAGAACCAGTGCAATTTGAGCTGATTTGTGTTATTGCCCATATCTTGTTCTAGCTCACTCCTTTGATTGCATTTGGCTCCATCATCCTTGCGTGTGAGTTGCTGTGTTCTTCATTTTCATCTTGTTTTCAGCAACTAGGCACTGTGTTCTTGCTTGGATATTTACTTATCGAAACAATACCAAGAATTCAGATTGTGTAGGGCATACACTATACCCTCCAAGCTCCACATATCAATCCGTTGTGGACTTCGATCTCAGCTGTGAGTTCGCATAACCTCACTTTGTGTTATCTCACCACTCAAGAGTGATCTCCTTCATCAATCAGCAAAGGGTGAGTAAGAATTTCGGTGGTAAGGATAAGCGAGATTGAGAGAATTGTCCAAAGATCATATTGTGTTTCTCTTGCTGTTTTGCACAACTAACCATGTCAGGTCAAGGAGACAATGCAGCGAATGAAGGACGTGATCCTGATGCTCCAATAAATTGGACTGAATATTGTGCTTTGCGAGACACTCTACGACGAGAGTTACGCATAGAAAATGATCATCTAAGAGAAGAATTGAACAACTCTATACAAGATCTTCAAATTGAGGTAAATCAACAACTGACCGTGCTCCACACCAACATAGTTACTGACATTGTACGACAACTACGACCACAAGTTGAAGATGACCTTCTTGTTGATGAGACCGATGAGGAAGCTGCTGCTCGAAGGGCTCATGCCGCTAATGTGATTCGTCAACCCATTGCACCTGCTAGAGGGGTTGATGATCATGGTCTAAGAAGGGGCTGTGGTCGTGGTATGGGTCGCGAAGGTGCTGCACATGAACCAATTCGCATCAATTTGCAGCCACGCAATGAAGGAAACCAACGTCGCCAAAGCAATGACAATGATCGTCCCGAGGAGGAAAGGTATGGCAAACTAAAGTTTTCTATGCCTAAGTTTACAGGATCCAATAACCCTGAGAACTACCTCACTTGGGAGATGAAAGTTGACAAGATATTTCGTTTGCACAACTACACCGAAGAAAAGAAGTTTGCAATGGCATCACTTGAATTTGATGATTATGCACTGGTTTGGTGGGAACAAATCCAGAGCCAAAGAATAGAACATGGCGAGAACCCAGTCGCATCGTGGGCTGAGATGAAGGTAGAGATGAGGGCAAGGTTTGTTCCTCGACATTACAAACGTGATCTCTTTGATAAGTTGCAGGGATTGAAACAAGGAAGTCACACGGTAGATGAGTACTACAAAGAGATGGAGATGGCCATGATCCGTGCCAATGTGTATAAACATGAAGAGCAAACCATGGCACGTTTTCTCACTGGTTTGAACTATCCCATCAAGCGCATCACTGAATTTCAGCCTTATAGCAATGTGGTGGAGTTAGTGCATCAAGCAACCAAGACTGAGAGACAAGTACAACAAGACTCAAAGATAACAAGGAATTCTTCATTTGCTCCTGCTCAAGACCTACGTGAGGTAAATCCACCTCTCGGTTCAATTCCTTTCATGCTAACAATTCTAGTGCAAGTGTTGCTCCTAGTTCCCAGGTAACTCGAAGTGGAAAAGAGCCATCTACTACAAATGCGAAGGAAGGTCCAGCAACTAGTGCTACTTCTTCATTGGGTTCTACAGCAAAGAGTAGTGCCATCCAATGCTTCAAGTGCTTGGGGTGAGGCCATATCGCCAAGGATTGCCCAAACAACTGCACCATGCTTATAACAGAGAAAGGTGAATATGAATCTGCAAGTGAAGAAGAGGATGTCCCAATCGTTGATTTGGAAGAAGAGGAAAATGAGATGACCTATTGTGATTTTGAGACCGGTCAATCTCTCATCGTCACCAATAAAGTCTTGAGTGTTCAGCAAAAAGAAGACCATGAACAACGCTGCAACCTCTTTCACACGAAAGCAAAGGTAAATGGTCGTGTGTGCAAGGTAATCATTGATGGGGGAAGCTGTCACAATTTGGCCAGCAAAGAAATGTGTGAAAAGCTTGGATTGAAGCCGCTGCGACACCCACATCCCTATCACGTGCAATGGTTAAATGATTCTGGAGAAGTGAAAGTTCAACACATGGTGAAAGTGCCTTTCAAGATTGGTGAGTATTGTGATACCGTAGAGTGTGATGTTGTACCTATGACGGTATGTCACTTGCTGCTCGGTCGACCATGGCAATTTGATCGTGCAAGTCATCATAATGGTTTCACTAACCAACATTCATTCAAGTGGAATAGCAAGGAAATTGTTCTTCGCCCAATGACTCCTCCTCAAATCCTTGCTTACACAATGCAAAAGAATGAGGTAAATATTGAGAGTGTTAAGAAACAAGAGAAAAAGAACACAAGTGAGAAACCCAATTCGATGAGTGAGAGCCACAAACCAAATGGGAGTGAGAAAAGAAAGGATGAGGGACACAAGCTAGTGATGTTATCCACTAAGTCTGAAATGAGAGAACTACAAGAGAACCCACGTTTGGTGTACTTTGTACTCTTGTACAAAGATGTACTCCTCTCTACTAACGACATAACATCCCTTCCAAGTGCTATTGCGAGTGTTTTGCAGGACTTTGATGATGTCTTTCCAGAAGAAATACCTGTTGGTCTTCCTCCAATTCGTGGTATTGAACATCGAATTGACCTCATACCAGGAGCTTCACTTCCAAATCGACCACCGTATCGTACCAATCTAGAAGAAACAAAGGAAATACAGCAACAAGTGCAAGCACTTCTTGACAAAGGGTACGTACGTGAGAGCCTTAGTCCTTGTGCTGTCCCTATGATTTTAGTCCCTAAGAAAGATGGTACATGGCGCATGTGTGTAGATTGTAGAGCAATTAACAACATCACTGTTAGATACCGCCATCCTATCCCTAGGTTGGATGACATGTTAGATGAATTGAGTGGTGCTATTATTTTCTCTAAAATTGATTTGCGTAGTGGGTACCATCAAATAAGGATGAAAGAAGGAGATGAGTGAAAAACAGCATTTAAAACAAAATTTGGATTGTATGAGTGGTTAGTGATGCCTTTTGGTTTAACTAATGCACTTAGTACATTCATGAGACTAATGAACCATGTATTGAAAGCTTTCATTGGGAAATTTGTTGTGGTGTATTTTGATGACATCTTAATTTACAGCCGCACAATGGAAGAACACACTGATCACATTAGACAAGTACTAGAAGTGCTTAGAGCTAAAAAGCTATTTGTAAACATAGAGAAATGCACTTTTTGTGAAGATAAAGTTGTGTTTTTGGGGTTTATTGTTTCTGGAAATGGGGTAGAAGTGGATGAATCAAAAGTTGAATCCATTAAAAATTGGGCAACTCCGACGAATGTAAGTCAAGTTAGAAGCTTTCACGGTCTTGCTAGTTTTTACCGTAGATTCGTAAAAGATTTTAGCACAATTGCAACCCTTTGAATGAATTAACCAAGAAAGGAAGTGAGTTTGTTTGGGGAGATGCTCAAGAGAATGCTTTTGCTGAACTAAAGAAGCACTTAACTGAAGCACCATTGCTTGTTTTGCCTGATTTCACTAAAGTTTTTGAAATTGAATGTGATGCTAGTGGAATAGGTATTGGTGGTGTTTTGATGCAAGAGGGCAAACCAATAGTATACTTTAGTGAGAAACTTGGTGGTGCCAATTGAACTATTCGGTTTATGATAAAGAATTGTATGCTTTGTTTCGTGTTTTGGAAACTTGGCAACATTACCTTTGGCCTAAAGAATTCATCATATATTCTGATCATGAAGCTTTGAAATACTTGAAAGGCCAAGCTAAACTGAACCGTAGACATGCCAAATGGGTGGAATTCATTGAATTTTTTCCATACATTGTAAAATATAAGAAGGGTAAAGAAAATGTGGTCGCTGATGCTTTGTCTCGAAAGAGTGTGCTTTTAACTCAACTTGAAATTAAGGTTCAGGGTTTGGAGAATTTGAAAGAGTTATATGCTTTAGATAATGAATTTGCTGAACCATACTCTAAATGAAAAGATGGCAAAGGCTGGGAAAAGTTCCACGTCCACGATGGATTCTTGTTCCGTGCTAATAAGCTTTGTGTTCCAGATTCGTCTGTTCGTTTGCTATTGTTGTAGGAATCGCATGCAGGTAGATTGATGGGACATTTTGGAAGAGAAAAGACTTTGGCCATGCTGTCCGATCACTTCTATTGGCCAAAAATGCGACGAGATGTTGAGAGGTTCGTGCAGCGATGTGTCACATGCCATAAAGCTAAGTCCAAACTTAATCCACATGGTTTGTACACTCCACTTCCTGTTCCTAGTTCACCTTGGGAAGACATTAGCATGGATTTTGTTTTAGGATTGCCTAGGACTAAGAGGGGAAGGGACTCTGTATTTGTTGTCGTGGATAGGTTCTCTAAAATGGCGCACTTTATTCCATGCCACAAGAGCGACGATGCGTCGTATGTAGCTAACTTGTTTTTCAGGGAAATTGTGCGATTACATGGGATGCCAAGAACCATTGTTTCAGATCGCGATGTCAAGTTCATGAGCTATTTTTGGAAGACTTTGTAGGCCAAGCTTGGGACAAAGTTGCTATTCTCCACAACTTGTCACCCACAAACAGATGGACAAACAGAGGTGGTCAACCGCACACCCTCAATGTTGCTACGTACAATGATCAAGAAGAACTTGAAAGAATGGGAGGACTGTCTTCCATATGTTGAATTTGCATACAACAGGGCAGTTCATTCAACAACACAATTATGCCCATTTGAGGTGGTGTATGGTTTTAAACCAATCACGCCACTAGATTTGCTGCCACTTCCACTTCAAGAGAGAGCTAATATGGAGGCAACAAAGCATGCTGAGTTTGTGAAAGCTATTCATGCAAAGACCAAGGAAGAGATAGAAAAGAAAGCACGCTACTTCGCTAAAAGGGCAAACAAGACAAGGAAGAAGATGCTATTTGAACCAGGTGATCTGGTTTGGGTACATCTACACAAAGAGCGCTTTCTAGAGAAGCGCAAGTCTAAGTTGATGCCTCGTGCTGATGGTCCCTTCAAAGTGCTTGAAAAGATCAACGACAACGCATACAAGATTGAGCTTCCTGGAGATGATTACAATGTGAGTACCACGTTCAATGTTGCTGATTTGTCACTATTCTTTGGACCAGAAGAAATAGAGTCGAGGACGACTCCTTTTCAAGAGGGGGAGGATGATACGGGCACCATAGCACCACCATCATTTCCTTTCCCTACCGCTGCTAAAGAGCCTTCGAATCATTTTCAAGGACCAATTACCCGTGCTCGTGCCAAACAAATAAACCAACAGGTGAACTCGCTCCTTAGTAAGAATAATATTACTTGTGAGAGTCAGCTGCTACCTAATGCAAGTAATTTAATTATTCTCAGGTATGAAGACAATGTGAGAAGGTGTGAACGCCTAAGGGTAGATGAAGAGGAGCACGGACAAGTCAACAAGCAAGGTGTGAATGGAAAAGTACTCAACTCGGCCTCCAATGACTAGTCTGAAGAAAAACACGCATAAAGGATGCAAACGGAGTCCGATTGAGGTGTTCGACCATAGCCTAGAAAGCTAATGAGCTAAGCTTTCCAACGGATCCAGCCACACCCTCAAATACATTCTGAGCGCAGAGATATCATCCATAAAACTTTTTCCTATGCATTGGGTGCTGCGTCATCATTATGTTTGGGCCTTGTGTTTTGTGCTGCGACCTGGGCTTGTCTAGTAGACCTTTTGTCTTCCTTTCCCCCCCTCTTATATGTAGGAAGCACCCCCTTGTGTGAACTCAGACTGTTGTTGAATCTGAAATCAAATATGCTATGCATGTTCTTGGGTTTTCTAGCCATAGGCTGAAACTTACTGAGGATTGTGCATTCCTTCCCGTTGTTCTTGCAAACTCCTTTGTGATTGCAGCGAGGATTGTAATCCGCTTGACTTGGTTGAGTGGACAACGTGAGGTTGGGCGAATTCCGTGCTGCAGGTTGTTGCGCTTGCAACGGTTGGCCGCACAAGATTCGTCAGGTTTCGCGAGTATCTCAGATCCTACGCCGTGAAGATCGGGCGCACCCTCGTATCACATGTGCATGTCTTTTATACATGCTTAAATAATTAATTAGAGGGTTTAAGACCTTTGTAGCGCGAGAACGCGCTATCTCACTTAACACACACCTATATACGTATCTATATTAATTGATGAGCATCCGCATCCAAAGCAGCCTTACCAACCGAGCTACGGCTCGGTCTATAGGGCTGTAAAATCTTCATTCCAAGCTTCCGACTATATATTTGTATGTCAATGAAAGATGAAATCAACATGTTTCCCGCTATAGTCCTATGCAAGGCACAAAATGTGCAACCTCATTCCTGCTGTACAAGCCACACCGATCTGAAACACGAAGTTCTGCAGCAGAGATTATCACTATTGATCAAATGCGTCCCACAGAGATAAATAAATCAACAACGCCTCGAGCAGTGGGCACAAATACCATGGCAGGACTTTCTCTGTGCATAACCAAAGCTTGAGAACAGATACAAGTTACAACCATTTAACTCCGTTGGCCTCCGATACGAAAAACAAAGAATGAACTCCTTAAAATGTCTAACAGAGCCAGCAGCTAATTTCTCGAAGGTTCATAGGCTCAATGTGATCCCAGGATCCTATCATGTTAAATAGGCCAAGACTAACATGAGGCCAAGCCAAAGCATGGCTTCCTAGGCTTGTTATCTTCCCAGACACAGGGCCATCCAATAAGATGAAGCAGAAGCAGCTAGCTTATTGTTAGGTATCATGATTTTCAGAATTTACTGCATATCCCTTGTGCACTAACATCCAAAAAATTCATAAACTTGCGTGGAATAGCAAATTAATTTTTCAAAAAGAGCATAACATTTGTTCTTTATATAAATTACGGAAGTCTTGTCCTTCGCGAATCACACACCACCAGGTTCTTTTTGTCACACAATCAGACCTTATTTGAAATACATACCAAGCTCGAACCAAGTCAAACATAAACACAAGAACGTGCAAGCGCGAAATGCACAAATCAAGCAGTAATCGTTCAAAATAGATATTGCACATGTGCACAGGAACATGCACAACACTTTACATTTTAGGTTTTAGCTTGTAGCAGCTCTCAAACCACAGGACCATAAACACACCGATATATGTTGTTTGAGACACATGCAGTTAGAAGTAACAATTTAAATACAGCGGGAACATCAATCCGGTAGGTAACAGCACACAGATGGATGTAGTAGTAACCATGCACCATAGAGATCACCTGCATATGAAAAATATAAATTGGAAACGGTAGAGCAATAATGTGATCAGCAATTGAGAAGCAATAAAATAGTGTATAATAAACAGATTTGAACTTATTGTAAACTTATAGGGATTGAAGTGAAGAGAGGCATCTGACCTGACGAGAGAACCTCTGGGGCATGGCCATGTCACAGCAACTCCCAAGCCACACAAACATAAATGCACAAACACACCAACTCATGGCGTTGCAAACACACGGTGGTAAATACTTAATTAGATAAGTCGCAGCAACATCCTGAGGTAGCAGCATATTGCTCCATATGTCGTAAGATTGCATTCTCTAGTTTATCTACATATCGAAAACAGAGAATCAAACAAGCAAAACCAGTTGATCAACAGTTAAAGAGAAATTGACTGAACGTACTTATATTAGAGGCCACGATGTAATTAACTGATTCTCGATAGATTTAAAATGAAATCACATTATACAAGTGATAGATATTTAACACTAGGGATACGTGCATACCTTAGAAGTGATCCTCTCGGTATTTTCTTCCTGTAGTAACGGGAGTGCTGCGGGCGGAAGAGGCAGCGGCTCGCCTCCATCCCATCCCAAACCAGCTTCTCCCAGCAGTCCTTCTCGCAGTCCACCACCACCGGCTGCTTATCACCTGGACGGCCACTGTCAATGGCCGGCAGCCGCCTGAGATTCCAGCAGCCCCTGAACTTGAAGATCTCCAGCGCTGGAGCCAACATCTCCATTTCACATATATGCTGCAACTTGGGGAGATGATGGAGATGGACCTGCTTGAGGCTTGGGAATTCTATGCGGTTTGCAGATTCCCATTTGTAAGGTTCCCCCCTTGGGAAAATCTGTGTGAGCTCACCACAGTATGTGATGTGGATGGTTTCCAAGCTAGGCAGGGTCGGTACGGAACAAGGCAGTACAAACTTGAGGTTGGGGCAGGAGTGCAGGTGTATGTACCGAAGTTCTTCAAAGGCAGTACAATCTCCCTTGTCTTCATAGAATCTAATTTTTCTGCTCCATATGCACTGGACTTCTGGGAGCTGAGACGCCCAGAGGGTCTCTAGGCTCTGGAAAGATGTTACTGTAACGGGAAATTCATCTAGAAGGAACACAGCATGCAGCTTGGGGCACCTTTCAACACGACACCGTCTCACATTTCTAAATTGATCTCTCATGGTTATTGCACCAACATTAACTATAGTGATGGACGAGTGGTCGTGCACATGCAGGGATTCAGTTGTGTCCATCAAGCTATCCATATTTTCACGATCCTCTCTCCTTTCCCAGTTACATCCTCCTTCAGTAATTTCAATATGACTTTCCAAAGATACTAGTTGCATGCAAGCTTGGACTGAGAATCCATCTTCGCCATCCTTGTTGATGACCTTGTCAAGGACATCTGCATAGGGGAATGACAACCCTACTGCTTGAGCAACACTAAATTCTTCCATTGGGCTAATTTCCTTTTGCTTGTTGGTTTCTTTAACATGTGTATGGTTGATAGTATGAGAAAGATGTAAATGGAATTTTATATTGGTTTTACCCAATACATTAACTATAGCATCACCATCTTCAATACCGAAGCCTCGAAGGAACCTTGCATCTTCAACAACTACATGTGCCAGCTGATGAGGGGTATCCTGTGGGACCTGGTAGTAGGAACAAGATCCGTGACAATCATCATCCATTGCACTTTTTGTCTTTACTCGGGTGTCTATTCGTAGCAACTTTACTCTTGGATTTTTCTCATCATGCCATTGCACTCTGAGAAGGTTCTCACAGCCCAACAAAAAGAGCCTCTCAAGTAGAGGGGTTTGCATAGCATTGAGGTCAAGTTCCTCGATTGTTGTGTTAGAGAGGTTCAGCTCCTGGAGGTTTGGCAACCCACGAAAGAATACACTCTTAAGATGTACACAACCATCTAGAGAGATCTTAAACACTCTTGGAAACTCTTGACTTGTACTTGCACTCGGACGCGCCTTTTTTTCTGGCATCTCCAGTGAATGCTTCCAGCCCGATGCTGGTCCAAATCCATCGAAGCTGAATGACTCCAATGATGTAGGAAGTAAATGAGGTTCTACATTTTCCAATCTAGCACAACCATCAAGAATAAGCACCTTTAGTCTACTTGCCCCTGATAAGTTTGGCAACACTTCCATGGCAATATTGCCAGATAAGTCAAGAAGCTCTAGTTTTTCCATTTCCACAAGCAGCTCCTGTGTTATAACCTTCAAGTAGGAAGAAGATTCAATTACTCTGAACCTAAGAAGATTATGCAGCAATTTTAACTTGGGTGTAGTCATGCACCAGGTCCACCTATTAGCTTGAGCGGCCTTCACATTCAACTCCTGGAGTTCAATCATTAGCTCCATCATCTTTGGGGATAAAATCCAAGGCCAATCTGTGCAACGTATGTCCAACACCAATAGATTTTGGAGACATGCCCATTTCTCCTCATGCTTCTGATCCAATCCATCGGTTAACTCAATGTCTTTGCAGCTGTCTATCCAGAGAAATCTTAGGTTGTGGCAGCAGAGGAATGGAGGTGATGCAAAGCTGAATGTACAACAAGAGAGTTTTAGCACACGAAGTTTGCTGCACTGAGGAAACAAGTCTTTTGGCAACGTCATTGGTTCCTGCAATGTCAGGAAATAGGACGTTGCCTCCTGGGGTATGGTCTGGATATTTTGTGCCTTCACATCCTCTGATGTGATTGAAATCCATCTGGACTTATTTCCTTGGTGGTTAGAAAATTGCTCGAACCACTCTCTCTTGTTTTGTTTAGTAGGAAGATGCTCCAATCGCATCGCTTCACAAAGTCTGCTGCTGGCCTCCCATGCACTCTCTCCTTCTATGATGCCATCACATACCCAGTAGCTAGAAGCATGGGCATCCTGATCAAAGTCCTTGATGTTGCCATGACTATAATGTAGTAATGCCATATACAGCCAACAATCTGCAGCTATAGTTGGGGTGATATCATGCCTACTGATGTAATGAGTAAGTTCTGTAGCCTCTTTATGCACTAATGTTGTTACATCTCTATCAGACACTTCACCAACTGCAGGCCATGCAACAAGAAAAACATGAGAGATTTTCACATCCTTTTCTAATGTAGGCTTAAGTCGAAACTTGCCACGAAAGGTCCACAATACTTTGGTTTCCCAATCAGATACAGGAATACCAAATCTGAATAAATCTATCTCAGCATCACTTCCATTATGAAAAAGAACCAATAGTCTATGGCCCCTCAAGGCTCGAGTGATGTGGCCTGCAACATCAGCTATGTGAGCTCTTGAGCTTTTTTCTACTCCACTGAAGTCGTCGTCCTTGTCGTAGTCATCAAAAATGGCCATCACAGATTTGTCAAGCTTTAATTCCTCTGCAATTCGCCTTTGCAATGATCTTCTGCTTTGCCACGTTGAGCAATCTATGTGGATAACTTTGTCAAAGTTGAATTCTTTAGACTTCGGTAATTCCGCTAGAGCGGCAAGGACAGCTGATGCGCCAACTCCATCCCAACCGTCAAAGCAGACAACATTTTGTCCGCGATCATACAAATAATTGTCGGTACCATTGTTCAAATAATATTTAACTATGTGCGCCACCGCATCACCAATATATCTCACATCGAGGACCTATAAAAGACATAGTTCAGTGTCAATATTTGAAAAACATTTACAACATGTATCGCACTGCTATTCCTAGTATTAGGTGCGCATCGACTTTCAGCAGCAGGTGTTGTCAGTCAGCAGTAGTGAAAACCATTTGCAAATCTAAACTACCAATAAAAAAATATAGTTAAAATAAAGAAGAAATAGATTCATGTACAAACTATAATATGTATTAACTAATAACTGATTCGGTTGTAATTGCATCTGTTCTATAGTAAAATGTATTCATGATTTACTACCAATTGCTAGCAATTAGTTAGGTGTACACAACGCTCACAACTATACGGTGGCATCACAGCAATACGCCTCGCACGTAGAATAGGTAGCATATATATATATATATATATATACACACACACACATGTACATCTATGTACATATACGTATGTACATATGTATGTGTATATATATATAGATACATATGTGTATACAGATACATATGTATATGTGTATATATATATACACATATATGTATATATACATAAGTATACATTTATAGGTATATATATATATATATATATATATATATATATATATATATATATATATATATATATATATATATATATATATATATATATATATATATATATATATATATATATATATATATATATATAGCCCTATAATACTAGGAGGGAAAAACGAAATAGCTACAAATCCTCTAGTTGATCAGACAAAAAGAAAAGACATCTAATTCATCAACCAATGGACCGTCCTATTATAATATCAAATCTAGATTAGGCATGCCACTTTTTAAGTATAAATTTCAATTCAGTGCAAATAGACAAAAGTTTAAATCGGATCTAAACTTTTAGAATTTATATCGATCACATTTTTTAAATAAAAATTGAAGTTCAAAATGAAATGAAATGAAATTAGTAATATATATAAATTCATACCTGAAATAATTTTAAAGTAAAATTAACCTGAATACAACTAAAATTTGAACTGAAATTAAATTCCCCATATTAATCTAGGAGGGAAATGGCCTATAAAATCGCACATTAATACAAAGAAAATAGCTGCTAAAAATTCATAAACCTAATAGTCGACTCTCCTAATTGCTTACAAATATAGGCCACAACTTCGATATTCGAATGAAGAAACCATATGTCATGTTTAAAGTACAAATTTGAATTGAACTTGAATAAGTAAAAATAAAATGTAGTTCAATTCTGGACTACCATATTTTTTTCTTCAAAAATTAAAATTAAAATTCATGTTTCAAGTATTTGGATTGAACTTGATTAAGTAGAAACTAAAATATATTCAAATTCTGTACTAAAATATTTTTCTAAAAAATTAAATAGAATTATTTTATATTTCTAAAAAAACTATTTGCAATTATATATAAAACTAAACACATTAAAAACAAATTTAAACCAAAATTGAATTCAGAAACTTAAGACAAAAATAAATTAATTGTCCTCACAAAAAGCTAACCTTAATAACAATTCAAAGTATATAAAATAGTAAATTTCCTAATACTTCACATGCTCAGTCTAAACTTTTTCAAGGAACTATAGATAGTTTTTCTAAAGGTATCAGAAAACCGATTACACCGAATGATTACTATCTGGGCCAACAGGTTTTGACAACATGGGACTCTCTTGTTGGAAATATGTTCTAGAGACAATCATAGAGATGATTGTATTTCTATAAATGTTTATAAAATATTACATTGTCTTTGAATAACATCATGGATATTGATTAACAAGTACGTGACTTGTTTGTGAAACTCTATATTCATCTTTATGATGTTCATTCTGAAAGGGGTCCCTAGTCAATAATCATATGAGGACACATATAAGTAGACTAGCATATGTACTGGTTGATGGTCACGTTTCACAGGTCATAGATATGGAGATATCAAACTAATAATATAGACACATGTTAAAAAATATGGTGTTGAACATCGACCCACTATGAGACACTACGAGAACGTTGTATTCTTTCATATCATCAGTTGGTCTCACATACAATGTGTATGCTATATCCTTCGACTTGAGATTGTCGCATATTTTCAATATGCGTAATGGCTTACTTAGGGATCGTCAAATGCTACTCCGTAACTGGGTAGTTATAAAGATAGCTTTCGGGTTTGTCATGAAACATGCTGCGAGGGGTGGTCCAACAAGATAGGATTTGCCCCTCCATACAACGGGAGAGATATCTCTAGGCCTCTCGAGTGGCCGGATTCCAGAAAATGCATGGCCATGCTACTCTAGTAAAGAGTTACTCGAGTCATCGAGTTAAAGAGTTAACTCGATGTATTCGGAGAATCCGAGTCACGGCATCGAGAAAGAATGATCGAGCCATCCAAACAAGGATGACAACAACTCGTCTAGGGTTTGATCGATATCGTGAGGCAAAAGGAAATGTATATAGGACATTGTTGAGGTTCGTCTGATCTTAACATGTACTCAGGAGTCAGTAAGTCCTGCTAGGGGCCGCTGTCTACTATTGGTCGAATGCTCGATGATCGAGTAGGTATACCTGATGGTCGAGTAGGAGTACTCAATGATCGATAGGGGTACTCCAGCCATGTCCGAGTGCATGCGAACCTATAGGGTCACATGCTTAAGGAGTTGTAACCAATTTGGATAGAGATCTGATTGTAATGGGCTTAGAGTTCCTAATGGGCTTCAAGGGTTGAAACCCGTTATAGGACATCTTTATAAAAGGGAGGAGGTGGCGGCTTTGTGTATGGGTGACAATAGGAATTCAGAATTCTCAAAACCCTAGCCGCAACCCCTCCTCTGCATAGAACCACGCAGCCGGCGCTAGCACTCCAATGCGCGGTATTCCTGCCCTGTACGTGTGAATACCTTGGAGGCGTTGCAGCGAAGCTTCAACCACTACTACATAAAGGCTTATATTAGACACCTCATCACAGACGGTTCCTCAAAACCGTCTGTGACGATTAACGTCACTGACGGTTTTATATTGAAACTATTAGTGACATTATCACAAACGGTACTCCACAAAAGCCGTCAGTGATATACATCAATGTCACAAAAGGTTTTAGTTAAAAACCGTCTATGAATATATCACAGAATATCAAGTATTTTCCCAGACAGTTTTATAATAAAATCGTCTGTGATATATGATAGACGGTTTTATTATAAAACCGTCTGGGACACTATGTTTGTCAATGCCGGTTTTTTATAAAACCGTCTGTGATATCCCTCAGCGATATATAGTACAGACGCCTGAGCCACTTAGTGCATTTTAGGGTTTCAGGATCTATTATCATTTGGCTGCGGCTGTGAGGCGATTTGGTAAAAGAAGACTATTGGTTTTGAAGGGTGATTGGGGATCCATTTTATTTTGTTGATCTAAGGTTAGTAATTGTGTCTAATTGCAGTATGTTCAAGATCTAGCTTGGTAAGGATAGAATTTGATGATTTTTTAGATTTATCTTGTAGATTCATGTGTTCTTTCTATATAAGTGTAGTAATGGGTTTTAATTGCATTATATTCATGATCTAGCTTGGTAAGGAGATAATTTGAAGAGAGATTAATTGTATATAGAGATTCTAATTAATTGCTTTATATTCAAGATATAACTTAGAAGAGAAATTTGAAGATTGTTTAGATCTAGCTAGCTTGTAGATCCATGTGTGATCTTGTTGATCTAAGGATAATTTAGTAATGGGTAATTATATTATATTCAAGATCTAGCTTGGTAAGGAGAGAATTTAATTGAAGATTGTTTAGATCTAGCTAGCTTGTAGGTCCATGCATGTGCAAGTTCTTTGTGATCAAAGGTTAGGAATTGGTTAAATCTAACTGCATTATTATATATATATAAGATTTCGGTAGCTAGTTTGGTAAAGAGAGAATTAATTTAAAGATTGTGTTTAGATATCTAGCTTGTAGATCCATTTGTTTGTTTTGTTCGAAGGTAGTAATTGGTTATAATTTAGCAATGTGTGCATAAGGACACCTAGTGTACTTTAATATTTAATACTAAATGCTATATGCTTGGCGTAGATGGACCGAAGCTGAATGTACACTAAGAACCGTGTGAGTGCCGAGTACATTAATGGCATCTCCTCTTTTAGAAGAGCTCCAGAAGAGGATATGTTTAATAAGGGGGTGCAGTTCATGTTTTGTCCGTGCATTGACTGTGAGAATCTGAAGATGTTTCGAAACTTTATGCAGATCGAAGCACACTCGATTATGAGGGGTTTCAAAAGGGGGTATACATGTTGGACCAGTCACGGTGAAAGGCAGGAGATACAAGAAGCAGGTAGTATTAACATGGTCGACGAAGTCAATGATATGTCGGATGGTCATATCGATTGTCGTTCCGATGAGGATAGGTTGTAGGAAGATAATCTGAATTAGATGCTGTGCGATGTAGAAGGGAACCATGATGATACAGAATATGGTAAATTTCGGGGCTTGATGGAGGACTCGGAGAAACCTTTGCTCCCAGGCTACAAGTCGAAATACACAAGGTTGTCATCCATGCTTGAACTGCTGAAATTGAAAGCAAGCAACGGTTGGTCCGACAAGAGTTTCATAGCGCTGTTACGTCTATTGGCGGACATGCTTCCCGAGGGAAACGAGTTGCCGACAACCACCTATAAAGCTAAGAAGGTTCTTTGTCCCTTGGGAATGGAAGTAGAAAGAATATATGCATGTCCGAACGACTGTATCATGTACCTCCAAGAGTACGCAAACTTGCACATTTGTCATGTTTGCAACGCATCCCGGTACAAGCGTAAGAGTCATTCAAATGATGACAACGAGGGCATCCAGGTGATGAAAGGACCTCCTGCTTAGGTGGCATAGTATCTGCCTATAATTTCTCATTTGAAGTGTTTGTTTGCGAACCCAAATGAGGCAAAACTCTTGTGTTGGCACTCGGAGGAGCGTAAGAACGATGGAATGCTAAGGTACCCTGCTGATTCCATCCAGTGGAGAAACATCGATAGGAGGTTTGAAGAATTCGGTGAGGATCAGAGGAATATAAGGTTTGGATTGAGTACAGATGGAATGAATCATTTCGGTAACATGAGCAGCCGGCATAGTACTTGGCCCGTAAATCTCTATATCTACAACCTTCCTCCTTGGTTGTCTATGAAGCGAAAGTATATTTTGTTGTCTGTACTTATCCAAGGACCGAAACAACTTGGGAATGATATTGATGTGTACCTAGCACCATTGGTGGAAGATCTGAAAACACTATGGGTTCCCGGGGTACAGGTGTGGGATGCGTACAAACGAGAGAACATCACTTTGCATTGCCTTTTGTTCTGCACCATAAATGATTACCCTACCCTTGGTAACCTATCAGGCCAGAGTACAAAAGGAACCAAAGCCTGCACTCACTGCTTAGACAATACTGAGAGTGTGTGGTTGAATCACTCGCGCAAAACCGTTTACATGCATCACCGTAGGTTCCTTCGAAGGAATCACCCATACCGCAAGATGAAAAAACAATTCGATGGAACGAACAAAGACGGTTCAGCTCCAAAGCCTTTAAGTGGGATAGATGTTCATGATATGGTTAAGAACTTGGATGTTGCGTTTGGAAAGAGGCGTAAATCGAGGTCCCGTGAGAAGAGCACGTGGAAGAAGAGATCAATATTTTGGGACCTTCCTTATTGGGAGCACCTAGAAGTTCGGCACTACATCGATGTGATGCATGTAGAGAAGAATGTCTGTGATATCTTGATTGGTCTCTTATTGAATATTAAAGGCAAAACAAAGGACAGTATCAATGCATGGCTTGACTTGGTCGATATGGGCATAAGACCTAAGTTAGCACCGAAAGATACAGATACAGACAGAACATACTACGAACCTGCTTGTTACACTTTGTCTAAGGCCGAGGAACTAAACTGTGCCAGTACTTGCATGGTGTGAAAGTTCCGTTCGGTTACTCCTCTAATATGAAGAGACTTGTTTCGATGCAAGATTTGAAATTAGTTGGCATGAAGTCTCATGATTGTCATGTGCTGATGACACAAATGCTCCCTATGGCAATTAGAAGTATTTTGCCACTCAAGGTCCGGGAGACAATCACGAGGCTGTGTTATTTCTTGAACACAATTGCTCAGAAGGTCATCGATTCGAAAACACTAGATGCACTGCAGGCTGAGGTGGTGATGACTCTATGTAATCTTGAGATGTATTTCCCTCCGTAGTTTTTCGATATCATGGTCCATCTCGTTGTTCACCTTGTGATAGAGATAAAGATATGCGGGCCCGTGTTTCTACATAGCATGTACCCATTCGAGAAGTATATAGGAATTCTCAAGTCCTACATACGGAATCAATCTCGGCCGGAGGGTAGCATTGTCGAAGGTTATGCAACCGAAGAAGTCGTAGAGTTCTGCGTCGATTACATGGCTTAGGTTGAACCAATAGGTGTGCCTCGATCTCGCCATGAGGGGAGACTCCAGGGCATCAGGACCATCGGAAGGAAAGCAATCATGCCTGATCCGGCTTCCTATGCTCAAGCTCATTTCATGGTTTTGCAGCACATGGCTGTAGTGTTCCCGTACATTGACGAGCATAAGCACTGGCTACGGCAAAAGAATCTGACGCGGCAGGAGTCTTGGATCATGAGACAGCATAACCTTCAGTTTAACAGATGGCTGAAGGAGCGACCCATCACTGGGACCTCGTTAGGTGATACGCTCATATGGTTGGCAAAAGGGCCAACATTTACAGTTGTGACATAGAAAGGATACGACTTAAATGGGTACACATTTTACATGAGAGATCAGGATATGAAGAGCACAAACCAGAACAGCGGTGTCCGCATAGATGCGTTCAACACTGTTGGGTCAACGAGGAGCTCTTACTATGGGTTCATAGAGGAGATTTGGGAGCTCGATTATGTACTATTCAAGATCCCCTTATTTCAGTGTCGTTGGGTCCACCTCCAGCACGTGAAGGTTGACAAGTACGGTGTCACTACTGTCAACCTCGCACGCGTCGGATACCAAGATGAACCATTCATACTCTCTAACCAAGCTGTTCAAGTATTCTATGTAATCGACCCATCCAACAAGAAGAGACATGTAGTTCTTTAGGGAAAAAGGAGGATTGTCGGAGTAGAGAATGTAGTAGATGAGGAAGAATACAATCAATTTGATGAGTTGTCTCCTATTGGAAAGAGCAACACAGTCCAGGAAAAACAACCCGACGAAGGTAGCTACACACGCGTCGATCATCGTGAAGGGTTAATTTTTATAGAAAAGAATAAGCAAGTGGAGTTATGATTTTAAGTGTACTCTCTATCATAATAGAGTTGTTTTTAATGAGACACTTGAAATTCAAAACAACTTTGTGTATGCATCTAATTTATTTAATAAATTTTCCTTTCTTTTACTGATGTTTATGGGATCCTGTATCATTTGGTTCCATTGTATTGGGTGAATGGAATGGTTCAACATCTATAGGGAATATTTCTCAAATTTGTATTGCACCATCCATGACAGGATGGTTCCATTCAAGCAACCAAACACGTAGATGACTTTTTTCTTGAATCGTCTCATACATGTACCACTTGGTGCAAGCAATGAAACACACAATATTAATATGCCATTACCTGTGGGCTCATTTATATCACAGACAGTTCTAGTTTATTACCATCTCTGATAAGGAACATCACAGACGGTTCTAGTTTATTATCGTCTCTGATAAGGAACATCACAGACGGTTCTAAACTAGACCCATGTTCCTTATCACAGACGGGTCTTAACCAGAATCATCTGTGATGTTCCTTATCACAGACGGGTCTTAACCAGAACCGTCTGTGATAGGGTTTCTATAAAATGGTCCCTCGCGCAGATCGTTCATTTACCATTCTCCAATGCTCAAACCCTAGTCGACGCTTCGTCTCCCGTCGCGGCAACTCCACCCCTGACCTCGCCAACACCCCGGCCTCACCACCTCCCCAGCCGGCGTCTCCCCCCTGGAGCCTCCTCCGGTTGGTCCCTATCACTGCCTCCTTGCTGTGACCTTGCTCCTCCCGCTCGCCCGCTTCGACGCTAGCTCTGGCTCCCCCACCGCCTACGACGAGCTACACCCTCACCGGCTGCCTAGACGACCACGGCTACACCCTCACCGGCCACCTCGATGACCGCGGGAACACCCTCACCGGCCGCCTCAACCACCACGGCTACACCCTCACCAGCTTTCATTAGAGAAGGTAAAGCGAAATATATGACTCATGTTTTTGATTCCTTATGCACTAGTCAACATAATGATTCCAGATAGCTAAACCAAATAATTTGGACATATATGAGAGCCCCGATCGAGGTAGTGCACGGATCATTTCATTTGAATATGACTCATGTCTGGTAGAGCAATGAAATAATAGAAGATTGGCGAACTTAAAAAGAAAACTTAAAAAGCCGATGACAGAAGATTGGTGAACTAAAAGGCAACCCCTGCAAACACAAAGCAAATGTTCAAATGAAAAGTTATACACAACGCAAACTAGCCTACATTGCAAGTATGCCTTTGGAGACCAAGCCATCATCTTTCCAATTGGATAGCTGCCCAAGAATCCTAACTGGGATATGTTCTTTTTTTCCTTCAATGCGTCCAAACTAACAGTTTTCTTCTATGTAGAAAGGAATTTGGTAACTTCTTTGTTGCTATCTTGATTTAGGTCAGCCCACTTGAGTAGCTTAAGGTCTTGTCCCCTTGCACTGCACGATACCTATAGGAACTTGGTAAATCTTGCATACTTTGCTTTCAGTCAGTTCTGCTATGTGATTTTGAGCATGCATTGTACTCTTTATATATAAATGTAAACCTGAAGCTTTCTGCAAGATTTGAATTTTCAGACTGCAAAAATTTCCATGCACCAGGCAGTAAACTTCCAATCCAAATCAGTAATCCAAATCAGCACATCTTTTCAAACGAAATAAACTCACAACCAGGCAGTTGAGCACTTAAACCTTCATTTTCAGCAAGTCATCGGATTTGTTATGGATTGCTTCATTGCTCTAGCCGTCATGTACAATGATAAAATGTTTGCTTCTATTTCACTTGTTTGATTCCATATGATGTCACTTGTAAGCAATATTAATTCTCTTAAACTACCTTCTCTTAACCTTGCACATAATATATATACTACCTTTGTACCTATTAAATAAAAGCAGCCATCAATGGGTAGCCTTCCATGTTTGATTACTATTTTCTCCTGTTGAGCCATGACAACCAGCCTAGATTGCAAGATAGTGTCCCCTCATTCGTCGTCTTAAGGATGTGATGAGTCATCAAAAAGAAAACCCCCTCGAGGTCCAAGAGAAGCAAATAAAAGACAAACGAAACGATATACCATCACGACGGTTGATCGAAAGGATGGGCCCCCACCGAACCAAGAAAGGTGGTGAATGTATTTAGGACATTGTGCGGGATAGTCGCACGGGAACGGGTCCCCATCACCTGTCCATCCTGGAAGTCGCTGACTAATGAGAGCTGCAACGACTTGGTGACAGAAATTATGTCTTCGTTTGATATCCCAGAAGACTTTGTGAGCTTAGTGCGACGGTATGTACTGCTAGTGGCGGAAAAGGCGTGGAAGAATTTTAAGAGCATGCTTGTCAAAGAATATGTCAATAAGGATAGGACTCCCTTCTCTAAGTACGAGTTCATTGCTGAGGACGTATGGAAAAATTTTGTTGAGACGAAAACGATGAATGAATTCGTGCGTCGAAGTGAAGCCCACAAGGCTCTGCAGGCAAGGAGCACCTACCCCCACAGACTTAGCACCGCTGGGTATGCAGGGAAGAGGGACCAATGGGAGAGGGAGGACGAGGAGGCCTGTGTGTCATTTGCATGTATCGTTGACCGACGTGCCAGAGACTGGCTGAGAGCAAGTTCAGGTGCCCACGTCTTCTGGCACCATCTCCTTTACAAACCCCACGGATGAGGAAGTCTGTCGACGCCTGGTAAGATATCGGACTTCTAATTTTGTACATAATTAGTCTGTAATTTCGTAAGTGAAATAACTTTTCGAGATCTTAAAGGTAGCGTTGAGTACACAATCTTCCAAAGGCACCTTTTGCTAGACAGGGAGAAAGATGTACTCTCCACGGCCATAGAAAACAAGGAACACCCTGGTCGCACGCGAGGCATGGGGGTTTTTGTTCCCTGGAAGTCGGGATTTCTAGACGACTCAGACAAATACCGGAGTAGTAAGAGAACCAAAGCAGAGCGAGAGGAATGACTGGTACAAAAGATTGAGGAAAGACTAAGAGAAGAATTCAACAATAAGATAAGAAGCCTCGAGGAAAGGCTCAATAATCATCCTGCGCAAGTCCCAGATGTATGTGGGCAAATCAGCCCCACTACCAAAAAGAATAGCTGTGCGTCCGCCACTCCCACAGATGAACATGGCAATTTTCCTGTCTGTGACATCAAGGTACTTATATATATGTCTTGAATGCTCCATACAAATAGCTGTTGGACGCAGTAGCTAATTATGTACCGTTATGTAGGTGCCAACGCGGTGCACTCTCCAAGTGAGACTTGTCCATGGTGCTATTCTTATTCCGGCTACTTCGGGGGTCGCGTATCTGTTTATTGAAGGGGCGCTGGTGCACGGCACCCTTGTGGCACCGGGATTCATGAAGGTTATTGTGGACGGTGTAAATGATAATTTCAAGACCGTCCCGCTACCAATGCCCCTAAACGACGAGATCGTGACACCGGGGGACGCTATTCGCACTTTTATCCAGTGGCCCAGCAGCGACATCTCCCTGGACGCCCGTCCTCCATCACCGGAGCTTCTCCAACTGCCTGAGTCATCTGCTGCACATCAACAGGGCACCAAATCGGCTCCCGTGCCCCCTGCATCAAAGGACTTCCAGTGGGATCGTGCCCACTCATCTCCCGTGAAGACTCCCTATGGCAGAAAGTAAGTCAAGGGCAAAGCGAAGCAGGTCACGAAGAAATTGGACTATCTGGTTGCCCCGCTGGCCCGAGTATACCAGCTAGGAGAGCTTTTTGTAACAGGAGAGCGCATGAAGAACCTTTCTATGGCTTGCGTTAGATTGCAGAATTGGTGCATGGAACAAGCTAAAAAGCCAGTGCAAGACCGCATAACAAGTATCTCGGTTAATTTCAAGCCTGAGCATCTATTCAACAAGTCATCGGGGGGATTCTTCACAGCCGACTTCGAGGACCTTTTTGACGTCTTCAACCTCGATGCCCTCGACACCTCGCGCTTGAGATGCTGGACATTGTAAGTGTGTGCATTCACAGTCTACATTCGTGTAATGCCGATAAAGTCATATATATATATATATATATGACTCATGCTTTCGTATCTTTAGATACATGATCCGTGAAGTGAGACAGAACAAACAACTGGTGGGTTTCCTGGACCCACACATAGTCTCCAAGCAAACAATGGACAAAGATTTAGTATTTGTCGATAAATACGTCGGAGAGGTCTTGGCGGCTCAAAAAGATAAAGAGTTCATACTTTTACCCCACAACCTAGGGTAAGTGCTACTTTGATTTGCACTATGCTCGCAACTCTGTTCTGTTAATTGATCATGCTGACATACCTATGTAGGTTTCACTCGATTCTCATTGTAATTCATCCATCGACGAATCGGATTATTTACCTTGATTCCTTACAGAGTGGCAGCCACAACTTAAAACCTATCGCAAGATTAATCACCAGGTAATTAATCATGTTTTCTCCAAAGATAACATGGTCATGTAGGTTGTTCAACGTGTATGTTTCTCCTGGAATAGCTAAGGCTAACCTTTTGCAATCATGTAGGGCGTTCAAAGTGTACAAAGCTTATGGAGGGCCTCCTGGCAAGGACAGCGAAGCTGAATCATGATTTTAAGTTTTCGATATCTGCTATACACAATAATCCTATGTAAACTATGTAATAATGATTCCGGAACTAACCAAATCTATATTTGTAGTGCCACTAGCAAGGAAAGGGAAATAATCGTTGTGGATTTTACGTTTGCCACAACATGGAACTCCTTTTCACTAAGAAAACACCCAATCAGTTAACAACTGCGTTGGAAAAGGCCGATTTGGAGCGAATTCGAGGACAGCTTTGTGCCTTCTTGCTCAGTCAAGTCTTAAACGAAAAAGGCGAGTTCCACGCTGCCTTATAACTTGAGGAGTTGTATTTTTTTCTGAATTACCATTTGGGTTAATTGTCAAACTTGTAATGTGGGTTTGTAAATTGTAGTTGTGTATTCTATTAATTGGTTAATGGTATTGAGTTACATTTGGTTAATATATCTGAGTTCATTTCTGAAAGAGATGTGTCGTGCAATATTAATCTATACGTAATATGCTTCGCGCTGTGCTGTAATCTAAGTTGATTGATGAATTGGATGTAATACCTGTAATTTGAAATGGTTGTAATGTTTGTAACATGAGTTTAGTTATTTTGTAATCTGCTTTTTTCTAGAGGGCATGGCTGTGATGTAATGATGTAACAGACGATTTCAAACTAAAACCGTCTGTGATATCATAACATCACAGACGGTTTTATTTTGAAACCGTCTGTGATATATTCTATCACAGACGGTTCCTAAAACGTCTGTGATATGCCGTAACATCACTGACAAATGATTACAGACGGTTCGGGAAACCATCTGTGATGACTGTTCCGAACCGTCTGTGATAAGCTTTTCTGTAGTAGTGAACGCTAGGGCGATCCGCAACCTGCAACGCTCACAAGAAGCTGTTGGAGGAGGAGCGAGGCTAGTATGACTACATCTACACCACCGCGCTATATCGACTCTACTTCCGCTATGGGTTTACGCGTCTAGTAGTAATTTTTTGATCTATAGCTTGCAGTGGTTATTGATTATGTGGTAGAAAATTTTGATGTTTCGCTAGAGTAGCCTACCCGTTCTCTAACATCCCTACAATAGGAACAAGCCACACACAAGCTCGTTGGATGATACGTGTGGTTTTATTTAGCAACCAAACTAGATTTATGTTTCTTGTGGCTGACCTATACTAGCATTACTTGTCCAAGGCGGGATTCTGCTTTTATGAAACTGTGAGACGATATGGTGGTCACCCTATGATGAGTAATTGACTTTGGTTTGCAAGCATATCCAAGTTTGAGTTGTGTTTCGGAGAGTGTATTGTTTTCGGTTGCTATCAAGTCAGGTGTGGTGTGACTTATCCAGGGGGCAGTCAAACCAGCCATGCACTTCGATAAGGTGAGTTTTAGGCGAGTGCAATCTTGACCGGCACATGGGGTGCAGTCAGACCAGTGCGAGGGTTTAGAGTTTATTTGTGGTGTTATTTTTTTCCGCTAAATTGCACAATCCTTGAAAAGTGACATGGCGCTAAACAGTGGCGCATGAGAAGGTGTTTTAGGTCAAGTTCATGTGGATAAGAGTGGTGGATCGGGCTATTGGTTTCTCATAGTGAAGAGCACTTTGAAAAGCGTTCTCAAGTGTTAAATAAAAAACTTGTTATGTTGTCGGTTATCAAGTTTGCCTATGTGTAAGTAGATATGATCTACCAAGGGCACGTTTGGTTGCTTAGATGAGGTTGAATCGCCGCACTGGGGACGAGACACGATGCAACCGCCGATGAACGGGCAGCACACCCTAACGTTGCAGGTCCCTGGGCGCTGCCTCAGTAGCAGCAGGTCCCCCGTCGTAGTATTACCAGACGCCGTCACAGTACTACTCGGCGCCGTCGCAGTACTACCAACCAGGTCCCCCGCACGCTCCTCTGCCGGCGATGCGGAGCCAGCCACAGCAGCAACTTCCTTTGCAATACGTGCCCCCGCCGCCGCAGTAGCACGCCCGCCTCACCAAGACGCGCGCCTCTGCAGCAAGAAGATATGCGTTCACGCCGCCACAAAGACAGTATGCGCGGTGGTGGGCGAGCCCGTCCCCGTAAGTGCGGAGACTAGGTCTCTATGGATCAAAGATCTTCACTGGTTATATTGTTTTTTTGGTTTTCTTGTGAACACATATGTAGGTGTTATATTCATCGAGAATGGTGAGCTGATTCTTATTGTCATGGCTACACATGGTGATACTGTAGAGAACAATACTGATGTTGTGAACCAATAGTTGAGCTTTTCACACAAGACGACATTGAGACATAAAGGTTTTTTTAATCTTAGATTCCACATGCTTCATGTTATGTTCACCTAATCGATGCTTAAGATTTGATTTATTTACTAGCTATATTACTAAATGTGTAATTGATGTTCATGATATGGTTTGAGGTCATATTTGGTGATACATTCAATGTACAGTTTGGTAATTACATTGTTTCATATGAAAAAAATCATGCATTTCAAATAAGATTTTTATATAACCTTGCCTATTATTCATTATATTTGTACATAAACAGTACTTATGTGCATCTAAAATTTGCAAAGTATTTTATAACGTGAGGTCATTTAGATTGTGAAATTAATGATAATTTTAAGCTCGAGTTTGTAAACAAGTGTTTGGAATTTGTATGTTTCAATGAATTCATTGATTTAAACATTCAAGCATTGTACATTCAGAGTGAACGGTATCATTCATATAGAGTGCTCTTTGCAAATAATTTTTTTTGTCGTAATTTGAGTTCCATTGCAACGCACCAACACATGACTAGTATATATAAAAAAGATCTAGTACATACCTTGTTTTGAATTACCAACTCATATAGAAAATAGCATGCACCATCACAAAACAGTAACTTGCACTGAAATTTGCTAAACAACCGATCCACCCTGATAGGTAAGAGAAGATAACATGCACGAGACAGAGCGTACCCTGTGTTCCGCCATGATGCCTTCACTGAAAACCGGCCTTGAACGAAAATGTTAGAAAATCTAACCCATTATGTCTCTGTTGAAGATAAACCCCTCCAATTCCTGCACAGCATATCATGTTTGTTGTTTGGCAATGTAAACCAGCACATGAAAATTTCGTTAACAGAACAAAGTCGGGAAAATGTAGATCGAAGCAAATGAAGTGTTTCTGTACCTCGTCAATTAGCGGCCCGACACCCAAACGGAAGAGAGTGTTCCCAGAAGACCCCTTCACAAATATCAGTCGCTCAGCTGTTTGAAATGAAGTCTCTTGTATCAATCAATGCCTTGGAACTAAGCTGCCTCTGCGCTTTTGGCACTGGTTTGGCCAGTGTTGCTTTACCTTTTTTTCTCTCTAAAGCATAACGTGCATGAATGATTCTTTGCTTGTAGCTGGAGTTAAAGATGTGTAGCAATGACTGTCCTGTGAATTAAAGAATACTAGTAGTCCTTTGGATTCCCCATCGTTATCGATCGTTTGTTCACTCAAAAAAAGTCGATTCGTGTTGGCGTCAAAAATTTGAAGTAGGGTTTCTGACAATAACACATCAGACGAACACCTGGTTCAGAGCGTGCCAGTCGATTTGACCTGTAATCGACAAGGTAGAAATATAAAATCCACACGAAGCCGATCGTAAAGATCAATCGGCTTAAACTCAATCAGCTTGAAGCCGATCAAGGTCAAAGTAACAGGGTAAGTCTAATTAACCGATTAAGGTTAATTAGATGATAAAGGTAGATCGAACCTGAGGCGTAATTGACGAAGATCAACAATCGGCGATGCGCAACTTTATTGATCAAGATCGATTACAAAAGCTAAGTTACAAGAACTACTCCTAGTTGACAGGAAAAAGTAAGAAAATAAGGACTGATTGATTGTATTGTGTTGGATCCTTTTGCAGCTTGCTTTGGCCCTTCTTTTATACCCTTCGGCCGATCGTGTCCTACTACAACACATTTCAAGTCCTGATCCGTATCGGCCTTATCTTGGACGGCTGTTTTCTTTAAAGATCTTGCTGTTACCAATTATCTTCAAATCTTTCCAATCCTGTCCGTTAATTTCCGTATCTTTGACTTTATTGCCGATCTTGACTAGACTTGCCGAATTTTGGTGCAAACATATGCCCCCCATTTTTGAGAAATGACTTGTCATCTGTTAAAAATTTCACTTATCGGCTTTTCTAATCGGCTAACCGTTGAATTTCGCTTAATAACTGCTACTTTGTTCGAGCCGTAATTTTCTAATACAAAAGTAGTGCGTTTTAACTGCTCGTGTCTTTTGAGATTCATTTCCGGCCGTTTCAAATTTTTCACCTTGCTATAAAATGCGGCCCCCACTCGGTCATTCTCCACGCACTTGAGCTCTCTCGCATCATCCCTAATCGGCCTTTTCCTCTTGCTTCTTCGTCAATCGCACATCAGCAAGCCAACCTTTCGACTCAATTGACTTTCACACCAAGATCGGCTGAATGGACCCCACGCAGGTACTCATCCCGATTCCCAACAGTGTTGATCAATTTTTTCTTGGCCCGTTAGGGAATCTAAATGCAGCCACAGTTATTGATCAGAGGTTACTCGCCTTCCCTTATCGGCTAGAGGTTATAACATTGAAGGTTGGAGTAAGAGTTTTAGGGCTTGGTCGACTGCACTTAAAGGGTGGAAAAATTGGTATAACCGAGTGGCAGCACAAAAAAGAGAATCCTGGGAGAGAATGGGTATAGCCGAGTGCATCCCTTTGAGTCTAGCCGACCCAGAAGCCAATGAGCCCTTGGTGGCCACGGCCTGTTATTTTTGGTCGGATACTTTTAATGCTTTCATGTTTCGCACCGGTCGTCGCTCAACTCTGCTGCCTTAATTAGTGGCTCGACCGATTTCTATTTTGTGGAGCTTCATTGGGGCCGACTCAAGTATATCAGGCCATTGCAGAAGGATTAGTAGAAGGCCGTCGGCTAGCACTTGGGAAAACGTTTCTCAGAACAGTATATGAGATGATGCATGTCATCAGAAGTCGGCTATACACGGGTTTTGCTGATTTTACTGTGGGCAACGTGGGTGGCCCTTTATGGTTTATTCAAGTTTGGCTGTATTGTTTCTTTAGCCGACCTTTTGATCTAGAGCCGATTGATGACACAGCCTTTCCAAGAGAAGACAATCCTGAGAACACTATCCCTCAATTCCAAGCAAGCTGATCGTTTGGCGAACGGTTCATTATGTGTTTTGGCAGTGAAACAAAAATCTTGGCAGCCGATTCAAGAAAGTATATGTCCTTTTTCCTTCACTTGAGTGATGAGGATCTGCAACAGCGAGATTTCTTCAGTTACAGTAATGTGGCCGATTTTCAGCGTCCTTCGTTCCTTCGTCTTGAAGCCGACAGCTCTGCAATGTTTGAAACTTTAGATTTGTATAAAATTTTCCTTTCTCCTTGTATTCTTCATGCTGGTCTCCATACTAGAAGTCGGATATACTAGCCATCATATGAGTTCTATCATCCATCAGTTTACGCAAGACAACTGGGATTTGGTCAAGTCATCCCAAGTCATTTAGCTTCTTGATCGACTTGAACCATGAGCCAGAGTCTGCAATGCTACATCGGCTGAAATTGTCCTCGAAGTGTTCGATGAACTGCAAGTCCTTTCTTTGCCACACTTTTTCCTGAATACCAGACGGGCAAGTGGCTATACTACGTGGTGGTCAACTATTGCAGAAGCCCTTTATCGGTCAAAATCTCCATCGAACATTATCAATGAATTCTTCCCTAACCTTTCGTAGCCGACGTTAGTATCCAACGCCGATTCTAGCAGCGAGGCTACTTCGTCTGGATATACTAACACGAATGTAGATGTTTTTAGCGAGGTATCGGCTTTTAGAGTCCAAATCTTCCTTTCTACATTCCATGAAGTTTCACTTTGAATCTAACTCGGTTTCTGTGCAGGACAAGGCTATTAGAAAGAAAGTGGCTGCGGGCCCATCGGGTGATGTCCAGCCCAAAAAACAGCAACAATCGGCTGCCACTACAGGCTATGCCTCCGGATCTTTGGGAATTCAAAGCCCATCTTTATCGGACTTGGAAAAACAAAAACAACCCAGTAAGTATTTTATCGGCTTTCATTTAATCCCCAATTAATTTTCATCTAACAAGATGTTTATCCGATAAATTTTCAGAAAAGAAGCGAAAATACACAAAAGCTGCCGCCAAGAAGGTTTCCAAGCCCCAAGAGCAAAGCGGCGAGAGTTCGCCACATGCGTCGGCTACTGACAAGGTAGGTTGTTGTACTTCTTCGCTAAGAAACATGTCCTTCAGTACGTCGGCTTACCTTGTATTTCTTATTTCACCGACGAATCGGTTCAAACTGCGAAGATTCGTTGATCTTCCAAAATTTCTTCTACATCGCTCTCCCACCACGGCGATTTCAATCGCTCAATCGCCGACTGCCGGAGTTTCTCCGACCCAACAAATCTGTTGGGTTTCTCTTTGGCCGATCTCGATGATCCGGAGATCATGGCCACTGATGACTACGATGATGAGATCAGGAGAATCTTAGAAGTTTTGAAGGAGGCATCGGCTGTGGTCACTTCTACCCTAGGCACGAAAGAGAAACTGAACAAGCTATTTGATCTAGTCACAAGGCCACAATCGGAGATCCTGGCCAATAATCAGCCGATACGGGATGCCATGGCAGCTGTCGAAGCTGACCTACCTCCAGAGGCAATGGCCGCCCTTCTGAATGTGTGCCATCTGGACGAGAGGAGGATTGAAGTCGAAGAAGCGCAAGCCAGAATTAATCGGCGTGAAGCCCAAGCAGCCGATCAAAAGCTTCTGGAGGAGCTGGTCGCAGACGCGAAGGCAAAGAAACGCAAATTTGATGCCGACACGCAGCAACTAAAGTCGACCAAAGAATCTCTCTCCAAGCTTGAAAACATGAAGAAATTTCTTTTGGAAGAGTTGGCCAAGACAGAGAAACAAATCCAAGAAGGCCAGCACTCCATGGAAAAAACGGCGTCGGAGATAAAGGACCAGAAGCTTGGTCTTGCCATGGCTGTAGTGGGCGTGAAAAAAACAATCGGCCAAGGTTGTGTCGGTGCCAGGGAGTGCAAAAGATGATGATTGTATTATTGATGAAGTCCAATGTGCACATGCAAAGGCGGCAGGCGCTCTATCAGCTTTAGGCGCTACCCTTCCGGGCTCTGGCATCTAAGAATGACTTGAAAGATCTTGTGGTTGTTCTTTTGGAGAATCAATTTGCAACTTATGTTTTAAATACTTTGTAACTTATGATATGTTTATGATCGGCTGTTTAACCGATTTTTATCTTGCTTGGTTGTATCCTATGAGTTTGTAATTTTTTTTCAGCCGATTAACAACACCGTGTTAATCTTGGATCTGAACGTGATTTTTAGTCGATTAGGCTCCGATCCAAACGCTAGGGTAGTATTTTTTCAAATATTTCCCATTAATTGCTTTAGGCAACACATATCCTTCTAACGTCTCTATTATGTACGAATTTCCGCCGACTAGCCGATTAATTTTGTACGGTCCTTCCCACGTAGGTGACCACTTTCCAAATCGGTTATCTTTTGATCCAACTGGCAAAATTGTTTTCCATACTAAATCGGCTTGATCAAAAGATTTAGGCATCACCTTTTTGTTATAAGCCCTTGCAACTCTGATTTTATTCTTCTTAAGCCGATCAAGTGTAGATAATTATAATTCTGCCAATTCATCCAAGTTATCGATCATTAGATTATTATAATCTTGAGCCGACAAACCATTTTGTCTGGCTACTCGTATAGATTCAATATTGATCTCAACGGGTAAAACGGCTTCTTGACCATACACCAATTGGTACGATGAAATCTTTGTCGCTCCGTGATAAGCTAACCGATAAGCCCATAGCGACTCCGATAGGGTCGAATGCCAATTTCTTGGTCTCTCATCAATTTTTCTTTTAATCAACTTAATTAGCGTTTTATTGGACGACTCGGCTTGCCCATTAGCCTGAGCGTAGTATGAGGATAAATTTAATAATTTAATTCCCAGACTTGTCACATAACTCTGAAACTCATTAGACATGAATACCGTGCCTTGATCGGTCGTAATTGTTTGCGGTATTCCAAACCGATGGACAATATGCTCATTAACAAATCCAATTGCCTCAACACTCGTCACTTTCTTGAGTGGTATAGCTTCAACCCATTTTGAGAAGTAATCAGTTGCGGCCAAAATAAACTTATTGCCTTTACTCGAAGCAGGAAATATTTGGCCGATTACATCTATTCCCCAACCTCTGAACGGCCAAGGCTTAATAATTGGATGTAAAGCCGATGCTGGTGCTAGCTATACGTTGCCAAACTTCTGACAAGTCTGACATCCTTTGTAATACTTGAAACAATCTTCCAACATTGTCGGGCAAAAATAACTTGTTCGTCTAAGCATCCATTTCATCTTATGTGCCGATTGATGAGAACCGCAAATGCCTTCATGTACTTCACCCATTGCCACTCGCGCTTCTTCGGCTTTGAGACACCTTAATAGCAAACCCTCCATCGTCCGATAATACAACGTATCGTCCACTACAACGTAATTCAGTGCTTGTTGCCTAATCTTGCGTTCTGTCGGCTTGGATGAGTCAATCAAGTAATCCTTTATTTGCGCTCTCCAATCCGCGACATCCACGCACATGATGGCTTTGTTTACTAGCTCAGTTACCTGATATCGGTCAAGGTCTTTGTACCCTGACGCCTGCTGAGCCAGGGCATTAGCTCTATCGTTCTGCTCTATGGGAACATGACCGATAGAAAATGATGTAAATGGACCGATGATTTCTAAGCATTGCTCCAAATATTTCAGGAGTATCTCATCTCGGCATTGGTATTCTCCTTTTATTTGCTGCTCAATTAGCATAGAATCTCCGTATGCCTCGATCGTACTTGCTCCAATATTTTCTAATAACTGCAAACATTTGAGCAATGCTTCATATTCGGCCTGATTATTTGAGCATCGGCTATTTAGCCGAAATACGAATTCGAAATTATGCCCTTTAGGCGATATGAGCACTATACCGATTCCATCGCCTTCTCGGCATACAGACCCATCAAAAAACAATTGCCAAGGGACCACAGATACCAGATCAGCAGTAGTGTCATGTCCCGTTATAAAATCGGCCAGAACTTGTCCCTTAACTGCCTTAGCCGATTCGTATATCAGGTCGAACTCTACCAAGGTATAAGCCCATTTGCCAAGTCGACCCCGCAATATCGGAGCCGATAGTATGTACTTTATAACATCGGTTTTACAGATTACTTTACAAGCCGATGCTAAAATGTAATGTCTTAACTTTGTGCACGAGAAGTATAAAGACAAGCACAATTTCTTAATGAAAGGGTACTTGACTTCAGCATCAAGAAGGCGTCGGCTTAAATAAAAGATAACACTTTCTTTTCCATCAACTTCTTGTGCTAAAACAGACCCAATAGTCTCCTTTTCGGCCGATATATATAATTTGAACGGAATCCCTTTTTGCGGTGCGGCCAAAACTGGAGGATTAGCCAAATATTCTTTAACATCGTCGAAAGCCTTTTGCTGATCGGCTCCCCATACAAATTCTTGATTATCCTTTAATTTCAACAGCGGAGTAAAAGCGCGGATCCGTTCGGAGAGATTCGAGATGAACCTTCGAAGATAGTTAATTTTGCCGATCAACTTTTGTAACTCATTTTTACACGTTGGGGGCATTGTGTTAACTATGGCTTTAACCCTTGCTTGATTGACTGTAACATCCCAAAAATTTCCCAAATATTATTTTATTGCTTAATTGTGCATTTATGATTTTCTGGAATTTATTTGGATTTTTCTGGATTTATTTGCTTTAATTTTAAATTATGAATATTGACCTTTTGTCCAAATCTAATAAAATTTATGCAAAGTTAAAAATAAAGTTTTACCAAAAATATTTTATTTGAGTCCATAATGTCTCAAAGTATTTTTGAGATTTTTGTGTGATTTTTCCTGAATATTTATTTGCCTAAAACCAATTAAATAAACTTTTGTATTTGTTTTAAAAGAAAAATATGGAAAAAAATTCGTTTAGCAGTAATGGGCCGGAGCCCATTACTTCCGCTCGGCCCAGTTCGGCGCGGCCCGCGGATTTCTTCTGGAAGATCTTGGCCATTGCGATCCGTTAGCGTCCCGGATGGAGCCGCGTTGCGAGGAAATCCGCGCCGTTCATCCTGCCACGTGTCGGGGCCTAGTGCATCGTCTCAGATTTGGACTCCGAGTCCAGCTCCGTGTCGGCCATGGACACCGCGGTGGAAGCCGGCGGGGCACGGACTCCTAGGCTATAAAAGGGGCGCGCCGCCTTCGCCAGGAGGCCGAGAGCAAAAGCCCTAAGCGCGTAGCCCGAGAACCGCGGCCGTTCGTCGGGATTTTAGGTTAAACACCGAGCACCGCCGCCGTCGTTTTCTTTGATTTCGTCACCGTCCGTTGGGTTTTAATCATTGCCGAGGCTGCCAGAGTCATCGCCGCGACGATTCACGTCCGTGGAGGGTGAAAACGCCGCTGGAGACCCTTTCTTCCGCCGTCTCGGTGGCCTTTGTTCCCAAGTCCGGTGAGGATCTTGTCGCCGTGCTGCCATTAGCGTCGAGGAGCTCAGGGGCCGTTGGATCTGCATCGTCCGTTCAAGATCAAGCCACGTCACCGCTTCGACAGTAATCTGCACGGGTAAGGTGAGCCGTTGGATGGGCGATGAGCGGTGGAAGTAGTGCCACGTTGCTTTAGTTTCATAGCCGTCCGATTGTATCTGGGTGCGTCAGATCGCACCGTATCCGCGAGCAATCATGTGCCGCCGCGTGTCAGGCGCAGAGCCCGAAGCGCTGTGAGCCGAGTCCACCGTGAGCTGGTGCGGGCTCGTGAACCCAGTCTATGCGCCGAGACGCGTGTCGACATCTGATTGGCTGGCGCCAAGGCTGACGTCTGCATGACGTCATGCTTATGTCATAAATCTGTTTTCAATTTAAAAATAAATATGTTAATTCTGATTTTCTGATTTTTGCAATTTCAGTATTTATTTCAAACTTCAAAAGGCTATATCTTTTGCATCGTAACTCGGATTTGAGTGATTCAAATTTCTAAAAATTTGTAAAATTGATATCTATTTAGTGGTGAATTTTATTTGATTTTTGGAGTTAAATTGCTCTCTGTTTTAGTATTTATTTACTTTTCTTCTTCGGTACGCGTAGACGTTGAATTGTGCGACGCTTCGGAGGAAGATCCAGCAACTCAAGAGCAAGTTCCAGAACCAGATCAGGACCTATTCCAAGGCAAGTTGTGCTTTGATCATGTTGAACCCATGTTTATAAAATTGCTATAATCACTCTCCTTTGTGGTGTTTGGTTGTATCACGTGGGTAAAGTGCATAACCTCTGCAGAGTGTGAAACTATTCGGATAGCCGTGCTCGCGGTATTGAGCAATGCTCGGGAATTACAGCTAAGGGTTAGCTTAATTAATTGGATAACTTGGTTGGGATGGCGGAATGCCATATGAAGGATGGAATTTGACTAAGGATTGGAAACTTGGTTTACTTGAGAAATACGGAATCTATTTACTATTGCTATTTGTTTTACAGTCTTTACATTCTATTTATTATATTTGTTCATAAATGCTGCTTATTGCAAAATAGCCATCATAGCCTGTCCATTGGAATAAGCCTTGCATATAGTTACATAAAATTGCATTCTGTGCACAACTTGTTGAGTGCTTTAAGTACTCACCCTTGCCAAACAACAATAATCAACAGTTGAAGAATCTACACCTGTGTTGGAAGAAGAAGTCCAAGAGGACGCGGGTCATTAGGGTCCGAGCCTTGTCGGTTGCCTGTGGTGAACTGATGAGCTATCTACGTTTTCTTCTGTCCGCTGCTTAATTATTAGTTTATATTTCCAGTTATGCCCTGCGTGGCTTAATAATGTAAGTTGGTCATAAGATCATACATTTAGTTATATCAATAAATGAACTATTATTTCTATTATTGTTGAGTATGATGTGATATGTACCAATGTTAAGCTGTGTGCAGTAACGTTGATCCTGGGACTAGTGCGGTAAACACAGTGGGTTCGAATCAGTGGATTCGGGTCCTTACATTGACTTCAATCCCCCTCTCATGCACCATAAAACCCAAAAACTGCCCAGCCGACACGCTGAACGCACATTTGAAAGGATTCATCTTCAAACCATGCGATCTTATGTTCTGAAAAACCTTTTCTAAATCGGTCAAATGCTGCAAGTCATCTGCAGATTTTACTACGACATCATCGATGTATATCTCAACTATGTGACCGATTAAGTTATGAAAGATTAGATTCATGGCTCGTTGATATGTTGCCCCGGCATTCTTCAAACCGAAAGTCATAACCATCCATTCGAATAAACCTATGGCTCCAGGACATCTAAAAGCTGTTTTCGGTATATCGGCTTCTGCCATGAATATCAGATTGCATCCGGCATTGCCATCCAGAAAACTTATGATCTTATTCCCCGACGCAGCATCGATAAGCATATCGGCTATCGGCATTGGGTATTCATCTTTTGGTGTCGCTTTGTTCAAATCTCTAAAGTCGACACATACTCGAAGCTTCCCGTTTTTCTTCATAACTGGAACAATGTTGGAAACCCACTCCGCATATCGACAAGGCCTTATAAACTTAGCCTCCAATAATCGCTCTATTTCTTCTTTTATAATTTTATACAAGGCTGGATTGAAACGTCTAGGGTACTGTTTAAAAGGCCGATAACCTTGTTTAATAGGTAGCCGATGTTCGACCAGTTGTCGGCTTAAACCAGGCATCTCGTGATATTCCCACGCAAAACAATCCTTATACTTTCTGAGGATTTTAATCAACTTTTCTTTATATTTTACATCTAACTTTGCGCTAATAAAAGTTGATCTTTTTCTATCACCATTACCTATATCAACTTCTTCAAGCAGATCGGTAGACGTGAAGCCTTGACCCAACTTTTCAATTTCTTCAAAGTCTTCTATAGCTTCATAACTATCCGTCGTTTGCCGATAGCTTTGCATTTTGTCTTGTAACGCCTTCACTGTTTTTCTTGTCCCCATCGGTGTAGCACTTCGTTTGCTCGATCAAATATGCCTGGCTTGACACTGATCGGCACAAGTCCTGTCTTGCTCACGCAGATGAAATCACAATCTTCTAGGGTCTTTCCAGATATACATCCTGCTTCTTCATGTTGCCAATTTGTGTCAGAAATGGCCATGGCAATGTGAGCCGATGTATCAGCCGTGACAATTTCAACCTCCTCTCTGTTCCATTGGACAAGAGCTTGATGCATGGTTGACGGGATACAACAGTTTGCATGAATCCAGTCCCTTCCAAGCAGAACACTGTAGTTTCCCTTTGCGTCAATTACAAAGAAGGCAGTCGGCAAGGTTTTACTACCGACAGTTAGTTCTGTAACTATGACCCCTTTGGCCTCTATAGGATCGCCTGTGAAATCGTTCAAAACCATGTTAGTTTTGATCAAATCTTCGTCAGACTTTCCTAGCTTCTTACAAGTCGTGTAGGGCATCAAATTTACTGTGGCTCCACCGTCCACCAGCATCCTTGATATTGGCTTTCCATTTATATATCCTTTTAGATATAGCGGTTTCAGATGTCGATGATCATCTTTTGGTTTCTCGAAGATTGCGTGTTGGATTCCTGAGCATGATTGGACAAAAGTTTCTTTAGCCGATTCAGTCTTGATTTTGAATTCGGCTGGCAACGTGAACACCATATTGATGTCCATTGGAGGTGTATCGTCCCTGATCATAGGGGATCTAGATCGTCTGCTGAATCGAAGTTTTCTTCGGCTTGTTCCTTTTTCCTCTATTCTTTCTTGATAATTTTAACCGGGCGAAGCTTGTTGAAATTCTCATCCCTCTGCTTTTCTGCGTCGGCTTCCCAGATTTCTTGAGTTCTTAGCCTCTGAAGTCGTCTGCGTTGCGATCGGCTAAGGCCAGATGGACACCACCTAGGCTTGGGTTCTACTGGCTTTCGTATCTTGCCGGCCAAATTTTCCTGATCTGCGTTGTCCCTTCGCGTTTCGACCTGATTCGGCGCTTTCTTTGGTTCGGATATCCTTTCGTGAACAGGCCTTCTGAAACCTTTGCTGTTATCCCGAATTGACCCAGACAGCCTATCTTTAGCCGATTGCCTTGGCCAATCGTCTCGAGGGTAATGTTTCATCGGGCACGTATACGGGGATGGCAGTGCTACTCCCCTTTCCCAACAAAACTGCCAAAAGGGACATCTCCTATGGGCCCTCTCCACATTTTCAGTGTGATATAAATTATCCGACCGGCGAGCAGGATATCGTGGTCGGCTATTCATTCTTTCGTATTTTTCCATTAATTGAGAGAACGTCAGCCCTAGTCTTTTGGCTGGCTGTCTTGGTGGTGATTTTTCAGCCTTGTACCACTTACCCACTTGAGGATTCCCCTTGGGCTTAATGGTTCTGGAATTTTTTCCTTCATGATCGGCTTCTATTTGTAATGAGTCGATCGTGATTTTCAATGTCTGGCTGCCACTTGAATTGGACTGAATATTGACCTGCCGATCCTTCTTCGGTTCATCAAGCATCGGTTCCTTTCCTTTAGCCGAACATTGAACCATATTGATTGGGAACGGATCAACGTCTACTTGCATGGTCGGCTCATCAGCGAATTTTAGCCGACCGTCCTCAATAGCTGACTGGATCTGTTGACGGAAAATATTGCAATCATTAGTATTGTGAGAAAAGGAATGGTGCCACTTGCAATACCTGTGTTTCTTGATTTCGTCAGCTGATGGTATGACATGTCCCTCGGGCAACCGTATTATCTTTTCTTGTAATAATAGATAAAAAATACGGTCACATTTGGAAATATCAAAGGCGTACTTGACTTCCGACTTATTTCTAGTCGGTTTTAGCTAAGAACAGACTAAGGACTTTTTGGATCCCTTCACCCATTCGGCTATGTTTGTTTCTGCTTCGTCGTCCTCTGAGGAGTCACTGGGACAATATTCGACCATATTGACCTTGGCTTTATCCTTCTCTTTATTATTGTTTTTGAATCTGTCTTTAAATGTTTTATTATCAGGGAATCGACTTTCCTGAGCTGATACACGATGAAGCAGATGACTTAAATCAGCGAACTCTTACCCTCCAAACTTCTCCCTAAGGGGTGGAATTAATCCTTGAAATGCCAAATCAGCTAGTTGATTATCGGGCAAAGTGACGCTAAAACATCGATTTGTGGTTTCCCTGAACCTCTTAATGTAATCAGTTACCGATTCTCCAAACTTCTGACGAACAGAACTTAGATCTGAAATCCTAAGCTCTAAACTACCCGAGAAAAAGTACTCATGGAATCGGCTTTCCAAATCGTTCCACAAGTGGACCGAATTCGGAGGCAAACAAGTAAACCAAGTAAAGGCTGCCCCGGATAGCGACAACGGGAACAGTCTTATTTTCAGTCCATCGGACTAAGCTGCTTCGCCGCATTGAGCGATAAAGCGTTCGATGTGTTCCAAGGTGGTAGTTGAATCATCACCAGAAAATTTCGCAAAATCTGGGACCTTAAAATTCTGAGGGTAAGGCATACGATCTATGTAATCAGGGTACGGCTTCCTGTAGCCAATGACTTTCCCCTTTGGTTGTATGCCGAATTGGTCTCTTAAGACAGCCGAGATTTGGTCAGCCCAGTTTAAATTATCGGCCACTAGCATCGCAGGCCTCTGATAATGTTGATCATAGTTGGCATTCTGCCCCTCGAGTGCAAACTCGGGCTACCAATTATGTTGGGCCGACGGCATGTACCTGTTATGCCTAGCCTGAGGCTCCGGAATTGGTACGAAGGGTTCTGAATAAGTTACTACCCTATGTGGACCTGGATTTCTATGCAGGGTAGGTTCATGTGGGTATCTTTCAGGCCCAATCGGTTGTGACACCGATTGCGAAAAGGTATAGAAAGGAGCCGACGGCTGCAGATTTGTCGATGCGTCTATCTTAACAGCGTCGGTGTATGCGTGGTAATGGCTCGCCCCACTTGTCTGTGGATCTCTAGGCAATATTATGGTGGGCTGAGTAGGCATCATGGTGGGGGGTGAAGTGACAGCCGATGGTTTAGGATCGGCCGGTGTACTCTGCGTATTTTGGGCTACTGAAAAAACAGGAAAGTTCGGCAGAGCTTGCAGTGGGTCAAGCAGACTTCCTGACGAGCCCAACTCCTGGGCTATAGTTTGAACGCTATTTGCTATCATCGGTTTAAGCGTTGTAAGAAGAGCCGATGATTGATTTATTAAGGCGTGGTGTACAGATTGATTAATCATAGCCGCTAATTCGGCTTGAGCAGGCAGGTATCGGCTTACTGGTTCTGTAACGCCCGCATCTCCCAGGGCGTTAACCGTTGGCAGGGCGGATTTCTGAGTGACGCCGCGTCTAGTTTCATATAACAACTTAGCATCATCTCCTCCAAAGCAGTCTTTCGAGCCTCAATTTCTTGACGTTGTTCTGCCGTTAAATCGTCCATTGTTGGGACGATTATGGCCTCTGCGTTGAGATCAGATGGCGGAATCGACTTCCCTGACGAAGACATCTGTCCCACCGGGCGTGCCAAGAGTGTGTTGGTGTCAAAAACTTGAAGTAGGGTTTCGACAACAAAGACACCGCATTTAACACTGGTTCGAGCGTGCGGTCGATTTGACCTGCAATCGACAAGGTAGAAATATAAAATCCACACGAAGCCGATCGTAAAGATCAATCGGCTTAAACTCAATCAGTTTGAAGCCGATCAAGTTCAAAGTAACAGGGTAAGTCTAATTAACCGATTAAGGTTAATTAGATGATAAAGGTAGATCGATTCTGAAGAAGACGATGCGCAACAAAAATCAGAATAAATCAAACTTAGAGCGTAATTGACGAAGATCAACAATCGGCGATGCGCAACTTTATTGATCAAGATCGATTACAAAAGCTAAGTTACAAGAACTACTCCTAGTTGACAGGAAAAAGTAAGAAAATAAGGACTGATTGATTGTATTACGTTGGATCCTTTTGCAGCTTGCTTTGGCCCTTCTTTTATACCCTTCGGCCAATCGTGTCCTACTACAACACGTTTCAAGTCCTGATCCGTATCGGCCTTATCCTAGATGGTTGTTTTCTTTAAAGATCTTGCTGTTACCAATTATCTTCAAATCTTTCCAATCCTGTCCGTTAATTTCCGTATCTTTGACTTTATTGCCGATCTTGACTAGACTTGCCGAATTTTGGTGCAAACAATTCGTTAAGCTATATTTCAACGTCTGGATTGAAATAATTTGCAGAAAGCTCGAAGGAAATGCACTCGCGGACATTCATATCGTGTGCCATTAATTTGTGCAACCATTTTGGTACACTAGATAAGTGACAGTGGTGTGCCACGCTGCGACTGTCGCTACCTACGCGAGCAAATCGAGAAAACGCGTGACTGCCGCTCCATACGCGAGCAAATCGAGGAAACAAGCGAAACGGTTGAAAGGATACAAACGTAATTGCGTTTTCTTCGCATTTATTCGGTGGAACGGTTGAAAGGATATAAATGTATCTGAGTTACCGCGGTGTGCTACGCCGCGACCGCCGCTCCACACGTAAAAAATGGCAAAAATGAGCTAAACGGTTTTTTTTTCGGAAAAAGGACATAAAAAAAGACCCAAATGTATTTTTTTTCAAAAAAGACAAAAAAGATCTAAACATAATGCTTAAAAAGGTCAAAAGGACCTAAACATAATATACCTTTTTTCTAAAAAAGATCTAAACGTAACGTTTTTTTCTAAAAAGGATCTAAATGTAATTTTTTTCTAAAAAAATATCTAAACATAATTTTTTTCCCGAGCCAGCGGAAACACACGGGAGGCCGCGATTTCTATCATCTTTAACGAAAGGTATGATTAGGACACTCAACATTGCTGCACGACGTGTTTAATAGAACCTTTTGATCACCAAAGGACTCTCGCAACCGATTACACAAAATTTTGGTGTGACCTACAAATTGGTCCAACTATCCGAACACGTGCAGCTAACTTTTATTATAATTATTTTTCCATCAATTATGAAATTGTTTCAGCTTTTCAATTTATAATAATCTGTATTTAAGTAAGCAGAATTTAAATGTTTTACAATTTAACATACAAATTCTTAGTTTTGTTATTCTAGCTCCATGTATAAATATATTATTTTTATTTGAATATTAGGGATTTAATTTTTTAAACATTTGAAAAATAATTTTTTAGTTTGTTATTTCAGCTCTATGTACGAACTTATTGTGTACAAAGATACTTGGATGTCATAATTATTTTTGGGATTCTTTATTTGGAAATTATACATGTTGGATATCACAGCTTTATTTGGATTTCTTCGTTCCGCGTTTTTGTACATTTGAGTAGCAGACACCTTTTAATTCCTAAAGTAAGCATTTATCCGGATAAATAAACTAATTTTTAATTTTCAAGTACAAAACTTATATATACCCGGGTACAATTTTTTTTTGAAAGATAGTTCGATGCTAGTATATATATTTGGATACAACATTTTTTATTGAATTTTTATTTTCTAATTTTACATATATTTTGATACGTAATTTTCTGCAAAATTCAATTTCCAGACAGGATGAATTAAGTGAATCATTTCTCGCTCACATGAATGCAATATTTGATAAAAAAAATCAGAATTAACCTCCATGCATGCCCCCTTAATTAGCAAAAATTTCATTGTAATTACTCAATCCGAGAGTATCCTGTTATTAAGCCAACTAGGGTTGAAAATGTTACTCTTATGCCACACAAGTCCCACACAGGCCATTACAATTCTCGCCCCCTCAGGATTCTATTGCTCATACTAGCAGGTATAGTATAACATAATTCCAACTAATCTAAACTATTGGATAAAAAGAATGAACACCTTATATTGAGTTGAGTGTATCATAAAAGAGCTCTAATTATATGCGTGCTAACAGTGTGGATGCATGTCAAACTTAAATTGGACTTTGTTTTAATAAAACTTTTGTTTCCTTATATTTCACAAAACATACAATACACATGCACACATTTTTAGATCCAAACACTTACATAAACAGCCTTATTGTAACACCCCAATTTTTACCTTTTTTATAAAATAATTTCTCTAGTTTAGCTCTCCAAAAAAATTCACGATTTTATTTACTAATTAAAGCTTAATGTGGGACTTTCCTGAATAAAAACAATTTGATATGATTCAGTCCCTAATGAACAATTATCAAAATTATTTTATTTAGGTTCCTTTTGCTTGGAAATATTTTCCATTTTTCTGTAATTTTTTTTAGTACATTTCCTATTTCATTTTTGTTTTTGTGTATTTTCATTGTTACAACCATTGAACTCCATTGGCGTCCGATACGTAAAACAAAGATTGAACTCCTTCATAAAATGTCTAACAGAGCCAGCTAATTTCTCGAAGGTTCATTGGCTCAAAATGTGATCTCAGGATCCTGTCATGTTAAAGAGGCCAAGGCTAACATGAGGCCAAGCCAAAGCATGGATTCCTAGGCATGTTATCTTCCCAGACACAGGGTCATCCAATAATTGAAGCAGAAGCATCTAGCTTATTGTTAGGTATAATGATTTTCAGAATTTACTGCATATCACTGTCGCACTAACATGCAAAAAAAATCATAAAGTTGCGTGGAATAGCAAATTAACTTTTCAAAAAGAGCGTAACATTTGTTCTTTATATAAATGACAGAAGTCTTGTCCTTCGCGAATCACACACCACCAGGTTCTTCTTGTGTACACAATCAGACCTCCTTATCTGAAATACATACCAAGTTCAAACCAAGTCAAACATAAACACAAGTTCGTGCAAGCGCGAAATGCACAAATCAAGCAGTAATCGTGCAAAACAGATATTGCAAGTGTGTACAGGAACATGCACAACACTTTTATTTTAGGTTTTAGCATGTAGCAGCTCCCAAACCACAGGACCATAAACACACCAATATATGTTGTTTTGAGACACATGCAGTAAGAGGTAATAATTTAAATATAGCGGCCGGGAACATCAATCCGGTAGGTAGGTAGCAGCACACTGATCGATGAGGTAACCATGCACCGTAGAAATCACCTGAATATGAAAAATATAAATTGGAACCGGTAGAGCAATGTGATCAGCAATTGAGAAGCAATAAAATAGTGTATAATAAACAGATTTGAACTGATGAGGATTGAAGTGAAGAGAGCCTTGGTCTGCAGTGCGTAAATAAAAGGTGATTAGAAAAATGTATCTGGCAAAAACCAATGGATAAAAGGATAATATTCAGGCCGATACCTCATCAACATCTACAAGACTTGTATTAGTATACCCGCAAAAATAGTCTCATCACTTGAATCGCTGTTAGTATCTACTGTTGGCTCAGGAAGATTTGGGAAAAACTCGTTGACAATAGCCAACGTTGTCTTATCAGAATAGAGCACTTCTGCGATAGACAACCACCAAGAAGAAAAGCGTTTTGACCGACGTGTATTCAGTATAAAATGTGGCAAGTCTTTAATCTAAAGTTCATCGGCTATTTCAAGGACAACGTTGGCCGCGACTACATTACGGACTCTGGCTCTTGGTTGAAGCCGATCGAGTAATGGCAGACTTGGAATGACCTGACCAAAGCATAATTGCCTAGCATAAACTGATGGACAGTAGAATTCATATGAAGGTTGAAATGTCCAATTTCTTGTGTGAAGGCCGACGTGCAATATGCTTGGCGAAATGAAAAGCTTAAACAAGTCCAAGGTATCTTGCGGCATTAGAGTACTATCGGCATCTAAGTGAAGAAAAGAAGGTCATGGGAAATCAGCTATACTTGTATAACTGAAGAGGTCATTTTGTTTGAAATCATTACTGTCAAGCTGTAGGAACAATGATAAATATTTCTTGGAGTCGATAGGTGTAACTTTTGTCTCATTCCCGGAGCACATCATAAATCTCTCCCCATAAGATCGACTGGCTATAAACTGAGGTACCATACCCTCTGGAGTATCTTCGCGAGGGAACGCTGTGTCTTCAGATAGATTCAGCTCAAAAGATCGGCTAAGTAGGCAGTATAGCCAGATCAGAATAAACCAGAGCGGTCCTCCGACATTGCCGACAGTAAAACTCGTGAAACCAGTAAAAAGCTGACATCTTATTATATGCATCATCTGGTAGACTGCTTCTAAAAGCATTTTCCCAAGTGCTAGCCGACGACCTTCTATTAGTTGCTTTGCTATGGTTTGATATACTTGGGTTGGTCCCAAAGAAGCGTCGCAGAACAAAAATCGGTCTAACCAAAGGTTCAAAAAAGCATCATGTTCTTCGTCCGATACCAGCCCATTAACCTTATTGTTGTTTCATATACTTAGCCCATACTTCACCTTTGGACTTGATGAGTTTATACCTAGGCTTGGCACTATAAGCCGATATTTGGTCCCCATCAGGTCTTAAGCAGCATAGTTGGGCTACATCCAGGAGAGTTGGGCCGACAAGATCGGTGCGGAATACAAATGCATTGAAAGTGTCCGATCAGAAATAGCAAGCTGTGGTCACTAAGGGCTCGCTGGCCTCTGGATTGGCTAAGGAAAGGGGGAGACATTCAGCTATGCCCATTCTTTCTCATTCACCCCCTCTTTAGGGCTGTCACACGAATGTACCACAATCTCCATCCCTTAAGCGCCGTCGGGCAAGTTTTGAAACTCTTACTCCAACCCTCTATGTTATATCCCGCAGCTGATAGAGGTAGGCGAGGAATTTCTTCATTTATAACTGAATCGGCTTCTAGATTTCCTACTGGGCCTAGATAAAATTGGTCGTTGCTGTTTGGGATTAGGATGAATACCTGAGAAGGATCCGTTGAGACGATTTTGACAAGCAGCCGATTGGAAGCAATGAGCACTGAAAGACTTGAAGACCAGAAGCCGATTGCAGACAATTTGAGAGCTTGTGCGCGTGAGGAATGAATCTGTGGGGCCACATATTTGTAGCTCGGTAAAAATTTGAAGCGGTGGGAAACGAATCTCAAAAGACACGAGCAGTTAAAACGCACTACCCGCATGGCAGAAAATTACGGCGCAATTAAAGTAGCAGTTACTGAGTGAAGATTAGCAGTTAGCCGATGGAGAAGAAGCCGATAGTTGCAATTTTTGAAAGATGACGAGTCATCTCTTAAAAATGAGGGGCATATGTTTACACCAGAATTTGGTAAGTCTAGTCAAAATCGACAAGAAGTTAAACCTGCGGTAACTAACAGGCGATTTGGAAAGACTTGAAGATATTTGGCAACGGCAAGATCTTTGAGAGAAAGCTATCCGAAATAAGGCCGATACGGATCAGATTTTGTAACGTGTTGTAATAAAATACGATCGGCCGACGGTGTTAAAAGAAGGGCCAAAGCGAGCTGTGAGGGAATACAACACAATCAAACACACAATTTTACATTACTTTTTCCTATCGACTAGGAGTAGTTCTTGTAATTTAGCCTTTGTAACTCGATTTCGATCAATAAAGTTGCGCATCGCCGATTGTTGATCTTCTTCAAATTACGCCCTAGGTTTAATTTATTCTGATTTTGTTGCGCATCGCCTTCTTCAGAATCAATTTACCTTTACCCTCTGATTAGCCCTAATCGGCTAGTTAGAATTTACCCTGTTATCTTAATTTAATCGGTTTTAAGCTGATTGAATCTAAGCCGATTGATCTTCGCGATCGGTTTTGAGTGAATTTTATATTTTTTACCTTATCGATTATAGGTCAAATCGACTGGCACGCTCTGAACCAGGTGTTCGTCTGGTGTGTGACTGTCAGAAACCCTACTTCAAGTTTTTGACGCCAACAATATGCCAGGCACAAAATATGCATCCTCAGTCCCGCTGTACAAGCCACACCGATCTGAATCACGAAAGAAGTTCTACAGCAGAGATTGGCACTATTGATCAAATGCGTCCCACAGAGAAAAATAAATCAACAACGCCTTGAGCAGTGAGCACAGATACCATGGCAGTACTTTCTCTGTGCCTAACCAAAGCTTGAGCACAGATATAATGCTACAACCATTGAACTCCATTGGCCTCCGATACGGAAAACAAAGACTGAACTCCTTCATAAAATGTCTAACAGAGCCAGCTAATTTCTCGAAGGTTCATAGGCTCAATGTGATCTCAGGATCCTATCATGTTAAAGAGGCCAAGGCTAACATGAGGCCAAGCCAAAGCATTGCTTCCTAGGCTTGTTATCTTCCCAGACACAGGGCCATCCAATAAGATGAAGCAGAAGCAGCTAGCTTATTGTTCGGTATAATGATTTTCAGAATTTACTGCATATCCCTTGCGAACTAAGTTTCCAAAAAGAGCATAACATTTGTTCTTTATATATATTACGGAAGTCTTGTCCTTTGCGAATCACACACCACCAGGTTCTTCTTGTGCACGCAATCAGACATTCTTATTTGAAATACATACCAAGCTCAAACCAAGTCAAACATAAACACAAGTTCGTGCAAGCGCGAAATGCACAAATCTAGCTGTAATCGTGCAAAACAGATATTGCACGTGTGCACAGGAACATGCACAACACTTTTATTTTAGGTTTTAGCATGTAGCAGCTCCCAAACCACAGGACCATAAACACACCAATATATGTTGTTTGAGACACATGCAGTAAGAAGTAATAATTTAAATATAGCGGCCGGGAACATCAATCCGGTAGGTAGGTAGCAGCACACTGATCGATGAGGTAACCATGCACCATAGAGATCACCTGAATATGAAAAATATAAACTGGAACCGGTAGAGCAATGTGATCAGCAATTGAGAAGCAATAAAATAGTGTATAATAAACAGATTTGAACTGATGGGGATTGAAGTGAAGAGAGCCATTCTGACCTGACGAGAGAACCTCTGGGGCATGGCCTTCTCACATAAATGCACAAACACACCAACTCATAACGTTGCAAACACACGGTGGTAAGTACTTAGATAGTCACAGCAACATCCTGGGGTAGCAGCATATTGCTCCATATGTAGGAAGATTGCATTCTCTAGTTTACCTACATATCGAAAACAGAGAATCAAACAAGCAAAATCAGTTGATCAGCAGTTAAAGAGAAATTGACGGAACATACTTATATTAGAGGCCATGATGTAACTGATTCTCGATAGATATAAAGTGAAATCACATTATACAAGTGATAGATATTTAACACAAGAGATACGTGCATACCTTAGAAGTGATCCTCTCGGTATGGTCTTCCGGTAGTAACGCGAGTGCTGCGGGCGGAAGAGGCAGCGGCTCGCCTCCATCCCATCCCAGTCCAGCTTGTCCCAGCAGTCCTTCTCGCAGTCCACCACCGTCGGCCACTGTCAATGGCCGGCAGACGCCTGAGATTCCAGCAGCCCCTGAACTTGATGGTCTCCAGCGCTGGAGCCAACATCTCGATTTCACATATATGCTGCAACTTGGGGAGATCATGGAGATGGACCTGCTTGAGCCTTGGGAATTCTATGCGGTTTGCAGATTCCCCTTTGTAAGGTTCCCCCTTTGGGAAAATATGTGTGAGCTCACCACAATATGTGATGTGGATGATTTCCAAGCTAGTACAATCTATCTCGTCTTGAGGTTGGGGCAGGAGTGCAGGTGTATGTATCGAAGTTCTTCAAAGGCAGTACAATCTATCTCGTCTTCATAGAATCTGATTTTTCTGCTCCATATGCACTGGGCTTCTGGGAGCTGAGACGCCCAGAGGGTCTCTAGGCTCTCGAAAGATGTTACTGTAACAGGAAATTCATCTAGAAGGAACACGGAGTGCATCTTGGGGCACGCACCAACATTAACTATAGTGATGGACGAGTGGTCGTGCACATGCAGCGATTTAGTTGTGTCCATCAAGCTATCCATATTTTCACGATCCTCTCTCCTTTCCCAGTTACATCCTCCTTCAGTAATTTCAATATGACATTCCAAAGGTACTAGTTGCAAGCAAGCTTGTACTGAGAATTCATCTTCGGCATCCTTGTTGACGACCTTGTCAAGGACATCTGCATAGGGGAATGACAACCCTACTGCTTGAGCAACACTAAATTCTTCCATTGGGCTAATTTCCTTTTGCTTGTTGGTTTCTTTAACATGTGTATGGTTGATAGTATGAGAAAGATGTAAATGGAATTTTATATTGGTTTTATCCAATACATTAACTATAGTATCACCATCTTCAATACCGAAGCCTCGAAGGAACCTTGCATCTTCAACAACTACATGTGCCAGCTGATGAGGGGTATCCTGTGGGACCTGGTAGTAGGAACAAGATCCGTGATAATCATCATCCATTGCACTTTTTGTCTTTACTCGGGTGTCTATTCGTAGCAACTTTACTCTTGGATTTTTCTCATCATGCCATTGCACTCTGCGAAGGTTCTCACAGCCCAACAAAAAGAGCCTCTCAAGTAGAGGGGTTTCCATAGCATTGAGGTCAAGTTCCTCGATTGTTGTGTTAGAGAGGTTCAGCTCCTGGAGGTTTGGCAACCCACGAAAGAATACACTCTTAAGTTGTGCACAACCATCTAGAGAGATCTTAGACACTCTTGGAAACTCTTGACTTGTACTTGCACTCGGACGCGCCTTTTTTTCTGGCATCTCCAGTGAATGCTTCCAGCCCGATGCAGGTCCAAATCCATCGAAGCTGAATGACTCCAATGATGTAGGAAGTAAATGATCAGGTTCAACATTTTCCAATCTAGCACAACCATCAAGAATAAGCACCTTTAGTCTACTTGCCCCTGATAAGTTTGGCAACACTTCCATGGCAATATTGCCAGATAAGTCAAGAAGCTCCAGCTTTTTCATTTCCACAAGCAGCTCCTGTGTTATAACCTTCAAGTAGGAAGAAGATTCAATTACTCTGAACCTAAGAAGATTATGCAGCAATTTTAACTTGGGTGTAGTTATGCACCAGGTCCACCTATTAGCTTGAGCGGCCTTCGTATTCAACTCCCGGAGTTCAATCATTAGCTCCATCATCTTTGGGGATAAAATCCAAGGCCAATCTGTGAAACGTATGTCCAACACCAATAGGCTTTGGAGACATGCCCATTTCTCCTCATGCTTCTGATCCAATCCATCGGTTAACTCAATGTCTTTGCAGCTGTCTATCCAGAGAAATCTTAGGTTGTTGCAGCATAGGAATGGAGGTGATGCAAAGCTGAAGGTACAACAAGAGAATTTTAGCACACGAAGTTTGCTGCATTGAGGAAACAAGTCTTTGGGCAACGTCATTGGTTCCTGCAATGTCAGGAAATAGGACGTTGCCTCCTGCGGTATGGTCTGGATATTTTGTGCCTTCACATCCTCTGATGTGATTGAAATCCATCTGGACTTATTTCCTTGGTGGTTAGAAAACTGCTCGAACCACTCTCTCTTTTTTTGTTTAGTAGGAAGATGGTCCAATCGCGTCGCTTCACAAAGTCTGGTGCTGGTCTCCCATGCACTCTCTCCTTCTATGATGCCATCACATACCCAGTAGCTAGAAGCATGGGCATCCTGATCAAAGTCCTTGATGTTGCCATGACTATAATGTAGTAATGCCATATACAGCCAACAATCTGCAGCTATAGTTGGGGTGATATCATGCCTACTGATGTAATGAGTAAGTTCTGTAGCTTCTTTATGCACTAATGTTGTTACATCTCTATCAGATACTTCACCAACTGCAGGCCATGCAACAAGAAAAACATGAGAGATTTTCACATCCTCTTCTAATGTAGGCTTAAGTCGAAACTTGCCACTAAAGGTCCACAATACTTTGGTTTCCCAATCAGATACAGGAATACCAAATCTGAATAAATCTATCTCAGCATCACTTCCATTATGAAAAAGAACCAATAGTCTATTGTCCCTCAAGGCTCGAGTGATGTGGCCTGCAACATCAGCTATGTGAGCTCTTGAGCTTTTTTCTACTCCACTGAAGTCGTTGTCCTTGTCGTAGTCATCAAAAATGGCCATCACAGATTTGTCAAGCTTTAATTCCTCTGCAATTCGCCTTTGCAATGATCTTCTGCTTTGCCACGTTGAGCAATCTATGTGGATAACTTTGTCAAAGTTGAATTCTTTAGACTTCGGTAATTCCGCTAGAGCGGCAAGGACAGCTGATGCGCCAACTCCATCCCAACCGTCAAAGCAGACAACATTTTGTCCGCGATCATACAAATAATTGTCGGTACCATTGTTCAAATAATATTTAACTATGTGCGCCACCGCTTCACCAATATATGTCACATCGAGGACCTACAAAAGACATAGTTCAGTGTCAATATTTGAAAAGCATTTACATCATGTATCGCACTGCTATTCCAAGTATTAGGTGCGCATCGACTTTCAGCAGCAGGTGTTGTCTGCGGTACTAATTCCTCGCATGCATCTACGACAAGTCTAGTTGGACTACACTACTAGTCTGGCTGCATGTACGACGACGTATGTACCAAGAGGTGATTCTTCTGTTCATCAAACCAACGGATTACCTGTTTACCACTCGCAGCTAAATGATAGAAGCTTTGATGCTCCAACTGAATGCCCCCACAAGCTTGTCCATCACGTGCTACACTGCACCACGTAATAATATATTTTGAAATTGCTTTGAAAGCCAGTCTTGCTAAGTCATTCCGTCTAAGCTAGGTTGGGACAAAAACTTGACTAAGTTGTACAACAAACTAAAAGCCAATTTAAGATGTGTTAGCACAAGATAAACAGTAGTAATCATAAGCACAATATTGCAACGGATGAAACATATACATGTATATATGCACACATATATACAAACATATATACAGGAAGCCAAAACGGGGCACTATGGTGTCTGGGCACTATAATTTCAAATACGCGAATTCAAACCATATTCAAGTATATTTTTCAAAAATTTCAGTTTTAGGGTATGTACCCATCTATAACAATTCAAATAAAATGCATACCTTTGAAAAAATATACTTGAATTCAAAGATTTTGAACAAGTTTGGCTCACATGCTTTGCTGATTTATATATAAAATCAGCACATACGTACAACCAAACTATCATCAAAAAGGGAAACTCTAGTTTGAATTTCAGTTCAAGCTTGTTTGAACTAGTTAGTAAACTAGTTAAACTCAGCATCCTGAAAATTTCAAAAAATATTGCATGAAAATACATGGAGAAAATATCATTTTTATATCATGATGCCTAGGCACCATGGTGCCCTAGGTAATTATACTATACATACATACACCTATATATACATATACATATACATATACATATACATATACATATACATATATATATATACATATATATATATATATACATATATATACATATATACATATATATACATATATATACATATATACATATATATACATATATACATATATATACATATATACATATATATATATATATATTTTGGAAGCCCTGTAACCCTAGGAGGGAAAAAGGAAACAGCTACAAATACTCTAGTTGATCAGACAAAAGAAAAGCCATCTAATTCGTCAATCAATGGACCGTCCTTTTGTAATATCAAATCTAGAGTAGGCATGCCACTTTTCAAGTATAAATTTCAATTTAATCCAAATATAAAAAAGTTTGAATCGGATCTAAACTTTTAGAATTTATATCGATCACATTTTTAAATAAAAATTGAAGTTCGAAATGAAACAGAATTAGTAATTAATATATATAAATTCATAGCCTAAAATAATTAAAAAATGAAATTAACCTGAATACAACTAAAATTCGAATTGAAATTAAATGCAAAGAAAATATCTGCGAAAATCCATAAGCCCAATGGTCGACTCTCCTAATTGCTTACAAATATAGGCCACAAGTTTGATATTCGAATGAAGAAACCATATGCCATGTTTAAAGTAAAAATTTGAATTGAACTTGAATAAGTAAAAACTAAAATGTAGTTCAATTCTGGACTACCATATTTTTTTCTTCAAAAATTAAAATTCGAATTCATGTTTCAAGTATTTGAATTGAACTTGATTAAGTAAAAAACTAAAATATATTCAAATTCTGTACTCAAATATTTTTCTAAAAAATTTAATAGAATTATTTTATATTTGTAAAAAAACTACTCTTAATTATATATAAAGCTAAACACATTAACAACAAATTTAAAGCAAAATCGAATTCAGAAACTTCAGACAAAAATAAAATTAATTATCCTAATAAAAAACAAATCTTAGTAATAATTCAAAATATATAAAATAGTAAATTTCCTAATACTTCACATGCTCTGTCTACACTTTTTCAAGGAACTACACATAGTTTGCCTAAAGGTATTAGAAAACCGAATAGAACGAATGAATACTATCTGGGCCAACAGGTTACGATGACATGGACTCCCTTCAAGAGAAACAAGCCACACATACCTCGCCGGATGATATGTGTGGCTTTATCTAGCAACCAAGCTAAATTTCTGTTTCTTGTGGGTGACATATACGCATTACTTGTCCTATATAGCATTCTACTTTTATGAAGCTATCAGACCATGTGGAGGTCACTCCGTGATAATTAATTGACTTTAGTTTGCAAGCATATATCGAAGTTTGAGTTCAGTTTTCGGAATGTATATTGTTTTCGGTTGATATCAACTCAGGTGTGATGTCACTGATCAAACCAGCCATGCACTTCGGTAAGGTGAGTTTTAGGCGACTGCAATCTGACGGGCACATGGGGTGCAGTCAAACCAGTGCGAGGGTTTAGAGTTTATTTATGGAGTTATTTTGTTTTTTGGTAAATTGCTCAATACTTGAAAAGTGGCAAGGCGCTAAACAGCGGCACGTGGGAAGGTGTTTTAGGTCAAGTTCTTGTGGATAAGAGTGGTGGATTGTGTTATTAGTGCGTCGTTGGTGAATTGCACTTTGAAAAGCGTTCTCAGGTGTTAATTCAATGAAAAACTTGTTATGTTGTGGGTATCATGTTTGCCTATGTGTAAGTAGATGTGATCCACTAAGTGGTTCAGATGATGAGGATTTAGGAGGTAGGATAGGTAAGCGTCCCTGTATAAAGAGATGAGAGGGTATGAAGAGTTTTGTACTTGTGAATAAGACGAGAGGGTGAGCTAGAACATGAGACAATTTGTGAGCTTTTTGTGCCCTTGAGAGAGCTTACGTCCTCCTCTAGGAGTGGATAGAATCATTCCTCTTATAGCGGAAATAGATATTCCAAATTCTTGCAAGTGATTGTTCGTGTATTCTTTGAGCTTCTGCTTTGGTTTAAGGTTGCTTTTATTGGGACTTCCCTTCTTGATCTTGGTGATTGTCAAGGACTCGTAAGCGGTGGAGAAACATCTTGGAGGTTAAATTGCATCCATCTAGGCCCTGTTCATAGCAAGTTCTTAAATGTTTTCTTTGAGTGCAAGATTTATCCATTAGTGTGCTTAATGAACTAGTGTACGTAGTTGGTAATAACGTTAGCAATTTAACTCTGTCGGATGGCTAGAAAGCAAGAAATGGCATTAAGCTCTCCATGGTCCGGCCCATCCCGTGGAGCAAGGAGCTCAGACACGACAGCTACGCGGCTGCCTGGAATTCCGGGGATTGCGACGCACACCTTGCATGATCGTGACATTGCATTCTTCCGACAATACGGGTTCCAATTTTCACTGTAAGGTCTACCTAGTCTTGTATATACCAAATTATATGTATATATATATATATATGTATATGTATATATATATATATATATATATATATATGTATATATATATATATATAGTACATACCATGTTGTGAATTACCAACTCATAGAGAAAATATCATATACCATCACAAAACCGTAACGTGCGCTGAAATTTGCTAAACCACCGAAGCAACCTGATTGGAGAAGGAAAGATAACATGCACGAGACAGAGGGTACCCGGGATTTCACCATGATGCATTCACTGAAAATCGGCCTTGAACGAAAATGTCAGAAAATCTAACCCATTAAATATCAGCTGAAGATAAACCCCTCGAAGTCCTGCACAGCATGTTATGTTTGTTGTTCGGCAATGTCAAATCAACACATAAAAATTTCGTTAACAGAACAAAGTCGGCAAAACGTAGATCCAAACAAATGAAGTGTTTCTCGTACCTCGTCAATTAGCGGCCCGACACCCAGGCGGAAAAGATAGTCCTCAGAATACCACTTGACATGTCAGTCGCTCAGCTGTTTGAAATGAAATCTCTTGTATGAATCAATGCCTTGGAACTAAGCTGCCTCTATGCTTTTGGCATTAGTTTGGCCAGTGCTGCTTTACTTTCTCTAAAGCAGAACGTGCATGAATGATTCTTCGCTTGTAGCTGGAGTGAAAGGTGTAGCAATGGCTTTCCTGTGAATTAAAGAATACTAGTAGTCGTTGGATTACCCCATCGTTATCGGCCGCTTGTTCACTATAAAAAGTAGGGACAAGACAGCATCTTGAGTGTTGCTGTTACACGTTACGGATGGACTACTTACCAAACCACCACTGATATTTAATTAGAAGCCAGACTTAGTTATTGTGTATATTATTGTTTGCACCAAAATTTAGCAAGTTAAGTCAAAATCGGCAATAAAGTCAAAGATACGGAAACCAGCAGATAATTTGGGAAAATTTAAGGATATTTGGTAACAGCAAGATCTTTTAAGGAAATAACTATCTGAGATAAGGCCGATACGGATCAGGACTTCAAACGTATTGGAAAAGGATACGATCGGCCGATGGGTATAAAAGAAGGGTCAAGCAAATTGCGAAGAGACAACACAATACAATCAACCAGCCTTTATTTTCTTACTTTTCTTGTCGACTAGGAGTAGCTTTTGTTTTTTTAGTCTTTGTAATCCGATCTTGATCAATAAAGTTGCGCATCGCCGATTGTTGATCTTCTTCAAATTACACCCCAAATTTGATTTGTTCTGATTTTGTTGCGCATCGCCTTCTTCAGAATCGATCTACCTTTATCTTCTGATTAGCCTTAATCGGCTAGTTAGATTTATCTTGTTACTTTGATCTTAATCGGCTTCAAGCTGATTGAGTCTAAGTCGATTGATCTTTACGATCGGCTTTGCGTGAATTTTATATTTTTACCTTGTCGATTACAGGTCAAATCGACCGGCACGCTCTGAACCAGGTGTTTGTCTGGTGTCTGCTGTCAGAAACCCTACATCAAGTTTTTGACGCAAACACACTCTTGGCACGCCTAGTGGGACCATGTCTTCATCAGGAAAGTTGATTCCGCCATCTGATCTAAACACGGAAGCCATAATCATCCCAACAATGGACGATTTGACTCCAGAACAACGTCAGGAGATTGAAGATCGGAAAACTACGCTAGAAGAGATGATGCTTAGCTGTTATTAGAAAACCAGACGTGGCGTCACTCAAAAATCCGCCCTGCCGACGGTGAACGCCCTGGGGGACGCGGGTGTCACGGAACCAGTAAGCCGATATCTGTCTGCTCAAGCCGAATTATCGGCTATGATTAACCAATCTGTACATCACGCCCTGATAAATCAATCATCGGCCCTTGTTACTACGCTTAAGCCGATGATAGCAAACAGCGTTAAAACTATAGCCTAGGAGTTAGCCTCGTCAGACAGCCTGCTCGACCCATTGCAAGTTCTGCCAAATTACACTGTTTTTTCAGTAGCACAAAACACGCAGAGCACAATGGCCGATCCTAAACCATCGGCTATAACCTCACCCCCTACTATGATGCCTACTCAGCCCACTATCATATTGCCTAGAGATCCTCGGCCAAGCGGGGTGAACAATCACTATGCTTACACCGACGCTGCCAAGTTAGATGTGCCAACGAATTTGGCGTCATCGGCCCCGTTTTATGCTTTTCCATAATCGGTTTCACAGCCGATTGTGTCTGAGAGATACCCGCATGAACCTACCCTGCCTAGAAATCCAGGATCACATAGGGTAGTAACTTATTCAGAACCTTTCGTCCTAATGCCGGAACCTCAAGTCAGAAATAATCGGCATGATCAATACGCTCGTGTGCCGACGGCTCAACATAATTAGCAACCCGAGCTTGCACTCGGGGGGCAGAATGCCAACTATGACCAACATTATCAAGGGCCTGCTATGCCAATGGCCGATAATGTAAACTGGGCCGATCAAATTTCCGCTGTTTTAAGGGATCAGTTCGGTATACAACCCAAGGGGAAGGTTATCGGCTACAGAAAGCCGTATCCTGATTACATAGATCGCATGCCTTACCCCCACAATTTCAGAGTCCCAGATTTTGCAAAATTCTCTGGTGACGACTCAACTACCACTCTAGAACACATCGGACGCTTTATCGCTCAATGCGGCGAAGCAGCTCAGTCCGATAGACTAAAAATAAGACTGTTCCCGTTGTCATTGTCCGGAGCAGCTTTTACCTGGTTTACTTATTTACCTCCGAATTCGGTCCACTTATGGAACGATTTGGAAAGCCGATTTCATGAATACTTCTTTTCAGGCAGTTTGGAGCTCAAGATTTTTGATCCAAGCTCTGTCCGCCAGAAATTTGGGGAATCGGTAACTGATTACATTAAAAGGTTCAGAGAAACTAGAAACCGATGTTTTAGTGTCACTTTGCCCGATAATCAGCTTGCTGATTTGGATTTTCAAGGATTAATTCCACCGCTTATGGAAAAGTTTGAAGGGCAAGAGTTCGCTGATTTAAGTCATCTACTTCATCGCGTATCGGTTCAAGAGAGCCGATTCCCTGATAGTAAAGCGTTTAAAGACAGATTCAAAAACAATAATAATAATAAAGAGAAGGATAAAGCCAAAGTCAATATGGTCGAATATTGTCCGAGTGATTCTTCAGAGGATGATGAAGCAGAAATAAATATAGCCGAATGGGTAAAAAGGTCTAAAAAGTCCCTAGTCTATTCTTGGCTATAGCCAACTAGAAATAAGTCGGAAGTTGTCAGACGTTGAAAATCACAATCGGCTCATTACAAATAGAAGCCGATCATGAAGGAAAAAATTCGAGAACCATTAAACTCAAGGGAAATCCTCAGGTGGGTAAATGGTACAAAGCTGAAAAATCACCATCAAGGCCGTCAGCCAGAAGACCGGGACCAACGTTTTCACAATTGATGGAGAAATACAAAAGAATGAGTAGCCGACCACGATATCCTACTCGTCGGTCGGATAATTTATATCACACCGAAAATGTGGAGAGAGCACATAGAAGGTGTCCCTTTTGGTAGTTTTGCTGGGAAAGGGGGGTAGCATTGTCATCGCCATATACGTGCCCGATGGAACATTATCCCCGAGACGATTGTCCAAGACAATCGGCTAGAGATAGGCTGTCTGGGCCGATTCGAGTTCAAGGCAGAGGTTACAGAAGGTCTGTTCACGAGAGAATATCCGAACTAGATCAGGCATCAGACCAAGTCAAGACACAAAGACCCAATCCAGACCAGGAAGATTTGGCCGGCCAGATACGCAAGCCGATAGAACCTAAACCCAGGTGGTGTCCATCTGGCCTTAGCCGATCGCAGCGCAGACAGCTTCAGAGGCTAAGGACGCAAGAGATCTGAGAAGCCGACACTGAAAAACAGAGAGATGAAACTTTCAATGAGCTTCGCCCGATCAAAGTTGTCAAGAAAGAATGGAGGAAAAAGGAGCAGGTCGAGGATGATTTTGAGTCGGCAGATGATCTAGATTCTTCCATGATTAGGGATGATACACCCCCAATGGATATCAATATAGTGTTCACGTTGCCAGCCGAATTCAAAATCAAAACTGAATCGGCTAAAGAAACTTTTGCCCAATCATGCTCGGGAGTCCAAAACGCAATCTTCGAGAAGCCAAGAGATGATCATCGGCATCTGAAACCATTGTATCTGAAAGGATATATAAATGGAAAGCCGATATCAAGGATGCTGGTAGACAGTGGAGCTACGGTGAACCTGATGCCCTATACGATTTGCAAGAAACTGGGTAAGTCCGATGAAGACTTGATTAAAACTAACATGGTTCTAAACGACTTCATAGGCGATCCCACCGAAGCCAAAGGCGTCATGGTTACAGAACTGACCGTCGGTAGCAAAACTTTGCCGACCGCATTCTTTGTCATTGACGTCAAGGGAAATTATAGCGTTCTGCTTGGAAGAGATTGGATTCACGCCAACTATTGTATCCCGTCGACTATGCATCAAGCACTTGTCCAATGGAACGGAGAGGAAGTTGAGATTGTCACGGTCGACACATCAACTCATATTGTCATGGCCAGTTCTGACGCGAATTGGCAACATGAAGAAGCAAGATGTATATCGGGAAAAACACTAGAAGATTGCGATTTCATCTGCGTGAGCAAAACAGGACTTGTGCTGATCAGTGTCAAGCCAGGCACGTTTGATCGAGCAAACGAAGTGCTATGCCGATGGGGACAAGAAAAACAGTGAAGGCATTACAAGAAAAAATGCAAAGCTATCGGCAAACGACGGATAGCTATGAGGCTATAGAAGACATTGAAGAGATTGAAAAGTTGGGTCAAGGCTTCACGTCCACCGATCTGCTAGAAGAAATTGACATCGGTAACGGTGATAGAAAAAGACCAACTTTTATTAGCGCAAAATTAGATGTAAAATATAAAGAGAAGTTAATCAAAATCCTTAGAGAATATAAAGATTGTTTTGCTTGGGAGTATCACGAGATGCCTGGTCTAAGCCGACAATTGGTCGAACATCGGCTACCCATTAAACAAGGTTATCAGCTGTTTAAACAGTACCCTAGGCGTTTTAATCCGGCCCTATACAAAATTATAAAAGAAGAAATAGAGCGATTATTGGAGGCTAAATTTATGAGACCTTGCCGATATGCGGAGTGGGTTTCCAACATTGTTTCAGTTATGAAGAAAAATGGAAAACTGCGAGTATGTGTCGACTTTAGAGATTTGAACAAAGCGACACCAAAAGATGAATACCCGATGCCAATAGTCGATATGCTTATCGATGCTGCATCAGGGAATAAGATCATAAGTTTTCTGGATGGAAATGCCGGATCCGATCAGATATTCATGGCAGAAGCCGATATACCAAAAACAGCTTTCAGATGTCCTGGTGCCATTGGTTTATTTGAGTGGACGGTTATGACCTTCGGTTTAAAGAACGCTGGGGCAACATATCAACGAGCCATGAATCTGATTTTTCACGACTTAATCGGCCACATCGTTGAAATATATATCGATGATGTCGTAGTAAAGTCTGCAGATGACTTGCAGCATTTGGCCGATTTAGAAAAAGTTTTCCAGAACATAAAATCGCATGGCTTGAAGATGAATCCTTTCAATTGTGCGTTCAGCTTATCGGCTGGGCAATTTTTGGGTTTTATGGTGTATGAAAGAGGTATTGAAGTCAATCAAGCAAGAGTTAAAGCCAAAGTCAACACAATGCCACCAACATTCAAAAACGAATTGCAGAAGTTGATCGGTAAAATTAACTATCTCCGAAAGTTTATCTCGAATCTCTCTAGTCGGATCCGAGCTTTTACCCCACTTTTGAAATTAAAGGATAATCAAGAATTTGTGTGGGGGACTGATTAGCAGAAGGCTTTCGACAATGTAAAAAACTATTTATCCAATCCTCAGGTTTTGGCTGTGCCACAAAAAGGGGTTCCTTTCAGGTTATATATATCGGCTGAGGACGAGACTATTGGGTCTATTTTAGCACAAGAAATCGATGGAAAGGAAAGGGTTATCTTTTATTTGAGCCGACGCCTTCTTGATGCTGAAGTTAGGTATCCTTTCATCAAGAAATTATGCTTGTCTTTATATTTCTCATGTACAAAGCTAAGACATTACATTTTAGCATCGGCTTGTAAAGTAATCTGTAGAACCGATGTTATAAAATACATGTTATCAGCTTCGATATTGCGAGGTCGACTTGGCAAATGGGCTTATGCCTTGATAGAGTTCGATCTAATTTATGAATCGGCTAAGGCAGTTAAGGGACAAGTTCTGGCTGATTTTATAATAGGACGTGACACTACTGCCGACTTGGTATCTGTAGCCCTTTGGCAATTGTTTTTTGACGGGTCTGTATGCAGATAAGGCGATGGAATCGGTGTAGTGCTCATATCACCTAAAGGGCATAATTTCGAATTCGCATTTCGGCTAAATAGCCGATGCTCAAATAATCAGGCAGAGTATGAAGCGTTGCTCAAGGGTTTGCAATTATTAGAAAACATCGGAGTAAGTACGGTTGAGGCATACGGGGATTCTATGTTAATTGTACAGCAAATAAAAGGAGAATGCCAATGTCGAGATGAAGTACTGCTAAAATATTTAGAACAATGCTTCGAGATTATCGGCTCGTTTACATCGTTTTCTATCGGTATTGTCTCTCGAGAATTGAACGATAGAGCTAATGCCTGGCTCAACAAGCATCGGGGTACAAAGACTTTGGCCGATATCAGGTAACGAAGTTAGTGAATAAAGCCGTTATGTGTGTGGATGTCGTGGATTGGAGAACGCAAATAAAAAATTACCTGATCTACCCATCTAAGCCGACAGAACACAAGATTAGGCAACAAGCCTTGAAGTACATTGTTATGGACGATACGTTGTATTATTGGACGATGGAAGGATTGTTATTAAGATGCCTTGGAGCCGAAGAAGCACGAGTGGCAATGGGTGAAGTACATGAAGGCATTTGCGGTTCTCACCAATCGGCTCATAAGATGAAATGGATGCTCAGACGGACAGGTTATTTTTGGCCGACGATGCTGGAGGATTGTTTCAAGTATTATAAAGGATGTCAGATCTGTCAGAAGTTTGGCAATATACAGCTAGCACCAGCATCAGCCTTACACCCAATTATCAAGCCATGGCCGTTCAGGGGCTGGGGAGTAGATGTAATCGGCCAAATATTTCCTGCTTCAAGTAAAGGTCACAAGTTTATTTTGGCCGCAACAGACTATTTCTCTAAATGGGTTGAAGCTATACCACTTAAGAAAGTGACTAGTGTTGAAGCCATCGGCTTTGTTAATGAGCATATGTCCATCGGTTTGGAATACCGCAAACAATAACGACCGATCAAGGTACGGTGTTCATGTCTAATGAATTTCAGAGTTACGCGACAAGTATAGGGATTAAACTGTTGAATTCATCCTCATACTACGCTCAGGCTAACGGACAAGCCGAGTCGTCCAACAAAACGCTAATCAACTTGATCAATAGAAAGATTGACGAAAAGCCAAGGAATTGGCACTCAACTTTATCGGAATCGCTTTGGGTGTATCGGCTAGCCTATCACGGAGCAAAAAAGCTTTCACCTTACCAGTTGGTGTATGGTCAAGAAGCCGTATTGCGTGTAGAGATCAACATTAAATCTATACGAATGGCCAGACAAAACGGTTTGTCGGCTCAGGATTATAACAGTTCGATGATCGACAACTTGGACGAGTTGGCAGAATTACGCTTGTCCACTCTTGATCGGCTTAAAAAGAATAAAATCAGGGTTGCAAGGGCTTATAATAAAAAGGTCATGCCTAAATCTTTCAATCAAGCCGATTTAGTATGGAAAACGATATTACCTGTTGGTTCGAAATATAACCGATTCCGAAATTGATCACCTACGTGGGAAGGGCCATACAAGGTTAATCGGCTAGCCGGTGGAAATTCGTACGTACTAGAGACGTTGGAAGGATATGTATTACCTAAAGCTATTAATGGGAAATATTTAAAGAAGTACTATCCTAGCGTCTAGATCGGAGCCTAACCGACTAAGGATCACATTCAAAAAGCCAAGTTAACACGATGCTGTTAATCGGCTAAAAGGATTACAGACCCAGAAGATAAAATTACAGGAAAGAGAATTTAAAATCGGTTAAACAGCCAATCATCAAAAGTTACAAAGTATCAGGACCAGTGTTTCCAAAAACATCCAAGTTTTACATTTCAAAGATTTAGTACTGAAAGCCTGAGCCGGAGAGACGAGCGCCTAGAGCCGATAAAGCACCCACGGCCTTTGCAATCACACTTTGAACTTCTTCAATAATGCGATCGTCTTCTTTTGCATTTCCTGGCACTGGTACCACCTTGGCCGATTGTTTTTTCACACTTACCACAGCCGTGGCGATACCAAGCTTTTGGTCCTTTATCTCCGACACAGTTTTTTCCATGGAGCACTGGCCTTCTTGGATTTGTTTTTCTGTCTTGGTCAACTCCTCCAAAAGAAATTTCTTCGTGTTTTCAAGCTTGGAGAGGGACTCCTTGGTCGACTTCAGCTGCTGCGCATCGGCATCAAATTTGCATTTCTTTGCCTTCGCGTCTGGGACCAACTCATCCAGAAGCTTTTGATCGGCTTCCTGGGCTTCACGTCGATTAATTCTGGCCTGTGCTTCCTCAACTTTGAACCTCCTCTCGTCCAAGTGGCATACATTTAGTAGAGCTTTCATCGCCTCTGGAGGTAGGTCGGCTTCAACGGCAGCCATGGCGTCTCTGATTGGCTGATTATTCGCCAGTATCTCCGATTGCAGCCTCATAACCAGGTCAAAAAGCTTGTTAAGTTTTTCCTGCATACCTGGGGCAGAGGTCACGGTAGCCGAGGCTTCCTTCGAGACCTCCAGGATCTTTCTGATCTCAGCGTCATAATCATCCGTGGCCATGATCTCGGGGTCATAATGATCGGCCAGAGAAAACCCCAACAAATTTGTCGGGTCAGAGATGTCTGGCAGATCTGCAACAGGGGCTGTTGGCATCGGCCGCAGAGGAGAGAGAGGCGTCGATGAAATATTGGGGAGATCCGCTAAAATCTTCGCCACCTGAGCTGACTGCGTCGGCTATAAAAGAAATGAAAGATAAGCTGACGTATTAAAGGAGAAGCGGCCAACGCATGTAGCCAATTAAAGGAACGATTAACTCACCTTTGCAATAGCCGACGCATGAGGCGAACTTTCACCGCTCTGCTCTTGGGGTTTAGATCCTCTCTTCGCGGGAGCCTTGGTGTATTTCGTCTTCTTCTTTCCTGAAAATATAATCGGCTGATAGTCAGATGGATTAAGAGAAAAAGAGAAAGAAAGTATGGCCGATTATAGTATGCTTACTTGGTTGTTTCTTTTTCAAGTCTGATAATGTTGGGCTTTGAATACCTAGAGTCCCTGAAGCGTAGCTTGTGATGGTGACCGATTGTTTTTGTTTTTTCTGTTGGTTGTCACCCGGAGGACCTGAAGGCGCCCTTTTTTCAGTAGCTTTGTTCTACAAGGGAACGAACAAAGTTAGATTCAAGGCAGATTTCATAGATGACAGAACGGAGAATTTAAATTCTAAGCCAATACCACACTAGAAACATCTACATTCTTGTTAGTATATCCGGACGAAGTGGCCTCACTGCTAGAATCGGCATTAGACACTAACGTCGGCTCCGGAAGATTTGGAAAAAAATCATTAATAATGTTTGACGGAGACTTTGACCGATAAAGGGCTTCTGCAATAACTGACCACCATGTGGTATATCCTCCTACCTATCTGGTGTTCAAGAAAAAGTATGGCAAATACTGAACTTGCAAGTCATCAGCTACTTCTAGGACGATTTCAGCCGATACAGGATTCCTGACCCTAGCCCTTGGCTCAAACTGATCATGAAGCTGAAAACTCAGGATCACCTGACCAAATCCCAGTTGTCTTGCGTAAAATGACGGATGATAGAATTCATACGACGGCTGGTATGTCCAACTTCTTGTATGAAGACCAGCATGGAGAATGCAAGGAGAAATAAAAATTTTATATAAGTCAAGGGTTTCCTGAGGCATCACAGAGCTATCAGCTTCAAGATGAAGGAACGAAGGCCATGGAAAATCGGCCACACCGTTGTAACTAAAAAAGTCCCGCTGTCTCAAATCATCATCGCTCAGGTGAAGGAAGAATGACATGTACTTCTTTGAACTAGCTGTGGTGATTTTTGTCTCGCTGCCAGAACACATAATGAACCGTTCGCCAAACGATCGGCTTGCTTGATATTGAGGAATAGTGTTCTCGGGATTGTCCTCTCTCGGAAAGGCTGTATCATCAGTAGGCTCTAAATCAAAAGGTCGGCTAAAGAAGCAATATAGCCAGACTTGAATAAACCATAAAGGACCACCCACATTGCCTACGGTAAAATCGGCAAACCCTGTATAAAGCCGACTTCTAATAACATGCATCATCTGATATACTGCTCCCAGGAATGTTTTTCCATGCGCCAGTCGACGACCCTCCACTAGTCTTTCTGCAATTGTCTGATATACTTGGGTTGGCCCTAATGAAGCACCGCAGAACAGAAATCGATCAAGCCAGAGATTAAGGAAAGCGATGTGCTCCTCGTTCGATACTAACCCATTTACTTGGTTATTATTGGCTATATATTTAGACCATCCTTCACCTTTGGACCGAATCAGTTTGTACTTTGATTTGGAGATGAAAGCCAATATTTGTTCCCCGTCTGGTCTCAAGCAGCAGAGTTGAACAACGTCCAGCAAAGTTGGGCCGACCAGACCGGTGCGAAACATGAAGGCGTTGAAAGCATTCGACCAGAAATAACAAGCCGTGGCCACCAAGGGTTCATTGGCTTCTGGATTGGCTAAACTCAAAGGAATGCACTCGGCTATGCCTATTCTCTCCCAGGATTCTCTTTTTTGGGCTGCTACTCTGTTATATCAATTCTTCCACCCTTTAAGTGCAGTTGGCCAAGCCCTAAAACTCTTACTCCAACCCTCAATGTTATACCCTCTAGCCGACAAGGGGAGGCGAGTTACTTCTTGATCAATAACTGTAGCTGCATCTAAGTTTCCTAATGGGCCAAGGAAAAACTGATGAACACTGTTGGGGATTGGGATGAGTACCTGGGAAGGATCCATTCAGTCGATCTTGATGCAAAAGCCGATTGGGTCAAAAGGATGGCGTGCCGATGGGAGACCGACAAGAAGCAGAAGGAAGAAGCCGATTGCGAATGGTACGAAAGCTCGAGCGCGTGAAGAATGACCGAGGCGAGGCCGCATTTTATAGCAAGGTGAAAAATCTGAAGCGGCAGGAAATGAATCTCAAAAGACGCGAGCAGTTAAAACGCACTACACACATGTCAGAGAATTACAGCGCAAATAAAGCGGCAGTTATTCAGTGAAGTTCAATAGTTAGCCGATGGGGAAAAGCCGATAATTGCGATTTTTGACAGATGACAAGTCCATCTCTCAAAAATGGGGGGCATATGTTTGCACCAAAATTTGGCAAGTCAAGTCAAAATCGGCAATAATGTCAAAGATACGGAAACCAGCAGATAATTTGGGAAAATTTAAGGATATTTGGTAACAGCAAGATCTTTTAAGGAAATAACTGTTTGAGATAAGGCCGATACGGATCAGGACTTGAAACGTATTGGAAAAGGATACGATCGGCCGATGGGTATAAAAGAAGGGTCGAAGCAAACTGCGAAGAGACAACACAATACAATCAACCAGCCTTTATTTTCTTACTTTTCTTGTCGACTAGGAGTAGCTCTTGTAATTTAGTCTTTGTAATTCGATCTTGATCAATAAAGTTGCGCATCGCCGATTGTTGATCTTCCTCAAATTACACCCCAGGTTTGATTTGTTCTGATTTTGTTGCGCATCGCCTTCTTCAGAATCGATCTACCTTTATCTTCTGATTAGCCTTAATCGGCTAGTTAGATTTATCTTGTTACTTTGATCTTAATCGGCTTCAAGCTGATTGAGTCTAAGCCGATTGATCTTTACGATCGGCTTTGCGTGAATTTTATATTTTTACCTTGTCGATTACAGGTCAAATCGACTGGCACGCTCTGAACTAGGTGTTCGTCTGGTGTGCTGCTGTCAGAAACCCTACATCAAGTTTTTGACGCCAATAATTATATATAGCAAAGTATTAATTTCCTGATGATCATACATAACACCAATCAGCTGCCTTGAGCCAGGGCTATCAACCCACTTGTGAAGACGTCAAGGGATTCTGGAGGCCAGAGCCCCTAAGGTAGAATTTTTCACTCATTTAGGCCACTCCTTCAATTTTTTTTTAGAAAAATAGCACCCTCCCCATATTTTTTTTCAAAACTAGCCATTTCTCCACCGCGAAAGGACAAGGGGGTGACACCTAGTACCTTTCATACCAGGGGGCCAAGGGAAGCAGGCGAATGTGGTAGGCAACGGCGAGTGCGGGAAGGCTCAAGTGGTGACAGCTAGGGTTTCGATGGCTGCGCCCTCTGATGTGTCCTATTGCAACCGCAAACTCCCTTTAAATAGCTGCCCCCTCCCCTGCGGTGGAACCCTACATTAGGGCCCAACTGATGGACAAATCCCATTTGGCCCATTAATGATGGATCCAATCCGTACCACTATATTCCAACCCCTTAAGTGTGTGACCCTGTAGGTTCATGTATATTTGGACACGACTCAGAAACACCTTTCCGATCGATAATCGATAGCAGTACCTAGCAGTACATATCGATTCCCAAATATCCATAAAGCATCGGACGAACATACTATAGTGTGATAATGTCATGTTCCCTTTGCTTCACGATATTAGATCGAGCTCAAGGCGATAGTCGTGTCATCCTATGACAGCTCGATCTCTTCACTCATATCGTAGTGGAATAATGTGGGCATCCAAAAATATGAATCGATCCTCACGCGTGCATTGGACTTAGAGGTGACACCCATACTCCACTTAAGTTTATGCTCACTGCCACCCAAAAGCCCCGTGCACAGAGTATTAACTAGATGGCCCTCACCCAAACAAATATGAGCCACCTAATTGCACCGTACACACTTACGCATCCATGAGAGTTTCGATTCCATTCCGAACAACCATACCGAGAATATTGAAACTAACTCATCCAAGCATAGCACTCGCCGTCCATCTTAGAACCTTAGTATCGCCCACACTCACCGAGGAGAGAGCGAGCATAGCCAAAGAACGACGACCGCTCGATTTTAAGCATTAGATGGTTGAAAACAATTCCAGGTACCCGGATATGTGTCTAGTGCTAGTTCCCAAGATCAACGCCTAGCACCCACATATCCCGCATTCGAGATGAATCGCAACACATACATACAAGACTAAGCAGTTGGTATAGCATAAACATAAACTAGAAACATTACAACTACTTAATATTATAAGTAGTGGCCGACCGACCAAATATTACATTGTAGGATCAAGGATGCCCGACTAGAGGGGGGTGAATAGGAGGTTTCTAAATTTTTCCGATACTAATATGCAATTTAATAAGTAACTAAGCTTTGGAAACAATCAACACAAGATTACAACTATGTTGTCAAAAGATCAACAACTAATGCAATTCAAGTAGAGCAAAGAGTAAATTCAAGCACAATTAGAATTCTCAACTTTCTAGGAATTAAAATTTAGCACAAGAACAATAGGATTAAATCAAACGAGAAAGAGAGACAAGAATTTCTATCCCGTGGTGTCAGAGATTTGCCGGTCTCCCCTACTCCACGGTGAGGTGACTTGAATCACTTCAAGCCGGCTCCAACCAATTGAGCCTTCCTCGATCACTCGTGGTAGCTCTTCACTACTCCAGTTAGGCGAGCTCCTTGCCTTCACAACCGATCGGGTCTTCTCACAAACCTCCAAGCCGTCTAGGAGGCGGCAACCTCTAAGAGTAAAAGGTCATGACGCTTGCTTGAGGTCGAATTGAGTGCTAGAGGCTTAACACTAAATGCACCACTCAATTTTGCTCTTAACTCTCTCAAAATATGAATTGAATGCACAGAAGAGTATATGAGACTTGCTAGAGCTCAAAATAACATCAAATGAGGGTCAAGAGAGAATCTACAATGCAGTTGGGGGTATTTATAACCCCCACCAACCAAATATGGCCGTTGGCCAAAAATCTCCTGAGAGGCCGGTCATACCGCCCCTGGGTTGGTATGACCGGCCCTCAGAGAGAAATGGTCGAAATTATGCATTTAATGCATCGTCAGTGACCGTTGGTCACTGGCCGGTATGACCGGAGAGGGCCCGGTCATACCGCTCACCGGTATGACTGGAGGGCCTCCGGTCATACCGCCCTCTTCCGGTGCAAAATGCACCTGTACTGGAAATTCCACACCGGATGCCCTCCGGTCGCACCGATGGTCACCGGCCCATTCCACCCGAAAATAGTAACTTTATTTCTTTTATTTATAAGAGATGATCTCTTGTATGCAAGCCTTATGACCATTTAAATGCTAAATGTTGAGCCTCTAAACATCTTTCTGACATCTATCAAGCGGCAATAACCCCTCTTTATAGTACGGCGCATGATCTAGCAATTCGATCTTTTCTTCCAAACTCCGAGATCGGTATAAAAAAAAATCCTTAGCTTTTATACCTGAGTCACTTTGTCAACGACGCTAGTTTTTCTTCTTCATCAATTTCATATGTGAAAGTGCTGAAAAGAATAAGCTGTGTGATTCCACCAAACGTGAGGTCGGGAACATCCAGATTGAGAGTGTGAGAGATTCACTACATGAAAAGAGAGGAGAAGATGAAAACAAAAGTGAGGATATTTCTGACACTAACGACTTACAATCTATTTCTAGTATTATTTCTCACATTTTGCAGGTTGACATTGTTAATAAGGAGATGAACGATATACAACCTACACCTCTTGAGAAGGAAGATGAGGAGATAGCCACTGTTGGAGAAGGAACAAATGCCACACCATAGATAGATCATGAAGCTGTGCTACCTACAACATCTAAATCAACTGATGAGAACGTTAAAGACTATCAGAAGACAAGGCAAAAGCTGAGGACGGCTTTTCTTGAAGAAGGGGAGGATGATGCGGATATGCACATATCAAGTACTTTTCGGTTTAATATTTCAATTAATTGGAAAGAATTACTAAGCCGTATCAAATATCAACAGGTGAATCATTTCCTTATGCAATGTTTGTTATATTTCCACGAGAATTTTATACTACCTAATAAAGAATGCTTGTTTGTTATTTGTTATGAAGATTGCACAAAAATCAGTATTGGAGCAAAATTGCGCGAATGTATTACGCCCTAGAGGAAGGTGAGGGAGGACTGGAGCCAAATGGGAAATACTATTCACGTGCACTATTTATATAACCCTCCATCTCTTTCCATACATGCCATCAAAGAAGAAAGGAAAGAAACTAGAAAAAAGGAAGGAGAAGAAAGAAAGGAAGGATAAAATTCAGCCAACTTCAAATAAAGGAAGATCTCACCATGACATGGAGAGAAGAGATTGTTTCCATCTAGATGAGCACTCCATACGGTATTTCTTTGTCTGAGTACTGTAGCACGAGCACTGTTCATGGAATCAAATCTGAGTACTGTTCATCACCTATACAATTCATGCCCCCTCTCATATGTGTATATATATATGTGTACTTCGTCCATTGTAAAGAGAATCACGAATTTTCAGATTAAACATATACTCTTGATTCTATGGCTTGTGCTCCAATGCCCTTATTAGAATAGGGAGTTCCAATCTGAAATTATCACCGTTGTTCTTGCAACTTCTTTGAAGTGATTGCAAGGAAACGTGCGTCTACTTTCGCGTGGTCAAGTAGGCGAGGATCAAAGCGTGTTCTTGGACGAATTTACGTGTCGCAAGTTGCCGTATCGAGACGGTGGTTGGCGCCAGTATTCGTCAGGGTTCACGGGTCCAAGTTATCATATTCGTCATCGCAAGATCGGGCCACCCTCCGTATCAGTAACCGTGCAGAATTTTAAAAATTCACTCGAGTGTGATCATGATCCAAAATTTTTAGAAAATCTTAAGCATTGCCTCAGAACTCTTCTCTAAAATTTTCAAAATTTTTAAACCTATTTTAGTTGCTCAATCAAATTTATGAATGCAATACGTGTAGCTTCGTAAGGCTTTTTATCAGAACAATAGCATTGTCATAATTTTCAAAAAAATTTCAAGCTTAATCATCATCTAAAAATTTTATAGGAATATTAGTGATGCGTCAGGACTAGCCACAAAAAATTTCAAAATTTTCTAATTTGGTTTAGACTATTTTTTATTCGGTTGATATTTGCTAGTCAGCTTTTAATCAGGACAATGGCACTCTCAGAATTTTTAAAATTTCCTTACTCTTGATAATTATTTGAAATTTTTATGAAAATATTACTGATGTGTCAGGACTGTTTTTAAAAATTTTCAAAAATGTTTAACATAGTTTCGACCATTTTTCATTCAGTTGAATTTCACCGAGATTTCGGCAATTTCTGCTGAAATTTCAGTAATTCCGGTCAAAAATTCCGTATTTCAAATTTGCTTCTTAAATTTTGACCAGATGTCATCCAAAATTCTGAGATTTTGTCGAAATTTTAGATTTCGCCTACCTCCGAAAAATGAATTGAAAACGCAATCGCGACGTACTGGTGGGGCGTAGAGTTTGCTGCTTGCATGGATGCAGTCGTCTTCAAGGTCAATGATGCCGTAATTTCCTGAGTTTTCGATGGAATTTTGAATTTGAAGTTGAGCTTGAAGTTTGAAACTTAAGGTTGAAATCAATAGCTTACTTTGAGAATCCGAGATTATATGCGTGGAGCTCGTCAAGATAATCATAATTGACTATTTAATTACTTGATTTAAAGCTCGGAGTGAGAAATTTTGCATACTAGAAATTAATGACCGATTTTATTTTCAAGATATCATGATAAAAGAAAATAAAATAACGATAAATAATAATAATAATTAGGAGGGGCAGGACCTGTTGTGCTTATAACACCCATAATTTCTTTTAGGCAAGCTAATGACAAGAAACAAATTAATCCGTGTACTAATGGAAAAGATTTCCATCCATGTGTGCAGCACATCAAAGGACATTGCACCGCGCACACACAAATTGAAATCTCGTTTTCGCTCAAAATCTCGGATGTGGCCGGAGAACGAAATATCGGTGAGATTTATAAATTTCGGATAAATTCCGGGACGAACCACAAAAACAAAAATTCAAATCCGAAATGTTTTCTACCGAGAAAACCAAGATCTCAGCGAGATTTGCCGATATTTCGGTGAGATTTGTTGAGGTCTGGCAAATTTGCACCAAGCGAAAAATGATACAAACGACGTCGAAAAATTTTCAAATTTTTTTTGGAGGTTCCAGACATATAAATGATATTCCCATAAAACACTGACTCGCAAGTTTGAACCGAATGAAAAATAAAGCAAACACATTAGAAAATTTTGAAATTTTTTGCATGGTTATGATGCATCACTAATGTTGATAAAGCTTCATGAAGTTTTAAAAATTCGGAAGTGCTACTGTCCTGATAAAAGCTTTACCAGCAAACTTCAACCAAATAAAAAATGGTACAAACCACGTTAAAAAAATTTGGATGGTCTTGATGTATTATTAATATTTCTATAAAATTTTCATCTGATGATCAAGCTTAAAAAAATTTCAAAAATTAAAATTGTGCTATTTCCTCATAAAAGCCTCATGATCAATACAAAGATTGCTTTAGCAATAAAAAAATGTTTAAAATTTTTGAAAATTTTTCATAAGGGTTCTAAGGAAATAATTAAGATCTCATAAAAGTTTAAAATCATGATCACACTCCAATGAATTTTTATAATTCTTATAAGTGCAGTATACCATTTATGTTCTTTCTGTTTTTGATTTTTAAAATATAACAAATGAAGTTCAATGCATACAAAGATTTGATAGAGCAAGCAAAAAAATTTAATTTATTTTGAAAATTTTATATAATGGTACTTAGTCAACTATTAACCTTTCATAAAATTTTTGGATCATTATCAAACTCGATAAAATTTATAAAATTCTGACAAGGTTACTGTCCCAATTTTGTTCATTCTGTTTTTGATTTTTTAAAGATAATAAATGAAGTTCAATTATTTTGAAATCCTTTATGTATGATCCTACACTTCCTAGAATGGTATCGTAAATTTTTCACATCATGATAAAGTATGTACAATTTTATAAAAATCCAACAGTATTTCTATAGTTTTAAAAAATATCTCAAAAATTCGTTTTATCATCAAATTTTTTATAGAAGATGGCTTTCTTAAGGGTTATTGGACCAAACCTGGTAAAAAAAAAAGTCAGATTCCAGCAAAAACAAAATGACGAGGTCTCGCCGAGATTTTCATGATTACTGTAGCAATTTAATTTTTTTTACTCTGGCAAACATTTCAAAATTCATCCACGTCCAGAAACTGAGTTCTTAGCGTGATCTCACGAAATTTCAGCGAGATTTGGATCCTTGCGCACACATCCATGCGTGCGTGCTATCTGTTTTGTGCGCTACAGAGGTAAGGGCCGAGCTACTAAAAAAAAAGGAAATTCTGTGAACGTGAGAAGATAAAGGAATTACAGAGGATTTCCAAAGAACCGGATGGGATTTTAGTGGGACCTCAAGAAAACCGAACTAGGACATTGACACCTTAGCGGTCCGAATCGCATGAATTTGACTCGTGCCCTTTTTGTCTCGCCTGAACTCATGCCAGGTGAGATCGGACGGTACCAAATTTCAACGGGGAAGCCTTACAGCAATTTTTAGGTTTACCTTGAAATGCCTGTTCATCACGAATTCGAAATCACACCTCAGGTTTTTTATTATAAATACAGTGACCCATTTAAAAAAATAAATCTATAATTAATAAAGAGAACAAAGATTGCCTCCATATATTCGGTGTATTCTTTGTGATTGTTCTGTTTGTTTGAACAATGCATTTTGATTGATATACGACAATCGTCATTGTTTTTCAATACATTATCAGTATAAAATTTTTCGAAGCCGAACAAGATTTTACTGACTGCATTAATCTACAGTACATCGAATTTCGATCGACATCAAACGGTTAATCTCTTACAAGCCGTACAGAAGCTTGAAGCACGTAAGTTAATCGCATCTGAGCTTTTTTTTAGTCATGCAGATTAATTAATTTCCGTGATTACCTATATTACTTACATCATCGATTAGAGACTAGATTAATCAAATTGGTAGAATTAGGGTATTTGGTAATGTTCATGAAAAAAAAGGGGAAAATCAACCACTAGCCGTGCCCCCACCGCCGGCCGTGCCAAGCCCACGGACGCGCTAAGAAGTCTCCAGCGAGCCGCGCGCCTCCCACCTTCGAGCTTGTGGTTGAGCCGTCTTGCGCTGACCACAATCCGTGGCCGCGAGCTACACCCATATCGTAGCTACGCGCCCGCCAACGATGTTGCCCAAAGCCGTGCCAGCGGCTCGCTTCGCCTGAGCCATGCTTGACGTGCGTTGCTTGTGTTAAGGAACCTCGCTATCGAATAGTCCGGGGTTCGCGAACAGATTTGAATTGGAGAACAGAGAGAGACATAGGTATATGGAGAGCGACGATATAATTCTTTATTGCTTTGTGGTTGCTTAACATAGGGGGACCCCCTCCTCCTTATATAGTAGTCGTCTAGGGTTTCGACTAAGAGACCATTGTGGACTTTTCATTAGACCACGTGGTTTCCCAACAGCTTGGATCCGCTACATCACTGCCCAAAGCTCTGTGGCTGCCCCGTATCCATCACCGCACACCCGCGCACCCGTCGCCTCACTTTGCCTAATGCCCACGAGAGGACTAGGGTTCAAGCCGTTGCGGGTCAGACATCCTATGGGCAGCGGCCATCCACAAGCATGGCCCACAAGACATACGACCTGTTAGTTTTTGTCCAAAAAAAAAAAAAAGAAAACAAGAGGGAAATGAAGATTTGCAGTTTAGCCTCTGAAGTTTCGGATAACGCATTGATATATTGTGGTTATGTCGGGACCCGAATATGCAAATCCGGACCTCTGTATATTTAGCACTAATCCAAGATCATGCTAGTGCACACAGTCTCAACATAGATGAAATATCACAATCATACATAGCAAAATAATAAATAAAAACTTCATCTATTAATATAGAACTATTGAACGACCTTAAGGTCAAACTTACACTTGTGAGGCCTTGGTGGTTTCAACTCAAAATAAATAAACAGCAGCGGAATGAAAAACGTCGACGAGTCCCATCAATATGCCACAGACAACTGACAAGGTTCAACTCTTAGATATTCGCCTCCTCGTGGAACTTCTCCTCCTTCGAAGTTGTAGTCTTCTCCTCAACTAATGATTTTGTATGTTGCAAGGGGTGAGTACATAAAGCACTCAACAAGTTGTGCACAGAATGCAAGTCTAGTTTCTATATGCATGGCTTAGTACAAAGGTTTTGCTATCATGACTATTTTGCAGTAAAGCAGCATTTATAAAAGAATACAGTAAATATATTGAAATTACAGTAAAACAAATAATAATAGATAGATAGATTCAACATTTGACAAGTAAACCAAGTTTCCAATCCTAAGTCAATTTTCACTTTCTATGACATCCTGCCATCCCAATAAGTTTTCTTTAACAAAAGTCTAACCCTTGACTGTAATTCCCGAGCATTGCTCAAAACCGTGAGCACGGCTATTCGAATAGATTTTACACTCTGCAGAGGTTATGCACTTTACCCACACGACATGAACGTCCTTGTTGCCAAGTTATAAGCACACTTCCTTTGGTGTGCCAGCAGGGTAATCATGACAAAGCCTTTGCAATGCTTTGTCTAGAACATGTACTGCCCGCTGAGGTTTCAACACAGAAGGGACTGGTTACCACACTCCGGGCCCACCTCTTGCGCCATGTGAGTCTTCCCGTACACCCGAAACTCACCATACACCACAACAGTACCAAAATCTAGACATCACAAATTAGTCGGCTAGACTGTCCCATTCCACACGTATGGTTCCAAGTAAGACTCAGGTCAAAGGCTTGCAAGGTTAAGTCCTTAGGGTGACAAGGGCAAGACTTCCACATACCCTCTGCCAAATCTGGCCCACCTTGGCACACTGCCCCTCGCCACTTGCCCCAATCTGAATCATTACCACCCTAGTTGATTACCATGCACCACATGCTATCAACAAGTCAACCTCGTTGCGTGACATCCACTCGTCACCACAATGCAATCTCATTGTGTGACCACACATGACACACAAGTTCATAATATTGTTCCATATTCCATTAGTCAAGATTAATCAGTGATGATTCAACACATATGATGACATGGCATGTCTAAGCAATCTACGATGGTCTAACCAGCCTATGTTGATTATCAATATTAACCAACTATTAATTAACCATACTAGGGTGACAATTAGATCATGGCATACAATGGCAAGGTAGGGTATACTCAAATAGGTTAAATAGCTAAATCCCAATTTATTTTGAAAACAGATCTACACATGAAATAACATGCACATAAAGTAAAATAAAGTAGCATCTTTGCAAACATGGGTTCAACATGATCAAAGCACAACTTGCCTGGCCCTTGAGATTTTTACTGTTCTTTACTGTTTATCTTTCATTCTTGATCTTCGATCTTCAATCTTTACCTTCTTGATCTTCAGCTCCTTAGAACAACTTCCGGACGATGCGTCTTCTGGGTCAACAGGGAACGCACGAGGAAGTTTTTAGCTGTATTACTGTTAGTATTGTGCCCTTGCGACAATCATTTAGATGATTGTAACATGACTATGTTTATGAATAATAATATGATTATTGGTCCAATGAATGTATATCATTGTATTGATTAACAAGTATGTGACTTGCTTATGAAACTCTTTACTTATTGATATAATTCGATAAATATCTCTGATCGGATATCATCGTATAGGACAACGATGAATAGATCAGCACATGTAGTGATCGATGATCATGCTTCATAGATCATGGGATATGGAGATATCATCTATACATTGTGAACGCATGTTGAAGAACATGAGTTAGACCCGCAATGGGACACTGCGAGAATGTTTCATTCTTATGTGTCATCAGTGTATCTCATACATAGTAGATGTATGATCCTTAGACCTGAGATTGTCATATTCCCTACATGTGTAATAGTTTTCCTTGGGGCTATCAAACACTACTTCCTAACCGGATAGTTATAAAGGTAGCTTTCATGTTTACTATAAAACGTGCAGAGGGAAGTGAACAGTCAAGATGTAATTTGCCACTCTAATGAAAGGGAGATATATGATAAGGCCACTCGTGTCATATGATTAAGGAAGTGCATGGCCATGCCGTGATTGAGGAGTCGATCACAACTTATTAATATATCACGGATACGAGAGATGGATTGAATCATCAAAGGATGACATGCTTCTCACCTTGAGTTCAATCTTCATATACTTGGCAAAGGGATTATTACATGAGTACTTTTGATAGGTTCTGTCCGATTTGATCATAGTACGTTTGGGAGTTGGCATACTTTGCAAGGAGCCGCTACCAACTATTGGATTGAAAAGGAGTTTTTCGAATCTATGTCCAAACGTACGTGAACCTGCAGGGTCACACACTTAATGGGCTGGGACGCATTAATTTGGATCGGATCCGTAATTAATGAACCTCATGGGCTTAGCACGCTGATGGGCCCTAGTTTAGGGTTTCATCTCGTGGCTATATAAGGAGGGAAGGAGGGTGTGAGTAGCGTGTGCTTTTCACGGTTTAGAAGTGATTCACCCGAAACCCTAGCCTCCTCCTCTCGCTGCCCCTGCCGAGCGACCAGGTGCTTGCACACCAACGCACGGCGTTCCATCCCTGAACTTGTGGACTACTCCGTGATGCTGCTGCGACTGCGGCGTGGGAGGACAATCCACAGCGAGGCGAGGACGATCCACTCCATCGATGCAATGACTGCGGCGAGGACGATCCACTACATCAACACGGGAAGGATTCCGCAACTACGCGTCTAGTGGTAATCAAATATGTGATCCCCTTCTTGCGAGTAGCTTTCTGGTTGTGCGGTAGATTTTTTTGTGCTAGTGTAGCATACCTCGTTCCTCTTCACGTACGCAGTCTCATCGAGGAAGATTGAATTTTAGGAACGACGGGGAACGCGACGCCAAGTTCAACCGATGAGGGCGGCGCACCGGAAGAGGTACGACTGCTATATTTCGGGTTTGAAAGGTGATCTAGGGATTAGGGGTGCGTGGGAGGGATCTTGGAACACTTATATAGGTTTGGGAGTCGTGCCATGCAAGGAAACATGATGAAAATCTGGATTTGGATCGAAAATGGATCGAATCGAACACCTGGCGCGCAGTGAACAGTACTGATAACATGGCGCATTGTGGTGCTTCGGATGGGGATCAGAGGGCTACGGCTGGGCGGCGATGTGGCCGGCTCGAGAGCTGACACGTGGAGGTGCGGGAATGGAGGAAGGATTGGGCCAAAGAAATTCCGGATTTAATCCAATTTTTGAATTAAAATAATTTCAAAAATTAAAATAATTCATTTAGGGCAATAAAAATACAAGAAAAATTCTAAAAAATTCTAGAAAATATGTTAAGACATTTGGAGCGCAAATAAAATATTTTTAACCAAACTTTATTTAAAATTTTGCAGTATTTAATTAAATTTAACAAAAGGCTTAATTTAAATTAATTTCAAATAAATCCAAATGAATAACAAACAAACTCCGAAAAATATCAAAAAATTACATAAAATTCCTTGAAGTATAATGAACTCAAATAAAATTAAATTTATTTTAGTTGAAGTATATAGTAGTCAAATTAAATTATTTTATCATTAGAAAATTCTAGATTAAGCTTTATTAAAGCGAGAAAATTAGCGGGGATTTTTGGAAAGATGAACTAAACAAAAGAGTTTTAAAAACCTAAATTTTGGGATATTACAAACCTCTCCTCCTTAACAGAATCTCGACCCCGAGATTAAGGTTGTCTATAGAAATATGTTAAGGGGGACTCAACTCTTGAGACTTTTTTGAACTTTCAAACAACTGCACACTAGGCAAGGTTGCTTTCGAACAAACGATTGACAACATCCAAAATTTGTAGGCTGCACGATGCGGATGAGATCCTTTTGCAATTCCACTGATTTCCACAGTGTCTGCTTTTCTAGCACAAGAAGGCACTCCTTCTGTTGGGACTCTTGAAACACATCACGCACTCAGACTGACGTTCTGGCATCTCCTTTGACAGGCTCCCTCGTTTCCATCCTTTAACACTCGGTTGTCTGCTTCTTCTAGAAATTGGACAAGCGGCATTTGACAGTGAAACTTGCTTGCAACTCTGTGGTCTTTCACAACATTCCTGTTGATCTCTTTCTATCTTTATCAACTTGATTCTCGAGTAGTGCCTTAAACTCTAGATCAACTGAATATTCCTTCACATTGAACTCAAGCTCCAACTATTACAGAGGTAATGGCATGGTTTTGCTGGCATACACTACGGTAGCTAAAGTAATTCGTCAGGAAAACAATTATCCTTTGTAGTTATTAAGCATACGCAACAACTCCTTTTCTTCTGATGTGATGACACATCCACCTTCTTGGCTCAACTATAACGGAACAACTGGTCCTTAGCTGTCTTCGGTATGCTGAAGTTAAACTGATCACAAATCTTTCTCGAAAAATACTCTCGCTCCTCTTAACTGATCAAATCTTTGACCATAAACCAAAACTGCCTTACACATAGGTAACCAGCTAATTCCAAGGATAAACATCTCAAGCATGGGTTTCCAATATGATAAGATTTATTAGGAACTCAATCTCAACAATAGACAAGTTAACTCTCAACATCCTGGATTACATATGATTTTCAATCAGTACAACATATGATGCCTTCTAAGCTCTAGTAGTCATAATGTGGTTGACATGATCTTTTGCAGGCACTAGCGGCATGGCTTCAGCTTGAACTGCTCCACAATTCACTTTCTGGGGCAAGTGCCTCGGTAGGTGTTGGACTATGATTGAAGCGGACAGATATAACAACTTTTCTCTTAAGACAACTGTTGGCAAAGTGACATGGTTCATTGCATCTGAATCAACGCTTGACCGACATCTGATGACTTCCTTCTGACATAGCACTAATCTTGGTTGGGGCAGAGCTGAGATTGATGCGATCCGCAGTGATCACTTTCTTTTGAGGGCAGTGTTTAGCAAAATGTTCTGGCTGGCGACAGGCAAAGCAACCTCTAGGCAGTAAGCTTCCTCCTTGAGAACTTTTAACCAGGGTGGTGTTATGAAAATTCGACTATCGTATGCGAGGCACGGTGAAGGTGTCTCGAACAAAGTCTCGAGCGAGATGGCAACTGAGTTGTTGAGGGGCACTCCTCATTTGCTGTTGCGGTGGTCCTTCTTGACAAGCTTTCTGACGCTTGCGGTTACACTCTAATTCCTTGCGCTCATCTCCTAGAATAAGGGTCTTGTTAACCAACTTCTCTTGCTTCAACTGACTCTTTGAGCAAGTTACTCCTGCAGTTTTACCACTCACTCTTGGGGTTATAAACTTTACTGAAGTAATTTCTAGAATAATGATGGCTTCCAAAATTTCTTGACCTTTCTGTGGGCATTTCTTAACAAAATGACCTAACTTACCCAGTTGTAGCATGAACGTCTGGGTCATCGTTTCTGGTTAGATGTAGTCATATGCACAATATCGTCTTTCTCAGGCTTCACCACTTGTTGGTTCATAGGGCATTCCCTGGCCCAATGACCTTGTTTATTGCACAAGAAACAATTCCATGGTGACCAAGTATCCCTGGTTCTTTGAGGCAAACGGACAAAGTTGACATGTTTCTTCTTCATTACGAGGCACAACAAGTGCGGATGACAGTCCTTCTCTTTTCGCTAACTCTTGAGCAATGACGGCTCGAAAATTCAGTCACTGATGCCGAGTCACGGCGATCACTATTGAATCCAATGGACATTGAGCTAGACAATGATTGCGTCCTTCACAAACATAACATGTGATGTTGCTCATAGGACATTCCCCAAGTAAATGGTTTCCTTCTCAGCTGGAACAATTGATTTCATGCTCGTCAAAAGTGTGTCCTATTCCTCCACAACGGATGCACGCATGGTCTTCTGATTTGTTTGGTTGACAACACTTCAAGGAACAACATCCTGGTATGACATCAGGGGAAGGGGTTGTACACTTCTCTGAACTTGCAGTAGTCATACTGACATTTGACAAAGCAATGAACTGCTAAAAAGCAGCGACGAACTCCAACCAAGTGATTTCTTCTGGTGTCTTGTGGGTAGCACGATAGTTCTTCCACCACTCCATGGCATCTCTTTCCAATCGACATGTGGCGTAGGGAACCTTCTCTTCATCTTCCATTTTGACTGTGAATAGGTGGCTGTGACTGCGGTTGTAGGGGCATTGATTTTGGCACTGATAACATTCATCTATTGTATCATTGTCTGCATGAGTTGGGTTTGAGCGGTGAATAACTGATCCAAATTCTGAATTGTCACTATCAGTACAGTGGACGGCTGCTGGTCACAATCTACTTTATTACTAACACTAGTAGTAGCAACTGTACTGACTTGAACTGCCTCGAAATCACCGTTGTTGTCGGTCCTTTCCATCTGTTAATCACTCCAGGGTTTAGTTAAGAGGGGAAAAGCAAGGATAAGGTTCAAGAATCCTAGTGCAGGGGAGCAGGTTTAACCCAATAACTTATACAAATATTATTAATAACATGGTATGGATGCTTACAAAAGCCTAAAAGCTATGCAACGCATACTGCACACCCAGCAACCAAGAAAAAAAACCAAATTAACCTAAGCACACAACAATCAATCGTCTAAAAGGGTAACACTTCTATCTTAGACTAACGCAACTCTTCACACATGAGTCTCAACTGGCCACCAAAGTACTAGTTCTTCTAATTTCTGGAACACTTCATCGATCCACCTCTTTTTCCTTGAGCTCGACGATTCCTATCTTCACGATCTTTAGGATCAGCACCAAGACACCCAGTACTTTTTCCTTAAGTGTGAAACATCGTTAACTACTTAGAATAACTCAAGTAAGACTTTTATTTAAACCAGTGGGGAAAGATGAATAATTTTAGCAAAAGGGGAAATTATGGAAGAATAAGATAAGTCAAGAACTTATTATTCTTTCAAGTTAAATTTTCGCTTTTAGAAAATACTTTTGAAGCTCTAAGGAACGGCCAAACTATCTAGGGTCAAGACCTACAACAAGATGGCTCGATACCACCTCTGTCGGGACCCGAATATGCAAATCCGGACCCTCTGTGTATTCAGCACTAGTCCAGGATCACGCTAGTGCACACAGTCTCAACATAGATAAAATATCACAATCATACATAGCGGAATAATAAATAAAGACATCATCTATTAATATAGAACTATTGAACGACCTTAAGGTCAAATGTACACTTGTGAGGGCTTGGTGGCTGCAACTCAAAATAAATAAACAGTAGCGGAATGAAGAACGTTGACGAATCCCATCAATATGCCATAGGCAACTGACAAGGTTCAACTCCTAGATATTCGCCTCCTCGTGGAACTTCTCCTCCCTCGAAGTTGTAGTCTTCTCCTCAACTGATGATTTTGTGTGTTGCAAGGGGTGAGTACATAAAGCACTCAACAAGTTGTGCACAGAATGCAAGTCTAGTATTCTATATGCATGGCTTAGTACAAAGGTTTGGCTATCACGGCTATTTTGCAGTAAAACAACATTTATGAAAGAATATAGTAAATAGATTGAAATTGCAGTAAAACAAATAATAATAATAGATAGATTCAACATTTGACAAGTAAACCATGTTTCCAATCCTAAGTCAATTTCCACTTTTCATGGCATCCTGCCATCCCAATAAATTTTGTTTAACAAAAGTCTAACCCTTGACTGTAATTCCTGAGCATTCTCAATACCGCGAGCACGGCTATTCGAATAGATTTTACACTCTACAAATGTTATGCACTTTATCCACACGACATGATCGCCCCTTGTTGCCAAGCTATTAGCACACTTCCTTTGGTGTGCCAGCAGGGTAATCATGATAAAGCCTTTACAATGCTTTTTCTAGGCCCCGTACTGCTCGCTGAGGTTTCAACACGGAATGGACTGGTTACCACACTCCGGGCCCCTTCTTGCGCCATGTAAATCTTCCCGTACACCCGGAACTCACTATACACCACAACAGTACCGAAATCTAGACATCACAAATTAGTCGACTAGGCTATCCCATTCCAGACGTGTGGTTGCAAGTAAGACTCAGGTCAAAAGCTTGCAACGTTAAGTCCTTAGGGTGACTAGGGCAAGACTTCCACATACCCTTTGCCAAATCTAGCCCACCTTGACACACTACCCCTCACCACTTGCCCCAATCTAAATCATGACCACCCCTGCTGATTACCAAGCACCACATACTATCAACAAGTCAACCTCGTTGCGTGACATCCACTCGTCACCGCAACGCGATCTCATTGTGTGACCACACATGACACATAAGTTCATAAAATTGTTCCATATTCCATTAGTCAAGATTAATCAGTGATGATTCATGAAAGACCATGTGGAGGTCTATCCTTGTGTGTGATGAGTATTTGACGAGTTTTGAGCTTGGTTTGATTTGAATTGAATTGGTTTTGAAGCAATTTGAGTGTTGGTTGCTCTTCTTAGTGCTACCGGCCTAGGGGTAGTAGCACCGGACCATTGAGATCAATTATGATCGATTAATGATTTTGGGATAATCATTGAATATCTTTGTGAGCATTGCTATGTGAAAGGTTTTTTCCTTGTCTTTGATGGTTGCAGGGCGACGGTGCTAGGTCATGGTGAGGCGGAGGATGACCGGGACTAGACGAGGAGCGTCGGAGGTCCAGACGGTTGGGAGATTGCCGGAAGATGATCGGAGATGGAGTCCGGGCAAGTCAAGAAGACAAAGAAAGGAGATGATGCTAGCTAGATGCCGTGTGGATCAATGAGGGCCGTCGGATTGAGGTCTAGTTGATAGATTAGCGGGTCTAGGTAGTATGCTTTGAAAACCGTGCAAGAAATCCCGGTATGTGTGTGGGTTTTGGGTTAGCCCTTGTATGGCTGTGTGTGTGGGTTAATCCTAGCCCTTAGATGAGTACTCTAGGGTTGAGGGACTCATCCAAGGGTGGTAGGTGGCCTAAGAGTAGTATAAATACGGGTGGAGGGGTAGCCTCCTCTCCTTGAAGGGTTTTGAGGTTCTTGAATGCTCCTTTGAGCTTTGCCCATATGAAAGTGAGGCTTTGTAACCTCTCCTTCTAGAAATGAAAGTTTTATCCATCCACCTCTGAATTTATTTTGCGCATTTACATTATGTCTTTACTTTACACAATTTAAATTCAGCATTTACTTTCCCGCAATTACATTCTCGCAATTTACTTTTACGCAATTTGGATTTGCCTCCCCTCCTTCTAAATGCTGTTTATCTTGGATGTTTTGAGTATGTTCATATGGTTTTATATCTCTTTTGCACTCTTGGATTGAGTAGAGAACATCTTTTCTTTCAAGTTCCAACTTTGTTCAGAACTTGTTCTTTGCGCAGCATTTAGTATTTGATTGTTATAAAAATCTAAAAAAATCATTTTTAAGTGATTCTTATTGAAGGAGGTGCGGAACTCTGATATCCACCTGCAGAAAAATTTTGGAGTTCATTTGTTGCACTGTTTGGGCGCTATGAGGTGAAAACCGAGCCCCAAACTTTCTGCTCGAAGTTCTTGACTAACTGTGTTCTTTGATTTTTCTTGTTTTTTCTGTAAGTCTTTTTGAGGAAAAATTTGGTGGAGTTCTTCACAACTTTTCTGCTCATAGGGACAAAAATTCTCAAATTTTTTTGAGCTTCAAAGACCCACTAACCTCCTGTTCAAATTGAGGACAAGTTCTAAAAATTCTGGTTTTGCTTTTCTGAAAGTGAATTTTGTGATTTGCATTGATGTCCTTTCTAAAAGCAAGAGTTTGATTGATTCCTCTTTATCTTGGACACTAGACAACCAATATAGTGACTCAAAAATCCCCACATATTTTATGGTACTTATCCATGCAAGCTAGGGGTACACATAGTTGTCTAGTTTTTCATGTTTTCACGATTTCCTTTGAGCGATCTTGTCGAGGTTTTTGTTGGAGTATCTTGGCGCAAAATTTATTTGCGACCATTCACCCCCCTCTATTCGCCATCTCGATCTTTCAATTGGTATCAAAGCCGGTTTTGCTCTTCCATAGATCTTGACCGGTCTCAAGAGGCATGGTGATGGACAAGTATTCCACCAAGCCTCCCATCTTTTCTGGAGTCGATTTTCCATTCTGGAAGTCGCGCATGGAGTCATACATCACTGCCTAGGGCTTCCTGATATGGCAGAAGGTGAAACTCCCATATGAGGTTCCTGCCGATGAAAACGTCACGGCCGGCAATATGGCTGACGTTGAGACGAATGCTAAGGCAAGGAACACCCTCATACAGGGTCTTAGCCGCAGTGAGTATGACAGGATTTCTCACCTTCGTTTTGCTCATGAGATTTGGGTGATCCTCGACGCTTACCATGAGGGCACTACCCAAATCAAGACGGTTCGACAGGACCAATTCAAGCGTGAGTTCAACAAGTTTGAACAGCATGCTAGTGAGAGTCTTGATGAGTGTTTCGGTCGTTTTACCAAGATCTTGAGTGATCTTCGAGCAGTTGGTTGCATATACCCTGACTCAGATAATGCTCGATATTTCTTGACCGCACTCGATTTGCGTGTTTGGGAGATGAAGGTGACCACCATCAAGGACACCACTGACTTGTCGGCTCTGACTCTTGACGGGCTTTATTCCTGCCCCAAGACTCATGAGATCGATGTCATCTCACGGAAGACGAAATCTCAGTCGATGGCCTTGGTCACCGATCCCATTGGATCTTCTTCTTCTGATTCTTCTATTGGTTTTTTTCTTTCCGCCCTTTGCGAGCTAAGCGATGACCAACTGGAAAAATTTCAAGAAAATGAGCTTGCTCTTCTCGCTCACAAGTTTTCTCATGCATACAAGAGGGTGAGAGAGAGAAAGAGAGGTGGCATGATCACATGCTTCGAGTGTGGTGGCCCCAACCACATTCAGGCTAATTGCCCCAAACTGGAGAAGGCTAAGAACAATGCTGGCAGTTCAGCAAAGAACGACTACATCGACAAGAACCGCAACAAGAAGCCTCCAGTTCGTGAGCCAACGCGTGAGAAGAAGTACCGCAACTTCTCCAAGAACAAGAAACTCTTCCACCGCGTCCTCGCCGCGCTTGACGACATCAACCTCTCCGACACGGAGACATGGAGCGACAAGGGCGAGGATGAACCACAAGAAAAGAAGGGCAGCGACTACTTCTCCGGCATGTGTTTCATGGCCGACACCAACGACATTAGCGACTTCGAGCTCCACAGCGACTCGGACGAGGTACCGTCCTATGACCAGCTCAACGAAGTTTTCTGCAAATTAGGAAAATTTCATGCTAGAGCTAGAGCTAGGCGTACGGAGCTTGAGAAGGAAGTAGGTACCTTGACTCGGGAGTTAGCTTCACTTAGATCTTCTCCCTCCCGAGTCACTGATGACTGTACTTTGTGTGATGCTTTACTTGTGGAGTTAGAGAACCTAAGGACTATGCATGATAGTGTGTTGTCTGAACTAGATAGTCTTAGGTTGAAGAATGCTAGCAATGAATCTGTTGATACTCCTTTTGTAGATGCTAGTTTTCTTCATGCTCACTCTACTCCCTCTTGTGCTAATTACCCTAAATTGCTTGCCGAAATTGATGCCATGAGCGAACACCTTAGAAAGCTTTCTGCTAGAAATGATGAACTTGAATTGCATGCTTCTAAGGACCCAATACTCATGTGAGGGTCAGAGGCAACTAAAACTTGACAATGATGCTTTGAATGTCAAGTGTGATCAACTTGCTAAGGACTTACAAGTTAAGTCAAAAACTGGTTGCCTGTTGTGTGTTGGGGTTAAGGATGATGTGGATCAAATCCATGTCGAGCTTAGGAAGAAGTTAAAAGACCAAACCCTTAGGATTAGAGATGCTCCTTGCGTTTCTTGTAAGGCCCTAAGATTGAGTCAGCCATGCTAAGGGAACAAAAAGCACGTGCTGAGAGATCTTCTCTTTCTGGTTCTTCTTCTTCCACTCCTTCCCCCTGTTCTTCTTGTGCTTCATTCTTTCGAGATTGCGAGTATCTTATGAGCACTCTCGAGAAGTTTGTTGGAGGCAAGAAGAAGCTCAATCTTATTCTAGACCAATCCAAGATTAGTAGATTCAATCAAGGTCTAGGATTTGATCCCTTGGAGCACGCTCGGGCGCATCCTCCCACCATTGTGCGCGGCTCCAAGAGCGATGAGATTATGGTAGCTCCCAGAGTGAGTACCACCGTGTTTAGGTCTGCTGGGGTTGTCCATAGGACTTTTGACCAGAAGGGTGTTACTCCTATCGCTCGCCTAGCAAGGCGGCACACATGCACCTTCCGAAGAAGGATGGTCACCTAGTAGATTTACGCTTCAGCGCGCCAAGATCACTCGGCGTGAGCGTGTTGTCGCTCTTAGGGGTATTCGTGGTCATCCCGCACTTTGAGTGCTCTTAAGACACACACCGCTTCTAGACAAAGTTAGAGAGTCGCTGTTTTTGGGCGGCGCCCGTGACTCGGTTTTATGCTAGTTCTTGAGTTTTAGTCCCGGAGCTGCTCAGAGTGAGTCTTTCCGCCGTCCTCTTGATATTCCTCGCTTTTCTCATCGAGGTAGATATCGGCGTGAGGTGTTTTCTGGTAGGAGTTTTAGGCGCTTCACCGGGTGGTTCGCTTTTGCACCACGGCGAGCCAACCCGATTTGGCTCCTAGATCATCTACTAGAGTTGCTACTGATCTTGTTAGGGTTAAACGTCAGAGAGACACTCAAGTCCAGTCTTCTTCTGTGATTGGTACTCTGAGGTGTCGTATGATTCAGTATTGGGTTTCTAATTCTTCACTCTATCCCAGTACTGACTCATCTTTCTCTCTTGTGTCTTGATCAGGTTCGTCGGATGGGAAAGGGAGATGTTTGTATTGTCGACTCCGGTTGTTCTCGTCATATGACTGGAGATTCACGATGGTTCTCTTCCCTAGTCCGAGCCCCCCGGTGATGAGTTGATCACTTTCGGGGATACTTCTTCAGGTAGAATCATCGCTAAAGGTACCATTTGCATTAATGACAATTTCATTCTTAAAGATGTTGCCTTAGTAAGTAAGCTGCAATACAATTTGCTTTCTGTTTCTTAGCTTATTGATGACTCTTTCGAGGTGAGTTTTAAGAGTAATGCATGTAGAATCCTTGATTCATCAGGAGGGTTAGTTTGCGGGATTTCTAGATTTAGGAGAGTCTTCCGTGCTGATTTTTCTGTTTCTTCTGGAGACTCCCTTTGGTGTTTGATTGCTTCATAGTCCCGTGATCTCTCCTTCTGGCATAGGAGACTTGGTCACATTGGATTTGATCATTTGACCGGAGTTAGCAGCCACAATCTCATTCGTGGTTTGCCCAAACTCAAAATGGTCAAAGACTTAGTTTGCTCTCCCTGCCGACATGGTAAGATGGTTGCTGCTTCTCATCCCCCAGTCACTGTTGTGATGACTGATGCACCAGGACAGCTTTTACATATGGACACTGTTGGTCCAGCTAGAGTGCAGTCAGTGGGTGGGAAGTGGTATGTTCTTATCATTGTTGATGATTTTTCGAGGTATTCTTGGATGTTTTTCATGTCCTCGAAGGATGAGACTTTTACCCAGTTTAGGGGTTTGGTTCATAGGTTGTCTCTTGAGCTCCCTGGTGCCCTACGAGCTATACGCAATGACAATGGCACAGAGTTCAAGAACTCCTATTTTGAGAGTTTTTGTCTGGAGTCTGGTTTAGAGCATCAGTTCTCCTCTCCCTACGTCCCTTAGCAAAATGGCGTAGTGGAAAGGAAGAACATGACCCCGTAGAAATAGCCAGACGATGCTAGACAGAGTACAAGACTCTAAGAAGTTTTAATGAGGCTATAGCTACTGCTTGCCATGTTTCTAATCGCGTGTTTTTGAGAGCACATTTGCATCGCACTTCTTATGAGTTGAGGTATGGGCGAAATCCCAGTGTGTCTCATTTTCACATTTTCGGTTGCAAGTGTTTTATCTTGAAGTCTGGTAACCTAGATAAGTTTGAGTCTCGCTCTTCTGATGGTATCTTTCTAGGTTACTCAACTTCTTCTCGTAGCTATAGGGTCTGGAGTGTTGATGCGCATAGGATGATAGACACCTGTGATGTGACCTTTGATGAGGCTAGTCCAGGAGCTAGACCCGATATTTCAGGCTCTTCTTCTTCCTCCGAGACCATCTTTGTAGAGGTTGAGGATGATGGAGATGATGGTGTTCCACCTGATCCAGTCCCCTCTACACCTGAGGTGCCTCCTGTTTCCATTTCTACGCCTCAGGAAGGTCAGCCCTTGCCTTCTGACTCTCATTCAGCTAGTGGCTCTGCTCCTACCTCTTCTGTGCATGAGGTAGAGGCCACTTCTGCTTCTGGACCTCCCCATCATATTCAGCGTTCTCATCCACCTGATCAGATCATCAGCTATCTGTTTGAGCGAGTCACTAGCTCAAAATCAGGTTTGTCTAGTTTCTGCCTTTACTCTGCCTTTGTTGCCTCGTTTGAGCCGAAGGATGTGACTCATGCATTATCTGACGAGTCTTGGATTAATGCTATGCATGAGGAACTTGAAAACTTCGAGAGGAACAAAGTCTGGTAGCTTGTAGAACATCCATTTGGTCATAATGTCATTGGGACCAAGTGGGTGTTTAAAAATAAGCAGAGTGAGGATGGGGTTGTCATTCGCAACAAGGCTAGGCTAGTTGCATAGGGCTTTTCTCAGGTTGAGGGTCTTGACTTTGAGGAGACCTTTGCCCCTGTAGCTAGACTAGAGGCTATTAGGATCCTGCTTGCATTCTGTGCATCTCGGGGCTTCAAGCTTTATCAAATGGATGTCAAGAGTGCATTCCTCAATGGCTATATTGAGGAAGAGGTTTATGTCAAACAACCTCCAGGATTTGAGAACCCCAAGTTTTCGAGTCATGTATACAAGCTTTCCAAAGCTTTGTATGGACTCAAGCAGGCCCCTAGAGCATGGTATGAGAGGCTCAAATCTTATCTTCTCAGCCATGACTTCAAAATGGGCATAGTAGACAAGACTCTGTTCATCAGACACCATAAGTCGCATTTTATTCTCGTCCAGATTTATGTGGACGATATCATTTTTGGTGGCTCGTCTCATTCGCTTGTGTCTCAGTTTTTTAAGGTGATGAGCAAAGAGTTTGAGATGAGTATGATTGGCAAGTTGAGCTACTTTCTTGGTTTCCAAATCAAGCAGACTCGGGAGGGTATTTTCTTGCATCAAGGCAAGTATACCTGTGATCTCCTGAGGCGCTTCGATATGTCTGATGGGAAGCCGGTGATGACTCCTATGGCCACCACTGCTATCCTCGAGCCCGATGAGGATGGTGAGCCTGCTGATCAAAAGGAGTTTCGGAGCATGATCGGCTCCCTCTTGTACCTCACTGCTTCGAGGTCGGACATACACTTTGTTGTGTGTATGTGCGCTCGATTTCAGGCTTCTCCTCGCGTCTCTCACCGTCAGGCGGTGAAGCGCATCTTTCGGTACTCTTCTTTTTCTTGTCTATCCCTTCGAGCCTTTTCTGATGCAGACTTTGCTGGCTGTAGGACAGATAGGAAGAGCACTTCTGGTACTTGCCAATTCATTGGCACTTCTCTTGTTTCTTGGTTATCTAGGAAGTAGTGCTGGGTTGCACACCATCACCGAGGCCGAGTATGTTGTCGCAGACCGATTGTTGAAAGGTGTTCTCTGGATGAGATCGACCTTGCGGGACTTTGGGTTAGAGATAGAGAGTGTGCCACTTTTCTGTGACAACACTTCTGCTATTTGTATTGCTAAGAACCCAGTGCAGCATTCTCGGACCAAGCACATTGATATTAGATATCACTTCCTCAGAGACCATGTGGAGAAGGGGGATATCGCGCTTCAGTTTATAGAGAGTGACCACCAGTTAGCCGATATCTTCACCAAGCCTTTGGATAGCTGCAGATTTGTTGCCTTGAGGATTGAGCTTGGAGTCGTGAGCCCTTACGGGCTTTCGTGAGGGGGAGCTAATATGTATTATATGTTTATATGTTTATATTCAGCATTTCCTTCTGTTTCTTCTGGGTATCTTTGGGCTGTTTTTCACTTTGTTGAGTCCTCTTCACTTAGACTTCTGGCATGCCTTGCATGGACCTCTTATCTTGTGCTTTAGGTTGCTATAATGCGTGATTAGCTGTTCTCTCTTCTCTGTAGGTTGAGTTCCCTCACAGTTTTATAAGTCTAGCAGGTATTGGGCCTCCTAGGTAGACAGGGTCTGTGTGCACTCCTTAGTTGGGATCTAGAGTCAGCTTTCCTATGTCAGTCTCTGGGGAAGATAAGAGCGAGTCTGAGCCATAGTGAGTCTCTTCTATCTTATCTATACTAAATAGCCATCCAGTTTTGCAGTTTCTCGACTTCTTCTCCTCATTCTATTTTTCTGGTTGTTATTGAGTTCATTCGGGTTTTCTTTATGCCTAATATTGATAATAACTCAACTTTAACCAGATTTGAGCTTAAAATTGATTCATTTGTTGAGGGGGAGTTTGGGAATATGTTCATGCATTGCATTTAGACTGCATTTTCTGTTTTATGAGCTTTGTCTATTATGCAATTGACTCAATCTTCATGAAATACACCATACTACATCTGAAGGACCGAGATGGCGAACAGAGGGGGGGTGAATGGTCGCAAATAAAATTTCTCCCAAAATACTCCAACAAAAATCGAGGCAAGATCGCTCAAAGGAAATCGTCAAAAACCTGAAAAACTAGACAACTATGTGTACCCCAAGCTTGCATGGATAAGTACCATAAAATATGTGGGGATTTTTGAGTCACAATACTGGTTCTCTAGTGTCCAAGATAAAGAGGAATCAATCAAACTCTTGCTTTTAGAAAGGACATCAATTCAAATCACAAAAGTCACTTTTAGAAAAGCAAAAGCAGAATTTCCAGAACTTGTTCTTAATTTGCACAGGAGGTTGGTAGGTTTCTGCAGCTCAAACAATTTTGAAAATTTTTCTCCCTATGAGAATCAGAGTCGTGAAGAACTCCACCAAATTTATCCTCAAAAAGCCTTACAGAAAAAACAACAAAAATCGAATAACACAGTCTGATCAAAGAATTTCGAGCAGAAAGTTTGGGGCTCGGTTTTCACCTCATGACGCCCAAATGGTGCAACAAATGAACTCCAAAATTTTTCTGCAAGTGTATATCAGAGTTCCGCACCTCCTCCAATAAGAATCACTTGAAAAATATTTTTCTAAATTTTTATAGAAATTAAACACTGACTACTGCGCGAAGAACAAGTTCTGAACAAAATTGGAACTTGAAAGAAAAGATGTTCTCTACTCAATCCAAGAGTGCAAAAGAGATGTAAAACCATATGAACACACTCAAAACATCCAAGATCAGCAGCATTTAGAAGGAGGGGAGGCAAATCCAAATTACATGAAAGTAAATTGCGAGAATGTAATTGCGGGAAAGTAAATGCTGAATTTAAATTGCGTAAAGTAAAGATATAATGTAAATGCGCAAAATAAATTTAGAGGTGGATGGATAATACTTTCATTTCTGGAAGGAGAGGTTACAAAGCCTCACTTTCATGTGGGCAAAGCTCAAAAGAGCATTCACAAACCTCAAAACCTTCAAGGGAAGGGGGCTACCCCTCCACCCCTATTTATACTACTCTTGGGCCACCTACCACCCTTGGATGAGTTCCTCAACCCTAGAGCACTCATCTAAGGGCTAGGATTAACCCACACACACAGCCATGCAAGGGCTAACCCAAACCCACACACATACCGGGTTTTCTTGCACGGTTTTCAAAACATACTATCTAGTGAAGGATCGATATGGCCTAGAGGGGGGGTGAATAGGCAATTTTACAAATTCTAGCAATTTTAATCAACTAACTTAATTTAACGAGAGTAACTTATAGCAAGAATAAAGCAGAATTCAAGCAACTAATAATAACAGCGAAAGCAATAAAAGAAATGATACAGGAGAGACAAAGTTTTATCCCGTGGTTCAGAGCCGCACTCCTAATCCACGTTGAAGCACTTCTTTCGAAGTTCAGCTTCTCCAAAGCTAGTCGCAGTAGCTCTGGTATTCACTCAGGTAACTCTTTCACTTCTCAAGTGATGTGAGTTCCAAACCTCTCACAAACACAGTTGCCATCCACAAACACCTTTGGACAGGTCACACTGTTTACTTCCTCCAAGCTGTCTAGGATCACCAAGATCCAAGAGTAATAAACCTTGCACAAGTTCTGTCTCTTGGTTCACTTTGCAAATCACACAACTAGACACTGACTTGGAGCTTACACACTTAGGGATGTATGAAGATTTTTGTGTGAAAATGAAGCACAGACTCCTTTTTAAGAATGAGAGCTATATGTCAATGCCAAAGTGTAAGGAGTTCATCTACATCACTGGTAGATGGCTTAGGAAATGCTTATATAGCCATTTGGAGAGAATATAGCCGTTACACTCTGCATAAAGAGCGTTGGACGTGTCGATGTCGAAACAATGTAAATATACACGCACAACGGACTATGTATCGCTGCTTAGCGACATCGTTATGTGTATGTCGGACCAAATTTCAGAGTTCACGACGGACCAAATATTTTGGTCCGTCGTACATGGGTTGATCAAGAAGATGGTCTGGCATACAACAGAGAGAGATATGTGAGTATCAGACTAAATTGCTTGGTCCGTTACACAAGACTTTCAAAGGATTTTTCTTAGGCATAGAGACCTATGTACGTCGGACCAAGATTTTGGTCCGTCATACATGGACAAAACAAGAGATTTGCCAGGAATAGAGACACATGTATTTCGGACCAAATTTTTGGTCCGTTATGCTTGGACTTCATAGAAGATTGGTTTTGGCAGGACGACACATGTACTTCGGACCAAATTTTTGGTCCGTTATGCATGGACTTCATAGAAGATTTGTGCCAAGAACCTTTTTCAACATAGATAAATTTTATCCCGGCTTTTCAATCTAGCAACGGACTTAAAGAAATTAAATATAAATATTTTGTCCGTTTCCTCAATAGAAACCTCTTTTGAAGATAGAGAATACTTATTTTAGGTTTCGATTAAAAGGAACATCAAAGATTTAGTCCGGCCAAAAACTTATACACTAAAAGGGATGCCGGACCAAATTTTTGGTCTGCTGAAGATAGGAAACCTAAGACATCTTTGGTCTGATACTGAGGAGTGAATATTGCATATATGCCGGACCAAAAATATTTGGTCCGTCATACATAGGCAGACTTTTGACTAAGATGATTTTCAAGGAATGTTTGACCAAGAATATGTGGATATGAAAGTGAGTATATTTTAATCTGAAGATCAGATATACAAAGGGAGTTTTGTCATAGAATAGATTCTGGTTTTGGAACGGACTGAAGAATATAGATAGGTAAAAATTGGTCCGTTGTACTGAAAGGTATAGTTTTAGAAGGGTAAAGACTAAGTGTCTTTTGCTCCAAGTGATCTAGTTTTGCCTTTGCCTAACAAACTATTTCCTTGTGCAAAGTCCCTCTTTTGGACACCTAAAAAGGATAAAACACCTAGGCTATTCAACTTAAAACATCTCCCAAGACATAAAATATAAACAGAAAGCCTTAATCTTGTTGTCCCAACTTATTTCATCATAGGTTCCAGCTCACTTTCAACTTCAAGCTTTGAATATTACTAACTTAGTCATCAATACCAAAACCATAATAATACAGAAATAAAATGAGGGGGTGCCTAGATGCTATCAATCTCCCCCTTTTTGGTAATTGATGACAACATACCTTTTAGTTAGTAATATCTCATTTAATCTGCAAAACAGAGTTAGCTGAATATGCTGACAGCAGAGATAGAGAGTGAATTTTCTCCCCCTTAATGAAAGCATTCATATCAAAGAATAGAATCCAAGCATATAGCATCTAAACATTTGAAATAAAAACAATATAAACACATCATAAATATAGCACACAGATAGCACAAATACACATATAGTTAAGCCAGCCTATAGAGCAGAACTAAGGTTTTTTTTCTCCCCCTTTGGCATCAATAGCCAAAAAGGAGCCCTATTTGCGCCTTGAAAAGATTCTTTTGAGCTGGCCCTGAGCTTTTCTTTTCTTTGGAGAAGACACCAGTGGATCATCAGAGGTTTCTTGGCTTGGAATATCTGGCCTTTGAGACATAGCTGGCATCAATAGCCAAAAAGGAGCCCTATTTGCGCCTTGAAAAGATTCTTTTGAGCTGGCCCTGAGCTTTGCTTTTCTTTGGAGAAGACACCAGTGGATCATCAGAGGTTTCTTGGCTTGGAATATCTGGCCTTTGAGACATAGCTTGATCATGCCAACTTGGATAGTTTGGGTCTCCTGGCCGGATAGTCATCAGTTGGAGATCTGACTGAATTTGATCCAGAGATTCATTCATATTCCTAGTCTCAGCAAGGACATCACCAATATCATATATGTAGTCATGTGCTAGGCGAGTATAGTCGAGCAAGGCATCTTCAGTAAATTCTGACAGATGATCTAATTGGTGTCGCATCCATAGCTGATTGCTTGTATGAGATGTGCTTGCAGCTTCCATTTGATTTCTCAGTTTCTTGTAGTGATCATCCATTTTCTGGTTCATATCATACAGTCTGTCCTTGATCAGATTTTGAGTAGTGTCGAACTGTTGGACATGCTGTCTAAGATTTTCCTGATTTTTGCTTAGGTGGTCAAATCTTGACATAGCTTCATTATAGAACTTTATTTCTTCCTCATATCTTTGAGCTGCTGTATTCTGATCTTCCATGTATCTTGCTTGGAAACCTCTTTGATCAGGATGATATTGTTGCTCAAAGTTTGAAAACCAGGAAGGCTGAGAGTCAAAGATGTTTTCTTGAGCCTGAAATGTGTTATCTTGTCCTTGATCAGCATACTTTGGAGAGGAGGGTATGGGGTACTAACAATCAAATAAACTTTCCCAACCAGGAAACGTATCCCTTTGATCATGCTCAGGATGAGCTGATGATGAAGGATAGAAGGGTTCATATTGCTGGGGTATTTCAGATGCCATCCTAGACCCTCCAGCTTCATTTTCATTTGCTCCTGGTCTGAAAGTCTGCGCTTCCATGAACCTTGCTGCTGCAGCTGCTTCTTGAAGTTGATAAATTTGTTGCTCTTCATCCAAGGTTCTATCAACTAAGCTAGAAAGCTTTTGAGTAGAAGCATCATCCATATTCCATGATTCACTTTCATGAATCACTTCAGTTGCTTCTGGCGAAAGGTGGCTCAGAGACTTTCCTTTTTCCTTTTGAATACTAGGTTCTCTGTCATTTCTGCTCTGATCAGACATATGATGACTTTCATACTCTTGATAATAGCTTCCATAGGATTGATGCCAGAAGTCACTTTGTTGTGCTTGGGAAAGACTTCTAGCACTATTTCTGTCAAACTCATTTTCAGCCTCAGCCCTTTCTTCACTTTCTTCTTCAGGCTGAATTGGTTGATTTTCTGCCACTCTTTGAAGAAAACTAGAAATCCTTAGACTTTGTCCAGTAGCTTGATGCATACTATATTTCTTTGGAAAGCATTTGACTTCTTTATTCAGGTCATCTTGAGAGATAATGCCTTGAGCCAACAGGACTCCAGAGATTAACTGGGCAAAAGGCAAAGAGCTACTGAACTTTTTATAGATGGCTTCCTCCATCTGCCCAAAGAAGTAATCAACTAGATCTACAGGCTGTCTTGACAGAATGAGATGTAGCAACCAAGCTAACACTGAGGTTATTCCTTCTTTATATCCAGACTTGGGATATATAGTATGCCTCAATATTAAAAGCAGAACCTTAGCTTCTTCAGACAGGCAGGACACCCTATTTGGATTAAAATCCTCACTTGAGGTGTCTTTGTATATGTGCCCTGACACTTGTAAGTCTGGCATGTCCCCACTCAGTCTCCACCTCTGATGTGGATACATCTTTTCAAAGATTCTTGTCTTATTTGCCAGAGGACTAGAAGCTCCTATTGCTGATTCAAACTGGGATGACCTGATTTTTCTTATTTTTCCATTCAGAGTGAACATGATATATTTTCTGTGCTTGTTCACTAGTAAAGATGCATAAAACTCTAGAGTCCTTGAGACACTCCATGGAATTGTTTTATTTGACATGATTCTTATTAGTCCAGGAGTGGAGTTTATGCAATCAAACAGTCCAGATGATCCAATAATATTGTTCACTTGATCCTAGTCTACATATTGGTGATTTGACAGAGCAGAAATCAACTTTCCTTTTCCATCTCTTCTATTCAGATAGGCATTGTATATATTTTTGTGCAGCAAGGACACAAAATTTTCACCCAAGGCTGGCCTTGACTCTGGGAACCAGACCTTTTCACTTACTAACCGAACTGCTCTTAACTTTTTAGTACTAAGGTTTGCCATTTCTTCACTACTAAGAATATCAATTTCAGAGACTAGTTCAGTGCTTTCTGAGGAGGATTCACTGTCAGGTTCATAGGGACAATCCTCAGAGGATGACTCAGAATCAACTATCTGCTTTCCTTTTCTTGGATGAGAGGTTACTAACTTTTGGTTTGCTCGAGCAGCACTATGAATATCAGAAATTAGTACTGGTCCATGAGGTTGTTCAGGCACATTTGTTTCAGAGTTGAACTGGATCTTCTTTGCTTCTCATTCTTGACTTTATCAATGATTTTTCCAATCAAACCCCTTTTATCTGGATTCTTTGACCTCATTCTGATTTCTGACTTAAATACAGACTTAGTTCTCAGACTCAGGACCAGACTCTCTTCATAAGAACAGACCTAAAAGGAAGAACTAAATCTAAGCACTAGGTCTAGGGCTCAAGATTTTGAAGAGAAGAAAAGAAGTTCTAAGGAACTTACTGATCTTGAAGGAGATTCTTACGCAAAATGCTGAAAGATCACTGTCGCCAAGATCCGGTTAGGATATGCTTCGGTGCAGAGAAGAAGAAAAGCTTCTGGTTCAGAGGAGATTTTGCGCAAGCAAGGAAATAACAGGGAGGTTTTTGATGGAAGAAGTTACTGCATTGAATGCATTTGCAGAAGTAAAGGCCTTGGGAACTGACACCTTTTAACCTGGGTAGTTGGAGGGGAACAAAAGTTTTGTACGGATGGTGGGACCTCCCCCTTTTTGAGGGCAGTTTGAGCAGGCATAGAGAGTCCCAAAAGTAAGTTCAGATTAGCTATGGGTAAGACCTAAGGCAATGGGTAAGATTTTGAACAACTTTTGAAATATTTAGAGAAGAATAAGGAATCTCAAGCTTGGTATAAATCGTTTGAATTTAGATAATAGTTATGACTTAGAGATATTTAATCATGAGACAGACTTGTCTTAAACGGATTTGGATAGATTACTAGTTGGGCCAGACCAAAAAATCTTTGTGCTTAGCCTGGATCAGTTTTAGTCCGCTTGTAAAGGATTTTTGGTCTTGCTTGGTATTAAGACCAAAGCTTTTATGAGCGACGGACCAAAACAAAATTAGTCCGACAAGCCTTGTTAGTTTATTTGAGATTTGTCTGATCCAAGTAGGAACCTGTAACTCAGAGTTGTTCCCAGTCTGCATCATGTCTAAATTTCTGAAAATCTTAAAAAAATAAGAGATATATCTAAGATCAACAACAAAATTCAATAAACAAACAATTTCGGTTAATGTTTGAGTTTGATAATCAAGTAAGCTTAAGTATTTCTTTAAACTAAGCTTATCTGAAAAACTCAAGTACTTTAATATAGACACTTTGCTGTGAAGGGCAGATGAAGATTTTTTTGGTTTCCTTTAAAATTTTGATTAGATAAGGATGATCATGGAAAGATGAGTCTTATAGCAACATTTTTATTATTAAAAAGATCTTTATTCAAAGAGTTATTTTAACTTGACATTATAACTTTATCCATATCGTGTAGTCGAAACAGTAATCTGTCGAACTAGAGCCGCGAATGATACCAACAGAATGTGTTGAGCGACTAGTCGAAGTTATGTTTAGCGACGTACGCGTATGAATAGTCATTTAATTTAGAAAATACACAAGATTCAGAGAGCATTTTAGAACACCAAATTTTTATTTATAAACAATGTCCCGGCTTACATGATCAGAGGGAACGGGACAAGACAAGAACAAGAACTTAGTTTTCTCCCCTACGCACGCGCCCTAGAGCCTCTATGAGCGCATCTCTGGCCCTGAGGAGAGTGGGGAAAGCTTCTAGGAAAGCATCTATTGCAACAGTGTCCTTGACAACCTCCTTTTCTTCTGCCATCTCTTTTAGACAGCGATCAAACTCCCTCCAGAGCTCAGCCAACTCTGGATCATCTCGATCATCTCCATAGGGTCTTTTCGGCATGATGAAGAACTTAGAAAAGAGAGAAGCTACGAGATGGATTGTATCTTCAGAGCCTCTTGTACGCCTTTTATAGCCATTTCGACAAGAGAGAAGTAAATGCATCAAAATCCGAAGCGGCTTGAAGTTAGAGAAGATACGGAAAAACTGGGAGTTAAGGAACCCACAGAGATATTTAACAGAAAGTTATGCAAAGCTGGGGTAAGAAATCAAGGGAAAAGAGCATTAGGATATACATGGTAAACAAAAGTGCTCCCCCTTAGTCAGACATTATCGAGCAATATTTGAAAAAGCAATGATATTTAGTTCATTTCTTAATTTTGAAAATTTGGCCTCATCAGCGGCTTAGTGAAAATATCACCAATTGGTCCTCGCCTACATGACTAAGCATAATATTTCCTTTAGCAACATGATCACGAATAAAGTGATGTCTAATTTCTATATGCTTAGTTCGAATGTTGGACGGATTGTTTGCTATTTTCATCGCACTTTCATTATCACACAAGAGAGGCACATTATCAAATTTTATACCAAAATCTAAGAATGTTTGTTTGATGAATAAAATTTGAGCACAAGAACTTCCAAAGAGCCACATATTCGCTTCGGCAGTGGATAGTGCTACTGAATTTTGCTTTTTAGAAAACCAAGAAACTAAAGACCTTCCAAGCAAATGACAGCTCCCTGAGGTGCTCTTACGATCAATCTTGCATCCAGCATAATCAGAATCTGAGTAGCCTAGAAGCTCAAAGGGAGCACCTTTGGGGTACCATAAACTAATACTACAAGTAAACTTAAGATATCTAAATATTCTTTTTACAACAGTCAAGTGAATTTCTTTAGGAGCAGCTTGAAATCTAGCACATATACACACACTAAACATGATATCAGGCCTAGATGCTGTCAAGTATAGTAAAGAACCTATCATGGATCTAAAAAGTTTTTGATCAACAGACTTACCTCCCACATCTTGATCAAGATGTGTATTAGTAGCCATGGGAGTCTTTATGATCTTGCATTCTTCCATTTTGAAGCGTTTGAGAAGATCCTTAGTATATTTTTCTTGTGAAATAAAGGTTCCTTCCTTTAACTGCTTGATTTGAAATCCCAGAAAGAATGATAGTTCCTCAATCATAGACATCTCGAATTCTTTGGCCATCATCTCACCAAATTCTTTACAAAGAGAAGTATTAGTACAGCCAAAGATAATATCATCAACATATATTTGACAAATCATTAATGTTCCATTTTTAAAAACAATGTTGGATCAACCTTTCCAGTTTTGAAGTCCTTATTGAGTAAAAAATCTCTAAGACGCTCATACCAAACTCTAGGAGCTTGTTTTAAACCATAGAGTGCCTTAGATAATTTATACACGTGGTTTGGCAAATTTGGGTCTTCAAAACGAGGTGGTTGTTCAACATAGACAGTTTCATCAATGAATCCATTTAGAAATGCACTTTTTACATCCATTTGAAATAGAGTGATGTTAAAATGAGTAGCAAAGGAAAGAAGAAACCGAATAGTTTCAAGACGAGCCACTAGGGCATAAGTCTCTCCATAGTCCAGTCCTTCTATTTGAGTAAATCCTTGAGCTACAAGTCTGGCTTTATTCCTTATCACCACTCCATTTTCATCTTGCTTATTTCTGAACACCCATTTTGTACCAATAACATTGTGATCCTTTGGGCGATTTGTTAAACTCCAGACTTTGTTTCTTTCAAAATTGTTAAGTTCTTCTTCCATAGCAATTATCCAATCAGCATCTTCTAGTGCTTCTTCCACTGTTTTAGGCTCAATACACGAGACAAAAGAGTAATGTTCACAAAAAGAAGCTTGTCTAGAACGAGTTTGAACACTCTTACTGAATTCACCAATGATTTGATCTAAGGGATGGTCCTTTGCGATGGTATGATGGCTTTTGATGGGAACTCGACGATCTTGTTCTTTTTCATCTTCTTCCTCTTGAGTTCCATCATGAGGCACCATTGATTGAGTGGAGAGTTCATCCTTGTCTTCCTTTGGTCGAATATCACCCACTTCCATCTTCTTCATTGCTTGTGCCAAGCCATCATCTCCTACATCATCTAAATTCTCATGCTCACCTTGTGAGCCATTAGATTCATCAAACTTTACATCATAAGTTTCTTCTACCAGTCCAGTGGTATTATTAAAGACTCTATATGCTTTGGATTTAGAGGAATAGCCCAGCATGAAGCCAGTGTCACATCTAGTTTGAAATTTCCCCAAATGAGTTCTCTTTTTATAGATATAAACTTTACAACCAAACACACGAAAATATGATACATTTGGTCTCCTTCCTACCAAAAGTTCATAAGGAGTTTTCTTAAGCAGTCTATGAAGATAAAGTCTATTTACAGCATGACAAGCAGTATTGATTGCTTCAGCCCAAAAAACATCAGAGGTTTCATATTCATCTAGCATAGATCTAGCCATTTCAATCAAGGTTCGATTTTTCCTTTCAACAACACCATTTTGCTGAGGAGTATAAGTGGCAGAGAGTTCATGCTTAATCCCTAATTCATCACAGTATTCAATGATATTTGTGTTAACGAACTCAGATCCATTGTCACTTCTTATTTTCTTGATGGGACAATCAAATTTATTTTGGACCCTTTTTGCAAAAATTTTGAAGATTTTTCCAACTTCACTTTTATTTGGCAAAAAGAATACCCAAGTGAATTTGGAAAAATCATCAACAAGCACTAAACAATAAGAGTTACCACCAATGCTAGCATATGAGGTAGGACCAAACACATCCATATGCAGAAGCTTAAGTGGTCTAGTGGTGGACATGATACTTTTGATTGGGTGAGAATTAGCTACTTGTTTGCCTGCTTGACAAGCACTCATAGCTTATTCTTTTCAAATTTGACATCTTTCAAACCCACCACTAGCTCATTTTTGAAAAGCTTCTTCAGATTAGACATACCTACATGCCCAAGACGCCTGTGCCAAAGCCATCCAAGAGAAACTTGAGCTAGCAGGCAGGTTGAGATACATGAGGAGTTAGATTTGAAATCTACTAAGTAGAGATTTTGAAATCTGAAACCTTTGAAAATAAGCTTTTCATTTTTATCAAATACAGTTACCCCATCAGAAGAGAAGTTGCAATGGAATCCAAGATCACACAATTGAGCAACCGATAATAAATTAAAATTTAAGGAATCAACAAGAAGAACATTGTCGATAGAGTGATCATTTGATATAGCAATCTTACCAAGACCTTTTACCTCTCTTTTGCTGTTGTCTCCAAAGGTGATTTTGTGACTTGGATCACTTTCTCCTTCTATTGAAGTGAACATTCTTGAGGTACCGGTCATGTGTTGAGTGCAACCACTGTCAATGACCCAATGTCAGCCTCCACTCTTATAATTTACCTACAAGTTCATTTCTTCACTTTAGGTACCCAAATACTTTTGGGTCCTTTGATGTTAGTTACAACAATCTTAGGTTTGAAAGGATTTGTCAACATGGCCTTAGGTACCCAGACAGCTTTAAGCTTCTTATTTAAATTTGAGGGACCTACATATTTCACATTTGCTTTGCCCCTGAAATCTTTAAATAGCATGTAATGGGCATCTACCATGCAATCCCTTTTGGCATGAGAAACATTTGTAAGATAGCAATTTTTGGATTCATGATTTGATTTATGACAATAATAACAATGAGTGTTTTTCTTGACAAAAACTTGTTTAACATGACCTGACCCATTTTTATTTGGCGAGCTTATGGGTTTGTACCCCAAGCCATTTTTGCCCATGTTTGGTCTTTGTTCAACAAGAATTTTGTCAAGAGTAGCACTTCCCAGAAAACATTTTTCTAAGCCTTTATCAAATGTGGCTATCTGAGCTTTTAGTTCTTTATTTTCAACTTCAAGTTCCTTAACACAAGAAGCATATTTGCAATTTTCTTTGCAAGCATCAGAAGAGCCACAAGTTAAGAATGAAGAGCCACTTGAGATAGATGTATTACTTGAAGAGACATGACTGGATTTGTTAGACATCATTTCATTTTCAATTTCTAGTTCACAGTAGTTGATTTGCAAGTCTTCATAATTTTTAGCAAGCAAGCCATGACTTGTAACTAGATCATTATGAATTTGTACATACTTTTCATGTTCATGCATAAGTTTTTCATACTTGTCTGTTAGCAATCTTTGATCATTAAGCAAGCCAGAGATAGTCTTCTTAAGGGTTTTAGTTGAGTTTGTTTTATCATGCAAGGTATTATTTAGTTCTTCAACTAGTTCTACAAGCTCATCATAAGAAGGAGAGCCACTAACCTTTTCCTCATCTGATCTTGCCATGAGACATAGAGGAAATGAGGGTGGTGGTGGAGTTGACTCATCTAGAGCGAGTCCAGCTAGCCCCTTTGACTTTGGACTTTCTTCATCTGAGGATGAGTCTTCACTTTTACTTTCACTTTCATTATCAGTAACCCATTCTCCTATGTGAGCTTCTCCTTTTCCTTTCTTCATAAATCTCTTAGAGTAGCTCTTCTTGAAAAACTTCTTCTTTGATTTTTCATGAGTCTTTTCTTCATCCTCATCATCCTTATTCTTGAACTTTCTCTTCTTCTTGATTTTGTTGGGACATCGAGCAACTATGTGTCCCTTTTCATTGCAATCAAAACATACAACATTAGAAAAAAGATTTTTCTTTGAGTAAGAGTTTGACCTTTCTCTGTCTTTGAAATTGACCCTTCTCATGAGTTTGTTTGCTCTTCTCATGAGTAGAGCTAATTTCTTCACGTTTTCATCTTCATCTTCACTTAACTCATCATCATCTTCTTTAGATGAGTCTTGAACAACTTCTTTGGCCTTTAATGCGATGGATTTCTTTCTTGGAGCATCTTCATCAGCCAGAGTGAGCTCATGAGCAGATATTTTGCCCAGTAGTTCAGTTGGAGTGAGCCTTTTAAGATCACCACCATAGATGATAAGTGATCAAGCTGTGATATGATCGTGGAAGCACTCTAATCATCTTCCTGCATACTTCAACATCTGAAATTTTAGTTCCTAGGCCCTTTAGTTCATTTACAATAGGATTTAGCCTAGAGAAGGACATCTACGACTTATATGGAGGGCTGAACTAGTCTCTTAAATATTCTTTTGCTTTGCTAGACAATGCCACATATTTCTTATGAGTCTCCTTAAGAGTCTCTTTATTAGTTTAGTTTTAGTTTCTAAATGAACATTGGTCTACACTCTTGTTGAGTGATTATCATTTAAAGTTGAATAAATTGTTATTTCTCAGGATATTCGATTCATTTATTGTGTTGTGTTCATTCTATTTTTACAATATGCTCCTAATGCAATAATTGTTTGATTGCTAAATTATACTTCTAAATATAGAACAATGTATAAACCAATGTAGACAGTTACACTATAAATTCAATTCTTAGGGAAACTAAATATTTTCGGACTTTAGCTAAGAAAACAGAAAATATTATGATCATCACCGAAAGTGATGCCCTTATTGTAGGCACTAGAAAAGCCATCATAGTTCTCAATATGAGTACTCATATAATGATAGAGGATGCTCTATTATTCTCTGAGTCCAGTCGTACTCTTTTAAGTTTTAAAGATATCTGCCTGAATGGTTTTCACATAAAGAGAAAATAAGGATGGTATGGAATACCTATTCATGACTAAGTTTTATGGCTGCAACAAATGTGTGGTTGAAAAACTTCCTTCTCCTCAAGATTATACCATACAAATATAAAACCTAAAGTTTTTGTTGTGATAAAAACAATACTTAAAAACCCAGAAATATTTAAGATCTATCATGATCGATTGGGTCATCTTAGGTTGAATATGATGGAAAAAATTATCAACAATTCTACTGGACATAACATAAAAACTACAGATTTCCCTAAATATGAAAATTTCTTCTGCCATACTTGTGCTAAAGGGAAACTCATAATTAGACCCTCTCATTGGAAAGTGACGGAAGAATTACCGAGTTCCCTAGATTGAATTCAAGGTGATATTTGTGAACCTATCTAGAACTTATTGAGCCTATTCAAATACTTTATGGTACTGATAGATACTTCTACAAGATGGTCCCCTATATGTCTACTATCTACTCGGAACCATACTTTTGCTAAATTAATTTTCCAAATTATTAAATTGAGAGCACATTTCTAGATGAATGGAATAATTCCATCCGAATGGACAATGCTGGCGAGTTTATCTCAAAGGCATTTAATGATTATTGTATGGCTCTAGGTATTAATGTAGATCATTCAATGCCTCATGTCTACAAATAAAACAGCCTTCCAGAGTCATTAATAAAAGGAATAAAACTTATTGCTAGGCTACTCTTGCAGAATTATAGACTACCACTAGTTGTTGGGGCCACACAGTGCTGCACGTTGTTGTATTAATTCAACTTAAACTAATTGCATATCATGAAATTTGCCCCTTGCAGATAGTGCATGAGAAAGACTCAAGTATTTCCCATCTATAAAAACTTGGCTATGCTATATATGCCAATTTCACCACCACAGTGCATATCCATGGGCCCTCACCAGAAGTTGGGGATCTATGTAGGTTATGAAACTCAGTCAATTATTGAATACCTTGAGCCTGTGACAACGGATCTGTATACCGCTCGGTACGCTGATTGTATATTTGATGTGGATAATTTCCCGATATTAGAGGGATAAAAGTACCACACTAAATAATATTAGGAAATAGATTAGAATGTCACGGACATTCAGTCCTTAGAATTATGCACTAAAGAATCCAAATTTGAAGTTTGAAGGTTAATAAAAATATACAACAAATAGCTAAAAACCTACTAGATGCCTTCATTGATTATAAGGGAGTGATAAAATCTCATATACGTATAGGAAATGCATCAAAAAGAGTGAAAATACTCTAGAAGGATATTAAATACACTCTTACCCCTCATGATAAGAAGAGAAGACCTTTGGGCGCATGTTACTCAATTCCACAGAGATGTCTAAAGAAATAAAGAACTGAACAAGTGAGACTACTCTCTAAGACAAGTGAGTCATCCTGAAGATGGTAACCCCACTGTCTGATGCAGGGAGATTGAAACACCCAGACTCCATCTTTTTGGGAAATCACGAGGAGCTGGAAGAAACTTCCACTAATTATGTGGATTCAACAGAGTTGTATAAAAGAAAGGTTACAATTGTTAATATATATTTTGCCTCGAAAATTGCTAAAAATCTTGATATGGATCTAGAGCCAAAGTCCATAGTAGAGTACCAGAAGTGCTTAGATTGAGTCAAATGGAAATAAGCAATTGAGACAGAATTGCACTCACTTAACCAAAGGAAAGTATTCGATCCCGTTGACTGAACACCTTATAAGGTGTTCCATGTAGGATCCAAATGGGCTATCATTCAAAAGAGAAATGAAAATAACTAGGTGTGAGATATAAAGTGGGGCTTATAGTACAAGGGTTCACATAGAGACCTAACATCGATTACGATGAAGCTTACTCTCTTGTAATGAGTGGAACAACGTTTCGATATTTAATATCAATGGCAACTAGCATGAACTACCCTTAAGTACGATCCTGGGTATACTACCCTAATCCAGAATATTATAAGTTGCACTCTTTTTTCCCTTAGTGAGTTTTCTAAAAGTTTTCTCACGTAAAGGTTTTTAATGAGACAAGTACGATACAATATGTGGAAACAATGTATTCTTTTCTCCATCCTTTTCTCCCATTATTTTTTTGGGAGGATTTTTTGATGAGGCATATGCATCACGCGGCGCCTAAGGGGGAGCGTTGAGATATGATCAGGGCTCTATCTCTTGTGTGGGCAAATTTAAAACCACCCCTAAAGGGATTTTTTTACTATAATACAACAACCCATTATACAAGAGAAATCAATCTAAATTTCTGCTGTATGAATTTGATTTTCATCAAATTTCAAGGAAGTTATGATAGGCCAACTAGGCCAACCCGGCCCATGAGGTTGAGCTAGCCCAATCGACCTGGCTGACTGAGGCTATGGCACTACCTCTTGGTGCCCTAACCCTAGATCAAGCTAGCAAGCAGAGGGGGAGGCGAGCGGGCCAGTGGATAGGCACTAGCAGCGGTGCTTGCATCGCGTGGCCTCTCACGAGCGACGGTGAGGTGCGGCGCACCCGGTTGCCGTTGCTCGTCTTCCTCTCCCCTGTGCTCCTTTAAAGTGAGGTAGGAGTTTCCCTCTAGGATATACGGTGAAAACCATCAACTTTTCCCTATTTGCCAATTTCTAATCCTCTCAAATCTGGATGAACCTTTGGCTTGGTTCTTGCTTTCCCGAAGTCCTCTTGTGATCCTTGGCACCGATCTATCCTCTTCTCACATGTGCATGCTGATATCGCATCTAATCCATGGTGAGGTGAGGAGGCAAACTCGGTCGGAGGCTTGAGGCTTTTATGGAAGGCAAGGTGCGTGAGATTTCTCTATTGTCATGTTGCAAGCTAACCATGCTTGCTTGGTTGGGCTTAACCAGCTCGGTGGTGGTGGGTTTGCTTGGCACTATGGTGCCTTGAAGTGAAGCAAGTTCCTTGCGGCTTGCTGTTTTGTTTGATGAAGTCATCTTCCTCGGCCAAGGAGTCGGTTATGTGGCTCTCTGCAGCATAAGATGTATTTTGGGATCACTTGGTGAATTGCCTTATTTAGTGGTTGTGGCTTTGTATCTCTAAAACACTCGCTAGTGAGTTTGTGGCGCTGTAGCTGTGATATTGTTTTTTGGGACATCGTCCTTGATGAGCCTATCTAGTTTACACAGACAATTTTATCAGTGCTCTGTGAGTAATTTCGTTTCAGTACTTTATTGTTTACTTGCAAAGGGTCTAGACATTGATTGCCTTGAGGACCTTGCATGCTGAGGTGGCATTTGCTCTATGAGGATTGGACTATAGAGAGACAATTTGTGATAACATTTACTTTAGTTTTTATAATCTAAGATACTTATCTGATTGATTAGTTCAATTGCTTACTTGTTCTTGCTTCAATACATACATATGTTCATGCTCATAATGTGTTTGTTCTCATTTCTTCGATGTTATCGGCAATTGGTATTGAATGATCAATAGGCACATTTGAGTTTGATTCATATACACACACACATGTTTTGCTAGGGTAATCAATTGATTGTGTTTTAATTAATCGTGAAGTATTGAAATCTGATTGGTATGGTGATAGAAAGGTTGCCACAAATTAGTCTATGACCCTATTCCTTGTGGCTAGGAGGTCTTTTAATTAACGCAGCTCGACATTTGAGAGAAACTTATATTTAATTTGAGCCTTTGTAGCTAGTTGAAAGTCACCATAAACTGTTCACTATTATATACATGCTTATATACTTGATTATGAGCTGTTTATATGCTTTGGTATTTAATAATACCTTGTTTCAGTATTTATGCTATTGTTATGACTATGTTATTCTCTAGTTACTAATCTTGCTTTGAATTAAAGTAATGAAAAAATTTATAATACCGCATTTCATCCAATAATCTAGAAAACAATATATATTGGCTTCTAGTTCTAATGCCGTTAAGTTTGAGGTTTTTGACGGTAGAGCTTTAAATGCTGGCAGGCTAAAACTAGACTTTGGATAAAGGACCTAGAATTATTTTGGATCATTTCTGATCCCTCAGAACTTCCTTTGGAAGGAGAGGCGCTTAAGCATTGGGAAGAAACGAAACATTCAGCCCTAGCTAGACTATTGGCCATCATATCCAATATTCTTTTTGATGTCTACTCGAACTACACCTCTACTAAGGCATTTGGGATAAGCTTGAACAAAAGTTGTTTAAAGGAGACAATGAGAATGAGTCATTTATTGTAGAGAGCTATCTTAATTTTAAGATGGTAGAAGGGAGATCTATATTGGATCAGCTGTATGAGGTTCAACTCTTTCTAAGGGATCTATCTCAATACAACTATACTCCGCTAGAGAGCTTTCAAGTAAATATGATACTGGCAAAGTTGCCGCCATCATAGTCTGACTTTGTGACTGCTCGAAGACATATAAAGTAACGACTAACATTTTCTAAGCTGTCGGCCGCTATTAATGTTGAAGAATGGGCATGTGCTAGTAATAGGACTCCCTAGTATCAGGTTCAGGCTCATGATATTGAGACAAAGATTACAAGAAGTAGGGTGAAGAAGAAGACCAATACCTCCTAGACCAAACCAAAGTAAATGAAGAAGAAAAAGGAGAAAATTGTTTGCTACGTTTGCGGAGTGGTTGGGCAAACCACTCATAGATACTGTGATCATAAAGGCAAGGGACCATCGAGTCAGTAGAGTTGCCATAAAGCCGAGACGAACGACGTACTGGCTTTAGCCAGTGTAGATGCGTATGTATCTAGAGCCTTTATGGATAATCCATCAATTGATTGTTGGATTGATACAGGTGCTACACATCACATATGTGTTGATCGTGCTCTATTCTTCTCCTTTTATTAGGTCCAAGGAGGTGGCTCCATTTTGATGGACAACAGTGCATCAACAATAGTATAAGGAATTGGTCAGGTCTGCTTAAAACTTACTTTAGACAAGACGTTATTTCTTCGAGATGTGTTGTTCCTGCTAACTATGAGTTGAAACCTCCTTACTGGATCCATGCTTTGCAGATAGGGTATTAAATTACTTTTTGAATCAAATAAAGTCATGTTGACCAAATTCGAAACCTTTGTAAGGAAGAGTTATGAAGGTAGCGGAATGTTCTGCCTTTCTATCTTGGATCTTAGTAACACTTCTATTTACAATGTTATGTGTAATAAAGAGGATGATGTTTGGTGTTCTTGTTTATGTCATGCAAAGTTTGAGGATATTTTTTGGTTAAGTAAAATGAACTTAATTCCAAGTTATAACCATGATAAAGGCTTCAAATGTGAGGTGTGTTTGCAAGCTAAGCAACCTTGAAAAACATTTTTCACAGTTGAAGGAAGAAAACACTTCACCACTTGAGCTAGTCCATTATGATCGTTTTGAGATGAATGTCATATTAACTAAAGGTGATAAAAGATATTTCTTAACCCTCATAGATGATCAACTAAGTTTAGTTTCATATACATAGATCGAAAGATGAAGTACTAGAACACATTAAAATCTATTAAACCGAAGTAGAAAACCAACTAGAAAGGACAATTAAACAATTAAGGTCCAACCAAGGAGGCGAATACATATCCAAGGAATTATCCCAATATTGTGAAGAAAGTGGATAATTCATGAAATTAATCCACCATACTCACCTCAACCTAATGGAATAGCCGAACGAAAGAACCGAAGTCTTTGTGCTTTGGTTAATGCCATGTTACAGAGTTCAGGTATGTTGGACTCATGGTGGGGTGAAGCAGTTCTTACAATTAATTATGTCTTAAATAGGGTTCCACCTCGCAATCACGAGAAAACATCTTATGAAGGATGGAAGGGGAGAAAACCTAACCTATCTTTTATTTGAACTTGGGGTTGCCTTGTAAAGGCACACATGCCATCACCAAAGAAAAGAAAGCTTGATCCAAAGACCGTGGATTATGTCTTTCTAGGTTATGTTCATCAAAGCATGTCTTATAGGTGTCTAGTGGTCAAATATGAGGTTAGTAACATTGCTACAAATGTCTTGATGGAATCTTGAGATGCGACATTCTTTGAAAATTTGTTTCCTATAAGGTCAAATGAGGTTATTGTCCCTTCTAGTTCAAGTGAACACTCTACTCTTCTTAGTAAAGAAAATATCGCTCCTAAATTGGAGTTGAAGAGGAGTAAGAGGCAAATGATTGAAAATCCCTAGGGGATGACTATATCACCTATCTCTTGGATGATGAATCATGAACTCTTTCAGAGGCATACGCATCTATAAATGCGGTGAACAGGAAGGAAGCAGTCTATAGTGAGATGAATAACATCATTGCTAGTAGAACATGGGATGATGAGGCTTATGGAGGCCCGATATTTCGGTCAGATGGATAACTCTCGATTAGTGAAGATGACCCTCATGATCTAGGCTACCGATCAAAACACGACCGACACCAAGCAATCATTGAACAAGCTCCAAATTGTTATCAACCGTGTCAAAGCCCGATTGACCTGATCAAGAAGGTCAATTCCTACAAGCAATCGAAGAACAAAAAAAAAGCAATATAAAATTGCAAATATAATTAAAGTATTGGGGGTTCCGAAGCATGGTATTGCTATTGATCTATCCAAACAAGAGAATACCAAGGAAAACTACAACTAAACAAAACCCAACCTCTCCCTAGGGCTATGGCTAGATTATAAAGGAAGAGGAGACAAGGGGGTGCAGCCAAAACAGGGAAAACTGACAAGGATTCTTGCAGCAAACGAAAAGCACTCCTTCTCCCCTTGGACTCTGACTGGATACATGAAAATAAGGTGACGCAATGTGGCATCATGATGGCTTCAATTGAGTGTAGTAGCCATCATCTCCGTTGCTACGCTCATCTTATTGAGGAGCAGTTGGTATGGTTGTATCAGTAGAAAGGATATCCTCATCATCCCCCCTTCTTGAATAGGAGTCATCCTTGACTCAAGCTTATCTTCTTCTCCCAAGTACGGCCAAAAGGGGGCATCTTTGTGGTTGAATGCAGCGTATGGTGGTAAGCAAACTCCATATGAGGCAAGCGTCAATATATTTCAGTAAGTTCAAGAAAAATTCGCACTTGTGTGAATGTTTGAGGTGTTGGTCAACTCTTTATAGCTTGAACATTGGCTTCACCTACCTCAATTCCTTACGAAGTAACAACATAGCCAAGAAAACAAACTAAATTAGTTTAAAAGGTGCACTTTTCGACATTATCAAACAAATATGTATCCCTCAAAGCAATGAAAATAGCACGTAAGAGTTGAAGATGTTCATCAAGTGACTTGCTATAAATTAATATATCATCAAAGTAAACCACCATAAATTTACCAATAAAAGCACGTTAAACTTTATTCATTAATCTTATAAAAGTGCTAGGTGTATTAGTTATACCAAAAGGCATCACTAGCCACTCATATAACCTAAACTTAGTTTTAAATGCAGTTTCCATTCATCTCCAAGTGCAATTCTAATCTGCTGGTAACCACTCATATAATGTTGATGACGAACTTTGTTTGAAATAGGTTGTGATGTTGGTTCTGTTTAGCACGCTCCATTTGAGCACTGAGCACATGCTTCACAATGATGCTTAAGTACTCATTAGAAGCTTCAACACCAAAATGTTCTTCCTCCACATTATCAGATTCATGATCCTCACATGCAGGGTCAGTGGCAAGCATAGCATATTCTTCATCAACATCACTAGCTGAAGTGTACTCACCATTGTCTTTGATGAGTAAGGTTCGCTGATTTGGGTAATCACGCATCATGTGCCCAAAACCCTTCCAACGATGGCATTGTACATCCCTAGATCGCCCAGTAGAAGCAACCGAAGTGGAACATTTAGCAGGAGCTTGGACTGTAGGGTGCTTGCTTCAGGAGCGCGTGTAGTAGTGGTGGACTACATAGGGCGTCCACGTGTGGAGGTGGTAGGTGGATGGCTAGGTACAGGGGGTGGCACCTGACTCTGTGACTGGTTCAGCCTACTTTCAAAAGAAACTCCAAAATTGCTCCAGGAATGGGATTATCTACCCTGCACTTCATGTTCAAGTTTACAAGCAAGATGAAACAAACGGGTGATAGAGTAGTATTCTTTATAATTAACAATGTCCTGAATTTCATGGTTAAGGCCTCCTAGAGATCTATCATGAGAATAATAGGAAGGTACAAAATCTATGTCTGATAGTTCTCTTCAAAGCATTCCATGTTCTAGTTATGTTCTGAATATTACGACAATACTCGCTCTACCAAATAGATGCAAAATCAGTGAACTCGCTAGTAGTAGCCCTAATTTTCGTATCTTTAGGAAAAACATAGCAAGCAAAGTTTTATTCTACGGCTAACTCCTATGTGAGAAATGCATCAGGATCTTTCTTTCTAACAAAATGAGGCATAGTGAATTTAATTTTACCAAGTGGGTCATAATGGTCACATACCTCTCGTGGTGGTGGATCTCTTCTCATACCTTGGCGATTAAAACAACATTGCTAATGGTCATAATCATTATTGGGATTAAATCCTCCATCGGACTTCGTATCAGCAACATATTGATTTTCCTCATCGATTTTTTCTACCTCATCGACCAATGAGCGAGCAATAGAAGGGGTACCACGTTGTCATGGTACGCTAATAGCAACGAGGGCAGCAATAGAGGCAGCCGGTGGTGGAGCTCTCTCTAGCTACCCTACACATAGCAAGTGTAGCAAGTTCACTATTGGTGCGATCTAGAACCCGTCAAGACGCTCTGAATGTTGATTCAACATGCGTGAAAAATACCGTACGATTCCCTTCATTCGTGGTGTGAGATGTGCATCCTTGTTGGTATGATCAGTAGAACCTACCATTATTAGTAGAGGGCAAGAAATAATTCATAAGTATATATCCCGATCAACAACTAGGTGTTGGAAAGAAGTAGCAGCTGGAGATTCCTCACTGAGGAGAAGTGTATATTCAAAGTACACAGGTGATGCTGATGAGGAGGACCAACTCCAGCATGCCATTGCTGCCTCCAGGGCGAAGACAGAATTTAAGATCCAGGTAGGTGGCAGGTAAGAGCATAGTGATGATAGTGGCTCCTCCAGAGGGGCTGGAGGAGATCGCGGTGGTCTATTGTCGAAGATGTTTCGGAGTTCCTCACAACGAGAAAGATCGCAAGCGATGGGGGTTTACAAAGTTGGCATGGCCCATGGCCCCATGCAACCAAGGATTAACACCCATCGGTGGACATAGAAGGTGAAGAATACGAAGTAGGCCAAACGTTACATTCTTCTCTAGGGCATAATATTTTACACTTGCACATACATTACATACCTGTACTGACATGTTTTGTTTCACTTTATGTAGCTACCGCCTTAAACCCTCTAACTACCTACACATACGGCACAAACAACAGCTTCTTGCCAAATCTCTAGGATGCCTTTGAAACGCTTGCTGATGATACTGATAGCGTCATGTAAGCTCTTCATGACTCTGAGGCTTTAGGAGTGAAGGCTAGATCGTTCTCCAGTGCTTTAGCTGAGAGGATGGCACATAATACCAAAATATCCCCTGGTATTTTCCTTATATCGTATTAAATGCAATGGTACTCTCGTCGGTACTTACTGTTCTATTCGTTAACTTGCACCACATTGGTTTGCTCTACATCTCATGTCGCAATCCACATCGTCTAGCAGATGTGAGCACAATTGGAGTACATTTGCGTTCATCCACACAAAAATTCGCAACTGCCTATCATACAAGAAGCACCATAAGCGGTGTATGTCAACTACAATCTTCGGTTTTGAATTCAAGCCGCAGGAAATCAAAAGTGCTCAGATGAAGATGATCCATTCCAGTGTCTTATGAAGCTTACACTATGTGATGATGTAAATCCAATCGACAGTGGATGAAAAAAAGGATGATCCAATGGTAACCCATTACTTGATGAGGAGGACACAGTGAGTGACATCCATCATAGCTTGTGACAGACCTAATTCACCCTACTATGTTAAGAAAGGATACTGGGGCTACAAACATTCCCGAATGGATAGACAAGATAGTTGGGGAACTCTCACAGGGAAGAAAAAGCACAAATCAATGCCGCAAAGTGATATAGGAAAAAGGAGAGTATTCTCCAAAGGAAAGGGGAAGCATCCCATAGATGAGCTGTATTACGTAGGGAGTGATGACTTCACTGAGAGTAGGGACCGTTAGAGCCCGCCATATGAAAAGTCCAATGATAGCAGCTCCAAGATGGACACCGATGGCGGTGAGTCCTGTGCCAATGCCTTCATCCCTCTTGTGCACCAGCGTCCCATCGAATTTACATGGGAGTCGCAGTTCACTCATACAACACAGGATAGAGACCATGACGCTCCCCAATCACAGAGAACGACTATTGGAGGGAAGAAGAAGGACCACCGACACAGCCATACACACCACAAGATAGCTCTAGCTCCTATGGCGTCTTCGAGACGCAAGGAAGCTATATCTCATATGGCAGCTATGACTACGACATCCCCGATGCTCATGCACAACCTCCCACCCAATGAGTTCACGAGTGGCACGACCCTGAGTTTTATGCCATGTTGTACCAATAATGGCAAACGGCAAGTCCATGGACTGACAAAGCTAGCACGATTACAAGGCGGCGTTGCTAGCTACATGAGGATTTGCCTTGATGTCCACCGAGGAATACAACATGGTCAACCAAGTGAACATGCAACAATATGACCCATAGCCCCAAAAGTAATGTTTCATTTTCATGTTTTATTTCATTGTAACTTAATTTTCTATATAGGTCCAACATAACATTTGTGTTGGAAGGATGACGAAAATATGCCTACTTTACAACTTCAAATGAAAGGTATCAAAATGTGAATGGTATTAATATGTGAATGCCTATTTTTTACATTTGTTGGATTGATATGTCAATGGTATTGAAATGAAAAGTTATTTGTTGACATATTATTGCTAAATATCTACTTTACAACTTCAGATCGTCTAAAATATAGCAAAGATCATGCCAAAGTTTTGTTAATTTGTATGTTTTATTTCGTTGCAACTCAATTTTTTACTAACATTCCGTTCATATAGGTCAAACATAACATATGTATGACAATGGAAGGATGACGAAGCTATGCCTACTTCACAACTTGAAATGAAAGGTATTAAAATGTAAATAGTATTGATATGTGAATGGTATTGGTGTCTGATTATGTGAATGCCTATTTTTGTAATTGTTGGATTGATATGTGAGTAGTATTGAAATAAAAGATTATTTGTTGACATATTATTGCTAAATGCCTACTTTATAACTTGCAATTGTCTAAAATATAGCAAAGGTCGTGCCAAAAATTTTCCATATTTAGAAAAGATCATGCCGGAATTTTTAATGTTTTCCCATATTTTTATATTTCTAACATTTTTCCTTTTTTGGCCTTTAATGGCTTTTTACAAATTTTACAACAATTTTTGCAATTTTTCCTTTCAATTTTTCAACCTGTGGCCAATTTTCGAGAAAACCTCTCGAAATTTGCCTCTTTTCAAGTGGTTTTCGAGCTTTTCATTCAAATTTCGGTCCTCTGTTTGAATAGCTTTCAAATTCATTTGTCTTTTGAAACCTTCGGTTTTCTGCGATTTTCGTCTATTTTTTCACTAATTTCGGTATCACGCGCTCAGCGAAAAATGAGTTCGAAACAGTAGAGTTAACCTTGGTCCACACGCACACAGGTCAGGTCTATTGTTGGTATGCCCCTTGATGGTTCAGGAAACCTTGTGTGGCATTTACTCTGTGGGAGTCAATCTCACTGTCAATTTTTCAATCACAAGTTGATCATCTGGTCAGAATTAACTTCATACCCAGCCAAATGGATTTCTGTTTTGAAAGGGGTTTCTATGCGTTTCTTTTTAAAAATTGCACAAATATTAAACTATGAATGAATGGTAGATAGTGATTACTTATTCCTTCGCTTGTTTTAAGATTTGTGTAATTTATATTGAGTGAAAATGCATAGAAGCATGTCTGCAGTTTTATTTCCACTCTGCTGCACATACACACACGTGTTCCAACCAACTTTTTTAGGCAATGGAACATGGAATTGTTATGCGTAAACGTTAATGGCAGCCTTGGATTTCAAAACGAAATCTTCTCTTTACCCCTGGCGTGATCAATGCAGTTCATGCGTTTAGAGTACGATGGGCATTTGTGTCTTTATGAAATGAAGGAGGCTGCCTTCCCGGTGGTGTTTGATGCGCTGAGCGATGATGCGAAGTTCTGTGATTAACCTCTAGCCGGTGGTGAGTACAGTGTGTGTATTAATGGGCAGTCGTGTTGTCCCAGCTCTAGTTATTTTAGGTTCAAGATTAATGGCGTCCAGATGGGTGCATACCAGTGATACCACTGATTAATCTGTCTTGCAATCATATGCGCTATCATGATCTTGTACCAGTTGGCAACATTTATGACGTCAGTGATAATGGCTTCCAATCATTGGCCACGTCTGCTACAGATGAGGTCTGCAAGTCATCTTGCTTGGAAGAGTGCTGTTGCAAAGTTGCGTTGTTTCAATTTGACAGCCGTGATGGCAATACCGGCTCCTATTTGCTTTTGTCCCAGGATCTACTTTATTACACTAAGAGTTCTGCCAATCGAACTTTAGCATATTTTAAAATACAGGGCAACTTATGAGCGGAAAGGACCAGGATTACACTTGGTTCTGCAGTTGGGAATTTTGCTTTATTTTCAATCGCTATCTCTATTGTTATTTGGAGAAAATGTGAGAAAGGGGAAGAAGTATACTTTAGAGGCATACCTGGAGTACCAACACGGTTCTCCTATGATGTGTTATGGCTACAACAAACTTCTCCATGAGGCTTGGATCTGGGAGGTTTGGATCCGTTTTCAATAGTAAAATAGGCAACGAAACTATCGCTGTCAAACGTTTAGACTTTAGAAGGTTCTGACCAAGGAAAGGAAGAGTTCATAGCAGAGGTTGAGACAATCGGCAGAATTCATCACATCAATCTTGTTAAGCTAACTGGATTTTGTGCTGAAAAATCGAACAGACTTCTTGTCTATGAGTACAAGAGCAACGGTTCATTGGACAAATGGATATTCCACACACTTCCAGTGTTTACTTTTTCTTGGAAGACCAGGCGTAACATTATCATGGGTAATGATAAGGGCTTGTCGTACCTCCATGAAGAATGTAAACAAAGGATTGCTCTCTTAGACATCAAGCCACAGAATATTCTCCTGGATGAAGGGACGAGAGCAAAGTCATGAATCGAATGCGAGGGACACGTGGATATCTAGCATCTGAATGGCATGGTTGAAAGATCACTGAGAAGGTAGAGACATCTACAGCTTTGGAATCGTGATGTGGAAATCATTTGTGGGCGGGATAAGTTGGATTAGTTGTCAGCAACACACAGCACTCAACACACGCTGTCTAGACTCACATCTCACTAGCTGGAGGTTGAAGACGATGAACAATAGACACGTTTTTTTGCTGCGAAGAAACTGCAGCTTTTCTAATTGTTTTCCTTTGCTTAAAAAGAAGCAGAGCTAAACACAGTAGGAAACAAAAATTTGGCACCAATTGTGCGCCATCAACAGCACAAATCAAGTGCATGAATGCTGTGCATGACTAAAAGGAAATGAACTAAATAGACGCGCATGACCAGGACTTGCCATGCTCACACTAATGACAAAGGAAATTTGAAAAATGAACAAGTTAGGATTATGCAACAATCCCCTCCTAATACTTGCTTCGTTCATTTAATTTCCCCGAAGCCGATTTGAGCGCGAAGTTCTTGAAACCTAATGCGCCCGAGCGGCTTCGTGAGTATGTCAGCAAGCTGTTCCACAGTTCGCGCATACTCGAGTTGAATCTTCCCTCCATCAACACACTCCCGGATAAAGTGAAATCGAGTATCGATATACTTACTCTGGTCGTGAAAGACAGGGTTCTTGCTTAAGGCAATGGCAGACTTGTTGTCCACCCTAAGCATTGGAGCATCGAAGTCTGAGCAGAGGAGCTCCCCTAGAAGTCGACCCAGCCAGATGCACTGACATGCCACGGTCATCGCGGCGATGTACTTTGCTTCGCACGACGATAGCGCCACCACCGTTTGCTTCTGAGATTGCCAGGTGATGGGGCATTTCCCGAGGAAGAAGAACACCCTTGTGGTGCTCTTGCGGTCGTCGACGTCGCCTGCCATGTCGCAGTCGCAGAAGACCAGCAATGCCGGTTGCCCATCATCCTTCCTCGTGTAGCGGATGCCATAGTCGCGTGTGCCAGCAATGTAGCGCAATATGTGCTTGACGGCGACTAAATGATCTCCTCATGGTTCCTCCATGAATCGGCTCACATAGCCCACCACGTAGGCTATGTCCGGCCGTGTATGCACTAAGTACCGCAAGCTCCCAATGATGCTTTGTATTGAGTGGCATTCACCGGTGCGCATGTGCTCGACTTACTCAGCTTCAAGCAAGGTTACATCGACACTTGGCAAGGATTGCAGTCTGCTAGACCACTGGTCTCCAACAATTTTGACTCATACGCAAACTGGCATAGAGTGATACCATATGAGCTTTGGCTCACCTTGATGCTGAGGTAGTAGGAGAGCAAGCCCAGATCTCTCATTCGGAGTAGTTTCTTCATCTCACCTTTGAATGCACCGATATCATCAGTGCTGGGGCCGGTGATGATCAAGTCATCGACGTACACACCGCCAATCAGCTACGACGCCTCGCCACCACGCAACAAACAAGAGAGCAAAGTGCTCGGAGACGCTCTTGCGGAACCCCAGTGTCATGAGGCTAGCGTCGAGATTGGCATTCCACGCCCTCATCACCTGGCGAAGACCATACAATGCCTTCCGGAGTCAGAGAACTTTGCTCTCTTGTTTGTCGATGATGAAGGCCTGTGGCTGCTCGATGTAGACTTCCTCCTGGAGGTCACCGTTCAGGAATGCCGATTTGATGTCCATGTGGTAGACTTCCCATCCCTCTTGTGCCGCGACTGCGGCTAGGAGACTCACGGACTCCAGCCGCGCCACAGGACAAACACTTCCTCGAAGTCGATCCCCTTCTGCTGGACATACCCCTTGGCCACGAGCCACGCCTTGTGCTTCACCACCGTGCCGTGCGTCACGCTTCAACTTGAAGACCCACTTCAATCCAATCGGGCGGTGACCTGCAGGAAGGTCACCGATCTCCCACGTGTTGTTATCTTCAATCGAGCTCATCTCCTCAAGCATCGCCTTACGCCATCACTGATGCTGTTCTACATCACGAAAGGATGTTGGCTCGTTGGTTGTGGTGAAGAGTAACTCCTTGGAGTTGAGTACGCGTGGTGCGAGGCCGCGTCGAGTGGTCGGCCCGATGATGTTGTCGATGGTGCAGAACCAGAGTGGGGCATCACCGAGGTCGGCGTCTAGCGCTTCTTCCAGATTGGACATTGGCGAAGCGAATTCCACCGCAGGTGAAGCCACGGGCGTCCCCGAACTCCCGCTTGGTGTCGCTGCAGCAGGTGTACTCGGCGGCGCGTGATGAGGCATCGGCGAGCTTCCCTGTCCTCTAGCCGAGTCACCGATCTCCTTCGTCTTTGACGCATATACAAAGGTATACTCGACTATGAACGGCTCATTGTGGTTCATTGAACCTGGCTCATCGTGGGCGCTCCAATCCCACTGTGCCGATTCGTCGAAGACGATGTCACGCGTGACATGACGCACTTGTCGACAGGGTCGAACACTCGATACGCCTTGGATCCGGCCTCGTACTCGACAAACACCATCGGTGTACTCTGGTCGTCTAGGTGTACGACGCAGCCGAAGGTGTAGAGGAAATGCACCGCCGGTCGGTTTCCATGCCAGGCCTCATAGGGCGTCATCCCAACGATGCTACATGTGGGCGCACGATTGAGGATGAAAATGGCAGTGGTGACTGCCTCTCCCTAGAATATCCCTGGAAGCCCCTTTGCCTTCATCATGCTTCGATCCATGGCGACCACCGTCTAATTGCGGCGCTTGACAACTCTGTTCTGCTGAGGGGAGTATGGGGCTGTGAGCTGCCGCTGCACCCCGCGTTCGACGCAGTACTCACCAAACTCCACTGAGGTGAACTCGCCACCGCAGTCAGTGCGGAGAGTCTTGAGCTTGCGCCACATCTCCACCTCCACCTGGGCTTTAAACTGCTTGATTGCCGATGAATCTTGATCCTTGCTTGCGAGAAGACACAACCACATGTAGCGGCTTTTGTCATCTACCAGTAGCAGGAAGTAGCGGTTGCTGCTGGGCGTCATTGGTGCGATCGGGCTACAGAGGTCATCGTGAACAAGATCAATGAGATGTTCCGCACGATGCTTGCTTTGCTCAAGGAACGATGCACGCCGTTGCTTGCCAGCTAGGCACCTATCACAGACTTGATCCACTTGATCAATCTGTGGGATCCCTCGCACCATGGCATTTCGTGCGAGCTTACGAAGGGCCTAAAAATTTAGGTGACCATACCTCGCGTGCCAACGCCTTGCGTCCTCTGAGCTCCTTGCCGATAGACACATGGGCTATGTGATATCGAGCCTGAGCATGTACAGCCAGTTGGGGGAACGCTTCACCCTGGCCAGCAGACGCCGCTACTGGTCACAGATCCTCAGGATGCCGTCGTCAATCAGCACCTAGCAACTATTCTCGTCGAGTTGCCCGATGCTAATGATATTGGTGGTGAGTCGCGGCATGTAGTACATCCCTGTAAGGGCGCGATGCTCCCCGGTCTTGTGCATGAAAAGGATGGTGCTGTGCCCTTCAATGTTGACATTTGGTCCATTCCTAAATTTGATAGTGCTAAGGACGTCGGAGTCAAGCTTGAAGAACATAGCATGAGACCCAGTCATGTGGTTCATGGTGCCGGTGTCGAGATACCACAGACCGGCGTTGCGCTCCTCCCCCCGATAGAGCTGCGCGAAGGCCTTCGCCTCAACCAGCCGTAGTGGTTTGGACACCGACGGCAAGGAATCAGAGACGACGCACTCCCTAGCCATTAGGAGTGTTGATGATGACATCACTACTACGGATATGACCACATTTGGTTGTGCCAACTCCAACACATCATCCACGGGCCAAGAAGAGAGAGAGATCAATTCCATCACGTTCTGGAATCCAATTCGGCTTCCTGAGACAGCACCGAATTCAAATATGAATAACTTTTGCATATAGACTCCGATTTGGGTGATCTTGGACTTGATTGAAAGCTTACAACGAGATCTTTCCAATGGATCTAGTCTTAGATCCAGATTCAATGTAGATCAGTCAGAATCATCAAAACAATACACTATAATACTGTTTCGGGCCTTGTAAGCGTGTTGGGGCCCAAGCGCAAGTTGTGTGCGCCCCCCTGGCTGCACACAACCCTAGGATGTCCCTCTCACGTCCATCCCTCTTATAAACTTAGTAGCCACCGCTTTAGACAGTTGGGTTTTGTTTGATTAGTTTAGCCAAGTGCAAACTTTGCGTCTTCGAGTTGTGCTGGACAGCCACCTTGTCAAGACCTTCAATAGAACCCCACCTTATTTTGGCCTTCAATTCTTATTTGCAATTTCAGATTGCTTTTACCATTGTTCTTGCTTGTTCTTCGGTTGCTTGCAGGAATTGAACCTCGTGTTCAGGTTGATCGTGCCCACGGCAAGATCAATAACACTCTGGAGTTGGTTTAGCGATTGCTAAGGCACATCGTCGTCGTACGTTGTAGTCGGACCGTTAAAGTCGATTCCACCAAATCGATAGTTATCGCTCTCATCGAAAGATCGGGACACAACTTCGCATCAGGTGGTATCAGAGCGCCAAGTTGCTCGGTGAGAGATTCTGTACCATAGATTAGTTTTTGTTTTCTGTCCTAAATTGAAAATTACTCCACAAAAATTCAACCATTAGATTCAATCTGGTATTTTAGTGAGTTTTGTTAGGTTGATCCATTAGAGTCCTTATTTTAGTTGCTGATCGTTTTTCTTTTGCGTAGCTTTTTTTTCAATCTGTCCAGTACTTTGTTTTATTCATAACTTTCGCATATGAGCTTGGATTCTAGTGTTTTTGCACTTTCCTAAAACCTGGGAACGATCTCTACAAAAACCTAGTTGGGCATGGACTCTAATTCTTGAGCCAAATCGGTTTAATCTAGATGTTAAAGTTGTGGAAGCAAGTTGCACTTCCAATCCAGATTGGTTCGGTATTTTGATCATAATTCTCACGTCCGAACTCCGATTGGGAAGTTTTTATACTTTCCTGAATCCTTGAAGAGTCCTCTACAAAAACGTTTTTGGGTGTCCTTTTTGATTCGGAATCCTTCAAACCGAATTTGATTCGGATTCGAAATCAGTCCCGCGGGCTGAAATTGGGAGTATTCTGTGCTGTTCGGTTTTTGAGCCATAACTTTCACACCCGAGCTCCAAATTGCCTGTTCTTGTACTCTTTTGAAAGCTGAGGACATAAGCTTCAATTCATTCCATAGTGAACCTTCTAAATTCTGTCGTTTTGAAGCTTCAATCTGGGCGACAAATCTGCTGCCCTAGAAACATTGAATTTGGGTATCTTGCTTCAATTCGTGTTTCTAGCTTTGTTCCTTTGAGTTGGTTGGGTCCAGAAGCATATACAAACCATAAAACTCCAAAAATATCAGTATACATACCTTTGGGAACCAATTCATCCTTTGTGAATACTTTGATCCCAATTGAGACTAGCTATTTGATATTGCTTAGGGCTGCTCTACTTGATACATTGCATAATCTTGATTAATCATATCATACTATCTTATGATATCAAGTTAGGGATTCCAAAACTTTGTTCATAGTAGTGTTGGCCAAAAGTCACTCAAAAAAAGAAAATAGAAAGAAAGAGCCAAAAAAAAGAGAAGAAAAAAAGAAAATATTGGCCGGTCGCACTACATTGAGCAAAACCCTAATTTGTGTTCATTATTTTAGATTGTGCAATTGTATTAATTGTTGAGCAATCTTGTGCCCTTTTTACATTCTTGAAGCAATAAGATAGCGTCTCTCTACGACTTGTGCAATAGAGCTTTTGGTGCCTCACTTATATTTTATAGCTCATTTAATTGGTTGCATTAAGTTACATCATCTTTGCGCGTGAGTTGCCTTGAAATTCGCTTATATCTTTGAGATCGGCAACTACGACTTGTGAATTCTAGTTTGGGTCATTACTTAACATTACAATAATTAGAATTATCAGATTGTATAGGAAGAAGTATAGCCTACCCAGCTCCACATATTCTATGCTCGTACGTTTGTTCGGTCCTTTAGCAATCGCTTTATCCAAACTTGGGAGAACTTTTGACACCGCCAATGGCCGACAACTCCTGCAGCACGGTAAGAACTTGTAAGAGCTTTGGTTAAGGCTTGAGAGTTGAGCGAATTTTCTCCACTTCCTAGTAGTTGATAGGGAATTACATAAACCTTTGTCTTTCGCTTTTTGCTACTAACCATGTCAGGTGACAAGAGTTCACTGCATCATTCTCCACGCACGAAGGGCAATGTACGACTCACTAATGAGCGAATATCGCTGTAAGAAGACCGTCTCCGGTCCATCGAGACTGCTTAGGGAGTTGCTAACACTACCCTTACTACTATTTTGTCTAGAATTGATGATATGCTTGCAGCTGCTGCCCCTAGAACTTCCAGTCCTCCGCCTCGTATCCTAAGCAACAACAATGGTGTACTACATGCACAACGGGTTCCCATTGCTACCCCGGCTTCCCAGCATGGACCCGCGGCCTCGGTCGCCCCACCACACATCGCCACGGGTTCATCAACTGATGATGAACAAGGTAAAATCAAGTTTGAATTGCCTACTTTTGCTGGAAAGTTCGATCCTAATGCACATATAAATTGGGAGATAGCGGTAGACAAAGAATTTGCAAACTATGACTTATCTGAAAACCAAAAGATTAGTGCCGCAGTTAAAGTGTTAACATCAGATGCAATATATTGGTGGAAGCATATATCTAGACATGATAAAGAACCTAAAACTTGGAATGCCATGAAAAGACTTATGAGAAATGATTATGTTCCTGAATATGTTGCTGAATATTTGCTTACTAAACTTCAGTGCTTAAAACAAGGTTCTAAAACTGTTATAGAATACTTTCATGATTTGCAAAATAGTTTGTTGCGTTGTGGTTTACAAGAATGTGAAGAAGCTATTGAGCTTAGGTTCATACGTGGACTTAATCATGAAATTCAGGGTGTTCTTGTTGATGAAACATATAGTTGTCTTTCAGAATTGATTAAATGTGCTTGTAGAGTTGAAAACATGCTTGCTGAATCTTTAAAAGAGCATTTAGCTTCATTTGAGGTGCACATTGTTGTACCTTCTGTTGTAGGTAATATTTTGCAGAAAAGTGAGCACCATCGGGAGAAGGATGAAGAAGAAAATGTGCCAAAAGAGGAGATCTTTGCTGCTCCATACGTATGTGAAGTGTTGGAAATTGAAGTTGCACCTACAACCACTGAGAAAGATTTAGAAGGTAATGTCAAAGGTATGGACTGTATACATGGTGAAAACCATTTTGAAGAGACAAAACTGTCCATGAATCATGCTATCGTAGAGCAACTATTAATAGAACCCGTTGCTGATTTGGTTGCTATTCCTGGTGATAAAGAAGAGTTGTGTGATAATGCTTCACTTATACCAACACCATAACTAGTGAATGAACATGAAACAATTATATTTGAACTAAACACTTGCGCTGAACATAAACATGTTATTCACATTACCAGTGAAGAAGATGAGCTTAAATTGATGTCATCTTTAAATACTTTAGGTTACATTGAATTTGAGGTTCTGTGTGATCTAGATAGTTTCAAGGAGAAAATTTTAGTATATTCTGATTTGCCATGGTTATCGCGAAATATTTTTCATGTTGTTGGCAAATATAATGATAAAGGAGAGTACAAAGTGCATAGAGTATACATTTGTTTAGATCTAAAACCTCCACATCCTATGCAACATTGTGATCAATTTGATAATTCTAATATCATATCAAGTACCCCTACCGTCGATTATAATCTATATGATAGTTTTCAAGAAAGGGAGTGTTTGGGTGATTGTGATTCACAAGTCATTGATTTGATCACAAAAGATATGCATGTTGCTTTGCTCTTTGTCGCGACTAACATTTTGCAGGAGAATGTGATGGAGTCGAGGACGACTACAATTCAAGAAAGGGAGAATGATGAGACCATGCTCGTCTTGGAAATGACCAACGCGATATCAGTTTGGCGATGCTTCACGGCATCCTCTGCATCGTCTACATCTACTAGGATGGTTTTCCTTCATGGAGAGGAGGAAGCATCTAAGAGTGCTAGCATTCATCAAGCCTTTATATGCTGAAAAGAAGTGTTGAGCTATGTGGATAATTATCAGGACAAGCTAAAAGCTGAGCATGAGTCGAGGATGACTCAAATTGAAGAAAGGGAGGATGATGAGGACATTACTACTACGGATATGACCACATTTGGTTGTGCCAACTCCAACACATCATCCACGGGCCAAGAAGAGAGAGAGATCAATTCCATCACGTTCTGGAATCCAATTCGGCCTCCTGAGACAGCACTGACTTCAAATATGAATAACTTTTGCATATAGACTCCGATTTGGGTGATATTGGACTTGATTGAAAGATTACAACGAGATCTTTCCAATGGATCTAGTCTTAGCTCCAGATTCAATGTAGATCAGTCAGAATCATCAAAACAATACACTATAATACTGTTTTGTGCTGTTTCGGGCCTTGTAAGCGTGTTGGGGTCCAAGCCCAAGTTGTGTGCGCCCCCCCCCCTGGCTGCACACAACCCTAGAACGTCCCTCTCATGTCCATCCCTCTTATAAACTCAGTAGCCACCGCTTTAGACAGTTGGGTTTTGTTTGATTAGTTTAGCCAAGTGCAAACTTTGCGTCTTCGAGTTGTGCTGGACAGCCACCTTGTCAAGACCTTCAATAGAACCCCACCTTATTTTGGCCTTCAATTCTTATTTGCAATTTCAGATTGCTTTTACCATTGTTCTTGCTTGTTCTTCGGTTGCTTGCAGGAATTGAACCTCGTGTTCAGGTTGATCGTGCCCACGGCAAGATCAATAATACTCCGGAGTTGGTTTAGCGATTGCTAAGGCGCATCGTCGTCGTACGTTGTAGTCGGATCGTCAAAGTCGATTCCACCAAATCGATAGTTATCGCTCTCATCGAAAGATCGGGACACAACTTCGCATCAAGTGTGGGCTCATCGTTGTCGACTTGCGTCATGTGAACCTGTTTGTCGCACTTCGGCTTACGATAGTCCTTGGCCCAATGACCAAGCTTGCCGCAGTTGCGGCATTTGTCCTGGGATACATCGTGCGTGCCGCCATCACGACCACTGCCATCACCCTTCTCCTGGTGTGGTCTCCCACGGTGTCGGTTGCTTCCCCGGTATTTGTTGGCACTGGTTGACCCTTCGCCCTATCGTTACTCCTTCATTCGTGCGATCCATTCCTCCTCTCTGAGGAGGAGTTTAGAGCTAGTGTCGACCAAAATGGAGGAATCAAGGTGGTCCTCCGAAGCCTTGAGTCTCCCAGTGACCTCCTCAACAGACAGAGTCGAGACATCAAGCAAAGTTTCAATCGAGAGTGCGATTTGTGAAAACCTGGGCGGCACGACGCGGAAAAACTTCTCGACAACCCTCGATTCTTCCACCGTCTCCCCAAGGATGTTCGTTTGGCTGACGAGCCTAGTGAGCCGCATGGCGAAATCATCGACTGTCTCTCCGTCTCGAAATGCCACGCCTTCAAACTCCTTGCAGAGCTGTCGAGCCTTTGCCTTGCGCACACGATCTACGCCGACACGCATTGTTTTGATGGACTCCCACTCCTCCTTCGCACTTGGCTTTACACGATCTCCACCGGCACTGCACGGAGAATGGCCTCTAGTGCCATCCGATCCTCTTGGAGTTTGGCTTTGCCGTACTCGACAGCGTCCCATAGCCCGCACGCCTAGAGCATCACTTTCATCAGGAGCGCTCAGTCGCCGTAGTTCGTGAGTCAATGTTGGGTAGTTCGCTGATCCCCCATCTCCTTCACCACACGTCGTATCACCTAGTTGTGGTCGCCGCCACTACCGCTGCAGTTCTCGACGCGGAAACAGGGACGGGGTGCTGATGAGCGGGCGCTCGGGAGATGTGGGCAAAGAGTGCGACATCGTCGAATCACAAAACCAAAACCGACATCAGGCTCTAATACCAAATGTTAGCAACATACAGCACTCAACACACGCTGTCTAGACTCACAAGCTCACTAGCTGGAGGCTGAAGACGATGAACAATAGACACGATTTTTGTGATGCAAAGAAGCTGCAGCTTTTCTGATTGTTTTCCATTGCTTAAAAAGAAGCAGAGCTAAACACAATAGGAAACAAAAAAAAATGGCACTAATTGTGCGCCATCAACTCCACAAATCAAGTGCATGAATGCTGTGCATGACTAAAAGGAAATGAACTAAATAGACGCGCATGACCAGGACTTGCCATGCTCACACTAATGACAAAAGGAAATTTGAAAAATGAACAAGCTAGGATTATGCAACAATAGCCACAGCCTGAAGAGAGAGTTCACATAGTCTTCTGCAAGAAAAGGCTAGGTCCGGACAGTTGTTGGCTTTAGTGGACAGCAGCAGCGATGGCGTGCAGTTTAACTGGGAGGAGGTTAGGGAAACGATGGACCTTGCAATGTGGTGCTTACAGGTTGATATTAGCAAAAGGTCTCTAATTTCAACAGTTGCCAAGGTGTTGGAAGGTGCAATGAGTTTGGAGGCCACACCTCACTACAATCGTGTTGCTAATTATGAACTAAACCATGGCTATGTTTTGTGGCCAATTTCTTCGTGCCTGCCTTCGGAAACACATTTGCCGGGGCCTACGTGATAGTTTAATTACAGCATTTCCAAATAAACCAGTAGCATGGCCTATGGCTAACTAGTTTGTTTCATTAGTCTGATGTGTTCTCTTGCTTTGAACTAGACCTAGGCATTGGGCCGGATTTTTTCGGGCCGACCTGTGGCAAGGTAGGTATATACGGCGCAGCTGAAGCACGGCACAGTATGCATGTGTACGGGTCGGGCTGGCACGCCATGAAAGACAAGGTCATGTCGGGCCTTGCGGTCGAGCACGATAGACGGCACAGCACAGTGCGCCTGTATGGACCATGCTTGGGCCGACAATGCACGAAACTGGTCTGATGGACCCAAAGTAGGCCCGGCACACGACAAAGCGCTTAACCGTGACATTGCGTCATATAATGGCTCGCCCTACGGCCAGGGTCTTTTATGGTCCTCGCATGTGGAGAAAGCAGAGACAACGGAGATACCAAAAGGTGGAGAATAGAAACTAGAGAGTACATACTCACTGACACTGAACCGCTCCACAATGGGGTATTCCACACTGATTGTAAGGTTTTTAGCTATGCGGTAACTCTATACCTATTCAAGAATGAATAAAATTTAGTTCTTTTCTCCCCAATAATTGTGTCCACTACCTCAGCTTTGTGAGTCTTCGATTTTTTTCCTCTCGTCGCAATAGTATAAATAGGCCGGACCTGGATCGGCACCTCACGAAACCGGCATAAATCACAAATGGATCGTGCTTGGGCTTGCCAAAGGCGGGCTAGACTGGCCTAGCATGGCATGGTGGGCCGACTAGACTGTGGCGGCACGGCATGGTTTAGGCACGCTGCTTCGGACAATTCCTGACTCTGCCGCTCAGATGAACGCAAATGGATGTTGTTGAAATGTAACATCCCAAAATTTTCTTATAAATTTTTTTATTGCTATTTGTGCATTTTGTGATTTTTCTGAATTTATTGGAATTTTCTGGAATTTAAATGAATTTATGTTAAATTAAGTATATTAGCTTTTTGTGGAAATTAATTAATTGCAGATAAAATTAATATAAAGTTTTTCCAAAAATATTTTATTTGAGTTCAAAATGTCTCAAAGTATTTATGAGAATTTTCTTGGATTTTTTTCTAGTATTTTTATTGCCTAAAACTAATTTAACTAATTTCTGTAATTATTTTAAAAGAAAAATTCCAGAAAACCCATTTGAACAGTGTCGGCCGGAGCCCAGCACTGTGCCCTTGTGGCCTAGCGCTATGCGGCCCATCTGCTTTGCGCGCCGGCCCGGTAGCCCAGTTTCTAGAACCAGATCGCTTGCTGTAGGATTCGAATCGGACGGCTAGGATGGGATATGGTGGTTCGTGTTAACCCTAATGCTGGCGACCGCTGGATGCGAAGTGAATGGCAGGGATTCACTTGTACGGTTAGGATTTCGTTGTATCCAAGCCGTTAGCGTTTCTCGCGTGTACGTCTGAGATCAGATCGTGTGCAACGTGCGTGGCCGTCAGATTTGCCACGTGTAAGTCATCCAGTCGTCTTCTCCAAAGCTGTAGCCGCCATGGACTTCTCGCTGATTCGTGCTCAATCCGGCCACCGCGTGGTATATAAATGGGTTAAGCCACGGAAATCGCCGTCATTTTGCCGTAGTCGAAGGTGTTCCACCCTGCGCCGCCATAGGAGAGAAACCGTCGATTCGTGGCCACCCGTGGAGGATAGAACCCGAGACCGGTGAGGTTGAGTTCGCTGTCAAGAGGCGCATCCCATGCACACATCGCCGTCGCAAGGAGGTCACCGGAGCGCCGTCGCCGCAGGAGCTCTAATTGCCGAGCTGTTCAAGATGAAGCCAAGGCCAAACCGGTACACAAAATCAAGATTTGAGCGCGTCAGGAGGTGGGCATCGTCGAGAGATTTAGGAGAATGCCCTCGCCGACCACCGGCGGCGACCATAGGGTCCCGTGCTGGTGTTGGTGACGTGGCTTAATGCTTCATCGAAGCGTGGCCTCCTCGTCATTCCTTCGGTTGAGGTGGCAGCTGTGTGGTAGTCGCGTGGCGCATTGCGTGGATGCTGCGATGGCGTTGAGTCATCCTCGGGTGCGGCCCACTGTCAACCAGTTCGACGCATGAACCGGCTTCACCAAGGTTAGACCATGGATTGTGGACCTGGTCTGTGGACTTGGTCCGTAAACCAGGCACACGTGTCGGTCCGTGATTGGATCGGACCATGGATGACATCATCAGTGACACAATAAATAGAATTTTTAATATAAAAATAATTTTATTAATGTGGTATTTTCTAATTATCTGGTTTTTATGATTTTTTAATCTTCTATAAGCCCGTTCTCCTTCATACAAGCTTCGATTGAGGTGATTCAAATTTCCAAAAATTTATAAAATTGAGATCTATTTAATGTTGAATTTTATTTGATTTTTAGAGATTATTTGCTCTCTGTTTTGGTGTTTATTTGTTATTCTCTCTCGTTTCGCGTAGACGTTGAATTGTGCGACGTATCTGATGAGGACATCAGCCCAAAGGATACGACCGTTGCCACTACTTCCTCTCCGACTGTGCCGTCTTCATCGCCTACACTCGACGCTGCGACATCTTCATCGCAAAAGGGCTTTAATCCAGAATCTCAGCCTTTCAAGCCCATGACAAAGAACCAGCACCTCAAGCACACACGCCAAGGACAGCGCACGTGCCAAAGAAGACTCGTATGGAAACCCAAGATGCCAAAACACCCGGTTCGGCCATCCAGGAGCACACCAACTTCAAATGGGCGTAACTCAGGCTCCCGGACTCCGTTTTTGGCGTGTGACCACCCGTTGGAAAGCTTAGGAGATAAGCTTTCCAATAGATCCAGCCTCACCTTCCAATTTGCTCCAGATAGACAAGAAAACGAAGAAAAATATCACGGGCCAAATCTGTCAGGTGCTGCGTCACCGTATTTTTGGGCCCATGGCCTATGTATGGTAAGGGTTACGTGGTGGCTGACCCTATTTTGGATGCCCCAAGTCTGGTCTCCACCGTATATAATGCCCCTGTCGTCATACTTTAGGGTTTAGATTTTGTTGTGTTTTGGTAGACCCCGTGTGCGTCTCTCCTCAATCTTGCGTGTGTCGACTAGACCACCCAAGTTGAGAAACAGAACCTCACCCTTGTTTCTTTGAGATTATTGGATTGAAATTGCTATCACCTTGTTCTTGCATGTTCTTGGTTGCAGCAGGTACAAGGATTGATCGGGTCTTAGATTCGGTTGATCGCCTCGTGTGGTGACGTTGCGATTGTTTGGTTGCTGATCTTGTGGCTATTAGCCAATCCATCCACTCTGTACTACACCAAATCATTGTATCGTTCTCATCAGAAGATCGGGACAACCTTTCATCGACCCAAGAGCAAATTCCAGAGCAAGACTAGAACCTGTTCCAAGGCAAGTTGTGCTTTGATCATGTTGAACCTATGTTTGCAAAATCGCTATATTGTTTTTACCATATTGCATATAATTTCACGTATACAATTGTATCAATTAAATTGGGACTTAGTTAATATACCTTTTGATCTATACATACCCTACCTTGTCATTTGTATGCCATGATCTATTGTCACCCTAGATTGGTTCATTATAGTTGGTTAGTATAAAATCAACATGGGATGATTAGACCGTGCCACGTCATCACATGTACTTGAATCATTGATAATTAACCATGACTAATGGAATATGGAACAATGATATGAATTGGTGTGTCATGTGTGGTCACACGATGAGATTGAGTTGTTGTGGCGATGGATGTGATGCAACGATGTTGAATTGTTGATGGCACGTGGTGCTTGGTAATCAACAGGGGTGGTTATGATTTAGATTGGGGCAAGTGGTAAGGGGCAGTATGCTAAGGTGGGCCAGCAAGGCAGAGGGTATGTGAAAGTCTTGCCTCGATCATTTTAAGGACATAACCTTGCAAGCCTTTGACTTGAGTCAATCATGCAACCACATGTCTGGAATGGGACAGTCTAGCTGATTAATTAGCAATATTTTAGCTTTGGTACAACCATTGGTGGTGTGAAACCTCAGCGGGCAGTACTGGGCTAAGGCAGAGCTTTGTAAAGGCTTTGTCATGATTTCTCTGCCGGCACACCAAAGGAAGTGTGCTAATGGCCAGGCACAAAGAGAATATCATGTTGTGTGGGTAAAGTGCGTAACCTCTGTAGAGTGTAAATCTATTGGAATAGACATGCTCGCGGTATTGACCAAAGCACGGGAATTACAGTTAAGGGTTAGAATTTACAAAATGTGAACTTGGTTGGGATGGCGGGATTTCCATATGGAATGTTGGGACTTGACTTAGGGTTGAAAACTTGGTTTACTTGAGAAATGTTGAATCTATCTATTACAGTTATTTGTTATGCAGTCTTTACAATCTATTTATTGTATTTGTTCATAAATGCTGCTTATTGCAAAATAGCCGTAATAGCCTTTTCCTTTTGAATAAGCCTTGCATATAGATATATTAGAATTGCATTATGTGCACAACTTATTGAGTGCTTTAAGTACTCACCCTTGCCCACAACAACATCACCAGTTGAGGAGTCTGCATCCACGCTGGAGGAGGAGTACTATGAAGAGACGAATATTTAGGGAGCTAGCCTTGTCAGTTGCCTGTGGTATACTGGGAGGTTTATCTACGTTTTCATTACGCTGCAGTTTAATTTGTTATTCAGCCTTGTGAGGCATAGTCATGTAAGTTGACCATAAGGTCATTTAACTAGTATTATTTAATATATGATGTCTTTCATAATGTTTCTGCTGTGTATGATTGTGATACTTACCGATGTTGAGCCTGTGTGCACTAACGTGATTCTGGACTAGTGCAGTATACAAAGAGGGTCCGGATTTGCATATTCGGGTCCCGACAGAAGTGGTATCAGAGCCATACTAACTGTAGGTCTTGACCCTAGATAGTCTGGTCATCTCTATAGGACCTTCAAAGTTATTATTTTTAAAAGGAAAGAATTAACTTGAAAGAATAATATGTTCTTAACTTACCTCATTCTTCCATTCTTGTCCTTGCCAAAAATTCCTTCTTTTCCTTTGCTGAGAATTCCTTCTCTTACCCTTGCTGGATCAACTTAAAATCTTACCTGAGTTGTCTTAGTAGTTGACGATATGCCACACCTTAGGATAAAGCATCGGGTGCTTGCTGTCAACCCTGAAGATCATGAAGGAAGGAATTGTCGAGCTCAAGGAGTGGATTGATGAAGTATTCCTGAAACTAGAAGACCTAGTGCTCTGAGTAGTCAGTTGAGACTCATGTGTGGGAGTCGCGTCTTCTTAAGATAGGAGCGTCACCATGTAGGCGGTAGTTTTGTGTGTTTAGATTGAATTGGTTCTTCCTTGATTGCTGAGTGTGCAGTATGTGTTGCAAAGCCTCTAGGCTTATATAAGCAACCATACCAAGTTATTAATATTGATTGATTAAGTTATTGGGTTAAACCTATCTCCCCTGCATTAGGATTCTTGCTTCTTACATATGCTATTCCCCTCTCCCTAACCCAGTAAAGCAATCAAGTAGATGGTTCAAATTGGTGGAAGTAGCGGAGTCAGTGGAAGTGGGAATCAACTCAGTGAGAACCTCAAAGATGGATTAGTTTCTCAGCCCTCGCTGTAGATGTATATACAGAGTTTTGGAGTGTTCTTAGCTGTTCAGACTCAGTTGATGCATGCAATCATGCAGTAAATACAGAATATAACCGATCAAGCCAATGTCAACAGAGTGTTCAAAGTTGTCATCAATGATTCCTGTTCCTACTCAAGGTTATCAGAATTCATGAGGACTCGTCCGTCGATATTTTCTGGAAATGTTTCACCTATGGAAGCAGAAGATTGGCTTAAAATCATTAAGAATAAGTTACACGTTGCTCTGTGTAAGGGTGGGAGATGGCCCTGTATGCTTCTTATCTGTTGGAAGGAATTACTGCTGAATGGTGGAAGAAGTACTATGCTATCCATGAAGCTCGCAGAATATCACTTGGAGTGAGTTTGTTGCTGTTTTTCGTGATCTCTTTGCTTCACCAGAGGACAGTATGGTCGCATTGAATTGAGAGAAGGATGATACCCTTGCACCTTGTTCAATATCTAGACGATGTTCTCTAAAGTGTTATCAACCAAACAAGTCAGAAGATCGTGCGTGCACTCGCTGTGGAGAAATAGGACATACCTCAAATGAGCAGGCGATTAATTGCTCTAGCTGTGAGGGAAGCCATCATCTTGGAGAGTGTCCTATGAGTAACATCGCATGTTACTTTTGTGAAGGTCAAGATCATTGCCCAGCTCAATATCTCTTGGATCCGATAGTTACCACTGTGATCCAACATCAGCGAAAGAACCTTTGAGCCACAGTTGCTCAAGAACTATCAAAAGGATGTGGAATACCAGTCGTATCTACTAAGTCATTTGAGGAGCTAAAGACGCATCACTCCGATCCTGTTAGCCCTCATCAAGAAAGCAGTAATTGGCAGTCACCAACAGCATGTTTCCTGTGTGATGGAGAAGGTCATTGGGCTAGGGAATACCCTATGAAGCAACCAGCCCTGACGCAATAAGAAGAGAATGATGTACATGTAGTTGCACCCAATAAGGCACAACGATACAAACGCTTGTGTTAATACTGTCGTGAGAAAGGCCATTTTGTTAAGAAATGCCCATGGAGGAATTTAGAGTGTCCTACAGACGCGGTCATTCCAGAAGTTACCTCAGTCAAGTTCATAATGCCAAGAGTGAGCAGTAAAGTCGCAAGAGAAGTTTGTACAGAGAATGAGTTGAAGAAGAGGCGTCTGAACGAAGGCACTGCCCCGGTTGACAAATGCTCAAGAAAGAGAGTTTGCCTTAAGCTCTGTTATACCTGCAACAAGCCTGGGCATTTTGCCATAACTGCCCTCAGAAGAAAGCAACCATGCCAGTTCGTTTCAATCTCTACTCTACCCCAGTCAAAACTTTAGTGCCAACGCCAATTGAGGAAGTTTAGATCAATGATTTTACCGTGTGCAATGTCATAGCCTTACCTGTAATGGAGAGTGATTAGTGATGAATTCCCTGTAAAGATTCCTTGTTTAATTGACAAAGTAAAGATGGCAATATATTGGTACGTGAAGTGTTGGAATAAGAGCATTAATGGTAATTGAATGGTCAGGTGTTTTCCTGGGTATGCACCGATGTTGATGGTTCACCTAAAGATGTTGCGTGTGCATTGATGGTTAGTTCAGTGGTGTTCGTGAAGCTTGTCAGGCCGGAGGAATTGCCGTTGTCAGAAAATACAGTATTGCTTGATGTAACCTAGAATATTATGGAATTAAGTTGCTTATTGCTAGAGAAAAGTTTCTAGTGAACCATATTGGATATCCGACCTGAGATGCTACTCTAGAAATGGATTGGTCGTCCAGACATAAGGCTGTCTTGGAGTTTGGTCGAAGAGTTGTGTCAGTTAAAAGCCCTGAGGCGGGAAAATGGAATTTCAAGCGACTGCAGATCATGATGGTCAGTTGATGGTAAACAGTGTGGAAGTTGCTAGCCAAGAAGATGTGCCAGTTGTTGGAAATTATTCGGATAAGTTTTTGAGGATTTGTCTAGTATGCCACCAAATCAAGAGATCAAGTTTGTTATTGAGTTAGTGCTTGGTACAGCGTCAAAAGCGAAGAGACCTTATCAAATGCCTATAGATGAGCTAATTGAGATGAAGAAGTAGATCGAAGAGTTGCAAGAAAAATATTTCGCCAGAACCAGTTTGTCACAATAGGGAGTGCCTGTTCTGTTTGAAGATGGGAGCTTGAGGATGTGTATCGACCATCGAGCATTTAATGAAGTGATGATTAAAGAATAAGTATTCGTTGCCCAGGATCGATGATTTGTTTGATCAGTTAAGAGGAGCTAGAGTTTTCTTAAAAATAGATCTTCAATCGAGTTATCGTCAGTTAAGGATTCGTGCAGAGAATGTTTTTTTAAGTCAGAGTTTTATACACGATATGGATAATATGAGTTTACAGTTGTGTCTGCTAGAATGATCAATACCATTACATAATTTATGAACATGATGAACGAAGTTTTATGGAATAGATGGTCAAGCTGTTGCTGTGCTCATAGATGATATTCCTGTTTACTCCAAGTCTGAAGAAGAACATGTAGAACATAGGATATTGGTTTTGGAAAGGCTGCGAGAGCAACAACTGTATGCTAAGTTCAGTAAGTCTGACTTTTGGAAGGAGAAAGTTGAATTTCTGGGTTATGTGATGACTGCTAAAGGAGTTGCTATTGACCCAAGCAAAATAGAAACAGTGTTGCATTGGGAACAACCAAAATAAGTTATTCAGATTCGTAATTTTCTGGAAATGGTAGGATGTTACCATTGATTTATTGAATGATTCTTGATGATTGCTAGACCTCATACACAATTGTTGAAAAAGGAGAAGAAGTTTGCATGGATACCAGAGTGCAAGCATCTAACGACAACACCAGTGTTAGTATTGCCATATGTGTAGAACAGTTTGATATATACTTTGATGCTTCAAGACAAGATCTTGGATGTGTGTTAATGTAGAAAGGCAAAGTTGTTGCCTATGCGTTAGGACAATTGAGGCCACATGAAGAAAACTATGTTACGCATGATTTGGAATTTGCTGTCGTAGTGCATGCTTTGAAGTTATTGAGTCATTATCTCATTGGAAATATGTACAGACCACAAGAGTCTGAAGTATATACTCATGCAATCAGATCTCAATATGAAGCAAAGAAGATGGCTGGAGTTGATCAAAGATTTTATTGTTGGAATTCATTATCACCTTGGTAAGGCTACTGTGGTAGCTAATGACTTAAGACGAAAGAACCATAGTGCTAACATGAGGGTATTAAATGATCAATCGAGTTATGTAAGAAATTTCAGAAGTTGAAATTGGAAGTTGTTCCACAGGGATTTCTAGCTGCTTTGGAAGTGAAGCTAACACTTGAAGATCAGATCAGAGAAGGTCAGAGGGATGATGAGAAGATCAGCAGAATCAAGTCCAAGAAAGATGCAGGCTTAGCTGAAGATTTTACCGTGGATGAGCAAGGTACCATGCGATTTAAAGGTCGAATTTGTGTGTTGAACAAGAAAGAGCTTAAGTAGTTGATTTTGGGAGAAGCTCGTGATTCCAAGTATTCAATTCATTCGAAAAGTGCTAAGATGTATCAAGATCTTAAGAAAAGGTTTTGGTAGCCTCAGAAGAAGTGTGAAGTTGTTGAGGATGTTTTTTTATTTAATATGTGTCAAAGAGTAAAGGCCATGCATCAAAGATCTGTTAGTTCATTTTAGTCATGGCAGATTCATGAGTGGAAGTAGGAGGCAAATCAGTAAAAGGATCCATAGTATTCAAAATTTGCCTACAACTCAAAAAGGATATGATTCCGTATGGGTCATCATCGATTGTTTGACCAAAGTTGCTCATTTTATACCAGTGAAGACTACGTATTCGGAAGATCGTTTGGTAAAGCAATATACGTATAAAAGATTGCGTATTGCATGGTGTGTCTAAAAAGATTGTGCCGGATAGAGGTACCCAATTTACCTCGAGATTTTGGAATAAGTTGCATGAAGTGATGAAAACTCGTTTGAATTTCAGTACAGCGTATCATCAGCAGACAGATGGTCAGATGGAAAGAGTTAATCAGGTTTTGGAAGATATGTTAAGAGCTTGTGCCCTAGCCTATGCTGCTACGTGGGATAAATGTTTGTCGTATGTAGAATTCAGCTATAACAATAGTTATCGGGCTAGTTTGCAAATATCACCATTGGAGGTTTTGTATGGTTGTGCCTGTCATACCCCGTTAAATTGGAATGAGACGGGAGAGCGTTTGGTGTTTGAGCTAATATTCCCAAGGAAGCTGAAGAGTAAATTACTATGATAAGAGAGAGGTTGAAAGTAGCACAGTCAAGGCAAAAGAGTTATGGTGATAATCATCGTCGTGAGTTAAGCTTTGAGCCAGATGATTTCGTGTATCTCAGAGTTACCCCTCTTAAAGGGTTAAAAGATTCTACGCTAAAGGGAAGTTTTGCGCCAAGATATCGGGACCCGAATATGCAAATTCGGACCATCTGTGTATTCAACACTAGTTCAGGATCACGCTAGTGCACACAGTCTCAACATAGATGAAATATCACAATCATACACAACGGAATAATAAATAAAGACTTCATCTAATAATATAGAACTATTGAACGACCTTAAAGTCAAACTTACACTTGTGAGGCCTTAGTGGCTTCAACTCAAAATAAATAAATAGCAGCGGAATGAAGAACGTCGACGAATCCCATCAATATACCACAGGCAACTGACAAGGTTCAACTCCTAGATATTCGCCTCCTCGTGGAACTTCTCCTCCTTCGGAATTGTAGTCTTCTCCTCAACAGATGATTTTGTGTGTTGCAAGGGGTGACTACAAAAAGCACTCAACAAGTTGTGCACAGAATGCAATTCTATGTAACTATATGCAATGCTTATTCCAAAGGAAAAGGCTATTATGGCTATTTTGCAATAAGCAGCATTTATGAACAAATACAATAAATAGATTGTAAAGACTGTAAAACAAATAACAGTAATAGATAGATTCAACATTTGACAAGTAAACCAAGTTTGCAATCCTAAGTCAATTTCCACTTTCCATGGCATCCTGCCATCCCAATAAGTTTTGTTTAACAAAAGTCTAACCCTTGATTGTAATTCCCGAGCTTTGCTCAATACCGTGAGCACGGCTATTCGAATAGGTTTACACTCTGCAGAGGTTATGCACTTTACCCACATGACGTGATATTCTCTTTGTGCCTGGCCATTAGCACACTTCCTTTGGTGTGCCGGCAGAGAAATCACGACAAAGCCTTTCAGGAACCTCTACCTTAACCAATGAACCTCTCCAGTGTTGCCTTCGCTATCACTCCTCTCACGCGTGATGCCGGTAGAAGTATAGGACAGGCCAACACCGTTGGATGGGTACCAGCGAAGACAGTACGCCCCGCATGAGATACACCCCGTCGCCTTTGTCCGAGGTATCAGAGGAAAGATATCAGAACCCTAATCAACTAGGTCTGTCCCGATCCAGACGTGTGGTTGCAAGTAAGACTCAGGTCAAAGGCTTGCAAGGTTAAGTTCTTAAGATGATCGAGACAAGATTTCCACATACCCCCTACCCATCGGGCCCACCTTGGCATTCTCGCCCCTTGCCACTTGCCCCAATCTAAATCATAACCACCCTAGTTGATTACCAAGCACCACGTGCCATCAGCAATTTAACCTCGTTGCGTGACATCCTCTCGCCACCACAACTCAATCTCATCGTGTGACCACACATGACACACAAGTTCATAACATCGTTCCATATTCCATTAGTCAAGATTATTTATCAAAGACTAAAGTACATGTGATGACGTGGCATGGCTAAGCAACTAATACGGTCTAACCATCTCATGTTGATTATTATTACTAACCAACTATAATGAACCAATCTAGGGTGACAATATATCATGGTATACAAATGGCAAGTTAGGGTATAGATCAATTGGGTATAATAGCTAATTCCCAAATTTAATTGAAGACATTTGTACATGTCAAATAATATGCAATAAAGTAAAACAATATAGCAGTTTTTGTAATCGTAGTTTCAACATGATCAAAGCACAACTTGCCTGGCACTTGCTATAAACTGCTCCTTACTCTTTTTAATTGATCTTCGGCTTCCTCAACCTTTGGCTCTTCAATCGAATGCTTCGACTTCCACGTCCTTCAGCTACTTCGGGTAACTTCTGAATGACACGTCTAACGACAAAGAAGCACAAATACAACAAAACTCAAAAGCAATTCAAATAAACACCAATTTAATATTAGATTGGCACTGAACGGAAGGGATTGAATTTAGGAACTTATATTTGATCGAAGATCGGATGAAAGAGAACAGGCTTTCAGAAGATTTATCGAGAAGGTTACGACTGATAATTAGGGAAAGACGGAGTATATTCCAGGAGATATCCTTCAAGATTAATTAACTCGATTGGACAGATATTGACATATGGGCTCTTGATCTATAGATCGGGTCCATAAAGATATGTTATTTCATGATGAACTAAACTGATGCTCAATGTTGACTTTTGTTGACTAAACAAATACACAGTCAAACAAAAGAAAGATAGACTAATAGAATAGATATGGCACCAGGATATGACATATGGCCAATGGTCTATCGACCAAGTTCACGAATGAATTCTGGGTTAATGGCAGATTAGATTTTCAGGGATAAGACGAGGACAAATGGAATCAACATTCAGTGCGATCCAATCTAGGCTTCAGTCATACATCAAAGAAGAGACTTGACGATAATAGGGCGATGACGATATGTAGTAAGACAGTACAAATATCTTACTATAGTGGACACAACGAGGAAAACGAAATACTAAGAATAGCTCACGATGAACTCAGTCCATCGAACAGGTCTTAAGTTAGGTTTTGGTCCGGCTTTGCAGATGATAGAAAGATAAATCCAGACTCACAAGGAATGGGGTTAGATCACGATAGGATGATAGAAAGGATAAAGACATCGCGCTACTCTCTTGCTGGAATGCGCGTATGCGATGATAGCGAAGCGAGAGCAAAGCGTTAACGGCGGAACGTTAACGAAGAAACGTTAGCAGAGAAACGTTAACGATGGAGCGTTAACGACGGAACGTTAACGGCAGGACGTTAACGACGGAATGTTAACGACGGAACGTTAACGACGAAGGTGAAGCGTTAACGGAACACTTATGAGATTATAAGGTGGCAACCCTCGGTTGAAAGATAGGGCAGCGAGGTCATGACATGGCTCAAATTTAATTTGAAATCTGCGTGGTACACATATCGTGACGCAACGACAAATTTGACCAAGGGTTAAGTCCGGGTTTGAGCGAAACGATTCAAGGATGAATACACTTGGCATAGGGTAGGATGGTAGGGTTGGCTCTACGATTAAAGGTTACCAAAGATGGCGAACCGAAATGCGCACCGACACGAAGGACTAGGCCAAAAGACGTCGGGTAGATTCTAGAACATGGCTTTGACGGCAACCGGGGATCAATGAACTTCAACGGTGGGCAAAACAGGGGATAATGATCTTCTGGACACGATGACATAGCCACGACAAACCTAAATGGTTGGCGGCACAAGAAGACGCGCGGCGATGGCAAAAAGGCGACGGTAACGAATATTAAAATTTTCTGAGGATGGAATAGTAGAGGGGAAGTGAGCACCACGTAGAACGCAGCGAGGCGATCTCAACGGTATAAGCGGATTTGGCGGCAAGCGAGAGCAAAGCGTTAACGGCGGAACGTTAACGAAGAAACGTTAGCAGCGGAACGTTAACGACGGGACGTTAACGACGGGACGTTAGCAGCGGAACGTTAACGACGGGACGTTAGCAGCGGGACGTTAACGACGGGACGTTAACGACGGGACGTTAACGACGGAACGTTAACGACGAAGGTGAAGCGTTAACGGAACACTTATGAGATTATAAGGTGGCAACCCTCGGTTGAAAGATAGGGCAGCGAGGTCATGACATGGCTCAAATTTAATTTGAAATCTACGTGGTACACATATCGTGACGCAACGACAAATTTGACCAAGGTTTAAGTCCGGGTTTGAGCGAAACGATTCAAGGATGAATACACTTGGCATAGGGTAGGATGGTAGGGTTGGCTCTACGATTAAAGGTTACCAAAGATAGCGAACCGAAATGCGCACCGACACGAAGACTAGGCCGAAAGACGTCGGGTAGATTCTAGAACATGGCTTTGACGGCAACCGGGGATCAATGAACTTCAACGGTGGGCAAAACAGGGGATAATGATCTTCTGGACACGATGATATAGCCACGACAAACCTAAATGGTTGGCGGCACAAGACGACGCGCGGCGATGGCAAAAAGGCGACGGTAACGAATATTAAAATTTTCTGGGGATGGAACAGCAGAGGGGAAGTGAGCACCACGTAGAACGCAGCGAGGCGATCTCAACGGTATAAGCGGATTTGGCGGCAACCCAACGGACAGATCACAAACTACCGATGAACGGCTGCTAACGCTAATAGATCAAACGATCATAACTATTAAAATAATGGATGAAACCTAACTAAAATTTACAGAGAGCTATTTGGGATCATTTGGCACAATATGAAGAGAACGGATCTGAGTTTTACCTTCTGAATCAACGGGGAACGCGCGACGAAGTTTTCTGTCGTATGTACGCAGTCTGATCGGGGAAGATTGATTTTTCTGCACAAATCCCGTGGGCAAAACCTTGATTTAGGGTGAGCACCGTGTAGAGGACATCAAGAGGAGTCTACAGAAAAAAAAATTCACGGTCAAACTAGCAAAAATGAAGGAGAACGAGTGACGGCGAAATTCGAGATTGAAACGGCCGTAACTTTTGATTCCGCAAATGAAACTGCACCAAATTTGGTGGAGAGATAGATCTGACCATATGGCACGAGATGACACGAGCGGATTTTAGAAAAACTCACCAGTATGACGGGGAACGCGATGCCAAGATCGGCAGCGATGGCGGTGCACCGGAAAGACATGGCTGCGGTTTTTAGGGTTTGGGAGGTGCTCTGGGCATTAGGGGTGCGTGGGAGGGGTCTTAGGACAGTTATATAGGCTAGGGAGTCGTGTCATATAAGGAAACACGAAGAAAAACCGGATTTAGATTGAAAACGGATCGGATCAACACCGACGATAATGAGCGATGAACAGTGACGTGGCGCATTGTGGTGCGTCGGATCTGGATCAGAAGGCCGAGGCTAGGCGATGACATGGACGAATCTGGAGCTGCCACGTCGATTTAGCCTATTTCCGAATTAAAATAATTCCAAAAATTAAAATAATTCGTTTCGAGCAATAAAAATACCAGAAAAATTCTGAAAAAATTCTAGAAAATATTTTAAGACATTTGGAGCTTGAATAAAATATTTTTAACCAAACTTTATTTAAAATTTTACAGTATTTAACTAGATTTAACAAGAGGCTTAATTTAAATTAATTTCCAAATAAATCCAAATGAATAGCAAACGAACTCCGAAAAATCTGAAAAAAATATAGAAAATTCTTTGAAGCACAACGAACTCAAGTAAAACTAAAGTTATTTTAATTGAAGTTTACATTAGTCAATTTAAATTATTTAAGCATTAGAAAATTTCAGATTAAGCTTTATTAAAGTGAGAAAATCAGAAGGGATTTTTGGAAAGATGAACTAAACAAAAGATTTTTGAAAACCCAAATTTTGGGATGTTACACAAGATATGTTGGTCCGTTAAAGATCTTGAGCCGTTGAGGAAAGGTTACTTATCAGTTGAAATTGCTGCAGTCGTTGGCAGGAGAGCATGATGTGTTCCAGGTGTCACAATTTAAGAAGTGCCTCTGAATAACAACAGAGCGAACGTCAATAGAAGCAATCGAACTACAGGAAGATTTGACCTACAAAGAACTGCCGATCAAGATTTGGGATGTGATGGAGCGCAAGACCAGGAATCTGTCTATTCACTTTTGCAGAGTTCAATGGAGCAATCACTCTGAGAGTGAAGCTACCAGGGAGCGTGAAGAGGACCTGAAGTCAGAATTCCCAAACCTATTTTCTAGGTAGCCCTGAATCTCAGGATCGAGATTCTGTTAAGGGAGGAGGTTTGTAACATCTCAAAATTTGCTTATAATATTTTCTATTGCTATTTGTGCATTTTGTGAATTTTTTGAATTTATTGGAGTTTTCTAGAATTTAAATGAATTTATGTTAAATTAAGTATATTAGCCTTTTTGTGGAAATTAATTAATTGCAGATAAAATTAATATAAAGTTTTCCCAAAAATATTTTGTTTGAGTTCAAAATGTCTCAAAGTATTTATGAGAATTTTCTTGGATTTTTCCTGTTATTTTTATTGCCTAAAACTAATTAAACTAATTTCTGTAATTATTTTAAAAGAAAAAATCGAGAAAACCCATTTGAACAGTGTTGGGCCGGAGCCCAGCACTGTGCCCTTGCGGCCTAGCGCTATGCAGCCCATCTGCTTTGTGCTGCCAGCCCGGTAGCCCAGTTTCTAAAACCAAATCACCTGCCGTAGGATTCGAATCGGACGGCTAGAATGGGATATGGAGTTCTTGTTAACCTAGTGCTGGCGAGCACTGGATGCGAAGTGAATGGTAGGGATTCACTCGTGCGGTTAGGATTTCGTTCTATCCGAGCCGTTAGCATTTGTCGTGTGTACGTCCGAGATCAGATCGTGTGCAATGTGCGTGGCCGTCAGATTTGTCACGTGTAAGTCATCTGGTCATCTCCAAAGCGTCTCCAAGTTGGACTCTGTTCCTTGCGCCATAGCCGCCATGGACTCCTCGCTGATTCATGCTCAATCTGGCCACCACGTGCTATATAAATGGGAGCATCAGGTGCGCAGAAAAAGAAGCAACCAAAACCCTAAGGTTAAGCCTCGGAAATCGTTGCCGTTTCGCCGTAGTCAAAGGTTCCACCATGCACCGCCGTAGGAGAGAAAGCGTCGATTCGTCGCCACCTATGGAGGATAGAACCCAAGACCGTTGAGGTTGAGTTCGCCTTCAAGAGGCGCATCCCGTGCGCACGTCGCCGTCGCAAGGAGGTCACCGGAGCACCATCGCTGTCAACTTTTGTAGTCGGCAATGAATTTTATGGGGCAGGCGCTAGATCTCAAACTCGAAGGTCACACAAGACAGAGGATTAGACAGGTTCAGGCCCTCGACGGAGGAGGTAATACCCTAGTCCAGTGTGCTGGAAATATGTTGCGACGTGTGTAGATGATCTCTGTTGTTGCCCGCCCTCTCCCTTATATAGTGGGGTGGGGCGGTTTACAGAGTCCTGATCGGTCTAAGAGATTCTGATCGGTTACAAGATTCTAGTCGGTTACAGGATAGAGTTCACATCTTTATCTATGCTATTAAATACTCGAATTACAATCGTATCTTTTATATCTAAATATACGTTCAACTGTCCATATGATGTACCCCCTTGCGCACGGTAGCATGGCTTGGCGCAAAGCTTATCCTCTAGGCCTGTATCCCCTTTTGGCGATGTTGGGCTGGTTAGGAAGATACCTGGTTTCATATATTCCACAGTAGCCCCCCAGTGATTTATGATCCGGTTGCTATATCTTTATCCAGGACTTAACTTGGATCCGTGCTTTCAGCTTCTAGCATAAACTTCCGACCGATTTCCTTTTCTGATTTGAGCGCTTTCCTTTGCAGCAAGGGGATTATGATGGACTCGAATATAACCTCCAGTCTTTTGCTCCATCTGATCGTAACTTCACGCTCGATAGGCTTTTTCCACGGGTTTGGCCCATGTTTCATATGAAGATTGGATATTTTTTCCCGCTCGAGGCGAACTCCTGGTATCCTTTCCCTCCCTGGATCAATTCTGAACGGTCTTCGAAGCTGCTCTGACTCCTTGCGCCAACTCATTTTATGAAGACCTCTTCGGCTTCCGAAACTAACTTAATTCCATGTATCCTCGGCTTTTGACGTCACTATATCCTCACATTTACTTCAGCCTCACCATATCGGTTATAAAAGACGAACCAGGGCTTTGAAAACTTATCATTTCTCGTTCAGTTCTCCATCTTCTTGCTCCAAGCTCCACCTTTCTTACGAGGGATTGCAAGGCAAACCAGAGTCCTACGCTTGCTGAGTTGTGGGCACTCTTCGATATCGCCGTCGCTTAAGTGATGGAGGATATCGCCGTCGCCGCCGACCATACTGCCGTCGATGTCTTCCTCGAAATCTTCCCTGCCCTTCATGAGGTCAAGGAAGTTCTCGTGGAAGCGCTCGGACGTGTTCGTCGGGGAGAGGTATAAAATATCTGTAAAAGTAATATTTCCCCTGGCATAATGCCTGGGGAATTTATATATAATAAAGTACCTTTTTCAAGTATTCTCTATGATTGTCGCTTGACATAGTTTAGACCCAGCTTGGGGCGTCCCGAAACTTGCATGGCTTTTCAATCGAATGATATCCGCATCCGTCTGCCGCAAGGTGTAGCTTAGGCTCTCTTGGAGCATATCAGGTTTTTTCTTGGCTCATGGCCGAGTGATACCTATACCCGACTGGTGTCAGATATAGCTCTGGTCTGACTTGGGACATATCGAGGTTTATCCAAACGGTATCCGTACTCGCTTATTACGATGCACAACGTTGGACCCTCTTGGGGCATACCATTGGATTTGTGCCTTATCAGGCTCAACTCATGATATATGATTCCGTCATGCGGTAACCACCTAACGACCCAGTGTGGGGCATATCACAAGAAGATATTTTTAATCCGAACTGGAGGACATCCACGCCCGCTTAGTGCGTTAAGCGGTTAAACATCCCATCGTGTGGAGCGACGTGTCCCGAACATGACTTGGTCAAGCCACGATTGCCTCCGTATGTCAGGGCGCCGTGCTAGAGAGTTATTGCGGAGCGTAGGATAGGGTTGGAGGTTCTGCAATCTTTTTCCCGCCCATTCGGCGAAAACCTGGGTTTTTTTCCTCCATTAAAGGCTAGGCCGTGCGTTGTCCGACGGTTCATTCTTTCATCGCGCACTCCTGCCCCTTCTGCTTCCTTGCCTCTCCGACTTCTTCGCCGCTCTGACTTCTCCGTCGCTAGGGTTAACTGCTACCGCACTCGCATTCTTGCACCGCTATTGATCCTTTATCACAAAAATGTCTTCTCAATCTACCAAGAACGCTTCCTCATCGCCTTCGCCCCAGGATTGGACCACATCGACTATGACGGAGGAGCGGTTGTAATCTATGGCGGACGACAAGGTTCTCCCGGCCCCAATCCTGATCTCTGCTCGGCCGGCAACAGGTGAATCCGTCCCCAATTCTCGTCCTGAAGAAGTCGTGGTCTTTGAATCTTTCTTCCATCGTGGTCTGGGCCTTCTGGCCTGCGCTATCCTTTGCGGCCTTCTCTTCTTTTATGAAATTGAATTGGTGAATTTGAATCCCAACTCCATACTGCAGATCTCCCTTTTCATTCATCTTTGTGAGGCCTTCCTGTGCATCCACCCCCATTTCGACCTTTTCCGCCATTTTTACCTCTTGAAACCTTATCCTTCGAAGAGCGACCCCAAGGTAGTTGGGGGAGCCGGATTTCAGATGCGGGAGGGGCTGAAGAAAAATTATTTCGCAATTCCCTTCAAAACCTTCAACAAAGGCTGGCATCAAGAGTGGTTCTACTGCGCCAACCCTAAACCTGCTCTTCCCTCCTTTGCTGGGCGCCGACCTAAGGCGTCCCTTTCCTGGGTATCCACTCACAACGTCGTCGACATAGACCAGGTGCATGACCTTCTGGCGCTGATCGAGAAATTGAAGGAGGACGGCCTCACAGGGGTTGGTCTGGCTCTTCATTTTGTTGCTCACCGGATACATCCCCTGAAGAAGAGAGTCCATCTGGGATTCGCATTCGAAGGGAAAGATGATCCAACTTGGGAACTTCCCGAAGCACTGCCGAAGGAGCAAGTATGTGCTCGGGTAGGCGAATTCTTTATCCCGAGCATCGACGTATCCACCGTCAGATGCCCGAAATCCTTCACCGCGTCACACCCCCCTCCTGAGGTAAGCTAGTTTGATTGATAGATTTTTGCCTTTGTCTCTGAATGTCTTTTAACAGTATAGTGCTCCCTTTCAGGATCGGTTGGCTTTCTTTAGCGACGTGCCCCTCCCGGAGATGCCCGTTCACAAAGGCACTCCTTTTAAAAGGCCGGCAAGCTCTTCGGCCGGGGACCCCGCCACCAAGAAGGGGAAGAAAACAATGGCCAAGGACCCTGCGAAGCCCCGGCGCCCGATTGGCGGTCCCAAGATCCAGGAACCCTTGGCTCGGGTCCCGGTGCCTTCGGCTACCTCCCCCCCCGAGCCCGTGGCACAGCCGAGTCCAAACCCGAGGGACTCGGGCAGTTGGGAGGAGTCCAGGGTTTTGAATGGTAGCGCCCCGAGTGATCCCTCCAGGAGTAGCTCTGCCGCCCGGAAGAAGCCACCGATAAGAATGAAGAAGTCCGACAGGTTTGTTACCCTCATCGACTCTTATTTGGTGTGTTTCGTCGGCTCGTTTACTGATAGTTCTTCTTGTAGGAATCCTTCGTTCGATGTTCCTGTAGAGACGCCGTCCGGGGTTCCTGAAGAAGCTGGGCCCCAGGACGTTCATGTCTCGGTCGAGGAGGCCTCGCCCAGGGACACTGGAGCTCCCTCTGAGCCCCAATCGCCTTCTCCGACACCTCATGTTTTGACATCGGGCCCTGCTGCTCAGGAGTCTGTCTCCCGTCCATCCCCCGAGGTTGAAGAGATCTCCCGGGTTCCGCCTACTCCTGCTCGCCCTCAGCTCATAATGCAAGCTGCGTGGGTTGATGAGGAGGAAGGCTTGAAGCTCTTGGACGACTCGGAGGAGGAGAGAGAGAAATGACCTTTACAGTCATGCCACAGCTTGTGCGCTTCTGGCCCAGGTAAAAATTTATCCACAATCGCCGTCTTCTTGTTTATATCAGTTAGCATGTGGTCACCCTCTCCTGTGATGGTTACAGAAATTAGGGGAGCGCTATGAAAGAAGTCCGATTACCTCCAGAAGATGCTTCCGAGGTCCAGACGCTCCAGGAATATTTGGCCGAATTGGAGCAGATCAAGGCTGGGCATACAGCCGAACTGCGGGCTCTTCGGTAAGAGGTTCAGGCATTGCGGAAAGAGAAGGAGACTCTTCGACAGGAAAAACTAGATGTCGTCGGCTCCCTTCGAGGTAGACATTCCCTGGGCCATCTCGTGCCCTCATTTAATCGTCCGGTCTTCTGATTCCCTTATCTTTGTGGTAGCTCGGGACTCTGCTGTTACAAAGCTCCAGGAGCAACTTAAAGCTTCAGAGGTCTCCAGATCGAAGTCGGAGAAGGAGCTGGAAGGTACGATTGTCAGCTTGGCCCTCCCATGTCTTCATTGCCTTCTTGGTACTTCTTAATACTCTGCCTTGTAGATTATAAGTTCAAGACGCGGGCGCAATACGCCGTTTTCAATGAGAAGGTCGAAGCCCTCGAAGTGTCTTGCACTGAGCTTTGCAAAGCTCCGGAGCCATTACTGAGCTTGCTTCATCCCGAAGGCGAGAGGCCGCTCAACATGGGCCAGGTTATCTCCCAGCTGCGGGAAGCCCCCAAGAAGCTCAAGATTCTCCTGAAGGAAACGGCGACCAATGGCGCTAGCCAGGCTCTGGCGATCACCAGGTCGCTCTATCCCCGGGTGGATCTTGAAGCCATTAATGATGGCTATGCTTGCAACGTGGATGAAGACCGAGCCGCCGAGCTGTGGGATAAAGTCGAGGATGCTTCTTCGGCTGTTGTAGACACTCTGGACCTATGAAAAATGTATAAAAGCATTTGTTTGATATTGCATTTTTTCTTTTTCTTGTCTGAGTGGTTTCGATATCTTAGATGTCGCGTCCGACTGGTCCAGCCCCCAGGCTCTGGGGCGTGGTTCATGACACATGTCCCAGAGTCTTAGATTTCATAGGAGCGACGCACTCAGACGCATAATTTTCGAGAACATTATACAAGAATGACTTTAAAAGTGATCATTTATTCATAATGAAATGACTGAATTACAGAGTTCAAGCGAAAAAACGACGTAGCTGTTCTATATTCCAGGTATTGCTAATGATTGTGCTGTCTTCGCGCTTGAGTTTATAAGCCCTAGGGCGTACCACCTCATCGATGATGTAAGGGCCTTCCCAGCTCAGGGAGAGCTTGTGCTCACACCTCTGGTTCTTTCTAAGGACCAGATCTCCTTTGAAGAACGCGTGGCTCCTCACATTGCGACCGTGATAGCGACGTAAACCCTGAAGGTACTTTGCCGACTGAATTGTTGCAACGTTTCTGGCTTCTTCCAGTCGGTCGAGGTCTTCTTGCCGGCTTTCCTCCGAAGCGACTTCCTCATAACTCCGAACCCGCGGGGATCCGAATTCTAACTCGGTGGGGAGGATCGCCTCTGAGCCATATACCAAGAAAAAAAGTGACTGCCCGGTTGCCCTACTGGGGGTGGTTCACAGCCCCCAGAGCACCGAAGGCAATTCTTTGACCCATCGAGTGGCGTATGGTTGGAGCCGATCAAAAATCCTTGCCTTCAAGCCTTGTAGCACCATGCTGTTGGCTCATTCAACCTGCCCATTGATCCTGGGGTGCGCTACTGACGTGAAGTAGATTTTTATGCCGAGCCCCTCGCACCAGTCTTGGAATACTCCACCTCTGAATTGAGTGCCGTTATCTGTGATGATTCGGTTTGGTATGCCAAATCTAACCACGATTTCATGAAAAAATTCTTTGGCCTTTGTCGCCGTGATGGTGGCGACTGGTTTGGCCTCAATCCATTTGGTGAATTTATCGACGGCCACGAAGAGATGAGTATAACCGCCTTGAGCCTTTTTCAAAGGTCCCACCATGTCAAGGCCCCATACCGCAAATGGCCAAGTGATTGGAATGGTTTGTAGTTCTTGTGCTGGTTTGTTTATCTGTCGTGCAAAGAACTGACATCCTTCGCATGTCCGGACGATGTCCTCTACGTCAGTGACCGCAGTCGGCCAGAAAAATCCCTAAAGATAAGCCTTGCTATCTAGGGTTGATAACGGCGCAAGATTCCCAAAAACTCCCGAGTGGATTTCCTTGGGAAGATCACTTCCTTCTTGTTCTGATATGCACCGTCGTAGTACACCAGAGGAGCTTTTGTGATAGAGCTCTTCCCTGATCAACACATAGCTCTTGCTTCGGCGCATTATTCGTTCAGCCTGTACACGGTCTTCAGGTAGCTCGTCCTTCATCAGGTATTCCAGATACGGAGCTGTCCAATCGGGGGTAATAACCAAAATTTCAGCCTCTTCGCTCTTCTCCACTGGGACGCCCGACTTTGGCCGAGTGCTAATTGTGGGGCTTATGAATTTCTTCGACGAACACCCCCACGGGCACCGTAGACCGGCAGGATCCCATTTTTGCTAGCTCATCGGCCGCTTCATTGTCTCGGCGGATCACATGAATAAGTTCTAGGCCGTCAAAGTTACCTTCTAGTTTGCGTACCTCTTGGCAATAGGCTGCCATGTTGTCTTCGATGCAGGACCATTCTTTTTGCACTTGGTTGACCACGAGCATTGAATCTCCGTGAACCGCCAAACGTCGGATACTGACTGATATGGCGATACGGAGTCCATGGATGAGTTCCTCGTACTCGGCGGCATTGTTGGATGCAGGAAAAAGTATCTGCAGAACGTACCTCAACCTTTCTCCACTTGGCGATATGAGCACAATACCAGCCCCCGCGCCACTGAGCATGAACCATAGAAGTACATCGTCCAATACTCGAGTTACTTGGTAACCGCCGGGTTTTGAAGCTCTGTACACTCGGCCGTAAAGTCGGCGAGTGCTTGAGACTTGATGGCAGTGCGAGGCTTGAATAGGATATCAAAAGCTCCAAGCTCGGCTGTCGACTTTTGTAGTTGGCAATAAATTTATGAGCACAATACCCTACCTGGCGCGCCAACTATTGACTTTTGTAGTCAGCAATAAATTTATGGGGTAGGTGCTAGATCTCAAAATCGAAGGTCACACAAGACAGAGGATTAGAAAGGTTCAGGCCCTCGACGGAGGAGGTAATACCCTAGTCCTGTGTGCTGGAATTATGTTGCGACGTGTGTAGATAATGCCCGATCACCTCCCTTGGAACACCCGGCATGTCGGATGGTTTCCAGACGAAGATATCCTTGTTGGCCTGGAGTAAGGTGACGAGCGCACTTTCCTATTTGTCCTCGAGCCCTATCTCGATCAGTGTCATTTTGGACGTGTCGGACGGGTTGAGAATGATTCTTTTGGTTCCTTCACCGGGCTTTATCCCCGACGTGGCCTGCCTTTTGGGCAGGACGTCGCCTTCTTCTTGCAACATGGTAGCCTCTTCCTGGATGTTCTTCGCTTCGACGGTCGCCTCTTGCAACTCGGCAAGTTCGTGGTTCTCTCGGTCGCATTGCAAGGATAGCTTGATGTCACTGCGAACCGTGATGACGCCTCTGGGTCCCGGCATCTTCATCACCAGATAGGTGTAGTGCGGGATCGCCATAAACCGAGCCTGTCCGAGTCTTCCCAAGATAGCGTGATATGCTGTCTCGAAATCCGCTACCACAAAATTGACGTACTCGGTCCAGTAGTTGTTCTTGGTACCGAAGGTGACGGGCAAAGCAATCTGCCCGAGAGGAAGTGAAGACGCCCTAGGGATTACCCCGTGGAACGGCTGCGAGCTTGGCCTTAGCTCTGAGCGGGGGATGTTCATGTCGTTGAAAGTTTTGGAGAATAAGACGTTGAGTCCACTCCCTCCATCGATCAAGACCTTCTTGAGATTTACACTGCGAATAACAGGGTCAAGCACCAGCGGGAACTTACCCGGATGTAGAACTCGATTGGGGTGATCCGATCGATCGAAGGTGATGGGGGCTTCAGACCACTTCAGATATTGGGGGCTGCTGGTTCCACTGCATTGATCTCCCGAGCGGTAAGCTTTTGCTTTCGCTTGGACTCGTATCCTGTGGAGCCCCCATAAATGTAGTTCAGCTCATGCTCGGGCTCCTGAAAATCGTCTTCATCTGAAAGGTCTTTCTTCTTGGCAGCCTCATCCTTCGCTGAAGCTGGTTGCCGGTGGCTTTCACACGCAAAGCGCTTCAGAGTGAAGCATTCTTTGGCAGCGTGCTTTCCCTTAGGGTGGAAAGGGCAGATCGCTTCCATGACGGTACTGTAGTCGAGTGCCTCCCTCCGTGTGGCTCGGGGCCGGCCGCGTTCAGCTACCGCGACTAGCTCCACGCCTTTCCGCTTCTTATCTTTGTGCTTGGAGGACTCGGGCTTGTCGCCTTTGTTCTTCTACTGCAGGCGATCTTCTTGGTGCTCAGCCAGGGTGTCTGAGGTCGTGGCGTAGCGGTCAGCCAACGCGAACATCTCTTTCACGGAGGTCAGGGGTTTCCTGAACATTTTCTTGATTAGATCAGGATCACTTACCCCTCTCTGAAAGGCCGCCACCACCACAGCATCAGATACGTCCCTGACGGTGTTCTTCTGCATGAAACGCCGAATGAAATCTCTCAGCGTCTCGTCCTTCTGGTGCAGCTGGTATAAGTCCCACGGGGTGCCGGGCCTCTCGTAGGTTCCCTGGAAGTTCACAATAAATTGATCGCAAAGATCACTCCAGGAGTCCACCGAGTTCGCCAGAAGTCCTGTGAGCCATGCTTGAGTCGAGGGGGTGAGATTGACCGGCAGATAATTTGCCATTACGTTTTGGTTGCCCCCAACTGCTTTAACCGCCAGGGCGTAGACCTGCAGCCAAGCTTTCGAATCTCGCTCCCCATCAAAATTTACGATTCCCTTGGAGTTGAAACCTTAGGGCCAAACCACTCGGCGTAACCGAGGAGTGAACGCCCGGATCCCATCAATGGACCTCTCATCATGATGAGGGGGGTCCAGCGTGGTGAGCCTCTGGCTCGACGATTGTCGTCAATACGTTGGGGTGGAGTTCGGCGCGGCGAGTCCATGACTCGGCGATCGTTGTTGCTCCGACCCTGGCGATGATGGTCTTTATGGTCATCGCGGTCATCGTACCTTCGATCACTTCGTCGATCGTGGCCAGTGCTGAAACGCTCGTAGTCGTCGTGGCGCCCACGTCGTTCTTCCTTGTCCCACTCTTGCCGTCTAGCGGTGATGTCTTGGCGGAGGTCGCGGTTGAGAATTCGGTGAGCATCTCCGACTGGTGGTGTGAGGCGCCAACTGCTGGTATTCTGACTGGTTGCAGTCCGATTGCTAGCGACGCGGGTGGTCGCGTGGGAATGCACTTCTCTTACCGGCTTCTCCTGATTTTGCTGAATTGCGGCCGTCATCACCATAGCCTTGATGTGGGCCACGATCGGGGCCGCCGGACTATCCGAGACAATCATCGGGTCCAGCGTGTTGAGAAGCGTCTTGGAGGCGACGACGTTCTGCAGCGGTGTGTGGAAGACGGCTTGGTCTCCCAACTTGGATTGCAAGATGTCCTCGCGGATATTACGGCCGCGCGATCGAAGTGACCGCACCTGCACCGCCTTACCCTTACAAAGACGATCCTCCTCTGCAGCTTCTTGTTCCTCTTGCTGGAGTTGGAGATCGGTCTTCTTCTCTTCTAAAGAGAAGACGCCAAGAAGATCGTAGCAATTCCTCTCAATGCCGACTGGTTTGCTGGAGGAGTCAGAGCGGCATACCTGAGAGGGGTTGGCCTGATCCTTGCCAGATTGGATCTAGCCTTGGTCCAGGCAGACAAGTTCTCCGCGTGTAGCTGCGACGAAGTTCAGGCTTCCAAAGCAGAAAGCCCGGCTGGAGACGAAGGTGGCGATGATTCCGCCGATTGATGCCATCGAGTTTGTAGGAAAAGATTATAGCGCTTCCCCTACCTGGTGCGCCAACTGTCGACTTTTGTTGTCGGCAATGAATTTTATGGGGCAGGCGCTAGGTCTCAAACTCAAAGGTCACACAAGACAAAGGATTAGACAGGTTCAGGCCCTCGACGAAGGAGGTAATACCCTAGTCCTGTGTGCTGGAATTATGTTGCGACGTGTGTAGATGATCTCTGTTGTTGCCCGCCCTCTCCCTTAAATAGTGGGGGTGGGGCGGTTTACAGAGTCCTGATCGGTCTAAGAGATTTCGATCGGTTACAAGATTCTAGTCAGTTACAGGATAGAGTTTACATCTTTATCTATCCTATTAACGACTTGGATTACAATCGTATCTTTTATATCTAAATATGCGTTCGTTCAACTGTCCATAGGATGTACCCCCTTGCGCACGGCAGCATGGCTTGGCGCAAAGCTTATCCTCTCGGCCTTTATCCCCTTCTGGCGATGTTGGGCCGGTTAGGAAGATACCTGGTTTCATATATTCCACAGTCGCCGCAGGAGCTCTAATTGCTAAGCTGTTCAAGACGAAGCCGAGGACGAACCGGTACACAAAATCAAGATTTGAGCGTGTCAGGAGGTGGGCGACGTCGAGAGCTTTCGGAGAATGCCCTCGTCGACCGTCGGCGGCGACCATAGGGTCCCGTGCTGGTGGTGGTGATTTGGATTGATGCTTCATTGACGCGTGGCCGCCTCGTCACTCCTTCGGCTGAGGTGGCAGCTGCATGGCGATCGCGTGGCGTGTTGCGTGGATGCTGCGGTGGCGCTGAGTCAGCCTTGGGTGCGGCCCACTGTCAGCCAGATCGACGCATGAACCGGGTTCACCGAGGTTAGACCATGGATCGTGGACCTGCTCCGTGGACTTGGTCCATAGACCAGGCACACGTGTACGTCCGTGATTGGATCGGACCATGGATGACATCATCAGTGACGCAATAAATAGAATTGTCAATATAAAAATATTTTAATTAATGTGGTATTTTCTAATTATCAGGTTTTTATGATTTTTGAATCTTCTACGAGCCCGTTCTCCTTCATACGAGCTTCGATTGAGGTGATTCAAATTTCTAAAGAAATTAAAATTGAGATCTATTTAATGGTGAATTTTAATTTATTTTTAGATATTTTTTGCTCTCTGTTGTGGTATTTATTTGTTGTTCTCTCTCATTTCGCGTAGACGTTGAATTGTGCGACGTATCCGAGGAAGATTCATCGACCCAAGAGCAAGTTCCAGGGCAAGACCAGAAACTATTCTAAGGCAAGTTGTGCTTTGATCATGTTGAACATATGTTTGCAAAATCGCTATATTGTTTTTACCATATTGCATATAATTTTCAAGTATACAATTGTTTTCAATTAAATTGGGACTTAGTTAATATACCTTGTGATCTATACCCTACCTTGTCATTTGTATGCCATGATCTATTGTCACCCTAGATTGGTTCATTATAGTTGGTTAGTACAAAATCAACATGGGATGGTTAGACATGCAACATCATCACATGTATTTGAATCATTGATAATTAACCATGACTAATGGTGATGAGGACATCATTACAATGGATATGACAACATTTGGTTGTGCCAACTCCAACACGTCATCCACGGGCCAAGAAGAGAGAGAGATCAAATCCATTACGTTCTGGAATCCAATTCGACCTCCTAGGACAGCACCGACTTCAAATATGAATAACTTTTGCATTCGGCCTCCTAGGCTGTTTCGGGCCTTGTAAGCATGTGGAGGCCCAAGCCCAAGTTGTGTGCACCCCCTGGCTGCACACAACCCTAGGACGTCCCTCTCACATCCATCCCTCTTATAAACTCAGTAACCGCCGCTTTAGACACTTGGGTTTTGTTTGATTAGTTTAGCCAAGTGCAAACTTTGTTTCTTCAAGTTGTGCTGGACAGCCACCTTGTCAAGATCCTCAATAGAACCCCACCTTGATTTTGCCTCCCATTCTTATTTGCAATTTCAGATTGCTTTTACTATTGTTCTTGCTTGCTCTTCGGTTGTTTGCAGGAATTGAACCTCGTGTTCAGGTTGATCGCGTTCACGGCAAGATCAATAACACTCCAGAGTTGGTTTAGCGATTGCTAAGGCGTATCGTCATCGTACGTTGTAGTCGGATCGTCAAAGTCGGTTCCACCAAATCGATAATTATCACTCTCATCGAAAGATCGGGACACAACTTCACATCAAATGGAATATGGAACAATGATATGAATTGGTGTGTCATGTGTGGTCACACGATGAGATTGAGTTGTTGTGGCGATGGATGTCACGCAACGATGTTGAATTGTTGATGGCACGTGGTCCTTGGTAATCAACTGGGGTGGTTATTATTTAGATTGGGGCAAGTGGCAAGGGGCAGTATGCCAAGGTGGGCCAGTAAGGCAGAGATTATGTGAAAGTCTTGCCTCGATCATTTTAAGGACTTAACCTTGCAAGCCTTTGACCTGAGTCAATCATGCAACCGCATGTCTGGAATGGGACAGCCTAGCTGATTAATAAGCAATGTTTTAGCTTTGGTACTACCATTGGTGGTGTGAGCCTCGGGTTTACGGATCAACTCATATGGCGCAAGAGGGGGCCCTGTTGTGGCGGTTTAACCCATCAGTGTGAAACCTCAGCGGGCAGTATAGGGCTAAGGCAGAGCTTTGTAAAGGCTTTGTCATGATTTCTCTGCCGACACACCAAAAGAAGTGTGCTAATGGTCAGGCACAAAGAGAATATCATGTCGTGTGGGTAAAGTACGTAACCTTTGCAGAGTGTAAATCTATTCGAATAGCCGTGCTCGCGGTATTGAGCAAAGCTCGGGAATTACAGTTAAGGGTTAGAATTTACAAAATGAGAACTTGATTGGGATGGCGGGATTGCCATATGGAAGGTTAGAACTTGACTTAGGGTTGAAAACTTGGTTTACTTGAGAAATGTTGAATCTATCTATTACAGTTATTTGTTCTGCAGTCTTTACAATCTATTTATTGTATTTGTTCATAAATGTTGCTTATTGCAAAATAGCCATAATAGCCTTTTTCGTTTGGAATAAGCCTTGCATATAGATATATTAGAATTGCATTCTGCGCACAAATTGTTGAGTGCTTTAAGTACTCACCCTTGTCCATAACAACATCACCAGTTGAAGAGTCTGCATCCACCCTGCAGGAGGAGTACTATGAAGAGACGAATGTTTAGGGAGCTAGCCTTGTCAGTTGCCTGTGGTATATTGGGAAGTTTGTCTACGTTTTCATTACGCTGCAGTTTAATTTGTTATTCAGCCTTGCGAGGCATAATCATGTAAGTTAACTATAAGGTCATTTAACTAGTATTATTTAATATATGATGTCTTTCATAATGTTTTCGCTGTATATGATTGAGATATTTACCGATGTTGAGCCTGTGTGCACTAGCGTGATTCTGGACTAGTGAAGTATACACAGAGAGTTCGGATTTACATATTCGGGTCCCGACATGAAACCACGTGCCATTTCCACCATCCTCTTGTTACTAATGTTAAATCCAGTGAATGTTTCTTTCCAGAACCAATTTCAGTGAAACAACACATAGTGAGTAGGTACAGTGTTTCATTATTCACTGTATAGGGTAACGATCTGACATCTAATTCCACCATCAATCAGCACATGCACGGATACTTTCATTGTCGCCTTGCTCCCAAATAAAAATGAAATATTATTCATAAAGGCCTTAGTTATTGATATTTTAGTAGTTGGAAGCGCTTCTGTCGTATTTTATGGTTTTTTTCCAGTAGTTGGAAGCGCTTCTGTTGTATTTTATGGTTTCTGTTTGCACCAAAATTCGGCAAGTTTACCCAAATCAGGCAATAAAATCAAAGATACGGAAAATAACGGAGGATTGGAAAGAATCCGAGATATTTGGTAACTGCAAGATTTTTAGGGAAACGATCGTCCAAGATAAGGCCGATACGGACACGGGATTGAAGCGTATTGTAACAAGACACTATCGGCCAAGGGTATAAAAGAAGGACCAAAGCGAGCTGCAAGGGGAATCAATCAACACAATACAGCCAACCAGCTTTTACCTACTTTTTCCTATCAACTATGATTAGTTCTTGTAATTTAACATTTGTAATCGATTTTTGATCAATAAAGTTGTGCATCGCCGATTGTTGATCTTCGTCAATTACACCCCAGGTTCGATTTATTCTGATTTTGTTGCACATCGCCTTCTTCAGAATTGATCTACCTTTATCATCTGATTAGCCTTAATCGGCTAGTTAGACTTACCCTGTTACTTTGATCTTAATCGGCTTCAAGCTGATTGAGTCTAAGCCGATTGATCGTCACGATCGGCTTGTAGTGAATTTCATATCTTTACCTTGTTCGCTTCTGAGTCAAATTGATCGCACGCTCAACCCGGTGTTAAATGCGGTGTGTCTTCTGCCGAAACCCTACATCAAGTTTTTGACGCCAACACACTTGGCACGCCGGTGGGACCCGCAATGTCTTCATCAGGGAAGTCGATTCCGCCATCAGATCTCAATGCAGAGGCTATAATCGTCCCAACAATGGATGATTTATCTGCAGAGCAACGCCAAGAAATTGAAGCTCGGAAGGCTGCGCTGGAAGAGATGATGCTAAGTCGCTATCGTAAAACTAGACGTGGACGCCACTCAAAAATCCGCCACGCCGACATACCAACATCGGTGATGCGGGTGTAATGTAACAAGTGGCCGATATTCGCTTACTCAAGCGAATTATCGGCTATGATTAATCATCAGGCACCATGCTTTAATAAACCAATCATCGGCTCTTGTAACGACACTCAAGCCGATGATAGCAAATAGCGTCAAATCTATAGCCCAGGAGTTAGCCTCGTCAGGAAGTCTGCTTGATCCATTACAAGCTCTGCCTAATTACCCTGTTTTCTCGGTATCACAAAGCACGCAGAGCACAATGGCTGATCCTAAACCATCGGCTGTAACTTCACCCCCCACCATGATGCCCACACAACCCACGGTTATACTACCTAGGGATCATCGGTTGAATGGGGTGAACCATTACCACGCCTATACCGACGCCGCTAAGTTAGATGCATCAAGCAATTTGCCGCCGTCGGCTCCGTCCTGCGCTTTTCCCCAATCGGTTTCACAGCCGATTGGCTACGAGAGACTCCCACAAGAACCCACCCTGCTAAGAAATCCAGGTCCACACAGGGTAGTAACGTACTCTGAACCATTTGTCCGAGTGCCGGAAATTCAGACCAGGCATAAGCGCCATGATCAGCATGGTCGTATGCCAACGGCACAGCATAATTGGCAACCCGAGCTTGCACTCGGGGGGCAGAATGCCGATTATGACCGATATAATCAAGGGCCAACTATGCCAATGACCGATAATGTTAACTGGGCTGATCAGATCTCTACCGTTTTGAGGGACCAATTCGGCATACAACCAAAAGGGAAAGTTATCGGCTACAAAAAGCCGTATCCCGATTACATCGATCGTATGCCCTACCCTCATAATTTCAGAGTCCCGGACTTTGCTAAATTCTCTGGAGATGATTCTATCACCACCCTAGAACATGTTGGACGCTTTATCGCGCAATGCGGTGAAGCGGCCCAGTCCGACGGACTAAAAATTAGATTATTCCCGTTGTCTTTATCCGGGGCAGCATTTACTTGGTTCACTTGTTTGCCCCCGAATTCGGTCCATTTATGGAACGATTTGGAAAGCCGATTCCATGAATACTTCTTCTCAGGCAGTCTGGAGCTCAGGATTTCAGATCTAAGTTCTGTACGACAAAAGTTTGGGGAATCGGTCACGGATTACATCAAGAGGTTTAGAGAAATCAGGAATCGGTGTTTTAGCGTCACATTGCCCGATAATCAACTCGCCGATTTAGCATTTCAAGGTTTGATCCCGTCGCTCAGGGAGAAATTCGGTGGGCAAGAATTCACTGACCTTAGCCACTTATTGCATCGCGTATCGGCTCAAGAAAGCCGATTCACTGATAATAAGGTATTTAAAGACAGATTTAAAAATAGCAATAACAAAGAGAAAGACAAAGCTAAGGTCAACATGGTTGAGTATTGTCCAAGTGATTCTTCGGAAGACGAGGAAGTAGAAATAAATATAGCCGAATGGGTAAAAGGGGCCAAGAAATCCCTAGTCTGTTCTTGGCTTAAGCCGACTAAGAGTAAGTCGGAAGTTAGGTACTCTTTTGATGTTTCCAAGTGCGATCGTATTTTCGATTTACTTCTGCAAGAAAAGATAATACGATTGCCAGAAGGGCATGTGATACCATCGCCCGACGAGATCAAGAAACGCAGGTATTGCAAATGGCATCATTCTTATTCACATAACACTAACGACTGCAATATCTTCCGTCAACAGATCCAATCTGCTATTGAGGATGGTCGGTTAAAATTTGCTGACGAGCCGACTATGCAAGTTGACGCTGATCCGTTTCCCATCAACATGGTTCAGTGTTCGGCTAAGGGAAAAGAGCCGATGCTTGACGAGCCAAAAGAGGATCGACAAGTCAACATCCAGTCAAGTTCAAACGGCGATTAAACACTGAAGATTACAATCGGCTCTTTACAAATAGAAGCCGATCGAGAAGGGAAAAATTCAACAACCATTAAACCCAAGGGGAATCCTCAAGTGGGTAAATGGTACAGAGCAGAAAAGTCTCCATTAAGGCAGCCCATAAAAAGGTCAGGACCAACGTTCTCACAATTAATAGAGAAATACGAAAGGATGAACAGCCGACCACGGTATAATACCCGCCGGTCGGATAATTTGTACCGCACTGAGAATGTGGAGAGGGCACATAGAAGGTGTCCTTTTTGGCAGTTTTGCTGGGAAAGAGGAGTAACGTTGCCATCACCATACACTTGCCCGATGGAACATTATCCCCAAGAAGATTGGCCAAGACAATCGGCCAGAAATAGGCTGTCTGGGTCGATTAGAGAGCAAGGCAGAGGTGACAGAAGGCCTGTCCACGAGAGAATATCTAAACCAGATCAAGAACCGAGCCAAATCAAGACACACAAGCCCAGTTCTAGTCAAGAAGATTTGGCTGGTCAAATACGGAAGCCAGTGGAGCCCAAACCCAGGTGGTGTCCATCTGGCCTGAGCCGATCACAACGACGACGGCTTCAGAGGCTAAGGACGCAAGAAATCCGCGAAGCCGATGCCGAAAAACAGAGAGACGAGATGTTTAATGAACTTCGTCCAATCAAATGCGTCAAGAAAGAATGGAGAAGAAAAGAGCAAGCCGAAGAAGATTTCGAATCGGCTGATGACTTGGATTCTCCCATGATTCGGGATGATACACCTCCCATGGATATTAATATGGTGTTCATGTTGCGAAATTGAATTCAAAGTCGAAACGAATCGCCGAAAAAGCGCTTGCTCGCTTGTGTTCGACGCATGAGTGCCATATTCGAGAAACCTAAAGACGATCATCGGCATCTGAAGCCGTTCTATCTAAAGGGATACATAAATGGCAAGCCGATATCAAGAATGCTGGTAGACGGAGGGGCCACAGTGAACCTGATGCCGTATACAACATGCAAAAAACTGGGTAAGTCTGATGAAGACTTAATTAAAACTAACATGGTTCTAAATGACTTCACAGGCGATCCTACGGAGGCAAAGGGTGTTATGGTCACAGAGCTGACTGTCGGTAGCAAGACCTTGCCGACATCGTTCTTTGTAATCGATGCCAAAAGAAACTACAGCGTACTGCTTGGTCGGGATTGGATTCATGCCAACTGCTGTATTCCGTCGACCATGCATCAAGCGCTCGTACAGTGGAACGGAGAAGAAGTCGAAGTCGTCACAGCCGATACATCGGCCCATATCGCCATGGCTAGCTCTGACGCGAATTGGCAACACGAAGAAGCTGGCTGCATATCGGGGGGAGGCGCTAGATGACTGTGATTTCATATGCGTAAGCAAATCAGGGCTCATGCCGATCAGTGTCAAACCGGGCACTTTTGATCGGGCAAATGAAGTATTACGCCGATGGGGACAAGAAAAACATTGAAGGCGCTGCAGGATAAAATGCAAAGCTATCGGCAAACAACGGATAGCTACGAAGCCATAGAAGACTTTGAAGAAATTGAAAAGTTGGGTCAAGGTTTCACATCCACCGATTTGCTTGAAGAAGTTGATATAGGTAGCGGTGATAGGAAAAGACTAACTTTTGTTAGTGCAAATTTAGATGTAAAGTACAAAGTAAAACTGATAAAAATCCTAAAGGATTATAAGGATTGTTTTGCTTGGGAATATCATGAGATGCCCGGATTAAGCCGACAGCTGGTGGAACATCGGCTACCTATAAAATCGGGTTATCGGCCGTTTAAACAATACCCGAGGCGTTTCAATCCGGCCTTGTACCAAATTATTAAAGAGGAAATAGAACGGTTGTTGGAAGCAAAATTTATCAGGCCTTGCCGATATGCGGAGTGGGTTTCCAACATCGTTCCGGTTATGAAGAAAAATGGAAAGCTTCGGGTATGCGTCGACTTTAGAGATTTGAACAAGGCAACGCCGAAAGATGAATACCCGATGCCGATAGCCGATATGCTTATCGATGCTGCATCAGGGAACAAGATCATAAGTTTTCTAGATGGTAATGCTGGGTATAACCAGATACTCATGGCAGAAGCCGATATACCAAAGACAGCCTTCAGATGTCCTGGTGCAATAGGATTGTTCGAGTGGACAATGATGACTTTCGGCCTGAAAAACGCTGGAGCAACATATCAACGGGCAATGAATCTGATTTTTCACGATTTAATCGGCCACATCGTTGAGATTTATATTGACGATGTAATAGTAAAATCTGCAGAAGATTTACAACACCTGGCCGACTTAGAGAGAGTATTTAAGAACATAAGATCGCACGGTTTGAAGATGAATCCTTACAAATGTGCATTTGGCGTGTCGGCTGGGCAGTTCTTAGGCTTCATGGTGCATGAAAGAGGGATTGAAGTCAGTCAAACAAGGGTTAAAGCTATAGCCAATACTGAGCCACCGACATGCAAAAACGAGTTACAAAAGTTGATCGGCAAAATTAATTATCTCCGTTGGTTCATCTCAAACCTCTCCGGTAGGATTCGTGCTTTTACTCCATTACTAAAGTTAAAAGACAATGAAGAATTTATATGGGGAGCCGATCAGCAAAAAGCTTTCGATGAAATTAAGAGGTATTTATCGAACCCTCCAGTCTTGGCTGCGCCTCAAAAAGGGGTTCCTTTTAGACTATATGTTTCGGCTGAAGAAGATACTATCGGAGCTGTTTTAGCACAAGAGGTGCACGGTAAAGAAAGAGTTATCTTTTATTTAAGCCGACAGTTGCTGGACACAGAGGTCAAATACCCTTTTATCGAAAAATTATGTTTATCTCTGTACTTCTCGTGCACAAAGTTAAGGCATTACATATTAGCATCGGCCTGTAAAGTAATCTGCAAGACCGATGTTATAAAATATATGTTGTCAGCTCCAATTCTGCGAGGTCGACTTGGCAAATGGGCTTACGCCTTGGTCGAGTTCGACCTATCCTATGAATCGGCCAAAGCAGTCAAAGGACAAGTCCTAGCCGATTTTATAACAGGGCATGACACAGCGACAAATTTAGTCTTGGTCGCACCATGGCAGCTGTTCTTTGACAGATCAGTATGCGGGGAAGGTGATGGTATCGGTATTGTGCTCACCTCACCCAAGGGGCATAACATTGAATTCACATTTCGGCTAAATAGCCGATGCTCAAACAACCAGGCCGAGTACGAAGCTTTACTCAAAGGCTTACAGTTGTTGGAAAATATTGGGGTAAGCGCCGTTGAGGCATATGGTGATTCACTGTTGGTGGTACAACAAATAAAGGGAGAATACCAATGTCGAGATGAAGTGCTACTGAAATATTTAGAACAATGTTTAGAAATTATCGGCTCTTTTACATCATTTTCTATCAGTCATGTCCCTCGAGAATGGAACGATAGAGCTAATGCTTTAGCTCAGCAAGCATCAGGATATAAAGATTCTGACCGAAGTCAGGAGACTGAACTGGTAAACAAGGCAGTCATGTGCACAGATATTGCCGATTGGAGAACGCAGATAAAAGATTATCTAGTCGATCCATCCAAGCCGACGGAACGAAAGATATGGCAACAAGCGTTGAAATATGTCATCATGGACGATATACTATATTATTGGACTATGGAAGGTTTATTGTTAAGATGTCTTGAGACCGAAGAAGCACGGGTGGCAATGGGTGAAGTGCACGAAGGCATTTGTGGTTCTCATCAATCGGCACATAAGATGAAATGGATGCTCAGACGGACAGGATATTTTTGGCCGACGATGCTAGAATATTGTTTCAAGTATTATAAAGGATGTCAAACATGTCAAGAGTTTGGCAACATACAACTAGCACCAGCATCGACTTTACATCCAATTATCAAACCTTGGCCATTCAGGGGTTGGGGAATAGATATAATCGGCCAAATATTTCCTGCTTCGAGTAAAGGCCACAAGTTTATCTTGGCCGCAACCGATTACTTCTCAAAATGGGTCGAGGCTATACCACTCAAAAAGGTAACCAGTGTTGAGGCGATTCGTTTTATAAATGAACATATCATCCATCGGTTTGGAATACCGCAAACGATCACGACCGATCAAGGTACGGTATTCATGTCTAATGAGTTTCAGAGTTATGCAACGAGTCTAGGGATCAAATTGTTGAACTCTTCCCCCTATTACGCTCAGGCTAATGGACAAGCCGAGTCGTCTAATAAAACACTAATCAAGTTGATCAAAAGAAAAATTGATGAGAAGCCAAGGAATTGGCACTCAACTCTATCGGAGTCACTTTGGGCTTATCGGCTATCTTATCATGGAGCGACAAAGCTTTCACCTTACCAATTGGTATATGGACAAGAGGCTGTTCTACCCGTGGAGATCAATATTGAGTCGATACGAATAGCCAGACAAAATGGTTTGTCGGCTCAAGATTACAATGATTCAATAATCGACAACTTGGATGAGCTAGCAGAGTTACGCTTGTCCACGCTTGATCGACTTAAGAAGAATAAGATCAGAGTTGCAAGGGCATACAATAAAAGGGTAATGCCTAAGTCTTTCGATCAAGCCGATTTGGTGTGGAAAACGATATTGCCTGTTGGTTCTAAGGATAACCGATTTGGAAAATGGTCACCTACGTGGGAAGGGCCATACAAAATTAATCGGCTAGTCGGCGGAAATTCGTACTTACTAGAAATGCTAGAAGGGTATGTATTGCCAAAAGCTATTAACGGGAAATACTTGAAGAAATACTACCCTAGCGTTTGGATTGGAGCCTAACCGACTAAAGATCATGTACAGGGCCGAGATTAACACGATGCTGTTAATCGGCTGAAAGGATTGTAAACTCAGAAGGTATAAACAAAATATAAATCGGTTAAACAGCCGATTATAAACCTAGCAAAATTACAAGCATTCAAAGTATTTAAGCAAGTGTTTTGGAACGGCCAATGAAGTTTTACATCCCAGAACCTGGGAGTCGTGCTCCTAAAGCCGACAGTGCTCCAGCTGCTTTGGCGATTGTTTCTTGTACCTCATCCAAGATTCTGTCATCTTCTGCTGCATTGCCTGGGATAGGTACAAGTTTAGCCGACTGCTCCTTGAAGGCTGTCACAGCTGATGCTATTTCTATCTTTTGCTCCTTGGCGGCCGATGATGTTTTTTCAAAGGAATCTTGGCCTTCAGCGATGAGCTTCATCGTCTTCGACAGTTCATCTTCAAGAAATTTCTTAGTGGTTTCCAACTTTTGAAGAGAAGATTTGTTAGCTTTCATAGAATCCATAGTTGCATCAAACTTTTTCTTTTTCGCCTTTGTCTCTGCAACCATTTTGTCAAGGATTCTCTGGTCGGCTTCTTGGGCTGCTCTCTTTTTCTTCCTTTCTTCAGCTGCCTCCACCAGAGCCTTTTCCTCATCCAAATGGCATACTTCAAGCAGTGCAGCCATAGCCGTTGGTGGTAAGTCGGCCTCAACTGCAGCCATAGCGTCCCGAATCGACTGATTGTTATTTAAGATCTCCGAATCTCCGATTGCGATCTTGACACTAAATCAAAAAGCCTGTTGAGGCGATCTTGCATTCCAGGGGCCGATGAAACCGCAGCCGACGCGTCTTTTGAGACCGCGATGATGTTTTGAATTGCAGAGATGTAATCATCGGCTGCAAAGATCTCTGGATCATCCAAGTCGGATAAATTGAAGCCGAGGAGGTTGGATGGGTCAGAAGTCTTCGGAGCAGCAGCAGTTGTTGGCACTTGTATCGGCTCTTTGGCCGATATATCTGGTAAGCTTGCCAGGATGTTGGCCACTTGTGCCAATGCGGTAGGCTGGAAGAAAGAATATAATGAGAACCGATGGGCTAAATCGAGACCGATGGGCTAAATCAAGATTTGTATTCTTTTAGATAAAAAAAATACCTGAGCGGTAGCCGATCCGTGTGGTGAACTTTCGCCACTTTGTTCCTGTGGCTTGGAGTGTTTCTTTTTGGCAGGAACTTTAGTGGACTTTGGCTTCTTCTTCTCTGAAAGATCCATCGGCTGGGAAGTCAGTTAAATAAAAATGGAAAGAATGGAAAGGAACAAGAGATGTTCAGGTATGACTGACTTGGTTGCTGTTGCCTCTCTAGATCGGATAAAGATGGGCTTTGGATGCCCAAGGAACCAGAAGTATAGCCAGTAAGTGCAGTTGCCTTGTGTGATCGTTTTTCTTTACTAGTTGTAGGAGCATCAATCGGCTTCTTGCCAGCAGATTTAGTCTGCAAAGAAAGTAAAGCCGATGAGACAAAGTTCATATGAGTTACGATAAAGAAAAAGTTAAATCGACTAATACCTCGCTAGTAATATTTACAAGACTCGTATTATCATATCCAGAGCTCGATTCGTCACTTGAATTGTTATCCGAAGATACCATCGGCTCAGGAAGGTCTGGGAAGAGGGCATCAATAATAGCCGATGGGGTACGATCAAGGAGAAGTGCATCCGCAATTGAAGACCACCATGGGGAGAATCGGCTAGATCGACGATTATTCAAAACGAAGTGTGGCAAAGATTTGATCTGCAAGTCATCGGCTATCGCCAAGACCATATTGGCTACAGCTAAAGATCATACTCTAGTCCTAGGCTGAACCAAGTCAAGAAATGAGAGACTGGGGATCACTTGGCCAAAACCTAGTTGTCTGGCAAAGATGGAAGGATGATAAAATTCATAAGAGGGCTGAAAGGTACGATTTCTTGTATTAAAGCCGACATGCAAGATGCTGGGAGAAATAAAAGTTTTAAAGAAATCTAGAGTCGATTCAGGCATCTCTGAACTGTCAGAATCTAAATGAAGAAATGATGGCCATTCAAAATCAGCTGCGCTGGTATAACTGAAGAAGTCTTGTTGGCTAAAATCATTACTATCCAAGTTCAGGAAGAAAGATAAATATTTTTTCAGGCCAACTGGAGAGATCTTCTTGCTGCCAGAACACATTATGTATCTTTCACCATAAGATCGGCTGGCTCTGAATTCTGGTGCTGCATTTTCTGGTGTATCTTCGCGAGGAAATGCCAAGTCGTCAGATGGATCCAATTTGAAAGATCGGCTAAATAAACAGTACAACCATATCTGGATGAACCAGAGAGGACCTCCTACGTTGCCGGCACAAAATTTGGCAAAACCAATAAAAAGCCGACTCCTAATCACATGCATGATTTGACAAACTGCTCCAAGGAACATCTTTCCCAATGCTAGCCGACAGCCCTCTGCCAACCGCTCTGCCATCAACTGATACACTTGTGTTGGTCCTAAAGAAGCACCACAAAACAAAAATCGGTCTAACCACAAATTCAGGAAAGCAACATGTTCTTCATCTGATATCGGCCCATTCACTTTATTATTGTTATTAATGTACTTGCGCCAACCTTCTCCTTTAGATTGAATAAGCTTGTATTTCGGTTTGCCACTAAAAGCCGATATCTGCTCACCATCTGGCCTAAGGCAACACAATTGGGCTATATCCATGAGGGTCGGGCCGATGGGACCAGTACGGAACAAGAAGGCATTGAAGGTCTCCGACCAGAAGTAACAGGCCGTGGCCACTAAGGGCTCATTGGCTTCTGGATCGGCTAATGAGAGAGGAATACATTCAGCGATACCCATTTTTTCCCATTCCCCTCTTTTCTGGGCAACCACGCGAATATACCAAGATCTCCATCCCTTAAGCGCTGTCGGCCATGCCCTGAAGCTTTTTTCCCAGCTCTCTATATTGAATGCAGTAGCCGATAGAGGAAGGCGGGGAATATCCTAGCTAATAACCGTACTGGCATCTAGGTTCCCTATCGGACCAAGGAAATATTGATCTTTACTGTTAGGGATCGAAATGAGTACCTGACTCGCGTCCATTTCAGCCGATCTTAGCAAGCCGATTGAAGAAGAGGGATGCAAGCCGATTGATGGAAACTGAGCAATGGACAAACAAAAGCCGATTGTTTGGGGTCAGAGAGCTTGTGCGCGTGAAAATGACTAAGGTGGGGACCGCATTTTATAGCATGGTGAAAATTTGAAGAGGCGGGAAGTGAATCTCAAAAGGCGCGAGCAGTTAAAACGCATTACCCGCATATCAAGGAATTGCGACGCGAGTAAAGCGACAGTTAATGAAAGAAGTTCAAACGTTAGCCGATTGAAAAAGCCGACAATTGTAATTTTTGATAGATGACAAGTCATCTCTCAAAAATGGGGGCATATGTTTGCACCAAAATTCGTCAAGTTTACCCAAATCAGGCAATAAAATCAAAGATACGGAAAATAACGGAGGATTGGAAAGAATCCGAGATATTTGGTAACTGCAAGATTTTTAGGGAAACGATCGTCCAAGATAAGGCCGATACGGACACGAGATTGAAGCGTATTGTAACAAGACACTATCGGCCAAGGGTATAAAAGAAGGACCAAAGCGAGCTGCAAGGGGAATCAATCAACACAATACAGCCAACCAGCTTTTACTTACTTTTTCCTGTCGACTAGGATTAGTTCTTGTAATTTAGCCTTTGTAATCGATTTTTGATCAATAAAGTTGCGCATCGCCGATTGTTGATCTTCGTCAATTACACCCCAGGTTCGATTTATTCTGATTTTGTTGCGCATCGCCTTCTTCAGAATTGATCTACCTTTATCATCTGATTAGCCTTAATCGGCTAGTTAGACTTACCCTGTTACTTTGATCTTAATCGGCTTCAAGCTGATTGAGTCTAAGCCGATTGATCGTCACGATCGGCTTGTAGTGAATTTCATATCTTTACCTTGTCGGTTACAGGTCAAATCGACTGCACGCTCTGAACCCGGTGTGCTGCTGTCAGAAACCCTACATCAAGTTTTTGACGCCAACAGTTTCTTTTCAGCCGTTTCTAAGTTCTCCTTAACTTTCCAATAGATTAATAGACATACCAGGTTCCATCATGATTCCCCCCTTCCATGCATATATACGACAGACAGGTCGAAGCAAACTCAATGACTAATGTGTTCAGAGTGTTCGAACTAATCAAATATTGTAGGATCGAAATATACTAATCTAGCAATCAAAGGGGAGTGAATGATTGCGCGGAAGCTAAAATAAAATTTTTATGATTTTTGAAACACCCCAAACAAACTTAGATCACTTAATTTGTATTCAACAGAAACCTTATTGCGTCGGACCAAACTTTTAATTGTACTCCGGACCAAACTTCGTGCCAGACCAAATTTTCACATGTACTACGGACCAAATTTCGAGCCAGACCAAATTTTCACATGTACTACGGACCAAATTTTGTGCCAGACCAAATTTTCACATGTACTACGGACCAAATTTCTACTGTAGCAAAACCAAATCAATTCACTCCGGACCAAACGAGACAGACTGACATATGTTCACTAAAACTAAGATTTCTGAAGATCTAACAGTTAGATTAATATGAAATTTTAACTGTAGAAACTCAGCGCTCACAATAAACAGGAGACACCTCCCCCTATTTATACTGAGCAAACATAAAGAGATTGAATACAACTCCACTTCCAACATGGAAAGAGTTTGTATACATCTCAACTTGGCCCAACATGGCCAAAAACAACTCTTGCACGCATGTACAGCCCACATGCTGTAAATACGTGACTAACCAGCCTCCATGTGCATGTTCTCTAGCCCGAACGTTCCGCATGACATCCTTGACCACCAAGACCTCGATTCCTCTCTGAATTTAGTCCCGAACCTCAGTTCCTCCATGAACCTAGTTCTGGTCCCGTCATCGACCACGTTCGCCCTCAAGCTACACCTGCACATGAATAAATAAGAAATAACTCCGAGCACAAGTCCACGACTTGACTCAACATCAGTCTATGCAACCACTCACACGAGCGCATTGCATCAAGCAAAACTATTACCATGCTATCACAAGCATATCAAGTAAACATCTGAAACAGCACATGCCAAAACACCACACATGCCATGAGCACAACCACTTTGCAATGCCAATTTCACCACTAAGCCAATTTTTCAGCACATGATTTCACAATCTCCCCCTTGATGAAAACATTGGCAACACCACTTAGAATTGAACATTGGCATTCACCTCACAAGAAAAGTTCTTGAAATCAAAACGTTTTGACAAATATGTAAAGTGAAAAACTCCCCTTAGGAGAAAATAAGAAAAATCTCCCCCTAAGAAGAACAATGTGAGTGAATGATTGAATATCACTTGTACAAAAACATGTGCATGTATAAAGTTCTCCAAAAATCTCCTTCAAAATTCTCCAAAGTGGCAAAATTCTCCCCCTTTGACAATGGATTCATCAAGAACACAAAAGAGAGAAAACAAAATCTTTTTTTTAAATTGAACAATTTTTTATGTAATGAGCATTCTAAGACATCCACAAATGTTGCAAATTTATCACCAAGCCATGCTATCAAAAATACTTGCACCCTCAAATCTACACAAAGACAATGTAGAGTATGCATAACTAGAAATCAAGTATTATTAACAATTTATTGCATGGCATGATCTCCCTTCCTCAACAATCTCAAAACCTAAAAACATTGAATTTTTGTGCACTTTATTTATGCTGGAAAAACTGATTCATTGATTGATTGCAACAATAACAATTACAAGGAATTATATGCACGATCAGCCTTACTTTTCAACCATGCCAAGCAATTAAAAGCTTAAGGTTTCATGGTTTTGGTCACACACAACCTCTTCCAAGTTCATATCAAAGTGCAATGATAAGCAGTCTCGTAAAGAAGAAGTGCGATAGTACATAACCTTGATCTTGCATTTATCAACAATCACTCTTTGAGCTTTAGCACTTAATTTTGATAAATTTCATATTTAGCACTTTTTGAGCAGGATCAAGATAGCCAAGAAAGTTCAATCATGACAAGATTTAATTCAAGTTGTCATTCCAATTAAATAGTCATGACATAAACTACACCATATATGCATAAATATGAAGTTGCAAAGACCTTGTAGCATAAACATGGCTTCAAATGACATATATGTTTGATATATAATGCTCATTAGTTTTTCATTGTTTTTTCATTTTTTTTGGTTTTTCATTTACGAAACACACAAAATAAAAGTATGTTACAAAATATTACAAAGTTTTTCAAAAAACTCCCCCTCAAAACAAACCCATTGGGTGAACGACCCCAAGTTCTCCCCGAATAAAAGCAAAACGAGAAGAAGATAAAGGTTTTGTGAAAATGTCCGCCAATTGATGTTCAGTATCCACATGATGAAGCACAATATTTCCCTTTTCTACATGATCCCTAAGAAAGTGAAATCTGATCTCAATATGTTTGGTTCTAGAATGTTGCACAGGGTTTTTAGCAACACAAATTGCACTAGTGTTATCACATAAAAGAGGAACACTATCCAAATTAACCCTATAATCTTTAAGTGTAGCTACTATCTAAAGAATTTGAGAACAACAACTAGCAGTAGCTACATATTCAGATTCAGTAGTTGATTGTGCAACAGAAGATTGTTTTCTAGATGACCATGCAATAAGAGAATTACCCAGAAAGTGACATGTACCAGATGTACTTTTTCTATCAATTCTACATCCTCCAAAATCAGCATCAGAAAATTCTCTTAAACTAATACATGAGGAAGCAGAAAGCCATATGCCAAATTCTTGAGTACCATGAAGATACCTGAAAATTCGCTTGACAGCTTAGCGATGTGAAGCACGTGGGAAAGCTTGAAAACGAGCACACAAGCACACGGCAAATTGTATATCCGGCCTTGATGTAGTGAGGTACAAAAGTGAATCTATCATGCTTCTATATTCCTTTTGATCAACCGGCTCACCATCTTCATCTGGATCAAGTGTGCAAGTACCTCCCATTGGTGTCATGATCGGCTTGCAGTTTTCCATCCCAAAGCGACGAAGCAAATCTTTTGTGTACTTGCTTTGATGAACAAAAGTACCTTCCTTTACTTGTTTGATTTGTAATCCCAAAAAGTAAGTTAATTCACCCATCATACTCATCTCAAATTCCTTCTTCATGATTTCTGAAAACTCAAACACTAAAACATGAGAGGAACCACCAAAGATAATATCATCAACATAAATCTGAACAAATAATTGATCATTGCCTTGCTTGAGTAAAAAAAGAGTTTTATCAACTTTTCCCATTGTAAACCCCTTTTCAAGTAAAAAAGTTTTTAGCCTATCATACCATGCTCTAGGGGCTTGTTTTAAACCATACAAAGCTTTTGACAATTTGTAAACATGATCTGGAAACTTTGGATTTTCAAAACCAGGTGGTTGCTTAACATAAACTTCCTCATTGATATAGCCATTTAGAAAAGCACTTTTCACATCCATTTGATACAATCTAAAACCTTTAGATGCAGCAAACGCTAAAAGAATTCTAATGGCTTCAATTCTAGCAACAGGAGCAAAGGTTTCACCAAAATCTAAACCTTCAATTTGTGAAAAACCTTGAGCAATCAATCTAGCTTTGTTTCTAACAACAACACCATCCTCACTTTGTTTATTTTTGAAAACCCATCTTGTTCCAATAATATTAAAATCAGGAGGTGGAGAAACAAGTTTCCAGACTTTATTGCGTTCAAAATTCTCTAATTCCTCATGCATGGCATTGATCCAAGATTCGTTAGTTAATGCATGAGATATATCTTTGGGTTCAAAAGAAGCAACAAAAGCAGAATGAGCATGAGTATCAGAAGCAATAAACCTGGACCGGGTGACTCTCTCATTTAAATCTCCAATCATCTGTTCAGGTGGATGCCTCCTTTGAATATGCAAGGGAGCTGTAATTTCAGAAACTTCTCCTTCTTCATCTTCATTTTCAGCATGTACAAATGAGGTTGTAGCTTGAGGATGCTCAGTTGTATGTGATGTAGCGGTAGGTGCCAAAGGTGTTACAGTTGGTTGTACAATAGGAACCAATACCTCATCCTCAACATCATCATCGTCCTCATGAACAAAAATACTCTCCCCCTGAACATATGCACCTGTACCTGCATTATTTGGACTAGTGCCTGGACTAGTCTCATCAAAAGTAACTTCACAAGTTTCTACAATTTTGTTAGTCTCCAAAACAAGCACACGATAGCCACGTGTATGAGCAGTGGTATCCAAGAAAATGCCATCCAACGATCTAGCCTCAAATTTATCAAGATTTCCAGATTTCAAGACAACATTTGCATCCAAAACTCAAATGAGAAACGCTAGGCCTATGTCCAAACCGAAGTTCATAAGCGCTTTACCCAATTTTGATCTTAAGTAAACACGATTTGAAACATAACATGCAGTTGATATCGCTTCAAAGAAAACTTTCTAGGAGTTTGATATTCGCCTAGCATGGTCCTAGCCATCTCCACCAAAGTTCTATTTTTCCGCTCAACTACACCGCTTTGTTGAGGTACTCTAGGAGATGAAAATTGATGATCAATTCCTTTTCAAAGACAAAAGAGATCAAATGAAGAATTTTAAATTCGGTTCCATTATCACTTCTAATTGCTCTAAGAGACCCGGTGATCAATAGATAATCTAAGAACAAGACTTCTAAAATGACTAAAAGCCTCATCTTTACATGCCATAAAATAAACCCAAGAGTATCTTGAATAATCATCAACAATCACAAGAACGTACCATTTACCTCCATAAGATCGAACTCGAGAAGGTCCAACCGTGTCAAGATGTAGTAGTTGTCCGGGCGCGTTTGTCATCACAATAGTAAGAGGTGGATGTGAACCTGCAATCATTTTACCATGTCTACAAGAAGAGCATACTATCTCGCTATCACCCTTAAGCTTAGGCAAACCACGAATGAGGTCTAAACCACTAACACGTGTTAGATGATCAAAACCAACGTGATCAAGTCTACGATGCCAAAAGAATAAACCTTTAGAAACATTGGCAACTAGACACCTATGCTTAGAAGAAGGTGATACATCAAAATCAGCTTTAAACACTCTTCCAAATCGAAATCCGAAAACAAGTTCACCAAGCATCTAACACTTTGCATTCATTTTTCTTAAAGCATACCTCAAGATCTTCATCAATCATTTGAGATACTGCATGACAAGTTATATTTCAGTTTTCAACAAGAGCCACATCTTTAAACATAAACTTGTCATTTACTCAAGACTGTACCTTTTGCCACAAGTGAGCTTGAAGAAGCATCTCCAAAAGTTACACTTTCAGCATGAGATGCACGAGTGAGGGAGGAGAACCAATTTTTATTACCGGACATGTGGCATGAGCATCCGAAATCCACTAGCCATATGTTCTCCTTCCTCGCGCGAGAAGCCTACATAGAAGCAGAAAATGTCGAGGCCTCAGTACTGGGGTTAGAAATGAAATGTTTAGGAATCCAGTACTGAGACACACGACGCACAACAGTAGGCACAACACGAGTATTCGTATGCACAAAATCAGATTTGCACTTTCCTGTGTTTCTAGCAACAAAAGGTGTTTGCATCACTCTAGGCACATAATGAGAAGCAAAGCGTGCCTGTCTGAGATTAGACCTAGCCTTAGCCTTTTCTTTCTTTTGTTGTTTAGCTAGTCTAAAGCAAAAATTTACTAAATGTCCATCTCTACCACAATGAGTGCAAATGTACTTAACACGATGTCTAGCTTTAGAAGTAGAAGCAACATTTGCATTCATCATAGTAGAGGATAAAACTCCAGCAGACTTAAAGACAATTTTCTTAGGCTCATTAATACTCTCAATTTTGTCATTGCAAAGAGCCTGAACAACAGTGGGTGGTTTGGTTTCATATGAAGCATAAGGATTAAAACCTAAATCTTTCTTGTTTGAGCTAACCTTAGATTGATCCAAAATCATGTTCAAATTTTTCTTGCCATTAGTGAAACGTTCTAAAGAATTTTGCAAGTAATCAACCTTCTTAGCAAGAGTTAAACAATTATTGCATGGAACGTCCACTTTAGCCTTTTGCTTGCGACAATTTGAGTATGAAAGAACCTTATGAGTGAGCAGATCATTAATCATTTGCGAAACTCTAGCATTTGCATCTTTCAATTTCAATTCAAGAACTGAACATTTAGAACAAGAAATTGACTCATGCAAATCATCAGTGAAACAGCTAGCATGTCTAACATGTTTCTCATTTTTCTTGTTTTGATCAATCAAGGAAGCATGATTTTTCCTAACCAAAGTGAGCTCATTGTAAATTAAGTCACATGATTTGCAAGCATCATCATCAGGAATCAAAGATTTAAGTCTAGCAATTTCAGCATTCAATGTTTCAACAATAAAATCATGTTTCTTGATTTTCTTATCGCGTTTATCAAGCAATTTACCAAGATGAGCAACAGCTATGGCTAATTCATCATAAGAAGGCTCTACCTCATTGAAGTCGCTGTCGTGGTCATCTTCAGTAAGGCTTTCATCACTTCTTGCCATAAGACACAAACCAGTAAATTCACGCTTGGTTGGCGTTGTTGTGTCTTCTTCACTACTTCCCGAGTCCACATCGCTCAAATTGACTTGTTCAAGAGCAGAAAGAACTCGATGGACAACTTTGCGGTTCAGAAAGCTTCTTTTCTTATTGCTGCTGCTTGGAGAAGCTTTCTTTTTGTCGTTCCTCCTGTCCTTTTCTTCTTTTGAATTTTTACCTGAAATTTTTGGACAATTCGGACGAATGTGATTGAGATCGCCACACTCGTAGCACCTAGGAGGACCACCGCCTACTCTCTTCTCATTCGACATTCTCGCAAAGCTTTATTAAAGCGAGAAGAGAGTAGTGCCAAATCTTCTTCAGGAAATTCTTCAATTTGTTCATCTGTTAAAGACGACAAGGAGGACAAAGCAAAGCTAGAAGAAGAATTAGCATTTGACATGTTAGGGTTAGAGATCAAAGCAATTGATTTAGAATTACCTTTCCTAGCAAGAACATCTAATTCATGAGTCTTCAACTTAGAATAAAGAACATCTAATGTGAGTGTGCTCATGATAGTAGATTCTTGTATGGATGTTACCTTCATCTCCCACACCGACATGTCCAAAGCACTAAGCATTTGTCTAGCATTAGCAGCATCGTCATAGCTAACCCCAACAAAGACGTAAATTGCTAAGAATTTTATTAAAGCGCAAAGAAGTCATCTGAGACTCACCGTGTTTCATCTCAAATGCATATATTCTTTTTGTAAATATCTTGACGAACCTCTTTGACAGTGTTTGATCCCTCATGATAGTCACAAAGAGATTTCCATACCTCATATGCGGATCGACGATGAACTACTCGATCGAAGTCGCTACGCCCCAAGCCTTGGATGATCAAGTTGCGCGCCTTGCTGTTTGCTTCAACATGTGCGTGATTGACGTCGTTGACGTTGTCGTTCTCAGGAACTTCGTACGGCTTGTAAACCTTCTCCCAAATTGCGAAGCCCTGCGCTTGAATGTACGCCTCCATCTTGGCCTTCCAAAACTGAAAATCAACACCATCGAAAACACAAGGTTTTGTCGAATACCTATCCATCTCTATGATTTCTAATCACCGGTTAAGAATAATCAGAAAAACAACATTGCTCTGATACCACTTGTAGGATCGAAATATACTAATCTAGCAATCAGAGGGGGGGTGAATGATTGCGCGGAAGCTAAAATAAAATTTTTATGATTTTTGAAATACCCCAAACAAACTTAGATCACTTAATTTGTATTCAACAGAAACCATATTGCGTCGGACCAAACTTTTACTTGTACTCCGGACCAAAATTTGTGCCAGACCAAATTTTCACATGTACTATCGACCAAATTTCGTGCCAGACCAAATTTTCACATGTACTACGGACCAAATTTCTACTGTAGCAAAACCAAATCAATTCACTCCGGACCAAACGAGACAGACTGACATATGTTCACTAAAACTAAGATTTCTGAAGATCTAACCGTTAGATTGATATGAAATTTTAACTGTAGAAACTAGATTCAATTCCTAAGCTAACACAAAAAGAATTAACTCAATCAGACATACGGATCTAGAGTTATATTCTTTGCAAGACGGCTGAAACAAAAACCGATCTAACAACGACGGACCAAAAACAAACTAGCTACGGACCAAACTCAAACAATGCGATTAACCGAAGATCCCACCGTTGGATTACTGTGAAATTTTAACTGAAGAAACTAGATTAAATTATGAATCTAACCCAAGAAGAATCAACTCGATCAGACCTACGGATCAAAAGTTATTAAGCTCACAAGCATGTTATGATAGATTATGACGAGAACTGACCAAACTCTAATTTCGTGATTAATCACAATCTACAAAAGATTAACCAACGAAACTTTCAGGAACTCTAAGTTGATACTCTAGGAAGGTTTTGTATGGACCAAATCAATATTAAACGTGTTGAAACAAGAAAGACAATGAATCAATCTATAAAAACAAAACAGAGCAAGAACGCAAAGAAGAACAAACAGACAGCGCCAACAAAAACGGGATGAACAGTATGCATAGTCACTGTAGCAACGATTGACTGTAGCATCGCGAAACACTATAGCACCCGTTTTTCCTTCGCTCGTTCGCTCGCCTGTCGCCGCCAGAAGATTGCCGCAAGCCAACACAGGCGCAAGGGGAAACAAAACCTTGACCGTAGAAATTGATTTGTATTTCTTTTTCTAGTCTGATTACAGTACTCCAATCAAAAGAGTACAAACCCTAAAACCTCAGCGCTCACAATAAACAGGAGACACCTCCCCCTATTTATACTGAGCAAACATAAAGAGATTGAATACAACTCCACTTCTAACATGGAAAGAGTTTGTATACATCTCAACCTGGCCCAACATGGCCAAAAACAACTCTTGCACGCATGTACAGCCCACATGCTGTAAATACGTGACTAACCAGCCTCCATGTGCATGTTTTCTGGCCCGAACGTTCCGCATGACATCCTTGACCACCAAGACCTCGATTCCTCTCTGAATCTAGTCCCGAACCTCAGTTCCTCTATGAACCTAGTTCTGGTCCCGTCATCGACCACGTTCGCCCTCAAGCAACACCTGCACATGAATAAACAAGAAACAACTCCGAGCACAAGTCCACGACTTGACTCAACATCAGTCTATGCAACCACTCACACGAGCGCATTGCATCAAGCAAAACTATTACCATGCTATCACAAGCATATCAAGTAAACATCTGAAACAGCACATGCCAAAACACCACACATGCCATGAGCACAACCACTTTGCAATGCCAATTTCACCACTAAGCCAATTTTTCAGCACATGACTTCACAAATATCCTCTCGCAACATGCAGAAGATGAGAACAAATGCTGGCTTTTACAACTCATGGACGTATATGGTCAGCAGCGATGTCAAGCTATAACTGAACAGAGATGGGCTTTTCTGGATTGCTACAGAGCACATGTAATTCTTATTGTTGATCATCCTATTGGCAATCCTTCTGGGTTGTAGAAGTGCTGCCCAAATTATGTACATTCATGTGGAGAAGCTCCCATACTATATTGCCACTTCATACAGCAGAACTATGCCATTGTCGGGTGCCGAAGGGTCCAATATGCATCTGGCTTCACAACTGGCAGTGAGGAGTCCACATACCACTGTACTGCAAGTGTGCGAAGCATGCGTGATAAATTCTCTTGCCAGAAGTGGCTGGATGGAAGCTGAAACACATGTCGAATTTGAATTTCAGTGATGTCAGGAACAAGTGGTACAGCCAGACATGGACCAGCAAAGTGTGACTGCGATTGGCCGATGGACGATCTGGACGTCGTGTACTTGCAATTGCCCTATGGGCAATCTAGAGTATCAGAACCAATGCCAAACATCATCAGCATGTAAGGTCTCCTGAAGATTCTGCAGCCTTCGTAGTGAGATGCTACGCGGAGGACACCACGGGCATGTCATCAAAGAAGGCAAACCTTAATACAGGAAATGGAGCTACGGGTGGTATCCTTATGAATGATGAGGATGGTATGTTTGTTGCTTTTGCACACTCCAAATAGCACAAGCTGAATGCTGATGCAACAGGACGTCTACCGCATGGACAGATCCAGTTGGGGGGACCAGGTATGCGCTGGCACCTCTAAAAATTTAAAAAAGTCAGAAAATCATCTTTTAAATAGACCAAATTCTTTGATGGAATTAATTCTAATTTAGTGGTTTAAGATTTATAAGACTTTAGAACTATTTTTATTGTACTTTCGGCAAATTTAGAACATGTGTGTCAAACTTATGATGTTACAAAACTATTGTACAAGATTATAGAGTTGTGTATGTGAAGTATGCACTCTCGTTAAAAGTTTTCTAGTTCCATAACCTGTGTACTGCATGCTCTAGATGCGGGGAACCAGAAACTTGTATGTTATGGAGGTTGGTAGCTCCATCATATGCACGCTGATTTCCCGTATTAGAATTCCGTGTCGCGAGCAGGGTCCCCTCGGTTTTCGACACGAAATTTTTAAAAAAATGAACGAAATTAGCGAAAAATCGAACAGTTTCAAAAGTTAAATAAATTTGAAATCTAATCAAACTGTAAAATGAAATTCAAATGAAAATGTCCAAAACCTCTCGAAAAGCGATGAATTTCAAGCGGTTTTCTTAAAAATAGGTGACTAGTTGAAAAATTGAGAAAAAAATATAAAAATCAGGGAAAATTGCAAAAAGTGTTGTAAAATTTGTAAAAAAAAACCATTAGAGGCCAAAAAATAGGAAAATGTTAGAAATATATAAAAAAATATGAAAAACACAAAAAAAATCTGGCATGATCTTTTCTAAATATGGAAAAATTTTGGCATGATCTTTGCCATATTTTAGACAATTGCAAGTTGTAAAGTAGGTATTTATCAATAATATGTCAACAAATAACCTTTTATTTCAATATCATTCACATATCAATCCAACAAGTGCAAAAAATAGGCATTTATATATCAATACCATTCACATTTCGATACCTTTCATTTGAAGTTGTAAAGTATGCACATTTTCGTCGTCCTTCCCACACATAAGTATAGAATATAACTAGTGGTACAGAGTACAACTTCCATACTAAAGTTTTTGTAGTTCATGCCTGCATACAACAAGAAGTAAACTTGTTAATATTGTATAACATTAACATACTATAATATATCATAGCAAGGTAATTTCTGTGCATAAAAATATTGCTACTTGAACAAATAGTACCATTATCGGTGTCATCCATTGCTACTAAATATACTTCAACAAATACTGCTACTAAATATAATTGAACAAATATTGCTACTAAATATACTTCAACAAATACTGCTACTAAATATACTTGAACAAATATTGCTACTAAAATATGTTGAAATAAATATTGCTACTTAACATAGTTGAACAAATATTGCTACTAAAAATACTTGAACAAATATTGCTACTTGAACAAATAGTACCATTTTTACCATAACCACAGTGAGCATAGTAGGCTGCCTTTTTTTTTCTTTTTTATTATCTACATTTGGAATGGCTCAAAAACATCTCCAAACTTCATTTTCTCAAAAAATATTCACACCAGAGGTCATAAAGTTATTAATACTAATTTTTAGGGAACTTTTGTATATTTTTTTTAAAAAATCCCAAAATTTTGAATTTGATTTGAACTCGAGCGGTAAACCAAACGAAATTCTTTTCCAAACTTGAGCGGTACAAGTGAATTTCATGAAATTCAAGTGGTTTTCGATGAAAGTTGAAACCCTGATCGTGAGCCATTAATTTCAACAAGGGTATTTGACCATGTATGGCGGCAATTCGCAAATGAGACTGGAAACACAGGATGACTATGACTAGTAGGTAGACTGCAACAATCGACGAAGATAATGAAGGGGAACTAGTAGGCTACTCTAACATAAGATCAAAATTTTCTACTGTGTAATCAAAGAACCACTGTAAGTTATAAATCACAGAATTATTACTAGACATGCAGACCCATAGCGGAAGTAGAGTCGATGTAGCGTGTAGGTGCGGTTGTAGTCGTACTAGCCTTGTACTCCTCCAACAGCTCCTCATGACTATCTCTGGTTGCAGATTGTCCTCATCACCGTCACAGGTTGCGGATGTTGGTGATATGCCCTTGAGGCAATCATGGAAATGATTGCATCACATCTTATATTTATGGAACAGTATAATTGTTTATCCTTTGAATAAATATCGATTGGATTGATCAACAAGTATGTGACTTGTTCGTGAAACTCTTTTCATATATCGATGTCATTCAAGTTATCACCGATCGGTTATCATAATATAGGATGATTATGTTTCATAGATCAGCACATGTATTGATTGATGACCAAGTTTCATAGTCATAGAGATATGGAGATATCTAATCAATAATATGGGCACATGTTGGAGAACATGCGTTGGATAGACCCATATGAGACACTGCGAGAATTGTTATATATTTTTATATGTCATTAGTTGGTCTCATACATAGTGTATGTATGATTCTTAGACCTGAGATCGTAGTTGGTTTTCTAGATGTGTAATGGTTTACTTAAGGGCTGCCAAACACTACTCCTTAACCAGGTAGTTATAAAGGAAGTTTTCAGGTTTACCATAAAACATGTTGAGGTACATGAATGATTAAGATGGAATTGCCCCTCCTACAAAACGGAGTGATATCTTTAGGCCCCTCAAGGTAGATAGATTAAAGAAGTGCATGGCCATGCTGAATATGATTGAGAGTCAATCCAAATAAATTAATCCACTACGGTATGAGTGAATGGATCGAGCTGTCATAGGATGACACGACTCTCGCATTGAGTTCGATCTGATATCGTGAGACAAAGGGAACATGACATTATCACACTAGTAGGTTCATCTGATGCTTTATAAATATTTGGAAATCGATATGTACTGCTAAGGATTGCTATCGATTATCGGTCGGAAAGATATTTCCATGTCATGTCCAAATATACATAAACCTATAGAGTCACACACTTAAGGGGTTCAGAACGATTCCAATCAGTTATCAGAGTTCGGATTGGATCCGTTCTAATGGGCCAAATTGAATATGAACTCAGATTGGGCCCAAGGGTTGGGCGCCACCGAGGGCTATAAAAAGGGGGATGTAGGTTTAGAGTTTGAGGCAGAAGTTGTATGCAAGAGTTGCACCACCACCGAACCTTTAGCCATCCTCTACCATCTCTACCGTGAGTATGGTGCTAGCACCCTGACACTCGGCATTCCAACCCCGGACCTGTGTATATTGATGAGGCACTGCTCTGTTGCTATGCTATTTGAGGATGACTGTTTGGACCGATCAAAGAGTTGATTAGACTGATCCAGAAACTGAAGGATCAACTTGCTGATCGGCTATTGCTTAGACCAATTGCACTGTTAGACGACTATACCAGGACACGCAACATCGATCTGCTTTGATATCTTCTTCCACTACATTGTGCATCTAGTGATAACGAACTGTAACTCATGATCATTTACTTGTGTGGCTTCTTGGGATCAGTAGAAATTTTAATTTACGCTAGTGTAGCCTACCATAACCCTTTAGCGGATCGCCCTAGCGTTGAAACTTCGTAGCAACACCTTCGAGGAATCCACATGTACAAGGCAGGGATGCCACACGCCGGAGTGCTAGCACCGGCTGTGCGGTTTTAGGTGAAGGAGGTATAACGGCTAGGGTTTTAGAAATTTTGAATTTCTATTATGTCTCTTAACCCTAAAACCACCACCCTCTCCCTTTATATAGAAGCCCCACAATGGGTCTCTACATTAGAGGCCTATTTGGGACTCGAAGCCCAACAGAAACTCGAAGCCCATCAGAATTCGGATCACTATCCGAATTAAGTGCCAACCCTTTAAGAGTGCGACCCTTTAGTTCACATATATTTTGACATAGCCCGAGTACTCTTACTCAACGATTAATTGGTAGCGGTCCCTAGCAGGATGTGTTGACTCCCTAGTATATGTAAAGATCACATAAGATGAACCTTAATAATGCTTAGTTATAAGCATTTCCCTTTGCCTCACGATATTGGTCAAACTCTAAGGTGAGAATGTGCCACCCTTGTTTAGATAGCTCGACTACCCCTTCTCGAATACGTGACTCAGAATCCCTGGCTATGGTTAATTCTTTAACAGTGAGTAGCATGGCCATGTATTTCTAAAATCCGACCACTTGAGAGGCCTAAAGATATCTCTCCCGTTGTATGGAGGGGCAAATCCCATTTTAATCAACCATACCTTGCAGCATGCTTCACGACAAACTCGAAAGCCATCTTTATAACTACCCAATTAAGAAGTAGCATTTGGCAACCCCTAAGTAAGTCATTACACATCTCGAGTACATGCGTCAACCTCAAGTCTAAGGATATAGAATACACATTGTATATGAGACCAACTAGTGGTAAGTAAGATTACAACGTTCTCGTAGTGTCTCAAGGTGGGTCGATCTAACTCCATGTTCTCTAACATATATCTATATTATTGGTTTGATATCTCCATATTCATGACCGGTGAAACAAGGTCAACAACCAATATATATGCTAGTCTATTCATATGTGTCCTCATATGATTATCAACTAGGGATCACTTTAGAATAATCATCACAAAGTCATATATAGAGTTTCATAAATAAGTCACCTACTTGCTAATAAATAATAATGACATTATTCAAAGAAAAAGATAATAAATCATGAACATAAGAAAATATAATTATCCCTATGATTGCCTCTAGGGCATATATCCAACAGGTATGAACACTTCTTTTTTCTCCACTTGGACAAATATATTTTCTTGAACTGGTCATAGAGCAACAGCATGGTTTTTTAGTGACTAGAAATTGATATACTGTTCCAACGGTACAACAGCATTGATATGAGGATGCTTGATCTTCAAGACATAGGATCAACGATATTTTCGAATTTGTCAACTTTAGCAAATATTGGTGCTAATTACTATCTTGATGGAGCAACCTGTAACACATGACTAATTCCTGCAAAACACAAGGAATCACAAGAATAAAGATGATAATATTTAGATTGGAATTCCCTATTCTATTTGCGGTGTAGGAGCACAAGTCATAGAATCAAGCGCATGAGGTTTAATATGAATAATGTAGTCTAAATTATATGGACGTGCTACAATCGCTTATATAGCCCTCCTAAGACATCTAAAATAGATTTGGACTCAAATACAACAAAAAAGAATCCATAAAGTTACAACCATCATATTGTTCCGGATATTGCAATGCACACACATTAAATCTGAAGTTGGCACTATGCCCTTTTGTGTGGGTCTTGAGATAAGCTTTCCAACGAGTACTTGACCATTCCAAACGGGCTCTATTTGTGAAAGTTATGGGCTTTTTAATCAAGCCCTACTGTCTATTTCGAACCTTGCTGCCTCCTTGCTTGCACGCGGCCAGTCCATGTGGCCAACACACTTGGGCCATACAGCCTTGGGTTAAGCCATGTGTCACTCATCCGTCATTGTCAATCTGCTTGTCAACCCATATGAAGCTCTTTTTTTGTGGAATGTGCTTTGGCTCATTAGCCACCTTGCCTCCATTCCTCTATGTGCTGACAATGCAAGTGACGAACTCTAGAATCTTCATTGCTTCTTGTCATTTTAGTGTCCATTCTCCCTCACCTCCCACTGGTCACACTATTCTCCTATGTCTTCGTACCTGAGTACACTCAAGATATTTGTACAAGGAAATATCCAATTCTCATTAGAAGCAAAGTTATATTCATTTAGTAGCAATGTAATATGTTGAGTTAGCTTTTTTGGCGTGTGATCGTGTTATTGGTCCTTAAAACATATTGGTAGCCTCATCATGAATAATAGAAGAAGATGACAAAGGATGCAATGATGATGTAGGTGTTACTGTATGAATGTCTGCATCATCCTCCCCCTATTGAAAAAGAGTTGTCCTCAACACTATTCTTGTGGTCTATAGAAAGGAGAAAATTGAAACATTAAAAGTAGCACTTACAGCGTAGTTATCTCTTGAAAGTTCGTTATTATAAGTATTATCATTGATCTTCTCAAGAACTTTGAATTGACCATGCAATACATTAATTTTTTGAAGGAACAAATCAGCAATATGTGAAGCATCATCACTGTTATGAAAAAACTTTTCTACTACCACAAAAATAGTCTCTCCTCCTAGTGTTAGGAATAATAATGTCTTCCCAAGGAACACTAAAAACTGGAAGGAGTATGTAAACCATGCAGGTTCCTTATGACAAGTGATATACCATTGTACAAACTGTTCGACATTGTGCCTCATCTTGGGCCAATAAAAATGATTGCTTAACATCATGAGTATCTTCTTTCTCTCTGAAAGTGTTCCATCAATCCACCTATATGAGATTCTTGCAAGAACAACAAACAAACAAAACAATCGGGGACACATAGTTTGTTAGCATGAAATAGAAAGCCATCATGAATATAAAACCTATCCCATCCTTTCCATCTTAATAATTATAAAATGGTACTACAAATTCTTTATCATGAGCATAAAATTCTTTCAAACTTTCTAATCTTTACTTCTAACTAAGTTAAAAGCATAGTTTTTCTAGAAAAAAGCATTAACAACAACATTCTCTTTTCTTTTTTATTGTATTTAACAACATACAGGAAAGCTTCAATGAATTTACCCATTTAGCATATCTACGATTCAGTTGAGCTTGGCTTTTCAAACATTTCAATGATTCATGATCGGAGTGAATAACAAATTCTTTAGGCCAAAGATAATATTGCCAAGTTTCATGCATATGTAACAAAGCATACAATTCTTTGCCATAAACACGATATTTCAGTTGAGCCGCTCCCAATTTTTCACTAAACTGTGCTACTGGTTTTTCCTCTTGCATCAAAACACCACCAATATGAATTCCACTAGTACCACATTCAATTTCAAAAGTTTTAGTGAAATTTGGAAAAATAAGCAATGGTGCATCAGTTAAGCGCTTCTTAAATTCATGAAAAGCATGTTCTTTTGCTTCACCCTATGTAAACACAATGCCTTTTTTTAGCCATTTCATTAAATTTGGCAGTAGTGGTACTAAAATCATTAACAAAACAACGATAGAAACTAGCAAGATCATGAAAGCTTCTAATCTATCTGATATTCATAGGAGTAGGCTAATTTTCAATTGCTTTAATTTTATATTCATCGATCTCTATGCCATGTCTAGAAACTATATAGTCTAAGAACACAACTTTATCCTAGCAAAATGTGCATTTCACAAAATTAGTATAAAGTTTATCATGTCTAATCACTTTAAGAACTTACCTAATATGCTCAATATGTTCATCCATCATTTTGCTATAGATCAAGATGTCATCAAAGTAAATAACAACAAACATTCCAATAAATGCTTTTCAAACATGATTCATTAAATGCATGAATATACTAGGTGCATTAGCTAACTTGAAAAGCATGATTAACCACTCATGTAATCAAAATTTAGTTTTAAAAGCATATATCTATTCATTACCAAGTTTCATCTTAATCTAATGGTACCCACTATGCAAGTCAATCTTAAAGAATAACGCAGCACTACAAAGTTGATCAAGCATATCACCTAAACTAGGAATAGGATGATGATATCTAATAGTAATATTATGAATGGTATGACAATTAACATGCATTCTTAATAAACCATTTTTCTTAGGAACAAGAATTATAGGAACTACACAAGGGCTTAAGCTTTCGCGTACATACCCTTTGTCAGGAAGTCCTTGCACTTGGCGTTGAATCTCCTTTGTCTCCTCTAGAATTGTGCGATATGGAGGGTGGTTAGGAAGTGATGTACTGGGAACCAAGTCAATTTGGTGTTTAATTCCTTGTGTGGGAGGTGAACCTACTGGGATTTCTTCTAGAAACACATGCTTAAATGACTACAAAAGACCAGACACAATACTAGGAAGAGATGTCTAAACGTTAGTGGAAATCAAAATATCATTATACAATAACACAAAATGCATCAAATGGGGATTGTTCTTGACTTCTCTCAAATTTGATTTAGAAGTTATCATAACTAACTTCTCTCCCTCAACTTTCTTTTTGCCTCTCAATGTAGCTCGGTGTGTATCATTTCCAACTAGGTCGAAATAACTAGATGTTCACCTATCTTGTTCTTTCTTTTGTTGTTTCTTCAGTTGTTCAGCAATAATTTGATTAGGAGTCATGGGCAATAGATTTTTAGTTGTACCTTTATACTTAAAAGAATAAGTATTTTCACGCCTATTATGCATTGTCCCTACATCAATTTGTTAAGGTCTACCCAACAAGTGATAAACGGTCTTAGGTACCATATCACAAATAACTTCATCAGAACAATCTCTAATCTAAAATGGTACCTTAACCATATGTTGAACCTTTATATCCCTAAAATTACTAAACCGTTGAACATGATATGGATGAGGTTGTTTAAGCAATTTTAGATTAAACTTCTCAACATCAATCATCAATTTGATTAACTTATCACATACCGTAGATTGAATTTGGAAAAGATTGCATCGTTGTGCCATACGGTCCTCTTTTAACTTGAATACTTAGGGTTTTAGTAACCACAAGTATAGGCCCTATTTCATAAGACAAATCTTCGACCTCCTCTTCGTGATCCTCTCCATGTGCCTCCTCGATTTTAGCATGCAATTCTGCTTTATCTTCACTTGTTGAATAATACTCTCCCTCTTTAGTGATAAGCATGGCACGATTGTTGGGAAACTCCTTTGCTCTGTGTCCACGGCCCAAGCACTTAAAGTACTGAATCTCCCTACTTTTCGCTATTGTTGCAACCGGCCTAATTGGATGGCGACGACAGCTCGGCTTGATGAAGAGAAAGACGGAGACATGATCTCGTGGCAACGCTAGGTTTTATAGGGGTGGCACGAAGAGGCGAGGCAGAAGGCGAGATCTGGGTGTCCTTAAAAAGGTGAAGAAAGTGCTTGGAACGAGTCTGACTTGGCTACGGTAACAGCATCAGAGTCCAGGATGAAGATGAGCAGGGAAGAAGCGTAGTAGCTGTGATGGCAGGTGGGACCCGCATGTTGGTGACAAAAGGAGAGAGAGAGTGTGTGGGTTGGCTAGCGATTTGGCTAGGCCGGCGAAGAAGATGGGCGGACCGGTGAACTGGGCCGAGCAATAGCGAGATGGGTCAAGTGGAGATGCAAAGGCAGGCCGGCGCGGTTGGGCCGGCCGGCGTGGTTGAGCTGGTGGGGAGGGAAAAGAGTGTGGGAGAGATGAGAGGAAATAGGGCCTGAGCAAGATTCAGCCCAAGAGGGAATTGGAGTTTAGATTTGATTTCCGAATTAAAGAAAAGACTGGAAATTTAAGTAAATTCAAAGAAATACCAAATAAGCTGAGAAAATTTCATGAAAGCACCCGAGAATTCCTAGCAACATAAGGAACCCAAATAAAATCTTTTCACTTAATTAAAGTTTATATTATTTTAAATTAAATGTTTTTATTTTATGAAATTTCTAGTTAAGGTTTATTAATTCATGAAAATTGGTGAAATTTTTTTGAACCTATTCTACACAAAAGATTTTTAAAATCTTGAAAATTGAGATGTTATATCCTATCTCCCTCGTGGCGATCCATGCTATCTCCTCTTTGCCATGACTGTCTCGTCCCCTGTTCATCTCTCTCTGCCCATGTCGCCTCTGTGTCCTCCCCACAACCACGCTGTCCCTGATGGAGCGATGGAGGAGACCAAGGCAGAACTGATGAAGCAAGCAAACGGGAGAAGCCATTTATGTTTGGAGGCGACGTGGATGTACTTTGGGAGGAGTTACCAGTAGTGAATTAAATAGCCCGCTATAGCTTTACGATAATTTTGCTATATATTTTTCAGACATAAAATGTTACGCGATTGAATAAAATTCTAAGAACATAGCTACAATTGTTATAGCCGCTACATTGATAGCTATTTCCACTATTTTGTAGCCGTGATAGTTTCACTATGCTAAATGTGTCAATTCTCTTTATATTTCTAAACATTAATTATGTTTTGTTCATGATCTTTTTCTTTTATCATATTTGTTATATTTAAATTAAATTAATTTGGCTCCTAAAAATAATAAATATTAGTTAACATCCAATCCATATCTTAAATTTACATAATTATATAGATTACTTTTTGTTCCACATTGTAAGACTAATATATAGCTATAACAACATGTACTCCAAATTTAAATATAGTTTATTATATATAAATTAACTATACCATATATTTAAAATAGTAAAAATATGTATATTATAGTAAATTGTAATGCGTATTATAGCTTCCACGATACCCACTATATTTTTTCATATACCTCGCCACAACCGACCACAATTTAAATCCTTGGTTACCTGTGTTCACAACGGCACTCAATACGCTCAAGGATGACGTCCGCGGCTAAATTGACGTGCTGTGCTGTGCTGCGTCATTGCCGTAGCCGCCACAGCAGCAATGGTGGCTCCCCTGCCTCGACGAACGAGCGACGTGTCATGTCCGTTTTTGTCATCATTGGAAGGCCGTTCCTCCGTAATAATCTTTTATCTCTTGTTTATATCAGAACTTATTATAGCCCGCGTCGACCTACATCTTGGCCTTTCTGTACTCCATGGGAGAAAATGGGCTTAAGATTTTCATTCTTTTTTGAGATATTTGTGATGGTCTGATGTAGTAACATAACCTAAACAGTATTCACTATTAGATAGCTTCGTTGCTTCTCATTTCCTATTCTGGATGATGGAGCTCATTTAATTTGGTTCATCCTGATCTAGCAGATATTGTGGTCTAAAAGTTTATCATACATTGTGATCTCAAATTTTATCATATTAACCCTCATATTCTTATATGCTATATTTTGGAATTTTTTGTTAGCACATTGTTGTTTGTTCGTATGCTTAATTCACCTCCTGATCTCTTGCCTCTTGATCACATTGTCATTCATTGTCGCGGGCTGCTCGCCCACATAATGTCGCCAATGTCCAGGTTAAGTTGATGCCATTCAGGTAATTTGGACTATTTGCCAGATTCCTCTAATCTGGATGATGTGTTACAACTGAAAAGGTATAAATCATGGCTATGGGTTTTTCCTGCTTAAAAATGTAATTTTATCGTCAGAACACTAATTCCGGAGTACATAAGCTGCTGTCAGGACAATGCAGTATTGTGGCGACAAGATGGCGAGAGGTGAAGAGGCCTGGAGGTGGCGGCGTGAAGACGCTGGCTGTGGCATTCGTGCTCAGTATCCATGGGGAAGCAGCGCAGGATATATCGACGGCGCCCTGTGCTTCTGCGTTGAGGCTAAGGCACCAGTGCATCCAATACAGGTGATTCTTTTGCATTGCAAAGAAGTTTGAACAATGTTAAATGAACGAAATCCAACATTTAGAGTCAATCACGTATTTGTGCTGTATGGTCCTATGGACTGAATATTAGAACTTAATATTTGAGCTACTTGGTTGGAATTTGATATTTGATTTGGGGCTTCCATCTTCTATATTAGAATTGGAAAATTAATGTGCAGCTTCCGTCTTCTATACCATGGCACCGATAAATGTGGATTCTTTGCTCTCCTCATCTCAATTAAGTGACTTTTTGTTCCTTCCTGATTTAATCATCTTCTTTTAACCCTTTTCGGGAAAATTATAGCGGGTACAACTGAAGGATAAGACAGCCAGACTGCGCAGGAGAAGATGTGGACATCTCTCTTCTTACAAACCATAGATCTATAGTGGGAATTCGGTCAACTTTCAGCACTGTTCGGGTATTTGTTTAATTCCAATCTTTTTGCTTCGCTGTTACTGCAGATGGTGTTTGAGCTAGAGTGCAACGAAGGCATGTGGCATTGGGAAGAGGCTGTGCTGTTGTGTGTGAGGTGAGATCTTACTGCGTTTAGCAATTTAATTGTTGGTCTCGACAGTGGATTTGCTTGAAACTTCAAACTGGTGCATCATATGTTTATGCCTCCTTTAATCAAAATTTTTAGATTTTGGGAAGTATGCGATGTATTTCTTGGTGAACATTAACACCTGAACAGACAAACAATTGTGACCACGGAGTTTGGCAAGTGTGTACACACATTGAGGAGGTGCTTGGATTAGGGGTATTTCATTGGAATTTTGTAAGATCTAGTTCAAATTTGAACTAAATCCCAAAATCTTCCAAGAAATTACCACTCATCCAAACAGGGTCTGAAGCTTATCCTGAATTGCAGAACTGTGGAAAGTGGTATCGTTTGATATCAATTTTGCTTTGCTATGACGTGGACTGAAACGTTCTTCTGTATATTAGAGAAGGGATCATGGGTCCCTAAAAGATTGTAGAGAGGTGCTTCCATGCCTTTCCTTTTGACAGTTGTACAAATATTAAAGTATAAATGAATGGTAGATGGTGATTACTTATCTCTTCGCTTGCTATTAATTTCTAATATTCGCTTGCTAGTCAGTCCAGTAAGTTTGCTTGCAATGTTTGTGTTATCGTTCATTTGCAGTGATGTATAGTGGAAATTAATAGCATCCTCCTATGCATTGCTCTGCTGCTATTTGTTGCTGTATATTTTTTACAATGTCGAATGACATAATCTTCTCTACTTAGAATTGTAAAGATTTAGCGTTGTACGTTGGCAATAGCAACACCGTTTCTGGTTCAAATATCCAACTGGGCTTCAAATGCAGTATGTATATGTTGGAGATATGCCCTATAGGCAATTATAAAGATGATTATATATTTCCTTATGTTCATAATTTATTATCTTATTCCTTGAATAATATCATTATTATTTATTAGCAAGTATGTGACTTATTTGTGAAACACTATATATGACTTTGTGATGATTATTCTAAAGTGATCCCTAGTCGATAAACGTGTAAGGACATATATGAATAGACTAGTATATGTATTGGTTGATAACCATGTTTCACGGGTCATATATATGAAGATATCAAACCAATAATATAGACACGTGAGAATATAGAGTTGGATCAACCCACGTTGAGACACTGCAAGAACGTTATAATCATACTTGTCATCAGTTGGTCTTATATACAATGTGTATGCCATATCCTTAGACTTGAGGTTGACACATGTACTTGAGATGTGTAATAACTTACTTAGAGGTTGCCAAACGCTACTCCGTAACTGGATAGTTATAAATGAGACTTTCGAATTTGTCGTGAAACATGCTGAGAAGCATAGTCAATCAAGATAGGATTTGCCCTTTCATACAACGGGAGAGATATCTTTAGGCCTCTCGCGTGATCCAATTTCGGAAATGCATGGCTATGCTACTCATGGTTAAAGAGCTAATTGTAGTCGAGAATTCCGAATCACGTAATCAAGAAAAAGTGATCAAACCAACTAAACAAGGATGGCACGTATTCGCTTTGAGTTTGACCGATATCATGAAGCAAAGGGAAATGTATAGAACTAAATATTGTTAAGGTTTGTTCGAATTGATCTTTACATATACTCGAAAGTCAGTGCGTACTACTAGGAGCCGCTACCGATTAATGGTTGAGTAAGAGTACTCGGGCCATGTCCAAGTATACACGAACCTATAGGGTCACATGCTTAAAAGATTAAGACTTAATTCGGATGGTGATCTAAATTCTGATGGGTTTTGAGTTCCTAAGGGCCCTCTAATATAGAGATCTATTATGGGGCATCTATATAAAGAGAGAGGGTGGTGGCTTTAGGGTTATGACACCCTAGGAATTCGGAATTACCAAAACCTAGCCATCACACCTCTTTCGTCAAAATCTACACAATCGACGCTAGTACACCGTTGTATGGCGTTCCTGCCCTGTACATGTGGATACCTTTTAGCGTTGCTGCGAGGCTTCAACACTAGAACGCTCAGCAACCTGTGATAGTCACGAGGAGCTATTGGAGGACGTGCAAGGCTAGTACGACTACAACCGCACCAATATGTTACATCAACTCTGCTTCTGCTACGGGTCTGTACGTCTAGTAGTAATTCCGTGATCTATAACATGAAGTAGTTCTTTACTTATACACTAGAATTTATGCTAGAGTAGCCTACATGTTCTCCTTCAGTATATACTCTCTATGATAGGTGTCGCACAAGTTGGGTAGAAATGGAGGTGTCTGAATATTCATGTATTGGTGTCCATGGCAGTCTACATAAATTATTTTAGAATTTTTCTTTCTGATTTTGAACTACAATAAATAAAAAAGTACATAGTTCTTAGAAACAATATTGAAGGACCATGTGGAGGTTTATCCAGATTTGTAATGAGTATTTGACTAAATTTGAGTTTCGGTTGCTCTTGTTTGAGTTTGATTTGAAATGGATTTTCAGTTGAAATCAATTTGAAGTCTTCCCTGTTTTCCCAGTGCTACCGGCCAGAACGAGGAAAAATGAATTTTAATAAGTGGACTTTGATAGATTTATTGCACATCTTTGTGGGCATTGCTACGTGAGGAGTTTCCTTGTTTTTTATAGTTGCAGGACAACGGTGCTAGGTCATGGTGAGGCGAAGGATGGCCAAGACTAGGCGAGGAGCGTCGGAGGTCCAAACGGTTGGGGATCGCGGGAAGATGATCGGAGACGAAGTCCGTGCAAGCCATGAAGACAAGGAATGGATGTGATGCTAACTAGATGCTGCTCGGATAGATGAGGGCCGTCGGATTGTGGTATAGTTGATAGGATAGCGGGTCTAGTTAGTATGCTTTGAGAACCGTGCAAGAAAACCCATTATGTGTTGTGAATTTTGGGTGAAACCTTGCATGGCTAGTTGAGGGGATTAATCCTAGCCCTTGATGGATTCTCTAGGGTTTAGAGGCTCATCCAAGAGTGGTAAGTGGCCCAAGAGTTGTATAAATAGGGGTGGAGGGGTAGCCTTCCCCTCTCGAAGGTTTTGAGATTTTTTATGCTCCTTTGAGCTTTGCCCACATGAAATGTGAGGCTTTGTAACCTCTCCTTCCAGAAATGAAATGTTCTTCATTTATGTTCATGTTTCATTTCCTTTACGCATTTACATTACGCATTTAAATTACACAATTTAAATTCAGCATTTATTTTCCTGCATTTACATCCTCGCAATTTACTTTCTCGTAATTTGGATTTGCCTCCCCTCCTTCTAAATGCTGTTCTTTTAGGATGTCTTGAATGTGTTCATTTGGTTTTACATCTTTCTTACACCCTAGGATAGACTAGAGATCAAGTTCTTATTGAATTGCAAATCTGTCCAGAACTTATTCTTCGTGCAGTAGTCAGTCTTTGATTTTTATAAAAATCTAGAAAAATCATTTTTAAGTGATCCTTATTGGAGAAGGTGAACAACTCATATATCCATCTCTGAAAAAAAAAATTGAGTCCACTGGTTACACCATTTGAGCGCTATGAAGTGAAAATCGAGCCTCAAATATTCTGATCTAAGTTCGTGACTGTCTATAATGCTTGATTTTTTATGTTTATTCTACAAAGCTTTTTGAGGTGATTTTTGGTGGAGTGTTTCATGTCTCAACTGCTCATAGGGAGAAAAATTCCCATAAATTTTAGATCAACAGAAACTCACCAACCACCTGCTCCAATTGAGGATAATTTTTGAAAAATCTGCTTTTACTTTTCTGTAAAGAGACTTTGGTATTTTAGCTTTATTTCTTTTAGAAAAGTAGTCTTTGAGTTGATTCCTCTTTGTTTGAACACTTGACAACCAGGATTGTGATTAAAAATCCCTCGCATGATTCATGGTTCTCATCCATTCAAGCTAGAGGTACACATAGTTGTCTAATTATTCGGGTTTTGAAGGATGTGCGGATCTGAGAAACACCAGTTTGAAGGAAAATCTTTGCGTGTTTCAGATTTTTGTTACGAGAGTGTTTGGAGTACTTTGTGTAGGGAAAAATTTTATTTGGGATCATTCACCCCTTCTGATCGTCATTTCGATCTTTCAAATATGAATGTTGTTGTTTTCTATTTTTGCGCAATCAGATTGTTTAAAACTTGTTAGCTCGATTGTTCAAGTTATTGTGATTACGTTGTGACACTGCAGCGAATATGATCCTTCTTATATAAATCTACTATTTTCAATGTCTTAAGTTTCTCAAATATGGACATGATATGTCAATTTGGAAACCGTCCTGGAATATTGGATAAATATATGCTTCCTTTTTTATTTTTTAGCAACGTCGTTATTGTTTCTTTTGGATTCACATTATTTATTTTTTTTCAATTTTATTCTATTAGCGAAGTGGATTGATTGTCAGTAATATTATTTTGCAGCAACATATATTCCGGAAGACATGCATTGCGCAAGCACGCTTACTAGTAATGTCAAATGTACATGTTGAAACATAAGCAATCCTTCCAATATGACAGTATTGAGTATTATTTTTCAATAAAAGATGCTTTGTTCGATTAAAAGGAAGATGGATAAAAAAGAAGATGAGTCCATCAGAAAATAATTCAAGAAAATTAACAACTACTTTGGAAAATCTTTACTTTGTTCCCACAAGCATAATAGTTATGCAAAAGAATTCCATGACCACCACCTCACTCGTGTCAACGTCTAACATATATATATATATATATATATATATATATATATATATATATATATATATATATATATATATATATACACGCGCATGGTGGTGCGAATAGCTATTCTGTGCTTTGACCGGAGAAGTAAATTCCACGCGCTAGCAAAAACGTGGTGAGTTAATGCATTGCAAATAACACTAGTAAACGTAGCCTACTAGTAAATCATGAAATATTTTACTACAGAACAAGTGATGAATTTACTGTCGAAGTGCATGCAAAGCACACCTGAATCTAATTCGATAGTAAATCACAAATATATTTTGCTATAGAACAATAGATTGAATTACTACCAAATTAGTTACTAGTTCATGCATTGATCAACCCAGCTAGTTCATGCGTATTGTAGTTTGTACATGAATCTGTCTCTTCTTTGTTTTTTCATATCTTTCAGCTGATATTGATTTTGGTCTTAAAATTTTACTGTATTGCATAATCTCTCCTCCCCTATCTATAGTACTTTTTTGAGAATTTTTGAAAACGTGTACTTATGCTTTTCATGAATAAGAATAAAGTTCTGTTTGCTACATCTGCAGTAAAATATTTGAAAATTTCTCAAAAAATTACCACACGTAGGGGAGTTGAGCTTCTACAATCCTGCAAAATTTGAATACCAAACTCAATTGGATTTGAGAGATATGAAAATAACAAAGTGCCAAACAACATCATATACTATCTTTTAGTATGAAAAATAACATTTTACTGTGAAAAATTCTCAAAAAAATACCACACGTAGGGGAGGTAATATTGTACAACACTCGAAAATTTCAAAACCAAACTCAATGGGATTTGAGAGATATGAAAATAACAAAATACCAAACAGCAGCATAAACTACATTTTACTATCAAGAATGCTGCATTTTACCTCATATTCAATGTGTTACTACATGGTGTACATAGCAGCCAAATGGTATAAAGTCTACGAAAATCATATGTATAATTTTTCAAAAAATCTCAAAAAAATTATCATATGTAGGATACGTGAGCTTCTACAACTCTACAAAATTTGAAGACCAAACTCAATCGTATTTAAAAGATATCAAATTGACAAATCAATAGACAGTAAAAAATCACTAGTCAACTGAATTTATCTTTTTCATATCTTTCAGCTAGTATTGATTTTGATTTTCAAATTTTTAAGGGTGTATAATCTCACCTACCATATCTATAGTAATTTTTTTAAAATTTTTGAAAATGTGTACCGTTGGTTTTCATAAATAAAAATTTAGTTTTGTTTGTCAGACCCGTAGTAAATATTTAGAAAATTCTCAAAAAATTACCACATGTAGAGGAGTTGAGCTTCTACAACCCTGGAAAATTTGAAAACCAAACTCAATAGGATTTCAGAGATATGAAAATAACAAAGTGCCAAACAGCAGCGTATATTATCTTTTACTATCAAAAAAATAACACTTTACTATGAAAATTTCTCAAAAAATTACCACACGTAGGGGAGGAAATATTCTACAACCCTGGAAAATTTTAAAACCAAACTCAATGGGATTTGAGAGATATCAAAATAACAAAATACCGAATAGCAACATATACTACATTTTATTATAAGAAAGCTGCATTTTACTGCCTCCTAATCAATTTGTTACTACATGCTGTACACAGCAACCAAATGGTATAAAGTCTACGACAATCATATGTATAAATTTTTAAAAAATCTCAAAAAAATTACCATACGTAGGATACGTGAGCTTCTACAACTATACAAAATTTGAAGACCAAACTCAATCACATTTAAAAGATATGAAATTGACAAAGCACTACACAATGAAAGATCACTAGTCAATCGAATTTGTCTTTTTCATATCTTTCAGCTGGTATTGATTTTGATTTTCAAATCTTTCAAGGTTGTATAATCTCACCTCCCATATCTATAGTAATTTTTTTATATTTTTTGAAAATGTGTACCATTGGTTTCCATAAATAAAAAAATTAGTTCTGTTTGTCGGACACACAGTAAAATATTTGGAAAATTCTCAAAAAATTACCACACATAGGAGAGTTGAGATTCTACAATCTTGCAAAATTTGAAGACCAAACTCAATAAGATTTGAGGGATATTAAAATAAAAAATTGCCAAACAGCAGCGTATACTATCTTTTACTTTAAAAAAAATAACATTTTACTGTGAAAAATTCTCAAAAAATTACCACACGTAGGGAAGGTAATATTCTACAACCCTAGAAAATTTCAAAACCAAACTCAATTGGATTTGAGAGATATGAAAATAATAAAATACCAAACAGCAGCATATACTACATTTTACTGTCAAGAAAGCTGCATTTTACTGCCTCTTACTCAATCTGTTACTACATGCTGTACACAGCAGCCAAATGGTATAACGTTTATGAAAATTATATGTATAAGTTTTGAAAAATTCTCAAAAAAATTACCATATGTAGGATATGTGAGCTTCTACAACTCTACAAAATTTGAAGACCAAACTCAATTGCATTTAAAAGATATAAAATTGAAAAGCACTAGACAGTGAAAAATCACTAGTCAACCGAATTTATCTTTTTCAATTCTTTCAGTTGGTATTGATTTTGATTTTCAAATTTTTCAGGGTTGTATAATCTCACCTCCTATATCTATAGTAATTTTTTTAAAATTTTTGAAAATGTGTACCGTTGGTTTTCATAAATAAAAATTTAGTTTTGTTTGTCAGACCCGTAGTAAATATTTAGAAAATTCTCAAAAAATTACCACATGTAGAGGAGTTGAGCTTCTACAACCCTGAAAAATTTGAAAACCAAACTCAATAGGATTTCAGAGATATGAAAATAACAAAGTGCCAAACAGCAGCGTATATTATCTTTTACTATCAAAAAAATAACACTTTACTATGAAAATTTCTCAAAAAATTACCACACGTAGGGGAGGAAATATTCTACAACCCTGGAAAATTTTAAAACCAAACTCAATGGGATTTGAGAGATATCAAAATAACAAAATACCGAATAGCAACATATACTACATTTTATTATAAGAAAGCTGCATTTTACTGCCTCCTAATCAATTTGTTACTACATGCTGTACACAGCAGCCAAATGGTATAAAGTCTACGACAATCATATGTATAAATTTTTAAAAAATCTCAAAAAAATTACCATACGTAGGATACGTGAGCTTCTACAACTATACAAAATTTGAAGACCAAACTCAATCACATTTAAAAGATATGAAATTGACAAAGCACTACACAATGAAAGATCACTAGTCAATCGAATTTGTCTTTTTCATATCTTTCAGCTGGTATTGATTTTGATTTTCAAATTTTTCAAGGTTGTATAATCTCACCTCCCATATCTATAGTAATTTTTTTATATTTTTTGAAAATGTGTACCATTGGTTTCCATAAATAAAAAAATTAGTTCTGTTTGTCGGACACACAGTAAAATATTTGGAAAATTCTCAAAAAATTACCACACATAGGAGAGTTGAGATTCTACAATCTTGCAAAATTTGAAGACCAAACTCAATAAGATTTGAGGGATATTAAAATAAAAAATTGCCAAACAGCAGCGTATACTATCTTTTACTTTAAAAAAAATAACATTTTATCGTGAAAATTCTCAAAAATTACCACACGTAGGGAAGGTAATATTCTACAACCCTAGAAAATTTCAAAACCAAACTCAATTGGATTTGAGAGATATGAAAATAATAAAATACCAAACAGCAAAGATATACTACATTTTATCACAAGAAAGTGCATTTTACGCCTCTTACTCAATCATTACTACATGTCGCATACAATGACCAAATGGTATAACGTTTATGAAAATTATATGTATAAGTTTTGAAAATTCTCAAAAAATTACCATATGTAGGATATGTGAGCTTCTACAACTCTACAAAATTTGAAGACCAAACTCAATTGCATTTAAAAGATATAAAATTGAAAAGCACTAGACAGGTGAAAATCACTAGTCAACCGAATTTATCTTTTTCAATTCTTTCAGCTGGTATTGATTTTGATTTTCAAATTTTTCAGGGTTGTATAATCTCACCTCCTATATCTATAGTAATTTTTTTAAAATTTTTGAAAATGTGTACCGTTGGTTTTCATAAATAAAAATTTAGTTTTGTTTGTCAGACCCGTAGTAAATATTTAGAAAATTCTCAAAAAATTACCACATGTAGAGGAGTTGAGCTTCTACAACCCTGAAAAATTTGAAAACCAAACTCAATAGGATTTCAGAGATATGAAAATAACAAAGTGCCAAACAGCAGCGTATATTATCTTTTACTATCAAAAAAATAACACTTTACTATGAAAATTTCTCAAAAAATTACCACACGTAGGGGAGGAAATATTCTACAACCCTGGAAAATTTTAAAACCAAACTCAATGGGATTTGAGAGATATCAAAATAACAAAATACCGAATAGCAACATATACTACATTTTATTATAAGAAAGCTGCATTTTACTGCCTCCTAATCAATTTGTTACTACATGCTGTACACAGCAGCCAAATGGTATAAAGTCTACGACAATCATATGTATAAATTTTTAAAAAATCTCAAAAAAATTACCATACGTAGGATACGTGAGCTTCTACAACTATACAAAATTTGAAGACCAAACTCAATCACATTTAAAAGATATGAAATTGACAAAGCACTACACAATGAAAGATCACTAGTCAATCGAATTTGTCTTTTTCATATCTTTCAGCTGGTATTGATTTTGATTTTCAAATCTTTCAAGGTTGTATAATCTCACCTCCCATATCTATAGTAATTTTTTTATATTTTTGAAAATGTGTACCATTGGTTTCATAAATAAAAAATTAGTTCATTTGTCGGACACACAAGAAAATATTTGGAAAATTCTCAAAAATTACCACACATAGGAGAGTTGAGATTCTACAATCTTGCAAAATTTGAAGACCAAACTCAATAAGATTTGAGGATATTAAAATAAAAATTGCCAAACAAAGACGTATACTATCTTTTACTTTAAAAAATAACATTTTATGTGAAAATTCTCAAAAATTACCACACGTAGGGAAGGTAATATTCTACAACCCTAGAAAATTTCAAAACCAAACTCAATTGGATTTGAGAGATATGAAAATAATAAAATACCAAACAGCAAAGATATACTACATTTTATCACAAGAAAGCTGCATTTTATCGCTCTTACTCAATCATTACTACATCGCATACACATGACCAAATGGTATAACGTTTATGAAAATTATATGTATAAGTTTTGAAAAATTCTCAAAAAAATTACCATATGTAGGATATGTGAGCTTCTACAACTCTACAAAATTTGAAGACCAAACTCAATTGCATTTAAAAGATATAAAATTGAAAAGCACTAGACAGTGAAAAATCACTAGTCAACCGAATTTATCTTTTTCAATTCTTTCAGCTGGTATTGATTTTGATTTTCAAATTTTTCAGGGTTGTATAATCTCACCTCCTATATCTATAGTAATTTTTTTATATTTTTTGAAATTGTGTACCGTTGGTTTTCATAAATAAAAATTTAGTTCGGTTTGTCAGATCTACAGTAAAATATTTGGAAAATTCTCAAAACATTACCATACATAGAAGAGTTGAGCTTCTACAATCCTGCAAATTTTGAAGACCAAACTCAATCAGATTTGAGAGATATAAAAATAACAAATTGCTAAACAGCAGCTTATACTATCTTTTACTATAAAAAAATAACACTTTACTGTGAAAAATTCTCAAAAAATTACCACATATAAGAGATGTGATATTCTACAAAAAATTTCAAACCAAACTCAATTGGATTTGAGAGATATGAAAATAACAAAGTACCAAACAGTAGCATATAATACCTTTTACTGTAAAGAAAGCTGTATTTTACTGCCTCTTACTCAATCTGTTACTACATACTGTACACAGTAGCTATGTGGTATAAAGTCTACGAAAATCATGTGTATAAGTTTTCAACAAATCTCAAAAAAATACCATACGTAGGGGAGGTGAGATTTTATAATCGTGTAAAATTTGAAATCAAAATTCAATCTCATTTGAAAGTTATGGCTAAATTAAAGAAAGAAAGATTCATATACAAACTAGAAGTAGCATTTATTAGTCATTTGCTGGTTGGTTGCCACGGACCGTTTTGTTGCGCAAATTGACTCGGTCGGACTGGATTAAATGGCTGGGGAGTAGAATAGGCTATTCTACACACAGCCAAAGAATAGCGTATGTATGTATGTGTATATATATATACACACACATACATACATACATATACGTATCCATATATATATACACCTATACCTATATATATACATACATATACATATACCTATACATATTTGAAAAAATATACTCGAATTTAAAGATTTTGAACGAGTTTAGATCACATGCTTTGCTGATTTATAAATAAAATCAACACATACCTACAACCAAACTATCATAAAAAAGGGAAACTCAAGTTTGAATTTTGGTTCAAACTTATTTGAACTAGTTAATAAACTGGTTAAACTTAGCATCCTAAATATTTCAAAAAAATTTGCATGAATATACATAGAGAAAATATCCTTTTTAGATCATTGTGCCCTATGTATGTATGTACGTACGTACGTACGTACAAACGAACGTGTTATACTTCTTTATTACTTTCAGTATACTTAAACACTAATTATAAGAAACTCCAATACGACATGGTTGAAACAATTTCATTGGAGCTCTTTATTTTTGATATATATCTTTTTTCATATGTAAAATTAGTGTATACGCAAATTATGCTATAACAAGTGACTTTGATTAAATTTTTCATAGCTCAGTTTGTAGTATTTTTATAATCATTATTAAAGTATGCTCAAAAGAATAAAGACGTATAAAAGTGAGTTTCCATAATCCTGTAAAATTTGAATACTAAACCCAATCGCATTTGAAAGATATGAATAATAATTTTTCACTGTTTACCACTATTCATCTCGTTGTTTCTTTTTTATATCATTCAAATGCGAATGAGTTTGGTTTTCAAATTTTACAAGATTGTGGTAATTTATTGGGAATTTTTCAAAACTTGTATACATGGGTTTCACGATAAAAGACGTTTTCACTATGCATGTATATGAAGCCTTTTTCGTACTCCTAAGAGTACATACTCCCACCTCTAATATACCACTTAAACGAATGTGTTGTACTCTTTATAGCATTCAGTATACTTTAATAATAATTCTAAGATACACCAATGCGACATGGTTGAAAAAATTTAATCGAAACCCTTTATTTCTACTATATACACTTTTCCATATGTAAAAGAAGTGCATACACAATTTATGCTATAAAAAGTGGATCATGACGAAATTTTTAATGGAACTTACTTTGGAGTATCTTATAATCAGTATTAGAGTATACTTAAAAAGATAAAGAGGTATAACAACATCATTTAAGAAGTATATTTAGAGTGGGAGTACATACTCCCAGGAGTGTGTGTGTATATATATAAAGAGAGAGAGAGAGTATATGATGAAATCATAAAAGTAGGCAAACAAAAACGTTGAATTGAACTTGAATGGTTCAAATCTAGATGAAATCCCACCTCCTCACTTAAATACATTTTACACAAAACCTCTAGAAAAATTACAAAATTCTACTCCTTGAGTAGAGGAGGTGGGATTCCACCTAAATATGAACTATTTAAGTTTGATTCAACGCCCCTATTTACCTATTTTCATAATTTCATCATATGTTATATATTTCTCATGTAGTTTTGAAGAGAGAAAGAACCCGTCAAGGGAATTGCTGCTTACTGTTATGAGAGGTGCGATCCTGGGCACCCAACAAATCTGAAAGTTACAAATATACCCTTGATAGTTATGTTGTTTGCCCAAATTCGGATCTTTTCGTAACTGGGCATAACATTAGATACTTAGACCTTATTTGGTATAGCTCTAAATTTTCATTTTTCAGCTTCTACTCCAAATTCTCCATAAATCTACTTTTCTGAAAATCTAGAGCTGTCTCAAGAAAGCGTTTGACTAGCAGATTGACTCCACAAAACGTAAAACTGATGATTGAAGGCAAATAGTCCTTGCTACCACTGGTTGTAATTCTTCAATTATATTTTTGTATTATTCATTTGTATTTGTACACAAATTTATAGTTTTTTTTTGCAATGTATATAAATGATATGAGTATCATCTACGGTTCATTTTTAGAAAATTAATGAGCTGCATCGTATGGCTACATAGCTCTTGTTGAGTTCTAGAGAGAGAAGAACATCATTTTACCGCTAACTGTGTTGATATTTGACATACTTTAGATCATTGAAAAGAAAAGACCACATCCACTACGTACAGACTCAAAATCTTCGTACCATAGCAATAAAAATAACATAAAAAGTGTTTAAATCATAGGAAAAAATGAGTACTAAGAAAAGACTGTCTTTTCATAGAAAAGGAAACTATAAAAGAGTGGTAACTAACGATCGCAAAATATCAGAAACATTGAGTCTATCATCCACTCTGAGCAATGGCCGACTTGACTATAACCAAAGTAGTCTCCTACATGCAGGTTTGCGCGCCTTCGTTAAGATAGCTATCCAGATCAGCAGGGTGGAAACGGGCCGAGCCGGCTGGAGCCAGGCTCGCTTGAGCTCGTCTGGAACTTTGGCTCGGCTCGTTAGGGGAACGAGCTAGAATCCTAGCTCGGCTTGGCTTGTCACCTGGCTCGAGCCGGCTCGTTGGCTCGCGAGCCGTCCGGGCACATACCTCATTGTGTACAACTTCAACAGATGCATCTGCCTCTTGATTTGCTCCTGCAATAACAGAAATGGCACATTTCCGTCCGTCATACAGAGTTTGTACTGCATTGTTGATTTGCTGTTAGAAAAGCAACACAATTAATCACACTTCGCTATGTGATGCATTTGCAAAAAGAACTAATTACAAGTTCAAGTTTGGATGATTAATTGGAAGGTATCAGAACCTACAACGAAAGTAAGTAGCACTACTGCACTCGTAATCAGTGGCAAGAAGAACCAACGAAAGTAAGTAGCACTACTGTACTCGTAATCGCATTGTCGCTCAAGCGTTCCTGTATTTTCACAATAAGCAGAAAACATTACCACTTTACTATTAGCACTACTACTCTGCAGTTTACTACTACTATACCATGAACAAAAAGCAATGTACAAAATTCTACTAACCTTGTTTGCTTCAGCAGTGGAGGCAGACAGAGCAGACAAGGAGAGCAGAAGCAACAGAAGGACACCTGCACACCTCATCTTGCCACACCCTCTTGCAAGGGGTTGCTAATTTTGAATCAGAGGAAATGAGAAGTTTAGATGACAAGTGCAGGGTTTTATAAGGAATCAGGATTCATGATACTCACAATCACAAACAGAAGATTTAGAGGGGCTCTGCAAATGTCCCAAATAGAGGATAATACGATCCAACACTCCAATGAAAACATTAGAGGACATAGGAGTAGATGAACTGCTAGGAGTTAAATGTAAAACACAAATACAGAATAACAGGATGCATAGAAATTAGTGCTTGATGCCTAATAACAGGATGCATTACATAGAAATTAGTCCTTGCTGCCAAATATCAGGATGCATTACATAAATAGTCTTTGATCATTAGTCCTAGACATAGTAGCCAAAATCTATGGGTTAATCAGAACAACAGGAAAAGGGCTACATTTTTCACAATGCAAATATAGCCTTCAGAGCTTCCTAATTCCATGATCCGTTGTCCATCCAAAATTGGTCGATTCTAAGCCAACCATTTAGCAAATGAAAATGTCCCAGACAGTAGAAGCCTAGCATTTAGTAGATGACTTGATAATTGAAAGGAACGGCCTGCAAGACAGATTGGAAAAATTATACACTGTGAATTAATTATCAGGCCAGGATATGATGCCTGTCAATTACCATATCTGCTGTCATATCATTAGATTTCAGAAGCTAAGAACATGTGACGACTAATATCAAAGTCTGTTTCCATGTTATCAGTAGGACATATTCCTTTTTAGGCCCAAAAAATAGATGACAAACTTCTGAAGCAGGACCATGAGAAACGAATGGATCTAACCTGGACTATTGCTTCCTTCACTAGTTGCTCACAACTATTGCTTCCTGATTAGCTGCGAGCTCGCGAGTGGCTCGCGAGCCGGCTCAGGCTCGGCTCGAAATTTGAACGAGCTGAGAAGGCAACTTGGCTTGGTATGTTTACACTACGAGCCGGCTCGAGTTAGTTTCGAGCTGAGCCGGCTTGCGAGCCTCGAGCTTATTTTCCACACCTAATCAGCAGTAAGCTCCAAAGGGAGTAGCCGAGAAGTTACACCAGCTGAATCTGAAATATGGATCGCCATCGACCCTCTCCTATTCAGCCAGAAAACACAGCACGAGAATGAATAAAATAAGCAACATCAACATTAGCATTATCATTCATTCATTCATGGATTCATGGGATAAAATAGTTGTAACATATACTCTAGCAATAATTTTGTACCGTAGAAGTCATTCTTACATGTCTAAATTAATACCGATTAAATTAGCATGAATACAAAAAACTAAACAGCAATGAATGGGAACTAGGCTGTTTTTATCTTCTAGGACTAAACCAAATAGCAACACAAAGAGACTAGCTAATCTGATATCTTTCCCTTTCTCTCTTTCTCTCTTCTTGCATGCAGATGTATAGAACAGTACTGAATTATTGGCATAGGATATGTATGTGATCTACTCAAAAAGTGATCTACTCAGATTTCAAGCATCATCTGAACTAGTATAAATTGCAGCTGCCGTGAGTCATCCAAAATTAATAAATGTGCAAACCTTCAATCCTCGCATAATACTACATCTCACTACCGCTATTTGTATAGCATAAGAAATCACCATGAATCCTTAAGCTCTCTGTACTATAATGCAACTCCAGTAGCTACCAAAGGTTCTATTGAAAAACTATATTATGGGAGGAACTTTCAACTGGCAATTAGAAAGCCTTTGAGGAATCTATTTTGTCTCTAAACTGTGGCAATTAGAAAGTTCCTGTGACGTCAAGTTCACAGTTGAGGCCAACCAATTGCCTTGTGAACTAGGCCATGCTCGCAGCTAAGGGTAACCAATTGCCTGTGCAAAGCCTCCCAAGCCCGATTTCAACCAATTGCCACAATTCTTTACTACTTATAGGTGCTCGTTCTTTAATGAAAGTATGTAGGTGAGGCTACGTTACAGTGTTACACAAACTTAATGTATAGAATAATAATACTTCAATGTAGAATATAGTTCCTAATTTCATGGAAAAATAGGAAGCAATAGCACAATCATTCATTCATCCTAGGTCTAGGCACCAACTATCCCCACTTTCCTTCCTCAAAGCAACATGCTCTATCATTCACATGAAACTTCACACCTACATCAATTTATACATACACATACTGATATAATATCTCTTCTTTGCTACCTTGTGATCTGAACTTAAAGATGCACCTGATGCAACGCCATACAGAGTACAAAGATTTGATACAAACACACCAAATTCCAGATCTGCCTCTTGCTTGGCAAATAATGAATGCTCCATAACAACTAACGCTACACTTCCAAAACAACTAACACTACACATATGAAGCCAACGAAATTCAGAGCCTATGTGCTTGCTTGGCAAAAAAAAAAAAAAATTCAGATCTAGGCATTCACATGAAGGAAGGGCTCTACGGCTGGCTGGAATGGAACCACTCGCATGGAAGAAGACAACAAATGGACGAGAACGGGTTGGGGGCCGAGGAGGAAGAGGCAGCCGGCAATGGTTTGGGGCGGAGGAAGTTAGGGTTAGGGCTGGCAACGGCATACCTGGACAAGAGGAGGTGCGCGCAGGAGGGACGGGGTCACTAGCCACCGGTTGTCGCCGTCGAGCGGGCTTGGAGCCGTTGGCGTTGCGTGCTTGCCCAGCTCTAGACGCGCGGCCTGGGAGAGGCACAGCAATGCTAGGGGCTCGGGTTGCCAAAGGCTGAGGGTGTCAGAGCATCTCCAAAAGAACTCTTCAAATCTCACTCTTCAAAAAATATATTTGAAGAACTTTCTAAAAAAATGCCTCTCCATATATTCTCTCTCTCCAACAGCACTCTTCATATCACACTCACTATCTTCTCTCTCCTATATTCTAATCATATTCCACATAACTGCCATAACAGCAATCGTTTTTTTACCGGTAAATTCAAACGGCTATATTTGAATGCAGGAATTTAAAAATTTAAATTTATTGTGACGAACACGTTGTAACCGGTAAATTCGAATGGTGTATTTGAATGCGAGAAATCTAAATCCGAAATAATGCATACATATACTGTAGCATATCATGGTTTAGTAGCACAAAAGTTTGCAACAAATTAGTTCATACATCATAAGTAGTGCTCAACCGGACCTATTACATCTTCGAGCGATGATATCATTCTGCAAGGACAAGTAGTATTGTTGTTGTGGCCTACTCAAGCGACTAGTGTCGACGCTCATAATTCTCTCTTCTTCCATCATTCTCTTCAATTCAAACTCAGATTGCTTTCTCTTTCTTTCCATGTTCTTGGCGTCAGTAGTGCTCAGTAGTCAGTAGGTAGTCTAAGTTATTCCCTCACCATCTCTACCTTCAATTAACAAAATTGACAACCTTCACGACTCCAAAGTTCTCTAATCATTCGCTATGCATGCACACTAGTAAGCTTAATCTAGCTAGGTTTTGCCAAATATAAGAATGGTTAACCATTACTAAGTCAGTAGTACAATCGAAACAATTTGAACCTTTCGAAAATCCTGTAACTTGTTTAGTGAACTCCAAAATGTTTGGGCATAACAAATCGGAAAAGGTGCAAGGAAATTTCCTGAGTTTATTATGTCATCCTCTTTATTTTTGCTATTACAAATTGATCTGAAATTCACAAAGACCTGAGGCAATTTAAGAAACCGAGATGGATAAGTCTGTCAGTAAGATTATATTTTCTAGCTGGTATATCAAATGCACTACATAAAAAAGATGACACAATAGATGTTAACAAAAAGGAATATGCATGGAATTAACAACCTGACTTCTGAAGAAGTATAATCGTTTTTTTTCAATTACAAATGTTGAACAAAGCAAACAGGAAATATTGGTGCTTCAATAGTGTAAGAACATGAAAAATGATTAAAGAACAGAACACTTTGTCTGGGAAATGTCCAGAGGGAACTTCCACATACACTAACATTTGAACCATTAACCAATAGTTCACTAGGCACTGAGCAAGATGAAATGTTGCATCAATACATAACGAGAAAACAATCCTTAATGGCTTAACCTGATTTCAGCCGATCAGTACAAAGGAATTAATATGTCATATATATACAAAAAACTCAAGTCAGAAGTTACAAAGGAATAATAAGGTCATATGTCACTCTTCAAGCTTGCAAGAAACAATGCAATAGCAGACAGGAATTACGCAAATTTCCACTTCCCAATCTAAGGAAAAGCTTTAACAAACAAGCAAAAAGCCTATCATTTGTAGACAAAGAGGGGCAATCCAAATCCTATCACCAATCAACACAAGATTATCATACAGGTTAACAGAAAACATATAAGCTTTCAGTGCAAAGGAACCTCATAAGGATATCAGTGCACACAGAACTACAGAATGTAACTCAAGGCAAAGGTATGCATATTCTGGATTATGTTGATTCATGCTGAGTATCACCTAACATAACTTCAGCATCATGTGAAGCATTTTCTTCTCTGCAAAATAAAAGCAAGTTACATCAGTTGACCACTGCAGATAGCTCTCTAAATTCAGATTTGCGTAAGAAGAATCGTCTTCAACATTTCTAAAGTGAGGTTCTCACCCGTCGCTCAACTTCTGATGCTGATTCAGAAAGTCTCCTCTTAAGAATAGATTTATCTGCTTCGCAACTCTCTACTTCAACATCTGCATAAGTTAAAAATGTTGAGAACTGTGAATACTTCAAGTTGAAATATATATTCGTTACATAAAGCTAGCCCAGAGCGTACAAAAGAGACTAGCGAGAAGCACCTTCTAATTATCAATGAAAGATGGATAAAATACAAGCTACCGATGTACAGACAAAAACTAGAGGCAAACGGAGGAAAATGATCTTTAGTCTTTATTGGAAAAGATCTAACAAATTTATTTAATCAATCTACCTAGAACAAGGATAAGCAAATGCAAATGCTGTGCTGTTTCGGTTAGAACAACCAATGTAGTATGCAAACCAAAGCTGAGTGATTCTAAGCCTGCGAGTAAGAGGACAAGAAGAACCTGAGAACCAGAATCACAATGACGCCGAGCAACCTGAGAACCTGAGAAGCAGAATCACAATGAGAACCGACAGTGCCAGCAAATTCTGAATCCACCATGTACAGATCAAACGTACCTAATAGGTTGACTCAATTTAACAATCTTGCAAAGGTTGGTGATCGAAATTAATCCTACAAACAAGAAAAAAGAACTAAAGCTTATATTCTGTAGCAATCAAATTCCATTTATTTAAATTTTGGTCAATCAGCCCGAATTGATGAAATGAGACATCATTGTGCTTCTCTACCATCGCTATACCTCATTACTCAAACCTAACAGGCCATTGTTCTGAACTAATGTTTTGATCAATCAGCCCGAATTAATGCATGTTGATGGAGTGTATCTGTGAAGCTATAACAGTAATCCAGGGGACATATTTTATAAACCCTCCTTGCTTATCTTTTTCTCAGACATAACATACAGGCACCTCCAATGGGACAGAACCTCATCTCAGAAATAAATAAGCGTATTGAGGGCCATCTTTATCATCAATTTCCAAGCACATTACATCAGCTAGTTAGCATGGATCTGGAAGAAGGCACTTGGATGAATCTTCGATCAGAAAGTGAAGAGATCATTGTCAATATATGGGAATTCATACTGGATGAACTGTTAGAAGACGTCACTTATGATATGTGCATTTGAAGCTTCAGTTTCCTCATCAAAGTTGGCATTTCCCACCACCATCTGTAGACTGGATATACAATGAGTAGAGTCATGACTCATAAATAGAAGTTATCTTGCTGAAAATAACCTGTTTGTGTAGCAGAATCAGGATGGCCATACAAGCTTTGTGTGCTTGTTAATTTGAGTGGTACATCTTAGGAGCCCAAGTACAACGGGAGTCTTTCTGCATCTATTATACCACATATTCCTGAAATAAGCACTGCATATAGAATCGCCCTTGAACTGTAAAAGTTTGCGTCCCCCAGCCAGAACCATCCAACGATGCTGTGAAATCTAGAGTGTGTGAGGTTTGGAAAACAACAATTTACGAGATTATCAGGCTCGTCAAACCTAATTCGAGCGGAAACCTCATCGCACGAAGCATCAACGCAAGCGACGATTTCACAAATTGCTCGATTAACTTACATGCACAGATTAATACCGAATCGGCTCGAAATTTCGAACAGAAATTGATGTGCGCGAGGGGAGGATTCGCCGGGGATTCGCAGGTCTGTACGAAGCCTCGCCGGGGGAGACGAAGCAGCTGCCAGGGAGAGGAAGTGAGACGAAGATGTGCTGGGAAATGAAGCTGCGAAGGGGAGACGAACCTGTGCCCAACGGACTGAAATCCCTGCAGCCGCGGTCGCCGGTGTTTCGGTAGATCGCCAAATCTGAGGATTCGCCGGGGATTCATAGCCTCGTGGGGGAGAGGAAGAAGAGCCCGTGGAGACGAAGCGGCACCGACGAACAGGAAACCTCGCCACGCTGCCGGAGGAGACGAAGCCTCTGGGACTTGTCCTGCAGATGTGTGAACGGAATCTGACCGGGATAGCGAGCGGAGAGAGGCTCGCTAGATGTAGCGAGTCTCCCTCGCGTCGCTAGATTTTGGGACGAGGCTGGCGAGTCTGTTGGAGACGAGTTTTCGCTGCGAACCCCTAAAAAATATAGATAGCGAGTTCAATACAGATGCTATTGGAGATGCTCTCAGTGATGGCATTTGCGGGTAATTACTTCAACTTCAATGGTTTCACCCAGGAGAATCCACGCAAATGTTACTTCTCATTGTTTAGGGTGTGATTAGTAGAGATCTTGCTCTATTAGATCCGATGAAGCTGAGTATTTTTACTAGATTTGTGAAGTTGGAGCTGTGAGTACATTAAGAGTGTTTAGATAGATCATCTTATTTATATTTTAGTAAAAAATATAAACTTAATTCACTTTATTTTAACCTACATGTTTCAGATCTTAGATGAAACTAAGATCTGAAATTCTACTAAATAGATCCTTGTTCATTTTAGATTCTGTTTCTTACGAGTAGTTTTGGAAAGCGAGATGTTTAGCGCAGCTTCACAAGATCCAGACGAGAAGAGGAGTCGTATCAAATAGACCCTTAGAATGGAATTTTTTCTATTGAAGATGGCTAATGGCTCACGCGTGTTACATTTAGGAGCTTCCACCTCAAAAATGTGGCTAGAGATACGTCTTTTCCAACGTTGGCTAGTGGCTGGAAGCTAAGCCTTCATGCGGCACACAAGGCATAGTGTAGGTGCTCAGGTGTTCCCACAAGGAAGCTTGTGGGAGCAGTACCTGCATGTATCGAATTTTACTGTCCCATCTATGCACCCGTCTTCAGGTTACACCCTTGATAGCACCAAAGATCCATGGACATAGATGAGTTGTTCACTCATATAAAGTCCATATCCTATATGCCCCTTGTTTTTGAGCTACGGTGCATTCATCTGTACGTAGATGGGACTCATAAAAAGGCAAATAGGCTTCATGTGTCTATAGTGCACTGAGTAGAGGGGAAAAATCCCTTTTGTCTGGTCACCAAATTAATTATTCATGTGTGGATATAGTCGACAAACCATTTTTGATTAATGTATGTATACCTTATATTATAGCGGGAGGAATTGGCGCCCTCCTGCTGGTGCCACGTTAGCCCCACGAAAAGGCTTTTTGGAAAATTTGAAATTGTGTTCGGATCCTTTCGTCAGTTTTTAGCAAAATAGGTTAAAAAATCAAAATTGCATTTAGGTCCTCCAGTTGGTTTTTAACAAAATAGATTCGAGAAAAATCGAAATTACGTTTAGATCTCAAAAAACATTTTTAGCGGAATTGACCTGAAAAATAGAATTATATTTATGTCCCTCCGCGGTTTTTTTTAGAAAAATCCACAGATTCACCGACGGCTAATAGCTATTCACAGATTCAACAACGGCTCCCAGCAACCCGTTTGTTAAGAAAAAAAACCCAAGAAAACCGAAAATACGCAAAAAGGAACCCACGTTTTCGCAGCGGTTTTTCAAAAAAAAAAAAGAGCCCACAGTTCCACACAAAGAGGACCCGTGGTGCTGCAAATTCGCCGATAGCTCCTAGCTAACGCATTTTTTAGAAAACACCCGAGAAAAAAAGAATTCGCGTTTACGTCCTCAAACCCATTTTTTTTTCAGAAATAACCAACGGACCAAATTTCGTGCAGCGCAGCGTTGTACAACCAAATTTCGCATGGTACAACATAGCACACGACCCTGGTTGGTTGACCTTACCCATTGTCATCTTTCTTAATTTGCAAAATTAAAACTTGTTTGATTGTCCCAACGATGCATACCATGCAGATGCATGGAAGCTATTAAGCAATGGCTATTTTTTTCAGTATGAGATGGGTTGGTTAAATGGCAACCAGTAGAGCTGGTGCGGCACATGCGTGACATCGAATATGCACTGTAAGAGAAAAAATACTTTAGAAAAATTAGACACCGCAGGTGTTTCAGGAATTACGTCGGCCACTAATCGAAAGATTGTTCAATATAGGTTTATTGGAAGCCGTCTCAGGCTCTCAGCACCCAATCAATGCAACCCAATTCCTTTACGTTCTTTCTATTTCAATCTTCTGTCAACATGCTTTGGTTATAAATAGCCGGTTGCCGATATACAAGGAATGCTTTAATCAAGGCAAAATAAAATCAAATGGGAAAAGTCCACTTTACCCCTCTCAATCTATGCCCCGAGTCCGATTTACACCCTGAACTACAAAACCGTTCTTTTTCCACCCATTAACTAGCAAAATAGGTGCAACTTTCCCCTAAAGATAGTTTTATTGGAGGTGGTTTTGGCCACGTGGTCAGGTTTTGTGTCGATGTGGCATCATAGTCAGCATCTTCTTTTCTTTCTTTCTCTTTCTTCTCTCTGCCAAAATTTAGAGAGCATGAGGTCAGTCACCAGAGAGTCGATCGCTGCTACAAGAGTGTGCCCCGAGCCCACAACCGCCGAGTGCTGCTGCTCCTCCTCTTTTCTCCCTTTGTCCCTCATCTCCCTATTCACCGATAGAGAGGCCAAGGTCACATGTCGCCGAGCTATCTCCTCTACCTATTGGATCCTAATCGGGGTACGCTGATCCAAGGAATGCCTTAATAAAGGCAAAATAAAATCAATAGGAAAAAGTCGAGTTTACCCTATCAACTTATGCCCCGAATCCGATTTATACCCTCAACAATAAAATCATTTATCTTCCACCCCTCCCCCTAGGAAAACCAATGCAACTTGCCATCAGAGCTAGTTTCATTGGTCGTTTTGGCCATGTGGCCAGGTTTTGTGTTCACGTGGCATCGGAGTTAGCATCTTTCTTCTCTTGTTCTCTTTCTACTCCCAGACAAAATTCAGTGATCCTAAGCTCAGCCGCCGACTACTGCTGCTCCTCCTCTTCTCTCCCTTTCTCCCTTCTCTCTCCATCTTCCTATTCTTTTCCTCTCCCTCCTGCTGGCTGAGAGGAAACCTGGTGATCGGTGTGCCTCGATCCAGATCAAACAGGTAGAGATGGCTCAGTGAGCTGTGATAGCGAGTGGGGAAAGCAGAGTAGGCGGCTGACAGCAGGTGTGCGTGGATCTGGATCCAGCGGTCAACAGAGGTGGCCCAACGACGGGGATAAGGAGAGGACGGTAGGGCTGGTGTGTGTGGAGGTGAAGAGGAGGCGGCGGTGTGCCCAGGTCTCTATGACGACACTGCAGGATGAGGTCCAAATTGAGCTGCGCTATGTCCCATACTTCTCCAAGACTCCAACTCCCTCGTCTCTTCTTCCTCCATCTAGCGACAACTCCAACATAGCTTCTTTATCCCAGAGCAGCTCTACCACCTCAGCAAGCCCCCATTCACGGAGTCACCGGCGCTCAAGCACCACCGACACCATCCATGGCCACCGCGGACCCCAAATCCTGTCTTTTTGAAGAAGGCTCTTTAGGGGCTTACTTGTGGACCCATCCACTTTAGTTATCTGTTGATTTAGCTAATCATGTAAGCGTGTATTTTTGGATAATTAGGCATATTAATGATGAATCTATTCCAAAAATAAGATATGACGATAATTGAAGCTAGAATAAATGAAACAAATAAACTAGACAGAAGCAATATAGCAATTGCAAGGTCTATCTCATCCATATTATTAGATAAACAAAACATAGATGAGGTTCATCTGCGTTACCGAGATGACACGAAGACGTAGCCGAACCCGGTAGAAGATGCCGATGAAGATTAGAAGGCGATGTAAACGAAGCTGACCATCGGTAAAGAAACCAGCGAGCAGTCGCGTGAAAACGCTTCCCAAAAACGTGATTCGCCCTCTCCCGGTGCAGGATCTCAAGGGCGGACGTTCTGGAAACCTGCTCTCCCAACAGTCGGTGCACGCCGATGAAGGGACGGGGAAGACGGAGGCAGCGCAGTACTTCGGGAAGGCAAAAAGTTCGAGAGCAATTGATCTGATATCTGTTCTGCGTATATATAACAGAGAGGATCGTGGAGCACGATACGAGTCGATTACGGATACCGCGTCAAATCTGTTCCACGATTTGAGTCAGTTACAGATTCTGCGCAGTTAATTTTGTACAACGTAAACGTGTTGACCACTTAGTCCCACGCTGCAAAAACTGCAAAAGAGAACTGCGCCTGCGCAAGCCATCGAACTTGATTTCGCTGCACCATTCACGCGCATGTTGTGTACGTGCGCCGTCTGGCCTGGCGAGACAAGGCGAGGCGAGCGCGCGTGTGTATTCTCTCCTATCTCCTTCTCATGCTCAAGTATAGTGGAGGAAGCTTCCCTTATAAGGTGGTCTTCATCCACCTCCACTAGTAGTATGGGACTATTGCATTTTCAACTCTTCCACCTAATGGGCCTTTGGGATTTTTCATGAATTATTTCTGGATTATTTGGGCCTAGCCCATGTAATTCCAACAATCCTCCACCAGATCATAGAGGTCCCATAGGTCTTTGCTTGTTCCAAAGTACTGTTTTTATACCAGCTTTCGGTGACAATGGGCTATGCCTTGAATTGCACCTGGACTTCAAGCTACATTTATCTACAACTTGAACAATGGACTATGCCTTGAATTGCAAATTTTGTGCAGACGAGTTTCACTTAAGGCCCTCACTGATACTGGGCTGTCGACAGTCTACCCCTCGGGTGGAGCGTATAAGTCATACTCCTTGACCTCTTCATGAATTTCTTAGAGAGTACCCACGTCTCACGGACTGTGACCAACAGTCGGACTCATATAGGTGTGTTCTTTCAAGAATGCTCTGCGGGATAGCATCTTTGTTTATGTAAAAACCAACATAACACATTAAGATTGTAGTCAACCTGCCTCACAGTTCTTAAGAGTACAACATCTTTCACGGAGTAGAATGTAGAATGTACTCTTCTTCAGTTAATCCAATAGCTTGTTTTTACCCTGTGCTAATTGACAGGATCTCCGATCACATAACTTGGGTTACTACTGTGGTTAACTATTTGGTAGGTCTTATTCCCATCTCCCTTGATGTACTATCTACCACATTTTGTGATAGACCCTTTGTAAACGGATCTGCCAGATTCTTAGCAGTTTAGATGTAATCCAAAGCTATCACTCCGGAGTTTCTCAATTTCCTGACAGATTTCAACCGTCTTTTTACGTGTCTTGAGGACTTCATGTTATCCTTCTCAGTGTTCACTTTCACGATAACCGTTTGATTATAAAAGTTCATAAGGATAGCCGATATCGGTTTTTCAACTATCGGTAAGTCTATCAAGAGCTCACGAAGCTATTCTACTTCAACTGTTGCTGTATCCAATGCTGTGAGTTCTGCTTCCACGGTTGACCTCGTCAATATAGTCTGTTTACAAAACCTCCATGAGATAGCAGCACCACCAAGAGTAAATACATATCCACTCGTGGCCTTAAGCTCATCAACATCAGATATCCAATTAGAATCACTATATCCCTCAAGTACACCAGGATACCCAGTATAGTGAATTCCATAACTCATAGTACCTCTCAGATAACGCATTACTCTCTCAAGAGCACGCCAATGATCATCACCCGGATTGGACACAAACCGGCTCAATTTGCTTACAGTAAAAATGATATCAGGCCTTGTAGCACTAGTTAGGTACATTAGTGAACCAATAATCTGAGAGTATCTCAGTTGATCCCTAGTAATTCTTCGATTCTTCCGAAGTATTAGACTGGCATCATAAGGTGTTGGAGAAGGCTTATTGTTCATATAGCCAAAACGGCTTAAGATCTTTTCCACATAATGGGATTGCACAAGTGTAATCCCATCCCCTCCTTTGATCAACTTGATGTTTAGAATTACATCAGCTTCTCCCAGGTCCTTTATATCAAAGCTTTGGGACAAAAACATCTTGACCTCATTAATCACATCAAGATTTGTTCCAAATATTAGAATATCATCCACATACAAGCATAAAATAACTCCCTCGCCCCCACCATAGTGGTAGTATACACATCTATCAGCTTCGTTTACAGCAATACCTTCAGATGTTAAAGTTCTATCGAACTTCTCATGCCATTGCTTGGGTGCTTGCTGAAAGTTCAAGCTCCATTAAATTGGTTTTGGTGTTAATGACAAATCTAATATTGAGACTAACTCTTTTGATAATCATAATATTGATTAGTCTCAATTGTTTAATGACAAATCTAATCATTATGAGATTAACATGTTTAATTGAGCCTTATTCTTATTAGTCTCATATTTGGATGGAAAATGGAAAACCTAAGGTATGGACTTGTATTCACTCTATTTTCTAAATACATACTTAGGATTCAAGTTAAAGTATGAACTCTTCCATTGCTTTAGTCCAAATATGTGCATTATGTTCATAATTCATATTTACATGAATGCACACATCTAGGGGGAGTTTATAATTTAACTTATTGTTTCAATAGTATTGATCCATGTCTTATTACTAAATAACATATAAAGGATCAACACTTTGAAACAACCATTTGAGTATATTTAACTTGTGTAGTTGTAGTATACTCATGTCAATATAGGATAAACTCCAAAGCAATCAAAAATTGAATATGTGCATATTGATTCAAGTTCAATTATTTGCATGCACACATCTAACGGAGTTTAGTCTATAATTAATGGTCTTAAGAGTATTGATCCCTTTCTACCACTCCATATAAATTGGATCATTACTTTTAGATTCCATCGAATTGAGTATATGAAACTTGTGTAGTTAATATATACTCATACAATTTAAATACAATCTAAATTGTGTTCGGTTGCCATTCAATCAACAAAGAACTAGTCATGTGTTGATGGTTCACCTTGTTGATCCTAGGGCAATCGAAAATTCTTAAGTATACGAAGCATCAGTTGCATTAGTATACTCAAGACACAATAAATCTTTCAATCATTTGTCTTTGGGTTGTGGTCAATCATCAAAGGAAAAGATCAAAGAATCTTGGGAGCATCCATTATGTGTTAATGGAGTGCAATGATGATTGAGACAACCATATATTTTGGACTAACACTTTCAATGAGTTTGAAATAGGTTAAGTGCAAGGTTGAGATGGATGAACGGGAAAAGGACGTCATCGTGTGTTGATGAGCATCAAGAGAGGATCCCGAAGCTAAGACAAGGGGAGTTCATCATGTGTTGATGAACAAGACAAAGATCCCGACTTGGAGAGAAGATGATGTAAATCATAAAAGCTCCAAATGGATGTGCTAGAGGCAAAGGTATAACTAGCTAGGGCTAAGGATGTATTCCTAGTCTTTTACCGGTCTCGGTGTTTGGATGGGAGATCGGGTTGCTAGTTAGGTGCCGTACTATTAAGAGGGGTTAAGTATTTTAGCCTGAGCTTCATCATGTGTTGATGAACTCAATCCGGTTCACTCTAGCTCACTCTCTTGGTTGGTTTTTGCATGAGCTAAGTATTTGCATGTGTTGCAAATAAGGGAGTTCATGTTTGCTTCTTATTGAATCTTGATTTGGTTTTTGCATAGAGCTATGGATTTGCATGTGTTGCAAAAGGGAGATAGCTCATATAATTTGGTTTATTTGGTTTTTGCATGGAGCTAAGTTTTGCATGTGTTGCAAAAGGTGAAAGCTCATGCATCGGTGTTTTAGCTCGTGATTTGATCATCACAAGGCTAAGTAAAGTTTATGATTTTTCTATTTGCAAATGTGTTTTGCAAATAATCTAGAGGTTATGGTTTTGAACCTAGAGCATGTGTTGGCATTTGCAAATGTGTTTTGCAAAGTGTCGGGATTATGTGTTGATCCTTACATAGCTAGAGGATTGATCTCATGGGTTCTTGGTTTATTTGCAAATGTGTTTTGCAAATTATTTTGATCATGAGTTGATCATCAAATGGCATAAGATTTGATCTTATTTGACTCTCTCTAGCTTGTAGTCATGCTCTTGATCAAGTCTATGTAAGGGATTTCAAGAAATCAGATTTTAGACTTGAATGACTACATTAGAGTCTTTATTTTTGTGATATTTAAAAATATTTATGGTTGCTTAAATCTTGAAATGGGTGGAGATTGTAGCCCTCGTGATAAGCTTCGCATAGAATCAAAAATCACCTAAATCAGAGTTCAGAGTAAAAAGTTATGAGTGTTTTAGTGCTTCGACCTGTGGTAGCACCGCCCCTAATAGGGCGGAGCGGTGCTACCGGTCCTAGTAGGGCGGTAGCACCGGCCCGAGCGGTGCTACCGGCCCAAAAGGCGGTGTAAAAAGTCTAGAATGCATGTTTTTAGCCCGAGAAAAAGAAAAAAAGGCCCGGTGCTACCGCCCGAAACCCGGTAGCACCGGATTTTCTGAGTAACGGCTAGTTTTTCTAGCCGTTGGCCTAAAGACCGGTGCTACCGGCCCTAGTAGGGCGGTAGCACCGGGTTTTCTGTGTTTTTACCCTATTCTACTCTCCAACGGCTAGTTTTCTTAAGGGGCTATAAAAGGGGCCAAGCTAAAAGGTTTTGTTGCTGCTCAAGCACCCATTTGAGGTATTCTTGTTAGAGCAAAACCCCAAGAGCTCATAGAGCCAAATTTGAGTGATTTGAGATGAATTTGATTTAGATTTTCTTGTGTAGAATCTCTTTGGTGTTGATTTGCTTTCTCTTGAGCTAGTGTGAGCCTCTCCTCTACATTGTGCATGTATTGCACTTTGTGAGCAAGGAGAGAAGCCTCTAGTTGCATGTGTTGCATCTAGAGAAGGATTGAGAATCCTTGTGCATGTGTTGCACTTGGTGAGGTTCAAGCTAGAGGGCTTGACTTGTTCCTCTTGGTGTTTGTCGACACCTAGACGGCGTGTGGAGGCGTCGTGCACGGTGACCTTCTCAAGGAGATTGTGAGAAGGCCCGGCAAAGTTGTGAAGGTCGGAGCTCGCCTACCCGGAGAGGGAAAGAGCTACCACTAGTAGAATCAAGGCGGGTGCTCAATTCGTGGAGCCGGTCCAAAGTGGTTTGGGCTTGCCTCAACATGGATTAGGGGAGACTGGCAAGTCTCCGAACACCACGGTAAAACATCGGTGTGTCTCTTTATGTTTGCTTGCAATTCTCTATTTACATTGTTGCAATTTACATTCCTAGAATTAAATTGATTGATTGTCTTTAAGATTGTATATTCTTGAGTAGAGACATAATTAGCTAGTGCACTTAGTAAGCCTAGTTGATTTAGGCTATTATTTGTCAAAACCTTAGTTTATTACTTCCGCATTGATTATTGTTTAGGTTTTGACATAGAGATCAATAGAGCTTGTATTTAGTAAGAAGAATTTTTAAAACCGCCTACTCACCCCCCTCTAGTCGGCATCCTCGATCTTACACTTGCTTAAGGCTATACAAAGATTTCAGCAACTTACACACTTTGTTCTCTTGACCATTCACTACAAATCTATCGGGTTGTTCCATATAAATTTCTTCATCTAATTCTCCATTAAGGAAAGCTGTCTTAACATCCAATTGATGAATGAGAAGACCATTAGAGGCAACCAAGGACAGTTTTACACGTATTGTGGTCAATCTAGCAACGAGTGAATAAATATCAAAGAAATCATCGCCTTCTTTTTGGGTGTAACCCTTGGCCACAAGCCGGGCCTTGTACTTTTCAATAGTACCATCAGGCCTAAGCTTCTTTTTGAACACCCATTTGCATCCAACTGGTTTACAACCATAAGGACGATCTGTGATTTCCCAAGTTCCATTAGCGAGAATGGAATCCATTTCACTACGGACCGCATCCCTCTAGTAGTCTGCATCAGGAGATGCATATGCTTCTGAAATGGTCTTGGGAACATTATCTACAAGGTACACAGTGAAATCATCACTAAAGGATTTTGCGATCCTTTGTCTCTTGCTCCTTCTAGGAGCATCACTGTCATCCTCCTCAGGAGTTTGTTCATGTGTTTGTTCAAAAAGCTCAACTGGTATGGCAGGTTCAGGAGTTGTATCACAAGCCTGACTCGGAATGCTATGCATATCCTTCATAGGAAATATATTATCAAAAAACGCTGCATATCGAGACTCCATTATCATACCGATGTGCATGTCGGATACCTCAGATTTAACTACTAGAAACCTATAGGCAATGCTGCAATGAGCATATCCTAGAAAGACACAATCAACAGTTTTAGATCCAAGTTTGCGCTTCTTTATTATCGGCATATTGACTTTCGCCAAGCACCCCCAAGTGCGGAAGTAAGATAGTGATGGTTTTCTTCCTTCCCATCCCTCATATGGAGTTACCTCACTATTCTTAGTGGCAACTCTATTTAGGACATGACTCGAGATCAACAAGGCCTCCCCTCACCATGCCTTAAATAATCCCGCAGTGTCCAACATGGCATTAACCAAGTCAATCAAGATGCGGTTCTTCCTTTCGGCAACCCCGTTGCATTGGGGAGAATAGGGAGACGTCCTCTCATGGATGATACCATACTCTGCACGGTATTGGGTGAAATCATTGGAGAAATACTCTCCACCACGATTCGACCTAACTCTTTTGATTTTTCTTTCCGGTTGATTCTCAAATTCTGCCTTATAGATTTTGAAGTAGTCTAAAGCCTCATCTTTTGTTTTTAAGAGATACAGATAGCAAAATCTAGTCACATAATCAATTAAAGTCATGAAGTATCTTTTTTCCGCCCTTCGTCAACACACCATCCATCTCACAAAGATCTAAATGTATGAATTCTAATGGTGCCAAGTTTCTTTCCTTGACTGCCTTTTGAGGCTTGTAAGGTTGCTTAGACTGCACACAACTTTGGCACTTAGAACCTTTGACAATGAAAAATTTTGAAATTAATTTCATACTGAAAAGCCGAGACATAGAACCAAAATTAAGATGACATAGTCGTGAGTGCCAAACACTTGACTCACTACCAATAACATTGTCACAAAGATGATTCACAAATTTATTACATACATTCTCAAAGGAAAAGTGGAACATAGCCTTTACCAATAAATGGTCCATACTTTGATACGACTACTTTATTCGACTCAAACACCAACTTATACCCTTATCTGCAAAGAAGGGAACCACTAACGAGATTCTTGTTGATTGAAGGGACATGCTGCACGTTCTTTAGCCGCATGATCTTTCTCGAAGTAAGCTTCAGATCTACCGTGCCAACACCAAGAACAGAAGCATGTGACCCATTCCCATCAACACGGAGGAACCCCGAGCAACCTGGTAAGAAGAAAACAATGATACATCAGCACATACATGAATATTAGCCCCAGTATCAATCCACCAATCGGTAGATTGAATAGCCGAAAGAACAGTCAGTAAATTACCATACCCAGGTGTCTCTTTCTCGGCATTGCCAATAGTCACATTGACAGATTTGGAGTTTTGCCCTGCTGATCCTTTCCTCGTTTGCGGCTTGGACATTTCTTTGTTCAATGTCCAATTTCACCACACACGAAGCAAGGCTTGTTATTTTGCTGTTTCTTCTTCTTAAAATTAGTAATCTGAACAGCTTTTCCCTTTAACTTGAATTTACCAGAACCAGAACACTATACAAAATTAGCGCTGGTTTGTCCCTCAACTAACTTTGGATGCACATCCTTCTCCCGAGCTTTCTCCCCAACATTAAGAGACGCAATCAGACTCTCAATAGAGATTTCATGCCTCTTGCGCTGAGAGTCTGGTTACATCATTTTCCATCCCCAACTAGCAAATGAACTGTTTTGTAGTTAAGAGCGTACATCGAACTAGGCCATAAGTTTAGGGGTACAATGTACTTATTCCAGAACAATATAATGACTAAGCTAGCGCCTAGCTTGCGATGCTGTGCACCACTAGTCCAAAGCGGCTAGCTGGTGTGCTTGCCTACTAAAGTTTCAAGCTCAAATACGCATCTGGGCGTACAACTACCTAGTTGCCTGTCTCACGTCTTGTAACCTAATCTGTCTCACGTGGTGCCTGTCCTATTCACCGGGTCTTCTCCACAACTGACTATGCAGAATAGTACGTAGCAGCCTAGCAGCTGTTGAACATCTACAGATGAACTCAGTTTACCAACTTGTGAATGCCAACAGCATTGACCGTGAAGTAAAATGGAGGAGCCAACTTGCACTTAGCTAACCACCGGTGATTGTCCAGCTTTACTCATAAAAATGCGTTACCTTGTCACAAGTTTAGCAGAGGGGTATTCAATTTGTATCAAGAATAACTTTTTCAATGGCTGTGTGACGGCTAAACTGCCATGTTTTGTTTGATGGCATGAATGGTGATTTGCACAACTATACATGCTCACCTAAGCAATTATGCAGAGTTTAGTATATCGACTCCTATCTCACGCTGATTACTTTCTGTAATTTTCTTTTTTTGGAGTAAGGAGTGTATCGCCCCGCTTCTTCCTTCATTGAAACCGGATAAACAGAGTTTACTGAGTTCAGAAATCTTAAACGAACATAACAACTGGTACTGCGAATGGGCTTTACATGGAGTATCATTCAAAACCTGAGTTTTCAGCGCAACCTGCTGCTACACTACCAGCACAACTATCCAGTAAACAAGACAAATTTTACGGTGCTGGTAGTTTATAGTGGCTAGCAAAAATTAAATCTAGCCGTTGATTTGTCAAAGGTATTTCTATACTCTACTACCAAAGAAAGTATAAAGAAATTATAACTAATCTGATCTATTATATTGAAAAGAATGAACGGTTTATATTGAATTTAGTGTACCGTAAAAGAGCACTTACACGAAGCACATTCACCGTCTGACAGAGCTTAACGTCAGTCTTCTATCCGCAAGAGCCCACCCTTGTTGTCATCTGAACACACACTGCCACCACCTTCTTTACCCAATATCATTTCCAGATCGTTTTCCTCCTGCAAAATTAACCATGTTGCAATCCAATAACAAATATAATGAATTATCTCAGTGGGGTCAGTTGGTTTTCTGTTCTGCAAACAAGTAGTATTCCTCATTCCCAGGTCGCCCTGAAGTTTACTGCAGTGAAACATAATAAATTTTGGAATTGCTTCCGAAAACTATCCAGCCAAATTTTCATCGGTTGTTGGATTCCTTCAGGAAGTCGTTTCAGGTTAAAAGTGCACGCTAACACACTCCATACAAATTTAACAAGAGGACATCTAAATAACGAATGATCTATACTTTCTTTTCCTTCAAAAAATTGACACTTATTGTCCCCTTTCCACGGTCTTTTTATCACATCATCTTTAGTCAAAATGTTTATCTTCAGCACCAACCACCAGAAAATTTTGATCTTCAGAGGCATCTTTACTTTCCAAGTGAACTTATATGGAAAAGGAACCTTGCACATTTTGAAGTCACAATAGAAAGAATGTGCAGTAAATTTTCCTTTAGCAAGACAGCAACCAATCTAATTTGTCAGGTTCATCATTTAACTCCACATTTCCACAAACACACACAAACACAAAGTTCATCTGATCTGAGGCATCCTAATCACAGCAGGTCCCCTCATTTGCAAATAAGCAAGAGAACTCCACTACTAACAATAATATTACTCAACTGTTAGCAGTCGATTTTTAATCACGGGATAATGTACTTGACTCTATTGGGCTAGTTTGCTATTACTCAAAAGTATGGCTACAATACTTTGTAAATTGTACTATTAATAATGTAGAACAAGAGACTTCTACCATTCTTGGTAGGTACCAAAATATGATACTTTTTACTATCCTTGAGAGGTATCAAAATTTACATTGAACTAGTACCAAGAGGTACAAAAAATTTCAAGAGTGTAGTTACCAACTTTTAGTACCTCTTGGTACTAGTTTAATGTAAACTTGATACCTCCCAAGGATGATAAAAAAACTCACCAAAATATGCATTGAGCTAGTACAAAGAGGTATCAAAAGTTTAAAGGATGAAAGAATCAAGAGGTACAAGAGTTTAGGAGTAATTTGTTGGTACCTCATGGTACCTACTAGGGATCGTAAAAACTCCAGTAGAACTAAGGTTAGCGAAAAATGTGTCATAAAAAAGTACACTATAATCTGTATTAACGTCCAAAGAGCATTCTCCAAAGATTTAATTGTGTTTTCAAGCAGTATGATTCTTTTAAAAAATTTGGCTAGGAGCATTGTCATTCACTAAAGAAGAAGAACAACAGCCGGGCTACAAACGCACACACACCCACACATGTACAAACACACCCACGCGCTTGCACCTGGCCCCGCGAGAGTGCGCGTCGAGCGAAGCTCGAACGCGGGCGGGCGAGGCGCGCAACTAGTGCCTTACCAACCGAGCAAGGTCGGCCCTCAAGCAAGCAGTATGATTTGATTTTGCATAATCAGAGAAGCAAGTTAGGTGCATGTGCGCTATTGTGACTACACAACAAATGAAAAAAAATGAGAAGATGCACTAGAGCCAGATTGAAAATATTGCCTACACCTTTTGGGGAAATACATATCATGTACACTCTATTGTGACTACACAACAAATGACAAAATTGAGATGCGCCAGAGCCAGATTGAAAATGTTGCTCACGCCTTTTGGGGAAATACTTATTATGTGCACTCTATTGTAACTACACAACAAATGACAAAAACGAGAAGAAGGACCAGAGCCAAATCGAAAATGTTGCCCACGCCTTTTGGGGAAATACTTATCATTATCGAACCACACGGTTAGACCATACCAGTGGTATGTTTCTTTTAAAAGAAAATATCCCATGATGCCGTGTGATTATTTAGCATGATCTTCTTTATCTCATACGTAAAATTTGACAGGAGTAATCAACTCCGAACTCGGTGCTTCACAAAAAAAAATTCTGCATACGATTTTGGTAGATTCCCCCTTGTAATTTTGGACCTACATAGAGAAAAATTTTATCATGCAAGTAGTTGACAAGGCATAAATATAATTTTTTATTTTAGTCCAAAAAGATGTAAAGTTGTTTTAACTTTTACGTTTAATGGCTATTAATGTTGGCTTGGTATTTTTTCTGAATGTAATTAAGAACTGGAAGGAGAGAAAATATTTTAACACACTGACGTCATGTTAAGAAAAGAAGTAGAAACAATGCTTGAGACTTGAGAAATCAAAAAGCACTACCACATTGTCTTATGGGGTGATGTGAATGAAACTTTGAAATGCCTTATCATGTTAAAATTAGTAAATGTGTGGCCTCTATAATTCCACCTTCCTCTAACCTATAAGACCATTCAACCAACAAAAACATCATCTCTAACCTCCCAAAGCACCTTTGGTCACCCCACCAACCAAGACCCTCCAAGCACTGCCTAATCGGAGTGTGCCAGCAGCACGCAGCACCAAAACCAGAAATGGTGACGTTGGACGAGGGGAGACCCCACCTTGGTCAAAACCATGGTAGGTGAGGAGAGATTGACGCTAGTGTGGGTTGCCTCACCTGGGTCCGGTCCTCACCCTCTTTGGTTCTAGAGTAGACGCTAGTGCGAGGACAAAGGATCAACACGGTGATGTGTGCATGAACATTTGCTGGCCGAATTAGCTTGCATCCAATTAAGGGAGAATTAGATAGCATGTTGAATAGTCGAAGGGTGAGATTAGTGTTTAATTATATTTCTTTCCGCTCAAAAAATCATCTCTTCTTATATGCTACATATTCCTAACACTATGGCTGCTATATCGCTAATACCTACCTACACATAACAAACAGCATCGAAGTAAATGACTCTGGAGAAGGCCCTTTTCTGCTCGAGGGCTGGGTGCTTTCTGCTCTCCGCAGCCACATTTGTCATCACTGTTGGCACTAAGAGCGACGTCTACTTCAGAGTTTTCTTGTACGTAAACAATGACTCCCTTCGAAGCGTGTTTATTTATTTCTTTATTACACTAGCATTGCTACTCTTTTAATTTAGAGGTGATGCATTGATTGATCACGTGCATATATGCAGCTGGCTCATGGTAGAATCGTTCATCTAAATGATTTGGAGTGGTCTGCGACTACCATTCTAGGTGGTCTGCCTATGGTTTGAGCGACCACAACTGTCTAATGGGTCCCCAACAACAAGCTAGCTCCTTTTGATTGATTTTAACATTCCAATTATTGCAACCCTTACGTGCAATCCCTAGAGATAGTTTATGTTTTCCTAGCAAGTAATTGAAGTTACAAATGCATTAAATGTTCACTACATATCATATAGAGTGGTACTAATACCACTACCATGTCTAATATGCATGCATTGTCTGCTCTGACTATAGACCGTCATGCTCTCGACCTTGACCTTGGCATGGGCTATGATCGGTGTTGTGACGTACCTACACGTTGATACAAATCGCTGCATCAATGCTCACTCCAGTAATAGATACAAAGATTAGATATTTGCTAAGTAAACTAGAAATATATATCATCCAGATAGAATCCACGCATCACATACATAGGCAAGTAGCTAGTCAACATGAAAACGGGACCCCAAGACCTAGAAAGTGCCGAAAGCATTAGCAGCGCTGAGGACTCCCGCAAGTAGATACGTGACGGCAGTGACCTAAAACTTGACGCATGTCCTCGCAGCTAGAAGGTGGCAGCAATTTGCAAAGATGTGTAGGTACATTAATGTTGGACTCAGTAATTCAGTTGTGGCCCATTGGCGCGAAGCAGTCAGCAGAGCGCGTCTTCAGGAGCTTATGCAGGAATAGATGCGGCGAGAGCGCCGGGTGTGCGTGAGTGCGTGGGTAAAATAAACATGCGGTGTGCATGAACTTGTTTTTGCCAATTTTAGTGGATCATGAATTGCATGATCCGTTTTAGCTGCTGGCATAAGCAACGTTAAGTAGTAATTCTTTGGTTTGAAAAATAAGAAGATAGTCAGTATTGTTCATCTTCCACAACGTTTTTGGCTTGCAATTGTATACCGATTCTAGGCTGTCTACCAACATTTGGTATCAGATCGGAGGTTCAATTGCATGCCTAAGTATCCCAGGTTCGAGCAATTGTCGATTGTTCCTCATGGCGAGGCGTCGCGAGCGAGCGGCAGTGGGTCGTTCGTGTACCCGCAACTGACGGCGACGAACTACACCAGTTGGGTGATCCGGGTGCAGGCAATCATGGAAGATCAAGAGCTCTGGGATGCGGTCGATCCAGCGGCAGGTGCGGTCGTGGACGCAAAGAAGGACAGGAAGGCGAGGGCGCATCTGTTCCAAGCGCTCCCAGAAGATCTTTTGATGCAGGTGGCGAACAAGAAGACGGCGAAGGAAGTTTGGGACTCCCTCAAGACGGCGTTTGTCGGCGCAGAGTGCGTCAAGGAGGCCCGGTTGCAGACGTTGAAGAGTGACTTCGACGCCCTGTGCATGAAGGAGGACGAGACGCTGGACCAGTACACCGGAAAACTCACCGGTATGGCGGTTCGGTACGCAAACCTAGGCGGCACTCTGAATGATGCTGCACTGGTAAAGAAGCTGTTCGACACCGTGCCGGAGTGCTTCATCAACGTCATCGCCGGCATCGAGCAATTCTACGACTTGAGCACGCTGGCGTTTGAAGAAGCAGTGGGCCGGCTGAAGGCGTTCGAGGAGAGCACACGTCGCGCGCCTGGGGCGGGACAGCAGACGGCCATCTCCTCCTCATTCGGGCAGAGTGGGAGGCACGACATAAGAAGGAGGCGGGCGAATCCTCGGCGAAGGGTAAGTCGCCTACTAGCGGCGGTCGCGGTCAGGGCGGACGTGGCTGCAGCAGAGGCTGTGGCCGTGGCAGGCGTGGGAACACACCAGGAAAAGAAGGTTCTACCGGCTCAGCAGGTGGTGGCCGTGACAAGAGCCACATCCAGTGCTACAACTGTGATAAATGGGGGCACTATGCGAGTCAATGCAAAGCCCCCAAGAAAGATGAAGAAGCCCATCATGCTCGCAAGGAGGAGGTGGAACCGGCGTTGCTGCTTGCGGTGTCAGAGGAGCTGATACCGCTCGAGCCAGCACACCAGGAGGGTCGAGACGTCGTCCTCCTCAACAAAGAGCATGTGCGACCGGAGCTGTACTTGGTCGACGGAGGCCCGGTCATAAGCAACACCTGGTACCTCGACAACGGTGCCAGCAATCACATGACCGACGATCGGGAAAAATTTCACGAGCTGGACGAAGGTGTCACTGGGAAGGTGAGATTTGGTGATGGCTCCACTGTGCAGATCATGGGGAAGGGATCAATTCTATTTGATTGCAAGAATGGAGACCAGTGGCTACTCCAAGAGGTGTATTTCATTCCTCGGCTCTGAAGCAATCTGGTGAGTCTTGGTCAACTCACTGAGATCGGCTACATGGTGGTGATGGATGAAGATGAGCTTGAGGTGTTCGACAAAAGGCCACTGAGGCTGATCATGAAGGTAAGGCGCTCTCAAAATCGCCTATACCGAATTGATCTGATGCAGGCGATCCCAATCTGCCTACTAGCAAACTTGGAGGACACGGCGTGGCTCTGGCATGCACGCCTTGGCCATGCCAATTTCCAAGCACTGAAGATGCTCGTCGACAAGCAGATGGCGGTGGGCGTGCCGCCGATCTCGCACCCAAACCAGCTCTGCCATGGGTGTTTGGTGGCGAAGCAAGCTCGAGGGCCCTTCCCACTGATAGCACAGTACCGGGCGGAGGAGCCGCTTGAACTAGTGCACACTGATCTTCGCGGGCCGATTACACCATCAACGATTGCAGGTAACAAGTATTTCATGTTAATTGTTGATGATTACACTCGGTGGATGTGGGTGTTTGTTATAAAATCGAAGGATCAGACCTGTTCAGTCTTCGACAAGTTCATGGCACAGGCTCAGAATGCCTGTGGGCGGCGCATCAAGGTGCTGAGAACAGATCGCGGTGGCAAGTTCCTCTCTGCTGAGTTCACCAAGTTATGTGAAGAGGCAGGGATCGAGAGGCACCTCACTGCGCCGTATACGCCGCAACAGAATGGAGTGGTTGAGCGCAGAAACAGGACTGTGATGGCAATGGCGCGCTCTCTGCTCAAGAGCATGAGTGTCCCGGCAAGATTTTGGGGCGAAGCAGTGCGACACGCGGTACACCTACTGAACCGCTTGCCGACGAAGGCGATGGGAGAGCGAACCTTGTTCCAGGCTTGGACCGGGAAGAAGCCGCACCTGGTGCACCTTCGGGTGTTCGGGTGCACGGCGCATGTCAAGACGGCAACGCCACACATGAAGAAACTTGATGACAGAAGCCAACAGATGGTCTACCTAGGCGTCGAGGAAGGATACAAAGCTCGCTGGCTGTTCAATCCGCGTCACGGGAAAATTGTGGTAAACCATGATGTTGCATTTGAAGAGAATCTGCAGTGGACATGGAGTGTAGGTGCCGGCGGTGAGGAACCAGCGGAGTTCACTGCTGATGATGAGGATTGGGTGAGCCCCTCGGCGTGGACGACAGCAAGTGGACCGGCAGGAGCGCCGGGGTCACAGCCACCTGCGGTCGTGAGCTCGTCAGGTGATGCATCAGCGGCCGGGGCACTAGAAGGGGCGCCGGGCGTGTCGACGCCACCAGGCGTGGTGACAAGGGCACGAGCGGCTGCGCGCATGAAGCGAGTGGAGGAGCGGGCCTCAACTTCTTCCGCCACTCCTACGCGCTCTTCATCGGCGGGAACGTCGGCAGTCAAGCCATCTTTGGAGCAGAGTGCTCTGGGGACACCTGGATCCAGTAGTTCACAAGAGGGGCCGGTTCGTTACCGCAGCCTGGAAGGTCTCTACCAAAACACGTCAGAGGTGGAGCTGACATATGACTCTGAAGGAGAAGCGTTACTTGCAGAGATGGAAGAACCATCCTGTTATCGTGATGCAGCAGGGAAGCCAGAGTGGGAGGAAGCCATGAACCGGGAGATTGAGTCAATTGAGAAGAATGGGACGTGGACACTGACCATGTTGCCTGCTGGTCAGAAACCCATTGGAGTAAAGTGGGTTTACAAACTGAAGAAAAATTCAGAAGGTGAGGTAATCAAGCACAAGGCTAGGTTGGTGGCAAAAGGTTATGTGCAGAGGAAAGGAATTGATTTTGAGGAGGTGTTTGCGCCGGTAGCAAGGTTGGATACAGTGAGAATAATTCTTGCTCTTGCTGCAAACCGTGGTTGGGAAGTTCATCGCTTAGATGTAAAATCAGCTTTTCTAAATGGAGAGCTTGAAGAAGTGTATGTGTCACAACCAGAAGGATATGTTGTGAAGAACAAGGAGCACCATGTACTCAGGTTGAGTAAAGCTCTCTATGGCCTACGGCAGGCGCCAAGGGCATGGAACATCAGGCTGGATAGAAGCCTGAAGAATCTCGGTTTTAAGAGATGTGTACAGGAGCAAGCAGTGTACACAAAAGGAGAAGGCAAAACTACAGTTATAATTGGGGTGTATGTTGATGATCTTATTGTCACAGGAAGTGAAGCAAAAGAAATTCAGTCCTTCAAGGAGGAAATGACAACTGAATTTGAGATGAGTGACTTGGGGCTGTTGTCGTATTACCTTGGCATTGAGGTGTCACAACAGCAACAATGTTTCACGATTAAGCAAACCAATTATGTAGTGAAGGTCTTGACTCAGTATGGGATGATGGGTTGCAATCCCACCAAATATCCCATGGAGTAGAAAACAAAATTGCACAAAGATGCTGATGGATAGTTAGTGGATGCTACTGAATATCAGCGTGTAATTGGTTGTCTCAGGTATCTTCTTCACACTCGTCCAGATCTTTCGTATTCTGTTGGAGTTGCAAGCAGATTTATGGAAAAACCAACAGTGATGCATCACAAGGCAGTGAAGCACATTCTTAGGTATCTGAAGGGTACAATTGATTATGGATTGGTGTACACTCGAGGAGGAGCAGAAGAGGTACTTACAGGATTCACAGACAGTGATTTGGCTGGTGATGAAGATGATAGGAAGAGCACAAGTGGAATGGCGTTTTATATAAATGGAAGTCTTGTGTCATGGTTTTCTCAAAAGCAGAAAACAGTGGCACTCTCATCATGTGAAGCTGAATTCATGGCGGCAACAGCAGCAGCATGTCAGGCACTATGGCTTAGAAGCCTTCTAGCAGAAATGACTGGAGGGGAGCTAAGATCAGTCAAGCGGTTTGTCGACAATAAGTCAGCCATAGCTCTAATGAAAGATCCTGTGTTTCATGGGAGGAGCAAGCATATTGATACTAAGTATCACTTCATTCGGGAATGCATCGATGAAGAAAAAATTGAAGTTCAGTTTGTTTGCACCGAAGAACAAAGAGCAGATGCTCTGACGAAGGCATTACCAGCTACAAAACTGGCAACCATGTGGCATCAGTTAGGTGTTCGTGATCTTGGGCCACATCTAGATTAGGAGGGAGATTGTTGGACTCAGTAATGCAGTTGTAGCCCGTTGGCGCGAAGCAGTCAGCAGAGCGCGTCTTCAGGAGCCTATGCAGGAAATAGATGCGGCGAGAGCGCCGAGTGTGCGTGAGTGCGTAGGTAAAACAAACATGCGGTGTGCATGAATTTGTTTTTGCCGATTTTAGTGGATCGTGAGTTGCATGATCCGTTTTAGCTGCTGGCATAAGCAGCGTTAAGTAGTAATTCTTTGGTTTGAAAAATAAGAAGATAGTCAGTACTGTTCATCTTCCACATCGTTTTTGGCTTGCAATTGTATACCGATTCTAGGCTGTCTACCAACAATTAAAGCACCGATCGCAGCCCATGCTAAGGTCAAGGTCGAGAGCTTGAGGATCTACAGTTAGAGCAGGCAATGCATGCATATTGGACACGGTGGTGGCATTTTTTTTGTGCAGTTAATACTGCTCTACATGATATGCAGTGTACATTTAATGCATTTGTAACTTCAATTGCTTGGTGGGAAAACTTAAATTAAGCTATCTCTAGGTATTGCATATAAGGGTTGCAATAATTGGAATGTTAAAATCAATCAAAAGGAGCTACCTGGTTATTGTAGTCACTACAATTTCAACAACGATGAGGATGCTGAGCATCCCATTAGACGGTTTCGATCGCCCAAACCATAGGCAGGCTACCTGGAATAGAAGTTGCAGGCCACTCCAAATCATTTGGATGAATGCTTCTACCATGAGCCAACCACATATATGCATATGATCAATCAATGCATCACCTCTAAATTAAACGAGTAGCAATGCTAGTGTAATAAAGAAATAAATAAGCATGCATGGAAGGGAGTCATTGTTTACGTACAAGAAAACTCTGGAGTAAACGACATTCTCCGTGCCGACGATGACGACAAATGTGGCTGTGGAGAGCAGAAAGCATCCGGCCCTCGAGCAGAAAAGGGCCTACTCCAGCGTCATTCCCTTCCATATTGTTTGTTATGTGTAAGTAGGTGTTAGCGATATAGCGGCCATAGTGTTAGGAATATATAGCATATAAGAAGAAATAATTTTTTTAGAGGAAAAGAAACATAATTAAACACTAATCACACCCTCCAACTATTCAACATGATATAATTCCACCTTGACTGGACGCTAGCTAATTCTGCCAGCAAATGTTCTTTTGCACAACATCGGCGGTGACTCTTAGTCCCCGCACTAGCGTCTACTCTAGAACCAAAGAGGATGAGGACCGGCTCAAGTGAGGCAACCCACACTAGCATCAATCTCTCCTCACCTTCCTTGGTTCTGACCAAGGTGGGGTCTCCCCTCATCCGGCGCCGCCGTCTCTAGCCTTGGTGCCGCACACTACCAGCACCTCGGTTGCTCTGAATAGCCTTTCCCATCGTGTCACACCGCTCGAACGCACTAGTGATGCCGCCGCACCAAGGCCAGGGTTGTTGCCTCAGGCGCATCTACAACGACGTACGTCTTGACCTCTTCGATTAGGGAGCGCTTTGAAGGTCTTGGTTGGCTGGGTGATCAAAGGCACTTAGTAAGGTTAGAGATACTATTTTTGTTGGTTGAGTGGTCTTATAGGTTAAATAACAGAGGTTAGAGGAAAGGGAAAAGATAAAGGCCACGCATTTACTAGTTTTAACATCCATAAGGCATTTCAAATCTTCATTCACCTCACCTCGTAAGACAATGTGGTAGTGCATTCTGATTTCTCAAGCATCGTTCTTATTCCTTTTCTTAACATGATGCCAGTGTGTTATACATTTTCTCTCCTTCCAGTTCTCAATTACATCCAAAAAAATACTGAGCCAGCATTAATAGCCATTAAACGTAAAAACTAAAACAGCCTTACATCTTTTTGGACCAAAATAAAAAAAACTATATTCATGCCTTGTCAACAACATACATGATAAAGTTTTTCTCTATGTGGGTCCAAAATTACATTGGAGAATCTACTAAAATTGTATGCGAAATTTATTTTGTGAAGCTCTGAGTTCGAAGTTGATTGCTCCTGTTGAATTTTACGAGATAAAGAAGATTATGCTAAATAATAACATGTCACCATAGGATATTTTCTTTTTAAAAAAAGATATCACTGGTTTGGTCTAATCGTGTGATGCCATGATGATAAGTATTTCCCGAAAAGATGTGGACAATATTTTTGATCTGGCTCTGGTGCTTCTTCTCATTTTTGTCATTTGCTGTGTAGTCACAATAGAGTGCACATGATAAGTACTATATAGGGTAGCGCGATATGCTACGCCTGGGGAATTTGATGAATTACTCGAAAGGCAACATACATTTAATGATGAGAAAAGTATTCTAACATATCTGGATGAACTTCACATTAAATAGATAGAAACAGTGACAAAAAAATTAAGAAATGTCAAGACCATAATAACAGACTTTCATATGATTGAGGGTATGCATGCACCAGTTAAACAACATATATGCAAGAACAGGTGAAGCTCGGTGTTCCTGGTCATGCCAAGAGACAGGAGTTTACACATAAGAGCTGAACGAGCTTATAACATGGTAAGATAGAACAGGAAAAGACCGCAGTTCAGCAGGCATAAAAACATTCTTTACAAAACGGCAAGCATACTCTGGCAAACCTATGCAGGTTACACAAAACATCATATAGGCTATGAATGTAAAAATAGATATACTTCTAGATACAGCATATCATGGCAATAGCACATAAGAAGCAAGGCCAGTAAATTACTGTTAGCTTAGGTATAAGGCATGGCAAAGGAGTTTGTCGTATCTGTGACCTATGAGCTCCTCGCTTTGCAGGGACCAAAGGCGGACAGCCGTACCAATACATGAAATTCATGCACCAAATGGCCTAGACACATAAAATGGAAAGCAATGACCAAGAAAACCAGCTAAATTAGGCTTTACGTATCAGGATGCAAAATGATAGGCATCAATGCAGGCATGTAGTGCTTATTTGAACCAATGAGGTCAACCAACTAAACTTTAAGCTTTTCTTTATCTATAAAGAGCATTTTTTAGTAATCGATTGTAGCACATCAAAAATCGACAAACGTAGCACCATGTGCTATTAATTACGCAACAATAGGCACACTAAGTTTCAAAGTGACCACAAAGCTAACTTCCATTGGATAAGCAAATTATCTCGCACCCAGAAAAAATGGTGACATTCATTCCATAGGCGTATATTTCCTAGTACCTACATACATTCTATTTGTCTCAAAATGCACAGACCTGATATTGCTTTGCCTGGGCTTCCAATGTGCCATCTAGCCCATCACATCCCACAGGCAGAGGGAAGGCAGAGATGGGATTCTAGTCTAGTTTTGGAGCTCACATAAAACAAAATCAGGCAAAACAACTGACTGACTTAAAGCGAGAAAAGATAGACTGGGCCGAGAAAGAGAATTAGTAATCCCAAATCAATAATGAATCCTGGAAATCTTGTAGCAGGTAGGATACCTTTGAAACTGGTCTATCTATCTACATATGTATCCTGCGTTGAAAAGCTATGAATATAGTTATTTTTAAAAACAATGTTAGAACATGTCTAAAAAATGGAAAATAGTATTCTATGTACATATTATTAACCTGTTTTGTCAACATGAGTCAAATGCATTAAAACTAGCACAATTTGTATAGATGGTACAACAGTTTTTGCTTGTCAGGCAGCACAATATGAATAAATTTGGAACGGTTGATTAAATGGTATGGCAGTAGGCATCTGAAGAAAATTACTGTGCTCTCTGTTTTTCCAGGAGAAGCAATAGATAAGACACATGAATACCATCCTAGCTATACCAACAAGGGATAATGGACTAATGGACGAAATTTCAAATAAAAGCGAGCTCAGGAACTAATTCAATTCCAATCTACCTGATGACAGTTGAAATAACAAAGGCCCAAGAGAGAAGATTAACCTGCAGTCTTGTAAGGATCAAGTTAGCCTAGATGAGGGTGAATAGGCAACTTTAAAACTTTTTAATTCTTATGGAAAATTTTTTCTCAATAAAGATAGTAACAGAATCAATTAGTATAAAAATTCAGCACAACTCTGTATCAGTAAGATTTGTATAGAGAAGAACTTGAATGAGAACTGACAACAAGAGGAACAAACAAAGATAAACCAATAACAGGAAGACTCAAAGATTTTTCACTGAGGTTCAGAGCTCAAACTCCTACGTCCCCGTTAGAGCACTTCTTCAGAAGTATAGCTTAACCAAAAGCACTTCTTCAGATGTATTGCTCCACCAACTAGCCAATCACGATGGCTTTTGGTTTTCCCTCAGCTTGACTCTTCCACCACTCCGGTGAGGTGAGTCTCAACCTTTCACAGTAATGGTGGCCTTCCACAATCCCCTTTTGGATAGATCGCACCAACAACTTCTCCAACCGTCTAGGAACAGCTAGTTCCAAGAGTAATAGACAATCCACAAGCCCTGTCTCTTGGTTCAGTAGCTAGATGCAAACTAGACTCAACTTGGAGCAAGAACACTAAATGTTCAGAATGAGCGTTTTGGTTTCTGAGTTGAAGTTCGAACTCTTTGATAGAATGAAAGCTCAGAGATTTCTAAAGATCAAAGAGTTGTAATTGATTTGAAAGATGTCAACGGTGTTCAGAATGTCAAGGATGTGTAAGTGCAAAGCTCTATTTTCTTTGTGAACTCAAGCACTGTATATATAGAGCCTGTACAGAAGTAACCGTTGTACCTGCCATTTGCCCGTTGGGGGTTGGTAGGATGGATGAGATAGGTTAACTACTACCTTTTTTATAAGAATTTTAAGGTGTATGAGTCATATGTTGAAATATACACACGCGCTGGACTGAAAAATTCGGTCCGACGTACATAAGATTTGAGTCCGGTGTACACAAGATTTGAGAAGCGTTATTGTACCCAGTGACTCATTTGCGCCGGACCAAAAATAACGGTCCGTCGTATACATGTACTAGTAAAAGAAAGTTTGTGCCGGACCGACAAAATTGGTCCGACGTACACATGCTTTGATCTATTTGGATACTAGCAAAACAATTTTTGCGCTGGACCGAAAAAGTTGGTCCGGAGTATACATGCCTTGTTCCATTTGAGTACCAGCGAACAACGTTTGTGCCGGACCGAAAAAGTTGGTCCGGAGTGAAAGAACAACATACGCCGGACTGAATATAACTCTAAATTCAAATCGATCCGGCGTGAACGGTGTGCGCTCGTTTGAAATACATCAGAGGATATCTCTAGCGCCAGATTGAAAAAGTTGGTCCGGCATACATGGAGTGTGCTCGGTTAAAAAGAATCGGAAGAGACCTTGAATTCAAAAAGCCAGTCCTTCAGGCTGTTTTGTAGATATCCTCTTCCTTTCATTCTTATTTGGTGATAACCAGCCCTCAAATCTATCTTAGTTCACACCTCATCCAAAAGTGCCGGTCTTAGTGCCGGACTGAAAAAGTCGGTCCGGCGTACATGGTGTGCGCTCGGTTAGGATTTGAACTTTGATTTCTTGAGCGCCTGACAATATGTTTGGTCCGAGAGAGAACTCTTTTTGGTTAAGAAAGGAAAGATCTAGATTTTTTGAATAAGAGATTTTGCATATGAACCAAGATCATTTCTTATGTATAATCCCTCTTAATAGTACGGTGATTCTAGCTATATGACTTGAATCAACTCCCAAACCAAAACTAGAAACAAACACCTTAGCCTTGATCTTCAAATACGGCTGTTGTCGGCTTCTACTTAGTATCCTTCTTGATCATCAACACCAAAACCTATATAATAAGCATAATTGACAAAAATAGGGGCCTAGATACTCTCAATATCCCCCTTTTTGGTGATTGATGACAATATCTTTGATATTATACTCAGAGAGCTAAATAAGAATTACTTTTCCTACAGATAAAAGTTAGTCTGATAGAACAAATAATGTTTAAATGACTCGAGTACTTTATACTCCCCCTGAATGAATGCATGAGATGAATTTCATTTGAACACATAAAGCAATATCAGAATCATTCAGAAGGGGTTTTCCAGATTAACTTAAAATAAACACATATCAATAGGTCCAAGAGAAGCATATGCATAAATCATTAAGAGAAGCAAAATTCATAAAAGACTTGAGTTTTTATAACAAGCTTAGATTACTAAGAGAGGAGGCCCTACTAAGAGAACTATTCTATTCTTTCCCCCTTTCTGCTTCATGATCATGTGCTGCTGGTGGAAATCCTTGTTCCTCCAAGAATCTAGCTGCTGCTGCTAGTTCTTGCAATTTGTGTACTTCCTCATCTTCATGATGAGATTCTGAGCTGGCAAGAATTTCAGTGCCTTCATGCTGGCCAAAAATCTGATGGCTCAGATTCTAAGAGCTGTAGCCCACCACTTCTGTAGGTATATGTGAATGGGTTGGGAAGAGAGGAGCTGGAGAGAAATGCTCCTGAGTATGATAATTGTGACTTGGAGCTCTACCATCATCATGTGAACTGGCATTTATCTCAGTGTCTTCTTGAGCACTTGGCTCATGTATTGCTGGAAGTGGAGGAGTAGGAAGTCTAGTTGGCCTTTCTTCATCAGTTGTTGGCTTAGGCATCTTGTATTGTTTAGGTCGACAGGTGAAATCCCTTATTCATTTCATGCTGGGACATGATTCCTTGAGCCAATAGCATTTGAGTGATCTGCATGGCAAAAGGAAGAGGGCTGCCCATTTTTCTGCAAATGGCTTTTTCCATCTCTCCAAAAATGTAATCTATCAAATCAATGGGTTGCTTTGATAGGATCAGGTGTAGTAACCAAGCAAGACATGGAGTTACTCCCTCTCTGTATCGAGTCTTAGTGTAAATTGTGTGCCTTAGAATCAAGAGCAGGGCTTTGGCCTCAGCAGATAGACAATTAACCCTATTTGCATTAAAACCAGCCTCATTGATGAATCTGTAAATATGGGCTGATACTTGCAAATCTGGTATATCACCAACCTGCCTCCATCTATTGCGAGGAAACATTTTGTCACGAATCCTGGTTCTGTTCAGTAAGGAACTTGAGGCACCAATAGCAGCTTCAAATTGAGGTGATCTCACTTTTCTCTTCTTCCCATCAATAGTGAACATAATATAGTGCCTATTCTTGTTCACAAGCAGAGAAGCATATAATTCCAAAATTCTATTTTCATTCCAAGCTGGCCCAGCAGAAGACATAAGAGCAGCAAGGCTAGGGGTTGATCTTACACAATCCAGAATTCTGTTTGAGACTAGGACTAAGCTAATTTGGTTCCAGTCCACATACTGATGCTTGCACAAGGCTGACATGGGTTTACCACTCTTATTTTTCCTGTTCTTGTAGCCCATATATATATATATATTTCTGGAATGTGGTGATGAATTGCTCATTCAAGGGGGGTCTATCAAGGGAAAACCAGTTCTTTTCTAGAACCCATCTAGCTGCTCTTAGTTTCTTACCCCCAAGGTAGCTAGCTCATGCCCAACAATCATGTCAATTTCATCACTAAGTTCTATTTCTTCCTCAGAGGGGATATTTGCACTAGGCTCATAGTTATTGTCATCAGAAGAAGAAGAGGGATCATATTGCACTGGTTGCTTCCCTCTTTTTGGTGGTTTAGAAGTTACTTTCTTTACTACTCCACCTGATTGCTGTTGACTAGAGCTATCTGTTCTTACTTTCTTTTTCCTTTTGACCTTATCAGCAATTTTCCCAAGAAGACTTCTTTTTTCTGGGTTATTTGAACTCATCTTGACTGAAACTTTTTCTTAAGCTGAAACACTAAGCTGACAAAAACTGGCTACTTATTGACAATGCAAAGGGCAAGAACTGAAGAACAACCTAGAGAATAGAGAGACGACCTTAAGATGATTGCTAGCTAGGGTTTCAATCTAAGCAAAGAGAAGAGATAAAGTTGAAGAACTTACAAGATCCTAGGAGCAATGCCTTGAGCACACAGGAGCACCGTTGTCAATCACCCAGTCAGGATGTGCTTCGGTGAGGAGTTGATCTTGCGCTCAAGAACAGATTGCGAGAGGATTGATGTGGAGCAAGAAGGCTTGCGATGATTCTGAAGAAGATGAAGGTATAAGTATCACAAGTTGCGAGGAGTAAAAATAGGAAGTTACTGCAGTAGTTTGGAGTACGGACAAACATGGGAAAGTACCAACTGCAGTTGTCTTATCAAGAGAAGTCTTTTTATGAGGGGGTGGTTGAAAACCAGAGAATCCAAGAGGTACAGATACCTGTTTTGGACAGGTTTAGCAAGGATAATCCCTAAGAATAGAAAAGATTTTGACGTGAATAGTAAGAATAAGATCTTTTTGAAGTTTGAGATGAACACGATTTGAAAGAGATAAGTGTTGAGATGACAGAGCTATTGTCGTACATGCCCCGGACTGCTTTTTCGGTTAAACCCGATAACCTCCTGTCTGCGTCGGACCGAGTTCTGATGACTTTCCATTTATGCCGGACCGAGTCCGTAAAAGGCATACTAGTTCCGCCGCAGTTGGAAAACTCTTGGTTAAGTTAAGGCAGTAGTTCGTGATACATGGACAAAGTTTTGAACTAAGGAAAAATAACTAACTTCTTAAGGATTTTCTGAGATCTCTATTTTAAGAATAACACATAAATTTGTAGAGGGATCTTAGAATAATCTTAATATAAAAATCAATCAACCAATAAACTCAGGAGATGTTGAATTCAAATAGGAATGTATGAGCCCTGATTTTCATAAGAGCATGAGTGTGATTAACTCAAGCTCAAGGAAAAAAAGAACTCATGTGTTGAATAATTTAGATTTTAATATTTTATATAAGTATTTCCTTCTAAAACTTACTTAATCCAAATTACTGTGTTTTTAGGAAAGTATAATATAGTAATAGAGAAAGGAAAGTCTTTCAGCAATAATTTTATGACTTTTAGTTTTCAAGAAGACTTCCCTCTTTTTTTAATGCTATTATTTAGAATATAGTCTTATCATTATTTCAGCACTAGTAATTACTTTGTCCACATAAAGGTACCAAGATATGCATGGTAAGCAGACTTGACTCCCCCTTAGCGTGTTATTCTAAAGAATCAGGCAACATTTGAAAAAGCAAGAATGTTTAGTTCATGCCTCAATTTTGAAAATCTGGCCTCATCAAGTGGTTTAGTGAAAATATCAGCTAATTGATTCTCAGTCCTGACATGACTAAGCATAATGTCACTTTTAGCAACATGATCACGTATGAAGTGATGCCTAATTTCAATATGCTTAGTTCTAGAATACTGGACTGGGTTGTTGGCTATTTTCACTGCACTTTCATTATCACACAACAGATGCACATTTTCAAACATAATACCATAATCCAAAAAGGTTTGTTTAATAAAAAGAATTTGAGCACAACAACTGCCGACAGCAACATATTCAGCTTCAGCAGTTGAAAGAGCTACTGAATTTTGTTTCTTTGAACACTAAGATACTAAAGATCTTCCAAGTAAATGACAACTCCCAGAGGTGCTTTTTCGATCAACCTTGCAACCGGCATAATCAGAATCTGAATAGCCAAGAAGTTCAAAAGAAGCACCTTTTGGGTACCACAAGCCAAAACAAGGAGTATGCTTTAAATATCTAAAACTCCTTTTTACTGCACTAAGATGCACTTCTTTAGGTGCAGCTTGAAATCTAGCACACATGCATACACTAAACATGATGTCTGGCCTAGATGCTGTCAAATAGAGTAAAGAACCTATCATAGATCTATATAACTTTTGATCAACAGTCTTACCTCCCACATCTTGATCAAGATGTGTATTGGTTGCCATAGGAGTTTTAAGAGGCTTGCATTCTTCCAGATTAAAGCGCTTGAGAAGGTCTTTAGTATATTTTTCTTGCGAGATGAAAGTCCCTTCCTTCAATTGCTTGACTTGAAATCTCAGAAAGAATGTAAGCTCTCCCATCATTGACATCTCAAATTCTCTATCCATTTGATTACTGAAATCCTTACATAGAGATAGATTAGTACTTCCAAAGACAATATTATCAACATAGATTTGGCAAATCATTAATATACCATTGAAGTCTTTTAGAAATAATGTTGGATCAACCTTCCCAATTTTGAAATTCTTTTCTAGTAGAGAGTCTCTAAGGCGCTCGTACCATGCCCTGAGGGCTTGTTTCAAACAATATAGTACCTTAGATAACTTAAATACATGATTGGGAAATTTTATATTTTCAAAACCAGGAGGTTGTTCAACATATACAGTTTCTTCAATGATTCCATTAAGAAAAACACTTTTAATATCCATTTGAAAAAGAGTAATATTGAAATGACAAGCAAAGGCTAGAAGGAACCGTATGGCTTCAAGTCGAGCTACAGGTGCATAGGTTTCTCCATAATCCAAACCTTCAACTTGAGAGTATCCTTGAGCTACTAACCTTGCTTTATTGCGTGTAACCACACCATTTTCATCTTGTTTATTTCTGAAAACCCACTTTGTTCCAATGACATTATGTTCTTTGGGTCTTTCCACTAAGTTCCAGACTTTTTTCTTTCAAAGTTGTTGAGCTCTTCTTCCATTGCCACAATCCAGTTAGCATCCTTCAGAGCTTCATCTACTGTTCTGGGCTCAACACATGAAACAAAAGAGTAATGTTCACAAAAAGAAGCTTGTTTAGAACAAGTTTGAACACCCTTACTAAATTCACCAATGATTTGATCTACAGGATGATCCTTTGTGATGGTGTGATGGCTCTTTATGAAATTTAGTCCCTTATCCTTCTTTTCATTATCTTTAAGTTGTGATCCATCTTGAGTATTGTGGACATTGGTGGTAGATCATCTTTGTCTTCTTTGGGCTTGATCTCACCAATTTTCATTTTCTTTATTGATTCTTTTAGAGCTTCTTCACCTACATTAGCTAGATTCTCATGCTCACCTTGTGAGCCATTAGATTCATCAAAATTAACATCATAGATTTCCTCTACTAACCCAGTTGAATTATTGAAGACTCTATAAGCTTTAGATTTGGAAGAGTAACCTAGCATGATACCTGTATCACACCTCTTTTGAAATTTACCTAAGTGTGTTCTCTTTTTATAGATATATACCTTGCATCCAAACACACGAAAATATGTGATATTAGGTTTTCTTCCTACCAGAAGCTCATATGAGGTCTTCTTGAGAAATCGGTGAAGATAGAGCCTCTTGATTGCATAACATGAAGTGTTGATGGCTTCAGCCTAGAAAACATCACAAGTGTTATACTCATCCAACATTGTCCTTGCCATTTCGATGAGAGTTCTATTTTTCCTCTCAACCACACCGTTCTGTTGAGGAGTGTATGTGGCTGAAAGTTCATGCTTTATACCTAACTCATCACAGTATTCAACAATGTTAGTATTGACAAATTCAGATCCATTGTCACTCTTAATAGGACAGTCAAATTCATTTTAAGCCCTTTTTGCAAAAGTTTTAAAAAAATTTCCAACTTCACTTTTGTTTGGCAAAAAGAATACCCATATGAATCTAGAGAAATCATCCACAATTACAAGGCAGTATAAGTTGCCACCTATACTTGCATATGAGGTAGGACCAAAGACATCCATATGCAAAAGTTCTAGAGGCCTAGTAGTGGACATAATATTTTTAACAGGATGAGAGTTAGTTACTTGCTTGCCAGCTTGACAAGCACCGCAAAGTTTATCCTTTTCAAATTTAACATCCTTTAGACCCACTACTAGCTCATTTTTGAAAAGCTTTTTGAGATTAGATATACCAACATGCCCAAGTCGTATGTGCCAAAGCCAACCATGTGAAACTTTAGCAAGCAGACAAGTTGAAATGCATGAGGAGTTAGAATTGAAATCAACAAGATAGAGATTTTGAAATCTAAAACCTTTAAAAATAAGCTTCTCATTTTTGTCATTAACTGTTACTCCATCACTGGAGAAGATACAATGGAATCCTAAATCACAAAGTTGAGCCACAGACAAGAGATTGAAATTTAAAGAATCAACTAGTAATACATTTTTAATAGAGTGATCGTTTGAGATAGCTATCTTACCATTTCCCTTTACCTTTCTTTTACTGTTATCTCCAAATGTGATTTTGTGACTTGGATCACTTTCTTTTTCAACTGAGCTGAACATCCTTAAGGTGCTGGTCATGTGTTGTATGCAGCCACTGTCAATAACCCAGTGCTAGCCGCCACTCTTGTAATTTACCTAAAACAATGTTTATTTCTTGATTTTAGGTACCAAAATACTTTTGGGTCCATTAGTGTTAGTCTGAACAACTTTGGAGCCAAATGGATTAGTAAGTAAGGACTTAGGCACCCAAATAGCTTTAAAATTTCTGTCCACATTAGAGGGGCCAACATATTTGATATTCATTTTACCCCTAAAATCCTTAAACAACATATAATGTGCATCAACGCATCTTCTATTAACTTTATCATATGAAGCACATGCAAATTTGCAATTTTTAGAAGCATGATTATAGTTATGACAATAACAGCATGAGTCCTACTTTTGATAAAATTTATCTTGGGTTTTGGCTGTTCATTCTTTTTGGGCACAGATTTGGCTTTATAACCTAATCCCTTTTTACCCAGAACAATCTTTTGCTCCCAAAGAATTTTTATCAAGAGTAGCACTACCAAGGAAGCATTTTTCTAATCCTTTGTCAAATTTCTCTACCTTGGATTTCAGCTCATTGTTTTCTGTCATGAGCTCTTTAGCATACAAAGTATTTTTGCAATTTTTACTACACATGCTAGATGAGCTAGGAATAATTATTCCATCAGACAACAAATCACAGCTAATTGAAATATAACAAGATAAAATATTTTTAGATTTGCTACTCTGCATCTCATTATCAATTTCCAGCTCATAGTATTTGTCAAGTAGTTCATCATTATCTTTAACAAGTTGCATGTGTGTGATTTTCAAAGAATCATGAGAATTTGTAAGAACAGCATGATCTGTACTTAGAACAAAATGAGCATGGGAAAGTTTTTCATATTCATTTATAAGCTCATTTTGACTATTCTTCAACATATCATATTTTTCTTGCAAGGTATTAATGTCAGATTCAAGAGTTTCTACTCTAGCAGTAAGCAGTTCATTCTTATCCATCAAGATAATAGCATTTTTCTTAAGAGCTTTTTCTTTAGCAGTTTTAACATATAAAGCATCATTAAGCTCTTTAATAATCTCTAAAGCTCTTCATATGAAGGAGAATCATTTACCTTGTCTTCATCATTTTTGGCCATTAGGCACAGTGGTAGAGAAGTTGAAGGTGAGCCCTGCTAGTCCCTTGGACCTTGGCTCTTCTTCATCTCAGGAGGAGGAGGATTCTTCACTTGAATTTTCTTCATCAGTGATCCATTCACCAATGTGTGCCTCCTTCCCTTTCCTTCAATGTTTTTTGGAGTAGCTCTTCTTGCAATGACTTCTCTTGTGGCTTCCATGAGCTTTTTCTTCATCATTGTCATCTTTGTTCTTGCTCTTGCCCTTCTTGTTACTTTTGTTTGGGCAACGGGCAGCTATGTGTCCTTTCTCATTGCACTCAAAGCAGATCATGTTAGAGAAAGGGTTTCTTTTTGAGAAGTGGTTAGAGAACTTACCTTTGGCATTTACTCTTCTCATGATTTTGTTTGCTGATCTCATGAGTAATGCCAATTTTCTTACATCTTCATCCTCTTCATAGCTTGCATCTTCTTCTTCTTCTTCTTCTTCTTCTTCTTCTTCTTCATCAGAGGAACCTTGAACTTTCTCCTTGGCCTTGATTACAATAGGTTTCTTCTTGGTCTCAACTTCATCACCCAAGGTAAACTCATGAGTTGAGATCTTGCCCAATAGTTCAGTGTCTGTGAGCTTCTTCAGATCACAACTATTGGATAGATAAGTGATCAGGCTGTGATAGGCTCGAGGTAGAACCCTGATCATCTTCTTGCATACTTCAACATCGTCAACTTTAGTTTCTAGACCTTTAAGCTTATTTACAATAGGATTTAATCTAGAGAACATATCAATAGCATTCTCATGAGGAAGCATTTTGAACTGATCAAATTTTTCTCTGACAACAAAATATCTTTCCTCTTTTACATCAGAGGTACCCTCATGAATTTCTTGAAGAGTAGTCCATATATCATAGGTAGTTGACAGATTACTGACTCTATCAAAAACTTCAACGCGTTTTGGAGCCTGGTACCTACATACAATCTATTTGTCTGAAAATGCACTGACCTGAAATTGCTTTGCCTGGGCTTCCAACGTGCCATCTAGCCCACCACATCCCACAGGTAGAGGGAAGGCAGAGATGGGATTATAGTCTAGTTTTGGAGCTCACATAAACCAAATCAGGCAAAATAACTGACTGACAGACTTAAAGCGACAAAAGATAGACTAGGGCCGAGAAAGAGCATTAGTAATCCCAAATCAATAATGAATCCTGGAAATCTTGTACAGGTAGGATACCTATGAAACTGGTCTATCTATCTAGATATGTATCCTGCATTGAAAAGCTATGAATATAGTTATTTTTAAAAACAATGTTAGAACATGTCTAAAAAATGGCAAATAGTATTCTATGTACATATTATTAACCTGTTTTGTCAACATGAGTCAAATGCATTAAAACTAGCACAATCTGTATAGATGGTACAATAGTTTTTGCTTGTCAGGCAGCACAATATGAATAAATTTGGAACGGTTGATTAAATGGTATGGCAGTAGGCATCTGAAGAAAATTACTGTGCTCTCTATTTTTCCAGGAGAAGCAACAGGTAAGACACATGAATACCATCCAAGCTATACCAACAAGGGATAATGGACTAATGGACGAAATTTCAAATAAAAGCGAGCTCAGGAACTAATTCAATTCCAATCTACCTGATGACAGTTGAAATAACAAAGGCCCAAGAGAGAAGATTAACCTGTAGTCTTGTAAGGATCAAGTTGGCCTAGAGGGGGGGGGGGTTGAATAGGCAACTTTAAAACTTTTTAATTCTTATGGAAAAACTTTTCTCAATAAAGATAGTAACAGAATCAATTAGTATAAAAATTCAGCACAACTCTGTTTCAGTAAGATTTGTATAGAGAAGAACTTGAATGAGAACTGACAACAAGAGGAACAAACAAAGATAAACCAATAACAGGAAGACTCAAAGATTTTTCACTGAGGTTCAGAGCTCAAACTCCTACGTCCCCGTTAGAGCACTTCTTCAGATGTATAGCATAACCAAAAGCACTTCTTCAGATGTATTGCTCCACCAACTAGCCAATCACGATGGCTTTTGGTTTTCCCTTATCTTGACTCTTACACCACTCCGGTGAGGTGAGTCCCAACCTTTCACAGCAATGGTGGCCTTCCACAATCCCTTTTTGGATAGGTTGCATCAACAACTTCTCCAACCGTTTAGGAATAGCTAGTTTCAAGAGTAATAGACTATCCACAAGCCCTGTCTCTTGGTTCGGTAGCTGGATGCAAACTAGACTCAACTTGGAGCAAGAACATTAAATGTTCAGAATGAGTGTTTTGGTTTCTGAGTTGAAGTTCGAACTCTTTGATAGAATGAAAGCTTCGAGATTTCTAAAGATCAAAGAGTTGTAATTGATTTGAAAGATGTCAACGGTGTTCAGAATGTCAATGATGTGTAAGTGCAAAGCTCTATTTTCTTTGTGAACTCAAGCACTGTATATATAGAGTCTAAACAGAAGTAACCGTTGTACCTACCATTTGCCCATTGGGGGTTGGTAGGATGGATGAGATAGGTCAACTACTACCTTTTTTATAAGAATTTTAAGGTGTATGAGTCATATGTTGAAATATACACATGCGTCGGACTGAAAAAGTCGATCCGGCGTACATAAGATTTGAGAAGAGTTATTGTACCCAGTGTGACCCATTTGCGCCGGACCGAAAATAACGGTCCATCGTATACATGTACTAGTAAAAGAAAGTTTGTGCCGGACCGACAAAATTGGTCCGGCGTACACATGCTTTGATCTATTTGGATACCAGCAATACAATATTTGCGTCGGATCAAAAAAGTTGGTCCGACGTACACATGCCTTGTTCCATTTGAGTACCAGCGAACAACGTTTGCGTCGGGCCAAAAAACTTGGTCCGGAGTGAAATAACAACATACGCCAGAGTGAATATAAGTCTAAATTGAGATCGGTCCGGCGTGAACGGTGTACGCTCGATTTAAATACATCAGAGAATATCTCTTGGCACCGGACTGAAAAAGTCGGTCCGGCGTACATGGAGTGCGCTCGGTTAAAAAGAATCGGAAGAGAACTCTTAGCGCCGGACTGAAAAAGTCGGTCTGGCGTACATGGTGTGCGTTCGGTTAGGATTTGAACTTTGATTTCTTGAGCGTCTGACAAGATGTTTGGTATGAGAGAGAACTCTTTTTGGCTAAGAAAGAAAAGATCTGGATTTTTTGAATGAGAGATATGGAATATCCTATGCTCCAAGTAATCTTAGTGATTTTGCATATGAACCAAGATCATTTCTTATGTATAATCCCTTTTAATAGTACAGTGATTCTAGCTATATGACTTGAATCAACTCCCAAGCCAAAACTAGAAACAAATGCCTTAGCCTTGATCTTCAAATACAGCTGTTGTCGGCTTCTACTTAGTATCTTTCTTGATCATCAACACCAAAACCTATATAATAAGCATAATTGACAAAAATAGGGGGCCTAGATGCTCTCAAGCCTTCCAACTGCATTCGCTACAACGACATAAATCCTCTTGCTGCCTGAGTCCACCGGAGCACTCCTGCTGACTCATAGGCCACCTCACTGAAGTGAAAAAGAAGAACTAAAACAAGCAAAAGGCAGTGGCAGTGTCAAAAATGGATGTACAACTATGCAGCATCCTAAAATAAGAATAGAACAGAACAATGCCACCTTAGAAAGAAATCATCATAGCGAGGATTTTTCTCTAACGATGATTAGTGAATTGATCAAGTTCTAGAAAAGCGTAATGTTTACCTATAGTACTGTGTGTTTGTGATACAAGCATGGTCAAATCCATTCCCTACTCAAGATTGTTGATCCACATTCTTCCTAGGCATCTTCTCTAAGGAAACACACAATTGATTAATTGCGCATTGGACACGATCTTGACTGGTAGTTGACATCTGCAGTTTTGTACCAGGAAAAAAGGAAATGAAAGATTTGAAATACAATAGCTACTGTGAGGAGGCAAGCAAGATGTACCTGTTTTGCCTTTGTTGGCTTTGCATGCATCTCTCTCTCTCTTAGAAACTGGCTCTCTGCAGCACCCCAACTGAAATGATCAGAACGAATTTTAGCACAAGAACAGTGGAACAAAATCCTTTTTTATTGAGGTCTCAAGCGTGTTTTGGTTGTCTTTACAACAACAAATATCTCACTACACAAGAGAATAGCAAACAAGAGGTGAAACTTGCTTTTATAAACCACAGGCATTGTTTTTCAACCAAAATAACAAAACATTTATGGTGGTCAAAAGGAATACAAGAATTTAATGTGAGAAATCATGCAGTGAACTGAAGCTAATCAATTTAAGACAGAGAGAGGTGGCCTAAAAATAGTTTGTACCTTCTTCCATCGCATGCATCGGCCCCAGCAGGGACTAAACTAATAATTGGATTGGATTAGGGCAGTAGACTGCTTTGCCTTTGCAATCAGAGACCCAGTAATGGGTTTGAGTGGGGAAGCTTTTGAGCATCTCACAGTGTCACAGCCACACTCCCATTTGGCACAAACAACTTCGAAAGCTTAGGTTGCAGGCTCTCTTTAAAACTCAGTTGTTGTTGTCACTAATGACTGGAAGTGTTCTACCCAATTTAGCATTATCTTAAGTAGTATATAAGCTAAAATTGTTACTTATATATATAGAATATGGTACACTAAGTGGGCATCTGATACAGTAAGGCAAGTATAAGCATGAAATTACATCACGTTGAATCTGCGAGGATAAAAGGCAGCCTCCTGGCAGATGTCCAAGGTTACACTGGAGACGAACACCAGGCTGCATCAAAATAAGAAAGGCATCTATCAATACACATACGAAGAAGCATTGCTGTACATAAGAAATCCGCAGGAGGACAAGAACAACGAAAAAGCCGAGAAGACGGACCAAGATGCAAACGAATCGAACAACCATGACACAAGAACAACTGAGATGACCAAGAAATCATAAGGAATCGACTGGGGAACGAAGGACCGAAAAAGAAATGAGGATCAACCAGGATGGAACGAGCAAACACAGCAAAGTTATGGCCCGAGAGCCGCGACGCAAGAGCAATCGAGATCAATCGAGAAATCGTAAACAACCAACCGGGGAGGGACGAACTAGGAAAAAATGAAGACCAACCAGGATGAACCGAGAAGGCACAGAAAAACAACGATCTGTGAGCAATCGAGCCGGCGGAACATGCAAGGCAAAGGTCAGCGCATTGAAAAACACAACATCTCCGAGCAAGCACAATAGCGAGGTGGCGGAGCACACGATGAGAGAGGAACTGAGAGGGGAGTCGGGCGGAGTGGGACAGTGGCAATCGTTGGATTTCTCATTCGACAACTGTTTGCACCAAGATTTGGCAGATATGATCAAAATCGGCAGATTTGAGTCAACAGGATATAGCCGATGTTTAACTCGAAAAGATTTAACGATATTTGGTAAATGCAAATATGTAAGGAAAGACCAATTGGATTGAGGCCGATACGAATCGTGTTCTACAAACATGTTGTAGTAGAACTCGATCAGCCGATGGGTATAAAAGATGGACGTGGGCAGCTGAAAAAAGACACACAATCAAATCAACCAGCCTGCATTATATTTTCATCTACTTTTCGTCAACTAGGTGTAGTTTTTGTAATTCAGATCCTCCTGTAACCCAACTTGATCAATAAAGTTATGTATCACTGATCATCTTTTGTTACGCCAACTAGGTTCGAAATTCCCTAATCTTGTTGCGCATCGCCTTCATCAGAGTTGATCTGCCTTTACCCTCTGATTAGCCTTAGTCGGCTAATTAGATTTATCCTTACTTTTGATTTAATCGGCTTTTAGCTGGTTAGATCTGAGCCGATTATCCCATAGGATCGGCTTTGCGCGTATTTCATATTTTTCTTACCAATTGTAAGATCAAATCGGTTGGCACGCTACGAACCAACTTGAACCCGGTGTTCGTCTGGTGTGTTGTGGTCAATAAACCCTATATCATGTTTTTGGTGCTAGCACACACTTGGCACGCCTGGTGGGACCACAAAGATGCCTTCTTCTGGCAAATCGATTCCGCCGTCTCACCTCAATGCTGAAGCCATAATCGTCCCTACATTAGACGATTTGACTCCATAATAGTGTAAGAAAATCGAGGATCGGAATGCCGCGTTGGAGGAGATAAAAAACCCGACGCAACATCACCCTGAAGACCGCATTGCCGACAGTCAATGCCCTCGACGACGCAGGGATCACTAATAGCCCGATAAGTCAATACGTGCCTGTGCAAGCAGAGTTATCGACTATGATCGAAGAATCTGTGCACCATACTTTGATCAATCAATCATCGGCTTTAGTCACTACCCTCAAACCGATGATTGCTAATAGCGTTAAAACTATTGCCCAAGAGTTGGCTTCATCCGGAGGCCTGCTCGATCCACTGCAAACGTTATCAATCTACCTATTTATTCAATAGCTCAAAACACTCAAAACCAGGTCATTGGTGCAAAACCGTCAGCTCCAATTCTATCAATGATGCCCGACTCAACCCACTATTATACTATCACGGGAAACTCGTCCTAGCGAAGTCGTGTATTACCAAGCATACACTAATGTCGCCAAGTTGAACATGTCGGCTAATTTGCCACCGTCAGCTCCGTTCTTCACCTTCCCACAATCGGTCCCACAGCCGATTGAGTCTAATAGATATGCTCAGCACCATGAGCCGATTCCACCCAGGAATCTGGTTCCACACAAGGTGGTAACTTTTACATAACCCTTTGTCCCGTTGCCAAAGTACCTGGTTAGGAGAAGCGATGGGTATGATCAATTCCCTCAACATCCATCAGTTCAACCTAATCGGCAACCTGAGCTTGCACTCGGGGGGCAGAATGCCAGTCATGATCATTGGCAGAGCCCCGATATCTCGTCGGCTAACAATATTAATTGGTCTGACCAGATTTCTGCCATATTGAGAGATCAATTCGGCTTACAGCCAAAGGGTCGAGTCACTGGCTATAGAAAGCCGTATCATGATTATATAGATTGCATGCCATATCCACATAATTTTAAAGTTCCTGATTTTGCCAAATTTTCTGGGGACGATTCGGTCACAACCTTAGAGCACGTCAGACACTTTATTGCTCAATGTGGTGAGACCGCTCAGACCGACGGGCTCAAAATTAGATTATTCCCCTTGTCCTTATCGGGAGCTGCTTTCACTTGGTTTACTAGTTTACCACCAAATTCGGTTTATTTTTTGAACGATTTGAAAAGCTGATTCTATGAGTACATTTTCTCTGGCAGTCTGGAACTCAGGATTTCAGATCTAAGCTCTGTCCGACATAAATTTGGGGAATCGGTAACTGACTACATTAAGAGGTTTAGGGGAGTCCAAAATCGATGCTTTAGTGTTACCCTGCCTGATAATCACTGGCCAATTTAGCTTTCTAGGGGTTAATTTCCCCACTTAGGGAGAAGTTTGGTTGGCAGGAGTTCACCGACCTAAGTCACCTGCTTCATCGTGTGTCGGCTCAAGAAAGCCGATATCCTGAGTAAATGGTAACAAGGAAAAGGATAAGGCCAAGGTTAATATGGTCGATTATTGCTCGAGTGAATCCTCTGAAGATGATGAGGCAGAGGTACATATAGCCGAATGGGTCAAGGGTTCCAAAAAGTCCTTGGTCTGTTCATGGCTTAAGCCGACTAAAAATATGTCGGAGGTCAAATATGCGTTTGAAGTGTTCAAATGCGATCGTATTTTTGACTTATTATTGCAAGAGAAAATAATATGATTGCCTGAAGGACATGTCATACCGTCGGCTGACGAGATCAAGAAGTGAAGGTATTGCAAATGGCATCATTCTTTTTCTCATAATACTAACGATTGCAATATTTTTCGCCAGCAGATCCAGTCGGCTAGTGAAGATGGTCGGCTAAAGTTTACGGATGAGCCGACCATGCAAGTGGACGTTGACCCATTCCCCATAAACATGGTGCAATGTTCACGCAAGGGGAATGAGCCGATGCACGATGAGGGACCAAAACAGACTCGATGAGTTGATGTTCAACCGACCTCGAATGGCGACAAGACCTTGAAGATCACGATTGGTTCGCTACAAATATAAGCCGATCACGAAGGCAAGACCTCAAGAATGGTAAAGCCAAAGGGGGATCCACAAGTTGGTCGATGGTATAAAGCCGAGAGATCACCGCCACAAAAGCCAATCAACAGGCCTGGCCAACGTTCTCTCAATTACTGGAGAAATACTAAAGGTAAACAGTCATCCACGGCATCCTCCGTGTCGGCTAGCCAACCTATATTGGCCAGAGAACCTAGAAAAGGCTTATCAAAGGTGTCCCTTTCGGCAGTTTTGCTGGGAGAGGAGAATAGCACTGCCATCACCATACTCATGCCCGATGGAGCACTATCCCCGGGACAATCGGCCAAAGATCGATTATCCAGACCGATACGAGATCATCCTAGCAAGACTTACAGAAAGCCGATTCAAGAAAGGATTTCTCTACCAGATCAACCTAAGGTGCAGGTGGAGGAATCAAGCTTTGTGATGAAGGAAGATCTGGCTGGAAAAGTACACAAGCCGATTGAACCTAAACCAAGTGGTGCCCATTGGGTCTTAGCCGATCGCAACGCAGACGACTTCAGAGGCTAAGGACTCAAGAAATTAGAGAGTCCGTACAAGAAAAACAGAGATACCAGATGTTCAATGAACTTCAGCCAATCAAAACCATAAAGAAAAAATGGAGGAGGAAAGATCAGACTAAAGAAGAAACAAATTCAGCTAATGATTTGGATTCACCCATGATTCGAGATAATACGCCTCCAATCGACATCAATATGGTGTTCACGCTGCCAGCCGAGTTCAAGATCAAAACTAAATCAGCTAAAGAAATCTTTGATCAGCTGTGTTTGGGTGCTGAAGACGCAGTATTTGAGAAACCACGTGATGCTCATCGGCATCTGAAGCCATTGTATCTAAAGGGTCACATAAAAGGCAAGCCAATTTCCAGTGGTGGATGGAGGAGCAACTATCAATCTGATGCCGTATAACACCTTGCAAAAAGCTAGGTAAGACCGACGAAGACTTAATCAAGACTAACATGGTGTTGAACGACTTCACAGGAGACCCCACCGAGCCTAAAGGCGTCATGGTCACGGAGTTGACTATCGGCAGTAAAACTTTGCCGACTGCTTTCTTCGTTATTGATGCCAAGGGCAACTAAAGCGTGTTACTTGGATGAGACTGGATACATGCGAACTGTTGCATCCCGTCGACTATGCATCAACTGCTTGTCCAATGGAATGGAGACGAAGTCAAGGTCGTCCCAGCTGATACATCGGCTCATATTGCTATAGCTAGTTCGTATGCGAATTGGGCGCACAAAGAGGCCGAATGCATATCAGGCAAAGCACTGATGATTGTGATTTTATTTGCATCGGTAAAACAGGACTTATGCCGATCAGTGTCAATCCAGGCACATTTGATTGGGCGAATGAGGTTTTGCGCCGATGGGATCAAAACAAGTGATGAAAGTTCTACAAGATAAAATGCAAAGCTATCGGTAAATAACAGATAGCTATGAGGCCATCAAAGATTTCTGAGAAATTGAAAGGTTATGCCAAGGATTTACATCAATAGATCTACTTGAGGAAGTCGACATAGGTGATGGCGATAGGAAAATACCTACTTTTATTAGTGCGAGGTTAGATACAACATACAAGGAAAAGTTGGTTAAAATTCTTAAGAAGTATAAAGATTGTTTTGCTTGGGAATACTATGAGATGCTTGGCTTAAGCCGACAGCTTGTTGAACATCGGCTACCTATTAAGCCAAGATATCGGCCGTTTAAACAATATCCCCGACGTTTTAATCCATCCTTGTATAACATTATAGAGGAAGAAATAGAGAGATTGTTGGAAGCCAAGTTTATCAGGCCTTGCCGATATGCTGAATGGGTCTCCAATATTGTTCCCGTTATGAAGAAAAATGGCAAGCTCAGGGTATGTGTCGATTTCAGAGATTTGAATAAAGCTACTCCAAAAGACGAATATCCGATGCTAATAGCCGATATGCTTATCAATGCTGCGTCAGGAAATAAGATTATTAGCTTTCTGGATGGAAATGCTAGATATAATCAAATATTCATGGCAGAAGCCGATATACCAAAGACTGCTTTTAGATGCTCTGGCGCTTTAGGGTTATTTGAGTGGACTGTTATGATGTTCAGCTTAAAGAATGCTGGTGAAACTTACCAGCGAGCGATGAATTTAATCTTTCATGATTTAATCAGCCATATAGTTGAAATTTACATCGATGATATTGTTGTGAAATCCAAAGATGATTTGCATCATTTGGCCGATTTAGAGATAGTTTTCAATAATACGAGAGTTCACGGCTTAAAGATGAATTCTTTCAAGTGTGCGTTTGGCATATCAGCTGGGAAATTTTAAGGTTTTATGGTCCAAGAGAGGGAATTGAAGTTAATCAAGAGAGAGTCAAGGCCATAGCCAAAATGAAGCCGCCGACATGCAAAAATGAGTTGCAGAAATTGATCGGCAAAATCAACTACCTATGGCGGTTCATCTCGAATCTTTCTGGTCGGATTCTCGCATTTACTCCGTTGTTAAAATTGAAAGACAATCAGGAATTCATTTGGGGAGCCGATCAACAAAAGGTTTTCAATGAAATCAAAGAATACTTGACCAACCCTCCAGTATTAGCTGCACCGCAAAAAAGGATTCCGTTCAAGTTATACATATCGGCTAAAGAAGAAACGATAGGAGCAGTTTTAGCACAGGAAGTCAGTGACAAAGAGAGAGTGATTTTCTATGTAAGCCGACAATTGCTGAGTGCTGAAATCAGGTACCCCTTTGTGGAGAAACTATGCTTATCGTTATATTTTGTCTACACAAAATTGCGACATTATATTTTAGCGTCGGCTTGTAAGGTGGTTTGCAAAACCAATGTTATCAAATATATGCTATCAGCACTGACTTTGTGAGGTCGACTTGGCAAATGGGCTTATGCCTTAATAGAGTTCGACCTATCGTATGAATCGGCTAAAGCGGTTAAAGGACAAGCAATAGCTGATTTCATAACAAGATATGAAACTACTGCCAATATAGTTTCTGTTGCTCCTTGGCAGCTATATTTTGATGGATCGGTGTGTCGAGAAGGTAATGGCATTGGTATTGTGCTCATTTCTCCTAAGGGACATAACTTTGAGTTCACATTTCGGCTAAATAGCCGATGCTCCAACAATCATGCAGAGTATGAGGCATTGCTTAAAGGCCTGCAGTTGTTGGAAACTATCAGGGTAAATGCTATGGTAGCCTATGGTGATTCCTTATTAGTCGTGCAGCAGATTAAGGAAGAATACCAATGTTATGATGAGATATTGCTCAAGTATTTGGAACAGTGTCTTGATACGATCGGGTCATTCACTTCATTTTCTATTGGTCACATTCCCGAGGAGATGAATGACAAGGCTAACTTATTGGCTCAGTGAGCATCAGGTTACAAGGATTTTAGCCGATATCCAATGCGCGAGCCGATTGACAAAGCAATAATGTGTGCTGATATTGTCGACTGGAGAACGAAAATATAAGAATACCTGATTGATCCATCTAAGCCAATAGAGCGCAAAGTTAGGCAGCATTCATTAAAGTATGTTGTCTTGGATGAGGTTCTGTATTATCCGACATTAGAAGGATTGATACTGAGGTGCCTTGGAGCCGATGAAGCCAAAGTAGCAATAGGAGAAGCGCACGAAGGTATTTGTGGGTCTCATCAATCGGCATACAAAATGAAATGGATGCTTAGACGCACAAGGTATTTTTGGCTGATAATGTTAGAGGATTGCTTTCGATATTATAAAGGATGTCGGACCTATCAAAAGTTCAGCAATGTGCAACTCGCACCCGCACCGGCTTTGTATCTGATAATAAAACCTTGGCCATGCAGAGGATGGGGAATAGATGTAATCGGTCAAATATTTTCTGCATCAAGCAAAGGCCACAAATTTATTTTAGTTGCGATCGATTATTTCTCTAAGTGAGTTGAGGCTATACCCCTCAAGAAGGTTACAAGTGTTGAAGCTATCAGGTTTGTTGATGAGCACATTATCCATCGGTTTGGAATACCAAAATGATCACGATCGATCAAGGTACTGTATTTATGTCCAATGAATTTCAGAATTATGTGAACAGCCTGGGAATCAAGCTGCTAAATTCGTCACCTTATTATGCTCAGGCTAATGGACAAGCCGAGTCATCCAATAAAACTTTGATTAAACTGATTAAAAGGAAAATCGATGAAAAACCAAGGAGTTGGCATACAACATTATCAGAGTCACTATGGGCCTATTGGCTAGCGTACCTTAGATCGACGAAACTTTCGCCTTATCAGCTAGTTTATGGTCAGGAAGCCGTTTTACCAATGGAGATAAACATTGATTCTATACGAGTAGCGAGACAAAATGGTCTGTCGGCTCAGGATTACAAAGATTTAATGATCAACAACTTCAACGATCTAGCAGAATTGCGCTTATCTACGTTGGATCGGCTTAAGAAAAATAATATAAGGGTTGCAAGGGCATATAATAAAAAGGTGATGCCTAAGTCTTTTGGTGAAGACGATTTAGTTTGGAAGACCATACTACCTATTGGTTCTAGAGACAACCGATTTGGGAAATAGTCACCTACGTGGGAAGGGCCGTATAAAATTAATCGGCTAGTTGATGGAAATTCGTACATACTCGAGACGTTAGAAAGAGTTGTTTTGCCTAAGACAATTAATGGGAAATACTTAAAGAGATATTATCCTAGCGTCTAGATTGGAGCTTAGTCAGCTAAGAGGAAATATCATTTTGAAAAAGCCAAGTTAACTCACTGCTATTAATTGGCTACAAGGAGGTAAATTACATAGACAAGATAAGTATAAAATCGGTTAAACCGCCGATTATAAAATTAAAAGCGTTACAAAAGTATTGTTCCAAAATGCCGAGCATCCAAGAAGTTTTCATCATAAGAAGATTAACATTGAAGGCCAGAGCCATGGAGTCTTGCGCCCAGAGCCGAGAAGGCGCCTGCAGCCTTAGCAATAATATGCTGCACTTCGTCGACTATGAGTTGATCTTCTTTGGCATTTCCTAGCACAGGAGTCACCTTGGCCGATTGTTTCTTCACGCTGACTACGGCCATGGCAATGCCAAGTTTCTGCTCCTTGATGGCCGATGAGGTCTTCTCCATGATTTGTTGGCCTTCTAAGATTTGTTTTTCTGTCTTGGCCAGCTCTTCCACAAGAAATTTCTTGGTCGACTCAAGCTTCATGATAGCCTCTTTACTGGTCTTGAGCAATTGAACATCAGTGTCAAAACTCAGCTTCTTCGCCTAAGCATCGGCCACCACCTCATCCAAAAGCTTTTGGTCAGCTTCTTGTGTTTCACGTTGGGCGATTCTCGCCTGGGTAGCCTCCACTAATGCCTTCTTCCCATCCAAATGGCAGACATTCAGCAGTGCCTCCATCGCCTTCGGAGGCAAGTCAGCTTCAACGGCTGCCATGGCATCGCGAATCAGCTGGTTGTTGGCAAGAATATCCGATTGAGGCTTCATCACCAAGTCAAAGAGCTTGTCAAGATGCTCTTGCACTCCTGGAGCCGAGGTCATTGTAGCCGATGCTTCTTTGAAGACTTCAAGGATTTTTCTGATCTCCATGTCATAATCATATGTAGCCATTATCTCTGGATCATCTAGATCGACCAAAGAGAAACCCAGTAAGTCAGTTGGTCAGAAGATTCTGAGGCCGCAGCGACTGTAGGGACCGGTGGCGTTGGTTGAGAAGAGGGTGGTGGAGGCCTGACAGAGATTGTAGGTAGATCAGCTAAGATAGCAGCCGCTTGTACTAACGCAGTAGGCTGAAAAGGAAACAAGAAGTGAGCTAAGCTGATGAGCTGACGTACTCATGGGACTCCCAAAGATTCAACCTACCCCTGCGGTAGCCGATGCACGTGGCGAGCTTTCACCGCATACGTTTGCACCAAGATTTGGCAGGTATGGTCAAAATTGGCAGATTTGAGTCAACAAGATATAGCCGATATTTAACTCGAAAAGATTTAAGGATATTTGGTAACTGCAAATATTTAAGGAAAGACCAACCGGATTGAGGCCGATACAAATCGTGTTCTGCAAACATCTTGTAGTAGAACTCGATCGGCCGATGGGTATAAAAGATGGACGTGGGCAGAAGAAAAAAGACACACAATCAAATCAACCAGCCTGCATTATATTTTCATCTACTTTTCGTCGACTAGGAGTAGTTTTTGTAATTTAGATCCTCCTGTAACTCGACTTGATCAATAAAGTTGCGCATCGCCGATCATTGATCATCTTTTGTTACGCCAACCAGGTTCTATTTTCTTTAATCTTGTTGCACATCGCCTTCATCAGAGTTGATCTGCCTTTATCCTATGATTGGCCTTAGTCGGCAAATTAGATTTGCCCTTAATTTTGATTTAATCAGCTTTTAGCTGGTTAGATCTGAGCCGATTGTCCCATAGGATCGGCTTTGCGCGTATTTTATATTTTTCTTACCGATTGGAAGATCAAATCGGTTGGCATGCCATCAACGAACTTGAACCCGGTGTTCATCTGATGTGTTGTGGTCAATAAACCATATATCAAGTTTTTGGCGCCAACAACAACATAAGTGGGAATCTACCAAATTTGTTTGAGCCACTAATAAATCTGACCTGCTTAAGGTTGTATCGTAATGATATCGCAGGCCCTATACCATTGTGGATAGGAGCACTTAAGAAATTGACTATTTTAAATCTTGGTCCTAACCGCCTGGTTGGTGCAATACATGAAGATCACTTGGAAGGATTGACAGGTTTATAAGAATTACAAATGTCTGAAAATTCTCTTTCCATGGTGGTTAGCTCAAATTGGTTTCCTTCATTCAGGCTAAAATCAGCCAATCTCAGGTCATGCCGGCTCGGACCTGCATTCCCATCATGGCTTAAATGGCAAACAGATATCAATATCCTTGACATTTCAAATGCAACCGTAGCTGATAATTTACACCCGATTGGTTCTTGGTCGTAGTTTCAAGAGTTATTTTTTTGGACATGTCAAAAAATCAACAAGTGGCACACTACCAACAAACCTTGAAATGATGGCAGCAGAGATGATGGACCTCAGTGTTAATAGATTTACAAGTCCAATTCCAAAGTTCCCAAGAAACATACAGTACCTTGACCTCTTCAGAAACACTTTATCAAGGACACTGCCATCAGATTTTGTAGCTCCGCATTTAGAGATGCGTGCTCTTTACAACAATTCAATATCTGGTAACATACCATCTTCGTTGTGCCCATTGCAACGCATGCATATATATTAGACCTATCAGGAAACATGTTGACAGGAGTGGTTCCCACTTGCCAAGGAGGTTCTGACCCCTTCTCAATTATTGCTGCACTTAATTTAAATTGCAATAATCTTTCAGGAGTGTTCCAATCAGTTCTTCGAATGTCCCGAGAACTAGTTTTTCTTGATCTCGCATACAATCGGTTCTCTGGAAAGTTGCCAGCATGGTTAGGAGATAAGTTGTCATCCCTAGCATTACTACGATTACGGTCCAATATGTTTTCTGGGTACATTCCCGATGAACTTGCAAAGATTCAAGGGCTTCAATATTTGGACTTCGCATGTGACAACATTTCTGGACAAATACCTGAGTCCATAGTAAATATGAGAGCAATGGCAACGACTTATTGATACAGTAATTGACTTGACAGTATCTCAGGTTATGGAATGGGCTTAGGAGATATAGATATTGATATGGTTTTCTTTACAGAGACCATATCAGTGCTTACTAAAGTGCAACAACCAGAATTTTCTAAAGAAATGGCGTACATGTTAAATGTGATGTATCGTGTAACAGTTTGATTGGAGAAATTCCTAAAGGCATTAGTGCTCTAATTGCTTTAAAAAGCTTTAACTTTTCTTGGAATCATTTAAGTGGGGGAATTCCAAAGAATATTGGCAACCTCAAGTCACTGTAGTCTCTCGACCTATCTCATAATGAGCTATCTGGAGAAATCCCTTCAAGCGTATCAGCTCTTTCTTTGAGCAGCTTCAACCTGTCATGCAACAATCTAAGCGGAAGAGCACCAACAGGGAATCAACTTGAGACGCTTGATGACCCAGCATCTATCTATGTCAGAAACATTGGTTTATGTGGGCCTCCACTCTCAAAGGGTTGTCTAGGAAATGCAACAAATACTGCCTCAGCTATGCTTGAGAGGCAACACGATGGACTGGAGACGTCCATCTACCTGAGCATGATCATCGGGTTTGACTTTGGCCTTTGGGTGATCTTCTTCAATATTTTGCTCAACAAGGGAGGGAGATATGCTTATTTGTTGTTCACTAATTACTAGTTCCATAAGGTGCGCGTATATATGACTGTCACTTGGAGCTACTTGGTGACAAGTTAATTCTCGATGTGTTGAACCTATTGTGCTACACAACTAGCATGTACGGATCACCATTGATACTGTTGAAGGTTAGGAATCAACAATAAAATTTGTATTTTAGGTACCTTCGATTGAGTAGAGTCGAACACGAAATCAGGGACACCAGATGTAAACAGGTTCGGGCCCCCTAGAGTGGTAATACCCTACATCCTATCTGAAGATTTCAGTATACCGTAGATGAAACACCAGAGAAACTATGTAGCCCTAGTTACAAAGGGGGTTGCCCTATTCTAAGCTAAAGCTAAAGGTGGACGAAGTGTAGCTTGTCAGCTCCTAGGTTCTATTTGTAAGAAAGGCTCTCTTGCTTGATCGCTCCTTTTTTTTTCTCTGATCTTCTACCCATCTCCTTGAGGACGAGGGTACTCACGACGCCCTCAGGGGTGCAGGTGGTGAGGGTGAACTTCTGGCGCGTGCTTTAGTCCTTGTACAGCAGATCTGCGCGCAGCCATCATATCACATCGTCAAGATCGAGTGATTCTTGGCACGGGAGAAGAAGGGGGAAAACAGGGAGAGATGGTGGTGATACCTCTGGTCTTCTTGATGATGTCGGAGTAGATCCCGTGGGGAGATCTGAGCCAAGGCCTGAGGACGGCGGCGCCGGGGGGAGACGAGACAAGGGCGGCGCGGTGGCGCCGGGGCCCAGGAGGAGACGGGTGGTCGTGGCGGGGGACTAGATCTTGATTTGAGGACTGAAGTGTTGAGGCAAAACCGAATACACTGTGATTTTGTGGAGTCTGTGAAGACCGGATGACCGGATATCCGAATTCCCAGTTGATCGGATAATCCGGATCCGTATCTGTATCCGCCGAATAGTACACTACCGAATTCGTATCCGTATCCGATCCAAAACTATGCGAAAAAATCCGATCTAATCCTATCCGTATCCAAAATTATCCGGATCGGTCGGAAACTATCCGATCCGTTTTCATTCCTACCTACTGGCCAAGAGGCAGATCATCACAGATAGTTCTTAATACATACCGTCTATAATATATGTTTCACTGACGGTTCGCAAATCATCTATGATACATTGTTATTATCACTAACACATGTTCATAGACGTTTCTGAATCATCTACGATGGTTTTTTCTGTAGTAGTGCGCAATCAACCCCAAATTCCCTCGAGATACGCACACGCTCTACATTTGTATCTTGGATTTCTCTTGTAATCCCGATTCGAATTTCAAATGCTCTTGGAAACAATTGACCCATCGCCCCTTCGCCTTCGTATGTTTTATGCTTTTGTTTGAACAAGCTAGAGGAGTAACTGGGAACAACCGATAATCCTAAGAATGATTAGGACTAGCCGTGATTTTACCATGTTTTTCCCTCACCCTGAAACCGATCAAACTAGTTCCAGTTTCAATTTGCATGACTGGAAATCCATCGTTTGGGGTCCATTTACTAACCACCCCTGAGTAGACATTGCCAGGTTATCTCCACCAAGAACAAGGTTCTGAAAACCGGTTTTGATGAGAATGCAAAATCTAGGCTGGTACTAGTCCCCTGCTGCTCCCTCTTGGAAGTGGTAAAAAACCGGTTTGTTAGCCATATGATAGTGCGAAATCGAGTTGAAAAACGGTTCCTGGATAGTTAACGTTGGTAAAAGGAAATTCAAATTTAAATTTGAAATGGAATAGAAAAGGCCTATCAATGTTCAAGATTGTGGCGAACCATTGGTAACCAACCAGCCCTGCTTCGATTTGAAATGATGTTCAAGATAACCTTTACTTTACTTAATACAAAGACAGATATGGTTCTTGGACATCCTTGTCGCTTAAATTGAACAAATTAAAATATACTCTTCCGTTCAAGTTTATAAGATGTATTTTTTAATAATCTTATCTATAAATATAAGACATATTTTATATTCTAATGCAAAATTAGTTGATGCTCCATCTATATCCCTAATAAATATTCATTTTTACTTTATATTCTCTACATGCATGCATTGAATATAGTGCTCGGTGATAATATTTAGGGATAATATAGTCATCTTCAATATATTCCTAGTATATGTGCTAAGAAGAAATACACCTTATAAGGTTGGATGGAGTGAGTACATCTCAAAATAATTGTCTTTTTCATCCTTAGCTACAACTTAGTTTCTAAAATAACTTTGTTTCGCTCAAATTACAAATTTAAGCTATTATCCCAGCAAGAGGATAAATGCTTTACAGTGATTGTGTAATTAGAAACTTTCTGCTCGCACTATGAGAAATTTGAGTGAGGTCCCTCTATATTACTTATGGGACATTTTAGAATTCTGTGTAACCGACAGAATTTTCATGTAAAATCGACACTGCATCGTATGCTTTTCCTTGTTCTCTTGTGCACTAGGAGTAAAAATGGAAAATTGAAACTCTTGACAAATTCATCGCCTGTCTAACACATCTAACGTTTAGTTCTGCAGCTGGTAAGCAGCAGGGGTACGTGTAAGATCTTCCTGGCGTGTGCAATACATCTTCCTCACCCTTCACTGAAGTGCGCGTGCATATCTCTTATCTCTTGTTCAGTTTTAGTAGTAGAAGTTAAGACCCAATGGAGAGATTAACACGGCGGGAAATCAAATGGTGTACGGTAAAGTAACATTTATTTTCTATTGATAGAAACCTTTTGTTAATTAAAGTGCTTCGACTGCTCCATTCAGGAATGTACAATAAGACCATGTCAGCTGGCTCTTAGCCTGTACACATCAGCTTTGGTCTATGTGGAGGAGTGAGAAAAGAGGAAAGAGAAGAGAGCTGACTCTTATTTAGTAGCCAACTTTGCACGGAAGTATAGGTAGATCATTTATGTACAAGAGAGAAAAGATAGTTATTGCACGATATTAAAGACAACATTTAGAAACAGTTATTGTACAAGCTAGCTTTTAGCTTACTATTAACCAGTAGTTGGTTTTACTATTGTACTTGCTCTAGTTGGTTCGTTTGTTAGGTATAATGATTTTCAGAATTTAGTGGATATCCCTTGCGCACTAACATCCAAGAAGTTCATAAACTTGCGTGGAATGGCACAGTAACTTTTTAAAAAGAGCATAAAACTTGTTCTTTATATAAATTACAGAAGTCTTGTCTGAAACAACCTCAAATCTTATTAAGCAAATAATGTCATTAGGAGAAACTAAAATTTTGATTTAACAAAATTAATTAATCTTTATTAATTGCATTCATCAGATTATTACATTTAATACAATCAATTGAACTGCAGACTAAAAAAAATTAAAGTACTTTTACAATCCTTTTCTCAAGAAGGAATAGTTACAAAAGCTCAAATAAAAATAAAAATCTATTTGTCAGTCTTCTGTCATTCAAATCTTCGAAATCATTAGTAAGATAATAAATAAATAATGCAGAAGGAATTAAATAATTTAATTGAGTTAAGAGTTACCATCAGCCCAGAATATTTGATATCGCTCACTGAGAGACCAAATGTTGTCTGCGGGCTAACTAATTACCTCTCACGATAAAATTGCATCATTCGACGATATGCAACCCTATAGGCGGATTTTGAAAAAATATCGCGTGGTAGAAATATTTCTGGCCTCAGTAAAAAGGAGCACAGTTAATTGGATAAGTTCAGCATACTATGCTCAAGGGACACCCCCCCAGCCCAGAAACTTCTCTCGAAGGCCAGAGTCCCTTCAGCCATTTAAGTCATCTCTCCCACACACAAGCATCATTTCGATAGACACAGCCACATTCCAGTAAGCACGAAACAACCAAAAGACTATCAGGAGCAAGCATCAGGAACCAGAAGGCAAGTGCCAGGAGTTCCAGAAGATCAGAAGGTCTCCAAGAGCCCAGGAGCCAGAAGCTCACTAGGAGGCCAAGCAGCTCCCAAACCAAGTTGCTCAGTGGATCAAAAGAAGGGCACAGCCACTTTTTCATTTTCCTCATCATCACAACTTGTACCACATTTCTTTTCTTCCCATCTCAGGTACCCCCATAATCTTTATCATCCCAGCAGTTAATTTCTAGTATGTAGCAATAGCAATCACAATAGCCAGCAGATGACAATAGAGATTTGAGTAGAATAAAGTGAAACTAATGGTCTCAGATCAGCTAAAAACATCACAGACCATGATACTACCTGTAGATGATGCTAGCACAGAACTCAGTAAATGATTATGAATATCAAAATCTGAGCAAAGGCTTCAAATATGCCAAACCGCAGCCAAATCGGCTAAGCTTATGTTTGTAAAAGCCCTATACTCGGTGGATAGAGCGACGAGCTGAGGCGCATTGGTGCGGCCTGCGGCAAAAAGCCAGCGAGTTGGGCATAACCAGCTCATCAGCGCGCGCGGGTGCGCTTAAGAACCGGGGAGGTCGGGCAAGCGTATGCGGAAGCTGTGCAGGGGCGTGAGGAGGTAGTCGACCGAGCTGAGGGGAGGTGCAGGCCGCGTGCTCGAGAGGCGTGGAGGTGCGCGGTAGCTGGGGCGAGCGGATCGCTGTCGTACGGATAATCGCACACGCATGCGCGGGAGGAATAGGAGAACCGGACCGGCGGCAGGGGTAGGCGGCGGTGACTGGCGGTGAGGTCGGTCAGTGGCGAGGAGGAGCTAGGCAGCCAGATTGGGGAAAAAGGGACAAGAGCCAGAAAGTAAAAGCATAAGGGCATGCTTGGAAGGCAAGTTTTAAGCTCAAAACCAGTGTAAAATACCGGCCCAAAAACTTTTTCATGTCTGGGCTTAAATTACCGCTTGGATGGGCTGGTGATCCAGTAATTTTACTCCCGGTTTGGGCCAACACGGTCAAAAATATTCTTTGGGCCGAGCGGGCGACGTTTTCTTTCCGACGGACGTATCGCGACTTCGCGACTGCCGAGTCGCCTCGTCGACTCGAGAGAAACCCTAGAAGACAACGGCGGTGATCTCGACGGCATCGACGGCGACTGTTGCTGCAACTTTCATCGGCAACGACGGCGAGCGCGACGGCAAGGTCCCCTACGTCATCCCTCTTTGATTTTGATCCAATCAGTGGCTATCTTGCCTCACCTCTCTCCAATCATCAGGCTCATCTTGAGAGTGGAGGCGACGGCGGTCTGACGTTGAGAGCGGCGGCAACGGTGGCGCGACACCTCGGCGACTACATCGGCCTCACCTCTTCTCCCTCCAACCAGATCTAGGTACAAAATTGCTAGGCCTCATCTCTCCTCTCTCCAACCAGATCATCTAGGCCTTACCTCTCCTCTCTCCGACCAGATTAGCTTGAGATTTTTTAGATACAAAATTTCATACAAGCGCTGTCCAAATCCATTGCAAACGTGGAGTTTTTTATGCTCTCACAGGACTCAATAGAGTTGGTTAAACTATGGGCTTGATAGAAATAGTTATTCTAAGACAACATTTTATTTTATCAGATGCATGAAGACTGAAGACAGATGATTTGAGTACTACTGTTTTTCCAATACATGATTTTCGCACCATGATTTCCTTGTATTGTGGACTAAAGAACCCATAGTCAAAAACCCATGGTGCTGTTGCAACCAAATTCTCATCAGACCTATAGAGCTTGACAGGGCTACAAAAATGAAATGGAGATTGAAAGCTGACACTAGTCCATAGCGAACCCCAAAGACTAGAAAGCAAGTGAATTCAGGCTGAAATTGAAATGTAATAACTGTATATGTTGAACATATGACCAGTCCTATGAATTATTCTAGAAAGCATGTAAATTAGAACAAGGCTGCCGGGATCTCATTAGATAATTGTGGTCTGTTGAGTGGTTCTACTTGGGTTAGTATAGTAGGCAGTAGATACATGAGCAGTATGGACAATGTGGAGGGCTGACACACTAGGTTATTCTTGTTCTGGCAAATTTAGGTCATTGCATTTAGATTATTCTTGTTCTGGCAAATTTAGGTTCATCTCATTAGAACTTGGGGTCTCATTAGATTATTCTTGTTCTGGCAAATTTAGGTTCATCTCGTTAGAACTTGGGGTCATCTCATTATGTGTATTGCCTGTTTATTTGTTATTTGCATTCAATTGGGCTTTACTACTCACATAGCTTCTCTTGGACAACAACTTAGAAGGTATGGTTCCTTTTGTTGTGATTGGCAACTTCAGTCATCATCATCTTCCTCTTCTCCCCTCTTTCTCCTTGCCCTTTTTTCCTGCTGAAATTCAGGACGGAAGTGTAGGTAAGATCTTTCTTCTTGCCCTTTTTTCTTCATAGCTTGGTCTGAAGTGCAGGTGGCCTAGTATTCTTTGGCTGCCTTTTTCCCCCTCTGAAGCAATCGTGCTATCCTTCATCAATTTAAACAATGTTCAAGTTCAGTTGTTAATTGTCAACTTTGTTTGTTTCTAATACTGCCAGTTGGTTCTTCTTTGCAAGATAGAATAATTGGTTAGAAGCCATTACATTGAGAGAGGGTAGGGCAAAGATCTATACATCGTATAGAAACTGATGATACCTTACCCCAAGGTTACGAGGCCTTGTTAGTAGAGCTAAAAAATTACAGATCAAATTGAGTCAAAACAAATAATATATTGTAATCCTTACATATCAACATTAGAAACTTGTGAGTTGCAAACACTAGCAAGACACCAGGAGCCATTGGTTTCAAATACTTGTGTGTACTGTGCTTTGTAGTATGTTGTGCCTTTTTTTTCAGAAACTTGTGTGTACTGTGCTTTGTAGCAAGACACCAGGAGCCATTTTTGTCCATCGTTCTTTCCTCTTTTTTTTCTACCATTGCCGTAACTACTGTAGTATGAAGGTCTGAACATCTCCATGTGTCACTCATGTTAATCATTTACTTTAAGCATCCTTTTGATGTCATGCATCAGAATCAGAATGAAAAAAAAAACATTTTCTTCAAATTCGCTTTAAGCATCCTTTTGATGTCATGCATCAGGCTTATCTAGACTACATTAGTATACTGTCCATTTCTTATTTAATTATAAGCATGCCTTGTTGTTATTAGCTGATTGAGTATCCAACATTTGCTAAAATGTTCCCCAAAATTCCTTTGTTTATAGGTGCTGTTGGGAACATGTCCTTTGTTTACTGATTGACAATTTTTATTTTTAAATATTAAGGTTCTTGAGTGCTAGTTGATATGAAAGACCTTACTCTTACTGAATCTGAGGAAGAGGAAGATGACGATATGATGTTGCTTATTATGCCTACATTATATTCAGCTTCTACCATAACTAAAACTCCATGTCATACATCAAAGCTTAGTGGAGCAGAATATATTACTAAACTTCTTGAAGGTCATCCGAGCCGATGTTATGAAAATCTTCGAATGGAACCCCACATTTTCCAAACACTTTCAGACTATCTTAGATCAAAAAATCTTTTGCATAATACAAGAGGTATCACCGTGGAGGAGCAATTAGGCATTTTCATGTATATGCTTGCACGGAATGCCAGTTTTCGAGCATTGACCGATAGATTTTAGCACAGTCCTGAGACTATACATAGGCATCTTGGGGCATGTTTTAAGGCTATCACTTCATTGACCTATGAATTTATCAAGCCTCCATCCACTGAGACTCATTGGAAAATATCATCAACTCCACAATTTTGGCCTTACTTTGAGGTACATGTAATCCATGTTAGTATAATTTAGGAGTTTTTACCCTCATCTTATTCCTCAATTAGTAATAAGGTCTTGTTTCTTGCAGAACTGTATAGGGGCAATAGATGGTACTCATGTGCCTATCACAATGACGGATAGTGAGGCTGCTCCATATCGAAATAGAAAAGGAACTCTTTCTCAAAATGTGATGCTTGCTTGTGACTTTGATTTGAATTTTGTGTATGTTTCTACTGGTTGGGAAGGGTCCGTATCAAATGCAGGGGTGTTACATTCTGCCATTAAATCTAGATTTCGAGTACCTAGGGGCAAGTACTATCTGGTTGATGAGGGCTATGCGAGCATACCATTCTTTCTTGCTCCTTATCGAGGAGTCCGATACCACATTAAGGAACAAGGACAGGGCAATTGTCGACGAAGGGACTACAAGGAGTTGTTCAATCGTCACCATGCCCGCCTACGCAACCATATAAAGCATGCTATTGGCATCCTAAAGATGCGATTTCCTGTCTTAAAAGTTGCAACATTTTATCCAATAGAAACTCAAGTGAAAATTCTAGCAGTAACAGCTACGTTGCATAATATAATCCGAAGCTATAAAGGAGATGAAAAATGGTTAAGTGACCAAACAATGAACATTTCTTCAGATAAATTTGTGGATCTACCTAGTGGAGATGACCGATACAGAGATGATGTTGTACCATTGAATAATGAAAGGAACATGGGTAATGCTTTGAGAGATGAGATTGCAAAGAAGATGTGGGCACATTATGAAAGAAGTAGGAAGCGGAGAGTATAAAGGAGATCTCATTAGCAATTATGATAAATATCTTTTTTTTACTTTATTTACTTTTGTACTCATTGTAATAAAACATAACAATTTTGTGAGTTGTATGAAATTCTCCAATGTCATACTGTATGTTGCTTGTCTAATTATTAATTGTAACAATGTACTTATGTCATAAATCGAACACTGTAGTTTTATTTGCCATTTATTCATACTATTTACGGTTCCTTGTGGTTTATGGTTTATCTAAAGCTTTATGGCAAATAGAGCAAGGTGGACGTCAAAGTATGAAAAAAGATTGGTTGATGTACTCTTTGAGTTCAATGTTTCTCACTATCGTGGTCAAAATGGATGGACTTCAGAAGGTTGGAACAGGATTGTGAAGGATTTCAACAAACTTTTTCCAGAAGCAAAACTTTCTAAAGCTCAAATTCAAGATAAAGAGGCTCAATTGAAGAAAGACTACAAAGCAATTAGATTTGGAGAATGACATACAAGATCAAGAAGAGAACACTATGTACTTGTCAAAGAATGGAAGATATTGGAAAGAGTGTAGAGAATGAACTTCAAAATCGCCATGCTGAGCAGTTGGATGTTGAAGATAATGAATCAAATCAACAAGAATGAGGAGGTGATGATTATCCAAATTCAAGAACTGGGAGTGCTGAAGCACAAAGAGGAAGACCCAAGAAACAAAAGGGTACATCAGCACCACGCATTGAAGAAACAATGGTAGCTTATTTTGAATTCAGAAAAGAACATGCTAGCATGAAGGAGCAAGTTTCAAAGCAAGGAAATGAGTACTCAATTTCAAGATGTTTTGAAGTGTTACAAGCGATGGATGATGTGTCCGATGAGGTCAAGATCTATGCCTCCGATGTTTTCAAGGATGCAATAAACGTGAGATCTACCTATACTATGAACCAAGACTTAGTGGTTTGTGGTTGAAGAAGGAAGTAAACAAGCTTGAAATTTGACTCCTTGTAAGTCCTCCTATTTTGGCCTTAGGTGTAACATCCCAAAAAAATAAAATAATATAAAAATAAATATTTCAAATTTGAAAATATTTATTTATGAGCTTTATTGGATTTATTGGATCTTATCTGAATTTCCTTCGATTTATGCTTTGTATGAAAAATCCAACAAATGAAATTAAAGAATGGAAATGGTAAAAAGGTAAAATGGTAAGAAGATAAAATGGTAAAAGATAAATTTTGGAAAAATTACCATAGAACCCTAACCATGTTGGTAAGTCAGTAAAATCAACAAGTAAAATGTTATGCACAGAAAAATGGATAAATAAAATTAATGTCACCTCTTTTGACTAGAAACAGTGCAAGTCAGAATTTGTGTAAAATAATCGAAACTTATCAGGAGCCACAAAAATTACCATAGCACCCTTAGAGCAGTGTTTACAGCTGGTAAAAATCTCAGGAAATTATTATGTTGGAAAATCCTTCTAAAAATTCAAAAACAGAGACCATTAAAAACTACAAATCTTCATGTCAGAATTTTTATAAAATATTCGATAGATATTTTGACTTGGAATTTTTATGGAGATATCCATAATCAAAACTAAACTATTATAAAAAGTTTTGAAAATAATTGATATGAATTACACCCTTAAATAAATAAAATACCGGAATACAAATCCTGTACAAGCCCACAGTGTCAGAATTTTAGTTAATTCATTGTAAGATATTTTGGTCTGAAATTTTTACTGAAGGAGTAAAACCTCTAGGAGATGTCGGTCAAAAAGTTTCACAAAATTAGACAATGAATCGATCGGCATTTTAATGCATGTACTAAGCTGTCTGCGTGAAGTCTATCTTCTCAGCCGAGTCCTCTCACCAACGTGTGGGCCCATTGTTCGCTAGAAGCAGCCAGAGAGGCCTCTCTCCCTCTCTCTGCCGGTGGACCCCAGACCCGCTCGTCATCCACTGCCTCTCTTCTCCCCTTCCCCTCCTTTCCTCACGCGAGCTTCTCCCGAGCCCTCTCGCACCCGAGACTCACCGCCGCAGCGTCTCAGTGCAATTCACACCACCCTGAGCCAGTCGTCGCTGCCACGTTGAACCTTGGAGTTCGTGCGCCATGCCCTGTCGTCCTTGCATCATTTCCTTGCCGGCAAGAAGACGTGCGCCACTTCACCAGAGCGCGCCAAAATCAGCCGCCATTTAACCTCGCGTTCAAACCCTGTGGATTCATCCCTCGCCGGTTATAAATACCGGGTGTGCATCGCATGAGTCTCCCTCTTTCTCTCAGCCACTCCCAGAACCGAACAACCAAGCGCCGAAGCCTTGTTCTTCGCCATTTCTGCCAGAAACCCAAAAATGGGGAGGAATCACAATTGCGCCAAAATAGTGAGGCTACTCCCAAATTAATCGTTTCTGAAGCTTACTAGAGCACCACTGGGCTTCTCCAACCTGTCGGTTCCACATCTCCTTGCCCGCAGCACTGCCGCACCGGGCGCTTTTCTTCCCCACGGCCGGCCGACGGTGACGGCCCAAACCACCGCATCTCCGAGCAAATCAACTACAAAAATGGAACCCGGGGTCGCGTGGATGCTTAAAATGCTACCGATTCGGCCGGGGAAGTAATGTTCTTCTTCTCCGGCGAGCCGCACCTACCTCCACCGCATGCCGCCGGTGGCAGGCCGCTCCGGCCGTCCCCATCGGTGACCGACACCACCCTCGGATGCGCCATGCCCCTCTGGTGCTAGCCATGCCCTTCCCTTCGTCGGAATCCCGCCGAAGCGCCGTCGCCGAGCAGCCCTGGCCACTCCTTTGTTCTTCGGTCGCTGCGCTGTGGGCCCTCTTTGTCAGTGACACAACTGAATTCAGTTCATCCGGTAAAAGCCGCTTCCGGTTCTAAGAAAACGTATTTTCATTTTCCTAATATTTATCCAATAACCGAGCTGCTTCAAATGCTTATAACTTTTGCATTACAACTCCGAATTGGGTGAAATCAATTTCTATATTCATGTAAAATCAAGTAGTTTCGGAATATGCAATAACATTTTTAAAATGTTCACTGGACAAATTTGAAATTCAAATTTAAAGAGACTTAAAGAAGTGCGACATATTTAAAAGTTGTAAACAAACTTGGAATGGAATGAAACTAATTTTAGTGAAATCCTTGTACTTACAGAAGTTCAAATATAAAAAAAATATTTAAATTTCATTATTGTTTGAACTACTTTCTATTAAAGATTGTATTCAATGTAATATAAAATCAAATAAACATAGTTTGAATAAAAAAATATGGAATAAGTAAAATTGATTTCTAAATATTAGCATGACAGTAGAATAACTTAATTTTCCAAAATAACTAAGAAGTGAATTTGATTTGAATTGTCTTGAAAAGTGTGAAATAACTTAAATGTAAAATGTGTATATACATATAGCATAGAAAGTCAAATGGTTGTAATATAGATCAAATGAATTCAAATAAATCACCAAATTAGTTTTTTCATGCTCCTAGCATTACAAAGATTCCAGATATGAAATAATATTTAAAGTTCACTACATAAAACAGTAAATGATTAATAGTCAAAATGCTAATACTTGCATAATTGGAATAGTTATAATTTTCACGAATAAACTCCAAATTTGAAACAACCAAATCCGATAACCTTGAAAAATAATACTCTCACTGTTTATGCAAAAATACTTTATATTTGTGCTAGTCTGAAATAAGCCCATATTAAACCCTAATGATTTCGTAAATGGAAAACATCGCGGATGAAAGCCAATTGTCGCAAACTCAACTTTAAATCACTTCTAATGTCATACCCTGTTAATACCTGAAAAATGAGTAGATTATCCTAGGCGGTGTAATCGCAAACTTGTATCAAAAACTGAATCCTTAGCGGGTAGTAAATTGAACCCTCAAGCTTTTTCATCAACCCGTAGAACCTCTCGTCTAAATGCAAACATTATAGAAATTAGTTTAGAAATAATATTTAGGATATGGTCTATCATATTCTAGAAAAATATTTTATTTACAACTTACGTTTCAATTAAATCTTGTTAGTCGAATACCCATAAAAATTATAGTTTTCGTAACCTTTTGTGTCACATAAGCTTTTTCAACTATGAAAATAATGTCTCGTCTAAACACCAAAACTTATGAAATAAGCTTAGAAACGTTCTTCAAAGTATATGCTATCCAATTCCGAAGAAATAACTTTATTTCATTATGTGTTGCGTATAAACTTTAATAGTCAAATAACCCTTAGTTTTATGTTTAATGAACCTTGTCATAATAAGATTAAGTGAACCTTGTAATAAAGAATTTATAATTAATATATTTGTATCACCAGAACCTTCTTAAAAACCATAAATAAATCTATTTAGCTAGCTTATCAATCATAGCTTATTTAAAACCTTTCTTATGCAAATCACTTAAGGAATTAAGTATGTTTTGCATAACCCTTAACGAGTGTTTTAATCCTTCTAATCTAAATAATTTTAGCATCTATAATTCGAAGTTATAAATACAAGAATTCATAATTTTAGCCTCTTGAATTCGTAATTCAAGAATAGATAATCTGTTAAAGAAACCCTGTTTTGTTTATCATGAAGTCATTAAGTTTAAGAGTAAAGTAATTACTTAAATAATTCAAACGCTAAAGTGTTCATGTTTTCTACAATGAATCTTTATTTGATTTTCTGTCTGGTTTCTTTTTGCTCTTATTAAAGTTTATTATTTGCTATATTTTTCGATTGATCGACGTGTAGAATCCGACGTTCCTTCCTCCGTCAGCTGTGATTGCGTCTTCATCGTAAACGATATATAAGCAAGGCAAGCGCCCCTTTGACCACATTGATCCCAGTATTTAATTATCATGTTGTTCATCAAATTGTTTCATGCATGCATTTACTTTCTGTAAAATTTGCTATTTTGGTGGTATTGGTAGATATACCTGTTGTCATATGAAACTCCTTGATAATTATGGAAATGTGAACCTTGATAACCATAGAATAGGGCTAGACATTACTTAATGCCATCTTGGGTATATGCGATCATATTAATCCTGCTTAGCCATGCTTGTTTAGCAAGGAGTCAGATGATCATGATTAAAACTGTTTACTAAAATGTTTTATATGGAACTGAATGGTCCTTTTGTGAAAATGGTTGTTGGTAGTTTGCTAAAAACCCCAAAATAAAACTATGGTTTGACGCGGGCGATTATTGGCAATAGCCGGATGTGCAGACGGGTTTGCACATAGTGTAGGGTGGAGTATCGCCCGTGTCGGATTAAGGACCGAGCAATGGGACGGTAGATCCAAGAATTCCGTGCAACCACGAGGGCTGGTATGGGACAGTCTTAGCCTATTAAGTTATTTAGATGTGGCTTTGCATCTAAGGAAGGCGGGAGATTGCACAGGCATTCCGGTCAGGTCTGCCTGTAGGGGTTTCTACATACCAATGCAACGGTGTACGCCTTGCCCTGGACAAAGACGTGGTGTGTGTGTGAAAATGTGGATCCACGGCTTGGGTGAGTGTCTCTGTCTTCAGGGCGAGGGTTAACGTCCCGAGCTGGTGTAAAGCCACGTCTAGATAATGTAACGGCTCTGTATGATCTCCTTGCCGACACACCAAAGGAAGTGTGTTAATTGTTCTGGCGAAAAGGTTGATCATTCCTTGTGGGTAAAGTGTACACCTCTGCAGAGTGTAAGATCTAATCGATTAGCCGTGTCCGCGTTCAAGGACACTTGGTGACGTTATTCCATGCTAGAGTCTTTAGTATTTTCTAAAATGGGTCTGTTCTGAACTTGTTTTAGCAACTGTGCTTTATGTCAAAGGACTGGCATTGATGGACCTTGTGGTTTGGTTTTTCGAACTCACGTCATGGAGGACTGTGAGTATTACTTATTGTTGTATTTATTTCTTATCAATCAACTTGCTTTTATAAGTTCAATTTGCAAATGATAACTTGTTTTACAATCCAATTTTGCTTTATGCAAATTAACTGTATTAGCCTTTCCTTTGAAATGGCCTGCATATATTATAGGTTTTACTCAAGTCTTGCTGAGTACGTAAAGTACTCACCCTTGCTTAATTATTATTTTAGGTGGATGAGTTAGCGAGGCTTCGAGTCTCATTTCGTCGCAGGTTGCGGGATCTTCTTCGTCGTGTTCTATCTGGAGTTTATGCCTTGTCAGTTGCCTGCCGGTCGGATGGGCAAACTACAAGATATTGCTTCTTTTGCTGCTTTAATCTCTGAGTTGTAGCTTTTCCTTTATGTCTTAGTTTCCGCGATAATTAATTGTGGTGTGGTTGTGATTCCAATTGTTGTAAACATGTGAGTGCTAGCTACTGATCCAGGGAATAGCACAGTAATCACATGGAGGTTCCTGTTCATCAGAACGGGGTCTCACAGCAGTGGTATCAGAGCTATGCTGACTGTAGGTTAAACCCTAGATAGAATGGTCGTTAGTGTTGGAATAAGCAGGTTCAAAATCTTATTATCAAAAGCTATTGTATTTGCAAAATGTAGGCTTTGCTATTCTCTCCTCATTCTTAAGTTCTTGTCCTTACCACTACTTCCAATTTGATTTGTAAACAAACTCCTCTTTTCTCAAAAATAGTTTGTTTTCGCTGTTGGCTTTTGAAGACGTTGGGGCATGTCGCTATCTTGCTTGCAAATAAAGACTACAATGTCTACGCTGACAATTTCAAGGAAGCAGACAATGCTTCACTAACCTCGACAAAGCAGAAGTAAAACTCAAAGATTCTACTTCATGAAGGAACAACATCGTCCAACAGTGAAATGCAGAAGATTAGAGTATATTAGGTTCTTCATTAGGAAAGGAACCCATAATGGTTTACACAGCTAAAAAGCTCTACAAAAAGAAAGGATAAGTTTGGAGGAAATTTTATAGAAAGAAGAGATAAACTATTTTATAATTTCCGATTTATTCTATGGGCTAAGTTTTCCTTATTCATACAAAAGGACAATTTATTGCGAAACTTTAACCTAGTGGTTAGGTTCACACATAAATCACCCGGGCAAACAAAATTAAAACCATTCCACAATAGCAAGAGAAAGACACCACATAAAAACGCTTTATATAACTCGAGTGGAATAACATGCCACGTATAAGGGTTCCTTTCCTAAGGTGGATCCTAATACATTCTTAATGTTCTGCATTTCACTCTTGGGTGATGTTATCCCTTCATAAAGTAGGATCTTCGAGTTTCACTTCTACTTTGTTGAGATTAGTGAAGCGTTGTCGGCTCCCATAAGATTGTTGGCGTGGACCTTGTAGTCTTCATTTGCTAGCATGAAGGATGGTAGCGACATGCCCCAACGTCTTCAAAAAGCCAATAACGAAAACAAACTATTTTTGAGGAAAGAGGAGTTTGTTTACAAATCAAATTGGAAGTAGTGGTAAGGATGAGAACTTAAGAATAAGGAAAGAACAGCAAAGCCAATATTTTGCAAATACAGTAGCTTTTGAGAATAAGATTTTGAAGTTGCTTATTCCAATGCTAACGACCATTCTATCTAGGGTTTATCCTACAACAAGATAGCTCGATACCATCGCTTGTGAGACCCGCTCGATGAACAGAACCTCCGTGTGATTCTTGTGCTATTCCTGGATCAAGAGCTAGCACTCACATGTTTACAACAATTGGAATCACAACCACACCACAAATAATTACAGCGGAAACTAATACATAAAGGAAAAGCTACAACTCAGATAATAAAGCAGCAAAAGAAGCAATATCTTGTAGTTTGCTCATCCGACCCGCAGGCAACTGACAAGGCATAAACTCCAGATAGAACACGACGAAGAAGATCCCGCAACCTGCGACGAAAGAGACTCGAAGCCTCGCTAACTCATCCACCTAAAATAATAATTAAGCAAGGGTGATTACTTTACGTACTCAGCAAGACTTGAGCAAAACCTACAATATATGCAGGCCATTACAAAGGAAAGGCTAATACAGTTAATTTGCATAAAGCGAAATTGAATTGTAAAACAAGTTATCATTTGCAAACGGAATATATAAAAGCAAGTTGATTGATAAGAAGTATATACAACAGTAAGTAATACTCACAATCCTCCATGACGTGAGTTCGAATAATCCAAACCATAAGGTCCATCAATGTCAGCCCTTCGACATAAAGCAACAGTTGCTAAAACAAGTTCAGACCAAACCCATTTTAGAAAATTCCAAAGACTCTAACATTGGGAGGATCTTCCCCAAGTGCCCATAACCGCGGGCGCGGCTAATCGATTAGATTTACACTCTGCAGAGGTGTACAACTTTACCCACAAGGAATGACCAACCTTTTCGCCAGATCAGTTAACACACTTTCTTTGGTGTGTTGGCAAGGAGATCATACAGAGCCGTTACATTATCTAGACGTGGCTTTACACCAGCCCGGGACGTTAACCCTCGCCCTGAAAACAGAGACACTCACTCAAGCCGTGGATCCACATTTATCACACACAACACCACGTCTCTGTCCAGGGCAAGGCGTACACCGTTGCATTGGTATGTACAAACCCCTATAGGCAACCTGACCGGAATGCCTGTGCAATCTCCCGCCTTCCTTAGATGCAAAGCCACATCTAAATAACTTAATAGGCTAAGACTGTCCCATACCAGCCCTCGTGGTTGCACGAAAACATGGATCTACAACATCCCATTCGTTCGGTCCTTAATCCGACACGGGCGATACTCCACCCTACACTACGTGCAAACCCGTTTGCACATCCGGCTATTGCCAATAATCGCCCGCATCAAACCATAGTTTTATTTTGGGGTTTTTAGCAAACTACCAGCAACCATTTTCCCAAAAAGGACCATTTAGGTTCCATACAAAATATTTCAGGAAACAATTTTAATCATGATCATCTGCCCCACAAAAAGCTAAAGCATGGATAAGCAAGGATAATATGATCGCATATACCCAATTTGGCATTAAGTAATGTCTAGCCCTATTATGAGGTTTTCAACGTTCACATGTGCACAATTATCAAGGAGTTTCATGAGACAACATGTATATCTACCAGTACCACAAAATAGCGAATTTACAGAAAGTAAACGCATGCATGAAACATTTTAATAAACACAATGCAAATCAAATACTGGGATCAAGATGGTCAAAGGGGCGCTTGCATTGCTTAATCATTGCTTACGGTGAAGACGAGGTCGCAACTGACGGAGGAAGAGACGTCGAATTCTACACGTCGACCAACTGGAAATATAGAAAATATCCAACTTTAATAAGGGCAAGAAGAAAACAGATAGAAAATCAAATAAAGATTCACTACAGAAAACAGGAATGCTTTAGGGTTTGAATTAGACGATTTCATATCGCTTTTAGTTGATTAAATATCCATATAGCTATTAGCTTTTAACATTAAGCATTAAACAGCTTCTTTTATAGCTTATCTATTCTTGAATTACGAATTCAAGAGGCTAAAATTATGAATTCTTGTATTTATAACTTCGAATTATAGATGCTAAAAATTATCTAGATTAATAGAATTAAAACATCATTTAAAGGTTTATGCGAATAGCACTTAATTCTTTAAGTGGATTGCATAAGAAGGACTTTGGATATGTTAGATCTATCGAGCTAGGTTACTGGATTTAGTTACGGTTTTTAAGAAGGTTCTGGTGATACAAATATATTAGTTATAGATTTCTTTATTTCAAGGCTCACTTATTCCGATTACGGTAAGGTTCACCGAACATAAAACTAAGGGTTATTCGACTACTAAAGTTTATATGCAAAATATGACGAAATAAGTTTATTTCTTCGAAAGCGGATAGCATATTCTTTAAAGAACATATCTAGGCTGATTTAATACATTTTGGTGTTTAGACGAGACATTATATTCATGGCTGAAAACGCTTATGTGATATTAAAGGTTATAACAAATATAATTTTTATGGGTATTCGACTAGCAAGATTTAATTGAAACATAAGTTGTAAATAAAATATTTTTCTAGAATATGGTAGACCATATCCCAATTATCATTTCTAATCTGATTTCCTTAACATTTGCATTTAGACGAGAGGTTCTACGGATCGATGAAAAAGGTTGAGTGATCATATAACTACACGATAAGGATTAAATTTTTGATACAAGATTGCGACTACACCGTCTAGGATAATCTACTCATTTTTCAGGCATTGACAGGTTATGACTCTAATAGCATTTTAATGTTAGTTCCGTGATGCTTGGCTTCTATCCGAAGTGTTTTTCCAATAAGCGATCATTAGGGTCTAACATGATCCTATTTCAACCTAGCACAAACATAAGATGTTTTTGTATAAACAGTAAGAGAATTATTTTTCAAGGTTATAGGATTTAGTTTTGTCAAATTTGATGTTCATTTGTGAAAGCTAATAGCTATTCAAATTATGCAAGAATTAATACTTCGTCTGCTAAGCATTTACTGTTTTCCATCGTAAGCCTTAAATATTTTTTTACACATCTAAGATCCGTGTACTGTTAGGAATATAAAAAAACTGATTTGGTGATTATTTGAATTCATTTGGCCCATATATTAACTGTTTGTCTTTCTATGCATATGTATGTACATTTACACTTAGGTTATTTATATATATTTTTTTAAGATAGTTCAAAACAAGTTCACTTCTTAATTATTTTGGCAAATTCAGGCATTCTACTGGCACACCAGTATTTAGAATTCAAATTTCACTTATTTCTTATTTCTTTTATATAAGTTATGCTTATTTGAATTTCTAGTGCATTGAATTAAATCTTCAATAGAAAGTAGTTCAAACTTTAATGAGATTTAAATATTTTTATATATTTGAACTCCTAGAGGCTTAAGGATTTCACTAAAATTTGTTTCATTCATTTCTATGTTTATTTGCAGAAATTTTATATAAAGCACATCTTTAGCCCCTTTCGTTCAAATTTAAATTTCAATTTCACCCAACGAACATTTTCAAAATATTATTGCATATTCTGAAAGTGCTTGATTTTACATGAATATATAAATTTATTTCATATTGTTTGGATTAAAAATGCGAAAGATATTCACATTTAAAGTTGATTCGGTTATGAAATTAGAAGAAAATCAAAAATACACTTTCACAACAGAGGAAACGTCTTTTACCGGTTTGGCTGGAGGGTGCTCACGCGGTGACAGGCGGACCCTGCTGTGATGAGCCAAAAGCGAGAAGAACTAGGGCGTGTGGCGGCGACTCTCGGCGAGACTCGGCGAGGAAGGCGGCTAGAGCACCACAAAGCAGGCGCACCCGACTGTAGGGTTGGTTGTCGTCGGAGATGGCCAGAGCAGCGCGTCACCGAGAGGGAGGCGGTGGCAACGGCGGGTGCTCGCCGGAGAAGAAGATGGGTTAGGATCCGACCGAATGGGTAACGTTTTAAGCACCAGCGTGATACCTGGGTTCCATTTTGGCAGTCACTTCAACCGGAGAAGTGCCAACCTGAGCTGCCACCGAGCGCCTGAGCTGGGGAAGAAGAGGGTTGCGGTGGTGCTACAGGTAACAAGACATGAGAACGAAGGTTGGTGGGTGATCTAGGATGCACTAGAGTGCTTTAGACTCAATTAATTCGAAATCTTCTCACCGGGTTGGCTTGAATTGCTTTCACCCCTCTTCTGCGCTACGGCGACAACAGAGTTGACAGCTGAACTCGGCAGTGTTCTGGGAGGAACGATCAAGCTGCGAGATTTGATATTGGTGAAGAGGCAACAGAATGATGATGCTTCTCTGGCTGCTACTCCTCATCACTAGATGGCTGGTGATCTTTTGGTTGAGCTTCTAGCTCCCAGGGTCCTCCTGAAGGCCTTCTGATCTTCTTGAGTTTTGCTTCAGGCTATTGGGATGTGATAAGGCTTTCTGATCTTCATGAGCTTTGGCGTGGGAATGAAGACTCAGTGGCTGGGTTTGGCGTGGGAGCTCTGCATTTGGATTGTGTGCTGATTTGGTTGCCTAAAGGATGAAGCTTCGGATGAGGTGAGGTGTCCCCAAAGAAAAAGACACTGACATGGCTCTAGTCTTTGGACGTGAAAACTGCTATGAACCAAGTTGGAAAATTTAGAAACTTTTTGGCCATGGTCTACTGGGAGTGGTTAGATTTCAGTAAAGTTTTGGGGTTAAAATACCGCATGGTTAATTAATTAAAATTACGACACGTACGCAATCGCTCGTAATTTTGATTTCGGATTTTGATTTAATTAAAGGTGAAAACATTATTATTTATTTTTCAAACTTTTTCTAGTCGTTTTTATTTGTTAAGAATGTCTCTGTAAAAACTTTAAGTCAAAATATTAGGTATTTATTTTATAAAAATTCTGACATGTAAATTTTTCAGATTTTCAATGCCTCTGTTTTCGAATTTTTAAATGGTCTAAATGACATTATTAATTCCTGATATTTTTACCAGAGGTAAATATTGACTTAAGGATATTATTGTAAATTTTTCAGGAGCAGATGAGTTTCGAAAATTTTATAATAAATCTGTCCTTGCACTATTTGGAGGTCAAAGGGATGTCTTTTCAACTATTTAATACTTTCTTATGTATTAAAATTTATTTGCTGGATAAACTCATCCACTGCATGCTTAGAGTTACCATGGTAAAATTTTCTAACTTTTACTTTTACCATTTTACCATTTCCCATTTACTAATTCTAATTGTTGGATTTTCATACAATAAAAAATCCAAAGAAATTCAAATAAGAACCAATAAATTCAATAAAACTCATAAATAAATATTTTCAAATTTAAAATATTTATTTTTATATTACTTTATTTTTCGGGATGTTACAAATCTACCCCCCCTTACAGAAATCTCGTCCCCGAGATTTGCAGGGACTAGGTAGGTTATTGGACTTCTTCTCGGAAGCAATCTTTATCGTTTCTTTGTATTCTTATCTTCAGTGTAGTTGCTTTACTTGAGTTTCTTCTTGCAATTCCGAATTAATGTGCTGAGAACAGAGAAGGTTTCTATTTGGGTTTTGCGTAGGTAGATAAGGGATATTATTATATATCTCTTTTGATTAAAAATCTAGTATTATTAATAAGGACGATCAAATTTAGAGAATAGTACTTAGTATGCTTAGGATACTTGAGGTGAAAGAATAGATGCATTGTCATTAGATTCATTTGGAAAGAACCAAATGTTATCATCAAGAAATGGTATTTGAACGCAGCGGTTGATCTGTATAGTCAACATTAGTTGATGAGATTAGTTGAGAATGAATGTCATTCAAAGTTGTCTTTAGATTGAAAACGAGGCAGAGATAATCCAAGAATTTGGGTTTAGGTAGGAGGATTATAAAATGATCCTCATGATTTAATTCGTTTGGTCATCTTGGTAAACATAGGGTTTTGATTTTCTTTGTATTTGGCAATTATGAAGGAATATAATGTACAGAGTCAAAAGGGTTGATTGCATGAATTGAATACATAAAGGACGTACTCAATATTACATTAAGCGTCGAGTGCAACTACATAAGGAAGATCTTTACATTCAACGGCTGACGTCGAGGCAGGGGTTGTTTTGGGTGCTTGACGTTTCCTAGGTCCTCGAGATAGCTTGAAAATCACCGACATCTTCCTTGACGAGATGAAGAACTCTACTTGGCTAGATGTTGGCGAAGTGTTCAAGTTCTTCTTGGTTAATGTAGATGACGTTATCCATCTTATTCGAAACAATAGCAAGTTTGTTTGCTAATGTTATAAAACAAATGATCAGGAGGCGACTAGGGTCAAAGGGTTGACCTTGGAATTAAATTTGAATTCTAGCAGGGTTCAAATATATATATATATAAGCATCGTATCTAATACTGCATCTGGTAGATAAAGTTTCTTTCGTGAATAAGTGCTGTGGGTAGCTGGGATTGATGAGGTTAGTTGCGAATAAATTTGGTTTGAGCTAACTTTTAGAAACATAAGTAGGAGACAGCTAAATCCGAGGTGTTAATTTTTCATTGATTACAGAACAGATGGAGGACTTTCGGGTAATGGTTAAAGACGAAAATTGAAAGGTTAGTACTTGACCTTTTACCGGCCATTTGGATAGACTAAGTTAAGACATATTTTGATGAGAGTTCAGTAAGATTTAATAGGAACCATTTCGCTTATCAAATCATTACTTTAAGAATAGTTCCTATATGAACTTTTTGTTGACTTTAAGTAGATCTAAAGAGACAAGATAATTTCAAATTAATCTAAGTTCTAATAGAAACTGTATTTATAAGGGATGTATCTGACATTGAGTCAGGTATATGTTATGTTTGATGTCTTGAGTTGGTGTAGATGCATGTTTAAGGAATCGTTGATCTTCAGATTTTTGAAGTCAGTTTTAAGGTTATAACAAAGCTTCCTAGGGTTGAGAATGAAATAGATTTTGTTTCTTCTTTATGCAACTGTTGGGATATTTCCCATGTTTGCTACATCAAAAGCAAGAAATTTTGGCTTTCCGGTTTTGAGTAACAGACAAATGTTCATTGGTGTTGTTGGGGGGATGACAAAAGATGATTGAAATTCAACATGGAGTTGAGTAGAATTCTTTTTAGAACAAGTATCTTTGTTCAAGCATCATTTCTTTAATTGATTTTTCGAGTAAACTGCTTCGAATTTTATTTCTTTTACTCTTGGAGTCATAATTTTGACCGAGTCTTTTATGAGATATGGTCATTTTTCAAAGCTTGATTAAGATTCAAAAGAATGGGATATTCGTTTTTGAAACGAACATGAGGCACAACAGAGTTTGAAAGGAATCATCACTCGAAGATGACAAGCTGTATTTAAAGGAAGAACGGCTAGGACAGCAACTAGTTCCAAGTTCATCTGACAGCTAGTTTTTCATCTTACATGCAGATTTGTGGAGAACGTTTTCTGCAAGATGCAGGACAGGGAGAGCGCTAAAACATTTGAGACCATCGTAAAAGCAATGGCTGGTTGAGCACGATACTCGCCAACACAGAGAAGTTTGTGGCGTTTGTAGAAAAGAAGCGGGGTAAACCAAGAGAACCATGGTTAGGTATTTAAAAAGGGCTGAAGATGTTTCCACAAAATATGAACGGGTGTGAGTAAAGGTGGCCAAGTTGCAATGGGTCTGTGCAACAAGTGTTGTTTCTACTGTTTGATTGACCAAAGAAACAGGGAAAGCTTAACGGCTGAACGTATGTGCGGTGATGGTAAATGGCTGGGTTGAATTAGGCGCACATGAGCAGAGATGTGGTAACGGGGAGTGATACCGTCTCGTGATTGAGACGTAAAGTGACCTATATAGGCACTTAAGGCAGCACAAACAGGGTTTGAACGGTGACAGTTTTGGTAGTCGGTCAAGCGATGACATTGGGAATTTAATGGCGTAGGACATAACTGAGACAAAGATAAGAGTATAGCGGCTGTCTCATCATCATTACTGGCATCAGTGAGTTGGGCATTGTGTTGGCCTGCCACGGTGGAGTGAGGGAGGCGGTGCACCCTACTGTGGTGATCATCAGGCAGTGGGAGCAAGCCATCGAAGTCGGCGCCAAACGTGAACGCAAAGAAAAATTGCGCTCTACCCTGTACCGGGCTTGTTCGAAGGAAAGACAAAGGAGAGAACAAGGAAAGACTAGGTGAAAAGGTGTAGTACCGAATTAATCCTTTATGTCGTATGTGCAGTGGAGCTACGTGATCGGTGCAATGAATCGCACTAAATGTTTGGTTTTGACCGAGACACAAAGAGTTGTCTACTTGCTGTCGTGGAGAAGAAAAGTATGTGTCTAGTGATTTTGTTTGATTATGGCGAGCACTTGTGCTAAGGTTGGAGATTCTGGCATTCGTTTTTCTTGGTTGGGTTTCACGAAGTAGATGAGGAGTGTTAGCAATTTATACCAAGAATCTTTAGCAAAATTTAAGCTAACTTAAGGAGAGGTACTCAGTTTGCTAAAATGTTTGAGATGAATAAAAGGATGCATCTCGATTAGAATTATTTGGGGATAGCCAAAGGTTGATTATAAAAGCTGAATAATTTATTACTCATTATTTTCAATGGATGTATTAATGGACTGTGTCGCAGGCATCCTGCAACGATATTTATTAGGACAAAGTTATTTAGGTGTAACTCTGTTGGGTTACAAGGCAACGCTTTGTTCATTAAAATATTATCTCAGAATGATCTATTCATGTATTAGAAAATTGTTGATTAGATTATAAGGCAACGGTTCATTCATTAAATAAATTGTTTCAAGGTTCCTTATTAGTTCATAAGGCAACTTTTCATTCCTTAAAACTTTCTTAATTAAATTTTCTTATTAAGTAAGGGTTAGCACATCGTAAATTTTATCCTAATGGTTTAACATTTACGGGAGTAACCCAGAAAACAATACAAAAGGTCTACAACAAAATTTCAACAACACGGTAAAATTATATATGCATTCAACTTAGTATACGGGAGGGGTACCTAAGGTTTTTCTTCTATTAACCTAATCATACGTATTTATGTTCAAGAGGCTTGCTTAGAATAATACGTACTTTAGATAATACTGTCCTTTAAAGTAGACTATTTGGTGGCGAGTTTCTTTTATTGTTTGCACCACTTGCTAATGTCAATATTCTAGAACTTCTATGAAGTCGGTGAAGTTATGATTCTTTGCTACTTCCATCTTCTTAAAGTTATTACGCGAATGTCATGATGTTGTTGACTTACTACCAAAATTACTTTCAAAAAGATTTGTCGGTAGTTTTTATTAAGCATAAGGAGAGAATTACTTCTAGAAAGAATAACTAGAAGCGAAGAAAGAAAGTTCTACAGAGAGGAATTAAGTATATGAGATATCCAATAAGAGAAAAAAGTATACAGATAAGGAAACTAAATCTTACAAATGGAAAAAGAGTACATCTACAATTAATGCTGCTCTTTTATATTTCTTTTAGAGAATAGGGTTTTCAACCTTTCAAGTTTCCATTTTAGCGACCATTCTATGTTTTCCACTCAAAAGCATATAACTTTTCTGGTTCTGGCTTAGATTCATGGTATGTAATCTAGGCATAGCAATGAGGTGGGTTTTGTGGCATGGTCAAGAGTTATTATTGGGAAACAAATAGGTTTCTAACTAACCTAAAGCAGCTTATGTAACTCGGTGGTTACTATCATCTTGGCCTTGGTTTATTTATGAATGGTATGGTCTCAAGTAAAGCGAGAAGTAGTAATGGAGACTATATTAATAATCTTGAAGATGATTGATTTTGAGAAAAGTTAATGACCATAATGGCTTACACAGCTAAAAAGCTCTACAGAAAGAAAGGATAAGTTTGGAGGAAATTTTATAGAAAGGAGAGATAAGCTATTTTATAATTTCCGATTTATTCTATGGGCTAAGTTTTCCTTATTCATACAAAAGGACAATTTATTGCGAAACTTTAACCTAGTGGTTAGGTTCACACATAAATCACCCGGGCAAACAAAATTAAAACCATTCCACAATAGCAAGAGAAAGACACCACATAAAAACGCTTTATATAACTCGAGTGGAATAACATGCCACATATAAGGGTTCCTTTCCTAAGGTGGATCCTAATACATTCTTAATGTTCTGCATTTCACTCTTGGGTGATGTTATCCCTTCATAAAGTAGGATCTTCGAGTTTCACTTCTACTTTGTCGAGATTAGTGAAGCGTTGTCGGCTCCCGTAAGATTGTTGGCGTGGACCTTGTAGTCTTCATTTGCTAGCATGAAGGATGGTAGCGACATGCCCTAACGTCTTCAAAAAGCCAATAGCGAAAACAAACTATTTTTGAGGAAAGAGGAGTTTGTTTACAAATCAAATTGGAAGTAGTGGTAAGGATGAGAACTTAAGAATGAGGAAAGAACAGCAAAGCCTACATTTTGCAAATACAGTAGCTTTTGAGAATAAGATTTTGAAGTTGCTTATTCCAATGCTAACGACCATTCTATCTAGGGTTTATCCTACAACAAGATAGCTCGATACCATCTTTGTGAGACCCGCTCGATGAACAGAACCTCCATTTGATTCTTGTGCTATTCCTGGATCAAGAGCTAGCACTCACATGTTTACAACAATTGGAATCACAACCACACCACAAATAATTACAGCGGAAACTAATACATAAAGGAAAAGCTACAACTCAGATAATAAAGCAGCAAAAGAAGCAATATCTTGTAGTTTGCCCATCCGACCCGCAGGCAACTGATAAGGCATAAACTCCAGATAGAACACGACGAAGAAGATCCCGCAACCTGCGACGAAAGAGACTCAAAAGCCTCGCTAACTCATCCACCTAAAATAATAATTAAGCAAGGGTGATTACTTTACGTACTCAGCAAGACTTGAGCAAAACCTACAATATATGCAGGCCATTACAAAGGAAAGGCTAATACAGTTAATTTGCATAAAGCGAAATTGAATTGTAAAACAAGTTATCATTTGCAAACGGAATTTATAAAAGCAAGTTGATTGATAAGAAGTATATACAACAGTAAGTAATACTCACAATCCTCCATGACGTGAGTTCGAATAATCCAAACCATAAGGTCCATCAATGTCAGCCCTTCGACATAAAGCAACAGTTGCTAAAACAAGTTCAGACCAAACCCATTTTAGAAAATTCCAAAGACTCTCATTGGGAGGATCTTCCCCAAGTGCCCATAACCGCGGGCGCGGCTAATCGATTAGATTTACACTCTGCAGAGGTGTACAACTTTACCCACAAGGAATGACCAACCTTTTCGCCAGATCAGTTAACACACTTCCTTTGGTGTGTTGGCAAGGAGATCATACAGAGCCGTTACATTATCTAGACGTGGCTTTACACCAGCCCGAGACGTTAACCCTCGCCCTGAAAACAGAGACACTCACCCAAGCCGTGGATCCACATTTATCACACACAACACCACGTCTGTCGGGGCAAGGCGATACCGTTGCATTGGTATGTAGAAACCCCTACACAGCAACCCCGACCGAATGCTGTGCAATCTCCCGCCTTCCTTAGATGCAAAGCCACATCTAAATAACTTAATAGGCTAAGACTGTCCCATACCAGCCCTCGTGGTTGCACGAAAACATGGATCTACAACATCCCATTCATTCGGTCCTTAATCCGACACGGGCGATACTCCACCCTACACTACGTGCAAACCCGTCTGCACATCCGGCTATTGCCAATAATCGCCCGCATCAAACCATAGTTTTATTTTGGGGTTTTTAGCAAACTACCAGCAACCATTTTCCCAAAAAGGACCATTTAGGTTCCATACAAAACATTTCTGGAAACAATTTTAATCATGATCATCTGCCCCACAAAAAGCTAAAGCATGGCTAAGCAAGGATAATATGATCGCATATACCCAATTTGGCATTAAGTAATGTCTAGCCCTATTATGAGGTTATCAACGTTCACATGTGCACAATTATCAAGGAGTTTCATGAGACAACAGGTATATCTACCAGTACCACAAAATAGCGAATTTACAGAAAGTAAGCGCATGCATGAAACATTTTAATAAACACAATGCAAATCAAATACTGGGATCAAGATGGTCAAAGGGGCGCTTGCCTTGCTTAATCATTGCTTACGGTGAAGACGAGGTCACAACTGACGGAGGAAGAGACGTCGAATTTTACACGTCGACCAACCGGAAATATAGCAAATATCCAACTTTAATAAGGGCAAAAAGAAAACAGATAGAAAATCAAATAAAGATTCACTACAGAAAATAGGAATGCTTTAGGGTTTGAATTAGACGATTTCATATCGCTTTTAGTTGATTAAATATCCATATAGCTATTAGCTTTTAACATTAAGCATTAAACAGCTTCTTTTATAGCTTATCTATTCTTGAATTACGAATTCAAGAGGCTAAAATTATGAATTCTTGTATTTATAACTTCGAATTATAGATGCTAAAAACTATCTAGATTAATAGAATTAAAACATCATTTAAAGGGTTATGCGAATAGCACTTAATTCTTTAAGTGGATTGCATAAGAAGGACTTTGGATATGTTAGATCTATCGAGCTAGGTTACTGGATTTAGTTACGATTTTTAAGAAGGTTCTGGTGATACAAATATATTAGTTATAGATTTCTTTATTTCAAGGCTCACTTATTCCGATTACGGTAAGGTTCACCGAACATAAAACTAAGGGTTATTCGACTACTAAAGTTTATATGCAAAATATGACGAAATATGTTTATTTCTTCGAAAGCGGATAGCATATACTTTAAAGAACATATCTAGGCTGATTTCATACATTTTTGTGTTTAGACGAGACATTATATTCATGGCTGAAAATGCTTATGTGATATTAAAGGTTATAACAACTATAATTTTTATGGGTATTCGACTAGCAAGATTTAATTGAAACATAAGTTGTAAATAAAATATTTTTCTAGAATATGGTAGACCATATCCCAATTATCATTTCTAATCTGATTTCCTTAACATTTGCATTTAGACGAGAGGTTCTACGGATCGATGAAAAAGCTTGAGTGATCATATAACTACACGATAAGGATTCAATTTTTGATACAAGATTGCGACTACACCGTCTAGGATAATCTACTCATTTTTCAGGCATTGACAGGTTATGACTCTAATAGCATTTTAATGTTAGTTCCGTGATGCTTGGCTTCTATCCGAAGTGTTTTTCCTATAAGCGATCATTAGGGTCTAACATGATCCTATTTCAACCTAGCACAAACATAAGATGTTTTTGTATAAACAGCAAGAGCATTATTTTTCAAGGTTATAGGATTTAGTTTTGTCAAATTTGATGTTCATTTGTGAAAGCTAATAGCTATTCAAATTATGCAAGAATTAATACTTCGTCTGCTAAGCATTTACTGTTTTCCCTCGTAAGCCTTAAATATTTTTTTACACATCTAAGATCCTTGTACTGTTAGGAATATAACAAAACTAGTTTGGTGATTATTTGAATTCATTTGGCCCATATATTAACTGTTTGACTTTCTATGCATATGTATGTACATTTACACTTAGGTTATTTATATATATTTTTTTAAGATAGTTCAAAACAAGTTCACTTCTTAATTATTTTGGCAAATTCAGGCATTCTACTGGCACACCAGTATTTAGAATTCAAATTTCACTTATTTCTTATTTCTTTTATATAAGTTATGCTTATTTGAATTTCTAGTGCATTGAATTAAATCTTCAATAGAAAGTAGTTCAAACTTTAATTAGATTTAAATATTTTTATATATTTGAACTCCTAGAGGCTTAAGGATTTCACTAAAATTGGTTTCATTCATTTCCATGTTTATTTGCAGAAATTTTATATAAAGCACATCTTTAGCCCCTTTCGTTCAAATTTGAATTTCAATTTCACCCAATGAACATTTTCAAAATATTATTGCATATTCTGAAAGTGCTTGATTTTACATGAATATATAAATTTATTTCATATTATTTGGATTAAAAATGCGAAAGATATCCACATTTAAAGTTGATTCGGTTATGAAATTAGAAGAAAATCAAAAATACGCTTTCACAACAGAGGAAACGCCTTTTACTGGTTTGGCTGGAGGGTGCTCACGTGGCTGACAGGGCGGACCCACGGCGCAGTGAGCCAAAAGCAGAGAAGAACTAGGGCGTGGCGGCGGCGACTCTCCGGCGAGACTCCGGCGAGGGGAAGGGCAGCTAGAGCACCAGCTCAACAGGGCGCACCCGACTGTGCGGTTGGTTGTCGCCGGAGATGGCCGGAGCAGCGCGTCACCGAGAGGGAGGCGGTGGCAACGGCGGGTGCTCGCCGGAGAAGAAGATGGGTTAGGATCCGGCCGAATGGGTAACGTTTTAAGCACCAGCGTGATACCTGGGTTCCAGTTTGGCAGTCACTTCAACCGGAGAAGCGCCAACCTGAGCTGCCACCGAGCGCCTGACCTGGGGAAGAAAAAGAAGGTTGCGGTGGTGCTACAGGTAACAAGACATGAGAATGAAGGTTGGTGGGTGATCTGGGATGCACTAGAGTGCTTTAGACTCAATTAATTCGAAATCTTCTCACCGGGTTGGCTTGAATTGCTTTCACCCCTCTTCTGCGCTACGGCGACAACAGAGTTGACAGCTGAACTCGGCAGTGTTCTGGGAGGAACGATCAAGCTGCGAGATTTGATATTGATGAAGAGGCAGCAGAATGATGATGCTTCTCTGGCTGCTATTCCTCTTCACTAGATGGCTGGTGATCTTTTGGTTGAGCTTCTTGCTCCCAGGGTCCTCCTGAAGGCCTTCTGATCTTCTTGAGTTTTGCTTCAGGCTATTGGGATGTGATAAGGCTTTCTGATCTTCATGAGCTTTGGTGTGGGAATGAAGACTCAGTGGCTGGCTTTGGCGTGGGAGCTCTGCATTTGGATTGTGTGCTGATTTGGTTGCCTAAAGGATGAAGCTTCTGGATGAGGTGAGGTGTCCCCAAAGAACAGCACACAACATGGCTCTAGTGCTGGACGTGAAAACTGTTATGAACCAAGTTGGAAAGTTTCGAAACTTTTTGACCATGGTCTACTGGGAGTGGTTAGATTTCAGTAAAATTTTGGGGTTAAAATACTGCATGGTTAATTAATTAAAATTCGACCTTTGTGCCTTCGCTCGTAATTTTGATTTCGGATTTTGATTTAATTAAAGGTGAAAACATTATAATTTATTTTTCAAACTTTTTTAGTCGTTTTTATTTGGTTAAGAATGTCTCTATAAAAATTTCATGTCAAAATATTAGGTATCTATTTTATAAAAATTCTGACATGGAAATTTTTAGATTTTCAATGCCTCTGTTTTCGAATTTTTAAATGGTCTAAATTACATTATTAATTCCTGATATTTTTACCAGAGGTAAATATTGACTTAAGGATATTATTGTAAATTTTTTAGGAGCAGATGAGTTTCGAAAATTTTATAATAAATCTGTCCTTGCACTATTTGGAGGTCAAAGGGATGTCTTTTCAACTATTTAATACTTTCTTATGTATTAAAATTTATTTGCTGGATAAACTCATCCACTGCATGCTTAGAGTTACCATGGTAAAATTTTCTAACTTTTACTTTTACCATTTTACCATTTCCCATTTACTAATTCTAATTGTTGGATTTCCATACAATACAAAAATTCAAAGAAATTCAAATAAGAACCAATAGATTCATAAAACTCATAAATAAATATTTTCAAATTTAAAATATTTATTTTTATATTACTTTATTTTTCGGGATGTTACACTGCATTAGGCTAGTTAAGATATAATCTTTCCAATGATAATTTCTAACCATGCTTTAAAACCCATTTCATTGTTTTACCCAGATTATATGCCATGAATCTGAACTAGAACTAGAAAAGTCCTATGCTTTTGAAAAGAAGCTTTAGCTTGGTCGTTAAAATGGAAACTGGAAACAAACCGAAATCTCTGTTTCCTAAAAGAAATATAAAAAGAATAGCATTAGTTGTATATATATACTCTTTTTCCCATTTGTAAGATTTAGTTTCCTTATCTATATACTCTTTCCTCTTATTGGGTATCTCATATACTCAATTCCTCTCTGTAGAACTTTCTTTCTTCACTTCTAGTTATTCTTTCTAGGAGGAGTTCCCTCATGCTTAATAAAAACCACTGATAAATATTTTTGAAAACAATTCTGGTAACAAATCAGTAAGCGTCGTGGCATCTACATCAACAACTTCGAGAGGATGGAGGTGACAAAGTATCACAACCTTTGACTTCATAAAAGCTTTGGGGTACTGACATTTGCAAGTGGTGCAAAGGTTAAAAGAAACTCGTCGTCAAATGGCCTATTTTAAAAGATAGTACTATCCAAATTGCACATTATTCTAGTTATAGTAAACCTCTTTTTGCATAGATACATATGGTTAGAATGGTAGAAGAAAAACATTAGATACCCTTCTCGCGGACTAAGTTGAATATATAGATATATATAGATTTACTAAATTTTGTTTTAAATCTTTTGTATTGTTTTCCGGGTTACTCTCGTAAATGTTAAACCATTAGGTTGAAATTTACGATGTGCCAACCCTTATTTAATAAGAAAATTTAATTAAGAAAATTTTAAGGAACGAAAAGTTGCCTTGTGACCCAACAGAATTCCATCTAAATAACCTTGTCCTAATAAATATCGTTGCAGGATGCCTGCGACACAATCCATTAATGCATTCACAAAAATTAATGAGTAATAATTTTTTCAGCCTTTATAATCGACCTTCGGCTCTTCCCAAATAAATCTAGTTGAGATGTATCCTTTCAGTCATCTCAAACATTTTAACATACTGTGTATCTCTCCTTAAGTTAGCTTAAATCTTGCTAAAGATTCTTGGTATAAATTGCTAACACTCCTCATCTACTTCGTGAAACCCAACCAAGAAAAACGAATGCTAGAGTCTCGAACCTTAGCACAAGTGCTCGCCGTAGTCAAACAAAATCACTAGACACATGCTTTTCTTCTCCACGACAGTAAGCAGCCAGCTTTTAGTTAAAACCAAACATCTAGTGTAATTCATTGCACCGATCACGTAGCTTCACTGCACACACGACAAAAGGGATCAATTCAACACTGCACCTTTTCACCTAGTCTTTTCCTTCTCCTCTCCTTTGTCTTTCTTTCGACAAGCTCGGTACAGAGTAGAGCGTAATTTTTCTTTGCGTTCACATTTGGCACCGACTTCAATGGCTTGCTCCCACTACCCAATGATCACCAAGGTAGGGTGCACCATCTCCCTCACTCCGCCGTGGTAGGCCAAAACAATGCCCAATTCACTGATGCCAGTAATGATGATGAGACAGCAGCTATACTCTTATCTCTGTCTCAGTTATGTCCTACGCCATTAAGTTCCCAATGTCATCACTTGACCGGCAACCAAGACTGTCGCCGTTCAAACCCTATTTGTACTGCCTTAAGCGCCTATAAAGGTCACTTTACATCTCAATCAGGAGACTGTATCACTCCCCGTTACCACATCTCTGCTCATGTGCGCCTAATTCAACCCTGTCATTTACCATCACCTCACATACGTTCAGCCGTTAAGCTTTCCCTGTTTCTTTGGTCAATCAAACAGTGGAAACAGCACTTGTTGCACAGACCCGTTGCAACTTGGCCGCCTTTACTCGCATCCGTTCACATTTTGTGGAAACATTTTCATTCCTTTTTAAATGCCTAACCATGGTTCTCTTGGTTCACCCCGCTTCTTTTCTACAAACGCCACAAACTTCTCTGTATTGGCAAGGATCGTGCTCAGCCAGCCATTGCTTTTACGATGATCTCAAATGTTTTAGCGCTTTCCCTGTCCTGCATCTTGCAGAAAACGTTCTCCACAAATCTGCATGTAAGATGAAAAACTAGCTGTCAGATAAACTTGAAACTAGTTGCTGTCCTAGCCTGTTCTTCCTTTAAAGACAACTTGTCGTCTTCGAGTGATCATTCCTTTCAAACTGTCATGCCGCATGTTCATTTCAAAAACGAATTTCTTATTCTTTTGGATCTTCATCAAGCTTTGAAACGTGACCATATCTCATAGAAGACTCAGTCAAAATTATGACTCCAAGAGTAAAAGAAATAAAATCCGAAGCAGTTTACTCGAAAAATCAATTAAAGAAATGATGTTTGAACAAAGATAATTGTTCTAAAAAGAATTCTAATCAACTCCATGTTGAATTTCAATCGTCATTTGTCATCCCTCCAGCAACATCAATGAACATCTGTCTGTTACTCAAAACCGAAAAGCCAAAATTACTTGCCTTTGTTGTGGTAAACGTGGGCAATATCCCAACAGTTGCCTAAAGAAGAAACAAAATCTATTTCATTCTCAACCCCGAGAAGATATACAATAACCTTAAAACTGACCTTCAGAAATTGAAGGCCAACACGCGCCAAGGTCTGCATCTACGCCAACTTAAGACATCAAACATGGCATACCTGACACAATGCTAGGTACATCTCTCGTAAATACAATTTCTGCCAGAACTTAGATTAAGTAGAAATCATCTTGTCTCTTTAGATCTACTTAAAGTCAACCAAAGGTTTATATAGAATCTGCTCTTAAAGTAATACTTTGATAAGCGAAATGTTGCCTCATAAATCTAACTGAACTCTCATCAAAATATATCTTATCTTTGTCCTTCCAAATGGCTCGTAAAATATCAAGTACTAAATTTTCAATTTTCATCTTTAACCGTTAACCGATAAGTCCTCCAGCTATTCTCTAATCAATGAGAAATTAACACCTCGACTTTAGCTGCCTCCTACTTATGCTTCTAGAAGTCAACCCAAACCAAATTTATTCGCAACTAACCTCATCAATCCCAAGTACCCACAACACTTATTCGTGGAAGAAACTTATGACCTACCAGATGCAGTACTAGGAACGATACTTATGTATTTGAACCCTCCTAGAGTTCAACTTTAATTCCAAGGTCAACCCTTTGACCCTAGTCGCCTCCTGATCATTTGTTTTATAACATTAGCAAACAAACTTGCTATTGTTTCGAATAAGATGGATAACGTCATCTACATTAACCAAGAAGAACTTGAACACTTCGCCAACGTCTGGCTAAGTAGAGTTCTTCATTTCGTCAAGAAAGACATTAGTGATTTCTAAGCCGTCTTAAGGACCTAGGAAGCATCAAGTACCCAGAAAAACCCTTGCCTCGACTTCAAGCTTTGAATGAAAAGATCTTCCTTATGTAATTGCACCCGACACTTAATGCAATATTGAGTACGTCCTTCATGTATTCAATTCATACAATCAACCCTTTTGACGTTGTACATTATATTCTTTCATAATTGCTAAATACAAAGAAAATCAAAACCCTATGTTTACCAAGGTGACCAAACGAATTAAATCATCAGGATCGTATTATAATCCTCCTACCTCAACCCAAATTCTTGAATTATCTTACCTTGTTTTCAATCTAAAGACAACTTTGAATGACATTCATTCTCAGCTAATCTCGTCAACTGATGTTGACTATACAGATCAACCGTTGTATTCAAATATCATTTCTTGATGATAACATTCAATTCTTTCCAAATGAATTTAATGACAATACATCTATTCTTTCACCTCAAGTATCCTAAGCATACTAAGTGCTATTCTCTAAATTTGATCATCCCTATTAATAATCCTAGGATGTTCGGTCAAAAGAGATATACAGTAATATCCCTTATCTGCTTATATAAAGCTCAAATAGAAACCTTCCCTATTCTTTTAGATTATCAACAGGGAATTACAAGAAGTTCCTATAAAGCAACGACAACGAAGACGAAGTGAAAATAGAACGACAAGGTCACCTGCGAGAAAGAAATTCTCTTAACCTACCTAGTCCTTGTAAATCTCGGGGACGAGATTTCTGTAAGGAGGGTAGATTTGTAACATCCCGAAAAAAATAAAATAATTTAAAAATAAATATTTTAAATTTGAAAATATTTATTTATGAGCTTTATTGGATTTATTGGATCTTATCTGAATTTCCTTGGATTTATGCTTTGTATGAAAAATCCAACAAATGAAATTAAAGAATGGAAATGGTAAAAAGGTAAAATGGTAAGAAGATAAAATGGTAAAAGATAAATTTTGGAAAAATTACCATAGAACCCTAACCATGTTGGTAAGTCAGTAAAATCAACAAGTAAAATGTTATGCACAGAAAAATGGATAAATAAAATTAATGTCACCTCTTTTGACTAGAAACAGTGCAAGTCAGAATTTGTGTAAAATAATAGAAACTTATCAGGAGCCACAAAAATTATCACAGCACCCTTAGAGCAGTGTTTACAGCTGGTAAAAATCTCAGGAAATTATCATGTTGGCAAATCCTTCTAAAAATTCAAAAACAGAGACCATTAAAAACTACAAATCTTCATGTCAAAATTTTTATAAAATATTCGCTTTAGATTTTGACTTGGAATTTTTATGGAGATATCCATAATCAAAACTGAACTCTTATAAAAAGTTTGGAAAATAATTGATATGAATTACACCCTTAAATAAATAAAATACCGGAATACAAATCCTGTACAAGCCCACAGTGTCAGAATTTTAGTTAATTCATTGTAAGATATTTTGGTCTGAAATTTTCACTGAAGGAGTAAAACCTCTAGGAGATGTCGGTCAAAACGTTTCACAAAATTAGACAGTGAATCGATCGGCATTTTAATGCATGTACTAAGCTATCTGCGTGAAGTCTATCTTCTCAGCCGAGTCCTCTCACCGACGTGTGGGCCCATCGTTCGCTAGAAGCAGCCAGAGAGGCCTCTCTCCCTCTCTCTGCCGGTGGACCCCAGACCCGCTCGTCAGCCACTGCCTCTCTTCTCCCCTTCCCCTCCTTTCCTCACGCGAGCTTCTCCCGAGCCCTCTCGCACCCGAGACTCACCGCCGCAGCGTCTCAGTGCAATTCACACCACCCTGAGCCAGTCGTCGCTGCCACGTTGAACCTTGGAGTCCGTGCGCCATGCCCTGTCGTCCTTGCGTCATTTCTTTGCCGGCAAGAAGACGTGCGCCACTTCACCAGAGCGCGCCAAAATCGGTCGCCATTTAACCTCGCGTTCAAACCCTGTGGATTCATCCCTCGCCGGCTATAAATACCGCGTGTGCATCGCATTGAGTCTCCCTCTTTCTCTCAGCCACTCCCAGAACCGAACAACCAAGCATCGAAGCCTTGTTCTTCGCCATTTCTGCCAGAAACCCAAAAATGGGGAGGAATCGCGATTGCGCCAAAATAGTGAGCCTCCTCCCAAATTAATCGTTTCTGAAGCTTACTAGAGCACCACTTGGCTTCTCCAACCTGTCGGTTCCACATCTCCTTGCCCACAGCACCGCCGCACCGGGCGCTTTTCTTCCCCACGGCCGGCCGACGGTGATGGCCCAAACCACCGCATCTCCGAGCAAATCAACTACAAAAATGGAACCCTGGGGTCGCGTGGATGCTTAAAATGCTACCGATTCGGCCGGGGAAGTACTGTTCTTTTTCTCCGGCGAGCCGCACCTACCTCCGCCGCATGCCGCTGGTGGCAGGCCGCTCCGGCCGTCCCCATCGGTGACCGACACCACCCTCAGATGCGCCATGCCCCTCTGGTGCTAGCCATGCCCTTCCCTTCGCCGGAATCCCGCCGGAGCGCCGTCGCCGAGCAGCCCTAGCCACTCCTCTGTTCTTCGGTCGCTGTGCTGTGGGCCCTCTTCGTCAGTGACACAACTGAATTCAGTTCATCCGGTAAAAGCCGCTTCCGGTTCTAAGAAAACGTATTTTCATTTTCCTAATATTTATCCAATAACCGAGCTGCTTCAAATGCTTTTAACTTTTGCATTACAACTCTGAATTGGGTGAAATCAATTTCTATATTCATGTAAAATCAAGTAGTTTCAGAATATGCAATAACATTTTTAAAATGTTCACTGGACAAATTTGAAATTCAAATTTAAAGAAGAGACTTAAAGAAGTGCGACATATTAAAAAGTTGTAAACAAACTTGGAATGGAATGAAACTAATTTTAGTGAAATCCTTGTACTTACAGAAGTTCAAATATAAAAAAAATATTTAAATTTCATTATTGTTTGAACTACTTTCTATTAAAGATTGTATTCAATGTAATATAAAATCAAATAAACATAGTTTGAATAAAAAAATATGGAATAAGTAAAATTGATTTCTAAATATTAGCATGACAGTAGAATACCTTAATTTTCCAAAATAACTAATAAGTGAATTTGATTTGAATTGTCTTGAAAAGTGTGAAATAACTTAAATGTAAAATGTGTATATACATATAGCATAGAAAGTCAAATGGTTGTAATATAGATCAAATGAATTCAAATAAATCACCAAATCAGTTTTATCGTGCTCCTAACATTACAAAGATTCCAGATATGAAATAATATTTAAAGTTCACTACATAAAACAGTAAATGATTAATAGTCAAAATGCTAATACTTGCATAATTGGAATAGTTATAATTTTCACGAATAAACTCAAAAATTAAAACAACCAAATCCGATAACCTTGAAAAATAATACTCTCACTGTTTATGCAAAAATACTTTATATTTGTGCTAGTCTGAAATAAGCCCATATTAAACCCTAATGATCTCGTAAATGGAAAACATCACGGATGAAAGCCAATTGTCGCAAACTCAACTTTAAATCACTTCTAATGTCATACCCTGTTAATACCTGAAAAATGAGTAGATTATCCTAGGCGGTGTAATCGCAAACTTGTATCAAAAACTGAATCCTTAGCGGGTAGTAAATTGAACCCTCAAGCTTATTCATCAACCCGTAGAACCTCTCGTCTAAATGCAAACATTATAGAAATCAGTTTAGAAATAATATTTAGGATATGTTCTATCATATTCTAGAAAAATATTTTATTTACAACTTACATTTCAATTAAATCTTGCTAGTCGAATACCCATAAAAATTATAGTTTTCGTAACCTTTTGTCACATAAGCTTTTTCAACTATGAAAATAATGTCTCGTCTAAACACCAAAATGTATGAAATCAGCTTAGAAACGTTCTTCAAAGTATATGCTATCTAATTCCGAAGAAATAACTTTATTTCATTATGTGTTGCGTATAAACTTTAATAGTCAAATAACCCTTAGTTTTATGTTTAATGAACCTTGTCATAATAAGATTAAGTGAATCTTATAATAAAGAATTTATAATTAATATATTTGTATCACCAGAACCTTCTTAAAAACTATAAATAAATCTATTTAGCTAGCTTATCAATCATACCTTATTTAAAACCTTTCTTATGCAAATCACTTAAGGAATTAAGTATGTTTTGCATAACCCTTAACGAGTGTTTTAATCCTTCTAATCTAAATAATTTTAGCATCTATAATTCGAAGTTATAAATACAAGAATTCATAATTTTAGCCTCTTGAATTCGTAATTCAAGAATAGATAATCTGTTAAAGAAACCCTGTTTTGTTTATCATGAAGTCATTAAGTTTAAGAATAAAGTAATTACTTAAATAATTCAAACTCTAAAGTGTTCATGTTTTCTGCAATGAATCTTTATTTGATTTTCTGTCTGTTTTCTTTTTGCCCTTATTAAAGTTTATTATTTGCTATATTTTCCGATTGATCGACATGTAGAATCCGACGTTCCTTCCTCCGTCAGCTGTGATTGTGTCTTCATCGTAAACGATATATAAGCAAGGCAAGCGCCCCTTTGACCACATTGATCCTAGTATTTAATTATCATGTTGTTCATCAAATTGTTTCATGCATGCGTTTACTTTCTGTAAAATTTGCTATTTTGGTGGTATTGGTAGATATACCTGTTGTCACATGAAACTCCTTGATAATTATGGAAATGTGAACCTTGATAACCATAGAATAGGGCTAGACATTACTTAATGTCATCTTGGGTATATGCGATCATATTAATCCTGCTTAGCCATGCTTGTTTAGCAAGGAGTCAGATGATCATGATTAAAACTGTTTACTAAAATGTTTTATATGGAACCTGAATGGTCCTTTTTGTGAAAATGGTTGTTGGTAGTTTGCTAAAAACCCCAAAATAAAACTATGGTTTGACGCGGACGATTATTGGCAATAGCCGGATGTGCAGACGGGTTTGCACATAGTGTAGGGTGGAGTATAGCCCGTGTCGGATTAAGGACCGAGCAATGGGACGGTAGATCCAAGAATTCCGTGCAACCACGAGGGCTGGTATGGGACAGTCTTAGCCTATTAAGTTATTTAGATGTGGCTTTGAATCTAACGAAGGCGGGAGATTGCACAGGCATTCCGGTCAGGTCTGCCTGTAGGGGTTTCTACATACCAATGCAATGGTGTACGCCTTGCCCTGGACAGAGACATGGTGTGTGTGTGAAAATGTGGATCCACGGCTTGGGTGAGTGTCTCTGTCTTCAGGGCGAGGGTTAACGTCCCGGGCTGGTGTAAAGCCACGTCTAGATAATGTAACGGCTCTGTATGATCTCCTTACCGACACACCAAAGGAAGTGTGTTAATTGTTCTGGCGAAAAGGTTGATCATTCCTTGTGGGTAAAGTGTACACCTCTGCAGAATGTAAGATCTAATCGATTAGCCGCGTCCGCGGTCAAGGACACTTGGTGACGTTATTCCATGCTAGAGTCTTTGGTATTTTCTAAAATGGGTCTGTTCTGAACTTGTTTTAGCAACAGTGTTTTATATCGAAAGACTGGCATTGATGGACCTTGTGGTTTGGTTTTTCGAACTCACGTCATGGAGGACTGTGAGTATTACTTACTGTTGTATTTATTTCTTATCAATCAACTTGCTTTTATAAATTCCGTTTGCAAATGATAACTTGTTTTACAATTCAATTTTGCTTTATGCAAATTAACTGTATTAGCCTTTCCTTTGAAATGGCCTGCATATATTATAGGTTTTACTCAAGTCTTGCTGAGTACGTAAAGTACTCACCCTTGCTTAATTATTATTTTAGGTGGATGAGTTAGCGAGGCTTCGAGTCTCCTTTCGTCGCAGGTTGCGGGATCTTCTTCGTCGTGTTCTATCTGGAGTTTATGCCTTGTCAGTTGCCTGCGGGTCGGATGGGCAAACTACAAGATATTGCTTCTTTTGCTGCTTTAATCTCTGAGTTGTAGCTTTTCCTTTATGTCTTAGTTTCCGCTGTAATTAATTGTGGTGTGGTTGTGATTCCAATTGTTGTAAACATGTGAGTGCTAGCTACTGATCCAGGGAATAGCACAGTAATCACATGGAGGTTTCTGTTCATCAGAACGGGGTCTCACATTAGGATTTGTTGATTCTATTTCATCATGTGCAGCTCACTAGTCCTTTGAGTAAAGTTTTTGTAGCTTTAATGTTTGTCAAAAAATAGTATCTTTTATTGTCATCTAAATAGCTCAAATCTAACTAGTTATAATCTCTTCTTTTCTCACAAAATAGTATCTTTTATTGTCATCTCATAATATTTTTTTATGTTCTAGTCTGTCTACGGTGGTAGTCCCTTTTCTCTTCTTTGATTGACCTGATACTTGGTGTTACCTCTTCATAGTAAGTGTTCTACACCAATGACTACAGCATTTAGCTGAGTCAACCGTGTGGCTTCTATTCCTACATGTGCAAGTGAAGCTTACACTAGTACACATGTGCCAATAAGCAGTAATCTACTGAATGGAGGTTCAAAAAAAATGCATTCAGCTGGATGAGCAAGCTCTGTTCTTATTCTTACTGAGAATTTCTAGATGATTCCTATGTTTCATTGCGATAGAAGACACAGGAAACATGCATAATTTGTCAGTGCTAATTAGAGATGGGCTAGATTACCATTTGTTTTATTTTGATTATTTTTCAGCTAATTCGTTCTTTGAATTACTTTTTCAGTAGATCTGACACATTGAAAAACCAATGCAAGTTTGGTTTGGTTTTTGGTTTACAACTTCCGAATACCTGTTAAGGCGTTGTTTGGTCTTCCTGTTGGTTCACCAAATCTCAACCCTGTCACTTTACAACTGAATTCAACTATGTCATGTTGGAAACTAAACCAGTGACAGCTAATCTGCTTTGTGCTTGAATCAATTATCACAAGATTTGCCATGGAGACAATCTGGTTAGAATTAATGTTTGTTGATTAGCAATGCTGAGCTTTTATGCTTACTATGGATTAGAAGGTGTAATATTGTTGATTTTTCAGTGAGTGGTTCTATATAACTTTTGAAGTCACAAGCGCTATGCATGGATTAGAATATCAATTTTAAGGCCTTGAATCACCAATAATTTGGCCAACATCTGACTAGGATTTTGATTCTCAGAGAAGATTTCCAGTATTTTTCTGTGTTCTATTGAAATTTGAAATGACCGAAATTTGAAATGTTTGTTGGACAAAATCTAACATATGTTCAATTTTTGTACTCTCTGTTTGATCTGATGTAAATTAGGTGTGCTTTTGTTGCACATGATCATTAATAAGGTTGTGACTTGTGCTCACAATTCCCCCAACAAACAATAGAGTAGTAGATGTTGTTCTTGTTTGGTTTTATCTTAATTTTTCATGCTTGGATCTGTTAATCAGCATGCCCAAATGATCTAGAGTTCATGAACTAGTGTGCTATTTGTTTCTACTTCGCAGATGGACCATTGGTTGTGATGCTTACTGGTGGGCTAGAGATGTAGTAGTCTAGAACTGGATATCACCCATTCTTGCAATAAATTCAATCTCTTGCCCTGTTCACTGGTCATGTGATACCATTGGTGATTAACTTGAAAAAATGCCTTTAACAAGAGATTTAAGGTCATCGTCCGGAGGTGACATATATGCATGTCTGGAGGAGAGTTAACCAGTAGAAGATTTTTATCTTGTCAGATCAACATGTATGGGTCCGAGAATTCTGGAACATTGAGCTTCTATGCTTGTGAGGATACCTTGGTTTGTTGCTGTATGTTTGCATGACCTAACATAAAAAAATTGTGATCTAGAAGTGATTATGCAAGCAATGACAGATTATGCATGACTAGAATGCTTCATGTTATGTTTTGAGTTAATGCTTGACAATGCTTGAGTTGATGTTATATGCAATATTTATAAGGGGAATACCCAAATGGAATATGGAAGTTTTTATAAGGGAAAATAAATCCAAGTGTAATCAAGTAGTTTTTTTTGTGCCCACAAATATACAAGTGTAAGATATTACAAGTGTAAAAAAATTTATAACTCCCAAGCAGGCCCTAAGGAGTAGATGAGGAAGCCACGAAGAAGTACAGGACCGGTTGGATAAGGTTCAGACAGTGCATCGACTAGATAAAAGGAAAGAAACAAAGAAAGCTAAAGAGAAAAGAAAAGATAAAAACAAGAAAAAAATTTAAATCTAAGTAAATAAGCTAAAATAATAAATATATGTCTCTCTTAAAAATCTAAGATCAATTAAATTAGTTGAAACCTGTTAAAAATGATTAAATCAGTTAAATCAGTCGGTCGAGCTATTAAATAAAGCGCGACCATATACAATCGAATAAAGCTCTAAAAATCGCAAAGTAAATTTCCCAAATCTCAGAATAATAAGATGAGCATGTTGGATAGCTTAAAACCTGCAAAAATCTATTCGCCACTAAATGCGGCATTTTTGTAATTTTAGGAAATAAATTAAATCAGACTGTCGATCAATCATCGGGTGAAGACGCTTATTTCAATCAAAATCCAGGCAAGCAATCCATGACTATCATATTTTAATATCAATGTTTTATTTGGAATATATGTGGTATCATTGGTGCATGCAAAAATGTTGTTTTAAACAAAACCCAAATCGGTTTGTTGGATTAACTGCGGATGCAATTGTGATTGTGAATTTTAACTCAACCGACGGGTGTGGTCGGGGTGAGTTGCTAAAGTGGTGGGTAGAGGGTGCCATGTTTGGTATTGCCGACGGGACCCTCTACATAAGAATATAATATAAGGTTGAAACCACTACACTCGGACAAATGAGCCGTATTTAATCATATCAACCATAGTGTGTAGAAACAACCAGAAAAGGTTGTCCTATGATGGTATTTAATCTCCACATTGGGTAAGCTTATAAAATGTTCAGCTAGGATTGTTGGATGCCCAGTGAATGTGTATGTTGATAACCGGTAATGACTATTTGGCGCTATTTTTAAACCCTGGATGAGTATCTCTGATTGTCGTGGTAGAGATCAACTGGTTCCACCAATGTCTCAGTACCTCTGAATTGAGTTGTAGCACAACTTGTAAGTGGTCAGGGGGATATGAGTACCTTGATTGTCGTGGCAAGGTACAACTGGCTAACCTAGGTCATAGTGCAACTCAGACTTGAAGCGTACAACTGGAAGGGGCTAGGGTTGGAGATTTTAAATACCAGAGTAGTGATAAACATTCTGGGTTCTCAACGGATGTTGAGTTCGCTATGGGTAAAGTGATACAAAACCTACGCAGGATACAAAATCATGAATTCATGCTTGTCTCTTGGATTGGAGGCTACGGAAGCTCTCTCTCATCTACGAGTGCTAGTAGCAATTTCTCAAATTAAAAGTTGAAACAAGATTTTCTTAACAAAACCTATTTTCAGTAATTGGTTATGAGGAATGGTTTTGTGGGATGGAACCGGTATTGGTTCCGATTGACAAAACTCATAAATGCATAATTCCTACTAATGCTTGCTGAGTACATCTTTGTACTCACTCTTACCTACTCTCTCTTTTCTTAGACTCTGATTGTTATGGATATTCTGATGAGGAATGGCTGGACGGTCCTCCGCAGGAGCCAGGTGATGAGGAGGCAGAGTTCGACCCAGAGGATTGGGTGGAGTAGAGGCCCTTATAGTAGAGGCCTCCGCTCTCTAGGATATATGGAAATTAAATGTTGAAATGACTTTTGCTGTAAATTATGTAATAAGACAGGTGAAAGACTGTAAGATGGTACTGCATTTGGAATGTAATAAAGTTCCTATAAAATCTTTAATTAGTGTTCAGCTGCAACACTCTGAAATGGCGTGTTAACTATTAAATTGTCGGGTTTACTCAATGAGTTACTAGTTAAGATGCCCTGATCAGTGTAATTAACTCGGGATTAATGACACCACATCAGTCATTATCTAGAGTTAATTATACGGGTCGCCACATTGTCCTTCACGAATCACACACCATCGGGTTCTTCTTGTGTGTACACAATCAGACCTTATTTCACATAAATATCAAGCTCAAACCAAGTCATAACATAAACACGAGTTCGTGCAAGCGCAAAATGCACAAACCAAGCAGTAATCGCGCTAAACAGATATTGCACGTGTGCACAGACAGGAACATGCACAGCACTTTTATTCTAGGTTTTAGCATGTAGCAACTCCCAAGCCACACTGACATAAAAACACAAATATATGTTGGTGACACATGCAGTGAGAAGTAGTAATTGAAGTATAGCGGCAACATCAATCTGGTCGGTAGAAGCACGCTGATCGATGTAGTAACCACGAACCATAGAGATCACCTGAACATGAAAAATAGAAATTGGAATCGATAGAGCAATGTGATCAGCAATTGAGAAGCAATAAGATAGTGTATAATAAACATATTTGAAATTATTGTAAACTGATAGGGATTGAACTGAAGAGGGCCATTCTGACCTGACGAGAGAACCGCTGGGCATGGCCTTCTCACAGCAACTCCTAAGCCACACAAACATAAATCCACAAACACACGTTGATAAGTAACTTAGATGGTCGCAGCAACATCCTGTGGGTAGCAGCATATTGCCCCATATGCAGTAAGACTTCATCCTCTAGTTTACCTACATATCGAAAGCAGAGAATCGAACAAATAAAAAATCAGTTGATCGGCAGTTAAAGAGCAATGGACGGAACATACTTACAGGCCATGATGTAAATGATTCTCGATTGATATAAAGTGAAATCACATCATACGTGCATACCTTAGAAGTGATCCTCTAGGTATGGGCTTCCGGTAGTAACGCGAGTGCTGCGGGCGGAAGAGGCAGCGGCTCGCCTCCATCCCATCCCAAACCAGCTTCTCCCAGCAGTCCTTCTCGCAGTCCACCACCACCGGCTGCTTATCACCTGGACGGCCACTGTCAATGGCCGGCAGCCGCCTGAGATTCCAGCAGCCCCTGAACTTGAAGATCTCCAGCGCTGGAGCCAACATCTCCATTTCACATATATGCTGCAACTTGGGGAGATGATGGAGATGGACCTGCTTGAGGCTTGGGAATTCTATGCGGTTTGCAGATTCCCCTTTGTATGGTTCCCCCTCTGGGAAAATCTGTGTGAGCTCACCACAGTATGTGATGTGGATGGTTTCCAAGCTAGGCAGGGTCGGTACGGAACAAGGCAGTACAAACTTGAGGTTGGGGCAGGAGTGCAGGTGTATGTACCGAAGTTCTTCAAAGGCAGTACAATCTCCCTCGTCTTCATAGAATCTGATTTTTCTGCTCCATATGCACTGGATTTCTGGGAGCTGAGACGCCCAGAGGGTCTCTAGGCTCTGGAAAGATGTTACTGTAACGGGACCTTCATCTAGAAGGAACACAGAATGCAGCTTGGGGCACCTTTCAACACGACACCGTCTCATATTTCTAAATTGTTCTCTCATGGCTCCTGCACCAACATTACCTATAGTGATGGACGAGTGGTCGTGCACATGCAGGGATTCAGCTCTGTCCATCATATAATCCATATTTTCACGATCCTTATCCCTTTTCGAATTACATCCTCCTTCACTAATTTCAATATGACTTTCCAACGGTACTAGTTGCATGCAAGCTTGGACCGAGAATACATCTTCGTCATCCTTGTTGACAACCTTGTCAAGGACATCTGCATAGGGGAATGACAACCCTACTTCTTGAGCAACGCTAAATTCTTCCATTGGGCTAATTTCCTTTTGCTTGTTGGTTCCTTTAGCACGTGTATGGTTGATAGTATGAGAGAGATGTAAATGGAATTTTATATTGGCATGACCCAATACATTGCTAATAGTGCCACCATGTCCAGTATCGAAGCCCCGAAGGAACCTTGCATCTGCAACAACTACATGTGCCAGCTGATGAGGGGTATCCTGTGGGACCTGGTAGTTGGAACAAGATCCCTGACAGTCATCATCCATTGCCCTTGTTGTCTTTGCTCGGGTGTCTATGCATAGAAACTTTAGTCGTGGATTACTCGCATCATGCCATTGCACTCTGCGAAGGTTCTCACAGCCCACCAAAAAGAGCCTCTCAAGTTGTTGGGTTTGCATGGCATGGAGGTCAAGTTCCTCGATTGCTGTGTTAGAGAGGTTCAGCTCCTTGAGGTTTGGCAACCCACGAAAGAATACACTCTTAATATGTGTACAACCATCTAGAGAGATCTTAGACACTCTTGGAAACTCTTGGCTTGTACTTGCACTCGGACGAGCCTTTTTTTCTGGCATCTCCAGTGAATGCTTCCAGCCTGATGCTGGTCCAAATCCATCGAAGCTGAATGACTCCAATGATGTAGGAAGTAAATGAGGTTCAACATTTTCCAATCCAACACAACCATCAAGAATAAGAACCTTTAGTCTACTTGCCCCGGATAAGTTTGGCAACAATTCCATGGCACTATTGCCAGATAAGTCAAGAAGCTCCAGCTTTTCCATTTCCACAAGCAGCTCCTGTGTCATAACCTTCAAGTAAGTAGAAGAATCAATTACTCTGAACCTGAGAAGATTATGCAGCAATTTTAACTTGGGTGTCGTTATGCACCAGGTCCACCTATTAGCTCGAGCGGCCTTCACATTCAACCCCTGGAGTTCAATCATTAGCTCCATCATCTGTGGGGATAAAATCCAAGGCCAATCTGTGCAACGTATGTCCAACACCAATAGGCTTTGGAGACATGTCCATTTCTCCTCATGCTTCTGATCCGATCCATCGGTTAACTCAACGTCTTTGCAGCTGTCTATCCAGATAAATCTTAGGTTGTGGCAGCAGAGGAATGGAGGTGATGCAAAGCTGAAGGTACAACAAGTGAGTTTTAGCACACGAAGTTTGCTGGAATGAGGAAACAAGTCGTTTGGCAACATCATTGGTTCCTGCAATGTCAGAAAATAGGACGTTGCCTCCTGGGGTATGGTCTGGATATTTTGTATCTTCTCATCCTTTGATGTGATTGAAATCCATCTGGACTTTTTTCCTTGGTGCTTATAAAACTGGTCGAACCACTTTCTCTTGTTTTGCTTAGTAGGAAGATGCTCCAATCGCATCGCTTCACGAAGTCTGCTGCTGGCCTCCCATGCACTCTCTCCTTCTATGATGCCATCACATACCCAGTAGCTTGAAGCATGGGCTTCTTGATCATAGTCCTTGATGTTGCTATGACTATAATGCAGTAATACCGTATATAGCCAACAATCTATAGCTATAGTTGGGGTGATGATGTCATGCCTATTGATGCAATGAGCAAATTCTGTAGCCTCTTTATAAACTAATGTTGTTACATCTCTATCAGAAAGTCCATCATCAGGCCATGCATCAAGTAAAACATGAGAGATTTTTACATCGTCATGGAATGTAGGCTTAAGTCGAAACTTCCCAAGAAAGGTCCACAATACTTTGCTTTCTGCCCAATCAGATGCAGGAATACCAAATCTGAATAAATCTATCTCAGCATCACTTCCATTATGAAAAAGAAGCAAAAATCTACAATCCCTCAAGGCTCGAGTGATGTGGCGTGCAACAGCAGCTATCTCAGTTCTTGAGCTTTTTTCTACTCCGCTGAAGTCATCGTCCTCGTCATATTGATCAAAAATGGCCATCACAGATTTGTCAAGCTTTAATTCCTCTGCAATTCGCCTTTGCATTGATCTTCTGCTTTGCCACATTGAGCAATCTATGTGGATAACTTTGTTGAAGTTGAATTCTTTAGACTTCGGTAACTCCGCTAGAGCGGCAAGGACGGCTGATGCGCCAACTCCATCCCAACCGTCAAAGCAGACAACATTTTGTCCGGGCTCATACAAATAATTGTCAGGACCATTGTTCAAAAAATATCTAACTATCCACTCCACCGCTTCTTCAATATTATTTGACGTATGGAGGGTCTAAGAAGACAATGTACAGTGTCAATTGAAAATCATTTACATCATGTAAGGCACTGCTATTCCTAGTATTAGGTGCTCATCGATTTTCACCAGCAGGTGTTGTCTGCGGTAATTCCTCGCATGCATCTACGACGAGTCTAGTTGGACTACACTACTAGTCTGGCTGTATGTACGACGACATATGTACCAATAGGTGATCCGTCTGTTCATCAAACCAACGGATTACCACTCGCAGCTAAATGATAAAAGCTTTGATGCTCCAACTCAATGCCCCCACAAGCTTGTCCATGACAAGAACTTGAATAAGTTGTACAAGATAAACAGTAGTAATCATAAGCACAATATTGCAACGGATGAAACATTGCAACTACTTGGTTAAATCCGTTTTGAGGGAAAACTTGGTTAAATCCTGCAGTATAGTTTCTATATTGTAACCGCTTAGTAAGGTCATTGTAACTGCTTAGTAAGTCAAAGTGGCTGTCTATTACACAGGTGACTGCAAAAAACTGAAATCTCAGTCACTTTTGCCATTCGTCAGATCTGTATCCAACGGTGAATCTTGTGCTTTTTTTTTGTTGTTTTCAAGTGAGCTTGTCTGTTCTCAGTGTTATCGGGCCCATAATTTTTAAAATGAAGCCCGTTTACATTTATTGAGCCCAACGAACTGTTATGGCCTCAAGTTGTCAACACCGAAACATTTTCTCAGCCCAGATAAAAGGAGATATGTATGAGATCACATGCTCAGCACCAGACTTCACATCGAGGAATGGACCGAATGAATACGTATGATATACACCGAATGAATACTACCTGGGCCAACAGGTTATGTCAACATGGGACCCGGAGCAAGCCACACACAGTTCGCCGTATGATATATGTGGTTTTATGTAGCAACCAAACTAGATTTATGTTTCTTATGGGTGGCCTATATACACTAGCATTACTCGTCCTAGACAGGTTTTGCTTTTATGAAACTGTAAGACCATGTGGAGATCACTCCTGTGATGAGTAATTGACTTTGGTTTGCAAATATATAGAAGTTTGAATTTGGTTTTCGGAGAGTATATTATTTTCGGTTGCTATCAAGTCAGGTGTGGTGTGACTGATCCATAGGGGCGGTCAAACCAGCCATCCACTTCGGTAAGGTGAGTTTCAGGCGAGTGCGATCTTACCGGCACATAGTGATGCGGATATGCACACGTCAAGTACTTTTCGATTTAGTATTTCAATTAATTAGAAAGAATTACTAAGCCGCATCAAATATCAGCAGGTGAACCATTTCCTTAAGCAATATTTGTTATATTTCCACGAGAATTTTATAGTACCTAATAGAGGGTGCTTGTTTGTTATTCGTTATGAAGATTGCACAAAAATCAGTATTGGAGCCAAATTGCGCGAATGTATTACGGTGGACCCTAGTGGAAGGCGAGGGAGGACGGGAGCCAAATCAAAAATAATATTCACATGCACTGTTCATATAACCCTCCATCTCCTTCCATATATGCCATCAAAGAAGAAAGAAAAGAAAGAAGAAAGGAGAAGAAAGAAAGGAAGGAGGAAAATTCAGCCAATTTCAAATAAAGGAAGAGATCATCATGACATGGAGAGAAGAGATTGTTTCCAACTAGATAAGCTCTCCATATGGTATTCTTTTGTCCGAGTACTGTAGCACGTGTACTGTACACGGAATAAAATCCGAGTACTGTTCATCACCTATACAATTCATGCCCCCTCTCATATGTGTATATATATATGTACTCCCTCCATTGTAAAGAGAACCATGAATTTTCAGATTAAACATATACTCTTATTTCTATGGCTTGTGCTCCAATGCCCCCATTAGAATAGTGAGTTCCAATCTGAAATTATCACCGTTGTTCTTGCAACTTCTTCAGGGTGATTGCAAGGAAACGTGCGTCTACTATCGCATGGTCAAGTAGGCGAGGATCAAAGCGTGTTCTTGGGCGAATTCACGTGTCGCAAGTTGCCGTATCGAGACGGAGGTTGGCTTCAGCATTCGTCAGGGTTCACGGGTCCAAGTTATCATATTCGTCATCGCAAGATCGGGCCACCCCCCGTATCACATGGGGTGCGGTCACACCAATGAGAGGGTTTCTAGATTATTTGTGGTGTTTTTTTTTGTAAATTGCTCAATAATTGAAAAGTGATGAGGTGCTAAATAGCAACGCGTGGGAAGGTGTTTTAGGTCAAGATCACACGAATAAGGGTGTTGGATTGGGTTATTGGTGCATCGTTGTGAAGAGGACTATGAAAAGCTCAAGTGTTAAATGAAAGACTTGTTATGTCGTGGGTTATCAGGTTTGCCAATGTGTAAGTAGATGAGATCCACTAAGTGGTTTAGACAAGGATTTGGAAGGTAGGGATAGGTGTACGTCCCCTGAATTAAGAGATCAAAGGGTATGGAGAGACTTGTGTCCCTTGAGTCTTGTGCTCATGAATAAGATGACAGGGTGAGCTAGAGCATGAGAAAATTTGTGAGCTTTGTGTTCCCTTAAGTGAGCATGCCCTCCTCTAGGAGTGGCTATAATCACTCCTCTTATAGTGGAAATAGAGATCCCAAATTCTTGCAAGTGAATGGTTGTGTATTCTTCGAGCTTTTGTTTTGCTTTATGGTTATTTTTATTGGGTCTTTCCTTCTTGATCTTGATGGCTGTCAAGGACGTGTAAGTGGTGGAAAAACATCTGGGAGATTAAATCACATCTATCTAGGCACTGTCAATAGCAAGTTCTTAAAGTTTCCGTGTTTTAGTGCTCTTTTGCTTCTGACAGAAAAAGCTCAAAACTTTTGAGTGGTCTTGTGCAATCTCTTGTTGGAATTGTTTTGTGAGGTGCTAGATTATCTGTATATTCTTGTTTCAAGTGAGTTGGAGCTACGGTGTAAAAGTTGGCTCAATTTGGGTTTAGCGCAGGTGCAGTTTATATCTGGTTCTGGACATAGGCAGTGGTCAGACAACCACTATGCTATTGTCAAACCAGCTCTTCAATAGCGGTCAAACCGACCTCTTTTCTTTTGCTGGTCTCTTAGGTGTTGTGCTTAGTTCTCTAGCCCAGTTAGACCAGCTAGCAATATGCGGTCAGATTGGCTTTGTCTATATTTATTCTTGCTTCTATTTTGTTTGGGAAATTTTTGAATACAGTACAAAATACTGTCGGAAATTAGAGAATGATACAACATGTTTGCGTATTTACGAAAAACCCTACCATACCCGGAATCGAAAATCCGTTAACCATACCAGGCGCGAACCGGTTAAGCCATACGGATTTTGAAATTCGGGTATGGAACCTACCATACCGAATTTCAAAAACCGGGTATGGGTGGCCCCATACCCGTTTTTCAAAATCCGGTTAAGCCTAGCATGCAGGTATTAGCACAAAGTCACATGCATTCATCTTGATTAGACACAAAGTGACATGCATGCATCTTGATTGGTCTCGAAGGCCAAGATTCCATGCATGCATGCATCTTGATTAGGCAAAAGTGCATGCGGATGATTAGTGCAAAGTACATCTTGATTAGTAAAAATTATAATTAGTAAAATAATTAGTAGAAAGTATGATCGGTAAAAGTACAATTAGTAAAATGATTAGTGAAAAGTATAATTAGTGAAAGGCGGGGCTAGCCTCGATTGGTTGGCGGGGCTCATGATTATTGGTATTTTGGCGACCGGATGCATCGTCCAAAGACCGAAAGCAAAGGCAGTCAGTCGATGTCCCTCATTAGCACTTTTCTCGATATAAATCGGAGGAACGCAGAGCGGCAATGCATTCACAAGATAGTAGTAGAGAGCAAAGCGAACCGAGAGCGCGAAGGCGGGAGATTAGTTAAATCGGTGTTTAGTTTGTTAAAATTTTCGTAAAGTCTAAAAATTTTCAAGTACTTCATTTGGGATTTGTATTTTGCGGTATTTTTAGGAATATTTATTGGTACATTGCTCGTGCTTTATTGATCTTTGGTACAACTTTGGAAGGTTAGTTACAAATCTTCACGAGTAATAGTATATTATGGACGATGTAGTGTATTATGGACAAATCTTCATGCTTGAATAACTACCGTACATAAAATAACGAGAACATAGCATAAGTAATGGCAGAATTATCGGTGTTAATATTTTGTAGGAATTTATTACGAGCTATCTTCATTCTATGAATTAACTAATTGGGTTCCCATTTCACAGTGCGTTCGGGAAGGTGATTTTGCAAGTTGGCGAGAGGTTTTACGATCTTAGTTCTGACTTCACACAGGTTAGTTTTTAATATTTAGGAATATTCTTGTGATATTGTTATAATACAACTATGATAAGTAGAATATTAGTACAACTAGTATCACATACAACTAGTATGCCCAAATGGTAGGAGGACTCATTGCTACACCATAATTGAGATCTTGATTTAATCCTAAGTGTAGTGGAAATGACTCAAAATCATACGTTGAAATCATGCTAGTTGCATTTAGAACAAAGTTTTAAATGTTACATTTTTACCTAAGTTTTCACGGACTACTTGTCTTATGTTAAAAATCGGTCTGCGTTGAACCGAAGTTTTCAGTTCAATTTGGAAAAATTGAAAGCATTTTCATGCTATGAAAAATTTATGGGAGTATCATAAGATATGTAGGATAATACATAAAATTTATGAAAAATTTTAACATCATTTGTTATGTTTTAAAAATCAAAATCGAAGCAGAATAAAAATCGGTTCACGCCGGACCACTTGGAAGTGGTCGGCGCATACTTCCGTTCACGCGGACCACTTGGAAGTAGTCGGCGTGAGCAGCTTCACGCGGACTACTTCCAAGTGGTCGGCGTGAACAAACTTTTGCGGACCACTTCCAAGTGGTCGGCGTGAACTGATTTTATTCATTTCGATTTTGATTTTTAAAACATAACAAATGATGTTAAAATTTTTCATAAATTTTATGTATTATCTACATATCTTATGATACTCCATAAATTTTTCATAGTCCTATTTCACAGTGCGCTAATGGAAGGTGATTTTGCGGTTGGTATAGGTTTCCGATCTTCATTACTGACTTCACATATGCTAGTTTTTAATATTTAGGAATATTATTCATGCGTGAATTTGGTTGCATGCGGGGTGATTAGTTTTTAGCCATTAAAATTTTCAAGTTTGTCTATATATACTGTCTAAACGTACTTGTTTGTTACGAGCCATTTGTTTGAGCGCGACGTGATGGCGGCCATTGCGGTTCGAGCTTCTTCGTGAGTCGATCGATGCCCCACATCGTGCGAGGGCAATTCTGCGGGAACTATGGTCCGACGCATTACTATATTACTGTCATCACTTTGTTTTGAAGGCGCATAACCACTTTGTCGTTAACGTTTGATTGCCCCTCTCGCAAGCCGATCAACGCACAAGATAAAAAGCTGGACTATCGATTTCATATTCCACTAGCTCGTGCAGGTCTACTACCGTTTGCGCTCCTCATGGATGGAGCTCAGCTCGCAGGAGGCTTGACCACACCTATGCACGCCATTGATCGTGCACTTCTCAACTGGTCTCGTCGGCCGATGGCGACAGGAGACACACACCTTTCACCTACCATTCGGTGAGATGTCCATCACTTTGAAGGGCGTGGCCATGCTAACCGGCCCGCCCATCGAGAGGCGCCGTTGGTTCTTCCTCGCCCGGACGGACAACGGTGGCAGCACTACATCGCGGAGAGGTATTACATGATATAATGTTATTTCATATTTGTAATGTGCACGATATTATCGACTCTCTTAATCCGGAGTTCATGCAGGTTCGGTGTCCCATACGTACAGAAAGAAAATGGTGTCTCTATGACTTGGCTTACAGGGATTACAGGAATACAATCCATGCCCACGATGCAAGCGAAGCTCTGTGTGGGGCGCCACTACGAAGTGTACCTCTACTACTTCTTTGGGTGGTGTCATGTTCACGACGACTGCCGGAGACGTCATCTTCCCGCACATCGTGTGGATTGCTAGGCAGTTGTCCGCCAACCTTGATGACATCCCAGCCTACAGCTGGGGATCTGCGGTCCTAGCGGACACCTACCGTGGTTTGTGCGATGCATGCCAGCAGCGGACTTACGAGGGCACTATTCTGGATGCCCGCAACTCCTTGGATGTGGAGTTGGGAGTACCTTCGGTCTCTCGGCGGAGGTATGCGTCTGAGTACTACTGTTGTCGTAGATGATGACACGCCGAGGCCACTCGCCCTACAATGGGGCACCGTTGGATGCGCCCGGCTACGATGGTCGCCGACGGGTGACCACGCGAGCTACACGCGTGTTGTCGCCGGCGTGGACTTGCCGACCGCGAGATCATGTCAGCTGGGATCCATGGACCGTGCAGCGAGCGAAGAGCTTGCGGTGGCGGCCGTATCTCTTCGTGTTGCACGGTCGACCACGGCACGTGGATGACTACGTGCTTCCTCTTGTACATGAGCGTGGTGAGGTCTACTCGCTCGAACGGATCGAGGCGATTCGGGTGGCGGCGGCCGATCCACATTCGACATCGCGGGGCGCGGGAGCTCTCATGGGTATGCATTTAATTTTTTTCAATATTTTCCCTGTATATGAAAATTTTAGAATCTTACGTCCTTGCAATTGTAGGAGAAGCACGAAGGGCAGTGCGGCCGCATCGAACTGGACCGTCATCCACGCTTCGCACATTACGATGGATGGAGACAGCGTTTCAGGAGGTTGTCCATCCCTCTGGGCCATATGACCCCGAGGAATATGACAACTACCTTAGATGGTACCGGGCCTGCACGCGTCCCACTTTACTGAGTGAGGAGGTCGACGAACCAGCCATGGACTATCCGGAGGACCGATCTCGACAAGTCCATATTTTGGTACTCCCAAAACCGTACTAATGCCTTAGTAAATTTATTTACCTAAGTTCTAATACCCGTTACCGCCATGCGACGCAGGAGGCATCGGAGCTATATACCAAGCGGATCAAATTGCGGCCCAAGCTGCGGCGCTTCTAGCTCCTCGTCACCGACCGTCGGATGAGGCGGTACCTCGCGTCGGGGTCCGATTCCTCTCGCGATCCGTCGTCTTGGAGGACCTTCCGTCCTTCCGCCCGTAGCTACGAAGATGCTCCCATAGATCCCGCTCGTAGCTCACGAGCAAAGCGGTCATGCACCGGCCGTCCCTCCGGTCTTGATCGCCGCGGCAGCGGACGTCGTGCATCCACGTCCATGCACCGAGCCATTCCTCGCGGCGTCGTTCGTCCCCCATTGAAGTACCGGTGAGGCCTTCGCACAACATGGCGAAGGACTCGGTCCTTCGGCATCACCGGAGGTACCCATTTATCGCACTCGCCGGGACGGACGTCGATCACACACGGGGCTCGGGCGGCGGAGATTTCGAGTTTGACTTCATGTCGCCCCTACCTTCACTCTTGGGCTACTTGGTGTGCGGCCACATGGACCTCCTCCCTCGAGCGGGGACCTCACAGCGCGGCCGAGCGTCTGCGTCACGGCTCCCCTAGGGACGGAGGATGCAAGTGCGTGGTACAACCAGATCCACGCAGCGGAAGGCAATACACATTCAGTAGGGCTTCCTTCCCCAAGGCGAGCATTTCGACGCACGGCCGCAAGCAGAGAGGCATGGGCCATCACAGTCGCGGGACGAGGCGAACACATGCCCAGAGATGTACACCCTGGAGGACTTGATCGGAAGACAGGGTGGGCGGCGCCGAGGAGCAACGATGATTTTTATAGCTGTGTGAGTGTATCGATTACTTTAACCTAGGTGTCGTGTAAATTAACTATTGTATGGTCGATTTGAAATCTGATGTTGCCCTTTCGCATTCAAATGTTCATATCTTTTGCTAGGATGGTCGAAATAAAGTGAAATTAGTTTCTAAATTTAAGTTTTGAAATGATGAATTTGAATCTGAAATAAAAAGTTTTATGTTGCGTGCAGAAAAATATTTTTATTGCAGTTTGAATTGTAGGCTCTAAATGTGAGTTGCGAATGAAGTATACTCTCTGTTGATCCTTAAATCTTGAAATAAATACCATAGTATCTTGCAACCATATGTACTTCTTTTCTGTAAAAATATTTAAATTTGAAAGCATTTTGAATCAGTTATGGATAGTTGAAACTATAATGAGTAAGCCTTTTCGTCAATCAGAAAAATATCTCGCCCTAATGCAAAAGTAAAAGAGAAAATATCAGAGTTTAGTGTATATACTACCATATTCTGTATAATTATTTTAATTAAAACTTGATTTGCATCTGAATCGTACTTAAGCAAAACCCTAATCGACAACGTCGTTGAAATCTCTTGTATGGAGTTTTCATGAGTTTGTGTCGTGTGTAAGAAATAAAATAATTTCGAAGTTTACGTTTAAGCAGATATATGATTGTTTGTAAGCTATTAGTGACTATTTCCCCTTTGCACGGGGTATTTCACGGGATCTTGGAAGGCTTATATTACCATGAAAAGATGCCACGAGTAGTGAATTATGCTGAAGAAGCTCGGGCGATGGTAGCTAATTGACTTACAATCTACTTCACTAGAATAGCTACCGATTACAACAAGGATAGCCACGCACACAATCTTCTCCAACCATTTCACATTATCTAAAAGGCGGTCCATCTTGAACATCGGCATGTTGACCCGCTTTCGAGAATAGGGTCCATCCTCTCCATAGTAGGATGCATCCTGCGTGGTCTTGTGGTTCTTGCACGCTCCACCGAGGTGTGCAATGTGTCCATGCTGGAAATATTGGCACCTGCGACCTACGTGATGAGGTTAACATGCTTTTAGGCCGTGCAAACAAATGAGATCTCCGAGGAACTACACAACTCCAACGGAAAAAGGAGCAAGCGAACTTCTAACTACGGAGAAAAAGGGCATTTGTAGAACAACCGGCCGTTATTTGCCTCGGTCTTTGGAGTAGAACACATTAGCTTGCACATGGCAATTAGGACAATCGACTTGCCTTGCGGTGGCAAGCGCCACAGGCCCTCCGATTTCTGAGCTCGCCGTTTGAGACATGGTCTTTGGAGGCAAGGAATGGGATGAGGATGAGGATATGTGAATGGGTTGAGGAGGAGGATATGTGCAAGCGGGTGATGCGAAGACCTACTTATAGAGCGGTGCACACTTGTCGTCGAGAAGCGCGGCCGATGTTTTGGATTCGGTTTGGATAAAATATCGTTCATGCCCGAAAAGCGAAATTTGGCGAAATTCGGTAATTTCGGACAAATCTCGTCGGAAATTCAAATCCAAATTTTGAATCCGGTTTTTTCTACGGAAATGCGAATTTGGCGAATTGGCGAGATCTCGTAGAAATGGCGAAATTCGGCCGGATTGACCAATTTCTACCGCCCGACGTGCCAACGCCCCACGGCCGCCACTTGTCTGGACTGCGCCCCCCCTGGGCCCCTGGTCGCTGCGCCCGGCTCGCCACCGCCACGCCGCCCTGGCCCCCCTACGCCCGCGCTTCGGAATTGGGACAGGGAATCTCACGGGCGATTATTGGTACATGCCAAATCACCCATGTGAGAGCATCTAGGCCCCCTATTCTTTTTATTGTACTTATTGTAGGTTTTGGTGTCGATGATCAAGTAGCGCATGTACTTATTTCTGGTTGAGGCGCTCAAAGATCCTAAGTTGTAAATTTCAACGGCGTACATCATGTCATTTGGACCGCTATTTTCGATGCAGTCTTGAGAATTATCCTTACCGGCGCACACCATATACGCGGACCAACTTTTCGATGCAGTCTTTGAGATTTCTTTTCAATCACATTTAACAAGTGTTCATCGGACAAATATAAATTATTTCTTCTATTTTAGTCCGACATAAGTTATTTTCACTTCAAATATAATTCTGGTCTATATTAAAACGTCAAAAAAATTAAGTCTCATGCAGACCGGATGAGTAAGCTATTCTGATGATTCATCTAAGCGGTATGACTGTCACCCATTACTAAAGCCGCACGACTAGTCACCCATCATCGAGGCGCACGACTGTTGTGTAATCGTCTTTACAAAGCTGCTCGGCTATTTTCTCTGCGTGTCATGCGATCGACCAATTTCAAGCCGGCCGACGTGCCCAAGCTCGAGGGCCGCCACGTGTCTGGACTGCGCCCCACCCCACCGCGACCGTGTAATTTTTCCTCGCTTTCGGTGATCGGCGACCACGTAATTTTTTTCCGGCGGCATGGTGCTATTTCTTAATCGGCTTGCGGTGGGGGGAGGCGGGGCGGGCATTCTTTGGAGCGGCGCCAGCGTGGCTGCATATTGCCTTTTCGGTCCGACTAGACTACACACTACGGTGTTGTTTTGCAATCTGTCTGTAAGCTTACTTTCCAACACTTAGTCCATACACCACTCCTTGAGTCTATAAAAGGCAAAGCTAGGCATATATCCACAGCCCCACTCACACTTATTCACCATGGCGGGATCCTCTAGCGAGCATTTTTGTGGACACGATATGAGCAGCGTAGCTCTCCATCACACGTTGAAGGTTACGCGTGGTGGGAAGGATGATCCATTCAAGGAGGAGAACCTAAGTAAAGTGGTGTCCAAATTGCAAGAGTGGCGCCCGACATTGCGGAGGCAAACCTTGACAACATCGGCTGAACCTTGTGACCGTCGGCGACTGAAGGCGCACTTGCAATGGTGGTGTCAAAGGTATTTGAGGTGTGCGAACTAGCCGAGCACCCTTCTTCTCTGAGTTTCTCTACAAGATATTACAAGGTCTTGATGCTACCGATCGGTATGCAAAGCATATTAAGGTTAGTTATTTCACATTTGTTCACCTTACTAATCTTTTGTGCATTATACATAAGTTCACTACTTCACATGTTAGTCTTACGTGTTAGTCATTCCCGGAGGATGAAGAGTTCTTTGAACAAAGCAATCCACGAATTCTTAGCGATGCATATGCTCTTGGCGGGGTATGATGCGGATGGCATGTAAGGCGCAAAGCGGATCTAACGGGAGGGTAGAGATCGACACGATCTTCTTTGCATCGGCAAGTTCAAGAGGGCGTGCAACCACCACCGGGAGGGCATGCTCGTAACTATGCAAATGGCGATGATGATGATGATGGCGATTTCGTTTGACCTCCACCTTGGCGTTCAAGCAATACGGAAGAGGCCGTTCAAGCACCACCGGAGGAGCATGCTCCTAACTATGGAAATGGCGATGATGATGGCGATTTCGTTTCACGTCGCCTTGGCGTTCAAGCACCACCGGAGGGCTTGCTCCTAAATATGCAAATGGCGATGATGATGATGATGATGATTTCGTTTCACCTCCACCTTGGCGTTCAAACACTATCGAAAGAGGCCGTTGAAATATGAATGTATCTAAGTTTGTATCTCGGTTTAATAATTAGAGTTCGAAAAATCGATGCGAAATACTTCCACAAAAATTAAATTTCCTCCCAAAAAATAAATTTGAATTTTTTACTGTTCTAGCACGGCGCGTATAATTTTCCTCGCGATTAGTTAATTGCGAAAAAAATATAAGCAACGAGGCCAAAAAGGTCAAAGTTTCCCTGCCCGCTGCGCTCTGGCTCCTGCCTACCGCCACGCTGCCCCGGTCCCCCAGCGCCCGCGCTGCAGCCTGGCGACAGTGAATCTCATGGGCGATCATGAAAATGTTGTGATTTGCATATAAAACTCGCTAGCAAAATAACCCTAAAAACAAACCTGCACGACGTGTCACCCTCTGTCCAAAGCTGCACGACCTTTCACCCTCTGTCGAAAGTTGTGGCGTGCGTCGTCTAATCGTCCACTCTGAGAAAGCATGCAGATGGACAACACAAGGGTGATTTGACATGACTGTGAGGTACAATAAAAAATTTCGACAGCTTAAGAGAAACTGGCGTCACTGTATTACGAAGATGACAACACATGAGTGATTTGACAAGACTAGTAGATAAAATAAATTAGGAAAAACAACTTAAGAGAAAGCTGGCATCGATTTATTTCAAATTTGGCAACAAAGAGTGATTAAACATGATACATTGGGGGAGAGAACATTTCACACATAATCAAAGCCAAATGACTACATCTTTGGGTGGATTGGGGCACCTCCTACGGTCGTGTCGGGTTGTTTACATAACTTGCATTTTCGCAAACCGTCCACCGCATCGGCAGCGTCCATGTCACCTTGCAACGGTGCCCGTGGCCTCCCATGTTGTGTGCGTCTAGTCGCGGGATATGGTTTCGAGTTGGGCCTTCCATAATCTTGTAGTTCGCTCCGATTGTGAGCGAACTCATCTTTGGGCGCCATGTGTTCTTCAAAGCATGCGCGGTGTAGTAAAGCGAGATGAACTGCGATGCATCGTTCCCACCCATGTCGCGACATGCGGCGCGAGATGGGAGCACGGAATGTGTTGAAGCTTGGCTTGTTGCACGTCGCAGTCACTTGCTCGCCCCTAAGCGACATCTTGTTGCACGGTGTCCCCCGCGAGATACCCGGATGCATGTCTGCGCTTGCACATGACCTCAAATTTATTCGTTCCCAAGTCATAAATTCTTGTGCGGTGGAAGTGCGCCTTCTTCCTTCTCTCCGCGAGCATCTTCTCCACTCTGGGTGCGTACGTGGTGATGCACGCCTCGGCCGCATCACCGCGATCTCGGAAGTAATCAGCCGCCCGATAGAATGTGAGCTCAATGATTGAACACAACGGAAGAGCGCGCACACCCTTGAGGACGTTGTTGAATGCCTCCGCTATGTTCGTTGTCATCACGTTGTACCTATGATGGTGTATGTCAGCTTGTATGGAAGTGAATACAAGGAGGTGAAATGATTTGCGTTAAGTTATGGTTCGTCCATACCTCGCTCCGTTAGGTGTCGTGAGTAGCGCCACCGCTCTGCTGGCTTCCCGCGATCCTTTGGTGAAGGTGGGCGAGTTCGAAACCACGGTGCGCCCTTCCACCATTTGCGAACGGAGTTCTTTGCTCCCAGGATTGAGTCGTCTTCCATCATCTTAGTGTGGTCTCGTGCATTTGCGTCCATATCGCGTTGAACTTGTGTGCTTGGTTCTGCGGGCACATAGCTTTGAATCTCTTGACGGGGCCTTGTTCTTGTACCTTGTGTGCGAGTTCGCACCAAGGTGGCGCATGCACCATCTTCTCTCAACATCGGGCGGCTAGTGTGCGAGGGCGTCTTTGTCGTGCATGACATCCAACGCGTGGAGGAGGCCTTTGTTCCTATCAGAGACAACGCATACGCGCTCCGGTACAAGCGACCGGCTCTTGAGTAGAGTTAGGAACCACAACCGGTGTCATTGTTCTCGCTCTCGGCGAGCGAACGCCATGGGAGGATTTGGTTATTTGCATCGCAATGAGTGCGATCAGCGGCGTCCGTGGAACTTCCCACTTAGGAATGTCCCGCCCACGCATATGGTGGTCTACAATACAGAATGCTTGATGCATTGACGAATGACCGAATATCCTAATTAGGTACCGGTCCGCCGGTAGCGGACCCATATTCTAGTATAGCGGGCTCATCGCCATCGCTGACCCGAGTGCCGGGTTCGTCATGGCGATCTTACGTAGCGACCTAGGGGCATAGTTGAAAGACTCCTCGAATCCCCAAAAGCATCTTCAATGCCTTCGCCGCTCTCCAAGCCGTATGGTGCGTGATGACCATCCGGCTTTAGCTGGACCTCCTTCATAATTTTTGGGAGTCATCCTATGTCGCTTCCAACGATGGACACGAGGATCCGGGCTACAAACCTCGCATCCACAAGTTGGTTCATGTTCCTTACGGACTCCTCCGCACGTATGAGGCCTATTTCTACTTATGACGAAGTAGTCTTCATGCTTGGGTGCGTGAACCCGTACAAAGAAGGGACAATCTGGGTGCCGTGCACCTAACCTCGTCGAGGAGGGCTCCGACCGGAGGCGAGTGTGCTCCGTCTTGTCATGGCGGCATAGTTGCTAAGAAAGTGAATTGCCTCCGACTTGTTATGGAACCGTTGTCGGTTTGGACATCGTTCAGGAGTACCCCACGCAGATAAGTTATTGTAATCCGTGAGGTACAATCCGGTGACCGATGGCCCAAGTAATGTATAGCGGTGTTGGGTCATCATTGTCCGCCGCTTCTTCATCCCTTCTCGCCATCTTCATCATCCATGCATTCCCCATCCACCTCCGCGCCTCATCTTCTTCTTCACCTCTCCCGATGCCCCTCCTCTACAATTCTTTGGTTGGGTGGTGCATGTAATATGTCATGTTCTCTTGCTCGGGAGGTAGAGGCCTCCTCTACGGGTGGTGCCGTGGCAATATCTCCACGTATACTCCTATCTCAAAATTCTCTTCACCGCTTTGTGGACATACAAAGCCCACGCGCTTTCATTCCGTAGCGGGAAGAGCGTGTACACAACCATCGGGTGTTGGGGACAAATCGTGGGCGAACCCCATCGAAGCGAACTCTGTGCGTCTCAAGATTCACCTTGATGAGAGCGATGACATGTGATTTGAGTGCGAGTTCGTTCGGGTGGCTATTGTGCTATCTATGTGTAGACGATTATCAATGCTCACCACTCTCCGTGCAAGACTACGGGCGTTCTCGAAATAAATTTTAAGCGGCATGTCCATCTGTAGCAAATATCGCACTATTAAAAGACATTTAGGCGGTATATATAGACAAACTTGAAAATTTTATTCCTAAATACATGTTATTAGTAGCGATTTGAATTTTAAACGAAATTTGATTTTTTGGCGGATCGGACGGGATTATATCAATAAGTTCTCGAAGTGATCTTCAATGATGATGTTTGAAAAGGTTTATTTTTGGACTTCTTGGCATTTAGTGAAACACTCTCAATTTGAAAAAATTGAGAATGCATTTTCATGCTATGAAAAATTTATGGGAGTATCATAAGATATGTAGGATAATACATAAAATTTATGAAAAATTTTAACATCATTTGTTATGTTTTAAAAATAAAAATCGAAGCAGAATAAAAATCGGTTCACGCGGACCACTTGGAAGTGGTCAAGCGCCACTTCCGTTCACGCGGACCACTTGGAAGTAGTCGGCGTGAGCAGCTTTTGCGCGGACTACTTCAAGTGGTCGGCGTGAACAAAGTTTGCCGGACCACTTCCAAGTGGTCGGCGTGAACTGATTTTTATTCATTTTCGATTTTGATTTTTAAAACATAACAAATGATGTTAAAATTTTCATAAATTTTATGTATTATCCTACATATCTTATGATACTCCCATAAATTTTCATAGCATGAAAATGCTTTCAATTTTTCCAAATTGAATGAAAAACTTCGGTTCAACGAGGACCGATTTTTAACATAAGACAAGTAGTCGTGAAAACTTAGGTAAAAAGCAGAACATTTAAAACTTTGTTCTAAATGCAACTAGCATGATTTCAACGTATGATTTTGAGTCATTTCCACTACACTTAGGATTAAATCAAGATCTCAATTATGGTGTAGCAATGAGTCCTCCGGCCATTTGGGCATACTAGTTGTATGTGATACTAGTTGTACTAATATTCTACTTATCATAGTTGTATTATAACAATATCACATAATATTCCTAAATATTAAAAACTAACTTTGTGAAGTCAGAATGTGAAGATCAGAAAACCTCGCCAACTTGCAAAATCACCTTCTGGAGCGCACTGTGAAATGGGAACCCGAATTAGTTAATTCATAGAATGAAGATAGCTCGAATAAATTCCTACAAAATATTAACACCGATAATTCGCCATTACTTATGCTATATTCTGTTATTTTATGTACGGGTAGTTATTCAAGCATGAAGATTTGTCCATAATACACTACATCGTCCATAATATACTATTACTCGTGAAGATTTGTAACTAACCTTACGAAAGTTGTACCAAAGATCAATAAAGCACGAGCAATGTACCAATAAATATTCCTAAAAATACCGCAAAATACAAATCCCAAATGAAGTACTTGAAAATTTTTAGACTTTACGAAAATTTTAACAAACTAAACAAACGAACTAATCTCCGTCTTGCGCTCTCGGTTCGCTTTGCTCTCTACTACTATCTTGTGAATGCATTGCCGCTCTCTGCGTTCCCTCCGATTTATATCGAGAAAAAGTGCTAATGAGGGACATCGACTCGACTGTCTTTGCTTTCGGTCTTTGGGCGCATGCATCCGGTGCCAAAATACCAATAATCATGAGCCACCGCCAACCAATCGAGGCTAGCCCGTCTTTCACTAATTATACTTTTCACTAATCATTTTACTAATTGTACTTTTCTTGATTATACTTTCTACTAATTATTTTACTAATTATAATTTTTACTAATCGGCATGTACTTTGCACTAATCATCCGCATGCACTTTTGCCTAATCGGCATGCATGCATGCATGGAATCTTGGCCTTCGAGACCAATCGGCATGCATGCATGTCACTTTGTGTCTAATCGGCAGGAATGCATGTGAATTTGTGCGAGTAGCTTAACGGATTTTGAAAAACCGGGTATGGGGCCACCCATACCGGTTTTGAAATTCGGTATGAAAGTGGGAACCCCACCCGAATTTCAAAATCCGGGTATGGCTTAACCGGGTTCTGGCGTCTCGGGTATGGTTAACGGATTTTCAGATTCCGGGTATGATAGGGTTTTTCGTAAATACGCAAACATGTTGTATCATTCTCTAATTTCTGACAGTATTTTGTACTGTATTCAAAAATTTCCTTTTGTTTGTGAGTTGTGGTTAGACTGCCTTTATACTCGCTACGGTCTGATTGGCTACAGCCTATGGTCAAACCACCCATTCTGTCTTGGCTTGTTTTGCTTTGGGTTTTGTGTAGGTTTCCGCTGTGTGTGTCATGCCTCAAATCTTGGCATATCTCAATAGCTATCGAAATGAAGAAGCATTGGATCAAGGAAGGCAATGGTGCGTGATTACCCATGTGTCCACGGGCAAATACCCTAGTTGAGGCGGGTATAAGATCTTTTCTTTGCTCATGGGCACAGGCATGGATGAGCTCCACCTGTACTCGTACCGCCCATTTACCTTCAACTGGTACTGACAGGTGAGCCATACACTAAAAAAACCCTAGATCGCAGCCTCCCAGGGATCGCCAAATCAGCCTCCTGAGTCTCGACTCATAGCAACTACTCCTAATTCCCTAATCTCTTGAGCCATCCCTCATGGCGGCGGTAGCGGAGGCGACTGCAGGAGGGGCGAGGCGATGGGATCACGGAGAGGGAAGAGGGCTTCTTCTTCCTCATGCAGGCGCTTCGCCACTCCAAGCAGTACCCTATCATCACGCAGTCCAGCGGTCACCACCACCTGCCGCTTGTTCTCCCTAACCGTCGCCGTGATGCTCACATACCCGGAGATGCCGCTGCAACAAGAGCCCATGGGTGGGTCTCGTGTGGAGCTACCGAGCAACCTGAAGGGCATGCTCGAGGTGTTCGTCGACGGCACACCGTGCGAATCCCCAAGAGGTTCATGGTGCTCCAGGCCTATGAGGTCGCTGATGTCGACATCCCGCACTTCTGCTACCATAGCCGCCTCTCCATCATCGGGAACTGCCGCATGTGCCTTGTTGAGGTCGAGAAGTTGCCCTAGCCCGTTGCCTCCTACGCCATGCTCGCCCTCCCAGGTCAGCCATTGTTGTGGGCCATCACGTTTTGCGGCCGTGTGTACTGTGCATTGTCTTGAGGTTCAAAATGGGCCATGTTGGTCTGGTTTGCTAGTGTTGTGTGGCTTAGTCTCTCAAATCCATCCATCTCCTGACATCTCAGCATCTTAGGGTTCTCGGATAGATTTGCTTGCAATCTGTATTGGTTGTAGAAAATAGAACTTGAACTTCATTAGTGATTGTTGGAGTACTGAATGACCAATCGAGCGTGCGGAATTTTTAGTAAGTTTTGCAAGAGTGATCCTATCCTTTGAGCATCTTGTGGGATTAGGGATGAAGATTAAGACAAGGACACCGGTGGCAAAGAAGGTGAGGGAGGGTATCATGGAGTTCTTGCTGATGAACCATTTGCTGGACTGCCCAATTAGCGATCGGGGTGGGGAGTGCGACCTCCACAACAGTCTAGGGCGTTTGGGGCTAACCGTGGTAGGTAAATAGGCATGTCCGCGGGCATTGGATACCCTCGGGCAACAGGTATGGACAAGGTTCTTTGCCTGTTGCCCTTCTTGGGCATGCCTCTGGTCAAGGAATTGGCTGGCAGTTATAGGTATGGGTAAGCACTATCCGTACGCACTGTGCCTGATTGCCTTCTACTTTGGATACCTTGGGCAACAAAGTTAGGAAAAGTTTATGCTCTCGTTCACCCATCAGTGAGCCATGGTCCAATAGAAACATTTTGGCAAACTACATGCAGTTTCTTGAAATGTTTTCTTTAAAATAGTTCAAGATTTATCGATTATTGTGTTTAATGCACTAGTGTACGTAGTTGCTGATAATGCTAACTATTTAAGTTTTACTAGGTACATTTGCGCGGCGGCACGCCGCGCAGCGTATATCCTGATCGAAGAAAAGAACTGGAGAAAAAATATAAGAATCTTTTGGAGCGCACTGTCGTAAAGAACCGAGTTAGACGCAGAATTTGAGGTATGTCGAAGGATATTTGTGACGGAAGAAAAGGACCGTTAAAAAAATCTAAGAAGCTTAGAGGGGCTTATCGGAAGAAAACAAACAAATATGTAATTTTGCAGGCATTTCACAGCAGAAACAAAAGTTATGTCTAGTTTTCAGCACAAAGTAAGCAAACCTTCAGCAAGAAAGGATCTGTGCAGTGAAATAAAAGTAGAGAAGACGAAGCAAAAGCAAAGTCTTCTTCTGTCCTTTGGGTTAATTACGTGCTAACTGTCGACCCAAATATTCAGGACCCATCTAGATGGCCGGACGACCATAAGGTTGCTGGTAAGAAACGAAATGGGGAGAGACTGCATTCAGAACCTATAAGAAAACCCTACTCTAAATGTTATCTCCCATGTATCTATCTGTGTTTTGGAGAGCATATCATGCCATCATCCATATTGACCTACTTATTAGATGCTGAGCTCCAGGTGATAACATCCCGAGGGGAATCTCACTATCTTCAGCTGAACAGAGCTCAGATTTCTCACTATGGGTTATACACGCAAGTGGTACAACAATAGTTAACAAGGTGAAATAGGTATTGCCTGCCGACGCCGATTTCTCGGTTATCAAACAATTTTGGTGTGGTGAGAGAGATTTTGTGTTAGCAAGTAGTGAAGATCTTCAGGGTACATAACATTTCCATCGTAAATTATATGAAGAGAAACATCACTTTCTAGTTTCATAAACTAAAATGAGTACGCAAGAAAGAAATGGAGGACATGGAACATCTGGAAGGGGATAACTGACAGCCAAACCTCGAAAACGCTCATTTCTATGGCTATTTACATTTGCTACTGCTTCAAACCTTACGCAACCTCAGTTCTACTGGATAAACGCATAATGTGCCCTCCTTCATTCAGAACCTTGCTGCATCCACAAGTAATTCCATTGTTTCCATCACTAAAGTCACCTTGAAGTAGGAATTACAGATCCATCTTGTACCCACCAATCGTCAGGAAGCTAGTGGATGCCAGTGTCACTGGTGTTGGTAAAAGTCCCAGACAGCAAACCGAAAAGTTTAAACATCAACAGCTCGTGTTCAGGTCAAATTGTGCTTGACTTGAGGGCCTACACGTTGAGTTTTATATATATATATAAATGTAGCTGCTATAGTATCATCAGTGTTTGACGAGCATGTTTACTCCTCTGAATAATTTGGCATTGAAGAATACGACATCTGGAGTACCTTGTTAGAGGATGTAACAGCAGTTCTCCACTGTGGATCCTGTGTAGTGGATGGTCTGTCCCTGAACAAAGTAACCACTCTTGATTGTGTGGGCCTTTCTACTGTCTGCCGATGAGGCATATCTCTCATGACCCATAAAACTAATCCTGATGGCACTGACGAGCCTACAAAAAATTTACATCAGCAGAGAGGTTTCATTAGAACTCAGCAAGATTATGAAGTGATCGTGTCTAGTGCTTTCCTGTGAATGGAAAAACAGGTGGGCAATAAATGGATCAATAAAAAAAGAACAGGATAGTGTATCAACAATAAAATTACCATACACGATGTTTTGTACTTTCCTAACATTAATTTGATGTCTTGGATGCTTACGCAGAGTTCATTTGCTGTGCCAAGCAATCTCCATTGTTGCGGACAAATACACCAGATGACTAATCATTTTTAAGTGCATGAGTTTGGTAACTTAGCGTCTACAGTTGAGTAGCACAGCATCTGCTAGGTATGCGGAACTGAATTAATTTCTATGATCTTTTCGTTGTTAGGATTGAAGGAGATGCCTTGAATATCACCAATTGTTTTTTTATATATAGACATAAACTTACTGACTTAACATCTAGGACAAAATTGTGGCATGTTGTACATCTAGATAATATTATATGCTTACCATAACATGCCAGAGCACCGCCTAGTATAAGAACAACTACTGAAAATACATCCAAATAAACCTGCAAAACAGAATGTTTGGCTAACTTCTGTCAAGTAATCAAGCTAATAACTAAATAAGTGATTATACAACTATTGCTGGCATTGGTGAAAACTGTAAACCCATCAAGTAAGCTAGTGAAAAAAAAATATGAATATAAAATGCGTGATAAGCATAAGAAGGCATGGGAGTCGATATTTTTCTAAATGTGGTATAGAGGACGACTTGTAATTGAGACTACCATAGTTATAGCATGAGACAGCATGAGACAAAATATAAACAGAATATTTTAGGATTTGCTACACAGCAACATAACTATTGGGCCATCTCTAACACTATCTCATGTTTGGTCTGCAGAATTCCCATTATTTTTCCATCTCCCCTGAGCTGTGTAGGTTTAGCAATGCATTAGTTTAAAAAGAAAAAAAATCTTTATACCACGCCTTTGTAACTTAATAAAATGCCATCCTGTTGTCCAATGAAATTTGGTCCAAAATATCATAATTCGACTTGTGCAGACCACGACATAGGGTAGATACAGTTTGGGTTACACAACAGACATTTGACTTTGCAGTGTTGACATACAAAAGTTCCAGAATTCATTTGAGATAAATATGCTAGTTTCTCTTCATCTGACTGAAAAGCAGAAAGATAATGTACAAAATAGTTTCACAAATGCATGGGCACATAGGCAACAGGAGGCGAGGAGCTAAAACCATCACAACTGACCAGATTGTCATCAGTTCCAGAATTCATTTGAGATAAATATGCTAGTTTCTCTTCATCTGACTGAAAAGCAGAAAGATAATGTACAAAATAGTTTCACAAATGCATGGGCACATAGGCACTCAAAAGGCAAATACCCTGCTAGCAAAACGAACAGAATAACTCCACATGACCACAAATCTGCCATTGCACCATCATAGCCTTGATCTTCAAGGACCTATTACAAAGGTGGTTGAAATACTCTAATTATTAATGATTCCTGGTTAAACAATAATGTTATCGAAAGTATTGATAGGTTCAGTTTCTACAATTTTCTGATTACCTCTGGAGCAACATAGTTTGGAGTCCCGCAAGTCGTGTGCAACAATCCATCATCCTGAGCAACAAAAATGAATAAAATACTTGAAAATGTGTTGAGGGATATGAGAAGTTTTAAACAACAAAGTGGCATGATTATCTGTTAATGCAAAAGATGTGAACTTTGGAACCTGTTGGTAGTAACAAAGGGCATAAAGGAGCAATAAACCCTTACCTTGATTTGCTGAGATAGTGCACCCAGCCCAAAATCGGAGACCTTCAGATTCCCATAAAAATCAAGTAGTAAATTTTCTGGCTGCATGTATTGTAGTTTAGAATCTGAAGTAGATTTCTCATTAACAGAAAAAGGCAGCAGAAAAAGGGAGAGGAACTCAGGGAACTAATTAGCTAGCAAATGCTGAGTGGAGACAGGGGAGAGGAGGGCCAACCGATGTTGAGGAGGGCCGGCGGCTGCATAGCGGCGGGTGGGCTCCGGATCTCGGCTTCCCGCTCTCGTTTCGTCGTAGCGCCGCACGGCGAGGCCGGCCAAAAAAGGGAACAAGCACGGAACGCACCGAGGAAAATAAAAAGAAGGGAGACGCGGCCTCATCAGAAAATCGACGGCGAGCCTGCAGAGGGCAACTGGAATCCATTCTTCCCAGGTAGAACTGCTCGGCGGCAGAAAAACGGTGCTCAGTAGGACTCGATCCCCGGCGAGGCGCGCTAGCGGAGGAGGCGCAGAGTGGTCGTCGGGTGACGTACGCGGGCGGAGGGGAAGGGACGGGAGCGAGAGGCACGACCGCAACCAAAAAAAGCGCTGGCTAGGACTCGATCGCTTGACCTCTCGCTGCGAAGCAAGCGCTCTTACCAGCCGCGCTACGCTATCTTAGGGCTAACTGATCTGGAAAATGTACTTGAGGTAGAGAAGCGCATGAGCCACGCGGGCGACGTGGCTCCACGCTGAGCCAGCCGTACGCACGGCGCTCCGTTTCTCTGTTCACATGCGCGACGCGGCGTGCGGGCGCTCGGCCACGAGGCCCCGGAGGCGACGTGGACAGCGCGGGAGGCGGACTATCCTGTTGAGAAACCCTGAAGCCCACCGAAGGCCCATGTGGTCCCTAATGCCGAAACCCTAGAGAGCGCTATAAAGGAGGAGGGGTCCCCATGTACACGTAATTCATTAGCAATAAAGAATTTCGCTTCGCTCTCCCTAAACACGTGTCTCTCTCTCTTCGTTTCTCCACTTCAGATCTGTTCGGGAACCCGGACTATTCGATAGCGAGGTTCCTTAACACGTTATCGGACGAATTGCTCTACGGAGATCGAGTTGAAAAGGTGAGAAAAGGTGGGATTAGCGTTTGAATCTAATCGTTCTTTTTCCTATGCATGCATCTATCTACGTGGCACGGTTACTACGAAGAACGCTCGCTGCCTCAAAGACGGGCCACGAGACATGAATTCACCGCTCATCACGAAAAAAAAAAAAACCGACGCGCCGGTCTTGGCGCCGCAAGACGCGTCACGGCCACCGACATCGCCGCCTCGGCCGGCCAAGATCTCGCGCCGCAGACGCAGCGCTGTTGACGCCGCCGCCGCCGCCGCCGCAAGACGCAGCGCGGCCGGCGCCGTCGTGCGCGGCAAAGCACGGTCGCCGCGCCGCATGTACACTGCCGTCGTGCCCTCGAAGCTCGATCCGCCGGCTCGAAGCTGGACCAACGGCGCTAACGCAACCGTCGCCGCGCCTTGTAGCCGCGCGCCCGCCCTGCATCGTGATGCGCACGCGAATCCGGAGGGCACGCGTCGCCTCGGACGACGCACGCGGCCGCCTCGGAGGGCACAGCGCCGCCTCGGAGGGCACGCGGCCGGCGACGCCGCCCGCTCCGGCCAGCGCCAGCATCGCTCGGCCGCCGGCTCGCCTCGCCCGATCTCCGCTCGCGCCGCCCGCCACGGCTTATAGCGCTTCGCCCGGCCGCACCGCCGCCGGCTCGGCTACCGGCCGCTCGGCCAAATCCGCCGCCGCCCGGCTCCAAGACGCGCTGTTCGCCCGGCACTCGGCTCGGCCCGGCCTGCGGCCGCCGCGCCCTCGCGGACCACCTCGGCTGCCGAAGCCGCCGCCGTCGGCGCCGCCGAGGCGAAGCATACCGCCGCGATCCGCGCCGCCGCGGCAGCAGTACGTAGTCGCGTCGCCTCGGTGTGCCGCCGCCGCCGCCCCGACCAAGTCGAGGCGCGCGCGGCGAGAAGAAAGCGCGACGCGACGCGAGGCGAGGGCGGCGCGCAAAGAAGTGCGCACGGGAGCAAAAGAAAGACGAAGCAAAGCTCCATGCGGCAACAGCAAAAGAAGTGGCGGCGGCTAGGGTTTCCCTAGCCGCGTGCGTGCGTTTGGGCCGGGCAAGGCCCATAAGGCCGTTCAGCCGGGAAAAAGAAAGAAAAAAAAACAAAAGAAAAGAAAAAAGAAGAAAAGGAAAAAAAGAAAAATTGCGAAAAAAAAAATTGCAGAAAATTTTGAAAAAATTGCCAGAAAATCAAGAAGATTTATTTGGCTCTGTTTTAAATTTTTCTTGCTTTATTTCTCTGTTTTCGAATTTTCTTTATGATTTTGAATCTGTTGCTTTATTTAATATATTGCAATGCATAGCAATTTAATTTTTCTGCACTTTATGCTTTTGCAACCATTTCCTATCAGATTACACGCGATAATCTAAATCCGAATCTTGATATCATGCGGATGTCCGCATTGTGAATCGTGAGTTTGAAGAATTGGCCCCCGCACGGTCGGAACTACCTCACTTGGGCATCGGACGTAAAGATTGTTCTTGGGGGCAAGAAGCTCCGTTCAGCGATTGGTCTAGGGTCCTCGCAGGACGCAAAACCTACCGCTGAGCAGAACGATCAAGCTCTGCATTTTCTCAGGCACCACCTCTCACCACTCTAAAGAATGAATATATGGTGAGGAGAGTGCACTTGAGCTTTGGACCGCACTTGAAGCGGTTCGAAAAGCTCAAGTACACCATCTTGCCCCAAGCACGCAAGATTGGGTGCGCTGAGGTTTGCGAGACTTGAGCGATGGCGAGTACAATTACGCCTTGCGAATTTGTACCAATCTCTCCTATGTGGCAAGAAGATCAGCGATGAGGAGAAGATTGAGAAAACTCTCTACCTTCCACCCTAATGCTATCCAGTGCACGCAGCTATCGTCGGGACGCATACAAGGAGTATAGCGAACCGATTGATGTAATGCAAGTTTGGAATCGCGAGACAATGTTCTACGCAAGAACTATGTCTCACGACCACTGGAAGGGCACGCGCACAGTTAATGCCAATAGCTATAAGGTGAGAAAGCTCATTCATAGAAAGAAGGGCGAGCAAGGTGAAAAAGAAGTTTGTGCCAAGGAAAGTCCAAAGCCCGCTAATGCATGAATCGCATTATTATTTTTAGATTATGGTTGTTAGCATTTTCTTTGAATAATGAATAGTAAGCTCTAGAAGAGCATACTTCTCTCATGAATATATATGCAATTTATTCTTTATTCCAAGATTCTTCAATTTTGCAAGTAATATTTGGATTGTTTTGCCTCTATTTGATTAGAATTATTTTTCTTTTATCTAGAAATCGTGTAGCGCCCAAATGGAAGAGGTATGCATTGTTGATAGTGGCACAACAAATACCATCTTAAGAGAGTCTAAATATTTCAATCGATCACGAAGAACATTTGGAAAGATTACTACGATCGCAGAAGCGACTCATATGTAATCGGCTCAGAAGAGCCACAATTATATTGCCTATGGGTACAACTTTGGTAATTGAAGAAGCCCTTTTGTACCCGAATCAACACGCACTCTCTTAAGCTTTAAAGACATTCGCGCCAATGGTTTTCACGTAGAAACCAATGAAGAAAATGGCAAAGAATACTTGTGCATTGTGAAGCACGCGGTATGTGGAAAAATGGTATTAGAAAAATGTCCCTCATATGAATCTGGGTTGTACTACACGAATATTCATGCACCCGAAGTGTATACTTCCTTGAAGACTATTTTTAGAAGCTCAATTATTTTCTTTATGGCATGGTAGATTAGGTCATCTGGTCTTAGAATGATGAGAAATATAGTGAACAACTCACGTGGTCATGGCATAAATGTTAAAAATTTCCGAATCATGAAGATTTTGTGTGCCCTGCATGTGCCACCGGGAAATTAATAACTAGACCCTCTGTCATGAAAGTGCAAAGTGAAATCCCTGCATTCCTGGAACGCATCCAGGGGATATTTATGTCCGATTCAGCCCTGTCGGGGCCGTTTCGATACTTTATGGTGCTCATCGATGCTTCCTCGAAATGGTCGCATGTATGCTTGTTGTCAACAAGAAACCATGCTTTTGCAAAGGCGATCTCGCAGATCATAAGAATTAAGAATGCTTTCCCGATCATCGCGTGAAGTCCATTAGAATGGACAATGCCGAGAATTTACTTCAAAGGCATTTGATGATTATTGCAAGAACAGGATAGCGATTGAGCACTGCATCGCACGTCCATACGCAGAATGGACTAGCGAAGCACTAATAAAGAGGATTAAGTTCATTGCGGACCACTTTTGCAGAGTTGTAACTTGCCCAACACTTGTTGGGGACACGCGATCTCGCACGCAGCAGCTCTTATCAATTTTAGACCGTCGGCCTACAACATCCATTCTCCTATGCGGCTTGTGCACGGATCATCCCAAGATCTCCCATCTTAGAAAATTTGGGTGTATGGTATATGTACCTATACCACCCTCGTGATCGCAATGGGCCCTCTCCGCAAGTCCGGGATATCGTTGGTTATGAAAGTGCATCCATAATCGTATTTGGAACCCATGATCGAGATTTGCATACTGACCGGTCATTGATTGCATCTTTGACGAGGATCGCTTCCGTCATTAGGGGAGGAAATCAACCTTTGGATGAAAAATGCCGGAAATCATATGGCATTCCACCGATCCCGCACATGACCCCGCACTAATGAAGCAAATCAAGAAGTCCGAAGATAATTGATTTGCGAATTTAGCAAATGAACCGCTGATCATTTTTGTGATCTCAAGGGCGTGGTTAAGTCGCATGTACCCGCAAGGAATGCACGAGAGGGTGGAAATACCAAAGAAAATAGAAGGTATCCTCAACCTGCTCGAGGCCTCAAAGGAAAAGAGCAGCAATCTGCTCCTCAAACCCAAAGTACCCGAGACGCCGGAGAAAATCGGGCGAGAGGACTTACCACAACCAATCACGAAAATGCCCCAAGGAAAGAAGGGAGCAGTTGAGACTGCACTGGAAAGAAGCCAACAGGAAAGGCAATTCCAGACTTGAATCTTCCACTGCAGGAAGCCGCCGAAAATAATGTGTGCGCACACATAGGCGATGAAAAGCTAAAGGAACTTGCTCCTGCGATAGGGAAAAGCAGAGAAGAGCAAGTAGAAGTGCATGAAGCACCCCATGAAGAAATGGCCATAAACTTTGTAATAACAGGAGAATCCCTGAATAGAGCAACAGCCAACGTTGATGCATACTTCGCAAAGAAGATTGCCTCGATCATTGATCATGATCCCGAGCCTGCATCTCTCGCAGAGTGCAAGAAAAGGCTAGATTGGGAAGAATGGAAAAAGGCAATCACTGCAGAGTTAGTCTCTCTGAACAAGAGAGAGGTGTTTGGGCCCGTATGCCGCACACCTCCCCATGTAAACCCCGTAGGTCACAAATGGGTCTTTGTTCGGAAGAGAAATGAAAACAACGAAGTTGTAAGGTATAAAGCAAGGCTTGTAGCTCAAGGTTTTACTCAACGTCCTGGAGTTGATTATGAAGAAACCTATTCTCCGGTCATGGGAGGAATTACCTTTAGATATTTGATCTCAATGGCAGTCAACTTGAAGTTGAGAATGAAGCTAATGGATGTTGTCACAAAGATACCAGATGGAAACATGGATTCGGAGATATACATGAAAGTAGGAAGGAATTCCTATCTCGAACCAAGATGGAGCAAATAGAAACACATGCAGTGTGAAATTGGAGAAATCATTGTAAATTTGAAGCGATCGGGAAGAATGTGGTACAATCGCTGAGTGACTTTCTCTGCAAGAAAGGCTACGCAAAGCAATGAAGATTGTCCATGTGTGTTTATACAATGATCCCGAATGGATTCTCGTATAATCTCCGTCTATGTAGATGACTTGAACATCATTGGGACGGATGAAGAAATTGAAGAGGCATGCTCATACTTGAAGTCCGAGTTTGAAATGAAAGATTTGGGTAAAACCAAGTTTTGTTTAGGCTTGCGGCTTGAACATGTCCAAGGAGGAATCTTGGTACATCAATCAACCTACACGCAGAAAGTGTTGGAAATGTTTGGATTTGAAAAGGCATATCCTGCAAAGACTCCAATGGTGGAAGGTCACTCCAAGCGGACCTAGACCCATACTGCACCTAGAGAAGAGGGAGGAAGTCACGGGAGCAGAATTCCCATATCCGAGTGCAATTGAGCGCTCATGTACCTTGCAAATAGCACTAGGCCGGACATTGCGTCATTGTGAATTTGCTAGCTCGATCTGATCTGCGAACCCACCAAAAGGCATTGGAAAGGGATCAAGGACATCTTCCGTTACCTCCAAGGAAGCAAAGACCTCGATGCTTTTTGAAGAAACAATGAATTGAATTTGGTTGGCTACGCCGATTCGGGTACCTATCGGACCCACATACCGGCAAGTCCCAAACGGCTATGTTTTCCTATGTGGAGGAACAGCAATTTCTTGGAAGTCGTCTAAGCGGACTCTTGTCTCGGCGTCGACAAACCACTCGGAAATCATCGCTTTGTATGAAGCATCTCGTGAATGTGCATGGCTCGGAAGAATGGTTCACCACATCCGTAAGTCATGTGGTTTGAACATTGAGCAAACTCCCACGATAATTTATGAAGATAATGCGACTTGTGTTGCCCAAGCACGGATGGGTTATGTGAAGAGCAATCTCACGAAGCATATCAACCCCAAGTTCTTCTATGCTCACGAATTGCATAAGATGAACGAGATCAAGATATTGCATACTAAGTCATGTGAAAATCTTGCAGATTTGTTCACTAAATCACTCCCAAAGATCTACCTTTGAAAGGTGCGTGAAAGGAATTGGGATGATGAGACTTAGAGAAGTGCAGATTTCGGGGAGATATTTCACATACTCCCACATAAATCTCGAAGATGAATTATGAATACCCAACATGAATCTCGAAGATTAGCAATTGAAGTTGGGAGAATTGTACTCTTTTTCCTTAGCAAGTTTTTCATGAAGTTTTCTTGCATAAGGTTTTAACGAGGCAATTCGTGCAACATTGTAAAGCGTATGCTATGTACTCTTTCTCCAAGTATTTTTCCCACTGGGTTTTTCTGGAGTTTTAATGAGGCATATGCATCTCGCGGCAAAGGGCCCAAGGGGGAGTGTTGAGAAACCCTGAAGCCCACCGAAGGCCCATGTGGTCCCTAATGCCGAAACCCTAGAGAGCGCTATAAAAGGAGGAGGGGTCCCCATGTACATGTAATTCATTAGCAATAAAGAATTTCCGCTTTCGCTCTCCCTAAACACGTGTCTCTCTCTTTCTGTTCTCCACTTCAGATCTGTTCGGGAACCCCGGACTATTCGATAGCGAGGTTCCTTAACATATCCTTCCAATCTTAATATAGGGACTATATCGGTTGGCTAGAAAGCAAAAAATGGCATTACAGGTTCTCTACGGACTGGCCCATCCCCTTTGTGGGTGCAGCATGGATTTTTTTTAATTTTTTTTTCAAAACTAGGCGTCAGGACAAAAAAATGCAAAATTAGGCGTCGGTCGCCCGTATATGGGGTCGCCCCACATACGGGCGATTAGTGCGGCTTTGAAAGCGCGATTTTTCCTCTGTCTACGGTCAATTCCTAAAAAAATCATAACTTTTTCATATGATGTCGGATGGAGATAAACTTTATATGAAAATTGTAGCTCTAGACGGGATCTACAACTTTTGTATATAAATTGTTTTCATTTGAATCCATTTAGATAGCCAAAAACGGGATAAAATGTTCAGATCTAAAAATAGATCTGTTTGTGGATCTGAACATTATATCTCATTTTGGACCATCTAAATGGATTCAAATTGAAAAAGTTTGTATACAAAAGTTGTAGATCCCGTCGAGAGCTATAATTTTCATATAAAGTTCATCTCCATCCGACATCATATGAAAAAGTTATGATTTGTTTTAGAAATTGACCGTAGACGGAGGAAGAATCGCGCGCACTAATAGCCCGTATATAGGGCGATCGCCCTATATACGAGCGACCGGCGCCCAATTCTGCAATTTTTTTTGTCCTGACGTCTAGTTTTGAAAAAAAGATTAAAAAAATATTAAAGAAAAAAAATTCTCCAAACACGACAGCTACGGGGCTGGCTGAAATCCCGGGGGCTGCCAGACGCGAACCATGCATGCGTGGTAGTGACATTGCATTCTTCCGAGAATGTGGGTCCATCTAGTCTTATATATACCAAATTATATATAAAAAAGTTCTAGTACGTACCATGTTGTGAATTACTAACTCATGAAGAAAATAGCATATACCATAACAAAACAGTAACGTGCACTGAAATTTGCTAAACAACCGAAGCACCCTGATTGGTGAAGAGAAGATAACATGCACGAGACAGAGCGTACCAAGTGTTCTACCATGATGCCTTCACTGAAAACCGGCCTTGAACGAAAATGTCAGTAAATCTAACCCATTAAGTCTCGGTTGAAGATAAGCCCCTCCGATTCCTGCACAGCATGTCGTGTTTGTTGTTCGGCAATGTCAAACCAGCACATACAAATTTCGTTAACAGAACAAAGTAGGCAAAAGGCAGATCGAAGCAAATGAAGTGTTTCTTGTACCTCATCAATTAGCGGCACGACAGCCAGGCGGAAGGGAGAGTTCCCAGAAGACCACTTCACAAATATCAGTCGTTCAGCTGTTTGAAATCAATGCCTTGGAAGTTAGCTGCCTCTACGCTTTTGGCATTGGTTTGGCCAGTGCTGCTTTACTTTCTCTAAAGAAGAACGTGCATGAATGATTCTTTGCTTGCAGCTGGAGTTAAAGATGTGTAGAAATAACTGTCCTGTGAATTAAAGAATACTGGTAGTCCTTTGGATTCCCCTATCGTTATCGGTCGCTTGTTCGCTCAAAAAAGTCGATTCGTTAAGAAGCAGGGACAGTGCAGCATCTTGCGTTGCAGTAGTCTTTGCGCGCGGTGTAATTGCTGTAACAACCTTAATTGTTTAGAGTGTTGCTATTACACATTACGGATGAACTACTTATCATTCTACTACAGATGTTTAATTAGAAGCAAGACTTACTATCGTGTATGTTATATATTGCAGTCTTAATTTCCTGATGATCATACGTAACACCAATCAGCTGCCTTGAGCCAGAGATATCACCCCACTTGTGAAGGCGTGAAGGGATTCTGGAGGCCATGGGCCCGTAACGTACCCACCGTAGAATCCATGTTGATCGTCCGTATTCTTGGAAACTAATTAATGCAAACAATTAGACGATGACAACTTTGATGTTGACATATAGCTTGTCCTTTTATCATCCTGTTTGGGTTGTGGTTGTGTTATGCGTCACCTAAAACACGTCTATGCAATTTCAGTCGTGCAGCGAAGCGCCTGACGTTGTAACAGAAATATATTTCTGAACTAAATAATCAAATTATATCATGCGTTAAAAAAAAAGAATTGCAACTTTGAATTGCCACGGAGAGGGAAAAGTGAGGAATAGCCTGGCTAGGTGGAGCGAGTGTGGGCTAAAAGCGAGAGATGCAGTTAGTTTTATTTTTATTTGTGAGAGGTTGGAGAGATGTGTCGTGACCCATGACCCATATATCGACACTCCCAAATTAGTAATTCCAAAAGATTACTCAAGTAATCTCAAGTATCAGATTCGTAGTGGTTTTAATTCTGTCTTGTTCAATCACCTGCAGCAAATTAACGTGGTTTTGCGTGGTTCAGTTCAGTCAAACACACATTTCAAACGGAGTTTTTGATCCAGAAGCGTACGCAACAAGGAAAGCGTACAAACCCTTTTGGTGACCCAACTGAATTAAAGGGTTGCAGTCATTTATTAATTCCAATTCACCACTTCAAGACTCCTGAAAATCCACCTACACCCTTTTTGTCGCAAATTTACTCCTGTTCATTCCAAATTTGTGTGGTTAATCTCATGGCTAGCGTGGGCAACAAGGATTTTTGTTTGTATATATCACTTTTTCCGAAGTTACATTTCAACGTCTGGATTGAAATAATTTGCAGAAAGCTCGAAGGAAATGCACTCCCGGACATTCATATCGTGTGCCATTGATTTGTACAACCATTTTGGTACACTAGGACACACTACATCGCTGCACAATGTGTGTAATAGAACCTTCTGATGACCAAAGGACTCTCGTAACCGAATTACACAAAATTTTGGTGTCACCTATAAATTGGTCCAAATAGCCCAACCCGTGCGGCTAACGTTTATTATTATTATTTTGCCATCAATTATGAAATTGTTTAACATTTGAATTTATAATAATCTGTATTTGAGTAAGCAAAATTTAAATGTTTTACAATTTAACATACAAATTCTTAGTTTTGTTGTTCTAGCTCCATGTATAAATATATTAATTTTTTATTTGAATATGTGGGATTTAATTTTTAAAACATTTGAAAAATATTTTTTTAGTTTGTTATTTCAGCTCTATGTACGAACGTATTGTGTACAAAGATACTTGGATGTCATAATTATTTTTGGGATTTTTTGTTTGTAAATTAAACATGTTAGATATCACAACTTTATTTGGATTTCTTCGTTCCGAGTTTTTGTATATTTGAGTAGCAGATACCTTTTAATCCCTAAGGTAAGGATTTATCCTGACAAATATACTATTTTTTAATTTTCAATTACAAAACTTATATATACCCAGATACAATTTTTTTTGAAAGATAGTTCAATGTTAATATATATATTCGGATACAACATTTTTATTGAATTTTTATTTTCTAATTTTACATATATTTTGATACGTGATTTTCTGCAAAATTCAATTTCCAGACAGGATGAATTAAGTGAATCATTCCTCGCTCACATGTATGCAATATTTGATTAAAAAAATCAGAATTAACCTCCATGCATGCCCCCTTAATTATAGTGAAAAATTATGGTACATCCTTGATCCTGCTACTAGTAAAATGTGGTAGTAGAAATCAATCCGGCCACTGAATTGTTAAAGGCACAGCAAACGTTTCTTTGTAATTACTCAATCTGAGAGTATCCTGTTATTATTAAGCCAACCAGGGTTGAAAATGTTACTCTTATGCCACACAAGTCCCACATTGGCCATTACAATTCTAGGCCCCTAAGGATTCTATTGCTCATACTACCAGGTGTAGTATAACATAATTCCATCTAATCTGAACTATTGGATAAAAAGAATAAACACCTTATATATATTGAGTTGAGTGTATCATAAAAGAGCTCTAGTTATATGCGTGCTTACAGTGTGGACGCATGTCAGACTTAAATTAGAATTTGTTTTAATAAAACTTGTTTCCTTGCATTTCACAAAACGCACAATACACATGCGCACATTTTTAGATCCAAACACTTATATAAAAAGGCTTATTGTAACATCTCAAATTTTTCCTTTTTTTTAAATATAATTTCTCTAGTTTAGCTATCCAAAAAATTTCACCATTTTATTTACTAATTAAAGCTTAGTGAGGGACTTTCCTGAATAAAAACAATTTAATATGATTCAATCCCGAATGAACAATTATCAAAATTATTTTATTTGGGCTCTTTTTTCTTGGAAATATTTTCCAGATTTTTCTGTGAATTATTTAGTACATTTTCTATTTTATTTGTGTTTTTGTGAATTTTCTGTATTTTCTTTAAAAGAACAACGGTTAGAAAAGTTGGAAATTCCCTTCGGGCCGAAACCCTTTCTATCGCCCCATTTTTCTAGCACCTTCGCCCGATCCGCCAACCCCACTCCTTATCTAGCCCACCAGCCTGCTTTCCTGCGGTGTGTCGCTCACAAGTGGGACCCACCTGTCAGGCACTGTGCATCATCTTTGCGTAGACTCCATCTCTGCATCGACCCTTCATCATATCCACACTGGATTCCAGTTTTCCGGTACTATCTCTATGGATAAAAGGTCGCGATGTCCCTCTGCGGCCACCCGCACCTCGAAAGCCTAGACCTAGCACCAAAAAGTGCCCCCACAAGTCATCTTCCCCAACTTTGATGCCAAATCCGCCATCCCTGGTGCAATCTTCTCCTTTTCTCACTGCGTCGCCGGTGAGTTCTTTTCTCCTTTGACCATGTCATCTCATGTTCTTGCCCCTGATTTACCTTCCTGCCGAATAGATTTGAGTTTGGAGCACCATGACCGAGATCAAGCCAAACCTATCTTTTTTGTCACCACTTTCATTGCATTGCAGACCGTTAAAATTTGCCACTGGTCATGATGTCCATGTGACCATGATCTCCGAACTGCGTTCTCTCGGAAGCATCCTTGTGTGCACCCAAAAGCGTCATCAGAGTAGAACCGCTACTCGCCGGTGACCCTAGGTCCTCGGGCGGCGCCGCCGTGACAGCCACGTTGATGCCACGCAAGCGCCACGTGCGCTAAGGTAGCACCGAACCAACCATGCAAGCATAGCCACATCAACCACCACGTATACACCATGTCAGCCTAGTCTAGACTGGTTTGGTGGACCTAGTCTACCATGGAACGTATCTATGACATGTGGGTCCCACATGTCCATGTCGCAAGGTATTTTTCTAAATTCCAGAAAATAAAATGATTCTAGAATATTCCTTTGGTCCTACATACCAAGCTCTCTAAGAGGAATATTCCCAAAATATTCTCCTTTCTCTCTCAATTTCCAGGCTTTTCTCATCCGATAAATCTTTCGAGAGCCCGTTCTCTTTCATACAAATTCTGACTGAGTTCGTTCAAATTCCTAAATTCATATAAAATTGAGCTCTACATTCTAGTATATTTATTTTGATTTATATATTTTTTTGCCTTTGTTTTGTATTTATTTATTTTTCATCTATCGTTTCACATAGACATTGAAGTGCTGGGAGCTTTGAAAGGAGAAGAGCTGACTCAAGAGCAAGATTAGGACCCATTTCAAGGCAAGTTGTTTTTTTTATCATGTTGATCCCATTTTTACAAAAATTATTTTGTTGCAAGTTATTGCATGCTAATTCAAATTATCAATTGTTTAATTATTTCGATAATTAGTTATGCAACCTAGTTGAATTATATCTACCTTGTCATTTATTATGCCATGATCATTTGTCACTCAAGGATGGATAATTAATAGTTGATTATTAATATAGAACAGCACGGGTTAGTTTAGAACGTGTTAGTGTGCTTAGTCATGCAATGAGTTATTGATATCAATTTGAAGTTGCAAATTCAATCATTACTAAATGAATATGGAACATCTTTTTAAAAAAGGATATGTCATGTGTTTTCACACATTGATATAATGTTGATGGCATGTGTTGTACTATAATCAATAGGGATGGTAAATGATTTGAACTGGGGCAAGTGCCAAGATGCTATGTTCCCTCCGGTGGGTTTGTGTGACATTGGGTTGGTATGATTCTATGTGAATCAAGTAATATAGTTATGTGTGAACAAGTGAAGTAAATTGGAAGTCTTGCTTTGGTTAATTAAAGACTTAACCTTGTAAGTCATTGAACTGGGCTAATCATACAAGTATACAACACATGTCTGTTATGGGCCAAACCTAACTTAGTAAGTTACTGAGTCTTGACATGTGATTCTACAGGTGGTAGACTAAGTTGTGTACGAGGTCGAGGAAGGTGTATGCTTCAGGGGCACCACATCTTGAACAGTTATTGTTCCTAGTCCAACGGTGAGTCCCTCCCATTCTTCTGCTATTTGCCAAAGTGGAATGACGAGATCAGGCTTATCGGGAGGAATTTTTGGATAGTTTCTTAAAGATTTCATTATGATCTTCTTACTCGCATGCCTAAGAAAGTGTGTCATGGCTGAGATTAAGAGATTGATCATATCTTATGGGTAGATTGTATAACCTTTTGTAGAGTGTAGAACTATTTGAATCCATATTCCTGGTTACAACAATGCTCAGAAATTTCACACAAGTGTTAGATTTTTATAAAGAAAAAATGCAAAGGAGGCTGTGTGCCAGGAAAAGGAAATGGTGTAGGCTGTGTGCCAATTTAACTTAAGAAAATATCTGAATAAATTATTATTATTATTATTATTGGTTTTAATTTTAGTTTTAATCTATTATTGTATTCAAATGCTAAAGTCTGCTTTATGCAAAAGTAACCATATCATCTATTCTTTGAGTAAGCCTTGTATGTAGTTATTAGGCTTGCATTCTATGCACAACTTATTGAGTACTCAATGTGCTAACCCTTGTAATAATCATCAATCAGTTGAAGAAGATGAGTCAATACCAGCTCTAGAGGAGGAGTATCATGAAGAGGCTGATTATTAGGATTCGAGCCCAGTTGATTGTCTATGATAGGTCGATGGGTTTCCCGCTGGAGTTTATTTTCATTCCGCGACAGTTTCTTATTCAGTTATTGAGCCCTGCATGGTTTAATAAATGTAAACTCGACCATAAGGTCATCTCACAATTTATTTAATTATCAACTTTAGTTTGTTTATTCTTATTCTGTTGCGTATAGAGTTGATAATTTATCTATATTGTCACTGTGTGCACAAGTGTAATTCTGGACTAGTACAGTATACATAAAGGGTCTAGATTTGCATATTCGGATCCTAACATTTATAATATCAATTACACACATATTTTTCAGATCCAAAAACTTATATAAAGAGGTTTATAATATCTAGTACACTCATGTTTTGGTGTTCAGATGAAACTAAACGGGTTGTATGCTATTTCAGTCGATCACTAGTCACACCAATGGAACAACAAACATGGCTTTGTTTTCCTCTTCACACCAACAACAAAACTTTCTTCCTCAATCTCTCCACCCACCATCCCGCAAGATCCTGGCTTCCACCACATCTCCCTCTTTCCTCCATTCCTCTCCCACATCAAACCAAAACCCAACATCTAAATACCCATGCCCTCCAACCCTAACTTATGCTCATCCATGGCCCCCTCCTCCCATCCCACCATCTTTCCCCACCTCTCCTTCCTTTCCTGACTACGTGTCACCTAGCCACTAACTGCGTTTGACCCTTCTTCCCCAACAATCCATGTGGCTCAACCGTGTCAAGCTCGGTGACAACAAGTTATCTGCTTTCGCAACCCATCACATCTAGTGGGAGCCTATGTAAGTGATTGTTGATGATGTCACCCTGTAATCCCCTTGGGAGCTACATCTCATTCTCATCTACTTCTCACAAGAGGGCCACGACACCTGCTTCATTCGAGGTCTTTGACTGGGTGTGCAGGAGGCTACCCCTAGCTAGATGTTGCTATTGGAAATATGCTCTAGTGTTCAATCATAGATATGATTGATAGATGTTTATGTTTTGATGTTCCTTTAATAAAATACCATATTATAGATTATCAAGTATGTGACTGGATCATGATACTTTGTAACAAGTTTGTGGTATTATTATAAATTATCCTTTGTCGTTTAATTGATTGGAACATCAATTGCTTATTTACATAGACAAGCATATGGCTGTGTGATGATCATGTTTTTTGGATCGTAGATATGCAATGTAAACACAATTATATGGATAACGTGTTGGTGAATATGTTATTGAATATACCAATTATGAAACACCACATTGAGCATTATAGACATGTTATCGGTTGGTTTTATACAATGTTTATGATTGATTCTCTTACCTGAGATATACATGGATCCAAACATGATGATCATATTATTTGGCATTACTAATTGTTGTCTATAACATGATAATTATATTAGTTATACTCGGAATGTGTTGACACATTTAAAGGGATATGGTCAAAATGGAATTTTGTCTTCCTCATTAGATAAGGACAAAGATATTTTAAGGCCACTCGAAGAAAATAGATTAAAGAACGTGCATGGTCATGCCTGAGCAAGTTGAGGTGTCAACCACTTGATCTATTTAGTCTTAGCTTTGGACATTCAAGAAATAATGGATTAAACATCATAAGGATGACACATATCTCGTCTTGGGTTTAATCTTGATATTTGAAAGTGACAAAATGATCAAACATATATTCATTGATGACTTGTGGGATAAATGGTATCCATCTAGTCTAGGAAGTCATAGGGCCTCGTTTTGGGGAGCTATAGCTTTTTTGAAAAGCTGCTTTTTGGTTTTTTGGATAGAAATGTAGCTGTAGCTTTTTATAAGAGGCTGTTTGACAAATAGCTAATTTCTCTCAGCAATAAGCTGCAAAAGTAGGCCCCGCCCAGCTTTTGGCTTTTGCTAGTTATATGTGGCTTCTAGCTTATGCCAAAAGCCGCTTAGAAACTGAGCAGTTTGGGAGATTTACCGTTTTTTTAGAAGCTGAAGCTAGCTTTAAACCCCCCAAACAGGGCCATAATGTTCTGCTATAGGAGCCGCTTATGACTTATGTGTCAAAAAGGCCATCGGGGTCATACACAGGAATAGGAACATACTGGTTTGTTAATATATTCTATATATTATTATATGAATAATTAATATATTAGAATTATTAAATACGAAATAAGTACTTATGAAATCACAAATTGGTACCTTGTCACATCCTACCACCAGGTCCTGGATATCTCTACCTAATCCTCTCTCTTCTCACCTATTAATTTATAGAACAATTCTATGTAGCCAGAATGAATCCAACAAATTGGAATGAAGAATAGTAGTAACATGAGTAGAACTATATATTGTAGATTGCAATCATGAAAGAGGAGTTCAAAATCAAACCTTGCAACAGCACTATCGCATGATGTAAGTTGCAACATCATCCTTGGCAGTCGATGTGGCCAGAGAAGAAACGGCAGCACGCCTTGTTCTGGCATTGACGGGCGGAAGAATAGACGGATCTAGATGGCTTCTTTGTGCAGCAGACTGTACTTGAGGGAGAGAAATCCACGGCCTGTGGTTGCCCTCCTTGACACCTTTTTGGAAAACCCCCACGCTTTTGCACTAGCGACGGAAGAGGAGGAACGCGGGGATGAACCTGTCATGGTAGAGGGTGACGGGCACTCGGCACCATCTCTCTCAATCGATACTCAACTGAGCCTGATGGCCCTGTCATGCCCTCATGCGGCCATCATCGCCTCACTGCTAGCCTGGCCAAAGCCCTCCTAGTGACTGGTGAGGGCACTGGGGAACACAAGCAGGTGACCAGATTGTGGTGGAGGACAGATCGACGGTTGCAGCTCAGTTTAGGGCGAGCTAGGCCAGGACTAGGGTGAGGAAAGGAGGCGAGGTCACGGGCCGGGAAGGTGATAATGGGCGAGAAGACAAGCGCGGGTGGGGGGTGACGGCAGGTGTGAAGGCGAGGGTGGTGCGGGTACAGGGGTGGGCTAGGGTTTTGCTATGGTGGAGGGATGGCAAGCTAATCTGGATTGTCCGTTGTGAACCATGCGATCCCAGTGATAACATGGCTTCACAAGAGCTTAGCACCGATCGTACACTCACGATTGGAGGTCCACACACTTTGAATTGGCCAGAGCTCTCTTTGTAATTACGGAAATCTCATGATCTTTCCGCAAAAAGATGACGTGGCTCACACCTACTTCACAGAATCGTCTCCGCTACAAGGATAGTAATATTAGAAATACTTTCTATACTTTATAATTGTTACATACCAACTTAAGTTTTTTTATGAAAAAGGATGAACACCTCACTCGGTTCATTTTACTCGTAGTTCAAGGGCCATATGACAATAGATCCCAGGCAACTAGGGCCAATGAGCAAAAAAGTTGGCAATTGCCGGTCTGGTAGAGGGTGATGGTGAGATGGTGATGGATGACGACTAATGACCAAGCCACCAACGCAATGGGCATGAACACAAGAGACATGAATCAAGGACGACGAGGGCCGACAATCTTACCTGATTACCTATGTATCCATGGGTAAAAACTTTAATAGAGGTCGGTATATTTCACTTTTGTTTGAGCCAAACTTTGCCCGATGGGCAAATGGGTACAAAAGGTATGGGGGAGTTCCACTTGTACCCATTCCTCCCGATTACCTGCCGCCTTCTACTAACATGTGGACCACAATAGGCTGTGATGAGTGATTTGTGATATGTGTGACGACTGATGAATTATTTCCATTTGTTGAAATTGAGCATATGTGATGACTCACGAACTGTATCCATTTTAATTGTTGAACTTGAGCATGTGTGAATCCTTTGTCTGCATATGTTATTTTAATTCTTATTCACATATACATTTGAAATTTTAAATCATTGATAACCATTCTTCAGTCCACAGAATGTAGCTGATTCCCACAACTTCATCAAAAGAATTGTATCAGTAAATACAATAGCTCATTAGCTCCTAGTGCCCTTTGGCTGGAAGGAGGTTGATGGTGGCAGGTAAACAGGTATGCCCACAAGTATTGGGTACTCGTGGGCAACAGGTATGGATGAGATTCTTTGCCCCCCACCCTTTGTGAGTATATCCGTGGGGGAGATTTTGGCTGACAGGTACATGTATAGGTGAGCACTATCCATACTCGCCACGCCTGATTGCCATCTCTAGAGATGACAATGGGGTGGGGCCAGCAAGAGTACATGTAACCTGACCCATGCACTCGTTTGTATGCTCGTCACCCACAATAGGCAAGGAACTTTGCCCATGCGTATTGCTCTCGTCACCTGCAGACAAGGTTCAAAATTCCAGTGAAATTTCAGCCAGGGACAAGATTCCAAATCCTGGTGCAATAAAAAAAATTGAAATTGCTACTGTGATTTGGAAATTTAAGCGAAATTTTAGGTATTTTGACTAGAATTCATGTTTTTTAGACCAATTTTATTGTTTTTGGACCGGATATGGCTTTGGTTGACTTTCTCTAAACGTTTAGTAATATAAATGTTAGTATTGAAATTGTAACAATGAAGTGGCTGTAGTTTATTGGTTAGAATTCCACGATGTAGATGTGGAGACCTGGGCTCAAATCCCATTCCTAACAGCCACACATTTATTTTTTTTTCATTTTTTTGCCTGAGCTCTGTCTGTACAAGCTAGCTTCACTATTCAAAGGGAAGAAAGTGAAAAAAAATTAATGTTGAGGGTAGGATTTGAACCCAGGACCAACTCAACAATCTCAACTTCATGTCATACATCATGGTTACAATTTTTTCTAGTCTTGAAAGACCATTTCCCCAGGTTGAAAAAGGCCAAAATTTCGGTAATTTCGGCCGAAATCTCAAAAATTCCATTCCAAAATATTCTGGATTTGAGTTTTGCTTTTTGAATTTCGTCCGAAATTCCAAAATCTCGCCTAAATTTCGGATTTATGTTGTCTTCGAGATATGATCCAAATACAAAATTTGAAACCTCGCCTACGGGCATACTTGCTTGCCCACTAAAAAGATCAAACCTCATGAGATATCACACATCTGTAAGAGCAGCACGAAAGCTTGGAGAAACAGTACATCACAACATTCATGCATACGGGAGGAAGAAGCAGTGTGTAGTATTGATCTAGAAGATACTCTGTACTATATTGCTTCATACTTTCATAACACTTAACACAGCTAGCAAGGAATCAAATAGAATCCAGGGAAGCCGACGAGAGGGCGTGCAAGCAGAGGTAACAAGGGCTTGAGATGCAGCCGGGGTACTCTGCGGGATCCATGACGCTAAAGTCATCTACAGTGTAGTTGGTATCAGATTTTTCACTTCACTGCCACATCACACAAGTGTATTAGATCTATGCAATCGCCTCGGATTCGATCTGATATCGTTCTTTTCGTATTCTAAATCATATTTTTGTCAGATTTGGTGTCGGACACAGATAGTACTGGATGGATAGTGCCATATTTGAATACGATGCGAACAATATCGATCACAAATTCAAAGCGGAATCGATATGGTATAGAATATTTTTTGTTGGATATCGCGTGAAAACAAATATCGCGTATAACATACATATAGAAATGATTAATCAACCGTATAAGTTCAACATGTAACATGATTACTGTAATTTAAAGTCATTTTATGAGGTAGTCCAATAAAGTTATAAAAGTGTCAAATATTCCTTATGTTTTGTAAAAAAAATACCAAGTATTCACGTAGCCAAGTGGAAGTATATTCTTGTCATGCTCTGGTGGTGGCCAGCACTGGCTGGCAAGATGGCAGATGAGACGGCGGCAAGAGAGTGGAGCCATTGAGAGAGGGCCTAGTTTGGGCTATCTGGCTGGGCCTAATTTTAAGCTACAAGAATATGGACGGTAAATTTCCGGATATCCGAAAATTAGCCGACTATATTATCTAGAAATATAATTGAAATATCCTAATTCGATGGATAGTGATCTCCCGAATCCAATGCCGAATCCAAAACCGATATCGAATCCAACACGACTAGCCAAACACATCCGGTCACTAAACAGATCAAACCTCATGAGATATCACTCATCTGTAAGTGCAGCATGAAATCAAGGGGAAACAACACATCACAACATTCATGCATACCGGAGGAACAAGCGGAGTGTACTATTGATCTAGAAAATAATCTGTACCAGCAGGGTTAACAAAATCATTTTGCACTGAGAGATTGAAACCCCATCGGTACCGATTTTTGACAAAAATCATTCAAAAATCAAATGGTTTGCAAAGTCAAACAAATTTGAAAATGCAGTCAAACCGGTGAAAGAAATCTCCACAATCGACCGATAAGGGTCGAAAATCAACCGGTTTGCAGCGATTATTGACCGGTTTTTGGGAAAATTGGCAACTGAGTGAAAAAGGGGGAAAAGCAAGAAAAATTGGAAAAAAAAATGGAAGACAAGTGTGGAAAACTTGTAAAAAGTCTATAAAGGTCGAAAACATTTCGAAAACGTTAGAGCTATATGAAAAAGATGGAAAAATAGGAAAAACAATTCTGGCATGACCTTTCCTATAATTTAAGACAATGTCAAATTGCAAAATACACATTTTACAATAATAGCACAATTACGGAAAAATATGAAACAATATGGGAAAATTTCGTCATGACCTTTGCTATATTTTAGACAATCTCAAATTGCAAAGTAGGCATTTAGCAATAATATCTCAACAAATAACATTTCATTTTTATTCACAAATCAATCACACAAGTCCACATTTCAATAGCATTTGAAATCAACAATATGACATTGATTTGAATAGCATTTCAATATGATATTTAAAATCAATATTTCTCACCGAAAATGAATGTTTATAGTTGGCATAGCTTCATCGTCCCTCCATTTTCACACCTATGCCATGTTGGACCTATATGAACTCTATGTTAGTAAAAATCGAGTTGCAATAAAATAAAATATTATCTTTGAGGCTATGGGTGTTAGTTATGATCTTCGGTTAAAATGGAAAGACCGAAAACTAGAATGGAAAGACCGAAATTCAGGGGTTGTTTCCACAATTCATGCGCTCTGATCGGGAGCTTGCCAAAATATTTTGGAATCGGTCCCGTTAGCCAACGCCATAATAAAAAGGGAAGAAACCGGCACTTGATTTTGGCTCGGTTAGCATTGAGAAGGAGGGGAAAAGAATAGATTCGAATCCTCAGTGCCCAACATCCCGAACTCTAATCAGTTTTTCCCCAAATCCCAAATCGAATCAAGAAAACCTAATGATCTAAGAACGGGTTTCGGGCTAAGAAGGGGTTTCGGGCTTACCTAGTTCGGTGCTTTCCTCGCCCGTTCGTGGACATCGTCGGCCGCTTCATGTGCGTCGCTGTCGTTCCGGGCGTTGTCGCTGGCGCCGCGCTTCCGCCTGCCGTCGCGGGACTTAGCTTTCCCCGCAGGCCGCCTTAGCTTGATCTCCCGCTTCGTCGGAGCCGCGCGCGCCCTCGCTCCACCTCGTGTGCGCGCCGTCGCCGTCGCTTCGCCTTCGCGCTCTCTCGCTCGCTCATGTCGCCGCCGGTTGCGGATTTTCTGGGGCGAGGAAGCCGAATGGCTTAGGGTTTCCAGCCGCGCGCGCTTTTGTTCCGATATCGCTCGATCTGGACCGTTCATTCCAGATCGGCGACCACTGCTTCACGTCCCGTGCCGGTTGATGCTTCGCGTCGCCGACGCCGCGATTCGCCACCGGCCGCCATGAGTTCGACGGCCGTCGCTCGATCGCTTCATGGGCCGACGGCTCGCGCGGCTGCGTGGGCTGCGCACGGCTGGGCTGTGGCGCTCTGGTGGGCTTTCATCTCTTCTAGGCCGACATTTCGGCCAGGCCAGGCCGTGCTACGCATTGGCTTGGGCCTCTATGAGGTTTTGTGTTGGAGTTTAATAGTTTTAGCCCATTTCAGTTTGTATTCATATTGTCTTTTATTTCACTAATAAGCATTGCTAACTATTAATTTTTCCTGGGCATTAATGTTATGAGTAATTTCATGATTAACTTTCTGGGCATATTATTTAATGTGGTAATTAATTTTCATGTAATGATTCTTTATGAACATGTGTCATCCATAAGATAATTTTGGTTCTTTTTCGTTTCTGCCCAACGGTGATGCGAATTTGAACTTTAAATTTTTCATGTGATCTAATATTTATTTCTGGGCTTTAATTAATGTCAATGCATTTTCTTGTGATTAATGTTGTTCTTCTTTATGCACTGCAATAATTAATGTCAATTGTCTAGTAATAATGCATCATTTCATAAACCTTTTGGTTAATGTTTAGCTGCCCTAAGTGATGCAATTATGATAATTGAGGAATGCACAAATTTAGTTAATATTTTCTGTCCTATTATGATTAAGTCTGTCTCAAATCAAAATAGAACCAACGGGAAATTTTGATTTGGGACTATAACCAAATTTTGGACATTAATATACTTAAGTGTTGACTTCTCATGGTTGTATTTCGACCAAAGTTGTTTATAATCATGAATTGTCAAAATTTATTGCTCTCTAATGAAATATTTTAGATCCTAAGCCATGCATTATTTATGAGCCCATCTTCGGGCATAAGTTTTAAGCTGGTTTATGGATGTTTTCTCAGATAGGCCACAAATAACGTTTTAGTGCATTCCAGGAATAAGCTAAGACGGGATTAGTTAAGTATTATGCTTCTACCTGAGTTGTTTATATTTTCACATATGTTACAATTTCTTATGCCCTAAATTATGAGCTTAAGTTTTTCTCTTATTTTCAATTTAGTATTTGATTTATTGCTCATTAATCATTAATTATTTACGCTTCCGCAATTAAGTACTTGATGTCTAATGCTCAGTAATTTTAATAATGTGATTAATTTTGTCTCTTATTAATGTATTCTGCTTTGAGACAATGTGATTATGATTACATGACTATATACTGACCAACGTCTTTTAAGGGTCATGTGACATTTAATTAATTCTCATGTTTATTAAGTTATTGAGTCCTTTTAAGCTTTTATATGATAAAGACTACATTATAATTAAGATATCTCTAATTAAGATGGAACCAACGAGAAGTCTTAGTTAGAGATTTAATGAAGTTTTGGGATTATGTTGTGGCCATAATTGCATTCTGACCAAAGTTGTTTGCGATTGTGTACCATTCCCATAGATTAAGTTATTTTCCGTTATATATCCAAAGGTGATACGGTTTGGAACTGAAGTCATGTTTTGGGATTATGTTGTGACACACGGTTATATTCTGACCAAAGTTGATTATAGTCATGTGTCATTCCCATAACTTCTCTAATCAAAATGGAACCAACGAGAAGTTTTGGTTAGAGATTTCATGTTGATTTAAAGATTACGTTTTATGGCTCATGGTTACATACTGACCAACGTTTTTGTGATCATTTGCCATCCCCATTAGTGAATCCAGTTATTCCTCGTTTTCTACCAAAAGGTGATGTTAAGATGGACTGCTGATTCTTTCCTCAAGTTAAACTCTTCTTCGTTTTTTTGCCTGATGGTGAAGCGAATTAAAATTGCTAAGTTTTGTCATTAGCATGTTATTAATCTGATCAGTGAAGGGTTAATTTCATGACAGACAATCATTCACACTCTTTTGGATATTAAGTAATGATTAGTGTTATATCCCTATTATCAATTTAGCTATAACTTCTTCGGCTGTTTTCTAGTACCCTGATGAGAAATAGAGTAATTTATTAGCATATTATTCTTGAGGTTATTGATTACGCACACAAACATAATATTGATGATTGGCTCCCATTAGAAGAAGCATCTAATAACTTATACATTGATAAGAACTCAATATTCTGATGACTAGTGGGAGCAATTTAAGCAAATATTCCTTTTGATCATAAAACTTAGAATCTGGAGGAGCAATCCTCCAGTTAAATTATGACTATATGGCAATAATGAAAAAGCATTATGGAGCTCCTCAAAAGTTCTTGCCAGTATACTGATCATAAGAGAGCTCAAAGTCATTGAGCTAGCACATAAATATATATATTTATGTTAGAGCCTTTCTAATTCACTTCATTACGTCATTCATAAAGAATGTAACAACAATAATGAAGAATGAGAAGTGAACTATGATTGTGCCCATGAATGTGTGCATTCACAAAGAAAGTTGGCTAAAAAAAACTACGTTTATGCTGCCAACATTACCTCAAGACTATGAAAGTTTTAAAATAAAGCCTTAGAGAATGAATAGGAGGCTAATGTTAAAGCTGTTGGAAGTTTTCCATCAGTACTAAGTTATGTTTTCACCCTCTATCCTAATAATGTAATTTATGTTCCCAGTATGGAAAGTAATTCGCTTACACTCTTCTAAATTATTTGGGAGCATTAAGTATATTGCTAACTCTATTGGCTTCACCAAAAGTGAAATATTTATGAGAGTTCATCGAAATTGTGGTATTTACGCTTGTACCACATTTCGAGGGGGAGAATGGAACGTCTCATTGAGAAAAGAAAAGATTCATTATGTGAGACATAAACCCCATGAACAAATTTTTTACTCTCATTAAGAAAAGAAAAGATTCATTATGTGAGACATAAACCCCATGAGCAGATTTCTTACTCTATTAAAGATACTTTTCTTTTTCAATAAGTTTAATTAATGGAAGGATTAAAGATAATTAATATCAATATCTTACACTCTGGGAAAATTAAGACACTTATATACGTGGGATATTATCAAGATTTCATCCAAACTAAAGAATACCACTGAGTTTGTAAATCACTGAGGTTATAGAAATATTGATTCTAGTGGGATCTCTGAGGTAAGGTAAACTACACTTGATGACAATCGTGCTTATGTTCTAATGCCGATAGTCCGAGAGAATAGCAATCTTTGTTTCTAAAAATCTCACCTCCAGTTGATTCTGGAGTTTATGACTAATGCGAGCCTCACATAAAGATATCTTATAAAGATATCTTAAGTTTTAACCTTAAGATCAGTGGGAGTAAATTTAACCTCTTAGCTGTTTATATGGACTTAATTGTTTATATAGACGATGTCTTGTTGACTATCTGCAATAGGGACATTAATGTTTAAGACCTAAATAACATTAATGTTTAAGACCTAATTTTTTCTTTCTTTCTTTTCTGGGAACTAAGATTGTCTTGGTGATATCTCTCAAGTTTGACTATTAAGATTCACCAAGATAGGTCCAATATTAAGGGAGTTTACTCCGATTATTAAGGGCAACATATATTTTTCTTACGTTCCGCTGTCATGCACATTATGTACACTTAAGTTTGTATGCACCCTTATTTAACGTTTATTACCGGGATACTTGGCAAATATTAATCCAGGACTGGACCACTGGAAAACTACTAAAGACAACTTTGCATCATAGGCAAAGTGCTAATGATTATATGCTCACATATAAGAAGTCTGATAATCGTAAAGTTGCGGGTTATTCAGACACTGATTATGCAAGGTGTGTTGATACTAAGAAATCCACATCAAGTCAAATCTTCAACCTTGCAGAAAGAGCTATATTGTGGAATGGCTCTAAATTTAAGGCATTATTAATGATGCAAGCAGACTTGTGGCATGTCATAAGGCTATTAGATAATGAGAAATCCACAATAGGCTGTTGTGGTTTAAGAATAAGAAAATTTATTTTTGGCTTAAGTTTCTATCCCGAAATTTGTTATGTAAGAGTGCAATTTTTGCTTCGAGTAACAACTTGTCAAGTGGTGCTGCCAAACACATGACGTTGTGAAAGATATAGTCCAGAATCGAATTATTTATGTTCAGCCTATAAGAATTAAGTATCATGTTTAATATATAAGTTTATGCATCATGTTTAGTTTAATGATTCCTAGTTAAAGGCTCGTCTCAAAAAATTTCGACTCTGGAAATTACAAAGTTTGTTTTCACTCTTTTCGATGTGCACATGATGACAAATGAAAACAAACTGCACAAAAGGACCATAAGTATAAAACCAACTCCCGTTAAGAATAAGTAATTATCCTATCAAGATAGAACGATGCACTATAGATACTGGGGTTGCAGCGGTGCTTAAATTAATCGTTGTAATACTTTATCTTGGTGTACTGTTCTGTTAAGTATGGACTTATGAAATTAGCCTTCGATCAAGTGGGAGAATGTTAGTTATGATCTTCGGTTAAAATGGAAAGACCGAAAACTAGAATGGAAAGACCGAAATTCAGGGGTTGTTTCCACAATTCATGTGCTCTGATCGGGAGCTTGCCAAAATATTTTGGAATCGGTCCCGTTAGCCAACGCCATAATAAAAAGGGAAGAAACCGGCACTTGATTTTGAGCGATTTGCTTTCAAGTTGATTCTTCCCGACACACCCATCCGATCTAGGGTTTTGGCGTGAGGCTACCGAAGATCCGATGACCACCGCCGTGAGAATCACGGCGTTGTCTTCATCCGGCTCCCTTCTTTCTTCATCGCACATTGGAGCAGCCCTCTCCGACAGAAAGAACCCTAATGGCATACGTTTCTTCACCGGGTCAGTCAGTTTAATCTAATGTCTAATGTTCCGCATTTTATTACCTTGTGATCATGTTTTAGGCTAGTTGTTCATGATGGTTCATGTATTAGTTCATCCTAAAGTCTAACAACGGGTAGTATTGTTGGTTGTACACTCGGTTAGCCATGTTGTACTCCTCTGTTGACATCATTACCAGTCCTCGTGTAGCTAGCAACTCTGTCTTATATTCATGCCAGCTTTTCCCCATCCACGGACTAGTCATTTGCCACTATTGGTACAACATGGTATAAAATTTGAGGTCTTGCCACTCATAGGATGAAAATGTGAGCTATTAATAGGCGTACAATTGGACTAAAATTTGAAAACTCACTTACCCAATTTTTGAGTTTCCCTAACGGAGCTAACGAAGTAGGGATTGTCTGCTTTTCTCCCCGCGATACCAGCAGTGTGGAAAATTTTTGCCCAAGCCGAGCCAATTGCCTGCTTCGCATTCCTCCCATTCTGTATCCAGCTCCTAGTGTCAATCCTTATTTGCACAGAGCCACAGGTCGTACCAAGGTTGTAATCCTCTACAGCAGGTCTTTCCCGTTGCAAGGAACTCCAAAACACCCTCGACAACATACCGCCGCCCCCCTCTAGACCCCTAGAGTTGCCACTACCACCATTGTGCTCATACCTGTCATCTGCTCTATTGGTAAATTCTACCTCCACCCTAGAGGCAAACATGGTATGCTGGAGTTGGTCCTCCTCATCTGTTGCTTCCTTTCTAAGCCTCACTTCCCTCATTCCCTTCTTTCTATCCTTCGTCCTGTCTAGGTCGCGTTGAAAGTACTCGCGAACCTCCTTAGAAACTCGACTGCAATGGACGATATGCGTACTATGCCTTACCAAGTGGTACTTCAGTCGGGTTGCACTGTATTCTTTTTTCTCTTGGTGACAGTACTTGTATTGAAATCCGATCCCCATCTTGTCACTGTGCTCCCACATAACGTCATCCTAGTCTGCCATCTGCTAATACAAAATAACAAGAAGTCAGTTAATACAAAACATCAAGTTAATTCTAAGAACAATATGTATGTGCTAGCAAAGGCATTACAGTTCTTGGTAACAACTATATGTATGTGATAGCAATAAAAGCCATTACATCAGTGAATACTACAAATAAAAATTCCAACAAGGTTTGCCTAAATTATCATCAAATATGCCTACAACATCATGCATTAATCCATACATGCATATACTGATTTATACATTAAATTTTTGACATCCATATGAATTTGTTTAACCACTCTGAGCAAGTAATCATAACACACATACTTTTTTTTACTACTAATTGTTGTATTTATACAAGTGATTCAACGTTTTCAATTTTCTATAATATATATATATATATATATATATATATATATATACACACGCGCGCACATAACTATTAAACTGTTTTCTTCCCTAACCCTAATCCTGTCTACTGCTAACCGTAACCATAACCCTCAATTTCACTAACCCTAACCCTCAATGTATTGCTATACTGTGCAAGGTTGGAATCATACCACCAAATCAAAAATGAAGCTAATAATCACAACATTCACAACATAGCATAGTGTGCAGCATACTTTTCTATCGAAAATCGCTCGGTTTTACGTGAAAATCGCTCGGTTTTCAGAGAAAATCGCCGTGCCCACTAGGCTTCGATTATCGCTGCTGCCGCACCGATTATCGGTCACTCGCCGTCGATTTTCGGGTTGGCGACGACCGGATCTGGCCGGAGCTAATGCGAGCTGGACGGGAGCGTGGAGAGCTACGTAGGAGAGCAATTATTATATCCGAACAGGTAGCATCCGACTTAAAAGGCGGTAGTTTACTTTAACAGGCCGGACCAGGCTAATGGGTCTAAGTACTGTTCTAGCTGCTCTTACTGTTTTTTTTCCTTTTCCTTTTTTTACAATCAGTTTTGGCTCAAAAACCATTCAAAAATTATGTTTTTTAACTAAATTTCATCCCAGATGTCAAACATACTCATGCTAATTATAGGGAGCTTTTGAATAATTTTTTGCCAATTTTATAAATTTTTCGAATTTAGATTTGAACTTCACCGGTTTACCGCTCGGTACCAAATACCAATACGCCCAATAATCGCGATTTTCCCAACCCTGTACTGTACTATATTGCTTCATACTTTCATAACACTTGAACACAGCTAGCAACGAATCAAATATAATCCAGGGCGTGCATGCAGAGGTAACGCGGGCCGGAGATGCTGCCCGTGTACTCTGCGGGTTCCAGGACGTTAATGCTATCCACAGCGTAGCTGGTACCAAGGTTCCAAATTTCGCCGAAATTTCCCTGAGATTTCCGATTTCGGACCACCCCGAAATCTCAAGTACCGGCCGAAAAAAAATAAAAAAAATTCGAAATTGCTACAGTAAAACCCAAAATTTTTGGCCGGTTTTGAAAGTTTTAGGGCCGGATTTGGTCCAATAACCCTTAGGAAAGTCATCTCCTATGAAAATTTGTTGAAAAATCTAATTTTTTAAACATTTTAAAATTTTGACAGAAACACTATCAGATTTTTATAAAATTGTACAAACTTGATAATAATCTGAAAATTTTATGGTACTATCCTTAGTAGTTTAGGATCATACATAAAACATTTAAAAATAATTTAAATTCATTTGTTATCTTTAAAAAATCAAAAACAGAATGAACATAATTGGGACAGTTATATTGTCAGAATTTTATAAATTTTCTTGAGAGTGATTATGATCTAAATTTTTTTTGAGAGATTAATAATTGACTCAGTACCATTATATAAATTTTTCAAAAAATTTCAACTTTGTTTGTTTGGTCAATCAAATCTACGTAAGTATTGAACTTCGTTTGTTATATTATATTTCAAAAATCAAAAAGAAAAGCACATAAATGGTAGTGTGCCTTGTAAGAATTTTATAAATTCACTGGAGTGTGATCATGAATCAAAATTTTTATGGGATATTAAGACCTTCCTTATCACCATTCTGTAAAATTTTCAAAAAATTTTATGGTTTACATAATTTTTAATTTTGTCCAAGTTTGCCGGTAAACCTTTTAACAGGGCAGTAGCACTATTCGAATTTTTAAAAATTCATACAATTTGATCATCATCTGAAAATTTTATGAGAGCATTCTAGATACATCATAACCATACAAAAAAAAATTTAACAGTTTCTAACTTCATTTGTACCATTTTTCATTCGGATCAAACTTGTCGATCAGTGTTTTGTCTGGACAGTGCCACTCTTCGAATTTTTAAAAATTCGTCACATGTGATAATCAGCTGAAATTTTTATGAGAATATTATTTATGGATCATAACCATCCACAAAAAAATTCAACAGTTTATAACTTGATTTGTACCATTTTCCATTCGGATCAAACTTGTCGGTCAGTGTTTTATCACGACAGTACCACTCTCCAAATTTTTAAAAATTCCTCAGATGTGACAGCTGAAATTTTTATGAGAACATCAGCAATGTGTCAGAAATCTCCAAAAAAAATTTCAAAATTTTTCAATAAAGTTTAGACCACTTTTCAGCAGTGCGAAAAACCCAAAATTTCAAAAAATTTCGCCGAATTTCGGAGTTTTTTTCGGAATGGACCGGATTTGAATTTTCAAATTCAAATTTCGTGCGAAATATTTCCGAAATTTCTCTATCCGGCTAGGGACGAAATTCATTCCAAAACCGAAATTTGAAACCTTGGCTGGTACTCGATTCTTCACTTCACTGTCACACAATTAGATTTGCTTTTTCTCTATGGTAGTTAGAAAGTGATCACTTTTCTAGTCTTGATGATCTTATTTTTTGCAAATTTAGCACTCCTCTGATCAAAATTTCAAAACTAGCCTCTTCCTCACTGCGGGAGGTGCCTCCTGTGCTTGCCCCGGCTAGCCGGGCTCGCCGGCTATCGTGATTCATGAGTGCGACAGATGACAGGTGTCACCTGCTATGTCTTCAGCGGTGAGAAAGAGGGCTAGATTTGCAATTGTGTTCAGGAAGATGCTAGATTTGCAAAAAGTATAGTCATGGGAGCTTGAAAAGTAAAATTTTTGGTATTTAGCACCTCATTTTCCCTTCAAAATAGAACCCATAACTAAATAAAATATCAATCTTTTTGTCAGCCGGAGAGATGGAGTTCGAGGGTGTTCAAACAGCTCGGCAGGTTGGCTCTATCCTCTAGGCCCGACTTGGACCTTCAATTAGGAGAAAGATGTGGGTCGGTGGGAGGTGTGTGTGGATTTGAAATTTTTTATCAGCACAAAAACAAAGATCATTTGTATATGTGTGAACAAAAACAGTAGTATTTCTTAACATAAAGCTTTGCAACAAACTTTTGGTCCACATTGCTATAATTGTCTATAAAAATAAATGGTAAGAGTTGTTCATCAAGGCAATATAAAATAACTATTACTTTTTCCCGAAAAAATATTAATTGTGAACAAAATGAGTAGCATTCCAACACTAAATTATATAAATAAAGAATTTTGGCATTGATATTCACGTATTTAAGTACAAAATTCAATCGGTTCACCGTAAATGGTTGATGTAGATTTGGAATTTCGGTCTAGATTGTTGTAAAATGTAGTCGTTCACTCACGATCAACCAATAGCACATCAACAAGATCACATGAACAGGAAAAAGAGCACACAGAATATAGGGGTGGAACTCTCTCGCTTTATTCAATTGACCTTTTACATGGGGGGAAGCCCAATATATAGTAGAAAGCATAAGAGATGAGTTCGGATTCGCCCACAAATAAAAGATAGATAGTAACCAAATCGGTTACAGAAATCTTATCTCATAACACTCCCCTTGGGCGAATATTACGTAATGCACATGTCTCGTTAAAAACTCCACTAAAAAACCTAGTGGAAAAAAGGAGATGGAGAAAAGAGTACATTGCACTCGTACTTTATGTTGCACTAGTTGCCTCGTTAAAAACCTTTATGTGAGAAACTTCAGGAAAACTCACTAAGAGAAAAGAGTACAACTTATAATCTTCTAGATTTATATTAGGATCTTCAGGATCACCATAAGGATTATGATTCAAGGGTTCGCTTCCCCTGAACCTTGCATATCTCTAATTCTTCTCATTCCAATGCTTTTAACACATCTTTGAAAAGTGGATTTAGGCAAGGACTTAGTGAATAAATCTGCAAGATTTTCACATGACTTCGTTTGCAAGATCTTTATCTCACCGTTCTTCTAGAGTTCGTGAGGATAGAATAATTTAGGAGCAATATGCTTCGTGATAATACTCTTTACATAACCTAATTGCATTTGTGCAACACAAGCAGTATTATCTTCATAGATAATTGTGGGGGTATCGACGGTTCTAAGGCCACATGACTTCTGGATGTGGTTAATCACACGTCGTAGCCAAACACATTCACGTGAGGCTTCATACAAAGCTATGATCTCTGAGTGGTTGGTAGAAGTAGCCATCAAAGTCTGATTACAAGACCGTCAAGAAACGGCTGCACCACCTTAGAGAAACACAAAATCAGTCTGTGATTTGGCACTGTGGAGATCAGACAGGTAGCCAGCATCCGTGTATCCCACCATGGTTAAATCTTGGTTCTTCTGGAAAAATAATCTAAGATTTTGAGTACCTTGGAGGTATCTGAGTAAAATCTTGACACCAGCCCAATGTCTTCTGGTTGGGGTTGCACTATGTCTTGCTAGCAAATTCACTGCGAATGCAATATCAGGCCTTGTGCAATTTGCAAGATACATAAGCGCTCCAATGGCACTTAGATATGGGACTTCAGGTCCTAAGACTTCCTCATTTTTCATCTTTAGTCTGAAAGGGTCTTTATCCACTTCAAGGGATCTCATGACCATGGGGGTCTTTAAAGGATGCGATTTATCCATATTAAACCTTTCCAATACCTTCTGGGTATAGGAAGACTGGTGTACATGGATTCCTTTTGGGAAATGCTCTAGCTACAGGCCTAAGCAAAATTTGGTTTTATCCAAATCTTTCATCTCAAACTCCGTCGTGAGATAAGCACTTGCTTCCTTTATCTCCTCTGTGGTTCCGATGATATTCAGATCATCGACATATACTGAGATGATACATAATCCATTCTAGGATTTCTTTATGAACACACAGAGACAATCATCATTATTCGAGTATCCCTTATTCAGGAGGAACTCACTCAGTCGGTTATACCATATTCTCCCTCACTGTTTTAACCCATATAGCGATCTCTGCAGTTTGACGCTATACATGTTGCGATTATTAGGATCCAGAACTTTGACTCCTTCAGGGACTCTCATATAAATAAACAGATCCAAATGACCCATATAAATATGCGGTCACTACATCCATCAACTGCATTTTTAAATTTAAGCCAGCTGCCATTGATATTAAATATCGGAACGTTTTTCCACTCATTACAGGAGAATAGGTTTCATCGTAATCGATGCCGGGTCTCTACGTGAACCCTTGTGCTACAAGCCTCGCTTTATATCTCACCACCTGGTTGTTTTCATTTCTCTTCCGGATGAAAACCCATTTTTATCCTATAGGGAACACTTTAAGAGGTGTTTGGTCAACAGGACTGAATACTTTCCTTTTATTAAGCGAGCGCAATTTCACCTCAATTGCTTCTTTCCATTTGACCCAATCTGAGCGCTTCTGGCACTCTGCCATGGACTTTGGTTCTGGATCCAGTTCAAGAGTTTTAGAAATTTTAGAGGCGAAATAAATATCGAAAATTGTAGTCTTTCTTTTATACAATTCTCCTGAATCAACATAATTGGTAGATATTTCTTCATTAATTTCTTCCAGCTCGTCGTGATTTCCCACAACGACGAAGTCTGGATGTTTCGACTTCCCAGCGTCAGATTGTGCACGCAAATATTCGCTGGGATTCCCGTCTTCAGGATGGCTCACTTCAGGGAGGTTACCATCTTCAGGATGGCTCACTTCAGGGATTTTCTCAACATCAGGTTGAGCTTCTTCAACTGTCTCAGGTAGTGATCTCACTTGTTCGGTTCTCCGTTTCTGCGAACGTCTCCGCGGAACTGAGCCCCGTGCACCTGGAAGCCTCCCCCTCTTTTTGTCATGAGGGGCAAGAGTGGGTTCAATAACCTTATGAGGTATTTCCACTCTTTTAGGTGCATTTACTGCAGGTATATGAGATTTTGTCACTCCCTTATGATCTGTGAAGGCATCTGGCAGATTATCAGCTATTTGTTGTAGACTTATTATCCTCCGAACTTCAAGTTCGGCTACTGAATGCCAGTGGCATTCCATTCTATTTCCCGGCATTCTTTAATGTGGTACTTATCTACCCCTAATGCCGGAAAAATGTCCTCATCAAAAATACAATCAGCGTACCGAGCCGTGTACAGATCCCCTTTCATAGGCTCTAGGTATTTAATAATTGACGGAGATTCATATCCTACATAGATCCCCAACTTCCGGTGAGGTCCCATGGTGGTACGCTGAGGTGGAGAGATTGGCACGTATACAACACAACCAAATTTTCGCAGATGGGAAATGCTTGGTTCTTTCCCACGCACTAGCTGCAAGAGGGAAGTTTCATGGTATGCAGTTGGTCTGAGTTGAATTAATGATGCAGCGTGCAGCACTGCATGGCCCCAACAGCTGGTAGGTAACCTACAATTCTGCAAGAGCGGCCTGACATTAAGCTTTACTCTCTTAATTAATGACTCTGCAAGGCCATTTTGTGTGTGGACATGGGGTACAGAGTGCTCTACATTAATGCCCAGAGCCATGCAATAATCATTAAATGCTTTTGAGGTAAACTTGCCAGCATTATCCATACGAACGGACTTAATCCTTTCTTCTGGAAAGGAGTCTCTCAATTTAATAATTTGGGCGATTAATTTAGCAAAAGCATGGTTCCTAGTAGATAAGAGACATACATAGGACCATCTAGTAGAAGCATCAATTAGAACCACAAAATATCTAAAGGGGCCCGATAGAGGCTGAATTGGTCCACAGATATCACCTTGAATTCTCTCTAGGAAATTTAGTGATTCTCCCTAACTTTGAGATGAGAGGGTCGCACTATCAGTTTTCCTTTAGCACAAGCAGGGCATATAAAAGCTTCAGGTTTAGGAAAGACTATAGTTTTTATGTTATGGCCAACAGAATTATTTATTATTCTTCTCATCATATTCAACCCAGGATGACCCAGACGATCATGCCAGATCTTAAATATTTCTGGGGTTTTATCTATATCTTTCATCGCAACATAAACTTCAGGTTTTATATATGTGTAATATAATCCGGAGAAGGAAGTTTTTCGACCACACGTTTATTACACCTGTCAAACTTAGTCATGAGTAGGTATTCTGTACCATCCTCATTTTCAGTCTCTATATGGAAACCATTTAGACGGATGTCTTTGAAACTTAGAAGAGTGCGACTAGGCTCAGGATATAATAGGGCATTCTCTATGATTATACGAGTGCCTATAGGGAGAACTATGATGGCTCTTCTGGTGCCAACAATGAGAGTATCACTTCGGACGATGGTCATAATATTTTCAGTTTTCTTAACCAAAGTCTGAAAATATTTAGTTTCCCTTAGAATTGTATTTGTGGTGCAACTGTCTACAAGACAGATTTCCTCCTCCGCCATTGGATTATACAGGTGTTCTATATTAAAGATATAAAAACAATCAAACATTTGTTACAACAGGAACAAATAATATAAACAAGCATAGCATGATTAAATAAATTTTCTGAAAAATTACACTTTATTGAATTTGATCGATAATCACTCAACAGGAGCGTAGACCATTGTTCATTCAGGAACACAAAAACTAAACCGATAAAAGAGACTCTTAAGGAGACTCTAAAAAGGATAATGTGACATCGATTCTAAAAGAAAGACTGTGAGACTACTGCATGTCTCCATACAAATCATTTATATCATCATCCTGGGGTTTATCTTTATTCTTCTGGAATTCTTTTAGCTCATCCCCAATAAGATCATCCTCTTCTATAGGAGTATCACCATATCCAAGAAGGCTCCTTTTGAATTCTTCTGTGGGGTCGGAGACCTGATCATCATCTAATTCCATTCCTTTGTCAACAACAGGTTGAGTAATGAAATGTGTGTCGGAACCCGCAAAAAGGATACGGGCCCCAGCTGTGTTTACCTGTACCAGTCCCTGGATCAATAGCTAGTACACACAGATCATAACAGTATGGACCATAACCATGCGATAAACAAAAATTGAATTCAGAGTACTGGCTGACATGGCCCATTATTACAAAAGTTGGACCCGTGGGTCATATAGCAGCGGAAACATTAAACTGGCAAATAAACTTGACGAAGCGAAGTCCAAGACACCACAGGCAAAGACTAGAGAAAACGCGATCCTAGACGTCTGGATAGTCCTCCTCTTCAAATCCTTCATCGTAGATGTCGAACGGTGGGATGCAAGCTCTTGGATAGCTATCTCTGATCTCCTGATCTGCTTTATGGAATAAGCAGCCCCGCAATGAAAAGCGGGGGTGAGTATGTAACATACTCAACAAGTTCGGAAAGAAATGCAGTATGTAGTTTAATTCAAGGGAGGGAATTGGTTAATTTGCCATAAGCCAATTTTTAAGATTTTATCCCAGAATTTTGAAGAGCAGTTTTCAAAACTATTTTCTTTTAAGAAATAAGAGCTTCAAACTTTTCAGGACATGGCTCCAACCGTGGAAAAAACAAAACATAAACCAACTCATGGCATTTGCCATGTTTTATTTTAAGAATACTTTTCCACAGCACCAACCATGGTTTTCCTTTGAAATGTTTTCCTCGTGGCTCCAACCACGGACTTTTATCAAATCAAAACATTCGCGGCTCCAACTGTCTTCATTTTATAAAAAAACTGATTTTGAAACCAAATAAGGGAAATCTACCATGTGGCAACGGCCTCTGTCTACCCTTGATCGTAGGTACGGCTATTCGAATAGTTTGTGTACTCTGCAGAGTTTGCACGCTTTACCCGCGAGAGATATTTCACTATATTTGGTCATACACTTCCTTTGGTATATAACCCTAAGTGAAAATCACAAGGCCATTTCTCTAGCTACATCTTCACTAAGTCACGCCCGCTGAAGTTTCACCGCCAAATGGCTACAACCATAATGGAAGTCCCCTCTTGCGCCTGTAGGACTCCTGTGGCTCCAACCATGCCTACTCCACCATCTGGCATGCCTTAATTAAGTTTTCACTAGTTACTCGGCCAGCCTGCTCCATACCTAACCATACGCAGATGTTATACATTGTTTGACAATCACAAGGGATCGGTCCTTAGGGTGACTAGGGTGGTACATACTCAAACCCGAGTCTCGTGCATTCTGCACCCACCTTGCAACCTTCCACCCTATTCAATTTTTAAAATATCAAATCTTTTATTTTATTTTACCAAACTGGCAGCACCAACTGCCCTTTTTAAATAATATTTTCACTCAATCATTTAGAATTTCAAGTAACAAGCCTTCAATTAAACATACAAATAGTATTTAGCATAACTAAGCACTACTATTATACTAAACAAGGTGTCAAGCCTTTTATAATATAATTAATCATTCTAGGGCAGCCAAATAACAGATGGATTAATATGTAGCAAACATACATATTAACAAGGTATTTAACTACAATCTATCATAATATAATATTTTTTCTAATCAACATAGCATGCAAGTTGGTAAATCTACAAAGCATTTCAAAACATGGATCAACATGCTTCAAGGAGACTTGCCTTCGTCGATGAAGTGCGCTGCGTTGTTCTGGAGGTCTTCTCCTTCGTCGGCGACGACGACCGCTTCTTCGACTACGCGCAAAACGGTGCACGAAATGAATAAAATAAAATAAGTAAAAACTAAAAATTATAATAAAAATACTGACAGGTAGAGGATGAATTTATATAAATTTATCAATTTGAATCACTCTATTCGGAGTTACGACGGAGGAGAAACAATTGTTTGAATTCAAAATTTGACCTTTCGCCGGGCTTAGAGAAGAAATGATTGCTGACAGAGCTCTGGTATGAATTTTCAAAATATGATTTTGCACGATAGGAAGCTCCAGTAAAAATTTGAGGACAAATTGAGGTCGGGAGCAGCCGGGAGAGCTCACCGAAAGTTTGTCGGAGTTCGGAAAGAATGGCTTGCAGAGGGAGATCTGGTGGATGGATTGGAACAACTCGAAGCTGAGGATATGAGGAATGAGAAGGGGAACTTGGGGGTCCATTTATAGGATAATCGGACCAGCGGATCATCGGAAAACGCTCACCGGAGTTATCGTCGGAACAGTAACCGAGATCGCCGGAATTTGAAGAGCTGAAACAGCTGAATAAATAAGGGTCGGGTTGCTTTGGGTACTGTAGCGACGGGTCCACTGTTGCTTGCGGGCGGGAAGAGAAACGGATCGGATGAACAGTAACCGAAAATAATTAATTTTGCACTGAAGATTCGGATTAAATTCGGAAAAATAGCAATTAAATTATAATGAATTTGGGAATTTTTATAGACAACCGTTTCAGAAACTAAAGCACTAATAAATATTTTTGGATAATATTATATTGTTATTTCTCTTACAGCAATTAATATAGTGCTGAAAATTAAATAGTTTTGGGGAAATAGAAAAATGGTTCTAAAAATTCTGGGAAAAATCTCAAAAATACTTTAGAATATTTGTAACCTAATAAAATTAGTTTCATAATTTTTAGAGAATTTTGGAATTGCATTTGAATTTTGGATTTCAGGATGAAATGGAATTTTCGGACGCGAATGGAATAAATTCAATTTTTGGATGGAAAGGAATGCCAGGTTAACTAAAATTCCAAAGAAAACCCAAATCCTTGAATGAATTAAATTAAATTAAATTAATTTTTAACAAAAGAACCAAGAATGAGGTGTTACAATGTGCCTCCGCCTTATTCCCTTGATTCTTCTAAAATCTCCAGTGGATTTCATATAGAGTTCTACCAAATGCTTCGGGGTGCGGCATGTACGTGACCAATGATCAGTACATCCACACCTAAAGCATGGTTGTTTAGGATCATTTGTTTTATTTGTTGGTTCTTTCTTCTGGAAGCAACCTAATTTATTTTCTTTTGTTTTCTACTGGTATTTACCTCTTCCTTTATAATTTTTGTCATTCTTCCATTTATCCCCTTTCTCTCTTTGCCCTTTTTGTGGCCTTGTCTATTGCTAGCCTGCTGAGCATTTGCATGCGCTTCAGGCAATGCATGACTCCCACTAGGTAGGACTTGATGATTCTTCATTAGAAGTTCATCATGCTTTTCTACTTCTAGCAAAATGCATATTAGCTCAGAGTACTTTTGGTACTTTGCATGGCGATATTGTTGCTGCAGTATCCTCATATTGATATGCACAATGTCTTGTCAATCTTTTCAGCTTCTGTAATCTCCTGGTCACAGAATGCTAGTTTGGCAACAATCTTGTGCATGGCAGAGTTGTATGCTGCCGCTGACTTAAAATCTTGAAAGCGTAGGAGGGTCTATTCCCATTGTGCTTCCAGCAACAGAACGGATCTTTGCTGGTTGTATCGTTCCTTCAGAGAATTCCATAGAGCCAGCGGGTCCTCCTCCATCAAATATTCGGCCTTTAGGTCCGCATGGAGATGGTGCCTCAGGAAGTGCAAAGCTGCGCATTTAGCGGCGTTAAGGAGCGCAGGGGTACCAGCTTCAGGCTGGGAAATTGCAGCTCCAAGGGATCGGGCTGTTAAGTTGATCTTGGCATCCATTGCCCAAGTAAGGTAGTTGCTGCCATTCAGGACAAGCTCAGTAAATTCTTTCTTGGTGATGTCACACAAATCTTATATGCAAGCAAAACAGGGATTTTACTTTAGGTAAAATATTATTTTGCATGCTTATTATTGAATCGGTAAATTTTGGTCTATATCTATTAAGTAGATAATCATCACATTTTTTCCAGGATTTTCCTAGCATTTTTTCATGATTTTTTGCTAATTATTAAGCAATTTTCAGAATTACCGAATAACAGAAAATAATATGTCCAGCGTATATTAACATGAAAAACATGCTAAGAAATTAATCTAGCAATATGACACAGAGCAAAGGGTCAGACATATTTTTTCATAATTTTCTAGCATTTTCTTTTAATTACTAAGCAATTTTCAGAATTACTTAAATAACAGAAAGTAAATATTAGCGCATATAAAACATGACATATAGCTAGAAAATAAACCCAGGGTATAGGACTTTCAAAGATGTGCTAAAAACTAATTTATCAAAATTTTACGGAAACCCATGAATCTAAAAGACTATTTTTTTTAGGATTTAATACCAAGTTTTCAAATTTCAATAGCATTTTTTTTCTTTTCGGGTGGGCCGCCAGGTGCTTTCAGCCTTAAAGGCCATCCGGCCAATTCGATCTCATAACCAGCTAGCCCGTTGGCCCATATGGCAACCGATCCGCTCGAGACCCTCAATAGGAGGCTGGCAGCTAGGGTTCCCAATCCCTAGCCGCCATGACTGAGTGCTCGAAAGCCACAATGCTGCTGTCATCACGAGCGCCAATGCTGCAGGCAAGACGTCATTCGTGAGCACTGCTGCCACCATCTCGCCGGTGTTGTAGGCGCCGAGTCAGATGCGGGCGCTGCCGCCTTCTCGAGCGCCGACACCGCGGGCGCCGCCTCGTTCGGGGGCACCGCCGCCATCAAACGCGACGCTTTGGGCGTCGATGCGGTGCGATGCATCCGAGGGTGGTAGCACGGTAGACAAGGAGCCACCACCGCCAAGCGTGATGCTTCGGGCACCGGTGCGCGCGCGATGCTTTGAGCATATCGCCACCGAGCGTGAAAAACAGGCGACGGCGATCGGCGCAGCGGGCGCAAAGGCCACGATTGCCGTGGGCCAAGCAACCGCGGAGGGAAGCCGGACGACGACAGTCGACGCAGCGGGCGCGAAGGCCAACCCCCAAGGCGGTGTGGGCGTCGCGCGGTCGGGAGCGCTGCAGGCGCTGGCGCGGGCGTAGCCATCGAGGTGGCGCGGGCAACAGCGTAGGCAGCAGTGCCGACCGGGCGCGGCGGCAAGCGCAAGGCCGAAGCCGTTGCTGCGTAGTGGCTGTAGTTCGAGCGGCGCAGTGGCGTGAAAGCCAAGTAGCTAGCGAAAACGACAAAAACAAAGTGGGGGCGGCTAGGTGATGATGACAACATGGCTGTCTAAGGTGGACAGTGTCGATGGTGGTCGGGGGAGCTGCGACAACGACAAAAACAAAGTGGGGGCGGCTAGGTGATGATGACAATGCAGCCACGGCAACAAGAGGTCAATGACAGCAAGCAACCAATGGAGAAAGGCGGCTAAGCGGTCTTGGCTCTAGTGGTAAGGTGTCTCCAACGATAAAAGAATGTCAAGAAGATGCACCAGATATAGAACGTGGCACAGGGAATAAGAAAGTGGTAGAGTTGAACGATAAATGCTTAATAGTGTAGCTCAATTTGGTGACGGAGGATTGTGGTAAGAATTGGAGAAGAGGGAGTCGATCTGCGCATATGGTGGCAGAAACTCCAAATTAATAGATGAAGATGAATAGAGGGCCAGAACGTGACATGATGTGAACGGAATCACAAGGAACTGATCTAGCCGACAGGAATGCAAAGACAGAGCTTCGAAGTGGCAGAGCACAGCCGAGCATGAGGAAGAACACGATGGCAACGAAGATACAGTGGTTCCCTGAGGTTGGCAAGGTGTGCACCATCTAGAACATGACGAAGCGAAGACTCACGGGCGGTGACAAAACTCCGGTGGAGATGACTTGCGGTGTCGCACGGGTTCTTTGGCTCAATTCGACGTATTGGATGAGGAATTGCGGATGTGGCACTCTAGGGTTTCAGAAGAGAAGATTGAGGCAAACCTCATGACGCAGGTAGGCAGCTCTATTTATAGGTGAGAAAGGAGATCAACATGCGGAGCACGGATTTGAACCAAAGGTGGTGGCAGCGCTTTGCATTGAGTGACGTGGAGCAGCAGCCTGTTAGGTGAAGCGGGGTTCAGGCAGGCAAAGGGGGCAAGGAGAAAAGGAAAGGAGAGCCACACTAGGTTGGCTAGTGAGGCGAAGCAAGTCGAGGGTATACAAGTATGGTGGGCCAGTGGCCGAGGGAGAAGGAAAACAGTCGGGCTGGAGGGAGAGAGAAAGAGGCATACTTTTATCATCATAAATCTTATTCATTGATACTTCTGAGGTTATAGACTTGTGACATCTTAGTCATTTTATATTAATTTACATTTTTCCCACTGGCAAGCATTTTCTTGTATTATGTATTCTAGTGCTTTTACATGCTTAATAAGCACCTCTTCTACACTCCTTTTTGTGCCCCGTGTCCAAACAAATGTTCTGATATGCAATATGTTGAATATATATCTTATCCGACAAAAATTATTCGATACCATATCGATCCCGCTCCGTATTCGATTCGAATCCGCGACCGATATTATCCGCGTCATATTCGTATCTGGTACTATCCGAATCCGACAAAAAATATGGTTTAGGATATGAAAAAGGCGATATCCGACCGAATCCGAGCATTGTGCCCGACGTGCGGGAGATTGGTCCCTCAAAGGTGGTGACTCGTTTTCCCGTCGCTCGCGGTCTTCCCGGTCACGTTCCTCCCTTCGATCGAGAAGAACCTCACGCAAATCCCGTCGATCGTGAGGAATACGATCTTGAAGATCCTCAGGACGTCTCCGATGGGAGTTGGAGCGAACTGTTTTAGAATTGTGATGGTTAGAGCTAGCCACCGCCGATCTTGTTGCTTGATGATGATTGTGGAATGGTCCTAGCAGCTAGCTCCTGGCGCCCAGCTGGCTGGAGCGTCCGAACCTCGAGTTGACTGCTTGAGCGGTCTGAGCTTACGCTGCATCGAGTAGTGTTTTCGTCTGATTGAATACTGGAGTCATCGGGTTACCCGGATCCGGTGACAGAAGAGATTTCAGCAACATGTGAGCACACTTGACATTTGCCTTAGGGGTACTGAAGATGTCGCTGTTGTGGCTCTAGCAAGGCGCTGCTGCCGAGGCGCGGCCGAGCCCTCCATTGTTGTTGTGATGTCGATGGATTTGTTGTCCCTAAATATCTGGCGCCTGTGGGCGAGGCGTCATTGAATCATTGAGATCAAGTTGTTTCGACAGGTTAGCCACGATCCCAGCTGTGACCGCGAGTGCTAGATCTCGCCGATGATCTGTAGTATTGGGAGTGAGAGCGTTTGTGGCCGCCCAGGCTGCAGCCGTCACCGCTATAAAATCTTGAGGCGTTGCTTTCCTGGCTGCTGTGGCCATCACTTTCACTATCGCTCTCCGTCTCAACGTACGTGAGAACGTTAGACTCCAAAGGGTCGAAGTCTATGAAACCTACCTCTCGGCGTGGATTCCAAGAGTGGGACTCGATGAAGCTGACGTGTATTAGATCTCTGCCCGGTCCCATCGATAGAGCATGGTTCCGAAGGCGATTTCAGATCCAACCGCAGGTGCTTGGTCGATGGCGGTGATCGAGCGAAAATTATCGCAGGAGTTGTCATCGGAGAATCCGATGTGAGCGCACACTGAAGACATACTTGATCTGCAAAAACAGTTAAAGGCCCCTACCTGGCACGCCAACTGTCGAATGTCAGAATTTGACAATAAAACTTATGATCACGGGTATCTTCGGTATCAGAGTCAAGCACAAAGACAGCGGTACACGATGTATACAGGTTCGTACCCCCGGATAGAGTAATACCCTACGTCCTGTGCGAATGATATATGTATTTGGTATATCCAGTACAGAGCGAGTTGTCTAACCCTAGTTACAATGAAGATTGGATCTAAACAATGGCTAGACTATGGCTGGAGGTTAACGAAGCGTGGTCCATTGGCTTCTAATTGTTGTGCGTCTTGTCAAAGCTCTCTCCTCCCTTAAGGGCATCTACCCCCGACCTTATATAGTCGGTTTGAGATATCAGATCGTAGCTGACGAGAAGTCCATCATCGAGTCGATTTTCGCAGTATATCCAAACTCCCCTGGATAGCAGGTGTACTCGAATCGATTTTCTCGTATCGGGAAAGTAATCGAGTCCTTCCTACTATAGAATCACCTTCTCCGCGCATATCTTATCCATAGAATCGGGTATGTGATATCCAGAGTTTCTATATGTCGCTAGAACATATTCTTCACGTATCTTGTACGTACTTATACCCTATATTTAGGTATTCAACACTTTCCCACCAAGTCTGATCTCCTCAATAGTTCGTCTCCAAAACCAAAAATCACGGACCAACATCACGTTAAGATCTGATAGTCTCATTCCAAAACCAATCAACAAACTAAAATTTGGCCTCAAAGTCCCAAACATAATCTCTACCTCGTATATTAACCGACCAAGTGTGTTCAATCTCTCTGATGACAAGAACTGATGTACCTTTCGTTGAATACCAACACAGAGCAGCATATCAAGCAGCAGAAACAGATGTACTAGTAATATTTCTTTAGATTAGAACTAGTAGTCTTAGTTGGAAATTCATTTTATAGTGCTGGCGTAATCTACCATTACAACATAATAAAACGATGGCTACCTAGCCGCGATAATTTTAAAAAATGGATTAAATATCCACATAAATGCTGTGTATATATGAATATTAGCAACAGCAGCAAACCCTTTAAAGGATACAAAGAAACAACTTTTTTAAAAAAATAAGAAGAACAGACACAAGGATCATAGAAAGTACCTTTCTAAACGTCTTAAGAGATACTAGTATAGTGCCTTGTCTTCTGGTTTCCTTTTTCCAGCACGTAATATATGGTATTTTTCTTTTCTAGAATATTTGTTTCTTTTTCTTTAAATCCAGGATATTTGTTTCCTTTTCCTTGAGATGATGCTAGAGGTAGGGGAGATCTGTTGTGGGCCACAAGGATGAGTTAGACACATTGAACAATGGCCATCGGATGTGGGTGAGTAAAGCTGAGGAAAAGATCTGAGAGGTTAATTTTGATGGAGGCAAGTTTCTGAGGACGTTTCGCTGGGTGCATGAAGGTTGGGCCATCTCTAGTGGGGTGTATTATTTGGGGTGGATGTAGAAAAGAATGCTTAGGTGCATTATAAAGGGGTATAGATAATACAGGTACATTTGACTAAAAAAATAAGACTATTCCTCAAGCTAATTAGCACTAAATTCAGACTGACCATTAGCAATCATCATATCACTATCTTTCGTCTCTGGCCGTAAAAAAAAATTCAAAATGGTAGCTTGCCTTTTAAATACATGGATAAGCTAAGATCGAGAATTCCATATCAGTTTGGAATTTTGGATTTTGCCATAAGGAAATGGCAAAATGACCATTCTATAGAGCTGAATATCGTGAATGAAGAACACACAAAGATACTGAAGAAACTAAAATGAGCTAAATGATTTAGCACAGGCCTGTCATGGTTGAGTTTAGTTGTATGACGACAGCATTCATTCAGTTTCTGGAAACTTGACAGTGATGGACAGTCTGCACGCTGTAGCACTTAATGTTGAAGGGTTTGACTAATGCTGACTGCCAAATAGTAACAAAACACTTAGCACCATAGAGAAAAATATTGGAAGTTTTTGAAGCCCTTGCTAACAAACTATGCCTTGTACTCCCATATTGGATTTGAATCTTAAATTTGGAATTGTTTAGCTAATGATTGTATGTTAGAGCAGTGGGTTAAGAAGCATTCTTCTGAAACCAATAACAAAGGGACGGAGGAAATAGAAACGAGATGCATGTCAAATAAGTGTTTCACTAAATAGTACGACTACCAGGAGTAAAACTGTACGCACCTTGGAGAAAATGAAAGAAGTTTGCACTGACCATATCCCACAGTAAAAGAGAAAGAAATTTTATTAGTATCACATTCGGGTCTAGGGATAAAACTTAACAAGGTAACTATGTCAGTGTCTTGCATGATATAGTTCACAAATATAAATCCAGAACAGCTTTTCTAACATATTTTTCATCATTGAAAGATACTTCAATAAAATGTTCGAATTGTGATGACTTGAACTTAAGCATTACGCCACATATAAGCTTGCTTTGCTTTTTGAACAAACAGCTAGCAGATACAGTCATTCCTACATACATAGAGATATTTGCATCCAGATTCAGGGAACCCAATCTTATCTTGTTCTGGGTCAGCATTATACTGAAGCATACAAGTCAAGAAAATAACCTTACGAACACCGCCAACGTTGCCCCAGCAAGAGCTCAATGACATGCCCAAACCACCGGCGGCTCTCCTCCGTGTCCAATCCAGACACTCGTGGCAACCTTGTCCAGGCACCATTCACCACATCAAACATCACCAGCCCGCCGTTCACAGCATTTTACAGGCAAACAATCCCCATCCTATCCGCAGCCTGAAAATGCCAGAAGCTGTTGTGCCTACCCGCCACCAATCATCAAACACACCGGCCGGCATCGTGGCCACCTCCCTCCATCCCACCGCCTCCTCGTCGTCGTCGAACTACCACACCACCACCCGCTCCACCACCCCGAACCTCTCCACGCCGCCTACCAAGAACAGCCGCCCGTCAAAAAGAAACAGGTGGGCCGTCGTGAGGCCGGGGGGAATCACAACCGGCACCACCCCCCACTGCCCCATCGCAAGATTGAACACGAGAAGCGCGTCGGGGCCGCGGCCGAGCACGAAGAGCCGGCTACGGTCGTCGGTGACCGCGGCATTGCCGAGAAGCACGAACGGAAGCGGGAGATCCCCGCGAGGCGCCCACCGCGGGCAGGGATCGGCGGAGTCGAGGGTGTAAGAGCGGACACCCGCGCCGGTGGGGACGGCAACGAGGGTGTATTCGCTGCTGGTGGAGGAGGAGGAGCGTGGTACGACTACGGCGAGGAGGTAGGAGCGGCGGGAGGCGGAGCAGCCAGTCGGCGGTGACGAGGAGGGAGGGGGAGTGGGAGGAGACGAGGGGAGGGGTAGGGGAAGAAGAATTGAGCGGGGGCGAGGGGAGGATACGGCGGGAGAGGGGGTGGAAGGCGAGGCGCGGGGAGAGTAGGAAGAAGGCGTCGAGGCGGTGCGGGGAGAGGAGGGCGTGGAAGGCCGGGGAGCGGATGAAGCGGCGGAGGGAGCGGGACACAGCGGGGACTTGGAGGAGCGCAGTAAGCGGGAGGAGGGAGAGGATGCGCTCCTGAAGGTGCACCGGGAGGGCGTCCCACGAGCAGGAGGCGGATGGCCGTGGTGTATTCGTGGAAGGAAATAATAATAATAATAATAATACCTCTATTATACGAGAAAAATTTCGAGAAATTTTTTTTTCTGTATTAGCTCTGCTCATTCGTATTTTTAAAAATAACCACCGAAGCGACGAAATTGCAGAAATAGCCTCCTGGCCCACGCGTGCCGCGACCTGGAGTAGCGCCATAATTTTTTCGCTTTTTTCCCCAACCGAGCCCACCATGCCTTGACCTGGAGGAGCTGCTGGCGCGCATGCCGTGGGGCCCGCCGTGCCGCTCGCTGGAGGAGCGGCTGCCGCCTGTAGCTCGCCCTGCGGTGGGGGCCACCTTGCCGCACGCTCGAGGGGCGGCTCCTCTCGCCGGGCGCCACACCGCTTTCCACGCTACCGAGCCATAGCTCCTCGCCGGCCCCTCGCCACGAGTCAACCTCTAAACACGGCCCCGGAGAATATAGCATCGATTCTTCTTTATATCACTTCCATCCATCCTCTCCATGCACCGAAAGCATCGACCGGCGTCCGCATTTGTTGCGCATGGTCTCAATTCTCCTGCTATTTAAGAGCCACGCTGTGATGGTTCGACGAGAGTAAGAAACCAGTGCTAGAGCGAGGTAGTTCGGGAGTTTTTGAGGGAGCTGAGATAACCGCGAGCGCAAGAGGAGAGGCGGGGGAAAGAAGGGTCAGGAAAAAACAAGCAGAAACGAGAAACTGAAATTTACTCGCATTTAGTCGGTGTCTATAATTTATTGGTAGTTATGTTTAGATTAATATTGTTACGTAGTATTTGATTCTAGTTTTTTATTTTACAGGTATTGTTTACGAAGATTATTTTGTACGTTGTTTGGGCTTTAGTGATCTTGAGCACACCTTCACGAAGGTTAGTATGAAATCTTCGAGGATAATAGTATAATAATATTGGAATATTAGCACAATTAGTCCGAAATTAGTGTAAGTAATAGTACTTGAGACCTCAGTGTTCTACAACGAGCAGTAGATGAAATGAGAAATTTTGTACTGTATTAGGTCCCTGCGCATTCCTGTTTTTAAATAGTTTAAATAGCGTCTGTGTTGATAAAAATTGCGTAAATAATATGACATGATATGACAGTAGTAGATTATTGTGTAGTACGTGAAATAGGACAAGTTGGTGTGATGTTAGTGCAAGTAGCAGTGTGTGAAATGACTATATTGATATAATGTAATGAGTAGTTAATGGAGATTATACGGATTTGTTACTGTTCTAGCCTCGCAGAGAATTATTTTTGCTGCTTAGTTGTTGAATCGACAAAATTTAAATGGTCACAGTACACTAGAATCCAATGACGGAACGCGGATATTTTGATTCAATTTGAGCGTTCGATCCGCTAGACATAATTTTTATTTTTATTCCGATTTCAAGAGACCTATCCGCTGTTTTTTTCATAAGGGAAAATGTGCACAGATTTCAATGTTCAACGCCGATTCAATTGAGGGATTCCAAAATTTTTGTGGCGATTTTGGAAATCCTCACTAATCCAAATGCTCGAATCACTGAAATTATTGTGCACGCTTTTCCTCAGATGAAAAAACAGCAGTCGGGTCTCATAAACTGGAATAAAAATTAAAATTATGTCCAATGGATCCGCATCGCCAAATTGAATCAAAAATATCTCACGCCCCCGCCCACCGGATTCTACTGCATAACGGTCATTTTTAAATTTTGTTTGCTCAAAGGCTAATCGTAAAATAATTATCTCACGGCCGAATAAAGAAATAAACTGATGATACCAGGCGTAAATAATGGTGTGTATTTATTTTTATTTTATTGAAATTAATAATACATGGCATACCAGCATTTGTTCATGTGAGGTCAATAATATTGTATTTAGGAGCACGTAAAACAATTATACATGATGTAAATAATAACGTAATTTAGCGAAAAAAACTAGTATTACGAATATGATAATATTAGTGTAGTACCAGCAGGATATGAAAGTTTTAGTACTGCGTACAATAGTAGTAATAGTGCACAATGTATGCATAACTATAACAATTACGCTAACAGTATGACGTGAAAATCAATGATGGTCGCATTTTCTATCGTACTAGTTTTTACAGAGTTGACGAACTATACGTTTGGATATAATGGGCGTGAGCCATTTGTTATGGTAGGTACTAAATGACAGATATGCATGATTTGTTCGTGTTTTATAGCGACGGCGTTGTTCGAGATGGTCCATGTGGGGTAGACCTTTCGAACTGCGAACGGAAGGTGATCCGGGCTCCAGGTCTGATGGAGATGGACCTGGACGAGCTCCGTAGGTGCGTGCGGAGCACATTTGACGAGGAGACTTGCCGAAAGAAGCTTGTAATCGAAGCCCTACATGCCAGAGCTGTGGCTGGTTCGACAGACTATTTGTGGGCGCTCTGCAAGATCGCGGGCAGCTCACAGTGGGGGCATATATATGCAAATTGTGATGAACCCTCAGGCGCAGATACACCGTCGCCCGATGATTTATGTGCGCTTTGTGGATAGAGGAGAAACCTCTAGTCCTCGTGGTAGCGTCCGAGAGGACATTACTGCCGATGAATTTCACCCAAAGGAAGACATTGGGCAGTGGTGGTCCACCCGCATTGACTGCCACGAGCACCTAGAAGACTTGGAGGACGTAGCAACATCCGACGATGATGAGGACATCCACACAGATAGCAGTGAAGATGATGATGCAGCTCCCATCGGTGGCATTGTGTCCACTGATGTGGATTATGTGTCTTCACGCCTCGATGATTTGGCGATGTCTTCCCTCATGTTGCCGGACGAAGGCGCCATGGTTGGGCCTTCGACCAAGATACTCTACTCGTAGGGCAAAGATTCTCACGAAGAGTGCCGCCAGCAAGCAATTGCAAGATATGCATGAATATCACCGCACGCATCGTGTATAGGTCAAACCCGACACGCACATTGCAAAGTGCCCGATCCCGAGTGTCCCGGCAAGATCTCAGGCGCAGAGATTGAAGGCCGTAAGTTTGGGCTTCGTAATAACCGCCCTAACGGATCACAGCTTGTGTGCTTGCTAAGCCATTACACAAGCACGTAAATGTGACGCCCTCGTATGTGGCCACCGATTACTTGGTCACGGCGACATCACCGCTTCCCGGCTACCGATGGTCGACGTGGTTAACATGGTGGGATATCCCGTTAGCTACTGCAAGGTGTGGCGAGCGAAGAAGAAAGTAATAGAGATGATGTACGGCCGCACGAAGAGACGCATAACCTTGTCCCACGGATGTTTCACCGATTGCCGGCCAATCGTGGACCTACATCAACAAGATGGAGAGACCACACCCACGAAGAGTCCGAATCGTTTCATCCTCGACCGTGTGTTCGGGCATTCGACCACCATTCGGGGTTTGGCATCGCCGACTGCTCGACCATGGACGGTACTTTCCTATCCGCAAGTACAAGGGCACCATATCGATGGCGGTCGCCGCCGACGCCAACGACCAGCTACTCCCGGTGGCCTATGCGATTGTGGAAAGCGAGAACACGACTAGTTGGTTGTGGTTTCTTGCCAATGTCAAGCAGTCGGTTGTCCAGGACCGCCCGAATGTGTGCCTCATCATAGATAGGCATGCTGGGCTATTGTCGGCCATTAGCACCATGCAAGGAGGTACACAGCCACTGTACCAATGGAATGATGTCATCAATCGATGGTGCATGAGGCATCTCGCGGCGAACTTGCACATGTCATTCCGCAGCAAGGAAGTCATGAAGACATTCAAGAGGCTCTGCATGCAAAACCAAAGGCGGAAGTTCGAGGCAATTTGGAGAGTGTTGGATGAGGAGACCTCGAAGCACACGACGGAGCAAGTAGAGGCCCAGATCAACAACTTCTCCCAGTGGGTGCAATTCCATGCTCCAGAGCTGGAGAAGTGGTCCCTGCTCCATGACACCGACGGCGCAAGGTACGGAATAATGACAACAAACATGTCGGAGGTTAACAACGGTGTTCTGAAGGGTGTCCGGTCCCTCCCAATCAGTGCCATCGTGGAGGAGACCTGGAACAGAACCGTTGGATACTTCGTGAATAGAGGAATCAATGCTAAGAGGCACCTGGATGAGGGGAAGCAGTTCTCCGAGCATCTGCACGCCTACATGGAGAAGAAAATTGAGAAGGGCCGGTCACACATTGCGCACACCATGGATGGAGTTAGGCGAAAATTTGAAGTTCGTCTGCGGGAGAAGTTCATGGATGGCTATTGCAGGGGCTATCGTAAACAAGTGTGCACAATACGCGATGTAGCGACTTGCACGTGCAACAAGCCGAAACTGCTACACAAACCGTGCTCCCATGTATATGCAGCGTGCGCGGTTCTCCGTCAGTCATCCGCACCCTACATCTCAGAGTACTTTAGCACCGACCATTTGTTCGGGACATGGAGTTCGGAGTTCAACTCCTACGGATTGGACATGCATTACGTGAGTCGTGGCTGTGCCAAGTGACTTGGTGCCGTAATGATAGTTTGAAGAGGAGTGGTCGATTACCGCGCCACGCATTTAATCCAGAACGACATGGATGCTAGTCAGCGCAGAGACGCACCTGCTGCACGGAGGTGCTGGTTATGCAGGGTAGTAGGTCATACAGTGAAGAACTGCCATAACAAGGCGGGCTCGTCGAGCTGTCCGTAGTAACATGTGACAATGATTACGACTTGTGATTGTAGTACTAGCATGTCATTTTATTCTTGGTTCACCAATATAAATGCACGTTATGTAATACGATGTGCAAGCTAATGCCATGTACCTTAACGTTATGTACTGTCCTGTTATGTGGTTTGTTGTTTTTTCATGTTATGACATTTACTGCTTTTCGTCGCTACTCGTACTCTTCAATTCATGTCATTTATTGTCTCACTGCAGGTTATGGCTGAACACGCATGCATTTCTTTGACCCATCGTGACGATGGGAAATATCGAGCAAAGGTTTAGCTCACGGAGAGGTCCACCACCGCTCGCTCGTGGGTCCGAAAGCGCCCACAGCCCTTGATCCGCGCCACGCCCCTCTTCTATGGCGTGCAGTGTCGCTGTCGCCGCACGATGATAGACATTGGTCGCCGCTTTCTTTGGATGGGGCTCATTGCCCGCCTCGCCGATCGTTGGAGGCGGAGACCCACACGCTCCACTTCCGCGGGGAGATGACGGTGACCCCGCAGATGTTGCCATTATTACCGGTTTACCTATCGTGGTAGGCCGATAGTCCCGCCACCAAGTGGCTCGATTGAGGGTAAGGTTGCACCACCGTTCGGCCATCCGTCCCGCAGAATAGTCGGGTTCCACAGCCTCGCTTCGCGCAGACATGGAATGTCCCGCTGATGCACCGTGGTTTGTAGTACGGAGTCACCTTGTGGCGCACTGTTGTTTTTGTTCTACCGGATGTTGTTTCCTTCCACGCAGGAGACTCCATGTACCCCACCTGATCCACATCACCGAGGCATTGGTCGACGCCACCGGACGACGCTACGCTTTAGCTTCGGATCGCCAGCGGCTTTGCGCGACATATGTGGGATTGTGCGGCATGCTCAAGACTACGGAGATGCCCGTGCTTGCAGCAGTGTTACTATCCGCTTCGTGATATGGTCCCGGGAGCACTTCCCCGGGCGGCCGCATTTTAAGGAGCCCGCACCGTATTCATTGGAGGCTCCATTCTACGGTGAGGGTGGGGACCCGGTCGACTGGCCTACCATGGGTACGCGGTGGACGGCCAGCCGGTTGGGATGGGCTAGGGAGAGGCCTCATCGAGTCTATCCTGAGTATCATAACTACTTCGAGACCCTACACGAGGACGATATCATATGGCAACCATGGACTTCGCATTTCATGTTCACTACGGCGCCGCATGGATTGTCAAAGCAGTGCGGCCAGGATATTTACTACTGGTTGACAACATGCCACATGGTCGAACCGCATTGCTCTGCCCGAGTGATGTGGCAGTTCGGTCTCCATCAAGAATCCCCCCTCTAGTTGGCCCACCTCTGCCACAAAAAGTGCACAGGTAAGTGCAATTCATAATATTCAATTGTACAATATTCTACTTGCCTGTCGGATGCAATCCGAGTTTATAACTTACAAATTTTATTCATTCCAGGCAATCTCGGAAGGGCCAACAGAGCGATGATTGGCACCTCACACAGTTACCGTGGACCACTGCGTGGGAGGAGTCCGCCACAGCGCAGGTAGTGGCCGAGAATCGACCCTACGACCCAGAGTCGTACGTAGCATACCTGGAGTGGTACGTACCACGTACGCGTGGTAGACTTACTGAACCCACTCCTTTGAGGCTCGAGGAGGTCACGCACGAGGACCAGTTGGGCCTCGGCCACCCTCTGCACTGCGCATCACAGCAGGACGACACGGTACGAGCGGAAGGTACGTTACATTAGTATTTGTATTCACGCATAACCAACATTTTCCTTGTTCGCGCAGTTCGAGTGTGCCAGCCGTATAGTTGACGATGCTTCTAGTGCACTACGAGAAGGGAAACGCAACACTATTCCCGACCTGCTAGGGGTACTCCGTTCGGTGTTGGATGATGCGAAGGGCATCGTGAGGACTTTTACGTGCGGCCGCCATAGCGACGCCGCCAGACGGGTGCTCTCGCAGCGCCGCAACCTCCTTCTCCTAGATCGTCGCGATCGAAGGTTGTTTGAAGACGATCGAGCTTTGCTCGCCGCCTTAAGCTCGATCGCCGCCGACACGAGGTATGCCATCTAACTTTCGTTCAAAAACTTCGTAATACTAACGCAATGTAATTTTATTCGCCATGTGCATATATTTTTTGCAGCGCCCAGGGGGATCACTCTCTTCTGCCATTGTCATCTCGGTGGCAACATGAATTACCTGCTCCGTCGTCGCCATGTCCAACTGCCGAGGTAAGCACATACTCGGACCTGGACTCGCTCGGTCAAGACTTGCCTCCGGCAAGTTCAGGGCGGGGTGCATCCAAGGTTTCAAATTTCGATTTCGGAATGAATTTCGTCCCTGGCCGGATGCGCAATTTTGGCAAAATTTCAAAATTTCGGAAATATTTTGGATGAAATTTGAATTTGAAAAATCAAATCCGGTCCATTCCGGAAAAAAACCGAAATTCGGCGAAAACCCCCGAAATTTTGGGTATTTTGCACTGGCTGAAAAGTGGTCTAAACTTTATCAAAAAATTTTGAAATGTTTTTTGGAGGTTCCTGATACATTTCTAATGTCCTCATAAAACTTTCAGCTGATTATCCCATCTGATGAATTTTTAAAAATTCGGAGAGTGGTACTGTCCTGATAAAACACTGACCGACAAGTTTGATCCGAATGGAAAATTGTACAAATCATGTTATAAACTTTTAAAAATTTTTGTGGATGGTTATGATACATAAATAATGTTCTCACAAAAATTTCAGCTGATTATCACATGTGAGTAATTTTTAAAAATTCGGAGAGTGGCACTATCCAGACAGAACACTGATCGACAAGTTTGATCCAAATGGAAAATTGTACAAATGAAGTTAGAAACTGTTGAAATTTTTTTTGCATGGTTATGATGTATGTATAATTCTCTCATAAAATTTTCAGATGATGATCAAATTGTATGTTAAAAATTCGAACAGTACTACTGCCCTATTAAAAGGCTTACCAGCAAACTTGAACAAAATTAAAAATTATGTAAATCATAAATTTTTTTGAAAATTTTACAGAATTGTGATAAGGAATTTCTTAATATCCCATAAACATTTTGATTCATGATCACACTCCAGTGAATTTATAAAATTCTTACAAGGCACAGTACCATTTATGTTCTTTTCTTTTTGATTTTTGAAATATAATATAACAAACGAAGTTCAATGCTTACATAGATTTGATTGACCAAACAAACAAAGTTTAATTTTTTAAAAAAATTTATATAAAGTTATTGATTCAATTATTAATCTCTCAAAAAAAATTTAGATCATAATCACACTCAAGAACATTTATAAAATTCTGTCAATATAATTGTCCCAATTATGTTCATTCTGTTTTTGATTTTTTCAAGATAACAACTGAAGTTAAATTATTTTTAAATTTTTTATGTATGATACTAAACTACTAAGGATAGTACCATAAAATTTTCATATTATTATCAAGCTTGTAAAATTTTATAAAAATCTGAAAGTGTTTCTGCCAAAATTTTAAAATGTTTAAAAAATTTGGTTTTTCAACAAATTTTCATAGGAGATGACTTTCCTAAGGGTTATTGGACCAAATCCGGTCAAATTCAGCCCTAAAAATTTCAAAACCGACCACAAAACATGAAATTTCGCCGAAATTTCACCGAAAAAACCGAAAGTTCGGATTTTTACTGTAGCAATTTCATTTTTTTATTTTTTTTCCCCGGCCAGTACTTGAGATTTCGGGATGGTCCAAAATCCAAAATTTCGGCGAAATTTCGCCGAATTTCACCGAAATTTGGAACCTTGGGTGCATCCGCGCCGTTACGTCTACCTCTGGATGTTGCATTCGGGCAGACCTACACCCCCCACAGCAGGCACGGTTCGTCTACGCAGCCGGCACGTTATGTACATTATATTTCGTTGAAGTCATTACTTCCTATTGAACCTATCTTTTTCTGAGTTACCTAACATTTCCATTCATATCATGCTATTTTGCAGGCTGTGCGCCGAGATCGAACTCTCCTTGCACCGTCAACAAGTACGCTTGCCGATGTCTACACACACCCGAGGTGGACACGCCAGCTCAAGACTCCGCTCCAAAGAAGCTCGCTTGGGGTAGCTTCACGCCACGCTACCGCAAAGACCTCCTCAAGAAACTTGGTTGGGCTGTAACCACGCCCGCACTACACCGACGACTATGGTGCAGGGTCATCATCTGCGTGGCCGACATGGGAGGTATGTTTCTCCAGTTGTAGAGAACTCCAACACGGAGCCGTGCTAACAATACGTGGGTGCAGGTTTCTAGGGACGAGTTCTCCCATGGGCACAACACTCCACGACCGAGCGACCAAAGATCGGTAAGTATTACGTGTACTATGAGGTACCTGTCGCACTCACTCACTGTTGAGCACGGCACTAACATAACTTTGCAATGCAGCCTCCTGGGTGGGTGGAAGACATGTTGGCCATGCCACACATGCGACTCAGCCAGCTTGTCGACGCTCCTCGACAGTCGCAAGAAACACAGTACGACTTACGGAGCACGACACACGAGCCTGACCGGCTCACATTCCTAGAAGATCAACTCCGTCGTCCGCGAAAGCAGGGAACCGATCTGAGTTGAGCTACGAGTCAGCGACCGGTTCTATTGTTGTACTAAAGTGTGTATATGTAATTGATGTCGGCTAATTCGTACTGCTTTAAGAATGATAATCCTTCTTACTATGTCGATATGGTATGTTTCTTCCATAATATATGATCTTTTGCTTTCCCACATTCGCATGATGAAGGCGATGGTCTACCACGCTTATACAATTCACGATTGATAGTAGTAGAGTACTGCGTAGTACGTGAAATAGGACAATTTGGTGTGATGTTAGTGCAAGCAGCAGTGTATGAAATGACTATATTGATGTAATGTAATGAGTAGTTAATGGAGATTATACGAATTCGTTACTATTCTAGCCCGGCAGGATAATTATTTTGCGCGATTAGGCGCTGAACCGATAAAATTTAAAAAATGGCCGTTGTACAGTAGAATCCAGCGGACGTGGAGCGCGAGATATTTTTTGATTCAATTTTGAACGGTCTCGATCCGCTGGACATAATTTTTTATTTTTATTCCGGATTTGAGCGGACCCAGCTCGCTGTTTTTTTCATCTGGGGAAAAACGTGCACAGTAATTCCAGCGGTTCCGGACGCTGGATTCCGTGAGGGATTCCAAAATTTTTTGTGGCGATTTTGAAAATCCTCACGTAATCCAAATGCTCGAACCGTTGTTTTTTCATTTAGGAAAAACGTGCAATAATTTCCAATGTTCAACGCCGATTCCATAAGGGGTTCCTTGTTCGGAACCGCACACTTCCACCATAAATAGGCCTCCATACCAGCTCCGCTTCATCATATCCTCATCCCATTCCTTCCTTGCAAAGGCCATGTCTCAAACGGCGAGCTCAGGAAATCGAAGGGCTCGTGCTCTTGCCACTGCAAGGCAGCTCGATTGTCCTAACTGCCATCTGCAAGCTAACGTGTTCTACGCCAACACGGAGGAAAATAAAGTCCGGGTGTTCTATAAATGCCCTTTTTTCTCAGTAAGTGACCAGTTAGTTCGATTTATTCTTGTGCTGATGATTTCTTTAATGTTAGAGTTTCCTATTTGTTCAGAGAGATCTTATTTCTTTTCACAGCCTCAACGCATGTGTACCTCGTCACATAGTCCGGAGGATGCCAATATTTCCAATGGGCGGATACCATAGACACATCGATGGAGCGTCCTCCAAGCACAGGACCACAGAGACTGCAGGCTGCTATGGAGCAGAGGCTCGACCCTATACTCGAGCAGAGGCTGAACGTGATGGTGTTCAAGATGGAGTGTATTTTAGATCATGTGAAGTGGTTTGAGAAGATTGTGTGTAGCTATCCTTGTTGTACTGTACGCAGCACTCGCGAAGTAGTTTGTTTCCTACAGAGGACACAATGGATACCGTTCAAAGTGGTGTAAGAATGATGTACCTCACGTACTATTTCAGTATCGTAGTTCTATTGCTGTAACATCCGAAATCTAAGCACACATAAAGTGGCATATGCTGATTTTGGATTTGTCGTTCGGCAGCCCGTAAAATATCGTGCAAAACTGGACTGTAAAACAACTCGTCCAAACACAAAATTTGAGGGAATTGGTCCAGAAATTTACTTCAGTATACGACGCCCAAAATATACAAAAATATGCACAATACAACTTGCTTATCATATAAAATCCATTAGCGCTAACAACCTAAATGGTAATGTTAACGGGGCCAAATTTTATGAAAACGACTTTCCAACTCTTTAACTAAAGTATCCGTAATGCAAGAATCATCACATAACTACGTAGTAAGAGCAAATAACCATCCAAAATTTTAGATCCAACGTGTCCAAATTACTGCCATGCATGAACGATGGTTGTTGCTTTCTTACACTGTATTGACAAATCCTGTGCACCTGCTTTTTCCTTAGCGATTAGACAACTTACGGGCGTGTAGCTTTGTTTACGAGTAGACAAGTCATACGTAGCGCTTTGTGCACGCTTTTGAATACAAAGACAAAATACCGCTCGGAAATTAGAAAACGATACAACATGTTTTGATTTATTTAAAAACCCTACCATACCCGAATCAAAATCCGCTAAACATACCCGAGATGCCGTAACCTGCTAACCTTTTACCGATTTTGAAATTCGGCATGGGGGTCTCACCCCATACCCTAATTTCAAAACGTATGGGTGGGTTCCCATACCCGGATCCTCAAAATCCTAAGTTTAGCCCCCATGTGCATGCTACACAAAGTGAAGATTCCATGCATGCTGATAAAAAAATATAATTAGTAAAATAATTAGTAAAAAGTATAATTAGTAAAATGATTAGTAAAATGATTAGTAAAAACTATAAAAAGTATAATTCCCTCCATACCGATTAGAAAATTTCGTAGTCTCCACGTGATTAGCACTAGCATATTCCGGAAAAATATTTAATTTACACCTTGCTTTGCATCTAATTTCCACTAGTGCAATAACCCTAAGTATTATAGTCGACAACAACTCATGTCATGTTTTTTAGCCCTTTCGGCGGCTCGTAAAATATCATGTATAAATGGAATTTTTATAAACGATGGACAACATTTGATGTTTCATATATGCACTAGCATATTCCGAAAAATATTTAATGTACACATTGCTCTGCTTCTAATTTCCACTAGTGCAATAACCCTAAATATTATAGTCGACAACAACTAATGTGAAAAGCTGCATGACGTGTCACCCATCATCAAAGCCGCACGACTTGTCACCTCTATCAAAGGTCGCACGACGTGTCACCCTCGTCCAAAGTCGCACGACGTGTCACCCTCGTCCAAAGTCGCACGACCTTTCACCCTCTCGTCGAAAGTCGTGGCGCGCCGCCTTATCGCCCACTCGAGAAAGCATGCAGATGGACAACACAAGGGTGATTTGACATGACTGTGAGGTACAATAAAAATTTCGACGACTTAAGAGAAATCAAGGCCATCAGACATTAAGATGACAACACATGAGTGATTTGACAAGACTAGTAGATAAAATAAATTAGGAAAACAACTTAAGAGAAAGTCGCATCGATTTATTTCAAATTTGGCAACAAAAGAGTGATTAAACATGATACATTGGGGGACAGAGAACATTTCACACATAATCAAAGCCAAATGACTACATACTGGTGGATTGGGGCACCTCCTACGGCCGTGTCCAAAGTTGTTTACATAACTTGCATTTTCGCAAACCGCCCACCGCGATCACCGCGCCCATGTCACCTTGCAACTGTGCCCCGTGGCCTCCCATGTTGTGTGCGCCTAGTCGCTGGATATGGTTTCCGTGTTGGGCCTTCCATAATCTTGTAGTTCGCCCGATTGTGAACGAACTCATCTTTGGACGCCATGTGTTCTTCAAAGCATGCGCGTGTAGTAAGGCGAGATGAATCGCGATGCATCGTTCCCACCCATGTCGCGACATGCGGCGAGCGATGGGAGCACTGAATGTGTTGAAGCTTCGGTTTGTTGCACGCACGCCACTTGCTCGCCTCTAGTCGACATCGCACGGTGTCCCCGCAAGATACCCGGATGCATGTCCGCGCTTGCACATGACCTCAAATTTATTCGCTTCCAAGTCATAAATCCTTGTGCGGTGGAAGTGCGCCTTCTTCCTTCTCTCCGCGAGCATCTTCTCCACTGGGTGAGTACGCAGATGCACGCCCGCCGCATCACCGCGATCTCTAAGTAATCACCGCCCGATAGAATGTGAGCTCAATGATTGAACACAACGGAAGAGCGCGCACCTTGAGGACGTTGTTGAATGCCTCCGCTATGTTCGCTGTCATCACATTTTGTACCTATGATGGTGTATGTCACCTTGTATGGAAGTGAATACAAGGAGGTGAAATGATTTGCGCGGTTATGGTTCGCCCATACTCGCCCGCTCGGTCGTGGAGTAGCGCCACCGCTCTCGCCGCTTCCCCGCGATCCACCGGCCAAGGTGGGCCGAGTTCGAGAAACCACGGCCCGCTTCTTCCACCATTTGCGAACGGAGTTGCCGCTTCCCGGGATTGGTCGCCTTCCATCATCTTCCGTGGTCTCGCAACAAGGCCCATATCGCTGAACTTGTGTGCTTGGTTCTACAGAACATAGCTTTGAATCTCTTGACCAGTGGCCTTGTTCTTGTACCTTGTGTATGTGTTCGCACCAAGGTGGCGATGCACCATCTTCTCTCAACATCGGGCTAGCTAGTGTCCGAGGACGGCTGCCGCGGCATGACATCCAACGCGTGGAGGAGGCCTTTGTTCCTATTCGAGACAACGATACGCGCTTCCCGCACCGACGACCCGCTCTTGAGTAGAGTTAGGAACCACAACCACCGTTATTGTTCTCGCCTCGACGAGAGCGAACGCCATCGAGGATTTGGTTATTTGCATCGCCAGCCGAAAGTGCAGCCAAGCAGCGCCCCGTGGAACTTCCCACTTAGGAATGTCCCGCCCACGCATATGACTGGTCTACAATACCGAATGCTTCATGCATTGACCGAATGACCGTAATATCCTATTAGGTACCGGTCCGCCGAGCTGACGGACCCATCTTCTAGTATGACGGCTCATCGCCATCGCGAACTGAGTGCCCGGGTTCGTCATGGCGATCTTTTGTAGCAACCTAGGGGCATAGTTGAAAGACTCCTCAAATCCCCCAAAAAGCATCTTCAATGCCTTCTGCTTCGCTCTCCAAGCCGTATGGTACGTGATGACCATCCCGCTTTAGCCCGACCTCCTCCATAATTTTTCTGAGAGTCATCCCTATGTCGCTTCCAACGATGGACACGAGGATCCGGGCTACAAACCTCGTGATCCACAAGTTGGTTCATGTTCCTTACTGACTCTCCGCACGATGAGGCCTATTTCTACTTATGACGAAGTAGTCTTCATGCTTGGGTCCGTGAACCCGCATAAAGAAGGGACAACTGGGTACTTCAGGCACCTAACCTCGACGAGGAGGGCTCCGACCGAGACGAGTGTGCTCCCGCCTTGTCATGACGGCATAGTTGCTAAGAAAGTGAATTGCCTCCACTTGTTATGGAACCGTTGTCCGGTTTGGACATCGCTCGGGAGTACCCCACGCGATAAGTTATCGAATCCGTGAGGGTACAATCCACCGACCGATGGCCCCAAGTAATGTATAGCCGATGTTGGGTCATCATTGTCCGCCGCTTTCTTCATCCCCGCTCGCGGTCTTCATCATCCATGCATTCCCATCCACCTCCGCCGCCATCTTCTTCTTCACTTCCCCGATGCCCCCTCCTCTACAATTGCCGGTTCGGTGGTGCATGTAATATGTCATGTTCTATCGCCGGAGGTAGAGGCCTCCTCTACGGGCCGGTGCCGTGGCAATATCTCCACGATACTCCTATCTCAAAATTCTCTTCACCCGCTTATGGACATACAAAGCCCACGCGCTTTCATTCCAGAAGGGAAGAGCGTGTACACAACCATCGGGCCGTTGGGGACAAACCGTGGATTTAACCCCATCGAAACGAACTCGTAGCGCCTCAAGATTCACACGCAGAGAGCGATGACATGTGATTTGAGCCGCCAGAGTTCGCTCGGGTGGCTATTGTGCTATCTATGTGTAGACAGCTATCAATGCTCACCACTCTCCCGCAAGACTACGGCCGTCCTCCAAATAAATTTTAAAAGGCATGTCCATCTCAGAGTAAATATCGCACTATTAATGTACTAAATACCTTAATAACACAAAAATAATATACACTAATGATGATTTCTAACTAACCTTCACTAAGTTGTACCAAAGATCAATAAAGTCGAGCAATGTACCAATGAATCTTCCCAAGATTACCCGCAATATTAGAATCCCGAATGAGTTAAATAAAAAATTAAAACTTTGTGAAAATTTCAAGAAACTATGAACACCAACGAACTAATATCTCGCCTTCGGGCTCTCGTTGTTTTGCCTTGCCTTCACGTCAGATGTCGTCGTGAACGCTGCAATGCCATCGCAAGGATTTATAGCAAGGGAAAGGAAGGGCACACTCACGTGTATTCGTTCGGTGCTTTTGCCGCACGATGATCGGCCGTGAGATTGCCCGCCACCACCATCCAAATTACTTGCATGTAGCCCGTCGCTTAGCCTTTGCCAAACATGAAATTTCGTATGGGGACATAATCGTCGTGCAATTTTAATGATGTGTAGTGATAGGTCATGCAGCTTTTATGATGATGGGTGACAAGTCGTGGCAATTTTTATGATGATAGGTGACAGGTCATGCAGCTCTGATGAGTGTATGAATTACCTTATCACTGAAGGGTTTTATATTAATAGGATTTTGATGAATGACAAGTGGTAAATAAAATATTTTTCTATAATACAGTAGTACATGCCCTAAATATCATTTCTAAGCTATTGTACGTAAGGTTTGTTTTTAGGGTTATTTTGCTAGCGAGTTTTATATGCAAATCACAACATTTTCATGATCGCCCATGAGATTCACTGTCGCCAGGCTGCAGCGCGGGCGCTGGGGGACCGGGGCAGCGTGGCGGTAGGCAGGAGCCAGAGCGCAGCGGGCAGGGAAATTTTTACCTTTTTGGCCTCGTTGCTTATATTTTTTTCGCAATTAACTAATCGCGAGGAAAATTATACGCTACTGCATAGAACAAGAAAAATTCAAATTTATTTTTGGGAGGAAATTTAATTTTATGGAAGTATTTCGCATCGATTTTTCGAACTCTAATTATTAAACTGAGATACAAACTTAGATACATTCATATTTCAACGGCCTCTTTCGATAGTGTTTGAACGCCAAGGTGGAGGTGAAACGAAATCATCATCATCATCATTTGCATATTTAGGAGCAAGCCCCCCTTCGGTGGTGCTTGAACGCCAAGGCGACGTGAAACGAAATCGCCATCATCATCGCCATTTGCATAGTTAGGAGCATGCTCCTCCGTGGTGCTTGAACGCCTCTTCCGATATTGCTTGAACGCCAAGGTGAAGGTGAAACGAAATCGCCATCATCATCATCATCGCCATTTGCATAGTTACGAGCATGCCCCCTCCGTGGTGGTTGCACGCCCTCTTGAACTTGCCGATGCAAAGAAGATCGTGTCGATCTCTACCCTCCCGTTAGATCCGCTTTGCGCCTTCTCGGCCATCCGCATCATACCCGCCAAGAGCATATGCATCGCTAAGAATTCGTGGATTGCTTTGTTCAAAGAACTCTTCATCCTCCGGGAATGACTAACACGTAAGACTAACATATGAAGTAGTGAACTTATGTATAATGCACAAAAGATTAGTAAGGTGAACAAATGTGAAATAACTAACCTTAATATGCTTTGCATACCGATCGGTAGCATCAAGACCTTGTAATATCTTGTAGAGAAACTCAGAGAAGAAGGGTGCTCGGCTAGTTCGCACACCCCGAAATACCTTTGACACCACCATTGCAAGTGCGCCTTCGTGTCGCCGACGGTCACAAGTTTCGTGCCGATGTTGTGAAGGTTTGCCTCCGCAATGTCCGCGCCACTCTTGCAATTTGGACACCACTTTACTTAGGTTCTCCTCCTTGAATGGATCATCCTTCCCACCACGCGTAACCTTCAACGTGTGATAGAGAGCTACGCTGCTCATATCGTGTCCACAAAATGCTCGCTAGAGGATCCCGCCATGGTGAATAAGTGTGAGTGGAGCCGTGGATATATGCCTCAGCTTTGCCTTTTATAGACTCAAGGAGTGGTGTATGGACTAAGTGTTGGAAAGTAAGCATACAGACAGATTGCAAAACAACACCGTAGTGTGTAGTCTAGTCGGATCAAAAGGCAATATGCATGCAAATTGTCAAGATCGACAAAAGTAGGCAAAGTGAGTGGTCACTGAAATGTGCCAACATGTATGACAAAGCCTTTATGAGAACGAGTAGAGAAAGAGTAGAAGTCCATCGTGTGGTCAAATTGGCGTGAGGAAGCTATAGGTAGATTGTTGTGAAATCGACTTGAAAAAGTTGTAAGCATTGGGCCCATCACTTGCTAATCACGCTAGAACAACCATTGCACGATCGCTGCTCCATGAAAGGTTTTAAAGTTTTGGAATCTACGCTATTACTCTATGATTTGTCATGTGAACATGTTTTTTTACTGAGTATCTTTTGTGGATAAAATGTTAACTGTTAACCATTTGATGAAGATAATATCTATTAATGACCGAGTGATCGTCAAAATGGTGATGTTTTTGAAGTGCCTGATGGTTTGATGTTCAAAGATGGTTTTATGTATAAAAGGGTTGCTTCTCCTCGTGAGTTGTGTAATCGTGATGGACCATGGCCTTCATCAGGCCGATGTGAGTAAACAAAAAATCATCAGGCCTTCGCCCGCCACGCGGCCGCTTCCAAAGAATGCCCGCCCGCCTCCTCGCCGCCGCGCCACGGAATCCAGCGGTCGGCAACCGCTGGATTCCGCTGGCCCCACCGAGTCACGCGCCGATTAAGAAATAGCAGCCATGCCGCCGAAAAAAAATTACGTGGTCGCCGACCGCTGGAAAGCGAGGAAAAAATTACACGATCGCCGGTGGGGGGTGGGGGCGCAGGTCCAGACACGTGGCGGCCCTCGGGAGCTTGGGCACATCGGGCCGGCTTGAAGATTGGTCGACTGCATGACACGCAGAGAAAATAGCCGAGCAGCTTTTAGAAGACGATTACACAACAAAGTTGTGCGCTCGATGATGGGTGACTAGTCGTGCAGCTTTAATAATGGGTGACAGTCATACCGCTTAGATGAATCATCAGAATAGCTTACTCATCCTATTCGCATGAGACTTAATTTTTTGACATTTTAATATAGACCGTAATTATATTTGAAGTGAAAATAACTTATGTCGGACTAAAATAGAAGAAATAATTTATATTTGTCCGATGAACACTTGTTAAATGTGATTGAAAAGAAATCTCAAAGACTGCATCGAAAAGTTGGTCCGCTGCATATGGTGTGCGCCAGAAGGATAATTTCAAGACTGCATCGAAAATATGTCCAAACAGACATGATGTACGCCGTTGAAATTTACAACTTAGGATCTTTGAGCGCCTCAACCGTAAATAAGTACATGCGCTACTTGATCATCGACACCAAAATCTACAATAAGTACAATAAAAGAATAGGGGCCTAGATGCTCTCACATGGGTGATTTGACATGTACCAATAATCGCCGTGAGATTCCCGCCCCACCCGGCGCGGCGAGGGGGCCAGGCGGCGTGGCAGCAGTGTGAGCCGGCGCAGCGCCAGGGGCCCTGGGGTGGGGCGCAGTCCAGATAAGTGGCGGCCGGCGGAGCGCTGGCACGTCGGCCGGTCAGAAATTGGTCGATCAAGGACGCAGAGAGAAAATAGCCAGAGCAGCTTTGTACGGACGACACACAACTATACAAAGAGGCTCTCTACGACAAAGAAGTGTGCACCGCTCTATAAGTAGGTCTTCATACCAGCTCCGCTTGCACATATCCTCCTCCTCAACCCATTCACATATCCTCATCCTCATCCCATTCCTTGCCTCCAAAGACCATGTCTCAAACGGCGAGCTCAGAAATCGGAGGGTCTGCAGGCGCTACATCGCAAGCCAAGTCGATTGTCCTAATTGCCATGTGCAAGCTAATGTGTTCTACTCCAAAGACCGAGGCAAATAACGGCCGGTTGTTCTACAAATGCCCTTTTTCTTCGTAAGTGAGAAGTTCTGCTTGCTCCCTTTTTCCGGCTGGAGTTGTGTAGTTCCTCATGGAGATCTCATTTGTTTGCACGGCCTAAAAGCATGTTAACCTCATCACGTAGGTCTGCAGGTGCCAATATTTCCAGCATGACACATTGACACCTCGTGGAGCGTGCAACAACCACAAGACTACGCAGGATGCATCCTACTATGGAGAGGATGGACCCTATTCTCGAGCAGAGGTCGAACATGCCGATGTTCAAGATAGACCGCCTTTAGATAATGTGAAATGGTTGGAGAAGATTGTGTGTGTGGCTATCCTTGTTGTAATCGGGTAGCTATTCTAGTGAAGTAGATTGTAAGTCGATTAGCTACCATCGCTCCGAGCTTCTTCAGCATAATTCACTACTCGTGGCATCTTTTCATGGTAATATAAGCCTTCCCAAGATCCCGTGAAATACCCCGTGCAAAGGGAAATAGTCACTAATAGCTTAGAAACAATGTTATATCTGCTCAAACGTAAACTTCAAATTATTTTATTTCTTACACACGACACAAACTCATGAAAACTCCATACAAGAGATTTCAACGACGTTGTCGATTAGGGTTTTGCTTAAGTAGGATTCAGACGCAAATCAAGTTTTAATTAAAATAATTATACGTAATATGGTAGTATATACACTAAACTCGATATTTTCTTTACTTTTGCATTAGGGCTAGATATTTTTCCGATTGACGTAAAAGGCTTAGTCATTATAGTTTGTGCAGCTTTAATATTCAAGGCATTTGCAACGATAAGTTTCATATGCTACATGGTTGTAATTGAAATATTTTTCCATATTATGGTAGAGTAAATGTTATAGGACGGTACTGAGCTTTTATTTAATTATTTTCCATTTATATAAGATATTTCATGACTTGCCAAAAGCTAATACAATCAAGCCGATCGCGCGGTTAAGGCCAAATTTAATTCTCGATCATGCCACACCTTGTGGAAGAATCTAACCATTTTTCATATATTAGCAGGGGATAGCCCTAAAAGTATTTTAAAGTTAGTTTCGTGGTATTACGCGCTTATTTGAGACGTTTTCACGTGTACGATCATTAGGGCTTAATATGGCCTAACTCAAAATTGATCAAATTGATGTTATTTCTATACATAAAGCAAGTACATGTTATTTTAAGGTTATCGATTTTATTTCGTCGAATTCGCCGCTTGTTTGCGGTTAACGAACAAATGATCGTGGTTATGGATTGAATGTTTAAACAACTAGTAAACAATGCAAACTCAAGCAAAGTCTAAATGTTTTTACATATCTATGACCAATGCAATCCCAAAATGTAAAAACTGGTTTTATCAAGTTTTGAGGTCGCTTGTACATTTTTCCACCACTTGAAATTTGAATGTTATTATGGTTTCAACTAGCCATAATCGATTCAAATGCTTTTAAATTTAAATATTTTTACAGAAAAGAAGTACATATGGTTGCAAGAAACTATGGTATTTATTTCAAGATTTAAGGATCAACAGAGAGTATACTTCATTCGCAACTCACATTTAGAGCCTATAATTCAAACTGCAATAAAAATATTTTTCTGCACGCAACATAAAACTTTTTATTTAAGATTCAAATTCATCATTTCAAAACTTAAATTTAGAAACTAATTTCATTTTATTTCACCATACTAGCAAAAGATATGAACATTTGAATGCGAAAGGGCAACATCAGATTTCAAATCGACCATACAATAGTTATTTTACATGACACCTAGGTTAAAGTAATCAAGACAGCTCACACAGCTATAAAAATCATCGCGTTTCCTCCCGGCGCCGCCCACCTCGCCTTCCGATCAAGTCCTCTGGGTGTACATCTCTGGGCATGTGTTCGCCTCGTCTCCGCTGGGCCGTGATGGCCCATGCCTCTCAGGTCGCGGCAGACGTCAAATGCTCGCCTTGGGAAGGAAGCCCTACCGAATGTGTATTGCCTTCCGCCGCGTGGATCTGGTTGTACCACGACTTGCATCCTCCGTCCCTAGGGGAGCCAGAGGCAGACGCCGGCCGCCGCTCGTGAGGTCCCCGCCGTAGTAGGGAGGAGGTCCATGTGGCCGCACACCAAGTAGCCCAAGAGGAAGGTAGGGGCGACATGAAGTCAAACTCAAATCTCCCGCCGCCCCGCCCTGTGTGATCGACGTCATTCCAAGGAGTGCGATAAATGGGGTACTCTCGGTGATGCCGAAGGACCGAGTCCTTCGTCATGTTGTGCGAAGGCCTCACCGTACTTCAATGGGGATGTAACGACGCCGCGATGAATGGCTCGGTGCATGGACGTGGATGCACGACGCCCGCGCCGCCGGCGACAAGACCGGAGGGACGGCCGGTGCATGACCGCTTTGCTCGTGAGCTACGAGCAGGATCTATGGGAGCATCTTCGTAGCTACGCGGAAGGACGGAAGGTCCTCCAAGACGACGGATCGCCGAGAGGAATCGGACCCCGACGCGAGGTACCGCCTCATCCGACGGCCGTGACGAGGAGCTAGAAATGCTCGCAGCTTGGGCCGCAATTTGATCCGCTTGGTATATAGCTCGATGCCTCGCGCTCGCATGGCGGTAACGGGTATTAGAACTTAGGTAAATAAATTTACTAAGGCATTAGTACGGTTGTGGGAGTACCGAATATGGACTTGTCGAGATCGGTCCTCCGATAGTCCATGGCTGGTTCGCCGACCTCCTCACTCAAGAAAGTGGGACGCGTGCGGCCCGTACCATCTAAGGTAGTTGTCATATTCCTCGGGTCATATGGCCCGCAGGGATGGACAACCTCCAAACGCCGCTCCATCCATCGTAATGTGCGGCGTGGATGACGGTCCAGCTCGATGCGCCGCACCGCCTTCGCGCTTCTCCTACAATTGCAAGGACGTAAGATTCTAAAATTTTCATATACAGGAAAATATTGAAAAAATTAAATGCATACCCATGAGAGCTCCCGCCGCCCCGCGATGTCGAACAGTGGATCGCCGCCACCCGAATCGCCTCGATCCGTTCGGCGAGTAGACCTCACCACGCTCATGTACAAGAGGAAGCACGTAGTCATCCACGTGCCGTGGTCGCATCGCGGCAACAAGAAGAGATACGCCACCGCTGCAAGCTCTTCGCTCGCTGCACGGTCCATGGATCCTGTGACATGATCTCGCGGTCGCAAGAAGTCCACGCCGCGATAACACGCTGTAGCTCGCGTGGTCACCCGTCGGCGACCATCGTAGCCGGCGCGCATCCAACGGTGCCCCATTGTAGGGCGAGTGATTCGCGCGGTCATCATCTACGACACAGGTAGTACTGTATGTACCTCCCGCCGAGAGATCGGAAGGTACTCCCAACCCACATCCAAGGAGTTGCGTGCATCCAGAATAGTGCCTCGTAAGTCGCGCGCTGGCATGCATCGCACAAACCACGGTAGGTGTCCGCTAGGATCGCAGATCCCCACCGTAGGTGGGATGTCATCAAGGTTGGCGACAATCGATTAGCAATCCACACGATGTGCGGAAGATGACGCTTCCGCGGCCGCCGTGAACATGACACCACCCAAAGAAGTAGTAGAGGTACACTTCGAGTGGCGCCCACGAGCTTCGCTTGCATCGTGGGCATAGATTGTATTCCCAGTAATCCTCGTGAGCAAGTCATAGAGACACCATTTTCTTTCAGACGTATGGGACACCGAACCCGCATGAACTCCGGATTAAGAGAGTCGATAATATCGTGCACATTACAAATATGAAATAACATTATATCATGTAATACCTCTCCGCGATGTAGTGCCGCCATCGTTGTCCGCCGGGCGAGGAAGAACCAACGGCCGCTTCGATGGGCGTGCCGGTTAGCATGGCCACGCCCTTCAAAGTGATGGACATCTCACCGAATGGTAGGTGAAAGGTGTGTATCTCCGGCCGCCATCGGCCGACGAGACCAAGTGAGAAGTGCACGATCAATGGCAGTATAGGTGTGGTCAAGCCTCCCGCGAAATGAGCTCCATCCATGAGGAGCGCAAACGTATTAGACCTACACGAGCTAGTGGAATATGAAATCGATAGTCCAAATTTTTTATCTTGTGCGTTGATCGGTTTAAGTAGAGGGGGCAATCAAACGTTAACGACAAAGTGGTTATGCGCCTTCAAAACAAGTGATGACAGTAATATAGTAATGCGCTTGACCATAGTTCCCGCAGAATTGCCCTCGCACGATGTGGGGCATCGATCGACTCACGAAGAAGCTCGAACCGCAATGGCCGCCATCACGCGCTTCAAACAAATGGCTCGTAACAAACAAGTACATTTAGACAGTATATATAGACAAACTTGAAAATTTTAATGGCTAAAAACTAATCACCCCGCATGCAACCAAATTCACGCATGAATAATATTCCTAAATATTAAAACTAGCATATGTGAAGTCAGAATGAAGATCGGAAACCTATACCAACCGCAAAATCACCTTCCGTAGCGCACTGTGAAATAAGGAACCCAATTAGTTAATCGATTAAATGAAGACAGCTCGTAATAAATCTGTACAAAACATTAACACTCGTAATTACTACTAAATTTTTTAGTGCCTTTGTAGCAGTAGGCCGAGTGCAGGAAAATTTATTTTTAAATATTTCTGCGATTATGGATCGCTGAAACATTAAATATTTACTGCGCGTGGGGGGATATTTGCTTTTTTCCAGCGTCCAAGTTTACGGCTCGTTCTACTTAATTTATTATTTCTTCTGCTACTCCAGTCTCCAACTACAGTATATTTCGGAATTTTTATTTTTTCGGCGAGATTTCGGCAAAAACCGCCGAGATTTCGGAATTTTAAACCGAAATTTGATTTTTTTTGGCCGGATCTGACCGGGATTATATCAATAAGTTCTCGTGAAGTGATCTTCAATGATAATGTTTCAAAAGTTTATTTTTAGACTTTTGGCATTTCTAGTAAACACTCTCTAAATTTTAAAAATTGAGAATGCATTTTCATGCTATGAAAATTTATGGGAGTATCATAAGATATGTAGGATAATACATAAAATTTATGAAAATATTTTAACATCATTTGTTATGTTTTAAAAATAAAAATCGAAATAGAATAAAATCATTCACGCCGGACATTTGAAGTAGTCCGCAAGAAAGTTGCTCACGCCGACCACTTGGAAGTAGTCCGCGTGAACGAGCTTTTGCGCCGACTACTTCCAAGTGGTCCGCGTGAACGAGCTTTTGCGCCGACTATTTCCAAGTGGTCCGGCGTGAATCAAAAACTTCGGTTCAACGCAGACCGATTTTTAACATAAGACAAGTAGTCCGCAAAACTTAGGTAAAAATGTAACATTTAAAACTTTGTTCTAAATGTAACTAGCATGATTTCAAGGTATGATTTTGAGTCATTTCCACACTTAGGATTAAATCAAGATCTCAATTATGGTGTAGCAGCGAGTCCTCCGGCCATTTGGGCATTCCAGTTGAGCATACCGTATAGTCAAATGTCGACTGATGGGATCAGGTGGGTACGGATGGGATCTGTGGTGGGTACTACATGCATGAGTTATGATGGATCGAGCATCTCTTTGCCATTTGACTACAATGATCCATATGTCGATCCATACGCACGGCACTCATCCGCCAATGTCATGTACCTTCACCACCGAGAAACCCGACACTGGAGTCTCATTACCAACATTGAAGTCCGCTCGCTACCACGAGACATGACTCGGGAGGAATACAAGCAACAACACGAGAGGAGGTACCACGAGATCATTGTCGATAACGCGAGGTGGAGTTTGCACTGTGGGCGCTTTACTACTGTAGGTATGTGATGCAAACATACATTCATTTAGTTGTCATATGCAAATATGTGAAGACTTGTTGTGTGTATCGATTTTATTACATTCTTAATAATTGTCATGCCAATATACATTAATTGTTTCAATTGTGACTCTCAATCTTCGAATTTCACCAAAATGTCACAAATTTCATACTTCACGACGCATACCCGAATTCCCAATTTTTAAAATTCTCGAGCTTCAAGAATAACTGAAAATTTTATGGCAATATTATTCACATGTCAGAATCATGATATTAAAATTTCAAATATTTATAACATGCTTTGTCCCATTTTTCATTCAGTTCAAAATTGCCGGTGAGCGTTTCATTACGACAGTACCAATGTTTCAATTTTTAAAAAATTTACATGATTCAAAAAAATCTGTAATTTTTATGACAACATTAATAATATGTCAGAACTCTCCACAAAAAAATTCGAAATTTTTATCCATCGTTTGGACCAATTTTCGGGCTTGTCAATCTGGCCAAAATTTACTTAATTTCGCGAGATTCACGAATCTCGCCAAATTCGGCGCTTCCGGTAGAAAAAACCGATTCAAATTTTGAATTTGAATTTCCGACTAGATTTGTCCGAAATTAACGAATTTCACAAATTTCGTTTTCCGGCATGAACGGTATTTTATCCAAACCAAACCAAACCTCGGGTCATACACTCGTAACACTATGGTAATTTTCTTAGCTTTGATAGATATCGACCAATTTCCTTTAAATTTTAACCTTACTATTTCTAGTCAAAAGAGTGGTTATATACTTTATTTATTTACATTCATGTGCATAAGATTTTTACCTGATGATTATACTGGCTTACTAGCATAGATAAGGTCCCATGGTAAATTTTCTAGCTTTTACTTCTACCTTTTTACCTTTTTCTTATGCTCTTTCGTTACATTTTTCATTCAATGCAAAAAAACCAAGTAAAATCTAATTAAAATAAATAACACCAGAAAAGTCAAAAATATTTATATTCCAATTTAATTCATACGTTTCCGCTTTGTTCAATTGTCGTTTAATATTTTATTATGAGCTCACCATCGTGACTGTGTATTAAGTATTAATGCTTAAGTTGTACTCATAAATTGCTATTAAGATCTTACATATCATAATATTGTGGATAATTTTACTCCAATATGTTGCATTTTAAGCAGGTGATTTGAAATATTTATATTAAATGATTTTTGGGTGGTAAAGGGTTGGTATTTGAAGATAGAAGGAAACAAACATTTTCATAACTTCATAACTTATAAGTTTAGAATTAGATGCTTTATGAACTTCCTGATTTTATGTGTGAGGCTGGGGAACCTTTTAACATCTACATGATATCGCTTGTTTGTTCCTTGTGTTGTCTAACATTGTCCAGATTTTTGTGGTTTGTTCAGCTCATGCTAATCATGCTCATTGTTGGCCAGAATCTCTCGGGACTACTGATTATTTGGAGAGAGGGATTGATAATGTAGTGTTCCGAACTTGCCCACAAGAAAGGGACAGGGTTGTATTCCAAATGGGCATATCAGATGCTGTGAGAGCATATTCATGTGTGCATCTTCTTGCAAAATAACATCACGTACCCAGTTGCACTACATAAAAAAATAACCATGCGAGACTGTTTTCCCATAGTCAAATATTTACATGTCCAAGTGTAGTACCAATTACACACTATTATTTGCGCTGCTCATGACTACTAACTATGCAATCGTTAATGTATGTATTTAACATTATTCCAACATCGACATTTTCGTACTATTCGCTCGACTAGTGTCAGTAGTTTATGTCATACTAGTTGTACTAATATTCTACTTATTATAGTTGTATTATAACAATATCACAGTAATATTCCTAAATATTAAAAACTAACCTGTGTGAAGCTGTAATGAAGATCAGAAAACCTCTGCCAACTTGCAAAATCACCTTCCCGAACGCACTGTGAAATGGGAACCCGAATTAGTTAATTCATAAAATGAAGATAGCTCGTAATAAATTCCTACAAAATATTAACACCGATAATTTCGCCATTACTTATGCTATGTTCTGTTATTTTATGTACGGTAGTTATTCAAGCATGAAGATTTGTCCATAATATACTACATCGTCCATAATATACTATTACTCATGAAGATTTGTAACTAACCTTCCAAAGTTGTACCAAAGATCAATAAAGCACGAGCAATGTACCAATAAATATTCCTAAAAATACCCGCAAAATACAAATCCCAAATGAAGTACTTGAAAATTTTTAGACTTTACTAAAATTTTAACAAACTAAACACCGATTTAACTAATCTCCGCCTTCGCGCCTCGGCTCGCTTTGCTCTCTACTCGCTCCGCTCTCGTGAGCTCTCTACTATCTTGTGAATGCATTGCCGCTCTCTGCTTCCTTCCGATTTATATCGAGAAAAAGTGCTAATGAGGGACATCGACTGACTGTCTTTGCTTTTGGTGCCGGACGCATGCATCCGTCGCCAAAATACCAATAATCATGAGCCTCGCCAACCAATCGAGGCTAGCCCCGTCTTTCACTAATTATACTTTTACTAATCATTTTACTAATTGTACTTTTACCGATTATACTTTTACTAATTATTTTACTAATTATAATTTTTACTAATCAAGATGTACTTTTACTAATCATCCGCATGCACTTTTGCCTAATCAGCATGCAGAGAACCTTTTGTCTAATCAGCATGCATGCATGGAATCTTGGCCTTTCGTCTAATCAGCATGCATGCATGTCACTTTGTGTCTAATCAGCATGAATGCATGTGACTTTGTGCTAATACCTGCATGCTAGGCTTAACCGGATTTTGAGGATCCGGGTATGGGGGGCCCACCCCATGCCCGGTTTTTGAAATTCCGGGTATGGGGTGGGGCCCCCATACCCGGAATTTCAAAATCCGGTAAAAGGTTAACCGGGTTCTGGCGTCTCGGGTGTGTTTAACGGATTTTCAGATTCTGGGTATGGTAGGGTTTTTCGTAAATACGCAAACATGTTGTATCATTCTCTAATTTCCGACAGTATTTTGTACTGTATTCAAAAATTTCCCAGTTTTGTCAGGCCTAGTAGACAAGTCATAGGTACGATGCCTTCGTATCCCATTCTCTGAGCAGGTTCCTCTTCTTAGGACCATAGATGCTGGAGACCCAATCCAAGTAATCAGCAAAGCTTGGTATTGCTTGGACTACAAGAGAACTTGAGAAGCTCACTCTCTGTTGGTTATATCCCCTAGTAAATCAAAGAACTAAGCGCAACCCGTTTATACAGGAAACCATCAAAGAACTAAGCACTTCAAAAACATGTTTATTACAGATAGATGTAGATAGATACACATTTTTATGAGTGTAGATTTTTTTACAGATAGAAGTACATAGATACATATTTCTAAGAGTGTATGGCCCAACGGTACACTCAGTACGCACTAACCGCACACCGCACAGTCCGAAGTGACCACTCATTGAAGAGGAACGCGGTATGCTACGCTAGCACAAAAAAAAATCTACCGCGTAACCAGAAAGCTACTCGCAAGAAGAGGATCATAGATGAGATTACCACTAGACGCGCAGTTGCGGAATCCTTCGCGCGTCGATGTAGCGGATCGTCCTCGCCGCAGTCGTGGATCGATGTAGTGGATCGTCCTCGCCGCAGTCGTGGATCGATGTAGTGGATCGTCCTCACCTCGCCGTGGATCGTCCTCCCACGCCGCAGTCGCAGCAGCGCCACCGCAGTAGTCCACACGCCCAGAGATGGAACGCCGCGGCGCGTGTGCAAGCACCGTCGCTCGGCAGGGCGCGAGAGGAGTAGGCTAGGTTTCGAGTGAATCACTCCTAAACCGTGGGAAAGCACACACGCGCCTCCCTCCTCCCTCCTTATATAGCCACGAGATGAAACCTAAATTAGGGCCCATCGTGCTAAGCCCACGAGGTTCATTAATTACGGATCTAATCCAAATTAATGCGCCCCACCATTAAGTGTGTGACCCGCAGTTCACGATGTTTGGACATGGATTCGAAAACTCCTTTTCAATCCAATAGTTGGTAGCGCTTGCAAAGTATGCCAACTCCCAAACATACTATGATCAAAACGATGTAACCTATCAAAAGTACTCATGTAATAATCCTTTGCCAAGTATATGAAGATTGATCTCAAGACGAGAAGCATGTCATCCTTTGATGATTCAATCCATCTCTCGATTCGTGATATATTAAGATGTGATTGACTCTCAATCACGGCATGGCCATGCACTTCCTTAATCATATCACACGAGTGGCCTTGTCATATATCTCCGTTTCATTGGAGTGGCAAATTCCATCTTGATCGCCACTTCCTCTCGCACGCTTCATAGTAAACATGAAAGCTACCTTTATAACTATCCGGTTAGGAAATAGTGTTTGATAGCCCCAAGGAAAACTATTACACATGTAGGGAATATGACAATCTCAGTCTAAGGATCATATATCTACTAGGTATGAGATACACTCGATGACACATAAGAATGAAACATTCTCGCAGTTGTCCCATTATGGGTCTATCTAACCCATGTTCTTCAACATGCGCCCACAATGTATAGATGATATCTCCATATCCCATGATCTATGAAGCATGATCATCGATCACTACATGTGCTGATCTATTCATCGTTGTCCTATACGATGATATCCGATCAGAGATAATTATCGAATTACATCATTAAGTAAAGAGCTTCATAAGCAAGTCACATACTTGTTGATCAATACAATGATATACATTCATTGGACCAATAATCATATTATTCATAAACATAGTCATGTTACAATCATCTAAATGATTGCCTCAAGGGCATAACACTAACACTCACTACCTACTTTTTACTCTGAAGTGACCCCTTAATGCACAACATATTTGTTAGTACTGACACCTTGCATGCATGACTGCTTTTTCAGCCCGACTTGACTACACACTCCAGGGTTTTGTTGTCCGTCTATACGTTTCAACCTTACCTTCCAACACTTAGTCCATACACCACCCCGTCGAGTCTACAAAAGGCCAAACCCCAGGCACACATACATAGATCCCACTCAGAATTCTCCATGGCTGGATCCTCTAGCAGAGCTTTCTCATGGACACCTCAAATGAGCGCGTAGCCCTACATTACATGCTGAAGGTTACGCATAATGGGAAGGATGATCCGTTCAAGGAGGAAAACCTAAGTACAGTGCTGTCCAAATTGCAAGAGTGCCATCCAACATTATCGAGGCATAACGTGACAACCTCCTCCCTTAACCTTGTGTCCTCCGACGACCTCAAGGCGCACTTGCAAGGGTGGCGTCAAACGTATTTCAGGGTGTGCGAACTAGCCGACCACCCTTCTGCTATTGGTTTCTCTACGAGACTTTACAGGGTAATGATGCTGCCCGATCAATATTTAGAGCATATTAAGGTTAGTTATTTCATATTTGTTCACCCTTCTAATCTTTTTACCATTATCTCTAAGTTAACTAATTTTTATGCTCACCTTGTGTGTTAGTCATTCCCGGAGGATAAAGATTTGCTGAACAAAGATATCCCAGAATTCTTTGCGATGTATATGCTCTTCGGCGGGGGTGTGATGCCTGGTTCGCGCAGAAGACGCAGAAGAGGACCTAACTTGAGGTCAAGAGGTCGTTCAACCACCACCGCAGGGGGGCTTGCTCCTAACTATGCAAATGATGATGACGATGATGACGACGAATTCATATCACCTAGACCTCGACGTTCAAGAACTACCACAACAGGCCGTTCAAGTGCTACTACAAAGCAGTTTGTTCAAGAAACAATGCAAGAGGACGTTTGACCAGCACTGCAAGAGGTCTAGCTCAAAACCATATGAATGACGATGATGATGACGATTTCATGCCACCTAGCCCACGAACCTTACGTCCTCGAAGTCCTCCAAATCCTGACGACAATATTCCATCAAGGCATCTCGGGTATCCATATGTAGTGCCTCGTCTGCCACCAATATACGATTATCCTTGTTTTGACCGTCTATTCCGACAACCATGGCCATAAAATGAATGGATTTGTTACTTAGTCCCTCACCAAAGGCATATAACTATGGAATACGTTGTATCCCAGTTTTATGAATTTTCTAAGGCATGTATACCTACGTTGTATCCTAGTTTTATGAGGCATGTACCTATATTGTATCCCTGCACTTCGTAATATTAATGTCGGGTTTTATTCAATAATTTACTATAATTTGTCGTCAAACTTGTCGCACACCGAAAAAGAATGACAAACAACAAAATTTGATTTTTTAATCAAAACTATTAACTTACAAATAAATTTGATAAGAATTAAGATTATCACAGATAAATATGAATTTTTGAAATTACTTAACTCTAGTTTGAACTATAAAATTCTAGCAATCGTCAAAATAACTCTGAGTTGTAATAATTCATACTTTTCATAAATTTAACACTTACTTTTAACAATGAATTTTCGGATAAAGTCAATGCAGAATAGCGAGCACCTGGCGATCGCGACAATACTTGGCAGCGCTTGCCGTCCGTGGAATCGCCGTCCTAGGGGGCTAGAAATGGAATTCGGTTGTTGCAGTTGCCAAGTCTGTTAAATCGTCTTTTAAAAGGCTAAAAAACCGAAAAAATTCAGGCTTTGAAAATGAAGAGGGGCCCGTACGGCGGAGGGGCGGCAAGGTGGGGCCGCACGGCGGTGGAAGCCGCTACTCCACGTCGCGGTATGGTGGGCCCCACCTCAGGCGCTCTGGCGGGAGCAGCCTCCGTGTCGCGCATGGTGGGCCTACTGGGGAAAAAGCAAAAATTATGGCGCTACTCGTGTCGCGACGTGTGGGCTGGGGCTATTTCGCATTTCGCCGCCGGTGGCTATTTTGAAAATACGAATGAGCAGGGAGCTAATACAGCAAAAATTTCAGATTTCGAGCACAGAGAGCCGCCACTTCATTGATGAGGACATCCCAAACAAGGATAGAACCGCTGCCCCTTCTTCCTCTACGGCCGCTACTTCGTCCCCGACCGTCGCTGTTTTTCCCGCTACTTCGTCTACGACATCTGGGGGGCTTAATCCGGAATCAAGTCCTTTCCATCCACCTTTGCTGGACCAGCACGTCAAGAACATCCACCGAGGACAGCCCACGCGCCAAGGAAGGCCCAAGACAAAGCCCAATTCATCGCCGAGTCCGGTTCGGCCATCCAGGAGCAGTAGTACTTCAAACGGATGCCACGGCCACATCCGAACTCCGTTTTTGACGTTCAACAACTCGTTTGAAAGGTATCGAGATAACCTTTCCAATGGATCTGATCCCGAGGCCAAATTCCTCATGGAGCGAAGGGAAATCACAGAACAATCTCACGGGACAGAAATTCCAAGTGCTGCGCCACCTTTCTTTTGGGCCCAAGGCCCATGTACTCTTAGGGTTCCACCTCTCCTTTGGCCGGCGCCCCTCTCCTGGCTGCCGCGCCCCTCTTGGGCGCCCCCTTGTGTGGGTACCCCTTTATATTGGGTTCTCACCCCTGTTCTTCGTTTTTTAGGTTTTGTTGTGTTTTGGTAGACCCCGTGTGCGTCCCTCCTCGTGTTTGCGCGTGTCGACTAGACCGCCCAAGCCGAGAAACAGAACCTCAACTTGTTTCTTTGATTTCAATTCTACCTTTTCGGATTGCTTAATACTTTGTTCTTGCGGGTTCTCGATTTCTTGCAGGAACTACTGATCTTTGGGTCTTGTATCTGTGTGGACCATTGCGATTGTGAAGCTCCCAACCTGTTTGGTAGGAAGTCCTAAATTCGGTGCCATCAACACCTCCAAATCGACGTATCCTCATCTCACCGAAAGTTCAGGATCGCCGTCCCCATCAAGTTGGTATTAGAGCTCAAGGTTGCTCGGTGAGATTTTCCATCATATTTCATTTTCTACCTGGAGTCCAGAAAATTTGCCCCACAAAAAAAAAAGATTTGTCCCTTTGTCCAAGCTAATTTGTGCCCTAACTTTTACTACTTGTTCTTGGTTTATTGAATTGTCGGTTGCATAATCGTATCCTTGCTGGTTTTAGAGTCTAGTCCCTTTAGAGTTTCGAGTTCGAGTCACGTTTTGGTCACAATTGCTTTCGAAATGGAGTCAGTTTCTGCTAGTTGATCAGATCAGGACTCTCGGCGGTTGAGAGGGAAAAGGCAAGTAAATACTACAAAAGCCGCACAAATTCAATTGCAAAACCAAAGTTCAGAAAGAACAAAAAAAAGAGAAGAGAAGAAATCCGAGAAGAGGTCTCTTTCCCTAGTTGGGTTCGGTTGGCAGGAGATAAGGAAGGTATCTGTTTCGGTTTAAGAAAAGATTAGAGAGAAGGAAAGTATAGGTTTTTTTTTGCTTAGCTCTGGCTTTGAAAGGAAGGTATAGGCCGCCCCTCTCCGGTTGTGCATCCAACTTTCCTTTTGAAGTGGATTCGACCCTCCGATACCTCGCATTTAAAACTGCCATAACTTTTGCATACGGCCTCCGATTGGGCTGTTCGAGTACTCAAAACGACCGGAACGAAAAGTTGCATCCAAAAATCAACAATTCCAGCTGTGATTGAGTTCTTGAGGCCCCAAAAAATTCGTTCGACCCCAAAAAACATCGTTTAGGGCCTCAAAACGCCCCCGAAAGTTCAAAAAAATTCGACTGTCTCCGTTTTAGCTGGAATTTTTGCTTTTGGTGATTAGGCTCGCGTCTCTAGTACGGTCTAGCCTAGGACCAGCACTGTACTGATTTTGAACGACTTTTTAGCTTACTTTGGTTCAGTGATACTAGTTCCTCCTTTGCTACATATTATTGCCTGTCCGAGCTCCACCATCTTCTAACCACACAGGTTCCGGAATTTGCAATCGCTTGCCACATCGAGGACTTGTAAGAACTTGGTAGAAGCGTGAGCGTGTGTGAGGCTTACCACTTCATACGACCTAGTAGTTTATAGGAGCTTTCATATCTGTGTGAAGTTTCTTTGTTTCTACTAACTATGGCAGGTAGTCCAAGCAATCGTGGGAGTAACGTCGGCAGTGGGAGTGAACATGAGGACCGCCTCACGCCAAAGGAACAGCGTTGGGTCACTCATTTCGAGAAGATGCACAATCAGCATGAGATGCGAACTTGTGACACTCTTGATGCGATTCAGCGCAATTGGCACCCTCATCGAGCTTCAAGCACGCCTAGCACAACTTCTTCAAGGTGCCGCCTCAACAATGGTGCCGCTGGTCATGCTTTGGGCCAACGCGGCGCTCCACCGGTTGTCCCTGTTACTTTAAACGGGGTGGATCAAGAGAACAACTACACCGCCGATACCGAGGACGACTACAGGGTAAATGTGAACAACGACCGACCTCATCGTCGACTCCGCAATAATAGGCAAGGTATGGCTAGAAATCAACATGATCAAAGGGAAGAACGTGATGACTCTATGGCAAAAATAAAATTTACTATGCTTCCTTTTGATGGTACTTATAATCCTGATGGTTATCTAGATTGGGAGTTGGCGGTAGATCAAAAATTTTCTTGCTATGACTTCTTTGAGTGTAGGAGGGTTCACGCTGCCAATAGTGAATTTACTGGTTTTGCATCTATTTGGTGGAAAGAACTTTGTAGAGCCAACCGTGATGTACCTACAACTTGGGATGGGTTGAAGCGTGTCATGAGGGCTAGATTTGTTCCTACATACTATGCTCGTGATTTATTGAATAAAATGCAGCGCTTTAATCAAGGTGATAAAGCGGTTGAGGAATATTATCAGGAATTGCAAATTGGCATGTTGCGCTGTGGGGTTAGAAGAGAGTGAAGATGCAAAAATAGCTAGGTTCTTGGGTGGGCTTAACCGAGAGATACATGATATACTTGACTATAAAGAATACAATTCTATCACTGCTTGTACCATCTTGCTTTGAAAGCGTAAAGGGAAGTGCAGGTCGACGATCGACAACGCGAGGTAATATTGGAGGCTCTTCCACATCCAAGTCGGTCCAGATCCATACCAAGGCATCATCTTCCATACCGGACGGTACCGCACTCACTGCTCTAACTACTTCGACGCCATCATGCATTTCGAGGCAAACAAGTCACCACACTTCAAGCACCCGCCAAGAGTGCTTCCTCGATTGCCTCTACCGGTCGAACGCGGAAACACAATGCTTTCGATGCAAAGGAATGGGGCACGGATGCGAGACGCGCCTAATCAACGTGCTCTAATCATCGAGAAAATGGTGAGTACACTAGTGATAGTGACATTGATGAAACTCAATATGCTCTTGCCGCCACTAACATCGTGAGAGCCGTGAGAAGAGATTATCACTTCGCAAAGATCCGAGAGATATCCGCTCTTGTTGTCGCACGTGTACTTAGCGCACAGCCTGCACGCGATGAATAAAATCAATGCCATACTATCTTTCAGATAAGGTGTGTGGTGAATGAGCGTGTTGTGCATGTCGTTATTGATGGAGGTAGCTGCAACAATCTTGCTAGTATAGACATCGTCGAGAAGCTTGGCTTGACCACAAATCCACTTCCTCAATAGTATGAAATTGAATGGCTCAATTCCACTGGTAAGGTTCAGGTAACAAAAACCGTTCGAGTACCTATCTCGATTGGTTCTTATCATGATAATGTTGTTTGCGATGTTGTACCCATGGATGCTTGCTCTCTTTTATTGGGTAGACCGTGGATCTATGATATGGATGCTATACATCATGGTAGGGGATGGTTTGTGGATTCCGAACAGCTATGATAACTAAACTAGCAAGATAGTAATTACGACCCAAGAAGTGATGAGTACTTGGGCATGAATTTGGAAACTTCCTATTTGCCAATAGAAGTGTTGGCCTACTTCTACACCCGATATACTGTATAACCCCTTGACTTTCTTGTATAAGGGAAAGAAAATTATTTTGAAACCCATGAGCCCTACAGAACTAAGAAACATTGATGTTAAAAGAGCTCAAAGAGAAAAAGAAGAGAGTGGAATTAAAAGTGTAGCTAGTAAATCAATCCATTCAACTACACCAGTTGCTCGAAAACCTGATCTTAAGTTGAAGGGTAAAGTATTGTTGGCTGCAAAAGTTCTCTCATAAGATAACATGGATAGTATAGAACCATTGCCATTCTCTGTTGCTTTGTCTTCTGTTGTTACTAATACTTTGAAGGATAATGAGATGGAGTCGAGGACGACTCCAATTCAAGAAGGGGAGGATGATGAGGACATCCCAACCAAGGATAGAACCGCTGCCCCTTCTTCCTCTACGGCCACTACTTCGTCCCCGATCGTCGCTGTTTTTCCCGCTACTTCGTCTACGACATCTGGGGGGCTTAATCCGGAATCAAGTCCTTTCCATCCACCTTTGCTGGACCAGCACGTCAAGAACATCCACCGAGGACAGCCCACGCGCCAAGGAAGGCCCAAGACAAAGCCCAATTCGTCGCCGAGTCCGGTTCGGCCATCCAGGAGCAGCAGTACTTCAAACAGATGCCACGGCCACATCCGAACTCCGTTTTTGACGTTCGACAACTCGTTTGAAAGGTATCGAGATAACCTTTCCAATGGATCTGATCCCGAGGCCAAATTCCTCATGGAGCGAAGGGAAATCACAGAACAATCTCACGGGACAGAAATTCCAAGTGCTGCGCCACCTTTCTTTTGGGCCCAAGGCCCATGTACTCTTAGGGTTCCACCTCTCCTTTGGCCGGCGCCCCTCTCCTGGCTGCCGCGCCCCTCTTGGGCGCCCCCTTGTGTGGGTACCCCTTTATATTGGGTTCTCACCCCTGTTCTTCGTTTTTTAGGTTTTGTTGTGTTTTGGTAGACCCCGTGTGCGTCCCTCCTCGTGTTTGCGCGTGTCGACTAGACCGCCCAAGCCGAGAAACAGAACCTCAACTTGTTTCTTTGATTTCAATTCTACCTTTTCGGATTGCTTAATACTTTGTTCTTGCGGGTTCTCGATTTCTTGCAGGAACTACTGATCTTTGGGTCTTGTATCTGTGTGGACCATTGCGATTGTGAAGCTCCCAACCTGTTTGGTAGGAAGTCCTAAATTCGGTGCCATCAACACCTCCAAATCGACGTATCCTCATCTCACCGAAAGTTCGGGATCGCCGTCCCCATCAGTCATTTTTTTCAAAGAAGCTCCCGGAAAATCAGAAATTGTAGATAGGTTCTTCCACGGAAAATTAGGAATCACGAACATGTCCTACCACCGGTTATTTTGCAAAAAAGTCTCCGTAGTTCTGCAAATTCGACACGAGCGCCGGTTCTTTCGACCCGGAAGATTTAGAAAATACCTCTATTATACGCGGAAGATTTCGAGCGCAAAGAGAGTTGCCACGTCATTCCGCCGGTTATTTTGCAAAAAGGACCTCGTAATTCCGCAAAATATCCGCAAATTCGACATGAGCGCCGGTTCTTTCGACCTGGAAGATTTAAAAAAAATTGAAATCGCGAGCAGGTCCTTCCACCGGTTATTTTGCAAAAAAGTCCTTGTAGTTCCGCAAATTTGACACGAGCGACAATTTTTTTCGACCCGGAAGATTTAGAAAAATTTGAAATCGCTAATAGGTCCTTCCATCGGTTATTTTGCAAAAAAAACTGTTGTTCCACTAAATCGATTTGCAAAAAACTCGAATCGAATTTTTCCTCGCAGCGCGGCATCGCGCGCAGGTCTGCCTAGTGGAAATGAACTATAGGAGGAGAGGAGCGTACATGGTGGGACCGACTGTCCGTGAGAGATGAGAGAACAGGGAGGAACCTTTGTAAACCAAAATCCCCCCCCCCCACCGTCCAACTTCACAGCAGCTTCAAAGTTCCATAGTTCATTCAGCAAGATTAACATTTTTATAAACATGTTCCATAGTTCATTAAGCAAGATTAACATTTTCACATAAAATTATGACTCGTTGTAGGGCTAAGCAAACTATTTGCGTTCTAAACATCCCTTATTGGCAAATAATAGCTACCAACTAGTAAAGAACCATACTAGGGTGACAATGAGATATGGCATACAACTGACAAGGTTGGTATAACTCAAATCAGATAATTAAATAAACCCAAATTAATTGAAACAATTATTAATTGAATTAGCATGCAATAGTTTATAGCAATATAATGTTTAAACGAATGGGTTCAACATGATCAAAGCACATCTTGCCTTCAAAGAGCTCTTAATCTTGCTCTGGACCTTGATCTTGAGTTGGCTCCTTGCTCACGAATTCGCCGAGCACTTCGATGTCTACGTGTAATAGGCGAAATAGCAATAAATACCAAAAAAACAGAGTACAAAATCAACTCTAAAAATTTTAAAAATCACTATTAAATAGAGCACAATTCTACAAATTTTTAGAAGCTAGATCACCTCAATCGGAGTTTGTATGAGAAGAACGTGCTAAATAAATTTTGAAATAAACTATAAACCAGAAAATAGAAAAAATAAGAATTAAATGAGTTATTTTTGTACTGAAAAATAGTATTTATGATGTCATGCTGATGTCAGCACCGAATAAGATTTTGTTCGAATATTTTTATTGGAAAATCCTGATTTATGACGTCGTGCTAACGTCACGGCCACGTGGCATCACCACAGCCCAGCACGTGTCACAGGCGTATAGACTCGGTCCACGATTCACGCTGGCTCACAGTAGACTCAGTGCACGGCGCCTTGGTTCCTGAGCGACACGCGGTGGCACGCGACTGGTGCGACGCCAGTGCGATCTCGACCGCACGCCCCAAATCCAACGGTTGGCATCCACAATGAGGTTGGGACACGCGGCGCACTACGGGTATAGCAACGCGGCAACATGTAAACCATTCACACCCGCGGCGCACTACGGGTATAACAACACGGCAACATGTAAACCATTCACACCAAATCGAACGACAGACAAGACTTGACGCAGATCGACGACGCGGCTACCTCGGCGCGCAACACGCGGCGACCATCCACCAGCTACCCTAGATCCGACGGCCACAACACGCGCTCGAGCGACTTCTTCATGGCACGATCCTAACCATCCGTGCTTGATCTAACGGCTGACATAGCTTGTGAAGGCAGCGATGGTGTGGTGGCACAAGACGCCGAGCTCCTCACCAGATTTGAAGACGACGACATACGGCACGGCGCTTGATGCTTCTCCGACGACGTTTTCAAGTGGAAACGATGAGTCTCTGTACGGCAAACTCGTTGGCACCCACAGCGACGGCGAAGACCTAGCGAACGGTGAGCTAGCGATGAAAAATGACGGCGGAGGCTAGCTTGTGAAGGCATCTTGGTGTGCGTGCTTTGGACAGGAAGTGCGACACGAGCTGAGGAATTCAACGTGGGTAGCAGCGCATTAAATAGGGGCTTCAGCTTCCGTGTAGGGTACAAAAATCCAAACAGAATTAGCGGCAGTGGCAGATTCGGTTAAGATACGACGAGGGTGACACGGCGCGATCAATGTAAAAAAACCTACCCAAAATCCTATTCCCTAAAATTTTGTTAAGCTATTCCAAGAATTATCTTCTATATCGTATCAAGTTAAAACAAAAAATAATAGTGCAATACAGTTCTACTAAAATGGTTTGGCCATAAACTCAACAATCACAGTATGCACATTTAACATTCTCTTTTACCCAAAATTACAGCAATCATATTAATATATATATACTTTCAAATGCACATTTCTATGCAGTTACATACTAATCTCAACTCCAAATACATCGCATGTTCACCTAAGAAAAACTTCAGATCAGCCACTCCTTAGCATTATAATCATTCATAAACATCCAACTTATCAAAGAGATTAAACGAGACTCAAATTATATACTCATATCAAGTTTTCATCTTAAGTTCAGTAGATTGCAATCAGTTGAGCCAAAGCTCCTACTTCTGATCTTCAAAGAAAATCAGGATCCATGTTTACCTCCTAAGGTATTCCCAATGTCGTTCATGGTGCTAAAGGTGATCATACTTCGATATACCAACTTCTCATCAAATCTCGTGCTCATCTACTAATCCAAGTGTATACATTTTTTTAAGCTCTCAGTTTAGCATCACTCAAATGCACACCACCTCCAAATAAGCAAAGCATCTAAGTTATCAACAAATACTTAAGAGCTTTGCACATTCGAAATATCTAAGGGATTTAAACAAAAATTCAAACCAATTAGTTTACAATAGGATTCACATCTCAGGGGAAAATCTCAAGCCATCAATCATTTAGAACCAAACTACACTAAGTTTTAAACAGTTTGTAAAAGAAACAAAAAGAACACTGGTGTGCTTTGCCAAACTGACAGTAGCTCTCCAAACCGACTCATTCAGCCAGCCAACTGCCACCTTTGCAATCCTTGCCCATCCCCTACCCATCTCTCCAGCTAGCAGCCAGCCAAGTGTCCATTCCTTTTCTCTTCCTGCCCATTCTACTAGCTTAACGCCAGCACCCTTTTGCCCATTCTGCCAGATGAGGTCAGTGGCCTTTTGCCCATTTTGGTTGGCCAAGTGGTGAGCCAAGCAGTGCATGTTTCACACCTAGCACCAGCCCATAGATTTCACCTGCCCAAAAGAAAACCAGACATTAGCTTTCACTGGTAGTTTTCACAACAGTATAAATAAAGGTCAAATGCAGTACAAGAGAGACTTCACTGCTACCTACACATTCACTCACCTAGAACCAGGTCAACCGTAGGTATTCTTCTCTACTGAAAGGAGAAGAGTAGGCCAAGGAGTAAAGAGGACAATCATCAGCCACCTGCTTTTCACCCCCATCCTCACCTTCCTTCCAGTTGTTCCTGCAGCCAAAAAGGTGCCCCATTAGTTATTGCTTTGTCTCTTTTAGTCATGTATGGAAGTCTGGTCTATTCTTTATGTCAAATCTGAATATGTATCAATATTGCAAATAAAACTAATCTGCATTTATAAATTAGAACCATAGGTCTTTTGTTCTGTATTCTAGATTTTCTTTCTTTTTGTTGAAAAAGGTAAAACTTTTAAGCTGGCACCTGAGCATGCAAACAGTAGTGATGATTGCACATAAGATTTCAGGCCTCTAATCTATTTCACAAATAGAAACCACAGACAACCAAAGCATGTATCATAATGAACACGATTTCTAACATTGCTATAAATCTATGTTCTAGAAGAAAGAAATGTAAGCTACTTTTCTGGCTTCAAACACATTTGAATAACTAAACAACATCTTTAATCAGTTCTAAAACCTTCTTAAAGTAGGAAGCTATAAAAGATAACATGACTTTTTATATGAAGGGGTCATTTTTGGAATGTTGCATTAAACACTTATAAGGACTCATGTATAGAGCTCTATCAGCCAAAGGTAAGGGCATAATGCAGCAAACACCATAAGTCTATACTCACCCTCCCTGTCTTGATCTTAGGTTTTTGAATCATCAATCTATCATCATCAAACAAAGTCAAGAATGCAAACTCTGCTAATCACTCCCTTTAAAAATTTAAACATCTTTGAATCAAGGCATTTATACATGAGTCAGATTTTGAATCTTTCATTCGATCTCATAGCATAAAAACGAAGCACTTTCATCACACAAAAAAAAGGAGATTTACAGATGTATACAACCATGAACATCTCAAAGATGAACACATCAATCTTAAAACCTGTTCAATGCTCTCTACCTTACCACTCAAGATATCAACATATACAAACACAGTGCACACATATGAGGTCTCTACGATTTTTGCCATTGAGTAACAGATGGATGCCTATCACAAACATGCATATACACCCTGTCAAGCATGGTTATACACCCCATAGGTTCCATTTCCATCAGCCAAAACAAACCAAGAACAAATATTTCATTATTTCATCTCGCAAATTCATAATGTTGTCAACATGCACAAGAATCATAGCAGCTAGATTTCTAGTAAAAAAAAGGGAGGTTAGGGCTTAGCTTTTGCGAAGCCGTGGCCGAGCCATGGCTGTGTGCGGTGTTAGCCTGCTCATCGGAGCACTGATCTCCTCACCGGTGTTGATGCCGCCGGTGTGTTTGAGGCCAGCCGCACGCCCGCAACCTCAGAGAGGAAGTAGAGAAGAGGGTGAGGAGAAGGGGTGATATAGAAGTAAATAGGAGAGGAGTGATTTTAGTACCTAGCTCGTGGTAGAAGCCGTCGTGGTGGCGCAAGGAAGTCGGAGGGCCGCCGGACCGGTTGGATCCAGTGAGAAGCCACCCAGAGGCCGCCGGACCTGGTGGCGGTCGGAGGAAGGGGCTAAAGCCATCGGCGGCTGAGGGAGAGGGAGGGGGAGAAGGAGGCGGTGCCGGGTTCCAAAGAGGAGAGCAAGGGAGCAAGGGGAGGGCTGGAACGCGGTAGAAGGCGGCGACGCTCAGGGGATCGATCTGGCCAGAGAACGAGTTGGGAGCGAGGGGGAAAGGAAGGGGTAGGGAGGGGGCGGTGGTCGAGTGAGATGAAAGGAGAGAGAGAAAGGTGCAGTAGATTAGGATTATGGTTAGGGTAGAAAAGTTGCCGGCCGGGTTTTTGGGCCAGACGAGAATTGGGCCGCCTAACCGAGACAAAAATAAAAAAATAAATATAATAATAAGTAGATAAATAATTGAATATATAGAAAGGTAAATGAATAAATCAATAGGTGATTAATTAAACAAACGAATTGTTAAATAAATAATTGAATGAATGAGTAATATATATATATATAATATATATATATATATATAAAGTAAAATAACAACAAATGTTCTACCTGAACAAATTTACTGGAATAAGATCAAGGAAAAATAGTGGAATTTAGGTCCAAACTTTATTTCTTGTTTTTCTCTTCTTTTCCTTAATTTAACTGAACTTCCAATAATCATGAACATGTAAAACATTTCAACTTCAATTAGAGGCATTATAAATATTGTGTCGCGATCGCTCAATAGAAAAAGTTATAAAACCCAATATGAGTATTCATGAATAATAAGATTTTGATACTCTTATTAGGAGATCCTCACAATAACAGTAGAGGGCAGCTAGAGCCACTTCCTACTATGGACAACTTTGGGATCACGCTTCTAGGCAAGTCGTCCTTCGACCATGTCTTGTGAACTGATTTTGTGGCTTGAATTGTTTGAAACTCTTGCATTCATCCCAAAAGTTAATTTCTAAGAGAAATTAAATTACATTATTTGGATCAATTAGATCCAGTAGCAAAACCATAACCCTGGTGGGGTTGTGGAGATATTTGGTGGGTGGAGGAGTTCAGGGTATGAACAACAACCCTAGCTGGGTTGTTATGGAAGTCAGGGCTCCTCCACATAGGATATCATTTAAGGATAAAACCAAACTGGTGCTTCAAAAAAAACACAAACCGTTCTAACCATAGACCCGGTATAGGACGGGCTGAACAAAGTAACCAATAAGTAACTGTCCCTGCTAAGGGTGAGAAAGGTGACTGTGCCATGGAGGGGCAGTCACCATAGGGTGAGACGTCGGGGGAGGAGTCCCGACCCGCGTGCCTTTGGTGAGGCGAGGCTGTATGACAGAGGTTAGAGAACGGTTGGCCAAACGTTCTATTTGCTTGGTTTATTTGTGTGCCCAAGGAAGTGCACTATGACAATAAGCCAAGTGATACTATGGGCAAAGTAGTACACCTCTGATCAGAGTCAAATGTGATATAACTCCTAGCTTCCTGGTTTGGAAGTGCGTCATGTGGGTTTTTCCTCTAACACAGGATGTAAGACCCCACGTTGTTTTGTCATCAGTGGATTTAAAAGCCAAAACTTGACACTTTCTAACAAATGAGTAAAGGGGGTACTTTGGATAAAATACTACTTTAAAGTAGTGGCTCGGTGGCCGAAAAAGTATAATTATATACTCATGCATAAATTTTTCACCGCTTGCTGAGTACTGGAGTACTCAGCCTTACTTTCTCTGTTATTTTTCAGAACTTGTTGAGCCTAGCAATCAAGATGAGGTAGAAGGTGATTTTCAAAATGATGTTATTATGATGATGTTGATGATGCTGTGGAGGGCTATGAATATGGGGAAGCAGATGACCATGACCTAGCGGAATAAATCTACCTTCAGGAGGAAGGCACCTAGAATAATAATGTAATAATAGGCGGGCGGTGTAGAAGCCACCGTAGCCAGACCTAAGACTGCACTATATGTACAATAAGAATAATCCCTCAGTACTATTCGGTGGATGTTTCTATTCGTACATGTGTTGTTTTTCTTAGCCTGATCCTGGCGCACTCTCCTCTGTGGTGCTTCCACTGGTTCTGGCCTGGTCAGGCATAGTGGGGGTGTCACAATCAAAGTTGACCATGCGGACATGATCCGACAGCTCCCGAGCAAAAGCAACGCGGCGAACTCGAAGCCATTTGGTCAAATATTAAAGGGCGAGAAGCATGCGGCTAGGGTTTCAGTAGAGCGGGCTGCATTTGACCGACGGCAGGGGGAAAATGGGTCGAACCCATTGGGCATCGGCCCAACACTGTTCTAAAGATTTTTAAATATTTTCCGAATAAAAACAATTTCCAAAATTCAGTAAAGACAAATAAAATAGCAAAAATACCTAAAAATTTGTAAAAAAACTCTAGAAAATATTTTAAGGTATTTGGAACTCAAATAAAATATTTTTAGCAAAACTTTATTTTAACTTTTGATACTTTTTAGTTAACTTTAGCAAAAGGCCATAATCCAAATAAATGCAAAGTAAATCAAATAAATCCCAGAAATTTCTTTAAAATATAAAATGCATATTAAATTTAAGAAATACAAAAATTGGGATGTTACAGCGATAGGGGTAGGTGACCAGGCAAACGGAGGAGAGATGGGAACCGGTGAAGGGGAGCATCGATCAACTTTTCACCAGGATTGGGAAGATGGAGACGTCGCAACAGTAAATGGTAGCACAAGTTGAACTGATGATCAAGGCTACGGATAATCAGTCACGAGAGCAGCAAACCCGGGTCAAACTATTGGAAGCTACGGCCTAGGCGTTTGCAAGGATCACCTGGCGGCTTCAACGCCACAACGTGGAAGGGAAACGGGTTCTACTACTGATCATCAGAAAGCGGTGATGACACCATTGCTAGAGAGGGGGCTGTGGTCCAGTACTCAAGAGCCCTTGTTGTGGACACCCAGCAGGGTTCATACCAGTTGTTCGATGGAAGTTCACAACAACTCTTCGGCAGGATCAAAACACATAGCATACGGATTCACACATAGCCCATTGCCAAAAATGTTGTTCCCAAAGTTTGAAGGGGATCATCTTAGAATTTGGAGAGACAAATGTGGATTATTTCAAAATGTTCAACTCTGCTCATGGAAGGTAACGTGACAAGATGGTTACAGACATTCAAGCTAAGACATGAGCTGGGAAGTTGGGAAGAATTCATCACGGTCGTAGAGACCAATTTCGGTGCCTACGACCATCGGCATATGTTAGAAGATATGCAAGCCTCAAACAGACTGAATCCATCAAGGAATATCAGAAACAGTTTGAAGAGGCGATGTATCAAATTTCTTTGTTCAACCCTCATTACGACGAAGAGTTGTTTGTATCACAGTTCATAGAGTACTAAAAGAAGAATTAAAAGGACCAGTGCAAACCCAAGTGCCGGAATATGTGGAAAGGACGGTGTTGTTGGCAAGAGTCCAATAGGATATTCAGGATCGAGTAAAAGTGGTAAACAAAAGGTGATAGGAAGTCGGGAAAGTGCAGGAGGAGCTAAGTCCGAGCCCTCGCAAACTATAAATAAGTTGGGAAGAGGGGTCTCTCCTGCTATTTCTTTCTTTTTATGATAAGCTCCAGTAGGAGTCTCTCCTGCTATTTCTTTCAAAAAAAAGTTAGGAAGAGGGGAACTATGGAAATCTTGACAACTATGGAAATATCGGAGGGTAAATGGTTTATGCTACCAATGTGGTGAGAAATATGAAATGGGACATCATTTGCAGTGTAAAAGGCGGGGACAGGCTCTAGTTCAGGCAATAACAGTAGAGGAACTGAATGAGTGGTTGTCTGATGAGGTATTAGACATGCTGAAAATGGCAGATGTGGGAGAAGAGGAACGGGGAAAACTGTCGCTCAATGCTATGGCAGGCAAAGAGGAAGTGAAAACCATACGTCTTAGAGCTTCGATCAAGAATCAGGTGATGATAATTTTGGTTGATTCAGGCAACTCACATAGTTTTGTGAACGCCAAATTTTTGCAGCGAGTGGGATTGAGTTCAGTGCAGACAAAACCAGTGCATGTTCGGGTGACAAATGGGGATGTATTGCAGTATGATCATTGGGAACAACGAATGGAGTGGTGGATGCAAGGCTATACTTTCAAGACAGATATACGGGTGCTAGGACTTGGTGCTTATGACGCTATATTGTGTATGGACTGGTTAAAGAAACATAGCCCAGTGAACTGTCGCTAAGAGCATAATACTTTGGAGTTCGAATATGGTTGACATTCAATTACACTCCAAGGGCTTCGACCGTCACAGGTGGATGAACTCCATGAGTTACCCTTTGAGCAATATATTAAATGGCAAAAGGGTAATGAAGTGTGGGCAATGGCAATGCTAGAGGAACCGTAGGAGGAGAAGGGGACTGAGATACCACCCGAGATTGTTGTGGTGCTTCAGCAATATGAGGAGGTGTTTGGGGAACCTAAAGGTATACCTCCAGTTCGGGAATATGATCATTCGATTCCTTTGGTGCCAAATGCTAGCCCCATCAACTCTTGACCTTATCGGTGCTCACCGTTGCACAAGGATGAGATTGAGAGACAAGTGAAAGAGATGTTGCAATCTGGGATATCAAATGGAGCATGAGTCCTTTTGCGTCTCTGGTTCTGTTAGTGCAAAAGAAAGATGGATCGTGGTGGTTTTGTGTAGACTATCATCGCTTGAATGACTTGATCATCAAAAACAAATTTTCGATGCCGGTAACTGTAGACCTTAGAGCGGGGTATCATCAAATTCGAATGAAAGAAGAAAATGAGGACAAAACAGCGTTCAAGAGGCATCATGGTCATTATTAGTTTCGAGTGATGCCATTTGGGCTCACTAATGCACCGGCTGCTTTTCAATGTGCAATGAATTCGGTCTTGAGCCAATATTTGCGCAAGTTTGCCCTGGTATTCATATACGACATATTGATCTATAGCGCAAGTTTGAAGCAACATGCTGAACACTTAAGACTAGTGCTTGAACAATTGAGGAAGCATCAATTTCTAGTGAAGAGATCGAAGTGTTCGTTTGCCCAATAACAATTGGAATTTTAGGACATATCATTTAGACCAAGGGGTAGCCACTGAACCCAAGAAGACACTCGCAATGTTGAGTTGGCCAATTCCAACCACAGTGTCTGAGCTTCGGGCATTTTTGGGACTCCCAGGGTACTATAGGAAATTTGTCTGTAACTATGGTATAATCGCTAAACCATTGACAAACCTGTTAAAGAAGAAAGCGTTTGTGTGGAATGATCAAGTAGAAGAAGCGTTTAGGAAGCTAAAACAGGCTATGTCATCTACCCCAGTGCTCGTTTTACTGGATTTCCATAAATTATTCATTGTGGAGACTAATGCGTGTGATGGAGGCATAGGTGCTGTGTTGATTCAAGGAGAACATCCGGTGGCATTTTTGAGCAAAGCGTTGGGAGCAAATCATCAGCATCTTTCCATATATGAAGAAGAATTCTTAGCTTTGATCATGGCAGTGGAATGATGGCAACCTTATTTACAGCAAGGAGAGTTCATTACTCAAACCGATAACCACAGTCTCATTTTTTTGGATGAGCAGCAATTGCATTCGATCATGCAGCGAAAGGCTATGACCTGGCTCATGGGACTTCAATTCAAAGTGGTGTATCGAAAAGGTAATTCGAGCGGGCTTGGAGCCGTTGCGTGCTTGCCCAGCTCTAGACGCACGGCCTGGGAGAGGCACAGCAATGCTAGGGACCTGGGTTACCGAAGGCTGAGGATGTGAGTGATGGCATTTGTGGCTAATTACTTCAACTTCAATGGTTTATCCTCACAAGAATCCACGCAAATGTCGTTTCTCATTGCTAGTCATTTTAGATTCAACTCCTCGTAACAAGGAGGACTGAATGGTTTTGAGAAGCTAGGTGTTTAACCTAGGTCCAGACGAGTAGCTAGGAGTAGGAGCTGTAGCAAACTCACCCTTAGAATGGACATTTTTTTTATTGAAGATGGCTAATGGCTCACGCGTTACATTTAGGAGCTTCCACCTGAAAAATGTGGCTGATACGTCTTTTCCAACGTTGGCTAGTGACTGAAAGCTAAGCCTTCATGCGGCACACAAGGCATAATGTAGGTGCTCAGGTGTTCCCACAAGGAAGCTTGTGGGAGCAGTAGGTGTTGGGAGTACCTGCATGTATCGAATTTTACAGTCCATCTATCCACCCGTCTTCAGGTTACACCCTTGAGAACACCAAAGATCCATGGACGTGGATGAGTAGTTCACTCATATAAAGTCCATATATACTATATGCCTCTAATTTTTTGAGCTACGGTGCATTCATCTGTACGTAGATGGGACTCATAAAATGGCAAATAGGGTTCATGTGTCTACAGTGCACTGAGTAGAGGGAAAAATCCCTTTTATCTGGTCACCAAATTAATTATTCATGTGTGGATATAGTCGACAAACCATTTTTGATTAATTGACCTTACCCATTGTCATCTTTCTGAATTTGCAAAATTAAAACTTGTTTGATTATCCCAACGACGCATACCATGCAGATGCATGGAAGCTATTAAGCAATGGCTATTTTTTTCAGTATGAGATAAGTTGGTTAAATGGCAACCAGTAGAGCTTGTGCGGCACATGCGTGACATCGAATATGCACTGTAATAGAAAAAATACTTCAGAAAAATTAGACATCGCAGGTGTTTCAGGAATTACGTCAGTCACTAATCGAAAGATTGTTCAATATAGATTTAATGGAAGCCGTCTCAGCACCCAATCAATGCAACCCAATTCCTTTACGTTCTTCCTATTTCAATCCTGTCAACATAAATAGCCCGGTTGCCGATATCCAAGGAATGCTTTAATCAAAGGCAAAACATAATCAACAGGAAAAGTCCGCTTTACCTCTCTCAACCTATGCCCCCAATCCGATTTACACCCTGAACTGCAAAACCGTTCTTTTCTAACTAGCAAAATAAGTGCAACTTGCCCCTAGAGAGTTTTATTGGTGGTTTTGGCCATGTAGCCACGTTTTGTGTCGATGTTGGCATCAGAATCAGCATCTTTTTTCTCTTTCTTCTCCCTACCAAACTCGGTGAGCCTAAGGTCAGTCGCCGGAGTCGACCGTTGCTGCAAGAATGCCCCGAGCCCACAACCGCCAAATGCTGCTGATCCTTCTCTTTTCTCCCTTTGTTCCTCATCTCTCTATTCACAAATAGAGAGGCCAAGGTCACAAGTCGCCGAGCCATCTCCTCTACCTATTGGATCCTGATCGGGGTACCAATCCAAGGAATTGTTGAAAATATTAGGAATTTTCTCAATATTTTAATCAACAGAATTATGTAAATCATGATTAAACAATGACGCAATTTTAGTTCAAAGTCAAAGGTACTAGATAACAAATTATCTATCTCATACGCAAAGACTAATGAACAAGAAGCCAACATGATTAAAACACGGTATAAGATAATATACCCTTGAGCCGGTGCCACCGTTGGCACAGGCGCTGGCAGAACATTCTCGTTCGCCATGACGATCGAAGTAGACGATCACAGGTTGTCGCAGTGAAGCCTTGGTGCAGTGAAGCGGTTGATGCAGTGCGAGCGCGTTGCGGTGCAGTGCGCTTCAGAACACCTTCGGCGAGCGCGTGGTCGCTCCCCAAAACCTTATCGGCCTTCTATCTCGAGCAAGATCTCAAGAAGGACGAGGTTCCGAGGCTCGCTCCTCTCGCTACTTGTGCGCGCAAGAAAACAGAGGCGGAAATGCAAAGACAGCAGCAGCTACACGTGGAACAATGGAGTATGCGGAAGACAAGCAGGTGAAGAAAAGCACAGCCGTGGCTCTCCTTATATAGCCTCGCGACATGCAACGGGCAGGAGTAGGAGTTACCAGCCATCAACTCATGTAGCCGTTACAAGAATCGACGATCATTATGCCACCATCAACCACGTCCGTTATGTGTAATCGACGGCGAAGCATCGGGTCACATTGATCATCTGCGATTATCGGTCATATTGACTATCAAACGGCAAAACAAACCGCTCGCCAAAGACGTCACGTCCGGATCGCTCGCGACTGCACGTCTCGCCGCACACGCCTCGCCTCGGCTCGGCGCAGCGTGTGGTATGACCTTTACCCTTTTCCACCTTGCTAATTGAGAGACACACAACTCAACTATTTAAGTTGATCAAACCTTCTCTCAATTACCCATATGGTACTAAACCAATTATTATGACTCCTAGTATTCTAATGGGCCTTTTGGAATTTCTATTAAATTAATTATGAGCCAACCCCATAATAATCTAACAGGAATGCTTTAATAAAGGCAAAACAAAATCAATAGGAAAAAGTTGACTTTACCCTCTTGACTTATGCCCTGAATCCGATTTATACCCTCAACAATAAAATCATTTATTTTCTTTCTTCCACCCCCAACTGGCAAAACCAATGCAACTTGCCATCAGAGCTAGTTTCATGAGTGGTTCCTTCTCTTGTTCTCTTTCTACTCCCTGACAAAATTCAGTGAGCCTAAGCCCAGTCGCCGACTATTTCTACTGCTGCTCCTCTTCTCTCGCTTTCTCCCTTATATCCCCATCTTCCTTTTCTTTTCTTTTCCTCTCCCTCCTGCAGGCTGAGAGGCAGCCTGGTGACCGGTGTGCCTCGATCGAGATCAAACAGGTAGAGGAGATGGCTCAGTGACCCGTGAGACCTTGCCCTCTCTATCAGCGAGTGGAGAAAACAGAGCAGGCGGCTGACAACAGGTTACAGGTGTGTGTGGATCTAGATCGAGCGGTCAACAGAGGCAGCCCAACGAAGGGGATAAGGAGAGGACAGTAGGGCTGGTGTGTGTGGAGGTGAAGAGGATGAGACGGTGTTGTGGGAGGCTATTGCAGAGGCCGAGGTCTCAATGACGACACTGCAGGATGAGGTCCAAATTAAGCTTCGCTATTCCCATACTTAGTTAACTCTTCTTCCTCCAGCTAGCAACAACTCCACCAGAGCTTCTTTATCCCAGAGCCGCTCTACCACCTCGTCAAGCCCCCATTCATGGAGTCACCGGCGCTCATGCACCGCCGTCACCATCCATGGCCACCGCGGACCCAAAATCCTGTCTTTTTGTGCTTTGAAATGAGGAAGAAGGCCCTTTAGGGGCTTACTTGTGGACCCATTCACTTAAGTTATCTGTTGATTCAGCTAATCATGTAAGCGTGTATGCCATGCCATCAGAACTTCAAGACATAGATGCTAACTCAGTAAAAACCAGGGTGGTTTTGGGTGAAAGGGGGGCAATTTGTACCGGTTTTGCTAGTTGGGGATGGAAAATGAACTGTTTTGTAGTTAAGAGTGTACATCGAACTAGACCATAAGTTTAGGGGTACAATGTACTTATTCCAGAACAATATAATGACTAAGCTAGCGCCTAGCTTGCGATGCTGTGCACCACTAGTCCAAAGCGGCTAGCTGCTGTGCTTGCCTACTAAAGTTTCAAGCTCAAATACGCATCTGGGCATACAACTACCTAGTTGCCTGTCTCACGTCTTGTAACCTAATCTTTGTCTCACGTGGTGCCTGTCCTATTCACCGGGTCTTCTCCACAACTGACTATGCAGAATAGTACGTAGAAGCCTAGCAGCTGTTGAACATCTACAGATGAACTCAGTTTACCAACTTGTGAATGCCAACAGCATTGACCGTGAAGTAAAATGGAGGAGCCAACTTGCACTTAGCTAACCACCGGTAATTGTCCAGCTTTACTCATAAAAATGCGTTACCTTGTCTCTAGCAGAGGGGTATTCAATTTGTATCAAGAATAAATTTTTCAATGGCTGTGTGACGGCTAAACTGCCATGTTTTGTTTGATGGCATGAATGGTGATTTGCACAACTATACATGCTCACCTAAGCAATTATGAAGAGTTTAGTATGTCGACTCCTATCTCACGCTGATTACTTTCTGTAATTTTCTTTTTTTGGAGTAAGGAGTGTATCCCCCGCTTCTTCCTTCATTGAAACCGGATAAACAGAGTTAATTGAGTTCAGAAATCTTAAACGAACATAACAACTGGTACTGCGAATGGGCTTTACATCGAGCATCATTCAAAACCTGAGTTTTCAGCACAACCTGCTGCTACACTGCTATCCATTACACCAGAAATTTTACGGTGCATTACACTGGTAGTTTATAGTGGCCAGTAAAAATTAAATCTAGCCATTGGTTTGTCAAAGGTGTTTCTATACTCTACTACCAAAGGAAGTATAAATAAATTAGAGCTAATCTGATCCATTGGATTGAAAAGAATGAACGGTTTATATTGAATTTAGTATACCGTAAAAGAGCACCTACACGAAGCACATTGACCGTCTGACAGAGCTTAACGTCAGTCTTCTATCGGCAAGAGCCCACACTTGTTGTCATCTGAACACACACTGCCAACACCTTCTTTTCCTAGCACAGTCCTTCCAATATCACTTCCTGATCGTTTTCCTTCTGCAAAATCAACCAAGTTGCAATCCAATAACAAATATAATGAATTATCTTCAGTGGGGTCAGTTGGTTTTCAGTTCTGCAAACAAGTAGTATTCCTCATCTCCCAGGTCACCCCGAAGTTTACTGCAGCGACAAACATAATAAATTTTGGAAATTTCTTCCGAAAACTATCCAACCAACTTCCCATCGGTTGTTGGATTCCTTCAGGAAGTCGTTTCAGCTTAAAAGTGCACCCTAACACACTCCATACAAATTTAACAAGAGGACATGTAAATAACGAATGATCTGTATTTTCTTTTCCTCCAAAGAATTGACACTTAATGTCCCCTTTCCAAGGTCTTTTTATCACATCATCTTTAGTCAAAATGTTTATCTCCAGCACCAACACCAGAAAATTTTGATCTTCAAAGTAATCTTAACTTTCCAAATGAACTTATGTGGAAAAGGATCCTTGCATATTTTTAAGTCACAATAGAAAGAATGTGCAGTAAATTTTCCTTAAGCAAGACAGCAACCAATCTAATTTGTCAGGTTCATCATTTAAGTGCACAAACACACACAAAAACAAAGTTCTTCTGATCCGAGGCATCCTAATCACAGCAGGTCCCCTCATTTGCATATAAGCAAGAGAACTCCACTACTAACGATAATATTACTCAACTGTTAGCAGTCCATTTTTAATCATGGAATAATGTACTTGACTCTATTGGGCTAGTTTGCTATTACTCAAAAGTATGGCTACAATACTTTGTAAATTGTACTATTTAATAATGTAGAACAAGAGATTCTACCATTTCTTGGTAGGTACCAAAATATGATACTTTTTACTATCCTTGGGAGGGACCAAAATTTACATTGAATTGATACCAAGAGGTACCAAAAGTTTCAAGATGGGGGTACCAACTTCAGTACCTTTTGGTACTAGTTTAATGTAGATTTGATACCTCCCAAGGATGATTAAAAAAACTCACCAATTGAGCTAGTAAATAGAGGTATCAAAAGTTTAAAGGATGAAGGAATCAAGAGGTACAGGAGTTTAGGAGTAATTTGGTGGTACCTCATGGTACCTACCAAGGATGGTAAAAACTCTAGTAGAACTAAGGTTAGCGAAAAATGTGTGGTAAAAAAGTATACTATAATCTGTAGCAACGTCCAAAGAGCATTCTCCAAAGATTTAATTGTGTTTTCAAGCCGTATGATTTGTTTTTTTTTGAAAATTGGCCCGGAGCTCTAGCATTCATTAAAAAATGAGAACAACAGCCAGGCTACAAATGTGCACACACCCACACATGCACCCACACGCTTGCACCCGGCCCTGCGAGAGAGCGCGTCGAGCGAAGCTCGAACGTGGGCGGTCAAGGCGCGTAACTAGTGCCTTACCAACCGAGCAAGCTCGGCCCTCAAGCAAGCAGTATGGTTTGTTTCTGCATACTCAGAGAAGCACGAAGTTAGGTGCATGTGCACTATTGTGACTACACAGCAAATAAAAAAAATGAGAAGAAGCACCGGAGCAAGATTGAAAATGTTGCCCACACCTTTTGGAGAAATACATATTATGTGCACTCTACTGTGACTACACAACAAATGACAAAAACGAGAAGAAACACTAGAGCCAAATAGAAAATGTTGCCCATTCCTTTTGGGGAAATGCTTATTATGTGCACTCTATTGTGACTACACAACAAATGACAAACGGGAAGAAGCACAGAGCCAGATCGAAAATGTTGCCCATACATTTTGGGAAAACACTTATCATCATTGCATCACATAGTCAGACCATACCAGTGGTATGTTTCTTTTAAAAGAAAATATCCCTTGGTGCCGTGTGATTATTTGGCATGATCTTTGTTTCATAAGTAAAATTCAACAAGAGTAATCAACTCCGAACTCGGTGCTTCACAAAAAAAAATTCCGCATACAATTTTGGTAGATTCCCTTGTAATTTTGGACCCACATAGAGAAAAAATTTATCATGCAACAAGGCATAAATATAGTTTTTTTTTATTTTGGTCCAAAAAGATGTAAGATTGTTTTAGCTTTTATATTTAATGGCTATTAATGTCGACTCGGTATTTTTTCTAGATGTAATTAAGAACTAGAAGGAGAGAAAATGTTTAACACACTGACGTCATGTTAAGAAAAAGAGTAGGAACGATGCTTGAGAAATCAGAAAACACTACCACATTGTCTTACGGGGTGATGTGAATAAAGCTTTGAAATGCCTTATCAATGCTAAAATTAGTACATGTGTGGCCTCTATAATTCTACTTCCTTTAACCTCCTTTCTCTAAACTATAAAACCATTCAACCAACAAAAACATCATCTATAACCTCCCTAAGCACCTCTGGTCACCTGGCCAACCAAGATCCTCCAGGCACTCACGCCGTTGCTGACGCGTGCGAGGCCGCAACCCTGGCCTTGGTGCGGTGGCATCTTTAGCTCGTTCAAGCGGTGTGGCAGGAAGAGGAAGGCTATCTGGAGCAGCCGAGATGCCGGCACGTGCGGCACCAAGGCCAGAGATGGTGGCGCCACACGAGGGGAGACCCTAACTTGGTTAGAACCAAGGAAGGTGAGAGATTGTCGCTAGTGTGGGTTGCCTCACCTGGGTCTGATCCTCACCCTCCTTGGTTTAGAGTATACGCTAGGGTGGGGACAAAGGGTCAACCGCGGTGATGTGCGCATGAACATTTGTTGGCCAAATTAGTTAGCATCCAGGTAATGGAGAATTAGATAGCATGTTGAATAGTCGGAAGGTGCGATTAGTGTTTAATTATATTTCTTTTCAGCTCCAAAAATCATCTCTTCTTTTATGCTACATATTTTTAACACTATAGCCGCTATATCGCTAATACCTACCACACATAACAAACAACATCGAAGGGAATGACGTTGGAGCAGGCCCTTTTCTGCTCGAGGGCCGGGTGCTTTCTACTCTCCGCAACCACGTTTGTCGTCATTGTCGGCACGGAGAGCGTCGTTTACTTCTACGTAAACAATGACTCCTTTCCAAACGTGTGTATTTATTTCTTCATTACACTAGCATTGCTACTCCTCTAATTTATAGATGATGCATTGATTAATCACGTGCATGTATGAAGCTAGCTCATGGTAGAATCATTCGTCCAAATGATTTGGAGTGGCCTACGACTTCCATTCCAGGTGGCATGCCTATGGTTTAGACGATCGCAACTGTCTAATGGGACTCCAACAAGCTAGCTCTTTTTGATTGATTTTAACATTCCAATGCAATCCCAAGAGATAGCTTAATTTAAGTTTTCCCAACAAGTTATTAAAATTACAAACGCATTAAATGTACACTACATATCATATAGAGTGGTACTAACTGTACAAAAAATACCACCACCATGTCCAATATACATACGTTGCCTACTCTGACTGTAGACCCTTATGCTCCTGACCTTGGCCTTGTCATGGGCTGTGATCGGTGTTGGGACGTACCTACACATCAATACAAATCACTGCGAGCTAGTCAACATGAAAACAAGATCCCAGGACCCAAAAAGTGCCGAAAGCATTGGCAGCACTGAGGAATCCTGCAAGTAGATACGTGACGGCAGTGACCCAAAACTTGACGCATGTCCCCAGAGGTAGGTGGTGGCAGCGATTTGTATCGACGAGTAGGTACGCCACAACATTGACCGCAGCCCATGCCAACGCCAAGGTTCGGAGCATGAGGATCTAAAGTTAGAGCAAGCAATGCATGCATATTGGATATTGTAGTGGTATTTTTTGTACAGTTAATACCACTCTAGATGATATGCAGTGTACATTTAATGCATTTGTAAATTCAATTGCTTGGTGGAAAAACTTAAATTAAGCTATCTCTAGGTATTGCACGTAAGGGTTGCAATAATTGGAATGTTAAAATCAGTCAAAAGGAGCTAACTGGTTGTTGTAGTCATTACAACTTCAATGATGATGAGTAAGCTGAGCGTCCCGTTAGACGGTTGCGGTTGCGCAAACCATAGGCATGCTGCCTAGAATGGAAGTTGCAGGCCACTCTAAATCATTTGGATGAATGTTTCTACCATGAGCTAGCCTCATACATGCACATGATCAATCAGTGCATCACATCTAAATTAGAGTAGCAACGCAAGTGTAATAAAGAAATAAATAAACATGCATGGAACGGAGTCATTGTTTACGTAGAAGAAAACTCTGAAGTATACGACGCTCTTCATGCCGACGATGACGACAAACATGGCTGTAGAGAGTAAAAAGCATCCGACCCTCGAGCAGAAAATAGCCTACTCCAGCATCACCCTTTCATGCTGTTTGTTATGTGTAGGTAGGTATTAGCGATATAGCGGTCATAGTGTTAGGAATATGTAGCATATAACAAGAGATGATATTTTTTAGAGAAAATGAAACATAATTAAACACTAATCACACCTTCCGACTATCAACATGCCATCTAATTCCCCCTTGACTAGATGCTAGCTAATTCGGCCAGCAAATGCTGTTTTGCACATCACCGTAGGTAAAACGTCTACTCTAGAACCAAAGAGGGTGAGAACCGGACCTAGGTGAGGCAACCCACACTAGCGTCAATATCTCCTCACCTTCCTTGGTTCTAACTAAGGTGTGGTCTCCCCTCGTCTAGCGCCGCCGTCTCCGGCCTTGGTGCCGCACACTGTCGGCACGTTGACTGCTCCGAATAGCCTTTCTCGTAGTGCCACACCGCCCGAATGCGCTAGAAATGCCGCCGCACCAAGGCTAGGGTCGTGGCCTCGCGCACATCGGCAACGGCACACATCTTCACCTCTTCGATTAGGGAGTGCTTAGAAGGTCGATTAGAGAAAAGAGGTTAAAGAAAGGAGGAATGATAGAGGCCATGAATTTACTAGTTTTAACATCGATAAGGCATTTCAAAACTTCATTCACATCACCCCGTAAGACAATATGATAGTGTATTCTGATTTCTCAGGAATCGTTCTTATTCCTTTTATTAACATCACGCTAGTGTGTTACACATTCTCCTTCCAGTTCTCAATTATATCCAGAAAAAAATACCAAAGCAACATTAATAGCCATTAAACGTAAAATCTAAAACAACCTTACATCTTTTTGAACCAAAATAAAAAAAAACTATATTCATGCCTTGTCAACAACTTACATGATAAAGTTCTTTATGTGGGTCCAAAGTTACATTGGGGAATCTACCAAAATCGTATGCGGAATTTTTTTTTGTGAAGTATTGAGTTCGGAGTTTTTTACTCCTGTCGAAATTTACTTATGAGATAAAGGTGTACCAAATAATTACATGGTATCATAGGATATTTTCTTTAAAAAGAAACATACCACTGATATAGTCTGACCGTGTGATGTGATGATGATAAGTATTTCCCAAAAAGGTGTGGGCAACATTTTCGATCTGACTCTGGTGTTTCTTCTCATTTTTGTCATTTGCTGTGTAATCACAATAGAGTACACATGATAAGTACTAGATAGGGTAGCGCGCCACGCTGCACCGGGGGAATTTGATGAATTACTCGAAAGGCAACATACATTTAATGATGAGAAAAGTATTCTAACATATCTGAATGCACTTCATATTAAATAGATAGAAACAGTGACAAAAAAAATTAAGAAATGTCAAGACCATGGTAACAAACTTCCATATGATTGAGGGTATGCATGCACCAGTTAAACAACATATATGCAAGAACGGGTGAAGCTCGGTGTTCCTGGCCATGCCAAGAGATAGGAGTTTACACATAAGAGCTGAACAGGTTTATAACATGGTAAGATAGAACAGGAAAAGACCGCAGTTCAGCAGGCATAAAAACATTCTTTACAAAACGGCAAGCATACTCTGGCAAACCATATAAGGGTCTATGCAAGTTACACAAAACATCATATAGGCTATGAATGTAAAAATAGTTAATACTTCTAGATACAGCATATGGCAATAGCACATAAGAAGCAAGACCAGTAAATTATTGTTAGCTTAGGTATAAGGCATGGCAAAGGAGTTTGTCGTATCTGTGACTCTTCGCTCTGCAGGGACCAAAGGCAGACAGCCATACCAATACATGAAATACATGCACCAAATGGCCTAGACACATAAAATGGAAAGCCAGACCAAGAAAACCAGCTAGATTAGCCTTTACGCATCAGGATGTAAAATGATCAATGCAGGCATGTAGTGCGTATTTGAACTAATGAGGTCAACCAATTAAACTTTAATCTTTTCTTTATCTATAAAGAGCATTTTTTAGTAATAGATTGTAGCACGTCGAAAATCGACACACGTAGCACCATGTGCTATTGATTACGCAAGAATAGGGACACTAAGTTTCAAAGTGACCACAAAGCTAACTTCCATTGGATAAGCAAATTATCTTGCACCCAGAAAAAAGGGTGACATTCCATAGGCGTATATTTCCTAGTACATACATACATTCTATTTGTCTGAAAATGCACTGACCTGATATTGCTTTGCCTGGGCTTCCAATGTGCCATCTAGCCCACCACATCCCACAGGCAGAGGCAAGGCAGAGAAGGGATTCTAGTCTAGTTTTGGAGCTCACATAGACCAAATCAGGTAAAATAACTGACTGACTTAAAGCGAGAAAAGATAGACTGGGGCCGAGAAAGAGAATTGGTAATCCAAAATCAACAATGAATCCTGGAAATCTTGTAGCGGGTAGGATACCTATGAAACTGGTCGTCTATCTATCTACAAATGTATCCTGAGTTGAAAAGCTATGAATATAGTTATTTTTAAAAACAATGTTAGAACATGTCTAAAAAACGGCAAATAATATTCTATGTACATATTATTAACCTGTTTTGTCAACATGAGTCTTAACGCATTAAAACCAGCACAATCTGTATAGATGGTACAACAGTTTTTGCTTGTCAGGCAGCACAATATGAATAAATCTGGAATGGTTGATTAAATGGTATGGCAGTAGGAATCTGAGGAAAATTACTGTACTCTCTGTTTTTCCAGGAGAAACAATAGATAAGACACATGAATACCATCCTAGCTATACCAACCAGGGATAATAGAATGGGGGATAATAGACTAATGGACAAAATTTCAAATAAAAGCGAACTCAGGAACTAATTCAATTCCAATCTACCTGATGATAGTTGAAATAACAAAGGCAAAGGACAGAAGATTAACCTGCAGTCTTCCAGCAGCATTCGCTACAACGACATAAATCCTCTTGCTGCCTGAGTCCACCGGAGCACTCCTGCCGACTCATAGGCCACCTCACTGAAGTGAAAACGAAGAACTAAAACAAGCAAAAGGCAGCGGCAGTGTCAAAAATGGATGTACAACTATGCAGCATCCTAAAATAAGAACAGAACACAACAATGCCACCTTAGAAAGAAATCATCATAGCGAGGAATTCTCTTAAATAATGATTAGTGAATTGATCAAGTTCTAGAAAAGCACAATGTTTACCTATAGTCCTGTGTGTTTGTGATATAAGCATGGTCAAACCCATTTCCTACTCAAGATTGTCGATCCACATTCTTCCTAGGCATCTTCTCTAAGGAAACACACAGTTGATTCAATTGCGCATTGGACACGATCTTGACTGGTAGTTGACATTTGCAGTTTTGCACCAGGAAAAAAGGAAATGAAAGATCTGAAAATACAATAAAAATACAATAGCTACTGTGAGGAGGCAAGCAAGATGTACCTGTTCTGCCTTTGTTGGTTTTGAATACATCTCTCTCTGAGAAACTGGCTCTCCACTGCACCCCAACTGAAATGATCAAAACAAATTTTAGCACAAGCACAGTGGAACAAAATCCTTTTTTTATTAAGGTCTCAAGCATGTTTAGGTTGTCTCTGCAACAACAAAATATCTCACTACACAAGAGAACAAGAAGCAAGAGGTGAAACTTGCTTCTATAAACCACAGGCATTGTTATTCAACCAAAATAACAAAACATTTATGGTGTAAAAAGGAATGCAAGAATTTAATGTGAGAAATCATGTAGTGAACTGAAGCTAATCAATTTAAGACAGAGAGAGCTGGCCTGAAGTCGATAGTCTGTACCTTCTTCCACTGCATGCATCGGCCCCAGCAGGGACTAAAGTAATAATTGGATTGGATTAGGGCAGTAGACTACTTTGCCTTTGCAATCAGAGACCCAGTAGTGGGTTTGAATGGGGAAGCTTTTGAGCATCTCACAGTGCCACAGCCACCTCCCATTTGGCACAAACAACTTCGAAAACTTAGGTTGCAGGCTCTCTTTAAAACTCAGTTCAGTTGTTGTCGTCACTAATGACTGGAACTATTCTACCAAATTTAGCATTATCTTAAGCAGTATATAAGCTAAAAAGGTTACTTACATATATAGAAGATGGTACACTAAGGGCCTGCTTGGGAGTTATGAAATTTTTTACATTTGTAATATCTTACACTTGTATATTTGTGGGCACAAAAAAAACCACTTGATTACACTTGGATTTATTTTCACTTGTAAAAACTTCTATATTCTATTTGGGTATTCCCCTTATAAATATTGCATATAACATCAACTCAAGCTTATCTTGCATGAAATAAACACAATATTTTGGAACCTGAGATTCTTTTAGAAACACGGGAACCTAGGATTTACAGAAATAACATTGATAAAACAGAAAATGTGGGGGTGGAGAACCATAACTTGATTTTGGACTCATGGGCAGGACATCTGAAAGATAAAATTTCGAACTTGATTTTGGACTCATGGTTAGTAATCCTCTCCAGGTTGGGGTTGCGAAACACATCAAGCTCAACAATGGAAACAAAGTTCTCCAGAGAGTTGAGGTTCTCGACCTCATATACATGTAGTTTCTTCAGGGCCCTTGTATGGAAGGCAAGGCCAGGAGGAACATGCCTCAATTTGCAACGTTTGAGCAGAAGCTCCTCCAAGGAAGGCATGACTTGCACATCTACTTGCTCCTCCCACTCCCACTCTTCCCATTCAACTATTCCAACGAACTCCAGCCTATGCAATCTGGGAAATGTTGCCTCCGCAGTTGAGATGTCCATATAAAAGGTATACTAGGTAGCAAGGTGGATTAATTTATTAGCACAGAAAAGTTTTTAAATGCCAGGAAAAGGCCAGCAAATGTGGCTCACACCCAACCAACTCTGTCTCAAATCTCTCACCTCAGAACACTTCAAAACATCTTGAAATTTGTAGTAATTGGAATGGCAAAAGGCCAAAAGAGGAGGACTTACAAGGAGTCAAATTCACATCTAAAATGAATGAAAGAAGCACCCATCACCATGGATTTTAATGTACAGGTAAAGCATTACTGGTAAAGCACCCATCATCATGGATTTTAATGTACAGGTAAAGCATTACTGGTGAAGCACCCATCACCATGGATTTTAATTGGTATTGTGGACAAACAGAAGCAAACATGTCAGAAATCACATCTAAAATGAATGAAAGAAGCACCCATCACCATGGAGATGTCGATGTTACATATTTTGCAGCTATTATCTCACAGAAAATTATAAACATATTTTGCAGCTATTATCTCACAGAAAATCTGAATTCTGAAACATATTATGCATTTTAATGTACAGGTAAAGCATTACTGGCAATCGCAATGTATGTTTCTTTGTATATCCACATACCAGTATCAGGTTCCTTCTCCCCGCTAGCTGAACTGATCGATCGAGCTGGAGACTTGAAACTCAAAAAGCTGGAGCTGGAGCTAGAGGAGAATGGAAATCAATAGTTTTTGAATTAAAGGTAAAGACACGAGAGTTAGACCCCAAAAATCTACAACAAAATACTTGCTACTACTGAAGCCCATTTCAGCATGAATGCATAGTCAGTGAAGCGTTCAAACTGAAATCACCCAAGTTCAAAGAAATATAAATTAAGCTCATGCAAATCGTACGATAGAGAATATGTGAGACATACACACATGATAGACAACATTCTAAAATTAACTATAACACATTGGTACCTCCTAGTTGCGCATCATTTGCAATTTACTTGTCACATCAAACATCTATTATATAGGTCACATCTCATATGCTTGTATTAGAAGATCACATTCTTAAATAGGAATGTGGATCAAAAATTGGTCAGAAGCAGCCCTGTACTAGAGGCTAAGGTAGCATATGCCCATGTCAAGTACTTGAAGTAATAGCATGCAGAAAAAAGGGGATAGGAAGGTAGCCAGAAAACTCACTAGCATCATTCTTCTTGTCACTAGTTATTGAGACTTGGGGAAAATATTCAAACAAAAATCTTCTAATGAATACCGGAAGAAAAAAGGGTGGAGATGGAAATAACATATATTTATGACATATGATCTTAATTAGCATTTTTTTTGCATGTGGAAGTTTGTTGATATAACCTCATGCCCTGGCATTGAGGTATTACTATTGTGTTTGATTAAATCAAAAGCTATCTACATATTAATAAAAAGAAATTGCCAATTACTAAAATACTTGTATTATTTCCTTGCACAATAAGCTTAATCTAGGAAAGAAGAATGGAACAAAATATCACATGTTTCTGTACTACCAGATTACCAGTTAAAGCTTTTCTAGTGGTATTAATGGGTTACCTGGCATAGCACTCATTTTTGGACCATACTTCATGAGTTGCTGACTGTGTAATTAATTTGTATAGCTTTGACTAGCACTCATTTTTGTTACTTTATGGACGATCACCTGATGCATGATTGACCTAATCAGGGAACTACTAATATAATATGCTCAGCACCACTTAGTTCTACAATTGATAGAAGCTAGCTAAAAAAACTGACAAGGTTAACATCGAACATCTCTATTGTCATTGTCTCTGAGCAATGATGACTTCAAAATGTGCACTCCCACTTATCATGTGTTGATCAGTGAGTTGTATTTCTTCTGAATAACTGTTAAAGACATAAAAGTATTGTGGTTTGCTCATGGGTCTTTAAGAGATGTTTTCATGTACTCAAATGTTACAATACATATCAGAGTTCTTTTTTGAAATATTCATATGCAACACCATATTACTGATTTAGAAATATTCATGTTGCAATACTACCATCCAAACAGAAACTACAGCATCCAACACAAACTGACGAATACACTATACTTGTTTTTGCATTGCTCAAAAGTTGAACTGTTAAAGGTACAGTACATCAAGTCAAAATCTTTATTGACAAACGGGCTCGTTTTTCAGTGACAATACTAACAAACAAAAAAACAACACACACCTTATTAATACTGTATCAATAGAACAAACGTTTGGTAGAGTATGATAACAAAATATTTTCATAGAAATGTTTAAGTTAGGCACTGGACTCTGAAATGACAGTCTCTCTTACATGTATGGAGGCTAGTTGCTAAGTTCTAATTAACAAACAAAAACTGGGGAGAAGGCAGAACCTGATGATTGCTAATAGAGATACAACGAAAGTCAGAAGAAAACGCTAAAACCAGACCTCTTCAGGACTAACATCAGTTGAAAGTTTCTGGTAGCAGCATCTAAGTTAGCAAGCATCGCATAGAGTAGATCATGAATTAGCAACCGAAGAAATGATCCAAGAAATTAACAGCATACAGAGGTGAGGCCTAGCAATTTTGTACCTAGATGATCTGGGTGGAGCTGTTGTCGAAGAGAAGCCGGCAAGATGTTGGGTCGTGCCGCCATCACCACCGCTCTCAACGTCGGACCGCCGCCGCCGCCGCTCGCGCTCGCCGTCGTCGCCGAAGAGGGATGATGTAGGGGACCTTGCCGTCGCGCTCGCCGTTGTCGCCGAAGAGGGATCCCTCGCTGCCGTCGAGATCGCCGCCGCCGTCGTCTTCTAGGGTTTGAGTGGACGACGCGACTCGCCAGTCGCGAGCGAGAGAGCCGCTTCATTCGCGATACGCGTGGAAAGAAAAAGTCGGGTCTGAGCCCAGAGAGAATTTCCGACAGCTTCGGCCCAATCCAGAGGTAAAATTTTCAGGCTACCGGTCCATCCAAGCATAATTTTTTAGCCCAACACGAAAAATTTTCTGGGCCTGTAATTTACACTGGTTTTGGGCTAAATACCGGGCTCCCAAGAAGGCCCTAAGTGGGCATCTGATACAGTACGGCAAGCACGAAATTACATCACCTTGAACGCGCGAGGATAAAAGGCAGTCTCCTGGCAGATGTCCAAGGTTACACTGGAGACGAACACCGAGCTGCATCAAAATAAGAAAGGCGCCTATCAATACACAAAAGAAGAAGCATTGCTGTACATAAGAAATCCGCACGAGGACGAAAACAACGAAAAAAGCCAAGAAGACGGACCAAGACGCAAACGAATCGAACGACCACGACACAAGAGCAACCGAGATAACCAAGAAATCATAAGGAATCGACTGGGGAACGAGTGACCGAAAAAGAAATGAGGATCAACCAGGATGGACCGAGCAAACACAGCAAACTTACGGCCTGGGAGCCGCGACGCAAGAGCAATCAAGATCAATCGAGAAATCGTAAGGAACCAACTGGGGAGGGACGAACCAGGAGAAAACGAAGATCAACCAAGATGAACCGAGAAGGCACAGGAAAACAACGATCTGTGAGCAATCGAGCCGGCGGAACGTGCAAGGCAAAGGTCAGCGCATTGAAAAACACAACATCTCCGAGCAAGCACAATAGCGAGGTGGCGGAGCACACGATGGGAGAGGAGCTGAGAGGGGAGTCGGGCGGAGCGGGGCAGTGGTAATCACCTGACAAAAGGCGAGTTGGGCGGGGCAGCGCAGCAACCAAACCAGCCGGTGGCGAAGCGCGCGAGGCAGACCGGCTGAGCAAGCGAGGAAAGGGGAGACGAGCGGATCGCGTGGCTGTGCAGCAAGGTGCTCGGATTGGAAGACCTCGACGGGGCGTCGGCAACCGGACAGGGGCGTATGGAGGAACGGAGGCAACGGAAGGTACAGAACTTTCGGGAGCTCGGGCGTGGCAAGAATCGGAGGGGCTCGGGAGAACAGCCGTCGCAAGGATCGGGCGGGGCAACGCCCGAGGCGGACGACACGAACGTACGGAGGAACGGGAATCGATGGAGCGCATTGAGCCGTCGGCAACGCAGCCGTCGCAAGGATCGAAGGGCGTGGCCTCTTTGCCGCTGCCCTTTGCGCTGGCCCCACTAAGCCTTTGCAACCAGACTTAAGTCCTTTTAAACGCTGCAGAAGAGATCATGCATGTAAATTTTCCAAAGCTAATGTATTCCTCACCACAATAATTTTAAACTAGACAATCGAGCGCGGCGTGCCACGTCGTGATCATCGCTCCCCACACGAGCAAATCGAGAAAACGTACGACTGTCGTTCCCTACGCGAGTAAATCGAGAAAACACGCGAAACGATTGAAAAGATACAATCTGCGATTTCGCTGGAATGGAAGGTCCGCATCGGGGAAAACAGAAAACGGAAAAAAACCTAAACTTTTTTTCCGCGGAAGGACCTAAACAAAATTTTGTTTTTTCGAAAAAGGGCTTAAACATAATGCTAAAAAAATAGAAAAAAAAAGACCTAAATGCAATGCATATTTTTTCCCTAAAAAGGAATTGAACGTATTTTTTTACGAAAAAGGACCTAAACGTAATTTTGATCTTCCGAAAAAGGACCCGAGCGCAATGCCTAAAAACGCATAAAGGACCTAAATGTAATATATATTCTTTTTTAAATGGATCTAATCGTATTTTGTTAAAAAAAAGACCTAAACGTAAATTTTTTCGAAAAAATGACCTAAGCATAATTTTTTTCTGCAGCTCGTCTCGAGCCGCAAGCCGAACCGACGTTGAACCAGCTCAAAGCAACGTGAGGGCAGGAACTCTATGGAGTATAATAGAGGGAGGATGTGCAGTACTCAATATCAAATTCTTAAACCACTTAATCAGGTACGAAGTATGAACTACTGTAAGGAGAATGGCCAAAACTATACATAAGACAATTATATCAAGGTAAATTTAAGCTGAAAGGCACAAGTTAATCTTACGTGATGGTAGATGTAGCAAAGGCACGTTTGCGCAAAAAATTTGACATGGACTGTGCAATGGTGCGTGCAACCCACACACTTTAAGGATTGGTATTATGAGCAGCTTCATCCGTTGATATCAATAACAACAGAAGACAAGCACATATTCCATGATACCTTACTACGATTACCAAGAAAATTCAAGCACCATGTAATCACGATGATTGGCGCAAAAATGCACTATTTAATCATGACAATTAAGAAAGTGGGTCGAATAGCCGACCAACAAATCACAACTTATCTGGCTGAGTGTAAAATAGTGCATTGGAAGATGCTTTTCTGAAAAAAGAATTGTTGTCACTGTTTTTTTTAAATGGAAATAAAGGAAGCTACGATTTCTGAAAAAGAATTTGCTATCACTGCTTTTGTAAAAGAAAAAATGGAAATGGAAATGAAGGAAGCAACAAATTCTATATTTAAGATGGCAATATGACAGTTTAAAGGATATCTAATCTGATTCTTGGCTAAACAAATTACAATTAGATCTATGGACCCCCAATACAAATAAATTTCAGCTCATCTGTCACAGAATGTAAACAATTAAACATACGTAATTTAAAAGGGATTTGAAAAGCCTTACCGTCAGAAAACAAACTGTAATTTAGCCGGCCAGCTGATTCAGAATACGAATAGCTAGGGGAAACTCACAAATTAGTGGCCATTTAACAGGAGTGCCTTGACTCTCAAATCTAGCATGTCTTCCCCACATTCAGATGTTCTATAAATTGATAGGACAAAATAACATTTTTCCTACACCCACAAGTTGGCTGTAGCACAGGTGAACTAAATCCAGTGAAGCACATTGAAGAGTTGCACAAGTAAGCTACTTCCATTTTGTAGTTCTGTGCTAACCCGAATAAAAATTGCAACCAGCCAATGATACCCAATAGTTGCCAGCAAAGCAAAATCAGAGACAAAGGGATCTGATCTATATTACCCAAAGTAAGAGCAGCTGCAATCCAGTGAAGCTCATTGAAGAGTTTCACAAATAAGCTACTTGCGCTTTCTAGTTTTGCGCTAACCCAAATAAAAACTGCAACCAGCCAATGACACCCAATAGCTGCCAGCAAAGCAAACTAAGAGACAAAAGGATCTGATCTGTATTACCTAAAGTAAGAGCAGCTGCAGTCATCAACTATCCACTACACCGAATTAGTAAAGCACCATATGAAGTCAACAACTTTTCTATTCTGCATCAATACGCATCCAAGACCTTGCCTTGAAGCATCACAATATATATCAAAGATGTTCTACACATATGGCAACACTAACACTGTTGCTGTCGTCAAACGCTTCTTTAATTCCAGAAAATCTTTTCGCACTCTGGCGTCCATGCAAATTTCTTCCCTTTTTCAACAACTGCGTAAGCGGTCTAACAATAGTCGAAAATCCTTCTATAAACTGACGGTAATATCCTGCCATTCCCAGAAAACTTCGAATCTGAGTAACAAACTTCGGTTGTCCCCAATGCAGTACTGCTTTAACTTTGTTTGGGTCCACAACAACTCCCTTAGCAGTCATCACATGTTCAAGGAATTCCACCTTCTCTTTCATCACACTTACTAAACTTAGATATAGTTGTTGCTCTCGCAGCTATTCAAGGACTAATCTCAAATATTCTGCATGCTCTGCTTCAGACTTGGAGTAAACCAAAATGTTATCAATGAACATCACGACAAACTTGTCCAAATATTCCATGAAAACTTTATTTTGAACATATTTTGAGACATTTGGAACCCAAATAAAATATTTTTGATAAAAATTTATATAAATTTTATCTATAGTTTTCACAAAAGGCCAATATACTTAATTGAAATAAATTCCAAAAAAATACAATAAATTCAGAAAATCCATAAATTGCATATATAACATTATTTTATTATTTAAACCAAATTTTGGGATGTTACAGGTTGCTACTAAATTCTTGTGATGTATTGTTGCTTAGGAATATGGGAGAAGCATCACAAGCTTACTTGGACGTCATCCCTCGAAGTCCATGTCTACTTGGACTCAAAGTTGAGCTCAAGTCGGACTCCAAATTCGGTTCGGAGTCTCAGGACAGCACGTCAATAAAACGACTATATCTAGATCATACGAAATCCGATTGAGCCGATCTTAGACTCTACGGAGAAGCTCACGATGAGAGCTTTCCAACGAAAGTGGTTTCACATTCAAAATCCTTTTGGATCGACGGAATCATCAAAACTATATGACATACAGAAACTGGCGGGTGCTACGACGCCTCCACTTGGACCCAAAGGCCTTGTACGACCTAGGGTTGCACGGCCAACCCCTTGGCCGCCTCCCTTGCTCTCTTCCTCATATATATTCAGTAGCCGTCGCTTGAATAGATAGGTTTTGCTTAGATTACAACTAAACACTTTGTCAGTTTTTCACCGTACAACGGTTTGTGGAGCCCCAACTCATGTGCTTAATATTATTCGCAATTTCAGATTGCATCTTCTACGTTATTGCTTGTGTTCTCGATTCGCATGCAGGGATAAGCCTTCTTGGCGAGGTCAATCGTGTTTGTGCATAGTTGATAACCAAAGGAGCCGTGGTGTAGCGATTACAGGGTTCGAATCCGTTCTGATTGGAAGACGGATCGTCAATGTCGAGTTCTCCACCAATCGATTTAGTAATACCTGTCGAAAGATCGGGCCATCGTTCGCATCATGATAAACTTGTACATGCTTCTAAGAACCCAGTCAGCTCATGTGGGGGCTGTAAGCAACTAAAACTTGACAATGAATCCTTAAATATCAAGTGTGCTAAACTTGCTAAGGACTTATTAGATAAGTCACAAAAAAGTTGCTTGCGATGTGCTGAGATTGAGGGGGACTTGGATAAAATCCATGTTGAACTCAGGAAGAAGTTAAAAGACAAGCCCTTAGGATTAGACATGCTCCTTGCGTCTCTTGTGAGAAAAATGCTCTTAGGAGAAAAATGCTCTTAGGAGAAAAATGCACGTGCTGAGAGATCTTCTATTTCTGATTCCTCTTCTTCCTCTCTTCCTTGTTCTTCATGTGCCTCTTTCTTCTGGGAGTGTGAGTATCTCATAAGCACTCTTGAGAAGTTTGTAGGAGGCAAGAAGAAGCTCAATCTTATTCTAGACCAATCCAAGATTAGCCAATTTAATCTAGGTTTAGGATTTGACTACTTGGAGCACCCCCGGACGCATCCTTCCACCATTGTGCGTGGCTCCAAGAGTGATGAGATTGTGGTAGCTCCCAGAGTGAGTACCACTATGTTTAGATTTGTCGGGGTTGTCCATGGGACCTCTGATCAGAAGGTTGCTCCTCCTGCTACTTCCGCCTCCAGTAAGACGAAGTATAGATGCACCTTCTGTCAGAAGGATGGACATTTGGTAGATTTCTGCTTCAGGCGCACCAAGATCACAAGGTGTGAGCGTGTTGCTGCTCTTATGGGTATTCAGAGTCATCCCCAGACTTGAGTGCTTCTAAGGCACGCACTGCTGCTAGACAGGTTAGAGAGTCACGTGTTCTTGGGCAGCGTTCAGGACTCGGTTTTCATATTGTTCAGCCGAGTTTTAGTCCTGGAGCTGCTCGTGGGTTAGTCTTTCTGCCGTCCTCTTGATATTCCTTGTTTTTCCCATAGAGGTAGATATCAGCGGCGTGAGGTGTTTTCTGGTAGGAGATCTAGGTAGCCTCACTGGGGTGGTCCGGCCTTTGCATCACGGCGGGCCAATCTAGTTTCGGCCCCTAGATCTTCTGTTATGGTTGCTACTGATCTTGTGAGAGTTGAGCATCGGAGAGACACTCGAGTTTAGTCTTCTTCTGTGGCTGGTACTCTGAGGCGTCGTGTGGTTCAGTATTGGGTCCCCAGATCTTTACTATATTCTAGTACTGAGGCATCTCTCTCTCTTTCGACTTGATCAGGTTCATCGGATGGGAAAGGGAGATGTTTGGATTGTTGACTCCGGCTGTTCTCGCCATATGACCAGAGATTCTCGTTGGTTCTTTTCCCTAATTCGAGCCCCCGGTGATGAGTTGATCACTTTTAGGGATGCTTCTTTAGGTAGAGTCATTGCCAAAGGTACCATCTGCATTAATGATAATTTCATTCTTAAACATGGTGCCTTAGTGAGTAAGCTGCAATAATACAATTTGCTTTCTGTTTCTCAGTTTATCGATGAATTTTTTGAGGTATGTTTTAAGAGTAATGCTTGTAGAATCCTTGATTCATTAGGAGGATCAGTGCATATATTATAGGAATTTCAAAAGTCTTGCGAGTACGAAAGTACTCAACCTGTTGTTATTAATATTTTTAGGTGAAGAAACAAAATACCCCGATGAAACTTACTACGATGCAAGATTTGGGGATATTAACGATGAGTTTTACTAGGTTTTACCTTGTCAGTTGCTTGTGGGGATTTGTGCTAAAGGCATACTACAAGTTATATGTCTCCACTTCAATGTTTTACTTTTGGTATTGTAAAATATACTATGTAAGTTTGCTTCTGCTTTGTAATAAAGATTTGTGTGCGGATGATATCAATTTGTAATTGTGTGTACTAGCCACTGATTATGGGACTAGTACTGTAAGCACACGGTACCCATTATTGGTATTTAATATCAAAAATGGGGGCCTTACAATATCAAAGCCATGCTGACCATAGGAAAACCCTAGGTAGCCTGGGCATAATTGGAAACTTAAATTTTGAAATTAAGGGTTCAAAGACTAAAATGATGAATTTAGGACTTCTTATTTAATCACTCTCTATATATCTCTGAAATACCGTTTTCCTATTTATCTATTTCTGCTAAAATCATTTCCTCCAAAATTTCTTTATTGTCTTGCATTTAATTCAAAACGCTAATTCCTTATTAAATGTGCAGATGGGAGGATATGTTTCAACACACCGGGAGGATTCTGGCATGATGGGTGTTCTTGCCTGTTTGTTAGAATGTGATCATTTTACCAAAAACCCCAGATATATTGTATTTCATGCTCCCGTCAGTCCAGTGTTAGTGGAATATATTGCTAGGGTGGACATTCCTGCTAGAACTATATATGACAAAGGAGATAGATCTTTTGAAGGCCCTGGATCCTCCATTTTGGTAGCTATGAACGAAGCAGCCTACATTGCAGTTGTTCATTTGCGACATGCCCTACCAGAGTTGGCAGTTGCATACAGACGGATCCCTGCACGCTCGCCAAATAGAGAGAACAGTTATATGGATTCCGCTGGGTTGTAGAACAGGACACTACACAATTTAGTGGAATTCATTAACGCTACCGACCAATACCATCGTCAGGCGATTGCCGAGTATAGGGAGACTCGTCGCCGGGTGGCACTCTTGGAGGATGCTATTCCTCCTTACATCGCCAAGGGCTTCATTCCAAACTCAGTGTTGGGGAGTGCACCACAGCATGAGACACCAGAAGATGCCCCAGCTCCCCCGAGATGTCATCAAGCGAGGATGTCAGTTATTGGGAGTCGCCCTTGCTTACCTAGTATACACATAGACCCTAGTCATCTTGGCCTACGTCGTCCACGTGGACCTCGGGTGTACCGCCGACGAGGGATCTTTCCACCCTCAAACGCGGCGAGTTCTAACCGCAGGTCGTCAGGTTGTAGTAATGATAGGGGGTCAACAGAGTGAGTTATAGCTAGAAAATAAGTTAAGTTAGAAGTAACCTTGTTACCTTTTCCCACTAGTATCAAGTAGTTGTTAGGTGTAAAATATCGGTGTTCAAACTTTTGCTTCTAAAATACTATGAGTTTGAATAAAACTTTTTGTTTGTGTATTTATTATGTGCTTTTGGCTCCTACTCGTGAATATTTAACATCTTGTTAAAAATTTTACAATGTTATTATCCTTAAAAATAATGATAACACATAAAATATAAAATGAATAGTAACATTTAGAATCAAATTGAATTACTTCTTACCTAATAAATTTATTTCAGATGCCTACTCCACGGTCTTTGAATGAATTGTTAGGAAATGAGACAACTCGAGAAACTCAGCCTCAAGGGTGACTTTGATCACTCCGGCTCAACCTAATCCAGTTCATCCAGCTATAGCCTCATGACGCCCTAGTCATCAAGATTCTCCTACACCTCCCCAAGCTGAACCGAAATCTATTCCAGAAGAGCAATTGCCCGGGCCCCCTTCAATGTCTCAAGTCTTGGCGATGATCGAACAAAGACGTCAAACTAACACCCTTCTTCTCTAGCAGCTGGTGCAGAATACAGCTAACCTTGGTACAGCAAGCTCCAGGGCGGGAAATGGAGAAACTTCTCGCCAGTCTAAGTTGGGAGAGTTTCTGAAAACTCAACCCCTGACTTTCTCTGCTACAACCGACCCTCTCGACGCTGATGATTGGCTTCGGTTGATCGAAAGCAAGTTGACCATTGCGCAATGCAATGATCATGAGAAGGTCTTATATGCGTCGTACCAACTTCAAGGTACGGCAACAGTCTGGTGGGAAAATCATCAAGTGACTCAATCTCAAGGCCAGGAGATTACCTGGGAAGCCTTCAAAGCAGCTTTCCAAAGGACTCATATTCCATCCAGCCTGGTCAATCTCAAGAAGCGAGAATTTCTTGATCTACGTCAAGGAATCATGACAGTGATGGAATATCTTCATCGCTTCAACTACCTTGCTCGCTATGCTACTTCAGAAGTGACTTCTGAAGCGCGCAGAATTGAACGCTTCAGGGATAATCTCAATAATGAAATCAAGCATACTCTCGCCATCCATGATTTTCATGACTTCGAGACACTCGTGGACAAGGCAATTATAGCAGAAAATAGTACACGAACTGTCATGGAAAGTCGCAAGAGGAAGTGGATTGCTCGAAAACTACCAATGCCAGTACCAGTTCCTCAAGGCCGTGCATTGGACCACCAACCAATGTTCGACCTTCTGATCCACCGCAGCAGTAAAGGAGGCTAGGTCAAGCTCCTCGACCTCAGTCTTTTCTAGCTTGTCCAACTGGTAATATTGGAGTTCGGCCCGCTGGTGTTCCAAACCCAGCTGCCAATGTTACCTGTTACAGCTGTGGTGAACGTGGACATTTTGCTAATACTTGCCACAAGAAGAATCAAGCCATTAATCGTCACCAAACTCAAGGAAATCAGCAGCGAACCCAGGACGTCCTCCAGGATCTGGAAATCCCCTAGCTTCCAAGTCAACTCCAGCACCAACTCGAGGTACTAACAGTGGTCGCCTGCATCATGTGACTGCTGAGGAAGCCAACGATGCAACCGATGTGGTGTTGGGTATGTTCCCTATTCACTCAGTATTTACTTTGGTATTGTTTGATTCTCGAGCATCGCATTCTTTCATTTCCAAAAAGTTCACTAAACAAAACAACATCAAATCTGATCTCCTATCCACAAAAATGCTTATCTATTCCCCTAGAACCACAATGAAATCATCAGAAATCTGTTCTGAAGTCTACATTGAAATAAATGGAGTATTATTTCATGTTGACCTCATCCTTATAGAAACACCTAGTCTAGACATAATTCTTGGTATGGATTGGCTGTATAAACATAAAGGTTGCATAGATTATGCCAACCGATCCATCTCTTTGGAAAATTCTGAAGGAACCCCAGTCAACTTTTCATCTATTCAAAACCCTTCCGAACCACAGTCTTTTCTTTGTTTAGCTAAGTAAAAGAACTTAGCAAAATACCTATCATTTCTGAATACCCTGATGTGTTTCCTAAAGAACTGCCAGGCATACCACTAGATAGAGACATGGAATTTGTTATAAATCTTGTCCCTGGAATAGCACCTATTTCTAAATGTCCATATCGTATGCCCCAGGATGAGTTAGCTGAATTGAAGAAACAAATCAATGAACAGCTAAGTAAAGGATTTATTCGACCCAGCTCATCTCCTTGGGGTAGTCCAGTGCTTTTCGTTCCTAGGAAAGACGGTGGTATACGCATGTGCGTTGATTACCGTGCTTTGAATGACTTCACAATCAAAAACAAATATCCTCTTCCTCGTATCGATGACTTATTTGACCAATTGGCTGGTGCTCAAGTCTTTTCAAAGATAGATTTGAGACATGGGTTCTATCAATTGAAAATCAGGTCGGAAGGTATTCCAAAAACTACTTTTACCACACGTTACGGATTATATGAGTATACCGTAATGTCTTTTGGACTTACTAACGCTCTAGCTAGTTTTATGTGCCTTATGAATAAGTTTTTCATGGAATATTTAGATAAGTTTGTAGTGGTCTTTATAGATGATATTCTCATCTACTCCAAAACTAAAGAAGAACATGCACAACATTTGCATTTGGTGCTCAAAAAGCTTCGAGAACATAAGCTCTATGCCAAATTTGAGAAGTGTGATTTCTGGCCACAAGAAGTTGCATTTCTCGGACATGTTCTTACTAAAGGTGGTATTGCAGTTGATCCCGGTAAAATCAGAGCCATCCTATAATGGGAACCCCCTCAATCTGTTCCAAAAGTTCAAAGTTTTCTTGGTTTAACGGGATACTATCACCACTTTATCGAAAACTTCTCCAAAATCACCAGGCCAATGACCCAACTGTTAAAGAAAAAAAAAGAAGTTAGAATTGACACCTTAATACGAAGAAAGCTTTTAGGAATTGAAGAAACGGTTAACCACAGCCCCAATGCTTGTGTTACCAGATGTCCACAAGAGCTTTGATGTCTACTGTGATGCATCACGACACAGTCTTGGATGTGTTTTGATGCAAGAAACAAAAGTCGTAGCCTATGCTTCTCGGCAGCTACGATCACATGAACTCAATTATCCAACTCATGATCTGGAATTAGCTGTCGTAGTGCATGCTCTCAAAATTTGGCGTCATTACCTCATCAGTAATAGATGCAATATCTTTATAGATCATAAGTCTGAAATATTTCTTCACTCAATCAGACTTAAATTTGAGACAAAGAAGATGTTTAGAGCTAATAAAAGACTACGACCTTAACATTCAATACCATCCTGTAAAGCTAATGTCGTAGCAGATGCTCTAAGCCGTAAACTTCACTGCCTTACTGTCACATCTTATACCAATCAATCCGATCTGATCAAAGACTTCTAAAAGCTTAATTTGGGAATAATTGAAAAAGGTTATTTGGCCGCACTAGAGGTGCAACCAACCTTGAAATACCAAATTAAAGCAACTCAACTCAAAGATGAAGCTATCATCAAAATCTGAGAAGAATTAAATTAAAGCAAAAAGTTGAATCTGATTTCATGAAAGTCCATATGATGTGCTTATGCACAAGAATCAAATCTATGTTCCTAATTATCCTGAACTCAAAGATCTGATTCTTAAAGAAGCTCATGAATCACCTCTTTCAATTCATCCCGACAGTACAAAAATGTATCAAGATATCCGTCAGGAATATTGGTGGCTTGGTATGAAAAAGGATATGGCTGCATATGTTGCGACTCACGACGTATTTCAGCGAGTTAAAGCCAAGCATCAACGTCCTGTTGGAGTTCTTCAGCCTCTACAAATTCATGAGTGGAAATGGGATGACATTAGTATGGACTTCATTACTGGTTTGCCTAGAACCAGGAAAGGACATGATTCCATATGGGTCATCGTTAATCGGTTGACAAAAGTAGCTCATTTTATACCGGTCAATATCACTTATCCTAGAGATAAACTCATCGAGCTATATTTGGAAAACATCATTCGTTTACATGGTGTTTCAAAAACTATTGTCTTGGATCGAGGTTCTCAGTTTACAACTCGATTCTGGGAAAGTTTACACAGTCTTCTGGGGACTAAGCTGAATTTCAGTACAGCCTATCACTGTCGGGACCCGAATATACAAATCCAGACCCTCTCTCATTGTGTGACCTCACATGACACACAAGTTCATAACATTGTTCCATATTCCATTAGTCAACATTAATTATCGATGATTCAAGTACATGTGATGACATGGCATGGCTAAGCAACTATGACGTTCTAACCTTCCCATGTTGATTTCAACTATAGTGAACCAATCTAGGGTGACATTAGATCATGGCATACAAATGACAAGGTAGGGTATAGATCAAATTGATATAATAGCTAAGTCCCAATTTAATTGAAAACATTTATACATGTGAAATAATATGTAATAAGGTAAAAACAATATAGCGATTTTGTAAACCTGGGTTCAACATGATCAAAGCACAACTTGCCTTGGAATAGGTTCTGATCTTGCTCTGAGCTTGGGTCTTGAAGCGATGAATCCTCCGGAGTATGAACAAATCAACGCCTACGCGAATCGAGAGATGAATAACAATTAAACACCAAACAGAGAGCAAACAAACTCTAAAATTCAAATAACCATTAAATATATCTCAATTTTACAAATTTTTAGAAATTTTAATCACCTCAATCGGAGCTCGTATGAGGAAGAACGGGCTCGAAGAAAATTCAAAAATTCTAAAAATCGGAAAATTGAAAATCAAAGAACAACCCGAATTAGTTTTATACAGAAAAATCATATTATTGTGTCACGCTGACGTCACTGCCGCCCAGACCAATCACGATGAGACATGTGGCCTCGGTCCATGCACCCAGTCCACGGTTTGGAGCCGGTCCACCGTGAACTCGGCGCATGGCGCTTCGGCGACTGCGCTACCACGCGTTAGCGTGACATTGGCCCTCCCGCACGGCATGATATGAACCGCACAGCATTAAACCAACGATCACCAATCTAAGCCTACGAGACACTATCTCGACCGATCGATTAGATCTAACGGCACGCATTAGTAGATGAAGTTTACTGATGACGATGCGGCGTGGCACAATCTTGGCGGTTCGATGAAGATCCGATAGTCAACAGCTCCCGATCCCAGCGATGGCAGCACGGCGGTGCTGCTCCATCGAATGCAAATATGACAACGCATCAATGGTGTTCCAGCGAGTTCCTGGCGACGAGATGTTGCAGATCTGACACGGCGTGGTCTGGCGAACTCAGATCCGAAACCCAAGCGGTGGATGGAAGCTCGACGGCGACGGAAGACGAAGAAAACTGTGGTGGCGCCTTCGTCCAACTGTGGCGAGCTTCTATGTGCGAACGACGGCGACCCGCGCGGTACTAGTTCGATCAAAAGGTGCGATGCGAACTGGCGAACCTCGGGGTACTCGCCTCCCCTTTTATATCCTCGGCAAAGGTGCGCAAAAAGGAAACCTAGCCTCTACACGGCGGCGACGGCGAATCGACGATGAATATGAAGTCCCGATCGGAGACGACAAGGGACAACCGTCCGATCGACGATCAATGGCTGCGATCACTCTCGACCTGGCACGATCGGATCCACCCTTTCCAAATCCAACCGATATGATCCTAACTTACCTAATCCAACGCGACGCTAACTCCACTGTCCGATCTTGATCCAACGGCCCACGGTCGCTAGGGTTTCTAATCGCTCTCTACCGTCCGATCTAATATCCAACGGCACTGATTGGAGTTCTAAAAACTAGATTGGGCTGCGCACAGTGTTGGGCTCCGGCCATCACTGTTCATTTGATTTTTCTGCGAATTTTCCTTTAAAATAATTACAGAATTTAGTTTAATTAGTTTTAGGCAATGAAAGTATCAGGAAAAATCCAAGAAAATTCTCGTAAATACTTTGAGACATTTTTAACTCAAATAAAATATTTTTGGCAAAACTTTATAATAACTTTATCTATATTTAATTAATTTTCCCAAAAGGCCAATATACTTAATTTAAAATAAATTCAAATAAAGTCCAGATAAACCCAATAAATTCAGAAATTCACAAAATGCACAAATAGCAATAAAATAAGATTATAAGCAATTTTTGGGATGTTACAAATCTCCCCCCTTAACAGAATTTTGACCCTGAGATTTAGGGTTAACTAGGGAATAAGTTAGAAAATTCTGACTTCAGATCCTCCTCACACTCCCAAGTGGCTTCGCTTTCGGAATGATTGCTCCACTGAACTCGACAAAAGCGAACTGACTTATTTCTGGTCCGGCGATCCATGATGCCCAAAAATTTTATCGGTTGTTCTTTGTAAGTCAAATCTACCTGCAGCCCTATTGCTTCTAATGGGGTTTGCTCTGTTGGCATTTGAAGACACTTCTTAAGCTATGACACGTGAAACACATCATGCATGCCTGCCAACTACTGCAGCAATTCTAACTGATAAGCAACCTCCCTGCGACGGCTCAAGATCTTAAATGGACCAACATATCTAGGAGAGAGTTTCCCTTTTACGTGTAACCTTTTAACACCTTTGAGAGAGGTAACTCTGAGATATATACAAAATCATCTGGCTCAAAGCTCAAATCACCAGGACGATTATCAGCATAACTCTTTTGCCTTGACTGAGCTATCTTCAACCTTTCTCTAATCATAGCAATTTGATCTTCAGCTTCCTTGAGAATATCAGGCCCAAACACTAAACGCTCTCCTGTCTCATTCCAATTCAATGGAGTACGACAAGCACGTCCATACAAAGCCTCAAATGGTGATATTTGTAAACTAGCCTGATAACTATTATTATAGCTGAATTCTGCATACAGTAAACACTTATCTCATGATGTAGCATAAGCTAATGCACAAGCTCTTAACATATCCTCCAAAATCTGATTAACTCTATCAGTTTGACCATCTGTCTGCGGATGATATGCTATACTGAAATTCGAGCGAGTTCCCATTGCTTCATGCAGCTTATTCCAAAATCTCGAGGTAAATTGGGTACCTCTATCTGACACAATCTTCTTGGGCACTCTATGCAAACACACAATCCTTGACATATACAGCTCTGCCAAGCGATGTCCTGAATAAGTAGTCGTGACTGGTATGACATGAGAGACCTTAGTCAAATGATCAATGACGACTCATATGGAATCATATCTTTTCTGAGTTCTAGGCAAATTCTCGACACTATGGATCCTTTTACCAGCTTGCCTCCTACTTCCACTCAAGAATCTGCAACGACTGAAGCGAGTCAACAGGTCTCTGATGCATTGCCTGACTCTCTGACACACACCACATAGAGCAACATGCTTAACTACTTCAAGCTTCACATTAGGCCACCAAAACCTTTCTTTGAAATCTTTATACAATTTGGCACTTCTGGGTAAATCAATTACTTTGAATTATGAGCTTTTTTCAAGAATCAACTGCTTAAGCTCTTTCTTGTTCGGCACACAGATTCGACCTTTAAACAGCGTGGTACCTTGCTCATCCACGGTAAAATCCTCAAATAAGTCTTCATCTTTCTCAGACTTGATCCTGTTGATCTTTTCATCATCTTTCTGACCTTCTCTGATCTGATCCTCAAGTGTTGGCTTTACTTCTAATGCAGCTACAAATCCTTGTGGAACAACTTCCAACTTTAACTTATGAAACTCTTTACATAGCTCTGGTTAATCATCCATTACTAGCATATTTGCACTGCGGTTCTTACAACTCAAAGCATCGGCTACCACATTAACCTTACCAGGATGATGATGGATTCTGACATTATAATCCTTGATCAATTCTAACCATCTTCTCTGCCTCATATTGAGATCTGATTGCATGAGTATATACTTTAAACTTTTGTGGTCTGTATATATCTCACATCTATTTCCAATGAGATATTGACGCCATTCTTCAAAGCATGCACTACGGCAGCTGATTCCAATTCATGCGTTGGGATAATTCTCCTCATGAAGCCGCAATTGCCTTGATGCATATACAACAACTTTGCCTTTCTGCATTAACATACATCCAAGACCTTGTCTTGAAGCATCACAGTATATATCAAAATTGTTCTGCACATCTGGCAACACTAACACAGGTGCGATCGTTAGACCCTTCTTAACTCCAGAAAATTCTTTCCACACTCCGTCGTCCATGCAAACATCTTTTCCTTTTTCAACAACTACTAAGGGATCTAGCGATTGTCGAAAATCCTTTTATGAATCGACGGTAATATCCCACCATTTCCAAAAAACTACGAATATGAGTAGCAGACTTCGATTGCTGCCGATGCGACATTGCTTCTACTTTACTTGGGTCAACAGTAACTCCTTTGGCAGTCATCACATGACAAAGAAACTCAACCTACTCCTTCCAAAAGTCACACTTGCTAAACTTAGCGTACAACTGTTGCTCTCGCAGCCTTTCCAAAAACTATTCTCAATGTTCTTCATGCTCTTCTCTCATCTTGGAGTATACAATAATGTCATCTATAAAGACAACGACAAACTTGTCCAAGTAATCCCTGAAAATCTTATTCATCATGTTCATGGAATATGTAGGAGCATTGGTCAATCCAAAAGATATGACCGTAAACTCATAATGTCCATTTTACGTAGAGAATGTAGCCTTACAAACATCCTTCGGACGAATCTTCAATTGATGATATCGTGATCGAAGATCTATTTGGAGAAAACTCCTGCTCTTCACAGATGATTAAACAATCATCGATCCTAGGCAACGGTTACTCATTCTTGATCAACCCTCATTAAGAGCAGATTCCAATACACATTCCCAAGCTTCCATCATCCTTTCCAAACAAAAACTCCCATGGTGACGAACTAGGTCTCACAAATCTTTTTTGCTGGTAACTCTTCGATCTGCTTATCCAACCTTACCGATTCATCTGTAGGCATCCATTACAGCCTTTCCACTATTGATGTTGTATCAAGCACTAACTCAATCACAACCTTGACCTATCGATCTAATAGCATACCATGTAGATCCTCAAGAAACACATCCAGGTGTTCTTTGACAACGGGTACATCTTCTAAACTGGCAACCCACACACTTTTTACCATCAACTGACCATTACGAGCTGCGATCACTTGAAATTCCACTTTCCCGCCATCAGGACTTTCGACTGACACAACTCTTCAGCCACAATCCAAACTAACATTGTGTTTGGACAACCAATCCATTCTAAGGATAACATCTAAGGTCTGGGCATCCAACACGACATTATTCAAACCATTCCATTAGTAAGCAACTGAACTTCCGAACATCCTAAGTTAGATCGACCACAACTGAGTACCTTCTGACAATGACACATCTTTTGGCTGACAAGCTTCATGTTGAATACCACTGAACTGACCACCATTGCACACACAACATTTTCAGATGAACCACCAACACAAAGAAATAATTAGAGAAACATCTAACCCTTTAATTACTATTAATGCCTCTATTCCAAAACTTCTCATACCAGCATAACATTCATCTCTACTTTATTTCTCTAGCAAAGAAATATTTACATGGAATTCTTCACTAATCACTTTCCTTTACAAGTAGAGTTATGATGTTGCACAAAGTAGAATCATTGTTCTAGACTTCCTTGATTCAGCATTGGCGCTGGGGTTTCGACAGGGACGTAGTTGGAATTGACATGAACCAACACGATTGCTTTCTTTTGAGGGCAATTGTTGGCAAAATGCCTGGGCTTGTGGCAGGTATAACAGAGTTTAGGGCAAATTCTCTTCCTTGAACATTTGTTGATCGGGGTAATGTCTTCGCTTATATGCCTCTTCTTCAACTGATTCTTTGTACAAACTTCTCTTGCATCTTTACTGCTCACTCTTGGCGTTAAGAACTTGACTGAGGTAACTTCCAGAATGATTACGTCTGTAGGGGACTCTAGATTCTTCCATGGGCATTTCTTAACAAAATGGCCTTCATCATGACAGTAATAGCACAAACGTTTGCATCATTGTGCCTTGTTGGGTGCAACGACATGTACATTGTTCTCTTCTTGTTGCGTCAGGGCTGGTTGCTTCATAGGGCATTCTCTAGACCAATGACCTTCTTCGCCACACAAGAAACATGCTATTGGTGATTGCCACTCACTGCTTTCCTAATGAGGGCTAACAGGATCAAAGTGCTGCATCTTTAGCTCTTCGAGCGACATTGCCTGTACAGCTGGTATTCCGCCTCTTTTTGACAACTCTTGAGCAACTACGGCTTGAAGATTATTTTGCTGATGCTGGGTTACAGCAGTAACTGTTGAATCCAAGGTACATTGAGCTAGACAATGATCTCGACCTTCACAAAGGTAACATGTGATGTTGCTCATAGGACACTTTCCAAGGGAATGGCTTCCTTCATAGTTGGAGCAATTGATCGCATGCTCGTCGGTGTATATTCTATTTCTCCACAGCGAATGCACTCACAATCTTCTGACTTGTTTGGTTGATAGCACTTCAAAGAACATCGTCTAGATATCGAACACGATGTAGGGATAGCATCCGTCTCCGAATTTACTGTGACCACACTGTCATCAGGTGAGGTAAAGAGATTACGAAAAGCAGCAATGAACTCTTTCCAAGAGATATTCTGCGAGGCTTCATAGATAGTACAATATTTCTTCCACCATTCAGCAGCAATTCCTTTCAACAGATAAGAAGCATATAGGACCTTCTCGTCACCCTTACACTGAGCAACGTATAACTTCCTCTCAATAGTTTTAAGCCAATCATCCACTTCCGAAGGCAGAACATTTCCAGAAAACGTCGGCGGATGAGTCCTCATAAATTTTGATAACCTTGAGTAAGAATAGGGATCGTTGGTAATCGCTTGAGATGCATTGTTGGCATTGGCTTGATTGGTCATATTCTGCATTTGCTTCATCATTGCATGTATCAACTAAGTTTGAACAGTCAGAAACACTCCAAAACTCTGCATATCCATCTGCGTTAACGGTTGAAAAACTGATCCATCATTGAGGTTCCTACTGGGTTGATTACCATTCCACTGACTCCGTTGTTTCCACAAGTCTGAACCATCTGCTTGATTGCTTCATAGGGTTAGGGGAGAGGGAAATAGCATAGGTACGAAGCAGGAATCCTAAGGCAAGGGAGATAGGTTTAACCCAATAACTTAAGCAAACAATATTAATAACTTGGTATAGTTGCTTATATAAGCCTAAAAGCTTTGCAACACATACTGCACACTCAGCAATCATGAAAGAACCAAATCAGCCTAAGCACACAAAACTACCGTCTACATGGGTGACACTTCTATCTTAAACAAACGCGACTCCCTCACATGAGTCTCAACTGGCTACTCAAAGCACTGGGTCTTTTAGCTTCTGAAATACTTCATCGATCCACTCCTTGAGCTCGATAATTCCTTCCTTCATGATCTTCAGGGTTGACAGCAAGCACCCGATGGTTTATCCTAAGGTGTGGCACATCGACAACTACCAGACAACTCAGGTAAGATTTTAACTCGATCCAGCAAGGGAAAGAGAAAGAAATTCTATCAGGGCAAAAGAATAGAAGGATGAGGTAAGTCAAGAACATATTATTCTTTCAGGTTGAGTCTGTATTTAAGAAAATAATTTTGAAGGTCCTAAAGTGACGACCAAACTATCTAGGGCCAAGACCTACAGTCAGTATGGCTCTGATACCACCTCTGTCGGGACCCGAATATGCAAATCCCGACCCTCTGTGTAAACTGCACTAGTCCAGGATCACGCTAGTGCACACAGGCTCAACACAGATGAATTTCACAATCATACATAGCGGAAATACAATAAAAGACTTCATATATTTAATAACACTTGTTGAATGACCTTATGGTCAAACTAACATGAATATTCCTCGCAAGTCTGAATAACAAATTAAACTGCAGCAAAATAAAAACGTAGATAAACCCCTCATTATACCATAGGCAACTGAAAAGGCTCGCACCCTAAACATTCGTCTCCTTCTGGAACTTCTTCTCCAGCGCTGATGTAGACTCCTCAACTGGTGATGTTGTTGTTGGCAAGGGTGAGTACTTAAAGCACTCAACAAGTTGTGCGCAGAATGCAACTCTGTCTTAATTATATGCAAGGCTTATTCCAAAGGAACAAGGCTATCTTAGCTATTTTGCAGTAAAGCAGTATTTCAGAACAAATATAGTAAATAGATTGTAAAGATAGTAAAACAAATAACAGTAATAGATAAATTCAGCATTTCTCAAGTAAACCAAGTTCTCCAATTCTAAGTCAAGTTTACAACCTCCCATGGCAACCTGCCATCCATCCCAAGTTTTATTTTGCAAAAGTCTAACCCTTAACTGTAATTCCCAAGCATTGCTCAATACCGCGAGCACGGCTATCCGAATAGATTCACACTTCGCAGAGGTTATGCACTTTACCCACACGACATGATCATCTCTTGTTGCCATGCAATTAACACACTTCCTTTGGTGTGTCAACGGAGAGGTCATGACAAAGCCTTTACAAATTTCTACCTTAACCCAGTACTACCCGCTGAGGTTTCAACACTGAAGGGTTAAACCGCCACGATAGGGCCCCCCTCTTGCGCCATGTGAGTTAATCCATAAGCCCGGGACTCACACTACCAATGGAAGTATCAAGCTAAAACATTGCTAATTAATCAGCTAGGCTGTCCCATTCCAGACATGTGGTTGCATGGTTGACTCAGGTCAAAGGCTTGCAAGGTTAAGTCCTTAAAGTGATCGAGGCAAGACTTCCACATACCCTCTGCCCTTCGGCCCACCTTGGCATACTCGCCCCTTGCGACTTGCCCCAATCTAAATGATCACCACCCAGTTGATTACCAAGCACCACGTGTCATCAATAATTCAATATCGTTGCGTGACATGACTCGCCACTACAACTCAATCTCATTGTGTGACCTCACATGACACACAAGTTCATAACATTATTCCATATTCCATTAGTCAACATTAATTATCAATGATTCAAGTACATGTGTGATGGACCATGTGGAGGTCCATCCATGTTTGTGATGAGTATTTGACTTTATTTGGGCAAGGTGTGCTCAAGTTTGAGTTTGATTTGGATTGATTTTCAAAATGAAGCGATTTGAGTTGTCTCTGCCAGGAGTGGAAGTACCGATCGTATGGACGCGGTAGTGATGAGTTGGATGGTTTATATTGCATATCATTGTGGGTATTGCTATGTGAAAGGTTTTTTCCTTGTCTTTGATGGTTGCAGGACGATGGTGCTAGGTCATGGTGAGGCGAAGGATGACCGGGACTAGGCGAGGAGCGTCGAAGGTCCAGACGGTTGGGAGATCGCCGAAAGATGATCGGTGATGGAGTCCGGGCAAGTCAAGAAGACAAGGAAAGGAGTTGATGCTAGCTAGATGCCGCGTGGATCAATGAGGGCCGTCGGATTGAGGTCTAGTTGATAGGTTAGCGGGTCTAGGTAGTATGCTTTGAAAACTGTGCAAGAAAACCCGGTATGTATGTGGGTTTTGGGTTAGCCCTTGCATGGCTGTGTGTGTGGGTTAATCCTAGCCCTTAGATGAGTGCTCTAGGGTTGAGGGACTCATCCAAGGGTGGTAGGTGGCCCAAGAGTAGTATAAATAGGGGTGGAGGGGTAGCTTCCATCCTTTGAAGGTTTTGAGGTTTGTGAATGCTCCTTTGAGCTTTGCCCACATGAAAGTGAGGCTTTGTAACCTCTCCTTCCAGAAATAAAAGTTTTATCCATCCACCTCTGAATTTAGTTTGCGCATTTACATTATGTCTTTACTTTACGCAATTTAAATTCAGCATTTACTATCCCGCAATTACATTCTCGCAATTTACTTTCATGTAATTTGGATTTGCCTCCCCTCCTTCTAAATGTTGCTGATCTTGGATGTTTTGAGTGTGTTCATATGGTTTTACATCTCTTTTGCACTCTCGGATTGAGTAGAGAACATCTTTTCTTTCAACTTCCAACTTTGTTCAGAACTTGTTCTTCACGCAGCAGTCAGTGTTTGATTTCTATAAAACTCTAGAAAAATCTTTTTCAAGTGATTCTTGTTGGAGGAGGTGCGGGACTCTAACATCCACTTGCAGAAAATTTTTGGAGTTCACTTGTTGCACTCTTTGGGCGCCATGAGGTGAAAACCGAGCCCCAAACTTTCTGCTCAAAGTTCTTGACCAGACTGTGTTCTTAGATTTTTTCTGTTTTTTCTGTAAGGTTTTTTGAGAAGAAATTTGGTGGAGTTCTTCATGACTCTGATGTTCATAGGGATAAAAAGTCTCAAAATTTTGTGAGCTGCAGAATCCCACCAACCTCCTGTGCAAATTGAGGACAAGTTCTGGAAATTCTGCTTTTGCTTTTCTGAAAGTGACTTTTGTGATTTGAATTGATGTCCTTTCTAAAAGCAAGAGTTTGAATTGATTCCTCTTTATCTTGGACACTAGACAACCAGTATTGTGACTCAAAAATCCCCACATATTTTATGGTACTTATCCATGCAAGCTTGGGGTACACATAGTTGTCTAGTTTTTCAGGTTTTTCACGATTTCCTTTGAGCGATCTTGTCGAGGTTTTTGCTGGTGTATTTTAGGGGAAATTTTATTTGCGACCATTCAACCCCCCCTCTGTTCGCCATCTCGGTCCTTCAATGTGATGACGTGGCATGGCTAAGCAACTATGACATTCTAACCTTCCCATGTTGATTCCAACTATACTGAACCAATCTAGAGTGATATTAGATCATGACATACAAATGACAAGGTAGGGTATAGATCAAATTGGTATAATAGCTATGTCCCAATTTAATTGAAAACATTTATACATGTGAAATAATATGCAATAAGGTAAAAACAATATAACAATTTTGTAAACATGGGTTCAACATGATCAAAGCATAACATGCCTTGGAATAGGTTCCGATCTTGCTCTGAGCTTGGGTCTTGAAGCGATGAATCCTCCTCCGGAGTATCGAACAAATCAACGTCTACGCGAATCGAGAGAAGAATAACAATTAAGCACCAAACAGAGAGCAAAAAACTCTAAAAATCAAATAAAATTCACCATTAAATATATCTCAATTTTAAAAATTTTTAGATATTTGAATCACCTTAATCGGAGCTCGTATGAGGAAGAATGGGCTTAGAGAAAATTCTAAAAATCAGAAAATAAAAAATCAAAGAATAAACCGAATTATTTTTATACAAAAAAAATCATATTATTGCGTCACGCTGACGTCACTGCCACCCGGACCAATCACGATGAGACACGTGGCCTCAGTCCATGCACCCAGTCCATGGTTTGGATCCGGTCCACCGTGAACCCCACTCATGGTGCTTCAGCGACTGCGTTGCCACGCGTCAGCGCGACATTGCCCCCCCCGCACGGCATGATCTGAACTGCACGACGCTAAACCAATGATCACCAATCTAAGCCTACGTGACACTATGTCGATCGATCGATTAGATCTAACGGCACGCATTAGAAGAGGAAGTTTACTGTTGACGATGCGACGCGGCCCAATCCTGGCGGTTCGATGCAGATCCGACGGTCAACAGCTCCAGATCCCAGCGATGGCAGCACAGCGGTGCAGGTCCATCGGACGCGAAGACGACGACGCTTCAATGGCGCTCCGACGAGTTCCTGGTGACGAGACGTTGCGGATCTGACGCGGTGTGGTCTGGCGAACTCAGATCCAGAACCCAAGCAGCGGATGAAAGCTCGACGGTGACAGAAGACGAAGAAAATCGCGATGGTGCCTTCGTCCAACTGCGGTGAGCTCCTACGTGCGAACGACGGTGACTCGCGTGGTACTAGTCCAATCAAAAGGTGCGACGCGAACTGGCGAACCTTGGGGTACCTGCTTCCCCTTTTATAACCTCGACAAATGCGCGCAAAAAGGAGTTATACCAACAATCATCGACATGAACTCAGTTTCAAAGTTGGTGATCATGTCTTTCTGAAAGTATCGCCACTTCGTGGAGTTCGTGTTTCCAGATAAGTGGAAAACTCGCCCCTCGATACATCGGTCCGTATCCAGATAAGCCGGAATTGTCAGCTCAACTATCAGACGTTCATAAATGTCTTCCATGTATCCCAACTCAAAAAGTGTCTTTATGTTCCTATTGAACTGACCAATCTGGAAAATATTGATCTGCAACCCGATCTAACTTATCGAGAACATCCAATCCATATTCTGGAAGAAGCAGAACATCATACGAGGAATCAAACTCACAAGATGCTGAAAGTCTAATGGAGTAATCACACAGAAGACGAAGCCACGTGGGAACGTGAAGATCATCTTCAGAAAGAGTTTTCTAACTTGTTTTAGATCTCGCCAAATCTCGAGGACGAGATTTTTGTGAGGGGGTAGATTTGTAACAACCTGCAATTTAATAAAATGGAAAATATAAATTCAAAATATTTTATGTAATTTATTTTCTGGTTTTTCCAGAATTTCTGAAATTTCTTTTATCTTTTTGCTTGTAAAAGAAATTCAATAAAAGCAAATGGTAAATAGTAAAAGAAAAAAAATAAAAGATTAAAATCAAGAAAAATTCTCAAAAATGATATTATATTCTATAGTAATCAAAAACCCTAATTATGTTATTCTATTAATTTGGGCTCAACAAAATACAGAAAATGAAATGCAATTAAGAGCTAAGACAGTAAATTTTAATCTTGTCAGATTTTTATTGAAGAATCTACAGTTCACCTGAAGCCAAAATTTTTACCATATGAATATTAAGCTAATATATAACTATGATAAAAATATAAATAATTAAAATGTATATTTTTAATATTTAAAAATTCAAAAACTGAGAACAAATAAAATTGAAAATATGAATGTCAGAATTTGTAAAAACTAAATGTAAGCTATAAAAATCTAAAAATTTTCTAGAAAGTAAAATTTGATATTTCAAACCTTTAAAAAATTAATAAAATATTAATTTAATGTTGAATCTCCAATAAATAAAAATCAGAAACTATAGAATTTGATCACCAACATTGTTAGAATTTTACAGAATTCTTCACAGCAAATAAAATCCTAAAAATTTTACTGGATACAAAATTCCATATTACCGACCTGAAGAAAAGCCATCGAAAAATCTTGAGCCAATCTATTAGCTTAAACCAGTGAATCAGCATTATTTGTCAGAATTCCATTTGGATTGAATACTGCCGACCATAGATCAATACTGGTGTCAACCATCTACAGACAACAAGTCGATGTAAGGCCCCCATTTTTGATAATAAATACCAATAATGAGTACCGTGTGCATACAATACTAGTCCCATGATCAATGGCTAGTACACACATTTACAAACTAATATCACACCATACATAAGTCTTTATTACATAACAGAAGAAAACTTACATAGTATATTTTACAATACCAAAAGCAAAACATTGCAGTGGGGACATATCTTGTAGTATGTCTGTAACCCAAATCCCCACATGCAACTGACAAGGTAAAACACTAGTAAAACTCATCGTTAATATCATCGAATACTGCATCGTAGTAAGTTTCATCGGGGTATTATGTTTCTTCACCTAAAAATATTAATAACAGCAGGTTGAGTACTTTCGTACTCACAAGACTTTTGCAATTCCTATAATATATGCAGGTCAATTCAAAGGAATGGCTTCTACGGTTAATTTGCATAAAGCTAATTTATGTGTATCGATGCTAGTCACCTGTACCTGGTTGGTAGTAGTATTTGTGGAGCTAGAGGTGGCTGAAACAATACAATAGAGAAGCTAGAACCACGTTAGTCAAAGCAAGTTGAATAATCGTTCAACGATGGCACCGTGCTGGTCCTAGGCCTAATCGTACTACAGACATGAGCCGGGACACAAACGACGTCACAGAATACCAACTAGCTCACAGAAAAGCAAAGCCACTAGCTCTCCCTTTTTTTCACTGGATTTTTTTTGGTTCGGATCTTTTATATGCACTTCTTTTATATGCACTACCAAAATTGTAGATACTCTTCTAATCTTTCCAACAAATACCAGGTCCTCAAAAACAGAGGTAGGAATATCAAGATATGGCAGTTTTACCGAAGCAATTCGTAATAGATCTAAACTCTGTAGCCCCACAAAGATGGCAACTTTTCTCAATGATGGAGGGTGAATTTGGGAATCTTCCTATTGCCAACATCAATGACTGATCTTATGGGAAATTTCTAGATCTTTCCAACAAGTGCAAGAACGCAAAAATCCGAGTTCATATGAGGAAGTTATGGACAAATTACCGAACTGGACAGCAGCAGACCCGAACTAGATGCGACGACGTCAATGACGACGTACGGACGTATGTCGACGACGAGAAATCAACTGTGACCAAAACGTGACTCGAATTCAAAACTCTAAGGTAAAGACGCTAAAACCAGCACACGACACGATGATGCAACAGAAAACAAGCAAAGACTAGGCAGTAGAAGCGAAAGGCTCGAATTGTCTTGGACCAAAGGGAATTTTTTTGGCAATTTTTTGGACCGTAGGTAAAACAAATAATAGAACGGTAAATCTCTCACCGATCAACTTGACGCTCTGATACCACTTGATAGAAACTGTGGTCCCAATCTTTCGATGAGAAGGGTAACTCTCGATTTGTGGAGAGTCAACGTTGGCAGCTCGACTACAACCGTCCAGGACGTTGTGCCTTTGTGACCGATATACCAACTCCAGATGGTTATTGACTTCGCTGACACACGATCAACCTGACCACGAAGGTCTTTGTTCCTGCAAGCAATCGAAGAACCAGCAAGAACAAGATGAACAAGCAACTAAATTGCAAATATGATTGAAGGAAAAAATAGTGTGGGGTTCTATTGAAGATCTTAATAAGGTGGCTGTCCAGCACAACTCGAAGACTCAAAGTTTGCACTTGGCTAAACTAATCAAACAAAACCCCTCTATTCTTGCGACGTCTACTACATATATATATATATATATATATATGAGGATGAAGGCAAGGGAGGTGGCCAAGGGGATGGCCGTGCAACCCTAGGCTGTACAATGCCTTTGGGCCCAAGTGGAGGTGTCACAGTTCCTGGCATATTCTGTTCATCATATAGTTTTGACAATTTCTGTCGATCCAGAAGGAGTTTGAACGTGAAACCACTTCTGTTGGAAAGCTCTTGACGTGGGCTTATTTGTAGAGTCCAAAAACACCTCAATCGGACTACGTATGACCCGAATATGGTCGTTTTATGTTGGACTGCTCTTGGAGGTCGAACTGGACTCGTGAACAAATTGGACTTGATCTCGGACTGATCTTGGAGCGTCAGAAGTTGTTGGGCCCTTGTCTTGGCTTGAGGTAGAAATATGGCCTGCTGGACCGGCATGGTCACATCACCTTCAAATGCTCATAAATCTAAGTGGCTAAATGAAGAAAAATTGACTGTTTTTGTACAAATTGAATTCAACACTTTACATTCATGAGACTACTTCCTATTGCACTTGGGATGAACTTGGAATGTATCGTGTATGACCAAGATCATAGTTTTAAGAGTTTCTCTTGAGATGGTCGACAATAGCTTGGGTCAATAAATTAAAAAAATACAAATAAACATTAAGTGGGTAAAGAATGCAAATAATGTCAAACATTTGTGCCCCACTATGTGTTTTAAAGTTTTGAAACAAAAGTTTGCATTACAGATGCTTGAGCACGAAGGACCATCTATGCACATCTAGCTTTCCCAAAGTGTTGATTAGGTTGAACTCTAAGTTTTTCATTTGATCCAATGAATGGCTTTGCTTCTAGTTTGGAAACAATGCTAAGTGTTGCATTTGTTAAATCATACAAAAATGACATAGTCTTATTTGTGCTTGCTAGCAAAATTGACATTTGCAGTTGGACATGTCTTAGTTTAGCATAATCTAAACTTGAGTAGCTTGGTGACATACTGTCTCTATGGTCACTTGGATAATCTTCAAAGCTCTTTTAGGATGCATTTCATGCATACATAAGTAATGGGGGAGAAAATGCCTTCTTAATGCCTATATTGCCAAAAGGGGGAGAAAACGTACAAAAGGCATCATCAATAGGTAAAAATGTGAATGCATCTTGTTTCTTATGATCTTGATGAAATCGTGCTAATCCTTAGGAATCATAAGCATGTTTGAGCTTTTGTGAGTTTTTATTCGATTTTTAAAGCGTTTGTGGAAAACTTTCTCGTTCTTTGGTTTTGCTCTAAAATCCTTCTGACCAACTTAGTCATGATCTTATTCTCTCTTTCTTGGACCAAGTTTGGCTTTGTAATCAAAATTGCTTTCTTCCATTTTTTTCTAACTCAAATTTATGACTTTGGGGTGATTTGTCAATATACTCATCAAGTAGGAGATTGAAAGACAACGTGGAAGTCTACTTATATTGGTGATGAGTATTTGATTGTTCTTGAGTTAGGAATGTGATTTATTTTTAGCAATTGGATTATTATTGTATATCATTTTGGACATTGCTATGTGATGGGTTTCCTTATTTTTGATGGTTGCAGGATGACCGTGCTAGGTCATGGTGAGGCAGAGGATGACCGAGACTAGGCGAGGTGCGCCGGAGGTCCAAACGATCGAGGATCGCCGGAAAATGATCAGAGATGAAGTCGTTGCGAACTTAGAAGACAAGGAACGGATGAGATGCTAACTAGGAGCTGCTCGGATCAAGGAGGGTCGTCGGATCGCGGTCTAGAAGATAGAATAGCGGGTCTAGTTAGTATGCTTTGAAAAGTGTGCAAAACCCGTTATGTGTGTGGGTTTCGAGTTAGCTCGTGTATGAGTGAGTGAGTAAATCCTAGCCTTTGATGCTGATCCTTATGGTACAAGGAACTCATCATCCATGTATGAGTGAGTAAATCCTAGCCCTTAATGGTGATCCTTAGGGATGAAGGAAGTTAACCAAGGGTGGAGATTGCTACAAGTGGAGGAGTGAATCTCAACCCATGATGAGGTTCCTTAGGGATGAAGGAAGTCATCCAAGGATGGAGATTGCTACTAGTGGAGGAGTGAATCTCAACACTTAATGACGTTCCTATGGGATGAAAGAACCCATCCAAGAGTGGAGGATGATTTAATCTCAGTCCTTGGTGAGGTTACTTAAGGGCTAAGTAGAACTCATCCAAAGTTAGAGGATGACTCATGAGTAGTATAAATAGAGGGGGAGGAGTAGCTCTCCCCTTTTGAAGGTTTTAGAGGTTTTCGGTGCTCCTTTGAGTTTTCCCCACTTTGTTGTGAGGCTTTGTAAACCTCCCTTCCAGAAATGCAAAATATTTTCTCTCAAGTCTGAATTTACTTTCCGCATTTACATTATGTCTTAAATTCAACATTTAAATTCCGCAATTTAATTTCTTACAATTTACATTATGTCTTAAATTCAGCATTTAAATTCCGCAATTTAATTTCTTGCAATTCACATTTTCGCAATTTGGATTTGTCTTCCCTCCTTTTACTTGCTTGTGCTTCTTATGCCGAGGATGTATAATTGTTGGATGAATCTTCTTCAGATCATATCCTCATCATGTAGGCAATCTTTTGCAAGAACTCGATCGTTTTGCTCTTTCTTTGAGAAATCTTTGTAGATCGCATTTGAGGTTCTTGTTTCTTGTGTTCTTGCTTGCTGTGACGAGTGGGAGGATATCCAAGATCACCTTAATCATGAAAACCCCATGAGCAAGTCCAATAGCAAGATTTTGGTTTCTCTATTTTGCTTCTTTGTGCTTGAGTGCTTCAAGTAAGGTTTTGGTTAGATTCATTGAGTGGGGAAATTTTTTAATTGTGATTGTTCACCCTCTCTCTAATCGCCACTTCGGTCCTTCACTTTCTAGTTCTAACACATCATTTAGATTAGAGGAATGTCTAACAAATAGTCTAAATTACCTGAATGGCATCAAGTTAACCTGGACATTGGCGGCATTATGAGGGCGAGCATCACGCGACATTGAATAACAATGTGACAAGAGACAAGAGATCAGAAGGTGAATTAAGCATACGAACAAATAACAATGTGCTAACAAAAATTTCCAATCTGTAGCATAAAAGAATATGAGGGTTAATATGATAAAATTTGAGACCAAATATCTGCTAGATCAGGATGAACCAAATTAAATGGGCTACCACTACTACAGAGGGGTATATCCGCGATGCCCCATCAGTGCCGGGTGAGGCCCACCCGACAGTGATTGTATTATCATTGCCGGTTCCAAGTAAAACCGGCACAATAGTTTTTTCCCGCGCGAAGTGAAGGAATATCACTGCCGGTTCATTTTCTCCAACCGACAATAATACATCACTGCCGGTTTGTAAATAAAAGCCGGCAGTGATAAGATTACCCTAAATTCTCCCGCGTGTACAGGAGAGCAGTATCACTGCCGGTTCGTATTATAAAACTGGCAGTGATATATTACTGCCGGTTGGTAAATAATAATCGGCAGCGATAAGACTTACCCTAAATTTTCACGCGCGAACGGCAGAGAGTATCATTGCCGGATTATATTATTGAACCGGCATTGATATTTTACTGCCGGGTATTGAAAAAGAACCGGCAGTGATAATTCGACACTATATATACCCTTCGTTCTTGCCCACCTCCGAGCAGAGGAGTTACATTCTTGCTCGGTTGGGAAGAGAGGCGCGAATTTTTGCTCTCAAATTTGATGGAATTCACTTCTAATTCGTGATCTACGGTTCGTATCTTAATGTACATTTTATTTGTAGTTGGTTTTTGTTGGATATTACGTTCTATATGGTTGTTGGCTGTGAGAATTATCGATTGCATTATGAGCACAATTAGAGCTCTAATTTAGAGACTAGATTTGAATTCACCACCTTTTTATGTGTACAGTGATTAATGAGATTAAGATGTAGCTTGAATTTAAGTTTTTACGATGACTAAATTAGTGATTGCGTTTAATATGTCAAGTACGACAGCACTACATAATTAATTGTCGTTGTATGTAATTATTTAGATATCATGTGTCTAGAAAAAGTATTTATATTCTTTGTTGAATTATGTTTTAAATAATAAATTATGTATTTATGAGTTTTTATGCTTTTTAGCTAATTAATTAAAATATTTTCCTATTAAGAAGAGGAAGTTTTGAATTTTTGAGAAAATTTAAAATCTGATAAAACCTTGAAAATAAATTTTTAAATGTTATATTATTTGTGGAACTTTGTCAAAAAAATTTCATAATTTTTGAAGTTGGTCTGCTAATTTTAATAATTGAAACTTGCTTTATGGATTAATTAAATTAAAAAACAATTCTAAAATTAAGAAACCTTTTTGGGCCAAAATTATGGTTTTGGCCCAGCCCACATATATATCCGGATATTCGACCCATCAATATCCGGATTATCCGAATCCGTATCCGTATATGACGGATAGTGAGGTACTGAATCCGAATCCGTATTATTATAAAAAAATCCATATCCCTATCCGATCCAATACTATCCGATAAATATCCGATCCGACATAAAGAGGCATCCGATGTAGCTTGAATTTAAGTTTTTATGAGGACCAAATTAGTGTTTGCGTTTAATATGTTAAGTACGACAACACTACATAATTAATTGTTGTTGTATCTAATTACTTATTATTGTTTCTTTACTTGGTGTATATTAATTTAATACTTTTTGTAAGTAATGCAAATTTGTCGGACAGACCATTATAAGTAATAGCAATTATTTAATTGATTTTAATAGTGAGATTTGGAATTGGATTTCTTGATTAATTAGCAGTACGTAACAAATTAAATGAACAAAATAATTTGTGACCACTTATTGATTTACTGAGATTTTATTTGTTATAAATATTTGCAGATGGACCGAAGATGGATGTATGAAGCGGACTGTCGCGATAGAGAGTACTTTAACGGTGTGACTAGTTTTATGAGCGTGGCTACGGCGTACAAGTCAACTAAGCTGACGGACTACATTTGTTGCTCGTGCGTCGATTGCAAGAATGAGAAGCAGTTTTCTAATCTTGAGGCGATTCGTGCACACTTGCTTCGAAGGGTTTTCAATCCTGCCTATACCTGTTGGACTAAGCAAAGTGAAAATGAGATTTTACGTAAAGATCATCCGATTGATGATGATGACGAAGACAACGACTCTACGGCGGTCGAGGATACGTTCGTGTACACCCAAGATGATACGTTCGTCGATAACCATGAAGATGATCTAGAACAGATGTTGCATGATGGGGAGGAGGACCACACGAGTGAAAGGGATTTTCAGAAGTTCCAGCGTATGGTAGAGAACTCTACAACACCTTTGTACCCGGGCTGCAAGGAGGACCTCAAAAAGCTGCATGTTGTGCTAACGCTGCTGCAGTTGAAGGCAAGCAATGGTTGGTCCGATAAGAGCTTCACAGAGTTGTTAGGTTTCCTGCGAGACATTCTCCCAGAGGGAAACGTGTTGCCAGCAACCACATACCAGGCTAAGCAGATTGTCTGCCCATTGGGACTGGAAGTACAGAAAATACACGCTGTCCAAACGATTGCGTATTGTATCGCAATGAGTTTGTAAAATTGTATGTGTGTCCCGTTTGCAAGGCATCTCGTTATAAGCGCGGTGATGCCGACATCGAAGTGCATCATAAGAAAAAAAAGACCCCCAACCAAGATGTTGTGGTATTTCCCTATAATCCCACGTCTGAAGCGTCTGTTTGCGAACAAAAGGCATGCTCAGTTGCTACGATGGCACGCTGAGGAGCGTAAGAAGGATGGAATGCTCAGACACCCTGCTGACTCTGCGCAGTGGAGGAACATTGATACAAAATACAAGAAACATTTTGCATGGGATGTGAGGAATATAAGGTTCGGGCTCAGTACGGATGGGATGAATCCTTTCGGCAACATGAGCAGTCGTCATAGCACTTGGCCGGTGACTTTATGTATCTACAACCTTCCTTCTTGGCTTTGTATGAAGCGAAAGTACATTATGATGCATTCTTGATCCAAGGGCCAAGGCAACCCGCAACGATATCGATGTGTACCTGAAACCACTGGTTGAAGATCTTCTGTTATTGTGGAACGACGGTGTATGGCTATGGGATGAGTATAAAAGAGAGTACTTCATGCTACACGCGTGGTTGTTCGTAATCATGAATGATTACCTTGCTCTCGGTAATCTTTTAGGCCAGAGTATTAAAGGATTCAACGGATGCGTCCATTGCTTGGGTGATCTGGTGGCCGTGGGTGAAATCTGCGCAGAAAAATGTGTTACATGCGACATCGTAGGTTCCTTCGTAAGGACCATCCGTATCGTAACAACAAGAGAGGTTTCGATGGTACAAAGGAGACGACTTCACTCAAAACATCATAGCGGCAAAGAGATATTTGCGGCCGTAAAGGATATTAAAATTATCCATGGAAAGGAGCCGGCGATTACATCGTCTTGTGTTCCGTGATCTGACTCCTTTGTGGAAAAAGAGATTAGTATTTATGGACCTACCTTATTGGTACTTTGGATGTTCGACATGCAATCGACGTTATGCACGTAGAGAAGAACGTGTGTGACGACTTGCTCGGTATTTTACTAGACATACCAAAAACAAAAGATACACTCAAAGCACGGATGGACACGGAAGATATGAACCTCGGGAAGGAGTCACATCATGAAGATTTGGGTAAAGGCAAAAGTACCTTCCAAAGACTTGCTACACTCTTAGCAAGAAAGAAAATTAGCGTGTGTATTGCTTGCGGAGTCAAAGTACCGTCCGGTTATTACGCCAACATAAAGAGGCTAGTCTCAATGAAAGACTTGAAATTAATTGGCATGAAGTCTCACGATTGCCACGTGATGATGACACAAATGCTTCTGTTGCAATTAGGGTGTTTCGCGGAGAAAGTCACGAGACCCAATTATAAAGTTGTGTTCATTCTTCAATGCGATTTCACAAAAGGTCATTGATCTAATGAAACTGAATAAGCTGCAGCAAGACGTGATCCACACTCTATGTCGGCTTGAGATGTGCTTTCCTCCATCCTTTTTCGATATTATGGTCCATCTCATTGTTCATATTGTGAAAGAGATACAGTTTCTTGGCCCTGTGTTCCTCCATCAGATGTACCCTTTCGAGAGGTTCATGGGGGTTGTGAAAGACCATGTGGAGGTCTATCCCTGATGGTGATGAGTAATTGGTCGTGGTTTAGCTGTTGTGCTTGAATTTGAGTTTGATCCGAGTGGTCGGTCTTTGGTTGGTCGGAGACCGGTTATACGACCAGTGGTCGAGTCTTTGGTTGGTCGGAGACCGGTTATACGACCAGAGTGGTGCGAGCTTTGGTGGTTGGAGACCGGTCATCCGACCCAGTGGTGCGAGTGTGGTGGTTGGAACCCGATCGTCCGACCCGAGTGGTCGGGACGAAGACCGATGGTCGGACCCAGTGGTCGGGATGAAGACCAGTGGTCGGACCTCGAGTGGTCGGGAAGAAGACCGATGGTCGGACTCGAGTGGTCGGGGCGAAGACCGGTGGTCGGACCTCGAGTGGTCGGGATGGAGACCGGTGGTCGAGTCTGTGGTCGGGATGGAGACCGGTGGTCGGACCATGTGTGGTCGAGGTTTTTTGGCGATGAAGTGTATATCTTTTGTTGAGATGGATATGTGTTGTTGGACATTGCTATGTGATGTGGTTTCCTTGTCTATGATGGTTGCGGGACTTTGGAGCTAGGTCATGGTGGCGAAGGGGATCGGGACTAGGCCGAGAGCCGAGGTCGGATGATCGGTGTCGCCAAAGATGGTGAGGCCGGGAGTAGCCGCAAGCCAAGAAGACAAAGGAATGGATGAGATGCTAACTTGGAGCTGCTCGATCGAGGAGGACCGTTGGATCGCGGTCGGGAAGAGAGAGTAGCGGGTCAAGTTGGTATGCTTTGAGCAGTGCAAAACCCGTTGTGTTGTTGGGTTTGGGTCACCCATGCATAGCTGTGTGAGTGGGTAAAATCTCACCCTTGATGGAGTGCTCTAGGGTTTAGAGGCTCATCCAAGGGTGGTAGGTGTTCCTAGCTCGCTACTAGGCAGGAGAGGGTGTCTCCACGGGGCGTGGTGGCGGTGAGGAAAGTCTACGTGAGTAGTTGAGAGTTGTTGAGAGTGATGTGTAAGGATCAAATCCTGGCTCTTGGATGTTGGCTTAGGATTGAAGCAAGATATCCAAGGGTGGGAATTGATCAGTCACTATAAATAGAGGGTAGGGCAGCCTTCCTCTCTGAAGGTTCCGAGTTTCTTTGCTCATTTGAGTTTTGCCCACTTTGTTGTGAGGCTTTGTAAACCTCCTTCGAAATGAAATGTTCTTCATCTATGTTCTTGTTTCATTTCTCTTACGTATTTACATTACGCACTTAAATTACATTATCTAAATTCGCATTTACTTACTTGCAATTTTCTTTACGTAATTTGGATTTGCCTCATCTCCTTCTACATGCTTACGAGTCTTTGTTGAAATTCATGATTGATGAACTCTTCTCTAGATTCGGTGCTTTCAATCATCTAGGCAATCATTGCGTTCTTGTTGCAAGTTTGTAAATCTGTGTGTTCTTGAAGTGCGTAAGCGTGTGACTTGCGTTCTTTAGTCCGATTGGCTTCGGTTCTTGTTGCCAAGGATGAAAGATTCTTTGGATGAATCTTCTATAGATCATATCCCAATTATCTAGGCAATCTACAACCTCTTCTATTCAGTTTTGCAAGAAACCAATTTACGTGACTAGTTTTGGATAGTGTTTCTATTTGTTTGAAGGTTGTTTCTTCGTGTACTTACTTGCTGTGATTTGTGTAGAGTCATCCAAGGATATTACGATCATCAACTCTCACCCGCAAGTTAGGGGTGAAATCCGTGTTCGTGACTCTTTTTGGTGTTGCATTTGTTTAAGCGAAAAGGACGGAACCTTGGTATCAATTCCTTCGATTGATGATTGAAATAGGTTCTGACATCCTTAGGGAGGTGCACACCAATTTTCCTGTTTTGGATCACGATCAAAAGTTACATCGATTTGCATTTTTAAGATCGTGCTGATTTTCTTGTTCATCCGACCTCGTAGGTCGGGCGCATATTCATTGGTCGGGGCACTATCCATCTAAACACTTTGTTCACCCGAGTATCGTTCATCCGACCTCGTAGGTCGGGCGTCATCGTTCATCGATCGAGAATCTTGTTCATCTAAACACTATTCACCCGAGTCTTGTTCATCCGACCTCTGCGATCGGAGTCTTGTTTAACCGACCTCCGCATCGAGTCTTGTTCATCCGGTCGGGAATCTTGTTCACCCGAACATCATTCATCCGACCACTTCCGGTCGGGAGTTACATTCACCCGACCACTTCCGGTCGGGAGTCTTATTCATCCGACCACTTCGGTCGGGAGTACTATTCATCCGACCAATACTAACGACCGATTCGCGAGATTATTCATCCGACGAGCTACTCGACCAAAGGCGCTTTTTCTTGTTCACCCTATCTTAACCGGTCTGACCTCTGTTTTGAAATTGCCCGATCGATGGTTCAGTTCTTTCTTTACGGTCTTTTGGTGGATTGAATTCTAGGGGAGAATTTATTGAAAATTTTATTTGGCTCCTATTCACCCCCTCTAGTCGCCTTTTCGATCTTTCAATTGGTATCGAGCAGTTCTCGCTCTTTCTAGATCTTGACCGGTCTCAAGAGCCATGGCGATGGACAAGTATTCCACCAAGCCTCCTATTTTCTCCGGAGTTGATTTTCCTTTTTGGAAATCTCGGATGGAGTCGTACATCATCGCCGAGGCTTCGATATGGCGGAAGGTGAAGCTCCGCATGAGGTTCTGCCGATGAGAACGCCACGGTGGCAATATGGGTGACGTTGAGGCAAATGCTAAGGCAAGGAACATCCTCATACGGGGCCTTAGTCGCAGATGAGTACGATAGGATTTCTCACCTTCGTTACGCTCATGAGATTTGGGTGACCCTTGATGCTTACCATGAGGCACTACCCAAATCAAGGCGGTTCGACAGACCAATTCAAGCGTGAGTTCAACAAGTTTGAACAACACGGCTGGTGAGAGTCTTGACGAGTGCTTTGGTCGGTTTACAAAGATTACGGCGACCTCGAGCGATCGGTTGCATATACGACTCGGACAATGCTCGGCATTTCTTGACCGCACTCGACCTTCGGTGCAGGAGATGAAGGTGACCACCATCAAGGACACCACCGACTTATCGACTTTGACTCTTGGCGGGCTTTATTCCGCCTCAAGACTCATGAGATCGGCGTCGTCTCGCGGAAGGCGAAGTCTCGGTCGATGGCTTTGGTCACCGATCCCATTGGATCCTCTCTTTACGATTCTTACATTGGTTTCTCTCTCTCCGCCCTTTGTGAGCTAGCGATGACCAAGCTGGAAAAATTTCGAGAAAATGAGCTTGCTCTTCTTGCTCGCAAATTTTCATATGCATACAAGAGAGTGAGAGAGAGGAAGAGAGGTGGGATGATCACTGTTTGAGTGTGGTGGCCCCAACCACATTCGAGCAAAGCATCCCAAGCCGGAGAAGGGCAAAAGCGAACAAAGCGGTTCGGGCAAGAACGACTACACCGACAAGAACCGCAACAAGAAGGCCCACTCGTGAGCCGGCGAAGAAGAAGTACCGCAACTTTGCCAAGAACAAGAAGCTCTTTCACGGGTCCTCGCCGCCTTTGGGCGACATCGAGCTCGACACGGAGGCTGGAGCGATGCAAGCGAGGGCGATCCGCAAGAGAAGGTGAAGGGCAGCGATGACTTCTCGGCATGTGCTTCATGGCAGCGCCATTGAAGTAAGCGACTCATTTGTCTGACAAACACGGATGAGGTACCCACCTCGACGAGTTAAATCTTGCATACGTAAATTAGGCAAGTTTCATGCTAAGGCTAGGTCGAGGTGTTACGAGTTAGAGAAGGAAGTAGGTACCTTGACTCGGGAGTTAGCTTCACTTAGATCTTCTCCTCCCGAGTCAGCGATGATTGTGTTCTCTGTGATCTTTGTTCTTGTGGAGTTGGAGAACCTAAGGACCATACATGATAGTGTGCTTCTTGAACTTGATGGTCTTAGGATGAAGAATGCTAGCACTAGTTCTATTGATGATATTTACTGTAGAAGCTAGTTTTCTTAATGCTCACTCTACTCCCTCTTGTGCTAATTGCCTAAATTGCTTTCGAAATTGATGCCATGGCGAACACCTTAGAAAGCTTTCGCTAGAAACAATGAACTTGAATCACATGCTTCTAAGGATCGGTCGGCTCATGTGAGGGTCAGTAAGCAATTAAAACTTGACAATGAAACCCAGAATGTCAAGTGTGCTAAACTTGCTAAGGACTTACTAGATAAGTCACAAAAATATTGCTTGCGATGTCTTGAGATTGTGGGGACTTGGATAAAATCCATGTCGAGCTTAGGAAGAAATTAGAAGACCAAGCCCATAGAATTAGAAATCGTCTTGCGTTTCTTGTGAGGCCCTCAAGATTGAGGCAGCCGTCTTTGAGGAGAAAAATGCACGTCTTGAGAGAGCTCATCTTTTCGGTTCTTCTTCTTCTTCCCCTGCTCTTCTTGTGCTTCTTTCTTCCGAGATTGCCGTATCTTATGAGCACTCTCGAGAAGTTTGTTGGAGGCAAGAAGAAGCTTAATCTCATTCTAGACCAATCTAAGATCGTGATTTAATCGTGGTCTAGGATTTGACTACTTGGAGCACGCTAGGGCACATCCTCCTACCATTGTGCGTGCATCCAAGAGTGGTGAGATTGTGGTAGCTCCTGGGGTGAGCACCACTTTGTGTTCAGTCTGTTGGTGTGGTCCATGGGACTTGACCGGAAGGATGCTTCTCCTATTGCTTCGCCTCAGCAAGGCGAAGTATACATGCACCTTCCGTAAGAAGGATGGTCACCTAGTAGATTTTGCTTTAGCGCGCCAAGATCACTCGGCGTGATCGTGTTGTTGCTCTTAGGGTATTCGTGGTCATCCCGGACTTTGAGTGCTCCTAAGACACACACCGCTTCTAGACAGTTAGAGAGTCGCTGTTTTTGGGCAGCGCCGGGACTTGGTTTTCATCTTTGGTTCTTGAATTTTAGTCTTGGAGCTGTTCGTAGTCGGGTCTTTCCATTGTCCTCTTGATATTCCTCGTTCTTCCCATCGAGGTAGATATCGCGGCGTGAGGTGTTTTCGGTAGGAGATTGAGCGACCTTCTTCGGGTGGTTGGCTTTTGCACCACGCGCAGCCAACCCGATTTGACTCTAGATCATCTACCAGAGCTGCTTCTGATCGTGTGATAGTTAAACGGCAGAGAGACACTCGAGTCCAGTCTGCTTCTGTGAGTGGTACTCTGAGGCGTCATGTGGTTCAGTATTGGGTTCCCAAGTCTTCACTCTATCCCGAGATCGAGTCATCTTTCTCTCTTATGTCTTGATCGGGTTGGTCGGATGGGGAAGGAGATGTTTGGATTGTTGACTCCGGTTGTTCTCGCCATATGACCGGAGATTCTCGATGGTTCTCTTCCCTAGTCCGAGCCCCCGGTGATGAGTTAATCACTTTTGGGGATGCATCTTGAGTAGAGTCATTGCTAAAGGTACCATCTGCATTAACCAAAATTTCATTCTTAAAGATGTTGCCTTAGTAAGTAGTGCAATACAATCGCTCTCTGTTTCTCGACTTATCGATGACTCTTTCGAGGTAAGCTTCAAGAGTAATGTCTGCAGAATCCTTGATTCATCGGGAGGTTAGTTTATGGATTTCTAGATTTGGGAGAGTCTTTCGTGCTGATTTTTACGCTTCTTCCGGAGACTCTCTTCGATGTTTGATTGCTTCGAGTCCGTGATCTCTCCTTCGGCATAGGAGACTTGGCCACATTGGTTTTGATCATTTGACCCGAGTTAGCGACCACGATCTCATTCGGGTCCGCTAAACTCAAGATGGTCAAAGACTTAGTTTGCTCTCCTTGCCGACATGGCAAGATGGTTATCGCTTCTCATCCTCCGATCCGTAGTGATGGTGATGCACCAGACAGCTTTTACATATGGACACCGTTGGTCGGCTAGAGTGCGATCGCAGGAGGGAAGTGGTATGTTCTTGTCATCGTTGATGATTTTTCTAGATACTCTTGGGTATTCTTCATGGCCTCAAAGGATGAGACTTTTCTCACTTCAGGGTTTGGTCAAGAGGTTGTCTATTGAGCTCCTGTGTGCATTACGAGCTATACGCAGTGATAATGGCACGGAGTTCAAGAATTCCTACTTTGAGAGCTTTTGTGTGGAGTCTGGTTTAGAGCATCAGTTCTCTTCTCCCTACGCCCCTCAGCAGAATGGCGTAGTGGAAAGGAAGAACAGGACCCTGGTTGAGATGGCCAGGACGATGCTAGATGAGTATAGTACTCCTAGGAAGTTTTGAAATGAGGCTATAGCTACCGCTTGCCATGTGTCTAATCGCGTGTTTTTGAGAGCACATTTGCATCGCACTTCTTATGAGTTGAGGTATGGCGAAAGCCCAGGTGTCCCATTTGCGCTGGTTGCAAGTGTTTTATCTTGAAGTCCGTAACCTAGATAAGTTTGAGTCTCGCTCTTACGATGGTATCTTTCTAGGTTACTCGTCTTCTTCTCGTAGCTATAAGTGCAGAGTGTTGATGCGCATAGGATCATAGAGACACTGTGATGTGACCTTTGATGAGGCTAGCCCAGAGCTAGACACGATGTTTGAGCTCTTCTTCTTCCTTCGAGACCATTTTTGTAGAGGATGAGGATAATGGAGATGATGGTGTTCCATCCGATCCAGCCCTCTACACCGAGGTGCCTCTGTTTCCATTTACGCACCTCGGGAGACCACCCTTGCCTTCCGACTCTCCTTCAATGAGTGGCTCGCTCCTATCTCTTCTCGCTCAAGAGGTAGAGGCCACTACGCTTCGGGTCCTCCCGTCATATTCAGAGACGCCATCCTTCCGATCAAATGATCGGCGATTTGTTCGAGCGTGTCACACGCCAAGAACGGTCTGTCTTCTTCTCGTCTTCACTCGCCTTCGTTGCCTCTTTTGAGCCAAAGGATGTTTCTCATGCATTATCCGATGAGTCGTGGATTAATGCATGCATGAGGAACTTGAGAACTTTGAGAGGAACAAAGTCCGCGGCTTGTAGAGCGCCTATCTGGTCATAATGTCATTGGGACCAAGTGGGTGTTCAAAACAAGCAGAGTGAGGATGGGGTTGTCATTCGCAACAAGGCTAGACTAGTTGCAGGGCTTTTCTCAGGTTGAGGGTCTTGACTTTGAGGAGACCTTTGCCCTCGTAGCTAGGCTAGAGGCTATTAGGATCTCGCTTGCATTTTACGCATCCGGGGCTTCAAGCTCTATCAAATGGATGTCAAGAGTGCATTCCTCAATGGCTATATTGAGGAAGAGGTTTATGTCAAACAACCTCCGAGATTTGAGAACCCCAAGTTTCCTAGTCATGTTTTCAAGCTTTCCAAAGCTCAGTATGGACTCAAACAGCCCCTGAACATGGTATGAGAGGCTCAAGTCTTATCTTCTCAGCCATGACTTTAAAATGGGCATAGTAGACAAAACTCTGTTCATCAAACACCATGAGTCTCATTTTCTTCTTGTCCAGATTTATGTGGACGATATCATTTTTGGTGGCTCCTCTCATTCTCTTGTCTCTCAGTTTTCTGATGTGATGAGTACAGAGTTTGAGATGAGTATGATGGGCGAGTTGAGCTACTTTCTTGGCTTCCAAATCAAGCAGACTCGGGAGGGTACTTTCTTGCATCAAGGCAAATATACCCGTGACCTCCTGAGGCGCTTCGACATGTCAGATGGGAAGCCGGTGATGACTCCTATGGCCACCATTGCTGTCCTCGAGCCCGATGAGGATGGTGAGCTCTTGATCAAAAGGAGTTTTGAGCATGATCGGCTCCTCTTGTACCTCACCGCTCGAGGCCGACATACATTTTGTTGTGTGTGCGTGCGCTCGATTTCAAGCTTCTCCTCGCGCCTCACCGCCAAAGCGGTCAAGCGCATCTTGAGTACCTTCGTGCCACCACCGATTATGGTATTTGGTACTCTTCTTCTTCTTGTCTATCTCTTAGAGCCTTTTCCGATGCCGACTTTCTTTGGTCAGAGGATAGATAGGAAGAGCACTTCTGGCACTTGCCAATTCATTGGCACTTCTCTTGTTTCTTGGTCATCTAGGAAGCAGTCTGGGGTTGCTCAGTCCACCGCTGAGGCTGAGTATGTTGCTGCAGCCAGTTGCTGTAGTCAGGTGCTCTGGATGAGATCGACCTTGCAGGACTATGGGTTAGAAATAGAGAGTGTGCCACTCTTCTGTGACAACACTTCAGCTATTTGCATTGCTAAAAACCCAGTGCAACATTCCCGGACCAAACACATTGATATTAGATATCACTTCCTTAGAGACCATGTGGAGAAGGGTGATATCGTGCTTCAGTTCATAGATGGTGACCACCATTAGCGATATCTTTACCAAGCCTTTGGATAGCTCGGTGTTTGTTGCCTTGAGGAGTGAGCTTGGAGTCGTGAGCCCATACGGCTTATCTTGAGGGGGAGCTGGTTTGTATATTATGTACTATATATTTTCTTTCAGCTTTTCCTTTCTTCTTCTGGGTGACTTTGGGCTTGTTTTCTTAAGTTGAGTTCACTCACTTAGCATGTCTTCCATGGACCTCTTATCTTATGCTTTAGGTTGCTATCATGCGTGATTAGCTGTTCTCTCTTCTCTCTAGGTTGAGTTCCCTCACAGTCTTATAAGTCTAGCAGGTTTTGGGCCTCCTGGGTAGACAGGGTCTGTGTGCACTCCTTAGTTGGGATCTAGAGTCAGCTTCCCTATGTTAGTCTCTAGGGAAGATAAGAGCCAGTCTGAGCAGTAGTGAGTCTCTTCTATCTTATCTATGCTCAATAGCCATCCAGTCTTGCAGTTTCTCGACTTCTTCTCCCCATTCTGTTTTTTTTCTGGTTTTATTGAGTTCATTTGGGTCTTCTTTATGCCTAATCTTGATAATAACTCAACTTTAACCAGATTTGAGCCTAAAATTGATTCAACTGTTGAGGGGGAGTTTGGGAATCTGTTCATGCATTGCATTTAGACTGCATTTTTCTATTTTATGAGCTTTGTCTATTATGCAATTGATTCAATCTTTCATGTAATGCACCTTGCTACATCTTTGAAGAAAATCACTAGCTTAGGTCTATCCAAGTTCATCTATGATACTAAGCTTGTTAAAATCTGAAAATTGAAAATCTTAAATGAAAACATGTTGCTTTTTCTTGTTAAAGTTTCTTCTCTAGAGGTTTTTACCATGAATTGTGAATTTATGGAGTTCTCTAGAGTCCCTATAGCAACTTGGGTGAAACTTGCTTGATCCATATTTTAGTCCTTCAAAATTGCTCATATATGCTAAAATAAGAAAAACTTGACTCTTTTTGTGCAAAATTGAACTCAACACTATATATTCTCTAGGCGCCTCCCATTGCACTTGGGATGAACTTGGAATATATAGTGTATGACCAAGATCATTCTCTTAAGAGTTACTCTTGGGGTGATCGAACATGGCTTGAGTCAACCATTAAGAAATGCAAATAACAAAAACATAAGTGGGTAAAGAATGCAAATAATGTCAAACATTTGCACCCGCTATGTCTTTCAAAATATCAAAGAAGAAGAATTTGCATGAATTGAAAATGAACTCAAGGACTCTATATGTACTTCAAGATTCCCCAAAGTGTTGAGTAGGTTGAACTCTAGGTTTTCCATTTGATCCTATGAGTGGTGCTGGCTTCTAGCTTTGAAACTTTTGCTAAGTTTTGCACTTGTTCAAATCTTGCTAAAATAAAATCTTGTAAACCAAGCTTGTGAGCCAAATGAATTTGTTCTTGCAGACATCCTAGTTCACCATTTTCTAAATTGACTAGCTTGGTGTCATATCTTGTCATTGTGATCACTTGGATAATTCTCAAAGCTCACTTAGGATGCATTTCATGCATACATATATAAAGGAGAGAAAACAAAAAAAGAGAGAGAAAATTCCATTTTGATGCCTATATTGCCAAAAGGGGGAGAAAATGTAGAAAAGGCATCATTTAAAATGTAGAAAAGGGGGAGATAAAAATGTGAAAGCTTGCTATCTCTTATGATCTTTGTAAATCTTTGCTATCTCTTATGGATCATATCACATTTGGCACTTATGATTGATTTTTAGAGCTTTTGTAGAAAACTTGCTCTTTTCATGATCTTGCTCTAAAATCTTACTGCCAACTTGGTCATGATTTTATATCTTTCTCTCTGGACCAAGTTTGGTTTTGCAATCAAATTGCTTTACAAACTCAAATTTATGCCTTTTCGAGTGTTTGTCAATATACTCATCAAGGGGGAGATTGAAAGACCATGTGGAGGTCTATCACGATGGTGATGAGTAATTGGTCGTGGTTTAACTGTTGTGCTTGAATTTGAGTTTGATCCGAGTGGTCAGGTCTTTGGTTGGTCGGAGACCAGTTGTCTGACCCAGAGTGGTCAGGTCTTTGGTTGGTCGGAGACCAGTTGTCTGACCCAGAGTGGTCTGAGCTTTGGCTGGTTGGAGACCAGTCATCCGACCCCGAGTGGTCTGAGCTGTGGCTGGTTGGAAACCAGTCGTCCGACCCCGAGTGGTCGGGACGGAGACCAGTGGTCAGACCCCGAGTGGTCGGGACGAAGACCAGTGGTCAGACCTCGAGTGGTCGGGAAGAAGACCAGTGGTCAGACCCCGAGTGGTTAGGACGAAGACCAGTGGTCAGACCTCGAGTGGTCGGGATGGAGACCAGTGGTCAGGTCTGTGGTCGGGATGGAGACCAGTGGTCAGACCATGTGTGGTCAGGGTTTTGCTGGCCAGTGAAGTGTATATCTTTCTGTTGAGATGGATATGTGTTGTTGGACATTGCTATGTGATGTGGTTTCCTTGTCTATGATGGTTGCAGGACTTTGGAGCTAGGTCATGGTGAGGAAGGGGATCGGGACTAGGCCGAGAGCCGAGGTCCGGATGATCGTGGTGTCGCCAAAGATGACCGAGGCCGTGGAGTAGCCGCAAGCCAAGAAGACAAAGGAATGGATGAGATGCTAACTTGAGCCGCTCTGATCGAGGAGGACCGTTGGATCGCGGTCGGGAAGAGAGAGAAGGGTCAAGTTGGTATGCTTTGAACAGCGTGCAAAACCCGTTGTGTTGTTGGGTTTGGTCACCATGCATAGCTGTGTGAGTGGGTAAAATCTCACCCTTGATGGAGTGCTCTAGGGTTTAGAGGCTCATCCAAGGGTGGTAGGTGTTCCTAGCTGCTACTAGGCAGGAGAGGGTGTCTCACGGGGCGTGGTGAGCAGTGAGGAAAGTCTCGTGAGGAGTTGAGAGTTGTTGAGAGTAGCGGTGTAAGGATCAAATCCTGGCTCTTGGATGTTGGCTTAGGATTGAAGCAAGATATCCAAGGGTGGGAATTGATCTGTGTCACTATAAATAGAGGGTAGGGCAGCCTTCCCTCTCTGAAGGTTCCGAGGTTTTTCTTTGCTCATTTGAGTTTTGCCCACTTTGTTGTGAGGCTTTGTAAACCTCCCTTCCGTAAATGAAATGTTCTTCATCTATGTTCTTGTTTCATTTCTCTTACGTATTTACATTACGCACTTAAATTTCATTATCTAAATTCGCATTTACTTACTTGCAATTTTCTTTACGTAATTTGGATTTGCCTCATCTCCTTCTACATGCTACGAGTCTTTGTTGAAATTCATGATTGATGAACTCTTCTCTAGATTCGGTGCTTTCAATCATCTAGGCAATCATTGCGTTCTTGTTGCAAGTTTGTAAATCTGTGTGTTCTTGAAGTGCGTAAGCGTGTGACTTGCGTTCTTTAGTCCGATTGGCTTCGGTTCTTGTTGCCAAGGATGAAAGATTCTTTGGATGAATCTTCTATAGATCATATCCCAATTATCTAGGCAATCTACAACCTCTTCTATTGGTTTTGCAAGAAACCAATTTACGTGACTAGTTTTGGATAGTGTTTCTATTTGTTTGAAGGGTTGTTTCTTCGTGTACTTACTTGCTGTGATTTGTGTAGAGTCATCCAAGGATATTTCGATCATCAACTCTCACCGACAAGTTAGGGGTGAAGTCTGTGTTCGTGACTCGTTTTTGGTGTTGCATTTGTTTAAGCGAAAAGGACGGAACCTTGGTATCAATTCCTTCGATTGATGATTGAAATAGGTTCTGACATCCTTAGGAGGTGCACACCAATTTTCCTGCTTTTGGATCACCGATCAAAAGTTACATCGATTTGTTTTTAAGATCGTGCTGATTTTATCGTTCATCCGACCTCGTAGGTCGGGCGCATCGCTCATTGGTCGGGGCACTATCCATCGAACACCGCTCACCCGAAAGATCGTTCATCCGACCTCCGTAGGTCGGGCGCATCGTTCATCGGTCGGAGAATCTTGTTCATCCAAACACTATTCACCCGAGTCTCGTTCATCCGACCTCTGCGATCGGAGTATCTTGTTTAACCGACCTCCGCGATCGGAGTCTTATTCATCCGCCGGGTCATCGCTCACCCGAACATCGCTCATCCGACCACTTCCGGCCGGGAGTTCGCTCACCCGACCACTTCGGTCGGGAGTATCGCTCATCCGACCACTTTCAGTCGGGAGTACTATTCATCCGACCGTACTAACGACCGATTCGCGATCTTATTCATCCGGCGAGCTACTCGACCGGTCGCTTTTCTTGCTCACCCTATCTTAAGCGGTCTGAGCCTCTGTTTTGAAATTGCCTCGATCGATGGTTCATTCTTTCTTTCTGGTCTTTTGGTAGATTGAATTCTAGGGGGAGAATTTATTCGAAAATTTTATTTGGCTCCTATTCACCCCCCTCTAGTCGCCTTTTCGATCTTTCAGGTTGTGAAGAAATATGTTCGTAATTGACATCGGCCAGAAGGGTGCATTGCGAAGGTTGGGGAACCGAGGAGGTCATTGAATTTTGCGTCGATTACATGGATCTCAAACCAATTGGTGTGCCCATATCTCGCCATGAGGGGAGGCTACAGGGCAAAGGGACATTGGGTCAGAAATCGATGTGTACTAACGATCATGCTTCATTCATGCAAGCACATTTTACAGTTCTGCACCAATCAGTTGTAGCGGCACCGTATGTTGATATGCACAAGAATATGCTAAGAAGAAAAAACCCATTTAAATCTGAGGTTTGGATCGCGAGATACCACAGAGATAACTTCGGAGATTGGTTGCTTAGACACATGATGCATACGCAGACAAAGTGTGCTCAGTTGAGAGCGCTGGCTCAAGGACCGTCATGTACAATCCTGACATTTGAAGGATACGACATAAATTGATATACATTTTATACGAGAGCACAAGATAACAAGAGCACCAACCAGAACAGCGGAGTCCGTATAAATGCCTACGATAGCAATGGTAATATGCAGACCTACTACGGATTCATAGAAGAGATTTGGGAGCTTGATTATGGGCCTTTGAAGGTTTCTCTCTTTCGGTGCGATGGGTCGGGCTCCACGGGCGTGAACATCGACAAGTACGGTATCACTACCGTGGACTTCAAGCACATCGGATACAGAGAAGAACCATTCGTACTTGCTAATGTCGTTACACAAATCTTTTTTATTCGGGACCCGGCTGACAAAGAACGCCACGTGGTTCTTCAAGGAAAAAGAAGAATTGTCGGAGTTGACAATGTAGTCGACGAGGAAGACTACAACCAATTCGATGAGCTTCCTCCTTTTGGTGAGCATGTCGACCTAGGTCTCATGGTGGTAAAAGAGCTACTGCTGCAGATCAGAAGGGTGCTAAAGGGCAGGTGGGGAGGACCGCTTCCAAACCATACACCAGGAAGAAAGGTGACTACCCGGTTGCTCTGCTGGGGGTGGTTCGCAGCCCCCAGAGTATCGAAGACAATTCTTTGACCTACCGAGTGGCGTATGGTTGGAGACGATCGAAAATCCTTGCCTTTAGGCCTTGTAACACCATGCCATTGGCTCGCTCGACCTGCCCATTACTTTGGGGGTGCGCCACTGATGCGAAGCAAATTTTTATGCCGAGTTTACTGCCCCAGTTTTGAAATATGCCACCTCTGAATTGGGTGCCGTTATCCGTGATGATTCGGTTTGGTACGCCGAACCTAACCACGATTTCATGGAAGAATTCCTTGGCCTTAGCGGCTGTGATCGTGGCGACTGGCTTGGCCTCAATCCACTTGGTGAATTTATCGACGACCACGAAGAGATGAGTATAACCGCCTTGAGCCTTCTTCAGAGGTCCCACCATGTCAAGCCCCAGACCGCGAATGGCTAGGTGATTGGAATGGTTCGTAGTTCCTGTGCCGGTTTGTTCATCTGTCGCGCAAAGAACTGACATCCTTCGCATGTCCGGATGATGTCCTCTGCATCAGTCACAGCAGTCGGCCAGAAAAATCTCTGGCGATAAGCCTTACCAACTAGGGTTGATGATGCCGCATGATTCCCACAAACTCCCGAGTGGATCTCCTTGAGAAGATCTCTTCCTTCTTGTTCTGATATGCACCGTTGCAATACACCAGAGGAGCTCTTGCGATAGAGTTCTTCCTTGATCACCACATAGCTCTTGCTTCGGCGCATTATTCGTTCGGCTTGCACGCGGTCTTCGGGTAGCTCGTCCTTTATCAGGTAGTCCAAATACGGGGCTGTCCAATCGGGGCTAATGACCAAGACTTCAGCCTCTTCGCTCTTCTCCACTGGGACATCCGACTTTGGCTGAGTACTAATCGTGGGCTTATGAATTTGTTCGACGAATACTCCTACGGGCACTATAGACCGGCAGGATCCCATCTTTGCTAGCTCGTCGGTCGCTTCGTTGTCTCGGCGGAGCACATGAACAAGTTCTAGGCCATCAAAGTTACCTTCCAGCTTGCGTACCTCCTGGCAGTAGGCAACCATTTTGTGCTCAATGCAGGACCATTCTTTTTGCACTTGATTGACCATGAGCATTGAGTCTCCGCGGACCGCCAAACGTCGGATACCGAGAGATATGGCGATACGGAGCCCATGGATGAGTGCCTCGTACTCGGCGGCATTGTTCGATGCGGAAAAAAGTATTTGAAGAACGTACCTTAACCGTTCTCCGCTTGGTGATATGAGCACTATACCAGCCCCCGCGCCGCTGAGCATGAGGGAACCATCGAAGTACATGGTCCAATACTCGAGTTCCTTGATGACCGCCGGGCTTTGAAGTTCTGTCCACTCGGCGGTGAAGTCGGCGAGCGCTTGAGACTTGATGGCAGTGCGGGGCTTGAATAGGATATCAAAAGCCCCAAGCTAGACTGCCCATTTTGCAATTCTCCCGGTGGCCTCCTGGTTGTGAAGTATATCTCCTATTGGGAAGGAGGTGACCACCGAAACAGTATGCTCTTGGAAGTAGTGCTTGAGCTTGCGAGATGTAAGAAGTACGGCGTATAGTAACTTCTGCACTTGTGGATACCGCACCTTAGATTCACTCAGGACCTCGCTGATGAAGTACACCGGATGTTGGATCCTCTGCATGTGGCCCGGTTCCTCCCTTTCAACGATGATTGCAGCACTGACTACATGAGTCGTTGCTGCGATGTAAAGTAACAGAGGTTCTTTTGGCATCGGAGAAACCAAAACCAGGGGTGTCGTCAAGAAGGTCTTCAGATCTTCAAATGCTTGATGTGCCTCAGGCGTCTACTGGAACTTGTCCTGCTTCTTGAGGAGTTTAAAGAATGGCATACCTCGCATACCCAGTCGAGAAATAAACCTGCTGAGTGCGGCCATGCATCCTGTAAGCTTCTGGACGTCCTTTTGGCAAGTCGGCGGTTCCATATTTGATATGACCCTAATTTTCTCTGGGTTGGCCTCAATGCCTCGCTGTGATACGATAAGCCCGTGCAGTTTTCCCGAAGATACTCTGAAAACACACTTCTCGGGATTAAGCTTCATGCTGAAGGCCCTTAGACTTTCGAATGTCTTGGTTAGGTTGGTGATAAGATCCTTCCTCTCCCAAGTCTTCACCACGACATCATCCAAATATGCCTCCACATTGCGTCCGAGCTGGGTGTGAAAACACCGCTGTATCATGCGTTGATACGTCGCACCTGCGTTTTTCAACCCGAACGCCATCGTGGTATAGCAATAGGCCCCAAAGGGCGTGATGAACGAAGTTTTGATATGATCTTCCGCCTTTAGGCGAATCTGATGGTACCCTGAGTAGGCATCGAGAAAACTCATAATTTTGCACCCGGCGGTCGAGTCAACCACCTGATCGATTCGAGGTAGCCCAAAGGGATCCTTCGGACATGCCTTGTTGAGATCAGTATAATCAACGCACATGCGCCAAGTTTTATTTTTCTTTTGAACTAGTAGAGGATTTGCCAACCAATCTGGATGATACACTTCTTTTATAAAGCATGCGGCTAATAGCTTAGTGATCTCTTGCTTGATGGTGTTCCGGTGATCTGGAACGAGCCGCCAAAGCCTTTGCTTGATTGGCTTTGCCTTTTCGTCGACGTGCAGAGAATGCTCGATCACCTCCCTTGGAACACTCGGCATGTCGGATGGTTTCCAGGCAAAGATGTTCTTGTTAGCCCGGAGGAAGGTGACGAGCTCGTCTTCCTATTTGTCCTCGAGCCCTGTTCCGATCAGAGTCGTTTTAGACGGATCAGACTGGTCAAGAATAATTATCTTGGTTCCTTCGCCAGGCTTCATCCCTGATGTGGCCTGTTTTTTGGACGGGACGTCGCCTTCTTCCTGTAAAGTGGCCGCCTCTGTCTGGATATTCTTCCCTTCAGCAGTTGCCTCCTGCAACTCGGCAAGTTCGTGGTTCTCTTGGTCGCACTCCAGAGATCGCTTGACGTCGATGTGAACCGTGATGACACTTCTGGGTCCCGGCATCTTCATCATCAAGTAGGTGTAGTGCAGGACGGCCATGAATCTAGCCAGACCGGACCTTCTCAAGATAGCGTGGTACGCTGTCTCGAAATCAGCCACCTCGAAACTTACATACTCGGTCCGGTAGTTGTCCTTGGTACCGAAAGTGACGGGCAAAGAAATCTGCCCGAGTGGAAATGAAGACGCCCCCGGAATCACCCCATGGAATGGCTGAGTGCTCGACCTTAGCTCGGAGCGGGGAATGTTCATATCGTTGAAGGTCTTGGCAAATAAGACGTTGAGTCTGCTCCCTCCATCGATCAATACCTTCTTAAGCTTTACATTGCGAATAACAGGGTCGAGCACTAGAGGGTACTTACCCGGATGTAGAACCCGGCTGGGGTGATCCGAGTGATCGAAGTTGATCGGGACCTCAGACCACTTAAGATACTGGGGCGTCACTGGTTCCACCGCATTGATCTCTCGAGCAGTGAGATTTTGCTTCCGCTTGGACTCGTATCCGGTGGAGCCTCCGTAGATGTAGTTCAGCTCTTGCTCGGGCTCCAGGTAGTCGTCCTCATCTAGAAGGTCTTTCTTCTTGGCCGCCTCATTCTTTACTGGGGCCGGCTGCTTGTTGCTTTCCCGCGCAAAACGCTTCAAGGTGAAGCAGTCTTTGGCGGCATGCTTTCCCTTAGGGTGGAAAGGATAGATCGCTTCCATGACGGTACTGTAGTCCGGTGCCTCCCTCCGCGTGGCTCGGGGCCAGCTGCGTTCGGCTACCGCGACTAGCACCTCGCCTTTCCGCTTCTTATCTTTATGCTTGGAGGACTCAGGCTTGTCGCCTTTGTTCTTCTACTGCGGGCGATCTTCTTGGCGTTCGGCCAGGGAGTCTGATGCCGTGGCGTAGTGGTCAGCCAACGCAAACATCTCCTTCATGGAGGTCGGGGGTTTCCTGGACATTTTCTAGATTAGATCAGGATCACTTACCCCTTTCTGAAAGGCAGCCACCACCACCGCATCAGATACGTCCCTGACGGTGTTCTTTTTCTGCATGAAACGCCGGATGAAATCTCTCAGCGTCTCGTCCTTCTTCTGGTGAAGCTGGTACAGGTCCCACGGGGTGCCAAGCGTCTCGTAGGTTCCCTGGAAGTTCGCGATGAATTGATCGCAGAGATCGCTCCAGGAGTCCACCGAGTTCGTCGGTAGCCCTGTGAGCCATGCTTGAGTCGAGGGGGTGAGATTGACCGACAGATAATTTGCCATCACGTTCTGATTGCCCCCGGCCGCCTTAACCACCAGGGCATAGACCTGCAGCCAAGCTTCCGGATCTCGCTCCCCGTCAAACTTTACGATGCCCTTGGGATTGAATCCTTCGGGCCATACCACTCGGCGTAGCCGAGGAACGAACGCTCGGATCCCGTCAATGGATCTTTCATCATGATGAGGGGGAGACGGCGTGGTGAGCCTCTGGCTCGGCGATTATCATCTACACGTTGGGGTAGAGTTCGGCGCGGCGAGTCCATGACTCGGCGATCGTCGTTGCTCCGGCCCCGGCGATGATGGTCTCTATGGTCGTTGTAGTCATCGTACCTTCGATCACTTCGTCGATCGTGGCCGGTGCCGAAACGCTTGTAGTCGTCGCGGCGCCCGTGTCGTTCTTCCTCATCCCGCTCCTGTCGTCTGGCGGTGATGTCTTGGCGGAGGTCGCGGTTGAGAATTCGGCGAGCGTCTCTGACTGGTGGTGTGAGGTGCCGATTGCTGGTATTCTGACTGGTTGCAGTCTGACTGCTGGCGACACGAGTAGCTGCGTGGGAGCGCGAGTGCGCTTCCCCTGTGGGCTTTTCCTGGTTTTACTGAATTGCGGCCGCCGTCACCATGGCCTTGATTTGGGCCACGATCGGGGCCGCCGGGCTATCCGATGCGATCATCGGGTCTAGCATGACGACGTTCTGCATCGGTGTGCGGAAGACGGATTGGTCTCCCAACCTGGATTGCAGGATGTCCTCACGGACATTGCGGCCGCGCGATCGAAGCGATCGCGCCTGCACCTCCTTACCCTTACGAAGACGATCTTCCTCCGTAGCTTCTTGGTCTTCTTGATGGAAATCGGTCCTCTGCTCCTCTATCGCGAAGACACCACGAAGATTGTAGCAATCCCTCACGATGCCGACTGGTTCGATGGACGAGTCAGAACGGCATACCTGAGATGGGTTGGCTTGATCTCCACCAGATTGGATCTGGTTTTGGACCAGGCAGACAAGTTCTCCGTGCGCATCTGCGACGAAGTCCAGGCTCCCGAAGCGGAAGGCCTGGCCGGAGACGAAGGTGGCGATGATTTCGCTGGTTGTTGCCATCGAGTCTGTAGGAAAAGATTATAGCGCTTCCCCTACCTGGCGCGCCAACTGTCGACTTTTGTAGTCAGCAATAATTTTATGGGGCAGGCGCTAGATCTCAAACTCGAAGGTCACACAAGACAAGGGTTTAGACAAGTCCAGGCCCTCGACGGTGGAGGTAATACCCTAATCCTGTGTGCTGGAATTACATGGATCTCTTGGATCTAAGACTGCTCAAAGCGCAATATGCTCTGGGCGATATAAGGTGGGTGTTGTGCTCTATAGCTCGATTGCTCGATGATTCGATGTCTACGTTGTTGCCCGCCCTCTCCCTTATATAGCGGGGGTGGGGCGGCTTATAGAGTCCTGATCGGTTAAGAGATTCCGATCGGTTACTAGATTCTAGTCGGTTACAGGATAGAGTTTACATCTTTATCTACCTTATTAATGACTCGGGTTACAACCGTACCTTGTATATCCAAATACATATAACTGTCTATAAGATGTGCCCCCTTCCGTATGACAGCATGGCCTGGCGCGGGGCTCATCCTTTGGGCCTCCTATTTGGGCCTGTCTTCTCCTCAGGAGATGCTAGGCCGGACATGGAGATACCTGGTTTCATATATTCCACAAAATATTTAATAAATGCAAATAGAATCCAGAAAAATCCAATAAGTTCAGGAAAACCATAAATTGCACAAACAGCACAATAGATTAAATAAAATGAAAAATTTTGGGATGTTACAAACCTCCCCCTTAACTGAATCTCGACCCTGAGATTTAGGGCTGACTAGAGAATAGGTTTGGGAATTCTGACTTCGGATCCTCTTCATGCTCCAGGTAGCTTCACTTTCTGAATGATTCCTCCATTGAACTATGCAAAAGCAAATTGACTTGCTTCTGGTCTTGCGCTTCATCACATCCAAAAACTTGATCGGCTGCCCTTTGTAGGTTAGATCCTCCTACAGTTCAATTGCCTCTAACAGCGTCTGTTCTATTGGCATTCTGAGGCAATTCTTAAGCTGTGACATGTGAAAACACATCATGCACTCCTGCCAATGACTACGACAATTCCAACTGATAAGCAACCTCTCCTTAACGACTCAAGATCTTGAACGGACCAACATATCTTGGCGCAACCTTCCCTTTAGCGTGAAACCTTTTGACACCTTTAAAAGGGGTAACTCACGAGATCATCTAGCTGAAAGCTCAACTTACGACGATGATTATCAGCATAGCTCTTTTGCCTTAACTGTGCTATTTTCAACCTTTCTCTCATCATTGCAATTTGCTTTTCGGCTTCTTTTAGAATATTAGCCGAAATACCAAACGCTCTCCTATCTCATTCCAATTCACCAGAGTATGATAGGCACGACCATACAAAGCCTCAAATGGTGACATTTGCAAACTAGCCTGATAACTGTTGTTATAACTGAATTCTGCATACGACAGACACTTATCCCATGATGTAGCATAAGCTAATGCACAAGCTCTTAACATATCCTCAAGAATCTAATTTGCTCTCTCAGTCTGACCATCTGTCCGCGGATGCTACGCTTTACTTTCAAATGAGTTCCCATTGCTTCATGCAGTTTATTCCAAAATCTTGAGGTTGATTGGGTACCTCTATTTGAGATAATATTTTTTGACACACCATGCAACACACAATCCTTGACATATACAACTTCACCAACCGATCTCATGAATAAGTAGTCTTCACTGGTATGAAATGAGCAACTTTGGTGTAATAATCTACGATGACCCATATGGAATCATAGCCTCTCTAAGTTCTAGGCAGACCGGTAATAAAATCCATACCGATTTCCTCCACTTTCATTTTGAAACCTTCAACGACGGTAACAATCTAACAGATCTCTGATGCATGGCTTTTTACCCTTTGGCACACATCACATAAAGCAACATATTCGGCAACTTCCCACTTCTTTTGAGGCCACCAACACCTTTCATTAAGATCTTGATATATTTTAGCACTTCTTGGATGAATTGAATACTTCGAATCATAAGCTTCCTAAAAAATCAACTGCTTAAGCTCGTTCTTGTTCGGTACACAAATTCGTCCTTTAAACCACATAGTATCCTAATCATTCAAAGTTTTACTCCTTGGCCTTCTTAAACTTGATTATGTTGATCTTTTCATCATCTTTCTGACCTTCTCTGATCTAGTCTTCTAGTGTTGACTTCACTTCCAAAGCAGCTAGTAATCCTTTTAGAACAACTTCCGATTTCAACTTCTGAAGTTCCTTGCATAATTCCGACTGATCATTCAACACTAGCATATTAGCACTATGGCTCTTACGGCTCAAGGCATCAGCTACCATATTAGCCTTACCAGGATAATAATGAATTTTGACATTATAATCCTTCATCAACTCCAACCATTTCCTTTGTCTCATGTTGAAATCTGACCGCATAAATATATACTTCAGATTCTTTTGATCTGTATATAAATCACATCTATTTTCAATGAGACAATCATGCCATAACTTCAAAGCATGCACTACGGCAACTAATTCCAAATCATGCATAGGACGATTCTCCTCATGTGGCCTCAACTGCCTTGATGCATAGGTTACAACTTTGCTATTCTGCATTAACACACATTCAAAACCTTGTCTTGAAGCATCACAATATATATCAAAGTCGTACCGCACATCTGGCAATACTAACACAGGTGCTGTCGTTAGACGCTTCTTCAATTCCAGGAAACTCTTTTTGCACTCTGGTGTCTATTCAAACTTCTTCTCCTTTTTCAATAATTACATACGCGGTCTAGCAATTGTAGAAAATCCTTCTATGAACCAACGATAATATTCTGTCATTCTCAGAAAACTATGAATCTGAGTGGTAGACATCGACTGTTCCCAATGCAGCACTGCTTCCACTTTACTTGAATCAATGGCAACTCCCTTAGCAGTTATCACATGGCCAAGAAATACGACCTTTCCTTTCTAAAAATCACACTTGCTAAATTTAGCATATAGCTGTTGCTCTCATAGCCTTTCCAAAACAACCCTCAAATGTTTTGCATGCTCTTCTCTCATCTTGGAGTAAATGAGAATATCGTCTATAAAGACAATGACAAACTTGTCCAAATATTCCATGAAAACCTTACTCATCATGTTCATGAGATATGCAAGAGCATTTGTCAATCTAGTAGACATGACTGTACACTCATAATGTCTATACCGCGTAGAGAATGCAGTCTTAGAAACATCCTCCAGACGAATCTTCAATTGATGATATCCCTATCGAAGATCTATCTTGGAGAAAACTACAACTCCTCTTAACTGATCAAATAAATCATTGATCCTGGGTAGTCGATACTTATTCTTGATCATCACTTCATTAAGTGCACGATAATCGATACACATTCTTAAGCTTCCATCCTTCTTTCTGACGAACAAAACAGGAGCTCCCATGGTGATGAACTAGGTCTCTCAACAACCTCTTTGACAACTTTTCGATCTGCGTTTTCATATCAACTAACTCATCTGTTGACATCTGATACGGTCTCTTCGCTATTGTTGTTATACTAGGCATTAACTCAATAACGAATTCAATATCCCGGTCTGGTGGCATACCAGGCAAATCCTCAGGGAAAACATTCGGATATTCTCTAATAACCAGCACATCCTCCATACTAGCAACTTTCACACTGTTTACCATTAACTGACCATCGCGAACTACGGTCGCTTGAAATTCCACTTTCTTACGACTAGGGCTTTCCAATGACACAACTCTTCGGCCACAATCCAAAACAGCCTTATATTTAGACAACTATTCCATTCCAAGGATAACATTTAGGGTCTGAGTACCCAACACGATATGATTTGCTTGGAACTCTACTCCATCAATAAGCAGCTGAGCTTCCCAACTTCCTAGGTTAGATCGAGCAGTAGCTGAGTACTTCCTGACAACGGCAAATCTTCTAGTTTACAAGCTTCACGCTGAATACCACTGCACTGACCATTGTTGCACATGCATCCCTTCCAGGTGATCCATTAACACAGGTGAATACCCAAAAAAACATCTGACCATTTATTTACCATAATGCTTTTATTCCAAAACTTCACATAAAAGCATAACATTCATCTCTAGTTTATTTCTCTAGCAAGGAAATCTTTACATGGAATTCTTCACTAATCACTATCCTTTACAAGTAGAGTTATAATATTGCACAAAGTAGAATCATTGTTTTAGACTTCCTTGATTCAGTGTTGGCGCTGGGGTTTTGATAGGGATGGAATTGAGATTGACTTGAATCGGCATGGTCGCTTTCTTCTGAGGGCAATTTCTGGCAAAGTGCCCGGGCTTGTTGCAGATAAAACAGAGTTTAGGGCAAACTTTCTTCCTTTCTGAGCTTTTGCTGACCGAGGTAATGTCTTCGCTCAGACGCCTTTTCTTCAACTGATTCTCTGGGTAAACTTCTCTTGCAACTTCACCGCTCACTTTTGGCATTATTACAGACCTATGAGGTGACCTTTGATGATACTAGCCCAGGAGCTAGACCCGACATTTCAGGTTTTCTTTCCTCTCTGAGACCATTTTTGTAGAGGATGAGGATGATGGAGATGATGGTATTCCACCTGATCCAGTCCCATCTACACCTGCGGTGCCTCCTGTTTCTATTTCTGCACCTCAAGGAGACCAGCCTTTATTTTCAGACTCTCCTTCAGCAAGTGGCTCTGTTCCTTCCTCTTCTGTGGATGAGGTAGAGGCCACTTTTGCTTTTGGACCTCCCCGCCATATTCATAGACATCATCCACCTGATCTGATCACTGGCGATCTGTTTGAGCGGGTCACATGCTCAACATCAAGTTTGTCCAGCTTCTGCCTCCACTCAGCCTTTATTACCTCCTTTGAGCCGAAGGATGTTTCTCATGCATTATCCGATTAGTCTTGGATTAATGCTATGCACGAGGAACTCAAGAACTTTGAGAGGAAAAAGGTATGGCAGTTTGTCAAAGCCCATATCTGGTCATAATATCATTGGGACCAAGTGGGTGTTCAAGAACAAGCAGAGTGAGGATGGGGTTGTCATTAGGAATAACGTTAGGTTAGTTGCACAGGGCTTTTCTCAGGTCAAGGGTCTTGACTTTGAGGAGACCTTTGCCCCTGTAACTAGACTAAAGGCTATTAGGATCCTGCTCGCATTCTCGGCATCCAAAGGCTTCAAGCTTTATCAAATGGATATCAAGAGTGCATTCCTTAATGGATATATTGAGGAAGAGGTGTATATCAGGCAACCTCCAGGATTCGAGAACCCTAAATACCCAAACCATGTCTTCAAACTTTCCAAAGCTTTATATGGACTTAAGCAGGCCCCTAGAGCTTGGTATGGGAGGCTTAAATCTTATCTTCTTATTCAAGGTTCTAAGATGGGTATAGTAGACAAGACTCTGTTCATCAGACACCAGGATATTCATTTTCTTCTCGTCCAGATTTATGTGGACGATATTATCTTTGGTGACTATTCGCACTTTCTTGTGTCTCATATTCTGATGTAATGAGCACAAAGTTCGAGATGAGCATGATGGGCGAGTTGAGCTACTTCCTCGGCTTTCAGATCAAGCAAACTAAGGAGGACACCTTATTGCATCAAGGCAAGTACACTCGAGACTTCCTGAGGCACTTCGATATGTCCGACGGGAAGCCTGTGATGACTCCTATGGCCACCACTGTTGTCCTCGAGCCTGATGAGGATGGTGAGCCAGTTGATCAGAAGGAGTTCCGGAGCATGATCGGCTCCCTCTTATACCTCACTGCTTTGAGGCCGAACATACACTTTGCTATATGTCTGTGCGCTCGATTTTAGGCTTCTCCTCGTGCCTCTCACTGCCAAACGGTGAAGCGCATCTTTAGGTACCTTCAAGCTACTATTGATTATGGTATTTGGTACTCTTCTTCTTGTTTGTCCCTTAGAGCCTTTTCCGAAGCAGACTTTGCTGGCTATAGGATAGATAAGAAGAGCACTTCTAGCACTTGCCAATTCATTGGCACTTCTCTTGTTTCTTGGTCATCTAGGAAGCAGTCCAAAATTGCTAAGTCTACCGCTGAGGCCGAGTATGTCGCTACAACTAGTTGATGTAGTTAGGTACTCTGGATGAGATCGACCTTGCAAATTGATCTCAACACTTTACATTCACGAGACAGCCTCCCATTGCACTTTGGATGAACTTGGAATGTATCGTGTATGACCAAGACCATCCTCTTAAGAGTCCTTCTTGAGATGATCGATTATTGCTTGAATCAATTACATTTGAAAAATGCAAATAAAAAAAACATAAGTGGGTAAAGAATGCAAATAATGTTACACATTTGCACCCCCACTATGTCATTTCATGTCTTAGAGCAAAAATTTGCATTAAAAATGATTGTGCTCGAAAGACCTTGTATGCACATCTAGCTTTTCCAAAGTGTTGAGTAGGTGAACTCTAGGTTTTCCATTTGATACATTGTATTGCATTGCTTCTAGTTTAGAAACTATGCTAGGTGTTGCAATTGTTAAATCATGCAAAAATGACAGTCTTATTGTGCTTGCTAGCAAACTTGACATTTGCACTTGGACATGTCTTAGTTTAGCATAATCAAAACTTGAGTAGCTTGGTGTAATGCTTTGTATATGTGGTCACTTGGATAATCCTCAAAGCTCTTTTAGGATGCATTTCATGCATACATGTGTAAAGTGGGAGAATATGAAATATTGATGCCTATATTGCCAAAAGGGGGAGAAAGTGTAGAAAAGGGATCATTAAAAGATAGAAATATGAAATGCATCTTGGATCTTATGATTTTGTTGAAAACTTGCTAACTCTTAAGAATCATAAGCATATTTGAGCTTTTTTGAGTTTTTATTGGATTTTTAGAGCCTTTGTGGAAAACTTGCTCTTTCTTTGGTTTTGCTCTAAAATCCTTCTCGCCAACTTGGTCATAATCTCATTTTCTCGTTTCTAGGACCAATTTGGCTTTGCATTTCAAATTGCTTCTTCTTTGGGTGTTTGTCAATATACTCATCAAGGGGAGATTGAAAGACCATGTGGAGGTCTACCCGTAATTGTGATGAATTATTGACATCATTTAAGCATGTGGTGCTTAAGTTTGAGGTTTATTTGAAGTTTAAATCGAAATTTAAAGTAATTGGGAGAAGTGCCCAGAATTGGCGGTGCTACCAACCAGGGGGCGATAGCACCGGCCTCAGGCCAGTGTGTTTTTTCTAGAGGGCATTGTTTTTGGGGATTTTATATAGGGCGGTGTTATCGGCCTAGGGGTGGTAGCACCGGCCCTTATGAGCGAGAATGAACCAAAATTGTGATTTTGGGAATATAATTGCATACCTTTTTGGACATTGCTATGTGATGGGTATTTCTTGTCTTTGATGGTCGTAGGACGATGGTGCTAGGTCATGGTGAGGCGGAAGATGGTCTGGAGTAGGCGAGGTGCGCGAAGGTCCAGACGGTCGAGGATCGCCGGAGATGATCACAGATGGTGTCGGTGCAAACTTAGAAGACAAGGAATAGATGAGATGCTAACTTGGAACTACTCGGATCATGGAGGATCGTTGGATTGCGGTCTAGGTGATAGAGTAGCGAGTCTAGTTAGTATGCTTTGAAATACGTGCAAAAACCCGGTATGGTTGTTGGGTTTCGGGTTAGCCCATGTATGGCTGTGTGAGTGTGTCAATCCTAACCCTTGAGATGATCCTTAGGGTTGAAGGAACTCATCTAAAGGTGGAGGATGGCTCAAGAGTAATATAAATAGAGGGGTAGGGGTAGCTCTCCCCTCTTTGAAGGTTTTAGAGGTTTTGTGCTCCTTTGAGCTTTGCCCACCTTGTTGTGAGGCTTTGTAAACCTCCCTTCCAGAAATGCAAATCATTTTCTCTTATGGTTCAATTTACTTTACGCATATACTTTATGTCTTAAATTCAGCACTTAAATTCCACAATTTACATTCTTGCAATTTACTTTCCGCACATTTAGATTTGCCTCCCCTCCTTCTAAATGCTTGTGGATTTTGTGCCGAGGATGTATGATTGATGGATGAGTCTTCTTCAGACCATATCCCAATCATCTAGGCAACTCTTGTGTTCTTTTTTGCAAGAAACCGATCTTTTGCTTCTTCAAGGATCATTCTTGATAGATTGGGTTTTTGTTGTTCTTAACTTGTGTTCTTGCTTGCCTTGACATGTGGGATGTCATCCAAGATCATCTTGATTATCAAAACCCACGAGCAAGTCCAAGATCAAGTTTTTGGGTTTTTGGTTAAACTTGGTGCATTCTTCCTTCAATTCGAAAAAGGATGGAACTTTGATGTCAATCCCTTGGATTGAAGGTTGGAATAAGTTTCTGACCTCCATACGAAGGTCATGCCAAGTTTCATGAGTTTTGGACAAACCAATCAAAAGTTGCATCATTTTTGCTTTTGGAGTTCATGCTGATTTTTCTACTGTTCTTGAGCCCAGTCATACCACCCCTAGTGCGGTCATAGCCTCCGGTGCTACCGGACCCCTTGTGGTACCACCGGTCATACAGGGAAAAATCCTCACTCTCATTTGCTTCTTTTGATTGTTTCGTCTGAGGGCTTTGTTTGGATCATTTTAAGTGGGAGAAAATTTTATTTGGGATCATTAACCCCCTCTAATCACCATCTAGGTCCTTCAATGTGCCACGGTTTTGTAGTCCTGGAAGCATAGGATGGTTCATTTGCACTGCACTTCTAGTAGTAGGGTAGATTTTTGCTGGTTATACCCTTCCTTCAGGGAATCCTATAGTCCGAATGGGTCCTTCTCCATCAACTACTCGGCCGTGAGTTCGATGGTGGGAGGCGATTCGTCGGAGACTTCTAGGCCCGTCCGTGGGCATGGCACGGCCGATGATGGGGGTGCAGCTATTGGCCGATTCCCTTTTTTTCATGAACAATACCAAATAACCTAATTATGCCACTTTGATTAATCTAGTCTCTAATCAATGATACGAGTAATATAGGTAATTTGTGAAATTAATCTGCCGGATTAAAAAAATTGCTCAGATGTGATTAACTTACGTACTTCTAACTTACGTACGACTTGTAGTAGATTAATCACTTGATACCGGTCGAAATTCGATGCAATGTAGACTGATGCAGGCAGAAAAATATTATTCGACCTCAGAAAGCTTCGTGCTGATAACATATTGAAAATGATGACAATTGCAGTAGAGCAATCACAATGCATCGATCAAACAAATAGAACAATCATGAAGAACACACGTAATATAGGAAGGAAAACTCTCTTCTTTTTGTTGAATATAGATTGATTTTTCTTCTACAATATGTTGCTGTATTTATAATCAAAAATCCTTTGAGGTGTGGTTTTGAATTCGTGATGAACAGGCGCTTCAAGGTAAACCTAAAAATTGCTGTAAGGCTTCCCGTTGAAATTTGGCATTGTCCGATCTTATCTCAGCAGGCATGATTTCAGGCGAGACAAAAAGGCATCCAATAAAATTCAACTGAGTTGGACTGCTAACGTGTCAAAGTCCTAGTTCGGTTTTATTGAGGTCCCACTAAAAACCCATCCTTTTCTTTGGAGAAAAAAAACAACTAAGAACCTCCTCTGTAATTCTTTATATTCTCACATTCACAGCATTTCCTTTTTTTAGCTCGGTCCTTACCTCGTGGTGCACAAAACAGGTAGCACGCATGAATGCATGTGTGCGATGTAATCTCCTTTTTGATGTGCTGCACGCAGGGATCCAAATTTCGGCGAAATTTCGGATTTTGGACCCCCCGAAACCTAAACTATCGACCCGAAAAAAATTAAAAAATCTAAAAATGCTACAGTAAATTAATTTTTTTCGACGAGATTTCGGTCAAATCGGGCGAAATTTCATGAAAAAATCCGCATTTTGATTTTTTATGGACAAATTTGAATTAAATTACATCAATAACCCATAATAAAGTGATCTTTGATGATAATTTGTCCAAAAACTTATTTTTGAGACATTTTAAAATTTTGGCAGAAAAACTGTTAGAATTTTATAAAATCGAATATACTTTGTAATTATATGAAAAAATTATGGTACAATCTTAAGAATTATAAGATAAAACATAAAATTTTACAAAATATTTTAACTTCATTTGTTATCTTTTAAAAATAAAAAACAGAATTAGCATAAACGATGTAGTAACAGTGTCAGATTTTTATAACTTTTTTCATGTTTTATCATCATTTGAAAATTTTATGGTAATATCAATGATGCATGGAGAGTATAAATAAAAATTTTCAAAATTTTCTAAAATGGTTTGAACTATTTTTAATTCGGTTGAAATTTGTTGGTTAGCCTTCAGTTGCACTGTCCGAATTTTTAAAAGTTCATGAAGCTTGATCATCACCTGAAAATTTTATGATAATATTAATTATAGATCATAACCATGCACAAAAAAATTCAACAGTTTCTAACTTGATTTATACTATTTTTCATTCGGATCAAACTTGTCGGTCAGTGTTTTATCAGGACAGTACCACTCTCCGAATTTTTAAAAATTCCTCAAATGTGATAATCAGTTGAAATTTTTGTGAGAACATCAGTAATATGTCAGAAACCTCCAAAAACAATTTCAAAATTTTTTGTTAAAGTTTGTACCACTTTTTTGCCCGTGCAAAAACCCAAAATTTTGGGTATTTCGCCCGAAATTTCGTGTTTTTTCGCCGAATTTCGGGATTTTTCGTTACTACACGGACCGGATTTGAATTTTCAAATTCAAATTTCATCCGAAATTTTTCCAAAATTTTGAAATTTCGGCGAAATCTCGCGATCCGACCAGGGACGAAATTTATTCCGAAACCGAATTTTCAAACCTTGGCTGCACCACCATGTGGGAGTTGGGTGTACTGTGCTGATACGGGGTGCTCGATCTTCACGACATAAGATCAATAATAATTTTGGATCTTTGAACCCTAACGAACACGATAGCATCAACCACTATCTCAATACAGCAACTTGCAGTCCTTGTCGTAGAAGAAGAGCGAAGATTAGCAAAAACCAAATTGACTAGAGTGGAAGAAATACCTCGTCCCAAGCTAAAGTGTGCTTTCGATACATTCAAAGATTCAGATGGCATCCTCAAATTGAAGAATGGCACTCTTTGTGCTGGCTTTTCATCTTCCATCAGTTGTTTCTCCGCTTTTGTTGCTTGATGTACCAACTCTATCACTGTGTTGTAGGGTTGACAAACAACAATACGCTTAACATTGCGATTCAAACTATGCAGAACTTGTGTAATCGTTTGCTCCTCATCCTCTTGAACACATGCCCGAATCATGGCTTGCTGCATTTCTTTATAGTACTCTTCCACTGAATGTGCACTATGTCTTAAATTCTGCAATTTATCAAAAAGGTTATGTTTATAATGGTTAGGACTAAAACGAGCATGCATTTTCCTTTTCATTTCTGCCCATGAAGCAATGGGTGGCTCTCCGTGCTTGTCCCTTTCATTGATCACTTATTCCCACCAAATCAAAGCATAACCATCGAACTCAAGAGCCGCTATGTGTAGCTTCTTCTCCTTTGAGTAATTGTGCATTCGAAAGACCTTATCTACCTTATTGAGAGACCATGTGGTGGTCTACCCATATTTGTGATGAGTATATAACTGTGTTTGAGCTTGTGATGCTCAGGTTTGAGTTTGAAATGAGCTTGCTTTGGTTTTGAACAATTTGAGTTGAGTGGTCATGGTGCTCTAGAGTGGTCTTGGTCTTGCCTTGAGTGGTCATAACCTTGCTGTGAGTGGTTGTGACCTTTGTGACCTCTAGGGTGGTCCTTCCCTATAGAGGTTGTTCCCTAGAGTGATTTTTCCTAGAGTGGTCATGACCTTTGAAACCTCCAGGGTGGTCCTTCCATAGAGAGGTCATTCCCTAGAATGGTCATAACCTTTGTGACCATTAGGATGGTCCTTCCTAGAGTGGTCATAACCTCTAGAGTGATCATGACCTCTTGGAGAGTGGTTGTTACCTCTTAGTGAGTAGTCTTGAGTGGTCATGACCTCTGTGGGGATGGTCTTCAGTGATCATGACCTCTAAAGGAGTGATCATGACCTCTAAAGGAGTGATCCTGACTTCCATAGGAGTGGGCTTGAGTGGGTTGTGACCTCTATGGGAGTGGTCCTGATCTCTTGGGGCAGTACTCTAGACCTCTGTATGAGTGGTTGTGACCTCTTGGGGAGTGGTTTAGACCTCTATATGAGTGATCTTGAGTGATTTAGACCTCTGTACATGTGATCGTAACCTCTTAGGGAGTAGTCTAGACCTCTATATGAGTGATCTTAAGTAGTCAGTGGTCTTAAGTGGTCATGACCTCTGTATCAGTGGTCTTGAGTGGTCTAGACCTATCTAAAGTGGTCGTGGATAAGAGTGATTATGGACCAAAGTGGTTATGGATTAAAGTGGTCACAATTTAATTGATCCAAGGTGAGATCTTTTAATGTTTGACCAGTCAATGATACTTGTTTGATTTCTTATGCATGTTGTTGTGAGCATTGCTATATGATGGTTTGTGTAAGACACCAGATTTACCATCCGGAATCTTCTGTGTATTTCTGTATTAGTCCCAGATCAGTTGCTAGTACACACAGTGAAGTAGTGATGATCATAACCAGAACAGAACGAAGAGAATAAAAAATAGCATAAATATAAATTACCAGCCACATGGCTATCTATTACATCTCCTGGTCACATGACCAGAGTTCTCAGCAGCGGAAACAAAAACAACAAGATAAAACCCAAAAGACACCACAGGCGACGACTAGGAGCGCGCGCTTAGTTATCTTGGCGATCGCCCACGAACTCCTCACCATAGAACTCATTGTCTTCGACTGCATCTTGGTAATTCTCTTATGACAAAATTTTGTATAGCATGTGAGTACAAACGTACTCCGCAAGTCTGGGAAAATGCATCATGAAGGGCTTTCCAAGGAAGGCTTAATAGGGTTCTTTTGCACAAAGCCAGATTTAACAAACATTATTAATAATAATTTTTACAAAGCAGTTTTAACAATTATTTGTACAATTGAAATTATTTCTAACTCTAGTGAAGGTTCCAACTACCAACACTAGTATACAGGCTCTAACCGCCCATTTTGAAAGATCTTGTTAAACCATCACATGACTCCATCTGTCATGATTCAAAACAGGTTCCATCTACCTGGTTGGCTCAATCCGCCAAATAAACATTTGAGAGTTCTAACCACTCCCGAATCCCAAAACATCAGTTATTTTGAAAACCAAAACAAAGTCTACCAATATGAAAGCATTCTTCGCTTTGCCTTTGACCGTAGGCATGGCTATTCGAATAGATTTACTCTGCAGAGGTGTACAGCTTTACCCACAAGACATGATCATCTCTTTAATGCCAAGCGCTACGAACACACTTCCTTTGGTGTACTAGCAGAGATATCATGATAAGGCCTTTACAATGTATACGCCTAACCCGACTCACCCGCTGAGGTTTCACCACTGTTAGGGTTCCATCCACCCAGTACAGAAGCCCCCTCTTGCGTCATGTGAGAAATACGACTTGCCTCCATCCGGCACCCACATTCCACCAACTGGCGAGTCTAAGTTAGGTTTCTACAAATTATTCAGCCAGGTCGTACCCATTATAGACTTGTGGTTGCACGGTAATGCTTAGAATGGACAGTCATAAGCGCCGGTCCTTAAATTGATTAGGGCGGCTTTCACAATCCAGAACCAGTGCTCCATCCGCACCCGCCCGACAAACCATTCCGCTCCAATCTAAACCATTTTTATTTTATTTTTATTTTACAATCACAGCAGCAATCACCTTGCTACAGTTTCGACAAAACACATTTCAACAATATTTTAGAATTTATCCCACCATAGGCATTTTGATCAACGTCAATCCTAAGCGCAGTCTATCATACGAAACAAGGTTAATCACATAATACATGATTTCATGATTAAATCTTAAGGTTACAAAGGCATGGTAATCAAACAGCAAGGATGTTATTTCGAAATGGGCATAACTAACATTCTATATTTTAACATCATCAGTTTATATAAATAGCCATGCAAGTTGCAATCTTTTTATAAAATAGTTATAAACAATGGGATCAACGTGCGTCAAAGAGACTTGCCTTCGTCGATGAAGTTTGCTGCGCTGTTCTGGAGGTCTTCTCCTTCGTCGGCGACGACGACCGCTTCTTCGACTACGCGCAAAACGGTGCACGAAATGAATAAAATAAAATAAGTAGAAACTAAAAATTATAATAAAAATACTGGCAGATAGAGGATGAATTTAGATAAATTTATCAATTTGAATCACTCGATTCGGAGTTACGACGGAAGAGAACGGGTCATTTGAAGTTAGATTAGAAAGAAAATATCACAAAAAAGAAAAGAAACATCAGAGCAAAGACTGCTCACTTGCGAATAACAGATTTGCTCCTTCATGGCGCATGGGAGAGAGGCCGGGAGAGAGAGGGCTCACGGCCGAGGAGCTGTGGCGGCAACGGCGAGGAGCGGCTCGGCGCGGTGGCAAGGCGCACGGCACGGCACGTGGCGTGAGGTCGAGCGCGGCAATGACGAGGTGAAACCGGCGACGCTAAACGAGCCGGCGCACGACGCCAAAAACGCGAAATTTCTCAAAACTAAGGTAAGCACGAGATAGCTAGCATCAAGGGGAGTCTAAGGGTGCAAGGAATTGAATTGAATCATACCCAAACAAGAGAAATCGACGACGAACGGAGCGACGTAATCGACGATGAACAAACTCAAATCTTGGGTCAAAGCGCAACGAAAATCAAATCCGATTGAATGGTTGTGATCATGGAAGCAAAAGGCACAAAGTGACGCGGTTAGTTTACCCGAAAACTCACCGGAGCAAAAGATGGCTCGCCGGTGTTTTGGAGAACACCGGGTGTCGGTTTTTCTCGAATTTCGGAAAGGGAAATGGCACTGAATCAATGGAGCAAGGTGAGCACGGGGTAGAGGACAACAAGACAAAACTTTTGAGTACTCACACGCTCAGTGAGGTGAAGAAACGCCCGAGATAATGATCGAGCAATAAATTGTCATTAACGTTTAATTGCGGCCGTTTCGCTCGGATTAAGGATGGGTAATGACAGGGAATTGAATCCTCGCATCAATGCGGTCGCAACGCTTCAACTCTCTCTTGATTTGATACGAAAATGAAGAAGTTATAAATATTCTTCTTTTGGACATTTAAGAGGAGAGGAACGTGCAAATAAAATACAGAGGCCAGAGGTTGAAGATGATCCTGTAGCTCTGACAGGTGGGGCAAGTGAATAGTGTTGAGAATAAAGCGCGCGAGATAAAATAGATAAAAAGATCTAAAAAAAACTGGAAAAGATCCTAAAAATCCTAATGAGTAAAATGGAACCCAATAAAATTGGTTTCACTTATTTTGGATGAATTTTCAAATTTAAATAATTTCGGGACGAATATAATGGATTTGATGAAAGCGCGAGAGATAAAATAGCAAAGAGATTCTATAAATCTTGGAAAAATTCCCAAAATCATTATAGAATATTTGAAACCTAATTCAATGGATTTTGAGATTTTTGGAGCATTTTGGAACTCGGGTGAAATTTCGAATAAGGACCGGAATATGGAAATTTTAACTTTGCGTACGATAAAGAATTGAACTCCAATTTTGGGAGGATATAGATGGAAGGTTAATTATAACACCAAGGAAAATCCAAAATTTGAATTTAATTAATTTTAAAATAATTTTTGGAACAACAGAAAATCCGGGATGTTACAGTTTGCTTGTTTGTGTTGGTTGGAAGACTTTGGTGCTAGGTCATGGTGAGGTGGAGGAGATCGAGACTAGGCTAGGAGAGCTAAGGTCTAGACAGTCAAGGTTACGCTGAAAGATGACTAAGATCAGGGAGTTGCTGCAAGTCTAAAAGACAAGTGAATTGATGAGATGCTAACTTGAGCTATACTCAAGCGAAGGAGAATCGTTGGATCAAGGGTTCGCAGGTGGAGTAGAGGCTAAGTTAGTGTTAAAGGATATGGTCGAAACCCGTTATGTTATTGGGTTTCGGGTTAGCCCATGTATGTGTGAGGGAGTGAATTTCAACCCTTGCTGAGATTTCTTAAGGGTCAAGAAAGTCATCTAAGCGTGGAGGTTACAACCAGTGTGCTATAAAAAGAGGGGTGGAGGGATGCCTCCACACCAACTCTGTCTGAGCCAAGTATGAGAAAAGTCTTAGAAAATGATTCTTTGGTTTCTTTATACTTGGTTTGAGCTTTGCCCACCTAGAAGTGTGGCTTTGTAATCATCTCTCTCTAAGCAATTCAAGATCCAAGTTCATATATGTTCTAAAGTTTATTTCTGTTCTTGCATTTTTGCTTAGTTCTTTCTTAAAACTTGAGCTGTGTTTCACCTCCTTCTACCTGCTGTGTTTTACTGGATCTATGATGCATAAATGGTTGAGGAACTCATCTAGAATATGTTCCAACCTAGCAAGATCCATTAGAACGTCTCTTGCTCAAGTGCTGGCCTCCTTACTTTTGAGTCTTTGATCTCTCTGGTTTCTATCTTTCTTGATCTCTTTGGTTTGTATCTTTCTTGATTCAGAAAAGTACAAAAACATCCCATTCAGAGTTCAGATGTGAGAATTATGATAGAAATACCGAACCGATCTGGATTTGAAGTACAACTTGGTTCACCAACTTTGTTGTCTGGATTAAAGTGATCTAGAGGTAGAAATAGAGTCTGTGCCCAACTAAATTTCTGTAGAGCTCGTCCTAAGGTTTCAAGAAAGTGCAAGGACACTAAAATCCGAGCTCGTATGCGAATGTTATGAACAAAACAAGCTACTAGACAAGATTGAAACAAAAGCTACGCAAAGGAAAAACGATTAGCAAATAAAACAAGGACTCTAATGGATCAAAACCTAACAAAACTCACTAAAATACCAGATTGAAACTAAAAGTTCAATTTTTGTGGAGTATTTTTCAATTAGGATAGAAAAGAAAAAATAATCTAAGGGTAAATAATTCTACCGTGTCAACCCGATGCTCTGATACCAAGATAATACGTAGTGCCCAATCTTCAAGACGTAGGATCAAGGACAACTTTGGATCCATGAACCCTGATGAACTTGATGGTGCCCACCACTGTCTCAATATAGTAACCTATGATAAATGAATTCGCCCGAGAACACGCTTGTGATCCATGTTTACTCGACCACTCAAGAAGTAGATGCAAAATTCCCGCAATCACACAAAGAAATCGCAAGAATAACAGATGTATTCCTAAGAAAATCATCCAATTCCCAAAAGGCAATGAATAGTATAAACCCGAGAATAAGCAATATTAGCTATCTTGAAAATAATGTAGTCTCTTTTTATGGACATGCACTACAACAGAAAGGTCTATATAAGACACCACATCACAGATGGTTTTCGGAAACTGTCTGTATTAGCCCTAATCACAGACGGTTTTGCACCACGACCGTTAGAAGCTACATAATGTGCTAAGAACCGTCTGTGATAAGGCAACATCACAGACGTTTCTAGCTACGAACCGTCTCTAAATTATCACAAACGGTTCTTAGCTAGAACTGTCTGTGATGTTGGCTTATCACAGACGGTTATTTAATATAAATATCTAAGGAGAATAAAATTTCAAACATCAGATACTAATCATGGAAGTTCTGCCAAGAGAGTTAGGGGAAGAAACCATATCACAAATTGTTCTATTTAAAAACTGCCTGTGATATTGTGTCACAAACGGTTCTAATTAAAAACCATCTGCGACTACTTATCATCATAAACGGTTCTATCGTAGAACCGTCTAAAACAAATGATCATCACAGACGATTTGTAGATAGAACCGCCTAAGACAAATGATTATCACAGACGGTTCATAGATAGAACCGTCTCTGATATTAGTTTTACTTATCACTGACATATTTTTACAGACGGTTCACAAAATCAGTGAAGAGGTTTTCGAACCGTCTGTGATGAGCTTTTGTCTAGTAGTGATGCTACATTGGTTTATATAGCCCTCCTAAGAAATCTAAAGATAGAGTGGGACTCAAGAGATAAAAAGAGATTACAACTTTAAACTAAATTCGGCAAACCAGAAAGTTGATACCTGTTCAACAATTTACGAATAGAAGGAGATCGATCAATTCTAACCGTCTCGTAATGGAGTCAAATAGAGGTGATGTTCCAAGCTTTCAAACAAGTACAAAAACACCGCAATCCAACTTCGTATGTGAGAATTATAGACTTTTTAAGTCCGATTGGTCTAGTATTTTGAATTGGGCTCTTTTGTTCTCCAAACCAGAATGACCTTATCTCTTCCTTTCCTTTCTTCCCTTGACCAAATTGGGATGGCCTTGCCTCCCTTGCACTATAGAAAAGTGGGCTTGCCTCCCACTTGGGCAATGCCTTCGAGCGCTACTATGTGTTTCCTAGTGCTAGCAATGCTCGTGTTGTCTCCTTTTGGTGCATGTCCTCCCTCACCTCCCGCTGGACAAACCATGTTCCATCACCTTTAAATCTAGGAAAACACAAAGAATTTGCAAAAGGAAACATCCAATTCTCATTAGAAGTTAGGTTATAGCCAGTTAAAAGTAAAGCAACATTTTGAGCTAGTTTCTGTGCATGTAATCATGTTATTAATCCTTGAAACATATTTGGAGTCTGAAGGACCAAAATGGTAATCAGAGGGGGTGAATGATCCCAACTAAAATTTCCCCCTTTAAAGGAAACCCAGCCAAGACTGCTCTTGAAACACTAATGCACAGAAGAGCAAAATCTTGGTCTTGGACTTGCTCGTGGGGTTTTGATGATCAAATTGATCATGGTAACCTCCCACTTGTCACAGCAAGCAAGAACACAAGAATCTCAAACACGATCTGCGAAGAAAGAGCAAAACGGTCAAGTTCTTGCAAAAAGATTGCCAAGATGATGAGGATATGATCTAAAGAAGATTCATCCATCAATCATGCATCCTCGGCACAAGAAGCACAAGCAAGTAGGAGGAGGGGAGTCAAATCCAACTTGCGAGAATGTAAATTGCAAGAAATTAGATTGCGGAATTTAAAAGCAAATAGAAGGAGGGGAGGCAAATCCAACTTGCAGGAATGTAAATTGCAAGAATTCAAATTGCAGAATTTATAGTGTGGAATTTAAATGCTGAAATTAAGATATAATGTAAATACTGAAATTAAATTCAGAAAAGTTAGGAAGTGAAATTTTATTTATTTGGATGAAGGTTTACAAAGCCTCACAACAAGGTGGACAAAGCTCAAAGGAGTACACAAAACCTTCAAGAGGGGAGAGCTACCCCTCCCCCTCTATTTATACTACTCATGAGTCATTCTCCACCCTTGAATGAGTTCTACTTGGCCCTCAAGTAACCTCTTCAAGGGTTGAGATTGATTCATCCTCCACCCTTGGATGAGTTCTACTTGCCTCTTAAGGAACCTCATCAAGGGTTGAGATTCACTTAGGCTAACTTGACCACTACTCTATCTTCTAAACCACAGTTCAACGGCTCTCCTTGATCCAAGCAGCCCTAAGTTAGCATCTCAGCCGTTCCCTTGTCTTCTAGGCTTGCAGCGACTCCATCTCTAGTCATCCTCTAGCGATCCTTGACTGTCTGGACCTTCGGCGCACCTCACCTAGTCCTGGTCATCCTCCACCTCACCATGACCTGTCACTGTCGTCCTACAACCATCAAAAATAAGGAAACCACATAGCAATGTCCAAAATGATATACAATAATTATCCAATTGCTAAAAATAAATCATATTCCTAACTCAAATACAGTCAAATACTCATCACCAATATAGGTAGACCTCTACATGGTCTTTCAATCTCCTCCTTGATGAGTATATTGACAAATCAACCAAAAGGCATAAATTTGAGTTAGAAAAAGATGGAAGAAAGCAATTTGATTGCAAAGTCAAACTTTGTCCAAGAAATAGAGAATGAGATCATAACCAAGTTGACAAGAAGGATTTTAGAGCAAAACCAAAGAAAGAGCAAGTTTACCACAAACACTCTAAAACTCCACTAAAAAATCACAAAAGCTCAAACACGCTTATGATTCTTAAGGATTAGCATGATTTCACCAAGATCATAAGAACTAAGATGCATTCACATTTTTACCTATTGATGACGCCTTTTCTACGTTTTCTCCCCCTTTTGGAAATATAGGCATCAAGAAGGCATTTTCTCCCCCTTTTGGAAATATAGGCATCAAGAAGGCATTTTCTCCCCCTTTACATATGTATGCATGAAATACTACTTAAAAGAGTTTTGAAGGTTATCCAAGTGACCATAGAAATAAAGTATGACACCAAGTTACTCAAGTTTAGATTATGCTGAACTAAGACATGTCCAAGTGCAAATGTCAATTTTGCTAGCAAGCACAAATAACAATGTCATTTTTTTTTGCATGATTTAACAAGTGTAACACTTAGCATAGTTTCCAAACTAGAAGCAAAACCATTCAATGGATCAAATGGAAAACCTAGAGTTCAACCTACTCAACACTTTGGGAAAGCTAGTTGTGCATACAAGGTCCTTCGTGCTCAATCAACTTTAATGCAAATTTTTGAAGTTTTTTTTCAAAGCACATAGTGGGGTGCAAATGTTTGACATTATTTGCATTCTTTACCCACTTATGTGTTTTTTTTAAGTGTATCTTTTTAAGTGTAATTGACTCAAGCCATAGTCAACCATCTCAAGATGAACTCTTAAAAGAATGGTCTTGGTCATACACGATACATTCCAAGTTCATCCCAAGTGCAATGGGAAGTAGTCTCGTGAATGTAAAGTGTTGAGATCAATTTGCACAAAAAGAGTCATTTTTTTTCATTTTAGCACATAGATTTATAAGTATTTGAAGGACTCAAGTATGGATCAATCTAGCTTCACCCAAGTTGCTATAGGGACTCTAATAGAAATCCAAAATTTCACAAAACATGGCATATGCACCTAGTGAGGAAACATAGCAAGTAAAAGCAACATGGTTCATCAAGTTTTCATTTAAAGCTTTAATTTTAAATTTTTAACAAGCTTAGCAAGATGAAACAAAATGAACTTGGACATACCTAAGCTAGTAGTTTTCTTCATAAAAGTAGCAGGGTGCATAGCATGTATAGAAGCTCATTTGTATAATAGACAAAGCTCATAAAAACAGGAAATGAAATCTATATGCAATGCATGAGATATCTCCTCAAACTCTCCCTCAACAAGTGAATCAATTTTAAGCATAAATTTGGTTCAAGTTGAGTTATTAGCAAAATTAAGCTCAAGGAAAGTCCAAATGAATGCAACAGAAACCAAAAACACATAATGAGGAGAAAAAGTCGAGAAACTGCAAACTGGGTAGCTATAGAGTATAGAAAAGATAGTAGAGAACACTATGGCTCAAACTCGCTCTTATCTTCCCCATATGACTGACATAGGAAAGCTGACTCTAGAACCCAAGCTAAGGAGTGCACACAGACCCTGTCTACCCGGGGGCCAACACCTGCTAGACCTACAAGATTGTGAGGGAACTCAACCTAGAGAGAAAAGAGGACAGCTAATTATGCATGATAGCAACCTATAAGATGAGAGGTCCATGCAAAGTATGCAGAAGTCTAAGTGAAATAAACTCAGAACTCTAAAAGTAAGCCCAATATAACCCTAAAGATGTAAAAAAAAGAAAATGCTGGAAGAAAATCATATATAATACATATTACACAAACCAGCTCCCCCTAAAGATATGTGTAAGGGCATACAACTCCAAGCTCTTCTCTCAAGGCTACAAACCTAGAGCTATCCAAAGGCTTGGTAAAGATATCGGCAATCTGGTGGTCACTCTCTACAAACTGGAGCACTATATCACCCTTCTCCACATGGTCTCTAAGGAAGTGATATCTAATATCTATATGCTTGGTCTTGGAATGCTACACTGGGTTCTTAACAATGCAAATAGAAGAAGAGTTGTCACAGAAAATTGGAACACTATCTATGTCTAACCCAAAGTCCCATAAAGTTGATCTCATCCAAAGCACCTGACTACAGCAACTAGCGGCTGCAACGTACTCGGCCTCAACGATGTACTGTGAAACTCCTAACTGCTTCCTAGAAGACAAAGAGACAAGAGAAGTGTCAATGAATTGGCAAATGTCAAAAGTGCTCTTCCTATCTATCCTACAGCCAGCAAAGTCTGCATCGGAAAAGGCTCTAAAGGACAAACAAGAAGAGGAAGAGTACCAAATACCATAGTCAATGGTAGCTCAAAGGTATCTAAAGATGCGCTTCACCGCTTGACGGTGAGAGGCACGAAGAGAAGCCTGAAATCGAGCACATAGACACACAGCAAAATGTATGTTCGGTCTCAAAGTAGTGAGGTACAAGAGGGAGCCGATCATGCTCCTAAACTCCTTTTGATCAACTGGCTCACCATCCTCATCAGGCTCGAGGACAGCAGTGGTGGCCATAGGAGTCATCATCGGCTTTCCATCAGACTTGTCGAGGTCTTAGGAGGTCTCGAGTGTACTTGCCTTGATGCAAGAAAATGCCCTCCGGAGTCTGCTTAATCTGGAAGCCGAGGAAGTAGCTCAACTCACCCATCATTCTCATCTCAAACTTTGTGCTCATCACATCTAAAAACTGAGACATAAGAGAGTGCGAAGAGCCCCCAAAGATAATATCATCCACATAAATCTGGACAAGGAGAAAATGAGAATCCTGGTGTCTGATGAACAGAGTCTTGTCTACTATACCCATCTTAAAACCATGACTAAGAAGATAAGACGTAAGCCTCTCATACCAAGCTCTAGGGGCGTGCTTAAGTCCATACAAAGCTTTAGAAAGCTTGAAGACATGGTTTGGGTACTTGAGGTTTTCGAATCCTAGAGGCTATCTAACATACACCTCTTCCTCAATATATCCATTGAGGAATGCACTCTTGACATCCATTTGATAAAGCTTGAATCCATTGGATGCCGAAAATGCAAGCATGATCCTAAAAGCCTCTAGTCTAGCTATAGGGGCAAAGGTCTCCTCAAAGTCAAGACCCTCAACCTGAGTGAAGCCCTGTGCAATTAGCCTAGCCTTATTCCGAATGATAACCCCATCCTCACTCTGCTTGTTTTTGAACACCCACTTGATCCCAATGACATTATGACTAGATGGGAGCTCGACAAGCTGACATACCTTGTTCCTCTCGATGTTCTCAAGTTTCTCATGCATAGCATTAATTCAAGACTCATCAGATAATACATGAGAAATATCCTTCGGTTCAAAAGAGGCAACAAAGGCTAAGTGGAGGCAGAAGCTGGATAAACCTGATTTTGAGCGTGTGACTCGCTCAAACAGATCGCCAATGATCTGATCATGTGGATGATGCCTTTGAATATGACGGGGAGGTCTAGAAGTAGAAGTGGCCTCTACCTCATGAACAGAAGAGGCAGGATCAGAGCCACTTGCAGCAGGAGAGTCTAAAGAAAAGGGCTGGTCACTCTAAGATGCAGAGATAGAAACAGGAGGCACCTCAGGTGTAGAGAGGACTTGATCAGGTGGATCACCGTCATCTTCATCATCCTCATCCTCTACAAAGATGGTCTCGGAGAGAAAAGAAGAGCCTGATATATCGGGTCTAGCTCCTGGACTAGCCTCATCAAATGTCACATCACAGGTCTCTATGATCCTATTCACCTCACAACTCCTAACCCTATAGCTACGAGAAGAAGTCGAGTAACTTAGAAAAATACCATCAGAAGAACGAGACTCAAACTTATCTAAGTTACCAGACTTCAAAATGAAACACTTGCAACCAAACACACGAAAATGAGAAACACTAGGCTTTCGCCCATACCTCATCTCGTAAGAAGTGCGATGCAAATGTGCTCTCAAGAATACACGATTAGACACACGATAAGCAATAGCTATAGCCTCAACCCAAAATTTTCTAGGAGTATTGTACTCGTCTAGCATCATTCTGGTCATCTCAACTATGGTCCTATTTTTCCTTTCCACTACGCCATTTTGCTGAGGGACGTATGGAGAGAAAAACTGATGCTCTAAGCCTAACTCCTCACTGAAGCTCTCAAAGTATGAGTTCTTGAACTCCGTGCCATTTTCACTGCGTATAGCTCGTAACGCACCAGGGAGCTCAACAGACAACCTACGGATCAAACCCCTGAAATGGGTAAAATACTCATCCTTCGAGGCCACGAAAAACACCCAAGAATACCTCGAAAAATCATCGACAATGACAAGAACATACCACTTCCCACCTGCTGACTGCACTCTAGCTAGATCAACAGTGTCCATATGTAAAAGCTATCCTGGTGCATCAGTCATTACAACAGTGACTGGAGGATGAGAAGCAGCAACCATCTTTCCATATCGGCAAGGTGATAAAACTAAGTCTTTGACCATGTTGAGTTTAGGCAAACCATGAATGAGATCGTGGTTGCTAACCCGGGTCAAATGATCGAAGCCAATGTGACCAAGTCTCCTATACCAGAAGAAGAGATCACGGGACTCAGAAGCAATCAAACAACGAAGAGAGTCGCTAGAAGAAGCAGAAAAATCAGCACGAAAGACACTCCCAAATTTAAAATCCCACAAACTAACTGTCCTGATGAATCAAGAATTCTACAGGCACTACTCTTAAAGCTTACCTCAAAAGATTCATCGATAAGCTGATAGACAGAAAGCAAATCTTATTGCAGCTTACTCACTAAGGCAATGTCCTTAAGAATGAAATTATCATTAATGCAGACGGTACCTTTTGCAATGACTCTACCTGATGAAGCATCCCCAAAAGTGATCAACTCATCACCGGGAGCTCGGACTAAGGAAGAGAACCAACGAAAGTCTCTGGTCATATGACGAGAACAACCGGAGTCAATGATCCATACCTCTCCCTTCCCCATCCTACGAACCTCATCCGAGTCGCAGTAGAGCTCGGAGTCGCTGATGCCGTTGGCATCTGCCAAGAAGCACATCCCGGTGAAGTCGTCACTGCTCTTGTTCTTCTCTTGTGGATCATCCTCTCCCTCATCGCTCCAAGTCTCCATATCAGAGAGGTTGATGTCGTAGAGTGCAGCAAGGTCTCCCTCATCGCTCCAGGTCACCGGCAGCAAACTCTACGAACTCCCTCCCCTCCAGCACGCCGCGATTGCGTTCGGCGGGAGGGGAAGCCTCCCCGCAGTGACCTATGCGAGCAGCGAGAGCTGCCTAGCAATTATGGGGGGAAGAACAAGAGGCCTGAGCAAGGATACAAAAACCGGCGAAATCCGGTGAAATCTCGCCGAAATCTCAGATTTCGGACCCCAGCGAGTTTGCACAGACCGGCCGGTTGGAAAAATCTGAAAAAAATTTGAAATTGCTACAGTAAATTTCGGAATTTTAAATTTTTCGGCGAGATTTCGGAATTTTAAACCGGAATTTGAATTTTTTTGGCCGGATCTGACCAGAATTATATCAATAAGTTCTCAGGAAGTGATCTTCAATGATAATATTTCGAAAAAGTTGATTTTTTAGACTTTTTGGCATTTCGGCAGAAACACTCTCTGAATTTTAAAAAATTGAGAATGCATTTTCATGCTATGAAAAATTTATGGGAGTATCATAAGACATGTAGCATAATACATAAAATTTATGAAAAAATTTTAACATCATTTGTTATGTTTTAAAAATAAAAATCAGAAATAGGATAAATGAGGCAGTGACAGTGCTAGAATTTTATAAGTTTATTCATGTCTGATAATTACCTAAAATTTTTATGGGAGCTTAAACATTATTTCATAACCCTGTTGAAAAAGTTTAAAAAAAATTCAACCAGTTTTTATGAGTCAATAAAAATTTTATGTGGTACAAGGACGTGATGTACATTTCGAAAACAGTGATGTACTACATTCACATATTTTTGGTAATTTTTTGTGATTGATCATGATCTCAAAACTTTATCACAAGATCATTGATTCTTTCCAAATATGTACCAATTTTTTTTGTAATTTTTACATTGTTGAAACTATTGGAAAAAAACTATTATGAAGTAACACTTTCATGTTTTCTGTGATTATTTTATGTTTGAACATCTTCTCAAAATTTTATGACAGCATCATTGATGCATTTCAACTATGTAAAAAAAATTTGGTAATTTTTACATGCTCCAAACTATGGAAAAAAAAGTTGCAAAGAAATGTCGTTGTGAAGATTCGAACTCGTGACCTCTTGTTTGATAGAGTTTAGCCTTACCACTGAGATATGTGTGCTCATGTGTTATAGAGATGAGAAATAACTCATTTTATACATTAACAACTCACTGGTTTTAATACATCGTCAATCATTGAAGTTCATTCACAGTCCATTCCACCGAGAGGGTCTTCCATTTCACTTTCCCCTGCGCAGCACCCTTCTCCAGCTTCCTCCCTCTCTGGTCCAGCCAATCTCCGGCCAAATCCGGCCAGCTCCTAGCCTCAGGAGGTAAATCTCGGCCTCCCAGGGCGAGATTTCGGTGCTAGAAGGCGAAATCTCGGGCTTGCAAGGCGAAATTTCGGGCTTCCAAAAAAATTGGTATGAACAAATTGATTTGTTGGATTTTAAGTGCAGCTGTATTTTTTTTTTGCTTATTTAGACATGTATCCATGTGGGATATAGTCTAGTAAGAACTAACAATGCATGTACTCATGTGGGATATAATTCATATGTCAGTATGTCTTCAAAACTCCAAAGACCATGTCACTTACTCACTTAGTCACTTGTATGGTAGTATGGTACAGCTAGCAAGCCTCACAACGAAAGGCATATATCATGCATTTTAGCAAACATCAGTGAGTTAAGAATGTTGACTGCATGCAAACAAGCACATGGTCATACAAGCTTATATATCATGCATTTTTTCGTAATGATGCAGGCTGTAGGTAGTTGTGATGGCGGAGCCTCAGGGTACCGTATGGGACCACGGGGAGTGCATCGGCTCAGGGTCGAGGTGAAACTACTGCACGCATGTTATGAAGGGTGGAGGGGCGACCCGTCTTAAGGAACATTTGGCTGGCCGCGCCGGTGATGTGAAGGCCTGCCCCAACGTGCCTAAAGTGATTAGGCAGACCATGATCGCGGACCTCCGTGGTGGTCGTGACAGAAAGAAGGAGAAGCAGGCGATTTGCCTGCGTCAGGAGGAGGCTTGCACCGAATGGGCCACCATGGGCACAGAGGATGAGCAGCTTAAGATGGCCATAAAGGCCTCTAAAGAAGAGGCCTACCTCAGGAGCCAAGGTTTGACGCAAGGTTCGGGTTCCGGGAGTGGTGCACGGAAGTCTTCAATTCAATCGACTATCAGCAAAATGTTCGGTCGGTCCAAATCGACACGGGAAAGCCATGCCTCCATGGATGTCGACCTTGCGGGCTAGTGCCCGCAAACAACCTCAGATTGACACTGCATTCCAGCAGGGGAAGCGGGAGAAGCTAGGGATGGGATGGTCAAAGTGGTTACATGCTAATGCAATTCCCGGAAGGAAGGTGAACTGCCCTTATTTCACAGGTATGAAACAATTGTATGTTTGTAAGTTACACGTCGTGTGATGATTGTACTAATCTCTTGTGCATGCAGTCATAGCTGCAATTGTCGACGCAGAGCTAGGCCTGTGGGTTCGTGCACCACGAGGATACGAGATAGACGGTAAGTACTTGGACGCGAATCGCAGGAGATTGTGAAGTACCTTCGAGGTTCGAGGATGGTAGGCCACCTTTGGTGTTACTGATGATGTGCGACGCCCGACGGGACCTACAACAGAGTATCATCAACTTCATGGTATACTGCAATGGGATGATGTTCTTCCATAAGACCGTAAATGCCACAGGTACAAAATTCATTTATTTTTCCTATTCCGTATGATCGTCATTGCCACACGTACTAACTTCTTACTTGCTCATTCGCAGCTAAGGTCCAGAACCACGAATACCTACTAGCCGAGATAACAAAGGTGGTGGCCGAGGAGATTGGGGTGGAGCATGTTGTGCAGGTGGTTACTGACAATGGTGCCAACTTCAAGAAAGCATGCCAGATGTTACGAGTGCAGTACCCTCGTATAGTATGGCAGCCTTGCTTGGCACACACCGTAAATCTTATGCTAAAAGACGTGTGCGAGGTGGAATGTATCAAAGATATTGTGGCACAGGCCAAGAGAATCTGCAGATTTTTATACAACCACAAGAATCTACATGCGCAGATGAGGCAACATATTGGTGGAGAGTTGGTGAGGCCAAATGCCACTAGATTTGGGACGACCTTTGTTTTCCTTGATAGCTTCTTCAAAAAAAAAGGAAAAGTTCCAGCAGTGGATGACACATCCTGACTGGATAGGTAGTAGGTGGGCTGAAATGGCGGAGGGCAAGTACGCATATGACCACCTCGTGGGCAGGGATTTCTGGTCCTGGGTGGAGTGGACCATGGTGGCCGTAGAACCCTTGTACAAGTTGTTGAGGTTCGCGGATCAAGACAAGTTACCAACAATCAGCGGTGTAATGATGCGACGCAGCTGATTGCGGAATGAGTACAACAATAACTTACGGGAGCATGGAGAACAGTATAGGATATTCCTACAAGTCATGGAAAAGAGATTTGCCGAAATAAGGGAAACCACATTTGTGCAAGCCGGTAAGTGAAATTAACATGTTCAGTTCTATTATGCTAAGTATGCAATGTTCGCATCTATTATACTAACTATGCAATCTTTTCATCAATTGCGACCTCCGTCCCGACTCAAGTCCCGTTCTCATACAACATATGCAAGACTCCATGATACATGGGAGCGCTCGATCGCACTAAGCATTATGGTCGATGACGACGCTACCGCGGTGAAGGCTCTACGAGAAGCAGACACATACCGTCTTAGATGAGGACGTTTTGCCACCCAGCTTGCACAGACCAGCGCCGTCGATAACCAAATGACGGCAGGTAAGTACATAAACTGAGGTTGGTTGGTATGTTGTTGTGTAGCACTCCCTGACTTTTCTTTCTTCGTATTGTTCACAGCTCAATGGTGGATGGCCTTTGGGAATGAGACGTCAGCGTTGCAAAAGTTCGCCTTGAGGTTGGTGTCCCAGTGTGCATCGTCGAGTGGGTGTGAACGCAATTGGAGCACATTTGCTTTGGTGCACACGCAGCTACGAAACCGTTTAAGTTATGCGAAGCTCCAACAGCTCGTGTTCGTGCACTACAACCTGCGACTTCGCCTTCGAGATTATGAATCCACTCGCCAGACCCAAGACGAAGACCCTGTGGATCGCCTGATCGAGGATGCGATGCATCCTGGCCATGACCCAATTGCAGAGTGGTTCGACTCATCCAGGTCTACTGGGGAGCCTCTACTCGACGAGGACAGTGCGCACGACCCACCCCTCCCAGCGAGATTCGTGGTTGACTCCATCCCAGCGGAAGAGATGTATAAGGCAACAGGTAAACAATGCAATTGTTTTCCATTCCACTTTTTAACCATGTATGTCCAAACCTGAGAACAATGTTAACCTTACTTCTAATTGGCCACAGGAGGGAAGAGCCTCCCAGATTGGGCGGAGTGGAACATCGGAGACACGCACACAGGGAAGAGAAAGCGTGCTACCGACGCCGAGGATGACGACACTCTAGCAGGAGCTTTAGGCGGATTGCAAAAGTTATCGGGCAGCCAGAGTGGTAAGGAAAAAGGAAAAGGCCGAATTGATGATGAGCCTATTGTTGGCAGTGAGGACGACACGGCAACACCTTCTGATAATGTGCAGTACATCAGTAGTAGCTCAGCGACTGCGATAGACTCTCCCGGCGATGACGGGATGGAAGCTGATCGGTACTCCCTCCGGCCCCGTCCACAGTCACAATCACCGGCAGGAGGATCGCATCAGAGGGGTACTGCCCCGAGAGGTGACTCAGCGGACCGCGATGGCGTGAACGCACGTCGCGTGGAGGGGGTGGACGCCAGGTAGCACAACCACAGGATGGTGCTCAATCATGGTGTAGCAGCGAGTCCTCCAGCCATTTGGGCATTCCAGTTGAGCATACCGGGTATAGTCAAATGCCGTACGAATGGGATCAGGGTGGGTACGGATGGGATCAGGGTGGGTACGGTTACAGACAGAGTTATGATGGATCGAGCATCTCTTTGCCATTTGACTACAATGATCCATACGTCGATCCATACGCACGGCACTCATCTGCCAATGTCATGTACCTTCACCATCAGAAACACGACACTGGAGTCTCATTACCAACATTGGAAGTCTGCCTGACTACCACGAGACATGACCTGGGAGGAATACAAGCAAAACACGAGAGGAGGTACCACGAGATCATTGTCGACAACGCGGAGGTGGAGTTTGCACCACGGGCGCTTTACTACTCGTAGGTATGTGATGCAAACATACATTCATTTAATTGTCATATGCAAATATGTGAAGACTTGTTGTATGTATCGATTTTATTACATTCTTATTAATTGTGATGCCAATATACATTAATTGTTTCGAATTGTGACTCTCAATCTTCGAATTTCAGTCAAAATGCTGCTGAAATTTCATACTTCACGCATACCCGAATTCCTGAATTTTTAAAAATTCCTCGAGCTTCAGTAACAACTGAAAATTTTATGGCGATATTATTCACATGTCAGAATCATGCTATTAAAATTTCAAATATTTATAACATGCTTTGTCCTATTTTTCATTAAGTTCAAAATTGCCAGTGAGCGTTTCATTACGATAGTACCAATGTTTCAATTTTTAAAAAATTTACATGATTCAAAAAAATCTGAAATTTTTATGACAATATTAATAATACGTCAGAACTCTCCACAAAAAATTTTGAAATTTTTCTCCATCTTTTCGACCAATTTTCGAGCTTATCAAAATTACCGAAATTTTGCCAATTCTCGGCGAGATCTCGCCCAATCTCGCCGAATTTCGGTATTTACCGGAAGAAAACAATCCGGATTCAAATTTTGAATTTGAATTTCCGGACGAGATTTGTCCAAAATTACCGAATTTTGCCGAAATTTTGTTTTCCGGGCATGAACGGTATTTTATCCGAAACCGAAATCCGAAACCGTGGGATGAGGGCTGAGGCCCTGAGCGTTAGGGGATTTTCTTAGTTTTTTTAGTGGTGTAAAAAGGTTCCTCCCTGTTCCCTCATCTCTCACTGACAGCCGGTCCCACCATGTAGGCTCCTCTCCTCCCATAGTTCCATTTCCTTCCACGAATACACCACGGCGATCCGCCCACCCAACAATCCATCCCCAACCATGGCCTCGGCCGCCGCCTCCTGCCCGTGGGACGCCCTCCCGGTGCACCTTCAGGAGCACATCCTCTCCCTCCTCCCGCTCACCGCGCTCCTCCGAGTCGCCGCTGTCTCCCGCTCCCTCCGCCGCTTCATCCGCTCCCCGGCCTTCCACGCCCTCCTCTCCCCGCACCGCCTCGACGCCTTCTTCCTACTCTACCCGCGCCTCGCCTTCCACCCCCTCTCCCGCCGTATCCTCCCCTTGCCCCCCTCGCCCCCGCTCAATTCTTCTTCCCCTACCCCTCCCCTCGTCTCCTCCGCCTCCCCCTCCCTCCTTGTCACCGCCGACTCGCTGCTCCGCCTCCCGCCGCTCCCCGCCAGCTCCTACGTCCTCGCCGTAGTCGTACCAGGCTCCTCCTCCTCCACCAGCAGCCAGTACACCCTCGTTGCCGTCCCGACCGGCGCGGGTGTCCGCTCTTACACCCTCGACTCCGCCGATCCCTCCCCGCGGTGGGCGCCTCGCGGGGATCTCCCGCTTCCGTTCGTGCTTCTCGGCAATGCCGCGGTCACCGACGACCGTAGCCGGCTCTTCGTGCTCGGCCGCGGCCCCGACGCGCTTCTCGTGTTCAATCTTGCGACGGGGCAGTGGGCGGTGCTGCCGGTTGTGATGCCGCACGGCCTCACGACGGCCCACCTGTTTCTTTTTGACGGACGGCTGTTCTTGGTAGGCGGGGTGGAGAGGTTCGGGGTGGTGGAGCGGGTGGTGGTGTGGTGGTTCGACGACGACGAGGAGGTGGTGGGATGGAGGGAGGTGGCCACGATGCCGGCCGGTGTGTTTGATGAGTTGGTGGCGGGTAGGCACGGCAGCTTCTGGCATTTTCAGGCTGCGGATAGGATGGGGATTGTTTGCCTGTATAATGCTGTGGACGGCGGGCTGGTGATGTTTGATGTGGTGAATGGTGCCTGGACAAGGTTGCCACGAGTGTCTGGATTGGACACGGAGGAGAGCCGCCGGTGGTTTGGGCATGTCGTGGAGCCAGGCATTGAGCTCTTGCTGGGGCAACGTTGGCGGTGTTCATAAGGTTATTTTCTTGACTAGTATGCTTCAGTACAATGCTGACCCAGAACAAGATAAGATTGGGTTCCCTGAATCTGGATGCAAATATCTCTGTAAGTAGGAATAATTGTATCTGCTATCTGTTTGTTCAAAAAACAAAGCAAGCTTATATGTGGCGTAATGCTGTAATGCTTCAGTTCAAGTCATCACAAGTCGAACATTTTATTGAAACATCTTTCAATGATGAAAAATATGTTAGAAAAGCTGTTCTGGATTTATAATTGTGCACTATATCATGCAAGACACTGACATAGTTACCTTGTTAAGTTTTATCCCTAGACCCGAATGTGATACTCATAAAATTTCTTTCTCTTTTACTGTGGGATATGGTCAGTGCAAACTTCTTTCATTTTCTCCAAGGTGCGTACAGTTTTATTCCTGGTAGTCGTACTAAGTACTATTTAGTGAAACCCTTATTTGACATGCATCTGGTTTCTATTTCCTCCATCCGTTTGTTGTTGCTTTCAGAAGAATGCTTCTTAACCCATTGCTCTAACATACAATCATTAGCTAAACAATTCCAAATTTAAGATTCAAATCCAATATGGGAGTACAAGGCATAGTTTGTTAACAAGGGCTTCAAAAATTTCCAATATTTTTCTCTATGCTGCTTAGTGTTTTGTTACTATTTGGCAGTCAGCACTAGTCAAACCCTTCAACATTAAGTGATACAGCGTGCATACTGTCTATCACTGTCAAGTTTCCAGAAACTGAATGAATGCTGTCGTCATACAACTAAACTCAACCATGACAGGCCTGTGCTAAATCATTTAGCTCATTTTAGTTTCTTCATTATCTTTGTGTGTTCTTCATTCATGATATTCAGCTCTATAGAATGGTCATTTTACCATGTCCTAATGGCAAAATCCAAAATTCCAAACTGATATGGAATTCTCGATCTTAGCTTATCCATGTATTTAAAGGCAAGCTACCATTTTGAATTTGTTGTTTTACGGCCAGAGACGAAAGATAGTGATATGATGATTGCTAATGCTCAGTCTGAATTCAGTGCTAATTAGCTTGAGGAATAGTCTTATTTGTTTTGAGCCAAATTTACCTATATCTCTTAAGACGTTTAGAAAGGTACTTTCTAGGATCCTTGTGTCTTCAAAAAAGTTGTTTCTTTGTATTCTTTATAGGGGTTGCTGCTGTTGCTAATATTCATATATACACAGCATTTATCTAGATATTTAATCCTTTTTTTAAAATTATCGCGACTAGGAAGCCAATGTTTTATTTCGTTGTAATGGTAGATTACGCCTGCACTATAAAATGAATTTCCAAATTAGAATACTAGTTCTAATCTAAAAAAAATATTACTAGTACATCTGTCTCTGCTGCTTGATAGGCTGCTCTGTGTTGGTATTCAACGAAAGGTACATCAGTACATGTCATCCGAGAGATTGAGCACACTTGGTCGGTTAATGTACGAGGTAGAGATTATGTTTGGGACTTTGAGGCCAAATTTTAGTTTGTTGATTGGTTTTGGAATGAGCCTATCAGATCTTAACATGCATGTTGGTCCATGATTTTTTTTTTTGGGGACGAACTATTGAGGAGATCAGACTTGGTGGGAAAGGAGAGCCTAAAATGGATAAAGGGAAGGGGTGAAAGTGAGGAAGGAACATAGGGAGAACGGGAATGCGAGGAGGGTGACAATAGAGGGAAGGTGAGATGTAACTCTGGACTCGAAGCCTCTTGAATTTCAAAACTAATTTTAGTTGGTCAAAAGAATTTTGGTCCCCAAAGCGACCAAATTTTGTTGGATATTTAATTTGCCTTCACCATGTGTTGAACATGTTCTGTTCTCTTGTGTGAATTTTGTACTCATTCAATAATGCAGGTCGAATTTTCAGATTTTCTTTTTCTAAGTTGTGTGAAATTTCAATTTATTCTCCATGCACGCAGCAGTTATGACATTGAACTTGTCGAGTGTGGTAAGATGGGCAGAATTTCGTGTGTCGAGTGTCCATACCATCCTGGTTCCTTCATTTTTCTCATTTTGTTCGAAAGGTGTCTACATCAGAGTAGAGGAGATTTACTGCTTTGAAGCTCAGCGATCCTAATGTTGTTTAATGAAGAAGTTCCCAACTTTCCATCTCTACGTTGGTTGTGAGTATATTTGTATATTTCTCATTGATGAATTTTGGCTACAAGGCTACAAGATAGCCTTCGTTTCTTCTACATGTCATTTTTCTGAACGAATCGTTTGTAGGAGTATGTCATTAATTGAACATCTCGAATCTGATGCAATTAACTGTCTATAAAATGATACACTTAAATCGTCAGTTGGACCGGAGAACAAATATATTGATGTTCTAGTTACAAGGTGCTTTCTATGACAAAGGCTATGGAGGTGGATTATATATAGAAGTCCCAGTAACTGTTGAAATGCATTATGAGCCTTTATTCAGTGCGTAATTATAACCATGGACATTATCAATGTAACATCCCGATTTTTTAGTTTTCAAAAATCTTTTGTCCAGATTAGGTTTCTAAATTTTTTCACCAATTTTATTTGAATTAAAAAAAGCTTAATCGGAAATTTCCTCAAATAAAATGATTTAATCCGAATAGTCTAAACTTCAATTAAATGAAAACTAGTTGTGTTTGGGTCTATAGTTTGGAAATTGTTTGTTTATCCAATTGCATTCGTGGGCTGAAATCCTTGACGGCAGTCTTCGTGTGTGTGTGTGTCTCTCTCTCTGTCCCCGGTTCGGTTGCTCTCCTTCTCCCTCGCGCCCCCTTTGCCTGCCTACCCCCGCTCCCCCGCTTCACATAACAGGCTGTTGCTCCACGTCGCTCTGGCTCGTCTCGTCCGCGTGCGTTGGCCCAGGTCGCTAATGCCACCATGTTCTTTTTCTTCATACGCAATGCCAAGTGTTGCCACCGCCTTATGTTCAAAATCTGTGCTCCGTATGTTGATCTCCTTTCTCGCCTATAAATAGAGCTGCCTACCCGCATCATGAGGTTCGCCTCAATCTTCTCCTCTGAAACCCTAGGGAGCCATCCGCAATTCCTCATCCAATACGTTGAATTGAGCCAAGGAACCCGTGCGATACCGCAAGTCATCTCTACCGAAGTTCGTCACCGCCAGTGAACCTCAGTCTACTCCATCATCACTAATGCCTTCGCGTTGTCACGTTCTGCGTGGTGCACACCTTGCCAACCTCGAGGAACCACTGTATTGCTGCTTCCATCATGTTCTTCCTCATGCTCGACTGCGCTTTGCCACTTCGAAGCTCTGTCTTTGCATTCCTGTCGGCTAGGTCAGTTCCTTGTGATTCCGTTTACGTCATGTTCTGCCCCTCTATTCATCTTCATCTATTAATTTGGAGTTTCTGCCACTGTATGCGCAGATCGACTCCCTCTTCAATTCTTGCCACCCTCCTCCATCGCCAAATTGAGCTACAATGGTAAGCATTCATCGTTCGACTCTGCCACCTTCTTATTCCCCGTGCCACATTCTATATCGAGTGCAACTTCTTGTCCGTTCTTCTGTCGTTGGAGCCACCTTACCACTAGAGCTGACACCGCCCCGCCGCCTTTCTCCGTTGGTTGCTTGCCGACGTTGACCTCTTGTCGCTTTGGCCGCATCGTCATCATCACCAGCCACCCCCACTTTGTTTTTGTTGTTGTCGCTACTCCCCCGATCACCGCCGACACCATCCACCCTAAACAGCCATGTAGCCATGGCTACCCCTTTCTTTTTCTCTCTTTCTTTCTTCCTTGTAGGGCATCTCACTTTCTTTCTCTTCTCTCCTGTTCTTATGACCATTGGGCCCCACAAGTCACAACCGAGCGTACCTCCACCTCAGTTGCCATGCATATGCCTTGTGTCTGCCCCGTCATCTACCACCTCACTGTCGCCATGCCTTATCAGCTAGAGACATGTTAATAATATGTAGACCCCACGTGTGACTCAAATCCCAACTTCCGAAGCCCTACATCCAAAATAGTACCTTAATGACATGTGGACCATGCATGTCATCCACTGTTGCTAATCATATTCCATGTCTTTCACTTGCATGTGGACTATAAATGTCGGTGTATTGCACTCGTAAACCTAGTCCATCATAGACCAATTGGTGTTCCATGTGCTGGTTCAATGTGGATCACTATCCTTCTCCATGGACCAGGTCTATAGATTGAGGGCCCATACATCATCCTTTGGCCTTTATATAAATTTAAACGTGAGGGAATATTTCATGTAATATTCTCCTTTCTCTCTTAATTACCAGTATTTTCCTGCCTAACCAAATTTTTGAAAGCTTGTTCTCCTTCATACAAGCTCAAATTGGACCTATTCAAGTTCCTAAATTCATATAAAATCAAGCGCTACTTTCCATATCATCCATTATCAATTTGGAGTTAATTTATTTTGTATTTTTTTGTTTTTGCATTTTTCTCTATCAATAGAAGTAGTAGCTCGAAAGTCGTTCGAAGGAGTCAAAGATAAAGTGGCCAAAGGAAAAGGAATAGCAACATAGCATGAGAAGGTAAGTTGTGATTTGATCATATTGCACCCAACTTTTACAAAAGTTATTTTTTTTCAAGTTGTTGCATGCTAGATTAAATTATCAACTCTTTAATTATTACGGGATTAGCTATGCAATTTAATTGATTATGCCTACCTTGTCATTTGTATGTCATGATCATTTATTACCCTAGATTGGTTAATTACTAGTTGGTCATTAATATAAAACCAACATGGGTTGGTTTAGACATGATTAATATGCTTAGCCATGTAACAGGTTATTAATATCATTTTGAAGCTGCAAATTCATATATAACTAAGTGACTATGGAATATCTTTGTGAAAAAAGGTATGTCATGTGCTATCAGATGACAATGCTGTAGATGATGGCATATGTTGCACTATAACTAATAGGGGTGGGAAATGATTTAGACTGGAGCAAGTGACAAGAAGCTGTGTGCTAGTGATTCTGTGTGAAACTTGGGATGGTATGATGAGACTCCGTAACTTGCCTAGAATGGGACAGGCCTAGCTTAGCAAATTATGGAGTCTCATCATTGGCTGCCTTAGGAGGTAGGTTAACCTTGCTATATATCTTGTCTTGTGTTTAACCTTGCTATCTAAAGAGACAAAAGGATCGAATATATATTCGTTGATGGCTTATCGGATAAATGATATCCATGTGGTCGGGGAAGTCATAACGTTATGCTAGGAGCCTCTTATGACTTATGCATCGAATGGCCCATGATGGCCCCGTCTTCCTCGACTGTGGCCCACCATGTACATCACCAATGCTTCACGCTTCGGCTCTTTATCTTCCCAGCTTGCAACCACTTGCTAGCCTTAGTCATCTTCTGGCATTCCTTGACTGCTTTGGACCTCAACTCTCCTAACCTAGTTCTGGTCTCCTCCGCCTCACCATAACCTAGTTCTGAAGTCTTGCAACCAATATAGATAAGCAAAAACGTCACGTAGCATTGCTCAACAAAGATATGCAATAACATCACTTAACAAGAGTTGATGGTGCATAGATATTCGCTTTGGAAAATATCTACTTCCAACAAGAGGCCGACAGAACCATGTGGCCGTTAATACCTTACCTAGGGCTGATAGTACCGTCAGTCAGTTCTACCACCATGCATTGGCTGGTAGTGCCTCTAGCCGATACTATTGCATTTAAATTGTCGGTAGTACCGTCCTCCAAGAATCGAAGAAATGACCCTTCTTGAAATTAATAAGCACCAACTAGGATCCGGTATAACCGCAGGCCGGTAGTACCACCATTCCTAGGCCAGTAGTGCCACCTAGCTGGCACTACCACTGTACTAAGGCCGATGTGTAGCTCAACCTGATAGCACCTCAAATTGCTTCAATTTCAAATTCAATTCAGATTAAACTCAAATTTGAGCACCACAAGCTCAAATACAGTGAATTACTCATCACACATATGGGTAGACCTCCACATGGTCTTTCAATCTCCCCCTTGAAGAGTATATTGACAAACACTAAGTATTGGTACATAAATGGCATGCACGTTGTATAAAACAATGTAACTTTGCAAACATATGTTCAACATGATCAAAGGTGATGACTTGCCTAATTGATCTACTATTATTGCTGAGTCTTGATCTCCAAATTCTCTGTTCACTCCCTCAGGATTCACGTCTATTGGAAAAGAAAGCAACGTAGAAAAATAAACAATAAACAAAGACTAAAAACAAACTCCAATTTGAAATTAAATAGCTCTAAACTATAGAGCTTTATTTTAAAAAATTTAGAAACTTGAGTCGCCTAAATCGGAGCACGTATGAAAGAGAATGAGCCTCTGGAATATTAAAATTCAAGGAAATAGAAAAATAATATTTTTTGGAATTATTTTTCTAAAGAAAAACATATTTATTGTGTCATGCTGATGTTAGGGCTGATTTTTGAAAAAAATTATAAAAAAGGCTTGATAGGCTGACAAGTGGGCCATGGTTCATAGACCAGGTGCACAGCTTTGATCGGTCAATGGTAGACCCAGTCAACTGCTCGGCTTGGGCTAACAGGTGGGACCCATCGGCTGATGACGTGGAAAGGGTGACTCGGCGGCTGACTAGGTGACACATGGGCTACTATGGTTGAGGGGGCGCACACGGGGTGGCAGCGCAGCGGACATGTTGGCTGCCACATCGGCAAGGCTCGGCTTAGGCTTCCGGCAACTCGGTGGTGGCGCAGACTCACCGTACCCAAGGAAGAAGACATGGCTAACGGTGTTATGAAGATGGATCGAGTGCGGGATAGGAGGGATCTGGACAAGGGCAACGAGACGAACCTGAATATGCAGTTGGCAATGGTGGAGACTCACCGATGATGCAGATCGGCGGGGAAGAAGGTGCATCGAGCGGTGTGTAATACCCTGGCCTGTTAATGTGAAGGCCCATGTGGCACATGTGGAGCGGTGGTGGGATTAGTCCCACATTATTTGCACAAAGTGAGTTGTAGTAGTATATAATGCATGTTAAGTCCAAACATAGCACCTCCGAGTTAACCCTTTTACACGAAGCGAGGACGAAAGTGTAAGTGGGGTGCTATGCATGCGTAGGTCCGCCCAACGGTAGACTGGACTTTGAGCTAATTTAGGCCAGAGTGTTACAGATGGTATCAGAGCATCAACCTTCAATGCACAGGTGCGTGTGGGATAGGGGCACCGGCATATAGCGCATGGCGCATGTGGGCCCGGAGTGGCCATATGGCATGGCATATGTGCCAGCACTGGACGCACGACCGTGTACCGAGGGGTGATTCTGGGTATCTGCCGTGTATACGGTGTGCTGCTGAGGGCGTCAGCCCATAAGGGGGGTGAGTGTAATACCCTAACCCATTAATGTGAAGGCCCATGTGGCCTATGTGGAGCAGTGGTGGGATTAGTCCCATATTGCTTGCACAAAGTGAGTTGTAGTAGTATATAATGCTTGTTGGGTCCAAACATAGCACCTCCGAATTAACCCATTTACACAAAGCGAAGACGAAAGTGTAAGTGGGGTGCTATGCATGCGTAGTTCCGCCCTACGGTAGGCTGGACTTTGAGCTAATTTGAGCCAGCGTGTTACACAGTGGCACACTCCTGTTAGCTCATGAGGATGAACGACAATAGCTCGAGCAGTGGTGAAGAGAGCTTTAGGCCCTATTTGGGGTCATGTTTGAAATAAAAGTCGCTTTTGGTTTCTTTGGTCAGAAAGCGCTTGTGGTTGGCGGCTGTTGCTTTTCTTGTTATGCCGTTTGGCAAACTGGCTGCTGCAGCTGTAGCTTTTGGGGGGCAACCGAGCGGGAAGACAGTAACCTAGCGAAGCACAGCAGCGGATGAGTGGAGAGGTGACGTGGATGTGACGAGGCAGGGTGGCGGAGGTTGGGGAGGCGGAGTGAGTGAGATGGGAGACGGTAAAGCAAAGCCACAGCTGAAAAGCTCCTCCTCAGCGGCTGCAGCTTTTGGGGGTGCTTCTACTGTGGCTTAGCTTCCCAGCTGCTTTGTCGCCATGCTGTTTGGGGGAGCTTTTAGTTCAAAGCTGAAGCACAGCTGAATCGCATCCCCCCCAAACAGGGCTTTAGGATCAGCACGACACAGGGAGCACAAATCTGGCCTTCCTCGGGACTTGAATAGCCTTGGGAGGCGTGTTGCGTGCATACACCAAGACAGCGCCATACGGTATCCAGACTAGGGCGACAGTGCTAGGCTTTGCGACGACATGGTGGAGCGGGCTGGGCTAGCTAGCTCGACAGTGAATTGGGCTGGGGAGATGGGCCAGACGGCTGAGCAGAGCAGGCTGCGGAAGCGACTTGGCCAGACTAGGAAGATGGGCCAAGTGGGTGAAGTAGTAATGGGCCGGTGAGGGTTTTGGCCCGAGGAGGTTTTAGAAATAAAAATGGTTTTCCAATTTGATAAAATACAGAAATTCAAATAAATTCGAATAAATCCAAATAAATAGCAAATAAATTCAAAAAAATCTCAAAAAATACAGAAAAATTCCTTGGAGCATAAGGAACCCAACTTCTTATGTTTGATGTATAGGTTAGTAAAATTAAATATTTTCATTAATCAAAAATTCAAATTAAGCTTTATTTAATTTGGGAAAAATGCAAATGGTTTATTTTAATTTTTAAAATTTCCAAAACTAAAAAATTGGGGTGCTACATGAGACTTCAAAATATAATATTTACAACAGAAAACACGAAAATGAGAACTAGATTTTCACCCATATATTTGAACTCATATGAAGTGCAGTGCAAGTGTGCCCTCAAGAAGACCCTGTTAGACATATGGCAAGCAGTAGCTACAACTTCAACCTAAAACTCGGAGTCCTGTACTCATCTAGCATCATCTTGACCATCTCGACCAATGTCCTGTTCTTCCTCTTCACTACACCATTCTGCTGAGGGCGTGTGGAGAAGAGAACTCATGCTCAATACCCGATTCCTCACAAAAGCTCTCAAAGTAGGAGTTCTTGAATTTTGTGCCATTATCACTACGAATAGCTCGTAAGGCACACGGGAGCTCAAAGGACAACCTACAGACCAAATCCTAGAAATGGGTAAAAGACTTATCTTTTGAGGCCATTAAAAACACCCAAGAATATCTCAAAAATCATCGACAATGACAAGAACATATCACTTCTCACCCGCTGACTACACTCTAGCTAGACCAACAGTGTCTGTATGTAAGAGCTGTCATAGTGCATCAGTCATCACCATGGTGACTAAGGGATGAGAAGCAGCAACCATCTTGCCATGTCGGCAAGGATAACAAACCAAGTATTTTACCATTTTGATTTTGGGCAAAACACGAATGAGATCATGGCTGCTAACTCGGGTCAAATAATCAAAGTCATTGTGACTGAGTCACCTATGCCAAAAGAGGAGATCACAGAACTCTGAAGCAACTAGGCAACAGAGAGAATCACTAAAGAATCAGCAAACTCAGCACGAAAAACTCTCTCATACCTAGAGATCCTGCAAACTAATCCTCTAGATGAATCAAGAATTCTACAGGCAGTACGCTTGAAGCTCACCTTGAAATCATCATTGGTAAGCTGAGGGACAAAGAGCAAATTATATCGAAGCTTACTCACTAAAGCAACATTCTTAAGAATGAAATAATCATTAATACGTAACCTGTAGTGATGACCTGACAAGCATCTCCAAAGGTAATTAGCTCATCATCGAGGGCACAAGACAAGGAAGAGAACCAATGAGAGTCTCTGGTCAAGTGGTGAGAATAGCTAGAGTATATGATCCAAACCTCTCCCTTCCCAGCCCTACGGACTTGAATCAGCGAAGCGAGAGGTCGATGAATCAGTACTGGGGAGATAAGAGCACATCTAGGGACCCAATACTAAGCCACACGACGTTCAGAAGCACCAATCAAGGAAGCAGAAGACTGAACTCTAATATCTCTCCGAAACTCAACTCACACAAATCTAGAAACAACACCTGTAGAAAGTCTAGGAGCTGGAACTAGGTTGGTCCATAGATGTGCAAAGGCCGAACATTCCCAATAGCGCTGCCTAAACCTCCTATTGGTAGAAGAAAGTCACGCTACTGATATATACCTTGATGGAAAAAATAAGGAATATCATGACGATGACGAAAACTGTAATCACGAATAGCTCCAGGATGAAAACCATAATGAATAGCCTAAAAATCAAGTCCTGTATGCTGTCCAATAGCAAAAGACTCTTGTAACATCCCAAAGTTTGCTCAAATATTATTTTATTGCTTGATTGTGCATTTGTGGATTTTCTGGAATTTATTTGGATTTTTCTGGATTTATTTGAATTAATTTTAAATTAAGAATATTGACCTTTTGTTCAAATCTATTTAAATTATTGCAAAGTTAATATAAAGTTTTGCCAAAAATATTTTATTTGAGTCCAGAATGTCTCAAAGTATTTTTGAGATTTTTCTTGGATTTTTCCTAATAGTTTTATTGCTTAAAATAAATTAAATGAATTTATGTATTTATTTTAAATAAGAAATCTTTTAAAAAGCCTGGTGAACAGTGTTGGGCCGGCCCACAACTGTGCGGCCCAGATAGCCCGCGTGGCCCAGACTTCTCTGCGAAACCCTAGCTAATTCCTGCAGCCGTTCGATCGCGTCTCTCCGGATCAGATCGCGCCGCGTAGGAGCCGTGTCATGGCCGTTGGATTGCGACGCGTGTACGGCAGGGCGTCGTCGTCTCCGTTCAGGACTCGAAGTCCGCCGCCGTAACGCCTCCGGTCTTCTCCGCCGTGTAGGGCTCGAACGCCTAGGCTATAAAAGGAGGGGTAGCGCCCCGAGGTTCGCAGTCGTGCGCCGCAGCTTTTGGTCGGACACTTTTCACGAGAGCAGCTGTAGAACGCGCCCGAGAGCTTGTCGGAGTAGGCCGAGGTCTTCGCCGTGTTTTTCGCATGGAGCTCGTCGTCCGTGGAGTCCCCGCCGTCGCCAAGGCCGCCAACGTGATCCCTGAGCCGCGCTGCGTCGGACACGTGAAGAATCGCCGCCGTTTCATCGTCGGAACGCCATCGCCAAGGTCATCGTCTCCAAGTCTGGTGGAACTGCGCCACCGCTCTGCCATCGCCGAGTTGAAGCTTCGTGAGCCGTCGGATTTCCAGCGAAGGGTAAAGATCGTGCCACGTAAGTTGGAGATCCGTAACCGTTAGATGCGATCTGTGCGGTGGATTTTGCACCGCAGGGATGGGCCAATCGGACGCAGCCGCGTGTCAGGCGTAGGTGCCGAGGCGTCGTGGACTAGGTCTGCCGTGGTCCAGCGCTACGCCGTGGACTCAGTCCATACACCGAGACGCGTGTCGTGTTCTGATTGGTTCCAGATCAGGGCTGAGTCATGCTTGTGTCATAATTGCGTTTTCAATTGGAAAATAATTCGATTGGAAATTCTGCAATGCTGACGTCATCATGAGGTCACGCTGACGTCATAAACCGGTTTTTCAGTTTAAAACTAATTCTGTTAATTCCGAATTTCTAATTTTTGCAATTTCAGTATTTATTCAAACTTCAAAAGGCTATATCTTTTGCATCTTAACTCGGATTTGAGTGATTCAAATTTCTAAAAATTTGTAAAATTGAGATCTATTTAGTGGCGAATTTTAATTAATTTTTGGAGTTGATTTGCTCTCTATTTTGGTATTTATTTGCTTTTCTTCTTCGGTACGCGTAGACGTTGAATTGTGCGACGCTTCAGAGGAAGATCCAGCAACTCAAGAGCAAGCTCCAGATCAATATCAGGACCTATTCCAAGGCAAGTTGTGCTTTGATCATGTTGAACCCATGTTTATAAAATTGCTATATTCGTTTTACCCTATTGCATATTATTTCAAGAGTATAGTTGTTTCAAATTAAATTGGGCTTAGCTAATATACCAGATTGATTTATACCCTACCTTGTCATTTGTATGCCACGATCCATTGTCACCCTAGATTGGTTCAATATAGTTGGTTAGTAATTATAATCAACATGGGATGGTTAGTCCGTATTAGTTGCTTAGCCATGCCACGTCATCACGTGTCAGAATTATTGATAATTAATCTTGATTAATGGAATATGGAACAATGTTATGAACTGGTGTGTCATGTGGGATCACACGATGAGATTGAGTTGTTGTGGCGAGTCATGTCACGCAACGATGTTGAATTGTTGATGGCACGTGATGCTTGGTAATCCACTTGGGTGATAATCACTTAGATTGGGGCAAGTGACAAGGGGCGAGTATGCCAAGGTGGGCCCGATGGGCAGAGGGTATGTGGATGTCTTGCCTTGATCACTCTAAGGATTTAACCTTGCAAGCCTTTGACCTGAGTCAATCATGCAACCACATGTCTGGTATAGGCCAGCCTAGCTGAGTAATTTGCAATGTCTTAGCTTTGGTACTATTTTGGTCGGTGTGAGTTCCCGAGTTATGGAGTAATTCACATGGCGCAAGAGGGGGGCCCTGGATGTGGTAACCAGTCCCACCAGTGTTGAAACCTTAGCGGGTAGTATCGGGTTAAGTCAGCGCATTGTAAAGGCTTTGTTATAATCACTCGCCTTTGTGGTGTTTGGTTGTGTCACGTGGGTAAAGTGCATAACCATTGCAAAGTGTGAAACTATTCGGATAGCCGTGCTCGCGGTATTGAGCAATATTCGGGAATTACAGTTAAGGGTTAGCTTAATTAATTGGACAACTTGGTTGGGATGGCGGAATGCCATATGGAAGATGGAATTTGACTTAGGATTGGAAACCTGGTTTACTTGAGAAATGCTAAATCTATTTACTATTGTTATTTGTTTTACAGTCTTATCTATTTATTATATTTGTTCATAAATGCTGCTTATTGCAAAATAGCCATGATAGCCTATCCTTTGGAATAAGCCTTGCATATAGTTACATAGAGTTGCATTCTGTGCACAACTTGTTGAGTGCTTTAAGTACTCACCCTTGCCAAACAACAATAATCAACAGTCGAGGAATCTACACCTGTGTTGGAGTAGTTCCAAGAGGACGCGAGTCATTAGGGTCCGAGCCTTGTCGGTTGCCTGTCGTGAACTGATGAGCTATCTACGTTTTCTACTGTCCGCTGCTTAATTATTAGCTTATATTTCCAGTCTTGCCCTGCGTAGCTTAATAATGTAAGTTGGTCATAAGATCATACATTTAGCTATATCAATAAATGAACTATTATTTCTATTATCGTTGAGTATGATGTGATATGTACCAATGTTAAGCTGTGTGCACTAGCGTTGATCCTGGGACTAGTGCGGTAAACACAGTGGGTTCGAATCAGTGGATTCGGGTCCTTACAGAGATGGTATCAGAGCATACTGACTGTAGGTCTTGGCCCTAGATAGTTTGGAGGTGTCCTTGGAGTGTCCAAAACTATTTTCTAAAGAAAATTTAAACTTGACTAATAAAATACTCTCGACTTATCTCATTCTCTACTTCTCGCCTTTGCTGAATTTACCGTTTTACTTGCCGTCTCGGGTGGAGAACTTATTCAAAGTTCTTGTGGAGCAGATGCCGATCGTTCCGACCTTCGAGGAGTCAGCTGGTGGCTACGCTATGGAGCTGTGGAGAGTTCTTCAGATGCTTGGAGGCTTCTATCGTCCGCTTTACCGTGGAGGCAGCTGGTCAGTTAATGGTGTACACCGAGGATTTATTTACAAGCTGATTATCTACGCTCGGGAGAACGAGGAAGCTAGCAGCCCAATTAACATCTCCGCCAGAAGATTCTCATACGAGGTTGCGATTCAGGAGGTTGCCTGACTTGCTCTTCGTCGTGTCTGCCGCGACTACACCGACGAGCTTCACGACTCAGTATTCCGACTTCACCCCGATGTGCAAGCATGCCGACGCCGACGGATCGTGGAGGACGAGTGTGCTACTGCGGTACACCTTGCGGAGTTCGCCCTTGCCCAGGAGGAGCATGTGAGAGAGACTACTCAGGAGCTGGAGACTGTGTATGAGGCACTTAGAGTGGCAGAGCAGGAGCTTGAGGTGACCCGTGCTTCAGCCATCGGGATGATCACTGAGCTGGGAGAGGCCCTAGAGGCGGTCGAGGACGAGTTGGAGCGCGTGACCCGAGGAGCTCAGGAGCCAGCTGAGGAGTCCGAGGAGGATCCAGAGGAGCGAGAGTGGGAGCCAGAGGAGAGTGCAGACCCTGTTGTTGCGGAAGAGCCAGCAGTAGGTCATCAGGATAGGTTCGCTCCTATGCCAGCCCACCCGCCGGTGTATGCGCCGGATCAGTCTTAACCAGGGTGGCTGGATGAGTGAGAGTCAGCCTTGGAGCTGTGTTGAGACTCGAGTGTTGGGTCGCGTCTTTAAGTTAGTCTTTACCTCTTTAGTTGACGTTAAGGTTTTGTGTTTAGTTTGCTTCTTTGTAATGCTGAGTGTGCAGTATGTGTTGCAAAGCTTGTAGGCTTAAATAAGCAGCCATACCAAGAATAAATAAAGAATTATTTCAGTTTGGGTATAACCTATCTCCCCGCTTTAGAAATTCTTGCTTCTTATCTATGCTACATCTACCTTTCCTAACCCAAGAGGCAATCATCAGATGGTGAATACTCGAGGGAACAACGGTGCTTCAGGAAGTGGACTGCGCCAGAATGACAACCCCAACGACGAAGGCAGCCCTCAACCACCGCCAGTGGACATGCAGAATCTGGGAGCATTTCTTGCCGCGCAGACTCAACTGATGCAGACTATGATGCAGCAGATGCAACAACTGACCAACGCAGCAGCAACCAACAATAACCATGCAGCTCAGAACAACAATGGTGGACCTCGACCTTACTCCAAGCTGTCAGATTTCATGAGGACTCGGCCACCGACCTTTGCATGGAATGTTAACCCTTTGGAAGCCGATGACTGGCTTAGGACTATTGAGAAGAAGCTGCATATCACGCAATATGAGGGCAATGAGAAGGTGCTCTACGCCTCCCATCAACTTGAAGGAACCGCCGCAGAATGGTGGGAGAATTACTGTGCCGCACATGGAGCCCCACAAGAGATTACTTGGGAGGAGTTTACTACTGCTTTCCGCCAATATCATGTTCCAGAGGGAATGATGGATCTCAAGAAGGAAGAATTCAGGGCTCTGAAACAAGGAGGCCAGCCAGTGGCCGAGTATCTGAATAAGTTTACCCAGTTAGCTCGCTATGCCCCTGAAGATGTAGCGACAGATAAAGCTAGGCAGTCTCGTTTCATGAAGGGGCTGAATTCAGGACTGCAGGTGGGACTGATCACCCACAATTTTCCAGATTTTCAGGAGCTAGTTAATAAGGCTTTGATTTTGGAGGACAAGCGCAAGGAGTTGGGTGAAAACCGTAAGCGCTTGATGACTAATCAGAGTGGACGTCCAAACCACCTACATCTGAGAATGTCACCACAGCAGTTTGCTAGATTCCAACCGCCAGCTATAAACAAGGCATCAACCCCTGCGCCCCGCCCTGCTAATCAGAATTTTCAGACACCAGCATAGGGCAGCAATGCGCCAGGAGGGAGTCTGCAGTGAAAAGATGCTATACATGCAATGAGCCAGGGCACTTTTCTAATAGGTGTCCACAAAAGGGAGGCATCACGCCAGTTCATTTTAACTTGGGAACAACACCTGCCAAGGCACCAGCCTCAGGAGGAAATCGTGCGCCAGGTCAAGCGGGAGCAACCCCTCAATCAACAGTGCGTGGGAGGATCAACCACATCACCGCAGATGGAGCTCAGGAGGCTACTGGACGCCGATCGATAAGTTTCGGTTAACTCGAAGACGCCACGCTTTGTTTGATTCTGGAGCTTCGCATTCGTTTGTTTCCCAAAGTTTTGCAACCAAGAATGGATTTAAAGTGATGAATCTTAAGTGTGTGCTCTTAGTCCAAGCCCCAAGATTTGAGCTTAGATCTAGCCTTGGGTGTTTGGGAGCTAAGTTGCTTATGGACGGGATAGAATTTCTAGCGAATCTTATCTTAATAGATGCTCAATCCCTAGACGTTATCCTTGGAATGGATTGGCTGTCTAAGCATAAGGCCGTTTTGGATTGTGGCCGGAGGATCGTATCATTGGAGGGTTCTAGTGGCAAGAAGGTAGAATTTCAAGCGACCGCAGTTCGTGATGGGCAGTTAGTGGTCAACAGCGTGCAAGCCATCAAAGATAGAGGATGTGCGAGTCGAGAATACCGGATGTGTTTCGGAAGATTTACCAGATCGCCACTGCATCGCGACATCGAGTTTGTTATCGAGTTAGCACCGGGGACAGCACCGATATCAAAGAGACCATATCGGATGCCTACCGACGAGTTGGTGGAAATGAAAAAGCAGATTGAGGAACTGCAAGGGAAATGTTTCATTAGACCAAGTTCATCACCGTGGGGAGCCCCGATTTTGTTTGTTCGTAAGAGGGATGGAAGTCTTAGAATGTGCATTGATTATCGTGCACTTAATGAAGTAACGATCAAGAATAAGTATCCATTGCCCAGGATCGACGATTTATTTGATCAGTTAAGAGGAGCTGGAGTTTTCTCCAAGATAGATCTTCATTCAGGATACCATCAGTTGAAGATCCGAGCGGAGGATGTGCCTAAGACTGCGTTTTCTACGCGATATGGACATTATGAGTTCACAGTCATGTCGTTTGGATTGACAAATGCCCCGGCATATTTCATGAACATGATGAATAAGGTTTTCATGGAGTATTTGGATAAGTTTGTTGTAGTCTTTATAGACGATATCCTAGTTTTCACGAAGTCAGAGGAAGAGCATGCGGAGCATCTGAGGATGGTTTTAGAGAGGTTGCGAGAACATCAGCTGTACGCTAAGTTCAGCAAGTGTGAATTTTGGAAGGAGAAAGTCGAATTTCTCGGTCATGTAATGACTACTAAAGGAGTGGCAGTCGACCCAAGCAAAGTGAACGCAGTGTTGCATTGGGAGCAACCGAAGTCTGTTACTCAGATCCGTAGTTTTCTGGGTATGGCGGGATATTACCGTCGATTCATAGAAGGATTCTCAATAATTGCTAAACCCCTTACGCAGTTGTTAAAGAAAGAAAAGAAGTTTGCATGGACGCCGGAGTGCGAGAAAAGTTTTATGGAACTAAAGAAGCGTTTAACAACAGCCCCCGTATTAGTATTGCCGGACGTGCAGAATGGATTCGACATTTATTGCGATGCTTCAAAACAGGGCTTGGGGTGCGTGTTAATGCAAGAAGGCAAAGTCGTTGCTTATACGTCGAGACAGTTAAGACCGGATGAGGTGAATTACCCGACACATGATTTGGAATTAGCTGCCGTAGTGCATGCTTTGAAGATATGGCGCCATTATCTCATAGGAAATAGATGTGAGATATATACAGACCATAAGAGCTTAAAATACATATTCACTCAAGCAGATCTTAATATGAGACAGCGAAGGTGGCTAGAGCTAATTAAGGATTATAATGTGGGAATTCATTATCACCCCGGAAAAGCTAATGTAGTAGCAGATGCTCTGAGTCGGAAGAGCCATAGCACAAATACGTTGTCAATGGAGGATCAACCAGAGCTATGTAAGGAATTTTAGAAGCTAAAGCTGGAAGTTGTTCCGCAAGGAATTGTAGCTGCACTGGAAGTAAAGCCAACACTGGAGGATCAGATTAGAGAAGGTCAGAAAGATGATGATAAAATTTCTAAGATCAAGGCTAAAAAGGAGGAAGGCCTAGCCATGGATTTCACTCTAGACTAGCAAGGAACCATGTTCTTCAAAGGCCGAATTTGTGTGCCGGATAAAAAGGAGCTGAAGCAGCTGATTCTTGAGGAAGCTCACGATTCTAACTACTCGATTCATCCAGGAAGTGCAAAAATGTATCAAGATTTGAGGGAGAGATTTTGGTGGCCAAATATGAAGCGTGAAGTGGCGGAACACGTTGCTTTATACGATGTATGTCAGAGAGTAAAAGCCATGCATCAAAGACCAGCTGGGTTGTTGCAGCCGTTGAAAATTCCGGAATGGAAGTGGGAGGAAATCGGAATGGACTTTATCACCGGTTTACCTAAGACTCAGAGAGGTTACGACTCTATTTGGGTTATTGTGGATCGTTTGACTAAGGTCGCTCATTTCATCCCGGTAAAGACCACCTACTCAGGAGATCGTTTAGCAGAGCTGTATATGTCAAGGATTGTATGTTTGCATGGAGTGCCCAAAAGATTGTGTCAGACAGAGGAACTCAATTCACCTCGAGATTTTGGAACAAGTTGCATGAAGCGATGGGAACTCGTCTGAATTTCAGTACAGCATATCACCCGCAGACAGATGGTCAGACGGAAAGAGTAAATCAGATTTTAGAGGATATGTTGAGAGCTTGTGCATTAGCTTATGCTACATCTTGGGATAAGTGTTTGCCATATGCAGAGTTCAGTTACAATAATAGCTATCAAGCTAGCTTGCAGATGTCACCATTTGAGGCGTTGTATGGACGTGCTTGTCGTACTCCGTTAAATTAGAATGAAACAGGAGAGCGTTTGGTGTTTGGGCCAAATATTCTCGAGGAAGCAGAAAACCAAGTTGCAATGATCAGAGAGAGATTGAAGATAGCGCAGTCAAGGCAGAAGAGTTACGCCGATAATCGACGCCGAGATTTGAGTTTTGAACCAGAAGATTATGTGTATCTCAGGGTTACCCCTCTTAAGGGCGTTAAAAGATTTCACGTTAAAGGGAAGCTTGCACCAAGGTATATTGGTCCGTTCAAGATTCTGAGCCGTCGAGGGGAAGTAGCTTATCAGTTAGAGTTGCCTCAGTCTTTGGCAGGAGCGCATGATGTATTCCATGTGTCGCAGCTCAAGAAATGTCTCAGAGTGCCAACGGAGCAAACCCCTTGGATGCAATAGAGCTGCAAGAAGATTTGACTTACAAAGAGCAACCGGTCAGAATTTTGGATGTTATGGAGCGCAAGACCAGAAACAAGTCTATTCGCTTTGCGAGTTGATGGAGCAATCATTCCGAAAGTGAAGCCACTTGGGAGCGCGAAGAAGAATTGAAGTCAGACTTTCCGAACCTATTCTCTAGTTAGCCCTGAATCTCGGGGTCGAGATTCTGTTAAGGGGGGAGGTTTGTAACATCCCAAAATTTGCTCAAATATTATTTTATTGCTTGATTGTGCATTTGTGGATTTTCTGGAATTTATTTGGATTTTTCTGGATTTATTTGAATTAATTTTAAATTAAGAATATTGACCTTTTGTTCAAATCTATTTAAATTATTGCAAAGTTAATATAAAGTTTTGCCAAAAATATTTTATTTGAGTCAAGAATGTCTCAAAGTATTTTCGAGATTTTTCTTGGATTTTTCCTAATAGTTTTATTGCTTAAAATAAATTAAATGAATTTATGTATTTATTTTAAATAAGAAATCTTTTAAAAAGCCTGGTGAACAGTGTCGGGCCGGCCCACAACTGTGCGGCCCAGATAGCCCGCGTGGCCCAGACTTCTCTGCGAAACCCTAGCTAATTCCTGCAGCCGTCCGATCGCGTCTCTCCGGATCAGATCGCGCCGCGTAGGAGCCGTGTCATGGCCGTTGGATTGCGACGCGTGTACGGCAGGGCATCGTCGTCTCCGTTCAGGACTCGAAGTCCGCCGCCGTAACGCCTCCGGTCTTCTCCGTCGTGTAGGGCTCGAACGCCTAGGCTATAAAAGGAGGGGGTAGCGCCCCGAGGTTCGCAGTCGTGCGCCGCAGCTTTTGGTCGGAGACTTTTCACGAGAGCAGCTGTAGAACGCGCCCGAGAGCTTGTCGGAGTAGGCCGAGGTCTTCGCCGTGTTTTTCGCTTGGAGCTCGTCGTCCGTGGAGTCCCCGCCGTCGCCAAGGCCGCCAACGTGATCCCTGAGCCGCGCTGCGTCGGACACGTGAAGAATCGCCGCCGTTTCATCGTCGGAACGCCGTCGCCAAGGTCATCGTCTCCAAGTCCGGTGGAACTGCGCCGCCGCTCTGCCATCGCCGTGTTGAAGCTTCGTGAGCCGTCGGATTTCCAGCGAAGGGTAGAGATCGTGCCACGTAAGTTGGAGATCCGTAACCGTTAGATGCGATCTGTGCGGTGGATTTTGCACCGCAGGGATGGGCCAATCGGACGCAGCCGCGTGTCGGGCGCAGGCGCCGAGGCGTCGTGGACCGGGTCTGCCGTGGTCTAGCGCTACGTCGTGGACTCAGTCCATGCACCGAGACGCGTGTCGTGTTCTGATTGGTTCTAGATCAGGGCTGACGTCATGCTTGCGTCATAATTGCGTTTTCAATTGGAAAATAATTCGATTGGAAATTCTGCAATGCTGACGTCATCATGAGGTCACGCTGACGTCATAAACCGGTTTTTTCAGTTTAAAACTAATTCTGTTAATTCCGAATTTCTAATTTTTGCAATTTCAGTATTTATTCAAACTTCAAAAGGCTATATCTTTTGCATCTTAACTCGGATTTGAGTGATTCAAATTTCTAAAAATTTGTAAAATTGAGATCTATTTAGTGGCGAATTTTAATTGATTTTTGGAGTTGATTTGCTCTCTATTTTGGTATTTATTTGCTTTTCTTCTTCGGTACGCGTAGACGTTGAATTGTGCGATGCTTCGGAGGAAGATCCAGCAACTCAAGAGCAAGCTCCAGATCAAGATCAGGACCTATTCCAAGGCAAGTTGTGCTTTGATCATGTTGAACCCATGTTTATAAAATTGCTATATTCGTTTTACCCTATTGCATATTATTTCAAGAGTATAGTATTTTCAAATTAAATTGGGCTTAGCTAATATACCAGATTGATTTATACCCTACCTTGTCATTTGTATGCCACGATCCATTGTCACCCTAGATTGGTTCAATATAGTTGGTTAGTAATTATAATCAACATGGGATGGTTAGTCCGTATTAGTTGCTTAGCCATGCCACGTCGTCACATGTGTCAAAATTATTGATAATTAATCTTGATTAATGGAATATGGAACAATGTTATGAACTTGTGTGTCATGTGGGATCACACGATAAGATTGAGTTGTTGTGGCGAGTCATGTCACGCAACGATGTTGAATTGTTGATGGCACGTGGTGCTTGGTAATCCACTTGGGTGATAATCACTTAGATTGAGGCAAGTGACAAGGGGCGAGTATGCCAAGGTGGGCTCGATGGGCAGAGGGTATGTGGATATCTTGCCTTGATCACTCTAAGAACTTAACCTTGCAAGCCTTTGACCTGAGTCAATCATGCAACCACATGTCTGGTATAGGCCAACCTAGCTGAGTAATTTGCAATGTCTTAGCTTTGGTACTATTTTGGTCGGTGTGAGTTCCCGAGTTATGAAGTAATTCACATGGCGCAAGAGGGGGGCCCTGGATGTGGTAACCAGTCCCACCAGTGTTGAAACCTTAGCGGGTAGTATCGGGTTAAGTCAGCGCATTGTAAAGGCTTTGTTATAATCACTTGCCTTTGTGGTGTTTGGTTGTGTCACGTGGGTAAAGTGCATAACCTCTGCAAAGTGTGAAACTATTCGGATAGCCGTGCTCGCGGTATTGAGCAGTGCTCTGGAATTACAGTTAAGGGTTAGCTTAATTAATTGGACAACTTGGTTGGGATGGTGGAATGCCATATGGAAGATGGAATTTGACTTAGGATTGGAAACCTGGTTTACTTGAGAAATGCTAAATCTATTTACTATTGTTATTTGTTTTACAGTCTTTATGATCTATTTATTATATTTGTTCATAAATGCTGCTTATTGCAAAATAGCCATGATAGCCTATCCTTTGGAATAAGCCTTGCATATAGTTACATAGAGTTGCATTCTGTGCACAACTTGTTGAGTGCTTTAAGTACTCACCCTTGCCAAACAACAATAATCAACAATCGAGGAATCTACACCTGTGTTGGAGGAGGAGTTCCAAGAGGACGCGATTCATTAGGGTCCGAGCCTTGTCGGTTGTCTGTGGTGAACTGATGAGCTATCTACGTTTTCTACTGTCCGCTGCTTAATTATTAGCTTATATTTCTAGTCTTGCCCTGCGTGGCTTAATAATGTAAGTTGGTCATAAGATCATACATTTAGCTATATCAATAAATGAACTATTATTTCTATTATCGTTGAGTATGATGTGATATGTACCAATGTTAAGCTGTGTGCACTAGCGTTGATCCTGGTACTAGTGCGGTAAACACAGTGGGTTCGAATCAGTGGATTCGGGTCCTTACAACTCTCTAGTCTATCTAGGAGCCGTTAGTGCCTTAAGAGCACTCCGAGTCTAGGGATAACCCAGAATACCACTAAGAGCATGAACATGCTCACACCGTGCAATCTTGGCATGCTTGAAGCAAAACTCAGCCAAATGTCCATCCTTTTAATAGAAGGTGCAAGAATACTTTGCCTTGATAGAGTTAGAAGCTACAGGAGGTGCAATCTTCTCATCAGAGAACCATAGACAACACCTGTTGAGCGAAACACTGTGGTGCTAGACCTAGGAGCAACCACAATCTCTCCACTCTTAGAGTCATGAATAATAGAAAGAGGATGTGCCCGAACATTCTCCAAGTAGTCAAATTCTAGATCCTGATTGAATCTATTGATCTTAGATTGGTCTAGAATGAGATTGAGCTTTTTCTTGCCTCCAAAAAACTTCTAAGGGTGCTCATGAGGTACTCACACTCCTAGAAGGGAGAGGCACAAGAATAACAAGGGGAAGAAGAAAATGAAGAGCCAGAAGAGGAAGATTGAACAACAAGTGCATATTTCTCCCTATTCACAGCCACCTCAATCTTGAGGGCCTCATAGAAATGCACTCAGTATTCTTCTTCCTAAACTCATCATGGATTCTACCCATGACCCCCTCAATCTCAACACATCTAGCACAAGCAACTTGTGACTTAGCTAGTAGGTCCTTGTCATTCAAAGCATCATTATCAAGTTTTAGTTACCTATAGCTTTCACGTGAGTTGACTGGGTCCTTAGAAGCATGTTGTTCAAATTCATCATTTCTAGCAAATAGCTTGTTAAGGTGAGTGTTCATGGCATCAATTTTGGTAAGCAATTTAGGGCAATTGTCACAAGAAGCACTAGTATGAGCTTGAAGAAAATTAGCATCAGCAAGAATAGCAACAAAAGTACTACAGCTAGCATCTTTCACCCTAGGAACCTCTACCTCAAAAAGAACATTATCATGCAAGGTCCTTTGGCTCTCAAGTTCCACAAGCAAGGCATCACAAAGAGTATAGTCATCAGCATCACCGAAGGAACTAGACCTAAGTGAAGCAAGCTCCCGTGACAAACTCCCTACTTCCTTCTTAAGTTTCGAACATCTAGCTCTAGCTCTAGCATGAAATTTTCCTAGCTTGCAGGAAGTATCGTTGAGCTTGACGTAGGAAGGTACCTCATTAGACTCGTTGTAGAGATCATCATTGTTGATGCTGTTCTCATTGGCCATGAAGCACATGCCGGTTAAGTTGTCGTTGCCCTTGGTCTTCCCTTACAGATCATTCTCTCCATCATCGCTCCAAGTCTCGGTGTCGGAGATGGAGATGTCAAGTGCAACAAGGATAAGTGGAAAAGCTTCTTGTTCTTAGCGAAGTTGCGGTACTTCTTCTCACGCTTAAGGTCCCGAGCTGAAGTCTTCTTGTTGTGGTTCTTATCTATGTAGTCGTTCTTTCCCAAACCGCCGGAGTCATTCTTTCCCTTCTCTAGCTTGGGGTATTTTGCCCGAATGTGGCTTGGGCCACCACACTCGAAGCAAGTGATGGATCCTCCTCTCTTCTTTTCTCTCACCCTCTTGTTGACATGAGAGAACTTTCAGACCAAGAGGGCAAGCTCGTTTTCTATAAGTCTCTTCATCTGCTCATCGGTCATCTCATAGAGATCAAAGAGGTAGAAGCCACCAAAACACTTAGGAGTGGGATTAGTGACCAAAACCATCGACTATGACTTCGTCTTATGAGAGACGATGTCAATCTCATGAGTCTTGAGTCAGGAGCAAAGCTCGTCAAGAGTCGAGATCGACAATTCAGTGATGTCTTTGATGGAGGTCACCTTCATCTCCCAAAACCGAAGATCAATTGCTGTAAGAAAAATGCTGAGCATTTCTAAGTCTGAGTATATGGTAGCAACAACTTGGTGATCACTCAGGATCTTCGTGAAATGCCCAATGCACTCATTTAAGGACTCTCTTGCGTGTTGCTCAAAATTGTTGTAGTTACGCTTGTATTGATCTTGCCTCATCATCTTGATTTGGGTGGTGCCCGTATGATAAGCATCGAGGGTCACCCAAATCTGGTAGGCAAACCATAATGGGAGATCCTATCATAATCACTATGGCTAAACCCCTGTATGAGGATGTACCCTTAACATTTGCCTTAATGTTAGCTATATTCATGGCATTGATGTTCTCACTAGCAAGAACCTCATATGGGTGCTTCACCTTCTGCCATATCATAAAGCCCTAGACAATGATGTATGATTCTATTCTAGACTTCCAAAAGGGATAGTATATCCCAGAAAATATAGGAGGCTTGGTAGACTACTTGCCCATCGCCATGGCTCTTGAGACCAGTCAAAATATAGAAAAAGTAAAACTATGCTCTAATACCAATTGAAGGACCAGGAATAGCGATCAGAGAGGGGTGAATGATCACAAATAAATTTTTCCTAGAAGAACCAACCAAAATCTCTATATATCAAGGAAGTGCGAAAAAGCGAATTTTTAGAGTAAATCAGTCTCCGAGGCGACACTACAGTAATTAATGACCGGTAGTACCAGAATGAATAATAAATCTGGCACTACTGTAATACAAATGTAGGTACTACATATGAATAGTAAAATTAGGGGATGAACAGTAAAATCAACACGACTTCAAAAACAAAAAAGGTGTAACTTTTTATCAGCTAATCCAAATCCAGTGAAACTTTGCAAGCACCTTCCTAAGGATGTTAGGAACCTATTCCAATATTCAATCACAAGGATTGATGTCAAAGTTCCAACCTTTTTAACAATTAGTGAAGGTTGCACAAAAACCGGGCTATATGCATAAACTTCGCCCTGAACTTGCTCGTGTGGATATGATGATTGAAATGATCTTAGATGATCTCTCACATGTCACATTAAGCTAGAACACCAAAGAAATAGCCCTCAAATACTCAAGAATAAGATCTACCATGAAACCTTCTCATACCAAAAATCAATTTCTTGAGAAGAACCTTGGGAGATCTTAGTAAAGCTTGCCTAGATGATTCAAATATGATCTACAAAAGATTCATCTATCAATTATTTATCCTTGGCAAATCAAGATCAAGAGAAGAAGAAGCAAGAAAGATCAAAAACTCAAGAAGAAAAGGATCAAAATAAGAGGAAAATCTTGAACACGAATTTTAATTTCATTTTGAAGCAAGATGGGTGATTACAAAGCCTCTCTCCAAAGGGCAAAGCTCTCAAAGAGCACTCACACACACAAGAAGACTAAAATCTTGTGAAAACCCTAATTTTCTCCCAAGTTCACTCCTTGGGCTCACTTTTCACCTCCCTCTACATCTCCTTATATAGAGAAAGCAAGCCTAACCCTAAAACCTGGACACTCATGCAGATACTATCCACATTTACATGGGATAACCCGATAATCCAACACACATAACTTGTTTTACACTCACACGAGCACGCTTCTCAAGACGACCTTCTCCATGGCGTCCAATTCACTTCATGAGCCTGAATTTGCGTCTATGGCCACTTTGGCTGGACTTAAACCACTTAGGCCACCACCACGTTTTTCCAAACTGTCTCGATCTCTGGTAATGGATAAATTACCAATTTGCTCCATGACCGGTCTTCCTGTGTCTCAAAGCATCGCCTATACTTCATCATCAACCATGTAGCCCCAATGACTTTCCACCAAGCCTCTCATGTGTTTGGGCTCCCCCAAACCGTTCTTGTTTGTAAATGGGTCCATGTCACTTGGCACACCACATGACCTTACACATGATGGCTTTATCTTTGTCGACTGTAGCCCGCCATGTACATCACCAATGCTTTACGCTTCAGCTCCTTGTCTTCTCATCTTACAACCACTTTTCAGCCTTAATCATCTTCCGGTGTCCATTGACCATTCTGGACCTTAGCTTTCCTAGCCTAGTCCAAGTCTCTTCTGCCTCACCATAACCTATTTCTGAAGTACTACAACCAACACATACAAGCAAACACGTCACGTAGCATTGCTCAAAAAATATATGCAATAACATCACTTAACCATAATTGACGGTGGATATATATTCGCTCTAGAAAATATCTACCACCAACTACTACCACCATGCATTGGCCGGTACTACCGCTAGCTGATACTACTGCATTTTCAATACCAGTAGTGCCATCCTCTAAAAATCCCAGAAACGACCCTTCCTGGAAAATAACAGTCGCCAACTAGGATCCGGTACAACCGTAGGCTGGTAGTACCACCACTCCCAGGCTTGTAGTGTCGCCTGGTCGGCACTATCACTGTTCCAAGGCCGCTAATGTAGCTCAACCTGATAGCATCTCAAATTGCTTCAAATTCAAATCCAATTCAAATCAAACTCAAATTTGAGCACCACAAGCTCAAACATATTCAATTACTCATCACACATGGGTACACCTCCACATGGTCTTTCAGAATGAGAACCTATAGATTTGTTAATAAATTCTGTAAATTATTATATGGATAGTTAATATATTAGAATTAATAAATACAAAATAAGTCCTTTGTTTGATTTGGATTCGTCGAATTCATAACAACAAGCCTATATGGTTCATATTAATGTAATACAAATTAAATAAGTAGTCAGTTCGGATAAGAATTTGAATTGATAAAGGTTATCTCGAATCTTTCAATTACGAAACAGAAAAGTTTCATGCTTATCTTATACCGACTCCTCAATTATAAATAAAAATACACCTGAGCTATGTGGGGATAACCAAGTCCAGAGATTAGTTTCGGCGACAATCAAGAAGGCTTTGTTGTGGGGGGATTTGACGGACAGGCGCGCCGAGTGTTCTTCCCATTTGTGTGGATAATCATTGGACGAGGCAGCTAACTGAATCACAGATTACTAATTTGAAGTTTATCCTCATGTAAGATGAAGCTCAGATGAATGATGAGGTGCTTTACTCATGAAGCCATGGAAATACGGAATGAGCTCTGTTTTCTAGCCATGCATGGCAATTCCCTTTACCTTTACTTAGTAACCTGTTCCTTCTTATTTGGGGAAATTGACCCTGTTGTCAACAGATTGGCTGGGCGTTGCCATGAGGCATATGCTGCCTTAGCATGCCACCGTCATGGTCCTGATGATTTCTGGTCCAGGGAGCAAACCTTATCTGAACCGCACGCTCATTGCCCGCTGAGGCGAAAAAGGATTACATTCTCGTCCCGTATCACGAGAGGTATATACTACTCTAATTACTTTACCCTTCAATTACTAGTACGTATTTAAATTGTATATGAACTTATTTTCTTAAATTACATACCATTTAATAAAGAACCATTGGATTCCACTCGTGATCGTTCCAAGTGAAAACAAAGTCTATACATTTAACTCACCGGAGAAGAGAGCGATGGCCTATATGATAAAGCCTATTTTGCAGAGGTAAGTACATTTCTCTAACCTAACACTTTCAATATTTAACTATGTTCATTTTTGTTGCCTCAATGGCATCTTTGCAATATATAGGGTATTATTGTCTTACGTTGTTGAAGGAGAATGACATAACAACAAACGAGACGACTAGCTGGAGTGAAAGCGATTTAATGTACAAGTGTCTAGCATAGGATTCTTTCTGATGTTTAATCTTCATTTTCTAATTTGATTTTCTTTGTTCACAGTGTCATCAACCGAGGTGCGACGAATTGTGCGGCTTCTAAGTCAGCCGATAGGAGGATCTGAACATAATTTCAAAATTTTCAGAGGGCCTCTTCGAGAAAGCTTTCAGCTTTAATATAGCAAGTTTTCGGAATTTTTGAAGTGGTTTTTTTTTGTAAAAGAGCATGTAGAGGGCTGAATGCAATTTTCGAATTTCTGGAAGGCCCTAAACACAATTTCAGAATTTTCGAAGGGTTTTTTTTGCAAAAGAGCTAGTAGAAGGATCTGAATGTAATTTCAAAATTTTTAGAGGGCTTCTCCGAGAAAACAGTGACGTTGCACGCTGGCTGCTTTGGAAAATTTCTAGCTTTAGATGGTGTTTGGCACACTCCAACTCTACTAAAATCTGCGAAGTTGGTGGAGCAAAGTATTTCTAGCTCCAAAAATTTATGGAGCTGGAACTATGGATACATTAAAAGTGTTTAGGTGGGTCATCTTATTTATATTTTAGACTAAAAATATAAACTTAATTCACTTTATTTTAGCCTACGAGCTCTAAATCTAAAGTGGAGTTGGGATCTAGAGCTCTGCCAAACAGAGCTTTAATATAGGTAGTATATCAGCCACACAAACTAGTCGAGTCTATAACTTACTAGAAGTTATATCCAACCCGCCACGTCATAGGATCGCCAGCTATCACATATATCATGAAAAACAGCTTGAGCCCAAGGATCCAAATTTTGTTTCCCTCCAAAATCTAGAATTTCGGTGAAATCTCGTTATTTTGGATGAAATCCAAAAAGCAAAATTCAAATCCGGAATTTTCGAAATTTTAGGCGAAATATGCGAAATTTTGGCAAAATTCAACTGAAAAAAATGATTCAAACAATGCACAAAAATTTTAAAATTTTTTAGAGGTTCCTGACACATCAGTGATGTTTCCATAAATTTTTTTGATGATTATCAAGTCTGAGGAATTTTCAAAAATTCAAACATTTCTACTATCCTAATAAAACGGTGACCAGCAAGTTTGATCCGAATGAAAAATGGTTCAAACCACGTTATAAAATTTTGAATTTTTTTGTGCACGGTTACGATGCATCACTAATATTCTCATAAAATGTTCAGAGGATGATCAAGAATCATGAATTTTTAAAAATTCGGACAGTACTACTGTCCTCTTAAAAGCCTTACCAGCAAACTTGAAGAAAATAAAAAATAATTCAAACAACGTTAGAAATTTTTGAAACTTTTTATGGATGGTTGTGATGTATCATTAATGTTTGTATAAAATTTTTAGATGATGATAATCCTTAAATAAGTTTTAAAAATTCTGATAATGCTATGTCTTGATAAAAGCCTGATGAACAATATATGGATTTGCTTTAGCAATCAAAAAAGATTTAAAATTTTACAGAAGGGTGAAAAGGAAATTCTTAAGATCTCATAAAATTTTTGAATCATGATCACACTCCAGTGAATTTATAAAATTCTTACAAGGCACTGTACCATTTATGTTCTTTCTCTTTTCGATATTTGCAAATAAATTTCAATGCCTACATAGATTGACCAAAACAAAAAAGTTTAAATTTTTTGAATCATGATCACACTCCAGTGAATTTATAAAATTCTTACAAGGCACTGTACCATTTATGTTCTTTCTCTTTTTGATTTTTGCAAATAAAGTTCAATGCCTACATAGATTTGATTGAGCAAAACAAAAAATTTTAAATTTTTTGAAAATTTTATAGAATGGTACTGAGGTAATTACTAATCTCTCATAAAAATTTTAGATCATGATCACAATCAAGAAAATTTATAAAATTCTGACAAGATTATTGTCCTAATTATGTTCATTCTGTTTTTGATTTTTCAAAGATAACAAATGAAGTTAAATTATTTTGAAATTTTTTATGTATGATTCCACACTACTAAAGATAGTACCATAAATTTTTCAGATCATTATCGAGCTTGTTGAATTTTTATTAAAATATGACAGTGTTTCTACCTAAATTTTAAAATATCTCAAAAATTCGGTTTTTCAACAAATTTTCATAGAAGATGACTTTCTTAAGGTTATTGGACCAAATCTGGCCATAAAACTTTAAAAACCGGCGAAGAATCATGAAATTTTGGCGAAAAAATGAAACTACTGTGGCAATTTTAAATTTTTTTATCTGACCGGTATTTTAGATTTCGTGGTCGTCCGAAATCCGAAATTTCGCAAAAAATCGCTAAAATTCGGCGAAATTTGTATATCTGCTTGAGTCAGCCCTTTACATGTCCTCCATGACCCCATCGTTTCTTCTGTGCCTCAATAATGCATTGCATATACATATAGCAAGCAGCTCTAAGGACAGCAAGATGCGGTATCCACTTAATACGGCCAGGGTTTACATAACTGAGTGGAGGTTAAAGATTGAATCCTAGTCGGCACCAATTTTCATTGAAAATCGGTCAAAAATCGCTAAAAATCAAAGGGTTTCGAAATCAAACTTTTTTGAAAAATTCAAAAAAATAAAAAATCCAGATTTTTCACTAAAAATCAGTCGATTTTCACTGATAATCGACAATTCAAGCAAAATTTTTAGACGGCCGATTTTTGAGAGATTTTCAAGTGGTTTACATCGCATAAAATGCCCAAATTGTTTTGAATTTTTTATTTTGTTTTTGGAATATTTTGATTTTGTTTTTTGAATTTGATCGGATTATCGATCAGTATATCTTATCGAACCAGCTTAATACGGTTGACATTTGAAACCGTGGATACGGCTACAGCCCACCCAGGCACTCACTGGATATCTTGAATATTATTTTTTTTTTTAAAAACGGGCTATTCAATTTCGAAGGATAAACTGCAAGCCGGTACATAATTACTTTGCGCTGAATATGGATTAGCCTTTCCCACATTGAATACTGGAGATAACGGAATTTGGGAAGATAAGTAAACAGATGAATGTAATTACTTGTCACTAAACATAGAGCACCCATATATGACCCGCCTAGCAAGCGTACAGTTCTCAGATATATACGATCTCTGAATTGCAAGAGTTGCTAAAATGGCGAAGCTTGCGAAGGTGGGAAACCAGACGCTCATGCTTTCGATGGTCATCCTTGGATGTTTCACGATTCTTTCACAGTGTAAGTCCACAGCAAACTATCCGTTGATTTTTGATATGGTCACAGTTCTCTTAGTAAACCATCTAGAAGAAGCCATCAAGTAACCTGCAACTTTGTAACAGTCTACCCTGAAGATAAGTTGAAATAAGCAGCCTTATTTACATGCAGCTCAAGCCACTGATCAGATGGATAACAAGAAGATCTATGTATGCCTGTGCGCGGGGACAATACAGGATCCACCTTGCACTGATAAGTGCTTCTGCTGTATGGATAAACCGGGAACGCCCTGCTTTCAGACAAGGGACGAATGCAAAAGTTTCTGCTGCCCACCCTCACAGCATCGCTCGTTGGATGCAATCTCCTCTTCCGCCCTGCAATGGCCATGAATCTCTATTGCATACCATCCGTTATGAAGACTTTACGATGAATATCTTGGAATAAAAAATATTAGTTAAGTGTTCGTGCGTTGCTACGAAAATTCTCAAACACAATCTTATTAAGAAAAGTTTTTCAAAGCAACAGCCAAGTTGGTTGATAAGAAAGACATGTATGAAACGAACATGTTAGGTACTTAAGAGTACTTCAAATTATCAATTAATCATTCATGCTATTATATTTTTAAAAGTCTCAACACGATAGTACAACGACAACTTTAAAGAATTTGATCTTTTTTTTTCTCCTCTTCTTTTGTCTCGAGTGCAGTCTTCTGCACCATATAACTTTAAACTTTATTTTCTATCCTCATAATTTAATCACAGTTTTAGCTGTCTTAAAAAAAGAGAGAGAAGGAGCCATGGCCATAGCCTCCTTCCATATCGTTTCTTGCGCCCCCCTTGAATCTTTTGTATTGCTTTTCTCTCTTTCTCCTATGTGTGTATGAGCCTTCCTCTTTTCTGTCTCTTTCTGCGTCTCTTCGTATGTCCTCTATGATGGAGATGAAGGTGGTTTTTTATAGGTGGAGGAGAGGGTAGTCAGGCGTGTGAGTGCTCAGACTCTATGATACGGCGTCTTGTGATCTCCGGAATTGGCATGTGATTTGATTATCCAATTCTTGCCTTTTAATTTCTGCATTTCCATCCGAATGAGATACAATGAAATAGGATTTTTCATGTTATGGGATATGGTGAGTATGTCATTCTATCCAAACGGTATATGATGAGGAAACTCTTTCATTTATAAGAGATATGAATAAAATCCTTCCATTTTAAGGAGATGTAATCCTTCCATTTTAGGGAGATGTAATCAGTAATATTTCTATAAAATAGAGGGAATACGGATGGGTGGGGGGCGAATTGAGTGAACAGAAGGAAAAGCTGAGCGAACAGAAGGAAAGGCTGAGCGAACAGAAGGAAAAGGCTGAGCGAACAGAAAGAAAGGGGGATAGGAGCGGGCTGAGCAAATAGAAGGAAAGAGAGAGTATGGAGAACGAACCGTTGCCACTAAGTCGTAATTAGAAGTAGTAGAGATATGACATGTACTCGTCTTATATGGTTGCTTGCTCACCTTTATGAGTCTCCATATACAAACATCTTAGTTTTCTGGTTATTATTCTTTTTGGAAAGTGACAGGAATATTTCAACATAGCTCAAAAAATATAATGAAGGTAGAAATTGAGAAATTTTACGGTAGATAACATAGGTAGTATTAAGGGTATTTTAGATTTTTTCTAATTCGTTCATAGTTTTGGATTCATCAAATACCTGGTGATCTTCGGAGGCTTCTTATCCATTCATCCGCCATTCATTAGGACACATGACGTGTTTTACCGTAGATGACAAATAGTATGACAGAATTTTTTTACACTTTTACCCTTCTCTGAATTTTAGAGAAATTTACAGTGGATTACATAGGTAGTAAGTAGTGGTAGTAGGAATCAAATCTAACCATCCATTCTCAAGGGTATTTTAGACTTTTTCTATCTATTCATCAGGGGTATTTTAGATTTTTCCTAATTCATTTATAGTCTTGGATTCACCGAATACCTGTTGATCTTCAAAGACTTCTTATCCATTCATCCGTCATTCATCAGGATCACAGGACGTGTTTTACTGTAGAGGACAGATGGTATGACGGAATTTTTTACCCTTTTACCTCTCTTTCAATTTTACTACTAATACTATAGGTGGTGGTATAACTAGATCTAAATTGATCTCAACCATTAGATTCAAAGGAATAGACGGCTTATATTGATTTTAATCCACTGTAAAACAGCTCGAATTTTACTATCAATACTACAAGTGGTAGTATAACTATTTCTTAATTGATTTTAACTATTAGATTCAAAAGAATGAACGGCTTATATTAATTTTAATCCACTGAAAAAAAAAAAGCTCAAAAAAATTTGCACACTATCCGTCCTTTTCATCAAGCTGCTTTCGCACCACAAACTCATCCGTCCAACCAAATGCACCACCTCTGCCTACACATGTAGCCCTCTTGTTCGATCTAGATCAAGAACCCTAGGTATATGCTGCCAGACCATACCTTCTCTGCTTCCCCTTTCATTGCCAGCTACCACTCTCATCATAACTCTGAATGGTACCCGCTGGTGGCATTGCTTAGGGTTGCCATTACAAACAATTTTTGTAATATCAAATAGCAGTCCAAGTAATTCATCATTGTTTGTACTTGATAATAGTCAAAAGTTGAAACTAATCATCAATTTCGTAATTCCAATAGCTCTAGCATATACATGTGCACATTCAATATTTCACAAAGTTCATTCGAGCTAGTAACATATTCGGTATATGTTCGAAATAATTAAAATATTGGTAATCAGTATAATTTTCTTCTCAAAACGGAAATGATGTCGTACATCAAATACGCCTATGCAACGGAACCTAGGTCCTAGCTTTGCATATTTTCACATATTTCAGTCCTAGAAGCCATAATCAACTCAATGGACTCCTGGTGATAGATATGTTGTGAGAGAGCTGTGCTGGTGATGGTTGGGCATGTGGTCTTGTTCATGCTGAGGAGACGGCCGGTGAGGCCTATTGGCAGCATATCAACTTCTATGGTCGGGGTTACAGCTTAAATGACGCTGTGTTCGTATTCGCCAGTGCAAGCCATTTCTCTCCCAACAACCAATATTTACACTTCCATGAACCATAGGAACTCATTTAAATTATGCGCCACTTTTCCACAAAAATAATCATTTGGGAAGCAGAAATCCTCTTCTAATTTTTGCTTAGAGGAAACCTTTGCTTCTGCGCAGACGTAACAATTGTTTTCACCTAGCTCTCTGTTGGCGTCAAAAACTTGATGTAGGGTTTTTGACAACAGCACACCAGACGAACACCGGGTTCAGAGCGTGCCAGTCGATTTGACCTGTAATCGACAAGGTAAAAATATAAAATTCACTCAAAGCCGATCGTCAAGATCAATCGGCTTAGACTTAATCAGCTTAAAGCCGATTAAGATCAAGGTAACAGGGTAAGTCTAATTAGCCGATTAAGGCTAATCAGAGGATAAAGGCAGATCGATTCTGAAGAAGGCGATGCGCAACAAAATCAGAACAAATCAAACCTGGGGTGTAATTGACGAATATCAACAATCGGTGATGCGCAACTTTATTGATCAAAATCGATTACAAAGGCTAAATTACAAGAACTACTCCTAGTCGACAGGAAAAAGAAAGTAAAGGCTGGTTGGTTGTATTGTGTTCGATCCTCCTTGCAGCTTGCTCTGGTCCTTCTTTTATACCCTTGGCCGATAGTGTCCTGTTACAACACGCTTCAAGTCCGTATCCGTATCGACCTTATCTTAGACAGTTATTTTCTTTAAAGATCTTGCTGTTACCAAATATCTTGTATTCTTTCCAATCCTGTCCATCGGTTTCCATATCTTCTATTTTATTGCCGATTTGACTAGATTTACCGAATTTTGGTGCAAACATATGCCCCCCATTTTTGAGAGATGACTTGTCATCTCTCAAAAATCACATTTATCGGCTTTTTAATCGGCTAACGTTTGAACTTCACTTAAAAACTGTTGCTTTATTCGCGCCGTAAATCTCTGACATGCAGGCAGTGCGTTTTAACTGCTCACACCCTTTGATATTCACTTCCCGCCGTTTCAAATTTTTACCACGCTATAAAACGCGGCCCCCACCTCTGTCATTCCTCACGCGCACAAGCTCTCGCTATACCCATAATCGGATTTCTTTCCTTCTGTGTTCCTTCTGTTAGCACAACTGCTCTCTGCTTCAATCGGCTTGTGACTCAAGATCGGCTGAATGGATCCCTCACAGGTACTTATTCCGATTTCGCATAGTAATGACCAATATTTTCTGGGTCCTTTGGGAAATCTGGAGGCAGCTACAGTTATTGACCAAGAAGTGACCCGCCTTCCCTTGTCGGCTAGAGGGTATAATATCGAGGGTTGGAGTAAAAGTTTTAGAGCTTGGCCGACCGCACTCAAAGGGTGGAAAAATTGGTATAATCGTGTAGCAGCCCAAAAAAGGGAGTCTTTGGAGAGGATGGGCATAGCAGAGTGCATTCCCTTAAGTTTAGCCGATCCAGAGGCCAATGAGCCCTTAGTGGCCACGGCTTGTTATTTCTGGTCGGATACTTTTAATGCTTTCATGTTTCGCACTGGTATGGTCGGTCCAACCCTGTTGGACGTTGCTCAACTCTGCTGCTTGAGACCGGACGGAGAACAAGTGTCGGCTTTTAGTGCTAGACCCAAACATAAGCTTATCCGATCAAAAGGCGAAGGTTGGTCTAAGTATATTGCAAATAACAATAAAGTGAATGGATTAGTATCGGACGAAGAGCACGTCGCTTTCCTCAACCTTTGGCTGGACCGATTCTTATTCTGTGGTGCTTCATTAGGGCCAACCCAAGTATACCAAACAATTGCTGGAGGACTAGTGGAAGGCCGTCGGCTAGCACTTGGGAAAACGTTTCTGGGAGCAGTGTATCAGATGATGTATATCATTAGGAGTCGGCTGTATACAGGTTTTGCTGACTTCACTGTGGGTAATGTGGGTGGGCCTCTGTGGTTTATCCAAGTCTGGCTGTATTGCTTTTTTAGCCGACCGTTTGATCTGGAACCTACTGAAGACACAGCTTTCCCAAGAGAAGACAATGTTGAAAATGTTGTTCCGCAATATCAAGCAAGCCGATCTTTTGGCGAACGGTTTATGATGTGTTCAGGAAATGAAACTAAAATCACAGCAGCTGATTCAAGAAAGTATATGTCCTTTTTCCTTAATCTGAGCGACACGGATTTGAGGCAGAGAGATTTTTTTCAGTTATAGCGGTGTGGCCGATTTTCTGTGGCCTTCATTTCTTCAACTCGAAGCCGACAGCTCTGCAATGCCTCCGGAGACTCTTGCTTTGTACAGAATTTTCATTTCTCCCTGCGTCCTTCATGCTAGACTTCATACAAGGAATCGGACTTTCCAGCCGTCATACGAGTTTTATCACCCATCGGTTTATGCAAGACAACTCGATTTTGGCCAAATAATTCCAAGCTTCCCACTCCTTGATCGGCTTGAGCCAAGAGTCAGAGTCCGTAGTGCTACATCTGCCGAAATCGTCCTTGAAGTGGCTGATGACTTACAGATCCAATCCTTGCCACACTTCTTCTTGAATACCAGACGGGCCGGATGTTACACAAGGTGGTGGTCAGTTATTGCAGAGGCTTTGTATCAGTCAAAATCTCCGTCTAACATTATTTCTGAGTTTTTTTCCAAATCTCCCGGAGCCGACGCTAGTATCTAATGCTGACTCTAGCAGCGATACTTCATCGTCAGGATATACTAATACGAATGTAGTCGTTTCTAGCGAGGTATCGGCTTTAGAGTCTAAACTTTTCTTTTCAATACTTCTGAATTGTGTGAAATTTGTTTTGCATCTAACTCGATTTTTACCTTTTGTAGAAGGCAACTGCTCCGGCTCCATCGGGTGATAAGCAGCCCAAAAAACAATCGCAAGCGGCTGCTGTTACCGGTTATGCATCGGGATCTTTGGGCATACAGAGCCCATCTCTGTCGGACTTGGAGAAGCAAAAACAACCTTGTATGTTTTATTGTCGGCTTCCTTTTATAAAACTTGTTCTTTGGCTAACCAGATCGTTTTCCTGACAAAAATCTTCAGAGAAGAAGCGAAAATACACTAAGGCTGCTGCCAAAAAGGTTCCCAAGCCTCTCGAGCAGAGTGGTGAAAGCTCTCCGACAGTATCGGCTACGGGAGAGGTAGGTGATCCTACTTTACGTAACAAATGAAATTTTAATGCATTAGCTCACTCTATATTTGTCTCCTTTAGCCAACGCAGTCTGCTCAAGTCGTGAAGATCTTAGCCGATCTTCCAAACATATCCACCGCGCCGATCCCCACATCGTTGCCAACTTCAACAGCTCCAACCACCAACCTGCCAGAACCATCAAATCCGACTGACCTGCTGGGATTCTCCTTGGCCGATCTTGACGACCCAGAGATCATGGCTACCGATGATTATGATGCAGAAATCAGAAAAATCCTTGAAGTGTCGAAGGTGGCATCGGCTGCTGTTACATCTGCTCCGGGCATGAAGGAACGTCTTGACAAGCTCTTTGATCTAGTCATGCGCCTCAATCGGAGATCCTGTCTAACAATCAGCCGATCAGAGATGTCATGGCCGCCGTCGAAGCCGACCTTCCTCCAGAAGCCATGCAAGCCCTGCTCAACATATGCCATCTGGATGATAGGAAGTCTGCGGTAGAGGCGGCCCAAGACCGAATTCGACGCCGTGAAGCCCAGGAAGCCGACAGAAAGCTTTTGGATGAATTGGTTGCTGATGCCAAGGCTAAAAAGCAGAAATTTGATGCCGGCGCACTTCAGCTGAAGTCGACCAAGGAATCTCTCTCCAAGTTTGAAAAAGCAAAGAAATTTCTTCTGGAAGAGCTAGCCAAGACTGAGAAACAAATCGGAGAAAGCCAACAAGTTCTGGAGACCACTGCATCGGAATTGAAGGAACAAAAGCTCAGTATTGCAGTGGCCGTCGACAATGTAACACAGCAATCGACCAAAGTGAAGCCAGTGCCCGGGAATGCCAAAGACGACAAACGTCTTTTGGATGAAATTCAAGAGACCATTGCCAAGGCAGCCGGCGCTCTGTCGGCCTTGGGCGTGACTTTTCCCGGATCGGGCATCCAGTATTGAACTGTAAAACTTTGATGGTCGTTTTGAAAACACTTGTTCTGAATGTTTCTAACTTAACTTGTTATGTTTATAATCGGCTGTTTAACCGATTTTATTTCTCATGTTGTGTTGTGTAATTTTTCTCGCCGATTAACAGCATCATGTTAATCTTGGCTTTTGATCGTATTCCTTAGTCGGTTAGGCTCCAACCCAAACACTAGGATAGTACTTCTTCAAATACTTCCCGTTAATAGCTTTAGGCAAAACATACCCTCCTATTGTTTGCAATAAGTAAGAGTTTCCGCCGACTAGCCGATTAACTTTGTATGGCCCTTCCCACGTAGGTGACCATTTTTCAAATCGGTTATCCTTCTAACCAACAGGCAATATTGTTTTCCATACCAAATAGGCTTGATCGAAAGACTTAGGCATTACCTTTTTATTATATGTCTTTGCAACTCTGACTTATTTTTCTTAAGCCGATCGAGCGTAGACAAACGTAACTCTGCTAACTCATCCAAGTTGTCGATCATTAAATCATTGTAATCTTAAGCCGACAAACCACTTTGTCTAGCTATTCGTATCGACTCAATGTTAATCTCCACGGGTAGAACGGCTTCTTGTCCATACACCAATTGGTTAGGTGAAAGCCTTGTTGCTCCGTGATAAGATAGCCGATATGCCCAAAGTGACTCTGATAGAGTTGAATGCCAATTCCTTGGCTTTTCATCAATTTTTCTTTTGATCAACTTGATTAGTGTTTTATTAGACGACTCGGCTTGTCCATTAGCCTGAGCGTAATATGGGGAAGAGTTTAACAATTTAATCCCTAGACTCGTTGCGTAATTCTGAAACTCGTTGGACATAAACACCGTACCTTGATCAGTCGTGATTGTTTGCGGTATTCCAAACCGATGGACCATATGTTCATTCACAAAACTAATCGCCTCAACACTGGTCACCTTTTTAAATGGTATAGCCTCGACCCACTTTGAGAAGTAATCGGTTGCAGCTAAAATAAACTTGTGGCCTTTACTCGAAGCAGGAAATATTTGGCCGATTATTCTATTCCCCAACCCCTGAACGGCCAAGGTTTGATAATCGGATGTAAAGCCGATGCTGGTGCTAGTTGTATGTTGCCAAACTTCTGACATGTCTGACATCCTTTGTAATATTTGAAGCAATCTTCCAACATCGTTGCCCAAAAATAACCTGTCCGTCTGAGCATCCATTTCATCTTGTGTGCCGATTGATGAGAACCACAAATGCCTTCATGTACTTCACCCATCGCCACCCGCGCTTCTTCAACTTCAAGATATCTTAACAACAAGCCTTCCAGAGTCCGATAATATAGTATATCATCCATAACAACGTATTTCAACGCTTGTTGTTGTATCGTTCGTTCCGTCGGCTTGGATGGATCAACTAGATAATCTTTTATTCGCGTTCTCCAATCGGCAATATCTGTGCACATGACCGCTTTGTCTACCAGTTCGGTCTCCTGACTTCGGCCAAAATCTTTATATCCTGATGCCTGTTGAGCTAAAGTATTAGCTCTATCGTTCAATTCTCGAGGAACATGACCGATAGAAAATGATGTAAAAGAGCCGATGATTTCTAAGCATCGTTCTAAATACTTTAGTAGTACTTCATCTCGACATTGGTATTCTCCTTTTATTTGCTGTACAACCAACAACGAATCACCATATGCCTCAACAGTACTCACTCCAATGTTTTCCAACAATTGCAAGCCTTTGAGTAACGCTTCGTACTCGGCCTGGTTGTTCGAGCATCGACTATTTAGCCGAAATGCAAATTCAAAGTTATGCCCCTTGGGTGAGGTGAGTACAATGCCGATACCATCACCTTCCCCGCATATTGATCCGTCAAAGAATGATTGCCATGGTGCGACCAAGACTAAGTTTGCCGTCGTGTCATGTCCTGTTATAAAATCGGCTAAGACTTGTCCTTTGACTGCTTTGGCCGATTCATATGATAAGTCGAACTCGACCAAGGCGTAAGCCCATTTGCCAAGTCGACCTCGCCGAATAGGTGCTGACAAAATATATTTTATAACATCGGTTTTGTAGATCACTTTACAGGCCGATGCTAATATGTAGTGCCTTAGCTTTGTGCACGAGAAATACAAAGATAAACATAGTTTTTCAATAAAAGGGTACCTGACTTCTGCGTCCAGCAACAGTCGGCTTAAGTAAAAGATAACCCTTTCTTTACCATGCACTTCTTGTGCCAAAACAGCTCCAATGGTATCCTCTTCAGCCGACACGTATAGTCTGAAGGGGATCCCTTTTTGAGGTGCAGCTAAAACTGGAGGGTTAGACAAATACCTCTTGACTTCGTCAAAAGCCTTCTGTTGATCGGCTCCCCATCTGAATTCTTCATCGTCTTTTAATTTCAGCAATGAAGTAAAGGCACGAATCCTACCAGAGAGGTTTGATATGAATCTGCGGAGATAGTTAATTTTGCCGATCAATTTTTGCAACTCGTTTTTGCATGTCGGTGGTTCGGTATTGGCTATGGCCTTGACCCTCGTTTGGCTGACTTCGATTCCTCTTTCATGCACCATAAAGCCTAAGAATTGCCCAGCTGACACACCAAACGCACATTTGTAAGGATTCATCTTCAAACCGTGCGATCTTATGTTTTTAAACACTCTCTCTAAGTCGGCCAGGTGCTGTAAATCTTCTGCAGATTTTACTACTACATCGTCAATATAAATTTCAACGATGTGGCCGATTAAATCGTGAAAAATCAGATTCATTGCCCGCTGGTATGTTGCTCCAGCATTTTTCAAACCGAAAGTCATCACTGTCCACTCGAACAATCCTATCGCACCAGGACATCTGAAAGCTGTCTTTGGTATATCGGCTTCTGCCATGAGTATCTGGTTATACCCAGCATTACCATCTAGAAAACTTATGATCTTGTTCCCCGATGCAGCATCGATAAGCATATCGGCTATCGGCATCGGGTATTCATCTTTCGGCGTCGCTTTGTTCAAATCTCTAAAGTCGACGCATACTCGAAGCTTTCCATTTTTCTTCATAACCGGAACGATGTTGGAAACCCACTCCGCATATCGGCAAGGCCTGATAAATTTTGCTTCCAACAACCGTTCTATTTCCTCTTTTATAATTTGGTACAAGGCCAGATTGAAACGCCTTGGGTATTGTTTAAACGGTCGATAGCCCGATTTTATAGGTAGCCGATGTTCCACCAGCTGACGGCTTAATCCGGGCATCTCATGATATTCCCAAGCAAAACAATCCTTATAATCCTTAAGGATTTTTATCAATTTTTTTTGTACTTTACATCTAAATTTGCACTAACAAAAGTTGGTATTTTCCTATCACCGCTACCTATATCGACTTCTTTAAGCAAATCGGTGGATGTGAAACCTTGACCTAACTTTTCAATTTCTTCAAAGTCTTCGATGGCTTCGTAGCTATCCGTTGTTTGCCGAAAGCTTTGCATTTTAACCTGCGGCGCCTTCAATGTTTTTCTTGTCCCCATCGGCGTAATACTTCGTTTGCCTGATCAAAAGTGCCTGGTTTGATACTGATCGGCATGAGCCCTGATTTGCTTACGCATATGAAATCACAGTCGTCCAGCTCCTTCCCCGATATGCAGCCAGCTTCTTCATGTTGCCAATTCGCATCAGAGCTAGCCATGGCGATATGAGCAGATGTGTCGACTGTAACGACTTCGACCTCTTCTCCGTTCCAATGGACTAGTGCTTGATGCATGGTCGATGGGATGCAGCAGTTGGCATGAATCCAATCCCGACCGAGCAGCACACTGTAGTTTCCTTTGGCGTCAATTACAAAAAATGCTGTCGGCAAAGTTTTGCTCGACGATCGATTCGTGACCATGACGCCTTTTGCCTCTGTGGGGTCGCCTGTGAAGTCATTCAGAACCATGTTAGTTTTGATTAAGTCTTCATCAGACTTACCCAGTTTTTTGCATGCCGTGTACGGCATCAGGTTCACTGTGGTGCCTCCGTCTACCAGCATTCTTGATATCGGCTTGCCATTTATATACCCTTTTAGATACAATGGTTTCAGATGCCGATGGTCATCTTTGGGTTTCTCAAAGATGGCGCTCTGCACGCCGGAGCACAATTGAGCAACCGCCTCTTTGGCCGATTCAGTTCTAACTTTGAACTCAGCCGGCAATGTGAACACCATGTTAATATCCATGGGAGGTGTGTCATCCTGAATCATGGGAGAATCCAAGTCATCAGCTGATTCGAAATCTTCTTCGGCCTGTTCTTTTCTTCTCCACTCTTTCTTGACGCATTTGACCGGACGAAGTTCGTTAAACGCGTCGTCTCTCTGTTTCTCGGCATCGGCTTCACGGATCTCTTGCGTCCTTAGCCTCTGAAGCCGTCGTCGTTGTGATCGGCTAAGACCAGATGGACACCACCTGGGTTTAGGTTCCACCGGCTTCTGTATTTGACCAGCCAAATCTTCTTGATTAGAACTGGGCTTGTGTGTCTTGATTTGGCTCGGTTCTTGATCTGGTTTAGATATTCTCTGGTGGACAGGCCTTCTGTCACCTCTGCCTTGCTCTCTAATCGGCCTAGACATCCTATTTCTGGCCGATTGTCTTGGCCAATCGTCTTGGGGATAATGTTCCATCGGGCAGGTGTATGGTGATGGCAACGCTACTCCTCTTTCCCGGCAAAACTGCCAAAAAGGACACCTTCTATGTGCCCTCTCCACATTCTCAGTGTGGTACAAATTATCCGATGGCGGTATTATCTCGTGGTCATTTGTTCATCCTTTCGTATTTCTCCATTAATTGTGAGAACGTTGGTCCTGACCTTTTCGCTGGTTGCCTTAATGGAGACTTTTCTGCTTTGTACCATTTACCCACCTGAGGATTCCCCTTGGGTTTAATGGTTCTTGAATTTTTCCCTTCTCGATCGGCTTCTATTTGTAAAGAGCCGATTGTAATCTTCAGTGTTTGATCGTCGTTCGAGCTTGATTGGATGTTGACTTGTCGATCCCCTTTTGGCTCGTCTTGCATCGGCTCTTTTCCCTTAGCCGAACACTGAACCATGTTGATGGGAAACGGATCAACATCAACTTGCATGGTCGGCTCATCAGCAAACTTCAACCGACCATCTTCAATAGCAGATTGGATCTGTTGACGGAAGATATTGCAGTCATTAGTGTTATGCGAATAAGAATGATGCCACTTGCAATACCTGCGTTTTTTGATCTCGTCGGGCGACAGTATCGCATGCCCCTCTGGCAATCGTATTATCTTTTCTTGCAGAAGTAAATCGAAAATACGATCGCACTTAGAAACATCAAAAGAGTACTTAACCTCCGACTTATTCCTAGTCAGCTTAAGCCAAGAACAGACTAAGGATTTCTTGGATCCTTTTACCCATTCGGCTATATTTATTTCTGCTTCCTCGTCTTCCGAGGAATCACTTGGACAATACTCAACCATATTGACCTTAGCCTTGTCTTTCTCTTTGTTATTGCTATTTTTAAATCTATCTTTAAACACTTTATTATCAGTGAATCGGCTTTCTTGAGCCGATACGCGATGCAATAAGTGGCTAAGGTCGGTGAATTCTTGCCCACCGAATTTCTCTCTAAGCGGCGGGATCAAACCTTGAAATGCTAAATCGGCGAGTTGGTTATCAGGCAATGTGACGCTAAAACACCGATTCCTGATTTCTCTAAATCTCTTGATATAATCCGTTATCGATTCCCCAAACTTTTGTCGTACAGAACTCAGATCTAAAATCCTGAGCTCCAAACTGCTTGAAAAGAAGTATTCATGTAATCGGCTTTCCAAATCGTTCCATAAATAGACCGAATTCGGAGGCAAACAAGTGAACCAAGTAAACGCTGCCCCAGATAAAGACAACAAGAATAGTCTAATTTTCAGCCCGTCGGACTGGGCCGCTTCACCACATTGCGCGATAAAGCGTCTGACATGTTCCAAGGTGGTGATAGAATCATCCCCAGAGAATTTAGCGAAGTCCGGGACTCTGAAACTATGAGGGTAGGGCATATGATCTATGTAATCGGGATACGGCTTTCTATAGCCGATAACCTTCCCTTTTGGTTGTATGCCGAATTGATCCCTCAAAACGGCAGAGATCTGGTCAGCCCAGTTAACATTATCGGCCATTGGCATAGCAGGCCCTTGATAATGTCGGTCATAATCGGCATTCTGCCCCCCGAGTGCAAGCTCGGGTTGCCAATTGTGCTGTGTCGTCGGCATACGACCATGCTGATCGTGTCGATTATGCCTGGTTTGAGTTTTCGGCACTGGGACAAATGGCTCAGAATATGTTACTACCCTGTGTGGACCTGGGTTTCTTAGCAGGGTGGGTTCTTGTGGGAATCTCTCGGAGCCAATCGGCTGTGAAACCGGTTGGGGGAAAGCGTAGAACGGAGCCGACGGCGGCAAATTGATTGATGCATCTAACTTAGCGGCGTCGGTATAGACGTGGTAATGGTTCGCCCCACTTGACCGAGGATCCCTGGGTAGTATAACCGTGGGTTGTGTGGGCATCATGGTGGGGGGTGAGGTTATAGCCGATGGTTTAGGATCGGCCATTGTGCTCTGCGTGTTTTGTGATACTGAAAAAACAGGATAATTCGGCAGAGCTTGCAATGGATCAAGCAAACTTCTTGACGAGGCCAACTCCTGAGCTATGGATTTAACACTATTCGCTATCATCGGCTTAAGTGTTGTCACAAGAGCCGATGATTGGTTTATTAAAGCGTGGTGCACAGATTGATTAATCATAGCCGATAATTCGCTTCAGTGAGTGATATCGCCATTTGTTCTGTTACACCCGCATCTCGATGCGTTGGTCGTCGGCAGGGCGGATTTTTGAGTGATGCCACGTCTAGTTTTACGATAATGACTCGGCATCATCTCTTCCGGTAGCAGCCTTCCGAGCTTCAATTTCTTGGCGTTGTTTCTCTGGATAAATCATCCATTGTTGGGACGATTATAGCCTCTGCGTTGAGATCGATGGCGGAATTGATTTCCCTGATGAAGACATTGCGTGTCCCACCGGGCGTGCCAAGAGTGTGTTGGCGTCAAAAACTTGATGTAGGGTTTCGACAACAAAGACAATGATTTAACACCGGGTTGAGCGTGCGGTCGATTTGACACAGAATCGATAAGGTAAAAATATAAAATTCACTTAGAGCCGATCGTCAAGATCAATCGGCTTAGACTTAATCAGCTTAAAGCCGACTAAGATCAAGGTAACAGGGTAAGTCTAATTAGCCGATTAAGGCTAATCAGAGGATAAAGGCAGATCGATTCTGAAGAAGGCGATGCGCAACAAAATCAAAACAAATCAAACCTGGGGTGTAATTGACGAAGATCAACAATCGGCGATGCGCAACTTTATTGATCAAAATCGATTACAAAGGCTAAATTACAAGAACTACTCCTAGTCAACAGGAAAAAGAAAGTAATGGCTGGTTGGTTGTATTATGTTCAATCCTCCTTGCAGCTTGCTTTGGTCCTTCTTTTATACCTTTGGCCGATAGTGTCTTGTTACAACACGCTTCAAGTCCGTATCGGTATCGACCTTATCTTAGACAGTTATTTTCTTTAAAGATCTTGCTGTTACCAAATATCTTGTATTCTTTCCAATCCTGTCCATCGGTTTCCATATCTTTTATTTTATTGCCGATTTGACTAGATTTACCGAATTTTGGTGCAAACACTCTCCTCTCTTGTACTGTCGCTCCCTCATTGTGAGTTCCACGTTGGGGTGTGACCTGGCTACCCAGCGTCATACGCGATGCATTCCTTGCATTCATTAGAGAACCGTGCTCGCCGTGCTACCCAGCGTCATACGCGATGCATTTCCAAAGGGCTTTTTTGCAAAAGAGCTAGTAGTAGGATCTGAACGTAATTTCAAAATTTCTGGAGGGTCTCTCGAGAAAGAAGTGCCACTGCTTCGAAACCTTCCAGCTTTAATGTAGGCAGTTTTGAGAATTTTTGAAGGGCTTTTTGTCTTCCAAAATAGCCGGTGGAGGTCTCGAACGTAATTTTTGAATTTCTAGAGGTCTTAAATGTAATTTTAGAATTTCCAAAAGATTGTTTTTGCAAAAGAGCCGTTAAAAAGATCTGAACATAATTTCAAAATATCTAGAGGACCTCTATGAGAAAATGGTGACGTGTCACACTTGCCGCTCTTGAGACAGTCTTGTCTACGACTTACTAGCGCATCTATGAAAAATGAGCTCTTTTACAGTGGATTAAAATCAATATAAGCCGCCTATTTTTTGAATCTAATGGTTGAGATCAATTTAGATATAGTTATACTACCACCTGTAGTATTGGTAGTAAAATTGAAAGAGGGGTAAAAGGGTAAAAAATTTCGTCATACTATCTATCCTCCACGGTAAAACACGTCCTGTGATCCTGATGAATGACAAATGAATGGATAAGAAGTCTTTGAAGATCAATAGGTATTCGGTGAATCCAAAACTGTAAAGGAATTAGGAAAAATCTAAAATACCCCTGATAAATGGATAGAAAAAGTCTAAAATAACCTTGAGAATTGATGGTTAGATTTGATTCCTACTACCACTATTTACTACCTATGTAATCCACCGTAAAATTTCTCATGAAAAATACCCAACCCGCCGCATCATAGGATCGTTAGCTACCACATATATCATGAAAAGCAGCTTGAGCCAGCCCTTTACATGTCCTCCGTGATCGCATCGTGTCTTCTGAGCGTCCTCAATAATGCATTGCATATATATAGCAGGCAGCTATAAGGACAGCAAGATGCGGTATCCACTTGATACGGCTATAGCCCAGGCACCCACTGGATGTATATCTTGAACATATTTTTTAAGAAAAGAGGCTATTCAATTTCGAAGGATAAACTGCAAGCCGGTAGGTAATTACTTCGCGCTGAATATGGATCATTGCCTTTCCCACATTGAATACTGGAGATAACGGAATTTGGGAAGATAAGTAAACGGATGAATTTAATTACTTGTCACTAAACATAGAGCATTTCAGCTCCCATATATATGACCCGCCTAGCAAGCGTACAGTTCTCAGAGATATATAAGATCTCTGAATTGCAAGAGTTGCTAAAATGGCTTGCACAGGAGGGAAACCAGACGCACATGCTTTCGATGGTCATCCTTGATGTTTCACCATTCTTCCACAGTGTAAGTCCACAGCAAACTATTCGGATTTTTTATATGGTCACAGTTCTCTTAGTAAACCATCTAGAAGAAGCCGTCGAGTTATCTGAAAATTTGTATCTGTCTACCCTGAAGATAAGTTGAAATAAACAGCCTTATTTGCATGCAGCTCAAGCCACTGATCAGATGGATAACGACAAGATCCACCTTGCCAAATACCATCTACTTTATTACAAGAAACATTGTAAATAAAGATGTTATTAAGATCCAAAATAGAAAGGCAGAACATTCCGCCACTTTCATAACCTTTCCCAACAAAAGTTCCGAACTTGGTCAACACGACCTTATTAAATTCGAAAACTAACTTAAGACCCTGTCTACAAAGTAAAGATCCACTAAGGTGGTTCCGATTCATCGCTGGCACAAACAACACGTCTCGAAGAAACAATGTCTTGTTTGAAGTAAGCTTCAAGCAAATCTGTCCAATTCCTCGAATCGCTACAGATGCACCATTGCCCATCAAAACGGAGCCACCTCCTTGACCCTTAAAAGAGAAGAATAGACTGCGATCAGCACAAATATGACGTGTAGCACCTGTATCAATCCACCAATCAGTTGATGGATTAGCCATAAAGGCTCTAGGTGCATACCCGTCAGAACTGGCTGAAGCCAGTACGATATTCGCCACAGCCTTTTGGCCTCCTTGCTGAGGTGCAGGTCCTTTGCCCTTCCGTTCACGGTACCTGCGAGCAGTGTGGCCCGTGGCTCCGCAAACAAAGTAGACAAAATTCTCCTTTTTCTTTTTCATTTGCTTTGGCTTGTTCTGGGAAGGAATTTTGGTTTTCTTCTTGGCGCCTTTGCTAGCATTCTTTGTCTCCACGTGATGAGCCTGAACCTGAGGCATTGGAGCCTTGTTACTAGCACGTGCCCGCTCCTCCACATTAATAGCAGCCGACAACTCAGAGAGAGTCAGTTGCTCTTTAATGTCCCTTTGAGCGGTCACAAAGTCACGCCAAGAAGGCGGTAACTTTGCTAGTATTACATTCACCTGAAAGGGTATTTTAGACTTTTTATATCAATTTATCAAGGGTATTTTAAGCTTTCCCTAATTCATTCATAGTTTTGGATTCACCAAATACCTGGTGATCTTCGGAGGCTTCTTATCCATTCATCCGCCATTCATTAGGATCACATGACGTGTTTTACCGTAGATAACAAATATAAATTTTTTTACCCTTTTATCCCTATCTGAATTTTACTATCAATACTACAAGTGGTAGTATCAATATTTTTAAATTGATTTTAACCATTAGATTAAAAGAAATGGATGGCTTATATTAATTTTAATCCACTGTAAAAGAGCTCAAAAAATTTGCGCACTATCCATCCTTTTCACCAGCTGCATTCGCACCACAAACTCATCCGTCCAACCAAATGCACCACCTCTGCCTACACATGTAGCCCTCTTGTTCGATCTAGATCAAGAACCCTAGGTATATGCTGCCAGACCATACCTTCTCTGCTTCCCCTTTCATTGCCAGCTACCACTCATCATAACTCTGAATGGTACCCGCTGGTGGCATTGCTTAGGCTTGCCGTTACAACCAATTTTTGTAATATCAAATAGCAGTCCAAGTAATTCATCATTGTTTGTACTTGATAATAATCAAAAGTTGAAACTAATCATCAATTTCGTAATTCCAACAGCTCTAGCATTTACATGTGCACATTCAATATTTCACAAAGTTCATTCGAGCTAGTAACATATTCGGTATATGTTCGAAATAATCAAAATATTGGTAATCAGTATAATTTTCTACTCAAAACGGAAATAATGTCGTACATGTTAGATAATTAGGCAAAATTCGGTATATTATAATTCAGAAATTCAGTAAAATAAACATAACATATACGAGTGATTCTATGATTTCAATTTCAGCAATAGCAACACACCAAGTTACTAAAGCAAAGTTCAGAGTTTTAGTGATATACCCAGGGACAGGACCAGTGCCGGAGGCACCGGTGGTGTCGTTTTGATCAGTCGTCATAATCAGCTGCTCGAAGTAGTCGATCAAAGTCGGTGCAGGAAGGCGTTGACGCAGTGCAGTCCCGCGAACAGTTCTCGAACCAGGAAGAAGACGAACAATAGCGAGCAGTCGCGCAGAGGTGCACTCCCCAAAAACCTGATCACCCGCCCATCAGTGCAGACAATCGCAGCGGACATGGTTCTAGAGGCTTGCTCTCCCAGAGCCTGTGCGTGAAGACGTCTGGGATGGAGATGTTGAAGTAGCAGCAACAGAAAACGTATGGTGGTTTAGTTCTGGTTCATGAGCATACCGAAGACAGAGGAGAGACCCTCCTTATATAGGCATCAGAAAAAGAGGAAAGACCAAAGGCCACCATGATGAGCCACCAGAAGATGAAGTGCCAAGAGACGCCGTCATAATAAGCCACCAGAAGATGAAGTGCTAAGAGACGTCGGCTTCCACTAGTGGTCATTACTTCAGGCAGCAAAACCAGGCACCGCCCAAGCGCAGCGCGTCGCGGCTCGGCTTAGCACGGCGACGCGCGCGTGTGCGTGGCTCGCCTTCCTCCTTTTTCAACCTCACAACAAGTGTAGATGAGACCCACCTATTTAAGTTGAGTAAAACTCCTCTAGACTTTTCATATAGTATTATTCTATCTAGCATTAATTGTGGGTTTGAGATTTCCTTGTTTTATTATTGAAAATGAGCCAAGCCCAATTTATATCCAACAGTACATCAAATACGCCTATGCAACGGAACCTAGGTCCTAGCTTTGTATATTTTCACATATTTCAGTCCTAGAAGCCATAATCAAGTCAATGGACTCCTGGTGATAGATATGTTGTGAGAGAGCGCTGTGCTGGTGATGGTTGGGCATGTGGTCTTGTTCATGCCGAGAAGACGGCCGGTGAGGCCTATTGGCAGCATATCAACTTCTATGGTCGGAGTTACAGCTTAAATGACGCTGTGTTCGTATTCGCCAGTGCAAGCCATTTCTCTCCCAACAACCAATATTTACACTTCCATGAACCATAGGAACCCATTTAAATTATGCGCCACTTTTCCACAAAAATAATCATTTGGGAAGCAGAAATCCTCTTCTAATTTTTGCTTAGAGGAAACCTTTGCTTCTCTGCGCGGACGTAACAATTGTTTTCACCTAGCTCTCCTCTGTTGTACTGTCGCTCCCTCATTGTGAGTTCCACGTTGGGGTGTGACCTGGCTACCCAGCGTCATACGCGATGCATTCCTTGCATTCATTAGAGAAACTAGGTAGAACCGCGCGGCGTACGCCGCGTTGATTGAATTCTGAATCAGGGCTGGACCGCAGGACGCAATTTTCTGGAACCTTTTTTTTCAAAAGGGCTCGAGAAAGAGCTAGGCTCGAACTTGTAGAACCACGAGTGTTTTTAGCAAAACAGGCAGTGGGAGGACTTGAAAGCATTTTTAAAATTTTCAAATGGTTTTTTTTTTTTTTGAAAAAGAGCCTCTCGAGGGCCTAAACAAAATTTTTGATTTTCTAGATGATCCTAAACGCAATTTTAGAATTTCCAAAGGGCTTTTTTGCAAAAGAGCTAGTAGTAGGATCTAAACGTAATTTCAAAATTTCTGGAGGGCCTCCCAAGAAAGCGGTGCCACTTCTTCGAAACCTTCCAGTTTTAATGTAGGTAGTTTTGAGAATTTTTGAAGGGTTTTTTCCAAAATTGCCGGTGGAGGTCTTGAACGTAATTTTTGAATTTCTAGAGGGTCTTAAATGTAATTTTAGAATTTTTAAAAGATTTTCTTGCAAAAGAGCTGGTAAAAGGATCTGAACATAATTTCAAAATTTCTGGAGGATCTCTATGAGAAAACGGTGACGTGTCACACTTGCTGCTCTTGAAACCTTCTAGCTTTAATATAGGTAATATATCAAAATTTTTTTAAATAATACATTTTTTTAATTCAAATTGCAAAAATATATGGCGAAATAATTTTTTTCAAAAATATACCCTTGTCGCCCATTGGTTGGGCGACAGAAGGGGAAGTGCTGACTCGACAGTGAGGTGGACAGGGCGACAGAAGTAGTCGCGCAACGATTGGGCGACAGGGATAAGTCGCCCAACCATAGGGCGACATGAATAAATCGCCCAACTATAGGGCAACATGTGGAGAAATCAGCCAACCATAGGGCGACATGGGGTCTAGTCGGCCAGGAAATTTAGAAATTAAAAGAAATTTGGAGAGACTTCAAAAAAGATGAAAATATTTGGAGAGACACTGTACATTATTTAGGATCCAAGTAAAATATTTTGAGGCTCTAAAGAAATTTAAAATAATTATCAAAATTCAAGGAGAACAAGTACAAAATGGGAAAGGCAATTTCCTTTATGCTTAGTATGACGGTGTTAGTAAAATTATAATAAATATGACGATACTAATTGATTAGAAAAATCGCGTTATTTCATGTGAACAATTTCAATCCAAATTTGTAAAGATATTTAAAACAATTCTTTTGGAGGAAGTGGCTGGGCAACTGTCATTGAACTTAGAAATTGCAAAACGATGGTGGGAGAGGGAGATCAGAGAGAGTGCGATTCTGAGATCAAGGAGAGTGTGATTTTTGTAGCCTTTTCAGCGGACCGTAAAATGTCATGTGTAAATGTAATTTTTAGGAAGAATAGACCAGATTTGCTCTTTGATATATGCATTATTATATTATGGAAAAATATGTAACTTACACCTTGCTTTGCATGTAATTCCCACTAGTGCAATAACCCTAAGTATTATAGTCGACAACAACTCATGTCATGTTTTTTAGCCTTTTCGGCGGGCCGCAAAATATCATTTCAAAATGGAATTTTATGAACAATGGACCAAATTTGATCTTTGATATATGCACTACCATATTCTCGAAAAATATGTAACTTACACCTTGCTTTGCATGTAATTTCCACTAGTGCAATAACCCTAAGTATCATAGTCGACAACAACTCATGTCATGTTTTTTAGCCTTTTCGGCGGCCCGTAAAATATCATGTCTAAATGTAATTTTTATGAACAATGGACCACATTTGATCTTTTATATATGCACTACCATATTCTGGAAAAATATGTAACTTACACCTTGCTTTGCATGTAATTTCCACTAGTGCAATAACCCTAAGTGTCATAGTCGACGACAACTCATGTCATGTTTTTTAGCCTTTTCGGCGGCCCGTAAAATATCATGTCTAAATGGAATTTTTATGAACAATAGATCACATTTGATCTTTCATATATGCACTACCATATTCTGGAAAAATATGTAACTTACACCTTGCTTTGCATGTAATTTCCACTAGTGCAATAACCATAAGTGTCATAGTCGACGACAACTCATGTCATGTTTTTTAGCCTTTTCGGCGGCCTGTAAAATATCATGTCTAAATGGAATTTTTATGAACAATGGACCACATTTGATCTTTCATATATGCACTACCATATTCTTGAAAAATATGTAACTTACACCTTGCTTTGCATGTAATTTCCACTAGTGCAATAACCCTAAGTATCATAGTCGACAACAACTCATGTTATGAATAGTTCCGACGAAGCACTTAAATTATTTGTTGAACATACATAAGGGCACATACATCGAAATTTCAGGTGGTAAATTAAGCAATAGATTAGATTATACTACAAGGGCATTACAAAAAGAAAAGTTATATATAGAGAACTATACAAGCATCAGAACAATATATAGAAAAAAATGCGTACAAATAAATACAAAAGCATCAGAACAACACATAGAACCAAATGCGTATGAATAAATACACAAGCATCAACAAAATATATTCAAACAGATTACAACGCATATTACATCAGCAAAATATATTCAAATAGATTACAACACACATTACATCAACAAAATATTAATTTGACATATAGCATCTAATAGTTCAAATAGCTTCTCCGGTAGCACGATGGCGTCGTCCACCACGCCTTGCAGACGACGATCCCTCCCCCTCCGTCGGGTTGCCATCCCCTCCTTCATCCTCTTCGTTATGTGGCTGGCAGTTCTTGAACATGTGCCCTGTTCGCTTGCACAACGAACATTTCTTCACGCGCTTACCAGTTTCGGACTCATCCATATCATTTCTGATACACCTTATTTTGCGATGTCCTCCTTTGTATGATCTTGCATCAAAATCAGGGACCTAGAACCTTTTATCGACACTAGGGGTTGTGGTGAAAGAACCGACAACACCATAACTATAAAGCTCCTCGCTCCAAGTTGCCATCACCTTTTCCTTTGTAAAATATTCAGATAGATATGTACCGGGTCGCATTCCAAATAATGCACATGCAGCTATCACATGAGAACATGGCCTATGCAAAAGGAGGGGTTTGTTACACGAGCATTGACATTCAGCCTGTAAGATGCACTCTTGGGTGATAACCTTTTGGTTTGTTCCTCGCCGTCCTTTATCCCTGTATATCACCTCGAAGCGCAGTGTTCGTGAACCTATTTTGATAGCTCTATGATTGCCCGCTTTCTTACTCTTCTCATTCATGTATTTACTTATCATGCTTGAGTACAAGGCATTCTCATCTCTCATTACTACTTCAGCAGCTTTATGCCTATCCACAAAATACTTGGTTGTACCCCGCAACACTCCCTCAACAATTCCTACCAATGGGAGACACCTCATCCCTCTCATTACTCAATTGTACACCTCCGCCAAGTTGGTCGTCATGACACCGTATCTAGTACCATGTGTGTCATGTAACAATGACCACTTCTCTTTGGGCTCGTGCTTTTCGAGAAACATTTGATCGGCCTTTGTCTTTGACGACGATTCGTCGCCTCATCTTCTGTTGCCAGAGGGAATAAAGGCTCTACCTTCTCCTATGTTACACTGCTAGTAGTCTCTTTGTGTTTTTTTGTTAGCTCATCAAGATTCTTCCAAAGAGTACGGAACTTGCTATCTTGTTTCTGCTTACATAGCCTCTTGAATATGTTCATCAGTTCCTTATTCTTAAATTGCTTATAGAAGTTCGCGCCCAAATGCTCCATGCACCATTGGCTCTGCAAGTCAGTCCAGGGAAATGACTCCTCTTCCCCTGTTTGCAACTGTCTGATGGCACTAAGCAGACCAGCATGCCTGTCATGTAGTATGCACACATGTTGGAGAGTTTTCACCACCCCGATCTTCAAGTTCCATAGGAATCACAGCCAACTCTCATAGTTCTCGCTTTCCACAAATGCAAAGGCAACATGCAGAATCTGGTTGTTTGCGTCGGCGCCCACAGTTGTCATTATTTCTCCTTTGTATTTTCCGGTCACGAATGTGCCGTCCACACACAACAATGTACGGCAGTGATAGAACACCCTAATGCAAGCTCTGAATGTGAAGAAAACTCTCTTCAGATGCCTCTTGTTCAGCCACTTGCTTGATGGACAGTCCTAATAATCACAATAAGTACCAGGATTTCTTCCCTGAATGCAACTGAGCAGTGCGGGTATATTATGATACGAGTCTTCAAATTTCCCAAATCTCATTTTCAAAGCCTTCTGCTTCACCCTTCATGCATTCCCGTAGCTAATTGTGTACTGATATCTGTTCTCAATTGCTCGGATAATAGCACGGGGCTCAAAATTCAGATTCTCAACTATCTCTGGGTACATGACACTCGTGATATACCTGGACGACAGGTTCCTGTGAGCCACCAGGGTTTTTTCAGTCATACAACTATGCTATTCAACTTTCGAACATAATCAGTGGGTGCCCCATTTGGGCTTGTACGCGTGCACTCTCGAGGGGCATCCTTGCATCTCGCACACCATGTCATAGCAGGTTGGGGTGGACTTCTTAACCCTGAAAGTTCTTCTTAGTGATAAGGCCCAATCTTTAATAGCATCCTGCACTGCCTCTTTTGTGGGGTAAATACTGTTAGGCCTCACCTCATTGTCGCTATACTGCCAAGGTGTGTCATTTCCTTCATTTATAACCAGGTTATTAAATTGAAGCGTGCTCCAATCTGCTGGCACAAACGGCTCAGCACCTTCATCTTCCTCATCCGAGTTATCGTCGTCTTCCACTTCTATTTGTTGATATTCAAGGTCTTCCTCTTCCATCTGTGCTATTACTTCCTCAATTTTCTCACCTTCGTCTACTTGCCCCCGCACATCTTGCCCGATGTTTCCATCATCTTCCCCAATCTCAACTTGCTCACCACTCTGGCAAACGATATCCTCATTGCATCCCTGAACATGCTGCTCCCAGCTAGATTCCCCAATTTCAGTGTCACCATAAGTGAACTCATTTTGAGGCTCACTACACTCACCGGCATCCAGCGGCTGTTGCGGGGCAACAACCCTTTCATACGTTTGCATTAAAAGCACCCGATACCATCCACGTTGCTCCGCCCCCCTCACATATGACCTCCAAGATGCAGTTCCCTTCAGCTCAACTAACTCCCAATAAAAAGGATCATCTCACATGGTACAAAGGCAAGATAACTTGAGCTGGAACTTCTCTGGTTCCATCCGAAATGTATAATACAACCAATTCAACACAGAAGCAAATGTACGCTCTTCGACCCTACTTAAACTTCCGTCTATATACTGAAAGTTACTCAGATCTGCACCCTCCGAACCATACATGACAACCCCTTCTCCATAAAAGATTCTAAATGGAACTCGTTCTGACATATCTGCGAACCTATTCATTAACACACGAATTAATTACTCTTCATAAAAAGTACTATATCTATTTGCCAAAAAAAGTTATACGTACGTACATCTACACTCGGAGAAATATATATCTATCTTCATTCCTAAAAATATACATCTCTCTACTTCTATTTTTAAAAAACATCTACATTCCTACAAATATCATTACTTGGAAACCAGGTGTGCCCATTTCTGATGCAAAAAACTATACACCCTAAAATTTTCAAGTTGTTCAAGTAGCATGTATATTGTTATGGAACAAAACTAGATTCTGAAAACTATGCGAAAAATATCTACATTACTAAAAATATTCATCTCTGTACTTGTATTTCTAAAAAATATCTACAGCCCTAACAATATATATATGTGCACTTCTATATGTAAAAAAACATATCTATCTACATGCATTTCCACAAACCGACTAAAAATATAACTAGATTAAACTACATTTTGTTGCTAAACACTACCATGATTTCTTGTTACACACTAAACAAATCGGACGCTGCTACAGCCGCTACAGGATTACAACCCAAAATACTAAACAAAATAAATACTACATTTAACTAGATCTAACCGTAAACACTAAACAAAATAAATACTACATTTAACTAGATCTAACCTAAACATTAAACAAAATAAACCATGAAAATAATTAGATCTAACCCTAACCCTAAACACTAAACAAAATAAACCGTGAAAATAACTAGATCTAACCCTAAACACTAAATAAAATAAACCACGAAAATAATTACATCCAACCCTAACCCTAACCCTAAACACTAAACAAATTAAACCATGAAAATAACTACATCTAACCCTAAACACTAAATAAAATTAACGGTAAAAAAATTACCTGCGTGCGGCCGCTGCTTTTCTTTTCTTCTTTTCCTCCTCTTTTCTCTCTTCTTCCTCCCTCTTCTCTTCTCTTCTCCCTCCCTTTCTTCTTCTCTCGGCCGAACCCTTTCTTCTTCTGTCGACCGGCCGAACAAAACCATCGCCAAGTCGCCCTCTGGTTGGGCGATAGGAGACCGCGCGCGCGCCTGTCGCCCAACCGTTGCTCGATTTTTGGGCTGTCGTCCGTTGGGAGGGCGACACAGCCAACGGCTAGTTGACGTGGCACATGTCGCTCAATTAGTGGGCGACATCTACTTGCGTCGCCGAACTATAGGGCGATACCCTTCTGTCGCCCAACCAATGGGCAACAGGTGTATATTTTTGAATTTTTTTATTTCGTCATATATTTTTGTAATTTCAATTAAAAAATGTATTATTTTTTTTTAAAAAAATCTAGTATATCAGCCACACAAACCAGTCTTGTCTACGACTTACTAGCGCGTCTAGGAAAAATACCCAACCCGCCGCATCGTAGGATCGTTAGCTACCACATATATCATGAAAAATAGCTTGAACCAGCCCTTTACATGTCCTCCGTGATCCCATCGTGTCTTCTGAGCGTCCTCAATAATGCATTGCATATATATAGCAAGCAGCTATAAGGACTGCAAGATGCGGTATCCACTTGAAAAGGCTATAGCCCAGGCACCCACTGGATATATATCTTGAACATTTTTTTTAAGAAAAGAGGCTATTCAATTTCGAAGGATAAACTGCAAGCCGGTAGGTAATTACTTCGCGCTGAATATGGGTCATTGCCTTTCCCACATTGAATACTGGAGATAACAGAATTTGGGAAGTGTTGGCGTCAAAAATTTGATGTAGGGTTTCGACAAAGACATACCGCATTTAACACCGGATTCGTGAGCGTGCGGTCGATTTAACTCAGAGCCGACAAGGTAAAAAATATAAAATTCAATCAAAAGCCGATCGTCAAAATCAATCGGCTTGGACTCAATCAGCTTGAAGCCGATTAAGATCAAGGTAACAAGATAAATCTAATTAGCCGATTAAGGCTAATCAGAGGATAAAGGCAGATCGATTCTGAAGAAGGCGATGCGCAACAAAATCAGAACAAATCGAACCTGGGGTGTAATTGATGAAGATCAACAATCGGCGATGCGCAACTTTATTGATCAAGATCGATTACAAAGGCTAAATTACAGAAGCTACTCCTAGTCGACAGGAAAAGAAAGTAAAAGCTGGTTGATTGTATTGAGTTGATGATCGTCTCGCAGCTCGCTTCGGTCCTTCTTTTATACCTTTGGCTGATAGTGTCCTGTTACAACACGCTTCAAGCCCGTATCCGTATCGGCCATATCTTTGAACAGTTATTTCCTAAAAAATCTTGCCGTTAGCATAAATATCTCTAAACTTTCTTAACTTGTCTGTTAACGTCCATATCTTTGATTTCATTGCCGATTATGGTTAGACTCGCCAAATTTTGGTGCAAACATATGCCCCCCTTTTTTGTGAGATGGCAGGTCATCTTTCAAAAATATCAATAATCGGCTTTTCAATCGGTTAACATTTGAACTTCACCTATTAACTGTTGCTTTATTCACACCGTAATTTTTTGACATGCGAGTAGTGCGTTTTAACTGCTCGCGCCTTTTGAGATTCACTTCCCGCCTCTTCAAATGTTCACCGTGCTATAAAATGCGGCCCCCACCTTGGTCATTCTTCACGCGCACAAGCTCTCGAATCACCTGCAATCAGTTTAAGCTTTCCGTTTGAAGTACTCCCGAAGCAAACCTTTAGCTCATCCAGCTTCCTTCATCGGCTACAATGGACCCTAGCCAGGTACTTATTCCGATTCCGCATAAAGAATGACCAATATTTTTTGGGTCCATTGGGAAATCTAGACATCCATACCGTAACAAACCAAGAAGTCCCTCGATTGCCTCTGTCGGCTGCTGGTCATAACATAGAGGGGAGGAATAACAGTTTCAGGGCTTGGCCGACATCTCTTAAAGGATGGAGAAATTGGTTTATCAGGGTAGCAGCCCAAAAGAGGAGTGAATGGGAAAGAATAGGCATAACTGAGTGTATTTCGCTTTCTTTAACCGACCCTGAAGCCAATGAGCCCTTAGTGGCCACGGCCTGTTATTTTTGGTCGGACTGCTTTAATGCTTTTTTATTCCGCACTGGTCCCATCGGCCCAACTCTTTTGGATGTGGCTCAGTTGTGTTGCTTGAGACCTGATGGGGACCAGGTATCGACTTACAGTGCCAAGCCCAAGTATAAGCTTATTAAATCCAAGGGTGAAGGATGGGCGAAATATATCAAAAACAACAATAAGGTTAATGGGATAGTATCGGACGAAGAGCACGTTGCCTTCCTGAACCTTTGGCTAGACCGCTTTTTGTTCTGTGGAGCATCCCTTGGACCAACTCAGGTATATCAAGTGATAGCAGAGCAGCTTATTGAGGGTCATCGGCTAGCTTTAGGAAAAATTTTCTTGGGTGCTGTGTATCAGATGCTTTACATAATAAGGAGTCGGCTTTATACGGGTTTTGGAAAATTCACCGTCGGCAACGTAGGTTGCCCAATGTGGTTTATACAAATATGGCTGTACTGTTTATTCAGCCGTCCTTTTAACTTGGATTCAGCCGATGATACTCCTTTTCCATGGGAAGATATACCAGAAGGGGCACCTATTCAATTTAGACAATGCCGATCTTTTGGTGAGAGGTTTATGATGTGCTCCAAAAATGAGACAAAGGCCTTTCCGACAATTGCAAAAGATTTCTATCATTCTTTTTGCAATTGAACATCAAGACTTCAAGCAAACAAGATTTCTTTAGTTATGGTAATGCACCGATTTTCTCCGCCTTCTTTTCTTCATCTGGAAGCCGACAGTTCTATGATGCCTCAGGAGACTCTGGACTTATATAGAATTTTTATCTCTCCGTGCATATTCCATGTCGGCCTTCATACTCGGAATCGGACCTTCCAACCTTCATACGAATTTTACCACCCTTCAGTATATGCAAGACAGCTCGGCTTCGGCCAGGTGATCCCAAGTTTGCTACTTCTAGATCGGCTTCAGCCCAGAGCCAGGGTCCGCAATGCCACATCGGCAAGGCTAGTCTTGGAGTTAGCCGACGAGCTACAACTTCGCAATCTCCCCCACTTCCATTTGAATGCTCGTCGCGCAGGGGGTTTCACGACATGGTGGTCGGCTATCGCAGAGTGTTTGTACATGGAAAAGACTCCATTTATCATCAAAGAATTTTTTCCAAATCTGCCAGAGCCATCCTTAGTATCTAATAGCGAATCTAGCAGTGAAGCTAGCTCGTCGGGTTATACTAACTCAAGTTTAGTAGATAAGGTATCAGCTTTGAATAATCTTATCTCGTACGTCGGCCTTTTTCCCGATGCATTTTTCTAATCATTTTTTGCTGTATACTTGCAGGCTAAGGATGTCGGCAAAAAGCCTATCTTTGGCCAATCAGGAAATGATCAGAGCAAAAGGGAACATCAATTGACTGGCCTTACGGGTTATACCTCCGGCACCTTAGGGGTTCATAGTCCCTCCTTATCGGATATCGAGAAAAAACAACCAAGTAAGAAGCAATATAATCGACTGATATTATTTCTTTGCTTTTCCCAACTAACCTTTAGCCGATTATATTTTCAGAAAAGAAGAAAGCGAAGTATACCAAAGCTCTGGCGAAGAAAGGCCACAAGCCCCAAGAACAAAGCGGCGAGAGTTCGCCACATGCATCGGCTTGTGGAGGGGTAGGTTACAATACTTTGTATAGTAACTTACGTATTTTAATGCATTGGCTCATCCTTTGTCTTAATTTCCTTTAGCCAACGCAATCTATCCAAGTCGCGAAGATCTTAGCCGATCTTTCGAATATTTCGACTGCGCCAACCCCTACGCCAAAGTTGACTCAATCTGCACCAATCACCGATTTGCCAGAACTATCAGATCCGACAAACTTGCTTGGATTTTCATTGGCCGATCTTGACGACCCGGAGATCATGGCCACTGATGACTATGACGCAGAAATTAGGAAGATCCTTCAAGTGTCAGAAAAGGCATCAGCTACCGTCACCTCTACCCTGGGCATGAAAGAGCGCCTTGACAAGCTCTTCCAACTTGTGATGCAACCGCAATCGGAGATCCTGGCTATTAATCAACCGATAAGGGACTATGGCTGTCGTTGAAGCCGATCTCCCTCCGGAAGCAATGCAAGCCCTCCTCAATGTGTGTCACCTGGATGATAGAAAAATTGAAGTAGAGGAGGCACAAAATCGGATTCAGCGTCGTGAAGCCCAAGAGGCCGATCAGAAACTCTTGGAGGAATTGGTTGCTGATGCCAAGGTAAAAAAGCGCAAGTTTGATACTGGTGCTCAACGTCTTAAATCGACCAAGGAATCCCTCTCCAAATTAAAAAAAACAAAGAAACTCCTCTTGGAAGAGTTGGCCAAGCTTGAAAAACAAATTGGAGAAGGCCAACAAACCTTAGAGACCACTGCATCGGAGCTGAAGAATCAAAAACTTAGCATTGCAGTGGCTGTTGAAAATGTGACCAAACAATCTGCCAAGGTAAAACCAGTGCCCAGAAATGCCAAGGACGATGAACGCCTGCTAAACGAAATTCAAGACATCATCGCCAAGGCAGCGGGTGCTCTGTCGGCTCTGGGCGCGACTCTTCTTGGATCGGGCATTCAATACTAAACCTCTAATCTGTAAAACTTTGCTGGTCATTTTGAAAACACTTGTCCTGAATGTTTGTAACTTTATGTTTATAATCGGCTGTTTAACCGATTTATATTCTGCTTATATCTCCTGAATGCTTGTAACTTCGTTATGTTTATAATCGGCTGTTTAACCGATTTATGTTCTGCTTATATCTCCTGGGTTTGCAATCTTTTCAGTCGATTAATAGCATCGTGTTAATCATGGCTCTGAACATATCTTTAAACGGCTAAGCTCCAATCCAAAAATTAGGGTAGTATTTCTTCAAGTATTTCCCGTTAATAGCTTTTGGCAATACATATCCTTCTAGTGTTTCTAGTAAGTACGAGTTTTCACCGACTAGCCGATTAATTTTGTATGGCCCTTCCCACGTAGGTGACCATTTTCCAAATCGGTTATCCTTAGAACCAACAGGCAATATTGTTTTCCATACCAAATCGGCTTGATTGAAAGACTTAGGCATGACCCTTTTGTTGTATGCTCTTGCAACTCTGATCTTATTCTTCTTAAGCCGATCAAGCGTAGACAAACGTAACTCTGCTAACTCATCCAAATTGTCGACCATTAAATCATTGTAATTTTGAGTCGACAAACCATTTTGTCTAGCTACTCGTATCGACTCAATGTTAATTTCCACGGGTAGAACGGCTTCTTGTCCATATACCAATTGATAAGGTGAAAGTTTCGTCGCTCCGTGATACGATAGCTAATAGGCCCAAAGTGACTCCGATAGAGTTGAATGCCAATTCCTTGGCTTTTCATCAATTTTTCTTTTGATCAACTTGATTAGTGTTTTATTAGACGACTTGGCCTGTCCATTAGCCTGAGCGTAATATGGAGAAGAATTTAACAATTTGATCCCTAGACTTGTTGTGTAACCCTGAAATTCGTTAGACATGAATACCGTACCTTGATCGGTCGTGATTGTTTGCGGTATTCCAAACCGATGAACGATATGTTCATTCACAAAACTAATCGCCTCAACACTGGTTACCTTTTTAAGTGGTATAGCCTCGACCCACTTTGAGAAGTAATCGGTTGCGACCAAGATAAACTTGTGGCCTTTACTCGAAGCAGGAAATATTTGGCCGATTATATCTATTCCCCAACCCCTGAACGGCCAAGGTTTGATAATTGGATGTAAAGCCGATGCTGGTGCTAGTTGTAAGTTGCCAAACTTTTGACATGTTTGACATCCTTTATAATACTTGAAACAATCTTCTAGCATTGTCGGTCAAAAATAACCTGTCCGTCTGAGCATCCATTTCATTTTATGTGCCGATTGATGAGAACCACAAATGCCTTCGTGTACTTCACCCATTGCCACCCGTGCTTCTTCGGCCTCAAGACATCTTAACAATAAACCTTCCATAGTCCGATAATATAGTATATCGTCCATGACGACGTATTTCAATGCTTGTTGCCGTATCTTTCTTTCCGTCGGCTTGGATGGATCGGCTAGATAATCTTTGATCTGTGTTCTCCAATCGGCAATATCTGTGCACATAACTGCCTTGTCTACCAGTTCAGTCTCCTGACTTTGACCAGAATCTTTATATCCTAATGCTTGCTGAGCTAAAGCATTAGCTCTATCGTTCAATTCTCGAAGAACATGCCCGATAGAAAATGATGTAAAAGAGCCGATAATCTCTAAACATTGTTCTAAATATTTCAGTAGCACTTCATCTCGACATTGGTATTCTCCTTTATTTGTCGCACCACCAACGTTGAATCACCATATGCCACAACAATAGCCACCCCAATATTTTCTAGCAATTGCAAGCCTTTGAGTAACGCCAGACTCGGCACGGTTGTTTGAGCATCGGCTATTTAGCGGAATGCAAATTCAAAGCTATGCCCTTTGGGTGAGGTGAGTACAATACCAATACCATCACCTTCCCGCATATCGACCCGTCAAAGAACAATGCCATGGTGCAACCAAGACTAAATTTGCCGCAGTTGTCATGTCTGTTATAAAATCGCTAACACTTGTCCTTTGTTGCTTTGGCCGATTCATATGATAAGTCGAACTCAACCAAGGCGTAAGCCCATTTGCCAAGTCGACCTCGCAGAATAGGAGCTGACAGAATATATTTTATAACATCGGTTTTGCAGATCACTTTACAGGCCGATGCTAAAATATAGTGCCTTAGCTTTGTGCACGAGAAGTACAAAGATAAACATAGTTTTTCGATAAAAGGGTACTGATTTCAAGGCCCAACAACCGTCGGCTTAAGTAAAAGATAACCCTCTCTTTACCATGTACCTCTTGTGCCAAAACAGCTCCAATAGTATCTTCTTCGGCCGAGACATATAATCTGAAAGGAACCCCTTTTTGAGTTGCAGCCAGAACTAGAGGGTTGGACATATACCTTTTGACTTCGTCGAAAGTTTTCTGCTGATCAGCTCCCCATATAAATTCTTCATTGTCCTTTAACTTCAGCAACGGGGTAAAAGCACGAATCCTACCGGAGAGGTTCGAGATGAACCGACGGAGATAGTTAATTTTGCCGATCAATTTTTGTAACTCGTTTTTGCATGTCGGTGGTTTAGTATTGGCTATGGCCTTGACCCTCGTTTGGCTGACTTCGATTCCTCTTTCATGTACCATAAAGCCTAAAAACTGTCCAGTTGACACGCCGAACGCACACTTGTAAGGATTCATCTTCAAACCGTGCGATCTTATATTATTAAACACCCTCTCTAAATCGGCCAGATGTTGGAAATCTTCTGCAGATTTTACCACTACATCATCAATATAAATTTCGACAATGTGGCCGATTAAATCATGAAAGATCAGATTCATTGCTCGCTGATACGTTGCTCCAGCGTTTTTCAAGCCGAAAGTCATTACTGTCCACTCGAACAATCCTATTGCGCCAGGACATCTGAAAGCCATCTTTGGTATATCGGCTTCTGCCATGAGTATCTGGTTATACCCAGCATTACCATCTAGAAAACTTATGATCTTGTTCCCTGATGCAGCATCGATGAGCATATCGGCTATTGGCATCGGGTATTCATCCTTCGGCGTTGCCTTATTCAAATCCCTAAAGTCGACGCATACTCGAAGCTTCCTATTTTTCTTCATGACTGGAACGATGTTGGAAACCCACTCCGCGTATCGGCAAGGCCTAATAAACTTTGCTTCCAACAACCGTTCTATTTCTTCTTTTATGACTTGGTACAAGGCTGGATTGAAACGCCTGGGATACTGTTTAAACGGCCGATAGCCCGATTTTATAGGTAGCCGATGTTCCACCAGTTGACGGCTTAATCTTGGCATCTCATGATACTCCCAAGCGAAACAATCCTTATAATCTCTAAGTATTTTTATTAGTCTTTCTTTGTACTTTACATCTAAATTTGCACTAACAAAAGTTGGTCTTTTCCTATCACCGCTACCTATATCGACTTCTTCAAGCAAATCGGTGGATGTGAACCCTTGACCTAACTTTTCAATTTCTTCAAAGTCTTCTATGGCTTCGTAGCTATCCGTTGTTTGCCGATAGCTTTGCATTTTGTCCTGCAGCGCCTTCAATGTTTTTCTTGTCCCCATCGACGTAACACTTCATTTGCCCGATCAAAAGTGCCCGGCTTAACACTGATCGGCATGAGTCCTAATTTGCTTACACAGATGAAATCACAGTCGTCCAGCGCCTTTCTCGATATGCTAGCCATGGCGATATGGGCCGATGTATCGGCTGTGACGACTTCGACTTCTTCTCCGTTCCACTGTACGAGCGCTTGATGCATGGTCGACGGAATACAGCAGTTGGCATGAATCCAATCCCGACCAAGCAGTACGCTGTAGTTTCCTTTGGCATCAATTACAAAGAACGCTGTCGGCAAGGTCTTGCTACCGACAGTTAGCTCTGTGGCCATAACACCCTTTGCCTCTGTAGGGTCGCCTGTGAAGTCATTTAGAACATGTTAGTTTTAATTAAGTCTTCATCAGACTTACCAGTTTCTTGCATGTTGTATACGCATCGGGCTCACTGTGGCCCTCCGTCTACCAAAGATTCTTGATATCGGCTTGCCATTTATGTATCCCTTTAGATACAACGGCTTCGATGCCGATGATCATCTTTAGGTTTCGAATATGGCACTCTGTATGCCGTAACACAATCGAACAATCGCTTTTTGGCCGATTCGTTTCGACTTTGAATTGGCCGCAACATGAACACCATATTAATATCCATGGAGGCGATCATCCGAATCATGGGAGAATCCAAGTCATCACCGATTCAAATCTTCTTGGTTTGCTCTTTTCTTCTCCATTCTTTCTTGACGATTTGATTGGACGGTTCATTAAACATCTCGTCTCTCTGCTTTTTCGCATCGGCCATGGATTTCTTGCGTCCTTAGCCTTTGAAGCCGTCGTCGTTGTGATCGCTCGGGCGGATGGACACCACCGGGTTTGGGTTCCACCGCGCCGATTTGACCACCAAATCTTCTTGATTAGAACTGGGCTTGTGTATCTTGATTTGGCTCGGTTCTTGATCCGCTTGGATATTCTCTCGTGGACAGGCCTTCATCATACGCTTGCTCTTTAATCGCCCGCATACCTATCTCGCCGATTGCCTTGGCCCATCATCTCGGGGATAATGTTCCATCGGGCAGGTGTATGGTGATGGCAACGCTACTCCTCTTTCCCAGCAAAACTGCCAAAAGGGACACCTTCTATATGCCCTCTCCACATTCTCGGTGCGGTACAAGTTATCCGACCGGTGAGCTTTATACCGTGCTTGGCTATTCATCCTCTCGTATTTCTCCATTAATTTTAAAAATGTTGGTCCTGACCTTTTCGCTGGCTGCCTTAATGGAGATTTTTCTGCTTTGTACCATTTACCTACCTGAGGATTCCCTTTGGGTTTGATGGTTCTTGAATTTTTTCCTTCACGATCGGCTTCTATTTGTAAAGAGCCGATTGTAATCTTCAGTGTCTGATCGTCGTTCGAGCTTGATTGGATGTTGACTTGTCGATCCTTTTTCTGCTCATCATGCATCGACTCTTTTCCTTTAGCCGAACACTGTACCATGTTGATGGGAAACGGATCAACATCGACTTGCATGGTCGGCTCATCAGCAAACTTCAACCGACCATCCTCAATAGCAGATTGGATCTGTTGACGGAAGATATTGCAGTCATTAGTGTTATGCGAATAAGAATGATGCCACTTGCAATACCTGCGTTTCTTGATCTCATCGGCGACGGTATCACATGTCCCTCCGCAATCGTATTATCTTTTCTTGCGTATAAATCAAAAATACGATCGCACTTAGAAACATCGAAAGAGTACTTAACCTCCGACTTATTCCTAGTCGGCTTAAGCCAAGAAATGACTAAGGACTTTTGGATCCTTTTACCCATTCGCTATGTTTATTTCTGCTTCCTCGTCTTCCGATGAGTCACTTGGACAATACTCAACCATATTGACTTTAGCCTTTTCCTTTTCTTTGTTATTGCTATTTTTAAATCTGTCTTTGAACACTTTATTGTGAGTGAATCGGCTTTCTTGAGCCGATACGCGATGCAATAAGTGGCTAAGGTCGGTGAATTCTTGTCCTCCGAATTTCTCCCTAAGCGGCGGAATCAAACCTTGAAATGCTAAATCGGCAAGTTGGTTGTTAGGCAATGTGACGCTAAAACACCGATTCCTAATTTCTCTAAATCTCTTGATGTAATCCGTGACCAATTTCCCAAACTTTTGCCGTACAGAACTCAGATCTGAAATCCTGAGCTCCAAACTGCCTGAAAAGAAGTATTAATGGAATCGGCTTTCCAAATCGTTCCATAAATGGACCGAATTCGGGGGCAAACAAGTGAACCAAATGGCAACGCCGCCCGGATAAAGACAACGGGAATAATCTAATTTTCAGCCCGTCGGACTGGGCCGCTTCACCGCATTGCGCGATAAAGCGTCCGACATGTTCTAGGGTGGTGATAGAATCATCTCCAGAGAATTTAGCAAAGTCCGGGACTCTGAAGTTATGAGGATAGGGCATGCGATCTATGTAATCGGGATACGGCTTTCTATAGCCGATAACCTTTCCTTTTGGTTGTATGCCGAATTGGTCCTCAAAGCGGCAGAGATCCGATCGGCCCAATTAGCATTATCGGCCATAGCAGGCCCTTGATAATATCTGTCATAATCGGCGTTCTGCCCCCCGAGTGCGAGCTCGGGTTGCCAATTATGCTGTCCTGCCGGTGCGCGATCATACTGCTCGTGCCGATTACGTCTGACTTGAGGTTCCGGCACTGGGACAAATGGTTCTGAGTATGTTACTACCCTGTGTGGACCTGGATTTCTTAGCAGGGTGGGTTCTTGTGGGAATCTCTCGGAGCCAATCGGCTGTGAAACCGATTGGGGAAAAGCGTAGAACGGAGCCGACGGCGGCAAATTGCTTGATGCATCCAACTTAGCGGCGTCGGTATAGGCGTGGTAATGGTTCATCCCATTTAACCGAGGGTCCCTAGGTCGTATAACCGTGGGTTGTGTGGGCATCATGGTGGGGTGTGAAGTTACAGCCGATGGTTTAGGATCGGCCGTTGTGCTCTGCGTGTTTTGTGATACTGAGAAAACAGGATAATTCAGCAGAGCTTGCAATGGGTCGAGCAGACTTCCTGACGAGGCTAACTCCTGGGCTATAGATTTAACGCTATTTGCTATCATCGGCTTAAGCGTTGTTACGAGAGCTGATGATTGGTTTATCAAAGCGTGGTGCACAGACTGATTAATCATAGCCGATAATTCGGCTTGAGCAGGCAGATATCGGCTTACGCTCGTTACACCGCATCTCCTGTATGCTGACCGCCGTCAGGCGGATTTTTGAGTGACGTCGCGTCTAGTTTTCTGATAGCAACTTAGCATCATCTCTTCCAGCGCGGCCTTCCGAGCTTCAATTTCTTGACGTTGCTCTTCAGATAAATCGTCTATTGTTGGGACGATTATGGCCTCTGCGTTGAGATCTAATGGCGGAATCGACTTCCCTGATGAAGACATTGCGAGTCCCACTGGGCGTGCCAAGAGTGTGTTGGCGTCAAAAACTTGATGTAGGATTTCGACAAAGAAGACACCGCATTTAACACCGGTTGAGCGTGCGGTCGATTTGACTCAGAATCGAGAAGGTAAAAAATATAAAATTCAATCAAAAGCCGATCGTCAAAATCAATCGGCTTGTACTCAATCAGGTTGAAGCCAATTAAGATCAAGGTAACAAGATAAATCTAATTAGCCGATTAAGGCTAATCAGAGGATAAAGGCAGATCGATTCTGAAGAAGGCGATGCGCAACAAAATCAGAACAAATCGAACCTGGGGTGTAATTGACGAAGATCAACAATCGGCGATGCGCAACTTTATTGATCAAGATCGATTACAAAGGCTAAATTACAGAAGCTACTCCTAGTCGACAGGAAAAGAAAGTAAAAGCTGGTTGATTGTATTGAGTTGATGATCCTCTCGTAGCTCGCTTCGGTCCTTCTTTTATACCTTTGGCCGATAGTGTTCTGTTACAACACGCTTAAAGCCCGTATCCGTATCGGCCATATCTTTGAACAGTTATTTCCTAAAAAATCTTGCCGTTAGCATAAATATCTCTAAACTTTCTTAACTTGTCTGTTAACGTCCATATCTTTGATTTCATTGCCGATTATGGTTAGACTCGCCAAATTTTGGTGCAAACAGGAAGATAAGTAAACAGATGAATGTAATTACTTGTCACTAAACATAAAGCATTTCAGCTCCCGTATATATGACCCGCCTAGCAAGCGTACAGTTCTCAGAGATATATAAGATCTCTGAATTGCAGGAGTTGCTAAAATGGCTTGCACAGGAGGGAAACCAGACGCACATGCTTTCGATGGTCATTCTTGGATGTTTCACGATTCTTCCACAGTGTAAGTCCACAGCAAACTATCCGGATTTTTGATGTGGTCACAGTTCTCTTAGTAAACCATCTAGAAGAAGCCGTCATCTGTAAATTTGTAACTGTCTACCCTGAAGATAAGTTGAAATAAACAGCCTTATTTGCATGCAGCTCAAGCCACTGATCAGATGGATAGCAACAAGATCCACCTTGCACAGATAAATGCTACTGCTGTATGGATAAACCGGGAACGCCCTGCTTTCAGACGAGGGACGCATGCAAAAGTTTCTGCTGCCCACGCTCACAGCATCGCTCGTTGGATGCAATCTCCTCTTCCGCCCTGCAATGGCCGTGAATCTCTATTGCATACCATCCGTTTTGAAATTTTTTCGATGAATCTCTTGGAATAAAAAAGTATGACATGTACTCCTCTTGTATGGTTGCTTGCTCACCTTGATGCATCTCCATATACAAACATCTCAGTTTTCTGGCTATTATCCTTTTTGCAAGCAGTAACAGGAATAATTAAACATAGCTCAAATATTATAATCAGGAGAGAAATTTGCGCGCTATCCGTCCAACCAAATGTACCACCGCTCCTACACGTCTAGCTCTCTTGTTCGATGTAGATCTAGCACCCTAGGCATGCTGCGAGACCATACCTTCTCTGCTTCCGCTTTCATTGCCGGCCACCACTCTCATCATAACTCTGAATGGTACCCGCTGGTGGCATTGCTTAGGGTTACCATTACACCCAATTTTTGTAATATCAAATAGCAGTCCAAGTAAGTCTTCATTGTCCGTACTTGATTAGAGTCAAAAAAATTGAAATTAACATTAAATTTCGTAATTCCAACAGCTCTGGCATATACACGTGCACATTCAATATTCACCACAAAATTCTTTCGAGCTTGTAACAAATACAGTATATGTTCCAAATAATCAAAATATTGGTAATCATTATGCTTTTCTTCTCAAAACGTAAATAATCACTAATATGCCTGTGCAACGGAACCTCGGTCCTAGTTTTGCCGATTTCCTCATATTTCAGTCCTAGAAGCCACAACCATGTCAATGGCCTCTTGGTGTGACAACATAGGTGAGTGGTGATTGGGCATGGTGAGAGGACGACTGGTGACTTGGTGAGGCCTATTGCCAGCTCATCAACTTCTATGATCCCAGTTACAGGTTAAATGACCCCGAGTTCGGGTTCGCCGGTTCAAGTAATCTCTCTCCCAAACTCATCCATCCAACTAAATGCACCTCCTCTGCCTACAAATTTAGCCCTCTTGTTCGATGCAGATCTAGCACCCTAGGCATGCTGCCAGGCTATACCTTCTCTGCCCCCACTTTCATTGCCGGCCGCCGCTCTCATCATAACTTTGAATGGTACCCGCTGGTATCATTGCTTCGGTTTGCGATTACACCCAATTTTTGTAATACCAAATAGCAATCCAAGTAATTCAGCGCTGTTCGTACTTGATTATAGTCCAAAGATTGAAACTAATCATTAATTTTTGTAAGGGAAAATTCATAATATGGTATAGCTTGAGATTCTACTCTGAAGATTTTCCTTTATGATATACCGCTCCAAATATATTTAGATCCGCAAAATGCTATTTTCACTATTATCTTGCATTTTCCCTGTTTTTCTACCTTTTGACCTGTGGGAAAAGTCGTTGTTGTCTCTCGAGGTCTGAGTTAGAACCACGTGTGAGTCGCTTCAGCCCCCTATTGATGTGCCAACTGCTGCCCTCCATTACTAAACACTGTAAGAGCATCTCCAAAAGGACTCTCTAAAAGTCACTTTCCAAAAGCTCTATTCGGAGAATTCTCCAAAAAATACCTCTCGATATCTCATCCCTCTCCAATAGTACTCTCTATATCACACTCTCTATTTTCTCTCTCCTATATTCTAATTATATTCTATATAACCGTCATAACAGCATCCGTTTTTACCGGTAAATTTAAACATCTATATTTGAATGCTGAAATTTAAAAATTAAAATTTATTGTGATGACTATGTTGTAGCAGTTATCTTTGAACGGAAAAATTCGAACGGTTATATTCGAATGCGAGAATTTTAAATTCGAATTTTCCTGTAACGGTCATGTTTTAATGGTCATTATTAAAAATATTGTACTAAGTGAGTCATGTCCTAACGGTCATCGCAACGGCTACATTCAAACGGTCTTCTTAACGACTATATTCTAACTGTCATCTTAACGGCCACATTATTCTCGGCTATATATACATACCCATTTGTAGTTCGAAATCTTGCACGTTTCTTGTTGTTCACTACCTACAATATCTCAATGAGTCGTCAAAACTTAGTCTCACAATGTATCTCAGAAGATGAGGAGTCTGAGAGAAATAATGAGTATGTATTTCTTCTTACAACAGGATACCTAGCACACATGGAAGATCAGGATGTGAATCTTCCATGCCATGGCGGTTCTACTTCTGGCCATCAAGTCGTTCATCGCAATAGACAAGGACATGCTAGACTGTTTCAAGACTATTTTGCTGATCCTCCTATCTATGGCCCAACCTTCTTTCGACGCAGGTTTAGAATTATTCGTTCTTTATTTCTTTGCATATTATGTTGATCCTACTGTCTACGGCTCAACTTTCTTTTCGACACAGGTTTCAAATGAATCGTCCTTTATTTATTCGTATATTGCATGTTGTAGAAGCACATGATAATTATTTTGTGCAGAAGAGGAATTGTGCTGGGATTCTTGGGTTATCTTCTTTGCAGAAGGTAACGACAGCATTTCGGATGCTAGCTTACGGAGTAGCAGCAGATGCTTTTGATGATTATGTGCGGATTGGAGAAAGTACCGCTATAGAGACCCTGAGAAGGTTTTTGAAAGCTATTATTGAAATTTTTGGAGATGAGTATTTGAGATCTCCAAATGAGAATGATACTGCTAGATTACTTGCAATTGGTGAAGAAAGAGGTTTTTCGGGAATGCTAGGGAGCATAGATTGCATGCATTAGATGTGGAAAAATTGCCTTACAGCATGGCAAGGCATGTATACTGGTCATGTTCATGAGCCAACAATCATTCTGGAAGCCATTGCTTCGTAAGATCTTTGGATATGGTATGCTTTTTTTTTGTTTACCAGGGTCTCACAATGATATTAATGTTCTTCACCGGTCCCCTCTCTTTACTAAGTTAGCTGAAGGGTAAGCTCCAGAAATGAATTATATTTTGAACGGTCACAACTATACAATGGGATATTATCTTGCAGATGGAATATATCCTTAATAGGCAACATTTGTCAAGACAATACCAGCTCCCCAAGGGAATAAGAAAAAATATTTTGCGAAAGCTCACGAAGCAGCTAGGAAGGATGTGGAACGAGCATTTGGAGTTTTACAATCTCGTTTTGCAATTGTTGGTGGACCAGCTCGTTTTTGTACCAAGAAACACTTTGAGATATCATGACAACATGTATCATCATGCATAATATGATAATTGAAGATGAGCGGGATGGTGGTCCAGTTGACTACAATTACGAAGAAATGGGAGAAAATGTTGCAGTCTCTCATGAAAGAATACCTGAGCTTTCTGAGTTCATTCAAACTCATCAATCTATCAGAAGTAGAAAATCTCACTCTCAACTTCAAGAAGATCTAGTCGGACACTTATGGCACCATTATGGAGGGATGTAGTCGAGCACTAGTTTGCTGTTTCTGCACTAGTTTATGCACTTTAACTATGATGTACTAGTTTATGCACTTCAACTATGATGTACTTCAATAAAGAGATTTCTTCCACAGATGTCTAGTTCGGAATATCAAAATTGCATGCATATCCATCCAAGAGACTTCCTGATGGCACTCAATCAAAATCAAAATTGGAATGCCCTCAGTCGTCCTTTTCCCTCAAAAGTATTAACTCCTCGTCTAGTTCCTTTAGGTACAGAAAAACCAATTAAAACCACATTTCAGAGATCTCCATCATCCTGCCTTGCATTCATAATGGTCATTCTTGTAAACACATTTTTACTTGGTGCATACCCTGATCAAATTACAGAGTAACTAGAAACAGATGTGTTCTTTTAGATATGTATACCTTCCCATGAAGGTGTTTGAGCATGCATGAATCTCTACGTATGTCATGCCCAAACTATGCACAAGCTTGTTTGATCTGTGGAACCGACAAAGACACACCCAACTCGCCAAAAAGCATACACAACATATAAATTGCTTAAGCATAAAAGAAGCAGCATTAAACACAACATGGCACTCAATCTAAATCAAGTTACAGTTCCTCAAGGCAACTCAAGTGATTCAAAACAGATACTAAAACCATAACTGCAATATACAACGCAAGTCAACAGTTGAGCTCATTTCATCAATCGACTAAAAAGGGACATCTCCAAACCATCAAATAGTTTTTAATATTAGATCCAGATATGCAAACCACAAACCATCAATAATAATAGATGAGTTGATCGAAAACAGATAAAAGGGGCACAGTAGCAGCATTAACATAATGAGAACATAACCAACCATACAAAGTTTCTCACTTGGGCGTCATACAAATTGTCTACACATTTATGGTTGCCACCAAAAGAACGTAGAATTATAAAGGAAAAGCATGGACAAAACATAACCAGTCTCTAGATCCATATGTTACTGTAGGCTATTAAGCGACTAACTCATAGAAATCACATTACGCTCAATTTAATACTACTAGCATCACCGCAAAAAACTTATCAAATCTTCCAATAAGTTGTAGCAGCAGGGCTAAATTTCCTGTGCATCATGGCACTAGATTACCTTTTGAGGCAGAGGTAGACAAGCACGAAGGTAGTCGTGGCGGCGACGCCATCAGCCGCAGGCGCCACCATCCCCTGCCACGCGACCTTCGCTTCCTTCGGCACCTCAGCCCCCAGAGCAACCTCCCTCTCCTCCGCATTGACGGTGGCAGCGGCGGAAGCCTTCAAGTCCTCGATCTCCTTCTCGAGCTTGAGCTTCACCTGGTGTACGGCCTCCACCTTTGCTTCAAGCAGCTCGGAGTTGCGCTTATCCACCTCGCGCTCGCCCTTCTCGGCCTTGAGGAGGCCCCAGAGGCGCTCGACCTCCGCGCGGAGCGAGGCCACCTCCCTCTTCTGGGAGTTGTCCCTGTGGCTGCGCGAGAGGATGGCGAGCGGAGAGAGACTCGCTACATTTAGCGAGTCTCTCTCCGCTCGCCAGAGTTGGGGAAGAGGATGGAGAGGCTGTTGGAGCCGAATTTTTGCTGCCAATATCTAAAATTAGAGATAGGGAGTTGGATGAGGAGTCTTTTGGAGATGCTCTAAGATGTTGTTTGGTTAGTGTAATGGCTCATTTAGTTCCATGACTTGAATGGAATTAATTATATGAAATTTTGGTGTTAGATAATCAGGGAAAAAATTTGTTCAGTTTTCTAGCATAATGATGTAAGACAGGATGTTAATAGACAAGCACACTAGTCCACATAACCACGTAAACAAAACATGCAAAGTTAACATTCACTGCACTCAAGTGCATATCCCTTAAATCAAATGATCTTATTAAAATGAATTTGTACAGACTACCTTTCACAAGATTGCAGGGGGCTAGTTCGAACTAGGTGCAAAAATGATATTTCCCACTGTTCAAAAGGTAGGAACATAAGAAAAAGGCAATAAATAGCGAAAATGGCATTGTGCAAATCTAAATGTGTTTGTAGTGGTATATCAGTAAGGGAAATAGTATAAATTTCCCCTTCTAGTAATTCCTGACAGGTCTAGTATATACATGTGCACATTCAGTACTCACATAAAGTTCTTTCGAGCTCGAAACAAATTCAGTATATGTTCAAAATAATCAAAATATTGGTAATCAGTAGATTTTTCTTCTCAAAACATAAATAATGGCGTACCTCAGAACCTAGGTCCTACTTTTGACAATTTTCCCATATTTCAGTCCTAGAAAACCATAACCAAGTCAATGGCCTCTCTATAGGATAACCTATCCTCATAGGCTTTAGAGTAGCTTTCAGTAGTGGGTACTGGAAGTGGTGGTATCGCTTGGACTTATAGTATCTACCGCTCCTGGTTTGGCCACTTGGAAAAGTATTTCAAATAGTAGCCATGTTCCAAGCGGCACAGTTACTTGCAAAAAAAAATTCCTAGCTGTACTACTACTAGGAATGTTCAAACTTTTTGAAGCGGTACATCTACTTTACTTTATAATTGCAAGCTGTACTGGTGCTTGTAATTAACATACCAGGAATTTAAAAATTTAAAACCTAAATGCAAATATACCATTTGAAACAATAATTGCACATGCCAAAATAATATTTATTGTTAGTCGCTTTTCAGTTGTAAATCAAGTAACAATGATAATAGTCCTGTGGTATGTTAGAACAAAGTGTGAAATACAAGATAATCATAAAGAAACATCGCAGCCAAGCAAGTTTCATTTTAACACATTACCATACATCACCAAAATATTAACAGAGTGCAAGTTATACTCCCTTGTCACAGACATGAATATACTCGTATGTCTTGTATGTTCACACCAAAAGTATGACCCATTAAGCTACGTTAACTCCCCAACTAGCTACTAACTAATGTAGTACATCCTAACATTAAGTAGTAAACTAAAAGTCCAACTTAGAAACATCATATTAACTTCTGTCATGCTTCAATTTGCTAGCTACCTGCAAAAGAAGAAACCAGTATGAATTAACTAGTTAGCAAAAACGAAACAAAAAGCATGTATTGAGTACTTGCATCCCTAACAAAAATTCTGGAACACAAAAGTGAACAAGACAACATAACCTACTCTATCTATCTTTAGTTGCCACGCATATATATGGCACGGATTTTCTTTGCTTGATTTCATCAAATATTAATGTACCCTAAAAAACAACATTGTGCATCTTGCAGTTGCAGTTTAAGCATTCTCATAGGCAATGAATAACAATATTTATTTGTTGACAACATGATGCTTATTTTGTTATGATGATATGGTCCAATTAGGTATCTATAAAATAAATCAACAAATGCAAAATAAATAATTTTGATGAATCTATCTTTCACTTGAACAAAAATAAACATTCTTGAGGTGTTGCCTTTGGGCTTAACTATTTCCCCTTGCCACTTCCACCTATGGATTAAACGATGCATTTGCTTCCAAGATGAGATGACAAAAGTGGAAATAGCAACATACATTGCATATATATCAAAAATCAAAAGTAAATAAATAATATATGTACTAATTCTTGTTCTAGAACAATTTGTTGCAAATTCCACAAAGATCATTTTCAATTAGAGGACATATTTAGGACCACGAGCATGATTTTTTTCTCTAAAGTTGAACCACCCCGGCCAACAATTCCAACATCATCTTCCATCTACAAATTCATAGTTTTTTTTGCTTTAATTTCATATCCATGCCTAATAAGAATGAAAACACTAGAGAATACGGATTACACTTTCATATGGCCATGCGATGGAATGCCCTTGGACATCAACCACTTTTGGGACATACTTATATGGCCGAGGCAATGGAGTGTTCTTTTTCAACACATAGTTCACAACTACCTTGAAACAATCAGGCCTAAGAGGAGTAACTCCGACAATAGCACTTTAGGATGTTCTTTCGATAATAGCCTTAACTACCGGAACATATTACCTTAAAATCTAGATAAAAATAACATCCCTTTCACAATAAAAGGTCAGTTTGAATTGCAAATTAGCTACCTACAAGCATGCAATTTTGTCAAAACACAAGTAACAAGTGACTTGTAAGCAAATAAAACTAATCACCCACTTAAATAGGGTGAAGTTCCTTTTTTAAAAACCAATGATAGTAGATCCAAATGAGAGTTTAAGCCGCCTTTAGAATATTGTTTTCAACATCCAACAATGTATTTATTATACCGTCACACACATTTTTCTCGATATGCATTACATCAAGATTTTGCCACAGTAGAACATCTTTCTAGTATGGTAGATGCAACCAAATAGGTTGCTTGTTCCAAATAACTTTTGGTTCAACTTCCTTACATTTACGTTTTTGCAATGGCTTTTTTCCTATTGGACATTTACCAAAATTATTTACAATATCTTTTGTTTGCTTGAAAACATCATCTCTAGAAAATGGAAGGGGTGCTTCCCTAAACTCTGCTATAACATCAAAAGACTTGGCATCACTTCTAAATTCATGGCAGCATGCAAGAATCGATGATGCCCCATGAAGCAATATTTTCTACCTTTTGTTTGAAAAAGGGAACATTTTTCTGAGTGGCAACAAACACATCCTACCTCTCTAGAAGTAACCTATCCAGATACATATCCAAGTCCCAGGTAGTCAGAAATTATTGACCACAAGGCACCACACAATTGGAACCATTCACCGGTTGCTGCATCATAAGTTCTACAACCTTAATAGGAACTAGCTAACAATTCATCAATCAAAGGTTAAAAGTAGACATCTAGGTCCTTTCCAACACATCTAGGACCAGGAATAAGCAATGAGAGAATAAAATTTGGTTTCTTCATACACATCCATGGCGGTAGATTGTAAGGAATCAAGATAATAGGCCGTGTACTATGCAATGACCTTAAGTTTCCAAAAGGATTTATATCATCTGTAGCTAGAGAAAGTCTTACATTGTGACAACCAAAACTAAACTCTAGATACTTCTTGTCAAAATCCTTCCAAACCGTTAAATCCATAGGATGACACCTTAGCCCATCCCTTGGACGCCTTTCGCTATGGTACCTTATATCACTTGCTAATTTCTGGGACATATACAACCTCTGGAGTCTTATCTTTATTGAAAAGTATCGAATAATCTTTTGGGGAACACTATGCACTCGCTTCCCATTAGGACTTATCTTTTCTACATTCCATCTAGAAGTATTACATTTTTGGCAGGCATCTCTATTAGATTTCTCCATCCAGAAAAACACACAATCATGTTTACATTCATCGTTATTCTCATGACCTAATCCAAGGCACCTCATTGTCTTCTTTGTTTTATATAAGTTCATTGGCAGTGAAGTATCCTTTGGAAACGCCTCATTAAGTAAATGCAGAAGAGTATCAAAACTACTATTGGTCCATCCACCAAAGAACTTTGTGTGAAGAAGTCTCCACTATAACTGTAGCTTTGGGAATTTGCACCCCTGATATAGTGGCTGACTAGCATCATTTGCTAACTTATAGAAAGCCTCAACATCTTCATTTGGACTTGCTAAATCACAATCGCCACCTATATCACTAGCATCTTGGTACCCATATCATATATCGTGAAGCATTTATGTTATCTCATCATCTAGCTCTTGCTCCATTTCTAAATAAGGCTCAGGTTCTAATTTTGGTTCCCTACGCTATTCACAGGATGATGCTTTTTCTCCATGAAAAATCCATGTTGTGTACTGACGAATACTTATAACAGGGGTACCCCAACGGCCCGAAGTGACGAGCCGGCGGCCTCAAGCACAGCTCAAGCCCAACAGCCGCTCCCACCCGCTATCGATCAAGCACCGCAAGGCCACACAAGACATCCTTCCCGATCGATCGAGGGAAGTGTCTCCGACCAGCAGGCTCCCGACCTCGCCATGGACGGACCCCAGCTCCGACCAAGCAGGCTCCCGACCCTTGGCGGGACGGATCCCCGACCGATCAAACCAAGGTAACATCCGCCAAGGGTCGAGTGTCGAAGCCCCCACCACCTTCTGACCACGCACCTACGAACGGGTCAATCAAATGACTATACAAGGGCGGTGGCCCTTCCAAGAGGGTTTAATGATCGCCAAGTCATGCTCCCACCCCACCACTTACAACCACGCACTCTACTTAACGGGTCAATCGAATGACTATACAAGGGCAGGTGGCCCTTCCCAAGAGGGTTTAATGATCGCCAAGTCATGCTTCCAATCCCATCACCGGTCACATACAAGACGAAGACACGCTCTCCCGAGGCAACACCCATGTCATGCGCAGCAACGCCAACACTGTAAGGTTCGCAGAGGCGTACGCCGCTTCGGGAAATACCTAACCGCCTCGACCAACTAGGCTACCGACCCAAAGATGGGCAAGGCGGCGGTGATCACCACAGAACGAAGGACCAAGCTCCTAGTGTAGGTCACCTCGCCCTCTCCCATCTTCGATGTAACCCGCCTTCCTTCCGTATAAAGGAGGCAGAACCCCGTAGGAGGGGATCGAACCCATCTCACTAAGCCATTAGCACTCTCGCTTGTAAACTTTGTGCACTCATCTGTACTGAAGGGAATACAACGCCCCCACACGAACTGGAGTAGGGACCTTTGGCCCGAACCAGTACACATCTTGGACTTCGAGTCTAACCATTTAGGAGTGGAACGCGCGCCCTTAGACTTACAAATTTACTTGCTTGCTCAAACGCCGGCAGCTGGCGCACTGTAGGGGCTCGCGCTTTCATCACCATCTCCGGATTCCGCTTGCCTCCCGATGGCATCTTCCACCGCGACGGCATGATCGCGCTGGGAGCCGATCCGCCGCCCTCAACTTTGCTGCCACCTCGGCGGAGGGCTTACGCCATCCTCGCCGCCACAGAGGCCAGCGCGCCGAAGCCCGGGCGCCATCTCCGGCGACTTTTTAAGCTCCGCTTGGCGCCTTGCAAGCCCCAAAGCCGGAGTTCGGAGCGCTCCGCCACGTCCGGCGAAAGCTCCCGTGGGCCCGGGCAGGTGACCGTGCCACCTCCCGCAGGCTCACAACACGTGGCGATGGCTGGCTACATGCCGGCCTCTATTCACGAGCCGGAAGACTCTTCCACCACGACTCCAGCCTCCGACACGGAGTACCGCCGCAGTGGCACTCGCGAGTGCAACATGGCGGGCACGGTCGATTTAACCATAACCCCCGCGGCTACGGGGGCCCCCATCCGACGCACTAAGGCGCAGGAGGAGGAATACCAGCGCGAGCATGCTGAACGCGCTCAAGCTCGCCGCGCCCAACTCCAGCCGACAGCGCAAGAGTCGGATAAGCGAAGGGCTGAGCTCGACCAGCTCCAAAGCTAACCCGAGCAGATGAGCCCGAGACCCAAAGAGTGCCGGCGAGGCACGCGGACGCGCGCGACAGGTACACCACAAGCTGGCGGAAGAATCCGACGGCCCTCAGTTCTTCCCCCATGCAAGCCGAACGGGCCGCGATCGCGATGTCGCCGAGGCCTTCCGAGCCGGCCGACCCGAGGCCAAAGCCACGCATCGTAACCTCCGGGCTGGTGGAGCGCGGCGGCCGCAACACATGCAGCCTCCGGCCCTACCGCCCGGTGCCACCTCGCCACCGGGCCTGCATCACGCCGGCCGGTGGGTCCGCAAGGCGGCGCCACACCACGAACCACCCCAGCCTCACGCACCCGGCGCTTAGCGCCTCGGAACGCCATTTACGACATTCACGCCACCGAGGCGCAGAGAAAGGCGGCGGAGGAGGCCGCCCACTCACGACAGGACGACGGGCGCCACCGCCGCAGCCCAAGCCCCGATGGTCCCGGACCACGGGCTTTCTACCGTGGATCCGCAGCGGATTTCCGCCGATTCCGGCGCCACCAACATCGCTAAGTACATCGGGCCACGAACCTGTGTGTCGGCTTGAAGACTACCGACTCGCATGTCGGGCGGGGAGCGACGGATGATCTCTTCATCATTCAGTACCTCCCCATCTACCTTGCGGACTCGGCCTGAGCTTGGCTCGAGTACTTGCCCACCAAAACCATCAGGAACTGGGCCGACTTGAAGACCCTCTTCGTCGGCAACTTCCAGGGCACTTACAAGCGCCCTGGCAACTCCTGGGACCTGAAGGGCTGCAAGCAGCAGCCAGGGGAAACCCTCCGGGATTACATCCGACGGTTTTCCCGCCAATGCAACGAGCTCCCCGACATCTCCGACGCCGATGTCGTGGGAGCATTCATCTACGGCACCTCTTGCAAGGCCCTGGTGCACAAGTTGGGCTGTCTCAAGCCCAGGACCACCAAGGAGCTCTCGACATCGCCACTCAACCACGCCTTGGCGAGGAGGTGGGGGCTATCTTCGAAGGAGGAAAGGCCCAGAAGAGCCCGGCGTCCAATCGATCTCTTCACCGCCCGGCTGCTTAAGCGCATGGAAAACAGATCCGCTGAAGTCCCAAGTGGTCGCCATCGCCGACCGCCCGCTAAGCAAAGCAGTACGACCGACCGCCGCGCCGACCACTTCGAAAAATTGATGGACAGCCCGTGTTCAACCACGGGTTCCCGCCATACATAAGTTCCGGATGCAAGTCTCGAGACGTTTTCTCTCCGGCGCCTCACGACGCCGCGGGCAAAGGAAAGAGCTGCCACGCCCCACGGGCCGTGGAGAAAAGGCGACGACGAGTTCCCGAACCCGACGGCCGCCTCATGATCTTTGGCGGACTAGCGGCTACGCCGACAAGCGCCGGCTCAAACTCGCCACCGTGAGGTCCACACCGCCTCACTAGCCGCCCTCAATACCTCCGGTGGTCGAGTTCCGGTCACCTTCGATCGGCCGATCACCCCGACCACATCCCCACCGGAAGATACCCGTTGGTAGTCGACCCATCGTGGGGAAGAAGCGCCACCAAGGTGCTCATGGATGGCGGCAGCGCCTCAACATCCTCTGTGGAGACGCCGACGCCATGGGGATTCTCGCCGAGTCTCCGACCGAGCAAGGCTCCTTTCCACGGCGCCATCCCTAGCCAAGAGCCCATCCGCCGGGCAGTCGACCGCCGTCACCTTTGGGGAACCAGAAATTTCCGCACCGAGACCTCACTTTGAGGTTGTGGATTTCCCGACTCTATCACGCTATCCCGGGAGGCCATGCTACGCCAAGTTCATGGCGGTCCCACCACGCCTACCTCAAGCCGAAGATGCCCGCCACGAGGAGTCATCACCGTGGCATCGCTCTTCCAGCTTGCCTACAATCGCGAAGCGAGCAGTTTAGAGCTTGCCTCGGCAGCCATCGCGTCGCCGAGGTCGACAACCTCGTGAGGGAAACCTCCGAGTCCGCCCCGAGTCCAAAGCAAGTCGGGCGGATCCTTCAAGTCCGCCGAGGACACGAAGAAGGTCGCGGTCGATCCTCGCGATCCGACCAAGACCGCGCGGTCGGAGCCACGCCCCGCCAAATAGGAAAGCGCGCCGCCGACTTCCTCCGCGCCAACAAAGACGCCTTCGCATGGAGGTCCTCCGACATGCCAGAATCCCAAGGAAGTCGCCGAGCACTCCTTGAGCATCCGACTGTGCTCAAAGCCGGCCGCTTAACGCCGCGCCGCTCGACGAGGAGAGGCGCAGGATCATAGGGAGGAGATCGCCAAGCTTTTGGCCGCAGTGGTTTATAAAGAGGTGCGCCACCCCGAGTGGCTAGCCAACCTCAGATTTGTAAAAAGAAAATAGGCAATGGAGAATGTGTGTTGACTATACGAGTCTCAACAAAGCGTGTCCCAAAGACCCGCTCCTTGCCCTCAAGATCGACAAGTCATCGACTCCACCGCAGGTGCGAGTCTCTTTCCTTCTCGATGCCTACCAGCTACCACCAGATAGCTACCAAGGAGTCCGACCACCGCGACTTCCTTCATCACGCCGCTCGCTCGTTCACACGCTACAATGCCGCTCGCCTAAAGAACGCGGGCGCTACATACCAACGATGTATGCAAACGCGCTTCAACAAACAGATCGGTCGCAACGCTGAGGCGCACGCTGACGACATCGCCGTGAAAACCAAGAATGCGCGCACGACCTTATTGCCGACCGAAGAAACTTTCGCGAATCTTCGACGGTTCAAGATAAAGCTCAACCCCGAGAAATGCGCCTTCGGGTCCCCAAAGGAAGTCGCCGCTTCATCGCTCCGAGCGAGGTATCGAGGCCAATCAGAGAAGATCTTGGCGATCGCAAGGATGGGCCCGCCTAACCTCAAAGGGGTCCAGAGGCTAACAGGTGCCTTGCCGCCTTGGGCCGCTTTGTCTCGCCTTGGCGAGCGCGAATGCCGCTTCTACAGTCGCTCAAGAAACCGACCGCTTCACCGACCTAGGAGGCTCGTGAAGCCCTCACCCGCCAAGGCCTTCCTATCTCACTCCGTCCCGTCGCCAAGACAGCGAACCGCCGCTTTCTACATCGCCGCCATCGCCAAGTCGCCGCGCGCCCTTGTGGTGGAACGAGCGGAGGAAGGCCGCGAACTCAAGGTACAACGCCACCTACTTCATCGAGGTTCTTTCCGAGTCCAAGGCTCTGCACCGCAGTGCGAGCCGCTTCACGCGGTGCTCATCACCAAGAGGAAGCTTGTCCATTACTTCGACCAAAGACGCCATCACCGTGGTGACCGCGTCCCCGCCGGCGAGATCGCCCACAATCGCGACGCCGGGAAGGATAGCCAAGTGGGCGCCAAGCTCAGCGCCACACGATAACATACGCCCCTGGACGCGATCAAGTCACAGCCCCGCCGATTTTTTCGCCGAGTGGACCGAAGCCCAGGCGCCACCGGTAATCGAAGACCCCGAGTACTAGACAATGTACTTTGATGGGTCCTACACCAAGAACGGCACGGGCGCGAGAGTCGTCATCATTTCTCCACTCGGGAACAGACTTCAATACGCCATCAGGTTGCTCTTCGACGCGACCAACAACATCGCCGAGCACGAGGCTCGCCAACGGTCTCCGGATCGCCGCCGACTCGGCGCCGCCGACTTACGTCATGGGACTCCAAGCTTGTCGTCGACCAGGTCATGAAGGCTTCGAGCCCCGAGACGCCCGTGATGGTCGCTGCATCGTCGGGAAGCGCGCAAGATCGAGGAGCGGTTCAAGGGTTTCGAGCCCACCACGCCTACAGACGCTACAACGGTGAGGCCGACATCTAGCCAATCTTGCCTCCAGCAGAGGGCCAGTCCCACCCGGGATCTTCGTCTGCGACCTCCTGCAACCTTCCATCCAGCTGGACTCGGTGGCCGAGCGGTCTCCCGATTCACCTAGCACGGTCATCCCGACCGCCGCGCGGTCGGGTGTAGACTTGGCCGGGTCGAACCGCAGCGTGCTAGCAGCTGAATCCGACTGGAGGAAGCTCTTCATCAACCGTTTGACAGACGGGTCGCCTCCCCGACCCGACCGAGGCCCGCGCCGCCGGCGGGCAAAATCTTTCGCCCTGGTCGGCCCCGACCTTTACAAGAGGAGTCCTCCGGTCCTCCAGAGGTGCGCTCGCCGACCAAGGGAAGCAACCGCCGCCGATATCCATGGCGGGTCTCGCGCCACCATGTCGCACCCGATCCTCGAGGAAAGGACTTTCGACAAGGTTTTTATTGGCCGACCGCCGTGTCCGACGCCGAAAGCGATCGCGGCGCACTCACGAAGGGTGCCAATTCTTTGCCCGATGCACACATCCGCCACCAGCCTTGCGCACGATCCCCATCACATGGCCGCTTGCGCTTGGGGACTCGATCCGTCGGGCCCTTCAAGAAAGCGCCCGGGCTTTACTCATCTCCTAGTCGCGTGGATAAATTCACCATGGATAGAGGCCGCCGGCCCGGAGCGCCACGCCGCACAAGCGCCATCTTCTTCCGCGACATCGCTTTTTCGTTCGAGTCCCAAACTCTATCATCACCGACAACGAAACGCAGTTCATAGGAAGGAGTTCCTCGAGTTCGCGACGACTTCAACATCCGTGTCGATTGGGCAGCCGCGGGCCCATCCGCGCGACTAACGGCCAGTCGAACGCGGCGAACGCATGATCCTTCAAGGACTCAAGCCACGGATCTTCGGGCCGGCTCAAGCACTTCGCGGCGGTGGGTGGCCGAGCTGCCTCCGCCCTCCGGAGCTCGCGACCACACCCACCCGAGCGACCGGTTTACACCGCTTCATGGTGTTCGGCGCCGGCCGCCTTGCCAACAGACCGAGTATGGCGCCCAAGACTACAAGCCTTCGATGAGGCTCTGGGCTCGCCGCAACAAGACGCCATCGACCACCGACGAGGCGCATGACGGGCCATCCCGCGATCGCCAAGTATCAACAAGCTCGCGGCATTACCACACCGCCAGGTTCGAGGGCGATCCTTCGCCGGGCGACCTAGTCCGCGCCGGTCCAAACTAGCAAAGACAAGCACAACCTATCGCCGCCTCGAAGGCCCTTCACCGTCAGAGGTTCTCCGACCGCACCTTTCGACTCAAGGACGCCGACGGTCGATCCTTCCGAACGCTTGGAACATAGAAAAGTTAAGGCGATTCTATCCCTAAACTCTTTCTTTTTCCCGCATGGTCTTTACCTTTACCCTTCCGAGCACTGTCGCCATGCGACGCCGGGCTGCCCTTGGCGCCCTGCTCAGCCGCTTCGGTCGGCGCTTATGCGGGTCGGTGACCCGACCGATCACAAGGTCCATCCCGAGTGGTAACCCTCTCGACCTGCGTTACGCCACGCCCTGGGCGGCTATGGTTGCTAAGTAGCACTTCGCGGAAGAAGGAAGTGCCCGAGTGGAGTGACCTTTTGGTCAGTTGGGAACACTCCTCCCCCGCGCAAACTCGGCTAACTCATGCGCTCGTGCGGGTCGGTGACCCGACTGGTCACGAGATCCTCCTCGAGCGGTAATCCTCTCGACCCGAGTGCTATGGCCTACGCCCCGGCGGCTATGGTTCTGGCACTTCGCGGAAGAAGGAAATGCCCAAGTGGAGCGATCTTTTGTCAGTCGGGAACACTCCTATCCTCACAAGTGCGATAATCGCCGAGTAACTAAGATTCCTATCCTCTTAGCCCTTCCAAGCAACCCGACCCACGCATAAGTGACCCTTGCGGTCCTTAAGGCTATGGCCAAACGCTCACCAAAACACAAAAGGGGCAAGAGGCGTAATGGAACTTGTTAACCTTAAGATTGTTTACAAGCATAATAGTCTTACAATCAAAAAGGAGGATAAATCTAACTACTTTTTTCTTCCTCGAGGGCGACCTGCGGCGAGACGTGGCCGGCAATCTCCCGAGCGTGCGGCTCGACCAAGAGCTCGAACTCGCCGATCTCGCTGCCGGTCCGGTTCCGGCGACGCCGCCACCACCGCGAGGTCAATTCCATCGAGGCGAGATGGTGTTGACCAGCGCCGAGGAAGCTCCAAGCGCCGCGCCAACAATCACCGCCCTCTCGACGCGCTCTGGCACTCGGGCTAGCGAGGGCGCCAGAGCGCCGGGCCCGCCATCGCCCAAGGACCCGGCGCAGACGCCCCGCCAGCCTTGCGAAGGGCCTCCGCCTGTGGCCAGGCTACCGCCCGACCATCTTCGCAACCTTCGCGCCGCCAGAGTCGCGCCCCGCGCGTGACCGCTTTGTCACGGCCCGCAGGCGCCCTTCCGCCTCAACGGTGAGGCCAAGTTCTTCTGCGCACTCGCAGATGGCAACGGCGCCAGATGATCACGACTTACGAATAGCGCCACGTAATCAAATAAGAAGTTGAGACCTTACCGGCCGCAGAGTTCGCCAGTTGCCGACTTCTTGCCCGCCGCTCGTAGGAGGCCCTCAAGGAGGTCAGTCCTTCCGAGCGCCTCCCGCCGAGCGGACTCGCCGGCGCCCTTCCGAGCCCGGTCTCGCCGTCCGCAGATGGGTTGCTCGCGCTGCGCTGCCCCTCTCGCGGTGGCGGCGCCCTCGGCGCCGGTGGCTCTCGCCAGGAGGACTCGAGCTCGCCACCTTCGTCCTCGTGGACTTGGCCTCAGCGCCATCGAAGAGAGCCTTAGTGGCCCTCCGCCTCTTGGCGCACCTTCGCCGCCCCGACCGCTTTCACGCTCAGCGCCTCTTGAGCTAAGCGCAGCCAAGGCGAGCCGGTTGCACTCTTCCATGGCAGCCACCCGTTGGCTGTCCGAGCGTCGTAGGAGCTTGGCCTTGCCCTCTGAGCAAGCCCGCAGATGCTACAAGATGCGGACTATCCGTTAGTCTCACGGCGAGTGTGTCAGAATTTTACAAGTTGGGTTTTTTCATCAACTTACCAAGCTGATCGGCCGGACTTCGGCCATCGCGGCCCAGCCTTCATTACCGAAGATTCTAGAGCAAGAGTCGACCCTTTCGACATGCTCCATCTCTCGCTTTCGCGCCCGAGCGCTTTGTTGAAGAGCGACCCACTCGCTTCTTCCGCTACCGCCCACCGACCCAATCAAGGGCCACCCCGGCCGGGCCCTCGGTCATCTCGCCGGGCGGACGCTATCCGCCCGCAGCACCATCGCAACGATGGTGGAACTGGTCCTCCGGGATCCTCGCGACCGCGCCGCGGGACTCGGTCGGCACCTCCCCGGGCGAGGGTCTGACACCTGCACTGGGCCATTGCCTCACCAAGACGACGCCGGCAGCGCCGCCGTCTCTTCCTCCGTGAGGATGATCACGCCACCGGCGGTGTCCCCAATGGAGGCGCTGGAGCCTCGCCAACCTTGGCCTCGTGGGCGCGCCGCCGCCAAGACCACGATCGGCGCCGACCCGATCGGCGTCTCTCGAACCTCCCGCGGCCCCGCCACTATGCGACTCTTCCGGCGCCGCCCCTTGCGAATCGCCACAGACGCGCCACGGTCACACCGTGATAGGCGCCGCACATCACAAACACTTAAAAGTGGTTCGGGCGGCTTTGCTGCAAAAATGTTTGAACAAAAGAAAAAGAGTACTTACTGAGCCGAGCGGGTGCGCGGCAGGCGCGCCCTCTTCGTCGGTCCCCCTCCGAGGGGCAGATCTGCCGGCCGCTTCCCCGAAGTTGCCTCCACTGAAGGCGTGATGATGGCGGCGACCGCGCGGTCACCCTCCGCCTGAGGCCCCCGCCGCGGCTCGTGGTGTCGCCCGGCAGTCCACGCCCGGACCGCCACGGCCAAGCGGTCGGAGGGAACCCGTAGTATGCGTGACCGAGGGTGCTTCCGCTGCTGTCGGTGGAGGTTACACCCGCAGCAGTGGCCTCCGACACGTCCCACCGCGCTGCCTCGCCCAGCGCTCCTTCTCCTTCTTCTTCCTCCTCCTCCTTCCGCTTCTTGCGGGAGGAGTCGAGCTCATGCGACCTTCGCCGCCGCGCCGCCTCCTTATCTCTCGGGAGCGCGCCAGAGAACATGCCCAAGAGCCCCTAGAAGATAAAAACACCGGTCGACAGCGTTAAAAGCAAAGAAAAGAGAGGCGGAAAGAAGTCCGGCCGACCTACCAGATTTGGAGGGTGGGCCGCCGAGAATGGCTCCGGGTGGCCGCCCGCCGCCTCCGTAGCGCTTCCTCCCGGACGGCGGTCACCCGGCCGACCTCGTCGCGCTAGCTCGGCTCCGCCATCCTCATCCGGCCGGATGCCCTCAGATCAAACAGGGGCGGGCTCAGGCGTAAGAGGTTGCACGCGCATCCTCATGAAGGCACGCACGACCACATCCTCGGTGAGCCCTTGCCTACTTAGGGGCCCTGACCTGCTCTACGATCAGGGCCACCTTATTCTTCTCTCGCTTCTCGGCGCCCAGCCCACTCCTCCCGCCACGGAAGTTTGCCGGTGAAGGGCGAGGCGCTGTCTCCGACGCTCGAGCATAGAACCACCTGAGCGCCATCCCTTGTTGGACGATGGCGCTTGACTCGAGATACTCCGTGCTCTACGGACCGAGGTCGAGGGCTAGGCCACCAATGGCGCGCAAGGCGTCTGCTGGCTTGTCCTTCCGAGCCTTGCTTGGAAGAAATGCCTCCACAGCGCCCAATGCGGCTCGATTCCCAGGAAAGCCTCGCAGAGCGTGATGAATATGGTGATGTGGAGGACCCCGTTGGGGTTAAGATGGTGCACCTCCACCTTGTAGTGGAAGAGCAGCCCTAGACGAACGGGTGCAAGCAAGTCGAAAGCCGCGCCAAGAACGAGGCTAGCACCACGACCTCGCCGTCCCCCGGCGAGGGGGCAGCAGCTCCCGTCGGCACCCTCCAACCAGAGAGATCTTGCGCAGGGAGGAAGCCCTTCTTCACCAAGCCGAGCGCGCGGCTGGCCTGGGCAGAGCACTCCGGCCACGACATCCTTGCAAAAGAGGCGACGGAAAGGCGAGGAGAAGAGAAGGCTGAGTTTTCTTTTTCTTGGCTCTTTGTTGTTCTTTTTTGTCTTAGGGACGGGAGGCGAGGAAGGCAAGCAAGCGTGACTACTCAAAGCGCCCCAGCAACGTATTTATAGAAGACGAGCAGGCGCCGACCAAACAGGCACCCCCTCGAGCGAAGCGTCGCGTCCACCTCGTCGCCACGCCACTGTAACTCCTGCTTCCAATTCCACTCAGCATTTAATCCTGGCGAAACGGCAAGGCCATAAAGACGTCGCCCCCGAGCAGTGCGTCCTGTAACCTCTTGGTCTCCGCCTTGAGGCCAGGACGGTTGCTCTGGGGCGCGTGCGAGAGGCCCACTGGGCCGCTGCGACCCCAAAACGGCAAAAGCTCTGCGGCTTGCGCCGGGGGCCAGCTAAAAGCTGTGGGTTCAAAAGGCCTACCCCACCAGATGGGCATAAGGCCGCCCCAGCGAAACTTGAGCGAGGGGCAAGTATGAGGTGAGCCCCACGGTGGGCCCTCGGTTAGGTCGGCTGACGACCGAATCACCTCTACTCGCGTCCGAGACCATACTTCACACTCTCCCGAGAGCTCATCGATGAGCGACAGCCAGCTGTGCCCTGGGTCGGCGGACGACCCAAGGCCCATACGGGATTGAGTAAAGAAAGGTTTCTTATGGGTCGCCCCACAGCAGGGCCAGGACACCCTACTCTGGGACCTTCCGCTCGGAAGGGTCCCCCTTGGGCGGGACCTCCCAGGATCCACTCGGACTACCTGTTATAAGCTCCACGAGCACGGCGTTCAAACCAACGCGGGTAAACGCGCCGCCATCCTCCGTGTCCCACACCTGCGGATGGGGTATTCGTGTGGGATAGACGGCGGCCACTCCTCTCGCAGCTACCCTCGCCAGACGAGGACTCGGGATGGATGCTCCCCGTCCAGCTACGACGTAAAATGAGCCCCTGTCCAGCTACGATGTAAAACGAGCCCCCGTCCAGCTACGACGTAAAACGAGCCCCCATCTAGCTACGACGTTAAACGAGCACTCGGACACCTGAACCTCGTGCAGAGGCATCAGGTCGTCCCTGTCGACCAAGGCACGGTCTTGCTACGACGTTAAACGAGCAACTCGGACACCCGAACCTCGCGCAGAGGCCTCGCGGTCGTTCCTGCCGACCAAGGCACCGTCGAGCTACGTCGCTAAACGAGCACTCGGACGCCCGAACCTCGCGCAGAGGCCTCGCGGTCGTCCCTGCCGACCAAGGCACGGTCCAGCTACGACGTTAAACGAGCACTCGGACACCCGAACCTCGCGGAGGGGCATCGCGGTCGTCCCTGCCGACCAAGGCACCGCCCACCACGACGTTAAACCAAAGACTCGGACACCGAACCTCACGCAGGCATAGCGGTCGCCCTCGCCACCAAGGCATCGCCCGGCCACGACGTTAAACGAGCACTCTGACACGAACCTCGCGCAGGGCATCGCGGTCGTCCCCGCCGACCAAGGCACCGTCCAGCCACGACGTTAAACGAGCACTCTGACACCGAACCTCGCGCAGGCATCGCGGCCGCCCTCGCCGACCAAGGCACCGCCCCCACCACGACGCTAAATGAGCACTCTGACACCGAACCTCGCGCAGGGCATCGCGGTCGCCCTCGCCGACCAAGGCACCGCCCGGCCACGACGCTTAAACGAGCACTCGGACACCAACCTCGCAGGGCATCGCGGTCGCCCCCGCCGACCAAGGCACGGTCCAACCACGACGCTTAAACGAGCACTCTGACACCCGAACCTCGCGCAGGGCATCGTGGTCGCCCTCGCCGACCAAGGCACGGTCCGGCTACAACGCTAAACGAGCACTCGACACCGAACCTCGCGCGCAGGCATCGCGTCGCCCCCGCCGACCAAGGCACCGCCCGGCCACGACGTTAAACCAAGACTCGGACACCGAACCTCGCAAGACGGGCATCGCGGTCGCCCCCGCCGACCAAGGCACCGCCCAGCCTACGACGTTAAACCAAAGACTCGGACACGAACCTCGCGCAGGACATCGCGGTCGCCCTCGCGACCAAGGCACCGCCCACCACGACGTTAAACGAGCACTCGGACACCCGAACCTCGCGCAGGGGCATCGCGGTCGTCCCGGTCGACCAAGGCACCGTCCAGCTACGACGTTAAACGAGCAGTCGGACACCCGAACCTCGCGCAGGGGCATCGCGCCGGCCCAAGGCACGGTCTAGCTACGACGATTAAACGAGCAACTCGGACAACTCAACCGAAGCAAACTCATCACGAAGACACTCATAAAGAAAAAGGAGATTTCATTATAGGCCAACAGGCTCAAACTTTACACAACTTTACATACAGTACCCAACAGACACAAGAATAGCTACGCTACACCACGGCAGGACTTTATCCGTGCCAAAGCCTCTTAAACATCCGTGCGGCATCGGTGGCACCGACGGCATGCTGGTAGGCCCTTGCCTGGTCGACGGGATACCGCCATACCGCGGAATCAGACGACGACGCGCTTCCGCTGCTCAGCGACATCGACGCACCAAGATCGACTACAATGCGCGCCCTCAAGATCGCTTCTAGAAGGGCCGCCCTTACTACCTCGAGCCTCGGGGCGACCTCGAGCAGCTCATCGACGGCAGCAGCATCACGGGCTACAGCTTCTTCCTCCCAGAGTTTGGCCATCGCCTGATCGTACTCAGCCCAAAGCTCGACCAAAGGATCTTCTTCTTCCACCACGACATCATCACCAAAGCTGAAGACTAGAGGGTGCCCCGAAGCCATTTCAAGGAGCAAAAGAAAGGATTTCGCCTAAAGGTCCATCACTCAAGAAGCCGTAGCGCCCTTATATACTCGGACGGAGGAGATTAAACGTCTGTAATAAATGCAAGCGTTGGAAAACGGCGCCTTCACCGTAACCCGGCGCCCGTAAGACGAGCGGCGAGGCGCGCTGCCGCGCGCGCGGCACAACGAGGTGATTGAAAGCCCCGCGGTTCAATGCCCTGTGCCAAATTCGTGGCAGCCTTCGGATGCGCCGGGTACACTGCGTAAATCGCTTGACCTAATCACGGACCGACCACTCGGGCCCGGCCACCACTCATCCAAGCTCAACCCCAACCGACCGCCAAATCGCCGGGGTTTGGGGGCTACCGACGAATACTTATAACAGGGTACCCTAACGGCCCGGCGACGAGCCGGCGGCCTCAAGCACAGCTCAAGCCCAACAGCCGCTCCCACTCGCCATCGACCGGCACTGCAAGGCCACACAAGACATCCCTTCCGACCGACGAGGGAAGTGTCTCCACTGCTGGGCTCCCGACCCCCTTGCGGGGACGGACCCCGGCCCGACAAGCAGGCTCCCGACCCCTTGGCGGGACGGATCCCCGACCGATCAAACCAAGGTAACATCCGCCAAGGGCCGCGTGTCGAAGCCCCCACCACCTACTGTACCACGCACTCTACGAACGGGTCAATCGAATGACTCTACAAGGGCAGTGGCCCTTCCCAAGAGGGTTTAATGACTACCAAGTCATGCTCCCACCCCACCACCTTACAACCACGCACTTACTAACGGGTTAATCGAAATGACTATACAAGGGCAGTGGCCCTTCCCAAGAGGGTTTAATGATCGCCAAGTCATGCTTCCACCCCATCACCGGTCACATACAAGACGTAAGACACGCTCTCCCGAGGCAACACCCATGTCATGCGCAAAGAACGCCAACACTGTAAGGTTCGCAGAGGGTGTACGCCGCTTCCCGGAAATACCTAACCGCCTCGCCAACTAGGCTACCGACCAAAGATGGGCAAGACGGGCGGTGATCGGGCCACAGAACGGGACCAAGCTCCTAGTGTAGGTCACTCGCCCTCTCCCATCTCTCGATGTAACTGCGCCTTCCTTCCGTATAAAGGAGGCGGGAACCCCGTGAGGAGGGGATCGAACCCATCTCACTAAGCCATTAGCACTCTCGCTTGTAAACTTTGTGCACTATCTCAGATCAAGGGAATACAACGCCACCACACGACCGAGTAGGACCTTCGCCCAACCAAGATACATCTTGGACTTCTGAGTCTAACCATTCAGGGAGTGGAACACGCGGCCCCTTAGACTTACAAATTTACTTGCCGGTGCTCGAAACGCCGACATGTACCCTCCTAAGAATCCTCCACATATCAAGTGGTCATGGACAATTGTTGTTTTGTACGAAGCTCTATTTACACACTTCTTGCAAGGGTGTCGAATGTGATTTCGTTTAGCTGAATTTGTAAAAGCAAAATCCAGGAAGCTTTTTAGACCCTCCACATACTTCTTTGAGTGCCTACAAATTTATCATTAATTTTATTAAGCATAATTAGTTAGCATGATAAGTTGGTATTACATTAACTTAATTGTTAGATTTCTACTTACTCTCGTTCATCCACTGCTTATCCATGGTGACTCTCCAATGTGTAGCGAACAACCTAGGTTAAAAGAAAAGAAGAAAGTTGAAAAAAGGTAATATATAGATTGCATGCTTGAATAAAAAAAATAAGGAGGCAAATCATAAGGGGATTTTAGTTCCCATATTCACAGAAGTATTATATAGTTCGTAAAAGCTCAATCAACAAATGCTCATGAAACTGTAACCGCAAAAAAAATATAAAATAAACAAGAGGAGCTTAAGTGATTCTTATACCTCAATTTGGACATCAGAGGTTAGCTAATGGAGTTCTTCTGGGCAACAACATGATTACGAACAACAATTATGCGATGTTAGCAGTAGCGCCTATTTCAGTATAGCAATTGCATGTTTCAGAACAAAATTAAAAGTACAAGTCAAATGAGTAAATCAAATTGCAGAATCCTTAGCTAGAAGCAAGCATCCTAATTAGAACTCAAACACCTATGTCCTGAAAGAACCAATAATCCTAGTTTATGGGCTCAAGATTATTGTCTAATGAAGTTTGCTAGGCTCGGCTTGTTTAGCCACAAGCAGGGACTTAAGGTTAACTAAATTTATTTGCTTACACATATCAGGTTCTTTTAAAACATGCAACAACAATTTACACAAACAAGAATATAATTAGTGGGTGGGAGATGATAATTTTCATGCTTGAGCTATCAAAGGGGAAGATGGAAAATAAAGGGTCCCTAGCACATTAGCTTGCTTGTAGTTTCATCTGATAGAAAGAAAATCACACTGCCATATCTGGCTATGAAATCATCCACAAAGGCTCAGAATCATAATCAATCCCCCAAGAAAAAGAAATCAATATAGCACCATGCTTCAAAGTGCACACAAACAAAAAAAGCATCATCAGGTAGAAAACACAAATCTGAATGAGCAGCAAAGAACCACAACAAAACCTAATGGTGGCAGCCTAGGGAGAAGGAGCTCCAGGTGGTGGATCTCATACTAGAGGATGGGTGAGGGCATCCAATCAGGTTTGTGCCTTCACTCCCTAAAATTACAGGCTTCCTCTTCCTATTCCTCGTGGCAGCTACATCTAAGGACAACTACCAGAGACCTTGGGCACACATCAGCCATGGAAGAGAGGAGGTGGGAGCTAGTGGTTGATCTTGATAATGGGATTTGGGGGAGTTCTTTGTGTGTATTACTCCACCATGAGACCACCTTCGAGGCAAAATTCACCAGCCTACAAAAACTTCCATGGACCACAAAATTTTTTGGCTCGCCCACCAAATAGACATCCAAAACAACATGATAGTATGGAATTATTGCGCAAACCTGTCTTACTACTTGCGATTCAGTAGATTATTCCAAGCGGTAGAACAACTAATTATAGGTACCTTTGCAAGCAGCATAACCGCTTTTGAATCAAATTTTTATTCTTATCCGTTCTACTGCTTGCAGCAATAATTATTCTAGGTAGTGGTACCACTTGTGAGAATATGTTATCCTATAGTGCCTCCTGGTGCAACAACATAGGTGGGAGGGATGATTGATATATTGTGAGAGAGTTGTGCAGATGATGATTGGGCATGTTCATATGGTGAGAAGACGACTGGTGAGGCCTATTACCAACCTATTAACTTCTATGTTCTGAGTTACAGCTTAAATGACCCTGAGATCATGTTCGCCCATTCAAGCCATTTCTCTCAATAAGCAATATTTACACATCCATGGACCGTAGGAACCCATTTAAATTGTGTGGCACTTTTCCACAAAAAATCTTTTTAGAAGCAGAAATCTGCCTTTAATTTTGCTTAGAGAAACCTTTGCTTCTGCGCAGATGTAACAATTGTTTTCACCTAACGCTCCTCTCTTGTACTGTCACTCCCTCATCGTGAGATCCACATTGGGGTCGCAACCACACAAACCAATCTCTTCTATGATTTAATAGCGCATCTAAGAAAAATATCCGACCTGTTGCACCATAGGATCATCGGCTACCACAGGTGATGGGAAGAGTGCCTGCCAATACAACATTGCGTACCTTGCTATGGGGGAAATTGGGGACTCGATAGGGATGGACTGTCGTGAGTACAGAGTGTACAAATATCTTTCGCCGCCATAGCAATGGTTTGTTATCACCGGGTTATGCAAAGTTAGATTTAGGTGATTTAACTGTTCATGTTGTAACCTCTTGGTTATACAACATCTTGGTTACATGCCAAAGGAAGCGTAAAAATAGAGGTAAAAAGAGTGGTCAAGTCTTGTGGGCAAAGTTGTACTCCTCTATAGAGTATAAATCTTTTCAAAAAGTCATTATCATGGTTATGAGAGACTTGGTGCATGAATACTAGTTAGAATTTTGGTATTTTAATGAAAATGGTGTAATTGAAAAAATTTACGGAAAGTCTTATTTCATATTTATGCCAAGAGTTGGCAGGGAATGGTTCGATGCTCACAATCATGGAGGACTGTGAGTTGTTACATTTTATGCTATTAATACTTGTTATTTATATACCTCTTAACTGCTCTTACATATTCTATTTACAATCTACTACTTGATATTCATGTTTCAAATTGGCTATATGCAAATAGACATATTAGCCTTTCCTTTGATATGGCCATTATTTACTATATTTGTGATACACTACAAGTCTTGTTGAGTACAAAAGTACTCAACCTTGGTTATTATTGATATTCAATTGATGGAGAAGCCACGATCCCTGATGATACGTACTTTACCACAGGATATGAGGACTATATTGACAAGTTCTTCTAGGTTATCCTTGTTAGTTGCCTTTGGAAACTTTTGGGACTAGGTATGCTGTTAAGCTTTTATATCATCCACTGCATTTTATTTGGCCTTTAAGGCCCTATTGTACAAAATACATGTCATTAATATATTTATGATATCATGTATAGATGTGATGACAATGATGTAAATGTGTTACTAGCAACTGATCATAGGACTAGTATAGAATGCACATGGAACATTCTTGGTATTCTAAGCTAGAAGGGAGGGTCCCGATAGATCTATAGTTGTGTAGATCAGTAGTTTTATAGTATGTGGATGTATTACTTTTTAGGAAAGTAGTATTGTAGATGTGGTTGAGAATGGATCGAAAAGATTAGGTATAATTTGGAAAAATGGAAATAATGGTATGAATAATATGGTTGATTTTGAAAATCTATGTCATATAGTTTGAACATACAAATTAAGTTTGAGAATTCATTAGGTTTATTACATATTTGCTTAAGGGAATAAGATTACGTAGTTTACATAATAACAATTTAAGGAAATGATCCACAGGTAAGGATGAGCGAGTACATTTGAAAATACACTATGGAGAAGGGGTACGTTCCACTAATGGGTATAGAAGGGGTCCAACTTGGTCATTTTTCATGTGTGATGGGTAGCAATGTGTAGAGGAGCATCCATGGGACACCGTTATGAGATAGCTATACCACCTGTTCTCGTTGAACCATGAGTTGTATGATCTAAAGTTGCAAGGCGTTGGTACCCATGCACGACAGTACAAGTATCGGGAGTTAGTTGAATTGAAGGGCCTGAAGTCATGAAGCTCGTACATACGATTGGCGAATGAGCAAGGATGGTCTCTAGTGTTGTTGGCGATAGCATTTGAGAAAGTTATTTCTGACCATGTAATGCAAGATAAGTCCATTAGTGATGAAGTCGAAGAAGTTGGGAAGTCGAGCCGCATTCATGCATGCTTATTGAGCCAAGATGTGGGAGGGGGTGATGAGTTAGTGGAAGCCAAGAAACTAGATGTTGCCATGATGGAGGTGTAGGAACTAATAGGCATTACAGACGAAGGAGAATAGGTCGAAACCTTGGTGGAATGAATAGAGGCTGAGGACCATACTACTAGGCATTATCTGATGATTAATGTTGTGATGATGGGTAGGTTCAACATGAGGACGGTATTCCTAGGGAGTGGAATGAGTACCAGTTTGACAAGTTGGTAGTCAATAAGGGTGAAGGTGTTGCATGGGTCATCAGCTGAATGAGGTATGACAAGGAATGATGTACAAAAGTAAGTGGGAGGTGCAGGAAGTAGTGAAAGCATCGATAGTGTCACTGTGGAGAATATTTAAGGTTTTGAAGTTAGCCCAGTGGGTGTATCATGTGAAATCAAAGATAGAGGGTTACCCATGGTGCGTCCATACGTGCCAACCTAAGTGGGGCACCCTTTGGAAGTGTTCTTCCGAACATATGCATTCTAACGGAGTCGATGCAATGGTATAAAAATATCTCTTTAGGCTTTGTTGTAAATGCAATGTGTGAAGAGATTATGGGCAACCTAGATTTGGAGCCGCGTTCCATTATAATTGCAATTGACCAGAGGTTACAGTACATAATAAACTATGCCAAGGCCTAGAAGATCAAGAAAAAGGCACTCGAAAATAGGTTTGGTACATATGAAGACTCATACCATAGCTTGCCATGTATGCTTTGAGTTATTCAAGAAAGGAATGTTGGGATATTTATCAATATTTTTGAACTATGCTCGCAGCAGTTCTGTAGGAAGATAGTACTTAATCGAGCATTCTTTGATTTTGGTGCATGCATCAATGCATTCAGACATTGTCATCCCTTGCTTTACGTGGATGGCACAATTTTTACTGCAAATTACAAGGACTAGATATTGACTACCATCAAGTGGATGACCAGGTTCTTCCTATTGCACTAGCATTTTTAAAGAGTAAGAACACAAATAGTTAGCTATGGTTTTCTAAGGAACGTGAAAGCTGGTGTTGTTGTTGAGTGGCCTGGAGTTTGTATCATACACGATCGGCATCCCTGGTTATTGAAGTTGATTGTCTAGCTGTAGCAAGCTCAAGATGAGTCCTATCCATGGCCTATTTTGTAGAGCAAGTTGTGCAAGCAGCGCATGGGTGTGGACTTTACAAGCAATTTAGGAATAAAGATCTCACAAAGCTTTTCAAGAGGTTGTGTGATTAGAATATGTAAAGAAAGTTTGATGTACTATAGAAGAAGCTGGACGAACACATGTTGAAGCAAAGAGACGAGGTTGCAAAGAAGCCCGTGCCTGGTGCAGAAGAGCTCTTTGTTGCACTGAATGACGTACCTACGAACCCTCCCCACTTGGTCTAGAGGAATGGAAGGGCCACGAAACACTTCTCACAGTTGATTGAGCATGAGCCTAGGGAGATGTGGGCTTTGCTTTACAATACCGATGGTTCCAGGTACGATGTCATGATGACAAACCTGGCTGAATTTTATGACTGGGTCATGTGGGATCGTAGGCCCCTTTCTCTGGTAGCTGTGATGGAGGGACTTCTATGTGGTATTACGAAATACTTTACAGATCATCAAGTCATGGTGTTGGTCATCATACTGAAGTACTCTAATATGATTACTAGGTACAAGGAAATAAAAATCAAGAAAGGGGAGATGCATAGAGCATTCAAAATGGGCATGAGGGACCTTCGTTTTGAGTTCTTGTGTAGGGACAAAATGTGTGAGCCATTCTAAACATGTTTATGAGTGCACCCTTAGGAGGAAAGGTTATTCCTACATATGCAACAAGCCCCATATGTTACACAAGCCTTGCACACAGTGATCGCTACCTGTTCAACAATTTGTTAGGATCACTTTATATTCCTGTCAGAACTTTTCATGAAGGAAGCTGCGATGGCAACCTAGAGTGGAGAATTATATGGTTTTGGCGTGGTTGGATTATTCACATAGCATCTAAGCAAATAAAGTGGGTTCCCAATCTTGACAGGCTAAAGAGAGTTGGACTTTGCCAAACCAAACGTATTAGGAATGACATGGATGCATCAAAATGTGGGCGTCGTGTGAAGAAATACTCCGTTTGTATGGAGATGGGGCATACATTCAAAATTTTCCCAACACTAAGAGCCCATCATGATGGAGAAGAGGGCATGAAATTGTTGAGATTCTAAGAAGTATGTCATCCATTTTTAAGAAGTGTTGTATTCTAAGAAGTATGTCAAACTAGCCTTGCACTTGTTTTGTGTGGTGATGTAACAATTGTCAAGATGTAAGAACTATGTCAAAAATGTTGTATGGCAAGAACTATCTTGCACCTGCAAGTGTGAACTACATAGTATAATTGTCGTGTTCTTTGTTATTTTCAATCTTGGTACATATGTAGTGTGCAAATTGTAATTGAACCAGCATATTTACCTTTCAAGTTAGTTTATGTCCTACTAACATTCAACCTTCCAATGATAGGTATGGAGGACAATGCAGCAGTTGCGGATTGGCCATACAAGCTTCTCAACCCGGTAATCAACGTGTCACACTGCAGTCGCTTAGACATTATGCACCCTCCTAATGGTCAAGTGCCCATCGAGCTTAGCTCGCAACAGTTGCATACCCCAATGAGGGCATGGAGGATCGACAAGCGTTGGATGCCCACGTATGTGGACTCATTTAAGTATTGATATTCATGTGTATTATTATTTCATAATAACATTTTCCAAATGTGTTCACATAGGCTGAGGGCCTTCGGATTGCTCCCTCTAGATAGGATGGTGGAGGCCATAGTTGCTGATACCGATGACAAGTGTGCTGCCCCCCCGAAGGTTCTCTTACAATAGGAGCCAACTCACGACTCTTATCAACCACTGGTGACCACAGATACACACCTTTCACCTACCGTGTAGGGAGATGACACCGTCACTTGAGGATGTGAGTTACCTCAACAGTCTTCTTTGCGTCGACAACGCGGTTATGTCTTAGGACGTTGACCTGGCCTGGTGACCTCAGCTGCTCGTGAGGTTCCAGAGCATGCTTCCAGCTGCTGTGGGTTATAGGGAATGTTCTAGCACCCACAGGCCGATGCAAAAGTGGCTGACGCAGTTCTACCTAAGTGTTATGTCAATTTATGATTTCTATTTTGTTTCGCATTGAGGATGCAGGGGAGTTTGTGGTGCGCCTTGGAGGTGTATCTTCTCTCGTTCTTCGGCTGGGTCATATTCTGCTCGTCCTATGGGGACAGCGTGGACAAGCACATGATCTAGTACACGAGAATGAAAGAAGATGCAGGTGTCTAGGACACTCCACAGCTAGCTTAGGGCCCTACGGTATTGTGCGCTGTGTACCGTGGTGTATGCGATGTGTGTAGGTGTGGGGGGATAACTGCACTCTTGCAAGTTGCCTTATTCTTTTGTAGTTGTGGTCCTTAGAGTTCTTCTAGATCAAATGACCATAAATGGAGTTGACATCAAATGGGGCACTGGGCGACGACATGGACCATCCTACCATCGGGACATTGTAGTGTCACCGATGAGTTAGTATCCTACCTTCGTCGTGATGCATACTATAATTCACCATTAAATTACTAACTTTCCCTTGTACCACTTCTTTTGTAGCCAACTTTCATGCTAGTTACCTACCATGTGTTGTACCCTGCTATGTCATGATGCTCAACCAGCTCACCGATGACCTTGTCATCTAGAGGTCGTACAACATGGAGGTTGTTAGCATGCAGGCACCGTGGGAGCTCTCCGTGTAGTGCACCCGGGACACCGCTGTTTGGCTTACTCATCGCCACCTGGTGTACGATGTCTTCATCTAGACGTATGCCATTCACAGGTCATGTGGCAATTTGGACTCTAGTAGACCTTCCCGGTCCCCACCGGTGATGCCGTCCCAATGCATATCCATCGGTGAGTTTTTCTCTACTTGTTCTGTAAGGCCCCAATTTTTGATAAAAAATACCAATAATGGTTACCATGTGCATACAGTACTAGTCCCATGATTAATGGCTACTACGCACATTTATAAATTGATAACACAGCCATTCGTATAATATTATATTCAGTAGCAGAAGCAGTTCTTACATATTATTCTTATAAACCAAAATAAACTTTGCAGTGAAGACACTTATATCTTGTAGTATGGCTTTAACCCATTATCCGTACAGTCAACTGACAAGGTGAAGCCTAGAAAAACTCATTGTTAACATCCCCGAATCCTGCATCAAAGTAAGTATTGTCTGGGTATTTTGATTCTTCACCTAAAAACAACAACAATAGCAAGTTGAGTACTTTACATACTCGCAAGACTTTTAAAAATCCTATAATATATGCAGGCTCGAATCAAGAGAAAGGCTATTATGGTTATTTTGTAGAAAGCCAATTTGAATTGTAAATACAGAATAATAGATTGTAAACGGAATTTCTGTAAAAGCAGTTTGATAGATCAATAAATTAACAAGTAAGCATAAATATAACAAATCATGGACCTCGCAAAGTGATTACCACAATGAACCATTGCCTACCAACACAAGGAAGAAATCAAATTTTTATGAAAATAAAACATCTAACTATGTGATGACTTTAGCAAGTGCCCATGACCGCATGAGTGATTCTTTTAAAAAATATTTACACTTTGCAGAGGTGTACAGCTTTAACCACAAGACATGGCAGACTCTTTGTGCAAGCTATTAGCACACTTCCTTTGGTGTGCAGCGGAGAGTCATGACATAACTGTTACATTATATAGACCTAACTTTCCATCAACCCGGTGACAACAACCCTTCCTATGGCGGCAGCAACACACACCCAAGACATGATAGTCCATCCCTGTCATTTACATTGCAACACAAGCAGTCTATCCCTGCCACACACTCTCCCCATAGCAAGGTGTACACCGTTGTATCAGCAAAGGTTATTCCCAACACCTCGGTGTGGACACCCATTCGAGCAAACTTACACAAGAATGCCCATACTATTCCTGCCTTCCAATATGCAAAGATAGTTCTAAGTAACATAATAAGTTAAGGCTATCTCAAACCAGCACTTGTGGTTGTACTGTTGTCTTGTCTTGAAAAAAACACAATAGTTCGGTTCTTAATCCGACCCGGGCGAGAAATCTCCCCCTACACTACATGCAAGCCAGATGCACATCCAGTTATTGCTAGTAATCGCCCACGTCAAAACCATAGTTTTATTTTTATTTTTAATAAATTACCATTAATCACATTAACCTTCATGTCCATAGTTTAACATCAACAGTAAAGGCTACTATTGGTGTACTCATTTCTAAAGCATACTAAGCAGATGAATATATAAATGAGTATAACCATTTTGTTGTCATTGTGTGACTATCCATATTCTAGGGTTATCAAGGTTCACATGTCAATATTGATTAAGGAAATCCCATTAATGAAGGTAATATCTACCATACCCACAACATAGAAAAGTTTATAAAACATAGTGTATGCATGAAAGTTTTAATAAGTTTTTTTGAAATAATAGGATCAGCATGGTTAGAAGGGGTGATTATCATTGAACTTGAAGTCAATGTCGTTGACAACTGTATCTAGAACAACGGGTTCTACACGTCGTTGGGTGCTAATATAGCAAACAATAAACTTCAATAAGGGTGAAAAGAATATAGATAGAAAATCACACGAAACTTCAATAAGGGTGAATAACTTATGCAAATGGGATTCAAATCACATGAAATCAGTTCCTATGAACTTATAAAGCAGTAAATTACCTAAATATGTAAAAATACTTAGGGTGAACTATTGAATATATCTATGATATACCATTGAAAATTATTCTACACATTGAAAATTATCTATATTAGAAAAAGATATAAATCAAGTTAAATTTTAAATATTTTTGCATATTTGGGTTGCTAATGACTTAAGGATTCTAAAAAAATTAGTTTCATTCGATTGAGAGCTAATTTGTAAAACAAAATTGTACATAAAGCATATTTCAAACCCTTTCTTTAAATTTACACATTGCTCATTTTCAAAATATTTTGCATACGTAGAAACTACATGATTTTAGATGAATTTAGAAATTTGTTTCATCAAATTTGGAGCTAAAATAAAAGGTTATGGGCAATTGAATCTCTAGGTTATTAGAAATTGCCAAATTTTGAAAGTACGCTTTCCTACTGAGAAAATGTATTTCCTTTTTTCAGCATGTTTTTAAAATGCCTGGGCTGAGTGGTGGCCTCAGTTTGTAGTGACTTGGTCCAGCCCAAATGGCTGACAGCCACAGCCCACATGGCATAGAGCCGGAGCAAGCGAGAGCTCGGTCCGAGCTCGTCGACGACGAACATGGCCGGAATCAGTCGGACGTCAACGAGGTAAGCACATGGAGATAATGGTGACCTCGAGGAACCATTTGGTGGTGCTTAATGGTGGTCTATGGTGGCCGGCGGTGAGATTAGGCACTGGAGATACCGGCGGTGAGCCACGACGGCACAAGAATCTCTCAAGTACTCGGGCAATAACGAGAAATGCTTCTAGGGGCTAGATGCATTATGAGTTTATACCTCTTGCGCATGAAAGGGGGCCGGAGTTGCCTAGCGTTGGTGAAGGGCAGTGGCGGAGCAAGGCAAGCACGATTAAGCTTGGTGGCAAAGGGAGTGGCTGAATTGAAGATGGCGTAGCTTCGGTAGGTGGTGAGGGGACCAAGTGAGTGATGAATTTGAGGATGGTGACACGTGGGTGAAGTTGAACCGGCGGCTTGCCGTGGCAAGGTCTGAGACTGGAGGTGAGCTGGGGGGCAGTGCGCCTGGATTTGGTTTGAGTGTGGGTACGGGTCCTAATGAGTTCTTTAGCAGGTTAAATAGAGGAAAGAAGGCGGTGCAAGCAGGGTTTGGACAGAGCGAAAATAGTGGCGCCTGAACTTGGTCTGAGGGTAGATAGGACAAGGTTGGTGCATGGAAATCCGGGACTTAGGTGATGCATAGCAAGACATGGTGCGCTTCGTCACATACCGCAACCGACTCGGTTCTCGCGGTTCGAGAGAGCTCGACTGATAGAGCTTTCGAGGAGATGCCATGTCCTTATGGAGAAGAAGGGAGTAAAGATAGAGAGGAGGCTATGGTTGATAGGCAGGCCAACAGGGTTACATGGTAGTCAGTCAAGAGAGAAGGGCAGCTCACTCTGGTCGACAGGTCCAGCTTGCTAATCGGGTCCACACGTAAGCCACAGAGAGAAACGACTTCTCTTTAGATTTCTAGTAGCACACAATGAGGCATTTAATTGAGCGACCAACTTGCATCAAAAAATTTTCAAAATTGTTATACGTGATGACCAGATAATTCTTGCTATCTAGTAAACATTTTAGGTTAAAATACCTTGTGTAAAAAGTTTAATAATTCTAAAAATATGATTTGTTCAATTCTTTTTTCTGTTTTACAATTATTTAAAGATTGAAATGAAGTCAAGAATTTTTATAAATTTTGGTGAAGATTTTTCATGGTCTAAGTGGTCTTCTATAAAATTTTTATATTTTTATGTTTTAATTTATTTTCTAATAATTCTGACATTGAAGATTCCAAATTTTATTGTTTTATTTTTTTGAAATTTAAAAGGATATAACTTGTGTTTTAATTTTTGATATTTTTACTAGAGATAAAAATTACTCTTAGGATGGCATGGTAAAACTTTCAGCTTGAGATAAATTTTGTAGATTTTTACAAAAATCTAACACTACAATATTTTCAGTCAAAATCCCATGATTTCTCATTTCTGCTCAACAATTAATGTGTTATATTACCTTTGATAGCATATAAAGAGTTCTGGAGATTTCTAATATTTTAATATAATTTTCAGATTTTTATGATATTTTATTTTTATCTTTTTTACTTTTACCTTTTTACCATTTCAATAAACATGACTTTTCTTTAAAAGCAAAAATCCAAAAAATGTAGAATTAAATTCATTCAAAATTGTGTATTCTCATTTTCTCATTTTGTTGAATTTCTGGGATGTTACAAATCTACCCCCTTACAAAAATCTCGTCCTTGAGATTTGGTGTGGTCTAAAAGAAGTCCGAAAATTCTTTTCTAAAGTGATCTTCATGTTCCCATGTAGCTTCGTCTTCTGTTTGATTACTCTATTGGAGCTTTAGCATCTTGTGAGATCTGTTCCAAGTATGACATTCTTCTTCTTCGAGAATGTCGATTGGATGTTCTCGATAGGATAGATCAGGTAGTAGATCTTTATTCTCCAGATCGGTGAGCTCAGTAGGAACACAAAGACACCTTTTGAGTTGGGATACATGGAAGACATTGTGGATGTCGGATAATTGAGGTGGCAATTCCAGCTTGTATGCTCACCCATCTTCTCAAGGATACGATATGGTCCAATGTATCGAGGAGGTAGCTTCCCACGGATTTGGAAATGACAAACTCCGCAAAGTGGCAAAACTTTCAAATAGACATGATCACCAACTTCAAAGCTGAGTTCATGTCGACGATTGTCGGTGTAACTCTTTTGATGAGATTGGGCATCTTTTAACCAGCTTTTGATCACATCTACTTGCTCTTGGGCTTCTTGGATGAGGTCTAGACTGAAGAATTTTTTTTCTCTAACTTCGGACCAAAAGAGAGGAGTTTTGCACTTTCTCCCACAAAGTGCTTCAAAAGGTGATATTTGGAGGCTGGCTTGGAAACTGTTATTATAAGAGAATTTAGCGAATGCTAAATTTTTCTCCCAAATAGTGTCATATGATAGCACTCAGGCTCTCAACATGTCTTCTGAAATTTGATTTATCCTCTCGATTTGGCTGTCTGTCTGAGACTGGTAAGTTGTGTTGAAGTTTATCTTAGTCCCCAGAAGACCATGCAAAATTTCCCAAAAATGAGATGTAAATTGGGAACCTTGATCAGAGACTATGGTTTTTGGAACACCATGCAGACGAACAATATTTTCTAGACATAGCTCAGCGAGCTTATGATGAGGACATCACTACTATGGATACGTCCACACCTAGTTGGACAAACTCCAACACGTCATCCATGGGCCAAGAAGATAGAGCTATCAAATCCATCACATTGTAGAATCCAATTCGGCCTCCGGATACCAGTCTGAAGTAAAACAAGCATAAATTTTGCATGCTATGTCCGATTGGAGAGTTCTTGTGCTTGATTGAAAGCTTACAACAAGACCTTTCAAACGGATCTGGTCCCAGCCCTAGATTCATCATGGATCCGCTGGAATCATCTAAACAATATGCTACATCACTATTTTGGGCTGTTTTGGGCCTTGTAAGCGTAGAGGGCCCAAGCCCAAGTTGTGTGTGCCCCCTGGCTGCACACGACCCTAGGATGACCCTCTCACTTCCCTCCCTCTCATATACTCAGTAGCCACCGCCATAGAAACTTGGGTTTTATTTAGTTGTAGTTTTCCTTGGTGAAACTATTTAGTATTCTCTTGTTCCGTGAGATCAACAGCAATACTGTGCTTCAAAACCCCACATCAATACTTCAATTATATTTTCAATTTTATATTGATTTTTCTTTGTTCTTGCTTGTTCTTCGATTGCTTGCAGGAATTGATCTTCGTGATCAGGTCAACCGGGTTTTGGCACGGTTGATAACAACTAAGACTTTGGTTCAACGATTGCTTGGCATCGGTCATGTTTCGGTCATAACCTGGATCGTGAGGGTCATCTCCACTAATCTATAGCTATCCATCTCACCGAAAGATTGGGCCTCCGTTAAGCCTCATTAGGTGGTATCAGAGGTTTCGTTGATCGGTGAGAATTTCAGTATCTTAGATTAGTTTTTTCTCTATCCCAAATTGAAAATTACACCATAAAAATTCAACCTTTAGATTCAATAAGGTATTTTAGTGAGTTTTGTTAGGTTTTGATCCATTAGAGTCCTTGTTTTAGTTGCTGATCGTTTTTTCTTCGCGTAGCTTTTATTTCAATCTGTCCAGTACATAGTTTTGTTAATAACTTTCTCATATGAGCTCGGATTCTTGTGTTCTTGCACTTTCCTAAAACCTGGGGATGAGCTCTCCAAAAACCTAGTTGGGCACGGATTCTAATTCCATACCTAAGTTAGATTAATCTGGACGTCAAATTGGTGAAGCAAGTTGTACTTCGAATCCAAATCAGTTCGGTATTTTGATCATAATTCGCACGTTCGAACTCCAATTGAGATGTTTTTGTACTTTCCTGAATCCTTGAAGAGTTCTCTACAAAAACGTTTTTAGGTGTCCTTCGTGATTCAGACTCTTTTAAACTGAATTTAAGTCGGATTCGGAATCGGTCTCACAGACTGAAATTGGGGCTATTCTGTGGTGTTTGGTTTTTGAGCTATAACTTTCACACTCGATCTCCAAATTTCATGTTCTTGTACTCTTTTGAAAGCTGAGGACATAAGCTTCAATTCTTTCCATAGTGAACCATCCAAATTTGGTTGTTCTCTAGTTTAATCTAGGTGACAATTCTGCTGCCCTAGAAACATTGAATTTGGGTATCTTGCTTTAATTCGTGTTCTAGCTTTGTTCCTTTGAGTTGGTTGAATCCAGTAGCATGCACAATCCATAAGACCCCAAAAATATCTGTACACATACCTTTGGGAACCAATTCATCTTTGTGAATACTTTGATCCCAATTGAGACTAGCTATTTGATATTGTTTAGGGTTGCTCTACTTTATACATTGCATAATCTTGATTTATCATGTCATACTATCTTGCGACATCAAGTTAGGGATTCCAAAACTTTGTTCATACTAGTGTTGTTCGAAAGTCATTGAAAGAAAGAAAAGAGAAAGAAAGAGCCAAAAAAAGGGCAAAAAAAGAAGAAAAGAAAAAAAAATAGTGGCCGGTAGCACTACATTGAGCAAAACCCTAATTTGTGTTTATTATTTTCAGATTGTGCAATTGTATTAATTAGTGAGCAATCTTGTGCCCTTTTACCTTTTCTGAAGCAATTAGCTAGCGTCTCTCCATAACTTACGCAACACAAGCTTTGGTGCTGAAATTATTCTTATTGGTTGCATTAAGTTCCATCATCTTTGCGTGTGTGTTGTCTTGAATTTCACTTATGTCTTTGAGATCGACAACTAAGGCAATCCATACCAAGAATCACATCTAATCCTGGAGTTTCTATGAGAATGAGGTCGGCATGAAATAACACTCAATTTATTTCAGTGCGGACGTTGGGGGGCAGACTTCAGTTGATTTCATGGTGGCTCCAGGGGAGCAGATTATCATTTTTGTAGAGAGTAGATTGGTTTTGGTGTTGTTTGTTCAGCAAACTTCTTAGAAATGAAAGAATGCGAAGCTCCATAATGGAACAATACCAAAGTAGGTACTGAGTGGACAAGAAAAGTACCCAACACCACCTCGGGTGCGTCATTTGCTTCTTCAGCAATCGCTTGATGAAGACGATCGATATTGGCACCCCGAGCTGGTGCAGAAGTTGACTAGAAGCTTGCGGTCCTCCAAATCCTTGAGGTTGACCTAGGGATCGCTGCGGTGCTCCTTGAGTTTGCTAACGAGGCTGAGTTGTATTCTTTCTGGGGCAATGGTTGGCAAAGTGCCCACGTTCCCCGCAACTAAAGCAGGTCACATTAGCTGCATTGAGCTGAACTCCAGCAGGTTATCCATTAGCTTTGCTTGGCAGCTGAACTGGAGGCTACTAAGGTCGAGGGGTTTGACCTTGATGCTTTGTTGCTGAACTAGAGCAGAAGGATGAGGACTGGATGGTTGCCCAATACGAGGCCTTAAAGAACTAGCATTAGTGGACTTCCATGCCATTCACTACCTTTTTCAACTCTCCATGATAGACCGAGTACTGTATTCTACTCGGATTGCCTTATCTATAAGAGTTTGAAAGTCATAGATATCGTGGACTATAAGGGTCCACTTGATTTCTTCATTTAGGTTATCCCTGAAGCGTTCGATCTTGCGCGCTTCAGACGTAACCTCAGAGGTAGCATAATGGGCCAAATAATTAAAGCGATGAAGATACTCCACTACTGACATATTTCCTCGATGGAGGTCGAGGAATTCCCGCCATTTGATATCCACAAGGCTTGCTGGGATGTGAGCCTTACGGAAAGCTTCCATGAAAGCTTCCCATGTGATCGTCTGGTCTTGCAGAACTACCACCCGATGATTTCTCCACCAAATCGTTGCAGCTCCTTGCAACTGATAGGAAGCGTACAACACCTTTTCTCTATCATCGCACTGAGCAATGACCAGCTTATTCTCCACAGAGCATAGCCAGTCATCAGCATCAAGCGGTTCTGTTGAATCTAAGAAGGTAGGAGGTTGAGTTTTTAGGAACTCGCGTAACTTGGATTGGTGCAGAGTTCTATTATAACCACTCCCGGAAGCAGCTACGCTAAGGTTGGCAGTATTTTGCACCAATTGCTAGAGTATAAGTGTGTTTGTCTATCGTCCTTGCTCGATCATTGCTAGGACTTGTGCCATAGTCAGGGGTCCTAGCAATTGCTCTTCAGGAATAACTTCACGTGGATTCTGTGGAAGAGGGGGTGTTTCATGATGAATGTTATGTCGTGATGTAGATGCCCTGGCAGCTGGATGCTGCGGATTAGCTGGACTGGGGTTGGAAGGCTATCCCTTGCAGGCTGAGAGCCTTGAGTGGCCTCATCCTCCATTAGGTCGCTTAAGGATCTTGTTCTAGGTATCTTGTAGCAATGATCATTAGGAGATAGATTATTTGGATGAAATTCTGTTGGGTTACAAGGCAACATTTCATTTATTAAAATGTTCTTAATTATATTTTCTTATTAATTAAGGATTTTCACATCTTGAAGTTTTAACCTAATGCCAAACATTCACTTGTGCATTCCGGGAAGCAATACAAAAAGTTTTCAACCAAATTCAATAACATAAAAAGAGCATATGCTTATACATATAGGGTTCTAGGATTATTTATTTTTCTAACTTAGCCTAGTGCGTTCTTATTTGGCCTAGTGATACTAGTCTTTTATGGGTGACATTTGTCTCCTTGAGGTTGTTGATGTAGAAGTTAGAGTCTCCATTGGCTAGGCAGACAAGAAGGATGATAGCAATATTTTATGAACAACTTTAAAAGCCTATAACAAGATCGGACTATGGCCAAAAGTTACTTTAAGAGGAATTTAATTAGATCGAAATGAAAGTAGGGATAAGAGTGGGAACTTAAGGAGGAAAGAATAGCAATTGCTACATTTTGCAAATATAGTATCTTTTAAAATTAAAGATTTTTATAACTGGCCCATCCTTAATACTAATGATCATTCAATCTAGGGTTTATCCTGCAGTCAGTACAGCTCTGATACCAACTTGTAAGTTCCCTATTTTTTATATTAAATACCAATAATGGGTACCATGTGCATATAGTACTAGTCCCATGATCAGTGGCAAGTACATATATTTACAAATTGATAACACAACCATTCACATAATATTACATTATATGGTGGAAGCTGACATATTATTCTTATAAACCAAAATAAACTTTGTAGTGTAGATATTTATGCCTTGTAGTATGCCTTTAACCCTTTATCCCCCAGGAAACTAACAAGGTCAACCCTAGAAAAACTCATCGTTAACATCCCTGAATCCTACATCAAAGTAAGTATCATATGGGTATTCTGATTCTTCACCTAAAAACAACAACAAAAACAAGTTGAGTACTTTACGTACTCGCATGACTTTTGCAAATCCTATAATATATGCAGGCTTAAATCAAGAGAAAGGCTACTATGGTTATTTTGCTTAAAGCCAATTTGAACTGTAAATACTGAATAATAGACTGCAAACATAATTTCTATAAAAGCGGTTTGATAGATAAAGAAGTTAACAAGTAAGCATAAATATAACAAATCATGGACCTCACGAAGTGATCAACACAACGAATCATTGCCTACCAACACATGGCAGAAACCAGATTATTATTAAAAAAAGCATCTAGCAATTTGATGACTTTACCAAGTGTCCATGACCGCGGGGTGGCTTTTCGAAAAGATTTACACTCTGCAGAGTTGTACAACTTTACCCACAAGACATGGCTGACTCTTTGTGCAAACTATTAGAACATTTCCTTTGGTGTGCCGTAGAGAGTAATGACATAACCGTTACATTACGTAAATCTAACTTTGCACCAGCTCAGTGATGACAAACCATTGCTATGGCGGCAGAAACATACACCCAAGACATGATAGTCCATAACCTGTCATTTACACAGAAAAACAGGCAGTCAATCCCTGCCACACACATTTCTCCCCGTAGCAAGGTGTACACCGTTGTATCAACAAACTTTATTCCCAACATCTCGGTCTGGGTATGTAACATCCCAAAATTTGGGTTTTCAAAAATCTTTTGTTTAGTTCATCTTTCCAAAAATCCCCGCCGATTTTCTCGATTTAATAAAGCTTAATTTGGAATTTTCTAATGCTAAAATAATTTAATTTGACTAATATAAACTTAAATTAAAATAAATTTAGTTTTATTTGAGTTCATTGTGCTTCAAGGAATTTTCTATAATTTTTTGAGATTTTTCGGAGTTCGTTTGATATTATTTTGGATTTATTTGGAATTAATTTAAATTAAGCCTTTTATTAAATTTAATTAAATTCTGCAAAAGTTTAAATAAAGTTTGGTTAAAAATATTTTATTTGAGCTCCAAATTTCTTAAAATATTTTCTAGAATTTTGTTAGATTCTGATATTTTTATTGCTCTAAACGAATTATTTTAATTTTTGGAATTATTTTAATTTGGAAGGCGATTAAATCCGGAATTTCTGGCTCAATTTCTGCACCGCCATGTGTCAGCTCCCGAGCCGGCCATGTTGCCACCCACCCGCAGCCCTCCGATCCCCATCCGAAGCACCGCAATGCGCCACTTCATCAGTAACTGTTCATTGCGCGCCAGATGTTCGATCCGATCCGTTTTCGATCCAAATTCGGTTTTTCATCATGTCTCCTTGTATGGCACGACTCCCAAGCCTATATAAGTGTTCTAAGACCCCTCCCACACACCCCTAATCCCCAGAGCACCTCCCAAACCCGAAACGTCGCAGCTGTTCCTCATCCGGTGGCCGCCCTCATCGGCCGAAATTGGCGTCGCGTTCTCCATCGTTCCGTGATTTTTTGTGAAATCCGCTCACGTCATCTCGTGCCTTATGTTCTAATCTACCTCTCCACCAAATTTGGTGCTGTTTCATCCCAAAATCAAAAGTTACGGCCGTTCCAATCTCTAATCTTGTCATCATCCGTTCTCCTTCGTTTTTGCGAATTTGACCGTGCCCTTTTTACTGTAGACTCATCTTGATGTCCTCTAGGTGGAGCTCACCCTAAATCAAGGTTTTGTCCGTGGGATTTCTGCAAACAATTCCATATTCCCCGATCAGACTATGTACATTCAGCTGAAAAATTCCTCATGTGTTCCCTATTGATCTAGAAGGTAAAACTCCAATCCTTTCATGTCATATTTTGTCTTAGGGTCCCCGATAACTTTTTGTAAAATTTGGTTAGGTTTCATCCATTATGTTAGTAGTTATGACCGTTTGATCTATTAGCTTTAACAACCGTTCATTGGTAGTTTGTGATCTGTCCATTGGGTTGCCGCCAAATCCACTTATACCGTTGAGCTCGTCTCGCCGCATTCTACGTGTTGCTCACTTCCCCTTTGCTGATCCGTCAATTAGAAATTTTAATATTCGTTAGCCGCTGCCTTTCGTCAGTGCCGCGTGCCGTCTTTTGCCGCCAACCATCTTAGTTCACCTTGGTCGTGTCGTCATGTCCATGTCCAGTAGGCCATCATTCTCTGTTTTGCCCATCTTTAGAGTTCATTTGGTCTTCGGTTGCCATCAATACCATATTCTAGAATCTACCCGTCATCTTCGATCTAGCCCCTTTCATTATTGGATCTTGTTTCGATTAGCCACCCTTGGTAGTCTTTTATCGCAGAGCTAACCCTACCTATCCTATCCCTATGCCAAGTGGATCTATCCACGCATCGTTCCTCTCAAACCCTAACTTAACCTTGGGTACAATTTGTCGTTGACGATGCATCATGTCATGTAAACCTCGCAACTCGTAGATCAATCCTGGGCCATATCATAACCTTGCTGCCATATCATTGTACCGACAATCGCATCTTAACTTTGCATGAGTGTCATGTCGTTGCTTCGCTATCATCGCTTGTGTGCATGCATGCAAAATCCCTAGTGCAATATCATCATCCTCTCTATCGCCTTATTGTAATCTAACCCCATCACCTATGAGTTTAGCCTTGTCTTCATTTCCTCGCTGCCTAGTCATCGTCAAGCCTCTTGATCAATGTATGACTGATCTCAGATCGAATCGCATGAATGTCGACCCCCTTGTCCATGTCCTATTCTTGAAACTCTAATCTGCCACTAACCTAGAAGTCATTCGTGGACTTGGTCGATAGACCATTGGCCATATGTCATATCCTTGTGCCATATCTAATCTATTAGTCTATCTTTCTTTGGGTTGACTGTGTATCTGTTTAGTCAACAAAAGTCAGCATTGAGCATCAGTTTAGTTCATTGCGAACTAACATATCTTTATGGACCCGGTTTATACATCGAGAGCCCATATGTCATTGTCTATCCAATCAAGATAATAACATTAGAAGAAATATTCTTTGGAATATTATTCTTTCTTTCTCAGTTATCAGTCTTTTCCTTTTCAGTGTATTCCGAAAGCTCGTTCCTTTTGTCTAACTTTGATCTAATCCATTCAAGTTCCTAAATTCATCTAAGCCTTTGTGACCCAATACTATCCATTCTCAATTTTGATTTTATTTGATTTATCTTTTGAGTTGGTTTGTATTTTCTTCTTCTTTAATCGTTAGATGCATCGTCTGGAAGTTGTTCTAAGGAGCTGAAGATCAAGAAGGTAAAGATTGAAGATCGAAGATCAAGAATCAAAGATAAAGAGTAAAGAACAGTAAAAATCGCAAGGGCCAGGCAAGTGATGCTTTGACCATTTTAAACCGAGTTTTTAAATGTATTTTGCTTTGAAATTATGCATGCTAAATTAATTAAAAATGAATTTCAATTAATTTGGGTAATGTAGTTAATCAACCCATATTGTTATTGCCACGTTGAAATTATTATTTGTGTGCCCTGAAATCATTGTCACCCTAGGATTGCTTGTATTGGTTGGATGTTAATATGATGCCAACACGGGGAGGGCTAGACCGTGATTAGATGCTTAGCCCTGCAACGGGTCATGAATGACTTTTTGGAAAATATATTAATGTTGATTAATGAAATATGGAATGTATTTGAAAATGATGTGATGATGCCACGTGATGATATTGAAGTATGGAGACCTGTGTGGTTCCGTACCGATGTTGAGTTATTGTTGGCATGTGTTCCACAATAATCAACTGGGTGGGAAATGATTTAGACTGGGGCAAGTGGCAAGAGGCTTTGAGCCAGGTAGGCCTGTGTGGCTATGGGTTGTTGAGTGTGTGAGTCTGTGTGCCACATTGGGGTTGTGTACCACTGTTGAGAGAAGGAAGTCTTGCCTTGGTCAGCTAAGGACTTCACCTTGCAAGTCTTTGAACTGAGTCATCCGTGCAACCACATGTCTAGTATGGGACAGACCTAGTTGATTAGGGTTTTGATATCTTTCTTCTGAAACCTCGGGGTGACAGTACACAGGGGTGTATCTGTGTGGGGGAGCGTACCTGTGCTATGGCTTGGTGCCCATCCAACGGTGTTGGCCTATCCTATACTTCGGCTCTGTTTTAGGGGAGTGATAGTGAAGGCAATACCAGAGAGGTTCATTAGTTAAGGTAGAGGTTCTTGAAAGGCTTTGTTACGGGCAATCACCTGTGTGGTGAGCGGCTGTATCTTGTGGGTAAAGTGTACAACCTCTGCAGAGTGTAAAATCTATTCGAATAGCCGTGCTCACGGTATCGAGCAATGCTCGGGAATTACAGTCAAGGGTTAGACTTTTGTTAAACAAAACTTATTGGGATGGCAGGATGCCATGGAAAGTGGAAATTGACTTAGGATTGGAAACTTGGTTTACTTGTCAAATGTTGAATCTATCTATTATTATTATTTGTTTTACTGCAATTTCAATCTATTTACTGTATTCTTTTATAAATGCTGCTTTACTGCAAAATGGCCATGATAGTCATACCTTTGTACTGAGCCATGCATATAGAATACTAGACTTGCATTCCGCTGTGTATGATTGTGATATTTCATCTATGTTGAGACTGTTTGCACTAGCGTGATCCTAGACTAGTGCTGAATACACAGATGGTCCGGATTTGCATATTCGGGCCGCGACAAAGGTTGTATCAGAGCCATACTGACTGTAGGTCTTGACCCTAGATAGTTTGGCCGTTCCTTAGGAGCTTCAAAAGTGTTTTCTAAAAGAGAAAATTTAACTTGAAAGAATAATAAGTTCTTGACTTATCTTATTCTTCCATTCTTTCCCCTTTTGCTAAAATTATTCATCTTTCCCCACTGGTTTAAATAAAAATCTTACTTGAGTTGTTCTAAGTAGTTAATTATGTTTCGCACTTAAGGAGAAAGTACTAGGTGTCTTGCTGCTGATCCTAAAGATCGTGAAGACAGGAATCGTCGAGCTCAAGGAAAATAGAAGTGGATCGATGAAGTGTTCCAGAAGTTAGAAGAACTAGTACTTTGGTGGCCAGTTGAGACTCATGTGTAAAGAGTTGCGTCAGTCTAAGATAGAAGTGCAGTATGCGTTGCGTAGCCTTTTGGCTTCTGTAAGCAACCATACCAAGTTATTAATAATGTTCGTATAAGTTATTGGGTTAAACCTGCTCCCCTGCACTAGGATTCTTGAACCTTATCTTTGCTTTTCCCCTCTTAACTAAACCCTGTAGTGGTCAACAGATGGAAAGGACCGACAACAACAGTGATTTCGAGGCAGTTCAGGTCAGTATAGTTGCTACTACTGGTGTTAGTAATAAAGTAGATTGTGACCAGCAGCCGTCCACCGTACCGATAGTGATAATTCAGAATTTGGATCAGTTATTCACCGCTTAAACCTAGCTCATGCAGACAATGATACAACAGATGAATGTTATCAGTGCCAAAATCAATGCCCCTACAACCACAGTCAGCCACCTATTCACAGTTAAAGTTTGCCTTGTTCAAGAGGACCAAACCACCCACGTTTGGTGGATCAGCCACTCTCAAAGATGCAGAAATATAGCTTCGTGTTATAGAAGAGAAGCTGGCTTTGGTGCAATGTGAAGATGAAGAGAAGGTTCCCTACGCCACATGTTGATTGGAAGGAAATGCCTTGGAGTGGTGGAAGAACTATCGTGCTACCCACAAGACACCAGAAGAAATCACTTGGTTGGAGTTCGTCACTGCTTTTCAGCAGTTCGTTGCTTTGTGAAATGTCAGTATGACTACTGCAAGTTTAGAGAAGTGTACAACCCCTTTCCCCGATGTCATACCAGGATGTTGTTCCTTGAAGTGTTGTCAACCAAACAAATCGGAAGACCATGCGTGCGTCCGTTGTGGAGGAATAGGACACACCGCTGATAAACATGCAATCAATTGTTCCAGTTTAGAAGGAAGCCATTTACTTGGAGAATGTCATATGAGCAACATCACATGTTATCTTTGTGAAGGACGTGATCATTGTCTAGCTCAATGTCCATTGGATTCAATAGTGACCGCCGTGACTCGGCATCAGTGAGTGAATTTTTGAGCCGTCATTTCTCAAGAGTTAGCGAAAAGAGAATGATTGTCATCCGCACTTGCTGTGACGCGTGACGAAATGAAGAAGAAACATGTCAACTCTTGGTCACCATGGAATTGTTTCTTGTGCGATAAACAAGGTCATTGGGCCAGGGAATGCCCTATGAACCAACAAGTGGTGATGTCGGAGAAAGATGATATTGTGCGTATGACTACACCTAACCAGACACAACGACCCAGACGTTCGTGCTACAACTGTGGTAAGTTAGGTCATTTTGTTAAGGAATGCCCACAGAAAGGTCAAGTAATTTTGGAAGCGATGATCATTCTAGAAATTACTTCAGTGAAGTTTATAACCCCAAGAGTGAGTGGTAAAACTGCAGGGGTAACTTGCTCAAAGAGTCAGTTGAAGCAAGAGGAGTTGGTTAACAAGACCCTTATTCTAGGAGATGAGCGCAAGGAATTAGAGTATAACCGCAAGCGTCAGAAAGCTTGTCAAGAAGGACCACCGCAACAGCAAATGAGGAGTGCCCCTCAACAACTCAGTTGTCTTACTACTCAGACGTTGTTCGAGACACCTTCACCTGTGCCTCGCCCTGATAGTTAGAATTTTCATAACACCACCCTGGTTAAAAGTTCTCAAGGAGGAAGCTTACTGCCTAGAGGTTGCTTTGCGTATCGCCAGCCAGGACATTTTGCTAAACACTGCCCTCAAAACAAAGTGATCACTTCAGATCGCATCAATCTCAGCTCTTCCCCTACCAAGATTAGTGCTATGTCAGAAGGAAGTCAACAAATGTCGATCAAGCGTTGCTTCAGATGCAATGAACCGGGACACTTTGCCAACAGTTGTTTTAAGAGAAAAGTTGTTATACCTGTCTGCTTCAATCTTAGTCCTACACCTACCGAGACACTTGCACCAGAAAGTGAATTGTGGAGCAGTTCAAACTGAAGCCATGCCGCCAGTGCCAGCAAAAGATCATGTCAACCACATTATGACTACTTGAGCTTAAAAGGCATCATATGTCGTACTGATTGAAAATCATATGTAATACAGGATGTGTGGAATATAAGAACCAATGTGTCTTCATAACCAGCCCAGAAGTTCTAGAAGGGGAGGTAGGGCCGAGAGGAAGGCCCAGAGGATGAGCTTCGCGCCAAGTCTTGCTGTCGTGCGGAAGGGGATATATCCCAGAGAAAGTTGAACATATATTTAGATATAAAAGATACGATTGTAATCTGAGTTGTTAGTAGGGTAAGATAAAGATGTAAACTCTATCCTGTAACCGATCGGAATCCATTAACCGATCGGGACTCTGTAAACCGCCCCACCCCCATTATATAAGGGAGAGGGTGTGCAACAACAGAAAGAGGAGCAATCTTAGATCCAAGAGATCCACATAATCCCAGCACACAGGACTTGGGTATTACCTCCTCCGTCGAGGGCCTGAACCTGTCTAAATCTTTGTCTTGTGTGACTTTCGAGTTTGAGATCTAGCGCCTGCCCCATAAATTTATTGCCGATTACAAAAGTCGACAGTTGGCGCGCCAGGTAGGGGGAGCACTATAATCTATGCCTACAAACTCGATGGCAGCAATCAACGGAATCATCGCCACCTTCATCTCTGGCTAGGCTTTCCGCTTTGGAAGCCTAGACTTCTTCGCAGTTGCACGTGGAGAACTTGTCCGCCTGGACCTAAACCAGATCCAATCTGGTGAAGATCAGGCCGACCCATCTCAGGTATGCCACCCTAACTCGGACAGCGAATCAGTCGGCATCGGGAGGAATTGCTACAATCTTCATGGCATCTTCGCAATAGAAGAGCAGAAGACCGATCTCCAACGCCAGCAAGAGATTCAAAAAGCTGCGGAGGAAGATCGCCTTCTTCGTAAGGGTAAGGAGGCACAAGCGCGATCGCTTCAATCTTGCAGCTGCAATGTCCGCGAGGACATCCTACAATCCAGAATTGGGAGACCAAGCTGTCTTCCACACACCGCTGCAGAACGTCGTCGTCTCCAAGACGCTTCTTGACACGCTGGACCCGATGATAGCATCTGATAGCCCGGCAGCCCTGATCGTGGCCCAGATCAAGGCCATGATGACGGCGGCAGCGATTCAGCAGAATCAAGAAAAGCCGATAGGGGAAGCGCACTCACGCTCCCACGCGGCTACTCGTGTCGCTAGCAGTCGGGTTGCTACCAGTCAGAATACCGGCAGTCGGCGCCCCACACCTCCAGTCGGAGACGCCCGCCGAAATCTCAACCGCAACCTCTGCCAAGACATCACCGCCAGACGGCAAGAGCGGGACGAGGAAGAATGACGCTGGCACCACGACGACTAGAAACGCTTCGGTACCAGCCACGATCGACGAAGGGATTAACAGTACGATGACTACAACGACCATAGAGACCATCATCGCCGGGGTCGGAGTGACAACGACGATCACCGAGTCACGGGCTCGTCGAGCCGAACTCCACCTCGACACGTTGATGACAATCGCCGAGCTAGAGGCTCGCCACACCGGACTCCCCCTCATCATGATGACAGATCCATCGACGGGATCCGAGCGTTCACTTCTCGACTACGCCGAGTAGTACGGCCCGAAGGTTTTAACCCCAAGGGCATCGTTAAGTTTGACGGAAAGCGAGGTCCAGAAGCTTGGCTGCAGGTCTATGCCCCGGCGGTCAAAGCAGCTGGGGCAATCAAAACGTGATGGCAAATTATCTGCGGTCAATCTCACCCCTTCAACTCAAGCACGGCTCACGGGACTTCCTGCTAACTCGGTGGACTCCTGGAGCGATCTTTGTGATCAATTTATCGCGAACTTTCAGGGAACCTATGAGAGGCCTGCCACCCCATGGGACCTATATCAGCTTCACCAGAAGAAAGACGAAACACTGAGAGATTTTATCCGACGCTTCATGCAGAAGAACACCATCAGAGATGTGTCTGATGCAGTGGTGGTAGCGGCTTTTCAGATAGGGGTCAGCGATCCCGATCTGATCAAGAAAATGTTCAGGAAACCACCGACATCCGTAAAGGAGATGTTCGCACTGGCCGATCGCTATGCCACGGCCTCAGATGCCCTGGCCGAGCGCCAAGAAGATCACCCGCAACATAAGAGCAAAGGCGACAAGGCCGAGTCCTCCAAGCACAAAGACAAAAAATGGAAAGGTGAGGAGCTAGTTGCAGTAGCAGAGCGCAGCCGACCGCGAGCCACACGGAGGGAGGCGCCCGATTATAGTACTGTCATGGATGCGATCTGTCCATTCCACCCTAAGGGAAAACACGCCGCCAAAGACTGCTTTACCCTGAAGCGTTTTGCGCGTGAAAGCAACAAGCAACCGGCTCCAGCGAAGGATGAGGCAGCCAAAAAGAAAGACCCTCCCGGCGAGGAGGATTACCAAGAGCCCGAGCACGAGATGAACTACATATATGGGGGCTCTACCGGATACGAGTCCAAGCGGAAGTAAAAGCTCACCGCTCGGGAGATCAATGCGGTGGAACTGGCAACCCCCAGTATCTAAAATGATCCGAAGTTCTGATCACCTTCAACCGCTCGGATCATCCCAACCGAGTTCTACATCCGGGTAAGTACCCTCTAGTGCTCGACCCTGTTATTCGCAATGTAAAGCTCAAGAAGGTCCTGATTGACGGAGGGAATGGACTCAACGTCTTGTTCGCCAAAACCTTCAACGACAAGAACATCCCCCACTCCGAGCTAAGGCTGAGCTCGCAGCCGTTCCACGAGGTGATCCCTGGGGTGTCTTCTTTCCTCTCCGGTAGATTGCTTTGCCCGTCACCTTCGGTACCAAAGTCAACTATCGGACCGAGTACATAAATTTTGAGGTAGCAGATTTCGAGACAGCGTATCACGCTATCTTGGGAAGGCCCGGTCTGGCTCGATTCATGGCCGTCCCGCACTACACCTATTTGGTGATGAAGATGCCGGGACCCAAAAGCATCATCATGGTCCGCAGCGACGTCAAGCAATCTTTGGAGTGCGATCGAGAGAACCATGAACTTGCTAAGCTGCAGGAGGCAACCGTCGAAGCGAAGAATATCCAAGCGGAGGCTGCCACATCGCAGGAAGAAAGCGACATGCCGTCCAAGAAGCAGGCCACGTCAGGGATAAAACCTGTCGAAGGAACCAAGAGAATTATTCTCGACTCATCCGATCCATCCAAAACGACTCTGATTGGGATAGGGCTCAAGGATAAATAGGAAGGCACGCTCGTCACCTTCCTCCAGCCTAACAAGGACATCTTTGCCTGGAAACCATTCGACATGCCGGGTGTTCCTAGGGAGGTGATCGAGCATTCATTACACGTCGATGAAAAGGCAAAGCCAATCAAGAAAACACTCCGGCGGTTCGCTCCATATCGTCAGAACACCATCAAGCAGGAGATCACCAAGCTATTAGCTGCAGGTTTTATCAAAGAGGTGTATCATCCCGATTGGTTGGCAAACCCTGTACTAGTTCAAAAGAAGAATAAAACTTGGCGCATGTGCGTTGATTATATTGATCTCAACAAGGCATGTCCGAAGGATCCCTTCGGGCTACCTCGAATTGATCAGGTGGTTGACTCAACCACCGGGTGCGAGATCCTGAGTTTCCTCGATGCCTACTTAGGGTATCACCAGATTCGCCTAAAGGCGGAAGATCATATCAAGACTTCATTCATCACGCCCTTTGGGGCCTTTTGCTATACCACGATGGCGTTCGGGTTGAAGAATGCTGGTGCAACATATCAGCGCGCAATACAGCGGTGTTTTCACGCCCAACTCGGATGCAACATGGAGGCATATGTGGATGATGTCGTGGTAAATACTTGGGGAAGGAGGGACCTCATCGCCGATCTAACCGAGAAGTTCAATAGTCTAAGAACTTTCAGCACGAACCTTAATCCCGAGAAGTGTATTTTCGGAGTATCTTCGAGAAAACTGCTTGGGTTTATCGTATCTCCGCGAGGCATTGAGGCCAACCCAGAAAAGATCAAGGCCATATTAAACATGGAACCACCGACTAGCCAAAAGGACGTCCAGAAACTTACAGGGTGCATGGCCGCGCTCAGCAGGTTTATTTTCCGACTGGGTATGCAAGGTATGCCATTCTTTAAACTCCTCAAGAAGCAGGATAAGTTCCAATGGACGCCTGAGGCACAGCAAGCGTTTGAAGATTTGAAGACCTTCTTAACGACACCCCAGGTCTTGGTTTCATCGATGCCAGAAGAACCTCTGTTACTTTACATCACGACAACGACTCACGTAGTCAGCGCTGCAATCATCGTAGAAAGGGAGGAGCCGGGCCACGTGCAGAAGGTCCAACACCCGATCTATTTCATCAGTGAGGTCCTAAGTGAATCCAAGGTGAGTATCCACAAGTGCAAAAATTATTATACGTCGTACTCCTTACGTCTCGCAAACTCAAGCAGTACTTCCAAGAGCATACTATTTCGGTGGTCACTTCCATCCCAATAGGAGATATACTTCACAACCAGGAGGCCACTGGGAGAATTGCAAAGTGGGCGGCCGAGCTTGGAGCTTTCGATATCCTATTCAAGCCTCGCACGGCCATCAAGTCCCAAGCGCTCGCCAACTTTACTGCCAAGTGGATAGAACTTCAAAACCCGGCGGTCGCCAAGGAACTCGAGCATTGGATGATGTATTTCGATGGTTCCCTCATGCTCAGCAGTGCGGGGGCTGGTATAGTGCTCATATCACCAAGTGGAGAACGGTTGAGGTACGTTCTTCAAATACTTTTTCCTACGTCGAACAACGCCGCCGAGTACGAGGCACTCATCCATGGGCTCCGTATTGCCATATCACTTAGCATCTGACGTTTGACGGTTCACGGAGATTCAATGCTCGTGGTCAATCAGGTGCAAAAAGGAATGGTCCTGCATCGAAGACAACATGGCTGCCTATTGCCAGGATGTACGCAAGCTTGAAGGCAACTTTGATGGTTTGGAACTTATTCACGTGCTCCATCGGGACAATGAAGCGGCCGACGAGCTAGCAAAAATGGGATCCACCCGGACCACAGTGCCCACAGGAGTATTCGTCGATGAGATTCATAAGCCCACAATAAGCACTCGGCCAAAGTCGAACATCCCAGGGGAGAAGAACGTAGGGGCAGAAGTCCTGAGCATTACCCCTGATTGGACAGCTCCGTATCTGGACTATCTAACGAAGGATGAGCTGCCCAAGGACCGCATGCAGGCCGAGCGAATAATGCGCCGAAGCAAAAGCTATGTGGTAATCAGGGGAGAACTGTATCGCAAGAGCTCCTCTGGTGTACTACGACGGTGCATATCAGGACAAGAAGGAAGAGATCTTCTCAAAGAAATCCACTCGAGAATTTGTGGGAATCACGCAGCGTCGTCAACACTAGTCGACAAAGCTTATCGTCAGGGTTTTTTCTGGCTGACTGCTGTCACTGATGCAGAGGATATAGTCCTGACATGCGAAGGATGTCAATTCTTTGCGCGACAGATGAACAAACAGGCACAGGAACTACAGACCATCCCAATCACCTGGCCATTTGCGGTCTAGGGGCTTGACATGGTGGGACCTTTGAAAAAGGCTCAAGGCGGTTATACTCATCTCTTCGTGGCCGTCGATAAATTCACCAAGTGGATTGAGGCCAAGCCAATCACCACAATCATAGCCGCAAAGGCCAAAGAATTCTTCCATGAAATCGTGGTTAGATTCGGCGTACCAAACCGAATCATCACGGATAACAACACCCAATTCAGAGGTAGCATATTTCAAGACTGGTGCGGTGAACTCGGCATAAAAATCTGCTTCGCATCAGTAGCACACCCCCGAAGTAATGGGCTGGTCGAACGAGCCAACGACATGGTGCTACAAGGCCTAAAGGCAAGGATTTTTAAAACACTTCTTTTGGAGGAAGTGACTGGGCAACTGTCATTGAACTTAGGTACTGATAAATGTGTCTAATAAAAGTTCGGGCAATCAATAATTTGAAATTATTTAAAGAATTGATTTTTTTAGAAATTGCAAAACGATGGTGGGAGAGGGAGATCAGAAAGAGTGCGATTCTGAGATCAGGGAGAATATGATTTTTGTACCCTTTTTGGCAGCCCGTAAAATATCATGTTTAAATGTACAGAAATAATGGACCATATTTGCTTGCTCTTTGATATATACACTACCATATTCTGGAAACAAAATATGTAATTTACACCTTGCTTTGCATCTAATTTCCACTAGTGCAATAACCCTAAGTATTATAGTCGACAACAACTCATGTCATGTTTTTTAGCCTTTTCGGCGGCTCGTAAAATATCATGTCTAAATGGAATTTTTATGAACAATGGACCACATTTGATCTTTCATATATGCACTACCATATTCTGAAAAAATATTTAATTTACACCTTGCTTTGCATCTAATTTCCACTAGTGCAATAACCCTAAGTATTATAGTTGACAACAACTCATGTTATGAATAGTTCCCACGAATCACTTAAATTATTTGTTGAACATATATAAGGGCACATACACCGAAAGTTCAGATGATAAAATAAGCAATAGATTATATTATATTACAAGGGCATTACAATAGTGGCGAAATTGCTTGATGATCTAACTAGCGAAAGCACTGTTTGTCATGGTGGAACAAGTGATCGTTCCGCCTATCTGGGTAGAGCGGGAATGATGTCTGACATTTTTTGCATATTACATCACCCGTGTAAATTTTGCGATTTGTTCTCGGACACCATTCAATCCTTACTATGAAAGAACTCTATGGGGATCCGCAGTGCTCCTAGCTGTTGTCGATTGGGTGGCCTATGCCGTATGTCTCGGGTGTATAAGACAGAATTTTTTGGTCATTTTTATGTGGATTTCTGCCCTCCCATATGGGCATGTCATCCCGATTCTCGACGTCCTCTATGTTAATACCACCTGGGTTCTCGGATGGTCTGCGTAACGCGTGAAGGATTTGTTGCGTGGTGCGGACCTCGGCCGGCTGCTTCCCCTTGTCCCTTCCTCTTCGAGAGGAGGTACCCTCTTGCACTTCTGGTGCGTTGGCCGTAGGCGGAGACTTGCCGAGACGCCTGCTTTGTTTCGGCTCGCACTCTACTATATGGTGCAGGAGGTGTGTGTTGGCTTATCCTTGTAGAACCGGAAGTGTGCCCTGCAGTCAAAGCAATATGCCCGCTATGGTCGTTGAATAATACCATAGGCGTACTCGTGGTCTGGCTTTTCTGGGCGGTAGTAGCACCACGGAGAGGGTTGCTCTCCCAGTTATCCCATACAGGAAGTTTGAGATGTGGGTGGTACGTCTCCGGGTCCACCCAGTTGATGTAGTCGCACCATTCATCCTCGGCCAAGGGGCACCGGTAGAATCTCCGGTCCGCTAGATCATCGTGGCAGGTATCAACCACTGCCTGCAGGCTGTGTTTGCAAAAGTTGGGGCTTTCGGATGGCTCTTGAGGAGGTTTCTCCTTTGACTTGAGCAATTTCGCAATTTTTTTTGAACTCCTGTATGCGATGAACTGGTTTAGAATTACTATTTTGTGAGTGAAACATGAGTATGTCGCATGAAACTCACTGATTGGTTGGCCCCTTGCCCACCGGTCCTGAACTCTGATCGATCTAGAACGGGGACATATCCTGGCGACCTCTCCCACCGGGTGAAGTTCTCGGGCGAATTGGGGTAGGCGTAATGGCAGTTGTAGATAAATTCGTAGTTGAAAGTGCATCTAGGCCCCTTATTAAGTTTTGGTGATTGATGGAAACACACTTAAAAATACTAATGGTCAAGTGAGAATTTGTGCAGAGATAAAGAATATATCCTCATGAGAAAGCGATTGGAGATCCCCACCATATTTAAATTTGTCAAGACAGCATCAAGACTCCTGTTGTAAACTTTCTATTTTATTGAGTCTAAGGATAGCCGTACTATTAAGGGGGATACGACGGGAAATCACTTCTAGGATATACTTGTGCTCAAAGGATGAAAATTGCATAGCAAAAGAACTTCAATCATTTCATTTTTTCTAAAAAATACTCTTCTGGCCGAGTAGGTCAATCTGGAGTATCCAGATATTCAATCCGGACACTCCAGGTTGACACCTTCGGGCGCTGCCCTTAGGCAGTCCAGAGTATCCGGTCTCATGTCCGGACTCTCCGGATTGAATGAATTCGGAGTATCCGAGGTTTTCATCTGGAGTCTCCGGATTCACCCCTTCGGTACGTCCTGATTTTGCCAATCTGGAGTCTCCGGGTTATACATCCGGATACTCCAGGTTGTGCGCAGCTCACCCACAACGATTGGATTTTGGAGCCCCTATTTAAGCCATCACTCTTCACCTAACAAGAAAAGAGCTCCATTATTGCACTTTTTCATTCAAAAACATTCACTCTCACTCTCTTGAGCCCTAATCTCCTTTCTCCATTTGAAGCCATTGATAGATTTGATTCTTTTGGGAGAAAGGAGTGGATTTGAGTGACTTGAGCTTGCTTCTTTCATTCTTGAGCACAAGATTCATCCTCCAAGTTGATTTCGCGACGTGTTTGTTACTCTTGGAGTTTGAAGGACTCCTAGACGGCAAGGAGTCACCGGGAGCCTCCAACTCTCATTGTGGTGAGCCCCGGAAGTTTGTGAAAGCAAGTCTCGCCTCCAAAAGGAAAGAGGCAAGAAGTGAAGAACCGGCGAGTGCTTTGTGCAACACCGGGAGGATAGTGGTCAAGAGGGACCCGGGCTTAGTGCCTCCTCAACGGAGACGTAGGATTCCCTTCAAGAATCCGAACTTCGGGTAAAAATCATTGTCTTCGTGTTCTTCTTTTTGCTCTTGCTAGGGTTTGTTGTGATAGACCTTTGGAAGACCCGATCTACTCTATCGCTGGGTTTGGTTCCAGATCTGCATCTTTTTGAGGTACCTGAAAGTATTTTGGTCATTTGTGTTCAATTAGTTTGTTGGAAAATTGCAAAGATTTAAAATCTCCATTCGAAGTCTCCAGTCCGGAGTATTCGGACTCCATAACCCGGACAGTCCGGACTATCTGGAGTATCCGGATTGAATTCCCCGGACACTCCGGGTTAGGACCCTCGGGAGATATTATTTAGCTGCAAATTTTTAATCCGCCTATTCCCCCCTTTTCTAGGCGACACCTCCGGTCCTTTCAGTAGTCACATCGTTCTGGCCCGTCGATCCATTGGAAGACGCAACACTGGTCGTTGTGCTGATAAAAGAAAGAACAATGCATGAAATGGTACTGTTACCCTGTATTGTATGGACACCAGTAGGTTTACCCGGTAGGGGCGGACGCAACAGTAGTGAGCGCGGGCGGCCGTCTCTCCGTGGGTAGATTGCATCATCTTCGCCGGAAGGTTGCAGTCGCATTTGGGTCGGGGCAACTCCGGCAGAAATGGGGCGTCAACGCTACTGGCATCTGGGTATTCGGGGCGGGATAAGTTCTGCTTGCTGAAGAGGTGACGGTAGAACGACATCGTGCCCTAATTTGTGTAGATTCAGCTGACGTTTATTGCTGGTTTGGCGGTGTTGGATATCTACCCCTCGGCCGGTTTTATAGTGGTGGCGAGGGGTTACTCCACACAACTACAACACTTGTTGATTTTGATGGCCTGGCATCCTCTGTGAAAAGCTGCATGACGTGTCACTCATCATCGAAGCTGCACAACCTATCACCTTTTGAGAAAAGCTGCACGACTTGTCACCCTCTGAGAAAAGCTGCATGACCTGTCACCCTCTGTCAAAGGCTGCACGATGTGTCACCCCCTGTCAAAGGCTGCACGACGTGTCACCCTCTGTCAAAAGCTGCACGACCTGTTACCCTCTGTCGGCCTGAGATGGGTAGTGCTGTGTCGCTTGGTGTTGTGCAGAGTGTTGTCGAATCTGTTTGAGAAAACTGATAGCGATGCTATCACATCGCATTGCGGTTGTGTGGTGTGCGTCGTCTAATCGCCCACTCGAGAAAGCGTGCGGCATGCACAACACATGGGTGATTTAACATGACTACGAGCTACAATTAAAAATTTCGACAGCTTAAGAGAAGCTGGCATCACTGTATTACGAAGATAACAACACATGAGTTATTTGACAAGACCAGTACATACAATAAATTAAGAAAGACAACTTCAGAGAAAGCTGGCATCGATTTATTTCAAATTTGATAACACAAGAGTGATTTGACATGATATATTGGGGACAGTGAACATTTCACACATAATCAAAGCCAAATGACTACATACTGGGTGGATTGTGGCACCTCCTACGGTCGTGTCCAAGTTGTTTACATAATTTGCATTTTCACAAACCGTCCACCGCATCAGCCGCATCCATGTCACCTTACAATCTGGTGCCCCTTGGACTCCCATGTTGTGTGCGTCTAATCGCGGGATATGGTTTCCAGGTTGGGCCTTTCATAATCTTGTAGTTCGCTCTGATTGTGAATGAACTCATCTTCGGACACCATGTGTTCTTCAAAGCATGCGTGGTGTAGTAAGGCGAGATGAACTGTGATGCATCATTCCCACCCATGTCGCGACATGCAGTGAGCACATGGGAGCACAGAATGTGTTGAAGCTTCGGCTTGTTGCACGTGCACGTCACTTGCTCAACCCCTAGCTGACATTGTTGTACGGTGTCCCCCGCGAGATACCCAGATGCATGTCGCGCTTGCACATGACCCCAAACTTATTCGTCCCCAGGTTATAAATCCTTGTGTGGTGGAAGTGCGCCTTCTTCCTTCTCTTCGCGAGCATCTTCTTGTAACATCCTAAAATTTGAGTTTTGAAATGTTTGAATTCAAAATTAAACCACTTGTATTTTCTTGAATTAATTCCAGCTTAATTTGAATTTTCCATTAATAAAAGGATTTAATTTGATTAAACTATTCATCAAACTAAAGAATTTCAGTTTTAGTTGGGTTCCTGTTGCCCCCAAGGAATTTTTCTGTATTTTTGGGGATTTTTCTGAATTTATTTGAATTGATTTGCATTTATTCGAAATTCTGGATTTATCTTAATCGAAAAATGTTTTTAATTTCAAAAGCCTACCGGGCCGAATCTCTCCGGCCCATTTCTTTTTCCGCGTCGGCCTGCTCCACCTCGGCCCAGCTCCGCTCCGCTCCCCCGGCTGCCCGCTCGCCTCGGCCCGGCTCGCTCCCTCCTCGGCCTGCCCGGCCTCAGCTCCGCTCCTCCGGCTGCCGCTCTCGCTCGCTCGGCCGCTCGCTCGGCCCGGTGGCCTCGCGCTTCATGAAACCCTATCGCCGCTGCTCGGAGTCCACGCGCCGCACGCCGTCGTCCTCGGACTTCGGGTCGGGCACGCCTCCCGAGACCCCTATTTAAGCCGCCGCGCACCTCCCGAGGATCCCCTCTCCGCGCAGCTTCGTTTGCCCCTTCGCCCGTCGTCCGAGCAGTCTCCGTTGACGCGTGCACCCTCACCGGAGTCCGCCGCCCTTGCCGAGACCTTCCGTCGCCTTTTTCTTCGCCGCCGGTGCCTCTCCGCCGTCGCCGTTGGTCTCGCCGAGTTCCCCGCGTCGTCCTCTGCCCGATCCGTTTCGTCTTTCGCCTGAACCGGTCCTCCTCCGCCGCTTGCCGTGTCGTCTTCCCCGCAGCCGGTGAGCCTCGCGTCGCCGCCTCGCCTTGGTCCTCGACCGTTCGATCCCGCTCCACTGCTCCAGATCTCGCCGTGTCACCAGAACTGCAGCCCCGCTTCTCGGCCGCCCGATCTGGTTGAGTCGCCAGATGCGCGACGCGTGGCCGCTTGCGTCAGCCGCCGCGTTAGCCGAGCCGCTGCGTCAGTGCTGACATCACGGGTGCGCCGGCTGCACGGTGAACCGGCGCAGTGCCGTGAACCCAGCCCACCGTGAAACCAACGACGTCAGCGATTGCGCAATAAACCCTTTTTCCGTATAAAAATAAATCCAGAAATTCTGATTTTCTGTATTTTCTCTGAATTTAATCTTTCGGAAGCCCGTTCTCGCTCATACGAACTCCGATTGAGGCGATTCAAGTTTCTAAATTTTTTCTAAAATCAAGATCTATCTTCCAGAGCCATTTATTTTAAGTTTTGAGCTTGTTTGAGTCTCTGTTTTGTATTTATTTGGTTTCATTGCTTCTTTTTCCGGTAGACGCTAATTCCGAGGGGGCGAACGAAGACTTCGAAGACCAAGATTCAACACTAGATCAGCAAGGCAAGTCGTAACCTTTGATCATATTGATCCTATGTTCGAAAAGTAATTTGTTTTATACAATTGCATGCTATTTTATGTATCAATGCTTATTTGATGGGAGTAGATGTATACCTAGTTGACATTATGCCACTTTGATTAATTGTATGCCATGTATCCATTGTTAAACCTAGATTGGGACATTACTTGTTGGACATAATGATTATACCTACATTGGGTTATCGTAGCTATGCTTAGACATGCTTAGATATACGTTGGGATTCATATAACATGTTGAATAATGTAATCTTGACTTAATGATATATTGAATCGTGGCCGGTAGCCACTGTTATAAAACTTGTTGCACCATGGCGGGGTTTGCCATTGGTCTTGGTTGAACGAATTGTTTTCCCTCGGGCAAGTGATCGTGAAGTAAAGGGGGTGCTTTCTAGCACATTGGGATGTAGATGTCTTGCCTGAGACAACTTAAGGACTTAATCTTGTGCGCCATTGAACTGGGCCTAACCGTACTACTTAAGGACTTAATCTTGTGCGCCATTGAACTGGGCCCAACCGTACTACCACAAGTCTGGTATGGGACAGATTTAGCTGATTAATTTGCAATGTCTAGCCTTGAGTACTGCCAATTGGTGGTGTGGGTTCCGGGATGTACGGGTAGATTCGCGAGGCGCAAGAGGGGGCCCTAATGGGCGAAACCTTAGCGGGCAGTAACGAGTTTAGACAGTGCATTGTAAAGGCTTTGTCATGATATCTCTGCGACACACCAAAGGAAGTGTGTTAAGATCGATTGCTCAAAGAAATGTTCATGTCTTATGGGTAAAGTTGTACAACCTCTACAGAGTGTAAAACTATTCGAATAGCCGCGTCCACGGTCATGGACAAGCCCAGGAATTTCACACGGGGTATAGAGTTTTCATGAATTGTGGAATGTGGAATTGTTGGGATGTGAACGGGGAGTTCACTGTTGTTTTGTTGTCTATAATTGATCTATCAGTTATTTTTTTATGTTTTCATAAATATGCTTTCAATCTATTTATTGTATTTCGATTCAAGTTATTGCTTTCTGCAAATGAACTATATAGCCGTCTTGTCAAGCCGTGCATAAAAAATATTGCATCATTTCCCTACGGCTTGCTGAGTACCTTTGTACTCACGGCTTTATGCCCTTGTTGATCAGTTGCTGAAGGAGATAATGAATGTCATGAGGAGAAATTCTATGAAGACTACGTGGATTAGGAAGGCGTTTCCCAGACGATTGCTTGTGGCATGTCGAATGGTTCAAATTATCTTTTCCGCTGCAATAGTATTTGTTTCTTAAGCCCTTAAGCCATAATGGTGTAAACATTGACCATAAGGTCGTTTGCTTTATTTAATAATGATTTGCTTCTTCTTAGTTAATTCGTTGTATGGAATGATATTTCATCTATGTTTCCACTGTGTGCACTAGCGTGATCCTGGACTAGTGCAGTATACACAAAGGGTTTCGAATTTGCAAATCCGGGTCCCGACAGAGATGGTATCAGAGCCATATCGACTGTAGGTCGCTATCCTAGTTAGCATGGTCTTCAAAAGTATTTTCTAAATCAAACCAACAAAATTGGTACTTAATAGTTTTTGTCTCCTCTCGTCTTATTCTTAGGTTCTTATTCCTCTCCTTTGCTGAGACATTGCTTTGAAATTTAAATTGAACTTATCTTATGAAACTTCTCAAAACCTCGCGCCTTCTGCAAGGAATCAATCAAGGAAGATGATGATCAAGCCATCCAAGATATATCCGAGAAGACTACCATATAAGATAGGGTTTTGTGCTCAGCGATGTTTGAGCATGTTTTCCCCTTTTCAGTTTAGTTACGTTAGTTTGCGTATACAAAGATTTTCATTGCTTGTGTGCCTAGTATGTTGTACCCTTGCCCCAAGCACGGTGTTGCAACCATACCTTTAGTTGAAAAAGTTTTTGCCTCTTTATTTTGTAGCCTTTTCGGCTGTGTCCTTTTGTCCCTGGGTATTACCTTCTCCCCTAGATGTGATCCTAGGAATGGATTGGCTCTCCAAGAACCAAGCAGTTTTGGATTGTGGGAATAGAGAGATCACCTTAACTAGTCCAGATGGGGCCAAGTTAAAAGTTCAAGCCGATTCAGATCAGTCCGAAGGGATTAGAGTTTGTAGTGCCAAAGGAATAAGCTTGGAAGATGTGCCAGTCGCCAGCGAATTTCTTCATGTGTTTCCGGATGAGTTGCCTGGGATACCACCGGATCGAGATATAGAGTTCTTGATAGAACTAGTTCCTAGAACGCCACCCATTTCCTAGAGACCTTATAGGATGCTTGCTAATGAGTTAGCCGAAGTAAAAAGACAGATTAAAGAGCTGCAAGATCAAGGTTTTGTTCGACCAAGTTCTTCGCCATGGGGAGCGCCAATTCTTCTAGTTGAAAAGAAAGATGGAACTCAGAGAATGTGTGTAGATTACCGCTCACTCAATGAGGTCACCATCAAGAATAAGTACCCTCTGCCAAGAATCGATGATTTGTTTGACCAACTTCAAGGAGCCAAGTGTTCTCAAGATTGACTTAAGATCGAGGATACCACCAGTTGAAGATTCACAAGAGGATATACCCAAAACAGCTTTTGTTACTCGGTATGGACAAGATGAGTATACCGTGATGTCTTTTGGATTGACCAATGCCCCTGCCTACTTCATGACCTTGATGAATAAGGTATTCATGGAATATTTGGATAAGTTTGTTGTTGTTTTCATTGACGACATTCTGATCTACTCCAAAAGTGAGGAAGAACATGAGGATCACTTGCACCAAATTTTAACGAAGCTAAGAGAGAATCAGCTTTATGCAAAGTTCAGTAAATGTGAGTTCTGGATGAAAGAAATTGCTTTCCTAGGACATGTCATATCAGCAGAAGGAGTCGCCGTTGACCCTGGAAAGGTACGAGATGTACTAAGTTGGGAGTCACCCAAGACGGTACCCCAAATCCGAAGTTTTCTCGGAATGGCAGGATATTATCGCCGTTTAATAGAAGGGTTTTCTAGAAACGCTGGACCGCTCACTCAACTCCTAAAGAAGGAGAAGAAATTTGTTTGGACATCGGAGTGTGAGCAAAGTTTGTAAGAGTTAAAGAAGTGTTTGACCACTACCCCAGTGCTTATTCTGCCAGATAATAGGAAGGATTTTGAGATATTCTGTGATGCATCCCGACAAGGACTCGGTTGTGTGCTAATGCAAGATAAGAAGGTTGTATCGTATGCTTCGTGACAACTAAGGCCACATGAAGTTAACTATCCTACCCATGATTTGGAATTAGCAGCCGTAGTGCATGCTTTAAAGATTTGGCGTCACTATCTCATTGGTAATCGTTGTGAGGTTTGTACTGATCACAAGAGTTTGAAGTATATCTTTACCCAAGCTGACCTCAATATGAGACAAAGAAGATGGTTGGAATTGATCAAGGACTATGACATTGGGATTCATTATCATCCAGGCAAGGCCAATGTCATAGCCGATGCTTTGAGTAGAAAGAGTTACTGCAATACTCTGATGATTAAGGAAAGTCAGCCAGCCCTCTATAAGGAATTTCAGAAGCTTAGTTTGGAATTGGTTCAGGAAGGGAATTTAGCTACTTTGGAAGTACGCCCTACGTTGGGAGATCAGATTCGAGAAGCACAGGTAGATGATGCCGATATCAAGGAGATTAAGAGCATTATGAAGAAAGGAAAAGCCCCAGGATTCACCGAAGATGAACAAGGTACTATTTGGTATGAGAAGCGTATTTGCGTACCAGATCAGAAAGAGCTTAAAGAGTTGATTCTCAAGGAAGCGCATGAGACTTTATACTCCATTCATCCTGGAAGTACCAAGATGTATCAAGACCTCAAGGAAAGGTATTGGTGGCCTAGTATGAAGCGTGAGATTGCAGAGTATGTTGCACTTTGTGATGTCTGCCAGAAGGTCAAGGCAGAGCATCAGAGGCCAGCAGGATTGCTGCAGCCATTGAAGATTCCAGAGTGGAAGTGGGAAGAAATTGGTATGGATTTCATTACCGGATTCCTAAGACCCAGCGAGTTATGACTCGATCCGGGTAATAGTGGATCGATTGACTAAGGTAGCTCACTTCATTCCGCTTAAGACTACCTATGCGGGAGATAAATTAGCGAATTATATATGTCAAGGATCGCGGTCTTCACGGAGTGCCTAAGAAGATAGTGTCCGATAGAGGAACCCGGTTTACCTCTCGCTTTTGGCGAGTCCGCATGAAGCCATGGGAACTCATCTCGATTCTCAGATTACCTATCACCCTCAAACCGATGGATGATCGAGCGTGTGAATCGATTCTTGAGGATATGTTAAGAGCTTGTGTCTTAACTTATGGTGCCAAGTGGGACAGTGTTTACCCTATGCCGAAGTTTTCGTACAACAATAGTTATCAAGCCGACCGCAAATGTCGCCTTTTGAAGCCTTATATGGAAGAAAGTGCGTAACCCTCTCAACTGGAAGGAGTCCGAGAAAGACAATTGTTTGGTCTGCCATACCGCAAGAAGTCAAGAGCAAGTCCAATTAATTCGAGACCGTTTAAAGATCGCCAAAGCGCATGTAAGAGTTATGCGATAATCGTCGTAGAGATTTGAGTTTGAGCCCAATGATTATGTTTATCTCGAGTCACCCTCTCAAAGGAGTTAAGAGATTTCAAGTAAAAGGAAAGCTTGCCCCTAGATATGTGGGACCGTTCAAAATCTTGGAACGAAGAGGCGAGGTTGCCTACAAGTTAGAATTGCCTCAGTCTTTTGCCGGAATCCATGATGTGTTCCATGTATCACAGTTGAAGAAGTGCCTGCGTGTGCCAGAGGAACAGATGCCATTGGAAGCCATTGATTTGCAAGAGGATCTTACCTACAAGGAGCAACCAGTGAAAATTTTGGATATAGCAGAGCGTATCACGAGGAGCAAGATCATCCGTTTTTGCAAGATCCAGTGGAGCCATCATTTAGAAGAGGAAGCAACTTGGGAGCGAGAAGAGGATCTGAAGTCCGAGTTTCCCCACCTATTCCCTAGCCAGCCAGAATCTCGGGGTCGAGATTCCATTTAAGGGGGGAGGTTTGTAACATCCCAAAATTTGAGTTTTGGAATGTTTGAATTCAAAATTAAACCATTTGCATTTTCTTGAATTAATTCCAGCTTAATTTGAATTTTCCATTAGTAAAAGGATTTAATTTGATTAACCTATTCATCAAACTAAAGAATTTCAGTTTTAGTTGGGTTCCTTGTGTCCCAAGGAATTTTTCTGTATTTTTGGAGATTTTTCTGAATTTATTTGATATTTATGTGAATTGATTTGCATTTATTCGAAATTCTGGATTTATCTTAATCGGAAAATGTTTTTAATTTCAAAAGCCTACCGGGCCGAATCTATCCGGCCCATTTCTTTTTCCGCGTCGACCTGCTCCGCCTCGGCCCAGCTCTGCTCCGCTCCCTCCGCTGCCCGCTCTGCCGCCGCTCGCTTCGCCGGCCACCGCCTGGCGCTTCGCGAAACCCTAGCGCCGCCGCTCGGAGACCACGCGCTGCACGCCGTCGTCCTCGAACTCCGGGTCGAGCACGCCTCCCGAGACCCCTATTTAAGCCACCGCGCACCTCCCGAGGATCCCCTCTCCGCGCCGCTTCGTTTGCCCCTTCGCCCGTCGTCCGAGCAGCCGCCGTTGACACGTGCACCCTCGCTGGATTCCGCCGCCCTTGCCGAGACCTTCCGCCGCCTTTTTCTTCGCCGCCGGTGCCTCTCCGCCGTTGTCGTTGGTCTCCCCGAGTTCCCCACATCGTCCTCTGCCCGATCCGCTTCGTCTTCCGCCCAAACCGGTCCTCCTCCGCCGCTTGCCGTGTCGTCTTCCCCGCAGCCGGTGAGCCTCGCGCCGCCGCCTCGCCGTCGTTTCTCGCCGTGATCCTCGACCGTCTGATCCCGCTCCACTGCTCCAGATCTCGCCGCATCACCAGAACCACAGCCCCGCTTCTCGGCCGCCCGATCTGGTTGAGTCGCCAGATGCGCGACGCGTGGCCGCTTGCGTCAGCCGCCGCGTCAGCGGTGACGTCACGGGTGCGGCGGGTGCACGGTGAACCGGCGCAGTGCCGTGGACCCAGTCCACCGTGAACCTGATGACGTCAGCGATTGCGCAATAAACCCTTTTTCCGTGTAAAAATAAATCCAGAAATTCTAATTTCCTGATTTTCTGTATTTTCTCTGAATTTAATCTTTCGGAGGCCCGTTCTTGCTCATACGAACTCTGATTGAGGCGATTCAAGTTTCTAAATTTTTCTAAAATCAAGATCTATCTTCTAGAGCCATTTATTTTAAGTTTTTAGCTTGTTTGAGTCTCTGTTTTGTATTTATTTGGTTTCATTGCTTCTTTTTCCGGTAGACGCTAATTCCGAGGGGGCGAACGAAGACTTCGAAGACCAAGATTCAGCACTAGATCAGCAAGGCAAGTCGTAACCTTTGATCATATTGATCCTATGTTTGCAAAGTAATTTGTTTTATACAATTGCATGCTATTTTGTGTATCAATGCTTATTTAATGGGAGTAGATGTATACCTAGTTGACATTATGCCACTTTGATTAATTGAATGCCATGTATCCATTGTTAAACCTAGATTGGGACATTACTAGTTGGACATAATGATTATACCAACATTGGCTTATCGTAGCTATGCTTAGACATGCTTAGATATATGTTGGGATTCATATCACATGTTGAATAATGTAATCTTGACTTAATGAGATATTGAATCGTGGCCGATAGCCACTGTTATAAAACTAGTTGTACCATGGCGGGGTTTGCCATTGGTCTTGGTTGAACGAATTGTTTTTCCCTCGGGCAAGTGATCGTGAAGTAAAGGGGGTGTTTTCTAGCACATTGGGATGTGGATGTCTTGCTTGAGACAACTTAAGGACTTAATCTTGTGCGCCATTGAACTGGGCCTAACCGTACTACCACAAGTCTGGTATGGGACAGACTTAGCTGATTAATTTGCAATGTCTAGCCTTGAGTACTGCCAATTGGTGGTGTGGGTTCCGGATGGACGGTAGATTCGCAAGGCGCAAGGGGGCCCTAATGGGCGAAACCTTAGCGGCGTAACCGAGTTTAGACAAATTGCATTGTAAAGGCTTTGTCATGATATCTCTGCGACACACCAAAGGAAGTGTGTTAAGATCGATTGCTCAAAGAGATGTTCATGTCTTGTGGGTAAAGTTGTACAACCTCTGCAGAGTGTAAAACTATTTGAATAGCCGCGTCCGCGGCCATGGACAAGCCCGGGAATTTCACACGGGGTATAGAGTTTTCATGAATTGTGGAATGTGGAATTGTTGGGATGTGAACAGGGAGTTCACTGTTGTTTTGTTGTTTATAATTGATCTATCAGTTATTTATTTATGTTTTCATAAATATTCTTAATGAACTATATAGCCATCTTGTCAAGCCGTGCATAAAAAATATTGCATCATTTCCCTACGGCTTGCTGAGTACTTTTGTACTCACGGCTTTATGCCCTTGTTGATCAGTTGCTGAACGAGATAATGAATGTCATAAGGAGGAATTCTATGAAGACTACGTGGATTAGGAAGGCGTTCCCCAGACGATTGCCTGTGGCATGTCGAATGGTTCAAATTATCTTTTCCGCTGCAATAGTATTTGTTTCTTAAGCCCTTAAGCCATAATGGTGTAAACATTGACCATAAGGTCGTTTGCTTTATTTAATAATGATTTGCTTCTTCTTAGTTAATTCGTTGTATGGAATGATATTTCATCTATGTTTCCACTGTGTGCACTAGCGTGATCCTGGACTAGTGCAGTATACACAGAGGATTTTGGATTTGCAAATCCAGGTCCCTACACTTCTCCACTCTGGGTGCGTATGTGGTGACGCACGCCTCGGCCGCGTTACTGCGATCTCGGAAGTAATCAGCCGCCCGGTAGAATGTGAGCTCAATGATTGAACACAACGGAAGAGCGCGCACACCCTTCAGTACGTTGTTGAACGCCTCCGCTATGTTCGTTGTCATCATGTTGTACCTATGATGGTGTATGTCAGCTTATATGGAAATGAATACAAAGAGGTGAAATGATTTGTGTTAAGTTATGGTTCATCCATACGTCGCTCCGTTCGTGTCATGGAGTAGCGCCCACTACTCCGCTGGCTTCCCCGCGATCCACTGGCTGAAGGTGGGCCGAGTTCGAGAAACCACGGTCTGGCCTCCCACCATTTGCGAACGGAGTTGCAGCTCCTGGGATTGGTCGTCCTCCATCATCTTCCGTGTGGTCTCGTGCAGTTGCGTCCATATCGCGTTGAACTTGTGTGCTTGGTTCTACAGGCACATAGCTTTGAATCTCTTGAATAGGGCCTTGTTCTTGTACCTTGTGTACAGGTTCGCACCAAGGTGACGCATGCACCATCTTCTTTTGACATCGGGCCAGCTAGTCTCGGAGGACGTGCTGTCGTGCATGACATCCAACGTGTGGAGGAGGCCTTTGTTCCTGTCCGAGACAACACATACGCGCTCTCGGGTACCGACGACCCGGCTCTTGAGTAGAGTCTGGAACCACAACCAACTGCCATTGTTCTCGCTCTCGACGAGAGTGAACGCCACCGGGAGGATTTGGTTATTTGCATCAGCAGCGAGTGCAGTCAGCAGCGTCCCGTGGAACTTCTCACTCAGGAATGTCCCGTCCAAGCATATGACTGAAATACAATACCTGAAAGCTTCAATGCATTGACCAAATAACCAGAATATCCTGATGAGGTACCGGTTGTGAGACCCCAGACTTGCTATCCAGAATCCCCTGTGTATTTCTCTACTATTCCCAGATCAACGCTAGTACACACAGTTCACAGTGATGAATCATAACCGAAAAGCACGAATTGAAAAGATAAATACTGAGTACTGGCTGAAAAGCCATTATTACAAAACCAGGTCACATGACCTTAAATTTACAGCAGCGGAAATAAGAAGCAAAATGGTAAAGCCAATAAACACCACAGGCAGTCGACTGAAAAGAAATGTGCGCCTAGCTTTCTGAATTGTCTTCATCGTACTCCGCATGGTAGAACTCACCATCATTCGTGGCATCTTGGAAAGCTTCTGACCAAAGAATTTATTGTAGCATGTGAGTACAAACGTACTCAGCAAGTCTAGGAAATATGCAAGATGCAAGGCCTTCCAAAGATGGCTTAATATGGTTCTTTTGCATAAAGCCAGCTTTAACAAACATTATAAATAATAATTTTCACAAAGCAGTTTTAACAATTATTTGTAAAATTGAAATTATTTATAACTCTAGTGAAGGTTCCAACTACCAACACTAGTATACAGGCTCTAACCGCCCAATTTAAAAAGATCTTGTTTAACCATCACATGACTCCATCTGTGATGATTCAAAACAAGTTCCAACTACCTGACTGGCTCCAGCCGCCAGGAATATATCCGGAAGTTCTAACCACTCCTAGATCCCAAAACATCAGTTTTTAAAACCAAAAACAAAGTCTACCAATATGAATAGTTTTACACTCTGCAGAGGTGTACAACTTTACCCACAAGACATGATCGTCTCTTGTTGCCATGCGGAATAAGCACACTTCTTTTGGTGTGTTGACAGAGACATCATGACAAGGCTTTTACAATGTAATAATCTAACCTGACTCCACCCGCTGAGGTTTCACCGCTGTTAGGGTTCCATCTACCCAGTACAGAAGCCCCCTCTTGCGCCGTGTGGGAAAAACAAACTTGCCACCATCTGGCACCCACATTCCACCATCTCGTGAGTCTAAGTTAAATTATTACAAATTATTCAGCTAGGTCGTACCCATTTAGACATGTGGTTGTACGGTAGTGCTTAGAATGGACAATCACAAGCGTCGGTCCTTAATTGACTTCGGCGGCACAAACACAACAAAAACCAGTACTCCATATGCACCCGCCAGACAAACTTATCCGCCCAAGTCTAAATTATTTTCATTTTTATTTTGCAAATACAGCGGCATACATATTACCACAATTTTTCAAATTCATAATTTTTCACAGTTTCAAAGTAACCCATCCACAGGTATTTGATCGACTTTACATTTAACCACATCTAGCGCACTAAACAATATATCATAACATATTATTATTATGACATATCACAGCAACCTAGGGTTACAATAGTCAAGGATTTCAATATCAAAGTGGTAATTACAATTGGGATTAACTACCAACCTAAATTTTAACATCATCTTTTAAATAATAGCAATGCAAGTTATAAAACAATGTAAAGCTTTTATAAAATATGGGATCAACATGCGTCATGGAGACTTGCCTTCGTTGTTGTGAAGGGAAGGGTCGCTCGGCAGATCGGCACTTTCTTCAGCGACGACGACAGCTTCTTCAACTACGCACAAAACGGAGCGACCAATAAATAAAAGAAAACAAATAAAATCTAAAAATTATAAAATTAGTACTGACAGAGAGAGCCTAAATTTAGATGAATTTAGGAAGAAGAATGAGATCAATCGGACTTAAGATGACAGAGATCGGATATTTTGAATTCAAAATTTGACCTTTCGCGGGCTTAGAAAAGAAATGGTTGCTGATAGAGCTCCTTTGAGAATTTTTAAAATTTGATTTTACCAGATGTAAAGGGCACTCAGAGGAAGCTCCTGTAAAAATTTGAAGACAAATGTAGGTCGGGAGCAGCCGGGAGAGCTCACTGAAAGTTCGCCGAAGTTCGGAAAGAATGGCTTGCACAGGGAGATCCGATGGATAGATTGGAACAATTCCAAATTGAGGATGTGAGGAGTGAGAAGGGAAACTTGGGGTTCAATTTATAGGACAATCGGACCAGCGGATCATCGGGAAACGCTCGCCGAAGTTATCGCTGGAATAGTAACCGAGATCGCCGGAGTAAATGAGTGAAACAGATGAATTGAATACGGGTCGGGCACTGTAGCAACAGGCGTATTGTAGCAACGGCATACTGTAGCTAACGTGGAAGGAGAAACGGATTGGGTTATAGTGAACAGTAACCAAAATTATTAATTCCGAAAACAATTAATTTTCCACTAAAAATTCATATTAAATCCGAAATTTAGCAAATAAATTTTATTAAATATAGGAATTTGAAAAGATACCGGTTTCAGCAATAAAAGCATAAATAAATATTTTTAAATAATATAAAATTACTATTTATAGCATAATAATTAATTTTTAAATGTTGAAAATTAAATAGGCTTGGGAAAAATACTAAAAAGGTTCTGAAAATTCTGAGAAAAATCTCAAAAATACTTTACAATATTTGTAACCTAATAAAATTGGTTTCAAAATTTTTAGAGAATACTAGAATTGGTTTTGAATTTTGGATATCTGGATGAAAATGGAATTTCCAGACGCGAATGGAATAAATTCAATTTTTGGATGGAAAGGAATGCCAGGTTAACTAAAATTCGAAAGAAAACCAAAATCCTTGAATTAATTAATTTAAATTAAATTTAACAAAAAGAACCAAAAATGGGTTGTTACAAACCTACCCCCTTAGAGAGAATCTCGACTCCGAGATTCGGACGGAGAAAGAAAAATATCGGGGAACTCGGCTCTAAGATCCTCTGCTCGCTCTCAGGTTGCTTCCTTCTCGGAATGATTGCTCCACTGAACTTTGCAAAACTTGATCGCACGGCTTCGGGTTCTACGCTCCGCTTCATCCAAGATTCTGATCGGATACATGGGATAAGAGAGATCTTCCTTCAGTTCCATCTCTTCGAATGGCAACTGTTCTTCAGGCACTCGAAGGCATTTCTTTACCTGAGAAACATGGAAGGCATCATGCACATCTGACAACTACGAAGGAAGTTTTAATTTATAAGCAACTTCTCCTCTTCTGGCAACCACTGGGAATGGACCGATATAGCGAGGTGCAAGCTTCCCGCTGACTCTGAAACGACGCATTCCCTTTAAGAGTGAAACTTTCAGATACACATGATCACCAGGTGCAAAGCTCAAATCCCGACGACGATTATCAGCATAACTTTTCTGCCTTGACTGAGTTGTTTTTAAATTCTGACGAATCACTCTGACTTGCTCTTCTGCTTCCTTCAGAATATCGGGCCCAATTACTTGTCCACCCTCTGTCTCTTTCCAATACAACGGTGTTCGGCATTTTCTTCCGTAAAGAGCTTCAAAAGGTGCCATCTTTAAACTTGACTGATAACTGTTGTTGTAGGAGAATTCTGCATACGACAAATTCTGTTCCCAAGAGGCATTATACTTCAACGCACAAGCTCTCAGCATATCTTCAAGAATTTGATTTGTCCTTTCTGTTTGACCATCTGTCTGAGGATGGTAAGCAGTACTAAAATTCAGATTTGTGCCCATTACTTCATGCAATTTCTGCCAGAACCTCGAGGTAAACTGGGACCCTCGATCTAACACAATCTTCTTTGGCACTCCATGTAAACATACTATTTTAGCCATGTACAACTCTGCAAGTTTGTCACCAGAATAGGTGGTTTTCACCAGAATAAAATGTGCAACTTTTGTCAACCTATCCACAATGACCCAAATTGAATCATATCCAGACTTAGTTCTGGGAAGTCCAGTAATGAAATCCATTCCAATTTCTTCCCATTTCCAAACAGAAATCTACAAGGGTTGTAACAATCCTGCTGGTCTCTGATGCTCTACTTTAACTAACTGACAAATATCACAACGAGCCACGAATTCAGCAACTTCTCTTTTCATATTCGACCACCAATATTTTTCTTTCAAACCCGACTACATTTTCGTACTTCCCGGATGAATAGAATAAACAGAATCATGAGCCTCCTTTAAAACCACATCCTTGATTTCTTTCTGGTTAGGAACTACAATTCTTTCTCCAAACCAAATGGTACCTTTCTCATCCTCAGAAAATTCAAAAGCTTTTCCTTTCTCCAGATCACTCTTTATGTCTGCAATACCACTGTCATCCTTTTGAGCTTCTCTGATCTGATCATCCAAGGTTGAGTGCACTTCCACATTGAAAATACAACCTTCATTCACTAGTTCCAAATTGAGACATTGGAATTCTTCATGAAGTGCTGGCTGACTTTCTAAAACCATAATATTATTGCAATAACTCTTCCTACTCAAAGCATCTACAACAACATTAGCTTTCCTTGGATGATAATGAATGCCGACATCATAGTCTTTAATCAACTCCAACCATCTTCTCTGCCTTAAATTGAGATCAGACAGCATGAAAATGTACTTCAAACTCTTATGATCCGTGTAGATCTCGCATCGATTACCAATAAGATAATGTCTCCAAAGCTTGAGTGCATGAACAACTGCAGCTAACTCCAAGTCATGAGTTGGGTAGTTTTCCTCATGGGGTCGTAGTTGTCTTGAAGCATACGCTATAACTTTTCCTTCCTGCATCATAACACAACCAAGACCTAGCTTTGAAGCATCACAGAAAACTTCAAAATCCTTCCGAATATCTCGCGTAAAAGCACAGTCTTGAAGTTAACCTCTTCTTCAATTCTCAAAACTCGCTCACAAGATTTCGTCCATTCAAACTTCTTCTCCTTCTTCAAGAGTTGAGTGAGAGGTCTGGCTATCTTAGAGAAACCCTCAATGAAACGCCGATAATAGCCTGCTATACCAAAAAAACTTCTGACATCTGGAACTGACTTAGGTTGCTTCCAATCTAAAACATCCTTCACTTTTGTAGGATCTACAACTACTCCTCCAACAGAAATGACATGACCCAAGAAAGCAACTTCTTTCAACAAAAAATCACACTTATTGAATTTAGCATAAAGCTGATGCTCTCTTAATTTCTCCAGAACTATCCTCAGATGATCCTCATGTTCCTTCATACTTTTGGAATAGATAAGAATGTCATCAATAAAGACAACCACAAACTTATCCAACAACTCCATGAACACCTTGTTCATCAGATTCATGAAATAGGAAGGTGCATTTGTTAATCCAAAGGACATCACCAAACTCATACACCCATACCGGTCGTGAAAGCTGTCTTAGGAATATCCTCCTTCCTTATCTTAAGCTGATGATATCCCGATCTCAAATCAATTTTTGAGAAAACCTGGGCTCCCTTCAACTGATCAAACAGATCATCTATCCTTGGCAAAGGATACTTGTTCTTAATTGTAACCTCATTTAGAGATCTGTAATCTATACACATTCTCAAACTACCATCCTTCTTCTTAACAAAGATTACTGGTGATCCCCAAGGTGAAGAACTTGGTCTTATAAATCCTTTCTCTTGCAGTTCTTCAATATGCTGCTTCATTTCTGCTAACTCATTGGCAGGTAGCCTATAAGGTCTTTTTGATATAGGAGTGCACTGTACAAGCTCAATTATGAACTCAATGTCCTGGCCCGTGGCATACTGTGCAAATCTTCTTAGAATACATCTGGGTATTCATTTACTATAGGCACATTTTCCAAAGTTGTACCTTTCAAACTGTTCAGGGTACTACCCTTCTTTGAGGAAAGATCAGACAAGAATTCTACACGAATTCCATCAGGACTGGTAAGGGAGATAGATCGATTAGCACAGTCTATCTATCCTTTAAACTTGGTTAACCAATCCATCCCAAGGATTACCTCTATTCCCTTGGTATTCAATAATATTAACTTCGCTAGGAACTTTACCCCATTTATAACTATATCCGATTTTGTACAAACAGAAGTACTTTTTAATTCTTTTCCAGGAGATTGAACTAATAAAGGGTTTCTAAGGTGAACTGCACACCAACCATGCTCTTTGACCAAATACTTTGATATGAAAGAGTGCGTAGCACCTGAATCGAACAATACTGAAGCAGGTACTGAGTTGACAAAGAACTTACCATACACCACATCAAAAGTCGCCCCGAACTTCTTCAAAGAAGGACGTGATTAACACGCCCTCTTCCAACAAAGGCGAGGTGTACGCGGGTCCGCGGTCTTTGCTATTCCTTGAGCCGATGCAAAGCGCTGGTGGTGTGGTCCCTGTGTTGAAGCGAATCGGGTCATGGCTTGGCGCTCGAGGACAATTAGTAGCATAATGTCCCAATTCCGCAGCTTAAAACACCGACACTCGCTTTGTAGCCGTGTTGCACTTCGAACTTGACCTCTGGGTTGCCGCGTAATCTTGAGCAAACCGTCGCGGTCGACACTTTGGAGTTCGCGCACTAGATGCCGCTGGTCTCATCGGATCAATGAAAGAAACGAGGCTTAGAGCTACTAGCACCACGTTGAGTTTGAAACACTATCTTCCTTTTTCTTGACTCAAAAAACTGACGCTGAGCGTCCTCCTGAATCAAAGCTTTGTTCACCATAATATGCTGGAAGGTGGGAAAGTCATTAGAGACCAACTGCACTTTGAGGTTAGGGTCAAGACCCTCCATGAAATGCCAGATCTTCGCCTCATCAGTCGAGACATCCTCTGCAGCATATCTGGATAGCTGAGTGAATCTGTTCAGATATTTTGACACTGAGAGATTTCCCTATTGCAACTTATGGAACTCCGTCCTCTTCATTTCCATAATTCCCTTAGGTATATGGGTGGCGCGAAAGACTTCAACGAACTCATCCCAGGTATGTTCTGAGCTTCTTCGTGGGCAGCACAATAGTTCTCCCACCAACTCACAGCTGTTCCTTTAAGTTGGTGCGTAGCAAACCACACACTTTCTACCTCAACGCACTGGGCTAGGTAGAGTTTCTTCTCTACTTCATTTAGCCAGTCATCAGCCTCCAAAGGATCGGCTGACCCAGCAAAAGTCGGAGGTCTGGTTCTCATGAACTCCCCATACTTGGATTGGGGTGGCTGAGCTGCTACCTGCACTTGGGCGGCTTGGGGTGGATTCAGTACGTTCTGCGCTAAGGCCTGCAGAATCTGAAGTTGCATGGCCATCATCTGTTCCATACTTGGTGGTTGATTTGGGGGTGACGGTGGCACTTGATCCTGCTGACCCTGTGGCACCTGATCTTGCTGGACCGGGGACGGTGGCACTTGATGCTCTTGCTGATCTTGTGGCGCTACCCGGCCACGTCCACGACCATGTCCTCTTACACGACCAGCTCCACGTCCTCTTCTTGGGTTAACCATCTAAAACGAGAGATGGAAGAAGCACAAGGAAAGAGGGAAAAGCAAAGATAAGATAAACAGGGGGACTAAACAACACCCACCACAAAGACAAGAACAACAGCAAAGAAAGGAACACCAACTGAAATCTCAATTAAAAAAAATATTTTTGATAGGATGACTGTATCACAAGCACATAAAGCACGATACGGTCCATCTCACACAATTATTATACTAACGAAAACAAAAGATGTGTGCTATCGACAAGGCCTAACTACTCCCTTCACCCTCCTCAGGAACACAAGGGGAAGGATCATCCTCACTAGGCTCATCACTGCTGATGAGGACTCCTCTGATAGCCTGAGATGGACCTGGCTGATCGAGGGCAGCTCTACACCCTTGATATGCCTCAGTCGAGGTCTCAAAATGCTCCACACGGCGCACAGACTTGCGCGCTATCATCCTGATCAAAGGTCCACGACGACGCTTGACCCGAGAGGCGTCTGGAGTAAACCCTCTAGGTGGAAGCTCCTCTAGAACTGGGGCTGACAGCGAAACCTGTTGTGCCTCCTGCTGACCCTTGGAGAAAATAAGCAACCTCACCCTCCACATATTGATGCCATTGCTGACCACAAAAGTGCAACGGTACTCTGGACGACGAGTGTAACCCAGCACCTGGAGCATCAAGGATAACTCCTGGCAGAAAGCTCCCTCATTCTGAGCAAACGTGGTATAAGAAGGCATCTACAAATTTTGAAATAAGACAAGGTCAGTAAAATATTTTAAATAGAAGACAAGACAAGAGCAAGATGCTAAGATAGAAAAGATAGAAGCAAGAAAACTTAGAATTTTATAAATATATTTTATATAAATAATCATCCTTAGGGTTTTGCCATTCTAACTAGGTCACGCCCCATATCAACATGGCTCGATACCACATTGTGAGACCCGGATTTGCTATCCGTAATCCTCGTGTATTTCGTACTAGTCCTGCATCAAGCTAGTACACACAGTTCACAATGATGAATCATAACCAAAAGCACGAATTGAAAAGATAACATCGAAATCAATTTGAAAAGCCAATATTACAAAACAAGGTCACATGACCTTAAGTTTACAAAGAATGAAATAAGAAGCAAAATGGTAAAGCCAATAAACACCACAAAAATGATCGAAAAGAAACGTGCGCCTAGCTTACTGGATTGTCTTCATCGTACTCCACATCGTAGAACTCACCATCGTTCGTGGCATCTTGGAAAGCTTCTAACGAAAGAATTTATTGTAGCATGTGAGTACAAATGTACTCAGCAAGTCTAGGAAATATGCAAGCTGCAAGGCCTTCCAAAGATGGCTTAATATGGTTCTTTTGCATAAAGCCAGCTTTAACAAACATTATTAAAAATAATTTTCACAAATCAGTTTTAACAATTATTTGTAAAATTGAAATTATTTATAACTCTAGTGAAGGTTCCAACTACCAACACTAGTATACAGGCTCTAACCGCCCAATTTAAAAAGATCTTGTTTAACCATCACATGACTCCATCTATCATGATTCAAAACAGGTACCAACCACCTGACTGGCTCCAGCCGCCAGGAATACATCCGAAAGTTCTAAGCACTCCCAGATCCCAAAACACCATTTTTTAAAACCAAAAACAAAGTCTACCAATATGAAAGCATTCTTTCCATGCCCTTGACCGTAAGCACGGCTATTCAAATAGTTTTACACTCTGCAGAGGTGTACAGCTTTACCCACAAGACATAATCGTCTCTTGTGTCCATGCGCAATAAGCACACTTCCTTTGGTGTGTTGGCAGAGACATCATGACAATGCTTTTACAATGTAATAATCTAACCTGACTCCACCCGCTGAGGTTTCACTACTGTTAGGGTTCGATCTACCTAGTACAGAAGCCCTCTCTTGCGCCGTGTGGGAAAAACAAACTTGCCTCCATCTGGCACCCACATTCCACCATCTCGCGAGTCTAAGTTAAATTATTACAAATTATTCAACCATGTCGTACTCATTTAGACATGTGGTTGTACGGTAGTGCTTAGAATGGACAATCACAAGCGTCGGTCCTTAATTGACATGGGCGGCACAAACACAACAAAAACCAGTGCTCCATCTGCACCCGCCAGACAAACCTATCCGCTCAAGTCTAAATTATTTTCATCTTTATTTTGCAAATACAGCGGCATACATATTGCCACAACTTTTCAAATTCATAATTTTTCACAGTTTCAAAGTAACCCATCCATAGGTATTTGATCGACTTTACATTTAAGCACATCTAGCGCACTAAATAAAATATATCATAACATATTATTTTTATGACATATCACAGCAACCTAGGGTTACAACAGTCAAGGATTTCAATATCAAATTGGTAATAACAATTGGGATTAACTACCAACCTAAATTTTAACATAATCTTTTAAATAATAGCGATGCACGTTATAAAACATTGTAAAGCATTTATAAAATATGGGATCAACATGCGTCATGGAGACTTGCCTTCGTTGATGAGTAGGGAAGGGTCGCTCGGCAGATCGGCACTTTCTTCGGCGACGGCGACAGCTTCTTCGACTACGCGCAAAACGGAGCGACCAATAAATAAAAGAAAACAAATAAAATCTAAAAATTATAAATTAGTACTGGCAGAAAGAGCTTGAATTTATATGAATTTAGGAAGAAGAATGAGGTCAATCGGACTTAAGATAATAGAGATCGGATATTTTGAATTCAAAATTTGACCTTTCGCCGGGCTTAGAGAAGAAATGGTTGCCGACAGAGCTCCTATAGGAATTTTTAAAATCTGATTTTACCAGCTGTAAAGGGAACTAAGAGGATGCTCCAGTAAAAATTTGAGGACAAATGGAGGTCGGGAGCAGCCAGGAGAGCTCACCGAATGTTCGCTGGAGTCCAGAAAAATGGCTTGCACAGGGAGATCCGGTGGATAGATTGGAACAACTCTAAGCTGAGGATGTGAGGAATGAGAAGGGAAACTTGGGGTTCAATTTATAAGACAATCGGACCAGAGGATCGTCGGGAAACGCTCGCCGAAGTTATCGCCGGAATAGTATCCGAGATCGCCGGAGTAAATGAGTACAATGGATGTATTGAATACGGGTCGGACACTGTAGTAACGGCTGTACTATAGCAACGGGCATACTATAGCTGACGTGGAAGGAGAAACGGATCGGGTTATAATGAATAGTAACCAAAATAATTAATTCCGAAAACAATTAATTTTCCACTGAAAATTCATATTAAATCCGAAATTTAGCAAATAAATTTTTATTAAATATGGGAATTTGAAGAGATTTCGGTTTCAGCAATAAAAGCATAAATAAATATTTTTAAATAATATAAAATTACTATTTATATTAAAATAATTAATTTTTAAATGTTGAAAATTAAATAGGCTTGGGAAAAATAGTAAAAAGGTTCTGACAATTCTGGGAAAAATCTCAAAAATACTTTACAATATTTGTAACCTAGTAAAATTTGTTTCGGAATTTTTAGAGAATTCTGGAATTGGTTTTGAATTTTGGATATCCGGATGAAAATGGAATTTCCGGATGCGAACGGAATAAATTCCATTTTTGGTTGGAAAGGAATGCCAAGTTAACTAAAATTCCAAAGAAAACCCAAATCCTTGAATTAATTAATTTAAATTAATTTTTAACAAAAAAAACCAAAAATGGGATGTTACACCGGTCCGCCGAGCTGACAGACTCGTCTTCTAGTATGACGGGCTCATCGGCCACTACAAACTAAGTGCCCAGGTTCGTCACACCGATCTTCTGTAGCAACCTAGGGGCATAGTTGAAAGACTCCTCGAATCCCCTAAAAAGCATCTTCAAGCTGTATGGTACGTGATGACCATCCCAGTTTTAGTCTGGACCTCCTCTATAATTTTACGGGGAGTCATCCCTATGTCGCTTTCAACGATGGTCACAAGGATTTGGGCTACAAACCTCACGTCCACAAGTCAGCTCATGTTCCTTACGGACTCCTCCGTGCACGTATGAGACCTATTTCTACTTATGACAAAGTAGTTTTCGTGCTTGGGTCTGTGAACTTGTACAAAGCAGGGACAATCCGGATACTTCGTGCACCTAACCTCATACAAGGAGGTCTCCGATCGGAGACGAGTGTGCTCCCGTCTTGTCATGACGGCATAGTTGCTAAGAAAGTGAATAGCCTCCTGCTTGTTACGGAACCGTTGTCCGGTTTAGACATCGTTCTGGGAGAACCCCCACACGGATATGTTACTGTAATCCATGAGGGTACAATCCAACTGACAGATGGCCCTGAAGTACTGTATAGCCGGTGTTGGGTCATCATTGTATGCCGCTTCTTCATCTGCGCTTCCATCGTCTTCATCATCCATGCATTCCCCATCCACCTCCGCCGCCTCAGCTTCTTCTTCGCCTCCCCCCCGATGCCCCCTCCTCTACAATTGCTGGTTCGTGTGGAGCATGTGATATGTCATGTTCTACTGCTCGGGAGGTAGAGGACACCTCTCTGGGCTCGTGCCGTGGCAATATCTCCATGTATACTCCTACCTCAAAATTCTCTTCACCCACTTTGCGGATATACAAAGCCCACGCGCTTTCATTTCGTAACAGAAAGAGCGTGCACACAACCATCGGGCTGTTGGGAACAAACCGTGGACGAACTCCATCGAAACGAACTCTATGCGTCTCAAGGTTCACACGCAGTAGAGCGATGACATGTGATTTGAGCTGCTAGAGTTCATTTGGGATGGTTATTGTGCTATCTACGTGCAGACAGTTATCAATGTTCACGACTCTCCTGTGTAAAACTACGCGCCGTTCTCCGAAATAAATTTTAACAAGCATGTCCATCTGTAGCAAATATCACACTATTAATGTACTAAATACCTTAATAACACAAAAATAATATACACTCATGATGATTTCTAACTAACCTTCTCTAAGCTGTACCGAAGATCAATAAAGGTGGAGCAATGTACCAATAAATCTTCCTGAAGATTACCTGCAATATTAGAATCCCGAATGAAATAAATGAAAAAATTTAAACTTTATGAAAATTTCAACAAACTATGAACACCAACAAACTAATATCTCGTCTTCGGGCTCTTTGTTTGCCATGCCTTGCCTTCACGCTCTCTGTTGTCGTGAACGTTAAATGCCATCGCAAAGGATTTATAGCAAGGGAAAGGAAGGACGCAGCTCACAGGAATTCGTTCAGTCGGTGCTTTTGGCACGCGATGATGGCCCGTGAGATTCCCTGCCACCACCATCTAAATTACTTGCATGCAACCTATCGCCCAGCCTTTGCCGAAACATGAAATTTCGGGTATGGGGACATAACAGGTCATGCAGCTTTGATGATATGTAGTGACAGGTCATGCAGCTTTGATGATGGGTGACAGGTCGTGCAGTTTTAATGATGGGTGACAGGTCATGCAACTTTGATGATGTGTAGTGACAGGTCTTGCAGCTTTGATGATGGGTGACTGGTCATGTAGCTTTAATGATGTGTAGTGACAGGTCGTGCAGCTTTGATGATGGGTGACAGGTCGTGCAGCTTTGATGATGGGTGTGAAAGGATCAAGTTGTCCTAGAGGGGGTGAATAGGCAACTTTATAAACTTTTTAAATCGTAAGAAAAACTTTTCTCAATAAAAATTGACACAGAAACAATTTGAGTAAGAATTCAGCACAACTCAGTTTCAGTTAAGATCAGTATAGAGAAGAAGAGCTTGAATGAAAACTGATAATAAGATGAACACACAGATATCAACCAAAATCAGGACGATTCAAAGGTTTTTCACCGAGGTTCAGAGACCAATATCCTACGTCCCCATTAGAGCACTTCTTCAGAAGTATTGTTCTATCAATTAGAGCACTTCTTCAAAAGTATTGCTCTACACATGCATTGTTCCGGTGTACACATGCATTGTTCTATTTGGATACCAGCAAGACAACATTTGCGCCAGACCGAAAAAGTTGGTCCGGCGTACAAGGGAAAATGGCTGGTTTTACTAGAGAGAATCATGTTTGCACTCTGCTGCTTTTCCTCACGGTTGTTCACACGCGTTGCCTAACGAAGATTGGCCCTGGATCGTGTTGGCACGCGGTGGCTCCGCAAAATCGGCCACGGGCTGAAGCGCTACACGGGTCACATGTTTTTCCTTTGTGTCACATTGATCCGTCCAATCCACGAGCCGAAAGCAGTGGCCGAATTTTTCTTCTCGCGCGCAAGGGCTCTTTTCCTCGCTATAAGTGACGACTCACATTAGGCAATGGGAAAGGCAAATAAACCAGAGGTAGAGCGAGGGCATTCAGCAGCCGCGGAGAGAGCTGAGAAAAGAGAGAGCTCGAAGTCCATGTCTCAAATGGCGAGCTCAGGAAATCGGAGGGCTCGTACGCTTGCCACTGCAAGGCAAGTCGATTGTCCTAATTGCCGTGTGCAAGCTAATGAGTTATACTCTAACACTGAGGGAAATACCCTAAAGGAGCTTTCAAAATTATCCAAGTGATCATAATGACAAGATATGACACTAAGCTAGTCAATTTTTTATTATGCTAAACTAAGACATGTCTAAGTACAAATAACAAATTTTGCTAGCAAGCTTATTTTTGAATATGTCATTTTTGCAAGATTTGACAAGTGCAGCACTTAGCATTAGTTTCAAAACTAGAAGCAAAGTCACTTAAAGAATCAAATGGAAAACCTAGAGTTCAACCTACTCAACAATTTGGGGAATCTAGAAGTGCATACAAGGTCCTTCGAGCTCATTTATCATTTAATGCAAATTGTGCTTTAAGATCTTAAAAGATATAGCGGGGTGCAAATGTTTGACATTATTTGCATTCTTTACCCACTTATGTTTTTTTATATTTGCATTGTTTTTAAAGTTATTTACTCAAGCCACATTCGACCATCTCAAGAACAAACTCTTAAGAGGATGGTCTCGGTCATACACGATGCATCCCAAGTTCATCCCAAGTGCAATGGGAGGCTATCTTGTGAATGCAAGTTGTTGAGTCTAATATGCATAAATAGAGTCAATTTTGCTTAATTTTTATTTTAGCACATTGATTCATAAGCAAGTGAAGGACTTAAGTATGGATCAGCCTAGTTTTACTGAAGTTGCTATAGGGACTCTAGAGAAATCCAAAAAATTTCAATTCCTGGCAAATACCACTAGAGAAGAAACTTAGCAACTAAAAGCAACAAGTTTCATCAAGTTTTCTTATAAAGTTTATTTTCAATTTTTAGCAAGCTTAGCAAGTTGAGTCAAAATGAACTTGGTCATATCTAAGCTAGTGATTTTCTTCAGAAGATGTAGCATGGTGTATAGTATGAAGAACAAATCATTTGCATGATAGACAAAGCTCATAACAGCAGAAAATGCAGTCTATATGCAATACATGAACAAATTCTCAAACTCCCCATCAATATATGGATCCATTTGAAGCACAAATCTGGTTAAATTGAGTTGTTAGCAGAATTAGGTGCAAAAAACCCCCAAATTAACTCAATAAAAACTAGAAACATAAAATGAGGAGAAGAAGTCGAGAAAACTACAAACTGGGTGGCTATTGAGCATAGAAAAGATAGAAGAGAATCACTACGGCTCAGACTCGCTCTCATATTCCCCAATGACTGACATAGGGAAGCTGACTTTAGATCTCATGCAAAGGAATGCACACATATCCTATCTACATAGGGGCCCAACACCTGCTAGACTTACAAGACTATGAGGAAACTCAACCTAGAGAGAGGAGAGAATAGCTAATTGTGCAAGATAGCAACCTAAAGCGTAAGACGAGAGGTCAATGCAAAGCATGCCAGAAGTCTAAGTGAAGTGAACTCAAAACAGAAAAGATAAGCCCAAAATCACCCAAAAGATGCATCAAAAGGAAAATACTGGAAGAAAACATATAATACATAATATACAAACTAGCTCCCCTTCACGATAAGCCGTAAGGCTCACGACTCCAAGCTCTTCTCTCAAGGCCACAAACCTAGAGCTATCCAAAGGCTTGGTAAAGATATTGGCTATCTGGTGGTCACTCTCTACAAACTGAAGCGCGATATCCCCCTTCTCCACATGGTCTCTAAGGAAGTGATATGTAATATCAATATGCTTGGTTCGAGAATGCTGCACTGGGTTCTTAGGAATGCAAATAGCAGAAGTATTGTCACAGAAAAGAGGAACACTCGCTATAGCTAACCCAAAGTCCCGCAAGGTCGATCTCATCTAGAGCACCTGAATACAGTAACTATCTGTAGCAACATACTCGGTCTCAGCGGTGGGTTGTGCAACTCTAGACTGCTTCCTAGATGACCAAGAAACAAAAGAAGTGCCAATGAATTGGCAAGTATCAGAAGTGCTCTTCCTATCTATCCTACAGATAGCAGAGTCTGCATCGAAAAAGACTCTAAGGGACAGACAAGAAGAGGAAGTGTATCAAATACCATAGTCAATGGTAGCACGAAGATACCTGAAGATGCGCTTCAACGCCTGATGATGAGAGGCATGAGGAGAGGCCTAAAATTGAGTGCACAGACATACAAAAAATGTATGTCCGGCCTCGAGGTAGTGAGGTACAAGAGGGAGCCAATCATGCTTCGAAATTCGTTCTGATCAGTAGGCTCGCCATCTTCATCAGGCTCGAGGACAGCAGTAGTGGCCATAAGAGTCATCATCGGCTTTCCGTCAGACAAGTAGAAGTGCCTCAGGAGGTCTTGGGTGTACTTGCCTTGATGCAAGAAGGTACCCTCCTGGGTCTGCTTGATTTGGAAGCCGAGGAAATAGCTCAACTTGCCCATCATGCTCATTTCAAACTCTGTGCTTATCACCTCAGAAAATTGAGATACAAGAGAGTGCGAAGAGCCACCAAAGATAATATCGCCCACATAAATCTAACGAGAATGAAATGAGAATCCTGATGTCTGATGAACAGAGTTTTATCTACTATACCCATTTTGAAACCATGACTAAGAAGATAGGACTTAAGCCTCTCATATCAAGCTCTAGGGACCTACTTAAGTCCATACAAAGCTTTGAAAAGCTTGAAGACATGGTTTGGGTATTTGGGATTCTCGAATCCTGGAGGCTGCCTAACATACACTTCTTCCTCAATATAACCATTAAGGAATGCACTCTTGATATCTATTTGAAAAAGCTTGAAGCCCTTGAATGCAGAGAATGCAAGCAGGATTCTAATAGCCTCTAATCTAGCTACAGGGGCAAAAGTCTCCTCAAAGTCAAGACCCTCAACCTAAGAAAAGCCCAGTGCAACTAGCCCAGCCTTGTTTCTAATGACAACCCCATCCTCACTCTGCTTGTTCTTGAACACCCACTTGGTCCCAATAACATTATGACCAGATGGGGGCTCGACAAGCTGCCATACCTTGTTACTCTTGAAATTCTAAAGTTCCTCATGCATGAGAAACATCCTTCGACTCAAAAAAAGGCAACAAAGGCTGAGTGAAGGAAGAAACTGGATAAGCCTGATTTTGAGTGTGTGACACGCTCAAACAGATCGCCAATTATCTGATCAGTTGGATAATATCTCTGAATGTGGCAAGGAGGTCTAGATGTAGAAGTGGCCTCTACCTCTTGAATAGAAGAGGCAGGAGCAGAGCCACTCACTGAAGGAGAGTGTGAAGGTAAGGGCTGGTCTCCCTGAGGTGCAGAAATAGAAATAGAAATAGAAATAGGAGGCACCTCAGATGTAGAGGGGACTGGATCAGGTGGAATACCTTCATCTCCATCATCCTCATCCTCTACAAAGATGATCTTGGAGAGGGAAGAAGAGCCTGAAATGTCAGGTCTAGCTCCTGGGCTAGCCTCATCAAAGGTCATCTCACGGGTCTCTATAATCCTATGTGCGTCGTAATTCTAGACCCTATAGCTACGAGAAGAAGTCGAGTAACCTAAAAAAATACCATCAAAAGAACGAGACTCAAACTTATCTAGGTTACTGGACTTCAAAATGAAACACTTGCAACCAAACACACGAAAATGAGAAACATTGGGCTTTCGTCCATACCTCAACTCACAAGAAGTGTGGTGCAAATGTGCTCTCAAGAATATACAATTAGAAACATAACAAACAGTAGCTATAGCCTCAGCCCAAAACTTCCTAGGAGTACTGTACTCGTCTAGCATTATCCTGGCCATCTCAACCAGGGTCCTGTTCTTCCTTTCCACTATGCCATTTTGCTGAGGGACGTAGGGAGAGGAGAACTGATGCTCTAAGAAAAACTCCACACAAAAACTCTCAAAGTATGAGTTCTTGAACTCCGTGCCATTGTCACTGCGTATAGCTCGTAAGGCACTAGGGAGCTCAATAGACAACTTATGGACCAACCTCTTCAAATGGGTAAAAGACTCATCCTTCGAGGCCATGAAAAACATCCAAGAATACCTTAAAAATCATCAACAATGACAAGAACATACCACTTCCCACTCACTGACTGCACTCTAGCTGGACTAAAAGTGTCTATATATAAAAGCTGTCCTGGTGCATTAGTCATTACAACAGTGAATGGGGGATGAGAAGCAGCAAGCATCTTGCCATATCAATGAGGAGAGCAAACTAAGTCTTTGACCATCTTGAGTTTGGGCAAACCACGAATGAGGTCGTGGCTGCTAATTCAGGTCAAATGATCAAAGCCGATGTGACCAAGTCTCTTATGCTAGAAGGAGAGATCACGGGACTCAGAAGCAATCAAATAACGGAGAGAGTCTCTAAAAGAAGTAGAAAAATCAGCACGAAAGATTCTTCCAAATATAGAAATCCTGCAAACTAACTCCCTTGATGAATCAAGGATTCTACATGCATCATTACTCTTGAAGCTTACCTCGAAAGAGTCATTGATAAGCTGACAGACAGAAAGAAAGTTATATTGCAGATTACTTACTAAGGTAACGTCCTTAAGAATGAAATTGTCATTAATGCAGATGGTACCTTTAGCAACTACCTGATGAAGCATCCCTAAAAGTGATCAACTCATCATCGGGGGCTTGGACTAGGGAAGAGAACCAACGAGAGTCTCCGGTCATATGACGAGAACAACCAGAGTCAACAATCCAAACCTCTCCCTTCTCCATCCGACGAACCTGATCAAGATACGAGAGAGAGATGACTCAGTTCTGGGATAAAGTGAAGATCTGGGAACCCAATACTGAACCACACGACACCTCAAAGTACCAGCCACAGAAGAAGAAGACTGGACTCTAGTGTCTCTCTGATGCTCAACTCTCGCAAGATCAGAACTAGCATTAGCAGAAGATCTTGGAGCTATACTAGGTTGGCCCGTCGTGTTGTAAAGGCTGGACCATCCCAGTGAAGCTGCTTGAATCTCCTACTAGAAAACCCCTCACGCCGCTGATATCCACCTCGATATTAAAAACAAGGAATATCAAGAGGACAGCGGAAAGACTGACCACGATCAGCTCCAGGATTAAAACTCGACTTAACAGCCTGAAAACTGAGTCCTAGACGCTGCCCAATAATAAGCGACTCTCTAATCTGTCTAGATGCAGTACTTGCCTTAGAAGCACTTAGAGTCTGGGGATGACCCTGAATACCCCTAAGAGCAACGACATGCTCATGCCTTGTGATCTTGATGTGCCTGAAGTAGAAGTCTACTAGGTGACCATCCTTCTGACAAAAGGTGCATGAGTACTTTGCCTTGCTAGAGGCAGAAGCAGCAAGATAAACAACCTTTTGGTCAGAGATCCCATGGACAACCCCAGTAGACCTAAACACAGTGGTACTCACCCTGGGAGCAACCACAATGTCACCACTCTTGGAGCCACGTATAATGGTGGGAGGATGTGCCTGAGCATGCTCCAAGTAGTCAAATCCAAGACCCTAATTAAATCGACTAATCTTTTATTGGTCTTGGATGAGATTGAGCTTCTTCTTGCCTTCTACAAACTTCTCAAGAGTGCTAATGAGATACTCACATTCCTGGAAGAGATGCATAGGAAGAATAGGGGAAAGAAGTGGAAGAAGAACCAGAAAGAGAAGAACTACGAGCACGTGTATTTTTCTCCCTCGACACGGCTGTCTTAACCTTGAGGGCCTTACAAGATACACATGGAGCGTTTCTAATCCTAAGGGTCTGGGCCTCAAACTTCTTTCCTAAGTTCGACTTGGATTTTCTTCAAGTCCCTCTCAATCTCAGCACATCGCAAGCAACTTTCTTAAGTCCTTAGCAAGTTCAGCACACTTGACATTTAAGGATTCATTGTCAAGTTTTAGTTGGCTACAGCCCTCACATGAGCTGGTTAAGTCCTTAGAAGCATGCAATTCAAGTTCAGCATTTCTAGTAGATAGCTTCCTAAGGTAAGTGTTCATGGCATCAATTTCAACAAGCAATTTAGGGCAATTATCACACGATGCACTAGTGTGAGCATGAAGAAAACTAGCATATAAAGGAATTGTATCAATAGAATCATTGCTAGCATTCTTCAACATAAGACTTTCAAGCTCAAACAACACACTATCATGCATAGTCCTTAGGTTCTCAAACTCCACAAGCAATGCATCACACAAAAAACAGTCATCAGAGGCTCAGAACGAACAAGATCTAAGAGAAGCTAACTCCCGAGTCAAGGTACCTACTTTCTTCTCTAACTCCATACACCTAGCTCTAGCTCTAGCATGAAATTTTCCTGGTTTGCAGAAAGCTTCATTGAGCTGATCATAGGAGGGTACCTCGTCTGAGTCACTGTAGAGCTGAGAGTCGCTAATGCCATTTGCGTTGGCCATGAAGCACATGCCGGTGAAGTCGTCATTGCCTTTTTTCTCTTGCTGATCATTCTTGCCTTCGTCGCTCTAGGTCTTCATGTCGGAGAGGTTGATGTAGTCGAGGGTGGCGAGGACGCGGTGGAAGAGCTTCTTGTTCTTCGAGAAGTTGCGGTACTTCTTCTCACGTGTCGGTTCGTGAGCTAGAGTCTTCTTGTTGCAGTTCTTGTCTGTGTAGTCATTCTTTCCTGAACCGTTGGAGTTGTCCTTACCCTTTTCCAGCTTGGGGCAGTTCGCTCAAATGTGGTTGGGGCCACTACACTCGAAGCAGGTGATCATGCCACCTCTCTTTCTCTCCCGCACCCTTTTGTAGGCATGAAAAATTTTACGAGCTAAAAGAGCAAGCTTATTTTTTGAAAATTCATCCAGTTGTTCATCGCTTAGGTCGCAAAGGGCGAAAAAAGAGAAACCAACGGAAGTCTTAGAGATGGATCCAATGGGATTGGTGACCAATGCCATCGACTGCGACTTTGTCTTATGAGAGACAACGTTGATCTCATGAGTCTTGAGCCGGGAGTAAATCCTGTTAAGAGTCAAGGTCGATAAGTTTGTGGTGTCCTTGATGGTGGTCACCTTCATCTCCCAAACCCGAAGATCAAGTGCGGTTAAGAAGTGTCAAGCATTCTCAGAGTTAGGTATGTACAGCCAACTACACGGAGATTGCTCAAAATGTGTGTATAACGACCAAAGCACTCATTAAGGGTCTCACCAGCGTAATGTTTAAATTTATTGTATTCACGCTTGTATTGGTCCTTTCACCATCTTGATCCGAGTGGTGCCCTCATGGTAAGCGTCGAGGGTCACCAAAATCTTGTGAGTAGAACGAAGGTGAGAGATCCTGTCATACTCACTGCGACTAAGGCCCTATATGATGATGTTCCTGCCATAGCGTTTGCCTCAACATCAGCCATATTACTGGCTGTGATGTTCTCATCGGTAGGAACCTCATACGGGAGCTTCACCTTCTGCCATATCAAGAAGCCCTAGGCAGTGATGTACGATTCCATTGGGGACTTCCAGAAGGGAAAATCAACTCTAGAAAAGATGGGAGGCTTGATAGAATATTTGTCCGTCGCCACGGCTCTCGAGATAGGTCAAGATATATGGAAGAGCAAAACCAGCTCTGATACAAATTGAATGATCAAGATGGCGATCAGAGGGGGTGAATGATCGTAAAATATTTTTTTCCCCACTAAAAACAATCCAACCAACATTCTCACATCAAGTTAGGAAAGCGGAGAAAGCGAAAATCCCAAAATTCTCAGCCACAGGCGGCAGTACTGCAAAACACCTCGGTACTGCTAAATGAATAGTAGCCCCGCACAACCGGGGTACTGTAGTGGTATTGCCAGGATTACTGCAGCTACAAAAAATGACACGATGAACAGTAAAAATCAGCCCGACTCAAAAAGAAAATTGATAAATCTTTTGATCGATTAATCCAAACACCGTGAAACTTTGTGGACACCTTCCTAAGGATGTCAGGAATCTATTCTAACCACCGATTATAAAAATCGATGTCAAAGTTCTGACCTTTTTCAAATTTACAGAAGGGTGCACAAGAACAGGTTCAAGAACAAAAACTTGGCTCTCAAGTACCTCATGGGTTTTTTATTACCAATATGATCCTAGATGGCTTCCCACATGTCATAGCAAGCAAGAACACAAGAAAAGAATATCCAAAAACCAAATCTTCCATGGTTGATCCCCTCAAGAGCAAAAATCGGTTTCTTGCAAGGAAGAACACAAGGCTTGCCTAGATGATTGGACATGCTCTAAAGAAGACTTATCCATCAAACATTCATCCTTGGCAAAAGATTCACAAGCATTTAGAAGGAGGGGAGGCAAATCCAAATGTGCGGAAAGTAAATTGCAAGAATATAAATTACGGAATTTAAAGACATAATGTAAATGCAGAAAGTAAATTCAAAATTGAGAGGAAATTAGATTTTCATTTATGGAAGGGAGGTTTACAACGCCTCACAAACAAGTGAGCAAAGCTCAAAGGAGCACAAAAACCTCAAAACCTTCAAGAGAAGGAAGGCTACTCCTACCCCTCTATTTATACTACACTTGAGTCATTCTCCACCGTTGGATGAGTTCCTTCTACCCTTAGGAACACCATGAGTGGCTAGGATTGACACACTCACTCATACATGGGCTAACCCAAAACCCAATAACATAAAGGGTTTTGCACACTTCTCAGAGCAAACTAAGTAGACCCGCTACTCTATCACCTAGACCGCAATCCAACGGCCCTTCTTGATCCCAACAGCTCCTAACTAGCATCTTATTCATTCCTTGTCTTCTAGGTTCACAGCGACTCTGTCTCCGATCATCTTCCAGTGATCCTTGATTGTTTGGACCTCCGACGCACCTCGCCTAGTCCCGATCATCCCGCAACCATCAAAAACAAGGAAACACATCACACAGCATTGTCCAAAATGATATGCAATAAATATCATGCAATTTTAGAAATTCACATCTCAAAAATCACTCAACAGGTCAGCACTACCGCCCCAGCATAACCGGTAGTGTCGCTCCCCAAAAATCCGAGTGATGACCTTTCTCTGGAATATAACTACCGCTCCCCATTGTTAGCAGTGCCACCCCCTTATGGCCTGTAGTGCCGCTCCTAGCAGACTCAAATCAAATTGCTTCATTACGAAAATCCAATTCAAATCAATCTCAAACCAGAGCATACCAAGCTCAAATTTCAGTCAAATACTCATCACTAACATGGGTAGACCTCCACATGGTCTTTCAATCTCCTTGGTCAACTCTGATGGTGTTCATGTTACATACTACTCCGATCGAGCCTCCACTTTGTAGCAGCCATCCCTCCACACCCTCTCAATTTTTGGAGGTACGTCAAGTACTCGTGGTATACGAATATCTCATTGTCCTTCCTGAGGACATAACAGGTATGCCACCGAACATGGACATGAAGTTTGTTATCGATATTTTGCTTGAAACAGCACCTACCTCAAAACATTCTTATCGAATGCCCCTAGATGAGTTGGTTGAATTAAAGAAACAATTAAAAGAGCAGCTGGACAAGGGTTTTATCCGCCCTAGCTCATCACCATGAGGAAGTCTAGTACAATTCATCAAGAAGAAAGACAATAGTCTCCGGATGCGTGTCAACTATCGATCATTGAAGGAAGTCACCATCAAGAACAAGTACCCGCTCTCGCGAATTGTTGATTTATTTGATCAAATGAGCAGGGATCAGGTCTTTTCAAAAATTGACTTGAGACATGGCTACTTCCAACTCAAAATCTGACCGGACGACATTCCAAAGACTACCTTTACCAATTGCTACGATTTGTATGAGTACATTGTAGTTTCCTTTGGACTTATTAATGCACCCGCCACTTTCATGAATCTTATGAATAAGGTGTTGATGGAATAATTGGACAAATTTGTGGTGGTGTTCATCGATGACATCCTCATCTATTCTAAGAGTGAAGAAGAGCATGAGCTTCACTTGCGCATGGTGCTCGACAAGTGTCGCAAGCATCAACTTTATCAGAAGTTTAGCAAGTGCGAGTTTTGGCTAAGGAAGTTGGCCTCCTAGGCCATGTCCTTTTCGAAGGAAGCGTCACTACTGATCCGAGCAAGGTGCAAGATGTGCTCACTTGGGAGTAGCCCCAAACTGTTCCCAAGATCTGAAGATTCCTCGGTCTTGCTGGTTTATCGGGAACTTCTCCAAAATTGCCAAGCCAATGAACAAATTACTCAAGAAAGAGAAGAAATTTGAGTGTTCACCAGCTTGTGAAGCAAGTTTCCAGGAGCTAAAACAAAGATTCACAATAGCCCCAGCATTGCCTGACATACATAAGAGCTTCGACGTGTTTTGCGATGCATCCCCCAAGGCCTCAGTTTTGTGTTGATGAAAGAGGATAAGGTTGTGGCCTATGCTTCACAACAGTTAAAGCCTCATGAAGCCAATTATACCACCAACAACTTAGAGTTATCTGCTGTAGTTCATGCTCCCAAGACATGGCTGCATTACCTTATCGGCAACCAGTGTGAAATATACACTGATCACAAAGTTTGAAATATTTCTTTACCCAACCAGATCTAAATCTTAGGCAATGGATAGGCTCAAGCTAATCAAGGATTATGATATGGGCATCCATTATGACTTGGGCAAGGCAAATGTAGTGGCAGATGCGCTTAGTCGGAAACTATATACAGTCAATACCACTATTCTTGTCAATCAGCCAGAATTGCTTAAAGAATTCCATGAACTCAACTTGGTAATGGTTGAAAAGGGGTACGTGGCAGCCATGACCTTGCAACCAACCCTTGAATCACAAATTAAAGCCGCTCCGCTCAAGGACAAGGGAGTGGCTGAAATTAAGCGTAAGATGAATGAAGATGCACAACCGAGATTCTTTGAGAATGCCGATTTGTTGGTTATGTGTGGAAAACAAATATGTGTTCCAGATGACCAAGTAATCAAAGAGTCAATCCTAAAAGAAGCCCATGAATCACCTCTTTCCATCCATCCTAGGAGTATAAAAATCTACCAAAATCGTAAGAGAACCTATTGGTGGTTCGGTATGGAAAAGGACTTCAACACATACGTCACTAAATGTGGCATATGTCAGTGCATCAAGGCCGATCATCAATGCCCAGCCAGACTCCTTCGACCCTTACAAATTTCAAAGTGGAAATATGATAATATTGTAACATACCAAAATTTTCTCTAAATATTGTTTTATTGTTATTTGTGCATTTTGTGATTTTTCTGGATTTATTGGATTTTTCTGGAATTTATTTGGAGTGTTTTTCAAATTAAGTATAATGGCCCTTTTGTGAAAACTAATTAATTATAGATAAAATTAATGTAAAGTTTAACCAAAAATATTTTAGTTGAATTAAAAATATCTCAAAGTATTTTTTGGTAATTTTCTCATATTTTTCCTGATTTTTTAATGCCAAAATCTAATTAAACTATTTTATGTATTTGTTAAAAAAGAAAAACTCGAGAAAAATCAGAAAACAGTTTTGGGCTGAGCCCATATACTGTGTTTGCTTGGCCCATGTTCTAGAAGCGTGGTCGTGGACCGTTGGATTGTCATCCTATGGTCGATAGCGTTTAAGAAACCCTAGCAATTGCATATGTCGGATTTTGAGTCCGGTTTGGATTATGCCTCGTCATCAGAGATCGCAGCCGTTGATCGGGCACATGGATGGTGGGGATTAGGCCTAGTCCGAGCCGCCGCTGGTGTCCGGGTTTCGCACGCTTCTGCCGCCACGCGAACCTTGGCGTCCGTGTAGGGTTTGTATCCCGACGCTATAAATACCGTGCATGCTAGCCCGAGGTTCCCCGTTGAGCGCTGCGTCTGCTGGTCTAAGAATCGTCGTTGTAGTCGTCGTCTTCGCCGCATGGGAGCTCTCCGAAGTTTGCATTCGCCCCGCCATAGTTTTTGCTCAGGATCGTCACCGTTTAACCGTGCTTCGCCACTTGAGTTCTGGATCTGGGATCCCCATGTCATGCCGCATCGGACCCGTGAAGACTCCTCGCCATTCCATCGTCGAGTCGCCGGTGCAATTGTCGTTTTCCCCACGTCCGGTGGGTTGCGCCGCCAACCTCGCCGTGTGTCATTTTTTGGTTCGTGGCCGTTCGATCTCTCGTGAGCGATCCAGATTAGGCCACGTAGCCGCCGTCGTTGCTGTTGCCTGTGGCCATTAGATTTCCCACGGGCGGTCCCGACTCTGCCACGCGTCAAACATCGGGGAGGGCATCGTGGGTGTGCTGCAGCCAATCGTGGCGAGCCGCGTTCGGCACGGTCTCCGAAGGGACGTGAACCAGGTCCACAGTGGACCAAACCCAAACCGTGGATCGGGTCCATGGACCGAGACAACGTGTCGGCACGTGATTGGTCCAGGTGGCCCTGACATCAGCATGATGCAATAATACGGTTTTTCTTTATAAAAATAATTCGGTTTATTATTCAATTTTCTGATTTTTAGGATTTTTGAATCTTCCGAGAGCCCGTTCTCCCACATACGAGCTCCGATTGAGGTGATTTAAGTTTCTAAACATTTGTAAAATTGAGATCTATTTAATGATGAATTTTATTTTATTTTTGGAGATTATTTTATCTCTATTTTTGTGTTTATTTGGCTTTCTCTTTCGTTTCGCGTAGATGTCGAATTATGCGAAGCATCCGAGGAGGAATCGTTGATTCAAGACCAAGGTCCAGAGAAAGAATAAGGACTTTTCTAAGGAAAGTTGTGCTTTGATCATGTTGAACCCAGTTTACGAAAACTGCTATATTGATTTACATTATTGCATGCTATTTCACGTATACAATTGTTTCAAATTAAATTGGGATTTAGTTAATCATCCCATTGAACTATACCCTACCTTGTCACTTATATGTCATCATAATTTGTTACCCTAGGATGGTTCATTATTAGTTGGTTAATATTAGCAATCAACATGGGTTGGTTAGACCGTATTTAGTATGCTTAGCCATGCCACGTATACCACATGTCTTTTGCAATATCAAAAGTGAATCTTGATTAATGAAATATGGAACATGTTTATGAAAGGTGTGCCGGGTGCTGTCACACAATGATGTTGAGTTGTAGTGATGTATGTCACGAAACAATGTTGACTTGTGATTGCACGTGGTGCATGGTATTCAACTGGGGTGGTAAATAATTTAGATTGGGGCAAGTGGCAAGCGGTAGTGTGCCAAGGTGGGCCAAGAACGGCAGAGGGTTTGTGGAAGTCTTGCCTCGGTCATCTTAAGGACATAACCTTGCGAGCCTTTGAACTGAGTCAATCATCCAACCACATGATCTGGAATGGGACAAAACTAATTAAGTAGGATTACCGATATCTTGATATATGATTCCTCTGGTGGATAATCACACAGAAGCGTGCATACATGAAAGTGTGGTTATAGCGAAGGATGTGGTGTTATACATCAATCTAACGGTTTGTCGGTCCTATCCTTCTCCTCCGCTGAGGGAAGGTGTAGTGTATGGCTTACCAGGAGGGTCAATGCTAGGATAGAGGTTTCCGAAAGGTTTTGTCATGATCACTCGCCTTTGTGGTGTATGGTTATGTCGTGTGGGTAAAGTGCATAACCTCTGCATAGTGTAAATCTATTCGGATAGCCGTGTTCGCGGTATTGAGCAATGCTCGAGAATTACAGTCAGGGTTAGATTTTATTAAATGAAAACTTGGATGGGAATGCTGGATGTTATTGAAAGTTGGAACTTGACTTAGATTGGATAACTTGGTTTACCTGAATTGCTGAAATTACTATTACAGTTATTTGTTTTACTGACTTTACAATCTACTTATTGTACTTGTTTGTAAATGCTGCTTTACTGCAAAATAGCCATGTTAGCCTTTTCTTTTGGAATAAGCCTTGCATATAGTTATGTTAGAATTGCATTATGTGCACAACTTGTTGAGTGCTTTAAGTACTCACCCTTACTAACAACAATATCACCAGTGAGAAGTCTACACCAGCTTTGGAGGTGTTCCAGGAGGAGATGAATATTTTGGGGCGAGCCTTGTCAGTTGCCTGTGGTATACTGAGGGGTTTATCAATGTTTTCATTCCACTGCAGCTTAATTTGTTATTCAGCCTTGCGAGGCAGAGTCATGTAAGTTGACCAGAAGGTCATTCAACAGGTTAATATTTAATATATGATGTCTTTTATTATGTTTCCGCTATGTATGATTGTGGTATTTATCTATGTTGAGCCTATGTGCACTGGTGTGATCCTGGACTAGTGCAGTATACATAGAGGGTCTGGATTCGCATATTCGGGTCCCGACAGAGGTGGTATCAAAGCCATACTGACTGTAGGTCTTGTCCCTAGATAGTCTAGTCGTCTTTATAGGACTTTCAAAATTATTTTCTAAAGGAAATATTTAACTTAAAAGAATAATATGTTCTTGACTTATCTCATTCTTCTAATATTTTTCCTTGCTGAAATTTCTTTCTTATCCCCTGCTGGAAAGGTAAAAAAAATCTTACCTCAGTTATGTTTAGTAGATGACGAAGTTCCACACCTTAGGAGAAAGCAATGGGTGGTTGCCGCTAACCTTGAGGATCATAAAGAAAGGAATCATCAAGCTCAAGGAGGAGTGGATCGATGAAGTCTTCTCGAAGATAAAAGAGCCAGTTTTTGGAGTAGCTAGTTGAGACTCGTGTGGGAGTCACGTCTGTTTAAGATAGGAGTGTTCCCCATGTAGGCGGTAGTTTTGTGTGCTTAGGATGCATTGGTTCTTTCATGATTGCTGAGGGTGCAGTATGTGTTGCAGAGCTTTTAGGCTTATGTAAACAACCATACCAAGTTATTAATATTGTAAGCAACCATACCAAGTTATTAATATTTCTCTCTCCCTAACTCTTTGAAGCAACAAGTAGATGGTGCAAACTTGTGGGAACCACTGAGCCAATAGAAGTGGAAACTGATCCAATGACAATCCCAATGATGAAGCTATTCCTCTACAGTCATCGTCAGTGGATATACAGATCATGAGAGTTTTTCTCGTAGCTCAGACTCAGTTGATGCAGACCACGATGTAGCAGATGCAGAATGTGATAACTCAAGCTGCTGTCAACAATGCAACTCAAGGCAACAATGAATCTCGTTCTATTTCCAAGCTGTCAAACTTTATGAGGACACGTCCACCAACATTCTCGGGAGTGTCGATCCTATAGAAGCTGATGATTGGCTCAGGACCATAGAGAGGAAGTTGCAAATAACTCAATGTGAAGGAAATAAGAAGGTGTTGTATGCTTCACACCAGTTAGAAGGAAGTACTGCTAATTGGTGGGAGAACTACTGTGCAGCCCATGAAGCCCCACGAGAGATTACATTGGAGGAATTTACTGCTGCTTTTTGTCGATATCACGTCCTTGAAGGAATGATGGAGTGGAAGAAAGAGGAATTCATATCACTTAAGCAAGGAAGCTAGTCAGTGGCGAAATATTTGAATAAGTTTATGCAGCTTCCACATTATGCTCCTGAAGATGTTATGACAGATAAAGTGAGACAGTCTTGCTTCATGAAGGGACTGAACCCTTATTTGCAATTGAATTTGATTACCCATAATTTCCCCGATTTTCAAGAATTAGTCAACAAGGCTATAATTCTAGAAGACAAGCTTAAGGAATTCAGTGAGGAACGCAAGCGCAAGATGATTCAATAAGGAAGATGTCCAAATCAGATAAGGTTGAGACGAACCCCTCGACAATTTGAAATGTTTCAGTCACTGGATGCAACCATGCCATTATCCCCTAGACTATGTTCGTCTATTCAGAATTTCGAGACACCTGCTCAAGTAATCAATGTGCTACGAAGAAATCAACAGACTTCAATTAAGCGTTGTTACCATTGTCAGAAGCCGGGACACTTCGCCAATAACTGTCCCAAGAAAGGAGGTATTACAACTGTTTGTTCTAGTCCTGCCAAGACACCTATACCTAGACTGAACCGTGGATCAAATCCAGCTGGAGTTGTACCTCGAGCAACAATAAGAGGTCATGTCAACCATGTTATAGCTAATGGAGCTCAGAAAGCATCGAACGTTGTACTGGGAAAGTTTCTGGTTAACTCAGTACCTGCAATGGTTCTGTTTGATTCTGGAGCCTCGCATTCCTTTGTTTCGTTGATTTTTGCTGAAGAACATGGGTTGGATGTTATGCATCTTAAATATATGTTATTAGTGCAATCCCCTGGATCGGAAGTCAAGTCTAATCTAGGATGCTCTGGAGTTAAGTTGCTTATTGATGGAATAGAGTTCCAAGCGGATCTTGTTGTGTTGGGTACTTAGATCATAGATGTTATTCTTGGAATGGATTGGTTATCTAAGAACAAGGCTATTTTGGATTGTGGTCGAAGAGTCATGTTAGTTGAAAGCTCTAAGGGAGAAAAAGTGGAGTTTCAAGCGACTGCAGTTCATGATGGTCAGCTGATGATTAACAGTGTTAAAGCTATTAGCTTGGAGAAAGTGTCAGTTGTTAGAGAATATCCAGATGTTTTTTTTGAGGATTTGCCGGGTACGCCGCTAGATCAGGATATTGAGTTTGTTATTGAATTACTGCCTGGAACAACACCAATAGCAAGGAGATCAGATCGTACGGGATGCCAACATATGAGTTAGTTGAGATGAAGAAACCGATCGAGGAGTTGCTCGAGAAAGTTTTCATTCGACCTAGTTCTTCACCATGGGGAGCCCCTGCTCTATTCGTCAGAAAGAAGGATGGAATTCTGAGGATGTGTATTGATTATCGTGCACTTAATGAAGTGACAATCAAGAATAAGTATCCGTTACACAGGATTGATGTTTTGGTTGATCAGTTAAAAGGACTTGGAGTTTTCTCCAAGATAGATCTTAGATCTGGATAGCACCAATTGAAGATTTGTGCTGAGGATGTTCCTAAGACTGTGTTTTCCACACGATATGGACATTATGAATTCACTACTATGTCTTTTGGATTGACCAATGCTCCTGCATATTTTATGAATATGATGAATAAAGTTTTCATGGAATATTTGGACAAGTTTGTCATGGTGTTCATTGATGACATTTTAGTATACTCCAAGTCTAAAGAAGAGCATGCGGAACATTTGAGATTAGTCCTTGAAAAGCTGCAAGAGCAACAACTATACGCTAAGTTTAGTAATTGTGATTTTTGGAAGGAGAAAGTTGAATTTCTTGGTCATGTGATGACTGCCAAAGAAGTTGTTGTTGACCCAAGCAAAGTGGAAGCAGTATTATTGTTGACGTCAAAAACTTGAAGTAGGGTCTCGACAACAAAGACACCGCATAAACAATTGGTTCAGAGCGTGCGGTCGATTTGACTCAGAATCAACAAGGTAAACTATGAATTTTATTTAAAGCTGATCGTGAAGATCAATCGGCTTAGATTCAATCAGTCCAAAGCCGATTAAATTGAGACAAAAAGCAAGCCCAACTAGCCAATTAAGGCTAATCGGAGGATAAAGGTAGATCGATTCTGAAGAAGGTGATGCGCAGCAAAATCAGAATAAATCAAACCTGGGAGTAATCGATGAAGATCAACAATCGGCGATGCGCAACTTTATTGATCAAAATCGAATTACAGAGAGGATTCTAAGTTACAAAAGCTACTCCTAGTCGACAGGAAAAAGAATAATGTAAATGTGTGAATTTGATTGTGTTGTTGTCTTTTAGTTCATCTTTGTCAACAACTTAATCCCTAGACTCTTTGCATAATTGTGAAACTCATTGGACATAAACATAAACACAGCACCCTGATCGGTCGTGATTGTTTGTGGTATTCCAAACCGATGGACAATGCGTTCATTAACAAACCTGATTGCTTCAACACTCGTAACCTTTTTGAGGGGTATAGCCTCTACCCACTTAGAGTAATAATCGGTCGCGGCCAAAATGAACTTATGGCCTTTGCTTGAAGCATGAAATATTTGGCTGACTACATCTATGCCCCATCCTTTGAACGGCCATGGGTTGATAATCGGATGCAAAGCCGATACCGGTGCTATCTGTACGTTGCCAAATTTTTGACAAGTCTGACATCCTTTGTAATATTGGAAACAATCTTCTAACATTGTCGGCCAAAAATATCATATTCATCTAAGCATCAACTTCATCTTATGAGCTGATTGATGAGATCCACAAATACCTTCATGCACTTCACCCATTGCCACATGTGCCTCTTCGGCTCCAAGTATCTTAACAGCAAACCTTCCATCGTCCTATAGTACAAAATATCGTCTAAGACTATGTACTTCAATGCTTGCTGCCTAACTCTGCGTTCTGTTGGCTTAGATGGGTCAATTAGGTAATCTCTTATCTGCGTTCTCCAGTCGATAGCATCGGCACACATGACAGCTTTGCCCACTAGTTCAGTTATCTGATGTCGGCTAAAGTCCTTGTACCCTGAAGCCTATTGAGCCAGTGCATTGGCTCTATCGTTCAATTCTCGAGGGATATGACCGATAGAAAATGAGGTAAATGAGCCGATAATTTCGAAGCACTGTTCTAAATATTTAAGTAACACTTCATCACGGCATTGGTATTCGCCCTTCACTTGCTGTACGATTAACATAGAGTCACCATATGCTTCAACAATACTTACTCCGATATTTTCCAATAGCTGTAATCTTTTGAGCAATGCTTCGTATTCTGCTTGGTTGTTCAAACATCGGCTATTCAAACGAAATGTGAACCCAAAATTGTGACCTTTGGGTGCGATGAGTACGACACCGACACCATCACCCTCTCGGCATACCGACCCATCAAAAAATAGCTGCCACGGGGCAACGGAAATCAGTTTGGTAGTGGTATCATGCCCTGTAATAAAATCGGCTACAACTTGCTCCCTAACTGCCTTAGCCGATTCATATGATAGGTCGAACTCCATTAAGATATAAGCCCATTTACCAAGTCGACCTCGCAAAATCGGAGCTAATAACATATACTTTATAACATTGGTTTTGCAAACCACCTTACAACCGATGCTAAAATATAATGCATTAGCTTTGTGCAGGAAAATATAGAGATGGGCATAACTTCTCGATAAAAGGGTACCTGATCTCAGCATCTAGTAGGCGTCGACTTAAATAAAAGATTACTCTTTCCTTACTATTGACTTCCTGTGCTAAAACGGCTCTGATAGTTTCTTCTTTAGCCGATATGTATAGCTTAAAAGGAACGACTTTTCGTGGCGCGGCTAGAACCAGAGGATTGGCTAGGTATTTCTTGATGTGGTCAAAAGCCTTTTGCTGGCCAACTCCCCAAACAAACTCTTGATTATCCTTCAACTTCAACAGAGGGGTGAACGTATGAATCCGACCAGAAAAATTTGAAATAAATCGTTGGAGATAGTTAATCTTACCAATCAGCTTTTGCAACTCATTCTTGCATGTCAGTGGCTTTGTTTTAGCTATAGCTTTGACCCTTTCTTGATTAACTTTGATTCCTCTTTCATTGACCGTAAAGCCCAAAAATTATCCAGCTGACACGCCAAATGCACACTTGAAAGGATTCATTTTCAAACCATTTACTCTTATATTCTGGAAGACCTTTTCTAAATCGGCTAAATTTGTAGGTCATCTTTAGATTTTACAACATCATCAATGTATATTTGAACAGTGTGGCCGATTAAGTCATGAAAAATCATATTCATGGCTCGCTGGTAAGTTGCCCCGGTGTTTTTTAAATCGAACATAATAACCGTCCACTCAAATAGCCCTATTGCACCAGGACACCTAAAGGCAGTCTTAGGTATATCCGCTTCTGCCATGAATATCTGATTGTATCCGGCATTACCATCTAAAAAACTAATGATTTTATTTCCTGATGCAGCGTCGATAAGTATATCGGCTATCAGCATCGGATATTCATCCTTTGGTATGGCTTTATTTAAGTCTCTAAAGTCGACACATACCCTAAGTTTTCCATTTTTCTTCATGACTGGAACAATATTGGAAACCCACTCTGCATACCGACAAGGCCAAATGAACTTTGCTTCCAATAATCGTTCTATATCCTCTTTTATGATATTGTACAAGGTTAGATTGAAGCGTCTAGGATACTGCTTAAATGGTCGATATCCTGGTTTAATAGGCAACCGATGTTCAACCAGTTGTCGGCTTAAACCAAGCATCTCGTGATACTCCCAAGCAAAACAATCTTTGTAATCTTTGAGAATTTTGACCAACTTCTCTTTATATTTTGCATCTAACTTCGCACTAATAAAAGTTGGTCTTTTCTTATCACCACTACCTATATCAACTTCTTCAAGCAGGTCGGTAGATATGAACACTTGGCCTAACTTCTCGATTTCTTGGAAATCCACGATGGCCTCATAGCTATCTGTCATTTGTCGATAGATTTGCATTTTTTCTTGTAGAGCCTTCACTGTTTTCCTTGACCCCATCGGCGTAAAACCTCACTTGCTCGATCGAATGTGCTTGGCTTGACACTGATCGGCAAAAGTCCTGTCTTACCAACACAAATAAAGTCACAATCATCTAGCGTTTTCCCCAATATACATTCGGCCTCTTCATGTTGCCAGTTTGCATCTGAACTAGCCATAGCAATATGAGTCGATGTATCAGCCGAGACGACTTCAACTTTGCCTCCATTCCATAGGACAAGTGCCTGATGCATGGTCGACGGAATGCCGCAATTGGCATGAATCCAATCCCGACCGAGCAGCACACTGTAATTACCTTTGGCGTCAATGACGAAGAATGCGGTTGGCAAAGTCTTACTACCGACAGTTAACTCCGTGACTATAACGCCTTTGGCTTCTGTGGGATCGCCTGTGAAGTATTAGTCTTGATCAAATCTTCTTCGGACTTACCCAATTTTTTGCAGGTGTTGTACGACATTAAATTGACGGTTGGTCCCCCATCCACCAGCATCCTTGATATCGGCTTGCCGTTTATATACCCTTTTAAATACAACGGCTTTAGATGTCGATGATCATCTCGTGGTTTTTCAAAGATCGCATTTTGAGCAAAGGTTTCTTTGGCAGGTTTTAATTTTGAATTCGGCCAGCAATGTGAATACCATGTTGATATCCATCGGAGACGTATCATCCCTAATCATGGGAGAATCCAGGTCATCGGCTGAATCGAAATCTTCTTCAACCTGCTCTTTCTTCCTCCACTCTTTTTTGGTGGTTTTGATCGGCCGAAGTTCATTGAAGGTTTGATCCCTCTGTTTCTCTTCATCAGCCTCTCTGATTTCTTGAGTTCTTAGTCTTTGCAATCGTCTGCGCTGTGATCGGCTAAGATCGGGTGGACACCACCTTGGTTTGGCTCCATTGGCTTACGTATTTTGCTAGCCAAATCTTCTCAATTAGCAGCATCTGACTCGGTCTGCATTTTAACTTGGTTCGGTACCTGATTTAGCACAGAGATTCTCTCGTGAACCGATCTCCTGTAGCTTTTGTTAGGACGATCTCATATCGGCCCAAACAACCTTTCTTTGGCCGATCGGCTAGGCCAATCATCTTGGGGATAGTGCTCCATTGGGCACATGTATGGAGATGGCAATGCTACTCCTCTGTCCCAACAAAATTGCCAAAAGGGGCATCTCCGATGAGCTCTTTCTATGTTCTCAGTTCGATATAAATTATCCGACCGACGTGGAGAATATTGCGGCCGATTATTCATTCTTTCATACTTCTCCATCAACTAAGAAAACATTAGCCCAGGCCTTCTCGCCGGTTGGCTTGGCGATGATTGTTCTACTTTATAATATCTGCCAACTTGCGGGTCCCCTTTGGGTTTAATGTCTTTGAATTTTTGCCCTCATGATCGGTTTCTATTTGCCATGAACCGATCGTAATTTTTAATGTTTGTGAAGGACCATGTGGAGGTCTATCCAGATTTGTGATGAGTATTTGACTAAATTTGAGCTTGGGTTGCTCTTGTTTGAGTTTGATTTGGATTGATTTTCAAAATGAAGCAATTTGAGTTGTCTCTGCCAGGAGTGGCAGTACCGACCATATGGGCGCGGTAGTGATGAGTTGGATGGTTTATTGCACATCTTTGTGGGCATTGCTATGTGAGTTTTCTTGTTTTTGATGGTTGCAGGACGACGGTGCTAGGTCATGGTGAGGCGAAGGATGGCCGGGACTAGGCGAGGAGCGTCAGAGGTCCAGACGGTCGGAGATCGCCAAAAGATGATCGGAGACGAAGTCCGTGCAAGCCATGAAGACAAGGGATGGATGTGATGCTAGCTAGATGCTGCTCGGATCGATGAGGGCTGTCGGATTGCGGTCTAGTTGATAGGATAGCGGGTCTAGTTAGTATGCTTTGAAAACCGTGCAAGAAAACCCATTTGTGTTGTGGGTTTTGGGTGAACCCTTGCATGGCTGGTTGAGTAGGTAAATCCTAGCACTTGATGGATGCTCTAGGGTTTAGATGCTCATCTAAGGGTGGTAGGTGGCCCAAGAGTTGTATAAATAGGGGTGGAGGGGTAGCCTTCCCCTCTTGAAGGTTTTGAGGTTTTTGATGCTCCTTTGAGCTTTGCCCACATGAAATGTGAGGCTTTGTAACCTCTCCTTCCAGAAATGAAATGTTTCCTCAAATCATCTCTTTTCTTTGTGCATTTACATTACGCATTTTAATTACGCAATTTACATTATGCACTTAAATTCTGCACTTAAATTCCGCAATTAAATTCAGCACTTACATTCTTGCAATTTACATTTATGCAATTTGGATTTGCCTCCCCTCCTTCTAAATGTTGTTCTTCTAGGATGTCTTGAGGGTGTTCATTTGGTTTTACATCTTTTTTACATCCTTGGATAGACTAGAGATCAAGTTTTTTATCAAATTGCAAATCTGTCCAGAACTTGTTCTTCGCGCAGTAGTCAGTGTTTGATTTTTATAAACATATAGAAAAATCATTTTTAAGTTATTCTTACTGGAGAAGGTGCAGGACTCATATATTCATCTGTATAAAATTTCTTGAGTCCACTGGTTGCACCGTTTGAGAGCTATGAAGTGAAAACCGAGCCTCAAACTTTCTGGTCGAAGTTCCTGACTATCTGTATTGCTTGATTTTTCATTCTTATTCTACAAAACTTTCTAAGGTGAGTTTTGGTGGAGTGGTTCACAACTCAACTTATCACAGGGACAAAAATTCCCAAAAATTTTGGAGGAACGTAAACTCACCAACCGCTGTTCCAACTGAGGACAATTTCTAAAACAATGCTTTAACTTTTCTGAAAAGAGACTTTGGTGTTTTAGCTTTATCTCTTTTAGAAAAGAAGTATTTGAATTGATTCCTCTTTTGTTTGGACATTTGACAACCAGGATTGTGATTAAAAAAACCCCTCACATGATTCATGGTTCTTATCCATGCAAGCTAGGGGTACACATAGTTGTCTAATTGTTCTGGGTTTTGGAGTGTGTGCGAATCTGAGAAGCACCAGTTTGAGCGAAAATCCTTGGGTGCTTTAGATTTTTATTGCAGGACTGTTTGAAGTACTTTGAGTGGGGGAAATTTTATTTGGGATCATTCACCCCCCTCTGATCGCCATTTCGATCTTTCAATTTGATTACCACCAGAAGTTGACTTAACATCAACCTGTCGATCCCTTTTTGGTTCTTCGCTATGCATCGGCTTTTTTCCTTTGCTCGAACATTGCACCATATTTATTGGGAACGGATCAACATCAACTTGCATAGTCGGCTCATTAGCGAATTTTAGCTCACCATCCTCAATACATGATTGGATCTGCTAATGAAAAATATTGCAATCGTTAGTATTATGAGAAAAAGAATGATGCCACTTGCAATACCTTCGCTTCTTGATCTCATCAGCCGATTGTATAATGTGTCCTTCAGGTAACCGTATTATTTTTTCTTGTAATAAAAAATCAAAAATACGGTCACACTTAGATATATCAAAAGCATATTTAACTTCCGACCTATTCTTAGTCGGCTTAAGACAAGAACAGACTAAAGATTTTTTAGACCCTTTAACCCACTCGGCTATATTCACCTCTGCTTCATCATCTTCAAAGGACTCACTTGGGCAATAATTGACCATATTAACTTTAGCTTTATCTTTTTCCTTATTATTGCCATTTGATTTGAATCTCTCCTTGAACGCCCTGCTATCCGAAAATCGGCTTTCTTGAGCATCCGGAAATCGGCTTTCTTGAGCCGACACGCGATGAAGCAGGTGACTTATATCAGTGAACTCCTGTCCTCCAAATTTTTCTCGAAGTGGTGGAATTAGCCCTTGGAAAGCCAAATCGGCAAGTTGATTGTCGGGTAATGTGACACTAAAACATCGATTTCTGACTTCCCTAAATCTTTTAATGTAATCAGTTATCGATTCTCCAAATTTCTGGCAGATAGAGCTCAGGTTGAAAATCCTGAGTTCCAAGCTGCCAGAGAAAAAGTATTCATGGAATCATCTTTCCAAATCGTTCCATATATGAACCGAATTTGGAGGCAGACTAGTAAACCAAGTAAAAGCAGCTCCTGATAATGATAATGGGAACAATCTAATTTTTAGCCCGTCGAACTGAGCTGCTTCGCCGCATTGTGCGATAAAGCGTTCGACGTGCTCTAATGTCGTAATTGAATCATCACGAAAGAATTTTGTGAAATCTGGGACATTAAAATTGTGAGGATAAGTCATACGATCTATGTAATCAGGATACGATTTTCTATACCCGATAACTTTCCCTTTCGGCCGTATACCGAATTGATCCCTTAATACAGAGCAAATTTGATTGGCCCAATTAATACTATTGGTCAACAGGACTGTAGATCCTTGATAATGTTGGTCATAATTGGCATTCTACCCCCTGAGTGCAAACTCGGGCTGTAGATTTGGTTGAGCCGACGGGTGATGGGTGCATTTGTCGTATCTATTGTTTCTCCTAGTTGGTGGTTCTAGCAATGGGACAAAAGGTTTTGAATAGGTTACTACTCTGTGCGGAACCGGATTCCTAGGCAGGACAGGTTCATTATATTGTGGGTATCTATCAGATTCAATCGGCTGTGGAACCAATTGTGGAAAAGCGTAAAACGGAGCTAATGACGGTAAATTTACCGATGCATCTTGCGTAGCAGCATCGGTATAAGCCTGATAATGGGTTGCTCCACTAGGCCAAGGATCACGTGGTAGTATGATGGTGGGTTGAGTTGGCATCATGGTTGGAGGTGAAGTTATAGCTGATGGTTTAGGATCAGCTAACGTACTCTGCGTACTTTGTGCTATTAAGAAAACAGGGTAGCTTGGCAGAGCCTACATCAGGTCAAGCAGACTCCCGAATGAGGCCAACTCCTGGCGATAGTTTTAACACTATTTGAAATCATCGGCTTAAGTGTTGTAACAAGAGCCGATGATTGGTTTATCAGAGCATGATGTACATATTGATTAATCATAGTCGATTCTACCTATAATTGACAAGGTAAACTATGCACTTTATTTAAAGCCGATCATGAAGATCAATCGGCTTAGATTCAATCAGTCCAAAGCTGATTAAATTGAGACAAAAAGTAAGCCCTACTAGCCAATTAAGGCTAATCGGAGGATAAAGGTAGATCGATTCTGAAGAAGGCGATGCGCAGTAAAATCAGAATAAATCAAACCTGGGCGTAATCGATGAAGATCAACAATCAGCGATGCGCAACTTTATTGATCAAAATCGAATTACAAAGAAGATTCTAAGTTACAAAAGCTACTCCTAGTCGACAGGAAAAAAGAATAATGTAAATGTGTGAATTTGATTGTGTTGTTGTCTTTCAGTTCGTCTTTGTCCACCTTTTATATCCGCCGGCCGATAGAGTCCCAGTACAACACGTCTTGGTAGTTGTATCCGTATCGGCCTCTATTTTGAGGACGATGTCCTTAGCGATCTGTCTTGTTCCAAAATATCTTAATCTATCATCCTAGTCGTATCTTGCTGTTTCTGGATTGCCGATTTAACCATACTTGCCAAATTTTGGTGCAAACAGTTATATTGGGAGCAACCGAAGTCTGTTACTTAGATTTGTAGTTTTTTGGGAATAGCAGGATATTACCGTCGGGTCATAGAAGGATTTTCTACGATTGCTAGACCCCTTACACAGTTGTTGAAGAAAGAGAAGAAGTATGCATGGACGCCTGAATGCGAAAAAAGTTTTCAGGAGTTGAAGAAGCGATTGACGATCGCACTTGTGTTAGTATTGACAGATGTGCAGAATAGTTTTGATATATATTGTGATGCTTCAAGGCAAGGTCTTGGTTGTGTGTTAATGCAGAATGGCAAGGTTGTGGCCTATGCGTCGAGACAATTGAGGCCACATGAAGAGAATTATCCTACGCATGATTTGGAGTTAGTTGCCGTAGTGCATGCTTTGAAATTGTGGCGTCACTATCTCATTGGAAATAGTTGTGAGATTTATACAGACCATAAGAGTCTAAAATATATATTCACTCAGTCAGATCTCAATATGAGGCAAAGGATATGGTTGGAATTGATTAAAGATTATAATGTTGGAATCCATTATCATCCGGGTAAGGCTAATGTGGTAGCCGATGCTTTGAGACGCAAAAGCCACAACGCTAATATGATGATATCAAGTAATCAACCAGAGTTGTGTAAAGAATTTCAGAAGCTGAAATTGGAAGTTATTTCACAAGGTTTCATAGCTGCTTTGGAAGTGAAGCCAACACTGGAAGATCAAATCAGGAAAGGTCAAAAGGATGATGAGAAAATTAATAGAATCAAGTCCAAGAAGGATGAAGGTCTAGCGAAGGATTTTGGTGTGGATAAGCACGGTACCATGTGGTTTAAAGGAAGGATTTGTGTACCAAATAAAAAGGATCTTAAGAAGTTGATTCTTGAGGAAGCTCATGATTCTAAGTACTCGATTCATCTAGGAAGTGCTAAGATGTATCAAGATCTCAAGGAAATGTTTTGGTGGCCTAATATGAAGCGTGAAGTAGCTGAGCACGTTGCTCTGTGTAACATATGTCAAAGGGTAAAAGCTATGCATCAAAAACCCGCTAGTTTATTACAGCCATTGAAGGTTCCAGAATGAAAATGGGAGCATATCGGAATGGATTTTATTACTAGTTTGCCTAGAATCCAAAATGGTTATTATTCCATATGGGTTATCGTGGATCGATTGACCAAAATCGCTCACTTTATTCTAGTGAAGCGACTTATTCACGAGACCATTTGGCAGAATTGTATATGTCAAGGATTGTGTGTTTGCATGGAGTGCCCAAGAAGATTGTGTTAGATAGAGGTACCCAATTTACCTCGAGATTTTGGAATAAGTTGCATGAAGCGATGGGAACTCGTTTGAATTTCAGTACAGCGTATCATCTGCAGACAGATGGTCAGACTGAAAGGGTTAATCAGATTTTGGAGGATATGTTGAGAGCTTGTGCGTTAGATTATGCTACATCATGGGATAAATGTTTACCGTATGCAGAATTCAGCTATAATAATAGTTAGTACCCCGTTGAATTGGAATGAGATAGGAGAGCGTTTGGTATTTGGGCCTAAGATTCTCAAAGAAGCTGAAGAGCAAGTTACAATGATCAGAGAGAGGTTAAAAGTAGCACAGTCCAGACAGAAGAGCTACGCTGATAATCGTCGTCGTGATTTGTGCTTTGAGCCCAATGATTATGTGTATCTCAGAGTTACCCCTCTTAAAGGTTTTAAAAGGTTTCACGCTAAAGGGAAGCTTGCGCCAAGATATGTTGGTCCGTTCAAGATTTTGAGTCATCGAGGGGAGGTTGCTTATCAGTTGGAGTTGCCAAAGTCATTGGCAGGAGTGCATGATGTGTTCCACGTGTCACAGCTTAAGAAGTGCCTCAGATTGCCAGCAGAACAGACGCTGTTAGAAGCAATTGAACTGAAGGAAGATTTGACCTACAAGGAACAGCCGATCAAGATCTTGGATGTGATGGAGTGTAAGACCAGGAATAAGTCTGTTCGCTTTTGTAGAGTTCAATGGAGCAATCATTCAGAGAATGAAGCAACCTGGGAGCGTGAAGAGGATTTGATGTCATAATTCCCAAACCTATTCTCTAGTTAGCCCTGAATCTCGGGGTCGAGATTCTATTAAGGGGGAGGTTTGTAACATCCCAAAATTTGCTCTAAATATTTTTTATTGTTATTTGTGCATTTTATGATTTTTCTGGATTTATTGGATTTTTCTTGAATTTATTTGGAGTTATTTTCAAATTAAGTATAATGGCCCTTTTGTGAAAACTAATTAATTATAGATAAAATTAATGTAAAGTTTTGCCAAAAATATTTTATTTGAATTAAAAATATCTCAAAGTATTTTTAGTAATTTTCTCATATTTTTCATGATATTTTTAATGCCTAAAACAAATTAAACTAATTTCTGTATTTGTTAAAAATGAAAAACTCAAGAAAAATCAGAAAACAGTGTTGGGCTGTGCCCATATACTGTGTGCGCTTGGCCCATGTTCTAGAAGCATGGTCGTGGACCATTGGATCGTCATCCGACGATCGATAGCGTTTAAGAAACCCTAGCAATTGCATCCGTCGGATTTTGAGACCGGTTTGGATTGCGCCACTTCATCAGAGATCGTAGCCGTTGATCGGGCACATGGACGGTGAGGATGAGGCCTAGTCCGAGCCGCCATTGATGTCCGAGTTTCGCACGTTTCCGCCTCCGCGCGAACCTTGGCATCCGTGTAGGGTTCGTATCCCGTTGCTATAAATACTGTGCGTGCTAGCCCAAGGCTCCCTGTTGAACACCACGTCTGCTGGTCCAAGAATCATCGCTAAAGTCACCATCTTCACCGCATGGGAGCTCGCCGAAGTTTGTGTTCGCGTCGTCGTGGTTTTTGCTTAGAATCATCGTCGTTTAACCGTGCTTCGCCACTTGAGTTCCGGATCTGGGATCCCCGTGTCACACCGCATCACACCCGTGAAGACTCCTTGCCGTTCCATAGTCAAAGCGCCGGTGCAAGTGTCGTCTTCCTCGCGTCCAGTGGGTTGCGCCACCGACCTCGCCGCTGTGTCGTTCGTTGGTTCGTGTCCGTTCGATCTCCCGTGAGCGATCTAGATTAGGACATGTAACCACCGTCGTTGCTGTCGCCTATGGCCATTAGATTTCCCGCGGGCAGTCTCGATTCTACCACACGTCAACCATCGGGGAGGGCGTCGTGGGCGGTGCCGCAGCCAATCGTGGCGAGCCGCGTGTCGGCACGGTCTTCGAAGGGACGTGAATCGGGTCCATGGTGGACCAGACCCAAACCGTGGACCGAGTCCATGGACCGAGACAACGTGTTGGCACGTGATTGGTCCGGGTGGTTGTGACATCAGCATGACGCAATAATACGGTTTTTCTTTATAAAAATAATTCGGTTTATTATTCGATTTTCAATTTTCTGATTTTTAGGATTTTTGAATATTCCGAGAGCCCATTCTCCCTTGTACGAGCTCCAATTGAGGTGATTCAAATTTGTAAAAAATTTTAAAATTGAGATCTATTTAATGGTGAATTTTATTTTATTTTTGGAGATTGTTTGATCTCTGTTTTGGTGTTTATTTGGCTTTCTCTTCCGTTTCGCGTAGGCGTCGAATTGTGCGAAGCATCCGAGGAGGAATCGTTGATTCAAGACCAAGGTCCAGAGCAGGAATAAGGGATTTTCTAAGGCAAGTTGTGTTTTGATCATGTTGAACCCAGTTTATGAAAACGGCTATATTGATTTACATTATTGCATGCTATTTCACGTATACAATTGTTTCAAATTAAATTGGGATTTAGTTAATCTATCCAATTGAACTATACCCTACCATGTCACTTATATGCCATGATAATTTGTCGCCCTAGGATGGTTCATTATTAGTTGGTTAATATTAGCAGTCAATATGGGTTGGTTAGATCGGGTTTAGTATTCGTAGCCATGCCACGTATACCACATGTCTTTTGCAATATCAAAAGTGAATCTTCATTAATGAAATATGGAACATGTTTATGGAAGGTGTGTCGGGTGCTGCCACACAATGATGTTGAGTTGTAGTGATATATGTCACGAAACGATGTTGACTTGTGATTGCACGTGGTGCATGGTATTCAACTGGGGTGGTAAATAATTTAGATTGGGGCAAGTGGCAAGCGGCAGTGTGCTAAGGTGGGCCAAGAATGGCAGAGGGTTTGTGGAAGTCTTGCCTCGGTCATCTTATTGACTTAACCTTGCGAGCCTTTGAACTGAGTCAATCATGCAACCACATGATCTGGAATAGGACAGACCTAACTAAGTAGGATTACCAATATCTTGATATATGATTCCTCAAGTGGATAATCACAAAGAAGCATGCATACATGGAAGTGTGGTTATAGCGGAGGATGTGGTGTTACACATCAATCTAACGGTTTGTCGGTCCTATCCTTCTCCTCCGCTGAGGGAAGGTGTAGTGTATGGCTTACCGAGAGGGTCAATGTTAGGATAGAGGTTTCCGAAAGGTTTTGTCATGATCACTCGCCTTTGTGGTGTATGGTTATGTCGTGTGGGTAAGGTGCATAACCTCTGCAGAGTGTAAATCTATTCGGATAGCCGTTGTAAGGATCCGAATCCACTGATTCGAACCCACTGTGTTTACCGCACTAGTCCCAGGATCAATGCTAGTGCACACAGCTCAACATTGGTACATATCACATCATACTCAACGATAATAGAAATAATAGTTCATTTATTGATATAGCTAAATGTATGATCTTATGACCAACTTACATTATTAAGCCACGCAGGGCAAGACTGGTAATATAAGCTAATAATTAAGCAGCGGATAGTAGAAAACATAGATAGCCCATCAGTTCACCACAGGCAACCGACAAGGCTCGAACCCTAATGACTCGTGTCTTCCTGGACTTCCTCTTCCAACCAGGTGTAGATTCTTCAGCTGTTGATTATTGCTGTTTGGCAAGGGTGAGTACTTAAGCACTCAACAAGTTGTGCACAGAATGCAATTCTATGTAACTATATGTAAGGCTTATTCCAATGGAAAGGCTATCATGGCTATTTTGCAATAAGCAGCATTTATGAACAAATATAATAAATAGATTGTAAAGACTGTAAAACAAATAGCAATAATAAATAGATTCAGTATTTCTCAAGTAAACCAAGTTTCCAATCATAAGTCAATTTCCATCTTCCACATGGCATTCCGCCATCCCAACCAAATTGTCCAATTAATTAAGCTAACCCTTAACTGTAATTCCCGAGCATTGCTCAATACCACGAGCACGGCTATCCGAATAGTTTCACACTCTGCAGAGGTTATGCACTTTACCCACGTGATACAACCAAACACCACCAAGGCAAGTGATTATAACAAAGCCTTTACAATGCCGGCTTAACCCGATACTACCCGCTAAGGTTTCAACACTGGTGGACTGGTTACCACATCCGGGGCCCCTCTTGCGCCATGTGAATTACTCCATAACTCGGGAACTCACACCGACCACGATAGTACCAAAATTAAGACATTGCAAATTACTCACTAGGTGGCCCATACCGTATATGTGGTTGCATGATTGACTCAGTCAAAGGCTTGCAAGGTTAAGTCCTTAGTATGATCAAGGCAAGACATCCACATACCCTCGCCCATCGGGCCCACCTTGGCATACTCGCCTTGTCACTTGCCCCAATCTAAGTGATTATCACCCGTTGATTACCAAGCACCACGTGCCATCAACAATTCAACATCGCTGCGTGACATGACTCGCCACAACAACTCAATCTCATCGTGTGATCCCACATGACACACAAGTTCATAACATTGTTCCATATTCCATTAATCAAGATTATTATCAATGATTCTGACACATGTGATGACGTGGCATGGCTAAGCAACTAGTACGGACTAATCCTCCAATGTTGATTATAATTATTAACCAACTATATTTAACCAATCTAGGGTGACAATGGATCATGGCATACAATGACAAGGTAGGGTATAGATCAATCTGGTATATTAGCTAAGCCCAATCTAATTTGAAACAATTGTATATTTGAAATATATGCAATAGGGTAAAACGAATATAGCAATTTTATAAACATGGGTTCAACATGATCAAAGCACAACTTTCCTTGGAATAGGTCCTGATCTGGTTCTAGAACTTGCTCTTGAGTTGCTGGATCTTCCTCCGAAGCGTCGCACAATTCAACGTCTACGCGTACCGAAGAAGAAAAGCAACTAAATACCAAAATAGAGAGAAAATGAACTCCAAAAATCAAATAAAATTCTCCATTAAATAGATCTCAATTTTACAAATTTTTAGAAATTTGATTCACTCAAATCCGAGTTAAATTGCAAAAGATATAGCCTTTTGAAGTTTGAAATAAATACTGAAATTGCAAAAATCAGAATTAACAGATTTATTTTTAAATCGAAAACAGATTATTGCGTCATCATGACGGCACGCTGACGTCAGCCCTGGCGCCAGCCAATCAGAGCTTGCCACGTGGTTCCGTGCATAGACCCGGTCCACGGCGTCGGGTCGGTTCACCGCAGACGCGGTCCATGGCGCATCGGCCTCTGCGCCCGCCACACGTCGGCTCCCGCTTGGTTGCGGCGGTGGCGTGATCTGGCGCACTCAGACCCCATCGAACGGTTGCCGACCGAAGTACACGCGGCAAAATCTCGAGCGCGGGTTTTAGATCCAACGGACAGCGTTTAACAGAGGTTTTACGGCTTACCGAGATCACGCGGCTGAATCCGAGACGTCGAGCGATGATCCAACGGTCCGAAGCTTCTCCCGCTGCTAATGGCGTCGCCGAGACGAAACCTGTCGGCGAGGAAGACGACGACACTCCACGAGGCGCTCCGGCGAGCTCTGGACGACGAAGCCTTGCGGTTCTGATGCGGCGCGGGACAAGCATCTCAACGCACCCGACGGCTCCTTAAATAGGCGTACGGAGGGGCGTGCGTGCGGAGGACACAGACTCCGAGTCTACCGGAGACACGGCGGCGCTGCGGAAGAGTTCGAAACGGAGACGACAAACGGACACCCTACGATTTAAGATCAACGGCCATGCCTCGCTGCAACGTGGCACAATCAACGCCGATCCAAGGATCTAACTACCATGAGTCTAGGGTTTCCCACGCGCTCCCAGCCGTCGGATAATGATCCAATAGCCAACGTCAAAAACTTCTAGAAGTTTGGTTCTGGCGTCGCGCGCGAGCGGGCTGGCCTACAACAGGGATGGGCTACGGCCCGACACTATTCCCTGGTTTTACCAGATTTAACATTTAAAATAATTCCAGAAATTCACTTAATTGATTTTAGGCAAATAAATAATCAGGAAAAATCCCAGAAAATTCTCAAAAATACCTTGAGACATCCTGGACTCAAATAAATTATTTTTGGCAACACTTTATTTTAACTTTGCACAAATGTAAATAGATTTGAACGAAAGGGCAATAAAATTGATTTAAAATTAATTCAAATAAATCCAGAAAAATCCAAATAAATTCCAGAAAATCATAAATGCACATTTAAGCAATAAAAACATAATTCGGCCAAATTTTGGGATGTTACAGCCGTGCTCGCGGTATTGAGCAATGCTCAGGAATTACAGTCAAGGGTTAGATTTTATTAAATGAAAACTTGGATGGGAATGTTGGATGTTATTGAAAGTTGGAACTTGACTTAGATTGGATAACTTGGTTTACCTAAAATGCTGAAATTACTATTACTGTTATTTGTTTTACAGACTTTACAATCTACTTATGTACTTGTTTATAAATGGTGCTTTACTACGAAATAGCCATGTTAGCCTTTTCTTTTGGAATAAGCCTTGCATATAGTTAAGTTAGAATTGCATTCTGTGTACAACTTGTTGAGTGCTTTAAGTACTCACCCTTGCCAACAACAACATCACCAATGAGAAGTCTACACCAGCTTTGGAGGAGGTGTTCCAGGAGGAGATGAATATTTAGCGGCGAGCCTTGTCAGTTGCCTATGGTATACTGAGGGGTTTATCAATGTTTTTATTCCGCTGCAGTTTAATTTGTTATTCGGCCTTGCGAGGCAGAATCATGTAAGTTGACCATAAGGTCATTCAACAGGTTAATATTTAATATATGATGTCTTTTATTATGTTTCCGCTATGTATGATTGTAGTATTCGTCTATGTTGAGCCTATGTGCACTAGTGTGATCCTGGACTAGTGCAGTATACACTGAGAGTCTGGATTCGCATATTCGGGTCCCAACAAATATCAGTATGGATTTCATTACTGGTCTACCCAAAACTCATAAAGGACATGATTCCATTTGGGTCATTGTGGATCGGTTAACCAAAGTGACTCACTTCATACCGATCAAAACCACATACCCTGGATACAAACTAGCTGAGCTATATATGGAAAACATTGTGCGGTTGCACGGTGTTTCAAAAACAATTGTATCCGATCGTGGCTCTCAATTCACCTCTTGTTTCTGGGAAAACCTACAACGTCTCTTCGGGACCAAGTTAACTTTTAGCACAGCTTATCATCCTCAAATAGATGGACAAGCCGAATGGATAAATCAAATCCAGGAAGACATGTTGCTCTCGTTAGCAGTAAACTAATGGCAAAAACCATTCGTGAAACCAAGGAGTCGTTAGAAAGTTATTGCTAGATCAAAGAAAAAAATGATTCATGTACAAATAAGAAATGCATTTACTAGTCGGTCATGCTACGTAAACTAGTAATGTCTTTCCTTATATGAACTAGGATATGTTTTTCTTTCATTTAGTCAAAAAAAATTATTGATAGCTCCGATTCAGAAACGGTTTCTACCAGTAACTTACTGACGATAAGAGAAACATAATGATGTAAGTCTCATTAATAAACGCTGCACGAATAAGATTTTTACTGCCATTTTATCGAATGTACCATAAGATTTTACCACCACACAGGCTGCTGAACCTCTAGTATAGTAGTAAAATATATGTATACAGACAGTAACATCTATGTATTTGGATAGTAAAATCTGATTCATGCAGCGTTTATTGGCGATACTTATATTAATATGTTGCTCTCGTCAGCAGTAAACTAATGCTGAAAATTGTATGTAAATTGGAGGTGTCAATAAAAGGTTATGGCTAAATCAAAGAAAAAACAGATTCATGTACAAACAAGAAATGTATTTACTAGTCGGTCATGCTATGTAAACTAGTATTGTCTTCCGTTGTTTGTACTAGGATATGTTTTTCTTTGATACAGTCATAATTTCTTTGATATAGTCATATTTTTTATTGATAGCACTGATTCACAAATGGTTTTTACCAGCAACTTACTATCGAAAAAAAAACACAATGATATAAGTCTCGCTAAAAAACGCAGCACAAATGAGTTTTTACCACCATTTTACTGAATGTACGATAAGATTTTTCTACATCATAGCCTCTTGAAGCTCTGTTATGGCAGTAAAATCTATGTATACCGATAGTAACATCCTGGGGCTGACCGACCAAGGGGGCAGGGGGCTCGTGCACATCCTACCCCCGACCACACCATGGGTAACCCCCTAGCACCCCTTTCCTACTGTGGGGCGCCACCACACCATCGCCATGGAAGCTGACTAGAAGATTAGAACATGGAGGCCGGTTTAGCACCCCTAATTTTATGTCCTGAGTCTGCCACTAGTAACATCTATGTATACGAATAGTAAAATCTGATTTATGTGCCGAGACATATATCAATATGTTGCTCTTATCAGTAAGATACAGGTGGAAACCGTTTGTGAATCGGAGCTGTCAATAAAAAGTTATAGCTAAATCAAAGAAAAAACATATTCATGCACAAACTAGAAACACATTTATTAGTTGCCGGACATGTACATAATCTATTATGGATCTGCGTTCATAGTAAGCGTTTGTTCGTAAATAGTTTACGCGTTACTGCTAGACTAGTCTTATGTGTTTTTTGACCGTATGATGGTGGCTAGTTTTGCAACACAGGTGTTACGGCTCATATCCAGAATAGGCAGAGCTGTGAGCAAGGCAGAATAGCACTACCGAATCCTTTATGGGTGATACTAGCGTCCGAACATCCGATTACTGTTCATTTTGTCGGACGCTCGCTGCAACATTTTTTTCAACGTCTGCAATATTTTTTTAACGTCTACAACATTTTGTTTCACGTGTGCATTTCTAGTGTTATCGAAGGAAAAATATTTCACAAGTAAAAAAAAATATTTCACGCGTAGAAAAAAATATTGCAGGCGTTCGAAAAAATCGGACGCCCGATCGCAAGTCGTTAGGAACCTTTATTGATACAGTTTGAATGTGAGAAAGAAAGAGGAGGGGAAGGGGAAGTACGCTTGCAATCGACTTCCCAACTTAGATGGGCAGCTCCTGATCCTGGATGACAACGCTTCGGAGAAGTAACAAGCCATTTGGATGTTAATCTCCTTTTGCCAACCTTCGTGTCTAGCAGTAAATCTGCTTGATGCACTGCACAAACTACCTCGCATGTAGCTAGCTTCCATCAGAATCCTTCGAAATGGATGTTGCACAACTACAAGCATTTTCAGTAGTGCGGATCGACCTTATAAATGGTAAACATTGTTATTTGAACTTTTGCATTCCTTCAAACTAGCAGATTTACCTATGCAACTACGTATCTAAATATTATAATATAATTATTTTTATATACAATTCTAATTGTTATGATTAAAATACAATTATATTTGTTATATAACTCTAGTATTTATATATGATTCATCTGCACCATTATAGTCTAGCCCCACCAAAATAATTGGTGGAGATCCTTTCTTTGATAAACAACTGTATTTGAAATACAATTGTATTTTGTTATATAGCTAGTATTTGTATATGATTAATTTACACCCTTATAATCTAGCCTTACCAAAATAAGTTGTGGAGATCCTTTTCTTTTCCTTCTGATTAATGTGGGAATTTCAAAAATTTTAAGATTATTGTGGGATTCTCTTAACCTCAACGAAGGAGGTGCCATAGATATCACCAGTTATATATATATATGTGTGTGTACAGATGTCCTATACTATATGTGCCTATTGAATAGTCTAATCCACGCACGATCAGTCTGATCGAGCCATGCAGCATAATTATTAGCGCTATTGATTGGATACATGATGAGATGATGGTTTTGGGCCGCGAAACGGACTGCACCTGTTACGTATTCAAACCTACAAGTTAATTCGTTTGGTAGTTTGAACATGAATATGTTTTCTCTTTGTTTAGCCATGTCTTTTTATTGTTAGCTTTGATTTGAAAATGGTTTTTACGAGTATGTTAGTGATGATGAGAAGAAAAAAATGATATAAGTCTCGCTTTTAAACATTAATTTTTGTTGTCTACTGACAAATTTTACAAGTTGTAAAATTGATTTTACTACTTCATATGTTGCTGAACCTCTCGTATGATAGTAAAATCTATGTATACGGATAGTAAAATCAGATTCATCTGGCGTTTATCAGAGAGACTTATATCAATATGTTGCTCTCTTTTGCAGTAAACTAATGGTGAAAACAATTCATGAATCGGAGGTGTCATTAAAAAGTTACGACTAAATCAAAGAAAAAACATATTCATGTATAAATAGAAATACTGTAACACCCCGACATCTATCATGCCCGAATGCTACCAAACATAGAAACTACAACAATTAAATATCCCAAAACAAGCTAAATTCCAGCAAGGTTACCAATTGCTAATACTGAAAATTCAAAAAAGATAACATCTGTTTTTATCATGAATTTAGCAACGTTACTATCCTGGCAAGTAATATCAATATATAAAGCATCTAAAGAAGCAATGAACATAAATGTAACATCCACAAAATCTCATACTAACAGTTCCAATCTCACTACAAAAAAAAAAAACCCAACGAGAGATTTAAGCACTCCAATTGACCATTTAATAAGTTTCATGGCCTTTACTTATATCCAAGAATTCAAATCTTAACTTATAACATTGCCTAAAGTGAGATGCTACGTGAGGAGGTGTAGCTAATCCCTTATCCCGCATGCCGACTTTTTGGTACCTAAAAAAAACAACATTAAACACAAGAGTGAGTTTAAAACTTAGCAAGCATAATGAAATGAGTGAAAGAATCATTTAGCAGCAACAACAACATATTCATCATTTTCATATTCATAATATCGTTAACAATTCGTACTCATATCCTTGAATAAGATGCAATGCCATGCGATGCACATGTCCTCTCAAAGGCGTATACCGGTATAGCTGAGTGCACACCCGTCGGTGTGCACCCTCTTCCCCCTTCCATCCCGTAGATGGAGGGTGCCTACTCCTCGCTTCCATTCGCCACGGTGAATGAAATCACGATGTAGGACTTACTCTATGGCTCTCCGGATTAGTCATAACTTTCTCACCGGCTTTACCGGACTAGTTAGGACTTTCTCACCGCCCTGACCAGATTTCATGCCATGAATGCAACATGTACTAGTAACCCAAAACAACATGTACAACAATTTTATCTCATCTTGGCATAGCATTACTATGAATCAAGTCATCATATCCTGGTTAACATTAGACATAGCAAATTAATCTATCGCTTACTCGCTCATCACATAAGCATCAACATAACAAACCACTCATCAACTAGTCCATGGCACACACAAGATCTCTAACAATTCCCTACCACACACTACCCATTCTAAAACACTTGCCTTAACCACGAGGAGCGGAGTGGCGCAAGGTTGAGGCCACTCCTGAAGTCACACCACCTGAAAATAAATTGCATACATCTCAACACAATGCAATCACAGCACATGCAATAAGTTTAGCGACATCGAACTTACGCCCTACTCCAATTTTATTCCTTTCGCTCAAATAACAAAACCGCCCCTTTGTTGTCCCGATGGTCTAAAGGTTATAAGTTCCACCCTTATAAACCAAACCTCAGGGACCAAGAACTTTATGAAACTACTAAAAATTACCCACTAGAAACATGTTAACCAATTCTCTCAAATAAAACTTTTAGCCTTTCATCTTTAGCCCTGAAATCCAATCTGCTACCACACTGGACAGCAGACTTCAAAATAGCATAACTAATTTTATACAATTCCAAATGAAGTAAAGGATAACATTTATGAAATCTACAGGGAATTTCCTAACTTAATCTGGTCATTAAAAAATTTAATTCAACATCTAGATAGCCCTACTCTTCAGTTTTCGCGATGCTGCCGAAGAGACAGATTCTGGACAGTAGTCACTAAAATAGCCATAACTTTTGAACTACCCAACCAAATTTCATGATCTTGGTCTCTAAATAAACTTAAGACGATTATCTACAACTTTTCCAATAGCCAACCACTCTGAAAACGACTGGAACTATTTTTAATCTCTGCCCTAAGATTCAGATCAGCACTGCTCGAACCCAGATCTCGCCCCACAATACAAATTCTCCCCAAACCAATATAATCACTGCACAAAAACCTGAAATTCTATCAATTAAATCACCAAAACAGATCCACAAAAAAACTCAAACCTGAAAGGGGGACGCCAGGAGGGAGGAGGGGCGTCGGGAGGGAGCACTCAGAAGGGGAGGGGTGCAAGAAGAGGAGGGGCGCAGGGAAAGGAGAGGCACAGGGAGAGGAGGGGGCTGCTGGAAGGGGCAGGGGTGGCTGCAAGGGGAGGTAGGGTGGCTTGGGGGGTGAAAGGGGAGAGTAGGCTAGGGTTAGGGAAACCCCTTATGGGCCATGACGCTCCACCTACAGCCCAGAATCATCCCACACCAACCCAAATCTCTCTCGGAGGCCCAAAGATAGCCCTCAAGACCCACACTAACCCTAAAACAGCCCACCGCCGCTCGAGTTAATTTTTTTTTAGATATTACAAATACATTTACCAGTCGGTCAAGTTGTGCAAACTAGTGATGTCTTTCCTTGTTTCAACTAGGATATGTTTTTCTTTGATTTAGTCATAATTTTTTATTGACAGCTCCGATTCACCATCGGTTTCTACCAGAAGCTTATTGATGACGAGAGCAACATAATGATATAAGTCTCTCCAATAAACACTGCACGAATGAGCTTTTACTGCAATTTTACCAAATGTACCATAAGACTTTACTACTACATAGGCTGCCGAACCTCTGGTTTCTTAGTAAAATCTATGTGTATCGATAGTAAAATCTATATATGCGGACAGTAAAATCTAATTGATGCAGCGTTCATTGGCAAGACTTATATTAATATGTTGCTCTCGTTAGCATTAAACTAATGGTGAAAATAGTTCGAGAATTGAAGGTGTCAATATAAAGTTATGGTTAAATCAAAGAAAGAATACATTCAAGTACAAACAAGAAATTCATTTGCTAGTCGATCATGCTACGTAACATAGTAATATCTTTTGTTGTTTTCACTAGGATATGTTTTTGTTTGTTTTAGTTATAAATTTTTGTTGATATCAACGATTCATAAATATTTTTCACTAGTAGCTTTCTGAGGACGATAGCAACATAATGATATATTTCTCGTTAATAAACGTTGCATGAATGAGTTTTTACCGCCATTTTACTGAATGTATCGTAAGATTTTACTACTGCCAAGGCGGCTGAACCTCTTGTATGGTAGTAAAATCTATGTATACCGATATTGACAATTGATTTATACGCCGAAACTTATATCAATATGTTTCTTGTATCGTCAGTAAGTTACTGGTAGAAACCGTTTGTGAATCAGAGCTGTTAATAAAAAGTTATGTCTAAATCAAAGAAAAAGTATATCCATATAAAAACTATGAAAGACTAATGATGTACTACCACCGTCCTTGAAAGTAAGGGAGAGAAGCGTTCAAATTGTGTTCTCCAATATTAGGGATTGAGAGCTCTCCCCCCTTAAATTGTATTCTCAAATTGACAAAAACGAGGCAGGTTATTCCCTATAATCGTGATAAATTAATGCATGCATGTTGCCAATTAATAGAGACACACTATTAAATAGGGGTTTTAGAGTCTTTTGGTAGAAACCATAATTTGTCCTAAAATTTCTTATGTCCCTTACTTTCGTGGACGGAGGGAGTAAGTCTCATTAATAAATGCTGCACAAATAATATTTTTACTGCCATTTTATCGAATGTACCATAAGATTTTATCAACACACAGGCTGCTAGTATAGTAGTAAAATATATGTATACCGATAGTAACATCTATGTATTTGGATAGTATAATCTGATTCATGCAGCGTTTATTGGCGATACTTATATTAATATGTTGCTCTCGTCAGCAGTAAACTAATGCTGAAAATTGTATGTAAATCGGAGGTGTCAATAAAAGGTTATGGCTAAATCAAAGAAAAATCAAATTCATGTACAAATAAGAAATGTATTTACTAGTCGGTCATGCTATGTAAACTAGTATTGTCTTCCGTTGTTTGTACTAGGATATGTTTTTCTTTGATACAATCATAATTTCTTTGATATAGTCATATTTTTTTACTGATAGCACTGATTCACAAATGGTTTTTACCAGCAGCTTACTGTCGACAAAAAAACACAATGATATATGTCTCGCTAATAAACGCTGCGCAAATGAGTTTTTACCACCATTTTACTGAATGTACGATAAGATTTTTCTACAGCACAACCTCCTGAAACTCTGTTATGGCGGTAAAATCTATGTATACCGATAATAACATCCAGGGGCTGACCGACCAAGGGGGCAGGGGCTTGGGCACCCTAGTACCCCTTTCCTACTGTGGGGCGCCACCTCACCATCGCCATGGAAGCTGACTAGGAGATTGGAACTTGGAGGCCGGTTTAGCACCCCTAATTTTATGTCATGAGTCTGCCACTAGTAACATCTATGTATTCGAATAGTAAAATCTGATTTATGTGCCGAGACATATATCAATATGTTGCTCTCATCAGTATGCTACTAATGGAAACCGTTTGTGAATCGGAGCTGTCAATAAAAAGTTATGGCTAAATCAAAGAAAAAACATATTAATGCACAAACAAGAAACACATTTTTTAGTTGGCGCACATATACATAATGTATTATGAATCTGTGTTCATAGTAAGCGTTTGTTGTTAAATGGTTTACGCGTTACTACGCATTAGTTACTGCTAGACAAGTCTTATGTGTTTTTGGCCGTATGATGACGGCTAGTTTTGCAACACAGGGGTTACGGCTCATATCTAGAATAGGCAGAGCTATGAGCAAGGCAGATTAGCACTACCGAATCCTTTATGGGTGATACTAGCGTCCGGACGTTCGATTACTGTTCATTTTGTCGGACGCTCGCCTCAACATTTTTTTCAACGTCTGCAAAAAATTTTTAACGTATGCAACATTTTGTTTCGCGCGTACATTTCTATTGTTATCGAAGGAAAAATATTTCACACGTAGAAAAAAATGATTCACGCGTAGAGAAAAACGTTGCAGGCGTCCGAAAAAATCGAACGTCCGATCACAATTCATTAGGATCCTTTATTGATACAGTTCGAATGTGAGAAAGAAAGAGGAGGGGAAGGGGAAGTACGCATGCAATCGACTTCCCAATTTAGATGGCCAGCACCTGATCCTGGATGACAACACTTCGGAGAAGTAACAAGCCATTTGGATGTTAATCTCCTTTTGCCAACCTTCGTGTCTAGCTCTAAATCTGCTTGATGCACTGCACATACTGCCTCGCATGTAGCTAGCTTCCATCAGAATCCTTGGAAATGGATGTTGCACAACTACAAGCTTTTTCATTAGTGTGGATCGAGCTTATAAATGGTAAACATTGTTATTTGAACTTTTGCATTCCTTCAAACTAGCAGATTTACCTATGCAATTACGCATCTAAATATTATAATATAATTATTTTTATATACAATTCTACTTGTTATGATTAAAATACAATTGTATTTGTTATATAACTCTAGTATTTATATATGATTCATCTGCACCATTATAGTCTAGCTCTACCAAAATAATTGGTGGAGATCCTTTCTTTGATAAACAACTGTATTTGAAATACAATTGTATTTTGTTATATAGCTAGTATTTGTATATGATTAATTTACACCGTTATAATCTGGCCATACCGAAATAAGTTGTGGAGACCCTTTTCTTTTCCTTCTGATTAATGTGGGAATTTCAAAAATTTTATGATTATTGTGGGATTCTCTTAACCTCAATGAAGGAGGTGCCATAGATATCACCAGTTATATATATATATGTGTATAAAAGTCCAATACTATATGTGCCTATTGAATAGTCTAATCCACGCACGATCAGTCTGATCGAGCCATGCAGCGTAATTATTAGCGCTATTGATTGGATGCATGATGAGATGATGGATTTGGGCCGCGAAACGGACTGCACCTGTTACGTATTCAAACCGACAAGTTAATTCGTTTGGTAGTTTGAACATGAATATGTTTTATCTTTGTTTAGCCATATCTTTTTATTGTAAGTTTTGATTTGAAAATGGTTTTTACGAGTATCTTAGTGATGATGAGAAGAACAAAATGATATAAGTCTCGCATTTAAACATTAATTTCTGTTGTCTACTGACAAATTTTACAAGTTGTAAAATAGCTTTTACTACTGCATATGTTGCTGAACCTCTAGTATGATAATAAAATCTATGTATACGGATAGTAAAATCAGATTCTTCTGGCGTTTATTAGAGAGACTTATATCAATATGTTGCACTCGTTTGCAGTAAACTAATGGTGAAAACCATTCATGAATCGGAGGTGTCATTAAAAAGTTACGACTAAATCAAAGAAAAAACATATTCATGTATAAATAAGAAATACATTTACCGGGCGGTCATGCTGTGTAAACTAGTGATGTCTTTCCTTGTTTCAATTAGGATATATTTTTCTTTAATTTAGTCATAATTTTTTATTGACAGCTTCGATTCACAAACTGTTTTTTCCAGAAGCTTATTGATGACGAGAGCAACATAATGATATAAGTCTCTCCAATAAACATTGCACGAATGAGCTTTTACTGCAATTTTACCAAATGTACCATAAGACTTTACTACTACATAGGCTGCGGAACCTCTAGTTTCTTAGTAAAATATATATGTATTGATAGTAAAATCTATATATACGGATAGTAAAATCTAATTGATGCAGCGTTCATTGGCAAGACTTATATTAATATGTTGCTCTCGTTAGCATTAAACTAATGGTGAAAATAGTTCGAGAATAGAAGGTGTCAATATAAAGTTATGGTTAAATCAAAGAAAGAATACATTCAAGTACAAACAAGAAATTCATTTGCTAGTCGATCATGCTACGTAACGTTGTAATATCTTTTGTTGTTTTCACTAGGATAAGTTTTTATTTGTTTTAGTTATATTTTTTTGTTGATAGCATCGATTCATAAATATTTTTTATCAGTAGCTTTCTAACGACGAGAGCAACATAATGATATATGTCTCGTTAATAAAAGCTGCATGAATGAGTTTTTACCGCCATTTTACTGAATGTATCGTAAGATTTCACTGCTGCACAGGCGGCTGAACCTCTTATATGGTAGTAAAATCTATGTATATCGATATTGACATTTGATTTATAGCCGAAACTTATATCAATATATTTCTCGTATCGTCAGTAAGTTACTGGTAGAAACCGTTTGTAAATCGGAGCTGTCAATAAAAAGTTATGGGTAAATCAAAGAAAAAGTATATCCATATACAAACTATGAAAGACTAGTGATGTACTACCTCCGTCCTTGAAAGTAAAGGAGAGAAGCGTTCAAATTGTGTTCTTCAATATTAGAGATTGAGAGTTCTCCCCCCTTAAATTGTATTCTCAAATTGACAAAAACGTGGCAAGTTATTCTCTATAATCGTGATAAATTAATGCATACATGTTACCAATTAATAGAGACAGTATTAAATAGGAGTTTTAGAGTCTTTTGGTAAAAACCATAATTTGTCCTAAAATTTCTTATGTCCCTTACTTTCCAGGACGGAGGGATTAAGTCTCATTAATAAATGCTGCACAAATAATATTTTTACTGCCATTTTATCGAATGTACCGTAACATTTTACCAACACACAGGCTGCTAGTATAGTAGTAAAATATATGTATTCCGATAGTAACATCTATGTATTTGCATAGTAAAATCTGATTCATGCAGCGTTTATTGGCGATACTTATATTAATATGTTGCTCTCGTCAGTAGTAAAATAGTGCTGAAAATTGTATGTAAATCGGAGTTGTCAGTAAAAGGTTATGGCTAAATCAAAGAAAAATAAAATTCATGTACAAATAAGAAATGTATTTACTAGTCGGTCATGATATGTAAACTAGTATTGCCTTCCGTTGTTTGTACTAGGATATGTTTTTCTTTGATACAATCATAATTTTTTTGATATAGTCATATTTTTTTACTGATAGCACTGATTCACAAATGGTTTTTACCAGCAGCTTATTGTCGACAAAAAAACACAATGATATAAGTCTCGCTAATAAACGCTGCACAAATGAGTTTTTGCCACCATTTTACTGAATGTACGATAAGATGTTTCTACAGCACAGCCTCCTGAAATTCTGTTATGGCAGTAAAATCTATGTATACCGATAGTAACATCCACGGGCTGACCGACCAAGGGGGCATGGGGCTAGGGCACCCTAGCACCCATTTCCTACTGTGGGGCGCCACCACACCATCGCCATGGAAGCTGACTAGAAGATTGGAACTTGGAGGCCGGATTAGCACCCCTAATTTTATGTCCTGAGTCTGCCACTAGTAACATCTATGTATTCGAATAGTAAAATCTGATTTATGTGCCGAGACGTATTTCAATATGTTGCTCTCATCAGTAAGCTACTGGTGGAAACAATTTGTGAATTGGAGCTGTAAATAAAAAGTTATGGCTAAATCAAAGAAAAAACATATTAATGCACAAACTAGAAACACATTTATTAGTTGGCGCACATATACATAATCTATTATGGATCTACGTTCATAGTAATCTTTTGTTCGTAAATGGTTTACGCGTTACTAAGCATTAGTTACTGCTAGACTAGTCTTATGTGTTTTTTGGCCGTATGATGGCGCCTAGTTTTGCAACACAGGGGTTACGGCTCATATCTAGAATAGGCAGAGCTGTGAGCAAGGCAGATTAGCACTACCGAATCCTTTATGGGTGATACTAGCGTCCGGACGTCTGAATACTGTTCATTTTGTCGGACGCTCGCTGCAATATTTTTTTCAACGTCTGCAACATTTTTTTAACGTCTGCAATATTTTGTTTGCGCGTACATTTCTACTGTTATCGAAGGAAAAATATTTCACATGTAGAAAAAAATGTTTCACGCGTAGAAAAAAACGTTGCAGGCATCCGAAAAAATCGAACGTCCGATCACAAATCATTAGGATCCTTTATTGATACAGTTCGAATGTGGGAAAGAAAGAGGAGGGGAAGGGGAAGTACGCATGCAATCGACTTCCCAATTTAGATGGGCAGCACCTGATCCTGGATGACAACGCTTCGGAGAAGTAACAAGCCATTTGGATGTTAATCTCCTTTTGCCATCCTTCGTGTCTAGCTGTAAATCTGCTTGATGCACTGCACATACTGCCTCGCATGTAGCTAGCTTCCATCAGAATCCTTCGAAATGGATGTTGACAACTACATGCTTTTTCAGTAGTGCAGATCGAGCTTATAAATGGTAAACATTGTTATTTGAACTTTTGCATTCCTTCCAGCTAGCAGATTTACCTATGCAACTACGCATCTAAATATTATAATATAATTATTTTTATATACAATTCTACTTGTTATGATTAAAATACAATTGTATTTGTTATATAACTCTAGTATTTATATATGATTTATCTGCACCATTATAGTCTAGCCCCACCAAAATAATTGGTGGAGATCCTTTCGTTGATAAACAACTGTATTTGAAATACAATTGTATTTTGTTATATGCTAGTATTTGTATATGATTAATTTACACCGTTATAATATGCCCTTACCGAAATAAGTTGCGGAGATCCTTTTCTTTTCCTTCTGATTAATGTGGGAATTTAAAAAATTTTAAGATTATTGTGGGATTCTCTTAACCTCAACAAAGGAGGTGCCATAGATATCACTAGATATATATATATATATATATATATATATATATATATATATATATATATATATATATATATATATATATATATATATATATATATATATATATATATATATATATGTGTGTATAGATGTCCTATACTATACGCTCCTATTGAATAGTCTAATCCACGCACGATCAGTTAGATCGAGCCATGCAGCGTAATTATTAGCGTTATTGATTGGATGCATGATGAGATGATGGTTTTGGGCCGCGAAACACACTTCACCTGTTACGTATTCAAACCGACAAGTTAATTCGTTTGGTAGTTTGAACGTGAATATGATTTATCTTTGTTTAGCCATATCTTTTTATTGTTAGCTTTGATTTGAAAATGGTTTTTACGAGTATTTTAATGATGACGAGAAGAACAAAATGATATAAGTCTCGCTTTTAAACATTAATTTTTGTTGTCTACTGACAAATTTTACAAGTTGTAAAATAGATTTTACTACTTCATATGTTGCTGAATCTCCAGTATGATAGTAAAATCTATGTATACGGACAATAACATCAGATTCATCTGGCGTTTATTAGAGAGACTTATATCAATATGTTGCTCTCATTTGCAGTAAACTAATGGTGAAAACCATTCGTGAATCGGAGGTGTCATTAAAAAGTTACGACTAAATCAAAGAAAAAACAGATTCATGTATAAATAAGAAATACATTTACCGCTCGATCATGCTGCGTAAACTAGTGATGTCTTTCCTTGTTTCAACTAGGATATGTTTTTCTTTGATTTAGTCCTAATTTTTTATTGACAGCTTCGATTCACAAACGGTTTTTACCAGAAGCTTATTGATGACGAGAGCAACATAATGATATAAGTCTCTCCAATAAACACTGCACGAATGAGCTTTTACTGCAATTTTACCAAATGTACCATAAGACTTTACTACTACATAGGTTGCTGAACCTCTGGATTCTTAGTAAAATCTATGTGTATCGATAGTAAAATCTATGTATGCGGATAGTAAAATCTAATTGATGCAGCGTTCATTGGCGAGACTTATATTAATATGTTGCTCTCGTTAGCATTAAACTAATGGTGAAAATAGTTCGAGAATTGAAGGTGTCAATATAAAGTTATAGTTAAATCAAAGAAAGAATACATTCAAGTACAAACGAAAATTCATTTGCTAGTCGATCATGCTACGTAACGTAGTAATATCTTTTGTTGTTTTCACTAGGATATGTTTTTGTTTGTTTTAGTTATAACTTTTTGTTGATAGCACCGATTCAAAAATATTTTTTACCAGTAGCTTTCTGACGACGAGAGCAACATAATGATATATGTCTCGTTAATAAACGCTGCATGAATGAGTTTTTACCGCCATTTTACTGAATGTATCGTAAGATTTCACTACTGCTCAGGCGGCTGAACCTCTTGTATGGTAGTAAAATCTATGTATACCGATATTGACATTTGATTTATACACAAACTTATATCAATATGTTTCTCGTATCGTTAGTAAGTTACTGGTAGAAACCGTTTGTGAATCGGAGCTGTCAATAAAAAGTTATGGCTAAATCAAAGAAAAAGTATATCCATATACTAACTATGAAAGACTAATGATGTACTACCTCCGTCCTTGAAAGTAAGGGAGAGAAGCGTTCAAATTGTGTTCTCTAATATTAGGGATTGGGAGCTCTCACCCCTTAAATTGTATTCTCAAATTGACAAAAACGTGGCAGGTTATTCTCTATAATCGTGATAAATTAATGCATGCATGTTGCCAATTAATAGAGACACAGTATTAAATAGGGGTTTTAGAGTCTTTTGTTAGAAACCATAATTTGTCCTAAAATTTCTTATGTCCCTTACTTTCCAGGACGGAGGGAGTAAGTCTCATTAATAAATGCTGCACAAATAATATTTTTACTGCCATTTTATCGAATGTACCGTAAGATTTTACCAACACACAGGCTGCTAGTATAGTAGTAAAATATATGTATACCGATAGTAACATCTATGTATTTGGATAGTAAAATCTGATTCATGCATCGTTTATTGGCGATACTTATATTAATATGTTGCTCTCGTCAGCAGTAAACTAATGCTGAAAATTGTATGTAAATCGGAGGTGTCAGTAAAAGGTTATGGCTAAATCAAAGAAAAATCAAATTGATGTACAAATAAGAAATGTATTTACTAGTCGGTCATGCTATGTAAACTAATATTGTCTTCCGTTGTTTGTACTAGGATGTGTTTTTCTTTGATACAATCATAATTTCTTTGATATAGTCATATTTTTTTACTGATAGCACTGATTCACAAATGGTTTTTACCAGCAGCTTAGTGTCGACAAAAAAACACAATGATATAAGTCTCGGTAATAAACGCTGCACAAATGAGTTTTTACCACCATTTTACTGAATGTACGATAAGATTTTTCTACAGCACAACCTCCTGAAGCTCTGTTATGGCAGTAAAATCTATGTATACCGATAGTAACATCCAAGGGCTGACCGACCACTACAAGAAACAGAGAAAAATTCGTGGGTTTCTTAAATTCCTGGGCCCAAAAAAAACCCACGAATTTATTTATTTAAATTCGTCAGTTTGTATAAAACCCACGTTTTAATTAAATTGTGGGCCAAAATGAAACCCACGAATTTATTTATTTAAATTGTGAGCTAAAATAACACCCACGAATTTAATCGTTTAAATTGTGGGCTAGAAGTTACCCACAATTTAAACATTTAAATTGTGTGTTAGAAATTACCCACAATTTAAACATTTAAATTGTGGCTAAAACTACCCACAATTTAAACATTGAAATTGTGGCCCGGTCATCCCCACGAAATTAACGGGCAAAAACCTTCGGGCCCGCCGAGCGCACCGTGCAGCGCTCGCCTCTCCACGCCACGGCGCGTCGGCCGCCACACTGCGCTGCCGCCGCCCGCCCGCCCACTTGCCGCCTTCGCCGCCGTCCCGCGCCCCCGCGCCGCCCTTGCCACTCTGGCCGCCCGCCCCTGCCGCCTGCCCGCCTTGGCCAGCCTTCGCACGAGCCGCCCGAGCCACCGCCTCTACCGCCCCACTTGCCGGCTCGCCGCCTTGCACAGACGCCCGGCCGGCCGCCGCGCCGCCGCTCGGCTCGGCCACTGCGCCTCGGCCCGCCGCGCTGCTCGCCTCGCCCGCCGCGGCGGCCCGCCGTGCCGCCAGACGCCCACCGCCATTACGCCACGCTGCTCGCCGCCGGCCACCGCGCCGTCGCCCGCCGCCGGCCACCCTCCCGCCGCGCCGCCTCGGTCGGCCGCCGGCCTTGCGCGCTTCGCCAGACGCGCCCCTCGCCGTCGCCCGCGCGCACGTCTGCCGCCGCGCCGCCCGCCACCCGCGACGTCGCCGCTGCCATGGCCGCGCGCCGCCAACCCCCCCGCCCGTGCCACCGCTTCTTCGGTCGCCGAGACGCCGCCCGCCCGGCGGCGCGCCCACCGCCCACTCCGCCGCGCCACCATCGCGCGCCATCGCCGGCGCCGCCCACTGGTGCCGCCCGCCATCATTGGCGCCACCCGCCTCTCCCGGACCCGCGACGCCCCACCGGCGTTGGAGAAGGTATATTTCATCTCGTTTATATTCGTTTAAAGTTATTTCATCTCATTTTATATTCGCTGCATATGATATATATTTTTATTTTCTCGCTGCCGTTGTATATAACGTTAGAGTTTAGGGTTTGTGTCGAACAAGAGAGAGCATAAGCGTCACCGTTCGGAACAGCGCACTCACATTTGCTTGTGAGGTGCGCGGTTCCGGAATTGTCCAGCGTATTTTGGACAGCCCGAGAATGTTGGTTGTTGCATAGGGCCTGTGACGTGCGAGCGATCCAAACGTGATTTCGGCCACAAAACCCTGTTGTTCTCCGACGTACCAGCATCAGGCGTGCGTTTGGAGAACAGCGGGTTATCTCGCCAAATTTCGTTGGTTCAGAGCGCACGTCACAGGTCGCATGCAATAGCCTCCATTCTTGGGTGGGTTTAGGACAAATCTTTCCTAATAGGGTTGTCTTTGTCACCTAAGCCACGGTCGTACATTGACATTGTTTCATTTGTTTAGCTTTGATAATGGGTGACGATCGAAGGGCGATGTATGATGGATGGAGGAGTGATGGGGGGCACTCAAGGGAATAGGGGCAGATCACGGATGCTTTCTTGAAACAAGCATTAGCTGGAGGAGCTGAATATGTGTATTGCCCGTGTACCCTCTGCGAGAATAACAGCTACTACAGCAAGGATATAGTGCAGTATCACATTTGCAAAAACGGGTTCATGCCTAACTATTTGGTGTGGCACCGTCATGGAGAGGCTGCAGGGCAGGCCACTGAGATGGAAGAGATGCTGGACCATGTGGAGGATCACGACCGGGTGGAAGAGATGCTGGATGATCTTGGCAGGGGTACTGAATTTAACTCCGGGGAGGGGTCACAGCCGAAGGAGGTTAAGGAATTCTATAGGCTACTTGACGCCTCGGATGAGAAGCTGCATGACTTGACCAATGTGACCGTCCTACAGGCGGTTACACGGCTTATGTTGATGAAGTCGAAGTTCAACTTTTTGAACATGTACCCACCACCTATGCCAAGCCAAGGAATGTCTATGTACTTCAACCCGTGGGCCCTGCAGCCACCTCAGACGACACCACAGGTATGGATGTCGAAAACATTCTAAGTTTGCGACACGAGCTAAGTTTGTCAATCCTTGAACTTACAGGTTCCTGGGTCACGCCCTCCAGCACGTACTAACGACGACATCATAGAAGACATCTTCAACAGCAGCGGTGGTGGTGGTCATCATTCGCACGTAGTTTACAAATTACCGCTTTAGATGTGTGATTGATTATCTAAGGATCTGCTAGAATGTCTCTTACGGTTTGAGAGATTGATATATATATTATAACCGCAAATGCTTTTTGTCTGTGAGTGGATGTCCTATTTACTAGAGAGGTCATGCCAAAATTTTGTACATTTCAATGACTTAGTTTTAAGCCTGTTTTAAAGAGTTAAAAGGTTGGTTTCGGTCTTTTAGTAGAGGTAGTAGGTTTGGTGTCTCGTTTGTTAATTTTTCGTTCGCTTGAACTTTGTTGTGGAGCTTGATGACTTGGTGAGCTACCTGCCCCATCCCTTCCTTTCTCTTGCTCAAATTTAGGAACATTAGTTGCAATTTCGTTGAGATTACATATGCTTCAGAGGAAATTTAGTTCATTCTTTGAATATGAGATTACATGTGAGATTACATATGCTTCATTGAATATGAGATTACATATGCTTCCGTAGGAACTTTAGTTCATTCTTTGAATATGAGATTACATATGCTTCATTGAATATGAGATTACATATGCTTCAAGAGGAACTTTAGTTCAATCTGAGTAATCTGTTGCAAAAGTGATAATTTTTGTTGAAATGCATAACTTAGTCGATTTTAGGACATTTAGGCAACTCTTTCTTAAACCTTGCACAAATCATCTCAATGTTCATACTTGAAAAGGTTTACTTGTGTGTTTATGAAAGTTCATTCTTTGTGCTCCTCTAGATAAGTGATGGTTTACCAAATTATTAACCCATTACGTGCTATTTGATTTTTCTTTCATCAATAACTTTTTGATTTGAACCTTATATTGTGTCGATTTCTTGGAATTGAAAAGTTATCTTAAGACAACTTGTTCAATTGTGAACTTATGTTTTAAATGCTTTATATGCCATCCTTGTAGAATGTGTTGTTTGCCCATGTACAATCTGATTGTTTGTCCTTGTAGAATGCTTTATATTTGTACTTTGTATATTGAACTCTTAAAATGACTACCAATACTCTTAATTGCTTCTTTGAACTATTTTCACTGCTTGTTATCCTTTGAATACTCAAGTGATGCAATTGGGGTCTTTGGAAGTTGAATGAAATAATTTTAGTTGTAATCTTGGCCTTATGTTAATACTAGAGAGTATTACTTTGATGCTTCATTGAATATGAGATTGATGTTCATATGATTATTGCAGCATATCTTGACTAGCTCGTACGTGTAGTTCTTACATATATGATCTATTCTTGTTTAGCTTGACCTCTCATATTGATATTTTCATATTGTGTCTTGGTTGAATAGTACTATTAATATTCTCATATTGATATTCATGTGAATCAGCATAATGTTACTTGTAGCACAACCTAAGTTAATCTTGAACTTGCGTGTTTCTAGGTCACGCCTCCAAAGACGTACTAACGATTTACATCATAGAAGACATCTTCAACAATACGACGGTGGTGGTAGCGCCACAACTCCAACAACCCCGAGGCATGAATTCCATTGTGAGCTCGATTGGTGTATAATCTGTTGTACTTTATAACTTGTTGTGATGGATACGTTGTGATCGACTTATTGTGATGGACTTATTTTAATGGAATGTGGATTGTATCTATTGCGGTTGTAATGTGTTGTACGTCATTGCGTAGTTTACAAATTTCCGTTGGATGTGTGATTGGATTATCTAAGGATCCGCTAGAATGTCTCCTTCGGTTTGAGAGATTGATATATATATTATAACCGCAAATGTTTTTTGTCTCACGAGTGGATGTCCTATTTACAAGAGAGGTCATGCCGAAATTTTGTACATTTCGGAGACTTAGTTTTAAGCCGGTTTTGAAGAGTTAAAAGGTTGGTTTCAGTATTTTAGTACTGGTAATAGGTTTGGTGTCTCGTTTGTTAATTCTTCGTTCGCTTGAACTTCATTGTAGAGTTTGTCTTTTGTGTTAGTGTTTCTGATCAGATTTGAACGAAATAGGTGATCCTTCTTATTTATTATTCGCTTAGCAATTTTTAGTTTCAATTTTCTTTTTGCCTTTTCTTTTCTTCTTTAGTTGTTATATGTATTGAGTGCGATACATATATATAAAAATGCATACATTTGGATATATGGATATATATATATATATATAATATATACATTTTTTTTTGAAAAAATGACTGATAAATTCATGGGTTTAATAAACCCACGAATTTAATCAGATTAAATTGTGGGCTAAATAACCCACAATTTAATTGTTAAATTCGTGGGTTTATTAAACCCACGAATTTAATCTGTTAAATTCGTGGGTTTAATAAACCCGCGAATTTAACTCAGATTCCCAATTAAATTCGTGGGCTTGGCAGAAACCCACGAATTTAACTAAAATTCGTGGGTACCCACGAATTTAATTAATTAATTTCGTCGAGTTAAATTCGTGAACTAAATTCGACGGTTTGCTCACGAATTTAAATTAAATTCGTGGGTTTTAGCTTAAATTCGTGGGTTTTTGGCCCACGAATTTTTCCCTGATTCTTGTAGTGGACCAAGGGGGCAGGGGGCTAGGGCACCCTAGCACCCCTTTCCTACTGTGGGGCGCCACCACCCCATCGCCATTGAAGCTGACTAGAATATTGGAACTTGGAGGCCGGTTTAGCACCCCTAATTTTATGTCCTGAGTCTGCCACTAGTAACATCTATGTATTCGAATAGTAAAATCTGATTTATGTGCCGAGACATATATCAATATGTTGCTCTTTACAATTCCGTTACCGTTTTATGAAACATTCACTTGTTAAACAAAATCTGCTTTATGCTGAAAATGAGACTAGTGTAGAAACTTGTTATCTTGTTCTAGCCATATATTTACTATATTTCCAGACACTAAAGTCTTGCGAGTACATACGTGTACTCACGGTTGCTTAATCTAAACAACATAGACGACAGTATGGAAGAATGCCTCGATGACTCGTACCTTACTCCGGGGTCCGACGGTTATGTTGATGGATGAACTTGGGCTTTTCCAAGTCGGTTGCCTCTGGGATATCGGATGGGCATACCGCTGTCCTTATTTTGGTATATGTTTATTCTCCGCTGCAATTTACTTTGGCATGTAATATTTGGCCGGTCGGCCACTACTTGTAATATTAAGTAGTTGTAATAGTTCTAGTTTATGTTTATACTATGCCAATTGCTTAGATTTGTGTGTATGTGTTGCGATACATCTCGAATGCAGGATATGTGGGTGCTAAGCGTTGATCTTGGGAACTAGCACTAGACACATATCCGGGTACCTGGAATTGTTCTCAAACATCGAATGCATAAACTCGAGCAATCGTCGTTCTTTGGCTATTGCTCACACTCCCCTCGGTGACTGTGGGCGATACCAAGGTTCTGAGACGGACGGCGAGTGCTATGCTTGGATAAGTTGGTTTCAATCCCGGTATAGTTGTTCGGAATGGAATCGAAACTCTTATTGATGCGTAAGTGTGTTCAGTGCAACTAGGTGGCTCATATTTGTTTGGGTGAGGGCCATCTAGTTAATACTCCGTACACGGAACTTTTTGGTGACAGTGAGCATACACTTCAGTGGAGTATGGGTGTCACCTCTAAGTCCAACACACGTGTGAGGATCGATTCGTATTTCCGAGTGCCCACATATATGTATATAACATTCAGGGCCAGATTTCAAGCTCTTAATCACATGACCAATAGAGGAATCAAGATATGAGCATAGACATGAGACCCATCAATCAAACATCATCAAAATGTAAGTGCTGTTGATTTTTCTTCTCAGCATTCAACCACATCTATAGCTAAGTACCAATAATGTCCAGGGATCAAAATTTCAGTACGCATACATACTCTAGGACCAGATTTTTTTTATGCCTTAATCAATCATATCCAGAACTCAAGGCCATGTGTTACTCTTTGCCTTGAGAATTCAAAACATCAATATATATTTTTCACAGCATAGTCCTAGTACTCAGAAATGAACTGTAAACCCATCCTTCTGTTTTCGGCATGAGTATTCCAGACTTCATTTCTATCCTCTGCTCTAGTATACCCATACACAAAACTCATGTGCTACCTTCCACCAGACCACAATGCAACCATTTCAGAAGCCCTACAGATCTATACACATACTGAGCAATGTCTTTCACTTAAAGCAACATCATGCATACATATGTCTTCCCATATACACACAAAAATTCAGCAAATACATCAACTCTTATGCTCAAAATCAGCATATCACATGTTACAGATTTCCAATTCTGACAATCAAGTACAGAGATAAATAAGCTCACATATATATCTTGCATTGTAAAAATTTGCCATACCAATGCATGCAGAATATTAAAACTACACATATACTTCAGATAATCACAACACAGAAAGCATTCATGCACCTAAATATATCCTCCCATATATACCCAAAATTTATCAAAAGCATTGATCTTTATACCCAATCAAAACGTAAGATTTGTGCATTCGATTCATACAAAAGAGATCAAAGAGAAAAAGGGGACTCAGTGACTTAGCTTCTAGGGGGAGCAGCCATCGATGTAGTTGGCAGCATGGGCGTCGGTGGAGACCGGATCCCTGCCCCAGTGTCAGCGCCGCTGTGGTGGTTGAGGCCGACCAAGCAAGGTGTCGACTGAGCTAGGAAACCTAGACCAAGGAGAAAGGGGTGAGTAGAGGGAGAGGATAAAAGGGAGAGAGACTAGGGGCAGACCTGTAGCTCCTGGCAGCTGTGGCATAGAGCTGAGAAGAGAGGCAACGACGCTAATGGTGTTAAGGGCCGACCAAGGCATCGCTGGCGTCAAGGGGGCCTGATCCGGTGAGGGAGTCAGCCGACACTGGGAGCCAAGAGGCACAGCGACGCTCAACGCGGTGCTCAGGCCTAGTGACCGAGCAAGGAGGCGGCGCCAAGGGAAAACGCAGGCGGCGCGCGGAGGAGGGCCAGGAGACGGCATGTCGCCCGAACAGCACGAGCAAGAGAAGAAAGGAACCGGCGGCGGTGCAGAAGGGGGTGCGCTCGGGAGAGAGGTATTGAGGGGGGCTAGCAGCGGCCGAATGGGAAAGGATGAGGAAGGTGTCGGTGGGATCTAGGGTAAGGCTGGTTGGGCCGTGGGCCGAAATTGTGGATTAGATTTGGGCCGAGCCGGCCAGAAAAAGAAAAAAATAAATAAATAATATAATAAATATATATATGTAAATATATATATATGTAAACAAATATATATATAATAATAATAAATATACAAAAAGAAATGAATAATAATAATAATAATAGTAATATATGTATATAAATAAATAAAATAATATTTAAGCCTTCTGTTCTGGGCCAAAATAAAAGTAAAAAAATGAGCCAAGAAGGCAATAGAAGATAAACATTATATTTTCTTGTTTTTCTCTTCTATAAATATATTCAAACTTTAACAAACGAATGCATTTCGAGTTAAACACTAGATGCATGACTTACCAGAGGATGAATTATGTTTTAATTTTATAAATCCAAATAATTTTAGCATTTTGTATTCGAAATTATAGATATAAAAATAAATAATTTTAGCCTCTTGAATTCGTAAATAAGCATATATATGAACATAACTTTAGCCTCTTAAATTCATAAAAAAACATATATATGTATATAACTTTAGCCTCTTGAATTCGTAACAAAACACATGCAATCAAGAAACCCTAACTATAAAACACCTCTGATTTATGTAATAGATTTCTATTTGATTTTCCATCTGATTTCTTTTTGCCTTTATTAAAAGTTGTTATTTGCTATATTTCCATCAATCGACGTGTAGAACCCGACGTCACAGAATCTATTGCTGACGACCCCGAATTTGACTGCAACAACAATCAGCAAGGCAAGCACCCCCTTTGACCATGTTGATTCTAGTTTTACAAATGTTTTATTAAATGTTTTAATGCATGCGTATGTTCATTAAACCTTGCTATATTGTGGGTAATGGTAGTTATACCTGTAGACTCATGGAACTTCCTGGATAAGTATGGATTTGAGAACCTTGGTAACCCTAGAATAAGGTAGACAATACTTAATATCATCTTTGGTATGTTTAGTCATCATGCTTAGCCATGCTTAGTAAAGAACTTTAATATTTTTTATAATTTATAAAGGTTGGATATGACTAAAAATGTTGGGTATGTCCCCTTTTTCTTATGGTTGGTATTTTGGTTAAAAATAAAACTATGATTTTGATACGGACGATTATTGGCAATAGCCTGTTGTGCATTGTCTTGCACGTAGTGTTGGGGGGAGATTATCGCCCGTGTCGAATTAAGGACCGAACTATGTGTTGTTTTCAAGCCAAGAGAACCGTACAACCACAAGTACTGTTATGGGGCAACCCTAACCTATTAAGTTATTTATAACTAGCTTTGCACATTAGAAGACCAGAGTAGTACGGGCATTTTGGTTTAAGTTTGCTCAGAAGGGCGTCCACAACGAGGTGTTGGGAGTAATGCTTGCTGATACAACGGTGTACGCCTTGCTATGGTGGGAAACGGGTATGGCAAGGATGGACTGCCTGTGTTGCTGTATAAATGACAGGGATGGACTGTCATGTCTTGGTGAATGGTGATCAGAGGAGGGTGAATGATCCCAAATAAAAATTTTCCCACTCAAAGTACTCCAAACAATCTCGCAATAAAAATCTGAAACACCCAAAGATTTTTGTTCAAACCAGTGCTTCTCAGATTTGCACACCCTCCAAAACCCGAACAACTAGACAACTATGTATACCCCTAGATTATATGGTTGAGAACCATGAACCATGCTAGGGATGTTTTAATCATAATCCTGGTTGTCAAGTGTCCAAACAAAAAGGAAATCAATTAAAGAATTCTTTTCTAAAAGAGATAAAGCTAAAAACAAAAAAGTCTCTTTTCAGAATAGTAAAAGCAGATTTTCCAGAAATTATCCTCAATTGGAGCAGGTGTTTGGTGAGTTTCTGTTGCTCTAAAATTTTTGGGAATTTTTTCCCAATGAGCAATTGAGTCATAAAACAGTCCACCAAAAATCATGTTAAAAAGCTTTGTATAATAGACATGAACAATAAAGTATTACATATAGTCAGGAACTTCGATCAGAAAGTTTGAGGCTCAGTTTTCACTTCATAGCGTTCAAACGGTGCAACTAGTGGACTCACAAATTTTTCTAGAGATGGATATATGAGTCACGCATCTTCTCCAATAAGAATAACTAAAAAATATTTTTCTATATTTTTCTAAAACTCAAAGACTGACTGCTGCGTGAAGAACAAGTTCTGGACATAATGACAACTTGATAGAAAACTTGATCTTTAGTCTATCCTAGGGTGCAAGAGAAGTGTAAAACCATATAAACACCCTCAAAACATCTTAGAACAATAAAATTTAGAAGGAGGGGAGGCAAATCTAAATTGCAAGAATGTAAATGCGGGAAAGTAAATGCTGAATTTAAATTGCGTAAAGTAAAGACATAATGTAAATGCGCAATTTAAATTCACAACAAGGTAAAGAAATTTTTGTATTTTCTGGATGGAAGGTTTACAAAGCCTCACTTGATGTGGGCAAAGCTCAAAGGAGCAACTCAAACCTTCAAGGGGGGAAGGCTACCCCTCCACCCCTATTTATACAACTCTTGAGCCACGTACCACCATTGGATGAGCCTCTAAATCCTAGAGCATCCATCAAGGGCTAGGATTAACCCACTCATCTAGCCATGCAAGGGTTCACCCAAAACCCAACACACACATGTGTTTTCTTGCACGGTTCTCAAAGCACACTAACTAGACCCGCTAACCTATCAACTAGACCAAGATCCAATGATGCTCATTGATCCATGCATCTCCTAGCTAGCATCTCATCCATTCCTTGTCTTCACGGCTTGCCACGACTCTGTCTCCGATAATCTTCCCGCGATCACCGACCGTTTGGACCTCCGACACTCCTCGCATAGTCCCGGTCATCCTTCGCCTCACCATGATCTAGCATCGTCGACCTACAACCATCAAAAACAAGGAAACTCCTCACATAGCAATGCCCGCAAAGATATGCAAGAAATCCATTAAAGTCCACACTTTGAAATTCATCTTTGTTCGTTTTGGCTGGTGCTACCGCCCTCAGGCCGATAGCACCGCTCGTGGTGGACCGGTGCTACCGCACTCAGGGCGGTAGCACGGCACTGCGCAATCCAGAGAACACCCTTCTCTTGAATTTTCACAACGCTCCAAAGTCCAGTGCTAGCGCACCCCGGTAGCACCGGGCTAGCATGGCCGGTAGCAACGCCCGGCCAAAAACTGAAAAAATCACCCTCTCTAAAATTTCCACACCGCACTCGGGTCCTGTGCTTTCGTTCGCCTGGTAGCATCACGCTACCATGGCCGGTAGCACCGGGAAAATAGAGAAGACCTCAAATTGCTTCTATTTGAAAATCCAATTCAAATCAAACTCAAACAAGAGCAACCCAAGCTCAAATTTAGTCAGATACTCATCACAAATCTGGGTAGACCTCCACATGGTCCTTCAATCCCCCCTTGATGAGTATATTGACAAACACAACAAAAGGCATATGTTTTGAGTTTGAAGAGGATGACGAAGAAAGCAATTTTTAGTTGCAAAGTCAAACTTGGTCCAAAGATAAGAATTTAGATCATGACCAGGTTGACAAAAGGGATTTTGGAGCTAAAACTAAATTTAAATCTTCTTGAGTTTAATTTAAGAAACAGCAAGTTTTCAACAAAAACTCTAAAATCCAACTAAACATGTCAAATGTGATTATGAGATTATAATCCAAAAGAAGTAGCATAGTTTTACAAAGATCATAATAACCAAATAAGCATTCACATTTTTATCTTTTTAGTGATGCCTTTTCTACGTTTTCCCCCCTTTTGGCAATATAGGCATCATTTTTTTTTATGTATGCAAGAAATGCAATCTAAAGAGCTTTGAAGATTATCCAATTGATCAAAATGGAAAGATATTACACCAAGCTTGTCAATTTTAGAATATGACTAAACTAAGACATGTCCAAGACCAATACGTTTTATGAAAAAGCTTAGTTTTACAATATTTCATTTTAGCATGATTTGACAAGTGCAAAACTTAGCAAAGTTTCAAAGCTAGAAGCAAAACCACTCAAGGATCAAATGGAAAACCTAGAGTTCAACCTACTCAACATTTTGGGGAATTTTGAAGTGCATATAAGGTCCTTCAAGCTCATTTTTCATTTTATGCAAATTTTCTTTAAGACTTTGAAAAACATAGCGGGGTGCAAATGCTTGACATTATTTGCATTCGTCACCCACTTATGTGTTTGATGTTTGCATTTTTTATTGACTCAAGCCATTTTCGATCATCTCAAGAGTAACTCTTAAGAGAATGATCTTGTTCATACACAATATATTCCAAGTTCATCCCAAATGCAATGGAAAGCAGTCTCGTGAATATAAAGTGTTGAGATCAATTTTGCACAAAAGAGTCAAATTTTTTCTTGATTTCAATTTAGCACATATGAGCAATTCTGAAGGACTCAAATATGGATCAACCAAATTTCACCCAAGTTGCTATAGGGACTCTAGAGAAATACAAAATTTCACAATTCATGGTAAAAACCCCTATTGAAGAAACTTAGTAAGTAAAAGCAACATGTTTATCAAGTTTCCTTTTAAAGCTTTCAAATTTTTCAGATTTTAATAAGCTTAGCATGATAAATGGACATGGACATATCTAAACTAGTGATTTTCTTCAAAAGATATAGCATGATGTATTTCATGAAGATTGAGTCAATTGCATAATAGACAAAACTCATAAAATAGAAAATACAGTCTAAATGCAATGCATGAATAGATTCCCAAACTCCCCCTCAACAAATGAATCAATTTTAAGCTCAAATCTGGTTAAAGTTGAGTTATTATAAAGATTAGGCATAAGGAAAACCCAAATAAACTCAATAACAACCAGAAAAACAGAATGGGGAGAAGAAGTCAAGAAACTACAAAACTGGATGGCTATAGAGCATATAAAAGATAGAAGAGACTCACTACGGCTCAGACTCACTCTTATCTTCCCCAGTGACTAAAATAGGGAAGCTGACTCTAGATTCCAACTAAGGAGTGCACACAGACCCTGTCTACCCAGGAGGCCCAATACCTGCTAGATTTATAAGACTGTGAGGGAACACAACCTAGAGAGAACAGCTAATCACGCATGATAGCAACCTAAAGCACAAGATAAGAGGTCCATGCAAAGCATGCTAGAAGTCTAAGTGAGTGAACTCAACTCAGGAAAACAAGCCCAATATCACCCAGAAGAAACACAAAAAAAAAAGAAAAGCAAAGCTGGAGGATAACATATTATACAAAATATACAAACCAGCTCCCCCCAAGATAGGCCGTAAGGACTGACGACTCCAAGCTCACTCCTCAAGGCAACAAATCTGGAGCTATCCAAAGGCTTGGTGAAGATATCGGCTAGCTGAAAGTCACTCTCTACGAACTGAAGCACGATATCCCCCTTCTACATATGGTCTCTAAGGAAATGATATCTAATATCAATGAGCTTGGTCCGAGAAAGTGGCACACTCTCTATCTCTAACCCAAAGTCCCGCAAGATCGATCTCATCAAGAGCACCTGGCTACAGCAACTGGCTGCAGCAACATACTCGGCCTCAGTGGTGGACTGTGCAACTCCGGACTACTTCTTAGACGACAAAGAAACAAGAGAAGTGCCAATGAATTGGCAAGTGCCAGAAGTGCTCTTCCTATCTATCCTACAACTAGCAAAATCGGCATCGAAAAAAGCTCAAAGGGACAGACAAGAAGAAAAGTACCAAATACCATAATCAGTGGTAGCACGAAGGTTCCTGAAGATGCGCTTGACCGCTTGGCGGTGAGAGGCGCGAGGAGAGGCCTGAAATCGAGCGCACAGACACACAGCAAAATATATGTCCGGCCTCAAAGCAGTGAGGTACAAGAGGGAGCCGATCATGCTCCGAAACTCCTTTTGATCAGCAGGCTCACCATCCTCATCTGGCTCGAGGAAAGCAGTGGTGGCCATAGGAGTCATTACCGGCTTCCCGTTAGACATATCAAAACGCCTCAGGAGGTCACGGGTATACTTGCCTTTGATGGAAGTGAGAGCATCTAGGCCCCCTATTCTTTTTATTATACTTATTTTGTAGGTTTTGGTGTTGATGATCAAGAAAAGCATACTTAGTACAAGTTTACAAATGCTATTCCTGAAGAACAAGGCTAAGGCTTTTATTTGTAGCTTTGACTTGGGAGTTGATTCAAGTCACATAGCTAGAATAACCGTACTATTAAGAGAGATTATTCATAAGAAATGATCTTGGTTCATATGCAAAATCACTAAGATTACTTGGAGAATAGGACCTTTCATACTTCTGTTGTTAAATTCCATGTCTTCCCTCTTTTAGCCAAAAAGGAGTCGCTTGTGGACTAACTTCTTTGAAGTCTGGCGCTAAAAATCAAGGTTCAATTTCTAACCGAGCGCACACCATGTACGCCGGACCAACTTTTTCAGTCTGGCGCTAAGAGTCCTCTTTGATAAAACTCAACCGAGCGTACACCGTTCACACCGGACCAATTTGAACCTAGTCTTATTTTCAGTCCGGCGTATAATACTTCTTCTCTGCAAACCAACTTCTTTAGTCCAGTGTTAAGATTTCTGCCCTCAATCTTAACCAAGAATCTGCAGGGTTTAGAGGACCGTTTTCTTGTGTACGCCGGACCAACTTTTTCGGTCCGGCGCAAACATAAATCACTTCAGATAAAATCAGCCATTTACTCTTGTACGCCGGACCAACTTTTTCGGTCCGACGCAAACGTTGTTCGCTGGTACTAAGTTAGAACAAGCCATGTGTACGCTGGACCAACTTTTTCGATTCGGCGCAAACATAGTTTTCCTGGCTAAATCAAAACATATGCATGATGGACCAATTTTATTGGGCCGACGCAAATCTTCTTTTTGCAGTGTAAACCTCTGCTCTCTTCACATATACGACGGACCGATTTTTTTGGTCTGGCGTGAATAGGTCATTCTGAGTTCAACAATGCCTCTCAAGACTATGTACCTCGGACCAAAATATTCGGTCCAGCGTGTGTGTAGTTTGACTTATGGTTCAAACCCCGTAGAAATTCTTACACAAAGGTAGCAGTTGACCTACCCATCTATCCTACCAACCCCCAACGGGCAAATGGCAGGTGTAACGGTTATTTCTGTTCAGGGTCTATATATAGAATGCCTGTGTTCACAAATGAGAGTGAAGCTTTGCTCATTCACATCTTTTGATATCCTGAACATCTTTGACATCATTCAAATCCTATACAACTCTTTGATCTTTAGAATTCCTGAGCTTCATTCCGTCAATGAGTTTTGAGCTTCAACTCAAAAAATCACAAACAATCATTCTAAACATTTAGAGTGCTTGCTCCAAGCTAAGTCTAGTCTGCATCTAGCTGCTGAATCAAGAGACAGGGCTTGTGGATAGTCTATTACTCTTGAAACTAGCTGTTCCTAGACGGTTGGAGAAGTTGTTGGTGTGACATATCCAACAGTGATTGTGGAAGGCCACCATTGCTATGAAAGGTTGAGACTCACCTCACTGGAGTAGTGAAAGAGTCAAAATAGTGGAAAACCAAAAGCTATTGAGATCGGCTGTTTGGTGGAGCAATACTTCTGAGGAAGTGTTCTAACGGGGACGTAGGAGTGATCTCTGAAACTCGGTGGAAAATCCTTGTGTTCTTCTTGTTAGTGTTATGCCCTTGAGGCAATCATTTAGATGATTGTAACATGACTATGTTTATGAATAATAATATGATTATTGGTCCAATGAATGTATATCATTGTATTGATCAACAAGTATGTGACTTGATTATGAAGCTCTTTACTTAATGATGTAATTCGATAAATATCTCTGATCGGATATCATCGTATAGGACTACGATGAATAGATCAAGACATGTAGTGATCGATGATCATGCTTCATAGATCATGGGATATGGAGATATCATCTCTACATTGTGGACCATGTTGAAGAACATGGGTTAGATAGACCCGCTATGGGACATCTGCGAGAATGTTTCATTCTTATGTGTCATCAGTGTATCTCATACCTAGAAGATGTATGATCCTTAGACACGAGATTGTCATATTCCCTACATGTGTAATAGTTTTCCTTGGGGCTATCAAACACTACTTCCTAACCGGATAGTTATAAAGGTAGCTTTCATGTTTACTATGAAACGTGCAGAGGAAGTGAGCAATCAAGATGGAATTTGCCACTCCAATGAAACGGAGATATATGACAAGGCCACTCGTGTGATATGATTAAGAAAGTGCATGGCCATGCCGTGATTGAGGAGTCAATCACAACTTATTAATATATCACGGATACGAGAGATGGATTGAATCATCAAAGGATGACATGCTTCTCGCCTTGAGATCAATCTTCATATACTTGGCAAAGGGATTATTACATGAGTTCTTTTGATAGGTTCATTCGATTTGATCACGTATGTTTGGGAGTTGGCATACTTTGCAAGAAGCCGCTACCAACTATTGGATTGAAAAGGAGTTTTCGAATCCATGTCCAAACGTATGTGAACCTGCAGGTCACACACTTAATGGTGGGACGCATTAATTTGGATTGGATCCGTAATTAATGAACCTCGTGGGCTTAGCATCTTTGGTGGGCCCTGGTTTAGGTTTCATCTCGTGGCTATATAAGGAGGGAGGAGGAGGCGCGGTGTGTGCTTTCCACGGTTTAGGTTTGATTCACTTGAAACCCTAGCCTCCTCCTCTCGCTGCCCTCGCCGAGCGACTAGGTGCTTGCACACGACGCGCGGCGTTCCATCTCTGGACGTGTGGACTCATCGGTGTGACGCTGCGCGATCGCGGCGTGGGAGGACGATCCACGGCGAGGCGAGGACGATCCACTACATCGACGCAACGATCGCGGCGAGGACGAACCACTACATCGACGCGAAGGATTCCGCAATGCGCGTCTAGTGGTAATCTTATCTATGATCCTCTTCTTGCGAGTAGCTTTCGTTCTTGCGGTAGTTTTTTTGTGCTAGCGTAGCATACCGCGCTTCCCTCTGATGGTATCGAGCCATCTCGTATAGTTTTGTGATCCGGATGTTGCACATATGATGTGTGAGGTTAGTAGATTGGATCTATTACATGTTGGCCGATTCATGTGATGAATTGGTGACGGCGGCCATCGATGAGATCGATCGATTTAGGGTTTGAGGAAAGTGCAAACCGACTCAATCTTGATTTGGGTGAGTCCGTTCATGGTACGACGTTACCCTTACCGGTCGGGTTACCGCCATCAAGGTTTCTGAAACGTATCCATATGGGACCAAGCCAATCAGATCGAGTTGGATTGGGTCAATCTGGTTGATCCATGGTAAGCGCAAACAGATTCAATATTGATTTGGGTGAGTCCGTTCATGGTACGACGTTGCCCTTACCGGTCGGGTTACCGCCATCAGGGTTTCTGAAACGTATCCATATGGGACCAAGCCAATTATATTAGATCGGATTGGGTCAATCTGGTTGATCCGTGGAAATTTTGAAGGTGTTTTCCCATGCATGTGGCTCGCCTTGGACCCCTTGAAGGCGCCGCCTCGGACCCGCCACGACCGCGGTGGGACCGTATGTGGGCGCGCCCCTTGATTCTGCAGTGGCGCCGCCTCGGACCCGAGTCGAGGGTTGCTTTTGTTTAACTCGTTTTGCAGGAATTATGTAAAATAGTATGGCCTATGTGTATGTGATGCATGTAATTTCCACATGGCTGCAAGGTGTGTTAAGCCATAAGGCTATTTAAATTGTATAACGACTGCGTGTCGACTTGTGATGTTTCAAACCCTCATGTAAAATTCATTATCAAAAGTTGTAAGGAGTTACATCCATAATGATGAAGACGATGGCTAGGTGAACAAATCAAGCAAGGTGGCTAGGTGAACAACCAAGCATGATGATGGAGATCTTAATGCTAAGGGCCATGCTATTTCACGACTTATTTTGATTTTACGTGGATGTGTGTTTTATCCTTGCTATTTTCTTTATGCTCATTGCATGTGATGCTATGTTCATAGTAATCTTTGTTCATCCTTATAGTTAAAAATCTTAAATCAAATTGTCCATCCAATTGTTGCACCTATCAAGAATTTAGATCGTTATTGATATGATTTGCCAAAGTAGTATATCAATGGCTATCTCAATAGATGATAGGGATGTGTTGGACACATCACGCATAACAATGGCGATTTAAACGAGCTATCAAAACGGTTTTGGGCTTGAGGACATAAGTGGTTGGGATTTGATTTCAGATAATGAAGGAACCTATACAAGACAATTGGTGTCTAGGAAAACACACATGAGGCAGGTTTCTTAATTGGCACCCGAATACGGAAGTGCTCCTCCTCATGTGAGCCCTTGGGGCGGAGTTGACTGGCCATGAGTCAAGTTGATGGAGGCATTCATTACTTGTTTTCATACTCAACAAACAAGAGTTACATATGATGTAATTAGCAAAGGTGTTGCTTACCTATCTCATTAAATTTCTAGCAGTGATGCCAAAGCTCACTAGTGTTTAATGAATATGGATCTTGAATACTCACTATGTGTCTATAAAAGGACATAAAATAGTAGTGTCTTTAATTAAAAAGTTTAATAAAAGTTTTACATAAACATAGTGCTTAGAATCTTTGCATATTTTTGTTGTAGTTCAATGGCACCTTCTCCTACTCCTGCTACACTGGTTTTGCTTTGAGATCGGTTTTGGAAAGGGAAAACTGAATGGAACTAATTTTGTTGATTGGTATCGCAACTTTGAGAATTGTTCTCAAGCATGAAAAGAAGGACTATGTTCTAGAGAATCCAATTCTGATGAACCACCAAAAATCGCTCGCAATTTGAGGTTGAATATGAAAAGCATGTTAATGCTTCAGAGAAGTCACTGTCTCATGCTAGTCACAATGGACTCGAGCTCCAAAAGCAATATGAGGACCAGGATGCTTACAATATGATTGTGGGCTTGAAGGGCATGTTTGGGAATCAAGCAAGAGCTGAGAGGTATGGTATCTCAAAGCTTTTATTTGCTTGTAAAGTGGTCAAGGCAGTCCGGTCGATCCTCATGTGATCAAGATGATTGGTTACATTGGGAGATTGGAAAACTTGAGTTTCCCTTAGCCTCGGTTTGGCCACAGATGTTATTCTCCGGTCTACGCCTCAGAGCTTTGAGCCATTCATTATGAATTTTCATATGAATAGCATGGAGAAGAGCCTAACCGAGCTACATGGGATGCTCAAGGTGCGGAGGAAAGCATTAAGAAAAACCCAATCATGTGATGATGGTTCGAAAACAACCGCTTTCAAAAAGAGAAAGGCTAAGGTGGGAACAGGAAAGAGCAAGGGCAAGGGCAAGGGCAAGGCTCAAGATGAGATCGCGAGCCTCAAAACTAAGCTTCGAAGCTTAAAGTTGGCCCTCAACACGATACCCAATGCTTCTATTGCAAGAAATCGGGGCATTGGAAGCGAGGCTGCGAAAAGTACAGGGCAGATAAGAAGAATGGAAATGTGGTTTCCACTTCAGGTATTAATGTTATAGAAATTAATCTTGCTACTTCTTCACTCAGCTCATGGGTATATGATACCGGTTCGGTTGCTCACATTTGCAATTCGTTGCAGGGGCTGATAAAGAGTAGAGACTTGGCAAAAGGAGAAGTGGATCTTCGCGTGGGGAATAAAGCAAGAGTTCTTTGGTCTTGCTGTTGGCACATACCCATTGCATTTGCCTTCAGGATTAGTTTTAGAACTCAATAATTGTTATTTTGTTCCATCTTTGAGTAGAAACATTATTTCATCTTCTTGTTTGGAACATGAAGGTTATGATTTCAGAATAAAGAACTTTGTTTGTTCAATATTTTTGAATGATATGTATTATGGTCGTTGCCCCATGGTGGATGGGTTGTACGTCCTTGAACTCGAAGAAAAACCTGTCTATAATATTAATGTAAAAAGGCACCGGCCTAATGATTTGAACCCTACCTTTTTGTGGCATTGTCGCTAGGTCATATAAATGAGAAGCGCATGAAGAAGCTCCATGGTGATGGACTTCTAACCTCATTTGATTTTGAATCATTTGAAACATGTGAATCTTGTTTACTTGGCAAGATGACAAAAGCCCTTTCACAGGTTTTAGTGAGAGAGCAAGTGAATTATTGGCCCTAGTACATACTGGATGTATGTGGACCAATGAGCTCATTGCTAGGAGTGGGTTTGATGCTTTGTAACTTTTACCGATGACTTCAGAGATATGGATATATCTATTTAATGAGGCATAAATCTGAAACTTTTGAAAGGTTCAAAGAGTTTGAACGAAGTACAAAATCAACTTGGCAAAACAATAAAACACTTACGATCCGATCGTGGTGGCAAATACTTGAGCCAAGAGTTTGGTGATCATTTAAAGCAATGTGGAATCGTTCGCAACTTACTCCGCCAGAACGCCTCAATGGAATGGTGTGTCCGAACGACGAAGCGGACTTTATTAGATATGGTTCGGTCAATGATCACCAAACAGATCTGCCATTATCCTATTGGGGTTTCGCTCTAGAGGCAATTGCGTTCACTTTGAATAGGGTCCCATCAAAATCCGTTGAGAAGACGCCATATGAGATATGGTGGGAGAAGACCCATGTTGTCATTTCTCAAGATATGGGGATGTGAGGCTTATGTAAAACGTTTACAATCGATAAACTCGCACCTAAATCGGAAAAATGCTTTTTGTGGGGTATCCTAAAGAAACAAAAGGATATTACTTTTACAAAAGAAAGCGAGAACAAAGTTTTTGTTGCTCAAATGGTGTCTTTTGGAGAAAGAGTTTCTTTCAAAAGAAATCAGTAGGAGTGATGTGTATCTTGATGAAGTTCGAGAATCACATGAATATGTTCAAGCTACCTCTGAACCTTCACAAGATGTACAAAGTGTTGTACAACTGTGGAAGAGACTCCACCCACGTAGGTCGGGAGGCCACGTCATGTACCTATTAGATATGGGAATGACATATTATTGTTGGACAATGATGAGCCCACGACTTATGAAGAAGCAATGATGGACCCAAACTCGAAAAATGGCTTGAAGCCATGAGATCCGAAATTCAATCCATGCATGACAATCAAGTTTGGAACTTGGTCGATTCACTGATGGTGTAAAAACCATTGAGTGCAAATGGATTTTCAAGAAAAGATAGACGTAGATGGAAATGTTCAGATCTATAAGGCACGGTTGGTGGCAAAGGGTTTCAAACAAGTTCAAGGAGTTGACTATGATGAAACTTTCTCACCGGTAGCCATGCTCAAGTCTGTCCGGATCATTTTAGCTATTCTTGCATATTTTGATTATGAAATATGGCGATGGATGTCAAAACAGCCTTCCTTAATGGGAATCTTTCGAGGATGTATACATGATACAACTGAAGGCTTTGTTGATCCTAAATATGCTAAAAGGGTATGCAAGCTTCAAAGATCCATTTATGGGTTAAAGCAAGCATCTAGGAGTTGGAACATTCGTTTTGATGAAGTAGTCAAAGGTTTTGACTTTATCAAAAATGAAGAAGAGCCTTGTGTTTACAAGAAGGCTAGTGGGAGCGCACTTGTATTTTCGATTTTGTATGTGGATGACATATTATTAATCGGGAATGACATTCCTATGCTTGAAGATGTTAAGACTTCATTGAAAAGGAGTTTCTCAATGAAGGACTTGGGAGAAGCATGCTATATCTTGGGCATAAAAATCTATAGAGATAGATCAAAAGGTTAATTGGATTAAGTCAGAAGCGTACATTGACAAGATATTGAAAGGTTCAATATGCATGAATCCAAGAGAGGTTTCATGCCAATGTCACATGGCATCGATCTCTGCAAGAATCGGTGTCCTTCGACATCGATGAGCGAGACAGATGAGCAAGATTCCATATGCTTCACTATTGGGTCTATTATGTATGCCATGATCTGTACACGCCCGGATGTCTCATATGCTCTAAGTGTCACGAGCGGATACCAAGCGGATCTGGTGATGGTCATTGGATAGCCGTAAAAATATCTGAAGTACTTGAGAAGAACTAAGGGTATGTTCCTTGTTTTGGAGGTGAGGAAGATCTGGTTGCAAAGGGTTACACCGATGCAAGCTTCCAAACCGACAAAGATGATTTTCGATCGCAATCCGGGTTTGTGTTTACACTTAATGGAGGAGCGATGGTGGAAGAGTTCCAAGCAAAACACGGTGGCCGACTCTCTGACGAAGCGGAGTACATTGCGGCCGGAGGCCGCAAAGGAGGCTGTGTGGATTAAGAAGTTTATCACGAGCTTGGTGTGGTCGCTAGTGTCTCTAGTCCAATGGACATCTATTGTGATAATAGTGGTGCCATTGCACAAGCAAAAGAGCCTAGATCACATCAAAGTCTAAACACATACTCCGTCGCTTTCACCTTATTCGCGAGATTGTGGATAGAGGTGACGTCGAGAATATGCAAAGTACATACGGAAGCCAATGTGGCCGATCCGTTGACAAAGCCACGCCCTGACCTAAGCATGAGGCGCACACAAGGTCTATTGGTATTAGATACTTAATTGATTGACTCAAGTGCAAGTGGGAGATTGTTAGTGTTATGCCCTTGAGGCAATCATTTAGATGATTGTAACATGACTATGTTTATGAATAATAATATGATTATTGGTCCAATGAATGTATATCATTGTATTGATCAACAAGTATGTGACTTGATTATGAAGCTCTTTACTTAATGATGTAATTCGATAAATATCTCTCGATCGGATATCATCGTATAGGACTACGATGAATAGATCAGCACATGTAGTGATCGATGATCATGCTTCATAGATCATGGGATATGGAGATATCATCTCTACATTGTGGACCATGTTGAAGAACATGGGTTAGATAGACCCGCTATGGGACACTGCGAGAATGTTTCATTCTTATGTGTCATCGATGTATCTCATACCTAGAAGATGTATGATCCTTAGACTGAGATTGTCATATTCCCTACATGTGTAATAGTTTTCCTTGGGGCTATCAAACACTACTTCCTAACCGGATAGTTATAAAGGTAGCTTTCATGTTTACTATGAAACGTGCAGAGGGAAGTGAGCGATCAAGATGGAATTTGCCACTCCAATGAAGCGGAGATATATGACAAGGCCACTCGTGTGATATGATTAAGAAAGTGCATGGCCATGCCGTGATTGAGAGTCAATCACAACTTATTAATATATCACGGATCGAGAGATGGATTGAATCATCAAAGGATGACATGCTTCTCGCCTTGAGATCAATCTTCATATACTTGGCAAAGGGATTATTACATGAGTTCTTTTGATAGGTTACATTCGATTTGATCACAGTATGTTTGGGAGTTGGCATACTTTGCAAGAAGCCGCTACCAACTATTGGATTGAAAAGGAGTTTTCGAATCCATGTCCAAACGTATGTGAACTGCGCAGGTCACACACTTAATGGGTGGGACGCATTAATTTGGATTAGATCCGTAATTAATGAACCTCGTGGGCTTAGCATCTTTGGTGGGCCTGGTTTGGGTTTCATCTCGTGGCTATATAAGGAGGGAGGAGGAGGCGCGGTGTGTGCTTTCCACGGTTTAGGTTTGATTCACTTGAAACCCTAGCCTCCTCCTCTCGCGCCGCCGAGCGACTAGGTGCTTGCACACGACGCACGGCGTTCCATCTCTCGGGCGTGTGGACTATCTGCGGTGACGCTGCTGCGGCGCGGCGTGGGAGGACGATCCACGGCGAGGCGAGGACGATCCACTACATCGGCGCAACGGCTGCGGCGAGGACGAACCACTACATCGACGCGAAGGATTCCGCAAGCTGCGCGTCTAGTGGTAATCTTATCTATGATCCTCTTCTTGCGAGTAGCTTTACGGTTCTTGCGGTAGTTTTTTTTGTGCTAGCGTAGCATACCGCGTTTCCCTCTGATGGTATCGAGCCATCTCGTATAGTTTTGTGATCGGATGTTGCACATATGATGTGTGAGGTTAGTAGATTGGATCTATTACATGTTCACCAGTTCATGTGATGAATTGGTGACGGCGACCATCGATGAGATCGATCGATTTAGGGTTTGAGAAAGTGCAAACCGACTCAATCTTGATTTGGGTGAGTCCGTTCATGGTGCGACGTTACCCTTACCGGTCGGGTTACCGCCATCGTGGTTTCAAACGTATCCATATGGGACCAAGCCAATCGGATCGAGTTGGATTGGGTCAATCTGGTTGATCCATGGTAGCGCAAGCAGATTCAATATTGATTTGGGTGAGTCCGTTCATGGTGCGACGTTGCCCTTACGGTCGGGTTACCGCCATCGGGGTTTCAAACGTATCCATATGGGACCAAGCCAATTATATTAGATCGGATTGGGTCAATCTGGTTGATCCGTGGAAATTTTGAAGGTGTTTTCCCATGCGCGTGTGGCTCGCCTTGGACCCGCCAGGCGGCGCCTCGGACCCGCCACGACCCGCCAGGGACGCGCGTGGGCGCCGCCCTTGGACCCTGTGGCGCGCGCCTCGGACCGAGTCGTAGGGTTGCTTTTGTTTAACTCGTTTTTGCAGGAATTATGTGAAATAGTATGGCCTATGTGTATGTGATGCATGTAATTTCCACATGGCTGCGTCTTTGTGTTAAGCCATAAGGCTATTTAAATTGTATAACGACTGCGTGTCGACTTGTGATGTTTCAAACCCTCATGTAAAATTCATTATCAAAAGTTGTAAGGAGTTACATCCATAATGATGAAGACGATGGCTAGGTGAACAAATCAAGCAAGGTGGCTAGGTGAACAACCAAGCATGATGATGGAGATCTTAATGCTAAGGGCCATGCTATTTCACGACTTATTTTGATTTTACGTGGATGTGTGTTTTATCCTTGCTATTTTCTTTATGCTCATTGCATGTGATGCTATGTTCATAGTAATCTTTGTTCATCCTTATAGTTAAAAATCTTAAATCAAATTGTCCATCCAATTGTTGCACCTATCAAGAATTTAGATCGTTATTGATATGACTGCCAAAGTAGTATATCAATGGCTATCTCAATAGATGATAGGGATGTGTTGGACACATCACGCATAACAATGGCAGATTTAAACGAGCTATCAAAACGGTTTTGGGCTTGAGGACATAAGTGGTTGGGATTTGATTTCAGTAATGAAGGAACCTATACAAGACAATTGGTGTCTAGGAAAACACACATGAGGCAGGTTTCTTAATTGGCACCCGAATACGGGAAGTGCTCCCTCCCTCATGTGAGCCCTTGGGGCAGGTTGACCTGGCCATGAGTCAAGTTGATGGAGGCATTCATTACTTGTTTTCATACTCAACAAACAAGAGTTACATATGATGTAATTAGCAAAGGTGTTGCTTACCTATCTCATTAAATTTCTAGCAGTGATGCCAAAGCTCACTAGTGTTTAATGAATATGGATCTTGAATACTCACTATGTGTCTATAAAAGGACATAAAATAGTAGTGTCTTTAATTAAAAAGTTTAATAAAAGTTTTACATAAACATAGTGCTTAGAATCTTTGCATATTTTTGTTGTAGTTCAATGGCACCTTCTCCTACTCCTGCTACACTGGTTTTGCTTTGAGATCGGTTTTGGAAAGGGAAAACTGAATGGAACTAATTTTGTTGATTGGTATCGCAACACGAGAATTGTTCTCAAGCATGAAAAGAAGGACTATGTTCTAGAGAATCCAATTCTGATGAACCACCAAAATCTTGCTCGCAATTTGAGGGTTGAATATGAAAAGCATGTTAATGCTTCAGAGAGGTCACTGTCTCATGCTAGTCACAATGGACTCGAGCTCCAAAAGCAATATGAGGACCAGGATGCTTACAATATGATTGTGGGCTTGAAGGGCATGTTTGGGAATCAAGCAAGAGCTGAGAGGTATGGTATCTCAAAGCTTTTATTTGCTTGTAAGTGGTCAAGGCATCCGGTCGATCCTCATGTGATCAAGATGATTGGTTACATTGGGAGATTGGAAAAACTTGAGTTTCCCCTTAGCCTCGGTTTGGCCACAGATGTTATTCTCCAGTCTCTGCCTCAGAGCTTTGAGCCATTCATTATGAATTTTCATATGAATAGCATGGAGAAGAGCCTAACCGAGCTACATGGGATGCTCAAGGCTGCGGAGGAAAGCATTAAGAAAAAACCCAATCATGTGATGATGGTTCAGAAAACAACTGCTTTCAAAAAGAGAAAGGCTAAGGCTGGGGGAACGGAAAGAGCAAGGGCAAGGGCAAGGGCAAGGCTCAAGATGAGATCGCGAGCCTCAAAACTAAGCTTCGAAGCTTAAAGTTGGCCCTCAACACGATACCCAATGCTTCTATTGCAAGAAATCGGGGCATTGGAAACAGGCTCGCGAAAAGTACACGGCAGATAAGAAGAATGGAAATGTGGTTTCCACTTGTGTATTAATGTTATAGAAATTAATCTTGCTACTTCTTCACTCAGCTCATGGGTATATGATACCGGTTCGGTTGCTCACATTTGCAATTCGTTGCGGTGATAAGAGTAGAGACTTGGCAAAAGGAGAAGTGGATCTTCGCGTGGGGAATAAAGCAAGAGTTCTCTGGTCTTGCTGTTGGCACATACCCATTGCATTTGCCTTGAGATTAGTTTTAGAACTCAATAATTGTTATTTTGTTCCATCTTTGAGTAGAAACATTATTTCATCTTCTTGTTTGGAACATGAAGGTTATGATTTGAGAATAAAGAACTTTGTTTGTTCAATATTTTTGAATGATATGTATTATGGTCGTTGCCCCATGGTGGATGGGTTGTGCGTCCTTGAACTCAAGAAAAACACATCTATAATATTAATGTAAAAGGCACCGCCTAATGATTTGAACCCTACCTTTTGTGGCATTGTCGCTAGGTCATATAAATGAGAAGCGCATGAAGAAGCTCCATGGTGATGGACTTCTAACCTCATTTGATTTTGAATCATTTGAAACATGTGAATCTTGTTTACTTGGCAAGATGACAAAAGCCCTTTCACAGGTTTTAGTGAGAGAGCAAGTGAATTATTGGCCCTAGTACATACGGATGTATGTGGACCAATGAGCTCATTGCTAGGAGTGGGTTTGATGCTTTGTAACTTTTACCGATGACTTCAGTAGATATGGATATATCTATTTAATGAGGCATAAATCTGAAACTTTTGAAAGGTTCAAAGAGTTTCAGAACGAAGTACAAAATCAACTTGGCAAAACAATAAAACACTTACGATCCGATCGTGGTGGCAAATACTTGAGCCAAGAGTTTGGTGATCATTTAAAGCAATGTGGAATCGTTCCGCAACTTACTCCGCCAGGAACGCCTCAATGGAATGGTGTGTCCGAACGACGAACGGACTTTATTAGATATGGTTCGGTCAATGATCAGCCAAACAGATCTGCCATTATCCTATTGGGGTTTCGCTCTAGAGACAGCTGCGTTCACTTTGAATAGGGTCCCATCAAAATCCGTTGAGAAGACGCCATATGAGATATGGACTGGGAGAAGACCCATGTTGTCATTTCTCAAGATATGGGGATGTGAGGCTTATGTAAAACGTTTACAATCGATAAACTCGCACCTAAATCGGAAAAATGCTTTTTGTGGGGTATCCTAAAGAAACAAAAGGATATTACTTTTACAAAAGAAACGAGAACAAAGTTTTGTTGCTCGAAATGGTGTCTTTTGGAGAAAGAGTTTCTTTCAAAAGAAATCAGTAGGAGTGATGTGTATCTTGATGAAGTTCGAGAATCACATGAATATGTTCAAGCTACCTCTGAACCTTCACAAGATGTACAAAGTGTTGTACAACTTTGTGGAAGAGACTCCATTACGTAGGTCGGGAGGCCACGTCATGTACCTATTAGATATGGGAATGACATATTATTGTTGGACAATGATGAGCCCACGACTTATGAAGAAGCAATGATGGACCCAAACTCCGAAAAATGGCTTGAAGCCATGAGATCCAAATTCAATCCATGCATGACAATCAAGTTTGGAACTTGGTCGATTCACTGATGGTGTAAAACCATTGAGTGCAAATGGATTTTCAAGAAAAGATAGACGTAGATGGAAATGTTCGGATCTATAAGGCACGGTTGGTGGCAAAGGGTTTCAAACAAGTTCAAGGAGTTGACTATGATGAAACTTTCTCACCGGTAGCCATGCTCAAGTCTGTCAGGATCATTTTAGCTATTCTTTGCATATTTTGATTATGAAATATGGCGGATGGATGTCAAAACAGCCTTCCTTAATGGGAATCTTTCGAGGATGTATACATGATACAACTGAAGGCTTTGTTGATCCTAAATATGCTAAAAGGGTATGCAAGCTTCAAAGATCCATTTATGGGTTAAAGCAAGCATCTAGGAGTTGGAACATTCGTTTTGATGAAGTAGTCAAAGGTTTTGACTTTATCAAAAATGAAGAAGAGCCTTGTGTTTACAAGAAGGCTAGTGGGAGCGCACTTGTATTTCGATTTTGTATGTGGATGACATATTATTAATCGGGAATGACATTCCTATGCTTGAAGATGTTAAGACTTCATTGAAAAGGAGTTTCTCAATGAAGGACTTGGGAGAAGCATGCTATATCTTGGGCATAAAAATCTATAGAGATAGATCAAAAGGTTAATTGGATTAAGTCAGAAGCGTACATTGACAAGATATTGAAAAGGTTCAATATGCATGAATCCAAGAGAGGTTTCATGCCAATGTCACATGGCATCGATCTGCAAGAATCGGTGTCCTTCGACATCCGATGAGCGAGACAGATGAGCAAGATTCCATATGCTTCACTATTGGGTCTATTATGTATGCCATGATCTGTACACGCCGGATGTCTCATATGCTCTAAGTGTCACGGCGGATACCAAGCGGATCTCGTGATGGTCATTGGATAGCCGTAAAAATATCTGAAGTACTTGAGAAGAACTAAGGGTATGTTCCTTGTTTTTGGAGGTGAGGAAGATCTGGTTGCAAAGGGTTACACCGATGCAAGCTTCCAAACCGACAAAGATGATTTTCGATCGCAATCCGGGTTTGTGTTTACACTTAATGGAGGAGCGATGGTGGAAGAGTTCCAAGCAAAACACGGTGGCCGACTCTACGATGAAGCGGAGTACATTGCGGCCGGAGGCGCAAAGGAGGCTGTGTGGATTAAGAAGTTTATCACGAGCTTGGTGTGGTCGCTAGTGTCTCTAGTCCAATGGACATCTATTGTGATAATAGTGGTGCCATTGCACAAGCAAAAGAGCCTAGATCACATCAAAAGTCTAAACACATACTCCGTCGCTTTCACCTTATTCGCGAGATTGTGGATAGAGGTGACGTCAGAATATGCAAAGTACATACGGAAGCCAATGTGGCCGATCCGTTGACAAAGCCACTGCCACTGCCTAAGCATGAGGCGCACACAAGGTCTATTGGTATTAGATACTTAATTGATTGACTCAAGTGCAAGTGGGAGATTGTTAGTATTATGCCCTTGAGGCAATCATTTAGATGATTGTAACATGACTATGTTTATGAATAATAATATGATTATTGGTCCAATGAATGTATATCATTGTATTGATCAACAAGTATGTGACTTGATTATGAAGCTCTTTACTTAATGATGTAATTCGATAAATATCTCTGATCGGATATCATCGTATAGGACTACGATGAATAGATCAGCACATGTAGTGATCGATGATCATGCTTCATAGATCATGGGATATGGAGATATCATCTCTACATTGTGGACCATGTTGAAGAACATGGGTTAGATAGACCCGCTATGGGACAACTGCGAGAATGTTTCATTCTTATGTGTCATCGTGTATCTCATACCTAGAAGATGTATGATCCTTAGACCTGAGATTGTCATATTCCCTACATGTGTAATAGTTTTCCTTGGGGCTATCAAACACTACTTCCTAACCGGATAGTTATAAAGGTAGCTTTCATGTTTACTATGAAACGTGCAAGAGAGGAAGTGAGCGATCAAGATGGAATTTGCCACTCCAATGAAACGGAGATATATGACAAGGCCACTCGTGTGATATGATTAAGAAAGTGCATGGCCATGCCGTGATTGAGGAGTCAATCACAACTTATTAATATATCACGGATACGAGAGATGGATTGAATCATCAAAGGATGACATGCTTCTCGCCTTGAGATCAATCTTCATATACTTGGCAAAGGGATTATTACATGAGTTCTTTTGATAGGTTCATTCGATTTGATCACAAGTATGTTTGGGAGTTGGCATACTTTGCAAGAAGCCGCTACCAACTATTGGATTGAAAAGGAGTTTTCGAATCCATGTCCAAACGTATGTGAACCCGCAGGTCACACACTTAATGGCTGGGACGCATTAATTTGGATTGGATCCGTAATTAATGAACCTCGTGGGCTTAGCATCTTTGGTGGGCCCTGGTTTAGGTTTCATCTCGTGGCTATATAAGGAGGGAGGAGGAGGCGCAGTGTGTGCTTTCCACGGTTTAGGTTTGATTCACTTGAAACCCTAGCCTCCTCCTCTCGCTGCCCCGCCGAGCGACTAGGTGCTTGCACACACGCGCCGGCGTTCCATCTCGGACGTGTGGACTACTGCGGTGACGCTGCTGCGACTGCGGCGTGGGAGGACGATCCACGGCGAGGCGAGGACGATCCACTACATCGACGCAACGACTGCGGCGAGGACGAACCACTACATCGACGCGCGAAGGATTCCGCAACTGCGCGTCTAGTGGTAATCTTATCTATGATCCTCTTCTTGCGAGTAGCTTTCTGGTTGCGCGGTAGTTTTTTTTCGTGCTAGCGTAGCATACCGCGTTTCCCTACACTTCTGTGTTTGTTTTTATTGTTCATTATTCTCTTACAATTTCTCATTCGAAATTCCCCTTCTTACAAAGTTTTCTTGAACAAGTGTTGTTCCGATCTTTTATTCTAATTGCTTTCGTTTCTGCTTTTTATTGAGAAAAGTTTTTTTTATAATAATTAAAAAGTTTTAAAGTTGCCTATTCCCCCCCCCCCTCTAGGACAACTTGGTCCTTACAAGTGGTATCAGAGCAAGGTCACCCTTTTATAGCTTAACAGCTTGGGTTAAAATGGCCGAGGGTATAGGATCAGCTACAGTTAGTGTAGGAAGAGTTCCTATTTTTGATGGCACAAATTATGCCTACTGGAAATTAGGATGAGGTGCTATCTTGAAGCTGTAAGTTATGATGTGTGGAGAGTTACAGAAAAACCTTTGCCTCCACGTGTCATACTTGAAGGGCAATCCTCATCCTCAGAACCCACACCTGGAGAAATAAAAAATTTGCAATATGATGCTCAGGCTAGAAATGCTATCTTTTCTTGCCTTAGCATTGAAGTTTTTGATAGAGTCAGTAATTTGTCAACTGCTCATGATATTTGGACTACTCTTCAAGAAATTCATGAGGGAAACTCTGATGTAAAAGAGGAAAAATATTTTGTTGTCAGAGAAAATTTTGATCAATTAAAAATGCTCCCTCATGAAAATGCAAATGATATGTTCTCTAGATTAAATCCTATTGTAAATGAGCTTAAAGGACTAGGAACTAAAGTTGATGATGTTGAAGTGTGCAGGAAAATGATCAGAGTTTTACCATGAGCATATCATAGTCGATCACCTATCATCAAGCAGTGGCGATCCAAGAAGCTCACACCCACCGAGCTCTTGGGCAAGATTTCAGCTCATGAGTTTACCTTGGGTGATGAAATTGAGACCAAGAAGAAATCCATTGCTCTCAAGGCCAAGGAGAAAGTTAAAGATTCATCTGATGAAGAAGAAGAAGATACAAGCTATGAAGAGGACGAAGATGTAAGAAAATTGGCATTACTCATGAGATCAGCAAATAAAATCATGAGAAGGGTAAATGCCAAGGGTAAATCCTCTAATCATTCTTCAAAAAGAAACCCTTTCTCTAACATTATTTGCTTTGAGTGCAATGAGAAAGGACACATAGCTGCCCGTTGCCCTAACAAAAGTATCAAGAAGGGCAAAAGCAAGGACAAGGATGACAATGACGAAGAAAAAGCTCAAGGAAGCTACAAGAGAAGTCATCACAAGAAGAGCTACTCCAAGAAACATTGGAGGAAAGGAAAGAAGGATGCACACATTGGTGAATGGGTCACTGATGAAGAAAATTCAAGTGAAGAATCCTCCTCCTCATCAAATGAAGAAGAGCCAAGGTCCAAGGGACTGGCAGGGCTTGCTCTGGATGAGTCCACACCACCTTCACCCTCCCTACCTCTATGCCTCATGGCCAGGAACGATGAAGAGAAGGTAAATGATTCTCCCTCTTATGAAGAGTTAGTAGAGATAATTAAAGAGCTTAATGATGCTTTATATGTCAAAATAGCTAAAGATAAAGCTCTTAAGAAAAATACTTCTAGCTTAATGATTAAGAATGATGTGCTTACTGCTAAAGCTGAAATTCTTGAATCTGACATTAAGGTCTTGCATGAAAAATATGACATGCTAAAAATTAGTCAAAATGAGTTTATAGAAGAACATAAAATTTTTTCACATGCTCATTCTGCTCTAAATACTGATCATGCTTGTCTTACTGTCTCTCATGATTCTTTGAAAATCACTCACATGCAACTTGTTAAAGATCATGATGAATTGCTAAATAAATATTGTAAGCTGGAAATTGATAATGAGATGCAGAGTACCAAATCTAAAAATGTTTTATCTTGTAACGTTTCAATTAGCTGTGATTTGCTGTCTGATGAAATAATTATTCCTAGTACATCTAGCATGTGTGGCAAAAATTGTAAAAATGCTTTGTATGTTAAAGAACTCGTAACAGAAAACAATGAGCTAAAACCCAAGGTAGCTAAATTTGACAAAGGATTAGAAAAATGCTTCCTTGGCAGTGCTACTCTTGATAAAATTCTTGGGGAGCAAAAGACTGTTCTGGGTAAAAAGGGATTAGGTTATAAAGCCAAATCTGTGCCCAGAAAGAATGATCAGCTAAAACCCAAGATAAATTTGATCAAAAGTTGGACTCAATGCTATTATTGTCATAACTACAATCATGCTTCTATAAACTGTAAATTTGCCTGTGCTCCATATGCTAAGGTTAATAGAAGATGCATGGTTGATGCTCATTATATGCTGTTGAAGGATTTTAGGGGTAAAATGAATGTTAGATATGTTGGCCCCTCTAATCTGGACAAAAATTGTTAGATATGTTGGCCCCTCTAATCTGGACAAAAATCTTAAGGCTATTTGGGTGCCTAAGTCTTTACTTACTAATCCTTTTTGACCCAAAATTGTTCAGACTAACACTAATGGACCCAAAAGTATTTGGGTACCTAAAATCAAGAAATGACCATGTTTTAGGTGAACTACAAGAGTGGTGACCGACATTGGGTTATTGACAGTGGTTGCACACAACATATGACTGGCACACCAAGGATGTTCACCTCAGTCGAAAAAGAGAGTGATCCAAGTCATAAGATTACATTTGGAGATAACAGCAAAAGAAAGGTAAAAGGAAATGGTAAGATAGCCATCTCCAATGATCACTCTATTGAAAATGTAGTACTAGTTGACTCTTTAAATTTTAATCTTTTGTCTGTTGCACAACTCTGTGATTTAGGTTTTCACTGTATCTTTTCAATTAATGGGGTAACAGTTCTTGACAAAAACAAAAAGCTTATTTTTAAAGGTTTCAGATTTCAAAATCTCTACCTTGTTGACTTTAATTCTAACTCCTCATGCATTTCAACTTGTCTGCTTGCTAAAGTTTCACTTGGTTGGCTTTGGCACAGACGACTTGGGTATGTAGGTATGTCTAATCTCAAAAAGCTTTTCAAAAATGAGCTAGTAGTGGGCCTGAAGGATGTTAAATTTGAAAAGGATAAGCTTTGTAGTGCTTGTCAAGCAGGCAAGCAAGTAGCTAATCCTCATCCTGCAAAAATTATCATGTCACAAAAGGCACAGTCTAGCATCTCAAGTTATAATCAAATAAATAAATAAATATCCAATGCTATTCCATTCAAGGGTATATGCAAACTTCAACAATACAAGTGGTTCACACTCAATACCCTCAATTACTCAAAGTTTACCAATCGCATTCATGGTTATACACAATCTTACCCATTTCAAGTCTACTGAATCCAGAAGTTATCAAAACTCAACAAAAATATACATAACCTCATGATCAGACAAACAATCTGTCACCCATACTAGTCATCAAAATTCTAAGACAAGTTAAATTCATTCCTTGGCATAAGTTTACAACCTCATCCACATCCATCCAGGCTATCAAGAAGATTAAGTCAAAATTTCTGCATACTCATCAAAGCTACACTAAGTTACAGTATCATTTTTTACACACAAGCAAACTCAAAACAACCATTTCTAGCCTCTTTTGATCTAGAGGCAATGTAGTCGGTTCCTTGAACCGACCTACTCCTCACAAACACAAAATACACTTCTCATAAGAATAGCACCCAAACAAATCTGGCTATCACATAAATGATGTCACCTCGCTATTACCTATACAGATCATAAGGAACCAGAACAAGTTTAGATTACATTCTTTAGCATCAAGTACACACATTGCATTCTTTAGCATCTAATGCACACCATCAGCTACAAGTCGCAATGCATTCAAATAAGTCAGTCATGTACTAATGGCTCTAGAAGGAAATCCATTTGTGCTGCTGAACCGACCTAGCTCCCCTCAACCAGCCAACCGCCAAATCTTTCCTCTCAGCCCATACTCCCAACTGGCGCCAGCACTCTTCTTGCCCATACCGAATACCAAATGGTAGGCTGAAGCTATGCATGCAGTCCACCTAGCATCAGCCCACAGGATCACCCTAACCAGCCCACAGTTTTGAGCCAAGTCGTTTTACCTGCCAGCAGTATAAAAGAAGTCAATGGCAGTACAACCTAAGCTTTTACTCCCCACCCTTACTGACTAGTGCACCCATTGTTTCCCACCATACACATTTACTGACCTGGGCTAATAGAGGAAGTAGCTGACAGCAGCAGTAGGAGGAAGAGGACATCTGCCTGCTTTTCCTCACATCTTTCCCCATCGACACCTCATCCTTCTTTTCCTGCAGATCAGGTGCAAAGCATTAGCCTACCTTTCTTTTTAGCTTGATCTTGTGGCTATAAATGCAAGCTAATTGTACTAGATTAAAACACATATGAATAACTTTTAATCAACCAAAGGTAAAGGCAAAGTGCTGCAAACAACAAGTATATATGTATACACCCCTCCCTGTCTTGTCCATAAGCCTATAAACTATCAATTTAGCATCACCAACGAAAGCCAAAATATAAACATTACTAGTCCTAATATGGACCCATTCATAAAAGCCAGGTTCCAAATCATTCTCACTCATCTCATAGCATAAATTTCAACTGGCTAACCAGAACAATTAGAGCAGACCTTATATATATATATATTCATTTGCCAGAAATCTGAAAAGCATGGTGCATCAAAACATAATGATATTTTGACAAATATGGAATGATACTCAATCGACAGAATAATCATGACAGGAATAAATCTTGAATATTTCTTTGCCTTAATAAACAAACATTGAATACATACACTATCCCTGAGTCTAAACTTCAAAAGTATCAGCATGTATATCCTTAACCTAATGTCAAGAAATCAATATCAATCAACTAAATCTTGCAACCCCAACCACATAATAATGCAAAACACAAGAATACATGCATTTCTCACTGTCTTTAGATCTCAAAACATCTAGATATATATGCCTCATAATCACAGTGCATAGACAACTTCTGACCTTATGCCATGTAAGCACAAATGAATTTAAAACACAAGCATACATGTATCATAAGGTAGTTACAGGATCTAATAAGAACATGGGATAAAATTCAATTATGAGAGTCTTGGTTGCATGCTCTAAACTTACACTTTAATCACTCAGAATACCAAACACCAGCAAGCAAATAATTGGTTAAGGTCAATGCAAAGTAGCTCATGCATGTATATATATGCATACAAGTAAAAAGTACTCATGAACAAGATTCTATACTTTAGTGTTTCACTCAAAACAAATCACTCTCTGTTAATCTCTGATTTAAACCCGAGCATGAATCCAGAATATGCATATATAGGGCCCTGATGGATCCTAGCCAAGCATTATTTTAAGGACAATCCGAAGACATTCTTTATTCTATAATGCACACATGGGACCAGATTTGTATACCAACTGCCACTAGAAATCATGCCTTGACATCAGACTTAATCTCAGAACCCCAAAAGTCAATTTTCTTTCTCCAAGTTTCCACTCTAAATTGCAAGTAAGCTTAGGCTGCCAGTGCATGTCATAGAATGCTAGATACCCTAGCTCACAATCATATACAGCATGCATGGCATCAAACAGATGCTTGTGTCCTAAACAATTTTAATGCTTTGTCGGCTTGAACTTGAGTAAATGAAACAACAGTCAGTCATCAGCCATTAATTCAAGCATGCATGCAATGCTCTCTCCCTGTAGATCCAAAGCATATATATACATATGCGCTTCATAATCTATGTATTCATAGGCCATTTCTGGCCTTATACCATTTACGCACGAAAGAAATTAAAACACAAACATCTCATGCACTTTTGAGCACATATCAGCACCATGAGCATATAGAGTATTGATCTAATGACAGAAAATAAAATCCCTAGCAACAATGAACTTTCCTTGATAAATCACATCACGCAGGATCTGAGGGCAAAGGTACTTAAAACCCTGTGGCAAATACATTCTTGCTCTCGGCCAAATCGAACACAAGATGCATAGCGAAATCTAAAACTTAAACCTCTAGCTTTCTAGCCACAATCATACATAGGGGAGAGGGAACCGTGTAAGTAGCTTGTGAGAAGGGGAGTGGCCGTCGATGTATCTTCGGCACCAGGGAGGCAGCGAGATAGATTGCGGCGCCGTGGCGCAAGGTTGTCCAAGGGGCACCCAGGAGACCACCGACGCTGGAGCATGGGTGAAAGCATCTAGGCACGCATGTTGTTTTGGTTTTGCTAATTATGACAACTTTGGTAAATGGACTAATACTTTCCTTGAGAATATTGAAAGTAGGTTAATCCCAAGATTGGTGACCATGGAAATATCAAGGAAGGTACAAATGGAAGATCAATATGTCAAGATCATGAAAAGGTATAATTATAAGGTTCTTTTTTCTAGTCTTTTGTCGATCTTGGAGTTTGGAAGAAAGATAGGTTTGCTAGAATTAGGTCCGTACTATAAAGAGGGATTTTGATGCTTATCTTGATGTCACTTAGGGTTTAAAGGCTCAAATTACATATTCAAATGGTTGCTTGATAATATATAAGTTCCTAAATAGAAAATCTTTTTAAAACTAATCAAGTTTCGGGAAATCAGGTGCTACCGCCCATGGTAGCGTGGTGTTACCGGACTATCGGTAGCACCGGACATTAACCCAGTGAGGAAATTCCAGAGAAGAACTTTTTGGGCGTTTTTGGTAGCCTGGTGCTACCGCCCATGGTAGCCCGGTGCTACCGAACCATCGGTAGCACCGGACATTAACCCGGTGTGAAAATCACAGAGGGGTATGTTTTGGGTGTTTTGGTAGCCCAGTGCTACCGCACATGGTATCCCGGTGCTACCGGACCAGCGGTAGCACCGGTCCTCAGCCCGGTGCTTAAATTCCAGAGAGATCAGTTTTTAGCGAAACACAATAAAAAGGGGCCCGTGCTACCGGCCCTAGTTGGGTGGTAGCATCGGACCCTGTGTAACGGTCTCTGGTAAGTGCATTAAATGCACTATTCTAGCCGTTGAAATGGAGCCCGTTGCTATCGGTCCTGCATGGGCGGTAGCCCTGGAAAAACAGACTTTTGCCCATTTCAAGCTCCAACGGCTAGAAAGTTTGGTGGAGGCTATAAATACCTCCCCACCTGCATTCTAGAGGTGCTCTTGGTCCTCATTTATGATATTTCAGCTCTAGCAAGTGTTCTCCAATCTTTTGTGCATTCAACTTCCATATCTGAGTGTGAGAAGCAAAGTTGAGTATTGCATTTCGTGTTTGAGCCTTTAGACATCGATATTTGACCTCAAGCAAGCGTCAAGGTTTATTACTCTTGGAGGTTGCCGCCTCCTAGACGGCTTGGTGACGATCATGCACGGTGAGCTTCTCAACGGAGATTGTGAGAAGCCCCGGCATGTTGTGAAGGCCGGAGTTCGCCTACCCGAAGCGGGGAAGAACTACCCTTAGTGATCGAGGAAGGCTCAAGCGAGTGGAGCCGGTTGGAAGTGATTCAAGTCACCTCAACGTGGAGTAGGGGAGACCAGCAAGTCTCCGAGACCACGGGTTAAATTTATTGTCTCCTATTTATCTGTGATTGGCATTTTTGTTTTTGGAAATCTATTTCATTGATAGCATATTCTTGGTAGTCTTTGTGCTCGTTAGTGTTTTTGCCACACTTGATTTGACATAGTATCTCAAGTGATTGCTAGAGAAATTTAGTGTGAATTTGAAATTTGTATCTCTATATCTTGGTGTCATTCGTAATTTCTAAATAGTGTCGAAAAATATAGAACCTCCTATTCACCCCCTCTAGTCGGTTATCCTTGATCCTACAAGTGGTATCAGAGCTTGGACTCTCTTTTGGGGCTTCACCGTCTAGAGAGTAAGGATGGCTAGCGATGGGTGTCAATAGGCAAGGCGACATTTTTCGATGGTACCAATTATGTTTATTAGAAAATTCGTATGACCGTTTATCTTAAGGCCATGAGCCCAAGTATATGGAGAATTGTAGTTGAAGGTTTCACTCCGGGGGTCAATCCCACACTCACAATAGACCAAGAGGAGCGAAACACTCATCTTAATGCTCAAGCTATGAATGCTCTTTTTGGCGCTTTGAACGCGGATGAGTTCAATCGAGTGAGCAATCTTGAAACCGCTCATGAGATTTGGACAACCCTCTCAGAAATTCATGAGGGAACATCCTCGGTCAAAGAAGCCAAATTGCATATGCTTCGAATCAAATATGAGAGTTTTATTATGTTGCCTCATGAAAACATCAATGAGATGTATTCACGGTTGAACAACATAGTAAATGAGCTCAAGGGCCTTGGAGCATCACTAACCGATTTTGACATTGTTCGTAAGTTGTTTAGGGCTCTTCCGGAAAAATATGAGACTTTGGTGATGTTGTTTCTCAACTTACCGGAGTTGCCAAGAATGACGCCAACGGGACTCCTTGGAAATCTCATAACCAATGAGCTTTACAAGAAGGACAAGGAAGAGCTTTTAGAGCAAAGCTCGTCGAAAAAGAAGAACATCACCTTCAAGGCGAAGGTGGAATCAAGCGATGAGATGCTCAATGACTCCGATGACAATAAAGACACCGATGAGGAAATGGCCCTCCTTGTAAGAAGAATGAGAAGATTCATGAAGAGGTACTCAAGCATAAGTGGTCCTAAAAAATTCAAGAAGGGACAATACTCTAGCACCAACCGATATGCAAATATTTGGTGCTATGAGTGTGATGAGAATGGACATATTGCCTCAAAATGTCAAAAGAAAAGAGACGACAAAAACAAGTCCCCCTTGAAGAAGAAAGTCCTTCACGGGAAGAAGAAGCTCTTCAAGAAATTGAATAAAGATGGGAAAGGCGAGGCTCACATTGGGGAGTGGAACTCCGAAGAAGAATATTCGGACTCCGACTCTTCCGATGATGATACACCTCCAAAGAAGAAGGGTCTTGCCGGCATCGCTATTGAGGAGACTTCATCACCTTTTGTCACTCCCTTGTGTCTTATGGCAAAAGGAGATTTTAAGGTAAACTCAAATGATGATGAACCCTCCTATGATGAATTAATGGATATGCTTGAGGACTTGAATGAGTATCTCGGTAAAGAAAAGTCTAAACATAAAGCTTTGAGAAAAGAATACCTCTCTCTCAAAGACTCATATGAGGAGCTAAAGGAAGCTCATGAGACTCTTCTTGCTAAGAGGAGCTAAAGGAAGCTCATGAGACTCTTCTTGCTAAGGACCATTCAAAATCTCAAAATGATATAGGGATTAGTTGCAAAATTATTGATGATGTATCTTGCTTAGAAATCGATTCATGTTGTATATCAAATCTAGCACATCTACATCTTGCGATGATTTATTTGATATCCCATCATCTTCATGTTCTAGTTCTACTTTTTGCCATGATAACCTAGTAATAGAAAATAATGAACTTAAAGAACAAGTGAACAAACTTAGCAAAAGTCTCGATATATGCTTTAAAGGTAAAGATACTCTAAATAAAATTTTAAATGGTCGAAGATGCTCCTACAATAAAGAAGGACTAGGATATGTTCCTAAGAAGGGAAAAAAGATGAATAACAAAGCTCCTCGATTCGTTAAATCAAATGGGAAGTTTTTTTATAAATGTCATGAAGTAGGTCATCTATGAAATAATTGCCTCTTGGATAAAACAACTAAGAATAACATTTATGAATCTTGCTATGTGCTTAAGAAAGATAGTTTTGGTCAAATAATTGCTAAATTTGTTGGCACACCTATACTTGGCCGTAAAAAGAATGCCATTTGGGTGCCCAAAGCCTTGGTTACTAACCTCCAAGGACCCAAACAAATTTGGGTACCTAAAAAGACTTGATTCTCTTTTGTAGGTAAACTACAAAACCGGTGGACGGCATTGGGTGTTGGATAGCGGATGCATTCAACACATGATCGGTGATCGAAAAATGTTCACCACCTTTGAAGTAGGGAATGGGCAAAATGACAAGATAACATTTGGTGACAATAGCAAAGGAAAGGTATTGGGTTTGGGTAAAATCGCTATCAAAATGGCCTGTCTATTTCAAATGTTTCTTTAGTAGAAACTTTAAATTTTAATTTGTTATCCATTGCTCAAATTTGTGATCTAGGTCTTACTTGCATTTTTTCAAAGAATGGAGTAGTGATCTCTAAAGAAAATGATAATTCTTTAGCATTCAAAGGTTTTAGATTTGGAAATTTGTATTTGATTGATTCACCTCAAATGAGTCATGTCTTCAAACTTGTTTAATTGCAAAAACATCCTTAGGATGGTTATGGCATAGAGACTAGCTCATATTGGGATGATCCAACTCAAAAAGCTTTTTAAAAATGATTTGGTTGTGGGCTTGAAAGATGTGAAGTTTGAGAAAAATAGACTTTGTAGCGCTTGTCAAGCCGGCAAGCAAGTGGCTAGTTTTCATCCTTCAAAAAGTATCATGTCCACATCTAGACCATTAGAACTCTTACATATGGATTTGTTTGGCCCAACAACCTATAAGAGCATTGGAGGAAATTCTTATTACTTAGTCATTGTTGATGATTATTCAAGGTATACTTGGGTTTTCTTTCTAGATGATAAATCCGAAACATCCAGTATCTTTAAAAACTTTGCAAAAAGGGCTCAAAATGAATTTGATTTTAAAATTAAGAAAATTCGTAGTTACAACTGTTTCGAGTTCAAAAATACAAAAATTGAAGATTATTGTGATGAACTTGGAATAAAGCACGAACTTTCTGCACCTACACTCCGGAGCAAAATGGAGTTGTGGAACGAAAAAATTCAACATTAATTGAAATGGCAAGAACTATGCTTGATGAGTATAGCACTTCCGATAGTTTTTGGGTGGAAGCCATTAATACTGCTTGCCATGCAACAAATAGGCTTTATTTGCATCGTCTCTTGAAAAAGACCTCTTATGAGCTTCTTGTTGGAAGAAGACCAAATATTTCTTATTTTCGAGTTTTCGGTTGCAAATGCTATATCTTGAAAAAGGGGGTTCGACTCTCAAAATTCCAAAGTCATTGTGATGAAGGGTTCTTGCTTGGATATTCATCAAATAGCAAAGCGTATCGTGTATTTAACAAAAATAAAGGTTTTGTTGAAGAAACTTGTGATGTTGAATTTGATTAAACTAATGGCTCTCAAGAAGAGCAAGTGTCGACTTTTGTAGTCAGCAATGAATTTATGGGGTAGGCACTCGATCTCAAACTCGAAGGTCACACAAGACAGGGATTTATACAGGTTCAGGCTCTCAGCGATGGAGGTAATACCCTAATCCTGTGTGCTGGGATTATATGGATCTTTTGGATCTGAGGATGCTTAAAGCGTCGCGTGCTCTGGGCGATATGAGATGTTTTATGCTCTATGGCTTGATTCCCTATCTCCGCCCGCCTTACCCCTTATATAGTGGGAGGGGGGACGACTTACAGAATCCTAATTGGTTAAGAAATTCTAGTCGGTTACAGGATAGACTTTACATCTTTAACTATCCTGTAACGACTCGGATTACAACTGTTTCTAATATATCCAAATACATGTTCAACTTCTTTTAGGGTATGCCCCTTTCCGTACGGTAAATGAAGCCTGACGTAAGAAATATCTTCTGGACCTTCCTCCTGGGCCTGCCTTGAGGACCCCTTGGTTCCTATATTCCACAGCAGCCCCCGAGTGCTTCATGATCTGACTGCTTTGCCTCGAACTCTCTGCCTGAAATCCCGATTGGTTTCCCTATCCAATCGAAAATCTTTTTTCTACCACAGGCGAATTATGAAGAACTCGATTATAGATCTTGACCTTTGCTTTGCTCTCTTTTTTTTTTCTCAAGTACAACCCTTTATCGGGCAGACTTTACTGCAAGCAGCTTCGCGAACTTCTTTTTGTGTCACAAAAATGTAGATTTGATACTTTTCCCGCCCGAAGCTTTTAATGATCATCGTGACAATCATCGGGCGGTCTTCGAGGTCGTCTTGTTTTCCTGCGCCAACTTGCTTTGCTGAAAGAAACTCTTCGTCTTCTGAAATCGCATTAACTTTAAATCCCTTCAGCTTCCGACGCTTAATATCTTGGCACTTACTTCAATTTCACCAAATCGCCTATAAAAGGCGTACCAATGCTTCATAATGTATTTCTTCGCCCTCTACTCTCCATTCTTTTACTTCAAGCTTCTATCTCTATCATGTCTTGGTGGTATCATTACGCAGAGGTGGATCCTAGGCTGGTCAAGCGCTGGGAGGAGTTTGACCGAGCCTTTGAAGAACAGTTGGAGGAATCAGCGAAGGAGCGCGATCGCGAGGTCGTCGACGTGCTCATCAGGGTCGTCCCTGCCCTTAGTAGGGCTAGGAATCCTCTCATTGAGGTGCTCGGCCGAGCGCGCCGCGGGGAGGTGTAGTCTTTCTTCTGCATATAGTTTTTCAGGCATAATGCCCGGGGAATTATTGTACATAATAAAGAAATACCTTCTGCAGAAAAGTCTCTTGTCTATCTCTTGGTCATGTATTAGTCCCGTTCTAGGGTGTATTAGACCTCGTGCGTTACTTGATCCCGAAAGAAGGCATCCATCTGGCGCAGACATAGCTTAGGCTTGACTTGGAGCGCTTCGTGGCCCTTGGCCGAGCGATCCAATATCTGACTGTTACGAAATATAGCTTTTAATCTCACTTGGGACGTAACGAGGTTACCCTGGCTCGTAGCCGATCGATACCTACGTCCTTAGGACACGACTTAGGCTCTCTTGGAGCGTATCACTTACGTGGCTCTTGGCCGAGTGATACCCTTTCCCGACTAATGTCGGATACGACTTAGGCTCTCTTGGAGCGTATCATTTACGTGGCTCTTGGCCGAGTGATACCCTTTCCCGAGTGATGTCGGATACGGCTTAGGCTCTCTTGGAGCGTATCACTTACGTAGCTCTTGGCCGAGTGATACCCTTTCCCGACTGATGTCGGATACGGCTTAGACTCTCTTGGAGCGTATCACTTACGTGGCTCTTGGCCGAGTGATACCCTTTCCCGACTGATGTCGGATACGGCTTAGGCTCTCTTGGAGCGTATCACATTTAGATCCTAAGGGTGTCTGTACCCGTTTAAAATCGATGCACAGCGTCCTCGGCCCTCGTGGGGCACGCCCTTGAATCTGCGCCCGTTTGGGCTCAATCTCACGGTACATGATTTCGTCATGCGGTAACCACCCAAAAGCCCAACGTAGGGCTACCGCAAGAAGATACATTCTTATCTAAATTGGAAACCATCCACATCCCGTTTAATACGGTAAGCGGGAAACAAGCCCCATCGTGGGCGGACGACGTGGCTTCTACACGATCTGGTCAAACCCTGTCAAATTCCGTAAGTCGAGGCGACAGGCCTGCAAATCATTTATGAAGAATCTGAAAGGGCGAGACGTTTCGCAGCCTTTTCCTGCCGATTCCGCAGAGACCTTATTGTCCTTTCTTTTAAAAACCAGGTCGTACTACACCCAACATTTCATCTTTCCGCTGTGCTTTCTCTCCTTTCACCTTCTCGTCTCCCTGAATTCTCCGCCACCAAGGTTAACCTTCGCTGTTCTTGCCTTCTCGCGTCGCCGTTTAATCTTTCTGCGAGAATGTCTTCCTCTACTTCTTCTCCACCCTCACCACAGGATTGGACGACCTCGACAACAACCGAGGAGAAGCTGAAATCCATGGTAGACGACGGGATCTTGCCAGATTTAGCTCTGATCTCTGCACACCCGGCCGCCGGTGAATCCGTCCCGACCCCCCGCTCCGAGGAGGTGGTGGTTTTCGAATCCTTTTTTCACCGCGGCCTTGGTCTTCCGATCAGTTCTTTCCTTCGCGGCCTTCTTTTCTTCTATGAGATCGAATTGGTGAATCTAAACCCCAATTCTATCCTTCAAATTTCTCTCTTTGTCCACCTTTGTGAAGCTTTTCTGGGCATTAGTCCCCATTTTGACCTATTTCGCCACCTTTATCTCCTGAAACCCTATCCCTCCAAAAATGACCCCAAGGTTATCGGGGGCGCCGGATTTCAGCTGCGGGAAGGGCTGAAGAAGGATTACTTCGCCATTCCTGTCAGGACTTCTAACAAGGGCTGGCATCGGGAACGGTTTTACTGTGCCAACCTCGAATCATCTCTGCGTCCCTTCACTGGGCGCCGTCCCCGCGTTTCTAATTCCTGGGGATCTATTGACTATACCGCCGACATGGATCAAGTGTCCGAACTCCTGGCGTTGATCAAAAAGCTGAAGGAGAGCGGGCTTACTGGAGTAGGTTTGGCTCTTCACTTCATCGTCCGCAGAGTTCAGCCCCTGAAGGAGCGAATCCATCTGGGATTTGCTTGCAGGGGAAAGGATGACCCGACCCGGGAGTGGCCCGACGACTTGTCGAGGGAGGAGGTATGCGCTCGGGTCGGAGAATTCTTCATCTCCAGCGTCGACACGCTATCTGTCAAGTGCCCAAGGTCCTTCACCATCTCCCACCCTCCTCCTGAGGTAGGCGAGTTTTACCTGTGAGTTTTTACGTCCCTTCGCACTCTGAAGTTTTTCTGACCCTTGGTCTTCATTTTCAGGATCGCATTGCGTTCTTCAGTGTTCCTCCCCTTTCGAAAATGCCTCCCCGCCCAGGCTGTTCTCCGAAGCGCCGGGCTCGCTTTTCAATGTTGGCACTCGATGTGAATTCTGAGTTGACCTTTGCGGCTTGTCTCTAGAGGATTGGATCTTCCTGCATGACCATCATGAGCATCATGCTAACCTGCATGTACTTTCAACTTTGTTTGCCTCGTGTTTCTCTCCACAAGTGTTGAGCTTCATGATAACAGCATTGGGGACTTCCACTTCCATGGTGAGCTATCTCATACCCTCATGTCGGTTATACTTGTGATCATCATTTCCATGACATGTTGTGATTGCTCTTGCTCCCATGTGTATTATATGTACTTTGCTAGGTCTTGTTAGTTTTTGTCTGTCTTGTTTTGTGCCATAGCATGTTTTCCCAACCATCTTTGTGCTTCATGTATTATATCCTAAATTCATGAGCTCTTTCCCAGCATGTGGTTCTCTTGTTTTTATCCTGTCCATGATATTGTTCATTTGGTATGAGCATTTGTATTAACAATGGGCACGTGCTATATATCATTTACTTTATTTTGTCATGAGTAGTATGTATCTAGGTTATATGACCCTGATTTTCTATTACATCCATGATTAGCTTTGTTTAGACTTTGTTTGTTAGACTTTGTGCTACATGTGAGTGCCTTTCATGAGATTAGGTTCATATGATCTAGCTGCCGCTGTATGACTTATATTGTTCATGATCACCTTTTATTGTCCTTCATGCTTATATGCTTCATACCTATTTTGAATGAGCTTGTGTTCTTCATTCATGGCATGCATTCATCATCATGCATAGAGTGTTGCCATAAGTAGCTTCTCATCTTTGTGTCCATGGTCACCATTTACTTTCATGCTGTCTGTGTCCTCATGACCTTTTGTTTGGTCTTGTTTTGACGGGCCTTTTTCGCAGCATGTAAATATTGTTATTGAGACTATGGATAAATGGATCTTGATGTTGCTAATTGGTTTGTTTTATGCATGATCCTCTTTGGTTGTCTTCATTCATCTTGCTCATGTTATATCTAGTAGCATGTTGTTGTGCTTCATTGTGGTATTTCTTCATTTACATGCTCATTGCCATGTTTAGGTAGTATCTTGATCCGTGTATTTCTAGGCTTGCACATGATCCTGCTAGCATTTTGTTGCTGTGATGCACCTTGCTTAGCTTCTTCTCGACAAGATGACAAGTGCTATGATGCACCTTCTTTGTTGTTTATCATGTGGATATGTTTTCACCGTTGTCTATGGATATATGGATCTTGATGCTATCTTTAGCAGTTGTGATCATGATCTTACATTACCTTCTCGCATCATGTTCATGCTCTAGATGATCATTTGCCACACTTTTCCTGTATCTTGTCCATTCGTGCCTAGGAACTGGATCTGCCTAACCCCAGTTTCGAAAGCATAGATTTGTTGGATGCATATGTGTAGGCTTTCTGGTGAGGAGACCATCATCCTAGGAATATCTCTAAGTCTTCTTCCTCTGCTCTTTGGATCCACTTCAGGTCATTTGCCACTACTTGCTCTACACTGCAGTAGGTAAGTACCTCTGAAAATGTTGATGATAGTGATGGGTCTCTTAGGAGGTTGTGGTTCTTTTGTAGGTAGAGCTTGTGTCCTATTTGTCTAGAGTCTTTTGGTTGGAATTCTAGCATAGTTAGGTTGCTTCTTACCTTGAGCCATCTTACTCCTTAGAGACCATGCGGTTTTAGATCTTATCTCTTCTCCTCTAGCTTTCTACCAATCTCTTGTGAGGTGAGAGTTTTAGAGTGTGCCTCAAGGGGAGTAGAGTGTGTTCAGGGGGATTTGAGCTTGGGTTTATGAGCTCATATGGCATTTCTTGAGGGGGAGCTGGTTTGTATATTATGTACTATATATTTTCTTCCAGCATTTCCTTTCTTCTTCTGGGTGACTTTGGGCTTGTTTTCTTGAGTTGAGTTCACTCACTTAGACTTCTGGCATGCCTCGCATGGACCTCTTATCTTGTGCTTTAGGTTGCTATCATGCGTGATTAGCTGTTCTCTCTTCTCTCTAGGTTGAGTTCCCTCACAGTCTTATAAGTCTAGCAGGTATTGGGCCTCCTGGGTAGACAAGGTCTGTGTGCACTCCTTAGTTGGGATCTAGAGTCAGCTTCCCTATGTCAGTCACTGGGGAAGATAAGAGCGAGTCTGAGCCGTAGTGAGTCTCTTCTATCTTATCTATGCTCAATAGCCATCCAGTTTTGCAGTTTCTCGACTTCTTCTCCTCATTCTGTTTTTCTGGTTGTTATTGAGTTCATTTGGGTCTTCTTTATGCCTAATCTTGATAATAACTCAACTTTAACCAGATTTGAGCTTAAAATTGATTCATTTGTTGAGGGGGAGTTTGGGAATCTGTTCGTGCATTGCATATGGATTGCATTTCTTGTTTAATGAGCTTTTTCTATTATGCAATTGATTTCGTCTTCATGCTATACACCATGCTACATCATTTGAAGAAAATCACTAGCTTAGGTATGTCCAAGGTCATTTAACTTGCTAAGCTTAAAAATGAAATAAGCCTTAAATGAAAAACTTGATGAAACTTGTTGCTTTTACTTGCTAGGTTTCTTCTCTAGAGGTTTATGCCATAATTTGAGAAATTTTGGAGTTCTCTAGAGTCCCTATAGCAACTTGGGTGAAACTAGTTTGATCCATGCTAGAGTCCTTCAATTGCTCATAAATCATTGTGCTAAAAATGAAAATTAAACAGAATTGACTCTTCTTGTGCACATATAACTCAACACCTTGCATTCACAAGACCGCTTCCCATTGCACTTGGGATGAACTTGGAATACATCGTGTTTGACCTAGACCATCCTCTTAAGAGTTCATCTTGAGATGGTCGCATACGGCTTGAGTCAATTGGTTGTCAAAAGAAAATGCAAATAAATTAAAAACAAAGACATATGTGGGTAAAGAATGCAAATAATGTCAAACATTTGCACCCCGCTATGTCTTGTATGATGATGAATCAAAATTTGCATTAAGTGATAAATGAGCCCGAAGGACCTTGTATGCTCTTCTAGATTCCCCAAAGTGTTGAGTAGGTTGAACTCTAGGTTTTCCTTTTGATCCTTAGAGTGGCTATTCTTCTATTTTTGAAACTAAAGCTAAGTGTTGCACCTGTCAAATCTTGCTAAAAATAAAATATTTAAAACTAAGCTCGTGTTTGCGCTTGGACATGTCTTAGTTTAGTCATCTTCTGAAATTGACAAGCTTGGTGTAATATCCTTCAATTTTGATCAATTGGATAATCTTCAAAGCTCTTACGATTGCATTTCATGCATACATAAAAAAAAAATTTGATGCCTATATTGCCAAAAGGGGGAGAAAACGTAGAAAAGGCATCACTAAAAAGATAAAAATGTGAATGCTTATTTGGTTATTATGATCTTTGTAAAACTATGCTACTACTTCTTTTGGATCATAATCTCATAATCACATTTGACATGTTTAGTTGGATTTTAGAGTTTTTGTTGAAAACTTGCTCTTTCTTAAATTTAACTCTAAAATCTAAGTTCCTCTTCGTCAACTTGGTCATGGTTCTAATTTCTATCTTTGGACCAAGTTTGACTTTGCAACTAAAAATTGCTTTCTTCTTCATTTTCTTCAAACTCAAATTAATGCCTTTTGTGTGGTTTGTCAATATACTCATCAAGGGGGAGATTGAAGGATCATGTGGAGGTCCATCAATGTTTGTGATGAGTATTTGACTTTATTTGAGCAAGGTGTGCTCAAGTTTGAGTTTGATTTAGATTGATTTTCAAAATGAAGCAATTTGAGTTGTCTCTGCCAGGAGTGGCAGTACCGGTCGTATGGACGTGGTAGTGATGAGTTGGATGGTTTATTGCATATCTTTGTGGGCATTGCTATGTGAGGAGTTTCCTTGTCTTTGATGGTTGCAGGGCGACGGTGCTAGGTCATGGTGAGGCGAAGGATGACCGAGACTAGGCGAGGAGCGTCGGAGGTCCAGACGGTTGGGAGATCGCCGGAAGATGATCGGAGACGGAGTCCGGGCAAGTCAAGAAGACAAGGAAAGGAGTTGATGCTAGCTAGATGCCGCGTGGATCAATGAGGGCCGTTGGATTGAGGTCTAGTTGATAGGTTAGCGGGTCTAGGTAGTATGCTTTGAAAACCGTGCAAGAAAACCAGGTATGTGTGTGGGTTTTGGGTTAGCCATTGCATGGCTGTGTGTGTGGGTTAATCCTAGCCCTTAGATGAGTGCTCTAGGGTTGAGGGACTCATCCAAGGGTGGTAGGTGGCCCAAGAGTAGTATAAATAGGGGTGGAGGGGTAGCCTCTTCCCTTGAAGGTGTTGAGGTTTTTGATGCTCATTTGAGTTTTGCCCACATGAATGTGAGGCTTTGTAACCTCCCCTTCCAGAAATGAAAGTTTTATCCATCCAACTCTGAATTTATTTTGCGCATTTACATTATGTCTTTACTTTACGCAATTTAAATTCAGCATTTACTTTCACGCAATTACATTCCCGCAATTTACTTTCAAGTAATTTGGATTTTCCTCCCCTCCTTCTAAATGCTGTTGATCTTGGATGTTTTGAGTGTGTTCATATGGTTTTACATCTCTTTTGCACTCTTGGATTGAGTAGAGAACATCTTTTCTTTCAAGTTCCAACTTTGTTCAGAACTTGTTCTTCGCGCAGCAGTCAGTGTTTGATTTTTTTAAAAATATATAAAAATACTTTTTGAGTGATTCTTGTTGGAGGAGGTGCGGGACTCTGATATACACCTGCATAAAAATGTTCGAGTTCACTTGTTGCACCGTTTAGGCGCCATGAGGTGAAAACCGAGCCCCAAACTTTCTGCTCGAAGTTCTTGAGCATACTGTGTTCTTAGATTTTTCCTGTTTTTTCTATAAGGCTTTTTGAGGATAAATTTGGTGGAGTTCTTTACTACTCTGATACTCATAGGGAGAAAAATTCTCAGAATTTTGTGAGCTGCAGAAACCCACCAACCTCCTGTGCAAATTGATTACAAGTTCTGGAAATTCTGCTTTTGCTTTTCTGAAAGTGACTTTTGTGATTTGAATTGATGTCCTTTCTAAAAGCAAGAGTTTGAATTGATTCCTCTTTATCTTGGACACTAGACAACTAGGATTGTGACTCAAAAATCCCCACATATTTTATGGTACTTATCCATGCAAGCTTGGGGTACACATAGTTGTCTAGTTTTTCGGGTTTTTCACAATTTCCTTTGAGCGATCTTGTCGAGGTTTTTCTTGGAGTATTTCGGGGGAATTTTTATTTGCGACCATTCACCCCCCCTCTGTTCGCCATCTCGGTCCTTCACTCTCGCTGCCGTTGTATATAACGTTAGAGTTTAGGGTTTGTGTCGAACAGTAGAGAGCCTAGGCGTCACCCATTCGGGAACGGCGCATCTCACATTTGCTTGTGAGGTGCGCGGTTCCGAAATTGTCCAGCGTATTTTGGACTGCCCGAGAATGTTGGTTGTTGCATGGGGCCTGTGACGTGCGAGTGATCCGAACGTGATTTCGGCCGCATAACCCTGTTGTTCTCTGATGCACCAGCATCAGGCGTGTGTTTGGAGAACAGCGGGGTTATGCCGCCGAAATTTCATTCGGTTCGTAGCGCACGTCATAGGTCGCATGCAATGGCCTCCATATGCGGTGGCACATAGAAGGTAAACGTGAGGACCAAGACCCGGATATGATGGTGCATCCGTCTGATGGCGAGGCATGGCAGGCATTGGACCGATTCGATCCTGCATTTGCAAGCGACCCTAGGAGTGTCCGTCTTGGTTTGTCCATGGACGGTTTCACATCTTTCAGCACAAGTGCTAGCCCCTACTCTTGTTGGCCGGTCTTCATCATGCCATACAATCTTCTACCTGAGATTTTCTTGAAAGAGGGGTTCATATTCCTTGCTCTTGTCATTCCAGGTCCTAAGCATCCAGGGAAGGAATGCCTATGTACTTGTCTATGCCTTACAGGGCTCCTAGCCTCCAAACCCGTTCTACATGTACCCACCACCTATGCCAGGCCAAGGAATGCCTATGTCTTCAACCCGTGGGCCCTGCAGCCACTTCATACGACACCACAGGTATGGATGTCAAAAACATTCTAAGTTTGCGAAACGAGCTAAGTTTGTCAATTGTGAGCCAAACCAAGTCAAATTGAGCTACCTTCACAAAACTTAGTCAATTATATCACATTTAGGCAAATAAAGCTTAATTCTGTCAACTTGAGCAAATTTAGCTATACGTGCAAAACTTAGTCGATTTTAGGACATTTAGGCAACTCTTTCTTAAACCTTACACAAATCATCTCAACATTCATACTTGAAAAGGTTTACTTGTGTGCTTATGAAAGTTCATTGCTGTGCTCCTGTAGATATGTGATGGTTTACCAAATTATTAACCCATTACGTGCTATTTGATTTTTCTTTACACAATAACTTTTGATTTGGAACCTTATATTGTGCTAACTTGTTGTAATTGAAAAGTTATCTTAAGAAAACTTGTTGAATTGTAAACTTATGTTTTAAATACTTTATATGGCATCCTTGTAGAATGTGTTGTTTGCCCATATACAATCTGATTGTTTATCCTTTTAGAATGCTTTATATTTGTACTTTGTATACTGAACTCTTAAAATGACTACCTAAACTCTTAATTGATTCTTTGAACTATTTTCATTGTTTGTTATCTTTTGAATACTCAGTGATGCAATTAGGGTCTTTGGAAGTTGAATTAAATAATTTTAGTTGTAATCTTGGCCTTGAACTAGATGGTTAACTTCTGTTAATACTAGAGAGTATTACTTTGACGCTTCATTGACTATGAGATTGATGTTCATATGATTATCACAGCATATCTTGACTAGCTCGTAGTTGTAGTTCTTATATATAGTATCTATTCTTATTTAGCTTGACCTGTCATATTGATATTCTCATATTGTGTCTTAGTCGAATAGTACTATTCTGAACTTGTTTCATGTGAATCATCATAATTTACGAAAGGAAAGAGTTAAATGCCTTATTTGCTAAACTCTTGCTAAACTTACTCGATTCTAGCACATTTAGCAAAAACCGACGATATGTTACTTGTAACACAACCTAAGTTAATCTTGAACTTGCAGGTTTCTGGCTCACGCCCTCCAGCACGTACTAACGACGACATCATAGAAGACATCTTCAACAGCACCGGCGGTGGTGGTAGCGCCCACAACTCCAACAACCCCGAGGCATAAATTCCATTGTGAGCTCGATTGGTGTATTACTGTTGTACTTTATGACTTGTTGTGATGGATAGATTGTGATCGACTTATTGTGATGGACTTATTGTAATGGAATGTGGATTGTATCTATTGCGGTTGTAATGTGTTGTACGTCATTGTGTAGTTTACAAATTGCCGTTGGATGTGTGATTGATTATCTAAGGATATGCTAGAGTGTCTCCTTCTGGTTTGAGAGATTGATATATAATATATATATATATATTATAACTGCAAAAAAACATTTGTTTGCTGAGTGGATGTCCTATTTACTAGAGAGGTCAAGCTGAAATTTTGTACATTTCGGTGACTTAGTTTTAAGCCGGTTTTAAAGAGTTAAAAGGTTGGTTTCAGTCTTTTAGTAGAGGTAATAGGTTTTGTGTCTCGTTTGTTAATTCTTCGTTCGCTTGAACTTCGTTGTGGAGTTTGATGACCTTGGTGATCTAGATGCCCCCTCCCTTCCTCTTGCTCAAATTTAGGAACATTAGTTGCAATTTAGTCGATGTGCAAATGGATGGACGGATGTACAGAGGAAATTTAGTTGATTCTTTTAGTATATATCAATCTGAGTAATCTGTTGCAATAGTGATAATTTAAGTTGAAATGCATAAATCTGGATTGATGATGTTTCCATATGAGTTGCATATATATATTTGTGATCTAGTCATTTGTATTTTTGTTTATTGCAAATATATGTTCAGTCATTTTGTACATTCAGAGTTGTTTTTGTCATTTTCTTGCTTTTGTCATTTCCGACTTCTATGGCAAATGATGATATTGGGTTTTGATATGTGACTTGTTCGAATGAATGACGAAACACATTCATCTTCAAATGATGAACAAGTCATGTCAATGTAGTTTCCCATTTCGAGTTGGATCCATTTCTTTGAATGCCATTGCATTCGATTGATACTTTTGCATCCAGCTCTGGAAATGGAACTGCTGCCAATGGTATATATTGCCATAAAAAATCTGATGCTAACTACTTTTCTTTTTGCTTTTAATTTGCTCTTTTGTGTTAGTGTTTCTGATCAGATTTGAACAAAATAGATGATCCTTCTTATTCTTCGGTTAGCAATTTTTAGTTTCAATTTTCTTTTTGCCTTTTCTTTTGTTCTTTAGTTGTTATATGTATTGAGTGCGATGCATATGGATATATATATATACATTTGTGTATAAATGACTGATAAATTCGTGAGCCATTAAAAACCCACGAATTTATCTGTGCGCTCCAGATAAATTCGTCGGTTCCTTGAGCCCATGAATTTAACAACTAAATTCGTGAGTTTATTAAGCCCACGAATTTAAGAGATTAACTTTGTGGGCTATATAGCCCACGAATTTCACAGATTAAATTTATGGGCTACGTTGGCCCACGAATTTAATCTGTTAAATTCGTGGGTTTCCCGGACGCACGAATTTAACTCATATTCCCAGTTAAATTCATGGGCTTGGCAGCAACCCACGAACTTAACTTAAATTCATGGGTACCCACGAATTTAATTGATTAATTTCATCGAGTTAAATTCGTGAACTAAATTCGATGGTTTGCCCACGAATTTAACTTAGATTCGTGGGTTTTGGCCTAAATTCTTGGGTTTCTGGCCCACGAATTTTTCCCTGTTTCTTGTAGTGGAATCTGAGTAACAGACTTCGGTTGCTCCCAATATAACTGTTTGCACCAAATTTGGCGAGTATGGTTAAATCGTCAATCCAGAAACAGCAAGATACGACTAGGATGATAGATTAAGATATTTCGGAACAAGACAAATCGTTAAGGACATCGTCCTCAAAATAGAGGCCGATACGGATACAACTCCCAAGGCGTGTTGTACTGGGACTCTATCGGCCGACGGATAAAAAAGGTGGACAAAGACGAACTGAAAGACAACAACACAATCGAGTTCACACATTTACATTATTCTTTTTTCCTGTTGACTAGGAGTAGCTTTTGTAAAGTTCATAGTTTACCTTGTCGATTACAGGTCAAATCGATTATGATTAATCAATCTGTACATCATGCTCTGATAAACCAATCATCAGCTCTTGTTACAACACTTAAGCTGATGATTGCAAATAGTGTTAAAACTATCGCCAGGAGTTGGCTCATCCGGGAGTCTACTTGACCTGATGCACGCTCTGCCAAGCTACCCTGTTTTCTTGATAGCACAAAGTACGCAGAGTACATTAGCCGATCCTAAACTATCGGCTATAACTTCACCTCCAACCATGATGCCAACTCAACCCACCATCATACTACCACGTGATCCTCGGCCGAGTGGAGCAACCCATTATCAGGCTTATACCGATGCTGCTACGCTAGATGCATCGGTAAATTTACCGTCATTAGCTCCATTTTATGCTTTTCCACAATCGGTTCCACAGCCGATTGAATCTAATAGATACCCACAATATAATGAACATGTCCTGCCTAGGAATCTGGTTTCGCACAGGGTAGTGACCTATTCAGAACCTTTTGTCCTATTGCTAGAACCACCAACTAAGAGAAACAATGGATACGACAAATACACCCATCACCCGTTGGCTCAACCAAATCGGCAGCCCGAGTTTGCACTCGGGGGGCAGAATGCCAATTATGACCAACATTATCAAGGATCTACAGTCCTATTGACCAATAGTATTAATTGGGCCGATCAAATTTGCTTTGTATTAAGGGATCAATTCGGCTATAGAAAATCGTATCCTGATTACATAAATCGTATGCCTTATCCTCACAATTTTAAAGTCCCAGATTTCACAAAATTCTTTTGTGATGATTCAATTACGACATTAGAGCACATCGAAGGCTTTATCGCACAATGCGGCGAAGCAGCTCAGTCCGACGGGCTAAAAATTAGATTGTTCCCATTGTCATTATCAGGAGCTGCTTTTACTTGGTTTACTAGTCTGCCTCCAAATTCGGTTCATATATGGAACGATTTGGAAAGCCGATTCCATGAATACTTTTTCTCTGGCAGCTTGGAACTCAGGATTTTCAACCTGAGCTCTATCTGCCAGAAATTTGGAGAATCGATAACTGATTACATTAAAAGATTTAGGGAAGTCAGAAATCGATGTTTTAGTGTCACATTATCCGACAATCAACTTGCCGATTTGGCTTTCCAAGGGCTAATTCCACCACTTCGAGAAAAATTTGGAGGACAGGAGTTCACCGATCTATGTCACCTGCTTAATCGCGTGTCGGCTCAAGAAAGCCGATTTCCGGATAGTAGGGCGCTCAAGGAGAGATTCAAAGCAAATGGCAATAATAAGGAAAAAGATAAAGCTAAAGTTAATATGGTCGATTATTGCCCAAGTGAGTCCTCTGAAGATGATGAAGCAGAGGTGAATATAGCCGAGTGGGTTAAAGGGTCTAAAAAATCTTTAATCTGTTCTTGGCTTAAGCCGACTAAGAATAGGTAGGAAGTTAAATATGCTTTTGATATCTCTAAGTGTGACCATATTTTTGATTTTTTATTACAAGAAAAAATAATACGGTTACCTGAAGGACACATTATACAATCGGCTGATGAGATCAAGAAGCGAAGGTATTGCAAGTGGCATCATTCTTTTTCTCATAATACTAACGATTGCAATATTTTTCATCAGTAGATCCAATCATCTATTGAGGATGGTGAGCTAAAATTCGCTAATGAGCTGACTATGCAAGTTGATGTTGATCCGTTCCCAATAAATACGGTGCAATGTTCGAGCAAAGGAAAAAAGCCGATGCATAGCGAAGAACCAAAAAGGGATCGATGGGTTGATGTTCAGTCAACTTCTGGTGGTAATCAAATTGAAAGATTGAAATGGCAATCAGAGGGGGGTGAATGATCCTAAATAAAATTTCCCCCACTCAAAGTACTCCAAACACTCTTGCAATAAAAATCTAAAGCACTCAAAGATTTTCGCTCAAACTGGTGCTTCTCAGATTCTCACACACTCCAAAACCCAGAACAATTAGACAACTCTGTGTACCCCTAACTTGCATGGATAAGAACCATGAATCATGTGAGGGATTTTTTAATCACAATCCTAGTTGTCAAATGTCCAAACAAAGGAGGAATCAATTCAAATACTTCTTTTCTAAAAGAGATAAAGCTAAAACACCAAAGTCTCTTTTCAGAAAAGTTAAAGTAGTTTTTCAGAAATTGTCCTCAGTTGGAACAGTGGTTGGTGAGTTTATGTTCCTCTCAAATTTTTTGGAATTTTTGTCCCTGTGACCAGTTGGGTCGTGAACCACTCCACCAAAAATCACCTCAGAAAGCTTTGTGGAATAAGAATTAAAAATCAAGCATTATAGACAGTCAGGAACTTCGACCAGAAAGTTTTAGGCTCGGTTTTCACTTCATAGCTCTCAAACGGCGCAACCAGTGGACTCAAGAAATTTTATACAGATGAATATATGATTCCTGCACCTTTTCCAGTAAGAATCACTTAAAAATGATTTTTCTAGATGTTTATAAAAATCAAACACTGACTACTGCGCGAAGAACAAGTTCTGGACAGATTTGCAATTTGATAAAAAACTTGATCTCTAGTCTATCCAAGGATGTAAAAAAGATGTAAAACCAAATGAATACCCTCAAGACATCCTATAAGAACAGCATTTAGAAGGAGGGGAGGGAAATCCAAATTGTATAAATGTAAATTGCAAGAATGTAAGTGCTGAATTTAATTGCAGAATTTAAGTGCGGAATTTAAGTACATAATGTAAATTGCGTAATTTAAATGCGTAATGTAAATGCACAAAGAAAAGAGATGATTTGAGGAAACATTTCGTTTCTGGAAGGAGAGGTTACAAAGCCTCACATTTCATGTGGGCAAAGCTAAAGGAGCATCAGAAACCTCAAAACCTTCAAGAGGGGAAGGCTACCCCTCCACCCCTATTTATACAACTCTTGGGCCACCTACCACCCTTGGATGAGCCTCTAAACCCTAGAGCATCCTTCAAGGGCGAGGATTTACCTACTCCACCAGCCATGCAAGGGTTCACCCAAAACCCACCACACAAATGGGTTTTCTTGCACGGTTTTCAAAGCATACTAACTAGACCCGCTATCCTATCATCGATCCGAGCAGCATCTAGCTAGCATCACATCCATTCCTTGTCTTCATGGCTTGCACGGACTCCATCTCCGATCATCTTCCGGCGATCCCCGACAGTCTGGACCTCCGACGCTCCTCGCCTAGTCCCGGCCATCCTTCGCCTCACCATGACCTAGCACCGTCGTCCTGCAATCATCAAAAACAAGGAAACTCCTCACATAGCAATGCCCACAAAGATGTGCAATAAACCATCCAACTCATCACTACCGCGCCCATATGGCCGGTACTGCCACTCCTGGCAGAGACAACTCAAATTGCTTTATTTTGAAAATCAATCCAAATCAAACTCAAACAAGAGCAACCCAAGCTCAAATTTAATCAAATACTCATCACAAATCTGGATAGACCTCCACATAGTCCTTCAATCTCCCCCTTGATGAGTATATTGACAAACACAACAAAAGGCATATGTTTTGAGTTTGAAGAGGATGAAGAAGAAAGCAATTTTTAGTTGCAAAGTCAAAAATTGGTCCGAAGATAGAAATTGGAACCATGACCAAGTTGACGAAGAGGAATTTAGATTTTAGAGTTAGATTTAAGAAAGAGTAAGTTTTCAACAAAAAACTCTAAAATCCAACTAAACATGTCAAATGTGATTATGAGATTACGATCCAATAGAAGTAGTAGCATAGTTTTACAAAGATCATAATAACCAAATAAGCATTCACATTTTTATCTTTTTAGTGATGCCTTTTCTACATTTTCTCCCCCTTTTGGCAATATAGGCATCAATTTTTTTATGTATGCATGAAATGCAATCGAAAGAGCTTTGAAGATTATCCAATTAAACATAATGGAAGGATATTACACCAAGCTTGTCAATTTAAGAAAATGACTAAACTAAGACATGTCCAAGACCAATACATTTTATGCAAAATCTTAGTTTTACAATACTTCATTTTAGCATGATTTGACAAGTGCAAAACTTAGCAAAGTTTCAAAACTAGAAGCAAAACCACTCAAGGATCAAAAGGAAAACCTAGAGTTCAACCTACTCAACACTTTGGAGAATTTTAAAGTGCATATAAGGTCCTTCAAACTCATTTTTCAATTTATGCAAATTTTCTATAAGATTTTAAAAAACATAGCGGGGTGCAAATGTTTGACATTATTTGCATTCTTTACCCACTTATGTGTTTGATATTTGCATTTTTTTTATTTTTTATTTTTTAATTGACTCAAGCCCTTTTCGATCATCTCAAGAGTAACTCTTAAGAGAATGATCTTGGTCATACACAATATATTCCAAGTTCATCCCAAGTGCAATGGGAAGCAATCTCATGAATATAAAGTGTTGAGATCAATTTTGCACAAAAGAGTCAATTTTTTTTAATTTTCAATTTTAGCACATATGAGCAATTCTGAACGACTCAAATATGGATCAAACAAATTTCACCCAAGTTGATATAGGGACTCTAGAGAAATCCAAAATTTCACAATTCATGGTAGAGACCCCTAGAGAAGAAACTTGGCAAGTAAAAGCAACATGTTTCATCAAGTTTTCATTTAAAGCTCTCAAATTTTTCAGATTTTAATAAGCTTAGCATGATAAATGGACTTGGACATATCTAAGCTAGTGATTTTCTTCAAAAGATATAGCATGATGTATTTCATGAAGATTGAGTCAATTGCATAATAGACAAAGCTCATAAAACAGAAAATGCAGTCTAAATGCAATGCATGAACAGATTCACAAACTCCCCATCAACAAATGAATCAATTTTAAGCTCAAATCTGGTTAAAGTTGAGTTATTATCAAGATTAGGTATAAGGATAACCCAAATAAACTCAATAACAACCAGAAAAACAGAATGAGGAGAAGAAGTCGAGAAACTGCAAAACTGGATGGCTATTGAGCATAGATAAGATAGAAGAGACTCACTACAGCACAGACTCGCTCTTATCTTCCCCGATGGATCGACATAGGAAGTCGACTCTAGATCCCAACTAAGGAGTGCACATGACCACTGTCTACCCGGAGGCCGGTACTGCTAGACTTATAAGGCGTGAGGGAACTCAACCTAGAGAGAAGAGAGAACAGCTAATCACGCATGATAGCAACCTAAAGCACAACATAAGAGGTCCATGCAAGGCATGCCAGAAGTTTAAGTGAGTGAACTCAACTCAAGAAAACAAGCCCAAAGTCACCCAGAAGAAACATAAAGAAAAGCTGGAAGAAAACATATAATACATAATATACAAACCAGCTCCCCCTCACGAAAGGCCGTAAGGGCTCGCAACTCCAACTCACTCCTCAAGGCAACAAATCTGGAGCTATTCAAAGGCTTGGAGAAGATATCGGCTAACTGAAGGTCACTCTCAATGAACTGAAGCGTGATATCTCCCTTCTCCACATGGTCTCTAAGGAAATGATATCTAATATCAATGTGCTTGGTCCGGGAATGTTGCACTGGGTTTTTAGCAATGCAAATAGCAGAAGTGTTGTAACATAAAAGTGGCACACTCTCTATCTCTAACCCATAGTCTCACAAGGTCGATCTCATCCAGAGCACCTGGCTACAGCAACTTGCTGCAGCAACATACTCGGCCTCAGCGGTGGATTGTGCAACTCCGGACTGCTTCCTAGATGACCAAGAAACAAGAGAAGTGCCAATGAATTGGCAAGTGCCAGAAGTGCTCTTCCTATCTATCCTACAGCCAGCAAAGTCGGCATCGAAAAAGTCTCTAAGAGATAGACAAGAAGAGGAAGAGTACCAAATTTTAGCCATGTCATGACCTCACTGCCCTATCTTTCAACCGAGGGTTGCCACCTTATAATCTCATAAGTGTTCTGTTAACACTTCACCTTCATCGTTAACGTTCCATCGTTAACATTCCGTCGTTAACGTCCCGCCGTTAACGTTCCATCGTTAACGTTCTGCTGCTAACGTTTCTTCGTTAACGTTCCGCCGTTAACGCTTTGCTCTGGCTTCGCTATCATTGCATATGCGCATTCCAGCAAGAGCATAGCGCGATGTCATTGTCCTTTCTATCGTCCTATCGTGATCTAACCTCATTCCTTGTGAGTCTGGCTTTATCTTTCTATCATCTGCAAAGCCGGACCAAAACCTAACTTAAGACCGGTTCGATGGGTGAGTTCATCGTGAGCGTATTTGCCGTATTGCGGTTTTCCTCGTTGTGTCCACCGTAGTAAGATATTTGTACTGTCTTACTACATATCTTCATCGCCCTGTTATCGTCAAGTTTCTTCTTTGATGTATGACTGAACCCCAGATCGGATCGCACTGAATGTCGATTCCATCCATTCTTGTCTTATCCTTGAAAATCTAATCTGCCATTAACCCATAATTCATTCGTGGACTTGATCGATAGACCATTGGCCATATGTCATATCCTGGTGCCATATCTATTCTATTAGTCTATCTTTCTTTTGTTTGACTGTGTATTTGTTTAGGCAACAAAAGTCAACATTGAGCATCAGTTTAGTTCATCATGAACTAACATTGAGCGTAACGATGGAATTCTATGGTGGCGAACTTAATGGAGTAAGTTATTCTGATCCTGCTACTGTAAAAAAATATGCGAGGCGTTCCCAATTAGGGGAAATTTTTGAATTAGATCGGGCTACTTTGAAATCGGATGGTGTTTTTCGCAGCAGTCCAAGGGGTTGGTTCACTTTTGGTCATGATGAATAAATTCGCTTTGTTGAAATCCCTATAATGAGTAGCATTTGCTGCTGCCGAATAAACCAACTTTAGGATGGGATAAGATGCTCGATAAGGCATGAGGTTCAGAAAGCTCCTGGTGTAAGCATGGTGATCGCCAAAAGCCCTTGGCCAACTCCTGGTGATCGCAAGCCATGTCGGAAATTTCGGCGGAGTGGGACTTCTCCGGTGGGGTAGTTATTGCAAAGGCAATCCAGTAGTAGTATGGCTATCCTGTTGACCTTGGATCTTCTTCACATGGCTTCTTCTTGCAATGTTCTCCAGATTCACTTTTCGCATGACTGAGAATTCTGTCAGCTTGGCTCTTTGCTACGCTCTTGTGGGAGACCATTCTGGGTTTTATGCCAAAAAGGCATATGACTATGGTTTCCGTTCCTCGGTTTCAAACAAAAAGTTGGCCTTTTGTATACGCTCTAAAAGTCTATTCCCCCAAGCAATTATTTGTTCATTTCCATCTCTAGCGAGATGGTGGGGCTAATTGGTGAAGGGAGTTTAGGCTTTGGTCTCGTGGGCATGAAAACCACTGGACGGTCATTTCTTCCAGAGTGCATCGTAGGAGAAGCAAGTATCCTTATCAAGCTAAATCTAAATCAATCACCTTCTCCCCAATGATCTTGCAAAACTGTTTCAAGCAAGCCAGACAACCTAAATTTGGTTCTTTTACTTTGCCGTTTGATTCTGGTATTTTGCACTACTACAGAAAAGGTCATCACAGACGGTTCGGAACCGTCATCATAGACGATTTTTCGAACCGTCTGTAACCATGTGTCAATGATGTTACAGAACATCACAGAGGTTTATGAACCGTCTGTGATAGAACATATCACATACGGTTTCAAACTAAAACCGTCTGTGATATGCAAACATCATAGACGATTTTTACTAAGAACCGTCTGTGATAACAAACTATCACCAACGGTTTTACTAAGAACCGTCTGTGATAACAAACTATCACCGACGGTTTTTACTATGAATCGCCTGTGATGTTACTTTTGGAAACAAAAAAAATATCGTCATGTACAGATGATATTTCAGTGATCCAGCTGCTTTGTGTTAGTTCAGGCATAATGGAAGAGCTACTGGATGTGAGATATCCCATGTCCCTGCTCTGAAGAACTTGAAAACGCAAAATTGACGAAAAAAAACTTCGGAGGCCGTTTTGAGGCACTAAACGATGTTTTTTCGAGATCGACGTTTTTTCGGAGCCTCGCGTGTACTTCTGATGTAGCCCACAAGAGGCAGTGGACGCGGGCCGTCTTACGGACCTACGTCTGAGAGAGAAAGAGCGGACACAAGGGTTTATACAGGTTCGGGCGCTTAAGCAAGCGCCCTACTCCTGTCGGTGTGTTCCCCGGGGTGAGTAGGGACGAGGCTCCTGGCCTAGGCTCCCGAGAGACACACCAGTAGTTCTGTTTTTGTATTCAATGAGTGTCCCCGCACAAGCATGGGTTATAGAGGGGTTTTATAGGCGCCCAGCCTGTTACATAAAGTACCATCCTACCCCTACTACAAAAATTCAACCAGGGGCATCCTAGTCATTTTCGGGTGAAGGTAGTGGATCCCACGTCATCGCTTCATAGGAGCAAGCCTCTGACTCCAGGACCCCATAGGGTGCCTCCCGTAGACGCCCACGAAGTAGGAGGGTGCCTCCCGTAGACGCCCGCGGGGTTGGAGGGCGCCTCCCGTAGGCTGCCGCGGGGTAGGAGGGTGCCTCCCGTAGGCTCCCACGGGGTAGGAGGGTGCCTCTCGACGCCTACGGAGTAGAAGGGAGCATTCCATGGATTCCCGCGGAGTAGGAGGGTGCCTCTCGCCGTCGCCCGCAGAGTAGGAGGGCGCCTCCCGTAGGCTCACGCGAGGTAGGAGGGCGCCTCCCGAAGGCTCCCGCGGAGTAGGAGGGTGCCTCTCGCCGTCCGCGGCGCATGAGGAGGCCTCTCAGAGGGATATGAGGCTTCCTCTCTGGTGGTTGGTAAGTTTTCCTCCAACACTAGCCCCCCTTGCCCTTTGGACACCGTGCCAAGTGTCTAACGGGCAATAAGGAAATCGATAGGGATTTTTGCCACACCTCTTGACCGGGGGTTCCAACATAAGGAGGTATTGCTTCGGTTATCCAGGCACTGCTCTGAAGGTTCCATCCTATCTTGGCGGTTACAGGGGCGTGGTCACCTCCACCCATATAGAGCCATACCTCTCGGGGCCCATGTAGCCTCAGAACGTCGGGTGAGAAAAGCGAAGTAGAGGAGCTGCATCCCGGGCCTCCTTCGACCATTCTTCCTTCTGTCCGTTAGGCGCTTTAGGAATCGCCTTAGGGGCATGGACTAGCTTACCTTTTTTGGAGCCAAGACGAAACTTTTGAGTACTCGCACGTCCGGTGAGGTGAAGAAACGCCCGAGATAATGACCGAGCAATAAATTGTCATTAACGCTTAATTGCGGCCGTTTCACTCGGATTAAAGATGGATAACGGCAGGGCATTTAATCTCCATTACGACACCGTCATGATGCTTCAGATCTCACTTGATTTGGACATTAATGGAGAAAGATATGAAAGATTGAAGTTCTTGGTTGCAAAGAGCTAGAACATAAACAGAATGCTCAAATTTCGGGGAAGATGAACAGTGCGGATATTAAAGCGCGTGAGATAAAATAGATAACAAGATCTAAAAATATCGAAAAAGATCCTAAAAATACTAATGAGTAAAATGGAACCCAATAAAATTGGTTTCACTTATTTTGGATGAATTTTGAAATTTAGATAATTTCGGGACGAATATAATGGATTTGATGAAAGCACGAGGGATAAAATAGCAAAGAGATTCTATAAATCTTGGAAAAATTCTAAAAAACATTATAGAATATTTGGAACCTAATTTAATGGATTTTTGACTTTGCGAATGATAAAGAATTGAACTCCAATTTCGGAAGGATATGGATGCCAGGTTAATTAGAACACCAAGGAAAATCAAAAATTTGAATTTAATTAATTTTAAAATAATTTTTGGAGCAACAGAAAATCTGGGATGTTACAAACCTCCCCTCCTTCAAAGAAATCTCGACCTGAAGATTTGGACGGACTAGGGAAAAAGGTTGGGGTACTCCTTTCTAAGATCTTCTTCACGCTCCCAGGTTGCTTCCTTTTCTGAGTGGTTGCTCCACTGAACCATGCAAAACTTGATCGTTTTGCTTCTTGGTCAGCGTTCTGCCTCATCCAAAATTTTGATCGGATACTCTGAGTAGATGAGGTCCTCCTGTTTCATTCCAATAGAGAGGTGTTCTTCACTTTCTTCCATACAAAGCTTCAAATGGCGACATCTGCAAACTTGTTTGATAACTGTTATTATATGAGAACTCTGCATATGGTAAACTTTGATCCCAACTTGCCGCATTGGACAATGCACAAGACCTTAACATATCTTCAAGGATTTGGTTTACTCGCTCAGTTTGTCCATCTGTTTGAGGATGATAAGCTGTGCTGAAATTCAGATTGGTACCCATTGCTTCTTGCAACTTTTGCTAGAACCTTGAAGTGAATTGAGTGCCTCGATCTGATACAATTCTCTTTGGCACGCTATGCAAACACACGATCCTTGACATATACAACTCTGCAAGTTGATCTCCCTGGTAAGTTGTTCTTACAGGAATGAAATGTGCAACTTTTGTCAGTCTATCCACTACAACCCATATTGAATAATAACCTGATCTAGTTCTCGGAAGTCCTATAATGAAATCCATTCCAATTTCTTCCCATTTCCATTCAGGTACCTTTAACGGCTGTAGCAATCCTGCGGGTCTTTGATGTTCAGCTTTAAATCGCTGGCACACATCACACATAGCTATGTACTCTGCAATTTATTTTCTCATCCTTGGCCACCATATATACCACGAAGATCTTGATACATCTTAGTATTATCTGGATGAATTGAGTATGCTGACTCATGCGCCTCCTTTAATATCAACTGCTTGATCTCTTTTTGATTCGGCACATATATACTTTTTCCAAGCCAAACGGTTGCTTCTTCATCCTCTGAAAATCCTTGGGCTTTACCTTCTTTGATTCTATCCTTGATCTTAGCAGCTTCTTTATCTGACTTTTGCATCTTTTTGATCTGATCTGTCGAGGTTGGTTGAATTTCTAATGCATCGACGAAACCTTCATCCCCTAATTCCAAATTCAAACACTGAAATTCCTTATGAAGAGCAGGTTGACCTTCTTGAATCATCAAATTATTGCAGTAGCTCTTCCGGCTTAAGGCAACGGCAACTACATTAGCCTTGTTAGGATGATAATGTATTCCCACATCATAATCCTTTATTAACTCTAACCATCTTCTTTGTCTTAGATTGAGGTCTGCTTGAGTGAAGATATACTTCAAACTCTTGTGATTTGTGAAAATTTCACATCGGTTCCCAATGAGATAATGCCTCCACAACTTTAATGCATGCACAACTACAACCATTTGCAAGTCATGGGTTGGATAGTTTTCCTCATGTGGTCGCAATTGCCGTGAGGCGTATGCAACAACTTTGCCTTCTTGCATCAAAACACATCCAAGTCCCTGTCTTGAAGCATCACAGAAAATCTCAAAGTTCTTCCGAATATCTGGTAAAATGAGCACTGAGGCTGAGGTCAGTCTTTTCTTTAATTCCTAAAAACTTTGCTCACAAGCTTCAGACCAATCAAACTTCTTTTCCTTCTTCAGCAACTGGGTAAGCGGTCTTGTAATCTTTGAAAATCCTTCTATGAATCTTCGGTAGTATCCCGCTAAACCAAGAAAACTCCTAATATCAAGCACTGACTTGGGTTGCCTCCAATCAAGTACACCTTTCACTTTTTTAGGGTCTACTGAGACACCTCCAGCAGAGATTATAAGTCCTAAGAAAGCAACTTCTTTCAACCAAAATTCACACTTACTGAACTTAGCATACAACTGATGATTTCTGAGCTTTTCTAACACATCCTCAAATGACCTTCATGTTCTGCTTCATCTTTAGAATAGATAAGAATATCATCTATGAATACCACCACAAAGTTGTTTAGGTATTCCATAAATACTTTATTCATCATGTTCATAAAATAAGCTGTTGCATTGGTCAGACCAAATGACATAACTGTGAACTCATATAGTCCATATCGGGTAGCAAAAGCTGTCTTCGGAATACCTTGTGACCTTATTTTCAACTGATGGTATCCAGATCGAAGATCGATCTTGGAGAAAATACATGCTCCTTTTAACTGATCAAACAAGTCATCAATCCTGGGCAACGGATACTTGTTATTGATTGTGACTTCATTCAGGGCTCTATAGTTTACGCACAAGCGCAAACTATTATCCTTTTTCTTTACAAAAAGAACTGGTGCTCCCCAAGGTGACGAACTTGGACGAACGTATCCTTTTTCTTGCAACTCTTCAATCTGTTTCTTCATCTCAGCGAGTTCATTGGCTAGCATGCAGTAGGGTCTCTTGGAAATTGGAGTCGTACCAGGGACTAGCTCTATGACGAACTCTACATCTCGATCAGGCAGCATACCTGGCAATTCTTCAGGAAATACATCTGGATATTCTTGCACCACAGGCATACTTTCCAAAGTTCATCCCTTCAAACTATTCAAAGCGCACTTCTTACTTGTAGACTCATCAGGCATATACTCCACTCGAATGCCTTCTGAACTAGTAAGGGTGATGGCTCTACTGGTACAATCTATTTGACCTTTATATTTGGTTAACCAATCCATCCCTAGGATGACATCTATTCCTTTAGAATCCAAGATGATAAGATGCGCTAGGAATTCTACCCCATTGATTTTTATGGTTGCACTTGGGCATACTGAACTAGTTCTCAATTCTTTTCCCGGTGATTGAACTATCATAGGGCTCTTAAGGGTAAAGGTTTCCCAACAAAATTGTTCAACAAAATTCTTCGATAAAAAAGAATGTGATGCTCCAGAATCAAATAATGCTGCGGCAAGTATTGAGTTAACAAGGAACTTACCCAAAACCGCATCTGATGCCTCTTGAGCTTCTTCGGCGGTCACATGGTCGACACGTCCTCTTCCAAAAGATTGCGGAGCTCTTGGCGTCTGGGTGTTCCACGACCTTGTCCTTGCGCAGGAGCTCTAGTGGAATTGGATCCCAAGTTGAACGGCACTGGGGTCACTGGCTGATGCTTCTGAGGACAATTGTTGGCATAATGTCCCATCTGGTGACAATGGAAACACTGAATTCCTGCAGCATTTGAATTCCCTTTCTGCGGTTGAGCATTGGCATTGAGCTGGGGTCCTTGAGCGATTGGACGCGGTCCAGAATTAGGAGTACGAGGTGCTCCTTGGACAGGTGTCCTGCTGGCCTGCTGAGGTTGGAAGCGCTGTCGAGAACCACTCGCTCCCTCATGAGCCTAGAATGCCATCCTTCTCTTGCGGGACTCCCGCTGTTGGCGTTAGGCATCCTCTTGTACTAGTGCCTTGTTCACCGTATACTGAAAATTCGGATAATCCAAAGCAACTAGCTGCACCTTGATGTTAGGATCAAGTCCCTCCATGAACCTCCAGATCTTGGCACTTTTAGTAGCCACATCCCCTGGTGCATACCTTGACAGTTGGGTGAACCTATTCTAATACTCGAAAACACTTTGGTTTCCCTGATGCAGCTTGCGAAATTCTCTTTTCTTCATTTCAATAATGTCGGCAGGCACATGAGCAGTACAGAAGGCTTCAGAGAATTCCTCCCAAGTTATAGCTTGAGCATTTTGATGGGCAGCAAAGAAGTTATCCCACCAAGTAGCAGCTACTCCTTTTAACTGATGACTCGCATAGAGAACCTTTTTACGGTCATCACACTGCGCCAACTGGAGCTTTTTCTCCACATCTCTCAACCAATCATCTGCCTCCAAGGGTTCACCAGCTCCCGTGAAGGTAGGCGGTCTAGTTCTCATGAATTCTCCAAGCTTTGGTGGGCGGCATCATGCGTGTGTGGTGGGTTTGGTTGAGGATTGTTTACCAAATTCTGAGCAAGGGCCTGCAACAACTAAAGCTGCATTGCCATCATCTGTTGGATATCTGCGACTGGGGGTTGGAATGGTGGCGGCGGCGGTGGCACTTGCTGCTCTTGTGGCTCTGCCTGGCCATGACCACGACCACGACCACGACCACGACCTCCTCTGCGACCAGCTCGACGACCTCTTCCTTGACCTTCCATCTGAAGCAACGGCTAGGGGCAGGTTAGCAATAGATGAGAGGGAAAGAGCAAAAGATTGGAAGACTAGGGAGGTAGCCATTCCAAGACCAAAAAAGCTATAAAACTCCAAAAGAAAGGTGGCTGCAACACAATGCTAGGGCAAGTGTACATCACACCCAACAAACAAGCAACCAAAATCCTAATATACTCGGACTATACGTTGCTAAATTAAAAAGGGTGATATGCTCCAACACTACTGAGCACTAAAAACTTATCTTATATGGGAGTCCTTTTGAGCACTCTTTTGACAGCTTGATCATCTTCTCCCTCGATTTGGATTCTTGTAGAAGACTCGAGGCTTTGAGAAGTTTCAAAGGATAAAATCAAATTAATTTTTAAAATAATATTTTAGCAAAGGGAAGGAGTAAGACCCTAAGAATAAGATGAGATGAGATAATCTATTCAAAGCAATTCGTTGGTTTGATTTAGAAAATAATTTTGAAGTTCTTCCTAAGAAGACTAGACTAACTGGGAATAGCGACCTACAGTCGATATGGCTCTGATACCACCTCTGTCGGGACCGGATTTCCGAATCCGAACCCTCTGTGTATAACCTGTGCTAGTCCAGGAAAAGCTAGCACACACAGTGTAAACAGTGATGACAACACATCCATATCACGAAGCAAATAATATTAACTAAGCAAAAGAGTATTAGCCTTAGGGCAAATTATTACAAATAAGTAGCATCACGGCATGAGTTCAACAAGAAAACAGTGGAAACGAAAATAACAAAAGCAAAGTAAGCCCATCCATTTGCCCAACAGGCAATCGACTGGGGTTCGCGTCCTAGCATTCCGAATCGCCTTCGTCATAACAACAAGCGTAGAAATCGTAGTCACCTTCAGCTTCTGCGAACTCCTCTGTGGAAAGTTGGGGATGTTGCAAGGGTGAGCACAAAATGTACTCCGCAAGTCTTGGAAACATAATGCAGGATAACTATATGCAAGGCAAAATAATTGAAGGCATAATATGGCTCTTTTAGCATAAAGCAAAGTTTAATTGTAAATACCAATAGTAATTTCATAAAGCATCATTTAATCAAAATGTAAATAGCATAGTAATTGAATTTGATATGACAGTTAAAGCAGGTTCCATCTACCTGACTGGCTCCATCCGCCAAACCATAACCCGAGAGTTCCATCTGCTCACGGATTTCCCAAAACTACCATTTTTCTTTAAAACAAATCCATAAGATCTACAATGTGCCAGCGTACCTCGCCTGCCCTTGACCGTGGGCACGGCTACTTAAGTAGTTTTAACTCTGCAGAGTGTGTACAACTTTACCCACAAGACATGATCGACTCTTGTTGCCATGCAATTAACATACTTCCTTTGGTGTGTCGGCAGAGAGATCATGACAAGGCCTTTACAATGCACAACCCCACTATTAACCTCGCCCGCTAAGGTTTCACCGCTGTTAGGGTTCTAGCTGCCCAGTACAGAAGCCCCCTCTTGCACCTACCAACATCTGGCACTCACCAACTGGCGAAGCTAATAATGAGACACACAAATTATTTAGCCAGGTCATACCCATATAGACTTGTGGTTGTACGGTAGTGCTCGGTCCATGGTAACACACGCTTCGGTCCTTAATTGACTAGGGCGGAACATTCACATACCAAGGTCTCGTGCTTTCTGCACCCGCCAAGCATCCATCCGCCCCGGTCTAAACCAGTTCCACTTTATTTTACTTAAATCACAGCAGCAACACCAATTACCGCAATTTCACAAATAAGTTTAAACTATATTTGAAATGATTCCCATAATGGCACAATACCGAAATGTCTAAGCCGGACTAAGCAGTTCTACCGTTCCATGCTAATCTACTGGTTATCACCGAATAAAATAGCTAGTATTACCTAGGGTGACAAAAGTTTGACATGATCAATACCAAAGAGGGTATAACAAATTCTGGTATTTAACTATACTCTAAAATTGTATTTAAAGTACCTTGCATAAAAGTAAGCAGGCATAATTTAAAACAATATAGGCATTTTGTAAATTTGGGATCAATATTTTCAAGGAAGACTTGCCTTCATCGACGAAGTGCGCTGCGTTGTTCTGGAGGTCTTCTCCTTCGTCGGCGACGACGACCGCATATTCGACTACGCGCAAAACGGTGCACGAGATGAGTAAAATAAAATAAACAGAAACTAAAAATTAAAATAAAAATACTGGCAGATAGAGGATGAATTTAGAAATTTGAACCACTCGATTCCGAGTTCGGATGGAGGAGAACGGGTCAAAGAAAGTTTGACAAAAACTAAAATCGCGAGATTCCGAAATTGCACTGTAGCATCATGATGCTACAGTGCTTCATTCTCCTGTGCGCCTGTGTTACAGAGACATATAAGAGCTTCTGGCGCAAATGATTGCCGGAGCTAGAGGGCACGGCGGCGAGCGGCGAGCGGCAAATTGGAACGAGGACGACATCGTGGTGACGGGGCAAGTGACGGCACGAAGTATGGCGGCTGGAGCGACACTCAGCGACGACCATGAACGGGTCAGTCGCATGGCGGCCAAAAACATGTCAAAACACGAAATTTCTCGAAACTAAGGTGAGCACGGGATAACTAATATCAAGGAGAGTCTAAGGGTGCAAGGAATTGAATTGAATCGTACCCAAATGGGAGAAATCGGCGACGAACGGAGCGACGGCCGACGATGAACAATCTCAAAGTACGGGGTCAATCTGCGGCGAAAATCAAATCCGATTGAATGGTTGTAATCACGGAGCAAAAGGCACAAAGTGACACGGTTAGTTTACCCGAAAACTCACCGGAGCAAAAGATGGCTCGCCGGTGTCTTTGGAGAACGCCGCGCGTCGGGTTTTCTCGAGTTTTGGAAAGGGAAATGGCACTGAATCAATGGGGAGCATGGGGTAGAGGACAGCAAGATGAAACTTTTGAGTACTCGCACATCCGGTGAGGTGAAGAAACGCCCGAGATTAACAGTGCGGATATTAAAGCGTGTGAGATAAAATAGATAACAAGATCTAAAAATACCGGAAAAGATCCTAAAAATCCTAATGAGTAAAATGGAACCCAATAAAATCAGTTTCACTTATGTTGGATGAATTTTGAAATTTAGATAATTTCGGGACGAATATAATGGATTTGATGAAAGCGCGAGAGATAAAATAGCAAAGAGATTCTATAAATCTTGAAAAAAATCTTAAAATCATTATAGAATATTTGGAACCTAATTCAGTGGATTTTTGACTTTGCGAACGATAAAGAATTGAACTCCAATTTCGGAAGGATATGGATGCCAGGTTAATTAGGACAGCAAGGAAAATCCAAAATTTGAATTTAATTAATTTTAAAATAATTTTTGGAGCAACAGAAAATCTGGGATGTTACAAACCTCCCCTCCTTAAAAGGTTGGGGTACTCCTCTCTAAGATCTTCTTCACGCTCCCAGGTTGTTTCCTTTTCTGAGTGGTTGCTCCACTGAACCTTGCAAAACTTGATCGTCTTGCTTCTTGTTCTGCGTTCTGCCTCATCCAAAATTTTGATCGGATACTCTGAGTAGGTGAGGTCCTCCTGTTTCATTCCAATAGAGAGGTGTTCTGCACTTTCTTCCATACAAAGCTTCAAATGGCGACATCTGCAAACTTGCTTGATAACTGTTGTTATATGAGAACTCCGCATATGGTAAACTTGATCCCAACTTGTCGCATTGGACAATGCACAAGACCTTAACATATCTTCAAGGATTTTGTTTACTCGCTCAGTTTGTGCATCTGTGTGAGGATGATAAGTTGTGCTGAAATTCATATTGGTACCCAATGCTTCTTGCAACTTTTGCCAGAACCTTGAAGTGAATTGAGTGCCTCGATCTGATACAATTCTTTTCGGCACGCCATGCAAACACACGATCCTTGACATATACAACTCTGCAAGTTGATCTCCCTGGTAAGTTGTTCTTACAGGAATGAAATGTGCAACTTTTGTTAATCGATCCACTACAACCCATATTGAATATTTACCTGATCTAGTTCTCGGAAGTCTTGTAATGAAATCCATTCCAATTTCTTCCCATTTCCATTCAGGTACCTTTAACGGCTGTAGCAATCCTGCGGGTCTTTAATGTTCAGCTTTAACTCGCTGGCATACATCACACATAGCTATGTACTCTGTAATTTCTTTTCTCATCCTTGGCCAACAATATATACCACAAAGATCTTGATACATCTTAGTATTACCTAGATAAATTGAGTTTGCTGACTCATGCGCCTCCTTTAATATCAACTGCTTGATCTCTTTTTGATTCGGCACATATATACTTTTTCCAAGCCAAACGGTTCCTTCTTCATCCTCTGAAAATCCTGGGGCTCTACCTTCTTTTATTCTATCCTTAATCTTAGGAGCTTCTTTATCTGACTTTTGCATCTTTTTGATCTGATCTGTCAAGGTTGGTTGAATTTCTAATGCAGCGACGAAACCTTCATCCACTAATTACAAATTCAAACACTGAAATTCCTTATGAAGAGCATGTTGACCTTCTTGAATCATCAAATTATTGCAGTAGCTCTTCCGGCTTAAGGCAACAGCAACTAAATTAGCCTTGCCAGGATGATAATGTATTCCCACATCATAATCCTTTATTAACTCTAACCATCTTCTTTGCCTTAGGTTGAGGTCTGCTTGAGTGAAGATATACTTCAAACTCTTATGATTTGTGAAAATTTCACATCAATTCCCGATGAGATAATGCCTCCACAACTTTAATGCATGCACAACTGCATCCATTTTCAAGTCATGGGTTAGATAGTTTTCCTCATGTGGTCGCAACTGCCGTGTGGCGTATGCAACAACTTTGCCTTCTTGCATCAAAACACATCCAAGTCCCTGTCTTAAAGCATCACAGAAAATCTCAAAGTTCTTCCGAATATCTGGTAAAATGAGCATTGAGGCTGAGGTCAGTCTTTTCTTTAATTCCTGAAAACTTTGCTCACAAGATTCAGACCAATCAAACATCTTTTCCTTCTTCAGCAACTGGGTAAGCGGTCTTGTAATCTTCGAAAATCCTTCTATGAATCTTCGGTAGTATCCTGCTAAACCAAGAAAACTCCTAATATCAGGCACTGACTTGGGTTGCCTCCAATCAAGTACACCTTTCTCTTTTTCAGGGTCTACTGAGACACCTCCAGCAGAGATGACGCACTCATCTCTATTGGGTAAGAACCGACTGTAATAGCGTCGCCTCATCTCTAGTTCATGACTTTGTATCGCCACCAGAATCGATTGTGATGTATATTCGTGTAGTAGTGAGATTCGGCTGGGAGAAAGAAAGGGAGGCGAGAGAAGAAAAAGAAGAAAAGAGTAGAAGCCAGAGACTGGTGCGACCAGGAAAAAAAGACTTGTAGAGAAAAGGGAGGAGAGAGAATAAAATGGGAAGGAAGAACAAAAGAAAAGAAAAAAAGGAGAGAGGAAAGATAAAAATAAAAGAAATAAAAGAAGAGGGAGAAATGAGAAGAGAAAAAAAAAAGGCAAATCTAGATTTTCGGTGTTAGAACTAATTTTTGGTCGCATGCGATTAAGTAGTTGCCCACAGTAAATTTATTCGTTCTCGGCGATATGGGAAAATTTTCATAGTCGCATACATTTTCATATATATAATTTTTAGTTGGGCATGTTGCATTTAAGTCTTGACCATTTCATATTCATGCATGCATCCATTAAAAATAAGTCCGGCAATCTATGTAGTTACCCATTAAGTCCCAAATTATTCAGCACTATAAATATGCATTGCTTTTGCCTATATGAATAATTTGATAGTCGAGGTAGAATATTATATGTCAGTCGATGGATGTTAAATTATTTAATTTAATAGATCAACTAGGACATACTTGAATATATTTGGAGTTGCACAAGAATTTTTTAATTAATTCTATCGTCGGAGCGAAATATTAATTATTGACTGATGATTGTCGAATTATTTAATTTAGTAGATTATTAGGTTATAGTTGAGTATTATTAGGGTGGCACAAAAATTAGTTAATTAATTTGATCTTCATAGCAAAATATTAATTGTCAGCCGGTGGATTGATTTAAAACCCGGCAAAAATTAAAATACGTCTTCACTGTACGAAATCGTATTTCCGATTTTTCAGCCTTTTGAAAATTGACACTATTCAAATGCATCTAACTTTTGCTAGGAAACTCCAAATTTAGTGAAACAAATTTCTAAATTCGTGTAAAATCAGTTAAAACCTGAATATGCAAATATATTTTAGTTTTGATCTGTGTAAATTAAATAAGCTCAATTATCATATGTAGGCCTAAAGTATGATTAATATTAGCTCGAGATGTGTTAACTGTTCCAGTCTCGACGGTTTCCTCCGAGTCTGCCTTCAGTCTCTCCGGCAAAATATTAGAGGAGAGAAGAACAAGCCTATCGAGTGATATGGTGGAGATGCTCATGACTATCAAAGACTGGGAACACGCTGATGCAAGAGCTCAACATTCCGCTGAAAACCGAGAACTAGAGGAAGCCTTCAAAAATCTGTACCTTGACAATGACGAAGACCCTCCATCTACCTCTTAGGGCCTGCTTGGGAGTTATGAATTTTTTTACACTTGTAATATCTTACACTTGTATATTTTATGGGCACAAAAAAAACCACTTGATTACACTTGGATTTATTTTCACTTGTAAAAACTTCCATATTCTATTTGGGTATTCCCCTTATAAATATTGCATATAACATCAACTCAAGCTTATCTTGCATGAAATAAACACAATATTTTGGAACCTAGGATCCTTTCAGAAACACGGGAACCTAGGATCTACAGAAATAACATTGATAAAACTAAAACAGAAAATGGGGGGAACCATAACTTGATCGTATATAGCTGAACATATTCTCCCAAATTCATGAACAGAACTTCGAATGTTTTTGGACTCTTGGTTGCCTTGAGCATATAAAGTACATCTAATTTGGTAAGTTAAGTACATGGAAAATTCTACAAATTACATCTCAAGTCTTTGAATCTGCGAAATTTGACCATGTGGTTAGCCCTAGTATGTCATTTTGCGAGGTGGCTCCTTGTCCGGATGAAGAATCGACATCAAGTCGAGCATAATAAGTAGAAGTTTTCGATTCAGCAGGATTTTTCACGGATGCTTGTCTTGGAGATGTTCTTGCAAACAATAAAAATGTGGAACAATTGGCCATTAGTTAAGTGAAAAAGCAACATAAAAGGAATAGAATATAAACTCGGATGCCTGTAAAATGCAAAGTGGAACTACAAATCTTAATCCCAAGGCCTGCCATGTCTAAGCCTATAGCATGCTTTGTTGAAGGTGATAAATTTGAGGACGTTTTGAGAAAGCTCAAGGAATGGATAAAGAACCGGGCTCTTTTCAGACGTCAAAATGCTAGCACATCCAGGTAGAAACATCTGAAGAAAATGAAATCATACGCTTTAAGCCAAGCTAGCCGCCCTAACACAGAACAGAACAAAGTTCGTTTCTTCTTGGGACATAAAAAGAACTAAAAGTTCGATATTTGAAACAGAACAAGTTGCATATTCAAAAACCAAAACCACAAAAAGGTGAAGTACTAACAAAAACAAGAAAACATATTCAGGGGAAGAACAACTCATGCCATATACTGTACACTTATTATGAACTGTATTCCATGATAAATTAGTGACTCTGGAACAGAAAGAAAACTTCAGTGGATGCAAAGATACAGATCCCATCTTCACCCCTCAAGACAAATAACAACGCCTTGCATGTTCATTGCCACATGAAAGCACAATTTAGTAATGTTGAATTGCCACGCACCTAGTAGAAAGTATCAAGAAACTCCACAACTAGCAATGTTCAAGTGAAACTTTTTAAAACTGGAGGTGGAGCACAGAATCCTTCTTGTGCTTATGTGTATTATCTCATTTTTTAGCCAGGCTAGTCGCCTCTTCAGCAAACACTATGGTATTGCTAGCCAACAACTGCTGCAGAACATGCACTGATGCACTAAGACCTCCCCATCATAAATACCCCCACCCGGCCACCCCTCCCCACCACTCCGCCCACAACCATAATAACCTAGTATATGTTTCAACCAGCTTCAACCAGATGCAACACAAAATGTACTAGTATACGTTTCGAACTCAAAATGTACTAGTAAACACTGTGTTGAAATTTGCAGTAATTAGAATGGCAAAAGACCAAAAGACGAGGACTTACAAGGAGTCAAATTCCAAGCTTGTTTACTTCCTTCTTCAACCACAAACCACGAAGTCTTGGCTCATAGCATAGGAAGATCTCACGGTTTATTGCATCCTTGAAAACATCGGAGGCATAGATCTTGACCTCATCGGACACATCATCCATCGCTTGTAACACTTCAAAACATCTTGAAATTGAGTACTCATTTCCTTGCTTTGAAGCTTGCTCCTTCATGCTCGCATGTTCTTTTCTGAATTCAAAATAAGCAGCCATTGTTTCTTCTATGCGTGGTGCCGATGTACCCTTTTGTTTCTTGGGTCTTCCTCTTTGTGCTCCAAAGACTCCAGTTCTTGAATTTGGATAATCGTCACCTCCTCGTTCTTGTTGATTTGATTCATTATCTTCAACATCCAATCGCCAAAGATGACGATTTTGAAGTTCATTCTCTACACTCCTTCCAATATCTTCCATTCTTTGACAAGAGTACATGGTGTTCTCTTCTTCATCTTGTATGTCATTCTCCAAATCTTGCCTTTCAACTTCATGCATTCTTGGAGGAGAATTCATGTTGTTCATCTTTCCCAATGCGAGCTCTTGAATCAAATCTTGCATCCCGTGAGTGTTTTGTAGTGATGCTTGCATCCCGTGAGTGTTTTCTAGTGATGCTTGTATTTGCAACATTAGATGGTTGACTAGAAGTGAAGCAATGTTTTCCTTCCGCAATTTGTCCTATGAAGACATCAAAGATGAGAGGATTATAGAATGGAATGCCAACTTAGATGCAACAAGCAATTATTACTCATTTCTAAACTCTACGTTAACAACCTTAGAACCAATTCGTTAAGAGCTAATGAATGAGAGGACTATAGAATGGATATTACCTTCATACAAGAGATCTAACGACTCAAACAATGGGAAACTCTTGTTTTCATATCTTCTTAGCCTAGAGTCCTCCTACATAATGATAGAACAATTCAAGTATAAATAGAAAAATTCTTATTGGACACAAAGAAGATTCACAATTAAAAAAAACAAGAAGCTTACCTCGATTATCTCATCCCATTTTTCAGATGTGGTGTTAATCATGGATGCATTTTGATTCCATGAGACACCGCTACGATTGCGAATGGATCTAATTGCTTTGTAGTCTTTCTTCAATTGAGCCTCTTTATCTTGAATTTGAGCTTTAGAAAGTTTTGCTTCGGGAAAGAGTTTGTTGAAATCCTTCACAATCCTGTTCCAACCTTCTGAAGTCCATCCATTTTGACCACGATAGTGAGAAACATTGAACTCAAGGAGTACATCAACCAATCCTTTTTCATACTTCAACGTCCACCTTGCTCTATTTGCCATAAAGCCTTAGATAAACCATAAACCACAAGGAACCGTAAATAGTATGAATTCCATACAACTCACAAAATAGTTATGTTTTATTACAATGAATACAAAAGTAAATAAAGTAAAAAACATATATTTATCATAATTGCTAATGAGATCTCCTTTGTACTCTCCGCTTCCTACTTCTTTCATAATCTGCCCACATCTTCTTTGCAATCTCATCTCTCAAAGCATTACCCATGTTCCTTTCATTGTTCAATGGTACAACATCATCTCTATATCGGTCATCTCCACTAGGTAGATCCACAAATTTATCTGAAGAAATGTTCATTGTTTCATCACTTAACCATTTTTCATCACCTTTATAGCTCCGGATTATATTATGCAACGTAGCTGTTACTGCTGGAATTTTCACTTGAGTTTCTATTGGGTAAAATGTTGCAACTTTTAAGACAGGAAATCGCATCTTTAGGATGCCAATAGCACGCTCTATATGGTTGCGTAGACGGGCATGACGAAGATTGAACAACTCCTTATAGTCTCTTGGTCGGCAATTGCCCTGTCCTTGTTCCTTAATGTGGTATCGGACTCCTCGATAAGGAGCAAGAAAGAATGGTGTGTTCGCATAACCCCCATCAACCAGATAGTACTTGCCCCTAGGTACTCGAAATCCAGATTTAATGGCAGAATGTAACACCCCTGCATCTGATGCGGACCCTTCCCAACAAGTAGAAACATACACAAAATTCAAATCAAAGTCACAACCAAGCATCACATTTTGAGAAAGAGTTCCTTTTCTATTTTGATATGGAGCAGCCTCACTATCCGTCATTGTGATAGGGACATGAGTACCATCTATTGCTCCTATACAGTTCTGCAAGAAACAAGACCTTATTACTAATTGGGGAATAAGATGAGAGGGTAAAAATTCCTAAATTATACTGACATGGATTACATGTACCTTAAAGTAAGGCCAAAATTGTGGAGTCGATGATATTTTCCAATGAGTCTCAGTGGATGGAGGCTTGATAAATTCATAGGTCAATGAAGTGATCGCCTCAAAACATGCCCCAAGATGTCTATGTATAGTCTCAGGACTGTGCTGAAATCTATCGGTCAATGCTCGAAAACTAGCATTCCGTGCAAGCATATACATGAAAATGCCTAATTGCTCCTCCACGGTGACACCTCTTGTATTATGCAAAAGATTTTTTGATCTAAGATAGTCTGAGAGTGTTTGGAATATGTGGGGTTCCATTCGAAGATTTTCGTAACATCGGCTTGGATGACCTTCAAGAAGTTCAGTAATATATTCTGCTCCAGTAAGTTTTGATGTATGACATGGAGTTTTAGTTATGGTGGAAGCTGAATATAATGCAGGCAAAATAAGTAGCATCATATCGTCATCTTCCTCTTCCTCGGACTCAGTAAGAGCAAGGTCTTTCATATCAACTAGCACTCAAGAACCTTAAATTTTAAAAATGAAAACTGTCAATCAGTAAACAAATGACATGTTCCCTGGAGAAGCAAAATGTATCTATTACTGTATGAAGCAAAATGCATCTGTGCTTCTAGTTAACTGGAGAAGCAAAATGTATCTATTACTGTATGAATGGATGAGAATCCAATTTCTGCATCTGCTAGACTTTTTATGCATGCAGATATCCAACCATACTGAACCTGCTAGACTATTAGAAATTCGTAAATGCTATTCTAGTTGTCTGGTTAAAGACTGACTTAGGCTGCCAGAAGCTTCATGTCTGCCAAACTATGGGCTTATGCACAAATTTAAATCCTTCCACACGAAACCTTATGTTGAGAGCATCAATAGATGACATAATGAAGTCAGAAGATCGAACATTTTACTTTATTATTTATAACTACTTCACTTTTGGATAATATCAATAGCTTTCCTGCTCATTTGACTTTAATTTCCTGGGTATCCTGAACATCAATGAAGTGATCAAGTGACCAATTTTCTCACTTTGTTTTTAGTGTTTTTTTAATTATTATTTGACCAATAGCCAAAACTCTCATTTCGGGTAAAAACTTGATTACTTGCCGACCCGAGGACGAAGTGCCCATTCGAAATGTTACTATCGAGAAAAATCCCAAGGTATCATCTTTAATCACCTTATCGGTTGGCTGATTTAGAAATATGATTCTTGGCATAAGTGTACCTTCTAGACTTGGTTGTGTTGAGAGCATCAATAGAAATCTGTGTGGTTTCTCCGAGTTAGTATTTGAAAATCGGCGTGCACATACACTGAAGCATGGTTCAATACTATGCATGTATAATTATCTTCTTGCAGACAAGTTGATATTGTTTCCTTGTCATAAATTAAGACTGAAGCGGATTTAAAATTGATTATATTATTTAACAGTTGAATGGCTAATGCTTCTATACGCTATAGAAAAGAGAACTACAGAATAATGTGCATTCATTGCCTTCTAATTCTCATCAAACTTTAATTTAAAATTTGCACAGGGCTGCTGGCTTAAAAATTTGCACCACTTTTGTTCAAGAAAGTGTCAGCACATCAAACTTTAATTTAAAATAAACAATTACTTGATCGGTACTTTTATCTAATTGTTAACTAAAAAGTATAGCATCAAACTCTATAGGCTAGCTATTTAGAACACTCGATCTTGATTTTATCATCCAGAGGTCACAAAGCGACAATCGAACAAATATAGTTGCAAACCGCAATAGCAAATGGATTTACACAATAGAAGAACCATAAATGCTGGGAAGAACCATAAATCTGGGCAGCATCTAAATTAAACACCATGATCAATAAACATAGGTTAAGGAGACCGCAGTGTTGCAAATTAATTCAAAGTTCCATACAAGAATCAGCTCATGTAAGTAATTCTCATTTTCTTTTGGCTAGAACCTCTTAAATCATTCGACAATTCAAAAGTGGCAACTTAACAAGCTCGTCTGTTGCTCCATACAAAGTTGGGATCAACAATCATGACTTTGTAATGAAATTGGTTCTCGCCGGTGACCCAACATCTGGTCCCACTAGCTACTAGTCCACGTGATGATTGTTCGATTGATTAGAGTAGATCATGAATTAGCAACCAAGAAATGATTCAAGAAATTAACAAGATATAGAGGTGAGGTCTAGCAATTTCAGAGAATGAATTAGCAACCCAAGAAATGAGCGAATTAGTTTCGTAGCAAGATCTAAGTTAGCTAGATGAACCGGGTGGAGTGAGGAGAGGTGAACCGGTGGAGCCGAATTTTGTACCTAGATGAACCGGGTGGAGTGAGGAGAGGTGAGGTCGATGAAGTCACCGAGGTGTCTTCCGAGTCGTCGCCAAGAGGGATGATGCAGGGACCTTGCCGTCGCGCCGCCGTCGCGCCAAGAGGGATCCTCGCCGCCGCCGTCTTCTAGGGTTCGAGTGGACGACGCGACTACGCCGCCGCCGTCGTCTTCTTCTAGGGTTCGAGATCGCCGCCGCCGTCGTCTTCTTCTAGATCGCCGCCGTCGTCGTCTTCTTCTAGGTCGCCGCCGCCGTCGTCTTCTTCTAGGGTTCCTCACGAGTCGCCGACTCGCGAGCGAGAGGAACGCGTCGAAATAGAAAAGTCGCCTCCTCCGCAGAGTTTTTTTTTCCTACGGGCTTGGCCCAAACCGAGCGCAAAAATTCTGGTCCACCGGCCCATCCAAGCGGTACATTAAACCCAGAAGCTGAAAATTTTACGGGCCGGTATTTTGCACTGGTTTTGGGCTTAAAACCAGCCTTCCAAGCAGGGCCTTAGTATGTATTAGAAGCTTAGAGCTTTAGTTGTACTCTTTTCCTTGTCAAGGTTTTCTCTAGATGAGTTTTTACTTGGCAAAGTTTTTAACGAGGCAACCATCCAAACATTAGTAAAGCTCTTTGTTACATGTTCTACAATTTTTTGTTTCAATTTATTGTACGTCATTTTTATGCTATTTTCTAACTCTACATATTTTTCCTCATTTTTTATAAATTTTCCTAATTTTTCCCCATTTTTCCCCTATTTTTTTCCTTTTATTTGCACATAGGCTAGTGGGTAGCCCAAGGCCCACCGTGCCGAGTCGTGCCCGGGCCGGCACGACACGGCCCATGCGCCCGGTGTGCCGTGCTTGGGCCTCGACCTCGGCCCATGAGCGGGCAAGGCATGACACGGCCGGGCCTTCATGCCTAGATGGACCGTGCCAGGTCGGGCCGCCCATCTGGCCAGCTCTAGCTTCGGCCGCTCTGCCTCTTGCCCATGCTGCAGCACATGCCCATGCCTCTGACCCTGCCCACTCCACCTCAATCACTCTCCTGCGTCGCCTTAAAGCCGGAGAGTCTGTTCCCTGCTCCGGTTGCTCGCCTGCGCCCTCGTCCTTCGCATTACAGAGGTTGGCAAGCCCCGTTTTGAGTGATCAGCCACCGGGTAAGCCCAAGGCATTGAATCCTTCCACCGTGACACTCCATGCTGCTCTCCTAATCTCTCTTCTCTACTAAATTCCGCAGGAATCACTCAAACGTCATCGCGGCTTGGTCTCCATCTTCGCCCCCCGGCCACACGCTGCCGAACCTCCTCAGCCAGTCCCTGCTGCTCTGAGGTCATTCATTCGACTCCCCTTAGCTCCCTGATGCCTCCCATGCTCTTTCCCGAGACTAAGTGGCCCTCTTTTTCCTCTCCGATAGACACCACCAACGAACTCCGCCCTCCACCGCGGCTGGCCCTCCTCGCTGCCGCTCGCCCACGGTCGACTGCTTCCCTAGGATTTCCTTCATCCCCTTGTTCTCTCCCTGCCACCGGCCGGCCGAATACGCCGTCCTCTCGCCGCCGACAGCCACCGCGCCAACCTCCCCTAATCTGTGTCTCTGTGGGGTGGAGCCCGCAGGTCAGCAAGAGAGCTCAGTTCAAAAGGTTGAACCGGTAAAGGCGCTTCCTGAGTACAGGAAGCGTAAAATGAATTTTTAGTTGAATTAGCAACCGACCTAACTTCATTAGTTTATAACTTCTGCTAGGTAAGTTAAAAATTTGTGAAATAAACTTCTAAATTTATTTTAAAACATGAGTATCCAGAATATGGAATAAAATATAAATGTTCATGATAGATTAAATCAATTAAGCTAAAGTCGGTGTTAAGTCCCTTGTATGTGCGCTATAGAACCTATGAAAACCGTAGCTCCTAAAATCATAAAAAATTTCTCACATTATCCTGAGGTCATAAATGTTCCATTTTTGCAAAAACATTTAGGATTGCACTCATTTTTAATCTAAAAGTGAAAGTAGAAATCCTTTCTCGCACAAGAAATCAAATAGTTAAAATGTGGATCAAATGAACTCAAATTTTGGTAAAAATAGTTTTGTCATACTCCTGAGGCCTCGAGGATCCTAAATATGCAAAAATATGTCATACTTATGCAATGTCAAATTAAGTCCCCATTAGGCCTTAATGATCACTTATGTGAAAACATCTCGGATAAAAGCAAAATGTTGCGAAACCAAATTTAAAATACTTTTAGAGACATCCCCTACTAATTCTTGAAAAATGGTTAAATTATCTGTAAGGTGCAGTCGCAAACTTAAAACGAAAACTGAACCTTAATCGCGTAGATTTTAGAAACACTTGCGCCTTTTCGGTAGCCCATAAAATATTGCGTCTAAATGCAAATTTTGGGAAGATTAGACTAGAAACACTCTTTGTTATATGAATAACCATATTCTAGAAAATTATCTTATTTACAACCTACTTTGTATCTGAATCCTGCTAATGCAAATACCCTGTGTTATTTTATCGCGTAGATTTCAGAAACACTTAAGCCTTTTCGGTAGTCCGTAAAATATCTTGTATAAATGAAAATTTTGGGAAGGTCAGTCCACATACACTCTTTGATATATGGACTACCATAATCTATAAAAATATCTTATTTATAACTTGCTTTGCATCTAAATCCTACTAATACAAATACCCTAAGTGTTTTGGTCGCTGGAACCACGTTATATGAATAGTTGAGCTCAAGAAACCATTAACTAAAGTACTTGTATCGCAAGAATCATCGTATAACCAGGTAGAAACAGCCAGTAGCCTTATTGTGTAGACCCAAGTCGCATAAATCACTTTTTATGCGAAAATACTTAAGGCTAAGTACTAATCATACATAACACTTTAGCCAATGCCTTACTTTTATTAATCCAAATAATTTTAGAATCTTGTATTCGTAAACATTTATACTTATACACATAATGTTAGCCTCTTGAATTCGTAAATAACCTTAGACATGATTATAGATTTAGCTTCTTAAATCCGATGAATGAAAGTAGTATATTCATAAAAGGCCTCACGTAAACTAAGTACTAATGAAATTTTTATACGAGTGATAATTCAAGAACCTCAAAATCACCATGTTCTTCTTGGTAAGTTTTAATTTGGTATTTACATCTGATTTCTTTTTTGCCCTATTTTATATGTTTTTATTTGCTTTTGTCGCGTCACTTGTTATTCGACGCATAGACACCGACGTTTCGGAGTTAGTGGAAAACGATCCCGACTACGACCCCGATTACAACCCCGACGAAGAGCAACCAGGTAAGCACCTCCTTTGATCATGTTGATCCCATATTTTACAAGTTATGTTGTTTTATTAACTATATGCATGCGTGTATGTTTTAAACTTGCTATGTTGTGGGTATTGGTAGTTAAATTCCAATTGTATGCATTTCCTTTACCTTATCGTTTGATTACCTGCCATTGAAAACTAGTTATGGTGCAGACAATACTTGATGTCACTTGGGTAATACTTGCGAATTATCTTATGTACATGCTTAAACATGCTCACTAGAATGTTTTCAGATGATGGGGCACTTTTTCTATCTAGCTTGAGCAACCTTGTTTAATGGAAAGGAACTGAGGTATGGTTTCCTTGTAATTTGGTAAAAATCCAACCTAAAACCTATGGTTTAGATGCAGGCGAGTTATTACTTAAACTTGAGGTGTGAAAAGGACCTCACGCGTAGTTAGGGGGAGATTCTTGCCCAGGTCAATTAAGGACCGAACTTGATGCTATCACCAAAGTGACTTGGTGCAACCACATATGCTAGTATGAGATAGCCTAAACTCATTAGATTATTTGAAGTTTAACCTTGCACTATGGTAGGCCATAGTAGTAAGGGCACATTGAGAAACGGTGTTGCTCATAGGTTCTCGCTTCACCGAGGTGTTGGGGCCAAAGCATTCCATTACAACAGTGCATGCCTTACATAGGAGACTTCCCGATGGGGCACCAACGTTGGTTCAGGATCTCCAGAACTATGGCAAGGGTTTAACATCACTGGGGCTCGTGCAAGGCTAAACTTTAACTAGTTGAACGGTTTCATCATGGTCTAGCAAATCGGGTGCGATTAGTATCGCGAGGCATGGTTGATATGATTTCTAGAACATATCATGTGGGTAAAGTGTACACTCTCTGCAGAGGATTTAAATCTAATTAATTAGTTGTGCTCGCGGTCATGAGCAACTTGGGAGAATAATGTCAAGTATAGTCTTTGTTTCTGCGAAATCTTTTGGGAATGGTTTTGGAACGGGTTGGTAAACTTATGAACCAAGGGTGGCTATTTTTACTCGCTGTTCACAACCAAGGAGGGCTCTGAAATGATGAATATGATCTTTACTTACTGTTATTTAGCTTCATATCAAATGCTATTTACAATTCCGATATCATTTGTTGTAACATACACTTGCAGACAAAATATGCTTTGTGCTGAAAATGAGACTAGTATAGAAACTTGTTATCCTTGTTCTAGCCATGAATTTAAAATATATCCATACATTGAAGTCTTGAGAGTAAATACGTGTACTCACCATTGCTTAACCTAAATAATATAGACGAAGGCATGGAAGAGTGCCCTGATGATGCGTACTTTGCTCCAGGGTCCGACGACTATGTTGATGGATGAACTTGGGTTTTTCCAAGTCGGTTGCCTATGGGTTTACGGATGGTTGTACTACTGTCCTACCTTTGGTTATTGTTTGTATTCCGCTGCAATTTACTTTTGGCATGTAATATTTGGCCGGTCAGCCACTACTTGTAATATTAAATAGTTGTAATAGTTTCTAGTTTATTTTTATACTATGCCAACTGCTTAAACTTGTGTGTATGTGTTGCGATACATCTCGAATGCGGGATATGTGGGTGCCAGGTGTTGATCTTAGGAACTAGCACTAGACACATATCCGAGTACCTGGAATTGTTTTCAACCATGTAATGCATAAACTCGAGTGCTCGTCGTTCTTCGGCTATTACTCGCGCACCACTCGGTGAGTGTGGGTAATACCAAGGTTCTGAGATGGACGGCGAGTGCTATACTCGGATGAGCTGGTTTCAGTCCCAGTATGGTTATTCAGAATGGAATCAAAACTCTCATGGATGTGTAAGTATGTACCATGTAACTGGGTGGCTCTTATTTGTTTTGGTGAGGGCCATCTAGTTAATACCCTGTGCACAAGACTTTTAAGTGATAGTGAGCATACACTTAAGTGGAGTATGGGTGTCACCTCTAAGTCCAACGCATGTGTGAGGATCGATTCACATTTTCGGGTGCCCACAAGAGGTGGTATTAGAGCCCATACGACTGTAGGAAAAGCCTTAGTTGGCATGGTCAATTGTTAAGGACAATGCTTTCTCTCAAAGGATTATTTTTGGTTATAAAAGCTTATTTGAGAAAATATTCTTAACCCTTAGGTTTTCCTTCTCATCTTACCTTTCAAAGGGATTTGGTACTCATATTAAACTTCAAAACTTGGATTTTTGGAAAAATGACCCCGTGAAACGTTGTTCTATTTCTCATGCCATTCAAATTGATCAAAACAAAGCTTCAGAGTTATAAAAGCTAAGTATTGAGAACATAAAATTTAATAGGACCAGCAAGGAGCTCTCTAACCTCACCTTGATTTGTACCATCTTCTTTGGAGGCGAATATTTTTATAACCTTACCTTGTTTCAAAGTTTTGATAGGCCGAAAGTAAATGTAAGGTTAAGGAAACTAGGCTGTTGTTTGTTCAACCTAGAGACATAGAAAAATACCACTAAACTTCTAAATGGGTCTATACTGGGTTGAGATTAAGCAATTATAATTTCATCAAATTCCGACTAAAGAAACGGAGGTTAGAATTCAAAAAGGGGTGTAGCAATTTTTGGATAGAACCTCACTTATTCAATTTTGTAGGCCAATGTGCGATGTAAAAAATTTGAAAATTTTTCCATGGGTGCATAGCTCTTCCAAGAAGATACCCAAGAAATTTCACAATTTTATCTACTCTATAATAGGACCTAAAAATTCTATGAACCTGCTGTATAGAATAGTCAACATTACTGATTTATAGTTTATCGCCTTTCCTTTAAATATTTATGTCTCATTCAATATAAGGTCTCGCTAACCTGCAACTTTTCTTTTCTTAGATGGCACGTAACTAGGAGCCCCACTACTACACCTGAGCCATAGTCGAGGGCTACGTTCAGCAGATGCTGTGGGACATGATATGTCGTGCGGGCTTCACCGAGCAGCCGGAGTACCTTATTTCCCGCACCAACAGATTTGTGTCAACAGAATTATTGATAATTAAGTGCCTCTTCAATAGTTTTCACATTTGACAGAAAGATTGTATATCTTAACATGAACCAATTTGGGGGGGTTTAAAGTAGCTTTAACTTTAGTGTAAACTTGCACAAGAGCACCAGCCTGTGATTATTCATCCATCAAAATTTATATTAGAATAACGATGTAACAAAACTAAATAATCTAAGCCATGACTAAGTTTCTTACTTGCTTGGTACAATTATTCTACTTATCTTGAGTACAGTTATTCTCTGTTTATGCTAGTTATCTTATTATGCTTCTATCCAAGGTATTTCTATTCAAGCAGTTTTTGCTTGCTTTATATATATTTTTTAAGCTATGTTAGAATGCTAATTTTGTTTATGAGTTTTCTATAATGTCTTTTTTTTAATATAATCAATGTTAGAGTTTAGGCTGCGGAATCTACATCTCTCGTTCGAGGGTAGGCTACGGAATCTACGTCTCCCGTTCGAGGGTGCTTGTTTATAAATATGCCGATCGAAATGGCATATTTATAAACAAGCAGTCTCGACTTGTCCACGTTTTTTGGACAGTTTGAGGATATGTGGTTCGGACAAGTTTCTGAGCTGTTGTACAACTCTAGAGTAGATTTCGGTAGCGTCTCCCTGGTGTTCTCTGGATACACACCCCCCTTGGCCTGTTTTCGAGACGTGTATCTGGAGAACAGTGGGGAGATGGTGCCGAATTTTCTCTAGAGTTGTACAATGGCTTAGAAACTTGCTCGAACCACATATCCTTAAATGGGATTAGGACCAAACCTATTTAGAGAATAGGAGTCATCGTCGGTACGTCTTTAGTTGGTCAACAGATAGACTTTTCTTTAGAACAATTAAATGGTATGAATTATCCGTTCATCTGTTGCTTTACATGATTTCTTGTCAAGTGCACATGAAAGATCGAAATGGCGATCAGAGGGGGGGGTGAATGATCCCAAATAAAATTTCCCCCACTCAAAGTACTCCCAAACACTCTTGCAATAAAAATCTAAAGCACCCAAAGATTTTCGTTCAAACTGGTGCTTCTCACATTCGCACACCCTCCAAAAATCCAGAACAATTAGACAACTATGTGTACCCCTAGCTTGCATGGATAAGAACCATGAATCATGTGAGGGATTTTTTTTTAATCACAATCCTGGTTGTCAAGTGTCCAAACAAAAGAGGAATCAATTCAAAAGACTTCTTTTCTAAAAGAGATAAAGCTAAAACACCAAAGTCTCTTTTCAGAAAAGTTAAAGCAGATTTTCAGAAATTGTCCTCAGTTGGAACAGGTGGTTGGTGCGTTTATGTTGCTCTAAAATTTTTGGGAATTTTTGTCCCTGTGAGCAACTGAGTCTTAAAACAATCCACCAACAATCTCCTCAGAAAGCTTTGTATAATAAGAATGAAAAATCAAGCAATACAGACAGTCAGAAACTTCGAGCAGAAAGTTTGAGGCTCGGTTTTCACTTCATAGCTCTCAAACGGTGCAATCAGTAGACTCAAGAAATTGTATACAGATGTATATACGAGTTATGCACCTTCTACAAAAGGAATAACTTAAAAATTATTTTTCTATATTTTTATAAAAATCAAAAACTGACTGCTGTGTGAAGAACAAGTTCTGGACAGATTTGCAATTTGATAAAAAAACTTGATCTCTAGTCTATCCAAGGGTGTAAGAAAGATGTAAAACCAAATGAACACCCTCAAGACATCCTAGAAGAACAGCATTTAGAAGGAGGGGAGGCAAATCCAAATTGCATAAATTTAAATTGCAAGAATGTAAGTGCTGAATTTAATTGCGGAATTTAAGTGCGGAATTTAAGTGCATAATGTAAATTGCGTAATTTAAATGCGTAATGTAAATGCGCAAAGAAAAGAAATGATTTGAGGAAACATTTCATTTCTGGAAGGAGAGGTTACAAAGCCTCACATTCATGTGGGCAAAGCTTAAAGGAGCATCAAAAACCTCAAAACCTTCAAAGGAAGGAGGCTACCCTCCACCCCTATTTATACTATTCTTGGGCCACCTACCACCCTTGGATGAGTCCCTCAACCCTAGAGCACTCATCTAAGGTCTAGGATTAACCCACACACACAGCCATGCAAGGGCTAAACCAAAACCCACACACATACCGGGTTTTCTTGCACGGTTTTCAAAGCATACTACCTAGACACGCTAACCTATCAACTAGACCTCAATCCGACGGCCCTCATTGATCCACGCGGCATCTAGGTAGCATCATCTCCTTTTCTTGTCTTCTTGACTTGCCCGGACTCTGTTTTCGATCATCTTCCGGCGATCTCCCAACCGTCTGGACCTCTGACGCTCCTCGCCTAGTCCCGGTCATCCTTCGCCTCACCATGACCTAGCACCGTCGTCCTGCAACCATCAAAAACAAGGAAACACATCACATAGCAATGCCCACAATGATATGCAATAAACCATCCAACTCATCACTACCGCGCCCATACGGCCGGTACTGCTACTCCTAGCAAAGACAACTCAAATTGCTTCATTTTGAAAATCAATCCAAATCAAACTCAAACTTGAGCACACCTTGCTCAAATAAAGTAAATACTCATCACAAATATGGATGGACCTCCACATGGTCCTTCAATCTCCCCCTTGATGAGTATATTGACAAACAACATAAAAGGCATAAATTTGAGTTTGAATGAGAGAAGAAGAAAGCAATTTGATTGCAAAGCCAAACTTGGTCCAGAGAGAAAGATATAAAATCATGACCAAGTTGGAAGAAAGAACTTAGAGCAAGACCATGAAAAGAGCAAGTTTTCCACAAAAGCTCTAAAAACCAATCGTAAGTGCCAAATGTGATTATGATCCATAAAAAATAGCAAAGATTTACAAAGATCATAAGAACCAACAAGCTTTCACATTTTTATCTCTCTTTTTTTTAATGATGCCTTTTCTATATTTTCTCCCCCCTTTTGGCAATATAGGCATCAAAATGGAATTTTCTCCCTCTTTTTATGTATGCAAGAAATGCAATCGAAAGAGCTTTAAAAATTATCCAATTGATCAAAATGGAAGGATATTACACCAAGCTTGTCAATTTCAGAAGATGACTAAACTAAGACATGTCCAAGTGCAAATACGAGCTTAGTTTTGAATATATCATTTTTAGCAAGATTTGACAAGTGCAACACTTAGCTTTAGTTTCAAAAATAGAAGAATAGCCCCTCTAAGGATCAAAAGGAAGTTCAACCTACTCAACACTTTGGGGAATCTAGAAGAGCACACAAGGTCCTTCGGGCACATTTATCACTTAATGGAAATTTTGATTTATCATCATACAAGACATAGCGAGGTGCAAATGTTTGACATTATTTGCATTCTTTACCCACATATGTCTTTGTTTTTAATTTATTTGCATTTTCTGTTGACAACCAATTGACTCAAGCCGTATGCGACCATCTCAAGATGAACTTTTAAGAGGATGGTCTAGGTCAAACACGATGTATTCCAAGTTCATCCCAAGTGCAATGGGAAGCGGTCTTGTGAATGCAAGGTGTTGAGTCGTATGTGCACAAGAAGAGTCAATTTTGTTTAATTTTCATTTTTAGCACAATGATTTATGAGCAATTGAAGGATTCTAGCATGGATCAAACTAGTTTCACCCAAGTTGCTATAGGGACTCTAGAGAACTCCAAAATTTCTCAGATTATGGCACAAACCTCTAGAGAAGAAACCTAGCAAGTAAAAGCAACAAGTTTCATCAAGTTTTTCATTTAAGGCTTATTTCAATTTTAGGCTTAGCAAATTAATTGAACTTGGACATATCTAAGCTAGTGATTTCCTCCATATGATGCAGCATGGTGTATAGCATGAAGAAGAAATCAATTGCATAATAGACAAAGCTCATTAAACAGGAAATGCAGTCTATATGCAATGCACGAACAGATTCCCAAACTCCCCCTCAACAAATGAATCAATTTTAAGCTCAAATCTGGTTAAAGTTGAGTTATTATCAAGATTAGGCATAAGGACAACCCAAATAAACTCAATAACAACCAGAAAAACAGAATGACGAGAAGAAGTCGAGAAACTGCAAAACTGGATGGCTATTGAACATAGATAAGATAGAAGAGACTCACTACGGCTCAGACTCACTCTTATCTTCCCCAGTGACTAACATAGGGAAGCTGACTCTAGATCCCAACTAAGGAATGCACACAGACCTTGTCTACCCAGGAGGCCCAAAACCTGTTAGACTTATAAGACTGTGAGGGAACTCAACCTAGAGAGAAGAGAGAACAGCTAATCATGCATGATAGCAACCTAAAGCACAAGATAAGAGGTCCATGCAAGGCATGCCAGATGTCTAAGTGATGTGGACTCAACAAATTGAAAAACAGCCCAAAGATACCCAGAAGAAACAGAAAGAAAATGCTGAATATAAACATATAATACAGATCAGCTCCCCCTCAAGATATGCCATAAGGGCTCACGACTCCAAGCTCACTCCTCAAGGCAACAAACCTGGAGCTATCCAAAGGCTTGGTAAAGATATCGGCTAACTGGTGGTCACTCTCTACAAACTGAAGTGCGATATCCCCCTTCTCCACATGGTCTCTAAGGAAGTGATATCTAATATCAATGTGCTTGGTCTGGGAATGCTGCACTGGGTTCTTAGCAATGCAAATAGCAGAAGTGTTGCCACAGAAAAGTGGCACACTCTCTATCTCTAACCCAAAGTTTCGCAAGGTCGATCTCATCCAGAGAACACAGCTCTGACAAGAATCGATCGCAAACAACATACTCGGCCTCTCGGTGGATCATGCAACCCTAGACTGCTTCCTAGATGACCAAGAAACAAGAGAAGTGCCAATGAATTGGCAAGTGACAGAAGTGCTCTTCCTATCTATCCTATAGCCAGCAAAGTCTGCATCGGAAAAGACTCGAAGGGATAGACAAGAAGAAGAAGAATACCAAATACCATACTCAGTGGTAGCACAAAGGTACCTGAAGATGCGCTTGACCGCCTGGCGGTGAGAGGCGCGAGGAGAAGCTTGAAATCGAGCGCACAGACATACAACGAAATGTATGTCCGGCCTCGAAGCAGTGAGGTACAAGAGGGAACCGATAATGCTCCGAAACTCCTTTTGATCAGCATGCTCACCATCCTCATCTGGCTCGAGGACATGAAAAACACCAAGAATACATCGAAAAATCATCAACAATGACAAGAACATACCACTTCCCACCCATTGACTGCACTCTAGCTGGACCAACAATGTTCATATGTAAAAGTTGTCCTGGTGCATCAGTCATCAAAACAGTGACTGGGGGATGAGAAGTAGCAACCATCTTGCCATGTCGGCAGGGAGAGCAAACTAAGTCTTTGACCATCTTGAGTTTGGGCAAACCCCGAATGAGATCGTGGCTGCTAACTCGGGTCAAATGATCAAAACCAATGTGGCCAAGTCTCCTATGCCAGAAGGAGAGATCACGGGACTCAGAAGCAATCAAACATCGAAGAGAGTCTCCAGAAGAAGCAGAAAAATCAGCACAAAAGACTCTCCCAAATCTAAAAATCCCGCAAACTAACCCTCCTGAAGAATCGAGGATTCTACAGGCATTACTCTTAAAACTCACCTCGAAAGAGTCATCAATAAGCTGAGAAACAGAAAGCAAATTGTATTGCAGCTTACTTACTAAGGCAACATCTTTAAGAATGAAATTGTCATTAATACAAATGGTACCTTTAGCGATGACTCTACTTGACGAAGCATCCCCGAAAGTGATCAACTCATTCTTAAAGATGTTGAGGGAGGGAGTGCCCATAACAGTTGGTGAGGGAGAGAGTGCCCATAACAGTTAAGGATTGGAGAAAGGAAGTCAGTGCCAAGTAGAAGAATCGGCTGTGGGACGAGGTTAAGGAAAAATGGATTATAGAGGAAGATGAAAGCAATGCGACGTGGTACGCCTTGAAGATGATGGGTGTGGCCTTGAGGCACTTCAGGGTCCTCATGCATAGTGAGTACGTGCTGAAAGTCCATACACCATTCGAGAGGTATCCGTTCGTGACTCCTGATGTTTGGGAGGAGTTCACGAGGATGAAGGGTACGCCCGACGCAGAGTAGCTAAGAGAGAGGAACACTGGTATCCAGAGGCATAACACGCACCCGCACCACCTTAGTACAGGCTGCTATGAAGGGAAAAAGATACAGTGGATACGACTAGCTGAGGAGTGCGCGAACTCCGGAACGGCGATGCCTTACTCCCATATATGTGAAGAGCGGGCACGCGACTGGGTATTAGCGAGGACAAAGAAAACCGCCGATGGGTAGCTTGTAGTTGCAAACCCCGCTATCGTGCATGTCATCTCCACCATCGTAAGACATCTAACTTAGTACATTGCAGTTGACCTAACTTATTGTATTTCAGATCTAATTCGTACTCGCTTATTGCAGGAGGAGGTAAGCCATCAAAAGGAGCAGGGGACCTTTCAGAGCCAAGGTTCGAAGGACATCCTGTCATCTGCGATCAGGAAACCCGACCATAAAGGCCATGTGCTTGTCGCAGGGGCGGGGCATACGAAGAAGTCCTATTTCCAAGATGACGCTGCGAGTGCCAGATCATGATCATGGGAGGCACGTGTAGAGCGCCTCAAGCACACGCTTAGGGAGCAGCTGAGGGAGGAGATCAATGAGGAGATGAGGGAAGAGATGATGGCACATGAGGAGATGAGGGAGGAGATGATGGCACATGAGGAGATGAGGGAGGAGATGATGGCACGTGAGGAGTGCCTGAGAGCCGAGATGATGGCAATGATTTCCCAGAGTAAGAGTCAGAGCCAGATGCCCTCGCCTCTCGTAGAGAAGCCTGTGCCCTGACCCAGCAGCTGCGATTCCAAAAATGATAAGATCGATTCCCAGCTGATGGTAATAATTAATTTTTCTTGACTTAAAGCTACGAGTGTAACTCTCACAATGTTTTTCCTTAACTTGCGCACTTCTTACAAGTGCCTGCCAAGTGCTAGCTCACCACCCTGACGGAGGACGGATTTCCCGTCGAGGCTGCATGGGGGGTTGTATTTCCATGCAAGGAGACCAACACTGTGCATGATCAGCCTTTAGGGAAGAACTACATGACGGTGCAGGTGGACTACGTCCACGAAGACTTCTTATCACATGTGCTCGAGTTCCCTCCCAACGAACATATCACCACTCTCGGGCAAGCACGCATGTCATTCATCAAGTGGCCCCTGACGGGTGTCGTACTGGTCAAGGTAAAAATCCCCCGCATCTTCTCTACCATTCCAGTAGTACTGCAATAAGTTAAATATGCGCGTGCTTTGTAGGTTCCTACCATACCTGCGCCTACTCCTACTTCTGCTCCCACAACCGTGATGAGTCCTACACAGAGTGCAGAGCTGACGTGTAAAAGGACAAGCACGACACCCACAGAACTACAAGAGGCCTCAGAGACTCCTTCCGCCAAGAAGGCAAAGCTGACAAAGGCCACAGCGTCCCTTGAGGTACCTGAAAAGCCCACTGCCCCAACCTCGAAGACTTGTTCGGCCCACAAAGGAAAGTCAGCACAGGCAACAGACACCCTTTATGATTTTAAGGCCTACGTACATAAGAAGCCCCTGATTGCATCCAACGAACTAAATGATCTAGACAGGTGGACTTGCATGCTTCATGGATGGTACACTGACAAGGTGAATGAGGAAGAGCGTCGAGTCGACTTCAATGTGATGTATATAAGGGTAATTTCCACCACAACGAGAATGGGACATTCCCCGTCGGTTTTGAGGATCTGTTCTATGTGTACCAATTGACAGTCGTCGATATTTCTACTTTACAATCCTGGACGTTGTGAGTATTGCACCATACAACATGAGCTAATGACTTTTATAGGATTTCGCATTATGTTTTCCAACATTCAACACGAGTAGCAGGGCAGAGGCAGCGAGCCGTGATGAATCAAAATAAGGTTGGGTTCGTCGACCCCGAGCTTGTGTCTACGACCATGGCTAGGCTTCAACCGGTGTTCGTTGCCGGCTACGTCAAGGGGGCATTGCATGCTGAGTCGAAGAAGGACTTCGTTGTATTACCGTACCACGAGGAGTAAATAGTACTTTACCCTTCAATTACTTGTACGCACTTAAACCATATGCGAACCTATTTCTTTGCACTGCATTCCATTTAATAAGCAACCATTGGGTTCTACTCGTTCTAGTTCCGACTGAAAACATAGTCTACATTTCTAACTTGATCGAGAAGAGACCGTGATGAGGACATCACTACTATGGATACATCCACACCTCATTGGACCAACTCCAACACATCATCCATGGGCCAAGAAGATAGAGATATCAAATTCACCACGTTCTGGAATCTAATTCGGCCTCCGGATAGCAGTCTGAAGTAAAATGAGCATAACTTTTGCATACTGTGTCCGATTGGAGAGTTCTTATACTTGATTAAAAGCTTACAATAATACCTTTCAAATGGATCTAGTCCCAGCCCTAGATTCCTCGTAGATCAGCCGTAATCATCGAAACAATATGATACATCACTGTTTTGGGCTGTTTGGGCCTTGTAAGCGCGAGGGGGCCCAAGCCCAAGTTGTGTGCACCCTCCTGGCTGCACACAACCCTAGGACAACCATCTCACGTCCCTCCCTCTTATATACTCAGTAGCCACTGCTTTAGACACTTGGGTTTTGTTTAGTTGTTGTTTTCCTTGGTGAAACTATTTGGTATTCTCTTGTTCGGCGAGATCAACAGCAATACCGTGCTTTGGGACCCCACATCAATACTTCAATTATATTTGCAATTTTAGATTGATTTTTCTTTGTTCTTTCTTTTTCTTCGATTGCTTGCAGGAATTGATCTTCATGATCAGGTCAACCGGGTTTTGGCACGGTTGAAACAACTCGGAGTTTGGTTCAGCGATTGCTTGGTGTCGGTCGTGTTTCAGTCATAACCTGGATCGTGAGGGTCATCTCCACTAATCGATAGCTATCCATCTCACTAAAAGATCGGACCTCCGTTAAGCCTCATCAGACCGATGGCCTACACGATCAAGCCTCCTTTGTAGAAGTAAGTACATTATTGTAACCTAACACTTTCTGAATTTAACTACATTTTTTTACTCAATAGCATCTCTCCAATGTATGTAGGGGTTTCTTCGACTACGTCGATGAAGGAGGGTCACAAGACGACAAAAAGGGCAAGACGCTGGAGTATAAGCTATTCAAGGTACTAGTGCCTAGCATATATACAATTAATTTTTTCTGACATCTAATCTTCATGTGTTAATTTCTCTTTCTTTCTTCACAGTGTCATCAACAGGGCAGCGATGACCTGTGCTGCTTCTATGTCATGCTGCACATGTTGGTCGTGATCGGTGGCTCACACATTTTACTAAGGTATATGTACATGCAAAATAATATACTTAGCCTTTTACATACAAATTTTGAAACTTAAATTAGTGTAATCATTTCTATTTTGCAGAAGATCAATATCCCCTAGAAGAGCTTAGACAGCAAAGCACTCAACAATTTACGAGACCACTTATGCAAGTGGTACTAGTTAGAAGTTATATCGAAGGACGATAGGTTTAGAGATCCTGAAGCGTCCTACTAGTCCATATGGAAACAATATTAATTATATTTGTCAATGTGATATGCATGTGTACTGATGTTAAGCATGTTTGTGTTTGAAAACGAATGTGATATATGTGTTGTGGTCTGTGAATGTGATATGTGCATTCTGTGTTCTGTATTGCGAATGTGATATATATATGTGCATACTGTTAATATGTACTATTGTTTAGAATATGCTCATCAGAATTGGTTCTTTATAAGAACGATTGTGATGAGCCATCATCAGAATCGGTTCTTTGAAGGAAGCGATTGTGATGAGCCATCATCAGAATAGGTTCTTTGAAGGAACCGATTGTGATGAGGGTTCATCACAATCGGTTTTTTATAAGAATCGATTGTGATGACCACTCATCACAGTCGGTTCTTTAGATGAACCGATGGTGATGAGCCCTCATCACAATCGGTTTTTATAAAGAACCGATTGTGATAAACCAATCATCACAATCGATTCTTTATAAAAACTCATTGTGATGAGGGAGTCATCACAATCGGTTCTTTGAAGAAACCAATTATGATGACTGACATCACAATCTGTTTCTTCAAAGAACCAATTGTGATGACCCCCTCATCATAATCGGTTCTCGGTAAGAACCGAGTGATGAGGCTCTATCACAATCGGGCCAAAACCAACTGTGATAGGGCCTCCTTATCACTATCTAAAGACTTTGTGTCACCACTATAACCGACGGTAATGATAAAAAAGAACCGATTCTGATGTACATTCTTGTAGTATAGTGACCCTCCTTTGGCTGCAAACAGCGAGTAAAAACAGCCACCCTTGGCTCACAAGTTTACCAACCTATTCCAAAATAATTTCCAAAAGTTTTCGCAAAAGCAAAGAATATACTTGACATTATTTTCCTAAGTTGCTTGTGACCGTGAGCATGGCTACTTAATTAGATTTTAATCTCTTCAGAGCGTGTACACTTTGCCCACATTACACATTCTTGCAATCATGTCAACCATGCCTCGCGATACTCATCGTACCCGATTTGCTAGACTGTGACGAAACCGTTCAACTATTTAAAGCTTAGCCTTGCACCAGCCCTAGTGATGTTAAACCCTTGCCATGATCTAGAGATCTGGACCAACGATGGTGCCCCCATTGGGTCCACTCCTCATGGCAAGGCATGCACCGTTGTATTGGAAAGCTTTGGCCCCAACACCTCGGTGAAGGGAGCACCTATGAGCGACACCATAACTTGATGCGCCCTTACTACTCTGGCCTACCAAAATACAAGGTTAAACTTCAACTAATCTAATGAGTTTAGGCTATCCCATACTAGCACATGTGGTTGCACCAAATCACTTAGGTGATAGCATCAAGTTCGGTCCCTAATTGACCCAGGTGAGAATCTCCCCCTAACTACGCGTGACGTCCTTTTCATGCCTCAATTTTAAGTAATAACTCACCCGCGTCAAAACCATAAGTTTTGGGTTGGATTTTTACCAAATTAGTTCTATACATTTAAAACAAGTTGCTCAAGCTAGATTGAAAATGTGTCCCATCATTTAAAAACATTCTATTGAGCATGTCTAAGCATGTACATAGATAATTCTCAAGTATTACCCAAATGACATTAAGTATTGTCTACACCATAACTAGGTTACAATGGCAGGTATTCAAACGACAAGGTAAAGGAAATACATACAATTGGAATTAACTATCAATACCCACAACATAGCAAGTTTAAAACATACGCGCATGCATATAGTTTGATAAAACAACACAACTTGTAAAATATGGGATCAATATGATCAAAGGGGTGCTTTCCTGGATGCTCTTCGTTGGGGATGTATTCAGGATCGTAGTCGGGGTCATCGTCGACTGACTCCGAAACATCGGTGTCTACGCGTCAAATAACGAAAATTACGACAAAAGCAAATAAAAGCGTATCAAAAAGTGCAAAAAGAAATCAGATGTAAATACTGAATTAAATCTTACCAAGAAGAATATAGTGATTTTTGGTTCTTGATTGATCACTTGTATAATGATTTCGTTAGTTCATAGCTTATGTTAAGCCTTTTATGAATATACTACTTTCATTCGCCGAATTTAAGAAGCCAAGTTTATAATCATATCTAAGGTTGTTTACAAATTCAAGAGGCTAAATTTATGTGTTTAAGTATAAATATTTGTGAATACAAGATGCTAAAATTATTTTCATTAATAAAAGTAAAACATTAGCTAAAGGGTCATGTTCGAATAGTACTTAGCCTTAAGTGTTTCTACATAAAAAGCAATCTCTACAAGTTGGGTCTGCAATTCTAAGTTATTGGCTGCTACTACATGGTTATATGATGATTCTTGCATTACGGGTACTTTGGTTAAAGGCTTTTAAACTCTTCATATAACATGGCTCCGTCAACCTTATCACTAAGGGTATTTGCGTTAACGGAATTTAGATCAAAGCAAGTTGTAAATAAGATATTTTTCTAGAATATGGTTGTCCATATACCAAAGAGAGTTCCAGGACTGATCCTCCAAAATTTGTGTTTAGAAGAGTTGCTTTACGAACCGCCGAAAAGGCTTGTGACCTAGAATCTACGCAACTAGTGATCGTTTAGGGTACTTGCTTTGGCAGGATTCAGATGCAAAGCAAGTTGTAATTAATATATTGCTCTAGAATATCATATTCTATATACTATACAATGTTTCTGGACTAATCTCCCCTAAATTTGCATTTAGAAGAGACATTTTACGGACGACCGAAAAGGCTTAAGTGGTTCTGTAATCTGTGCGATTAATGATCACTTAGGGTATTTCCATTAGCAAGATTTAGATGAAAATCAAGTTGTAAATAAGATATTATTCCATATTATTGTAGCACACATTGTAATTTATGTTTCTCGGCTATTCCTCCAAAATATTGTATTCAGACATGATATTTATAGGCTGTTGAAATGGCTTAAGTGATCATAAAATCTACGCGCCTTAAGTTCAGTTTTCATATTAAATTTGTGACAGCACCTTACAAGATAATTCAACCATTTTTCAGGCATTAGTTGAGGATATCCCTAAGAGTGTTTTAAAGTTGGTTCTATGATATTTTGCTTTTATTCAAGATGTTTTTCACATAAGTGTTCATTAAGGCCTTATATGAACTTGATTCAAAGTTGCACAAACAGTAATTATTTTTATATAACCAGCAAGTACATCACTTTTTAAGGCCATAGTATTTGGTTTTGTCAAATTTGAAGTTCGATTGCGAAAGTTACGACTATTTGAACCATTCAAGTATTGAAAATCCGACTATTGAGCATTTGATGTTTACTATAGTAAAACCTAAATATTTTTACATATTTAAGATCCTTGTGACTACAGGAGTGTAAAAAAACTGGTTTTACCAAAGTTTGAGTCCACTTGATCTATATTTTAACTATTTGATTTTCAATGCAAGAGAGGCATTCTACGTTCAATTTTTGGTTCAAACTGAATTCGAACCTGAATGTTTTTACAAAAATGGAACACTAATGACCACATGAGCATGTGAGAAAAATTTTATTATTTTAGGAGCTATGATTTTCATAGTTGCTTCAAGGTACATAAAAGGGCTCAGAACAAACTTGATTCAAATAGATTAATCTGCATTGAACATATAATGTTTTATTGCATATTCTCAATCCTCATGGCTTAACTCAAATTTAGAAACTGAGTTTACCTCATTTGGACCTTCCTAGCAAAAGTTATATAAAGATGAATAAAGTGAGGCAAAAAGGAAAATAAAATGTAATTCCATTGATTTGAACTACCAACTGGATAAAGCGCAAGTGCTCTACCAGTGGGCTATGTATCCACTTGTGACAAAGGGATGTGTAAAATTATTTGTGTTTACCGCTACTTACCCTAGAGCTCTACTCGGCCTCTAATGGAGTTGAGCAGCGTTGGCAAGACTCGGCTGAAGCTTTCACTGGGAGGGCTGTTGGAGAAGACGAGGAAGCAACACAGGGACCCGGCCGAGCTGGGGAGGAGCGACGTGGGGAGAACGAGACGCTGGGTCTTTCCTAGTGCGGCTCTGCAAGCAAGGCACAGGGCGAACTCAGGAGATCGAATGGCAGCCATGTGTGAGCGAAAAGAGATAGGTGAGCTCACCCAAGGTTCTTTCTCGCGGAAGAGTGGCTCGCTGCCTTGTTCTGGCTCTGGCGAGCTCGCAGCAGAGGGAAGCAAACGCGCAGCGAGCAAAAGGCGAGGTGGGAGGCTTCAGCGGCTTTATGGCGATGCACTGGAGTGCTTGGGCCAGGGCATGGGCAAACGGGCAGAGCTCGCGACGTCAGGGCGCCTACGACCGCTTGGTGCCAAGGAACTACACGCTGCCAAAGCAGTGGCACGGGCGTAGAGAGGACGGAGAAGGGGGAGAGAGAGGAGAGGGGAAGGGGCCAGGGTGGCTGGAAAGTGGGCCCACTGACCGGTGGAGCCCAGAGGCAGAGACAGTAGAGCGGCACTTCATCGAATGTGTTGCGCACGGAAGTCTTTAATGTTCTAGTCCTGTGCATAGTATTTTTTCGTAAATATCCGTGGCTGCGATAAAATTACAGAAGTAGCCTCTACACAGTAAAAACCAACGGACCGGGATGGTTGGATTTTTTTTAACTCATTTCCAGTGGTTCCTGTCCGCCGGATTTTTTTTTAGCGCCAATATTTTCGAGCGGTCCCAAACCGCTAGATTCTGGCGATTTCCAGCAGTTGGGCACTGCTGGAAGTTTTTTTATTCTTTTTATTTTCTGGTCCGCTGGAAATTACAAAAGTAAAAAAATCAAAAAAAATTCCAGCGGTGCCCAACCCTTGTAAATCGCTGGAAAATTTTTGCACGCACGGCGTCCGCTAGAAAATAAAAAAGGTATTCCGGCCGACCGAAAAATAAAAACAAATCCAGTGGACTAGAACCACTAGAAATGAGTTAAAAAAAATCCAGCCGTCCCGGTCCACTACTTTTTACTGTATAGAGGCTACTTCTATAATTTTGTCACAGTCACGACTATTTATGAAAAAAAATACCATAAACAATACTAAAACAGTAAAAACTTCTCGCGCGAGTACTGTAGCTCGAGAGCGGAATGGCGTGTCTACTTGGTAGTTGAAGTGACCGGAAATTTGACTTCGGCTGCTCTAAAATTTCTGACAATTTTTGTGTAGGTAGAGTGGGAAACGTAGTTTTCATTTTCGTTGGTTTCATTCAATTCCCTGCTGTGGTTTTGCAAATGATAAATCCCCAAATGTGGTAAGTTGTCATACTATTTTTGAATTTTTAAGGCATCTAAATGATGAGCAAAAATTCTGGAAAATGTATATTTATACAACTTTTGAGTCCTATTGTTTTATAAAATTATTTTCTGTAGCATGTTGTTTGATGTTTCTGTGAGTTCCTTTGTTGTGTTGGTTAGGCAGTAAAGGATATTATTTTGATAATAAAATTTGGGAATGAAAGAGGAATTCAGAGATAAATTTCCAAATGGGAAACTCAAATATGCAACAAAATCATGACGGCTACTTTATTTATTTGCTCCATTTCTTGGATGTTACAAGGATCCCGGTGCTCTCCTTAAATAGTCTCGGGGCGGCTCTTAGAGATAGATACGGTTTGTTTAAAGAAGAGTCCGAACAGGATAAAACTCAAATTTCTCCCGAAATAGAGGGGATTAGAATGAAAGAATCATGGGGATTAGTTGAGGATAAGGTAGCACACGCATTGGAAAAGAATTCGGGAGAAAAAATGTGTTGGATTGAAGGTCCAAAATCTTGGCCATGGAGGAAGAGAGACATGGCTTAGGGCTACTTGCTGGAGGTTGAAGACAACATATCACATGAAGACCCTTCTTTATTAATTATTTTCGAATTTAATTAATGCCGAAAATCAAAAGGCCTTGAAACAATAGCAAATAAGGTTTACAAATTCTAGAAAACTTTTCAAAAATACCTTGGAACATTTTCAATTTACTGTAAAAATTTTAGAAATTTTCGAATTATAATTTTACTGCAGTAAATCTTTTTGTAAAACTGAAAATAAAAAATAGTTTTATAAGTTCCAAAAAATTCATCAAAAATCTTAGAAAATTATAAATAAGTAATAAAATATTATTTTGTAAATTTTGGGATGTTACAAACCTCCCCTTTAAATGGAATCTCGACCCCGAGATTCAGGCTGGTTAGAGAATAGGTGGGAAAACTCGGACTTCAGATCATCTTCTCGTTCCCATGTAACTTTCTCTTCTGAATGGTGGCTCCACTGAACTTTACAAAAATGGATAATCTTACTTCTCGTGATCCGTTCTACCACATCCAAAATTTTCACCGGTGCTCCTTGTAGGTGTGGTCCTCTTGCAAATCAATGGCTTCCAAAGGCATCTGCTCCTCTGGCATTCGCAGACACTTCTTTAACTGCGACACATGAAACACATCATGTATTCCGACAAAAGACTGGGGCAATTCTAACTTGTAGGCAACCTCTCCTCTTCGTTCCAAAACTTTGAACGGTCTAACATATCTAGGGGCAAGCTTTCCTTTTACTTGGAATCTGTTAACTCCTTTGAGTGGGGTGACTCTAAGATAAACATAATCATTGGGCTTGAAACTCAATTCTCGGCTGGAAACTCAATTCTCTTCAACCTGTCTCAAATTAGCTGAACTTCCTCTTCGGCTTCTAGGGCCAAACAGTTGTCTTTCTCCAGTTTCCTTCCAGTTGAGAGGGGTTCTACACTTTCTTCCATATAAAGCTTCAAAATAAGACATTTGTAAACTAGCTTGATAGCTATTATTGTAGGATGACCTGTCTTTTGTCAATGACAAACAGTCGTTGTAGATGAAAATTGTGGTTGCAGATGCACAGTGCACTGCTCTACTCTAAAGGCCTAGAAATATATATTCCTAAATCAAGTAATCAGTATAGTGGGTATTAAAAAAAGTAATTAGCACAATATTTTATGCAGTTATCTTTTAGGTTCGTATTGTGTATGATCATATCAAGCAGATAGTATAGCAGTGCTCTAATTTTTGTGAGAAGCACAAATCCTTCGAAATCTATGCGAATTTTACGAAAAACAATATAATTTCTCTTAAACCCCTACCAAAACACTCTTTCCAAACAGATTTCTAGTCCATGACCATTCATACTAGGAGTACATCTTGTCTCCTATTTTAAAAACATATTTGACCATATGTGATCATATGGAGTTTGATCTTTCTAAAATCTAGATAGTTCCATAGAAATATCTAGATACTTTAGATATTTTATTAGAAGGAATTTGATGGTGCCAATTGTCATGAATCTAGTGGTCATAAGAATTTATAAATAGTCCTTCGAATCAAAAATATACATCATTTGCAAGAGTTGAGTTTGGTTTGCAAATATTTACATTTCATTTTTGAAGCAATATGCTTGACAAAATATTCGTGCTAATTGTTTTTCAAAGCAATATTTACTAATCCATTTTCTATGTGTGTAAAAAATACCATTTAATATGCTAACATATAAAATAAGAATAGAGAATAAGGTTAAAATTAGTATCTATTTAAGAACAAAATGCACCCTTGTGTTGTCACCTGAAGTTGTAATAATTTTATTCTAGAAAACTTATAATTATTTTATCACCAAACAAAGTTTTAGTATTAGTTTATTACTTCAAATGTAGCACAATGTAATTAGCGAACACCCATTCATAAAATCCTAAATCCGCCACTAGCTGCCGCCACCGATGGGTGGGGAGGAGTCCAACGAGGATCTAGAGGCAGGGAGAGTGGCCGTAGGAGGAGTTCGGTGTTTTGACGAAGGAGGAGAGCGTTCACGGTGATGAGTTGTGGGCCTTCGAGGCGGAGGTGGTTCCCGTTGAGGAGGTCCTGCTCAAGGAGGATGAGGAGGAGGCGCCCACGCTAGCAGTGGAGATGGCGCTCGCAGGGCCACAGGAGCAGCCCTACATTGTGATCGTCTGCCTGGACCAGTGGATGGGCTATGCCTCAACCGTAAGAGGTACCTGCTGGGGAATGCGATGGTAAGTTGGCAACTTCAGCCACGTCTGGCAGGCAAGGGAGCTACATCGAAGCTCGGTATTCTCTAGCGATTGTTTCGATGATTCAGTAAGTGTCTCACTAATGGCGTTGTCGACATGAAGGCATTGCTCCACACCAAGCTCAACCTCCTTAGCGACCTCCGGCCGCAGAATGTCCATGACCGCATCGCCTCCGTCCGCAACTCCATCGACGAGCTCTATTAGGCTTTCCACTCCGCCGCCTCGCCGTACGAGAACGTTCTCAAGCTTATCGAGAGGCTACTGGATCTCGTTGTTGATTTATTTGACGAGCTGATCATCTACCCTATGTCTCCGCCTCCCCCTCCCCCAACCCCTCCACCTTTCTGATGCTTTACTGTTTTGGACATTCAATTGACAGCTGCATGTTTGTTTTTGATAAGAATAGGTCGATGAACAAATCATGGCTTCTGTTTTCTAGGATTAGGTCAGGAAATATAGGCGTAGAGTGGGTTTATGTACAAATCTATGGTTGAGGATATGTAATCAGATCAGTTGGAGATGGAAATGTGATGTTTGAGACTTCATTTTCGTTTTCCCCCATTTCTTCCCCTTTGATTTTTGGTTTGGTTTCACCCATTTCTTCCCCCCAATTTCTTGTTGCTCTTCTCAATTTCGTGTGGATGTTCCAACATATATGGCATGCTCATTGATGTCTGGATCGTTTATACTGATTGACTTTATTCAGTTACCTGAACATGACAGTTAAACTCTGTAATTGTCCAACATCAAGTTATTTTTACACTTGGAGATTATTCTTAGTAGTTATTACAATTTAACTATTTGAACTTTGTAATGAGAGATGAAAGTCTGCTGCCTGGAATGTTGTGATGCCACTAATCCATATGTTGATCTTAACATCACGACTCCATGTTTCCAGGTTAGATGAATCAAGGTTCTCAACAGGTGTTGAGTTATACTATTATCAGTCAAGAAACATAGAAAGCTTACCTGGATTTGTTCCTTAGGAAATTCAAGTACCATTTGGAAAGTTTGATACCAAACATATTGAGATAATTGTTACAACTTGTCAGGTGGGATGTAAATCCTTGAACAAGCAGAACATAGCTATTCTTTCTTGGCTTTTTCCCACTTTGGTTAGGCTGCACTGTTGCTGCTATTCAAAGGATCAGAACAAAGTTACTCTTAGATTCTGATGCAACTAAAATTATCTTACCATGATGCTACATTCGCTCTCATGTTCACATTACAAGATTATTAACAAAGAACTAGAAAAGTAACAGAACAATGTCTCCAGATGACATTTGAGTTCAACTCCAAATTTAGTGATAAGATGCCAAGGATGAAGGTGGTTGCCCTCATATAAACTTTATTGCTTTCCTTTTTTCCCTTTTGTTGCCTAGTTTTTTCGTGTAACCTGACAGTAATGTGTTCTGTAGGTACGCCTTCATCCAATTACCCTACCGTCTCTGGAAGACGTCATTACGGACAGGAGGAATGTGTGGAGCAGCTCAGCCGCAAGTTCAAGGTACTATCAGAGGTTCATATCACATCCTCTAAGGAAACTACATTTGTTAAATTTTTCTTAACTCTTTCTGGGTGATGTACCAATGTATGCTATGGGTTACTATTTGCTGATGGTATTCAATGTCGATTTGATACAAGTCTCTTTCGACCTCATGGATGGTCATTGCATCGATTTTGTGAGCATCATAGCTTGGACAAACACTATGGTTGAAATATCGTAGTAACATTACAAACTTGCCCTTCCTTATGTATAAGAAGCCTTATCAACATATAACAACATTGTATTGTCATGATTTCAAACACCAAGAATTTGAATCATAGTTCTTTCACTTGACAGCAAAAAAACAGTATAACATAGCTAACAGAGGCAATATTTCCATATTTATAGAAGTTAAAACTCGAAGGTTTGTGTGAACTGGAGGATTGGTATGGGGTGCAGCATTCAAATTACTCTGAATTGAAGAGCCTTACAATAATAAACTGCTCCAAACTGGGAAGAACACCGCATTTCGCTTGCCTTAGGAAGCTGTAATAAGTGAGTCTGCTGTCAAAATTTTTTAGCTTTCAGTAGGTAATGTGCCGTCAAAGCTCCGAACTCTTCAGGTATATGGCTGTCTACAAACATTTTGGTAACTTGTAGTTGTGCATGCATTGCTTTATTTCCAGGACATCCCATTCAAGTGAGACTCGATATAGGTCGTCTCTCTAGTTCGGAGGTGGGTGCAAAGTACATCTGATACTTTAAAACCGTGCAAAGTACACTATGAACCATGTGTACCAGTGTAATTTTCATCTGATGGTGAGTGAGGAACCAGATGGGCTCTCATGTTTGGTTAGTTAATTTGTTGCTCTTCTGGCAGTGCTATGGAAAGGAAAAAGTGACACAAAACTCTTTAATTTAGCACTGTCACAAAAGTCTGTTTGGGCTTGGAGCCCTATTTTTTTAACCATTTTCTCATTTCTGCTGTAATAATGATTATATGCCAACTTAGTTATAAGCAAAGTCTATGGACTTCCAGGTCAACACTAAAAATCACAATAAGATGAAATTTGCATTGGTTATCGTTGTATGTGTTATATCAGTGCTCAAAATAGAGGCTTACTTTGCACCCACCCGCATGGTAGAGGGACTATGGACATATCGAATTTTTTACCTTTTTGGCCTTATGCCTTTCGCTTTTTCCGAAACTAGCCTCCTCCTGCATGCAATTTCAGAAATAGCGTTGTAACAGTGCATTCCAGCGGACGCCGATTCGCGTGATAATTTTTGAAATTTTTTTAATCCGATTCCAGCGGGCGCCGAGCGTAGGAAATTTTTTTAAAATTTTTCCGTCACCCGTGATCGCTGGAAAATATTTAATTTGCTGACCAGCAGGGAAAAATCATTTTTTTATTCAGCGCACGATGAGCGCGGGAAAATGAGCGAATCCAACGGTCGGCGGGCGCAGGAAAACGCCGAATCGGTACTGCCCGATCACCGGATTCGCGCGACGTGTGGCGTGGCGATTTTAGGTGCGAGGACCAGCTGGAGGCGCGACGTGTGGAGAAAAACAGCGGCGGTGGTTTTTATTTTTTCTATTTTTTCGGAGGGTGCGGATAATATTTTTTTATATGTATTTATGAAGAAAAAAATAAAAAATATTTTGTGATGGACTATAAATTTTTGGAATTTTTCACTGTTCTAGACCAGCACGTATAATTTTTTTCCGAGATTAGCCGTTCATATTATCAAATAACAGAAATAGCAGGGAGAAAATAAACCGGGGATCTGGACCACTGGAAATTGCAAAAAAAATCTCGCGATCCGCATCTGCTGGATTGCACTGTTTAGAGGCCATTTCTGTTTTTTTATCCGATGAACGGCTAATCGCGGGAAAAAAATTATACGCATCGGGCTAGAACAGTAAAAAAATTCCAGTTTTTTAGTGTATTAGCCATAATCGGAAATATGGTCGCAATGAAATTTCGGAAATTAACCTGACTTAATGCACAATATTTTTTTGGGAGGAAATTTAATCTTTGAGGAAGTATTTTGCATTGATTTTATTCGAAAAATCGTTGTAACCTATGAGCATTAATTATTAAAAGTCAGTGTTATTTTGACGGTTGCTAGAATGGTATAGTTCAAAGTATGGTCAATAAATTTAGGAAAAATTATATTTGTCGATGATAATTATTGTAGTGTTTCGCAAAATTATTTGTCAGTTAATTATCTTCAGAAAAAATTCAAATTTTGTTGTTCATCATGCTCTTTCGATGTGCGACAAATTTGACGACAAATAAAACCCAACATTCATATTTGAAAGTGTAGAGCTAAGTCACAAACTGAGATACAAAGTGAGATACATCCATATTTCAACGGCCTCTTTCGATAGTGTTTGAACGCCAAGGTGGAGATGATACGAAATCGTCATCATCATTTAGCCCCCTCTGGTGCTGTTTGAACGTCCTCTTACATTGTTTTTTGAAGGGCCTGCTGTAGTAGTGCTTGAACGGCCTCTTGCGATAGTGCTTGAATGCCGGATAGGAAAGTGCCATCCATGGTCAGCACAGGCCGGCAGTACTTGAAGCCCTGAATGGCTGGTCCAAATGCCCAAAACACACGGTCGAGGATGAAACTGTTCATATAGAAATTTCATTGCAACAAACAAATATTTCATTAATATCATACAAATGCTACACTAAATATTAAACTATTCATACCGCAATTTTATTAATTGTGCAACAAATTTTACGCCTAACAGTGGTGTCATTGTGCTATTTGTTCTGATACTTACTACGAACTTATATTCCTTTAATATCATACAAATACTACGGTAAATATACTCGTACTATCCTAACACTGTACTAGTTACATTGATATTGTAGTAACATTACACTGAAAGAGCGCTAACATTAAGTTGCCATTTACATACTGTTATTTACGTCTTCCATTATCAATTTATGTACTACTCATCTAACAAAAACCAATTATTAGTACTATTTTGCAGCTATTTATGTTATTGCGAAAAAAATAAAAAAAACTGAGCTATAGCAGTGCTACTCACTACTAGTGTCATTTCATGTACGGCTCGTTGCACTGCATTTATCATTTCTTCTGCTACTTCAACTACTAATGCCGTCATTTTGTGTACTACTAGTTATTCTAATATTGTACTAATGCCACAAATGTTATCGTAATATTACACTGATATTGCCCAAGTTGTACACACATCACAATAATTGTATTAATCTCACAAATATTGTCGTAATATTACACTAACATTATTTAAGTGTTCCATATATCGCAGAAATATTACACCGATTTTCAACTAATAGAAGAACCACATTGTTGTCATTCTAATAAATTCATAATTGTATGACAGCAATATGGTTATAGTGTTATTTTACGGGCCAATGCGCTATTATACTCTAATTCCTTCAACTAAACCCGTCCATCTAATTGTACTAATAACAGTATTTCGTACACTACAAATGGCACTAATGTTGTACTAATTATACTACTACTATAATAACAAAATACTAATCTTCATGACAATTTCGAACTAACCTTCCTGAAGCTATCCTAGAGATTAAATATCCCGACGGATGTACGAACCAACGTTCTGGACAATACCTGCAACATACAACAGATCCCCCGTTAAATGATCGAAAATAAAAATTCCAACAAAACTACTACAAAATATGAATATCATAAAATTCCTCTAGAAATACGCTTCCAAATTTCCTTTTCCACCTCGTTTTGTAGTGTACGAAATACTGTTATTAGTGATATTTCTGCCTCTCAGTGACTCGCGCTCGCACTACCTCGCTCTTCCTCTGCTTTTTTCCTCACGTTGAATGCTCAACGCAGATCATCGCAACACAACTGCGATTTATAGCACTTCCCTGCAAGAATGCACCAAAGAAGCGGCTGTTTGTCGTTGCTTTCGGCGCACGGACAAGACATAACGATTCCTATAATGTAGTCTTTTTGCGCGAAACCCGGCTAATTTGTACTGCCCCAAGCCCCTCGGTCTTTTTTTCCTCGGGCGCGTCAACCGGACCTCATTTCTCCAGCCGGCCCGCCGCCTTTTCTTTCCACGCGTCGCGCCGTCGAAGCTCTCCTCCAGCCGGCCCGCGTTTTTTGCCATGCACCGCGCCGTCGTCGCCCTCTTCCAGCCGGTCCGGCCCGCGTTTTTTGCCACGCGCCGCAGGAATGAACTGTTACAGGGCTATTTATGAAATTGCATGCAGCAGGGGGCTAGTTTCGGAAAAAGCGAAAGGCATGAGGCCAAAAAGGTAAAAAAATTCGACATATCCAGCTAAATTATGATAATTCAACTTATGGAAATGATATATTGCTGTAGGTTACACAAGTTTACTTTCAGGTCTTTGAGTCCCAAATATGTTGCATAAATTGTGAAGTAATAAAAGCATGTGGACAGTTTACTTCATTTATGAGAAACATAGGGAATGTTTTAATTACATACTCCCTCCAATCACAAATAGTGTGGTTTTGGACAAAGGTGCAATCAAACTTTCGAAACTTTGACTGTCAATATCTCTTTAAATATTTAAATTGGATATATGAAAATCATATGTTTAGATTTTTCTCAAAAAGTAATTTCATAATATTATAATTTTATTGGTTTTTATAAATATATTGTAATATAAATTAGTGGTCAAAGCAGCGTTTTGGAGATCATGTGTCAATGCCCAAAATGACAATTATTTGTGACCGGAGGGAGTATGTGAATAATATTTAGAAGAAAGAGTTGCACAAACCTTTTATTTAGTTTGCTCCCAAATTCTCAAGTCTTTAACTCATTGTCAATTCTGACAATTCTTGTGACCTTTGTAAGACAGGCATTAAATACCATTTCATATAAAAAATTCCAGTCATTTCAGGTCTATATGTGGCACATGCCATTTTATATCAGAAACATCAGTAATATCAGCGTTTTATCATGGATATTGTGAATTTGTCAAACATGATCAAAAGTGGTTAAATTACGGGTATGTTAAAATGTATCTAAGAAGTATTCTTCCTTTTTGTTGTGACATAAAGCAGTGTAGTTCATCTATTGTTTCATTTGCTGAGTGCGTTTAATGATACATGTATGGACATATTTGATTTGTAACAAATATTCGACCAATGATTTTTTGCTCTTTTAAAAAAAAGGATTTGCTTTGCTCGACTGAAAGCTGGTTGCCATCTAAACTGCATTTCTTGTGGTTCAGTTTTGCCACCTTCTCCGGTGTTTTTCATTAAGGGTCTTTCAATTCTCTCGAGGCTAGAGATCAAGAGTTGCACAAAGCGTGAAGCGCTGATTGGTTCGCATGAACTCAACAACCTTCGAGCATTGGTTTTAGTGGAATGTCTTTTGCTTGATTCAGCATCTGAAAAAAAAAATTCAAAAATGATTGTTGTCTTTTGATGCGCACAAGACGGCCCGATCTTCCGGTGAGGGGATAACTTCGATTTGGCGGAGGATGACTTTGACGATTCGGCTACGAACCACACAAGGATAAGCGCCTGCAATCGCTAAACCACACTCCTCGTCGTTATCAACCGTGCCAAGAACACGGATGACCTGACCACGAAGGTCTATTCTTGCGAGCAATCGAAGAACTAGCAAGAACAAGGATGAAGCACACACTCAAGTTGAGGTTTCGAAACTTGTTTACTGCTGCTCTAGCCGAGTCAGGAGAAAAAGGATAAAGTTCCACACATGGGTAACTATTCTCAAATCAAAACCTAAGGAGATAGATAGGGGCTTGTCCAATATATATAGCCAAGGATGGCTGCTAAGAGTTGGTCTCACGCCACTTTAATTACATGGGAACTCAGCCCAAAATTATGGTGGCACAGCACCCTAAAAGACAGAGACCATCGCACTATTTTGACTGCTGTGGCCAGCTCGAGTGGAATTTGATGATGAGGCCAAATCCGTTGGAAAGAGCACGAATTTATCTTTTAATCAAGTACTCACTCATCCCGAACGGACTCCGTATACAAAAGTTATGGACAGTTGAAGGTGGACTGCTCCTGGGTGGACGTTTTGGCTTCCTTCTCGGGAATACCTTGTACTCTAGCTTGTAGTGATGAGGAATGACGTCCTTGTAGCTCTAAGCCATGATTCCTAAGCACAAGCACATTATTATGCAGTGGTCTATCCTCTAAAATATAATTATGCCACCCGAGAAACGAGTTCACCTGTTGATTTAGCTGTCGTGAGCGTGCCCTTGTGATAGGACCTTGCATAGGAGGTGGTGGAGGTAAGGTCATGAGTGTATCCATCATAGGGATGTCCTCATCATCCTCCCCTTCTTGCATTTGAGTCGTCCTCGACTCAAGCTCATCGTTCTCTCCAAAATATGGCTTCAAATATGAAGAGTTGGAGATACACCTTTCTTGAATACACCATCAAGCATGGGAGGCGGCCAAGGTGGAGGACGAAGTGATCTGTGTGATCGACTTGGCCCTGGTGGGGATCGGTAAAGACATGTAGATACGACCATCCTTGTAGATGTATACGATGCAGAGGATGCCATGAAGTGTCGCCAAACTGATATAGCATTGGTCATATCCAGGATGAGCATGGTCTCATCATTCTTCCTTTGTTGAATTGGAGTCGTCCTCGACTCCATCACATTCTCCTGTAGAATGTTAGTTGCGACAAAGAGCAAAGCAACATGCATATCTTTTGTGATCAAATAAATGGCTCGAGAATCACAATCACCTAAACACTCCCTTTTTGAAAACTATCTAGATCACACAGAACATCAAATTCAATGTAACCTAAAGTATTTAAAGAAGACATCAATTTAAGCTCATCTTCTTTACTGGCAATGTGAATGACATGTTTATCTTTATTGCAAGCATTTAGTTCAAATGTAAAAGTTTCATGTTCATTCACTAGTTATGGTGTGAATATAAGTGAAGCATTATCACACAACTCTTCTTTATCAAAAGGAATAACATGCAAATCATCATGTATTAAAAGAAAATCAGCAATGGGTTGTATTAATAGTTGCTCTACGATAGCATGATTCATGTGCAGTTTTATCTCTTCAAAATGATTTTCTCCATCTGTACAGTCCATACCTTTTACATTACCTTCTAAATCTTTCTCAGTGGTTGTAGGTGCAACATCAATTTTCAACTCTTCACGTACGAATGGGGCAGCAAAGAAAGAGTCCTTCTGCACATTTTCTTCTACATCCTCATCTCGATGTTGCTCACTTTTCTGCAAAATGTTAGTTACGACAGAAGGTGCAACAATTGGCACCTCAAATGATGCTAAAGACTCTTTCAAAGATTCAGCAAGCATGTTTTCAGCTCTACAAGCATATTTAATCAAGTCTGAAAGAAAACTAAATGTTTGATCAACAAGAACATCCTCGAATTTCATGATTAAGTCCACGTATGAACCTAAGCTCGTTAGCTTCTTCACATTCTTGTAAACCACAACGCAGACAAACAATTTTGGAATTCATGATAGTATTCTATAACAGTTTTAGAACCTTGTTTTAAGCGTTGAAGTTTAGTACGCAAATATTCAGCAACATATTCAGGAACATAATCATCTCTTATAAGTTTTTTCATGGCATTCTAAGTTTTAGGTTCTTTATAATGTCTAGATATATGCTTCCACCAATATATTGCATCTGACGTTAACACTTTGACTGCGGCACTAATCTTTTGGTTTTCAGATAAGTCATACTTTGCAAATTCTTTGTCTACCGCTATCTCCCAATTAATATATTCATTAGGATCGAACTTTCCAGCAAATGGAGGCATGGTAAATTTAATCTTTCCTAATGGATCATCATGTACCTCCCTCCCGTTCTTCACGCTGATTTCTACCCATACCTCGTTGATTGTGTCGAAGGCGCCGATCATCATGATCATTGTGGGGGTTAAAAATATCATCGTCCCTTGTATCAGCAACGCAATTGTTCTCTTCTTCTACCCCATTTGTCCAAGAGCGGGCATCAAGTGTGGTACGGCGTCCTAGTGCTCCATTTTGCCTTGGTGCATAATTGGCTTGATTGGCAGCATGTCGTGGTTGTCGTCCATCAAGACGATCAACACGATCATTAAGTGTTGCAAGGTTGTTGTTGATCTCAGCCATAGCATTGTCGTAGTTCTCAGCATGTGTGTTGAGCAATCGTGTCAAGTGTTGCATGATTCCTCTCGAGCGAGGTGTGAGAATTTCAGCTTGGTTTTCCTCAATGCTTCCATTGTCATCTGCCATAGTTAGTCATAAACAGGAAAACACACAAAGGTATGTAGTTTCTCTATCATTTCTACTTGCTGAAATGATCAAGTGTCAATCTTTCTTGCATTTACCAAGTTCTTACCAATTCTTACAAATGCAGCAAGGGGTGCAATCCGGTGGCTGGTTCGTGATAAACCGAACTCAAATGTGAACAAAGTGATTGCAAGGCTTATCACCTGTATGGTTAGTAGAAAGTGGAGCTCGGAAAGGCTTTATAATGTGTAGCAAAGGAAAACAATCAGTCAATTTCAGAATTTGCATAGAATTGAATAAGTGTTCGAAACTAGCAATTAGCCTATGTTGCTGATCAAACAAAGATGGATATTAGGCTAAAACAAAAGATATGGCAGTGGATACAAGTGGTAAACACAACAAAATTCAAGCATATGCAATTTGCAACATGGGAGCACAAGATGGATCCAACTTTGATTTTGCTGATTTCTGTCCACCAGACAGCAGGTCGGTATTTTGGCCGTATCTTCTAGTCAGGTACCTTTTTTACAATGATTTTTTTTTGTTTTCTTCCTGACGGCTTTTTCAACAACTTTTCTTTTGGACGAACTTTCTGAAATTCAACCGAGAATTTTGCACGAATTTTACAATTGCACACAGATGCAGATTTCAGGACAGCAATTAGGTCTTATTGAAACGTTCACAGATTTCTTGTGCTTTCAAATATGGGTGTGAAAATTGGCATAAACATAGAGCACTAAGTCATGGATCTGCTCCTTTTGGTTTCACTCAAAAAGGATAAGGGAAGTGTGATTTATGGTGTTTTTGGTGGTGGTTACAGAGATGGATAGATTCTGCCCGAGATGGAATTCTTTTTTGTTTTTTTTTCTGGACTTTAGGAATGGATTTTGATGTGGGGAGATGAACAAGATGAACAGCAACAAGACAATACTAGAACGGACGCAAACTCAATTTAGCAAAAACAAAATTAACTAATTGAAAGGCACAAAAGGGTTTGGACAGCGGAGAACAAATTTTTTGTGGGGCAAATTTTCTGGACACTAGGAGAAACGAAATGAAACAACTAAACTAGATACAAGAACTCACCGGTCAACCGTTGCTCTGATACCAAATGATGCGCACAAGACGGCCCGATCTTCCGATGAGGGGATAACTTCGATTTGGCGGAGGATGACTTTGACGATCCGGCTACGAACCACACAAGGATAAGCGCCTGCAATCGCTAAACCACACTCCTCGTCGTTATCAACCGTGCCAAGAACACGGATGACCTGACCACGAAGGTCTATTCTTGCGAGCAATCGAAGAACTAGCAAGAACAAGGATGAAGCACACACTCAAGTTGAGGTTTCAAAACTTGTTTACTGCTGCTCTAGCCGAGTCAGGAGAACAAGGATAAAGTTCCACACATGGGTAACTATTCTCAAATCAAAACCTAAGGAGATAGATAGGGGCTTGTCCAATATATATAGCCAAGGATGGCTGTTAGGAGTTGGTCTCACGCCACTTTAATTACATGGGAACTCAGCCCAAAATTATGGTGGCACAGCACCCTAAAAGACAGAGACCGTCGCACTATTTTGATTGCTGTGGCCAGCTCGAGTGGAATTTGATGATGAGGCCAGATCCGTTGGAAAGAGCACGAATTTATCTTTTAATCAAGTACTCACTCATCCCGAACGGACTCCGTATGCAAAAGTTATGGACAGTTGAAGGTGGACTGCTCCTGGGTGGACGTTTTGGCTTCCTTCTCGGGAATACCTTGTACTCTAGCTTGTAGTGATGAGGAATGACGTCCTTGTAGCTCTAAGCCATGATTCCTAAGCACAAGCACATTATTATGCAGTGGTCTATCCTCTAAAATATAATTATGCCACCCGAGAAACGAGTTCACCTGTTGATTTAGCTGTCGTGAGCGTGCCCTTGTGATAGGACCTTGCATAGGAGGTGGTGGAGGTAAGGTCATGAGTGTATCCGTCATAGGGATGTCCTCATCATCTTTGGTAATTAATGGATGCCAAAATCTTCTATCCTTGCACCTATTTATGGATTACGCTTCAATTCTATAGGGAGCTCGTGATATATGGTTGAGAGGACATGCATCAGAGGGTTGAAGTACTTCAGAAAACTCGAAAGCTTGATATTGCTTCATTGCTCTCTACTAAAGCTCTGAATGTTGATTCAGGGTGTTCCTGAAATTGCTGTAATTTGCTGCTGTCCATGGCTGGAAAGAAGTGGTGCGAAAGGCACTGTATCGAAATAGGTAAAACTTGTGATATCTATGCAGATAGTATTTATTTTTTTCTGATGTTCAATCCATTATGAGATTTTGATTCCTGTTTATGCCATCCAGGAAATCTAGTAGGTTCTTCTGCTGGTGAAAGTGAATTCTTGATCATATTGAAGCAGTTTGTTATTTAGTGTTAGCCGTCAATTTTTTTTAATTTGTGTTAACAGGGCGCCAGGCATCGAAGAAAGCAATTGAGAAATCCAATATTCCGTGAGAAGTTTTGATATCCAAATTATGTGGTACGTATATTCCACTAACTTATAATTAATAAGAGTAAATTTTGAAAAACACAGGTTATATGTGGTACGTATTTTGGATTTTCACCTTTAGGAAATCCTAGCCAAGCTGACTAGATAGCCCCACTGGCAGAGCCACTATGGATACGTCTCTCCCGTCCACCATAGTGTGATGACATGAGAGGATAGCAAGCTGACTAGCTGGCCGGTTTCTCGTGGTTGCACGAGCCGTGAGAGTCCTAATGGATTTAGACCCGTCTAAGCTTTTGGACCAGACTGACCTAAATAGCAAATAAATTGGATCAATTTAGATCTATTACTCTTTGTGTCTGATTTGGGTTGGATTGGACTAGATTGTGGGCCTCACTTTTTGTACTAGGAAGATGGTGATGAGTCCATCTGTTTGTTCGCTTTGGAGTTCGTGAGTCGAGCAACAAAAGGAGCAGGTCCCTTTTCCTCCGCCGGCGTGCATGGATGGAGCAGCGCTCCCTCTCTCCTCCCGCCGGACTTGCCCCCTGATTCCCTGATCTACCAGCAAATGCTGCATGGCGTCAGGCTAATCCGCATCGATGCCTTACCTCATCGATGTGACCGCCCTTCTCGCCGTACAGCACCGCCGCAAAGCTCTTCTGTGCTCTGTCCTGCCATGGCCTTCATTGCCAGCAAGCCACCACGAGACGGCTGAGTCCAATCGAAGCCACTTGGAGGACCACCAGGATCCCCTATTACTCAAGCACCGGTCAATTTGATCGGATCTCCGCCGTGTCTCGCTATCGTCGAGCTTTTCCCTCTAGTTGCCATTGCCATCGTCAATCGTCATCGTGTTCTGACCATTATCAAGGCCGAGCACCACCACCGCCCATTCTGCCTAGCATGGGAATGCTCGTTTCAGCTCGCCCCCACTCCGCTTCACCGTGCCTCCTGAGCCCAACCGTTGAGCCACGCCGTTGACCTAATCCTGTGGAACCTCTCAACGCTACTGCCCACCTGATCGCCGCCGCATCGTCATCGATGCCCGTGGGAGAGAGAGACTGGGAGAGATGGGAGAGCTATTAAACAACTGGAGCAACTTGTCGTGCTGGTCTGGAGCAAAGTCTAGGCGTTTATTTGGGCTTATTAGATCTAGGCCCTTTGTTTTGGGCTTGAATAGGATTGGAAAAGTAAAATGAAATTTTAGGCTTTGGCCAGGCTTGTGATAAGCTAAGGCCCATTAGCTGCCCCTTCCATGTGCCCTCATCGTCACCTGGCCGCCACCGCCCACCGCCGTAGAGCTACACCATCGGAGAGCCCTCGCCTCAGCAATTCCTTTAATCCCTGGATCAATTGCAGTGGAAATGGTGTCATAAGGGCATGGCAGGGTTAGGGATACCGTTTTGGCAAAATAAAAACGTAACATAGCCTTTTCCAGTTTTCAGCCACAAAACCGTCCCGTTTGTGGATTGCAGATTTTGAACTTTTCAACAGTGAAAGTTGGTTAGGAGACATTGAAATACATGTTTTTACAGATGTGATCAAAATAGGGGTTTAGAGGGTGATCCGGCAAAAAAAAAAAGGAGATCCGGACAATTTCTATTTCTAGGCCGGTTCCTGGCAGCTTTTGGAACCCCTGCCTTGCGGTCCTCAAACCAACGGCAGGCAAGTAGCCAATCAAGAGTAACAAGCTATTCAGGAGGAATTCAACTCATATGGATTGTGCTTATATAAGTTAATCATCAATCCATTGCCCAAGGCGTTGATGGAAGCATGTAATGGTGCCGCAAAGGTTTAAATGCAGTGCAAAAGACAGATTCACGAGCAAATTCTTACTGTTTCATTGACTCCTTCGTGCTATATGATGGATGTAGAAAAATACCGTCTAGACTTGCATTCTATTGTTATGTTATATGTCGCGCAACTTAAGTACCCAGCCCACAGGTAGATCTCTACCAACCCATAAGGATTAATGAATGCGCGTGGTGACGTCCAATTGTAGGACAAAATCTCCTGTAAAACATCTCTCTCTACCTCTCTCTATCACTTTTCCACACCAAAAGTAGAAATTTTTATATGCAACTTGAACCATTACGTTTGTCCACTTCAAGTAGGTCAGGAATGCGTGAGTAGAGACAGTTTCACTAAGGCACTTGAATATGCTACTCAAAGAGACATTTTATACGAAATGTAAACTGCAATTCGCTGCTTGCTAGTGCATAATAAAAATCTATCAAGATGCTATTAGTTGACTATATTTACCTGAAAGTAGTTGAGCCCTTGATTGTTGCACCATCCTGTTAGTTTAGGGCAATCAGCAATAAATGAATACTGAGGATTAAATGGTAGCTCTTCCAATGGAGTGATATTGAGTTGAGAACATCGGGCAATATATAAGCTCCAAAGAGAGTAGAGATTTCGTAACCCTTCCAAACAATTCAAGCGCGAGCAATCTCTGATATCAAGAACCTCGAGGTGTGATGGTGCATCACCGACTGAAAGCTGGAGACGTGTCAGAGCTAATTTGCTTACTATAACCTTCCTGAGGGAACTAAAATAAGGGATCCTCCTCAGTTTACAGCAATTTCTTATTGTAATGCTATGCAGTTTTGGGCAATCTGAATCTAGCACACCAAACCAATCCTCCATTTTGCACAAATCTTCAAGTACTAAATCCTGCAAAGCAGGAAAGACTAACTTCATTTGCTGGGTATTATTGTTGTGACATCGGAGATAATTATGATCCAACTTTCTAATGCTTGAAATCCCAACAAGCTGAAGACACTGTAAGTTCATGAGGTTTCCTACAGATGAAGGGAGCTCTACAATGTTACTGCAATGCTTCAAGCACAGTGTATCCAAGTCATCAAGCCCACTAAATGGATCCAACAACTCATCCATGAGCTCAAAGGAGACATGGAGATATCTTAAACTGATAAGATTATTAAAACTGCTGGGCCACACTCTCTTCAAATTACATATCACCAATTTTTCTAGGTTGTAAAGACGACTTATCGACTCAGGCAGTTCATGAACTTTACAATTCAGACAGAGATAACGCAAGTGCTTTAAATTGCCAATTAAAGATATCATGTTGTCAACATTCATAGACGGCTCTAGTACCAGAGCCCTCAGGTATGTCAAACTGGATAGCTTAACAATAGAGGCAACATTACTATTGTGTAATAACAAAATCCGCATAGATTTCGGCTCTTTGTTGGAAAGTGATTTTGCAAGTTCATAAATCACATCATGCATCTTAAACCGTTGAACACAACTTAACATTTCTTTCGAAGAAGTTTCTGTTCTGCTGTAACCAAGAAACCTTTTATTTGAGGAAGTTTTATTCCATAATCTTTCACGTAGCCTATACCTGTCATGCTCTTCAGTAGACCATCGGCCAAAGGAAATTTTATTAACAAATAATTCTGCATACTCATTAACATACTGGCCATCACTAAATAATTGGTCCGGAATAGTTTCAATCAATGATCTTGCATGCAGTTCATCAAAGTACGTGGCACCAACCTTCTCAAGTATTTTGCATCTTGTAGAGTTTATGTAACCTTGAGCAATCCACAAGTGGATAATTTGATCCTTTGTAAAGCCTATATCTCTGGGGTACAAGGAGCAGAGTATGAAACAAGGTTTTAACCGTGTTGGCAACAGATAGTAGCTCAATTTGAGAGGTGGGAAGATATCATCATCATCATCTAATTCCCAAAGCTCACTTTCCAATATTTCCTTCCACGTACCTTCACCTGTCTTTGATCGTAAAAGGCAGCCCATTGACTTTGCTGCCAGTGGTAAGTCACCACACTTCTCAAAAATTCTCCTGGCAATCTGAACAGAGCAGGATTGTTCATTAACATGCTGATTTCCAAAAGCATAGTGCTGAAACAGCAACCAGCCATCATCTTTGGGCAAGGACCCAAGGTTAAACGGTTCAACCGTTTGCACAAGACGTGCAACCACTTTACTCCTGGTGGTCACTAATATTGTCACAGATTGCGCAGATCTAAGTGGATTCAACAAATCTTGCCAGCAACTTTGCCGTTCATTCCACACATCATCAAGTACCAGAAGCAATCTCTTTCCTTGAACCACTTTTTGGAGAAGCTCATGAACCAAGCTTAATTCCCCGAAGCCACATAACTGCTTGGTTAACGACTCTGTAATTGCTACTGTTAGACTGTGGACATCAAATGTTGGGGAGACATGCAGCCAACCGCTGAGCTCAAAATGGTTTCTAACACGGCCGTCATTATAAACCATCTGCGCCACAGTGGTCTTGCCAATACCACCCATTCCAACAATTGGCAAAACAACAATTCCAGGCCCCCCACTGTGAGACAACAGCGACTCTAGAATACACTCTTTCTCTCCAAGCCTACCAAAAATATAGGATTCGTCTAGAAGGTGGCTAGATGGCCGTGACTTCGACCAGGCATCCCTCTCTACTATTTTTCGGCATCTTCTAATCTGAGCTGGAGAGCAGCTCGATCTCTACAGATTTCCTCGAAGCGGCTTGTGATCTCGTTAATTCTCTGCGAGTCAATTGCCACGAAGGTGAATGAGTAGGAGGAAACAATGAAGGATTAAGCATGGTGTCTTTCTTTTTTCATGAAAGGTAATCCCAGTTGGTCGGTGACCTAAGCATTAACCATATATAAATATGCATATATGGGTGAAGCAACTTTCTTTAGGAAAAGTAAACACGCTAATTAAGAACGAAAAGGAGTAAAATAGCAGTTTCACAAGATCTGGATCCATATCCTCGAGTGTTTTAGATCTGTACCATAGTTTATTTTCAAGAATTAAACAAATAACAGAAATGAATTTCCCCAAAAAGCGTACCTCTTTAATACTAAAACTTAACACAACCAGTTGCATGCATACCTCTTTATTACTATCAACATCATCATGGTGATGATCCATGTGCTTCCGCTTGTGTGAACAACCGGCTTTGCGTTCTTGGACTTGGCGCTGCAGCAGTTCATAGCGGTAATCATCAAGGACATCATCAGCATCACGCGCCAAGTCCTTGAGTTCCGTAAGCCACAGCTTTACATAGTTGTCCTGGATCTCTTGCTCCTCGGCATCGTCGAGTGTGGCTTGGATGCGTGACAGCAGTCGTTCCAGCCGTTGAAGATCTGCAGGAACAGTGTGGTGATCACTGCATGGGTATGAAGACGACGATGGGCTCCGAAGAATGGCCAACAGGCTGCTGGCTGATGACAGAAGAGATGACACTAATCCACTAGCCATGGATTTGGTTAAGAGTGTCTCCTCTTCCACAGTAACAAATTCATATATTGCTCTCTTCAGGTCCAAGCTCTTTGTGTCCAACTCAAGTCTTCAATTAGTCAATGGACAGGTTTCATACTTGGATTATCTAATTTGTTCAGTCACTTCAGACCACTCGACGGCCTTATCTATAGACGCAAGTACTGTGTAATGATGTGACATTTCGAGCACTGCAGTCAATTTATGAATAGTAAGATGGTGAAAATGATGTAATGGCACTTAAGGGAGATAAAGAAATTTACTTCATGGCGATGAAAATTTCAATAAAAGAGATAAAAAATGCATTTTTCGTATTTAGAATTGGAAAATTCGGTTTGGTGACTCAAAAGATCATCATGCATTTTTGGAATTTAAAATTGGAAATTATGGTTCGGTGATACGAAAGATCATCAGTTTAATTTTATACAACCCAACCTTGCCGGTTCAGTATATCACCACCGAAAGTTCAGGCGGTTTCTTTTTCACCATTCCATCAAAAATTAGCTTCACTACCGTTTTCTCTGACCATTTTTCCCCATCCCACTCTCGTACTCCCGTCCCAGCCAGCAGCAAACCCCAACTACCACGATCCTAGCTCAAGTCAGCCAAACCCAGGGCCAATCCCTGGTGCCGCCTGCACTGCAATCGTCGGCGGATTTTTTTACCTTTTTGGCCTCCTTCTTTGTATTTTTTTCGGAATTAGCACCATGCATTAAGTAATTTCAAAAATAGCCCCCTAACAATATATTCAAGCGGTCGTGTAGCGCATGATTTTTTTTTTATTTTTTTCGCCTTTTCCAGCGGTCATCGACCGCACGAAATCTTTTTCCCCATGATTCCAGCGGTCAGCAATCGCTTAATTTTTTTTCGGTTTTTTTTTTGTCGCGCGGCGGGGAAAACATAAAATTTTATTTTCGCGCTACTGGCATCGAATCGGCTAGAATCCATGATCGGCGATCATTGGATTCTCGCGCCTCGTGTGTGAGGGGCGTGAAGCGGCGCGCGATGCGGAGGAAAAACAGCGGCGGTGGTTTTTATTTTTTCCATTTTTTCGGAGGATGCGGCTAATATCTTTTTGTATGTATTTATGAAGAAAAAATAAAAAATATTTTATGATGGACTAAAATTTTGTGGAATTTTTCACTGTTCTAGCACGGCACGTATAATTTCCGGGGATCTGGACCGCTTGAAATTGCAAAATAAAAATTGCGCGATCCGTGTCCGCTGGATTGTACTGTTTGGAGACGTTTTTTTATCCGATTAACGTCTAATCGCGAGAAAAATTATACACGCCGGGCTAGAACAGTAAAAAATTCCAATTTCTTAGTGTATTAGCCATAATCGGAAATACGGTCTTCATGAAATTTTAGAAATTAACCGGACTTAATGCACAATATTTTTTTGGGAGGAAATTTAATTTTTGTGGAAGTATTTCGCATCGATTTTATTCAAAAAATCACTGTAACTTATGAGCATTAATTATTAAAAGTCAGTGTTATTTTGACGGTTGCTAGAATACCATAGTTCAAAGTATGGTCAATAAATTCAGGAAAAATCATATTTGTCGATGATAATTATTGTAGTGTTTCACAAAATTACTTGTCAATCAATTATCTTCAGAAAAAATCAAATTTTGTTGTTCGTCATGCTCTTTTGATGTGCAACAAATTTGACGACAAATAAAACCTGACATTCATATTTGAAAGTGTAGAGCTAAGTCACAAACTGAGATATAAAGTGAGATACATTTATATTTCAACGGCCTCTTCCGATAGTGTTTGAACGCCAAGGTGGAGGTGAAACGAAATTGTCATCATTATCGTCATTTTCATAGTTAGGAGCAAGCACCCCTCCGGTGGTGCTTGAACGGCCTCTTCCGATAGTGTTTGAACACCAAGGCGGAGGTGAAACGAAATCGTCATCATCATCATCATTATCATCATCGTCATTTGTATAGTTAGGAGCATGCCCCCCTCCGGTGGTGGATGCACGTCCTCTTGAACTTGCTGATGCAGCAATACTGTGTCGATCTCTACCCCTCCTGTTAGATCCGCTTTTGCGTCTTCTGCGCCATCCAAGCATCATACCCCTGCCGAAGAGCATATGCATCGCTAAGAATTCCGGGATTTCTTTGTTCAGCAACTCTTCATCCTCTGGAAATGACTAACACAGAAGACGAACATACGAAGTAGTGAACTTATGTATAATGCTAAAAGGATCAGTAAGGTGAACAAATATGAAATAACTAACCTTAATATGCTCTGCATACCGATCGGGTAGCATCAGTACCTTGTAATATCTTGTAGAGAAACCTGTAGAAGAAGGGTGGTCGGCTAGTTCGCACACCCTGAAATACCTTTAACGCCACCATTGCAAGTGGGCCTTCAGGTCGTCGAAGGTCACAAGGTTCAGGCCGAAGGTTGTCAAGGCTTGCCTCCGCAATGTCGGGCGCCACTCTTGCAACTTGGACACCACTTTACCTAGGTTCTCCTCCTTGAATGGATCATCCTTCCCACCACTCGTAACCTTCAATGTTTGATGAAGAGCTACGCTGCTCATATCAGGTGTCCACGAAAATACTTTGCTAGAGGATCCAGCCATGGTGAATAAGTGTGAGTGGGAGCTGTGGATGTGTGCCTGAGGTTTTGCCTTTTATAGACTCGAAGGAGTGGTGTATGGACTAAGTGTTGGAAAGTAAGATTGAAGCATACGGACGGATTGCAAAACAACGCCGGAGTGTGTAGTCTAGTCGGGCTGAAAAGGTAGTCATGCATGCAAATTGTCAGCACTGACAAAAGTAGGCAGTGAGTGATCACTTCGAGTTGTGCCAGCATGTATGACAAAGCCTTTATGAGAATGAGTAGAAAAAAGAGTAGAAGTCCACCAGCATGTGGTCAAATCGGCGTGAGGAAGCTACAGGTAGAGTGTTGTGAAATCGACCTGAAAAAGTTGTAAGCATTGGGCCCGTCAGTTTTCTAATCGCGCTGGAAAAGCTATTGCACGGTCGTCGTCTCCATGAAAGGTTTTAGAGTTTTGGAATCTGCACTTGTAGTGATTGTTTAGGGTGTTTCGGGGCTATTACTCTATAATTTGTCATCTAAACATGTTATTTTACTGAGTATCCGATGTGGATAAAATGTTAACTGTTACCATTTGATGAAGATAATATCCATTAATGACAGAGTGATCGTCAAACTGGTGATGTTTTTGAAGTGCTTGATGGTTTGATGTTCATAGATGGTTTCATGCATAACAGGGTTGCTTCTCCTCGTGAGTTGTGTAATCGTGATGGACCATGGCCTTCATCAGGCCGATGTGAGTAAACAAAAAATCATATGTTGTGAAAGCAACATTCCATATCGACATAGTAATAAGGATTATCATTCTTAGACCAGTACAAATGGGCTGAAAGCATACATCAATTACACGTACGCACTGCAGTTATCACTATAACTGATCACTGCCTCGTAGCGTCAACTCTGATCTTATCGCCACTTCCGCTGACCGTGGATTTGGTTCTTCTGGAATGTGAACCGGTCGGGCTCGTGGGTCGTGCTATGCAGCTCATAACGTGTGTCCTCTGTCTCGCGAGGTGCGTCGTACAGCTGGCTGGGAAGCAGGTTTTGCGTAGTCAACATGTCTCCCACCCACCCGGGAGGCTGCATTGGAATGCACTGTTAATGTCATGCCTAAAAATGAGTGTATTTAAATTACACGAGACACTTACCGATGAGTGTTACGGGGCCGTAGATTGCGCTGCCCATTGGGAGAACTCATCCCGCGAAACTTGCGCACACGTACTGTTAGCACGGCGTCGTGTTGGGAATAACTTGAGCTGCACAAACATACCGGCCCTGGCGCCCACCAAGTCTGCTGCGGTGGGTGCTGCGGTAAGCGTGGGGTCGCGAATGTACCCCAGCCATAGCTTACTGATGGCAAGTACTGCTCGTGGTTGTCCACGTGAGTGGGTGTATCTACCTTAGCAGCTCTCGACGGTGGAAGGAGAGTTCGATCCCTGCGCATGTCCTGCGAAAGAACGTGAGACGAACAGTAATTTAGGTACCTCCGAGAAAGTAATGTTCAATAGCAGGTAATAACTTGAAACAAAGGTAACGTACCTCATGTGGCGCCTGTATAGATGACGTGCCTGCACCGAAACTGTGGAAGGCGTGGCGGGTATAAGCCTGACCGAAACCGAAATCCTGCGGTAAATGTGCATGCGAGGACTCAGGCAAGTCTCGATCGGGCCTAGACGACGAAGGCATGAGAGTTTGATCTCTACGCTCGCACTGCAAAAGGACGTGGCATTACCAATTAAGTTAGTTTGGGTGAGTAGTCCAAAGTCCGAGAGCTGAATGTACGCGTCGTACCTGCGAATCCTGATGGCCATGCTGAGAGGAAGATGATCGTGCAAAGATCGATCGTCTTCCACCCATGCTCGGGCGCGACGGCCTAGGAGATGAAGGACGAGCGCCTCGCTCACCAACCCGTACGCCAACGTCACTATGACGGTCGGATGTCAATGCCTTTATGGCGCCCGTAGACTCCTGCATGACTCGATGTAGAACCCCAACTAGGCTGGACTTAGGGCGTTCGGCCTCATGCTGTACTGCATCGGAACTATTTTCGAAGATATGGCTGTTACGGGCATACTGCAAGAAAACATGATTAGTAAAAGAAATATGAATTGAAATATAATGTATGTTCGTACCGCGTCATCTTGGCGTGCTGCGCTGTGTATAGGGTGGCAAAGATTCAACCGCTCGACGTCCGTGACCTCCTCAGGCCTTTCGGGAGGTGTCGAAGTAAGGAGTGAAGTGGTATGAGGTACGTACCACTCTAAGTACGCGACGTACGACTCGAGGTCGTATGGTCGACCCTCCGCTACTACCTGCTCCGTGGCGAACTGATCCCATGCGGTCATCCATGGTAACTGCGTGTCGCGCCATTCGTACCTCATTTGGCCCCTCCGAGTTTGCCTGTGGGAATGAAAGTTGTAAGTTGCAATATATAATTACAAATTACAATTCATATTTATGAATCAAACGTACATATGCACTTTCCGTGGCAAAGGCCAGCCAGCTTGAGGCGGGATTTGCTGATAAAGTCCAAATTGGCGCATCACTTGAGCAGGGCAGTACGCCTCCACCATATGACAGAACACGAGGTGGCACCTCGTCAACCAATAAGCACCATCCTGCCAGCACTGTTGTGACAATCCGTGCAGCACCGTAGCAACCAACAAAACAGAAGTCCAGGGGTGCCATATTATATCATCCTCGTGCAGGGTCTCAAAGTTATTGTGAAACTCAGTGTAGACTCGGCGAGGTCTATCCCTTGCCCATCCCAAGTAGGAAGCCGTCCACCGAAACCCCATGGTGGGAGCATCAATCGGGTGTCCACCATAGTACTCAGCGTCCAAACGGTACGGGTGAACGGCCTCCCAAAAGTATGGGCGCCCAACAGGAAAATGCTCCTAAGACCAGATCTGCAGCAACGTTTAGCACACTGCAAGAACAGGTTCGTCCTCCGTTGTCTTCACGCAAGCCGCGCACAATCCCCTGTATGTGGAGTAGAGCACCGCCGATCCAAAACTAAACTGAGGGACCTCATCGTCGTGGGCATCAGCTAAAGCCTCCGCGATGTGGATGTAGCCCGGGTGGACAACATCTCCCTGCGTTGTAGGGAACAACACCTGATGAGGACATCACTTCTTCGGGTATGCCCACAGCACCTGCTACCACAACTCCTCTTCCTATACAAGGACCGATCACTCGAGCTCGTGCACGTAAACTGAATTATCAGGTACTTTCGTTTCTTGGTATATCAAATGACTTGAAGAACTATATGATGCTGCCTGAAACAGATTGTGTTATTCTTTTAAGGAATGAAGGTCCTAGCGCGATGATGGTGAATGGACACGAAGATGATTGCAGCAAGGGAAGGAGTTCTCCATTTGACCCAAGATCCTGAAGTCTCCATGATTTCGGTAGCAAGGAGAGTGGTGCTGCGCCACCATAATTTGGCCCTTACCATGTAATAGAGTCTTTATTTAGAGATAAGAATAATAGGAAGGAAGCCTAGCTAAAGATGGAAAGGAATCGGAGGGAAGGTCTGATTTTCGGCCACAAATCAAGGCATGGCCAAACAGCCCTCCCCCCACTTCTTTTTATACCACGGCCGGCCTCCAAAGAACTTGGATTTCATTGAGTTTAGGTTTAGCCCTTGTGCAAACTTCTGTTCTTCAGTTGTATCGGTTGACCACCTGTATAGATAGCTTAATCAGAATCCCACCTTTTGTTTTTCAGATTGCTTTTCATCTTATTCTTGCTAGTTCTTCGATTGCTCGCAGGAATTGAACTTTGTGTTCAGGTTGACCGCGCCTTCGGCAAAGTCAATAACCTTTTGGAGTTGGTTCAGTGATTGCTAAGGCGCAAACGTCGTCGTGCGGTTGTAGTCGGATCATGAGGGTCAATTCCACCGAATTGATATTTATCTACCTCATCGAAAGATCGGGCACCCTTCTCACATCAGGTGGTATCAGAGCTTCGGATTGCTCGGTGAGAGATTTCTTGTTTTCATTAGTAGTAGATTAATTCATCCCTATATTCCAGAAAAAGCCACAAAAGAAAAAAAATAGTAGTAGGTCATCCGCTGTCCAAAACCATCTGTGCCTCGCAATTTTCCTTTCAGTATTTGCGCTTTGAATTTTCGGTTGCATTGTCAAGTCTAGTTGCTAATTTCTAGTTCTAGTCGGTATCTAGTTCATCCCTCTCTAGTTCTTCTCGATCCTTTCAACCTTTCACATCAGTTTTGTTCTTGATATCTTGTGTATTCCGCAACCTGCCTAGGGCATCCATGCCGAGATAGCCAACCGTCATTGTTTTGTTTCCTACCATAGAAGATCCCTCTTTATTTGATTCGGCCAGGAAGGAAAAGGTAGGTTTCGTTAAAAAAAAACAAAAGAAGAAAAAAAAGAGAAGAAAAAAAATCTGAGAAGAGATCTCTTTCCCTAGTTTGTTCGGTTGGCAGGAGATAAGAAAATATCAGAGAGGAGGAAAGTGTAGCTTTGTTTTTCTTCAGTCTGGCTTGGAAAGGAAGGTATAGGCCGCCCCTCTCTAGTTTTGGATCCAACTTTCCTTTTGAAGTGATTCAGATCCCCTTCAGACACCCTGCACGAAAACTGCCATAACTTTTGCATACGATGTCCGATTGGGCTATTCGAGTATTCAAAACGACCGGAACGAAAAGCTACATCCGAAAATCGACAAAATCCAGCTTTGATTGGGTACCCGAGGCTCTGAAAAATTCGTTCAACCCCAAAAAACATCGTTTAGGGCCTCAAAATGCCCTGGGAAGTTCGGAAAAAAAATTTCGACCTTCGTTTCAGTTGTAATTTTTGCTGTTGTGTTCTGGGTTTGTGTACATCACTGCCTCACGGACGGTTTGCCATTTCAAGACTTTAAACTTCCGGTACACCACTGCCTTTCTACTTTGAGCCTTTCTGCGTGCTGAGTTTGATTAGCTTTTCATCGGTCTGGGTTAGGATCAGCAACATTGACTAGTACTTTGAACGAATTTTCAACTTGCATTGCTGATTTGAATTATTGCTAATCCTTGCTGCATATTGAAGCTTGTCCTAGCTCCACCTTTTCTACACCGTGCAGACTTTTCGTTCCACCTGGCAATCGCTTTACTCAATCTCCGGAAGGACATTTGACACCGTCGTTGGCTATTCACCCCTGCTTGCTAGGTGAGAACTGGTAAGAATTTGAGTAAAGCTTGAGAGTCGAGCGACTTGTCACCACATCTTATTAGTTGATAGGGACTCTATACTTGTGATTTTGCTACTTGTTTTTTCAACTAACAATGTCAGGTAATAACGAGTCTTCGATGAACCACTCACCACGCACCAAGGGGATCATTTCACATTCCGAGCGCTTTGTGACGCTTACGACGGACGGACTCACAGAGGATGTGCGTCTAACCAACGAGCGACTGGCTCAGCTTGAGGAGTCCCAGGAAGATAGATTCAAGGCCATCGAGAGGGCACAAGAAACTACTAACACTACCCTTGCCACAATCTTGGCTCGTCTTGATGGACTTGTAGGTGCACGCCCAGCAGCTCCTGTTGTTGCTCCACAGATGCCGGCCATACGAGTTCATCGTGCTCAACGTGTTCCCCTTGCTGCAAACAACGCCGGCGCCCCTGATCAGCACCAAACTGAAACCGTGGCCTCAGGCGCTGACATGGACGACGATGACATTAACAACTACGACCACTATGCTGGTGACACCGAGGATGATCATGCTGCCAACCACAACGATGATCGTGTTCACCGACAGTTGCCCTTCAACCGACAAGGTATGAGGCGTGATCCCCCGCGTCGTGACCATTCTCATGCTAAGATTAAGTTCACTGTGCCCCCTTTCAATGGGAAATATGATCCTGATGGTTATCTCACTTGGGAACTACTAGTTGATCAAAAATTTAAATGTCATGATTATCATGAGGAGGGACGAGTTAGGGCTGCCACTAGTGAATTTATCGATTTCGCTTCTGTTTGGTGGAGAGAACATTGCCGTAATCATGCTGCTAACATACCCATCACTTGGGAAGCCCTAAAATTACTTATGAGGCACAGGTTTGTTCCATCGTATTATGCTCATGAATTGTTAAATAAGATGCAACGCTTACAACAAGGTAATTATTCTGTGGAAGAGTACTATCAACAGTTACAGATGGGTATGTTGCGATGTGGGTTAGTAGAGAATGAGGAGGCATCTATGGCTAGGTTTTTGGGAGGGTTGAATCATGAAATTCAAGACATTCTTGATTATAAAGATTACAACTCCATTACTAGGCTATTCCACCTTGCTTGCAAAGCTGAACGTGAAGTGCAGGGCCACAACACGAGGACACGAGCTAGTTTTTCTGCAGGTTATACAGGTTCATGGGCATCGCACACCCCCGCTGCCCCGTTCACCAGTACGTCCACACCTTCATCCTCAAACAACAAACAGCGTCCCACTACATCAAATGCAACACCACGAGTTTCCGAAGCAACCAAATCAGCACCGCAAGCTCCCGCAAAAAGTTCTTCATCGATTGCTTCGACGGGACGGACCAAGGATGTACAATGCCACCGATGCAAGGGCTTTGGACACATCATGCGGGAATGTCCCAGCAAGAGGGTTTTGATTATACGCGATGATGGTGAGTACTCTTCTGCTAGTGATCTCGATGATGAAACATATGCTATGCTTGCAACTGACCCTGCAGGGGAGACAACGAACCTGATCATGAGGTGGAACATATTGGACCTGAAGATGCAGACAAGTATTTGAGCATTATAGTACAACGCGTGCTAAGTGCTCAAGTTCCTCACGCCGAGCAAAATCAGCGCCATAATCTGTTCCAAACCAAAGGAGTCATCAACAAGCGATCAGTTCGCATCATTATTGATGGAGGGAGTTGTAACAATTTGGCGAGTATGGATATGGTGGAGAAGCTTGCTTTGTCGACCAGACCTCATCCCCACCCGTATCATATTCAATGGTTCAACAACAGCGGAAAAGTAAAGGTAACTTGTACGGTGAGGGTACAGTTTGCTATGGGTTCATATCATGATTATGTTGATTGAGATGTTGTTCCTATGCAAGCTTGCTCAATGTTACTAGGACGACCTTAGCAATATGATACAGATTGTGTGCACCATGGTAGGACCAACCAATACTCTCTCATGTTTAAAGAAAAGAAAATTATGCTGCATCCTATGAGTATTGAGCAAATTGTTAGAGATGAACTTGGTAGAGTTAGTAGAGGGAAGAATCAGGAACCTTCTACAAGTGAGAACCAAATGGTGGCTAAAGAGTTTGTGCAACAAACTAAAGGAAAACCTCGAGCTGTTTCGAATGAAATTAAATTGAAGGGGTCAGTTATGCTCGCTACTAAATCTGATTTGGATGAGTTAGAAACTACTGAGTCTGTTTGCTATGCTCTTGTTTGCACAAAGACCTTGTTTTCGTTCGACGACGTACCTTCTTCTTTGCCCCTGGCTATCACTCACATTTTACAGGAGTATTCAAATGTCTTTCCAAAAGACGTGCCACCGGGATTGCCACCAATTTGAGGGATAGAACACCAAATTGACCTCATCCCAGGTGCTTCACTGCCCAACCGCACGCCATACCGTACCAACCTTGAAGAGACGAAGGAGATTCAACGACAAGTCCAAGAGCTGCTTGATAAAAGGGTGTGTGCGTGAATCTCTTAGTCCTTGTGCTGTTCCGGTAATTTTAGTACCAAAGATGGTTCATGGCGCATGTGTGTTGATTGTCGAGCCGTTAATAATATTACAATTCGATATCGTCATCCTATTCCTAGGTTAGATGATATGCTTGATGAATTAAGTGTCTCTGTTGTGTTTTCTAAAGTTGATTTGCGTAGTGGGTACCATCAAATTCGCATGAAGTTAGGGGATGAGTGGAAAACAGCGTTCAAAACTAAATTTGGTTTATATGAGTGGTTAGTCATGCCGTTTGGGTTAACTAACGCTCCTAGCACTTTCATGAGACTAATGAACGAAGTTTTGTGCGCTTTCATTGGCAAATTTGTGGTAGTTTACTTTGATGATATTTTGATCTACAGCAAATTGTTGGAGGAACATTTGGACCATTTACGTGCTGTTTTTGATGTTCTACATAATGCACGTTTGTTTGGTAACTTGGAGAAGTGCACCTTCTGCACCGATCGAGTCTCGTTTCTTGGCTTTGTTATTACTCCACAGGGCATTCAAGTTGATCACGCCAAGATAGAGGTAATTCAGAGTTGGCCGACTCCTAACACGGTCACGCAAGTAAGAAGTTTCCTTGGACTCGCTGGTTTATGTCGGCGTTTTGTTCGCAACTTCAGCACCATCGCTGCTCCACTCAACGAGCTCACAAAGAAAGGCATTCCATTTTCTTGGGGACCTGCTCAAGAAGAGGCCTTCATGATTTTAAAAGATAAGTTGACACACGCCCCATTGCTGCAACTTCCTGATTTTACTAAGATGTTTGAGCTAGAATGCGATGCTAGTGGAATTGATTTAGGTGGTGTATTATTACAAGAAGGCAAACCAGTAGCATATTTCAGCGAGAAATTGAGTGGGCCTACTTTGAACTACTCGACTTATGACAAAGAATTATATGCTTTGGTTCGAACTCTTGAAACTTGGCAACATTATTTATGGCCTAAAGAATTTGTCATTCACTCAGACCATGAATCACTTAAGCATATTAGAAGTCAATCAAATTTGAACCGTAGACATGCTAAATGGGTGGAATTCATTGAATCGTTCCCTTATGTCATTAAGCACAAGAAAGGAAAAGAAAATGTGATTGATGATGCTTTGTCTCGTCGATACACTATGCTTTCACAACTTAACTTTAAAATTTTTGGTTTGGAAACTCTCAAAGAACAATATGTGCATGATGCTGATTTCAAGGATATATTGTTGAATTGCAAACAAGGGAGAACATGGAACAAGTATGTTATCAATGATGGATTTGTGTTCCGTGATAACAAGCTATGCATTCCCGCTAGCTCTGTTCGACTTTTGTTATTACAGGAAGCGCACGGTGGTGGTTTGATGGGGCACTTCGGTGTGAAGAAGATGGAGGACATACTTGCGGATCATTTCTTTTGGCTAAAGATGTGGCGTGACGTTGAGCGGTTCGTTGCCTGCTGCCCTACATTTCAACGAGCTAAGTCACGACTTAATCCTCATGGTTTATACATGCCTCTTCCTGTTCCTAGCATTTCGTTGGAGGATATTTCGATGGATTTTGTTTTAGGATTGCCTCGAACTAAGAAGGGGAGGGATAGTATCTGTGTGGTCATTGATAGATTTTCTAAGATGGCACACTTCATACCATGTCACAAGAGCGATGATGCTTCCAACGTTGCTGAATTATTCTTTCGTGAAATTGTTCGCTTGCATGGTGTTCCTAATACAATAATTTCAGATCGTGATGCAAAATTTCTTAGTCACTTTTGGCGAACTTTGTGGAATAAATTGGGGACTAAATTAATGTTTAGCACTACTTGTCATCCCCAAACCGATGGCCAAACTGAAGTGGTTAATAGAACTTTATCCACTATGCTTAGGGCTATTTTGAAAAAGAATTTAAAAATGTGGGGATAATGTTTGCCTCAATTGAATTTGCTAATAATCGTTCCGTACATTTTACCACGAAGATGTGTCCTTTTTAGATTGTGTATGGGATTGTCCCTCGTGCACTAATTGATTTGTTACCAATTCCTTCTTCCGAGAAAGTAAATTTGGATGCTAAACAACGTGATGAGTTGATTTTGAAAATACATGAACTGACTAAAGACAACATTGAGTGCATGAATGCTAAGTATAAAATTGCCGGTAGTCACGGAAGGAAGCATGTTACTTTTGAACCGGGTGATCTTGTTTGGTTACATTTGAGAAAGGATAGGTTTCCAGATTTACGTAAATCAAAATTGATGCCTCGCGCTGACAGACCATTCAAGGTCATTGCAAAGATTAATGATAATGCATATAAGCTTGATTTACCTGCAGAATTTGGGATTAGTCCAACATTTAACGTGGCGGACTTGAAGCCCTACTTAGGAGAAGAAGATGAACTCGAGTCGAGGATGACTCAAATGCAAGAAGGGGAGAATGATGAGGACATCACTTCTTCGGGTATGCCCACAGCACCTGCTACCACAACTCCTCTTCCTATACAAGGACCGATCACTCGAGCTCGTGCACGTAAACTGAATTATCAGGTACTTTCGTTTCTTGGTATATCTAACGACTTGAAGAACTATATGATGCTGCCTGAAACAGATTGTGTTATTCTTTTAAGGAATGAAGGTCCTAGCGCGATGATGGTGAATGGACACGAAGATGATTGCGCAAGGAAGGAGTTCTCCATTTGATCCAAGATCCCAAGTCTCCATGATTTCTAAGACAAGGAGAGTGGTCTTTGCGCCAACATAATTTGGCCCTTACCATGTAATAGAGTCTTTATTTAGAGATAAGAATAATAGGAAGGAAGCCTAGCTAAAGATGGAAAGGAATCGGAGGGAAGGTCTGATTTTCGGCCACAAATCAAGGCATGGCCGAACAGTCCTCCCCCCACTTCTTTCTATACCACGGCCGGCCTCCAAAGAACTTGGATTTCATTGAGTTTAGGTTTAGCCCTTGTGCAAACTGCATTCTTGATTGTGTCGGTTGACCACCAGTAAAGACAAACTTTAATCGAATCCCACCTTTTGTTTTTCAGATTGCTTTTCATCTTATTCTTGCTAGTTCTTCGATTGCTCGCAGGAATTGAACTTCGTGTTCAAGTTGACCGCGCCTTCGGCAAAGTCAATAACCTTTTGGAGTTGGTTCAGCGATTGCTAAGTCGCAAACGTCGTCGTATGGTTGTAGTCGGATCGTGAGGGTCAATTCCACCGAATCGATATTTATCTACCTCATCGAAAGATCAGGCACCCTTCTCACATCAACACCCAGCCAAACAGGAAGAGCAGGTAGGCAACAAGGTGAGTTCTCACCGTGGCCTGAGTCGCATTATCAGGGCATTGAATATAGCGATGGAGCCATGACATTGGAACTCCGGGGCTCCGCTCAAGGACTAAATGGCCAAATCTGTTTTGCAACCTTATTTTCCAGTCAAGCCTCCTCGGTGGCGGAACTATCGGCCTGCCCCTAATAGGCAAGCCGGTGATGTAGGCAACGTCCTGGAGGGTGATGGTCATCTCCCCCCAGCGGAAGTGGAAAGTGTGGGTCTCGAGCCTTCAACGATCCACTAGCGCGGATAAGAGAGGCGCGTCAAAACTGAAGGCTTGTCCGGTGTCCATCATCCGGGCTAGCGGTAGTAGTCCTGAATCCCGTAGAGTGCACACGTACCGCTCGTCTGTAACACCCTAATTTTTGCTCTAATTTAAATTTTGGAATATTTTTGATTTTTTTTGAATTTTTGGGAATTTATTTAAGTTTATTTGGATTTATTCAAATAGGACTTTTCTTGAAAACAATTAAATATTGGAAAAGTTTTTGCAAAGTTCTATTGCAAATATTTTAATGGAATTCCAAACATCTCAAAGTAATTTCTGGAATTTTTCTGCTATTTTAAAAGCTCCAAATGATTTAATTGAATTTCTAGAATCATTTTAAATGTGAAATGATTTAAAATCGATGAGCGATAATAGGCGAGCCCATTATTGTGCGTGTCGTCGCCCAACCGCGCGAAACCCTAGCGCCGCTTCACCAAGTCGTCCGATCCGGATCGAACGCTGTGAGAGCGCGCCGTCGCTGCGCATGCGTGAGCCTTCTGATCGTCGCCGCACGGACGAGCAGGATTGCGCCACGTCACTTCATCCCCGCGAGATCGCCGGAGAGACGTGGGCTTTGAGGGACGTGATTTCCGCCGGCAGTTTCACGCACATCGAGGCAGCCCTTAAGTCCCCGTTGATGGCGTCGTGCAGAGACCTTCACGCCGCGTATTTTGACTCCTCGCACGCACGCCGAGACCCTCTCTAGCGCCTGAGCGAGCTCGCCGTAGTTGCGTCTTTGTGCCGCCGCGGTTTTTCGTCGTTTACTTCGCTGCCGGTTTCTCTCCGCCGTCGCCAAGGTCATCGGAGTAATCATTCCGCCAAGCCGCGTCGAACAAGCCACTTCATCATGCCGGAGAAGCCCCGTAGCGCCGTGGGCTGCGTCATCTTCCTCAACTCCGACAGCCTTTTCTTCTACGCCGCCGTCGCCTTCACCGAGCTTCGTCGTCCGTCCGATCTTCATCGCACGCTTCTGGTTCGTCCACATCACTTTTCTTTGTGTTCTTCTAGAGTAGATCTGTACCGTTAGATCTGATTTGAACGGTAGAGATTAGATCTAGTCTCTGTAACTTGGTTACATCTCAGCCGTTGGATCGTTAGTGTACGCGTAGGATTGAGCCACGTCGCGCCATGTATAGTAAACAGCTCCGGTAACCTTAGCCGTTGGATCGGATCTGAACGGTTGAGATCAGATCTGGTTTTGCCCTAGGATCCGCGCCGTCCAAATTTGAACGTGCGGTGGTGATAGCGCCGCACCTCCAACCAATCGCGTGCGGCCGCGTGTTTCCTTTGACCGAAGCGTGACCAATCTCGGCCGTTGATTTCAAACGAGCCGTTGCGTTTGCGCCGCGTGTCGCTGCGTATCCGAAGCGTCGCCGAGTCCGCGCGTGCATTGGCCGTTGGATCCGAGGGGACCGTTCGATGCGTGACGCGTGGCCGTACGGAAATCGAGGCGTCACCGAGCAGTGCAGGCATAGGATCTGACCGTCTATTTTAGCGAACGGTCTGGATTTTGCCGCGTGGCTGCACTGTTCTGTGAACCAAGTCCACGGTGGACCGAGCCGAACCGTGGACCCGGTCCATAGACGAACGACGTGGCGACCTGCAGGCGTGCCACGTGTCGGTGACGTCGCCGATGACGTCATAAATATTTTTATCTATAAAATATTTCGACCGAAATTCATTTCTGTGCTGACGTCATCATGACGCGGTGTTGACGTCATAAAAGCGAATTTCCAGTATAAAAATAATTCAGAAAAATCGGATTTTCTTAATTTCTGTATTTTCAGATTTTTTTCAAACTTCAAATGTCTATAACTTTGGCATTTTAACTCGGATTTGGGTGATTCAAATTTCTAAAAATTCATAAAATTGTGAGCTATTTAATGGTGAATTTTATTTGAATTTTTTAGGTCATTTAGTCTTCTGTATTAGCTATTTATTGCATATTTTGTTTGTACGCGTAGACGCAAATTTGCCGGAAAGTTTCGAGGAAGAATTCGTCGCTCAAGACCAAGTTTCGGAACAAGACCAGCAACTCTTTGAAGGCAAGTGATGCTTTGATCATTTTGATCCCAGGTTTTTAAAATGTAGTTTATGCTTTGAAACTATGCATGCTTATTTATTTAAAATGAATTTAAATTGATTCGGGATAATGTAGTTAATCAACCCATTTTGTTATGCTACCTTGAATTATTAATTATATGCCCTAAATCATTGTCACCCTAAGTTGATTATATTAGTTGGATGTTGATATTGTGCCAACACGGGAGGCTAGACCGTGAGTAGATGCTTAGCCTTGCAACGAATCATGAGTGATCTTTCGGAAAAATGCTACAATACTAATTAAAGACTTTGAATGTATTTTGAAAAGTGGTGTGATGATGCCACATGATGAGATTGAGGTACAACGACTGTGGTTTGCATCGATGTTGAGTTATTGCTGGCATGTGTTGCACAATAATCAACTGGGTGGGAAATGATTTAAACTGGGGCAAGTGGCAAGAGGCTGTGTGCCTGGTGGGCCTGTGTGGCTTTGGGTTGATGAGTGATGTGATTCTGTGTGCCACATTGGGCTGTGTGCCACTGTTGAGTGTTGGAAGTCTTGCGTTGGTCAGTTAAGGACTTCACCTTGCAAGCCTTTGATCTGAGTCACCCGTACAACCACATGTCTGATATGGGACAGACCTAGTTGACTAGGGTTCTGATATCTTTCCTCTGATACCTCGGGGTGACAAGACACGTGGGGTGTATCTGTATGGGGAGCGTACTGTGCTACGGCTTGGTGCCCATCCAACGGTGATTGGCCGGTCCTATACTTCGGCTCTGTGTGAGGGAAGTGATAGTGAAGGCAATACCGGAGAGGTTCTTTGGTTAAGGTAGAAGTTCCTGAAAAGCTTTGTTGCAAACAATCACCTGTGTGGTGAGCGGCTGTATCTTGTGGGCAAATTGTACAACCTCTGCAGAGTGTCAAACTATTCGAATAGCCGTGCTCACGGTATTAGCATTGCTCGGGGATTACAGTCAAGAGGTAAATTTTCATAAACAAAATGTGGGAAGGGTGGCTGTGTGCCAAGTGTTAAAAATGAACTGTTAAGGCTGTGTGCCGAGAATCTTCGAAGAAAAACCATTTGAAGATATTAGTATTACTTATAACTGTTCCAATGCTTTAATCTAATTAAGATATTGGTTTAAAATTGTTGTTTGATGCAAAAGAACCATTTAAGCCAACCCTTTGGAATAAGCTTTGCATGTAGTAATAGCACTGCATTCTGTGCATTACTTGTTGAGTGCCTTGTGTACTCACCCCACCTTGCTTATCAACCCCAACATCAGTGGAGGAGACTACACCAGTTTGGGAGGAGGAGTACATCGAGGATACGAACAACTAGGGGCAAGCTCGTCGGTTGCTCGTGGCAAGATGAAGGCTTCCACGACCTTTACTTATGTTCCATTGCTATTTCTTTACTTTGAATAATGTAAGCCCTGTGTGGCTGACTTATCTGTAAGGAGACCATAAGGTCGTACAACTCGACTTATATACATGTTTGCACTATTTATTCTTATATCTTTGTGAATGTCTGTAATGTGCAACCCTGTATGACTGTGTGTGCTAGCGTGATCCTGGACTGGCACAGAATACACAGAGGGTCCGGATTTGCAGATTCGGATCCCGACAGAGGTGGTATCAGAGCTAGGCTGACTGTAGGACTTGACCCTAGTTTGGTCGTGCCTAGGAGGGTAAAACTATTTTCTAAAGACCTAATCAACTTGAGCAAGAATATCAATGAAATCTTGACTTATCTCTTCTCTCTTGTTTCATACCTATGATGAATTTTTATTATTCTCTGTTTAATTTAAACAAGGTTTATTTTGTCAGATGAGGATGATCCACACCTATGGAGAGCGCACCGGAGGATACGCTGCGGAGTTATGGCGTATGATGCAGTTGCTCGGAGGTTTTGACAGACCACTGTATCGAGGGACTTCGGTGGTACGGGCAGGACTTGACGTCGCCTGGGATGTCAAGATCACAGTGTATGCTCGGGAGAGAACGAGGGAGAGCCGTCCTATCTACATCACGGTCAGGAGGTCTTCTTTTGAGGCCGGAATCCAGGAGTCGGCGCGTCAGCGATGCGGCAGATTGCCCGCACTTACTCCGCAGAGTTGGAGGGCACCGTCTTTCGTCACCATCCGCGTCGAGACAATCGTTTGGAGAGGATGGAGCTTGTAGAGGAGGACGCCACTATCACCCACCTGGCGAGGTACGTCATCGCCCAGGAGGACGCCTTGGACGAGACAGTCCGGGAGTTGTAGAGGACCCGCGCCGAGGTCGCAGAGGCAAAGATCCAGCTGCGGGAGGGCTTAGCTCACTCCATGCAGAAGATCTAGGAGTTGGAAATGGCTTTGTATGGACCCGAGCCTGAGCCAGTTCTGGAGTTACACGATCCAGATCCGGAGGAGCCAGAGCAGGAGGCACGGTCAGCAGAGCAGCAACCACAGGACCGCGGAGTCGATGGGGTCATTTGCACCAGCCACGATGAGGTCACGGGACCCGGTTGCCCGATTCGGAGCACCCACGGTGTATGCTCCGAGGGAGCCGCAGCCGGGTTGGCTCGATGAGTGATCGAGTCTAGTAGAGTGTAGTGTCGAGACTCGAATGTCTGAGTCGCGTCTTTTTCTTCAGAGTCACCATTAGGTGTGAGTCGTCATGGATTCCTATGTTTGCTTACTTGTTTTTGGTTGTGAGTGTCTCGTATGTGTTGCATTGCCCTTAGGCACTTGTGAGCAACCGCATCGCTTTATATTATATCAATAAAGTGGCTAAATAATTTAAGTTACACTGTTTCCCACATGAATTCTTCTACTTGTCTATGCTTTCTTCTTCTCTTAACCTTGGAAGGCGGCAATGATGGTGAGGACTCGTGGAAATGTTGGAGCCAGTGGAAGTGGAGCTAACCAGCGGACAACTGAATGAAGAGCCGATCCTCAACCACCGCAGTCGATATGCGTAACACGGGAGCCTTCTTGATCGCCTGACTCAACTTATGAACACGATGGTTCAAACCATGCAGCAGATATCCAATCAAGCTGCTGTGAATGTTCAACCTAGGGGTAACCATGGACCACGCCCCTACTCCAGGTTGTCGGGGTTTATGAGGACTCGTCCACCCACTTTCTCAGGTAACGCCAATCCACTAGAAGTGGACGATTGGTTAAGGACAATTGAAAGGAAGCTGCACATTACCCAGTGTGTAGGACATGAGAGGGTACTCTATGCCTCTCATCAACTCGAAGGGACTGCCGCAGAATGGTGGGAAAACTTCTGCGCAGCTCATGAGGACCCATAGAGTATCACATGGGAGGAATTCACCTCAGCCTTCCGCCAGTACCATGTACCCGAGGGTATCATGGATCTTAAAAAGGAGGAATTCCGGAGCCTCAAGCAAGGCGGCCAGTCAGTGGCCGATTACCTGAACAAGTTCACCCAACTGGCACGCTACGCACCGGAGGACGTGGCTACGGATAAGGCCAGACAATCCCGCTTCATGAAGGGATTGAATGCAGGGTTGCAGGTGGGACTGATCACCCACACATTCCCTGACTTCCAAGAGCTAGTTAACAAAGCTCTTATCTTAGAGGACAAGCGCCGAGAGTTGGATGACAACAGGAAGCGCAGAATGGCGCAACAAGGAGGTCGTCAGGGCCAGCAGAGGCAGAGGACGGCACCTCAACAGTTCATCCGGTACCAGCCCAGAGGCAATGATAGGGCACCACTGCCGGCAAATCGCCCGATGGGGGGATGTTCGGACTCTAGCGTAAGCGTGGCACAGACTGGAGGAACCTCTCAGGCAGTGGGAAGACGTTGCTATCATTGCAATGAAATGGGGCATTTTGCCAACAACTGCCCTAAGAAGGGAGGTGTCACCCCGGTCCGCTTTAACCTAGGGAACACACCGGCAAGGACTCCCGCGCCAATCGTGAACCGTGGGGCATCAACAGCAGCAACTCCATCCCAAGGAACTGCACGAGGCCGAGTCAACCACATTACAACGGATGAAGTTCAGAACGCCACGGACATTGTACTGGGTAAGTTCCTAGTAAACTCAGTACCAGCTACCGTTTTATTTGATTCCGGAGCTTCGCATTCTTTTATTTCCCGAGATTTTGCTGTTCAAAATGATATGGAAATAGTGAATCTTAAATGTGTGCTCGTAGTCCAATCCCCTGGATCAGAACTCCGATCTAAAGTAGGATATTCTGGGGTAAGACTAATAATTAATGGAGTTGAGTTCCTAGCGAACTTAATCGTCCTTAATACCCAAACCTTGGATGTTATCCTGGGAATGGGTTGGTTAACCAATCACAAGGCAGTATTGGACTGCGGAAAAAGAGTAATATCGGTCGAGAGCCCGGATGGAAAGAAGATTGAGTTTGAAGCAAAACCAGTGCGGGATGGACAATTAATGGTCAACAGCATGAAGACTGCCAGCTTAGAGGAAGTTTCCATAGTCAATGAATATCCGGATGTTTTCCCGGAAGATTTACCTGGAATGCCGCCAGATAGAGATATCGAGTTCGTGATAGAGCTGGTTCCAGGGACAGCTCCCATAGCTAAGAGACCTTACAGGATGTCCACAGAGGAATTGGTGGAAATGAAGAAGCAAATTGAAGAACCGCTGGAAAAAGGATTTATAAGACCTAGTTCATCGCCATGGGGAGCACCTGTCTTATTCGTCAAGAAGAAGGACGGAAGTTTCAGGATGTGTATAGACTATCGTGCACTCAATGATGTGACGAAAAAGAATAAGTATCCGCTACCCGGGATCGATGATTTGTTTGACCGATTGAGAGGAGCAGAGTCTTCTCCAAAATTGATCTCCGATCGAGGATACCATCAATTGAAGATCCGATCGAGGATATTCAAGCGCATTTTCGTCAAGATATGGACACTACGAGTTTCTGAGTGATGTCTTTTGGTTTGACAAATGCACCAAAGATATTTCATGAACTTAATGAATAAGGTTTTTGTGGAATATTTGGATAAGTTCGTCGTCGTATTCATAGATGATATCCTTATCTATTCCAAGACGAGAGAAGAGCACGCCGAGCATTTGAGGCTAGTCTTTGAAAAGTTGAGAGAGCAAAGATTGTTTGCAAAATTTAGCAAATGTGATTTACGGAAGAATAAGGTTGAATTTCTTGGACACATAATGACCGCAGCGGGAGTTGCGGTAGATCCAAAAAAAGTGGAGACAGTTCTACATTGGGAACAACCCAAGTCGGTAACCCAAATCCGTAGTTTCCTTGGAATGGCGGGGTATTACCGTCGATTCATCGAAGGATTCTCTACGATTGCGAGACCTCTTACGCAATTGTTGAAAAAGGAAAGGAAATTCCTATGGACACCTGAGTGTGAGAAGAGTTTTCAGGAGTTGAAGAGAAGATTAACATCGGCACCTGTACTAGTTTTACCTAACGTTCATCAAGACTTCGACATCTATTGTGATGCATCGCGTCAGGGATTGGGATGCGTGTTGATGCAAAATAGGAAGGTAAGTGCCTATGCATCAAGGCAATCGAGACCACATGAGGAGAACTATCCAACTCATGATTTGGAATTAGCTGCCGTAGTGCATGCACTAAAGATATGGCGTCATCTCATCGGAAATAGATGTGAAGTGTATACTGATCATAAAAGTCTTAAGTATATCTTCACACAAGCTGACCTAAATATGAGGCAAAGAAGATGGTTAGAATTAATCAAGGATTATAATGTGGGAATTCACTACCATCGGGTAAAGCCAATGTGGTGGCGTACGCCTTGAGCGTAAAGAACCACAGTGTAAATATCTTTGTTGGAAACAAGTCAGCAGATTGTGTAAGGATTTTAAATTAGAACCGAAATGGTACGGAAGGATTCCTAGCAACTTTGGAAGTAAGACCTACCTGGAAGATCGATCGGGGAAGGGCAGAAAGATGATGATAAGATCAAAAGAATTAAGGGCAAAATGGATGAAGGCAAAGCAAAAGATTTCAAACTGGATGAACAAGGTACTATGTGGTTTAAAGAGCGCATTTGTGTGCCGAACAAAAATGAGTTGAAGCAGTTAATTCTGGGGGAGGCCCATGACTCCAAGTACTCAATTCATCCAGGAAGTGCGAAAATGTATCAAGATTTAAAGGAGAGATTTTGGTGGCCAAGCATGAAATGAGAAGTCGCCGAATACGTTGCAATATGTGACATATGCCAAAGAGTCAAAGCTATGCACCAAAGACCAGCAGGGCTATTACAACCCCTAAAGATACCTGAATGGAAATGGGAAGAAATTGGTATGGATTTCATAACCGGATTGCCTAGAACACAAAGTGGATATGATTCCATATGGGTCATAGTAGATCGTTTAACTAAAGTGGCACATTTCATACCGTGAAGACCACTTATTCCGAGACCGTTAGCGTAACTTTATATGTCAAGAATTGTTTGTTTGCATGGAGTACCGAAAAAAATAGTATCAGACAGAGGTACCCAATTTACCTCCAGATTTTGGGGTAAGCTACATGAAGCTATGGGAACTCGTTTGAACTTCAGTACAACATACCATCCGCAGACAGATGGACAAACTGAGAGAGTCAATCAGATATTAGAGGATATGTTGAGGGCATGTGCCTTAGCATATTCCACCTCATGGGACAAGTGTTTGCCTTATGCTGAGTTTAGTTACAACAACAGTTATCAGGCGAGTTTACAAATGTCTCCATTTGAAGCTTTGTATGGTCGGTCCTATCGAACACCATTGAATTGGAATGAGACAGGCGAATGACATGTTTTTGAAACAGACATTCTTCAGGAAGCGGAAGAACAGATCGCCCTGATCAGGGAAAGATTGAAGATTGCACAATCAAGGCAGAAGAGTTATGCTGACAACCGTCGCAGGGAACTGAGCTTTGAACCCGAAGATTTTGTGTACCTTAGAGTCACGCCTCTCAAAGGAGTTAGAAGGTTCCATGCAAAAGGAAAGCTCGCACCCAGATATGTCGGACCATTCAAGATCTTGAGCCGCAGAGGTGAAGTTGCTTATCGCTTGAGTTACCGTCTTTGGCGGGAGTGCATGATGTATTCCATGTATCACAATCAAGAAGTGTCTTCGAGTACGGAAGAGCAAACACCTTTGGAGGCAATTGAGCCGCAAGAAGATCGACTTACAAAGAACATCCGATGAAGATTCGGACGAATGGACAGAGAGACAAGGAACAAGTCAACACATTTCTGCGAATTCAATGGAGCAACCATTCGAAAGTGAAGCAACGTGGGAACGTGAAGAAGATCTCAAGAAGGAGTTCCTAACCTATTTACTCAGACAGCCACAATCTCGGGAACGAGATTCATTATGGGGAGGTTTGTAACACCCTAATTTTTGCTCTAATTTAAATTTTGGAGTATTTTGATTTTTTTGAATTTTTGGGAATTTATTTAAGTTTATTTGGATTTATTCAAATAGGACTTTTCTTGAAAACAATTAAATAATGGAAAAGTTTTTGCAAAGTTTTATTGCAAATATTTTAATGGAATTCCAAACATCTCAAAGTAATTTCGAATTTTTCTCGAATTTTTCTCGCTATTTTAAAAGCTCCAAATGATTTAATTGAATTTCTAGAATTATTTTAAATGTGAAATGATTTAAAAATCAGATGAGCGAGAATGGGCCGAGCCCATTATTGCGTGTCGCCGCCCAACCGCCGAAACCCTAGCGCCGCTTCAGCCCAAGTCGTCCGATCCGGATCGAACGCTGTGAGTCGCCACGTCGCCGCATGCATGAGCCTTGGATCGTCCGCGACGGACGCTGCAGGATTGCGCCACGCCACTTCGTCCCCGCGAGATCGCCGGAGAGACGTGGGCTTTGATGGCCGTGATTTCGCCGCGATTTCGCGCACGCCGAGGCAGCCCTTAAGTCCCGTTGATGGCGCGTGCGAGACCTTCACGCGCGTCTTTTGACTCCTCGCATGCACGCCGAGACCCTCTCTAGCGCTCGAGCGAGCTCGCCGAAGTTGCGTCTTTGTCGCCGCGTTTTTCGTCGCTTACTTCGCCGCCGTTTCTCTCGCCGCCGCCAAGGTCACCGGAGTAATCCTTCCGCCAAGCCGCGTCGAACGAGCCACTTCATCACGCCGAGAAGCCCGAGCGCCGTGGGTGCGTCATCTTCCTCAACTCCGCACCTTTTCTTCGCGCCGCCGTCGCCTTCACCGAAGCTTCGCCGTCCGTCCGATCTTCATCGACGCTTCGTTCGCCCACGTCACTTTTGTTTGTGTTCTTCTAGAGTAGATCTGTACCCTTAGATCTGGTTTGAACGGTAGAGATTAGATCTAGTCTCTGTAACTTGGTTACATCTCAGCCGTTGGATCGTTAGTGTACGCGTAGGATTGAGCCACGTCGCGCCATGTATAGTAAACGACTCCGATAACTCGAGCCGTTGGATCCGATCGACGGTTGAGTTCGGATCCGTTTTGCCCTAGGATCCGCGCCGCTCAAATTTGAACGTGCGGCGGTGATAGCGCCGCACCTCCAACCAATCGCGTGCGGCCGCGTGTTTCCTTTGACCGAAGCGTGACCAATCTCGGCCGTTGATTTCAAACGAGCCGTTGAGTTTGCGCCGCGTGTCACCGCGATCCGGCGCTGCCGAGTCGCGCGCGCGTTGGCCGTTGATCCGAGGGGACCGTTCGATGCGTGACGCGTGGCCGTACGGAAATCAAGGCGTCGCCGAGCCGCGCAGGCATAGGATCTGACCATCGATTTTAGCGAATGGTCTGGATTTTACCGCGTGGCTGCACTGTTCTGTGAACTAAGTCCACGGTGGACCAGAGCCGAACCGTGGACCCAGTCCATAGACCAGAACGACGTGGCACGTGTTGAGCTGACGTCAGCGATTTTACCGCGTGCCACGTGTTGAGCTGACGTCAGCGATGACGTCATAAATATTTTTTTTTATCTATAAAAATATTTCGACCAAAATTCATTTCTATGCTGACGTCATCATGACGCGGTGCTGACGTTATAAAAGCGAATTTCCAGTATAAAAATAATTCAGAAAAATCGGATTTTCTTAATTTCTGTATTTTCAGATTTTATTCAAACTTCAAATGACTATAACTTTGGCATTGTAACTCGGATTTGGGTGATTCAAATTTCTAAAAATTCATAAAATTGTGATCTATTTAATGGTGAATTTTATTTGAATTTTTGATGTCATTTATGCTTCTGTATTAGCTATTTATTTTATATTTTGTTTGTATGCGTAGACGCAAATTTGCCGAAAAGTTTCGAGGAAGAATTCGTCGCTCAAGACCAAGTTTCGGAACAAGACCAGCAACTCTTTGAAGGCAAGTGATGCTTTGATCATTTTGATCCCAGGTTTTTAAAATGTAGTTTATGCTTTGAAACTATGCATGCTTATTTATTTAAAATGAATTTAAATTGATTCGGGATAATGTAGTTAATCAACCCATTTTGTTTTGCCACCTTGAATTATTAATTATATGCCCTAAATCATTGTCACCCTAAGTTGATTATATTAGTTGGATGTTGATATTGTGCCAACACGGGAGGCTAGACCGTGAGTAGATGCTTAGCCTTGCAACGAATCATGAGTGATCTTTCGGAAAAATGCTACAATACTGATTAAAGACTTTGAATGTATTTTGAAAAGTGGTGTGATGATGCCACATGATGAGATTGAGGTACAACGACTGTGTGGTTCCATCGATGTTGAGTTATTCTTGGCATGTGTTGCACAATAATCAACTGGGTGGGAAATGATTTAGGCGTGGCAAGTGGCAAGAGGTCAGGTGCTTGGTGGGCTGTGTGGCTTTGGGTTGATGAGTGATGTGAGTCTGTGTGCCACATTGGGCTGTGTGCCATTGTTGAGTGTTGGAAGTCTTGCCTTGGCCGTTAATGACTTCACCTTGCAAGCCTTTGAATCGAGTCACCGTACAACCACATGTCCGATATGGGACGGACTTAGTTGACTAGGGTTCGATATCTTTCCTCCGATACCTCGGGTGACAAGACACGTGGGTGTTTCGTATGAGGGAGCGCACGTGCTACGGCTTGGTGCCCATCCAACGGTGATTGGCCGGTCCTATACTTCGCTCTGTGAGGGAAGTGATAGTGAAGGCAACACCGAGAGGTTCTTTGGTTAAGGTAGAAGTTCTGAAAAGCTTTGTTGCGCATAATCACCGTGTGGTGAGCGGTCGATCTTGTGGGTAAAGTGTACAACCTCTGCAGAGTGTCAAACTATTCGAATAGCCGTGCTCACGGTATTAGCATTGCTCGGGGATTACAGTCAAGAGGTAAATTTTCATAAACAAAATGTGGGAAGGGTGGCTGTGTGCCAAGTGTTAAAAATGAACTGTTAAGGCTGTGTGCCGAGAATCTTCGAAGAAAAACCATTTGAAGAAATTAGTATTACTTATAACTGTTCCAATGCTTTAATCTAATTAAGATATTGGTTTAAAATTGTTGTTTGATGCAAAAGAACCATTTAAGCCAACCCTTTGGAATAAGCTTTGCATGTAGTAATAGCATCGCATTCATGCATTACTTGTTGAGTGCCTTGTGTACTCACCCCACCTTGCTTATCAACCCCAACATCGCTGGAGGAGACTACACCGCTTTGGGAGGAGGAGTACATCGAGGATACGAACAACTAGGGGCAAGCCCGGTCGGTTGCTCTGTGGCAAGATGAAGGCTTCCACGACCTTTACTTATGTTCCATTGCTATTTCTTTACTTTGAATAATGTAAGCCTGTGTGGTCGATTTATCTGTAAGGAGACCATAAGGTCGCATAACCGACTTATATACATGTTTGCACTATTTATTCTTATATCTTTGTGAATGTCTGTAATGTACAACCCTGTATGACTGTGTGTGCTAGCGTGATCCTGGACTGGCACAGAATACACAGAGGGTCCGGATTTGCAGATTCCGGTCCCGACATCGTCCAAGGGCCAGTGCTCCCTCGGGGCCCTAAGAACGAAACACGGTGGCACAACAGCTGAAAGCCACAGCCTGCTACGATGCTTGGCATCGTAGTATGGGTCAAGCAAAGTCTGCGGGTGTGCAGCCATGTCCTACAAGCAGAAAAAAGAAACACAAATTAATACGGGTAAGACAACATGACGTGACATATCAACAAATATAATGTGACGTGACATGTCCCCAAAAAAAAATTATGCAAGGGACGTTAAATGATAAAACAATACATGTGACGACATGCCATTAGGTAATATGACATAGGTAGCACGGTACATGATACTACATAGCAAAAAAAGAAAATTACACGAAGGTACTACACGCACAGAAAACAATTATACGAAGGAACATTGACATGGTTTCTACGGATGGGTCGATGAGCCGGCCCTATTAGGGCAGTTCTTCATTGTATGCTCCACCGTCTTGCATATACGGCACTTCCGTGCAGCTCGTCCGTCTCCCCGCTGACTTGCATCCATATCGTTATGGATTCGCCGTGACTGCCACCGTCCACGGCCGCTCCGCTTCAAAGCGTCATTCTGACACCAAGTCACTTGCCCCGGCCACAGCTCTCTATAATGCATGTCCAAGCCGTAGGAGTTGAATTCCAAAATCCATGTCCTGAACAGATGGTCGGCTCTGAAGTATTCAGAGATGTACGCCATGGAAGACTGACGGAGAACTGCGCACACCGCATATACACGCGAGCATGGCTTGTGCAACAGTTGTGGCTTGTTGCATGTGCATGTTGCCACATCACGTACTGTGCACACTTGCTTACGGTATCCTCTGCAATGGCCATCGACAAACTTCTCCCGTAGACGCACTTCAAACTTACGCCTGACTCCATCCATGGTGCGGGCGTCGTGGGCACGAGCCTTCTCTATTTTCTTCTCTACGTATGCGTGCATACATTCGGAGAACTGCTTTCCCTCGTCTATATGCCTCCTAGCATTCATCCCCCTGTTCACAAAGTATCCAACGGTCCTATTCCAGGTCTCCTCCATGATGGCACTGATTGGGAGGGACCGAAAACACTTTAGAACACCGTTGTAAACCTCCGACATGTTAGTTGTCATTATGCCGTACCTTGCGCCGTCGGTATCATGCAACAAGGACCACTTCTCTAGCTCTGGAGCGTGCAACTGCACCCACTGAGAGAAGTTGTTCACCTGGCCCTCCGTGGACTGCGTCGTATGTTTCACGGTCTCCTCATCGAGCACTCTCCATATGGCTTCGAATTTCCGCCTCTGGTTTTGCATGCAGAGCCTCTTGAATGTCTTCATAACTTCCGTGCTGCGAAACCTCCTGTGCAGGTTTGCGGCAAGATGCCTCATGCACCAGCGATTGACGACGTCATTCCATTGATAGGGTGGTTGTGTCCCTCCTTGCATGGTGCTGATGGCGGACATTAACCCAGCATGCCTGTCCGTGATGAGGCATACGTTTGGGCGGTCCTGCACAACAGTTTGCTTCACATTTGCTAGGAACCATAATCAGCTCTCTGTGTTCTCGCTTTCCACGAGTGCGTAGGCCACCGGGAGTAGCTGGTCCTTAGCGTCTGTCGCGATAGCCATCAGTATGTTGCCCCTGTACTTGCCGGATAGGAAAGTGCCATCCATGGTCAGCACAGGCTGACAGTACTTGAAGCCCTGAATGGTTGGTCCGAATGCCCAAAACACACAGTCGAGGATGAAACTGTTGGGACCCTTCGTGGGGTGTGGCCTATCCGCCTTGTTGATGTAGGTCCCAGGATTGGCTTCAGCAATCTGGTGAAGCATGTGAGGAACAAGGTTGTAGCCCTCTTTGTACGTGTCGTACATCATCTCTATAACTTTCTGCTTCGCTCGCCACACCTTACCGTAGCTAACAGGATATCCCACCATGTTAACCACGTCGGCCAATAGTATCTTCGGTGAAACAGTCACGTCCGCTTTGACCAAGTGAGAAATCAGACTGGCCACATATGAGGACGTGACATTTTTGTGCTTCCGCAGTGGCTTGGCAAGCAGACAAGTATGGTCCGTCAGGACAGTTACCCTGAAACCCGAACTCCCGCCCTTGAACTTCTGGGCACGGATCTTGCATGGACACTCAGCATCCATACACTTCACAATGTAGGTCTCTTGGTTCGACCTGTACACCCGGTACGTGCGGTTGATGTTTACCACATATCTAGCAATTGCTTGTCGAGGCACTCTTCGTAGGGAAGCGCGTCTACCAAACAGAGTGTCACGATCAAGGCCCACTCGGTGCCGCCTTCATCCGGCAAAGACGAGAGCGTTATCGCCAGATCGTCCAACCGAGAAGAGACATACTCCACATCGGTCGACACAATGCCACCGACTGGAGCTGTATCGTCGTCTCCGCTGCTATCCGTGTCCACTTCCTCATCTTCATCGAATATTGCTTCGTCCGTCGTGCCTTCTAGGTCCTCGTGGCAGTCAATGCGAGCGAACCACCACCGCCCGATGTCTTCATTCGCCTGGAAGTCATCAGCACCAACGTCCTCATCGATGGCCCTAGAGGATGCTTCAATGATGACGTCACCACCACCGCCACTGAGGGGATTAGAGGTTTGGCCTCTGTCCAGGAAGCGCACATACACCATCGACCGACGGTGTATCAACGCTTCAGGGTTCATCACAATTTGCATGTATTCATCCCATAATGTGCTTCCCACGATTTTGCATAGGACCCACACGTAGTTGGTGGAACCTTCCACGACTCTGGCATGCACCACCTCGATGACGAGCTTCTTTTGGGCAGTCTCCCAATCAAATGCGCTTCTCACGCACGTACGGAGGTCTGTCAGACTCTTCTCCGTTAGACTCGGAGCCCTGATCACCTTCCTTTCGTAGTTCGAAAGGTCCGCCCCATATGGACCCTCTCGAACAACGCTGTCACCATAAAACACGGATAAATCTAGAATTTCTGCCATTTAGTACCTACCATAGCGAAAGGCACAAGCACGCGCATTAGGTACCAACGTAATACTACAGAAATTTTGTTACAACAAACAAATATTCCATTAATATCATACAAATGCTACACTAAATATTAAACTGTTCATACCGCAATTTTATTAATTGTCTAACAAATTTTACGCCTGACAGTGGTGTCATCGTACTACTCACTACTGCTGTCATTTCTAGCACGGCTCATTACACTGAATTTACCATTTCTTCGGCTACTCCAACTACTAATGTCGTCATTTTGTGTACTACTAGTTATTCTAATATTGTACTACTGCCACAAATGTTGTTATAATATTATACTAATATTGCCTAAGTTATACACAAATCGCAATAATTGTATTAATCCCACAAATATTGTCGTAATATTACATTAACTTTATTGAAGTGTTCCATATATCGCCGTAATATTACAAAAATTTTGAACTAATAAAAGGACCACATTATTGTCATTCTAAAAATCCATAATTGTATGACAGCAATATGGCTATAGAGTTATTTTACGGGCAAATGCGCTATTATACTCTAATTCCTTCAACTAAATTCGTCCATCATTTTCATGTGGTACTGTTAAGGTAATCATGCGCTGTTATTTATTCTATTAATGGTACTAACTTTTTGACTATTAACAGTGATGTCATTGGGCTGTTTGTTCGGATACTACAGAAATTTCGTTACAACAAACAAATATTCCATTAATATCATACAAATGCTACACTAAATATTAAACTGTTCATACTGCAATTTTATTAATTGTCCAACAAATTTTACGCTGGTATCATTGTACTACTCACTACTGCTGTCATTTCAAGCACGGCTCATTGTACTGAATTTACCATTTCTTCGGCTACTCCAACTACTAATGTCGTCATTTTGTGTACTACTAGTTATTCTAATATTGTACTACTCCACAAATGTTGTCATAATATTATACTAATATTGCCCAAGTTATACACAAATCACAATAATTGTATTAATCTCATAAATATTGTCGTAATATTACACTAACATTATTGAAGTGTTGCATATATCGCCGTAATATTACACAAATTTTCAACTAATAAAAGGACCACATTATTGTCATTCTAAAAATTCCATAATTGTATGACAGCAATATGGCTATAGAGTTATTTTACGGACCAATGCGCTATTATACTCTTATTCCTTCAATTAAACCTGTCCATCTGATTATACTAATAACATCATTTTGAATACTGCAAATGGATCTAATGTTGTACTAATTATACTACTACTATAATAACAAAATACTAATCTTTATGAAAATTTCGAACTAACCTTCCTAAAGTTCTCCTGGAGATTAAATGTCCCAAAGGATGTATGATGAACCAACGTTGCAGACTACCTGTAACAAAAAGATCCCTCGTCAAATGATGGAAAATAAAAACTCCAACAAAAATACTACAAAGTATGAATATCATAAAAATTCCTCCAGAAATACGCTTCCGAATTTCCTTTTCCACCTCGCTTTCCTCTCTATTTTCCCCTTCTTTCCGCTCTTCTCCTCTGCTTAGTAGCGCTCACACTGGCTCGCTCTTCCTCTGGTTTCTTCCTCGAATGCGCAAGGCAGATCATAGCAATAGAGCTGCAATTTATAGCACCTCCCTGTGCACATACACCGAAGAAATAGCAATTGGTCAGTGCTTTCGGCGTATGACAAGACATAACGATTCCAATTACGCAGCTTTTTTTCATAGATTGCTGGCAAATTTGTACTGCAGGCAGTGCACTTTTTTCCCTTCCCGCGCGTCAACCGGATCCTTTGTTTTTTCCTCCAAGCGTCGCACCGTCGACCGCCTCCAGCATCTGGCCCACGCGCCTAGCCTCCTCCTCCTTCCACGCGCCGCCCCCTCCAGCAGCCGGCCCGGGACCCTCGCCTCCTCCGCCTGCCACGCGGGCCCGCGGAATCCAGCGGTCGCCGACCGCTGGATTCCAGCGCCAGCGCGACTTGGGAAAATAAAAATTTATTTTTCCCCGCCGCGCGACAAAAAAAAACCGAATAAAATAAAATAAAAATTTAAGCGGTCACTGACGGCTGGAATCGTGTGAATTTTTTTCAAACAATTTCATGCGGTCGGTGACCGCGGGAAAAGGCGAAAAAAATAAAAAAAAAATCACGCGCTGCACAGCCGCTTGAATATACTGTTAGGAGGCTATTTTTGAAATTGCTTCATGCATAGAGCTAATCCCAAAAAAATACAAAGAAAAAGGCCAAAAAGGTAAAAATTGCATCGTCGGCGTCCTCAACCACCCTGCTACCCACGTGCTCTCCAACCATGTTTTTGGCCCGGTCGCACAACTCGCGCCCTCGGGCAAATGGGAGTTCGGGTAAGTCCAATTATGACTCACGTAACCACAAATGGTACAAACACATAATATCATTATTTATGTATTGAGAAACATCCAAAACGATGACTATTTTTTACCTGAGGGAGTATCTTTTTTAGACAAATGATGTTTTCATTAAAATTCGTGTATAGATTATCGAATGCATGCTGCCCGGTACATATGGATGTTTCTCATATCCAACACAAACCCAGTAGCCTTCATTTTTTTTATTATCTACACGCATGTATATAGTGAAATATTTCTTACTCTCTTACAATTATTCAAGCATGAAACGAAATTACTCCCGCAATAATTGTTTTCTCGCTAATGTAGGCATGACTGATTTGTTTACACACATAGGAAATCTTGCAGTATAATTAAAAATGCCGAAACTCCTCGTGGAGATCAGGTTGTCCTACTTGAATAATCAAATTGTTGTAGTAGCTCTTCCAGTTTAAAGCATCGATAACTACATTAGCCTTGCCAAGATGGTAATATATTCTTACATCATAATCCTTGATTAACTCTACCCATCTTCTTTGTCTTAGATTGAGATCTGCTTGACTGAATATATACTTCAAACTCTTATAGTCTGTGAAAATCACACGACGATTCCCGATGAGATAATGCCTCCACAACTTTAGTGCATATACAACTGCAGCCATTTCCATGTCATGGGTTGGATAGTTTTCCTTATACGGTCGCAATTGCTGTGAGGCGTATGCAACTACTTTGCCTTCTTTCATCAAGACACAACCAAGTCCCCGTCTTGAAGCATCACAGAAAATCTCAAAGTTTTTCTGAATATCTGATAAAATGAGCACTGAGGTTGTACTCAGTCTTTTCTTTAATTCTTGAAAACTTTGTTCACAAGCATCGGACCATTCAAACTTCTTCTCTTTCTTTAGTAACTAAGTAAGCAGTCTTACAATCTTCGAGAATCCTTTTATGAATCTTCGCTAGTATCTCGCTAAATCAAGAAAACTTCTAATGTCAGGTACTGACTTGGGTTGCCTCTAGTCGAGTACACCTTTCACTTTTCTAGGGTCTACTGAGACACATCCAGCATAAATTACATGTCCCAAGAAAGCAACTTGCTTCAACCAAAACTCACACTTACTAAGGGTGTGTTTGGTAGGGCTTCAGCTCCACCAGATCCGTGGAGCTGGATCTGTGAGTATATTAAGAGTGTTTAGATGGATCATCTTTTCAAATTTTAGACCAAAAATATAAACTTAATTCACTTTATTTTAGCCTACAAGTTTCAGATCTCAGGTGAAGCTGGGATCTGGAGCTCTACCAAACAAGCCCTAAATTGAGCATACAACTGGTGATTTCTAAGCTTTTCCAACATCATCCTCAAATGACCTTCATCCTCTGCTTCATCTCTGGAATAGATAAGAATGTCATCTATGAATACCACCACAAACCTGTCTAGGTATTCCTTAAACACTTTATTCATCAGGTTTATGAAGTAAGCTAGTGCATTGGTCAGACCAAAAGACAAAATTGTGAACTCATAGAGCACATAAGGGGTAGCAAAAGCTGTCTTCAGAATATCTTATGGCCTTATCTCCAACTGATGGTATCCAGATCGAAGATCGATATTGGAGAAAATACAACCTTCGTTCAACTAATCAAACAAGTCATCAATCCTGGGCAACGAATACTTGTTCTCGATTGTGACTTCATTCAAGGCTCTCTAGTCAACGAACAAGCGTAAACTATTATCCTTCTTCTTTACAAAAAGAACTGATGCTCTCAAGGTGACGAACTTGGCTGAATGAATCTTTTTTCTTGTAACTCCTCAAGTTGCTTCTTTATCTCAGTGAGTTCATTGGCTAGCATGCTGTAGGGTCTTTTGGAAATGGGAGTCATACTAGGGACTAGTTCTATGATGAATTCTACATCTCGATTAGGCGGCATACCTAGTAATTCTTTAGGAAATACATCTAGGTATTCCTGCACCACAGGCATACTTTCCAAACTTATTTCCTCCAATCTTTTTAATTTGCATTTCTCACTTGAAGGCTCATCAGGCATATACTCCACTCAAATGCCTTCCAAATTGGTGAGGTTGATGGCTCTACTGACACAATCTATTTGCCCTTTATACTTAGTTAACCAGTCCATTCCTAGGATGACATCTATTCCTTTTGAATCCAGAATGATAAGATTCGTTAGGAACTCTACACCATTGATTTTTATGGTTGCATTTGGGCACACTGAACTAGTTTTCAACTCTCTCTCAGGTGATTGAACTATCATAAGGTTCTTAAGAGTAAAGGTTTCCCAATCAAATTGTTCAGCAAAATTCTTCGATATAAATGAATGCAATGCTCTAGAATCAAATAATGCTGATGTAGGTATTGAGTTTACAAGGAACTTACCCAAAACCATATCTGGTGCCTCTTGAGCTTCTTCTACGGTCATGTGGTTGACTCGTCCTCTTCCAAAAGATTACGGAGCTCTTGGTATCTGTGGTACTCCACATCCTTGTTTTTGCGTAGGAGCTCTTGCGGAATTGGATCCCAAGTTGAACGGCACTGGGGTCATTTGTTGACCCTTCTAAGGACAGTTGTTGGCATAGTGTCCCATCTGATGGCAGTGAAAGCACTGAATTCCTGCACAATTTGAAGTCTCTTTATTTAGGTTGAGCAGTAGCGTTGATACAGAATCTTTGTGCAACTGGGCATGGTCCAGAGTTAGGAGTGTAGGGTGCTCCTTGAACAGATATCCTGTTGACTTGTTGAGGTAGGATGTGTTGCTGAGAACTGCTTGCTCCTTGCTGGGCCTGGAATGTCATTCTTCTCTTGTGGGACTCCCGCTGTTGTCTTTGGGAATCCTCTTGCACAAGTGCCTTATTCACCATGTGCTGAAAGTTTGAGAAGACCAAAGCAACCAACTGCACCTTGATGTCGGGATCAAGTCCCTCCATGAACCTCCAAATCTTAGCTCCTTTTGTGGCCACATCTTCAGGTGCATACCTCGACAATTAGGTGAATTTGTTGAGGTATTTTGAGACACTTTTATTTCCCTGATGCAGCTTGTGGAACTCTCTCTTCTTCATCTCAATAATGCCTGCAGGCATGTGTGCAGTACGGAAAGCTTCAAAGAATTCCTCCCAAGTAATAGCATGAGCATTCTGATGGGTTGCACAGAAGTTATCCCACCAGGTTGCATCTACTCCTTTTAGCTGGTGGCTCACATAGAGAACTTTCTCATGGTCGTCACACTGAGCCAACTGGAGCTTATTTTCCACATCCTTTAGCCAATCGTCTGCCTCCAAGGGTTCACTTGCTCCCGCGAAGGTAGGTGGTCTAGTTCTCATAAACTCCCCAAGTTTAGACTGGGGTGGCATCAATTGTGCTACAACTGGTGCTGACTGTGGATTATTAACTATGTTTTGAGTAAGGGCTTGCAACAACTGAAGCTGCATTACCATCATCTGTTAAATGTTTGTTGCCAAGGATTGGAATGGTGGTAGTGGTGGTGGCACTTGTTGTTATTGCTGTTCCATAACATTCTGTTGTTCTTGTGGCACTACCTGGCCACATCCACGACCTCCTGCATGGCCTCTTCTATGATCTGCTCCACGACCTCTTCCTTGGTTCTCATATGATGCAACGACCATGGAAGGTTAGCAATAGATAAGAGAGAAAGAGCAAAGATAAGAAGACTAGGGAGGTTGCCATTCCAAGACTAGACAAGTAATTAAACTTCAAACGAAATAACTTTATTCTAATTAAGGGAAGTAGTTTTATTATGGCGACATCACAAGTGCATTAAGGCTTGATGTCTCCAAACACATCAAAATAAATCGATTATCGATAAACTAAACTTGGAAGCAAACTGGACTAGAAGTTAAATTAAGAATGGGAACGAAACTACTACTCAGACTCAGCATCCTCCTCTGCCTCAACTGGCTCTAAGTCTTCCTCCTTAAGCTCAAACATGTCCTAATTAGTGAGTTGAGGACCAGCAGCAGTGGAAGTTCCTACTCCTTGATGAAGACCCAACCTGCTGTTGAGCAAAGGTGGCCCAATCTTTCACGGTACAATGACGATAGCTTCGTGACGATCGCACTCAAACGGCAAAAGAGCCAATTCAAAAGCGAGAAACTGGTCACACAAACCACGATCAACACAAGAACGCGAATTGAGTGGAGGAATCGTATAGATTCAGTGGACAATCACAAGAACATGCCGTTCTTGACTTGCACCAATACTAACAAACCCAAGAATGGGAAGAACTTATCAAGAACACATGGTATTTGCGCCATAAACAACCATGGCTTATGCTGTCTATTTCTGAACATCCAAAAGTCCATTCCAGATGGAAATACATAAGTATTTATACTAGGAACATCCCTCCTAGCTTAGGTGTGAAACTATACAAGAAACTAAAGGAGTTTTCTTGGGTAGATAAAAGGTTCAATGCCTTGGAAGTTGGACAGCAAGATATGGTCTCGCGCAGCTTTTGACAGCCTGTGCAACTCCCACAAAAACAGTTATAACTCCCACCTTGGAAGTCCAAATGATGCACGGTTTGAAATGCTAGAAACTAGACTTCAATATCTTTCTATCCATATAGCCCAAGGATATGTTACTTGTCGTTATTAACAGCAAAATCATGATCAAATGGATGGACAGATTTGAGTGAACCAGCCTTGCTCATGTAACTCTTCTTTGCCTTCCATTCCAATGGATCGCTGTCAATAATTCTAACAAATATGGATCCAAATAGAAATCCTTTCTCAGATGGCATATTTCCAAAAGAAAGGGATATTACTCCTTGTGGATGCATGACCAAGTCACCTTTCTTCTCTCTAAGGTTTGCATTGCAATTCTCAGCCTGTAGCACATTATCAACACAACTTGCATCGGTCTTTTGACTCACTTGCTCTTTAGCAGCAGCAAAACAAGTAATGCGATTATTTGTAGACTTAGAGTCCTGAGACGATACAACAATAGTGGATATATCCGCATCATCCCCTCCCTTTTCAAGCGAAACCGTCCTCGGTTTCGAGTTGTTCTTCAAAACACTCTTTAGCTTAGTGAGGATGTCACAATGAATATCATCCCCACTTTTGGGCAGCAAAGAACAAACACCCCTCGATGCATAAATGTATAGCGGTTAGTCCTCCCTTGGTGCGTAGCATTCCAGTCAAATTGCCCCAAAAGAATTTGACTAGCATGCATTGCAACGACATCGCACTCCACCTTGTCTTCATATCCATCGATGGAAAATGGTACATGCACCTTATGGGTCACCTTGAGCTTACCAACATTATGAAGCCACTTCATGTAATATGGCTTTGGGTGGGTATTGTGTGGTCAATTTCAAAGCATCAACCACATCCTTGCTAATCACATTATTGTAGCTTCCTCCATCTATCACAAGCTTACACCGCTTTCCCTTGATCTTGCATTCGGTTTGGAAAATAGCACGTCGCTGTCCCTTCTCCACAATTGGAGCACTATCACGATCCACCTTCTGAGCCATCAAACATTGTCCATCTTCGTGGTCACAATGAACCACATCATCATGTTCTTCACCTCCCATATCTGATTTCTCACTTGCATCACTCTCTCAAACATACTTTCCATCGGTGGTAAGCATTATCGCCTTTAAATTTGGGCAATCTTTCATCATGTGTCCCTGCCCTTGCACTTGAAGCACTCAATATTCCGAGTTCTAGCGGTAGAGAAGGCACGAGAATCAGCTTTGGAATAATCCTTGCTTGCTGTCCCTACTGCTCTTGATGCTTCTTTGGAGATGATCCACTTTGTTTAGTTGCGCGAACCGTCATAGACGAAGAACCACCTTCGCTAACATGCTGTGATGGCGCCGCCAACCACTAGAAGTGACACGTCTATGATGCACAACAGATTTGTGTCGTCTTTCAACCATAGTTCCGCATTAATCGTGCTTGATGAAGTAGCTCTTATACGGTATTGAATTGCATCAAATCAACACGGTTTCGCACATCCTCATTCAGCCCTTCAAAGAACCTTGTCATGGTGGCATCCGCGACTCACGAATAGTCATGACGGATCATGAGTATTTGCATTTCTTGATAGTACTCATCAACAGATTTATCACCTTGATATAGCCGCCTCAACTTTGTGTGCAACGTTCGAGTGTAAGTGTTGGTACAAAGCGAGAACGCATGATTCTCTTCATCTCCTCCCAAGTATATGGACGCTCTCCAAGACGATTCAATTGATCCCACCAAATAATAACATATTTGGTGAACTCAATGGAAGCAACATGAACCTTCTTTTCTTCGGAGTAGCGATGGTTGTCAAAAATTTGATTGACTCGCATCTCCCACTCCAAATATTCCTCCGGATCAGCACGCCCCTTGAACTCCGGTATGGTGATTCTTACATGACCAATACCATCCACCTCACGATCAACACCTCTCCTATGAATTCCTCCATGTCTAGCACCTTGACGGTCATTGTGATTATGTCGATTACGATGAAAATCAGATTGAGCTTCAGATATGTTGTCCTCCAAATCAGTTCCAAAGTCCCGTTCATCGCTGCAATGTGAGCTAGCACGTCGACTGCGAACATGTGCTTGCTGCCTCGGTGCGTCATCTCCTTGTTGTGGCAGTAGCATCTCTTCCAAACGGTGAAGATTGGCATTGACATCATTGAACCCATCTGTGATGCGGGTATGCATCAAGTTCAGCTCACCACGAAGCTGATTCTCCCGCTCATGGTAGAAGACCGACGCGGCCTCCAACTGAGCACGCGTAGCAGTGGGAAGATTGGGGTTAATTGGCAGCTGCTCCTCAACAATTTCTTCATTTTCTCCAACGTGATGGTTTGCCCCCGACATTGTTGCAAGCAATCTGAAATCAGCCACAAGAATTCCTACGCATCGTGAGCAACGAAAGCTCGATACGGATGATGAAGACCCAACCTGCTGTTGAGCAAAGGTGGCCCAATCTTTCACGGTACAACGATGATAGCTCCGTGACGCTCGCACTCAAACGGCAAAAGAGCCAATTCAAAAGCGAGAAACTGGTCACACAAACCGCGATCAACACAAGAACGCGAATTGAGTGGAGGAATCGTATAGATTGAGTGGACAATCACAAGAACATGCCGTTCTTGACTTGCACCAACACTAACAAACCCAAGAACGGGAAGAACTTATCAAGAACACATGGTATTTGCGCCACAAACAACCATGGCTTATGCTGTCTATTTCTGAACATCCAAAAGTCCATTCCAGATGGAAATACATAAGTATTTATACTAGGAACAACCCTCCTAGCTTAGGTGTGAAACTATACAAGAAACTAAAGGAGTTTTCTTGGGTAGATAAAAGGTTCAATGCCTTGGAAGTTGGACAGCAAGATATGGTCTCGCGCAGCTTTTGACAGCCTGTGCAACTCCCACCAAAACAGTCATAACTCCCACCTTGGAAGTCCAAATGATGCATGGTTTGAAATGCTAGAAACTAGACTTCAATATCTTTCTATCCATATAGCCCAAGGATATGTTACTTGTCGTGATTAACAGCAGAATCATGATCAAATGGATGAACAGATTTGAGTGAACCAGCCTTGCTCATGTAACTCTTCTTTGCCTTCCATTCCAATGGATCGCTGTCAATAATTCTAACAAATATGGATCCAAATAGAAATCCTTTCTCAGATGGCATATTTCCAAAAGAAAGGGATATTACTCCTTGTGGATGCATGACCAAGTCACCTTTCTTCTCTCCAAGGTTTGCATTGCAATTCTCAGCCTGTAGCACATTATCAACACAACTTGCATAGGTCTTTTGACTTACTTGCACTTTAGCAGCAGCAAAACAAGTAATGTGATTATTTGTAGACTTAGAGTCCTGAGACGATACAACAATAGAGGATATATCCGCATCACTCCTCCTATAGGAGTGAAGAAACTCTGATACGCTGGCGCAGTCATGCGAACCTTTGGTGGACAGGAGACCTTCTTGTAGGAAATATGCCCTAGATGCAATCAAAGAGATGATTATATTTCCATAAATGTTCATAAACAATGATATTGTTCTTTGAATAACATCATGGATATCGATTAATAATTACGTGACTTGTTTGTGAAACTCTATATTTATCTTTATGATGTTCATTCTAAAAGTGATCCCTAGTCGATAAACATATGAGGACACATATAAATAGAGTAGCATATGTATTGGTTGATGACCATGTTTCACAGGTCATAGATATAGAGATATCAAACCAATAATATGAACACATGTTGGAGAATATGGAGTTGGATCGACCCACATTGAGACACTACGAGAACGTTGTATTCTTTCATGTCATCAATTCGTCTCATATACGATGTGTATGCTATATCCTTCGACTTGAGATTGTCACATGTTCTCAAGATGCGTAATGGCTTACTTAGGGGTCATCAAATGCTACTCTGTAACTAGGTAGTTATAAAGATGACTTTCGGGTTTGTCATGAAACATGCTGCGAGGCGTGGTCGATCAAGATAGGATTTGCCCCTCCATGTATCGGGAGAGATATCTCTAGGTCTCTCGAGTGGTTGGATTCCAGAAAATGCATGGTCGTGCTACTCGAGTAGAAAGTTACTCGAGTCATCGAGTTAAAGAGTTAACACGATGTATTTGGGGAATCTGAGTCACGGCATCGAGAAAGAGTGGTCGAGCCATCCAAACAAGGATGACAACAACTCGCCTTGGGTTTGACCAATATCATGAGGCAAAAGGAAATGCATATAGGATATTGTCGAGGTTCGTCCAATCTTTACATGTACATGTGAATCAGCACATCCTACTTGGGACCACTGCCGGTTATTGGTCGAGTAAAAGTATTCGAGCTATGTCTGGTCGAGTAGGAGTACATGAGCCATGACTAGTCGAATAAGGGTACTCGAGCTATGACTGGTCGAGTAGGAGTATTCAAGCCATGTCTAGTCGAGTAGGAGTACTCAGGCCATGTCCAAGTGCACATGAGCCTATAGGTTGACACACTTAAGGGGCTGTAACCAATTCGGATAGGGGTCCGAGTTGTAATGGGCTTAGAGTTCTTAATAGGATTCAAAGGTTGAAACCCATTGTGTGACGTCTATATAAAGGGAGGAGGTTGTGGCTTTGCAAAAAAGAGAGAGACACACGAAAAACACAATAGGAATTTGGAATTCCTGAAACTCTAGCCACCACCCCTCCTTCGCCCAGAACCGCGCAGTCGGTGTTAGCACTCTGGCGTGTGGTGTTCTTGCCCCGTATGTGTGGATACTTTGGAGGCGTTGCTGCGAAGCTTCAACGCTAGGACGATCCGCAACCTGCGTCGCTTACAAGAAGCTGTTGGAGGAGGATCGAGGCTTGTATGACTACACCTCCACCACCGCGCTACATCGACTCTACTTCCGCTACGGGTCTGCGCGTCTAGTGGTAATTCTGTGATCTATAACTTGCAGTTTTTCCTTGGTTACGCGGTAGAGAAATTTGATTTTTCGCTAGAGTAGCCTACCCGTTCCCCAGCAGTGGTATCAAAGCCTTGCTGCATAGTTTTAGATTCGGAATAGATGCATATGATGATATGCGGTAGTAATAGATGTGATCTATTGCTGTTGTATTGGTCATTCTATTTGATAGATCAGTTTTTGGTACTGGTTAATTTGATTAATTCATATTCGGTATTCCTCGATGGGTTCAAGATCATTGCTCTGTTAACGTGCTGTTATGGTCACGCCACTACATACCTCTACCGGTCGGTTTTCCGCCATCGGGGTAGACTGTGAAACGTAAATCCAAGCATGCGAAGATCAGTGGGATTGATCAACACGGATCTGTGGTCGAAAAATAGAGTTAATATGATTAACTCGAAGTGGTTTCCATGCATGAATTCATGATTTGATCTATGTTTTCCGAAGAGGTTTTGGGCACTGCCCTCAACCCGCGAGGGGCACTGCCCCTTCGAACCCCACCCGCTAAACGGCTAGCGAGACCGCGTATGTGTTCATTGCGAGTTCACATCGTTTGGTAGAATGCGATTCTATACATAAATTGTTTTTTAGGATTGATGTGAATAGTATAGCCCCTTGTGTATATGATGCATGTGTGTAATTTTAATGGCCTGCATGTCATGCTTGATTACAGACCAAGGTTGTCTATATTTGTATTAACGCCCTGCGTGTCGACTTGTGATGTTTCTTCACTCCTTGTAATTTATTACTAGTGCTATTAGGATTAAAAGTTTAGTGGTAATACTTGGAGGACTTAAGCACTTAGAGGTATGATGAACAGGAAACATGAAAATGGAGATCACCATCTGAAGGGCCATACTATGTCACAGTTAATGTGATTAACTGTGATTGCTTTTATGTTCCTGTTTATTTACTTATTTCTATGCATGTTATATAGTAGTTTCGAATGCTTTTAACATGGTAGAAATAAAGGTCCCTCAAGTAATATTAAGCAAAAATGGATGCCCTCCCAATTGGTTGCACCATTCAAAATCATGTAAATTAATGGTAGGTCTGCTAAAGTAGGGTGCCATTAACTTTCCTTGATTAAATGGGTTTGTATCGGACACTCACACGCATAACCATTGGTTACACTTGATGAGGTCATGATAACGGTTATGAACCTTGGGGCATAGGGTTTGGGACGGGGCATGGAGATGCCACCCAGAAAAAAAATGTATCGTATAACCAGAAAGCTACTCGCAAGAAGGGGATCATAGATTAGATTACCACTAGACGCGCAGTTACGGAATCCTTCGCGCGTTAATGTAGTGGATCGTCCTCGCCGCGGTCGTTGCGTCGATGGAGTGAATCGTCCTCGCCTCGCCGTGGATCGTCCTCCTATGCCGCAGTTGCAGCAGCGTCACTGCAGTAGTCCACACGTCCAGGGATGGAACGTCATGCGTCGGTGTGCAAGCACCTGGTCGCTCGGCAGGGGCAGCGAGAGGAGGAGGCTAGGGTTTCGGGTGAAACACTTCTAAACTGTAGGAAAGCACACCCTGCGCCCACCCTCCTCCCCACCTTATGTAGCCACGAGATGAAACCCTAAACCAGGGCTCATCAGCGTGCTAAGCCCACGAGGTCCATTAATTACGGATTCAATCCAAATTAATGTGTCCCATCCCATTAAGTATGTGACCCTGCAGGTTAACGTACGTTTGGACATAGATTCGAAAAACTCCTTTTCAATCCAATAGTTGGTAGCGGCTCCTTGCAAAGTATGCTAACTCCCAAACATACTATCATCAAATCGGACAGAACCTATCAAAAGTACTCATGTAATAATCCCTTTGCCAAGTATATGAAGATTGAACTCAAGGCGAGAAGCATGTCATCCTTTGATGATTCAATCCATCTCTCATATCCGTGATATATTAATAAGTTGTGATTGACTCCTCAATCACGGCATGGCCATGCACTTCCTTAATCATATCACACGAGTGGCCTTGTCATATATCTCTGTTTCATTGGAGTGGCAAATTCCATCTTGACTGCTCACTTCCCTCTTCACGTTTTATAATAAACATGAAAGCTACCTTTATAACTATCCGGTTAGGAAGTAGTGTTTGATAGCCCAAGGAAAACTATTGCACATGTAGGGAATATGACAATCTCAGGTCTAAGGATCATACATCTACTATGTATGAGATACACTGATGACACATAAGAATGTAACATTCTCGCAGTGTCCCATTGCGGGTCTATCTAACCCATGTTCTTCAACATGCGTCCACAATGTATAGATGATATCTCCATATCCCATGATCTATGAAGCATGATCATCGATCACTACATGTGTTGATCTATTCATCGTTGTCCTATACGATGATATCTGATCAGAGATATTTATCGAATTACATCAATAAGTAAAGAGCTTAATAAGCAAGTCACATACTTGTTGATCAATACAATGATATACATTCATTGGACCAATAATCATATTATTATTCATAAACATAGTCATGTTACAATCATCTAAATGATGGCCTCAAGGGCATAACATTAACACCAACAACAAGAGTCATATAGTGATATGATTAAGCAAAGGGTTGCTTACCAAATTCATTAGCCTTCTAGCAGTGACGCTAAAGCTCACTAGTAGACTAATTAATTATGGATCTTGAATCATTAAGTTTCATAAGAGGGATATGGGATTTAGTGGGAGTATCTTTATTACATTATTTAATATAAGTTACTCTTCATGAATATTTGTCTCAGTTTTGCATATATTTTCTGTTTTAAATCATGGCACCACCTGCTGCTGCACCCACTTCTAGTTATGATTTACGTTCGATAATTGAAAAGGAAAAACTTAATGGAACAAACTTTGCGGATTGGTCCCGCAACCTGAGAATTGTTCTCAGGCAAGATAAAAAGGAACACGTCCTAGAACAACCAATTCCAGATGTACTTGACGAGAATGCTTCCAATGCTGTTAAAGCCGCTTACAAAAAGGCAGTTGATGAGTCCCTCGATTTTAGCTGTCTCATGCTTGCTGCTATGAACTCAGACCTTCAGAAGAAGTTTGAGAGCATAGAGGCCTACGATATGATCGTGGCGCTTAAGGGTATGTTTGAGACCCAGACTAGGACTGAGAGATATGAGATCTCATAGTCCTTGTTCGGATGTAAGCTATCCGAGGGCAGTCCAGTAAACCCTCATTTAATCAAGATGGTTGGTTACACACAGAGCTTGGAAAAACTTGGTTTCCCACTTAGCCAAGAGTTGGCTAGTGACTTGATTCTTGCTTGCTTCCTCCGAGCTTCGGGCAATTCATTATGACTTTTCATATGAATGGCATGGACAAGAATTTCACCGAACTACATATGATGCTCAAGATAGCAGAAGACAACATTAAGAAAAGCACTAGTCATCTGATGATGGTGCAGAAAAATACTAGCTTCAAGAAGAAAGCTAAGACTAAAGGAAAAGGCAAGACCAAAGTTTTGGATAAGATCCTTAACATCAAGCCTAAGCCTAATTCCAAGTCTGGCACTACTTCAAAGAGTGAATGCTTCTATTGCAAAGAGTCAGGTCATTTAGGGCTCCTGAAGAGGATGGGCCCCCGGAGGTTCATGTCTTGGTTGAGGGGGCCTCGCCCGAGGACACAGGAGCGCCCTCCGAGCCTCGGCCGCCTTCACCGACGCCTCGTGCTTTAGTATCAGGCTCTGCTGCTCAGAAGCCCGTCTCCCGTCCATCCCCCGAGGTTGAAAAGATCTCCCGGGTTCCGCCGACTCCGGCTCGCTCCCAGCTCATAATGCAAGCTGCGTGGGTTGATGAGGAGGACGGCTTGAAGCTTCTGAACGACTCAGAGGAGGAGAGGGAGAGGAATGACTTTTACAGTCATGCCACTGCTTGTGCACGCCTAGCCCGGGTAAAATTTTCTCTACTCTCGTCGTCTTCTTGCTTAGGTCAGTTAGCATGTAGTCACCTTTTCCTGTGATGATTACAGAAATTAGGGGAGCGCTCCGAAAAGAAGTCCGAGTACCTCCAGAAGATGCTTCCAGAGGTCCGAACGAGCCAGGAATATCTGGCCGAATTGGAGCAGATCAAGGCTGGATATGCAGCCGAGCTGCGAGCTCTTGATCGAGGTCCAGCATTATTGCGGCCGAGAAGGAGACTCTTCGGCAGGAGAAGCTAGATGTCGTCGGCTCCCTTCGAGGTAGATATTTCCTGGACCATCTCATGCTTTCATTTAATCGTTCGGTCTTTCGATCTAATCTACGTGTCAGCTCGGGACTCTGCTATTGTAAAGCTCTAGGAGCAACTTAAAGCTTCGGAGGTTTCCAAATCGAAGTTGGAGAAGGAGCTAGAAGGTATGATCGACAGCTTGGCCCTCCCATGTCTTCATTGCCTTCTTGGTACTTCTTAATACTCTGTCTTGCAGATTATAAATTCAAAACGCACACGCAATACGCCATCTTTAACGAGAAGGTTGAAACCCTTGAGACGTCCTGCGCTAAGCTTCGTGAAGCCTCCGAGCCGTTGTTGAACTTGCTTCATCCCGGAGGCGAGAGGCCACTCAGCAGGGACCAGGTCATCTCTCGACTGGAGGAAGCCCCCGAAGCACTCAAGAGACTCTTGAAGGAGACAGCGACCAATGGTGCTAGCCAGACTTTGGCGATCACCAAGTCACTCTATCCCCGAGTGGATCTTGATGCCGTTAAGGAAGGCTACGCCTGCAATGTGGATGAAGACCGGGCCGCCGAGCTCTAGGATGAAGTCAAGGATGCCTCTTTGGCCATTGTAGAAACTCTGGACCTACGAATTAAATATATAAAAGCATTTCCTTGATTTTTCAAGTCTTCTTTAATATGCTATTATGCTTAATGAGTCCATCCGAGTGGTTTTTGACGTATCATGTCCGACTGGCCCAGCCCCCAGGCTCTGAGGCATGGTTCGTGAAACATGTTTCAAAGTCTTAAAATCGTAGGAGCGAAACATTCAGACGCATAAATTTCAAGAAGTTTGGACGAAAATAACTTTAAGAGCGAACATTCATTCATATAGAAACAATTGAATTACAAAGTTCAAGTGAAAAAACGACGTAGCTGTTCTTTGTTCCAAGTGTTGCCGACTGTTGTGCCGTCTTCACGCTTGAGCTTATAAGCTCCAGGGCGTACCACCTCATCGACGACGTAAAGGCCTTCCCAGCTTGGGGAGAGCTTATGCTCATATTTCTGATTCTTTCTAAGGACCAGATCTCCTTTGGAGAAAGCGCGGCTCCTTACATGGCGACCGTGATAGCGACGTAAGCCCTGAAGGTATTTTGCCGACCGAATTGTTGCGACGTCCCTGGCTTCTTCCAGTCGGTCGAGGTATTCTAGCCGGCTTTCTTCCGAGGCGACTTCCTCATAGCTCCGAACCCGCGGGGATCCGAATTCTAACTCGGTGGGGAGGACCGCCTCCGAGCCATACACTAGGAAGAAAGGTGACTGCCCAGTTGCTCTGCTAGGGGTGGTTCGCAGCCCCCAGAGTACCGAAGGCAATTCTTTGACCCACCGAGTGGCGTATGGTTTGAGGCGATCGAAAATCCTTGCCTTTAAGCCTTGTAAAACCATGTCATTGGCTCGCTCAACCTGCCCATTACTTCGGGGGTGTGCCACTGACGCGAAGCAGATTTTTATGCCGAGTTCACCGCACCAGTCTTGAAATATGCCGCCTCTGAATTGGGTGCCATTATCCGTGATGATTCAGTTTGGTACGCCGAATCTAACCACGATTTCATGGAAGAATTCTTTGGCCTTTGCCGCTGTGATTGTGGTGACTGGCTTGGCCTCCACCCATTTGGTGAATTTATCAACGGCGACGAAGAGATGAGTATAACCGCCTTGAGCCTTCTTCAAAGTCCCACCATGTCGAGCCCCCAGACCGCAAATGGCCAGGTGATTGGAATAGTTTGTAGTTCCTATGTCAGTTTGTTCATCTATCGTGCAAAGAACTGACATCCTTCGCATATTCGGATGATGTCCTCTGCATCAGTGATCGTAGTCGGCCAGAAAAATCCCTGACGATAAGCCTTGCCAACTAGGGTTGATGATGCCGCATGATTCCCACAAACTCCCGAGTGGATCTCCTTGAGAAGATCTCTTCCTTCTTGTTCTGATATGCACCGTCGTAGTACACCAGAGGAGCTTTTGCGTTAGAGTTCTTCCCTGATCACCACATAGCTCTTGCTTCGGCGCATTATTCGTTCGGCTTGCACGCGGTCTTCGGGTAGCTCGTCCTTCATCAGATAGTCCAGATACGGGGTTGTCCAATCGGGGGTAATGACCAAGACTTCAGCCTCTTTTCTCTTCTCCACTGGGACGTCCGACTTTGACCGAGTGCTAATCGTGGGTTTATGAATTTCTTCGACGAATACCCCCACGGGAACCGTAGACCGGCAGGATCCCATTTTTGCTAGCTCGTCGGCCGCTTCATTATCTCGGCGGAGCACATGAACAAGTTCCAGGCCGTGAAAGTTACTTTCTAGCTTTCGTACCTCCTGGCAATAGGCTGCCATGTTATCTTCGATGCAGGACCATTCTTTCTGCACTTGATTGACCACGAGCATTGAATCTCTGCAAACCATCAAATGTCAGATACCAAGCGATATGGCAATGCGGAGCCCAAGGATGAGTGCCTCGTACTTGGCGGCGTTGTTCGATGCGGGAAAAAATATTTGCAGGACGTACCTCAACCTTTCTCCGCTTGGTGATATGAGCACAATACCTGCCCCCGCGCCGCTGAGCATGAGGGAACCATCGAAGTACATCGTCCAATACTCGAGTTCCTTGATGACCGCCGGGTTTTGAAGTTCTGTCCACTTGGTAGTGAAGTCGGTGAGCGCTTGAGACTTGATGGCTGTGCGAGGCTTGAATAGGATATCAAAAGCTCCAAGCTCGACTGCCCACTTTTTAATTCTCCCAGTGGCCTCCTGGTTGTGAAGTATATCTCCTATTGGGAAGGAGGTGACCACCGAAACAGTATGCTCTTGGAAGTAGTGCTTGAGCTTGCGAGATGTAAGAAGTACGGCATATAATAATTTTTGCACTTATGGATACCACACCTTAGATTCACTCAGGACCTCACTGACGAAGTAGACCGGATGTTGGATCTTCTGCATGTGGCCTGGCTCCTCCCTTTCTACGACAATTGCAGCGCTAACTACGTGAGTCGTTGCCGCGATGTAGAGTAACAGAGGTTCTTCTGGCATCGGTGAAACCAAAACCAGGGGTGTCGTTAAGAAGGCCTTCAGATCTTCGAACGCTTGCTGAGCCTCAGGCGTCCACTGGAACTTGTCCTGCTTCTTGAGGAGTTTAAAGAATGGCATACCTCGCATACTCGTCGAGAAATAAACCTGTTGAGTGCGGCCATGCATCCTGTAAGCTTCTGGACGTCCTTTTGGCAAGTCAGCGGTTCCATATTTGATATGGCCCTGATCTTCTCTGGGTTGGCCTCAATGCCTCATTGGGATACGATAAACCCGAGTAATTTTCCCGAAGATACTCCGAAAACACACTTCTCGGGATTAAGATTCATGTTGAAAGCCCTTAGACTCTCGAACGTCTCGATCAAGTCGGCGATAAGGTCCTTCCTTTCCCGAGTCTTCACCATGACATCGTCCATGTATGCCTCCACATTGTGTCCAAGCTGGGCATGAAAACAACGTTGTATTGCACGTTGATACATCGCACCAAGCATTTTTCAACCTGAATGCCATCGTGGTATAGCAAAAGGCCCCAAAGGGCGTGATGAACGAAGTCTTGATATGATCTTCCGCCTTTAGGCGAATCTGGTGGTACCCTGAGTAGGCATCAAGGAAACTCAGGATCTCGCACCCGGCGGTTGAATCAACCACTTGATCAATCCGAGGTAACCCGAAAAGATCCTTTGGACATGCCTTGTTGAGATCAGTATAGTCAACGCACATGCGCCAAGTTTTATTCTTCTTCTGCACTACTACAGGGTTTGCCAACCAATCGGGATGATACACTTCTTTGATAAAACCTGTAGCTAAAAGCTTGGTGATCTCCTGCTTGATGGCGTTCTGGCGATCTGGAGCGAACCACCGAAGCCTTTGCTTGATTGGCTTTGCCTTTTCGTCGACGTGCAGAGAATGCTCGATCACCTCCCTTGGAACACCCGACATGTCGGATGGTTTCCAGGCAAAGATGTTCTTGTTAGCCCAGAGGAAGGTGACGAGCTCGTCTTCCTATTTGTCCTCGAGCCCTGTCCTATCAGAGTCGTCTTAGACGGATCGGACGGGTCAAGAATAATTCTCTTGGTTCCTTCGCCGGGCTTCATCCCTGATGTGGCCTGCTTCTTGGACGGGACATGGCCTTCTTCCTGCAACGTGGCCGCCTCTGTCTGGATATTCTTCCCTTCGGCAGTTGCCTCCTACAACTCGGCAAGTTCGTGGTTCTCTCGGTCACACTCCAAAGACCGCTTGATGTCGCTGCGAACAGTGATGACGCTTCTGGGTCCCGGCATCTTCATCATCAAGTAGGTGTAGTGCGAAACGGCCATGAACCAAGCCAGTCCGGGTCTTCCCAAGATAGCGTGATACGTTGTCTCGAAATCCGCTACCTCGAAATTTATGTACTCGGTCTGGTAGTTGTCCTTGGTACCGAAAGTGACGGGCAAAGAAATCTGCCCGAGTGGAAACGAAGACGCCCCCGGGATCACCCCATGGAAAGGTTGTGTGCTCGGCCTTAGCTCGGAGCGGGGAATGTTCATGTCGTTGAAAATTTTGGAGAATAAGACGTTGAGTCCACTCCCTCCATCGATCAAGACCTTCTTGAGCTTTACATTGTGAATAACAGGGTCAAGCACGAGAGGGAAACTTACCTGGATGTAGAACTCGATTGGGGTGATCCGAGCGATCGAAAGTGATGGGGACTTCAGACCACTTTAGATATTGGGGGGCTGCTGGTTCCACCGCGTTGATCTCCCGAGCGGTGAGCTTTTGCTTTCGCTTGGACTTGTATCCAATGGAGCCCCCGTAAATGTAGTTCAGCTCGTGCTCGGGCTCTTGAAAATCATCCTCATCTGGAAGGTCTTTCTTCTTGGCCGCCTCATCCTTCGCTGGAGCCGGCCGCTTGTTGCTTTCCCGCGCAAAACGCTTCAAGGTGAAGCAGTCCTTGGCGGCGTGCTTTCCCTTAGGGTGGAAGGGACAGATAGCTTCCATTACGGTACTGTAGTCGGGTGCCTCCCTTCGCGCGGCTCGGGGCCGGCTGCGTTCGGCTACCGCGACTAGCTCCTTGCCTTTCCGCTTCTTATCTTTGTGCTTGGAGGACTCGGGCTTGTCGCCTTTGTTCTTCTACTGCGGGCGATCTTCTTGGCGCTCGGCCAGGGCATCTGAGGCCGTGGCGTAGCGGTTGGCCAACGCAAACATCTCCTTCACGGAGGTCGGTGGTTTCCTGGACATTTTCTTGATTAGATCAGGATCACTTACCCCTTTCTGAAAGGCTGTCACCACCACCGCATCAGATACGTCCCGGACGGTGTTCTTCTTCTGCATGAAACGCCAGATGAAATCTCTCAGCGTCTCATCCTTCTTCTGGTGAAGCTGATATAAGTCCCATGGGGTGCCGGGCCTCTCGTAGGTTCCCTGGAAGTTCGCGATAAATTGATCGCAAAGGTCGCTCCAGGAGTCCACCGAGTTCGCAAGAAGTCTCGTGAGCCATGCTTGAGTCGAGGGGTGAGATTGACCGGCAGATAATTTGCCATCATGTTCTGATTGCCCCCGGCCGCTTTAATCGCCAGGGCATAGACCTGCAGCCAAGCTTCCGGATCTCGCTCCCCGTCAAACTTAACGATGCCTTTGGGGTTGAACCCTTCGGGCCATACCACTCGGCGTAACCGTGGAGTGAATGCTCGGATCCCGTCAATGGATCTCTCATCATGATGAGGGGGAGACCAGCGTGGCGAGCCTCTGGCTCGACGATTGACGTCAACGCGTCGGGGTGGAGTTCAGCGCGGCGAGTCCATAACTCAGTGATCGTTGTCGTTCCGACCCCGGCGATGATGGTCTCTATGGTCGTCGCAGTTGTCGTACCTTCGATCACTTCGTCGGTCGTGGCCGGTGCCGAAACGCTCATAGTCGTCATGGCGCCCGCGTCGTTCTTCCTCGTCCCGCTCTTGCCGTCTGGCGGTGATGTCTTGGCGGAGGTCGCGGTTGAGAATTCGGCGAGCGTCTCCGACTAGTGGTGTGAGGCGCTGACTGCCGGTGTTCCAACTGGTTGCAGTCCGACTGCTAGCGACACGAGTAGCCTTGTGGGAGCGCGAGTGCGCTTCCCCTTCCGGCCTTTTTTGATTCAGCTGAATCGTTACCGACATCACCATAGCCTTGATCTGGGCCACAATCGGGGCTGCCGGGCTGTCAGACGCAATCATTGGATCCAGCGTATCGAGAAGCGTCTTGGAGGTGACGACGTTCTTCAGCGGTGTATGAAAGACTACTTGGTCTCCCAACCTGGACTGCAGGATGTCCTCGCGGACATGGCAGCAGCGAGACAGAAGCGATCGCGTCTGTGCCTCCTTACCCTTACCCTCCGCAGCTTCTTGAGCCTCTTGCTGGCGTTGGAGATCGGTCTTCTGCTCTTCAATGGAGAAGATGCCACGAGGATCGTAGCAATTCCTCGTGATGCCGACTGGTTTGCCGGCCAAGTCAAAGTGACATACCTGAGATGGGTCGGCCTGATCTTTACCAGATTGGATCTGGTTCAGGTCTAGGCAGACGAGTTCTCCGCGCCCATCTACGACAAAGTCCAGGCTCCCGAAGCGAAAAGCCTGGCCGGAGATGAAGGTGGCGGTGAATCCGCCGATCACTGCCATCGAGTCTATAGGAAAAGATTATAGCGCTCCCCCTACCTGGTGCGCAACTGTTGACTTTCGTAGTCGGCAATAAATTTATGGGGCAGGCGCTAGATCTCAAACTCGAAGGTCACACAAGACAAGGGTTTAGACAGGTTCAGGCCCTCGACGGTGGAGGTAATACCCTAATACTGTGTGATGGGATTATATGGATCTTTTGGATCTAAGATTGCTCAAAGCGCAATGTGCTCTGGGCGATATGCGGTGTGTGCTCTATGGCTCGATTGCTCGATGTCTATGTTGTTGCCCGCCCTCTCCCTTATATAGTGGGGGATGGGGTGGCTTACAGAGTCCTGATCGGTTAGGAGATTCCGATCGGTTACTAGATTCTAGTCGGTTAGATGATAGAGTTTACATCTTTATCTACCCTATTAACGACTCGGATTACAACCATATCTTTTATATCCAAATACATATTCAACTGTCTATAGGATGTGCCCCCTTCCGTATGGTAGCAAGGCTTGGCGCGGGGCTTATCCATTGGGCCTTCTATTTGGGCCCGTCTTCTCCTCATGCGATGCTGGGCCGGTTATGGAGATACCTGGTTTCATATATTCCACACTTACATCGACAAGGTGTTGAATCGATTCAACATGCAGGATGCCATGAAGGGGTTCTTGTCTATGTCGCATGGAATAAGTCTAAGCAAGACTCAATGTCCTTCGACAATTGATGAGCGAGACCGTATGAGTAAGATTCCATATGCTTCAGCTATTGGGTCTATCATGTACACCATGTTATGTACTCGACCAGATGTATTATATGCTCTAAGTGTTACGAGCAGATACCAGTCTGATCCAAGTGAAGGTCACTACACAGTGGTTAAAAACACTCTTAAGTACTTAAGAAGGACTAAGGATGTGTTCCTAGTTTATGGAGGTGAGTAAGAGCTCATTGTAAATGGTTACACTGATGCAAGATTCCAGACTGACAAGGATGAGTATCGTTCGCAATCTGGATTTGTATACATTTTAAATGGAGGGGCAGTGAGTTGGAAAAGTTCCAAGTAAGACACGGTTGTTGATTCTATGATGGAGGCCGAGTACATTGTGGCTTCTGAAGCTGCAAAGGAGTGTGTCTGGATAAAGAAATTCATTTCTGAATTGGGTGTGGTCCCTAGTGCCTCTAGCCCAATGAATCTCTATTGTGATAATAGTGGAGCCGTTGCGCAGGCTAAGGAATCAAGTTCCCATAAAGATATCATCTTATTTGTGAGATTGTGGATAGAAGAGATATAAAGATATGCAAAGTACACACGGATTTAAATGTTGCTGATCTGTTGACAAAGCCTCTCACATAGCCAAAGCATGAGATGCACACAAGAGCTATGGGCATTAGATTTTTAAATGATTGACTCTAGTGCAAGTGGGAGACTGTTGGAAATATGTCCTAGAGGCAATCATAGAGATGATTATATTTTCATAAATATTCATAAACAATGATATTGTTCTTTGAATAACATCATGGATATTGGTTAATAACTACATGACTTGTTTGTGAAACTCTATATTCATCTTTATGATGTTCATTCTAAAAATGATCCCTAGTCGATAAACATATGAGGACACATATGAATAGACTAGCATATGTATTGGTTCATGACCATGTTTCACAGGTCATAGATATGGAGATATCAAAGCAATAATATGAACACATGTGGGAGAACATGGAGTTGGATCAACCCACCTTGAGACACTACGAGAACGTTGTATTCCTTCATGTCATCAGTTCGTCTCATATACGATGTGTATGCTATATCCTTCGACTTGAGATTGTCACATGTTCTCAAGATGTGTAATGGATTACTTAGGGGTCGTCAAACACTACTCCGTAACTGGGTAGTTATAAAGATGACTTTCGGGTTTGTCATGAAACATGCTGCGACGCATGGTCAATCAAGATAGGATTTGCCCCTCCATGTATCGGGAGAGATATCTCTAGGCCTCTCGAGTGTTTGGATTCTAGAAAATACATGGCCATGATACTCGAGTAGAAAGTTACTCGAGTTAAAGAGTTAACACGATGTATTTGGGAATCCGAGTCACGGCATCGAGAAAGAGTGGTCGAGCCATCCAAACAAGGATGACAACAACTCGCCTTGGGTTTGACCAATATGGTGAGGAAAAAGGAAATGCATATAGGACATTGTTGAGGTTCGTTCAATCTTTACATGTACATGGGAATCGGCACGTCCTGCTAGGGGCCACTGCCGGTTATTGGTCGAGCTATGTCTGGTCAAGTAGGAGTACTCGAGCCATGACTAGTCAAATAAGGGTACTCGAGCTATGACTGGTCAAGTAGGAGCACTCGTGATGTAAAGAAGGGTGCCCGATCTTTCGATGAGGTAGATAAATATCGATTTAGTGGAATTGACCCTCATGATCCGACTACAACCGCACGACGTCGTTTGCACCTTAGCAATCGCTGAACCAACTCCAAATGGTCATTGACTTTGCCGAAGGCGCGGTCAACCTGAACACGAAGTTCAATCCCTACGAGCAATCGAAGAACTAGCAAGAATAAGATGAAAATCAATCTGAATAGCAAAGGTGGGATTCCTATTAAGATGTCTTTACAGGTGGTCGACCGACACAACTGAAGAATAGAACTTTGCACAAGGGCTAAACCTAAACTCAATGAAATCCGAGTACTTTGGAGGCCAGGCTTGGTATAAAAAGAAGTGGGGGGTGAGTGGGCTGTTCGGCCAAGCCTTAATTTGTGGACGAAAATCAGACATTCCCTCATATTCCTTTCTATCTTTAGCTAGACCTCCTTCCTATTATTCTTATCTCTAATTAAAAGACTTTATTACATGGTAAGGGCCACTCTATAGGTGACGCAACACCTCCTCTCCTTGCTGCCGAAATCATGGATACTTCAGGGTCTATAGGTCAACTGGAGAACTCCTTCACCATCATCGTGTCCCTTCACCATCATCGAGTTTGGACCTTCATTCTTTAAAAGAATAAAACAATCTGTTTCAGGCAGCATCATATAGTTCTTGAAGTCATTAGAGGTACCAAGAAACGAAAGTACCTGATAATTTAGTTTATGTGCACGAGCTTAAGTGATCAGTCCTTGTATAGGCTAAGGAGTTGTGGCAGTAGGTGCTGTGGATGTACCCGAAGAAGTGATGTCCTCATCAACTCGAGCCATGTCTAGTCGAGTAGGAGTACTCGTACCATGTCCAAGTGCACGTGAACCTATAGGGTCACACACTTAAGGGGTTGTAACCAATTCGGATAGGGATCCGAGTTGTAATGGGCTTAGAGTTCCTAATAGGATTCAAAGGTTCAAATCCATTGTGGGACGTCTATATAAAGGGAGGAGGTTGTGGCTTTGCAAAAAAGAGAGAGACACACGAAAAACACAATAGGAATTCAGAATTCATGAAACCCTAGCCACCACCCCTCCTTCGCCCAGAACCGTGCAGTTGGTGCTAGCACTCCGGCGCGTGGTGTTCTTGCCCCGTACGTTTGGATACCTTGGAAGCATTGCTGTGAAGCTTCAACGCTAGGACGATCTGCAACCTGTGTCGCTCACAAGAAGCTATTGGAGGAGGAGTGAGGCTAGTACGACTACACCTACACCACCGCACTACATCGACTCTACTTTCGCTACTGGTCTGTGCGTCTAGTGGTAATTCTGTGATCTATAACATGCAGTGGTTCCTTGGTTACGCAGTAGAAAATTTTGATTTTTCGCTAGAGTAGCCTACCCATTCCCCAGCACTTCTTATGGGGAGTAGTGTGAAGACAAGAGTGTTGATGCTTCCTGCTTTGGGTCGCCTCTGCAGTAGCAGCCTGACTCTCCTTCAGCTGAGCAATCTCCTGTTGAGCTGCATGCAGCTTGTCATAGTTGTCTATCAGCTCCAGGGCCACATGAACATAGGCATTGTCCTGCACCTTGATGAGGGCTGCCATGTGGACCACAGTGGTATCCTCCTTTTCATCAGTATTCCTGAACCGACTGAATGGCTCATTCTCCTCACGAGCGGGAAAGTAACGATAGGCTGTATGCTGAAGCTCATGGCGAAAGATGTACCCAAGACGAGCAATTGCCTCCCTAGCAGCCTCCTAGCATCCCAGCTTGTATGTCTCTCTATTCACAAAGAAGTGACAAGGTCTATCATCCACCAAGTGGCTCTTGAAGAAGATGGTGACCATGACCATCCAAAACTCACGAACATCCTCCTCGACCGTGAACCCATGGTACTCTAGGCGATGAACATGTCTAAGATTCTGAAGCATGAACCACAATTGCTCACATAATCTACCGTCCTTTTCAGCGCAAGAGTTGATGAACGACATTTACAAATTTTGAAATAAGAGAAAGAGAAAATCAGCAAAACGAGTTTTAAACAAAAGAAGAAGAAAACCAAAGCAAGAGACTAAGAAGGGTAAGGTAGTAGCAAAGAAACTTAATATTTTTATAAATACCTATTTTTAATATAGTCCTTAAGGCTTGCCATTCTAACTAGATCACAACTTATAGTCGATATGGCTCTGATACCACCTCTGTTGGGACTGGATTTCTAAATTCGAACCCTCTGTGTATAACCGCGCTAGTCCCGGATTAAGCTAGTGCACAAAGTAGAAACATTGATGATAACACATCCATATCATGAGTCAGATAATATTAATACATAAACAAAAGGTACGACCTATCGCTCGGCCTGCTTATTTATTCAAATCGGGTAACCAATTATGGGGCATGAAATATTTTAACTCCTTTTGCTCACATAAATATGAAACAAGTTCTTTATAAAGAGGACTCCCCCTCCCGAACATTTTTTGCAAATAATATAGCTCTGCCCCAGTTTTTTGAGACCTTCCTCACTAGGTTGACGCTCCACATGGCCCTTATTTATGAGGAACTTGTGGGTCACTTCGCGAATCCCTTCAGGATCATGGAAAAGCCTTATGGCCAACTATTACAAAAAACAGCCTCACAGCTTGAGTTCAATAAAGTAGCAGCGGAAACAAAATAACAACAGAAGGATAAGCCCATCCATTTGCCCAACAAACAATCGAATGGGGTACGCGTTGTTGGAAAATTAACATGGCATAACATTAATTTAATTCCAAAGATACGTAACAAGAACATGAAGTTAAACATTGCGTCTACAACATGGTTACTAGCAGCCAGCAGATTTACAGAACATGCTGCTAGGGAACAGGTAGGCTACTCTAGCGAAAAAACAAAAATTTCTACCACGTAACCAAGGAACCACTGCAAGTTATGGATCACAGAATTACCACTAGACGCGCAGACCCGTAACAGAAGTAGAGTCTATGTAGCGCAGTGGTGCAGATGTAGTCGTACTAGCCTTGCTCCTCAACAGCTCCTTGTGACTTTCGTAGGTTGCAGATCGTCCTAGCGTTGAAGCTTCGCAGCAATGCCTCCAAGGTATCCACACGTACGAGGCAGGAACACCACACGCCGGAGTGCTAGCACCGGCTGCACGATTCTAGGTGAAGGAGGGGTGGCGGCTAGGATTTCAGGAATTCCGAATTCCTATGTATGGAATTCCTAGATCTCCTACTTGCAAAGCCAGCACCTCCTCCCTTTATATAGATGTACCATAACGGGTTTCAACCCTTGAAACCCATTAGGAGCTCTAAGCCCATTACAACTCGAGTCCCTATCCGAATTGGTTACAGCCCCTTAAGTGTGTGACCCTATAGGTTCACGTGCACTTGGACATGGCCCAAGTATTCCTACTCGACTAGTCATGGCTTGAGTACCCTTATTGGACCAGTCATGGCTCGAGTACTCCTACTTGACCAGACATAGCTCAAATACTCTTACTCGACCAATAACAGACAGTGGCCCCTAGCAGGACATGTCGATTCCCATGTACATGTAAAGATTGGACGAACCTCAACAATGTCCTATATGCATTTCCTTTTGCCTCACGATATTGGTCAAACCCAAGGCGAGTTGTTGTCATCCTTATCTGGATGGCTCGACCACTCTTTCTCGATGCCGTGACTCGGATTCCCGAATACATCGAGTTAACTCTTTGACTCGATGACTCGAGTAACTCTTTACTTGAGTAGCATGGCCATGCGTTTCTGGAATCCATCCACTCGAGAGACCTAGATATATCTCTCCCTTGTATGGAGGGGCAAATCCTATTTTGATTGACTACACTCGCAACATGTTTCATGATAAACCCGAAAGCCATCTTTATAACTGCCCAGTTACGGAGTATCGTTTGATGACCCCTAAGTAAGCCATTACGCATCTTGAGAACATGCGACAATCTCAAGTCGAAGGATATAGCATACGCATCGTATATGAGACCAACTGATGACATGAAAGAATACAATGTTCTCGCAGTGTCTTATAGTGGGTCGATGTCCAACACCATGTTATCTAACATGTGTCTATATTATTGGTTTGATATCTCCGTATCTATGACCCGTGAAACACGGTCATCGACCAATACATATACTAGTCTACTCATATGTGTCCTCATATGATTATCGACTAGGGACCCCTTTTAGAATGAACATCATAAAGAAGAACACAGAGTTTCACAAACAAGTCACGTACTTGTTAACAAATATCCATGATGTTATTCAAAGAACAATCTCATAGTTTATGAAAATTTATGGAAATATAATCATCTCTATGATTGCCTCTAGGGCATATTTCCAACACATGCTAGTAAAGAAAATATGCCTACACATGATAGATAGCCTAAAAGATACATAGATGTAAACAAAACTATCGTAGCAGTGTGCATTCTCAATAGATATGATCATAAAATAAATTACTTGGACCAAGAACTACTTAGTCCAGAGCACTCACTGAGGGCTTGATGAAGAACGGGAAGCCGCGCAGAATCGATGCAATGATCGAAGATGAAGACGAGTAGTCGTGCGATGCGGCGTTTCCTAGAAACCTGATCACCGGTCTCCCGTGCAGGACGTCAAGTGTCCGGCGTCGGATCGGAGACACTGCTCTCCCTCACACTTGTTGCATGACAAGCGAAGGGATCGGATGACTCGGGAAGCAGCAAGAACTAGAGTAAGCATAGATCGCCAGAGAGCATGAGATTGATTTATGTCACGTATCCTCTCACGAATAGGGACGTCTCCCTTTACAAAGCGCGAACCAAAAACCGCCTCGTGAAATATCAGCCAAACTGCCATGATTCCAGGAACCACCCCCTAGAATCTCGCAATGCGGGTGAACGGACTAACCACATGAAAACGTGCGTCTCCCTAAGTCCGCGTCGCCACGTCAGCAGTCGAGGTGTAAGTTGATGTGGTATAGCCGGTACACGTGGCAAATGGTTAAGTACACTTAGCACGTCTCAGTCACGATCGCGCGTCGTCGTGTGCGTGTGTACATAGCCTAGCATAGCTAAACATGTGTACCACTAGCCTTGCCACCAACTCATACTAGAGTCCATGCATGAACTCCCTTTATAAGTTGGTTGCACTCCACCTAGCTAAGCAAATATGATACTGTTTGCACCAAAATTTGGCAAGTCTGGTCAAAATCGGCAATAAAGTCAAAGATATGGAATTAACGGACAGGATGGAAAGGTTTGGATATATTTTGGTAACGGCAAGATCTTTAAGGAAATAACTGTCCGAGATAAGGCCGATACGGATCAAAACTTGAAACGTGTTGTAGTCGAACACGATCGGCCGAAGGGTATAAAAGAAGGACCAGAGCAAGCTGCGAAAACAACAACACAATACAATCAACCAGCTTTTACTTTTTCTACTTTTTCCTGTCGACTAGGAGTAGCCTCTATAATTTAGATCTCTCTTTGTAATCGATTTTGATCAATAAAGTTGCGCATCGCCGATTGTTGATCTTCATCAATTACACCCCCAGGTTTGATTTGTTCTGATTTTGTTGCGCATCGCCTTCTTCAGAATCGATCTACCTTTATCCTCTGATTAGCCTTAATCGGCTAGTTAGACTTACCCTGTTACTTTGATCTTAATCGGCTTCAAGCTGATTGAGTCTAAGCCGATTGATCGTTACGATCGGCTTTTGAGTAAATTCTATATTTTTACCTTGTCGATTATAGGTCAAATCGACTAACACGCTCTGAACCCGGTGTTCGTTTGGTGTCCTGCTGTCAGAAACCCTACATCAAGTTTTTGATGCCAACACACTCTTGGCACGCCCGGTGGGACCAATGTCTTCATCAGGAAAGTCAATTCCACCATCCGATCTCAACGCAGAAGCCATAATCGTCCCAACAATGGACAATTTGACCGCGGAACAACGTCAGGAAATAGAGGCTCGGAAGACTGCGTTGGAGGAGATGATGCTAAGCTGTTATCAGAAAACTAGACGTGGCGTCACTCGAAAATCCGCCTGCACGGCGGTCAGCATACAGGAGATGCGGGTGTCACGAACCGTAGTCGATATCGCTGCTCAAGCCGAATTATCGGTTATGATTAATCAGTCTGTGCACCATGCCTTAATAAATCAATCATCGGCTCTCCTGACAACTCTCAAGCCGATGATAGCAAATAGCGTTAAGTCTATAGCCCATGAGTTAGCCTCGTCAGGAAGCTTGCTTGACCCATTACAAGCTCTGCCAAATTATCCCATTTTTTCAGTAGCACAAAATACGCAGAGCTCAACAGCCGATCCTAAACCATCGGCTATAACTTCATCCCCTACAATGATGCCTACGCAGCCGACCGTAATATTGCCTAGAGATCCTCGGTCAAGTGGGGTGAGCCATTACCACTCCTACACCGACGCTGCTAAGTTAGACGCATCGATAAATCTGCCGCCGTCGGCTACGTTCTATGCCTTTCCCCAATCGGTTCCACAGCCGATTGGCTCCGAGAGATTCTCTCAAGATCCTACCATGCTTAGAAACCCAGGTCCACATAGGGTAGTGACATACTCAGAACCGTTTGTCCCAGTGCCGGAACCTCAAGGCAGGCATAATCGGCATGATCAGTATGGTCGTGTGTCGACGATGCAGCATAATTGGCAACCCGAGCTTGCACTCGGGGGGCAGGCTGCCAACTATGACCAACATTATCAAGGGCCTGCTATGCCAATGGCTGATAATGTAAATTAGGCGATCGATTTCATTGTTTCACGGGACCAGTTCGGCATCTGACCCAAGGAAAGGTTATCGGCTATAGAAAGTCAGATCCGATTACATAGATCGTATGCCATACCCTCATAATTTTGAGTACGGACTTTGCGAAATTCTCTGGTGATGATTCAACTACAACGTTGGAACACATCGGACGCTTTATCGCTCAATGCGGCGAAGCGGCTCAGTCCGATGGACTAAAAATAAGATTGTTCCCATTGTCATTTTCCGGAGCAGCTTTTACCTGGTTTACATGTTTACCTCCGAATTCGGTCCACTTTTGGAATGATTTGGAAAGCCGGTTTCACGAATACTTCTTTTCAGGCAGTTTGGAGCTCAGGATTTCCGATCTATGCTCCGTCCGTCAGAAATTTGGGGAATCGGTAACTGATTATATTAAAAGGTTTAGGGAAACTAGGAATCGATGTTTTAGTGTCACTTTGCCCGATAATCAACTTGCTGACTTAGCGTTTCAAGGATTGATTCCTCCGCTTAGGGAAAAGTTTGGAGGGCAAGAGTTTGCTGACTTAAGTCACTTGCTTCATCGAGTATCGATCAACAAAGCCGATTCCCTGATAGTAAAGCATTTAAAGAGAGATTCAAGAACAATAATAGTAAGGAGAAGGACAAGGCCAAAGTCAATATGGTCGAATATTGTCCCAGTGATTCTTCAGAAGACGATGAAGCAGAAATAAATATAGCCGAATGGGTAAAAGGATCTAAAAAGTCCTTAGTTTGTTCTTGGCTAAAGCCGACTAGAAATAAGTCGGAAGTTAAATATGCCTTCGATGTTTCCAAATGTGATCGTATTTTTTGACCTGTTATTACAAGAAAAGATAATCTGGTTGCGAGGGACATGTTATACCATCGGTGACGAGATCAAGAAAGCGCAGTATTGCAAGTGGCACCATTCTTTTCTCACAATACTAATGATCGCAATATTTTTCGTCAATGAGATCCGATCGGCTATTGAGGACGGTCGGCTAAAATTTCTCGACGAGCCGACCATGCAAGTTGATCTTGATCCATTTCCAATCAACATGGTTCAATGTTCGCTAAAGGAAAGGAGCCGATGCATGATGAGCCAAAGGAGGATCGACAGTCAATATTCACCAAATTCGATGACTGGTCAAGCGCTGAAAATTACGATCGGCTCATTACAAATAGAGGCCGATCACGAAGGAAAAAATTCGAGGACCATTAAACCCAAGGGTAATCCTCGGGTGGGTAAATGGTACAAAGTTGAAAAATCACCACCAAAGCAATTGGCCAAAAGGCTAGGACCAACTTTTTCACAATTGATGGATAAATATGAAAGGATGCATAGCCGACCACGATATCCTGCTCGCCGGTCAGATAATTTATATCACACTGAAAATGTAGAAAGGGCCCATAGAAGATGTCCTTTTTGGCAGTTTTGTTGGGAAAGGGGAGTAGCACTGCCATCCCCGTATACATGCCCGATGGAGCATTATCCCCGCGATGATTGGCCAAGGCAATCGGCTAAAGATAGGCTGTCTGGGCCGATTCGAGGTTACAACGAAGGTTTCAGAAGGCCTGTTCACGAAAGGATATCTGGACCAAAGCAAGAGCCAAGCCAGGTCGAAACGCGGGGGTTCAACATAGACCAAGATAATCTCGTCGGCAAGATAAGAAAACCAGTAGAGCCGAAGCCTAGATGGTATCCGTCAGGCCTTAGCTGATCGCAACGCAGGCGACTTCAGAGGCTAAGGACTCAAGAGATTCGGGAAGCCGACGCAGAGAAACAGAGGGACGAAACTTTCAATGAGCTTCGTCCACTCAAAATTGTCAAGAAAGAATGGAGGAAAAAAGAACAAGCTGAAGGAGATTTTGAATCGGCAGACGATCTAGACTCTCCTATGATTAGGGATGATACACCCCCAATGGATATCAACATGGTGTTCACGTTGCCAGTCGAATTCAAAATCAAAACTGAATCGTCTAAAGAAACTTTTGCCCAATCTTGCTCGGGAGTCCAAAACGCAATCTTCGAGAAACCAAGAGATGATCATCGACATTTGAAACCATTATATCTTAAAGGATATATAAATGGAAAGCCGATATCAAGGATGCTGGTAGATGGCGGGGCCACAGTAAACTTGATGCCCTACACGACTTGCAAGAAATTGGGTAAGTTCGATGAAGACTTGATTAAAACTAACATGGTTTTAAACGACTTCACAGCGATCCTACGAAGCCAAAGCGTCATGGTTCTGAAGCCCGACCATCGGCAGCAAGACTTTGCCGACCGTATTTTTTGTTATTGACGCCAAAGGAAATTACAGCGTTCTGCTTGGAAGAGATTGGATTCATGCCAACTGTTGTATCCCGTCAATTATGCATCAAGCGCTTGTCCAATGGAACGGAGAAGAGGTTGAAATTGTCACGGTCGACACATCGGCTCACATCGCCATGGCCAGTTCTGATGCGAATTGGCAACATGAAGAAGCAGGGTGTATATCGGGAAAAACATTAGAGGATTGCGATTTCATCTGCGTGAGCAGGACAGGACTTATGCCGATCAGCGTCAAGCCAGGCACATTTAATCGAGCAAACGAAGTGTTACGCCGATGGGGACAAGAAAAACAGTAAAGATACTATAAGGCAAAATGCAAAGCTATCGGCAAACAATGGATAGCTATGAAGCTATAGAAGACTTTCAAGAAGTTGAAAAGTTGGGTCAAGGCTTTACGTCCACCGATCTGCTTGAAGAAGTTGATATAGGTAGTGGTGATAGAAAAAGACCAACTTTTGTAAGCGCAAATTTAGATGTAAAATATAAAGAGAAATTAATCGAAATTCTTAGAAAATATAAAGATTGCTTTGCTTGGGAATATTACGAGATGCCTGGTCTAAGCCGACAATTGGTAGAACATCGGCTACCCATTAAACAAGGTTATAGGCTGTTTAAACAGTACCCTAGGTGTTTTAATCCGGCTCTGTATAAAATTATAAAAGAAGAGATAGAGCGATTGTTGGAGGCTAAATTTATAAGACCTTATCGATATGCGGAGTGGGTTTCCAACATTGTTCCAGTTATGAAGAAAAACGGGAAACTGCGAATATGTGTCGACTTTAGAGATTTGAACAAAGCGACACCAAAAGATGAATACCCGATGCCTATAGCTGATATGCTTATCGATGCTGCGTCGGGGAATAAGATCATAAGTTTTCTGGACAGGAATGCCGGATATAATCAGATATTCATGGCAGAAGCCGATATACCAAAAACAGCTTTCAGATGTCCTGGTGCAATAGGTTTATTCGAGTGGACGGTTATGACCTTCGGATTAAAGAACGCTGGAGCAACATATCAGCGAGCCATGAATCTAATTTTTCACGATTTAATCGGCCACATCGTTGAAATATACATTGATGATGTCGTGGTAAAATCTGCAAAGGACTTGCAGCATTTGGCCGATCTGGAAAGAGTTTTCCAGAACATAAGATCGCATGGCTTGAAGATGAATCCTTTCAAATGTGCGTTCGGCGTGTTGGCTGGACAGTTTTTGGGTTTTATGGTGCATGAGAGGGGGATTGAAGTCAATCAAACAAGGGTCAAAGCCATAGTCGATACAATGCCCCCGACGTGCAAAAATGAGTTACAGAAGTTGATCGGCAAAATTAATTATCTCCGAAGGTTCATCTCGAATCTCTTGGACGGATCGCGCATTTACCCCATCGCTTTGGCGAAGGATAATCAAGAGTTTGTATGGGGAGCCGATCAGTAAAAGGCTTTCGACGACGTTAAGAAATATTTAGCTAATCCTCCGGTTTTGACTGCGCCACAAAAAGGGATTCCATTCAAGTTATATATATCGGCTGAAAAGGAGACTATTGGGTCTGTTTTAGCACAAGAAGTTGATGGAAAGGAAAGGGTTATCTTTTATTTAAGCCAACGCCTTCTTGATGCTGAAGTCGGGTACCCTTTCGTTGAAAAATTATGCTTGTCTTTATACTTCTCATGCACAAAGTTAAGACATTACATTTTAGCATCGGCTTGTAAAGTAATCTGTAAAGCCAATGTTATAAAATATATGTTGTCAGCTCCAATCCTGTGGGGTCGACTTGGCAAATGGGCTGATGCCTTGGTTGAGTTCGACCTGTCCTATGAATCGGCCAAAGCAGTCAAAGGGCAGGTATTAGCTGATTTTATAACAGGACATGATACTACTACTGATTTGGTATCCGTAGCCCCTTGGCAATTGTTTTTTGATGGGTCTGTGTGCAGAGAAGGCGATGGAATCGGTATAGTGCTCATATCGCCTAAAGGGCATAACTTCGAGTTCGCATTTCGGCTAAATAGTCGATGCTCAAATAATCAGGCAGAGTATGAAGCGTTGCTCAAAGGTTTGCAGTTATTGGAAAATATCGGAGCAAGTACGATTGAGGCATACGGGGATTATATGCTAATTATACAGCAAATCAAAGGAGAATACCAATGTCGGGACGAGATACTGCTAAAATACTAGGAGCAATGCATAGAGATCATCGGCTCGTTCACGTCATTTTCTATCGGCCACGTCCCTAGAGAGTTGAACGATAGAGCTAATGCCTTGGCTCAACAGGCATCAAGGTACAAAGACCTCGACCGATATCAAGTGACTGAGCTAATAGATAAAGCCGTCATGTGTATGGATGTCGCGGATTGGAGGACACAGATAAAGAAATACCTGATCGATCCATCTGAGCCGACAGAACGCAAAATTAGGCAACAAGCTTTGAAGTACATTGTTATGGACGATACGTTATATTATCGGACGATGGAAGGATTGCTATTAAGATGTCTTGGGGCCGAAGAAGCGCGAGTGGCAATGGGTGAAGTACATGAAGGCATTTGCGGTTCTCATCAATCGGCCTATAAGATGAAATGGATGCTTAGACGGACAGGTTACTTTTGGCCAACAATGCTAGAAGATTGTTTTAAATACTACAAAGGTTGTCAAACTTGCCAGAAATTTGGCAATGTACAATTAGCACCAGCATCGGCTTTACACCCAATTATCAAGCCATGGCCGTTTAGAGATTGGGGAATAGATATAATCGACCAAATATTTCCTGCATCGAGTAAAGGCCCAAGTTTATTTTGGCTGCAACTGGTTATTTCTCAAAGTGGGTTGAAGCTATACCACTTAAGAAAGTAACCAGTGTTGAAGCCATCAGCTTTATTAATGAACATATTGTTCATCGGTTTGGAATACCGCAAACGATTACAACCGATCAAGGCACGGTTTTCATGTCCAATGAGTTTCAGACTTACGCAACAAGTCTGGGGATTAAACTATTGAATTCATCCCCATACTACGCTCAGGCTAACGGACAAACCGAATCATCCAATAAAACGTTGATTAAACTGATCAAAAGAAAGATCGATGAGAAGCCGAGGAATTGGCATTCAACTCTATCAGAATCACTTTGGGCATATCGGCTAGCTTATCACGTTGCGACGAAGCTTTCACCTTATCAACTGGTGTATGGTCAAGAAGCCGTATTACCCGTTGAAATCAATATTGAATCTATACGAGTGGCCAAACAAAACGGTTTGTCGGCTCAGGAATATGACACTTTGATGATCGACAATTTGGATGAGTTGGCAGAATTACAATTGTCTACGCTTGATCGGCTTAAGAAGAATAAAATCAGGGTGGCGAAAGCGTACAATAAAAAGGTCATGCCTAAATCTTTCGATCAAGCCGATTTAGTATGGAAAACGATATTACCTGTTGGTTCGAAAGATAACCGATTCGGAAAATGGTCACCTATGTGGGAAGGACCATACAAAGTTAATCGGCTAGTCAGCGGAAATTCGTACGTACTAGAAACGTTGGAAGAATATGTATTGCCTAAAGCTATTAACGGAAAATATTTGAAGAAGTACTATCCTAGCGTTTGGATTGGAGCCTAGCCGACTAAAGATTTCGTTCAAAAAGCCAAGTTAACACGATGTTGTTATTCGGCTAAAAGAAATTGCAGACTAAAACTTCAGAAAAGTGAAATTAAATCGGTTAAACAGCCGATTACAAGTATAGCAAAATTACAAAATATTCAAGCAAGTGTTTCTGAAAAAACGGCCAATATAGTTTTACATCTCAGGAAGTTAATATTGGATGCCTGAACCAGGAAGAGTCGCGCCTAGAGCCGACAGGCGCTCACGCCTTTAGCGACACATGACCGAACCGTCAAGAATGCGCTCATCGTCTTTGGCGTTTCCGGGTACTGGCTTCATCTTTGCCGACTACTTGGTCACGTCTGTGATGGCTTTGGCGATGCCGAGTTTCTGTTCTTTCATGGCCGACATGTTTTTCTTCATGGAATTTTGGCCATCTTGGATTAATTTTTCTGTCTTGGCTAGTTCCTCTAAGAGAAATTTCTTTGTTGACTCAAGCTTCGAAAGGTTTTCCTTGGATGTCTTTAACTGCAGCGCATTGGCATCAAACTTGCGTTTTTTCGCCTTGCTGTCAGCGACAAGCTCATCCAAAAATTTCTTATCGGCTTCTTGAGCTTCGCGCTGCGCTATGCGTGTTTGGTCCTCCTCAACTTCAGACCTCCTTTCGTCCAAGTGGCACACATTCAGCAGTGCCGCCATCGCTTTCGGGGGTAGGTCGGCTTCAACGGCCGCCATGGCATCGCGGATCGGCTGATTATTGGCTAGGATCTCCGATTGTGGCCTTGTGACTAGATCAAGTAGCTTGTTTAGTTTCTCTTTCGTGCCTAGGGTGGAGGTGACCACAGCCGATGCCTCCTTCGAAACTTCAAAGATTCTCCTGATCTCAGCATCATAGTCATCTGTGGCCATGATCTCCGGATCATCGAGATCGGCCAAAGAGAAACCCAACAGATTTGTCGGGTCGGAGAGCTCCGGCAGGTTAGCGATTGGAGCAGTTGAAATCGGTCGTGGCGGGAGAGCGGTGTAGAAGAAATTTTCAGAAGATCAGCCAGAATCTTCGCGGCTTGAACCGATTGCGTCGGCTGAAATAAGAAATGCAAGGTAAGCCGACGTACTGAAGGACATGTTAGCGAAGAAGTACAAACAATCTACCTTGTAGTAGCCGACGCATGTGGCGAACTATCGCCGCTTTGCTCCTGGGGCTTGGGTCCTTTTTTCGCATGAGCCTTGGTGTACTTTGTCTTTTTCTTTTCTGAAAATATAGATCGACTAAAGGTCAGTTCGGTCAAAGAGAAAATAGTATTAGTCGATTGTGTTTATACTTACTTGGTTGTTTTTCTCAATGTCCGATAAAGATGGACTGTGGACCCCTAGAGTACCAGAAGTATAACCTGTAAGGCCAGTCAGTTGATGTGACCTCTTGCCTTGGCCATTTCCCGATTGGCCAGAGATGAGCTTTTTGCCGACATCCTTAGCCTGCAATACGCGTAGTAAAAAGTGATTAGGAAATACATCTGGTAAAAGACCGATGTACAAGACAAGATTATTCAAGCTGATACCTTATCTACTAAACTCGTGTTAGTGTAACCCGATGAACTAGCTTCACTGCTAGAATCGTTGTTAGACACTAAGGATGGCTCTGGCAGATTTGGAAAGAATTCCTTGATTATAAGCGACAGAGTCTTTTCCATGTACAAACACTCAGCAATAGCCGACCACCTTGTTGTGAAACCTCCTGCCCGGCGAGCGTTCAGGTGGAAGTATGGTAGACTGCGAAGATGAAGCTCATCGGCTAATTCCAAGACTAGCCTCGCTGATGTGGCATTGCGAACCCTGGCTCTAGGTTGCAGCCGATCTAGAAGTGGTAAACTTGGAATCACCTGGCCGAAGCCAAGTTGTCTTGCGTAAACTAAAGGATGATGAAACTCTTATGAAGGTTGGAATGTCCGATTCCTAGTATGAAGACCGACATGGAAAATGCACGGAGAAATGAAAATTCTATACAAATCCAAAGTCTCCTGAGGCATCAGAGAACTATCGGCTTCTAGGTGAAGAAATGAAGGCCAAGAAAAATCGGCTGTAGCACCGTAACTAAAGAAGTCTTGCTGCTTGAAATCTTCAGTATCCAATTGCAAAAAGAAAGACAAGAATCTTCTACAGCTGTCGGGAGAAATCCTTGTCTCATTACTGGAGCACATCATAAACCTCTCACCAAAAGATCGGCATTCTCTAAATTGTATAGGTGCCCCCTCTAGTATGTCATCCCTTGGAAAAGGAGTCTCGTCGGCTGAATCCAAATTAAAAGAACGGCTGAATAAGCAGTATAGCCATATTTGTATGAACCACATCGGGCCACCTACATTACCGACGGTGAATTTCCCAAAACCGGTATAAAGCCGACTCCTTATTATATAAAGCATCTGATACACAGCACCCAAGAAGATTTTTCCTAGAGCTAGCCGACGACCTTTGACAAGTTGCTCTGCTATCATTTGATAAACCTGAGTTGGTCCAAGAGACGCTCCACAGAACAAAAAACAGTCTAGCCAAAGATTTAGAAAGGCAACATGCTCTTCGTCCGATACTAGGCCATTAATCTTGTTATTATTTCCAATATATTTGGCCCAACCTTCCCCCTTGGATCGAATAAGTTTATATTTTGGTTTTTCGCTAAAAGATGATACTTGTTCTCCATCTGGCCGAAGACAGCACAATTGAGCAACATCTAAAAGAGTTGGGCCGATGGGACTGGTACGGAACAAGAAGGCATTAAAACAGTCCGACCAAAAATAACAGGCCGTGGCCACCAAGGGCTCGTTGCCTTCTGGGTTGGCTAAAGAAAGTGGAATACATTCGGCTATGCCCATTCTTTCCCATTCACCCCTCTTTTGGGCTGCTACCCTGATAAACCAATTCCTCCATCCTTTGAGAGCTGTCGGCCAGGCTCTGAAACTTTTATTCCAACCCTCTATGTTGTGACCAGAATGAATTGAGAGGTAAACGAGGGACTTCTTGGTTTGTTACGATATGAACATCTAGATTTCCCAATGGACCCAAAAAATATTGGTCGTTGCTGTGCGGGATCGGAATAAGTACCTGGCTAGGGTCCATTGCAGCCGATGAAGAAAGATGGATGAGCCAAAGGATTGCCTCGGAAAGTACTTCAAATAGGAAGCTTAAGCCGATTGCAGACAAATCGAGAGCTTGTGCGCGTGAAGAATGACTAAAGTGGGGGTCGCATTTTATAGCGTGGTGAAAATTTGAAGCGGCGGGAAGTGAATCTCAAAAGGCGCGAGTAGTTAAAACGCACTACCCACATGTCAGAGAATTACGGCGCGAATAAAGTAGCAGTTATTGAGCGAAGTCCAACAGTTAGCCGATTGAAAAAGCCGATAAAATTTCGATTTTTGACAGATGACAAGTCATCTCTCAAAAATGGGGGCATATGTTTGCACCAAAATTTGGCAAGTCTGGTCAAAATTGGCAATAAAGTCAAAGATATGGAATTAACGGACAGGATGGAAAGGTTTAGAGATATTTTGGTAACGGCAAGATCTTTAAGGAAATAACTGTCCGAGATAAGGCCGATACGGATCAAAACTTGAAACGTGTTGTAGTCGGACACGATCGGCCGAAGGGTATAAAAGAAGGACCAGAGCAAGCTGCGAAAACAACAACACAATACAATCAACCAGATTTTACTTTTTCTACTTTTTCCTGTCGACTAGGAGTAGCCTCTATAATTTAGATATATCTTTGTAATCGATTTTGATCAATAAAGTTGCGCATCGCCGATTGTTGATCTTCATCAATTACACCCCCAGGTTTGATTTGTTATGATTTTGTTGCGTATCGCCTTCTTCAGAATCGATCTACCTTTATCCTCTGATTAGCCTTAATCGGCTAGTTAGACTTACCCTATTACTTTGATCTTAATCGGTTTCAAGCTGATTAAGTCTAAGCCGATTGATCGTTACGATCGGCTTTTGAGTAAATTCTATATTTTTACCTTGTCGGTTATAGGTCAAATCGACTGGCACGCTCTGAACACAGTGTTAAATGCGGTGTCTTCTTTGTCGAAACCCTACATCAAGTTTTTGACGCCAACAGATACTAAAGACCATACTCTCAACTCAACACCCCTTTGACTTCTTCCATTGAACTAATTCAGCATTAATTCCAACATTTGTCATGACCAAATTTTGGCTTGTTATACTGGTGACACAAACCAAATAGGCCCATAGAATCCAAATAGCCACTACTACAGAAAGGGGTATATTAGACGCCTCAGCACAGACGGTTCTGAGGAACCGTCTGTGACAAATAATATCACTGACGGTTTTATACTTTAACCGTCAGTGAAATTATCACAGGCGGTACTCTACAAAAACCGTCAGTGATATACATCCATGTCACGACGGGTTTAATTAAAACTGCTCGGGAATATATCACGACGATTCTTTCATAAAACCGTATGTAATATCACATATTATCCCAGACGGTTTTGTAATAAAACCGTCTGTCATATATCACAGACGGTTTTATTATAAAACCGTCTGTACTTCTATGTTTATCATTGACGGGTTTTCTATAAAACCGTCTGAGATTTCTATCGGCTGTATAAAATACAGAGGCCCGAGCCACTTGGTGCATTTTTAGGGTTTCGGGATCTATTTTCATTTGGCTGCGGCTGTGAGGCGATTGGGTAAAAGAAGACCGTTGATTTCGAAAGGTGATTGAGGATCCATTTGATTTTGGTGATCTAAGGTTAGTAACGGTGTCTAATTGCAGTATATTCAAGATCTACCTTATTAAGAATGGAATTTGATGATTTTTTAGATTTAGCTTGTAGATATTCATGTGTTCTTTCTTTGTAAGGGTAGTAATGGGTTTTAATTGCATTAACACTAAATGTTGTATTGCTTGGCGTAGATGGACCGAAGATGGATGTACACTAAGAACCGTGTGAGTGCCGAGTACATGAATGGCGTCTCCACTTTTAGAAGAGCTGCAGAAGAGGATATGTTTAATAAGGGGGGGCAGTTTATGTCTTGTCCGTGCATTGACTGTGAGAATCTGAAGATGTTTCAAAACTTTGCGCAGATCGAAGCACACTTGATTTGAGGGGTTTCAAAACGGGGTATACATGTTGGACCGATCCACGGTGAAGAAGCGGGGAGATACAGAAGGTGTATTAACATGGTCGACGAAGTCAATAATATGTCGGATGGTCATATCGATTGTGGTTCCGATGAGGATAGGTTGCAGGAAGATAATCTGAATCAGATGTTGCGTGATGGAGAAGGCAACCGTGATGATAGAGAATATGGTAAATTCCGGGTCTTGATGGAGGACTCGGAGAAACCTTTGTTCACAGGCTGCAAGTCGAAATACACAAGGTTGTCATCCGTGCTTGAGCTCATTGAAATTGAAAGCAAGCAACGGTTGGTCCGATAAGAGTTTCACGTATTATTACCTTTATTGGCGGACATGCTTCCCTAGGGAAACGAGTTGCCGACAATCACCTACAAAGCTAAGAAGGTTCTTTGTCCCTTGGGAATGGATGTAGAAAGAATACATGCATGTCCGAACGACTGTATCCTGTATCGCCAAGAGTATGGGAACTTGCACATATGTCCTGTGTGCAACGCATCCCGGTACAAGCGTAAGAGTCATTCGGATGATGACAGTGAGGGCACCCAGGTGATGAAAGGACCTCCTGTTAAGGTGGCATGGTATCTGCCTATAATTCCTCGTTTGAAGCTTTTGTTTGCGAACCCAAATGAGGCAAAACTGTTGCGTTGGTACTCGGAGGAGCGTAAGAACGATGGAATGCTAAGGCACCCTACTGATTCCATCCAATGGAGAAACATCGATAGGAGGTTTCAAGAATTCGGTGAGGATCCGAGGAATATAAGGTTTGGATTGAGTACAGATGGAATGAATCCTTTCGGTAACATGAGTAGCGGCATAGCACTTGGCCCGTGAATCTCAGATCAACAACCTTCCTCCTTGGTTGTGTATGAAGCGGAAGTACATTTTGTTGTGCAGACTTATCCAAGGACGAAACAACACGGGAACGATATTGATGTGTACCTAGCACCATTGGTGGAAGATCTGAAAACACTATGGGTTCAGAGTGCATGTATGGGATGCGTACAAGCGAGAGAACTTCACTTTGCACCGCTTTTGTTACGCACCATAAATGATTACCCTACCCTTGGTAACCTATCAGGCCATAGTACAAAAGGGACCAAAGCCTGCACTCACTGCTTAGACAATACCGAGAGTGTGTGGCTGAATCACTCACGCAAAACTGTTTACATGAATCACCGTTGGGTCAACGAGGAGCTCCTACTATGGGTTCATAGAGGATATTTGGGAGCTTGACTATGTACTATTCAAGATCCCCTTATTTAGGTGTCGTTGGGTCCACCTCCAGCATGTGAAGGTTGACAAGTACGGTGTCACTACTGTTGACCTCGCACGCGTCGGATACCAAGATGAACCATTCATACTCGCTAACCAAGCTGTTCAAGTATTCTATGTAATCGACCCGTCCAATAAGAAGAGACATGTAGTTCTTCAGGGAAAAAGGAGGATTGTCGGAGTAGAGAATGTAGTAGATGAGGAAGAATACAATCAATTCGAAGAGTTGCCTCCTATCGGAACGAGCATCACCAATCCAGGAAGAACAACCCGAAGAAGCTAGCTACGCACGCGTCGATCATCATGAAGGGCTAATTTTATACAAAAGAATAAGCAAGTGGAGTTATGATTTCAAGTGTACTCTAGAAGATAATATAGTTGTTTGTAATGAGATGCTTGAAATTAGAAACAACTTTGTGTATATATGCATCTGATTTATGTAATATAGTTTTCTTTCCTTTACTGATATTGCTTCATCTACAATTCCATATACAGTATACATTATGTCAAGAAGGCCAAAATTTTGGATTTAACATAGCAATGAGTCATTTAAATCTTCATCACGCAGCAGTTCAAATATAGGACGATCATGATAATTAATATCACAGACGGTTTTGTTACATAACCGTCTGCCATATGAACTATTTCAGACGGTTATAATATAGAACCGTCTGTTATAAATTAATATCACAGACGGTTCTATTTACACACCGTCTGTGATATTTTTATATCAGACGGTTCTTATGTAGAACCGTCTGTGATATGGGTGACCTATAAAATGCGCACTCAGATCCGTCATTCTCCACTCTTCCACTCACGCACTCAAAACCCTAGTATTCGCCTCCGCCCCGCGCGACGCCTCCCCATCATCGACGCCGCCCCGTCGCCGACGCCCCATCGCCAACTCCTCCTCGCCGACGCCCCATCTCCAACCCCGCCGCCGACGCCTCCCCATCGCCGGACGCCCGCGCGACGCCTCCCATCGCCGACGCCACCTCGTCGCCGACGCTCCCCATCGCCGACTCCTCCCCTCGCCGACGCCTCCCATCTCCGACCCGCCCCCGCCGACGCAGCACCATCGCCGACTCCCCATCACCGACGCCGCCCGCCGACGCCTCCCCATCGCCGACTCCTCCCTCGTCGAACCCGTGCGGATGAACTGAAATTTAATTGTTGAATCGTGGTGATTTATGATTTGATTTCATGCTCGCTTAGGTGTACTTCGACAAGATTGTTTAGGACCTAGGAGATATACTAATCGATCATTGTCATGAATGTAATGTGCAATGCCACCAAATTTTATTTATTATCCCGCTGTGATTAATCTATTTGTGTATGCATTTGTCTTTGGCCTTTTTCAATCTGTTGTTGACCAATTGGATATGTAGTGAATGGCATCTTTGGTTTCATTTGTGTCAATTTCGATGGAGATATTTTGAGATTTCAAAATTGTGCTCTAATGACGTTGGCTATTACATGTTTATTTTATTCATTGCATACCGAGATGCTTAGGAAGCAAATATCAAGAAGGTGCATGAAAATCTTTTGAGGTTGTGAAGAAAAGAAATTATGTTCTGTTATGAATGTAACTTTTACATTTACCTCTTGTTTCATAGCCTTTTAATGCACTTATGTGCTGCATGTGCTCTAATGGGTGTATACATAATTGTCTGCACGAAGATCCACTTTTAGTGAAGGTGAATAAGGCAAAAAAATTTGCCGGATTAAGGGAAAATGCCAAAAAAAAAGCAGAACAACCATACTTCTCTCAACTTACCTTCTTACCTTCTTTGAACTACCTTTGTACCCATTAAATAAAAGCAGCCATCAATTGGTAGCCTTCCATTTTTGTTTACTTGTCTTTCCTGTTGTGCCACGACATCCAAATTTAGATTGCAAGATGGTGTCCCCTCGTTCCGTCTGAAGGATGTGATGAGTCATCCAAAAGAAAACCTCCTCGAGGTCCAAGAGGAGCAAATAAAAGGCCCAAGGAACGATATACCATCACGGCGTTGATCGAAAGGATGGGGCCCCAACCAAACCAAGAAAGGCAAGTGAATGCATTTTGGACATTGTGCGGATAGTCGCACGAACGGGTCCCCATCACTTGTCCATCCCGAAGTCGATCGATGAGAGCCGCAACGACTTGGTGACGTAAATTATGTCCTCGCTCGATATCCCGTAAGACTTTGTGATCTTAGTGCGACGGTATGCACTGCTAGTGGCGGGAAAGGCGTGGAAGAATTTCAAGAGCACGCTTGTCAAGGAATATGTCAATAAGGACAGGACTCCCTTCTCTAAGTACGGGTTTATTACTGAGGACGTATGGCAAAATTTTGTTGAGGCGAAGACGACGGATGAATTCGTGCGCCAAAGTGAAGCCCACAAGGCCTGCGCAGTAAGGAGCACCCACCCCACGCACTTGGCACCACCGGGTACGCGGGGAAGAGGGACCAATGGGAGAGGGAGGACGAGGAGGTCTGTGCACCATTTGCAAGTATCGTTGACCGACGCGCCAGAGACTGGCTCAGAGCAAGGTCAAGTGCCACGTCTTCCGGCACCGTCTCCTTTACAAACCCAGCGGACGAGGAAGTCCGCCAACGATCGTAAGATATTGACTTCCAATTTTGTACGTAATTTGTCCATAATTTCGTAAGTGAATTAACTTTTCGGGATCTTGCGGTAGCGTTGAGTACACAATCTTCTGAGGGCACTTTTTTGCCAGACAGGGAGAAAGATGTACTCTCCACAGCCTTGGGAAACAAGGAACACCCTGGTGGCACGCGAGGCGTTGGGGTTTTTGTTCCCTGGAAGTCCGGATTTCAGCGACTGGATAAATACCGAGTAGGAAGAGAACAAAAGCAGAGCGAGAGGAACGTCGTACAAAGGATTGAGGAAAGACTAAGAGAAGAATTCAACAATAAGATAAAAAGCCTCGAGGAAAGGCTCAATAATCAGCCTGCGCAAGTCCCAGAATTATGTGCGCAAATCAGCCCCACTACCAAAAAGAGCAGCTGTGCGTCCGCCACTCCCACAGCTGAACATGGGAAATCTCCTGTCTGTGAAATCAAGGTACTTATATATATGTCTTGAATGCTCCATACAAATAGATGTTAGACGCAGAGCTAAGTCTCAGATCATATGTAGGTGGCCACGCGGTGCACTCTCCAAGTGAGACTTGTCTGTGGGGCCATTCTTATTCCGGCTGCTTCGGGGGTCGCGTATCCGTTTATTGAAGGGGCATTGGTGCACGGCACCCTTGTGGCAACAGGATTCACGAAGGTTAGTGTGGACGGTGTAAACGATAATTTCAAGACTGTCCCACTACCGATGCCCCCAAACGATGAGATTGTGACACTGGGGGACGCCATTCATACTTTTATCCAAAGGCCCCAAGCGACATCTCCTCGACGCCCGCCCTCCATCACGGAGCTTCCCAACTGCTCGAGTCATGTCTTCGCACCTCAGGAGGGCACCAAATCGGCTCCCGTGCCCCCTGCATTAAAATACATTGTGCGGGATGGTGCCCACTCGTCTCCCGTGCAAACTACTTATGGCAGAAAAAAAGTCAAGGGAAAATCAAAGCAGATCACGAAGAAACTGGACTATCCAATTGCCCCGCTGGCCCGAGTATACCAGCTAGGAGAGCCTTTTGTAACCGGAGAGTGCATGAAGAACCTTTCTATGGCTTGCGTTAGATTGCAGAATTGGTGCATGGAACATGCTAAAAAGCCAGTGCAAGACCGCATAACGAGTATCTCGGTCAGTTTCAAGCCTGAGCATCTATTCAACGAGTCATCGGGGGGATTCTTCACAGCCGACTTCAAGGACCTTTTGACGATTCAACCTCGACGCCCGACGCGCGCTCTTGAGATCTTCGGACATTGTAAGTGTGTGCATTCACGGTGTACATTCGTAATATCGATAAAAGTCATATATATATGACTCAATGCTTTCAGATATTTAGATACATGATCCGAAGCGAGATGAACAAACAACCGTGGGTTTCTGACCCACACATAGTCTCCAAGCAAACAATGGACAGAGATTACGGATTTGTCGATAACACGTCAAGAGGCCTTGGCGGCTCAAAAGATAAAGAGTTCATACTTTTACCCCACAACCTGGGGTAAGTGCTAGTTTGATTTGCACTATGCTCACAACTCGCATTAATTGACCATGCCGACATACCGTGTAGGTTTCACTGGTACTCATTGTAATTCATCCATCGACTAATCGGGTCCTTTACCTTGATTCCTTACAGAGTGGCAGCCACGACTTACAACCTATCGCAAAATTAATCACCGTAATTAATCACGCTTCTCCAACGATAACATGCTCATGTAGGTTATTCAAACATGTATGTTTCTCCGGAATAGCCGAGGCTAACTTCTTGCAATCATGTAGCGCTCAAAGTGTACAAAGCTTATGGAGGGCCTTCCGAAAGGACAGTATAAGTGAATCACGATTTTAAGTTTCGGTATCCATTGTACACAATAATCCTATGTAAACTATGTAATAATGAGTTTGGAACTAACCAAATCTATATTTGCAAGTGCCACAACAGAGGACGGGGAATAACCGCTGTGGATTTTACGCTTGCCACAACATGGAACTCCTTGTCACTAAGAAAACGACCAATCGGGTAACAACTGCGTTGGAAGAGGCTGATCTGGAGCGAATTCGAGGACAGATTTATGCCTTCTTGCTCAGCCAAGTTATAAACAAAGAGGGCGAGTTCCACGCCGTATAACTTGAGGAGTCGATTTTTCCGAATTATCATTTGGGTTAATTATCAAACTTGTGTTGTGGATTTGTAAATTGTAGTTGTGTATTCTATTAATTGGTTAATGCTATTGATTTACATTTGATTAATATATCTGAGTTCATTTATGAAAGAGATGTGTCGTGCAATATTAATCTATATGTAATATGCTTCGCGCTGTGATGGAATCTAATCAGTTGATTGATGAATTGGACATAATAATGCCTGTAAGCTGAAATGGTTGTAATGTTTTTGTTACATGAGTTTAGTTATTCTGTAGTCTGCTTTTTTCCAGAGGGCGTGGCTAGCATTTCCTGAGGCTAGCCAATAAATAGAAAAATGGTTGTCTGGTGGAAGCCTTATCACAGACGATTTTTACTTAAAACCACCGTGATATAAATATTTAATGACGGTTTTAACTAAAACCGCTCGTGATGTAATGTTTTAACAGACGGTTTCAAACAAAACCGCTCGTGATATGATAATATCACGCACGGTTTTTTAGAAACCGTCAGAATGTGAAATATCACGACGGTTTCTGAACCGTCTGTGATATGGCGTGACATCACTGACACATGGTTACAGACGGTTCGGGAAACCGTCTGTGATGACGGTTCCAAACCGTCTGTGATAAGCTTTTCTGTAGTAGTGAGCTGACGGGCCTGCTGAGGTGATAACAGGCAATTTGGTTGGGGGCATGGAAATGCTTCGAGCTAAAAGTGATTTAGATTAACTTCAGTTAATGCTGTTTATCTTCTGTCTAAAATATGCTTTGTTGTGATAATAATGTGTTGTCCTGTTGTTTCCCTGCAGTTGGGTATCAAATGGTGTTGTTGGCTCACCTGCATTTGCAGCTTATGGTCAAGGCCAGCGATCAAAATTGGATTAATGTACTGCAGTGCTGTGAAGCAAATGCTCTAAGTTCCTTTTTTTTTGGTGTAAAATGTAGATTACAATGTTTTTCTTGGAAATCTCCGTGGTTTGGTCTCATGAGAGCATACAGATGAAAACATTTCTTCCTACAAGTAAGTAATGCTGCTAACTGTACTCTGGTTGATCACAAACAGGCAGTAAATCTATCTTGTAGGTCGTCGATCATTTTGGTTGGTATACTTGCTCATGTCTGATTTTTTTTTTTATCAAATCCATGTCAGGTACTGGAAATATTCTGTTAATGAGCATGGAACCAAAGATATGCCTGCGATAATTGAGGAAATTCACAAGATTAAAACCTCTGAACTTGGCAAAAGTCGGAATCTCTCTGGAGAGGATACAAAAGATCAAAATGATAGATTAAAAATTTGGAAATACAGGCTTCACAGGAAGATGCAACAAAAGATCAACCTTACAAGCTTTGTGCTGTCTGCCACAGCCTGGGTCGTGCAGTTATGTTAATGTATGTGGTGACATCAAGGCTTGCTCAGAAGCCCTACAGGTTGTCAAGATTGGTCTTGCTATCTCCTGCGGGTTTTCATGAGGATTCCATTGTGGTGTACAGTATGGTTTTCATGAGGGTTCAGTACTTGCTCCACAAATCTTCACCATGGATGGTGCGATAACACGGTCTCTTTGACCAGCGACTAGATCCACGGGCATGTCAATGAGACCATAGTGACCCGCCAGGTCCAAAGGTTCTGGTGTTCCACAGGCTTCCATGTTTGCTGCTGGACTTCCATAGTCGTACATTTGGAACCTTTTCGCCCCCTTTATCTGTGCAAGGTGAAGTGCAACGTGAAATGATACACCAGGCATGTCATCGATGTTGTAGCGAGGCAAACCAAGTACTCCTACCCAATTTGAACTGTCACCACCAACAACATAGCCCATAAGGGTTTGGACGAGACCACCCAAAGCTGGATAGTTGTGGAAATCCCTAGCTAATTTGTTTAGAAGCATCCTGAAGAATCGAGTTGGTATGTAAAGCCCAGGTATACATCCTACTAAGGTGGCGTGGTATCTGCCTGTAATTCCCTGTTTAAAGAGTTTGTTTGCAAATCCAAAAGAGGCAAAACTGCTTCAGTGGCACTTGGATGAGCGTAAGAATGATGGAATGATAAGGCATCTTGCTGATTCCACCCAGTGGAGAAACATCGATAGGAGGTTTAAAGAATTCGCAGCGGATCCGAGGAATATAAGGCTCGAATTGAGTACAGACGGAATGAATCCTTTCGGTAACATGAACAACCGTCATAGCACTTGACCCGTGAATCTCTGTATCTACAACCTTCCTCCTTAGTAGTCTTAAGAAGCGAAAGTACATTTTTCTGTATATACTCACCTAAGACCTGAAGCAACCTGGGAACGATATTGATGTGCACCTAGCATCATTGGTGGAAGATCTGAACACACTGTGGACTCTTGGGGTACAAGTATAGGATGCTCATAAATGAGAGTACTTCACTTTGCACTGCCTAGTGTTCTGCACCATAAATGATTATCCTGCCCTTGCTAACTTGTCGGGACAGAGTATAAAAGGAGCCAGAGCCTGTACTCACTGCTTGGATGATACCAAAAGTGTGTGGTTGAATCACTCGCGTAAAGTCATGTACATGCGTCACCACAAGACACCATGCACGCACTGCGATGGTATGCGTTGCTAGTGACGGAAAAGGCATGGAAAAACTTCAAAAATGTTCTCATCACTAATTACATGAATAAGAAAATGACTCCATTCCAAAATTATGGGTTCATCATTGAAGACGTGTGGGAACGATTTATTGAGATGAAGACAACAAAAGAGTTCATGCATCAAAGTGCAGCGCACGAGATCGTTCAGTAAAAAAACACCCACCCTCACAGACTTGGCTCCACTAGTTACACGGGAAAGATAACACAATGAACGAGGGAGGACGACGAGGCAATCCAAAAGGAGGTCGCGCCGCCATTTGCCTCAATCATGGACCCGCACGCTCGAAACTGGGTAAGAGCGAGGTCACGCCCCACGTCTTCGGGCGACGTATCCTTTGCCAACCTTTCAGATAAGGAAGTGTCCCAATGCCTAGTAGCGTTAAGCACAGAATCTTCCTAGGGCTCCTTCATTTCAACAGAGAAAGAGAGATACTCTCTAAGGCCTTAGGAAAACAAGGAGCACTCGGGCCGCACACGAGGTCTAGGTGTTTTGGTTTCCTAGAAAATGGGATTCCCATAAGACTCTGACACGTACTGGAGTAGGAAGAGAAGCAAAGCCGAGTGCGAGAAATGACTAGTAGCCCTGATTGAGAAAGGGTTGAGAAAAGGCTGAGAGCACAGTTCGATAGTCAGTTAAGGAGCTTTGAGGAAAGGATGGATCAAAAGGTAGGTGCGGAGAGCCAGGCACAGAACATGTAAGCCCCAGAAGCACAGACACAGTTCAACCTAACTTACCATCGAATCAGCTGCATGTCCGTCCCTAAGACGAACTTGGACGATGCCAGATTTCCTCCTGACGAAACTCGGGTAATATACATGTCTGCAATGCTCTTTAGATAGACCTATTTGACGTGTTAGCTAACTGTGACCCTTACGTAGGTGGTCATGCCGTGCAATCTCCAAGTGAGGCTTGCTAATGGCTCCGTTCCCCTGTAGGTTGCTTGGGGACGCGCGTATCCATCCAGTCTAGGGTCAGTGGTGCACGATCGCATGGTAGATCCGGGCTACGCGAAGGTCCAATTCGACTGTGTACATGCAATTTGCATGGCCATCACGCTGGAGATGCCCCTAAATGACGAGATCATAAAAATAGGGGATCCATCAGCACATTCATCCAGTGGCCTAAGAAAGACATCTCCTTCAATGCCTGCCCTGCAGCACCGAAGCTACGAGCACTATCAGAACCACGAGATGCGCCGGAGTTGCCAACACTATTAGAGCCATGTAATGCACCGAAGGAGCCCACCAAATTGGCTACTGTGTCTTGTCAGGCACAGGTCGTTACTGCAGTTCGAGCCCAGTTGTCTCCCGTGAAGATGATATTTGTTAGACGGCGAGGCGGCGACAAGGGCAAATCGAAAGGGATGACCACGTCAGCCCATGATTTTTCGTTTGCCCTGTTGGCGCGCTAATTCGAGTTGGGGCAGCCATTCATACCAAAAGAGTGCCAGGAGTCGCTTTTATTAGCCTACATTAGATTGCAAGATTGGTGCATAGAACAAGGCAACAAGTTGGTGGCACAATGGGCATCGAGTATCTCGGTTAGCTTCAAAGAGGATCATTTATTACACAGGTTTTTGGATGGCTTCTTCTTGGTCAGCTTCAATGACTTGTTCGATCTTTACAACGTCAATGCTCTCGACGCCTCACTCATGAGGTGCTGGACATTCTAAGTGTGTGCAATCACGGTCTACATTCGTGTCGTACCGATAAATCTTATATATATATGATCCTTAATTTTGTATATGTAGATACATGATCATAGAAGCAAAAGCAAGGGAACAGCCGATGGGTTTCCTCAACCCAGACATGGTGTCTAAGCAAACCATGGACGAAGACTTACAAGTCATCCAAGAGTATGTGAAAAAAGTATTACTAGCTCAATGGGATAAAAAATTCATACTTTTACCCCCACAACCTGTGGTAAGTGCTTCGTCCAATTACTATACTTGTTGATTTGTACTATGTAACGTGGCTCGAAGTTAGGTTCAATGACCATAGCGACATACCTGTGTAGGTTTCACTAGGTTTTACTCGTAACTATACCAAGACAGAACCAGGTAATTTACCTTGATTCCAAAAAGGATGGCACCCACGACTTGGCGCCTATTAGAAATTTACTCGACGCTTCGTTCGATGTCTACAAAGCTCGTGGAGAGCCACACAGGAAGGACCCAGTGAAGCTGAAGCATATTTATAAGTTTCCAGTATTAGCTAGTACGCAATAATCCTTCACACTCTATAATATTATCTTCAGAACTAATTAACCTATTATATTTTGGCAGTGCAACTAGCAGCCAAAGGGCACTAAAATATGTGGATTCTACGTTTACCACAATATGCAACTCCTCATTGGTTCAAAGAAGACCAATGTCATAGAGATTTGTCAATCTTGCAACAATTGTTTTCGCTTATTAATTTATATACACATAAGACTTTACTCTTCCCATTGACAGGCTTAGCAACGCGCTGAATCTGCATTGAAACAGGCTGACCTGCTATGTATTTGAGGACAACTCTATACCTTCTTGATGCGTGAGGTCGTAAATCCAAAAGGCGAATGCCACTCAAGCCTCACCTGACAAGTTGTGAATTTTTTAGTTACCATTTGGATTAATTTGTGAACCTTGTGTTGTGAAATTGTGAGTTGTAGTTCTGAATTCAATTGGTTTTTACATATGTGAGTTGATTTCTGAAATGGATGCGCTGTACGTTGTAATGTGCGATTGGAGTTTATTTCTAAAATTGATGCGTTGTATGTTGTAATATGGGCTTCCCTAATTGTAATTAAGCTTCTTGTCCTAGGCTCCCCGTTGTTGGATAGCCATTCATTTCATATAGAACGCATTGTTGTTACGGGTATCTTTTGTTCTGCTTTTTAGATGTTACGGTAATTTTACAAGCTGTGCCTCATTCAATTGTAGCACTTCGCGGAGAATAGTCTCATGGTTTGTATGAATGTCTGTTGATGCTGCTTTCTTAATTTCTGGTTGTTGATTTTGTTGTGCCCATCATCTAGTTTAGAATTAACATGTATAAGTTTTCTCCACTCCGATTTGACTAATTGACATGCATTTGGTGTCTCGGACGCAGTCTTTCAGTATTTTGATTGTAAACTCTTTTTACCGGTAGGCTGCTGGCTAATTTAGGTTATGCTGTGGTGTTTTTCTTTAGTTCAATTCTTTGGTTCATTACGAGTGAACTACTAAGTTATCTCATTGATGTTGTGACTTATAAGCTAATCAATGAACTAAGTTTGATTTTGCTTTCTGCTAATATTGATTCTGTAACTTCTGTGTCTGTGACACATGTAGCATAAGAATGTTTACTTATTCTTAGACTCTGCATATAGTCTAAGACGAGACTTCAAATAGTTAAACTTCCAAAAAATACATTGCAATCAGCTTGTCAGTTTACTTTGGTGTATGGATTTTAATTTCATACACTGAATAATGTTATTCGTGCTAAATATGTATTGCAAGTGTCTTGTTTAGCTTCCTGTTTTCATGATCTGTTATTTCATTCTAACCAATAGCTTCAGTTGCAAGACGACTTGTTGATTGTGAAACAATTATAGAATGAATACCAGTATATTACTTTCCCAATTAAATGTTCATTGCAAATGCATGCTGATATGATTTGTTATGTCTTGAAGGTTTAGCAATAGCATTTTGCATTTTTGCTATTATTATGAAGATGAAAATTTAAGGACCAACCTCTTTTGTTTCAGAGAGTATGGTTAGCATTTCTTGAGGCTAGCCAATAAATAAAAAATAGCAAAAATTGAAAATTAATCGTCACAGACGGTTTTTATTTGGAACCGTCTATGGTAACTATTTTTATAGACAGTTCGCAAACTGCCTATAATTACCGAAGTTATTATTGACACTTGCTCACAAACAGTTAGTAAAACCGTATGTGATAACCCTTACAAACTGTCTGAAATATGCCTATGTGCAGTAATGCTTCTTCGTGGTTTTTGTTAAGGAACCTCACTATCGAATAGTCTGAGGTCCCCAAACAGATCTAAAGTTGGAGAACAGAAAGAGAGAGACACAAATATATGGGGAGCGACTGAATTCTTTATTGCTTTCAGACTACTTGTACATAGGGGGGACCCCCCTCCTCCTTTTATAGTGTCCTAGGGTTTCGGCTAAGGGACCACCGTGGGCTTTCTATTGGGCCACGTGGTTTCCCAACACTCCCCCTTGGGCCCTTTGCCGCGAGATGCATATGCCTCATTAAAACTCCAGAAAAACCCAGTGGGAAAAGTGCTTGGAGAAAGAGTACATAGCATACGCTTACTATGTTGCACGAATTGCCTCGTTAAAACCTTATGCAAGAAAACTTCATGAAAAACTTGCTAAGGAAAAAGAGTACAATTCACCCAACTTCAATTACTAATCTTCGAGACTCATGTTGGGTATTCATAATTCATCTTCGAGATTTATGTGGGAGTATATGAAATATCTCCCCCTGAAATCTGCACTTCTCTAAGTCTCATCATCCCAATTCCTTTTATGCACCTTTCAAAGGTAGATGCTGGGAGTGATTTAGTGAACAAATCTGCAAGATTTTCACATGACTTAGTATGCAATATCTTGATCTCGTTCATCTTATGCAATTCGTGAGCATAGAAGAACTTGGGGTTGATATGCTTCGTGAGATTACTCTTCACATAACCCATCTGTGCTTGGGCAACACAAGCTGCATTATCTTCATAAATGATTGTGGGAGTTTGCTCAATGTTCAAGCCACATGACTTCTGGATGTGGTGAACCATTCTTCTGAGCCATGCACATTCACGAGATGCTTCATACAAGGCGATGATTTCCGAGTGGTTTGTCGACGTCGAGACGAGAGTTTGCTTAGACGACTTTCAAGAAATTGCTGTTCCTCCACATAGGAAAACATAGCCAGTTTGGGACTTGCCAGTATGCGGGTCTGATAAGTACCCAGCATCGGCGTAGCCAACCAAATTCAATTCATTATTTTTTCTAAAGAACAAACCAAGATCTTTGCTTCCTTGGAGGTAGCGGAAGATGTCCTTCATCCCTTTCCAATGCCTTTTGGTGGGTTACGCCTGCATCGGCTAGCAAATTCACAATAACGCAATGTCCGCCTAGTGCTATTCGCAATGTATATGAGCGCCCAATCGCACTCGGATATGGGAATTCTGCTCCCGGGACTTCCTCCCCTCTTCTCTAGGTCTCAGATGGGTCTAGGTCTACTTGGAGTGACCTTCCGACCATTGGAGTCTTTGCAGGATATGCTTTTTCAAATCCAAACCTTTCCAACACTTTCTGCGTGTAGGTTGATTGGTGTACCAAGACTCCTCCCTGGACATGTTCAAGCTGCAAGCCTAAACAAAACTTGGTTTTACCCAAATCCTTCATTTCAAACTCAGACTTCAAGTATGAGCATGCTTCTTCAATTTCTTCATCCGTCCCAATGATGTTCAAGTCATCTACATAGACGGAGATTATACTGAGAATCCATTCGGGATCGCCAGATAAACACACATGGACAATCTTATTTGTTTGTGTAGCCTTTCTTGCGAGAAAGTCACTCAAGCGATTGTACCACATTCTTCCCGATCGCTTCAAATTTATACGGTGATTTCTCCAATTTCACACTGCATGAGTTTCTATTTGCTCCGCCTTGGTTCGGGATGGGAATTCCTTCCGTACTTTCATGTATATCTCGAATCCAAGTTTCCATACAAATATCTTTGTGACAACATCCATTAGCTTCATTCTCAACTTCAAGTTGACTGCCATTGAGATCAAATATCTAAAGGTAATTCCTCCCATGACCGGAGAATAGGTTTCTTCATAATCAACTCCAGGACGTTGAGTGAAACCTTGAGCTACAAGCCTTGCCTTGTACCTTACAACTTCGTTGTTTTCGTACCTCTTCCGAACAAAAACCCATTTGTGACCTACAGGGTTTATATGGGGAGGTGTGCGGCATACGGGCCCAAACACCTCTCTCTTGTTTAGAGAGACTAACTCTGCAGTGATTGCCTTTTTCCATTCTTCCCAATCTAGCCTTTTCTTGCACTCTGCGAGAGATGCAGGCTCGGGATCATGATCAATGATCGAGGCAATCTTCTTTGCAAAGTATGCATCAACGTTGGTTGTTGCTCTATTTAGGGATTCTCCTGTTATTACAAAGTTTATGGCCATTTCTTCATGGGGTGCTTCATGCACTTCTACTTGCTCTTCACTGCTATTCCCTATCGTAGGAGCAAGTTCCTTTAGCTTTTCATCGCCTATGTGTGCGCACACATTATTTCCGGTGGCTTCCTGCAGTGAAAGATTCAAGTCTGGAATTGCCTTTCCTGTTGGCTTCTTTCCAGTGCCAGGTCTCAACTGGCTCCCCTTCTTTCCTTGGGGTATTTTCGTGATTGGTTGTGGTAAGTTCTCTCGCCCAGTTTTCTCCAGACATCTCCGGGTACTTTGGGTACTTTGGGTTTGAAGAGCCAGATTTCCTGCTCTTTTTCTTTGAGGCCTCTGAACAGGTTGAGGGATACCTTCTATTTTCTTTGGTATTTCCACCCTCTCTAGTGCATTCTTTGCGGGTACATGCGACTTAACCACGCCCTTCAGATCACAAAAATGATCAGGCAGTTCATTTGCTAAATTCTGCAAATCAATTATCTTCTGGACTTCTTGATTTGCTTCATTAGTGCGGGGTCATGTGCGGGATCGGTGGAATGCCATATGATTTCCGGCATTTGTCATCCAAAGGTTGATTTCTCCCCTAATGACGGAAACGATCCTCGTCAAAAATGCAATCGAACCGGTCAGATGCAAGTCTCAATCATGGGTTCCAAATACCTTATTATGGATGCACTCTCATAACCAACGATATCCCGGACTTCATGAGAGGGCCCATTGCGTCCATTGAGGGGTGGTATAGGTACATATACCATACACCCAAATTTTCTAAGATGGGAGATCTTGGGATGATCCGTGCACAAGCCTGCATAGGGAATGGGTGTTGTAGGTCAAGGTCCGAAATTTATAAGTCTTTGCTGCAGTGCGATGCGTGTCCCCAACAAGTGTTGGGCAAGTTACAACTCGCAAAAGTGGTCCGCAATGAATTTAATCCTCTTTATTAGTGCTTGACTAGTCCATTCTGCGTATGGACGTGCGGTGCGGAGTGCTCAACTGCTATCCCTATTGCTGTGCAATAATCATCAAATGCCTTTGAAGTAAATTCTCCGGCATTGTCCATTCTAATGGACTTCACGCGATGATCAGGGAAAGCATTCTTAATTCTTATGATCTGCAAGATCAGCTTTGCAAAAGCATGGTTTCTTGTTGATAATAAGCATACATGCGACCATTTCGAGAAGGCATCGATGAGCACCATAAAGTATCGAAACGGCCCTAATAGGGGCTGAATCGGACCGCAAATATCCCCCTGGATGCGTTCCAGGAATGCAGAGATTTCACTTTGCACTTTCATGACAGAGGGTCTAGTTATTAATTTCCCGGTGGCACATGCAGGGCACACAAAATCTTCATGATTCGGGAAATTTTTAACGTTAATTCCATGACCTTGTGAGTTGTTCACTATATTTCTCATCATTCTTAGATCAGGATGGCCTAATCTACCATGCCATAAAGAAAATAACTCAGAGCTTCTAAAAACAGTCTTCAAGGAAGTATACACTTCGGGTGCATGAATATTCGTGTAGTACAACCCAGATTCATATGAGGGACATTTTTCTAATACCATTTTTCCACATACCGCGCGCTTCACAATGCACAAGTATTCTTTGCCATTTTCTTCATTGGTTTCTACGTGAAAACCATTGGCGCGGATGTCTTTAAAGCTTAAAAGTGGGGTATCTACATCCATGACATCATCATCACCGATGTTGGCGAAGTGTGCCTCTGCGGGGGCGTTTTCCTTTGCCTTCCTCTTAGCCTGATATGCGTTGATCACTTCCTTGGATTCTCGACATATCTTCGACCAATGTCCCCAAGTGCCACACTTGAAGCACGTTTGGTTCTGCTGTCCAGACGGCTTGGCGTGTGTCTTTTCTTTGTCATCCCTCTTCATAGGGGCTTTGGACTTTCCTTTGGCCTGAGACCTCTCTTTTCCACCCTGTTTGCCCTTCTTTCTATTAATGGGCTTTCTCACCTTGTAGCTATTGGCATTGATTTACGTGCGGTCTTGCGCTGCCTAGGTGGTCATGAGACATAGTTCTTGCGTAGAACATCGTCTTGCGATTCCCCAACTTGCATTACATCGATCAGTTCGCTATACTCCTTGTATGCGTCCTGACGATAGCTGCGTGCACTCTGGATAGCATTTGGGTAGAAGGTAGAGAGGGTTTTCTCAATCTTCTCCTCATCAGTGATCTTCTTGCCACATAGGAGAGATTGGTACAAATTCATGCAAAGCGTAATTGTACTCGACCACCTTGCTTTAAAGTCAGTAAACCTCGACGCACTCCAATCTTCTGTGCTTGGGGCAAGATGGTGTACTTGAGCTTCTCGAACCGCTTCTGAAGTGCAGTCCAAAGCTCAAGTGCACTCTCCTCAGCCATGTATTCGTTCTTCAAAGTGGCTGAGAGGTGGTGCTTGAGAAAATGCAGGGCTTCATCGTTCTGCTCAGTGGTAGGTTTTGCATCCTGCGAGGACCCTAGACCAATCGCGGCGAGGAGCTTCTTGCCCCCAAGAACGATTTTCACGTCCGATGCCCAAGTGAGGTAGTTCTGACCGTGCGGGGCCAGTTCTTCAAACTCACGGTTCACAATGCCAGACATCTGCATGATTTCAAAATTCTGATTTAGATTACTGCGTGTAATCTGATAGAAAATGGTTGCAAAAACATAAAGTGCAGAAAAAATTAAATTGCTATGCATTGCAATATCTTAAATAAAGCAACGGATTCGAAATTCATAAAGAATATTCATAAAACAGAGAAATAAAGCTAGAAAAATTAAAAACAGAGCCAAATAAGTCTACTGGATTTTCTGGAAAAAAATTTCAAATTTTTCTGCAATTTTTTCTTTTTTTTTTCTTTCCGCCGAGAGGCCCGCTGGGCCTTGCCCCTTTTTCTTCTTCTTTTCTTTTTTTTTCTTTCCGCCGAGAGGCCTGCTGAGCCTTGCCCCTTTTTCTTCTTCTTTTTTTTTCATTCCACCGAGAGGCCTGCTGGGCCTTGCCCCATTTTCTTCGGCCCAATCAGCACGCACGCGGCTAGGGTTTCCCTAGCCGCGGCAACCGCCGCCACCACTTCCTCTATTTTTTCGTGCGCGCCCTCTTCTTCCGTGCGAGCGGCGCAGCGGACTCGGCAAGGGGCGGCGCAGAGGCGTGGCGCGAGGCGGGCGCCGCCGTCGGTACCGCCAGGCGTCGGCGGCTCGTCGCCACCGCCTCAGCGCTGGCTCGGCGGCTCGGCGCCGCTTCATGCTTCAAAGGCCGAGCTGGCCGCCGGCGGCGGCGGCACGAGGGCCGAGGTCGCCGAGGCGCGCGGCGCAGAGGTCGAGGCGGTGCTTCAAAATCCAGTCGGCGCCAGGCGGCGGGCGGCGCGAGTCCAAGGCGGGGGTGGCTCGCGAGGCGGAGGTCGGGCACGGCAGGCCGCGAAGGGCCGGAGGTCGACGGCGGCGGCTGGCCGAGTGCGGCCGCGGCGCCATTTGGGCGACGCGGTCGGCAGAGGTTCGGCGCGGCGGTGCGCCGAGGCCGGTGCCGGCGAAGCGATCGCGCTTCTGCGCGGGGGCCGTGCCGGGTTCGTCAGGCGGCGCGTCCCGGCGAGGCGACGTGTTCTTGGTGGGACCGCGCCGACGCTGCGTCTTCATGCGGGCGGCGGAGCGCTGCGGCGAGGGCGGCGCGCTTCATGCGCGTCGGTGGGACGTGGCCAGCGAGGGCGCCGGCGGGGTTGCCACAAGCAGCAGTGGGCCACTCGCGGCGGCTGCGAGCCAGAATACCGAGGCGACGGTCGGCGGCTTCGTGCATGCCTACTGATGCGACGACTCGCTGCGGATGCGAAAACCGAGATGGCTGCGCTTCGAGCGCCATACTGTTGTTTCCCCTTTTTTTTCTTTTGGATGAACAATAGATTCTTGTACTTTGGCTTCATGTCGTGTAGCTTCTTGCCACGTGACGAACAGTGCCGGATGCGTAGGATAGATGTATGCATAGAAACGACAAGCGTCTAGATTCAATTGCCAAAATCCTACCTTTCTCACCTTTCAAATCTGAACTCCGGTAGAGCTTCGTGCTGATAACGTGTTAAGGAACCTCGCTATCGAATAGTCCGGGGTTCCCGAACAGATCTAAAGTTGGAGAACAGAAAGAGAGAGACACAGATATATGGGGAGCGACTGAATTCTTTATTGCTTTCAGACTACTTGTACATAGGGGGACCCCCCTCCTCCTTTTATAGCGCCCACCTAGGGTTTCGACTAAGGGACCACCGTGGGCTTTCTATTGAGCCACATGGTTTCCCAACAGTTTTGTCATGCAACCAGAGCTACCGAGACTATCGTGATTGGCTAAACGTGCAATGCGAGACGTTATTGCCACGTCACAAGCGCGGTTGATATGCTGACCTACATGCCAGATAGGGGCCGCATCGGCAGAGGACTAACTATGAGATGGGAGAAGGGAAAACGTCCAGAAGGGATGTTCCTGTTGTAAAACGTAGTCGTTCACCCATGATCAATCAACATCATGCCAACGAAATCACAAGAACGAGAACAGGAGCACACAGAATATAGGGGTAGAGCTCTCTTGTTTTTATTAGATTGATCTCTTGTACAAGGGGTGCTCAATATATAGTAGAAGGTAGCAAGAGATAGATTCGGATTCGCCCACACATAGAGATAGAGTCCAACCGAATAAGGTTAAGAATATCTTATCTTATAACACTCCCCCTTGGGCGAATACCGCGTAATGCACATGTCTCGTTAAAAACTCCACTCAAAAACCCAGTGAGAAAAAGGAGATGGAGAAAAGAGTACATTGTACTCGCACTTCGTGTTACACTAGTTGCCTCATTAAAAACCTTCATGTGAGAAAACTTCAGGAAAACTCACTAAGGAAAAAAAAAGAGTACAACTTATAATCTTCAGGATTTAAAATATGATCTTCTAGATCATGCAAAGGGTCATGGTTCAGGGATTTACTCCCCCTGAACGTTGCATATCTCTAAGTCGTCTCATTCCAATGCCATTGACACAGCTTTGAAATGTAGATTTTGGCAAGAACTTAGTGAATAAATCTGCAAGATTTTCACATGACTTAGTTTGCAAAATCTTTACCTCACCGTTCTTCTGGAGTTCGTGAGAATAGGAAAGCTTAGTAGCAATATGCTTCGTGATATTGCTTTTCATATAACCCATTTGCATTTGTGCAACACAAGCAGCATTATCTTCACGATAATTGTGGGGTATCGACGGTGTTAAGACCACATGTCTTCTGGATATGGTTAATCACACGTCTCAGCCAAACACATTCACGTGAGGCTTCATATAAAGCTACAAACTCTGAGTGGTTGGTAGAGGTAGCTACCAAGGTCTGCTTAAAATACCGCCAACAACGGCTATACCACCGCAGAGAAATATAAAACCAGTCTGTGATTCGGCACTGTGGGGATCAAACAGATAGCCAATATCCATATATTCCACCATGGTTAAGTCTTGGTTCTTCTGGAAAAACAATCCAAGATCTTGAGTTCCTTGGAGGTATATGAGTAAAGTCTTGACACCAGCCCAATGTCTTCTGGTTGGGGTTGCATTGTGTCTTGCTAGCAAATTCACTGTGAATGCAATATCAGGCCTTGTGCAATTCGCAAGATACATCAGTATGGGACTTCAGGTCATAAGACTTTCTCATTTTTCATCCTTGGTCTGAAAGGGTCTTTATCCACTTCAAAGGATCTTACGACCATGGGGTGTTTTAACGGATGCGATTTATCCATATTAAACCTTTCCAATACCTTCTGGGTATAGAAGACTGGTGTACAAGGGTTCCTTCTGGTAAATGCTCTAGCTGTAGGCCTAAGCAAAATTTGGTTTCCCCCAAATCTTTCATCTCAAACTCCGTCGTGAGGTAAGCACTTGCTTCCTTTATCTCCTCTGTGGTTCCGATGATATTCAGATCATCGACATATACTGAGATGATACAGAATCCATTCTGGGATTTCTTTATGAACACACAGGGGCAATATTCTTTCTTCAAGAGGAACTCACTAAGTCGGTTATACCACATTCTCCCTGACTGTTTTAATCCGTATAGTGATCTCTTCAGTTTGACTCTATACATGTTGCGATTTTTAGTATTCGGAATTGTAATTCCTTCGGGGAAAATATCCGTATCCAGTGACTCATATATATGAGGTCACTTCATTCATCAACTGCATCGATAAGTTTAAGCTTGCTGTCATTAATATTAATTTTCGGAACGTTATTCCACTCTTTATAGGAGAATATATTTCATCGTAATCGATGTCGGGTTTTCTGCATGAACCCTTATGCTACAAGCCTCGCTTTATATCTCACCACCTGGGTATTTCATTTCTCTTCCGGAAGAAAAACCCATTTGATCCTACAAGGATTACTTTAGGAGATGTTTGATCAACGGGACCAAAGCTTTCCTCCTTTTAATAAGCGAGCGCTGCCTCAATTGCTTCTTTTCATTTGACCCTATCTGAGCGCTTCTGGCACTCTGCCATGGACTTTAGTTCTGGATCCAGCTTTAGCAATTTTAGAGGCAATTATATGTCGACAATTGTAGTCTTTCTTTTATACAATTCTCCTGCACACTTCAGGGATATCACTTTATAAATTTCTTCCAGCTCCTCGTGATTTCCCACAACGATGGAGTCTGGGTGTTCCGATTTCCCAGCGTGGGATTGTGCGCACAAATATACGCTGGGGTTATCATCTTCAGGATGAATCACTTCAGGGATGTTGCCATCTCCAGGATGGCTCACTTCAGGGATTTTCTCAACATCAGGTTGAGCTTCTTCTACTGTCATGGGCAGTGTTCTCATTTGTTCGGTTCTCTACTTCTACGGACGTCTCCGCGGAATTGAGTCCCGTGCACCTGGAGGCCTCCCCCTCTTTTTATCATGAGGGTCAAGAGTGGGTTCAATATCCTTCTAGGGTATTTCCACTCTTTCAAGTGCATATACTGCAGGTATATGAGATCTTGTCACTTCCTTATGAACAGTGAAGGCATTTGGCAGATTATAAGCTTATTTATTGCAGATTTATTACTCTCCGAACTTCAAGTTCGGTCTCTGTAGTGCGTGGATCTAAGAACTCGGCATTCTTTAATGTGGTACTTATCTCCCCCTAATGCCGAAAAATGTCCTTAGTACAATCAGCGTACCGAGCCGTGCACAGATCCCCTGTCATAGGCTCTCGGTATTTTAATACATGACGGAGATTCATAACCTACATAGATCCTCAACTTTCGGTAAGGTCCCATGGTGGTACGCTGTGGTGGAGAGATTGGCATGTATACAGTACAGCCAAATTTTCGCATATGGGAAATACTTAATTCTTTTTCACGCACTATCTGCAACGGGGAAATTTCATGATGTGCAGTTGGTCTGAGTCGAATTAATACCGCAGTATGCAGCACTGCGTGGCCCTAACAACTGGTGGAAAGCCTACTATTCTGCAAGAGCGGCCAACCAATAAGTTTTTATTCTTTTAATATAATGACTCTGCAAGGGCATTTTAAGTGTGGACTTTAGGTACGAGATGCTCTACATTAACTCCCAGAGCTTTTGAGGTAAACTCGCTAGCATTGTCTATTTGAATAGACTTATACTTTCTTCTCGAAAGTAGGCTCTTAACTTAATAATTTGGGCAGTTAATTTTGGCAGAAGCAAGATCCCTAATAGATAAGAGACATACATAGGACCATCTAGTAGAAGCATCTATCAGTACCATAAAATTTCTCAAAAGGAGCCCAACAGGGGCTGAACAGGTCCATAGATATCACCTTAAATTTTCTCCAGGAAATTCAGTGATTCTTCCCTAACTTTTTAGGTAAGAAGATCTAAGAATTAGCTTTCCTTTAGCACAACCAGGGCATAAGAAAAACTTCAGGTCTAGAAAAGACTTTATGCTATGGCCAGCAGAATTATTAATTATTCTTCTTATACTATTCAACTCTGGGTAACCCAGTCGATCTGCGAGATCTTAAATATATCTAGGTTTTTTATTGCAACACAAACTTCAGGTTTTATATGTGCATAGTATAATCCGGAGGAGAATAAATGAAGCTTTTAACCACACGTTTATTATACCCATTAAACTTAGTCATGAGTAGGTATTCCGTATCATCCTCATTCACTATCTCCATACGGAAACGATTAAAGGAGTGTGACTGGACTCAGGGTATAATATGGCATTCTTCCAGTGCCAACTGTGAGAGTATCGCTTCTGGAAATAGTCATAATATTTTCAATTCACTTAGTGTGGTACAATTGTCTTCTAGACAGACTTTCTCCTCCGCCATCACATTATACTTTGTTCTATATTGGAAGTATGATTTAACAATCAAACAATTATTGCATCAGGAAAAAAATATAGTATATAGAACAAACATAGCACAATTAATCAAATATCTGACAAATATCAATTTATTCAATTTTCAAGTGATAATCGCTCAACAGGAGCGTAGACCAAATGTTCGTTCAGGAACTAGGGCTAAACTGATAAGGAGACTTATAAGGAATATGTGACATCGATGTAGCAAAGTGAAGGGATATTTAGGAGAGTAATCGAGGTCTCCTTATGAGACGTAGGTGCCCTCCTAGGACTCCTCGACATCATATCATCACACTTCTCAGCATCCATATCAACAACAGGTTGAACGGTGAAGAGTGACTCAATATTATTTCCCCACGTCGTTTTTAGTTTTCCAATGGATTGCATGTAAAGGTCTACCACATGCTTCGGGATGCGATAGTTGCATGACCAATGGCCAGTGTATCTTTACTTAAATAGGGTTATTCAGGGTTTGCGGCCTTACTTCTGGAAGCCTCTGTCTCTTTGCCTTTACTTTTCCACTATAAATTGCCTCTTCCCCTATCTGATATGTCATTCTTCCACTTATCCCCTTTATTCCATTGGCCTTTTCTGCAGTCATGGCTATTGCTAGCCTGTTGAGTATTTGCATGTGCTTCGGGCATTGCAAAACTCCCATTAGGAAGTACGTGATGATTCTTCACCAGGAGTTCATCATGTTTTTCTGCTTCTAGCAAAATGCATGTGAGCTCGAAATACTTCTGGTACTGGGCATGGCGATACTATTACAGCTGTATCCTCATATTGAGGTGGAATGTGCACAATATCTTATCGATCTGTTTAGCATTAGTAACTTTCTGGTTACATAATGTTAGATCAATGACAAGCTTGTGTATGACAAAAATTATATGCTATCATAGCCTTTAGAATCCTGGAAGTGCGACATGATCCATTCGGGTTGTGCTTCTGCCAACAGGACAGAACTTTGCTGGCTATATATTTTCCTTCAGGGAATTGAAAAATAGCAACTAGACATCTTCCATAAACTATTTGGCCTTCAGGTCCGTATGAAAATGGTGCCTCAGGGGGTGCAGAGCCATACATCTGACGGCTTCGGGAAGAGTAGGGGTACCAGTTTCAGGCTGGGAAAATAGTAGCTCCGAAAAATCGAGCTATCAGATTAATCTTAATATTCATTGCCCGAGTAAGATAATTGTTGCCATTCAGGGCAAGTTTGATAAGTTCCCTCTTTGCGATGTCCATCATATCCTATTTCTATTTATGCAAAATAACTTTTACTACCGGTAAAATCATTATATTGCATGCTCACTCTTCAATCAGTAAAGCTTGGTCTATATCTATTCAGTAGATAATTATCTAAAATTTTATAGAATTTCTCTAGCAATTTTCATAGTTTTCTGCTAATTATCTAGCAATTTCCAAAATTACTTAAATAACAGAAAATAAATTTCAGCACATATTAAAATATTGCATAATGCTAGAAAATAAACCCAGGGGTATGGAACTTCTAGTATGAGCTAGGTATTAAATTTTCAAAATTTTACAGAAGTTCATATACCAAGAAATCCAATTTCTAGGATTTATTGTCAATTTTCAGAAATTAATAACATTTCGAAATTACTGGAAAACTCAGGGGCAAAAAAGTAAATCTCTCTTTCTTTCTTTTTTAGCAGGCCAAATGGCCTTTTGGACCAGATAGCCCGTTCAGCTTATGAGGGCGGCTAAGAATCCTCAATCCAGCCGCCGCTTGGTCTTCACGGGAGATCGGTCCGGGGCCTCCGGGCACAAGCGTCGCAGCGAACGGCGGCAGGCTGGGCGCGGGCAAGATGGCGACGGACGTGGGCTTCGCGCGAAGCCACCGAGCCGGCGAACGGCGGCAGGCCGGGCGCCGGCAAGACGACGACGGACGCGGGCATCGCGCGAAGCCGCCGAGCCGGCGAACGGCGGCAGGCCGGGCGCGGGCAAGACGACGACGGACGCGGGCGTCGCGCGAAGCCGCCGAGCCGGCGAACGGCGGCAGGCCGGGCGCGGACTAGACGACGACGGACGCGGGCGTCGCGCGAAGCCGCCGAGCCGGCGAACGGCGGCAGGCCGGGCGGCGCGGCGGCCGCGGTCGTCGCTGTGGGCGACGGCGCAAAGGCCGAGCGGTGCGGCGGCCGCGGTCGACTCTGCGGGCGAGAGGCTCAAGGAGTCGTCGCTGGCACTGTGGGCGCGCGAAGCGTTGCCGTCTGGCGCCATGTGGGCGCCTTGGTTTCGCCGCCACCGGCGGGCGTTGTGCTGTCTTAGGCGAACACGAGCAAGGGACATGGGGCTCGCCTTCGAGGCGAGTGCCGCCGTTGTGGGCGCCGTTGGGCTGGTTGCGCAGCACGCTGCAGGCGCGAACAAGGCCGTGGCCGATGGTATGGGCGACGTGGGCGATGGCGCGGCCGTGGGCGCTACAGGCGAGTGCTTGTGCGGCATGGCGTGTCTTCGGCGGTGCGCATAGATCCACGGCGGTGGCGCACGGTGCGGCACCTTCTGGGCGCAGCGGCCGGGAATTGCGGCGCTGGGCCTTTGGCGCAAAAACTGGCAACTGCGGCATCGGTTGTGGTCCCGGAGGCCAGCAACTCAGCGCCGGCACCAGAGGATCTTGGCGCGGGCGCGGCACCAACAGGATGCGATGGTGAACGGCACTAGAGGATCTCGATGATGAACAACAATACTTCATGAACAGATTTCGGGTGTACTACTGTTCTGTATTGAACTGATAATATACAACTCTAATGTGATAATCTACAGGATTAAGACATTATTTAGATGCGATTTAATCTTACGTAGGGCTTGGCGTAGGATGATCGCGTGTAGCAGAATGAAAATTGACGCAGTGTCGATTGTTGTAGGCAGACGATCATGATCGATGGCTTTGGTAGAGCGTCGTGCTGATAATGTGTTGTAAAACGTAGTTGTTCATCCATGATCAATCAACATCATGCCAACGAAATCACAAGAACGAGAACAGGAGTATACAGAATATAGGGGTAGAGCTCTTTTATTTTTATTAGATGGATTTTAGAAATGCACTTTTTGCATGTCAACATCACATGGGGCCTCGAACGGTAGAATCAATACTCAGTAAAATGTGTAGATGCAAAATTCTAATCCTTTCAAGTTACAGAACTAATGGTAATTTTTTAGCCTAGGTTGGCACTTTATTAGAGGTTCAGATCGATGGTCTTGGCAGAGCGTCGTGTTGTAAAACGTAGTTGTTCATCTATGATCAATCAATATCATACAACGAAATCACAAGAACGAGAACAGGAGTACACAGAATATAGGGGTAGAGCTCTCTTATTTTTATTAGATGGATTTTAGAAATGCACTTTTTGCATGTCAACATCACATGGGGCCTCGAACGGTAGAATCAATACTCAGTAAAATGTGTAGATGCAAAATTCTAATCCTTTCAAGTTACAGAACTAATGGTAATTTTTTAGCCTAGGTTGGCACTTTATTAGAGGTTCAAATGATAGAAATTTTTAAACCTTTTTGAAACTCAAAAGGTTGATGGTAATTTTGAATGGTAATTTGCATTCGGACCGACTACCCCGTATTCTACGCATGACTGCAAGTCACAAGTCGTGTCACACAATTGCGGTTGCTAGGACTCGAACTCGCAACCTGCTGCCTCACGTAAGCCCACCTTACCATCTCACCTATCACTCATTCTCAACTAATATATGATATATTTTCCTTTTGTTCCTTTATCTCCGAAATTTTAATGATTATTTGGATATCTAAATGAATTCAAATGAAAAGATTGTCAACTACAAAGTTGTAGATCTCGTCGAGAGCTATAATTTTTATATAAATTTTATCTTCATCAGACTCCGTATGAAAAAGTTATGATTTTTCGAAAAATGATTGATAGCATTATTACTGCCGGTTGAGGATATAAATCGCCAACCGACAGTGATACCATTATTTAGATATTTAAACTACTTTAAATGAAACAGTTATCAACTACAAAGTTATCGTTCTCGTCGATAGCTACAATTTTCATATAAATTTTATCTTCATCCGACTCCGTATGAAAAAGTTATGATTTTTCGAACAATGGTTGGTAGCATTATCACTGCCGGTTAGGAATACGAACCGCCAACAGACAGTGATACCATTATTTGGATATTTAAACTACTTCAAATGAAAAGTTGTCAACTACAAAGTTGTAGATCTCGTTGAGAGCTACAATTTTTATATAAATTTTACCTCCATCCGACTCCATATGAAAAAGTTATAATTTTTTTAACAATGGTGGTAGCATTATCACTGCCGGTTGGGAATACGAACTGCCAACCGGCAGTGATACCATTATTTGGATATCTAAACTACTTTAAATGAACAAGTTGTCAACTACAAAGTTGTAGATCTCGTCGAGAGCTATAATTTTTATATAAATTTTATCTCCATCCGACTCCGTATGAAAAAGTTATGATTTTTCGAAAAATGATTAGTAACATTATCACTACCGGTTGGGAATACGAACCGCCAACCGACAGTGATACCATTATTTGGATATTTAAACTACTTCAAATGAAAAAGTTGTCAACTAAAAAGTTGTAGATCTCGTCGAGAGCTACAATTTTCATATAAATTTTATCTCAATCCGACTTTGTATGGAAAAGTTATGATTTTTCGAAAAATACCAGCACTGTCGGTTCTTCGAAAAACCGGCAGTGATAGTATTACTGCTAGTTCGGACAGGAACCGGCGGTAATAAGGGATTTATCACTGCCGGTTCATCAGAAAAAGCCGTTACTGCCGATTTTCCATCCGAACCCATAGTGATAATATTATTATTGCCGTTTTTTGATGAATCGGCAGTAATATGGCGGCAAGGATAACTGATTCTGTAGTAGTGGTAATTTTGGGTCTAAATGATGGTTAGTATTGAAATATTTATATCTTCACAAACTGATGGTAATTCGGACCTTAGGGTGATAATTTATTCAAATTGCAGATGGTAACATATAGAATTTTGAATGATAATTTGTTAAAAAAGCAAACGGGTGCAACTAATGGTAAATTTGAAGTTTACTTACACAACTCGCAAATGATGGTAAATGTTGAACTTCAAGTGGTAATTTTATTAGAAGTGCATATGATAACTTAGTGTAACTAATGGTAACTTCAGAAATAGATTTGAGTCCTGATCATAACTTAGGGTACAACAAATGGTAAATTTTGATTTTTTTTTACACTAAACCACAAAACGATGGTAAATTTATAACTAAATTGGTAATTTTATGAAATGTACATGTGATAATTTAGGGTTCAATAAATGGTAAATTTTGAACTTTTTTTACCCCAAATCAGAAAACGATAGTATAATCATAACTTAAGGTGGTAATTTTATGAAAAACACAGACGATATAGCTTAGGATGATCAGATTAATGGTAAATGTGAACTTTATTTACACAACTCGCAAAATGATGGTAAATTCTGAACTTCAGGTAGTAATCATTAAAAGTACATATGATAGTTTATAGTGCAGCTAATGGTTTATTTTGAGTTTTTTATTAGGCAAACTCACAAAGTGATGGTAACTTCTAAATTTAAAATGGTAAATTTGTTAAATATCCATACCATGACTTATGGTGGAAGTGATGTCATTTTTAAACTTTTTTACCATACAAACTCACAACATATTGGTAACTTTTGAACTTAGGATGGCAATTTGTAAAATCAATTGCATATGGTAACTTAGGGGGAAGTGATGGCAATTTTTAAATAGTTTTATCTTACAATCTCGCAAAAAATTGATAAATTTTAACTTACGGTGAAAAATTGTTAAATGTGTGTCCCACATTTGAGGTGTTTTTGTATGATGGTGATGGTGCATGTGTAGGTGATGATAATTGGTGTCATCATCTGGGACGGGGTTGCATTATTAACTCTATGTTCTCTTTAATGAATGGGCAAAGCTTCAGCCATTTGCTTAAAAATATTTTTTGTTAAATGTGACTAGGATAACTTACGTTGCAATGATGGCAAATTTTGAATTTTTTGTACATATATGAAAAATGAAGGTAAATTTTGAACACTTTAAGGTGGTAATAATAACTACTATATTATAGCGCCTGGGATTGCTGGCCAACGGCTGCTGCCACGTCAGCTTTTTTGCGAAAAAACCCTTAGGAAATCTCGAAATAGCGGGCAGGTCCTTCCACGTTGTTTCGCGAAGACGAGCGTTGTTCTGTGCCTTTGGCCCCGCCAGCCGCTCGATCCTTGCGCCGCGTTCCCTATCAATGGATCTTTGCGCGTCATCCATTCCAAGCCCCATCGTCCTCCTATACCTTCTCGTGCGCTCCGTCCGTCTCACGCGTTTCACACGCGGCCCCTTCTCGCGCGCTCCGCCGACACGCAGCGTTCGCCTCCCGCTCCAGCCGTCTGTTAACCCCCGCGTCGCTTGCTCCGTCCGATCGCCCCCTATCGGTCCCCTCGCTGCTCCGCCGCGCGCCCTTGCCCTCTTCAACCGGCCTTCGTCGTTGCCGACTGGGGACTCCCCCTTCGTTCCACGCCTCGGGTAAGCGCTTGTTGTGTCCGTGAGTTCCGTCGCTTGTGTTCGCTTCGCTGAAGGCCCGTCCGCCGCCTCCCCTGCCACGCTGGAGGCCGTTTCCCCTCGCTCAGGTACGCCTCACTCGCTTCTTCTGGCCCTCCCCTGCTGCGCTGGCTCGCCGATGTGCGTTCTTAGGAAATGATGATGGCACACAGGCCGGCCGAGCGCGCTAGAATCAGCTGACGCCGGGCCGTTATGGAGGTCCAAGACCAGGAGCAACTTTCTTCCATGATTCCTTCAAGGTGGAGCTACGTGGCTATACGTCCAATGGTTGTAAGATGGGAGTCCATCCTCTGGGGTTCTTGGTCTAGATTAGGTGCAGGTTGGAGGATTGTTGCTTCACCTTGTGACGCTGGTGGCACTCCTTCAAAAAAGTCTGTAAATTAGACAGGTTACCAGCACCGTTCGCGATTGATTTAGTCCCAGCCCAAATCTTATTTAATCCTTCTCTGATATTGTGTAACTCTAGAGAATCATTTTCAATTTGATATGTTTGTATATAAATATAAACATTATTTGAACACTGTTTTTTACTCGCGATAGCAAAATGGGTTTTCCTGGGCCTATTCTCGGCCATCGTCGCTCCTCGCTGCTATTACGGTGAGTTTGCGCACCACCTGTTTGATATAATGCCTCAGTGAACCACATTCTTACATATCCGAAAATTTTCTTTAATAGATGGGCTTGGGCACCCAACTTGCAACTTCCATATATTCTCCCATTTTCTCTTACATTTTGATATGCCTAAACTCTGAATCTTATATGATTCTGTCTTCCTTGCATGCATGGATGCAGATCGGCGAGAGCTACCCTTTCTTCCGGAGCAGCTACTGCATGTCTGCATGTCCATCCTGGGCGAGGAGGGCGACTGCAACTGCGCCTTCGCGGCATACAAGGAGGCCAAGTTATCGCCACGGCGGAGTGCTGGCTCGACCTCTGCATCAAGGGCTCCCAGCTCAGCCAGTGCTCTAATTTATTTTGCGGTGGTGGTTGTTTTTTTCCGGTTCTCTTCTCAGTTTATGGGATACCCTAAATTGATCTTACCATATTCCAATTTGTGATAGTCGCAATGGATAATCTTCCTGTTAAGCATGGTCGAGATTTTGTTTAAGCAAAGTAGTGGAGCTGCTTGCTGAACATTAATGTCTTTCGCGATGTGCATGCACCAGAGGCGGGTTTTTAGGAGGCTTTGATATAGATGCAATTAAAGATAAGCCAAGTAAGAACGATGCAATGCGCTGAGTATGTTCTTAGTTTTTTCGCTTAGATGCGCGTTAAAGCTAATGCGCACCTAGACCCGGTTTGGTATATTTATAGCTTTTTTAAGAGTAGATTTTGATTGAGTTGCATGGTTGACGGGCTACACGGTTGAAATGGTTGGGCTAAAGAGATTTGTTGTTTGATATTGTGACTTTTATGTGTGAGAGGTGCGGATTTGAAATAAAGGTGAGAAGAATGGAGTTTGGAATTTTATACTTAGTTAGAGAGGGTAATTTTCTTTAATCCTAGTGACAAAGTCAAAATGCCAACCCACCGAAGTCATGAGATGAGTTGCTGATTTTTGGCTTCTAACGACAAAGCAATCAACTGTTTAGAATAGCTTCCGGCTTTCAGAGGGAAAAAGCCAAATCTGAAACCATTCTAAACAGAGCTCTAGTGGTGCCGTAGTTACTCCCTAATATAATTTATCAACACAGAGCTATAAATATAAAACTCTCAGTAAATGCCGTTGAGAATTATAGCTATGAACAAAAGGACAGTGCAATCTTCACCAGAAACAGTACAGCATCCCTCCCACCACAGTTATTGTCAGAAGTCAGAACGTTGGGAATGGGATACCTTTTTCAATCATTTTTATATTGCACCAATAGTAACTTTAAAAGTTTTAACTTTTTAGCTTTTTAAGCCTTGGACAACTAATTAATACAGTTGGCTATACTGTTTCAAATATCAAGATTGCTCACGTAAAAAACATATATCTGGTGACTGGTGGGAGAAATATGATTGTGATCGCAATTCCCCCTATGATTAATAATCATCCAATAAGGCTTGATACCAGCCTAAGGGACTGTAGACAAACTCGCATTTTTTCTTTCGAGGAAGATAAACTCGCATTTCAATCGCCTCTGCAGGGGATAAACAAAAACACAAAAGCATACAGAGTACAACCATCTATTTAGTTCAAGTAACTTCTTCCTGTCAGTCCCCATGTTCACTCGTTCTTGAGACATGCTTATAAACAGCACTACAACAGCCATGCATTATACGTATACCGGTCTTTGTTTTCCTATAGGGATCTACAAGGAAACCAATCCCCATCGACATCACACCACTACTAAAAACTGGGTACCGTCCATCCTAAAATCTTCTACATGCTGTAGAAGTTACGAGTGTTCTATTCACAAACTTACATCAAAATCTACTCATCAAGTTCCACATCAATCTACGGCTCTACACTCCATGTCACAATCACTCTGTATTTCTGACCGAACTTTCTTCTGCTTCCTAAGACGCACAGTGGTCTGCTTAATGCGGCCTTTACCTGGGTCCGTTACTAAAGGTATGTTTGTTTTAGCTTTTAATTCTGGATTCTAGCCTTAAAAAGTAGAAAAAAAATAAACAGTCTGATTCTAGAATCCGATTCTCACAAGCTAGCCTACCCATATACACTAGAATCCACAATCCACTTCATATGTGTTTTTGGAGAATCAGCTTCTCTACAACCACAATCCAAAATCAGCTTTTAGAGAATCCAAAGCTGAAACAAACAGACCCTAAGAGCAGGTGGGACATAACATAGGACAAAAGCTCCTCCCTGTGTGAGAATGTGATATCTAAAGGAGCGTACTCGAATTCATTGTAGGAGACCTCAACACCAGCCTTTCGCATCAACTAGTAGTGCTTCTTCACTAGAGGTGGGCGTTGTGCCGTGCCGTGCCGAGCCGGTCCGATACGGGCCCATTGTGCTTCGGGCCAGAACCATACCGGGCCACGACGTCCCGTCGTGCCCGCCATGCCGTGCAGGGCCAACCCGGCTCGCCTTCGGCTAGCCCAAGCACGACCCATTTACGCTTCGTGTCGTGCTGACCCAGGCTTGGCCCATTTACACTATTGCGACGAGAGGAAATGACCTGAAGTTGCTTGTAGTAGCGTGCGTACGCGATGCTACAGTGCATCGAACGTATAGTCACCTTGATCAAAAAAATATGTAAATCTACAATCGAGCAACATGCATTCGCTTAGATCATCCAAAATAAAGTGGGGCCATGCATTATGCCAATTAATTAAATCATTATTAGCGAACACGCATTCGTTCTCTTGTGTATCTCTGGACAAATTAGCAAAGTAAGTAAATAAATGACGAAAATAAATGTGCATGCAAAGCAAGGACAAAATAAAAGCGTGCGAAAGAAACATCCTGTGTGGATATCAGTATTGCTAGCAATGGACACAAATATTGTGGGAAAAAGAACTAAATTTTATTAATTCTTGAACATGTACAGAGTTACTGTCTTGTTAAAAACCTTACACCCCGGTGTGAGGTACCCCCGGTAAAAAAAAAGTGCGTTAACTACATATATATACATAGACTATGTAACATTCCAAAAATTTGGATTTCAGAATGTTTAAGTTTCAAAATTCACCATTTGCATTTCTTTGAATTAATTTCAGCTTAATAAGAATTTTCTATTTATAAAAGGATTTAATTTGGCTAATCTATCCATCAAACATTTGATTTTCAGTTTTTGCTGGGTTCATTGTGCTGCAAGGAATTTTTCTGTATTTTTGGAGATTTTTCTGAATTTATTTGAATTTATTTGCTTTTATTTGAATTTCTGGAATTTCTTTAATTCGGAAAATGATTTCTAATTCAAAAAATCCTTTGCGGGCCGAATCCTTTCTCCGGCCCATTTTCCCGACTGCTTCCCACCCATCTCCCTTCGCCGGGCCCGCTCCGCTTTTCCTCCCGGCCCAGCCAGCCCGCTCCGCATCGGCCGCCCGATGCGCGCCACGTGGGCGGCCAGATGCCGCGTCGCTGCTGCGCCGCCGCCGCCGAAACCCTAATCGAATCCGCGCTGCGTTTTGGCGTCCATGCCGCGCCCGCCTCCGAGGCTATTTAAAGCCTCGTGGACCCTTCCCGAGGTTCGCCTCCTCGCGCGCATCCGCCGCTCCTTTCCTCGTCGCTGAGACGCCGCTGCCCCCCCTCGCGAGCTCGCTGTCGCGCTGCCCCGAGCCGTCTCGCCGCTTTTCTTCCTCTCCGGTGAGCCTCCGTCGCCTCGTTTGGTCTCGCCGAGGTCCCGTCTCCTCTCTCCTTTGCCCTACGCCCGCCGGATCCATCGCAATTTGCCCGTGCCGCCGCCTTCTTCTTCCGCTCCGGTGAGCCGCTCCGCCGCGCGCCCGTGCCTCGGCTGGCGTCGCGTCGGCGCCACGCGTCGTCGCTCTGCGCCACCTCTCGCGCCGCGTCGTGCCGCGTCGATCCGCCTCCGGCCGCATCAGCGCCGCCGGCCGGCTCCGTGCGGCCGCCGCGTCGGCCGCCTCGTGGCGGCGCGTGGTCGCCGCGTCGCCCTATCCGCCGCGTGGCTCGCCACCTCAGCCGGTCTGCCGCGTCGGCTTCTCTCCGCCTCGGTGCTTCCGGTTCTTCGTGGACCAAGCCACTGACATGTGGGCCCCACGTGTCAGCGGAGTTTCTTTTTCCTTTTCTGATTTTCCAGAAAACCCGAAATTCCAGCCAATCACGTGCTGCCACGTGTCAGCCTCTCTGATTTTTCTGATTTTCTGATCTGGAAATCTTCCAGGAGCCCGTTCTCCTTCGTTCGAGCTCCGATTCCAGTGATTCAAATTTCTAAATTCATCTAAATTCAAGATCTATCTTCCAGTACCATTCTTTTCAATTTTTTAATTTTATTTGAATTTGTTTTATTTACTTGCCTCGTTTCGCGTGTAGACGACCTAGATCGAAGATCGATCGAATCAACGATGAGGTAGAACCAGCAAGAGGCAGCGAAGGCAAGTCTTCCTTGAACATATTGATCCCAAATTTTATGAAAATGATATGTTGTTTTAAATTATGCATGCTTACTTTACGCAATGTACTTTAAATGCAGTTTTAGAGTATAGTTAAATTCCAGTTTGTTATACCCTCATTGGTATTGATCACGTCGAACCTTTGACACCCTAGATGATATATATACTAGCTACTTTATTTGGTGATATCCAGTAGATTAGCATGGAACGGTAGAATTGCTTAGTCCAGCTTAAGCGTTTCGGTATTGTGCCATTATGGGAATCATTTCAATTGTTGTTTATACTTATTTGTGGAATTGCGGCAATTGGTGTTACTGCTGTGATTTAAATGAAATAAAGTGGAAATGGTTTAGACCGGGGCGGGTGGATGTGTGGCGGGTGCAGAAAGCACGAGACCTTGGTATGTGAATGTTCCGCCCTAGTCAATTAAGGACCGAAGCGTGTGTTACCATGGACCGAGCACTACCGTACAACCACAAGTCTATATGGGTATGACCTGGCTAAATAATTTGTGCGTCTCATTATTAGCTTCGCCAGTTGGAGAGTGCCAGATGTTGGCAGGCGCAAGAGGGGGCTTCTGTACTGGGCAGCTAGAACCCTAACAGCGGTGAAACCTTAGCGGGCGAGGTTAATAGTGGGTTTGTGCATTGTAAAGGCCTTGTCATGATCTCTCTGCCGACACACCAAAGGAAGTGTGTTAAGTGCATGGCAACAAGAGTCGATCATGTCTTATGGGTAAAGTGTACACACTCTGCAGAGTTAAAACTACTTAAGTAGCCGTGCCCACGGTCAAGGGCAGGCGAGGTACGCTTGCACATTGTAGATTTTATGGTTTGGTTTTAAAGGAAATTGATGGTTTGGGAATCTGAGAGTAGATGGAACTCTTGGGTTATGGTTTGGCAGATGGAGCCAGTCAGGTAGATGGAACCTGCTTTAATGGTCATATCAAATTCAATTACTATGCTTTTACATTTTGTTCAAATGATGCTTTATGAAATTACTATTGGTATTTACAGATAAACTTTGCTTTATGCTAAAAGAGCCATATTATGCCTTCAATTGTTTAGCCTTGCATATAGTTATCATGCATTATGTTTCCAAGACTTGCGGAGTACAATTTGTGCTCACCCTTGCAACATCCCCAACTTTCCACGTAAGAGTGTGCGGTCGACTACGACTTCTACGCTTGTGGTTATGATGAAGGCGACCGGAATGCTAGGACGCGAACCCCATCGATTGCTGTTGGGCAAATGGATGGGCTTACTTACTTTGCTTTTGTTAATTCGTTTCTGCTGTTCCTTATTGAACTTAAGCCACGATGCTTCTTATTTGTAATAATTGGCTATAAGGCTAATACTCTTTTGCTTAATGAATATTATTTGATTCGTGATATGGATGTGTTGTCATCACTGTTTCACTGTGTGTGCTAGCTTTTCCTGGACTAGCACAGGTTATACACAGAGGGTTCGGATTTGGAAATCCGGTCCCGACAGACTACCCGAGGTTGAGATTGTCAATGTCGGCTACTGCGTCCGTGATCTCCGGATCCTCGGGCTGATGTTGTATCCTCTCATCTGCACGCTCCCAGTCTTTGAGGCATGTAATTGCGTCAACAATGACAGGTCTGAGAGACGACCTCCTCGGCTCAAGTATCCTCCCCACCAAACTGAAAGTGGATTCCGACGAGATAGTGGACACCAGAACTGTAAGTACGTCCTGTGCGAAATGGGATAGTACGGGGTAAATATGTTGGTTATTCTTCCACCACAAGAGCAAGCTGAGTTGATTTTCCTCATCCATGTCAAGCTTAGTCTCCACGAAAGGCATGTCGAGGTAGTGGTTGATCTCTACCCGTGGATTCCATTGCGACCTGCTCGGCATTTCAAAAGACGAACTAGACGACTTGCCTTTCAGCTTCTTCCACATGTTTGAAGCAGTCGAACAGCCTCATGCTTGTTGCATTGTTGAGGTAGATCTTCGTGCTTCACTTCTGGTGCCAAACTTCTCGTAATATTTGTCGAAAAATCAAAAAAAATCATTGTAAACATGAGTATAGGCTTCGGAGAAATCAAGATCAAATGCCTCATCTATTCCCTCGAAGGCGCCCTGCAAGTCAGAAAATTTTCTCCGAGGATCCAAAATAGTAGCAAAATAGTACAGATGTGGAATAGCTTGAAAATATTTTAATTTTTTTTGCTCCATTGGTTCTATATTGCGATGTAAAATACAATTATCTCTATTTTCTTTAAAAGCATTAGCAATAAGACAAAGCAACTCGATGACTAAGGAAGAAGTTGGGTAGTATACACCGAACAATTGTTTAGTTCCATTGTAAAAAATTTCTAAAAAATTATGAAAATGACTAGCAATTTCCCAATCCGCTTCAGAAACCAAAGGTTTACCATTATTGCAATTGACAAAGACAGTGATAATTTACTCGTAACCTTTGTAAGTTGAATCTTCTTGGTACCTTATTGTTGGCCCTGCAGTACTCTGAGAATTAGGCAAACCTTACGGGTGAATTAGTAACAAAATCGATAGCACTGCGTATGCCTTCCAAACTAGGTTTCATTACATGCAAACCCGTATGCACAATGAGATTAATAATATGGCATACGCACCTCTGGTGGAGTACAAAACCTCCAATATAAGTCTCCAGATGCGGTGAGAGATGCTCCATAGCCGTCGTGTTAGCTGATCCATTGTCAAGAGTAATGGAAATAATTATACTTTCTATTTTAAAATCATTAACAACCTCAAGTATACGGGTAGCGATAGCATCTCCGGTGTGTGACTCTGAGATTAGCCTAAACCCTATGACCCTTTTGTTTATTATGTACTCGTCGTCTAGGTAATGCGCAACAACACTAATATAGGCTGCTCTTTGATGAGAGGAAATCCATATATCTGATAATGCAAAGGAAAAACTAAGTGTTATGAAGGTCTGTTTTAACATTTCTAGTTTATTTGTAAAATTTTTATAAATATCATGTGTAGTTGTTCTTCTACTAACATGTTGGTATTGCGGGCAAAAACCATGTTGCACCATTCTCTCAAAATTAGAGCTCTCACCTATTCTAAGTGGAAGATCCTCTGTAACTATGTAACGTGCAATTTCGTCTCTAGCTACGTCGGTGTTGTATACCCATGTGCTTACCGAACCGTCAGTGTTGAGGTTGAGCTATGCATGCACGCCCTCGCCTGGCCTCCGTCCGACCGATATCTTCCTCAAGCAATTCTTCGCGTGTCTCTTCAGATGACTTGTTCCACCACATGCACGTGCAGATAGTTTAGCTTGACAGTATTTGCAAACAGCATACACTACCTCACGTTCGTCCACAATTTCGACGGTTCTATCCATATGTTGCCAGCACCATGCCTGTCGACTGCCGATATGGACGCCCGTCCTGGTTGCATCGATATGTCGGGCTTCGTGTTCGGTGTGGATACCGACGCCCGTCACGGATACACCCGAAGTAGCGGCATCTGAGCTCAGTGCATCCGGAGTGTATGAGGCATCCTCGATGCTGCCGTCCAAATGACGGTCATCCATGTCGTAGTCTCCCATGCTGGGGGAGAGTTGGCGTGGATCAATCTCTTGATCCTGATGAGGGGGACTTGGAGAGCGCGAACGTGCTCTCCTGCTCTTGCTCTTGTGAAACATTTTATTTCACGGCGGGAGAGCAAAAAAAAGAAAGCAATTGGAGAGAGATGTGCTGAGCGCCTGAGCAAAAATGGGCAAGAAGAGAGAGCGCGAGAGAGTTATGCAGAACAAATGCAAGCTGTCCCCTATCTTTATGGTGTGTCCAGCGAAATGACCGTCGTTCTGCTGTCGTTGTAAATTCAAACGACGCGCGGCCGTGCACTCGCTAATGACGAAAATCGAAAAGCAGGACGAATATGATAAAGCAGCTTTATGTCTTTCTATCACGGCCTCTCTTTCCCATGATTCCCTCGAGTGTGAGTGTATTTGTTCAAAATCGCATTAGAGAGAGCGAGATGGAATCGATCAATCACATCGTTGTATCCCTTGCATTCAAAATACATTGGGCGCGTGATTTTCTTCCCGTGATTCCCTCGAGTATGAGCTTCCATTCAAAATCGCGCGGTTGCATACATGCACACCCAGAGCTCAAGCTACCTTCCAAAAGACCAAAAGCGTCTGCACCGTTTTCTCTATCTCTCTCCCCCACCGACACGAGCGGCTGCGCCCCTCTCTCTTCCTCTCCCCTCGTCGACACGCCTCCCTCTCCCCTCCGCCTCTGGCCTCCCCGCGTGTCGCCGCCCCTCCCTCTCCCCTCCAGCCCCGGCCTGCCCGTGTGCTGTCGCCCCTCCCTCTCCCCTCCGGCTCGTCGCCGCCCCCCCTCCTCCCCTTCCCTCACTCGCCGAGCGCCGCCTCCCTCCTTCGGCCCAGCCATGGCGCGGGCGGCCAAGAAGGCCCCATCTCCAGTGCGCGGGGGCGGCCGAGGCAAAGACGCAAGTAGCCATACGCAACGACGACAGTGGTGGCTGGGCTCGAGCAGAGGTCGTGTCGTGCACGAGATGAAGACGACAACGCGGGCGCGACAGCGGCAGAGGCGAAGATGTGTTGCCTCGTCCAAGGTGAAGACGCGAGCGGCCGTGCACGACGACCACGGTGGTTGCCGGGCTCGAGCAGAGGCCGTACCGTGCGCGAGGTGAAGACGACGGCGCAGGCGCGGCAACGACAGAGGTGAAGATGTGCTGCCATGTGCCTTGCCCCCGGCCGCGGGTTGTGCCATGTGCCCTGCCCTTGGCCACAGGCTGTGCCACGTGCCGACGTGCTGCCTCTGTGCCAGCATGCCGTCGCCATGTTGGGCCGGCACGAGCATGGCCCAAACAGCTGTGCCGCTCGTCGTGCCCCATTTTCAGGCCTGGCATGGCCAGATTTACAGTGCCGACCCGGCACAGCACAACCCTCTAACGTGTCGGACTGGGCTTGGGCCGTGCCGTGCCCACCGTGCCTTGGGCCGGCCCACCAAGGCACAGCCCAGGTGCCCACCTTTAGTAGGAGGTCCTTTCTTCACCTTAATGCCCTCGTCGTCATCATCTGATCTATCTTTACGCTTGTATCGGGATGCGTTGCACACCGGGCATACATGCAAGTTTGCGTACTCTTTGCGGTAGAGTATACGGTCGTTCGGATAGGCATGTATTATTTCTACTTCCATTTTCAAGGGACAAAGTAACTTCTTGGCTTTGTAGGCGGTTGTCGGCAACTCGTTTCCCTTCGGAATTATGCCCGCTAATAGACATAACAGCGCCGTGAAACTCTTATCGGACCAACCGTTGTTTGACTTTAATTTCAGCAGTTCCAGCATAGATGACAACCTTGTGTATTTGGACTTGCAACCTGGAAACAAAGGTTTCTCCGAGTCATCCATCAAGCTCCATAATTTTACATACTCCCGCTCTACGGTTCCCTTCTATATCCCGCAGCATCTGATTCAGATTGTCATCATGAAACCTATCCTCATCGAAAGCACAATCGATATCATCTGGAGTATCATGGACTTGGTCGACGATTTTAGCACTACTTGCTTCTTACATAATCTGCTCTTCACCGTGACTGGTCCAACATATATACCCCTTTTGAAACCCTGTAGAATCAAATGTGCTTCGATCTGCGCTGGGTTTCAAAACATCCTCAGAATCTCGCAGTCTATGCATGAACAAGGCATAAATTCCACCCCCTTGTTCAACATATCTTCCTTTGCAACTCTTCTAAAAGCAGAGACACTATTAATGTACTTCACGCTCACACGATTCTCAGCGTACATCCAGCTTCGATCAATCTATGCTACGTATATAACAATAGATATTAAATAATGAATTAAGTACACTAGGATTGCATATGCACATATATGTTACATATAAGCTACATTTAAACTTGCCGATTAACTTATATAGCTCCTTACATCACAAAGAACAAATAGATATATAAACATATGTAAGCTACATTTAAACTTAGCATCTTCAATTCTCTCCTTGCATAGCTAGCTACATCTTGAGTATAATGCAATTGGAACCAATTACTACTTTAGATCAAAAAGAACAAATGGATCTACACCAAGCTATATCAAAACCATCTTCAATTCCCTCTTTACCAAGCTAGATGTGTATACCTTGAATATAATTATATTACAACCAATTATTAGCCTAGATCACCTTCATTTAAGTAACTATCTACATGTGGAGTATAATACAATTAGAACCAATTACTACTTTACATCAGAGAGAACACATGGATCTACACCAAGCTAGATCTAGAAACCATCTTCATTTCCCTTTGTACCAAGCTAGATCTTAAATATAATGCAAATTTGAACCAATTACTAACCTTAGATGATCTTGAATAGAAGGATCTACAATCACATCTCCAAATCCAGGGTCTCTTCCCACCAGATCGCCTCTGAATCACAGCCACCTCAAAAATAGTTCGAAAAACCCTAAAAATACAGCGTAGGTCGGGGCTCTGTGTTCTTATTTGCTAGAAATGGTCATCATAAATGGTTTTTAGCTAAAACAATCTATGATGTGCCCCTCGTCACAGACGGTTTAACTAAAAACCGTTTGTGATGTTTTCTCTTCATCATAGATGGTTTTTCTTGCTAAAACCGTCTGTGATGTGCCCCTCATCACATACGATTTTAGCCAAAAACCGTTTATAATGTGCTATCATCACAGACGGTAGTCAGTGATAAAGTGTCTAATATAACCTGACTGTAGTAGTGAAGATCAAGCTCTGGTTGCATGCCAACGCCATGAAGAAGACCAACCATAAGCCGTAAGCTTCCATGGCCACCAGCTTGTAGCAAAAAACTATATAAAATGGAAAAGAAGGACGCTAACCTATAGATATACTAGGGGATGGGTCCCCCTTCCACTCGACACCGGTGATTAGCCAGGGAGGAAATAGGGAAGGGGGAGAGGGCGGAGGAAGCTTAGGCGGTGGCTTGGTCAAGAGGGGAGGAAAAGAACGTACAACGAGGGGTCTGGGTGAATTGTTTGGTGGTGCTATTCAACTAGGTTGATTAATTTACCATGTGTTTAGTTCAAAGCAAAGGTTAGATGGAATGATTTTATTCATCTTTTTTCATCCGTACCACTATTTAATTGGATGGATAAGTGGATAAGGACAACCAACTCTTTAGATGTGCCCATCCCATGAAATTGGTTGAATGAGCTCATCCCACCCATCTCATCCCTCTAAATTTGAACTCTCATCCCATTCAACTCTTATCCCTATAACCAAATAAAAATTTAATTTATGCGATCCATCTCTCATCCCTTTAACTAAATATGAACTTAGATGGTTTTATCCCTAGCAGGTGGATGGCCACCTTCTGCACTGAACCAAACGGATCCTTAGTTATCCACAGAGTAAAACGATATTTCATTAAAATTCAATAAATTACGAATGCCATTATAGAACACTGTGGATATTTGCCGATAACCCCCTATGTTCCGAGTCAAACTTGCATTGTTAGCAACGGTGCAAGCAACAACATTACAACACGCAAGTAGGAGAGGAGATGAGAGCGCCTAGGCTCTGCAATATAATTATAGAGAAGACCTTGTTTTTACTCCCCTCTATAATCTAGTGTACCCAATCAATACCATCCTACGTTAGGCCTTTGGAAACATTTGTCCATGGATGAAAACTTCTATTACAAATAAGCCCACCTTAGCAAAAGCTTTAAGAAAAAATGGCGTGTTTTTTACCCATCAAACCACGGGTAAATAGTAACGTGCTTTTTCATCGTCTATCTGTATATCTTTCCAGATATCACCAATTCGCCAGTCACTAATACATACTTTTTTATTTCCTATTTATAATTAAAAGAAAACATGCAAATTTGCAAGAATATAATGATACAAATGTACCATTGATGGCAAATCTACCGATGTATTTGTATGTGTCAAAATTAAAAATAATTTTATGTATATTAGCAATAAAAGTTTAAAAAATTTAACTGTGCTTTTTCAAGTGACATTTAATCAGAAACCGAGATAGTAGTTGAACTTTTTTGGACTAGTTGTAACATCCCAAAAATGCAATAAAATGAAAATGTGTATTTTTAATTTGAATATGATTATTTCTGAGTTTTTTTTGGCATTATTGGTTCTTATTTGAATTTCCTTGGATTTATGCTTTGTATGAAAAATCCAACAAATGGGATTGATGAGTGGATAATGGTAAAAAGATAAAAGCATAAAATTAAAAACTTGAAAAGTTAATATTAAATATCTTTAATACTCAGGTAAATCATTTCAGCTGGTACATAAATTTTAATGCATAGCATAGTGAATAAATAATTAAAAGACATCCCTTTGACCTCTAAATAGTGCAAGGACAGATTTTTTATAAAACTTTTGAACATTATCTGCATCTAGAAAATTTACCATAATATCCTCAATACAGTATTTACCTCTGGTAAAAATATTAGAAATTAATAATGTCATTTAAGTCGTTTCAAAATTCAAAAATAGACACTCTAAAAATTTAAAAATTGGAGTGTAAAAATTATTATAAAATAAATACATAATATTGTAACTTGAAAATTTTATGGGAACACCCTCAACTAAAATAAAACTCTTTTAAAAAGTCTCAAAAATAAATCATTATCATCCTTGAATAAAATAAAATCCGAAAAGGAATTTCTGGATAGTCTCTAATGTCGGAATTTATATAAATTCTATAGAAGGTATTTTAGTCTCAAAACATTTTTGGAGGCTAAAAACTACCAGGAGACTCTAGTAAAAAAGTTTTGGAAACTTTCAGTTTGATTTGATAGCAATGTTAATGCAAACACAGAGCATCGGGGTGAGGCTTATCTCCTTAACCGCGTATAGCCGCTGACAGGTGGGCCCGGAAGCTGTGCTGACCCCGTTCGCTGGCAAGTAGCGGAGAAACCCCGCTCTCGCTGCCTGGTGGACCCAACCCCGCCTGTCAGGCTCTCTCCCTCTTGTTTCTTCTTCTTCCAACCGAAGCTGCTCACTCCCCACTCCCTCTCACTTCCGGAGCGAGAGAGCTCAGCAACTGCCCCGTCCCTCCGATGAGTCGCTGCCACGTTCATCCTCGGTTTTCCTGCGCCATACCGCTTCGGTTGAATTCGCTCGCCAACTCTTTGCTATCGAATAGAACTCGCCGCAATTCAAGAACCCGGTTCAAACCGTGTCGATCACCACCCTAGCCGACTGTAAATACCGGTTTAGCATCAAATTGAGACCCTCCTTCACTCCTTTGAACCTCTCTTCCTCAGTCATTCACTGGCCCAAGAAGCTGAAGCTCCTTTCTTTGCCATTGCCACCAAGAACCAGAAAGGGGCGAAACCGAATCCGAGCAATCCGGTGAGTCACTTCTTAAATTGATCACTCCAGTGGTACTCTAGCACTCCCTTAAGCTTTACCATGCCTCCAATTTCAGCCTTGAATCTCTGGAGCACCACCTGCCACTGTTCTTATTCCTCGCCATTCTCTCAGAAGACTGAGAGGGGAAACAAAACCGAAACCAACTACTCGGCAAGCTCCTTTTCAATTTATCTGGCCTGAAGCATCGCCTTGACCTCCTTAACTCGTCCTGACCTTTAATTTTAGTTACAACCATCCGAAACATCGCCGCCCATGGACGCTTCCTTCCCCACGGCTGGCCGACGGTGGCACGCTACCACAGCCTTTCTTCGCTTCCTTTAACAGGTAAAATGGACTCACGGGGACCCAGTGATTCTCATCTGTGCGATGCTCATAGCCGGGAATCTCTAATTTTCTCTTCCCACTGTTCGCCCATGGAGCCATCGTGCGTCTCACGGTGGTGGCCCACTCCGGCCATCGCCGGAGGTAATGGACTCCACCATCATGTGCGGGGTGGTCTGGAGAAGCTCTGCAGCCTACCCATTCATCGGTTCTGGTCTCGCTCCGCCGCCGGTGAAGCCATGACGGAACTCCTCTGCTTCAAGTCTTTGCAACGCGGGGCCCTTCCGTCAGTGACGCAAAAGAAGAGTCAGTTCAACCGGTAAAAGGCGCCACCTCTTTACAGAAAGCGTATTTCTATTTCTTTTAGGATTTTTGCATAACCGAGATAACTCAACTATCTGTAGCTTTTGTATTATAACTCCAATTTGAATGAAATAAATTTCTAAAATCATATAAAATCAAGAAATTTCATAATATGTAAAAATATTTTGAAAAAAAATCACTGGGTGAATTTTAAATTCAAATTTAAAGAAAAGGCCTAAAGATATGCTACATATAAAAATGTTGCAAACAAACTGGTAATTGGATAAAACTAATTCTAATAAAATCCTTATGCTTCCAGGAACCCAAATATATAAAGATATTTGAATTTCATCTATTTTTGAATCATTTTCTATTAAAGGTTATTCTCAATACAATAAATATTCAAAAATGCACAACTTGTGCAAAAGTAACCTAAAATGAGTAGAATTGATTTGTAAATGCTAATAAGTCAGTAGGGCTTCTAAATATGACACTGTTGGTTACGGGTACTTTGATTAAAAACCCAAAATAAAACTATGGTTTTGATGCGGGCGATTATTGGCAATAGCCGGATGTGCAGAGGGATTTGCACGTAGTGTAGGGTGGAGTATCGCCCGTGTCAGATTAAAGACCGAGCAATGGGACGCTATTGATCCAAGAATTCTATGTAACCACGAGGGCTGGTGTGGGACAGCCTTAACCTATTAAGTTATTTAAATATGGCTTTGCACTTTGGTAGGCGGGAGTTAGCAGAAGCACTCCAGTCAGGTTTGCTTGTGAGGGGGCTTCCACACCTCGGTGTGGGTAAATGCATACCCGTGCAATGGTGTACGTCTTGCCATGAACAGAAACGGTGTGTTGGAGGTTACGTGAAAGGTACCACGTCTTGGGTTTGTGTTTTTGTTTCTATGGCGAGGGCTTAACGTCCCGGGCTAGTTTAAAGCCATGTCTAGGTAATGTAACGGTTATGTATGATCTCTCTGCAGCACACCGAAGGAAGTGTGTTAATTGCGCTGCTCTAAGAGCTGATCATTCCTTGTGGGTAAAGTTGTACACCTCTGCAGAGTGTAAATCTAATCGATTAGCCGTGTCCACGGTCAAGGACACTTGGTGAAGTCATTCCAATGTTAGATGTTGCTTTATTTTCAAAAAGGTTTATTTTTGGAAAGCTTACCCCACAGATGATACAATACTATACCATGCGTTGGCAAGTATTGATATCAGATGTTGTGCCATGTGTTGGCAAGAATTGGATATATGCCATGTGAGGGCATTGATCGATTCGAGCTCACATCATGGAAGACTGTGAGTATTATTTATACTTTACTTATTTCTTATCAATCAAACTTGCTCTTATAAATTTCGTTTGCAAATGGCAACATGATTTATAAATTCAATTTTGCTTTATGTAAATTAACTGTAGAAGCCTTTCCTTTGAAATGGCTTGCATATATTATAGGTTTTTCTAAAGTCTTGCAAGTACGTAAAGTACTCACCCTTGCTTATATGTTGTTTTTAGGTGAAAAAGTTAGCGAAGCTTCGAAGATATCTTTCGTCGCAGGTTGCGGGATTTTTCGATGATGCGATCTTTCTAGGGATTATGCCTTATCAGTTGCCTGCAGGTCGGATGGGCACACTACAAGACTTTGCTTCTTTTGCTGCTATATATACTCTGAATTGTGAGGTTTTCTTTGTATAATAGCTTCCGCTTAATAATATATTGTATGGTTGTGGTTCCAATTGTTGAACATGTGCGTACTAGCTACTGATCATGGGACTAGTACTGTTTGCACATTAGATTTCCATTTTTGCATCTATGTAAAAATGGGGGTCGTTGCACTAGTCAGATTCCTGTGTGTTGCAGGGAAACACAATTTTGAACCAAATAATCAAATCATACACGTATTACAAAATAAAATTATACTATTGAGTTATTACGGGGAGGGAGATGTGCAGACTGGCCTGGCCAGAGGGGTGCAGGTAGAAAGAGAGATACGATTAGTTTCCTTTTTTATTCGTGAGAGGTGGGGATCATGTCGCGGTCCATGGCCCATTTGGCACACTACTTTTCTTAAAGAGGAGGAGAGGAAAGACAGACAACCACCACCAACTCGTATTTATATAGGAAGAAGTCTATATGGCACCCTAAACTTTGGTCAAAAGTCCATTTAACACTCCGAATTATAAAACTAGACATTTGACCCTCTTAACTTTGCAATCTAGTTCAAATTACACCCTGACCCGGTTTCATATAATAAGATTGCCCACGTAGCGCAATGAGTGGATGGTTTTTTCTATATAAGATGACACATTGGTCAAGTTAAATAAATGACAAGTGGGGCCTATAGGAACATCTCCCTATCGAGTTCCCAGGCATGCCTCCAAGGTTGTCGGCCCTGTAGGTTCCTCCCACTCTATTTCGATTTAGGGGAGAAGATCTTGTGGGCCACACCTGTAATACTACTATATGAATCGGGTCAGGTTGTTATTTGCACCGGATTGCAAAGTATAGGGGTCAAATATATATTTTATAATTTCAGATACCAGATAGACTTTCTACTAAAGTTTAGGGTGTTAGGTGCGAGGTTTCAAATTTATTTTCAGACTATATTTTAGAGGTGACCGAAATCCAAAATTTCGACGAGATTTTGAAATTTCGGACAAAATCCAAAAAGTAAAATTCAAATCCAGAATTTTTGAATAGGATTTTCGAGATTTCAGCCGAAATTGCCAAAGACTTGACAAATTTCAATCAAATAAAAAATGATACAAATCAAGTTAGAAAATTTTGAAAATTTTTGTAGATGGTTCTGATACATCATTAATATTCTCATAAATTTTTTAGATGATGATCAAGCTTGATGAATTTTCAAAAATTCTAACAGTGCTACTATCCTAATAAAAGGCTTACAGTGGGATGGTTGAGTACATGTATTCCTTTCATAGATTTGATTGAGCAACCAAAACAGGTTTAGAATTTTTGAAACTTAGAGAAGAGTGATTGGGCAATGCTTAAACTCTTCTAAAAATTTTGGATCATGACACACTCGAGCGAATTTATAAAATTCTAACACGGTTATTGTCTCATTATGTTCCTTTTATTTTTGATTTTTCAAAGATAACTAATGAAGTTCAATTATTTTGGAATTTTTTTGTATGATCCTAGATTACTAAAGATGGTACCATAAAATTTTTAGAGCATGTTCAAGCTTGTACATTTTTATAAAAATCTGACAGTTCTTCTGTTATTTTTATAAAATATCTCAAAATTTTGGATTTTCAAAAATAAAATTCATGGAAGGTGACATTCTTATAAGGTATTATCTCAGATCTGGTCCAAAAAAGTTGAAATCCGATCAAAATTTTATCAAAATTTCTATAGCAATTTAAATTAGTGCCAAAGAATCTTAAAAACCTCCTATTCACCTCCTCTAATGGGTTATCCTTGATCCTACACCCTAGAGCTGTGCAATTCCTTTTCTTGAACCATAGTTTTTTTCCCTCTATTTAGTGACTAATCCTCTTATCTTGTATGGTAGGTATTGGAAGTTGTCTCTTTTGGTACATCTGGACAAATGTCCTCATCCTTCAGCACAGGAGTTGGTGAAATTGAACAAGGCCTTCAAAGACTTACAAGACCCTGAAAAGGTACATGTCTTCAGTACATATGGTTAGATTCCACTCATGAAAATAGCTTCGTTTGCAATATTGTGCCAATTAATTAAAACAGCTATTTTTCTCTCTTAGATGTTTAGATGGGTGGACATTAATTGAAATGAGTTCCATGTGCAAGTCCTGATTTTTAAACCATGTAAATATTATTATTCATTCGTTAAGGAGAAAAGTCTGATTGCTGCTTTCGCATAACTACAAAATCTACAATGAGTATGATGAGCTAGCTTATTATTCGAATTGTCTTCTTTTTTCTAGGGCCGAAGCAAGGTTCATCAGATTAACGGCCCGAGGAACCAATGTGTCTAAAACTATTGACTATTTAATTACATCTACTTTGGAGTAAGGAATTGTTACGTTTTTTCTTCATTTTGGTATGTCAATGGTCCAACTGTTCTATACATAGCTACTAGCCAGGATCACGCGCTACGTTGCGTCGTGCGAAATTTCGGCGCGTGACGTTGCGACGTGCGAAATTCAGAAAATTCGGTCGTGAAATGTTGCGCCGTGCGGAATCATTTTTTTTTAAAAAAATTTGTCGCTAGAACCCGTCGGCAAATCTGTGAATTGCTATAAACCTTCGATGAATCTGTGTTTTTTTTGGAGAAAACCGCAGATGTATTTTATATTTTTCTATTTCAGTTTTCGTGTTTTTTTAAATAGGTCGCTAGGACCTACCGGCGAATTTGTGAATTGTTATAAACCTTCGGCGAATTTGTGTTTTATTTTTTTGAGAAAACCGCGGATGTATTTTTTGTTTTTTTATTTTGGTTTTCGTGTTTTTTTTAAAAAAAATGGGTCGATAGGACCTACTGACGAATCTGTGAATTGCTATAAACCTTCGGCGAATCTATGTTTTATATTTTTGAGAAAACCGCGGACTTATTTTTTGTTTTTTAGTCCGGTTCGTTAAAAACCTTCGAGAGGAGCTAAACATAAACTGCAGAGGGACCTAAATGTAATTTCATTTTTTTTGGGTCCGTTCGGCTAAAAATCAGCAGGAGGACCGTAAACCGCTGAGGGACCTAAACGTAATTTTGATTTTTTCGGGTCCATTTTGTTAAAAAACCGACCGAAGGACCTGAACGTAATTTTAAATTTTACGAAAGAGCATCTCGCGAAGGGGGTGACGTGGCACAGCCCAAAGGTCGGCAATGTCTCCCCCTATAATAAAAGGTATACATTTGGGAAGTTTGAGATAAGTTAAAAGCGGGAATTACTTATTTTCTTAAAATATTTTAAATTCTGTAGGTACCGCTCTAAGAACAGCGATGCTTCCAGGATGTTTTGACTGGTTAATTCGTTTATAACACTAGCTCACCATGTGATGTCATGAACCATTCTTCTTGTACTGCCATTTTCTTGAGCCATATTGCTTTTCCCTTCTCAACTGATATTTTGTCATGTGTATATTTCCTTGAGTGCAGAGAGGTGAAATAGATGAGAAGATAAAAAAGAAAGAGGAGATGGAACAACTTGAGGTGACTTATTTACCTTATATATTGATCACCTTTCTGGTGTTGAGCTAAGGATTGCTGACAGTACTTCTCTCAAATGCATGAATCGTAATGGTTATCCTTTTTCTGTATTTTTGTAGGTTGAGCTTAAAGCATTGCGTGAGGCTGCAGAATGGAGACGATTACAAGGTAAGTTTCTGCAATATCAACAGGACGAAAATAATGTCCAAACTCATAAATGGAGAAAAAAAAGATATGTATTGTAGAAAGCACAATAACTATTTTGGTTTTCAATGGATCGATACTTTAGAGAGAGAAGATCCTAATGTGCTGCCCCAGACACGAGGTGATTGAGGGTCTGTAGTTCTGTACATTCTAGTTATCTGTTGTAATATTTTAATATGTTCAAATCTTCCTAACATATATGTTTTATTTGTTCTGTGTATATGTGTTTTTTCTTAGCATTTGATTTTAGTAATTATATTAAATGTGATCTGTGCGAAGCATATAGTTGTGAAGATTGAAGAATAGAACAGGGATATCAATATGGCATGTTAAATTCTTAATAGCTATTTTGTCAACAGGCATATCTCTTGAGGGTGATAACGAACTTTTGGCAGTTCCGAAATAGCCACAGGCTCCACCTACACGAGATGAATGGATGACTAAATTGCCGCCTGACAGAACAGTAATTGATTAAAATATCTACTTATTTCACTGTTTACCCTCTGTCTAAAAGGGAAAAAACATGTTTACATTTTTATGTTCTCTTACATGTATGCATCTAACAATATCTTTTCTTTTTCGCAGGCTGGAGTACCAATGCATGCAACTATCCTAATAAAAGGCCTACAGTGGGATGGCTGAGTACATGTATTCCTTTTATAGATTTGATCGAGCAACCAAAATAGATATAGAATTTTTGAAACTTACAGAAGAGTGATTAGGCAATGCTTAAGCTCTTCTAAAAATTTTGGATCATGATCATACTCGAGCGAATTTATAAAATTCTAACACGGTTACTGTCTCATTATGTTCCTTCTATTTTTGATTTTTCAAAGATAACTAATGAAGTTCAATTATTTTGGAAATTTTTTGTATGATCCTAGATTACTAAAGATGAAAGACCATGTGGAGGTCTATCCCTGATGGTGATGAGTAATTGACTGTGGTTTAGCATGTTGTGCTTGAATTTGAGTTTGATCCGAGTGGTATGAGCTTTGGCTAGTTGGAAGACCAGTCATCCGACCCTGACTGGTCAGGTCTTTGGTTGGTCGGAGACCAGTTGTCCGACCCAGAGTGGTCTGAGTTTTGGTTGTCGGAGACCAGTCGTCTGACCCCGAGTGGTCAGGTCTTTGGTTGGTCAGAGACCAGTTGTCCGACCCAGTGGTTCAGGCTTTGGCCGGTCGGAGACAGCTTGTCCGACCCCGAGTGGTCGGGGCTCGCTGGTCGGAGACCGGTGGTCCGACCCGAGTGGTCGGACGAAGACCGATGGTCGACCCGAGTGGTCGGGACGAAGACCGATGGTCGACCCGAGTGGTCGGGATGGAGACCGATGGTCGGACCTCGAGTGGTCGGGATGGAGACCGGTGGTCGTCCGTGGTCGGGATGGAGACCGTGGTCGGACCATGTGTGGTCGTGGTTTTGGCCGGTCGGCGTAGTGTATATCTTTCGTTGAGATGGATATGTGTTGTTGGACATTGCTATGTGATGTGGTTTCCTTGTCTATGATGGTTGCGGGACTTTGGAGCTAGGTCATGGTGAGGCGAAGGGGATCGTGACTAGGCGGGAGAGCCGAGGTCCGGATGATCAAGGTGTCGCCAAAGATGATCGAGGCGTGGAGTAGCCGCAAGCCGAGAAGACAAAGGAATGGATGAGATGCTAACTTGGAGCTGCTCTGATCGAGGAGGACCGTTGGATCGCGGTCAGGAAGATAGAGTAGCGGGTCGAGTTAGTATGATTTGAACAGCATGCAAAACCCGTTGTGTTGTTGGGTTTCGGGTCAGCCCATACATAGCTGTGTGAGTGGGTAAAATCTCAGCCCTTGATGGAGTGCTCTAGGGTTTAGAGGCTCATCCAAGGGTGGTGGTGGTCCAAGCCTGCTTCAAATATACAGGGAGAGGGGTGTCTCCTTGGGGGTGAGCAGGTGAGGAAAGTGTACGTGAGTAGTTGAGAGTTGTTGAGAGTGACAGTGTAAGGATCAAATCCTGGCTCTTGGGTGTTGGCTTAGGATTGAAGCAGAACATCCAAAGGTGGGAATTGATCCCAGTTCACTATAAATAGAGGGGTAGGGGCAGCCTCCCCTCTGTGAAGGTTCTGAGGTTTTTGCTGCTCATTTGAGTTTTGCCCACTTTGTTGTGAGGCTTTGTAAACCTCCCTTCCAGAAATGAAATGTTCTTCACTTATATTCTTGTTTCATTTCTCTTACGTATTTACATTACGCACTTAAATTCTGTTATCTAAATTCCACATTTACTTACTTGCAATTTACTTTACGTAATTTGGATTTGCCTCATCTCCTTCTACATGCTTTTGAGTCCTTTTTGAAATTCATGATTGATGAACTCTTCTCTGGATTCGGTGCTTTCAATCATTTAGGCAATCCTTGCGTTCTTGTTGCAAGTTGTAAATCTGTGTTCTTAAAGTGCGTAAACGTGTGACTTGCAGTTCGTTAGTCTTGATTGGCTTCTGGTTCTTATTGCCAAGGATGAAAGATTGCTGGATGAATCTTCTATAGATCATATCCCAATCATCTAGGCAATCTACAACCTCTTCTATTCAGTTTTGGAAGAAACCAATTTCTGTGCCTAGTTTTGGATAGTGTTTCTATCTGCTTGAAGGGTTGTTTCTTCGTGTACTTACTTGCCGTGATTTGTGGAGAGTTATCCAAGGATATTCGACCATCAACTCCCACCCGCAAGTTAGGGTGAAGTCGTGTTCGTGACTCGCTTTTTGGTGTTGTATTTGTTAAACTAAAAGGGACGGAACCTTGGTATCAATTCCTTCGATTGATGATCAAATAGGTTCCCGACATCCTTAGGAGGTGCACACCAAGTTTCACTGTTTTTGGATCAGCCGATCAAAAGTTACATCGATTGTTTTTAAGATCGTGCTGATTTTCTTGCTCATCCGACCGGCATCTTGTTCATCCAACCTCCGTAGGTCGGGCGTACTGTTCATCGGTCGGGAGGTACTGTTCATCAGAGCACTATTCACCCGAGTACTGTTCATCCAACCTCCGTAGGTCGGACGTACTGTTCACCCGACATCCGCAGGTCGGGCGTACTGTTCATCCGGTCGGGATACTGTTCACCCAAACACTATTCACCCGAGTACTGTTCATCCGACCGCTTCGGGTCGGGAGTACTGTTTATCCGACCACTTCGGGTCGGGAGTACTGTTCATCCGACCAGTGCTGGTCGGGAGTACTGTTCATCCGACCTCTGTAGGTCGAGGGTACTGTTCATCCGACCAGAGATACCCGACCAGTGCAGTTTCTTTCTGGTCTTTTGGTGGTTTGAATTCTAGGGGGAAAGTTTATTCGAAAAATTTTATTTGGCTCCTATTCACCCCCCTCTAGTCGCCTTTTTCGATCTTTCAAAAGATGGTACCATAAATTTTTTAGAGCATGTTCAGGCTTGTACATTTTTATAAAAATCTGACAGTGTTTCTGTTACTTTTATAAAATGACTCAAAATTTTGGTTTTTTAAAAAAATTCATGGAAGGTGACATTCTTATGAGGTACTGTCTTAGATCTGGTCCAAAAAAGTTGAAATCCGGTCAAAATTTTGCCGAAATTTCTATAGCAATTTAAATTAGTGCCAAAGAATCTTAAAAACCTCCTATTGACTCCCACTAATGGGTTATCCTTGATCCTACTCCCTAGAACTGTGCAATTCCTTTTCTTGAACCATAGTTTTTTTCCCTCTACTTAGTGACTAATCCTCTTATCTTGTATGGTAGGTATTGGAAGTTGTCTCTTTTGGTACATCTGGACAAATGTCCTCATCCCTCAGCACAGGAGGCGTTTGTGAAATTGAACAAGGCCTTCAAAGACTTACAAGACCCTGAAAAGGTACATGTCTTCAATACATATGGTTAGATTCCACTCATGAAAATAGCTTCTTTTGCAATATTGTGCCAAGTAATTAAAACAACTATTTTTCTCTCTTAGATGTTTTGATGGGTGGACATTAATTGAAATGAGTTCCATGTGCAAGTCCTGATTTTTAAACCATGTAAATATTATTCATTCGTTAAGGAGAAAAGTCCGATTGCTTCAATGCTTTCGCATAACTACAAAGTCTACAATGAGTATGATGAGCTAGCTTATTATTCGAATTGTCTTCTTTTTTCTAGGGCCGAAGCAAGGTTCATCAGATTAACGGCCCGAGGAACCATTGTGTCTACAACTATTGACTATTTAATTACATCACATATTTTGACTTTGGAGTAAGGAATTGTTACGTTTTTTCTTCATTTTGGTATGTCAATGGTCCAACTGTACTATACATAGCTATTTGGGAAGTTTGAGATAAGTTAAAAGCGGGAATTACTTATTTTCTTAAAATATTTTAAATTCTGTAGGTACCACTCTAAGAACAGCGATGCTTCCAGGAAGTTTTGACTGGTTAATTCGTTTATAACACTAGCTCACCATGTGATGTCATGAACCATTCTTCTTGTATTGCCATTTTCTTGAGCCATATTGCTTTCCCCTTCTCAACTGATAGTTTGTCATGTGTATATTTCCTTGAGTGCAGAGAGGTGAAATAGATGAGAAGATAAAAAAGAAAGAGGAGATGGAACAATTTGAGGTGACCTATGTACCTTATATATTGATCACCTTTCTGGTGTTGAGCTAAGGATTCCTGACAATACTGCTCTCAAATGCATGAATCGTAATGGTTATCTATTGTAATAGTTCTGTACATTCTAGTTATCTATTGTAAGATTTTAATATGTTCAAATCTTCGTAACTTATATGTTTTATTTGTTCTGTGTATATGTGTTTTTTCTTAGCATTTGATTTTAGTAATTACATTAAATGTGATCTGTGCGAAGCATATAGTTGTGAAGATTGAAGAATAGAACAGGGATATCAATATGGCATCTTAAATTCTTAATAGCTATTTTGTCAAAAGGCATTTCTCTTGAGGGTGATGACGAACTTTTGGCAGTTCCGAAATAGCCACAGGCTCCACCTATACGAGATGAATGGATGACTAAATTGCCGCCTGACAGAACAGTAATAGATTAAAATATCTACTTATTTCGCTTTTTACCCTCTGTCTAAAAGGGAAAAAACATGTTTAAATTTTTATGTTCTCTTACATGTATGCATCTAACAATATCTTTTCTTTTTCGCTGGCTGGAGTACCAATGCATGCAACTACGTCATTTAGTAGGACTGGTACAGAAGGACGGGGTGACACAAGTGTCTGGACAGACAGTTTGCTTTCACTCTATGATACACCATCAGTGAACATATACCATCTCTAGTGACTGGAGCACTGGTACGGGTCGTTAATTGGTATCCTGTGCACAATGGAGGGATGAAAAGCCCGTATAGCAGATTAGTTGCATTACAAACACTGCCACTGCACTTACATCTTATTTCTTAAGCTAATTATTGTAAACACTAAACCAATAGGGACAGTTGAAGGCTAGAACTCAGTTAATCATATTTCACAGAGACGGGTGGTGAATACATTGTTTCCAGGGAAAAATCTACAATTTTGATGTTCTGCAGCCCGCCAACCAAAAAAAAAAAAAACAAAATTGAAAATGAACACTGCTAATTGCAGAAATGCCTCACCATGTATAAGGGATGCATATACTGTGTTCCAAGGAGTTAGGATAGCGCACTATTGGATTTAGATGTCACCAAGCCAATAGAAACCAACTAATTGGCACCATATGTTAGCCTCATTAATTAACTCCTGGTGTCTTAGCAATCACTGTATGGTGGTCACTTTCAAACTGTTGGGCAGGCCTACTATATTAAAAGTAGACAACTGCTGTAATTAAGGCCTATATTGGCTTTGGTTTCAGAGTGACTCTCTTAGTCAAGCTAGAATTGCAAAAAAAAATATTAGTAGTTTCTCATGATATTTCATTTGTCATAGTTAGTTCTCGACTTACTTGTTGCATCTATGAAAACAACGATGTAAATGGATGATAGATTATCCAGCTTGTTGCAGCTACTTAGAAGCCTACAACAAAACAAAGGCAATTGCAGATGCAGATGAAGAGAAGGGCAAAAGTTCAGATGCTTCAATTGTAGATAAATACAACTGCTCCAAACGATCAGTATCTCTTGTGCGAAAGCACAGAGAGAGCAAATAGGAGGAAAAGAAGCAGAAGCAGCGAGAGAAAGAAGAATGGGAGGGAAACCACTGTCTGCTGGGCGGCAAAATGTAAATTTAGATCCAGAGAACATGGCACAAGGACTGTCGTCCCGTTTTGCATCTGGAGCTGTGCAGAGGAACCTCCTGTGAGCAATTTAGATAAAACCGCACATGAAGCATGGCCTAATTGGTCACTTGTACCCTGGTATGTACTTGCTGTCAGATGCCAAAGTTTCTAGGGGACACAGGAAGCCATACAGAATGCCAGAGGTTAGGTTATTTTGTTAAGAGTATTAATCATGTTATAACTTAGTGATTAATTTGTCTGTTATCTCAAGTAAGGTTCACATGTTAAATTTATGTTTGTCTTTTTCTATTAGAGGTTGAATTCCCATTGGGGGGATTGAGTTAATCTGGAGAGGGTTCTAGTTATAAATATTTCCAATAACTAACTATGTTCTACGTTGCAGCACAACACCATGCAGCGATACCAGATTTGGAAAGAAATTTGCTTGCAGGACTGTTACTTTTTCTACTAAAAATTGTAACTATGATCTTGAGTTGTGCTGTTTGCATTGTGGGTCATTCATACATTTGTTGGAATGATATCTGTTATTGTGGATGGGTTTTTGTTTGAGTAGGTTTCATAAAACTACATATTTCTTATACCAATAGTTTTGGCAAACGGCGGCATGGTGAAGACTATGGAAAAGCTCAATATGGAGTGGACAACCTGACAAACACGATGTGCATTGGCACATGGACCAATGGTCACTGTTGGCGATGATGCGGTAGTGCTAAGCGGCGGAGCACATCGGTGATCTCTACCGGTGTGGCTTCGGACAGATTGGTGATACCAATAATGTGAGCTTGGCATGGTGATCATGATGACGCGAACGTCGTGGCGACGACAACAGCTTCCATGAGGATGTCAAGCTCCGATGACGCTCCGGCGACACAAAGGTGCGCACTAGATAGAACACACGATGACGAACACGAGGGAGTGGTCAATGAGGATAGAGACTCATTGACGGTGGTGGCATCTGACAAGAATCTTGTCAGTGGCACTTGTGAATATCCCCGAATTCCGGCTCAACGACGGCAACACTTGGCGGCTAGGGTTAGGGTTTGGACAAGGAGAATCTGGAGATGCAGGTGCAGTACTTATAGTGGTCTCGACATGCGGGATTTGTGGAGTTCGGCACTGATATGGCATCAGCCACGACACGGACTCGGAGTCCTTCACGAAGACCACAAACAATGCGTTTCACAAGTGCGTCCAACCTATCAGTGGCACAATGCGACACACACGGTGGATTGGGCTATGACGTGGAGATGGGACGAGGCACTAGCTGGTCTTCGTGATTGGGCCAGCAGGGGTTGGTGGACTAGGCCTAGGATTAGATTGGGCCAGCGGGTTGGGTTTTGGTCCACGAGCCATTTTTTAGTATTTTAATTAATTTTTTTCTTTTTAGAAAATATGCAAAAGTGCTCAAATAAAATAGCAAATGCACTAAAAACATAATAAAATATCAAATGCACTCGAAATATTCCTAAAAATTCTAGAAATGAAGGACCGAGATGGCAAACAGAGGGGGGGGGGGTGAATGGTCGCAAATAAAAATTCTCCCAAAATACTCCAACAAAAACCTCGACAAGATAGCTCAAAGGAAATTGTGAAAAACCCGAAAAACTGGACAACTATGTGTACCCCAAGCTTGCATGGATAAGTACCATAAAATATGTGGGGATTTTTGAGTCACAATCCTGGTTGTCTAGTGTCCAAGATAAAGAGGAATCAATTCAAACTCTTGCTTTTAGAAAGGACATCAATTCAAATCACAAAAGTCACTTTTAAAAGCAAAAGCAGAATTTCGAACTTGTCCTCAATTTGCACAGGAGGTTGGTGGGTTTCTGCAGCTCACAAAATTCTGAGAATTTTTCTCCCTATGAGCATCAGAGTCGTGAAGAACTCCACCAAATTTCTCCTCAAAAAGCCTTACAAAAAAACAGAAAAAATCTAAGAACACAGTATGCTCAAGAACTTCGAGCAGAAAGTTTGGGGCTCGGTTTTCACCTCATGGCGCCCAAACGGTGCAACAAGTGAACTCCAAAATGTTTCTGCAGGTGTATATCGGAGTCCCGCACCTCCTCCAATAAGAATCACTCAAAAAGGATTTTTCTATATTTTTACAAAAATCAAACACTGACTGCTGCGCGAAGAATAAGTTCTGAACAAAGTTGGAACTTGAAAGAAAAGATGTTCTCTACTCAATCCAAGAGTGCAAAAGAGATGTAAAACCATATGAACACACTCAAAACATCCAAGATCAGCAGCATTTATAAGGAGGGGAGGCAAATCCAAATTACTTGAAAGTAAATTGCGGGAATGTAATTGAGGGAAAGAAAATGCTGAATTTAAATTGCGTAAAGTAAAGACATAATGTAAATGCGCAAAATAAATTGAGAGGTGGATGGGTAAAACTTTCATTTCTGGAAGGGGAGGTTACAAAGCCTCACATTCATGTGGGCAAAGCTCAAATGAGCATAAAAAACCTCGACACCTTCAAGGGAAGGAGGCTACCCCTCCACCCCTATTTATACTACTCTTGGGCCACCTACCACCCTTGGATGAGTCCCTCAACCCTAGAGCACTCATCTAAGGGCTAGGATTAACCCCCACACACAGCCATGCAAGGGCTAACCCAAAACCCACACACATACCGGGTTTTTTTGCACGGTTTTCAAAGCATACTACCTAGACCCGCTAACCTATCAACTAGACCTCAATCCGACGGCCCTCATTGATCCACGCGGCATCTAGCTAGCATCAACTCCTTTCCTTGTCTTCTTGACTTGCCCGGACTCCGTCTCCGATCATCTTCCGCGATCTCCCAACCGTCTCGGACCTCCGACGCCTCGCCTAGTCCTGGTCATCCTTCGCCTCACCATGACCTAGCACCGTCGCCCTGCAACCATCAAAGACAAGGAAACTCCTCACATAGCAATGCCCACAAAGATGTGCAATAAACCATCCAACTCATCACTACCGCGTCCATACTACCGGTACAGCCACTCCTGGCAGAGACAACTCAAATTGCTTCATTTTGAAAATCAATCCAAATCAAACTCAAACTTGAGCACACCTTGCTCAAATAAAGTCAAATACTCATCACAAACATGGATGGACCTCCACATGGTCCTTCAAGAAAATACTTCCGAACACAAGGAATCCAAATAAAATAATTTTGACAATTGTTTACTTGAGCATTAATCATATTAAATCATTTTTAAATTTATAAAGTTACATATTAAGCTTTAATTAGTAAATAAATTGGTTAAAAATTTTAGAGGGCTAAACTACTCAAAAAGATTTTTAAGGAGAGAAAAATTGGGATGTTACACTAACCAAAGTTGAAGTTGTTTTGCATTGGGAGCAATCGAAGTTAGTAACCTAGATTTGTAGTTTTCTTTGAATTTAGTGTATTATCGTTGTTTTATAGAAGGATTTTTTATTATTGTTAAACTGCTTATGTAGTTGCTAAAGAAAGAAAAGTAGTTTGCATGGATATTAGATATTTAAAGCAGTTTTGAAGTATATTGTGATGCTTCGCATCAAGGACTTGGTTGTGTGTTTATGTAGAATCGTAGGGTCGTTGCTTATGCTTCAAGGCAACTAAGGCTGCATGAAGATAATTATCCGACATATGATTTGAAGAGAATTATCCGACACATGCAACAGTGAAGATGGTTGCAATTGATAAATAATTCACTATCATCCCGAAAAGGCTAATGTTCCAGCAGATGTTGTCAGTTGTAAGAGTAACTATAATGTTGTAATTCAGGAGAGCTAGCCTAAACTGCGTGAAGAGTTTTAGAAGCTAAAGTTGGAAGCGGTCTTGGAAGGATTCCTAGCTACCTTAGAAATAAAGCCAACTTTAGAGGATCAAATTTGGGAGACTCAAAAGAATGATGCCAAGATCAAGAGGTTTAAGTCAAAATTAGAGGAAGGTAAAGCCCAAGATTTCTCCTTAGATAATGTACCTTGTGGATTAAGAGTCGAATTTGTGTGCTGAATTAGAAGGATCTGAAGTAATTGATACTCAAAGAAGCTCATGATTCAAGGTATTCGATGAACTCCATGAGTGCTTAAATGTATCAGGATCTCAAGGAAAGATTTTGGTGGGCAGAGATGAAATGTGCGGTTGTTGAATAAGTTGCTGTTAGTGCTATGCCCTTGAGGCAACCATTTAGATGATTGTAACATGACTATGTTTATGAATAATAATATGATTATTGGTCCAATGAATGTATATCATTATATTGATCAACAAGTATGTGACTTGCTTATGAAGCTCTTTACTTATTGATATAATTCGATAAATATCTCTGATCGGATATCATCGTATAGGACAACGATGAATAGATCAGCACATGTAGTGATCGATGATCATGCTTCATAGATCATGGGATATAGAGATATCATCTATACATTGTGGACGCATGTTGAAGAACATGGGTTAGATAGACCCGCAATTGGACACTGCGAGAATGTTTCATTCTTATGTGTCATCAGTGTATCTCATACCTAGTAGATGTATGATCCTTAGACCTGAGATTGTCATATTCCCTACATGTGTAATAGTTTTCCTTGGGGCTATCAAACACTACTTCCTAACCAGATAGTTATAAAGGTAGCTTTTATGTTTACTATGAAACGTGCAGAGGGAAGTGAGCAGTCAAGATGGAATTTGCCACTCCAATGAAACGGAGATATATGACAAGGCCACTCGTGTGATATGATTAAGGAAGTGCATGGCCATACCGTGATTGAGGAGTCAATCACAACTTATTAATATATCACGGATACGAGAGATGGATTGGATCATCAAAGGATGACATACTTCTTGCCTTGAGTTCAATCTTCATATACTTGGCAAAGGGATTATTACATGAGTACTTTTGATAGGTTCTGTCCGATTTGATCATAGTATGTTTGGGAGTTGGCATACTTTGCAAGGAGCCGCTACCAACTATTGGATTGAAAAGGAGTTTTTCGAATCCATGTCCAAACGTACGTGAACCTGTAGGGTCACACACTTAATGGGCTGGGACACATTAATTTGGATTGGATCCATAATTAATGGATATCGTGGGTTTAGCACGCTGATGGGCCTTGGTTTAGGGTTTCATCTCGTGGCTATATAAGGAGGGGAGGAGGGTGGGCGCAGCAGGTGCTTTCCCACGGTTTAGAAGTGATTTACTCGAAACCCTAGCCTCCTCTTCTCGTTGCCCTTGCCGAGCGACCAGGTGCTTGCACACCGATGCACGGCGTTCCATCCCTAGACGTGTGGACTACTGCGGTGACGCGGCTGCGACTGCGGCGTGGGAGGATGATCCACGGCGAGGTGAGGACGATCCGCTCCATCGACGCAACGAATGCGGCGAGGACGATCCACTACATCGACGCGCGAAGGATTCCGCAACTACGCGTCTAGTGGTAATCTTATCTGTGACCCCCTTCTTGCGAGTAGCTTTCTGGTTACGCTGTAGATTTTTTTGTGCTAGTGTAGCATATCGCGTTCCTCTTCAGTTGCCATGTGTGATATATGCTAGAAAGTGAAGGCAGAGCATCAGATACTAGCCGGTTTGCTATAGCCACTCAAAAATCTAGAATGAAAGTGGGCAGAAATTGGTATGGACTTTATTACTGATTTGCCAAGTATCTAGCCTGGTTGTGACTCCATTTGGGTAATAGTTTACCGCTTGAGGAAATTGCCAATTTCATACCAAGTAAGACTACATACACTAGATATCGCTCGGTAGAATTATACATGTTATGGGGTGTCTATTTGCATGGAGTGCCAAATAACATAGTGTGAGATAAAGGTTCTCAGTTTACCTCACGATTTTGGAATAAGTTGCATGAAGCTATGAGAACCAATATGAATTTCAGTACTAAAAGACTGAATCATATATTGGAATATACGTTGAGAGCTTGTGCTCAATTCATGCCACTAGTTGGGATAATAGTTTGTCTTATGCATTGTTTAGTTACACCAAATAGTTACTAAGTCAGTTTGCCTATGTCACCATTTAAATCATTGTATGGTCGTTCTTGTCATACTCAATTGAATTGGAAGGAGTCAAGAGAGCATCTTGTCTTTGGAGCAAATATAATAAAAGAGGCAAAGGATCAAGTATACATGATCAGATAAAGGTTGAAAATAGCTCAGTCTAGGTAGAAGATCTATGCAAACAATTGTCCACACGATTTGAGTTTTGATCCAAAGGTTTTCGTTTATCTCAGAGTCACCCCTCTTAAAGGAGTAAGAAGGTTTCATGCCAAAAGAAAGCTTGTGTCGGGACTCGAATATGCAAATCCGAACCATTTGTGATATCGCACTAGTCCAGAATCACGCTAGTGCACACTGCGGCAACATAGATGAATATCACAATCATACACGGCGAAAACATAATAAAAGACTTCATTTATTATATTTAAGACAATTGATTGACCTTATGATTAAATTTACATAATTATGCCATGTAGGGCTTAAACATTAATAAATAAACAACAGCGGAATGAAAACTTCGTAGATAAACCCATCAATATGCCATATGTAATTGACAAGGTTCGCACCCTAAAGATTCGCCTCCTCCTAGTACTCTTCCTCTATCACAGGTGTAGACTCCTCCTCAACTGATGATTTTGTTGTGGCAATGGTGAGTACGTAAGGCACTCAACAAGTTGTGCATAGGATGTAAGTCTAATATAACTCTATGCAAGACTTAATCCAAATGAATGGCTGATATGGTTATTTTTCAATAAAACAATATTTATAAATAAGTACAATAAATAGATTGAAATGACAGTAAAACAAATAACAATAAACTTTCAGATAATTCTCAAGAGCAAACTTGGCACATAGCCCTAAACACTTTCCAACATTTCCAATGGCACACAATCTCTCTTCCCAAGTTTTATTTCATAAATTCTAACCCTTGAATGAAATTCCTGAGCATTGTTTATAACCGGGGGACACAACTATCTGAATAGATTTACATTCTTCAAAGGTTATACACTTTATCCACAAGATATGATCAATCTTATACTATCGGCCATTACACGTACCCATCGACGTGCGACTAAGAAGATCATAACAAAATCTTTCAGAAACTCTATCTGAACATATACCCTCCCGATAAGCCTAAACTCGCTATTCATTCCCTCACACAGAGTAGAATAATAGGAGGGACTTATCGCTGGGCTAGGAACAATCCTTGTTCAAGATATAAGGCCATTGCACACACACCCTCCCCTGATTGCACACATAGTTCGGTCCTCTACCTGAGACATCATACGTCAAGACTCAAAAAGTTACCGAGTTAGGTCTGGCTCATAACAAACGTGGTTGCATGATTAGCCCAGTTTAATGGCTTATAAGGTTAAGTCCTTAACTGACCAAGGCAAGACTTCGAAAATCAACCCAAATGTTACATAGATCCACCATGGCACAAAGCCTCTTGCCACTTGCCCCAATCTAAATTATTTATCACCCCAGTTGATTATTGTGCAACATATGCCATCAATAACTCAACATCATTGTGTGACAACACATGACACACCCTTTCATAAATATGTTCTATATTCCATTAGTAAATTGAATTTGTACTTTTAAAAGATATCGGTTGTACATGGCATGGCAGAGCAACTACACGAGATCTAACCAATCCACGTTGGTATCTATTAGCAACCAACTATTAATGATCCATCCTAGGGTGATAAATAATCATGGCATACAAATTAATTGAAAACAATTAAAAGCATAAAATAACATGCAGTAATTTAAAACAATATAGCATTTTGCAAAACTAGATTTGACATGATCGAAGCACAACTTGCCTTGGAATAGGTCTTGGTCTTGATTTGGACCTTGAACTTGAATCAACGCTTCACCCTCGAACTGTTCAGGCACTTCGACGTCTACTCAAATCGAAAGTAAAAACACTAATAAACACAAATCAAAGAGAAAACAATTACTAAAAATCAAATAAAATTCACCATTTAATAGATTGAATTTACAAACTTTTAGAAAATTGAATCGCCTCAATCGGAGCTCTTATGAAAAAGAATGGGCACTCAAAAGATTCAAATAAAAGAAAAAGATGTAAAAAGATAAAATCCGAATTTCCCGATTTATTTTTCAAAAGAAAATTTGATTTATGATGTCATGTTGATGTCAGCAATCAGTTCCAAAATAAAAATAAATCAAAAAATCCCTTATTGCATTGACACATGGGCCCCGGTCTGTGGATCGAGTCCACGAACGGGCGAAAGTCCGACACCTTGCAGACGTGGCACCGACTAGGTGACACGTAGCCACATCAACCTAACATGCTGCACACGTGGCTTGTCACGTGGCAGCCACGTGACGGCCACGTTGAAATGACCATGTGAACCGCGACGGCAGGTCACCAGAGGTGGGGGAAGACAAACCGGCTTCGGCGCTCCGACAATCTTCTCACGATGAGGAATGGCGGAACCATACGAGAACACTGTAGGGATCTCGACGACATCCTTGGTGATGGCGGAGAGGTGATGGGCGATGAGATCCCGCAACCATGAGGCAGCAACATCCTCGATGACTTCGACGAGAGATTGCAGCTCGACGACGATGGCTCAGGTGATGAGACCTAGGGCAAATGAAGCGGCAAGTTTCAGAGAACCTAGAGTCAAGGTTGGTTGGCCTTTATAGCCACAGGAAACAGGTGGTGGCCGAGTTCCTCTCCGAGATGGTGGTGGAGGCGTACCACACTCTGAGATGACAGTGACACGGATTCAAACCGGGTAGAGCTATGGAGCGGGCCAGGTGACGGGGAATAGGCTGAGCGGGCAGGCTGGTGGAGCGGCCAGACTTGACCGGCCATGCGGGGGAGAAAAAGTTGTGGAGAAATGGGATGGGGGGAAATTTGGCCCAAAGCCAAAAACCAAAAACAAAATTTATTTTTGAATAAAGAAAATTCTAGAAATTCATATAATTCCAAATAAATAGCAAAGATATCAGAAAAATTCTGAAAAACACTTTGAGACATTTAGAACTCAAATAAAATATTTTTGATAAAAGTTTATATAAACTTTGCACATATTAAAATATTATTTGCACAGGCCTATTTCAAAAAATATTATTTAAATTCTAAAAACTTCTAAAAATTCCCCAAATTCACAAAAAAAAACCCGTAAATAGCAATATAAAATCATTATGAGCTAAGAATTGGGATGTCACAAACCTACCTCCCTTAACAGAATCTCAACCTCGAGATTCAGGGCTGACTAAAGAAACAGGTTGAAAAATTCTGCCACGTTGCTTCACTTTCTAAATGATTACTCCATTGTACTCTACAGAAACGAACTGACTTGCTTCTAGTCTTGTGATCAGCAACATCCAAAATCTTAATCAGTTGTTTCTTATAGGTCAAATATTTTTGTAACTCAATTGACTCCAACGGTGTCTTCTCTGTTAGTACTCAAAGACACTTCTTAAACTAAGAGACATGAAACACATCATGCACATCTGCTAATGATTAAGGCGACTCCAACTAATAAGCAACCTCTTCTCTATAGCTCAATATTTTGAATGGACCAACATATCTCGGTTCAAACTCTCCTTTAGTGTGAAACCTTTTAACTCTTTTAAGAGGGGTAACTCTAAGATACACACAAAATCTTCTGGCTCAAAGCAACTCTCATCGGCGATTATCAGCATAACTCTTTTGTCTTGACTGAGCTACTTTTAACCTTTCTCTGATCATAGTAATCTGCTCTTCAACTTTTTAAAAAATTTCAAGTCCAAAGACAAGACACTCTTCTATCTCATTTCAATTCAACGAAGTACGGCAAGAACGATCATACAAAGCTTCAAATGGGTCAATTTGCAAACATGCCTGGCAACTGTTATTATAACTCATTTCAGCATACGACACACATTTATCCCATAAGGTAGCATAGGTCAAGGCACAAGCTCTCAAAATATCCTCCAAAATATGATTAACTCTTTTAGCCTAACCATCTGTCTAAAATTCAAATGAGTTTCCATTGCTTCATGCAACTTATTTCAAAATCCCGAGGTAAATTAGGTACCCCTATCTAACACTATCTTCTTTGGCACTCCAAACAAACAAATAAACAATCATTGACATATATTACTCTGCCAAGTGATCTCAATATAAGTAGTCTTGACTGGTATAAAATAAGCAACTTTTGTCAACCGATCCACTATGACCTATATAGAATCATAACCACTTTGAGTTCTAGGCAAGCCAATGATAAAATTCATATCGATTTCCTCCCACTTTCATTCAGGAATTTTCAATGGTTATAACAAACCAGCTGGCCTTTGATGCATTGCTTTTACTCTCTAACACACATCACACAAAGCAACATGTTCAGCAACTTTACGCTTCAAACTAGACCACCAAAACCTTTCTTTGAGATCATGATACATCTTAGCATTTCCTGGGTGAATCGAATACTTTGAATCATAATCTTCCTCAAGAATCAATTGCTTTAACTCCTTTTGATCGGGTACACAAACCCGACACTTGAACCATAGGGTATCTTGATTATCCAAAGTAAAATCTTTAGCCTTGCCTTCATCCATTTTAGACCTAATCCTTTTGATCTTTTCATCCTCTTTCTGACTTTCTTGGATCTGATCCTCCAAAGTCAATTTTAATTCCAAAGTAGCTAGGAATTCTTTTGGAACCACTTCCAATTTCAGCTTCTAAAACTCTCTGCACAATTCAGTCTGACTCTCCTAAACTAACATGTTGACACTGTGATTTTCCTGACTTAAAGCATCAGCTACCACATTAGCTTTTCCAAGATGATAGTGGATTCCCATATTATAATCATTTATCAACTTCAACCATCTTCTCTACCTGATATTAAGATCTGATTGGGTAAAAATATACTTTAAACTCTTATGGTCCGTATATATCTCACAATGATTTTCGACGAGATAATGGCGCCACAATTTCAAGGCATGCGCTACGACAGCTAACTCCAAGTCATACATAGGGCAATTCTCCTCGTACGGTCTCAATTGACTTGATGCATATGCAACCACCTTGCCTTTCTGCATCAACACATCCAAATCCTTGTCTAGAAGCATCACAATGGATATCAAAACTACTCTGAATATCTGGCAACACTAACACTGGTGCTATCATCAAATGCTTCTTTAATTCCTAGAAACTCTTCTCGTACTCTGGTGTCTATGTGAACTTCTTTTCCTTTTTCAATAACTGTGTAAGTGGCCTAGCAATTATAAAAAATCCTTTAATAAACCAAAGGTAATATCCCACCATTCCTAGAAAGTTACAAATCTGGGTAACTGACTTCAGTTGCATCCAATGCAGCATAGTTTCAACTTTGCTTGGGTCGATGTCGGGACCCGATTCTGCAAATCCAGACCCTCTGTGTATTCTGTGCCAGTCCAGGATCACGCTAGCACACACAGTCATACAGGGTTGCACATCACAGACATTCACAAAGATATAAGAATAAATAGTGCAAACATGTATATAAACCGAGTTGTGCGACCTTATGGTCTCCTTACAGATAAGTCACCACACAGGCTTACATTAATCAAAGTAAAGGAATAGCAATGAACATAAATAAAAGTCGTGGAAGCCTTCGTCTTGCCACAGCAACCGATCGGGCTTGCCCCTAGTTGTTCGTGTCCTCGATGTACTCCTCCTCCCAAACTGGTGTAGTCTCCTCCACTGATGTTGGGGTTGATAAGCAAGGTGGGGTGAGTACACAAGGAACTCAACAAGTAATGCACAGAATGCAGTGCTATTACTACATGCAAAGCTTATTCCAAAGGGTTGGCTTAAATGGTTCTTTTGCATCAAACAACAATTTTAAACCAATATCTTAATTAAATTAAAGCATTGGAACAGTTATAAGTAATACTAGTTTCTTCAAATGGTTTTTCATCGAAGATTCTCAAAGACACATATTTTAATTCATTTTTAACACTTGGCACACAGCCACCCTTCCCATATTTTGTTTATGAAAATCTACCCTTGATCAGTAATCCCGAGCAATGCTCAATACTGTGAGCACGGCTATTCGAATAGTTTGACACTCTGCAGAGGTTGTACACTTTACCCACAAGATCTGTACCGCCACCACACGTGTGATTGTCCGCAACAAAGCTTTTCAGAACTTCTACCTTAACTAAAGAACCTCTCGGTATTGCCTTCACTATCACTTCCCTCACACAGAGCCAAGTATAGAACCGCCAATCACCGTTGGATGGGCACCAAGCCGTAGTACGTGCACGCTCCCCATACAGACATCAAGAGGAAGGCGGTATGCTACGCTAGCACAAAAAAATTCTACCGCGAAACCGTAAAGCTACTCGCAAGAAGGGGATCATAGATAAGATTACCACTAGACGCGCAGATTGCGGAATCCTTTCGCGTCGATGTAGTGGATCGTTCTCGCCGCGATCGTTGCGCCGATGTAGTGGATCGTCCTCGCCTTGCCGTGGATCGCCCTCCCACACCGCAGCCGCAGCAGCGTCACCGCAGAGTCCACACGCCCAGAGATGGAACGCCGTGCGCGTGTGCAAGCACCGATCGCTCGGGCAGGGCAGCGAGAGGAGTAGGCTAGGTTTCGAGTGAATCACTCCTAAACCGTGGGAAAGCACACCGCACCCTCCCTCCTCCCTCCTTATATAGCCACGAGATGAAACCCTAAACTAGGGCCCATCGTGCTAAGCCCACGAGGTTCATTAATTACGGATCCAATCCAAATTAATGCGCCCCGACCTTATTAAGTGTGTGACCTGCAGTTCACATACGCTTGGACATGGATTCGAAAACTCCTTTTCAATCCAATAGTTGGTAGTGGCTTCTTGCAAAGTATGCCAACTCCCAAACATACTATGATCAAATCGGATGTAACCTATCAAAAGTACTCATGTAATAATCCCTTTGCCAAGTATATGAAGATTGATCTCAAGGCAGAAGCATGTCATCCTTTGATGATTCAATCCATCTCTCGTATCCGTGATATATTAATAAGTTGTGATTGACTCTCAATCACGGCATGGCCATGCACTTCCTTAATCATATCACACGAGTGGCCTTGTCATATATCTCCGTTTCATTGGAGTGGCAAATTCCATCTTGATCGCTTGCTTCCTCTCGCACGTTTCATAGTAAACATGAAAGCTACCTTTATAACTATCCGGTTAGGAAGTAGTGTTTGATAGCCCCAAGGAAAACTATTACACATGTAGGGAATATGACAATCTCGTGTCTAAGGATCATACATCTACTAGGTATGAGATACATCGATGACACATAAGAATGAAACATTCTCGCAGTGTCCCATTGCGGGTCTATCTAACCCATGTTCTTCAACATGCGTCCACAATGTATAGATGATATCTCCATATCCCATGATCTATGAAGCATGATCATCGATCACTACATGTGCTGATCTATTCATCGTTGTCCTATACGATGATATCCGATCAGAGATATTTATCGAATTACATCATTAAGTAAAGAGCTTCATAAGCAAGTCACATACTTGTTGATCAATACAATGATATACATTCATTGGACCAATAATCATATTATTATTCATAAACATAGTCATGTTACAATCATCTAAATGATTGCCTCAAGGGCATAACACTAACAATCTCCCACTTGCACTTGAGTCAATCAATTAAGTATCTAATACCAATAGACCTTGTGTGCGCCTCATGCTTAGGCTGTGGCAGTGGCTTTGTCAACGGATCGGCCACATTGGCTTCCGTATGTACTTTGCATATTCTCACGTCACCTCTATCCACAATCTCGCGAATAAGGTGAAAGCGACGGAGTATGTGTTTAGACTTCTGATGTGATCTAGCCTCTTTAGCTTGTGCAATGGCACCACTATTATCACAATAGATGTCCATTGACTAGAGGCACTAGCGACCACACCAAGCTCGTGATAAACTTCTTAATCCACACAGCTTCCTTTGCGGCCTCCGGCCGCAATGTACTACGCTCGTCAGAGAGTCGCCACCGTGTTTTGCTTGGAACTCTTCCACCATCGCTCCTCCATTAAGTGTAAACACAAACCCGGATTGCGATCGGAAATCATCTTTGTCAGTTTGGAAGCTTGCATCGGTGTAACCCGTTGCAACCAGATCTTCCTTACCTCCAAAAACAAGGAACACACCCTTAGTTCTTCTCAAGTACTTCAGGATATTTTTTACGGCTATCCAATGACCATCACCAGATCCGCTTGGTATCCGCCGTGACACTTAGAGCATATGAGACATCCGGGCGTGTATGATCATGGCATACATAATAGACCCAATAGCTGAAGCATATGGAATCTTGCTCATCCTATCTCGCTCATCAGATGTCGAAGGACACTGATTCTTGCAGAGACTGATGCCATGTGACATTGGCATGAAACCTCTCTTGGATTCATGCATATTGAACCTTTTCAATATCTTGTCAATGTACGCTTTTCGACTTAATCCAATTAACCTTTTGATCTATCTCTATAGATTTTTATGCCCAAGATATAGCATGCTTCTCCCAAGTCCTTCATTGAGAAACTCCTTTTCAATGAAGTCTTAACATCTTCAAGCATAGGAATGTCATTCCCGATCAATAATATGTCATCCACATACAAAATCAGAAATACAAGTGCGCTCCCACTAGCCTTCTTGTAAACACAAGGCTCTTCTTCATTTTTGATAAAGTCAAAACCTTTGACTACTTCATCAAAACGAATGTTCCAACTCCGAGATGCTTGCTTTAACCCATAAATGGATCTTTGAAGCTTGCATACCCTTTTAGCATATTTAGGATCAACAAAACCTTCAGTTGTATCATGTATACATCCTCGTAAAGATTCCCATTAAGGAATGCTGTTTTGACATCCATCTGCCATATTTCATAATCAAAATATGCAACAATAGCTAAAATGATCCGGACAGACTTGAGCATGGCTACCGGTGAGAAAGTTTCATCATAGTCAACTCCTTGAACTTGTTTGAAACCCTTTGCCACCAACCGCGCCTTATAGATTTGAACATTTCCATCTACGTCTATCTTTTCTTGAAAATCCATTTGCACTCAATGGTTTTACACCATCGGAGAGTCGACCAAGTTCCAAACTTGATTGTCATGCATGGATTGAATTTCGATCTCATGGCTTCAAGCCATTTTTGAGTTTGGGTCCATCATTGCTTCTTCATAAGTCGTGGGCTCATCATTGTCCAACAATAATATGTCACTCCCATATCTTATAGGTACATGACGTGGCCTCCCGACCTACGTGGGTGGAGTCTCTTCCACAAAGTTGTACAACACTTTGTACATCTTGTGAAGGTTCGATGGTAGCTTGAACATATTCATGTGATTCTCGAACTTCATCAAGATACACATCACTCCTACTGATTTCTTTTGAAAGAAACTCTTTCTCCAAAAAGACACCATTTCGAGCAACATAAACTTTGTTCTCGTTTCTTTTGTAAAAGTAATATCCTTTTGTTTCTTTAGGATACCCCACAAAAAAACATTTTTCTGATTTAGATGCGAGTTTATCTGATTGTAAACGTTTTACATAAGCCTCACATCCCCATATCTTGAGAAATGACAACATGGGTCTTCTCCCAGTCCATATCTCATATGGCGTCTTCTCAACGGATTTTGATGGGACCCTATTCAAAGTGAACGCATGGTGTCTTTAGAGCGAAACCCCGAAGGATAATGGCGATCTGTTTGGTGATCATTGACCGAACCATATCTAATAAAGTTCGTTACGTCGTTCGGACACGCCATTCCATTGAGGCGTTCTGGCGGAGTAAGTTGCGAACGATTCCACATTGCTTTAGATGATCACCAAACTCTTGGCTCAAGTATTCGCCACCACGATTGGATCGTAAGTGTTTTATTGTTTTGCCAAGTTGATTTTGTACTTCGCTCAAACTCTTTGAACCTTTCAAAAGTTTCAGATTTATGCCTCATTAAATAGATATATCCATATCTCTCAAGTCATCGATAAAAGTTACAAAGCATCAAACCCACCCCTAGCAATGAGCTCATTGGTTCACATACATCCGTATGTACTAGGGCCAATAATTCACTTGCTCTCTCACTAAAACTCGTGAAAGGGCTTTTGTCATCTTGCCAAGTAAACAAGATTCACATGTTTCAAATGATTCAAAATCAAATGAGGTTAGAAGTCCATCACCATGGAGCTTCTTCATGCGCTTCTCATTTATATGACCTAAGCGACAATGCCACAAAAGGTAGGGTTCAAATCATTAGGCCGATGCCTTTTACATTAATATTATAGACAGTTTTTCTTCGAGTTCAACGACGTACAACCCATCCACCATGGGGCAACGACCATAATACATATCATTCAAAAATATCGAACAAACAAAGTTCTTTATTCTGAAATCATAACCTTCATGTTCCAAACAAGAAGATGAAATAATGTTTCTACTCAAAGATGGAACAAAATAACAATGATTAAGTTCTAAAACTAATCTCAAGGCAAATGCAATGGGTATGTGCCAACGGCAAGACCAAAGAACTCTTGCTTTATTCCCCACGCCAAGATCCACTTCTCCTTTTGCCAAGTCTCTACTCTTTATCACCGCAACGAATTGCAAATGTGAGCAACCGAACCGGTATCATATACCCATGAGCTGAGTGAAGAAGTAGCAAGATTAATTTCTATAACATTAATACCAAGTGGAAACCACATTTCCATTCTTCTTATCCGCTGTACTTTTCGCAGCCCGCTTCCAATGCCCCGATTTCTTGCAATAGAAGCATTGGGTATCGGGTTGAGGGCCAACTTTAAGCTTCAAGCTTAGTTTTGAGGCTTGCGATCTCATCTTGAGCCTTGCCCTTGCCCTTGCCCTTGCTCTTTCCGTTCCCCACCTTAGCCTTCCTCTTTTGAAAGCGGTTGTTTTCAACCATCATCACATGATTGGGTTTTTCTTAATGCTTTCCTCGGCAGCCTTGAGCATCCCATGTAGCTCGGTTAGGCTCTTCTCCATGCTATTCATATGAAAATTCATAATGAATGGCTCAAAGCTCTGAGGCGTAGACGGAGAATAACATTTGTGGCCAAACCGAGGCTAAGGGAAACTCAAGTTTTTCCAATCTCCCAATGTAACCAATCATCTTGATCACATGAGGATCGACCGGATCGCCTTCACCACTTACAAGCAAATAAAAGCTTTGAGATACCATACCTCTCAGCTCTTGCTTGATTCCCAAACATGCCCTTCAAGCTTACAATCATATTGTAAGCATCCGGTCCTCATATTGCTTTTGGAGCTCGAGTCCATGGTGACTAGCATGAGACAGTGACTCTCTGAAGCATTAACATGCTTTTCATATTCAACCTTCAAATTGTGAGCAGCATTTTCGGGTGGTTCATCAGAATTGGATTCTCTAGAACATAGTCCTTCTTTTCATGCTTGAGAACAATTCTCAAAGTTGCGATACCAATCAACAAAATTAGTTCCATTCAGTTTTTCCTTTCCAAAACCGATCTCAAAGCAAAACCAGTGTAGCAGAGTAGGAGAAGGTGCCATTGAACTACAACAAAAACATGCAAAGATTCTAAGCACTATGTTTATGTAAAACTTTTATTAAACTTTTAATTAAAGACACTTCTATTTTATGTCCCTTTATAGACACATAGTGAGTATTCAAGATCCATATTCATCAAACACTAGTGAGCTTTGGCATCACTGCTAGAAATTTAATGACAGGTAAGCAACACCTTTGCTAATTACATCATATGTAACTCTTGTTTGTTGAGTATGAAAACAAGTAATGAATGCCTCCATCAACTTGACTCATGGCAAGGTCAACTCGCCCCAAGGGCTCACATGAGGAGGAGCACTTCCAGATATCTGAGTGCCAATTAAGAAACCTGCCTCATGTGTGTTTTCCTAGACACCACTTGTCTTGTATAGGTTCCTTCATTATCAAATCAAATCCCAACCACTTATGTCCTCAAGCCCAAAACCGTTTTGATAGCTTGATTAAATCTACCATTGTTATGCGTGATGTGTCCAACACATCCCTATCATCTATTGAGATAGCCATTGATATACTACTTTGGCAGTCATATCAATAACGATCTAAATTCTTGATAGGTGCAACAATTGGATGGACAATTTGATTTAAAATTTTTAACTATAGGGATGAACAAAGATTACTATGAACATGGCATCACATGCAATGAGCATAAAGAAAATAGCAAGGATTAAACACACATCCACGTAAAATCAAAATAAGTCGTGAAATAGCATGGCCCTTAGCATTAAGATCTCCATCATCATGCTTGTTTGTTCACCTAGCCACCTTGCTTGATTTGTTCACCTAGCCATCTTGCTTGATACCATCGTCTTCATCATTATGGATGCAACTCCTTACAACTTTTGATAATGAATTTTACATGAGGGTTTGAAGCATCACAAGTTGACACGCAGGTCGTTATACAATTTAAATAGCCTTATGGCTTGACACGGCACGCAGGCCATGTGGAAATTACATGCATCACATACACATAGGCCATACCATTTCACATAATTCCCTGCAAAAACGAGTTAAACAAAAGCAACCCTACGACTCCGGGGTTCGAGGGGCAGCGCCCCTGGCATGTAATAGATCCAATCTACTAACCATACACATCATATGTGCAACATCCAGATCACAAAACTATACGAGATGGCTCTGATACCACTGAAGAGGAACGCGGTATGCTACGCTAGCACAAAAAAAAATTCTACCGCGAAACCAGAAAGCTACTCGCAAGAAGGGGATCATAGATAAGATTACCACTAGACGCGCAGCCAGGAATCCTTCGCGCCGATGTAGTGGATCGTTCTCACCGCGCGATCGTTGCGCCGATGTAGTGGATCGCCCTCGCCTTGCCGTGGATCGCCCTCCCACGCCGCGAGCCGCAGCAGCGTCACCGCAGAGTCCACACGCCCAGAGATGGAACGCCTGATGCGCGGTGTGCAAGCACCAGTCGCTCGGCAGGGGCAGCGAGAGGAGTAGGCTAGGGTTTCGAGTGAATCACTCCTAAACCGTGAGAAAGCACACCCCGCACCCTCCCTCCTCCCTCCTTATATAGCCACGAGATGAAACCTAAACTAGGGCCCATCATGCTAAGCCCACGAGGTTCATTAATTACGGATCCAATCCAAATTAATGCGCCCCACCATTAAGTGTGTGACCTGCAGGTTCACATACGCTTGGACATGGATTCGAAAACTCCTTTTCAATCCAATAGTTGGTAGTGGCTTCTTGCAAAGTATGCCAACTCCCAAACATACTATGATCAAATCGATGTAACCTATCAAAAGTACTCATGTAATAATCCCTTTGCCAAGTATATGAAGATTGATCTCAAGGCGAGAAGCATGTCATCCTTTGATGATTCAATCCATCTCTCGTATCCGTGATATATTAATAAGTTGTGATTGACTCTCAATCACGGCATGGCCATGCACTTCCTTAATCATATCACACGAGTGGCCTTGTCATATATCTCCGTTTCATTGGAGTGGCAAATTCCATCTTGATCGCTTGCTTCCTCTCGCACGCTTCATAGTAAACATGAAAGCTACCTTTATAACTATCCGGTTAGGAAGTAGTGTTTGATAGCCCCAAGGAAAACTATTACACATGTAGGGAATATGACAATCTCGTGTCTAAGGATCATACATCTACTAGGTATGAGATACACGATGACACATAAGAATGAAACATTCTCGCAGTTGTCCCATTGCGGGTCTATCTAACCCATGTTCTTCAACATGCGTCCACAATGTATAGATGATATCTCCATATCCCATGATCTATGAAGCATGATCATCGATCACTACATGTGCTGATCTATTCATCGTTGTCCTATACGATGATATCTGATCAGAGATATTTATCGAATTACATCATTAAGTAAAGAGCTTCATTAGCAAGTCGCATACTTGTTGATCAATACAATGATATACATTCATTGGACTAATAATCATATTATTATTCATAAACATAGTCATGTTACAATCATCTAAATGATTGCCTCAAGGGCATAACACTAACAGATACACCCCTGTGTACTGTCACCCCGAGTTATCAGAGGAAAGATATCAGAACCCTAGTCAACTAGGTCTGTCCCATATCAGACATGTGGTTGTACGGGTGACTCAGATCAAAGGCTTGCAAGGTGAAGTCCTTAACTGACCAAGGCAAGACTTCCAACACTCAACAGTGGCACACAGCCCAATGTGGCACACAGACTCACATCACTCATCAACCCATCGCCACACAGCCCACCAGCACACACGACCTCTTGCCACTTGCCCCAGTCTAAATCATTTCCCACCCAGTTGATTATTGTGCAACACATGCCAGCAATAACTCCACATCGGTACGGAACCACACAGGTCGCTGTACCTCAATCTCATCATGTGGCATCATCACACCACTTTTCAAAATACATTCAATATGTCTTTAATCAGTATTGTAGCATTTTTCTCCGAAAGAACACTCAGGATTCGTTGCAAAGCTAAGCATCTACTCACGGTCTAGCCTCCCGTGTTGGCACAATATTAACATCCAACTAATATAATCAAACTTAGAGTGACAATGATTTAGGGCATACAATTAATAATTCAAGGCGGCATAAAAAAAAGGGTTGATTAACTACATTATCCCAAATTAATTTAAATTCATTTTAAATAATTAGCATGCATAATTTCAAAGCATAAATTACATTTTAAAAACTGGGATCAAAATGATCAAAGCATCACTTGCCTTCAAAGAGTTCTTTGGTCGTGTTCAAGCTTGGTCTTGAGCGACTAATTCTTCCTCGAAACTTTCCTAAGCAAATTTGCGCTCACGCGTACAAATAAAGAATGCAATAAATAGCTAATACAGTAGACTAGATGACCTCAAAAATTCAAATAAAATTCACCATTAAATAGCTCACAATTTTATGAATTTTTAGAAATTTGAATACCAAATCCGAGTTAACATGCAAAAGTTATAGTCATTTGAAGTTTGAATAAAATCTGAAAATACAGAAATTAAGAAAATCCGATTTTTCTGAATTATTTTTATATTGAAATTCGCATTTATGACGCCAAGATCCGCGCCATGATGATGTCAAGACGTAAAGGAAAAACGGTCGAAATATTTTTATATAAAAAATATTTATGACGTCAGCGATGACGTCAGCTTGACACGTGGCACGCCCAGAGGCTACCATGTCGCTCTGGTCTATGGACTGGGTCTACGGTTCGGTTCTGGTCCACCGTGGATCGGCAAGACCGCGTGCTCATGCACGGGTGACGAGGCCGTGGCGTCGCCGACGGCGCGCAGCCAATCCCGACGCGACACGCGGCAAGATCCGCATCGCCGCTTCGCTCAGCGAGCCGGATCTCACCCCGCTGTTCGGCGACGCCGCACTCCACGCCCCACGCGCCACGCATCCAACGGTGCACCGTAAACCAACGGTTGGATCTGGTCTCTCCTCGACCAACGCGCACACGCGTCCGCGACGGATTTGATGGGGTGCGGCGTCATCTCCGCCGCACGTTCAAATTTGAACGGCACGGATCCACGCGCCACCGATCTACTCACAGCCGCCGTTTAGATCTAATCCAATGGCCCACGGTACCCGAGCTATTTACTATTCATCATGCTACGCGGCACAATCTCACGCGTTCACTAACGATCCAACGGCTAAGACAAAAATATAGCGCAGAAAATAGATCTAATCCAAGCCGTTTACTCTAGATCTAACGATCAAGATTCAACTAACGTATAAACCTTAGGATTAATCCAGACCGTCCATTAACAGATCTAGCGGTACAAAAACAACTAAAGGAAAACAGAGAAGGGCGACATGGCACGATCCTTACCCCTCCTTGCAGATCCGACGGTCAGTGATGCTCGGAGTCCGACGATGGCGTGCGGCGGTGCAAGCTTGCCGAAGATGAGGAAGATGACGTAGTCGACGGCGTTTCGGTGTTTCCTCGGTGAGAAGATCTAGCGCATTCAACGCGGCTTGTCTCGGGCAGTGCTCCGGTGACCTCGGCGACGGCGGGAATGCACCGACGGCGAAGGAAAAGGCGAAAAACAGCGGCGACGCACAGAGGCAACTACGGCGAGATCTAGTGAGCAAACAGAGGCATTTCGGGAGGTGTGCGCTAGGGCTACAGACGCGTTTAGGAGTGCGCGTCACGCGGTGGCGGTGGCGCAAGACTAAATAGCGCCGACGCGGCGCGAAATCTTCGGCGAAACGAGCGGACATGCAGGCGGGCGTTGCTCCGGCGATCTCGCGAGGAAGAAACGACGTGGCGAAATCCCGGGCATCCACGCGCAGCGATCCGACGAGCGGAAACAGCGGAGAGACGTGGCGATCCCTTGATCGCACGATGTTGATCCAACGGGCGAAACGCGGCGACGGCTTGGTTTTCGGCGGACGGTTTGCGTGGGCGTGACGCGAAAGCCGGCTAGAGCACGATCGGGCCGGTCCTGTGGTTTCGCCCAAACACTGCTCAGGATTTTAAATCCTTTTGAATAAAAATAATTCGAGAAAATAGTTTTGGCCAAAGAAAATGGTAAAAATCTCGAAAAATTCCAGAAAATTTCTAGAAAATACTTTGAGCTAATTGGGACTCAAATAAAATATTTTCAATAGAACTTTGCAAGAACTTTTCCATTATTTAATTGTTTTCAAGGAAGGCTATATTTGAATAATTCTAAAGAAATTCAATAAATTCCCAAAATTTCACAAAAATAAAAAATACTCCAAGATTTAAATTAAAGCAAAATTTTGGGTGTTACAAACCTCCCCCCCTTAACAGAATCTCGTCCCCGAGATTCAGGGCTGTCTACAGAAATAGGTTAGGAAACTCCTTCTTCGATCTTCTTGGCGCTCCCACGTGGCTTCACTTTCCGAGTGGTTGCTCCATCGAACTCAGAGACGTGTTGACTTGTTCCTTGTCTCTCCGTCCCTTATGTCCGTAATCTTCATCGGATGTTCTTTGTAAGTTAGATCTTCTTGCGCTCGATTGCTCTCTATGATGTTTGCTCTTCCGTGCATTCAAGACACTTCTTGATTGTGATACATGAAATACATCATGCACTCGCCAAAGACTGTGGTAACTCCAATCGATAATCAACTTCACTGTGCGGCTCAAGATCTTGAATGGTCCGACATATATCGGGTGCGAGCTTTCCTTTGCATGGAACCTTCGACTCCTTTGAGAGGTGTGACTCTAAGATACACAAAATCTTGGGTTCAAAGCTCGGTTCCTGCGACGGTTGTCAAGATAACTCTTCTGTCTTGATTGTGCAATCTTCAATCTCTCCCCGATCGAGGCGTCTGTTCTTCCGCTTCTCAAGAATGTCCGGTCCAAAACATGTCGTTCACTGTCTCATTCCAATTCAATGGTGTTCGACAGACCGACCATACAAAGCTTCAAATGGAGACATCAGTAAACTCGCTCGATAACTCGTTGTTGTAACTAAACTCAAAGATAAGGCAAACACTTGTCCCATGAGGTGGAATATGCTAAAGCACATGCCCTCAACATATCCTCCAATATCGATTGACTCTCTCGCTTGCCCATCCGTCTCTGCGGATGGTATGTCAGATCAAGTTCAAACGAGTTCGATCGCTTCATGTAGCTTACCCCAAAATCTGGAGGTAAATTGGGTACCTCTCGTCGATACTATCTTCTTGGTACTCGTGCAAGGCACGATCCGTGCCATATAAAGTTACGCTAACCGGTCTCGGAATAAGTGGTCTTCACGGGTATGAAATGTGCCACTTTGGTTAAGCGATCCACTATGACCCATATGGAATCATATCCACTTTATGCTCAGGCAATCCGGTTATGAAATCCATACCAATTTCTTCCCATTTCCATTCGGTATCTTTAAGGGTTGTAATAGCCTGCTGGTCTTTGGTGCATAGCTTTGACTCTTTGGCATGTGTCACATAATGCAACATATTCGCGACTTCTCGTTTCATGCTTGGCCACCAAAATCTTTCCTTTAAATCTTGATACATTTTCGCACTTCTGGATGAATTGAGTACTTGGAGTCATGAGCCTCCTCCGTAATTAATCGCTTCAACTCCTTTTTGTTCGGTACACAAATGCGCCTTTAAACCACATAGTACCTTGTTCATCCAGTTTGAAATCTTTTGCTTTGCCTTCATCCATTTTGCCCTTAATTCTTTTGATTTTATCATCATCTTTTCGCCTTCCTTGATCGATCTTCCAGATAGGTCTTACTTCCAAAGTTGCTAGGAATCCTTCCGTACTATTTCGATTCTAATTTCGAATTCCTTACACAATTCCTCGACTGCTTCCAACAAAGATATGTACACTCGTGGTTCTTTTCGCTCAAGGCGTCGCCACTACGTTGGCTTTACCAGATGGTAGTGAATTCCCATATTGTAATCCTTGATTAACTCTAACCATCTTCTTTGCCTCATATTTAGGTCACTTGTGTGAAGATATACTTAAGACTTTTATGATCAAGATACACTTCACATCTATTTCCGATGAGATGATGACGCCATATTTTTAGGCATGCACCACGCAGCTAATTCCAAATCATGAGTCGGATAGTTCTCCTCATGTGGTCTCAATTGCCTCGATGCATAGGCAATTACCTTCCTATTTTGCATCAATACGCATCCCAATCCTCGACGCGATGCATCACAATAGATGTCAAGTATTGATGAACGTCTGTAAAACTAGTACAAAGCAATGTTAATCTCCTCTTCAACTCCTCGAAAACTCTTCTCACACTCAGTGTCCATAGGAATTTCCTTTCCTTTTCAACAATTGCGTAAGAGGTCTCGCAATCGTAGAGAATCCTTCGATGAATCGACGGTAATACCCGCCATTCCAAGGAAACAACGGATTTGGGTTACCGACTTGGGTTGCTCCCAATGCGAAACTGCTCCACTTTCTTTGGATCTACCGCAACTCCCGCCGCGGTCATTATGTGTCCAAGAAATTCAACCTTATTCTTCCAGAAGTCACATTTGCTAAATTTCGCAAACAACTGTTGTTCTCTCAACTTTTCAAGGACTAGCCTCAAATGCTCGGCGTGCTCTTCTCTCGTCTTGGAATAGATAAGGATATCATCTATGGATACGACGGCGAACTTGTCCAAGTATTCCATAAACACCTTATTCATTAAGTTCATGAAATATCTTTGGTGCATTTGTCAAACCAAAGGACATCATCAGTAAACTCAGAGTGCCCATATCTTGACGAAAATGCGCCTCTTGAATATCCTCCGATCGGATCTTCAATTGATGGTATCTCGATCGGAGATCAATTTTGAGAAAACTTCGCTCCTCTCAATCGGTCAAACAAATCATCGATCCTGGGTAGAGGATACTTATTCTTTATCGTCACATCATTGAGTGCACGATAGTCTATACACATCCTAAAACTTCCGTCCTTCTTCTTGACGAATAAGACAGGTGCTCCCCATGGCGATGAACTAGGTCTTATAAATCCTTTTTCTAGCAGCTTTTCAATTTGCTTCTTCATTTCCACCAATTCCTCTGTGGACATCCTGTAAGGTCTCTTAGCTATGGGAGCTGTCCCTGGAACCAGCTCTATCACGAACTCGATATCTCTGTCTCGCGGCATTCCGTAAATCTTAGGAAAACATCCGAATATTCATTGACTATGGACACTTCCTCTAAGTCGACAGCCTTCATGTCGTTGACCATCAATTGTCCATCCTGCATCGATTTTGCTTCAAACTCAATCTTCTTCCCATCCGGCTCTCGACCGATATGACTCTTTTTCCGCAGATCTAGCATCGCCTTGTGTTTGGTTAACTAATCCATTCCTGTGATAACATCCAAGGTTTGGGTATTAAGGACGATTAAGTTCGCTAGAACTCAACTCCATTAATTATTAGTCTTACCCCGTAACATCCTACTTTAGATCGGAGTTCTGATCCAGGGGATTGGACTATGAGCACACATTTAAGATTCACTATTTCCATATCATTTTGAATAGCAAAATCTCGGGAAATAAAAGAATGCGAAGCTCCGGAATCAAATAAAAAAAGATGGTATCGAGTTTACTAGGAACTTACCCAGTACAACATCCGTGGCGTTCTGGACTTCATCTGTCATAATGTGGTTGACTCGGCCTCGTGCAGTTCCCTGGGATGGAGTTGCTGCTGTTGATACCCCACGGTTCACGATTGGCACGGGAGTCCTTGCCGGTGTGTTCCCTAGGTTAAAGCGGACCGGGGTGACACCTCCCTTCTTAGGGCAATTGTTGGCAAAATGCCCCATTTCATTGCAATGATAGCAACGTCTTCCCATTGCCTGAGAGGTTCCTCCAGTCTGTGCCACAGTTCTGGCTGGAGTCTGAACATTCTGACCCACTGGGCGATTTGCCGGCAGTGGTGCTCTATCATTGCCTCTGGGCTGGTACCGATGAACTGCTGGGGTGCCGCCCTCGCCTCTGCTGGCCCTGACGACCTCCTTGTTGCGCCATTCTGCGCTTCCTGTTGTCATCCAACTCTCGGCGCTTGTCCTCTAAGATAAGAGCTTTGTTAACTAGCTCTTGGAAGTCAGGGAATGTGTGGGTGATCAATCCCACCTGCAACCCTGCATTCAATCCCTTCATGAAGTGGGATTGTCTAGCCTTATCCGTAGCCACGCCCTGCGTGCGTAGCGTGCGGTTGGGTGAATCTGTTTGTAATCGCCACCGACCGCCACCCCGCTTGAGGCTCGAATTCCTCCTTTTGAGATCCATGATACCTCGGGTACATGGTATCGGGCGAAAGTCGAGGTGAATTCCTCCCACGTGATACTGTGGGTCCTCATGAGCTACGCAGGTTTTCCCACCATTCTACATCAGCCCTTCGAGTTGATGAGAGGCATAGAGTACCCTCTCATGTCCTACACTTGGGTAATGTGCTTCCTTTCGATTGTCCTTAGCCAATCGTCCGCCTCCAGTGGATTGGCGTTGCTCGAGAAGGTAGGTGGACGAGTTCTCATAAACTCCGACAATCTTGAGTAGGGTGTGGTCCATGGTTGCCCCGGCTTGAACATTCGCAGCAGCTTGGTTGATATCTCACGCATGGTTTGAACCATCGTGTTCATAAGTTGAGTCCGGCGATCAAGAAGGCTCCTGTGTTCTCGCATATCGACTGCGCGGTTGAGGAATCGGCTCTTCATTCTGGTTATCCACCTGGTTAGCTCCACTTCCGCTGGCTCCAACATTTCCACGTGTCCTCACCATCTGTTGCAAGCTTCCAAGGTTAAGAAAAGAAGAAAGCATAGACAAGTAGAGGAATTTATGTGGGGAAACAGGTGTAACTTAAATTATTTAGCCACTTTATTGATATAATATAAAGCAGTATGGTTGCTCACAAGTGCCTAAGGGCAATGCAACGCATACGAGACACTCACAACCAAAACAAGTAAGCAAACATAGGAATCCATGACGACTCACACTTAATGGTGACTCTGAAGAAAAAGACGCGACTCAACCTTCGAGTCTCGACACTATACTCTACTAGACTCGATCACCATCGAGCCAACCCGGCCGCGGCTCCCGAGCATACACCGTGGGTGCTCCGCATCGGGCAACCGGTCTCGTGACCTCATCGCGGTGGTGCAAATGACCCCATCGACTACCGTCCCGGCTACCGCTCCGCAGACGGTGCCTCCCGCCGCTCCTCCGATCTCGATCGTAACTCGGGGATCGCTCAGCTCGGATCCATACAAAGCCATCTCCAACTCCCGGATCTTCGCATGGAATGAGCTAAGCCCTCCTTGGTGGATCTCGCCTCTGTGACCTCGGCGCGGGTCCTCTGCAACTCCCGGATCGTCTCGCCCAAGGCATCCTCCGGGCGATGACGCACTCGCCAGTGGGTGATAGTGGCGTCCTCCTCCACAAGCTCCATCCTGTCAAAATGATTGTCTCGACGCGATGGTGACGAAAGACGGTGCCTCCAACTCTGTGGAGTAAGTGCGGGCAACCGCCGCATCGCTCGACGCCGCCTCCTAGATTCCGCCTAAAAGAAGACCTCCGACCGTGATATAGATAGGACGGCTCGCCTCGCCCTCTCCCGAGCATACACTGTGATCTTGATATCCCAGCGACGCCAAGTCCCGCCTGCACCACCAAGTCCTCGACATGCTGGTTCATCAAAACCTCCGAGCAATCGTGATCATACGCCAAAACTCCGTGGCGATCCTCCGTGCGCTCTCCATAGGTATGGATCATCCTCATCTCGCCAAAATAAACCTTGTTTAAATTAAACAGAGAATAATAAAAATTCAAAGATAGGTATGAATAAGGGAGAAGAGATAAGTCGAGATTTCTTTGACATTCTTGCTCAAGTTGATTAGGTCTTTAGAAAATAGTTTTACCCTCCTAGGCACAACCAAACTAGGGTCAAGTCCTACAGTCAGCCTGCTCTGATACCACCTCTGTCGGGACCCGATTCTGCAAATCCGGACCCTCTGTGTATTCTGTGCAAGTCCAGATCACGCTTAGCACACACAAGTCATACAGGTTGCACATCACGCATATTCACGAAGATATAAGAATAAATAGTGCAAACATGTATATAAACCGAGTTGTATGACCTTATGGTCTCCTTACAGATAAGTCAGCCACACAGGGCTTACATTAATCAAAGTAAAGGAAGAGCAGCGGAACATAAATAAAAGTCGTGGAAGCCTTCATCTTGCCACAGGCAACCGACTGGGCTTGCCCCCTAGTTGTTCGTGTCCTCAATGTACTCCTCCTCCCAAACTGGTGTAGTCTCCTCCACTGATGTTGGGGTTGATAAGCAAGGTGGGGTGAGTACACAAGGAACTCAACAAGTAATGCACAGAATGCAGTGCTATTACTACTTGCAAAGCTTATTCCAAAGGGTTGGCTTAAATGGTTCTTTTGCATCAAACAGCAATTTTAAACCAATATCTTAATTAGATTAAAGCATTGGAACAGTTATAAGTAATACTAGTTTCTTCAAATGGTTTTTCATCGAAGATTCTCGGCACACAGCCTTAACAGTTCATTTTTAACACTTGGCACACAACCACCCTTCCTATATTTTGTTTATGAAAATCTACCCTTGATCAGAATCCCGAGCAATGCTCAATACCGTGAGCACGGCTATTCGAATAGTTTGACACTCTGCAGAGGTTGTACACTTTACCCACAAGATACACCGCCACCACACAGAGATTGTCCGCAACAAAGCTTTTCAGAACTTCTACCTTAACTAAAGAACCTCTCCAGATTGCCTTCACTATCACTTCCCTCACACAGAGCCAAGTATAGGACCGCCAATCACCGCTGGATGGGCACCAAGCCGTAGCACGTGCACGCTCCCCATACAGATACACCCCGTGTCTTGTCACCCCGAGGTATCGAGGAAAGATATCGTAACCCTAGTCAACTAGGTCTGTCCCATATCGCACATGTGGTTGTACGGGTGACTCAGATCAAAGGTTTGCAAGGTGAAGTCCTTAACTCCACCAAGGCAAGACTTCCAACACTCAACAAGTGGCACACAGCCCAATGTGGCACACAGACTCACATCACTCATCAACCCATCGCCACGCAGCCCACTGTGCACATGACCTCTTGCCACTTGCCCCAGCCTAAATCATTTCCCACCCAGCTTGATTATTGTGCAACACATGCCAAGAATAACTCAACATCGAGACGGAACCACGTGTCGTCAGACATCAATCTCATCATGTGGCATCATCACACCACTTTTCAAAATACATTCAATATGTCTTTAATCAGTATTGTAGCATTTTTCTCCGAAAGAACACTCAGGATTCGTTGCAAAGCTAAGCATCTACTCACGGTCTAGCCTCCCGTGTTGGCACAATATTAACATCCAACTAATATAATCAAACTTAGGGTGACAATGATTTAGGGCATACAATTAATAATTCAAGGCGGCATAACAAAAAGGGTTGATTAACTACATTATCCCAAATTAATTTAAATTTATTTTAAATAATTAGCATGCATAGTTTCAAAGCATAAATTACATTTTAAAAACTTGGATCAAAATGATCAAAGCATCACTTGCCTTCAAAGAGTTGCTGGTCGTGTTCTGAAGCTTGGTCTTGAGCGACGAATTCTTCCTCGAAACTTTCCGGCAAATTTGCGTCTACGCGTACAAATAAAGAATGCAATAAATAGCTAATACAGTAGACTAGATGACCACAAAAATTCAAATAAAATTCACCATTAAAAATCCCACAATTTTATGAATTTTTAGAAATTTGAATCACCCAAATCCGAGTTAAAATGCAAAAGTTATAGTCATTTGAAGTTTGAATAAAATCCGAAAATACAGAAATTAAGAAAATCCGATTTTTCTGAATTATTTTTATACTGGAAATTGGCATTTATGACGTCAGCACAGAAAGGAAAAACGGTCGAAATATTTTTATATAAAAAATATTTATGACGTCAGCTATGACGTCAGCTTGACACGTGGCACGCCCAGATGCTACCACGTCGCTCTGGTCTATGGACTGGGTCTACGGTTCGGCTCTGGTCCACCGTGGACTGGCAGCACTGTGCTCATGCACCGGGTGACGTAGGCCGTGGCGTCAGCGACGGTGTGCAGCCAATCCAGACGAGACACGCGGCAAGATCCAGACCGCTCGCTCAACCAACGGTCGGATCTCACCCCCGCGCGGTTCGGCGATGTTTCGCACTCCACGCCCCCATGCATCACGCATCCAACGGTGCACCAAAAACCAACGGTTGGATCTGGTCTCTCCCTCAGTCAACGCGCACACGCGTCCGCACGGGATTTGATGGGGTGCGGCGTCATCTCAGCCGCACGTTCAAATTTGAACGGCACGGATCCGCGTGCCACCGATCTACTCACACCGCCGCTTAGATCTAATCCAACGCCCACTGCACCGAGCTATTTACTATTCATCATGCTACGTGGCACAATCTCACGCGTTCACTAACGATCCAACGTCTAAGACAAAAATATAGCGCAGAAAATAGATCTAATCCAAGCCGTTTACTCTAGATCTAACGATCAAGATTCAACTAACGTATAAACCTTAGGGTTAATCCAGACCGTCCATTAACAGATCTAGCGGTACAAAAACAACTAAAGGAAAACAGAGAAAGGCGACGTGGCACGATCCTTACCCCTCCTTGCAGATCCGACGGTCAGCGATGCTCGGAGTCCGACGATGGCGTGCGGCGGTGCAAGCTTGCCGGAGATGAGGAAGATGACGTAGTCGACGGCGTTTCGGTGGTTCCTCGGCGAGAAGATCTAGCGCATTCAACGCGGCTTGTCTCGGGCAGTGCTCCGGTGACCTCGGCGACGGCGGGAATGCACCGACGGCGAAGGAAAAGGCGAAAAACAGCGGCGACGCACAGAGGCAACTACGGCGAGCTCTAGTGAGCAAACGGAGGCATTTCGGGAGGTGTGCGCTAGGGCTACAGACGCGTCTAGGAGTGCGCGTCACGCGGGTGGCAGCGGCGCACTAAATAGCGCCTCGACGTGCGCGAAATCTTCGGTGAAACGAGCGGACATGCAGGCGGCCGTTGCTCCGGCGATCTCACGAGGAAGAAACGACGTGGCAAAATCCCGGGCGTCCACGCGCAGCGATCCGACGAGCGGAAACAGCGGAGAGACGTGGCGATCCCTTGATCGCACGATGTTGATCCAACGGGCGAAACGCGGCGACGGCTAGGTTTTCGGCGGGACGGGCTGCGTGGGCCGGCGACGCGAGCTGGGCTAGAGCACAATACTGGGCCGGTCCCAGGGTTTCAGCCCAAACACTGTTCTGGGATTTTTAAATCCTTTTCGAATAAAAATAATTCGAGAAAATAGTTTTGGCCAAAGAAAATGGTAAAAATCTCTGAAAAATTCCAGGAAAATTTCTAGAAAATACTTTGAGCTAATTGGGACTCAAATAAAATATTTTCAATAGAACTTTGCAAGAACTTTTCCATTATTTAATTGTTTTCAAGGAAGGCTATATTTGAATAATTCTAAAGAAATTCAATAAATTCCCAAAATTTCACAAAAATAAAAAATACTCTAAGATTTAAATTAAAGCAAAATTTTGGGTGTTACAGTCGACGACAACTCCTTTAGCAGTCATAATATGTCCAAGGAACTTAACTTCCTTTTCTCTAAATGTCACATTTGCTAAACTTGGCATACACCTATTGCTCTCGAAGCTTTTCAAGAATCAATCTCAAATGCTCTGCTTGCTCTTCTTTTGACTTGGAATAGACAAGAATATCATCTATAAAAACAACATTAAACTTGTCCAAATACTCCATAAAAATCTTATTCATTACGTTTATGAAATATGTAGGAGCATTAGTCAATCCAAAGAACATGAACGTGAACTCATAATGTCCATACCGCTTAGAAAATACAGTCTTAGGGACATGCTTAGCACGAATTTTCAATTGATGGTATCCTCATCGAAGATCAATCTTGGAGAAAACTCCAGCTCCTCTTAACTGATCAAACAAATCATCGATCTTAGGTAACGGATATTTATTCTTAATCGTCACTTCATAAGTACGTGATAATCAATACATATCCTTAAAATTCCATCTTTCTTCCTCACGAAAAAAATAGGTGCTCTTCATGGCGACGAACTAGGTTTCATGAAACTTTTTTCTAGCAGCTCTTCAATCCACATCTTCATTTCCACTAGCTCATCGGTGACATCCGATAAGGTCTCTTCGCTATTGGGGTTGTACCAAGCACCAATTCAATAACGAACTCAATATCACGATCTAGTGGCATACCAGATAGATCCTCAGGAAAAACATCGAGGTATTCTCTAACAACATGTACATCCTTCAAACTAGTAACTTTCACATTGTTCACCATTAATTGGCCATCACGAACTGTGGCTGCATGAAATTAAACCTTTTCACCTTTTGGGCTTTCAACTGACATGACTCTTCGACAGCAATCTAAAACAGCCTTATGCTTGGATAACAAATCCATTCCTGGATAACATCTAGGGTCTAGGTATCCAACATGATGAGATTTACTAGAAACTAGACCCCGTCAATAAGCAGCTTAACTCCCATACAACCTAGGTTAGACTAGAGTTCTGATCTAGGGCATTGGACTAATAGCATACACTTATGATTCATAACATTCAAAAATAGCATACACTTCCGATTCATAACATTCAAACCATTCTCAATAGTAAAAGCTCGAGAAACAAAAGAATGTGAAGCTCTAGAATCAAATAAAACTATTACAGGTACTAAGTTAACCAGAAACTTACCCAGCACAACATCTGACGCTTTCTGAGCTCCATCTGCAGTGATGTTATTGACTTGACCTCTCAATGTTGCTTAAATGTAGCTTCAGCTTGACTTGTTCCACGATCCACTCTAGTGATGGCACCTTTGCTGGTGTAGAACCTAAGTTGAAGCAAATAGAGGTAACACCTCCTCTCTAGGGACAGTTATTAGCAAAATATCTCGGCTCTCTACAACTGAAACATTGCTTGATCGAGGACTACTGATTTCCTCCTAGGGTAGCATTCACTTGAGTAGGTGTCAGGAAAATCTGACCAGCAGGATGCGGTGTAGGGGATGGTGTCTTGAATGTAGCCTAAGGTTGAAACCTTGCAAACTATTGAGGAGTGATTCTAATCCTTTGTTAACCTTGACGACCTCCTTGTTGAGCCATTATGTGCTTGTGGTTGTCATCCAACTCCTTGTGCTTATCCTCCAGAATCAGGGCCTTGTTGACAACTTCTAGAAATCTAGGAAGTTTGGGTAATCAACTCAACTTGTAGTCCAGAGTCAAGTCCCTTCAAGAAATGAGAATATATAGCTTTATCTATGGTAACATCTTCAGGGGCATAGTGAGCGAGCTGTGTAAACTTATTCAGGTACTCCACCATAGATTTGCCTCCTTACTTGATAGCCTTGAATTCCTTCTTCAAATCCATGATTCCTTCCGTTACATGGTACTGGAAGACAGCAGCGAACTCATTCCAAATTGTCTCTTATAGGACTTCATGAGCAGCACAATAGTTCTCTCATCACTTAGCAACTGTTCCTTCTATTTGATGAGAAGTATAGAGAACCTTGTCATTGCCTTCACACTGAGTAATATGCAAGTTCCTCTCAATTGTTCTAAGCCAATCATATGCTTCAAGAGGTGTAGCAATTCCAGAAAATATCGGCAAATGAGTCCTCATAAAATCTGACAACTTTGAGTAAGGACATGGTCTATTGTTAGAAGCTTGAGATGTATTGTTGACACTTGCTGCATCATAGTATGCATCAATTGAGTTTGAGCAACCAAGAACTCTCGAAAGTTCTGCATATCTACTTGAGGCTACGGTTGAGGAAACGCTTCTTCATCGTGGTTGTCATTGATCGAGTACCACTTCCATTAGGTCTATTGTTTTCACGAGTCTGAACCATTTGCTGATCACTTCAAAGGGTTAGGGGAGAGGGAATAGCATAGATAAGGCACAAGAAATATAATGTGGGGAAAACAGGTTTAACCCAACAACTTAAACAATCTTTATTAATAACTTGATATGGTTGCTTACAAGAGTCTAGGAGCTATGCAACACGTAATGCACACTCAACAATCGTAAAAAGAACAACTCAACCTAAGCACACATAACTAGCATCTAAGGGCGACACTTCCTAAGTTAAACGGACTTGACTCAAAAACAAGAGTCTCAACTGCCTAAACTAACACCATCACTCATCAAGCCATCCAGGCTGAGACTCCCTTGGGGCATATGATGGTGGGTGGGCTGTCATCGGCGCGAAGCGATGTTGATGACTAGGTGCAACGACCTCAAACTACATATGAAGGACCGAGATGGCGAACAGAGGGGGGGTGAATGGTCGCAAATAAAATTTCCCCCAAAATACTCCAACAAAAACCTCGACAAGATCGCTCAAAGGAAATCGTGAAAAACCTGAAAAACTAGACAACTATGTGTACCCCAAGCTTGCATGGATAAGTACCACAAAATATGTGGGGATTTTTGAGTCACAATACTGGTTGTCTAGTTTTCAAGATAAAGAGGAATCAATTCAAACTCTTGCTTTTAGAAAGGACATCAATTCAAATCACAAAAGTCACTTTCAGAAAAGCAAAAGCAGAATTTCCAGAACTTGTCCTCAATTTGCACAGGAGGTTGGTGGGTTTCTGCAGCTCAAAAAATTTTGAGACTTTTTCTCCCTATGAGCATAAGAGTCTTGAAGAACTCCACCAAATTTCTCCTCAAACAGCCTTACATACAAAACAGGAAAATTCTAAGAACACAGTCTGGTCAAGAACATCAAGCAGAAAGTTTGGGGCTCGGTTTTCACCTCATGGAGCCCAAACGGTGCAACAAATGAACTCCAAAAATTTTATTCAAGTGGATATCAGAGTCCCGCACCTCCTCCAACAAGAATCACTTGAAAAATAGTTTTCTATATTTTTATAGAAATCAAATACTGACTGCTGCGCGAAGAACAAATTCTGAACAAAGTTGGAATTTGAAAGAAAAGATGTTCTCTACTCAATCCAAGAGTGCAAAAGAGATGTAAAACCATATGAACACACTCAAAACATCCAATATCAGCAGCATTTAGAAGGAGGGGAGACAAATCCAAATTACATGAAAGTAAGTTGCGAGAAAGTAATTGCGGGAAAGTAAATGCTGAATTTAAATTGCGTAAAGTAAAGACATAATGTAAATGCGCAAAATAAATTCAGAGGTGGATGGATAAAACTTTAATTTCTGGAAGGAGAGGTTACAAAGCCTCACTTTCATGTGGGCAAAGCTCAAAGGAGCATTCAGAAACCTCAAAACCTTCAAGGGAAGGAGGCTACCCCTCCACCCCTATTTAAACTACTCTTGGGCCACCTACCACCCTTGGATGAGTCCCTCAACCCTAGAGCACTCATCTAAGGGCTAGGATTAACCCACACACACAGCCATGTAAGGGCTAACCCAAAACCCACACACATACAGGGTTTTTTTGCACGGTTTTCAAAGCATACTACCTAGACCCGCTAACCTATCAACTAGACCTCAATCCGACGGCCCTCATTGATCCACGCGGCATCTAGCTAGCATCAACTCCTTTCCTTGTCTTCTTGACTTGCCCGAACTCCATCTCCGATCATCTTCCGACGATCTCCCAACCGTCTGGACCTCCGACGCTCCTCACCTAGTCCCAGTCATCCTTCGCCTCACCATGACCTAGCACCGTCGTTCTGCAACCATCAAAGACAAGGAAAAAACCTTTCACATAGCAATGCCCACAATGATATGCAATAAACCATCCAACTCATCACTACCGCGCCCATACAGCCGGTACTGCCACTCTTGGCAGAGACAACTCAAATTGCTTCATTTTGAAAATCAATCCAAATCAAACTCAAACTTGAGCACACCTTGCTCAAATAAAGTCAAATACTTATCACAAACATGGATGGACCTCCACATGGTCCTTCAGTCTCCCCCTTGATGAGTATATTGACAAACCACACAAAAGGCATAAATTTGAGTTTGAATGAGAGAAGAAGAAAGCAATTTGATTGCAAAGCCAAACTTGGTCCAGAGATAGAAATTAGAACCATGACCAAGTTGACGAAGAGGAATTTAGATTTTAGAGTTAAATTTAAGAAAGAGCTAAGTTTTCAACAAAAACTCTAAAATCCAACTAAACATGTCAAATGTGATTATGAGATTATGATCCAACAGAAGTAGTAGCATAGTTTTACAAAGATCATAATAACCAAATAAGCATTCACATTTTTACCTTTTTAGTGATGCCTTTTCTACATTTTCTCCCCCTTTTGGCAATATAGGCATCAAATTTTTTTATATATGCATGAAATGCAATCGAAAGAGCTTTGAAGATTATCCAATTGATCAAAATGGAAGGATATTACACCAAGCTTGTCAATTTCAGAAGATGACTAAACTAAGACATGTCCAAGTGCAAATACGAGCTTAGTTTTGAATATTTTATTTTTAGCAAGATTTGACAAGTGCAACACTTAGCTTTAGTTTCAAAAATAGAAGAATAGCCACTCTAAGGATCAAAAGGAAAACCTAGAGTTCAACCTACTCAACACTTTGGGGAATCTAGAAGAGCATACAAGGTCCTTCGGGCTCATTTATCACTTAATGCAAATTTTGATTTATCATCATACAAGACATAGAGGGGTGCAAATGTTTGACATTATTTGCATTCTTTACCCACATATGTCTTTGTTTTTAATTTATTTGCATTTTCTTTTGACAACCAATTGACTCAAGCCATATGCGACCATCTCAAGATGAACTCTTAAGAGGATGGTCTAGGTCAAACACGATGTATTCCAAGTTCATCCCAAGTGCAATGGGAAGCGGTCTTGTGAATGCAAGGTGTTGAGTCGTATGTGCACAAGAAGAGTCAATTTTGTTTAATTTTTGTTTTTAGCACAATGATTCATGAGCAATTGAAGGACTCTAGCATGGATCAAACTAGTTTCACCCAAGTTGCTATAGGGACTCTAGAGAACTCCAAAATTTCTCAAATTATGGCACAAACCTCTAGAGAAGAAACCTAGCAAGTAAAAGCAACAAGTTTCATCAAGTTTTTCATTTAAGACTTTTTTTCATTTTAAAGCTTAGCAAGTTAAATGAACTTGGACATATTTGAGCTAGTGATTTCCTCCATATGATGCAGCATGGTGTATAGCATGAAGAAGAAATCAATTGCATAATAGACAAAGCTCATTAAATAGGAAATACAGTCTATATGCAATGCACGAACAGATTCCCAAACTCCCCCTCAACAAATGAATCAATTTTAAGCTCAAATCTGGTTAAAGTTGAGTTATTATCAAGATTAGGCACAAAGAAAAACCGAATGAACTCAATAATAACCAGAAAAACAGAATAAGGAGAAGAAGTCGAGAAACTGCAAAACTGGATGGCTATAGAGCATAGAAAAGATATAAGAGACTCACCACGGCTTAGAATCGCTTTTATCTTCCTAGTGACTGACATAGGGAAGCTGACTCTAGATCCCAACTAAGGAGTGCACACAGACCCTGTCTACCCAAGAGGCCCAATACCTGCTAGAGTTATAAGACTGTGAGGGAACTCAACCTAGAGAGAAGAGAGAACAGCTAATCACGCATGATAGCAACCTAAAGCACAAGATAAGAGGTCCATGGAAGGCATGCCAGAAGTCTAAGTGAGTGAACTCAACTCAAGAAAACAAGCCCAAAGTCACCCAAAAGAAATACAAAGAAAAGAAAAGCTGGAAGAAAACATATAATACATAATATACAAACCAACTCCCCCTCACGAAAGGCCGTAAGGGCTCACGACTCCAAGCTCACTCCTCAAGGCAACAAATCTGGAGCTATCCAAAGGCTTGGTGAAGATATCGGCTAATTGAAGGTCACTCTCTACGAACTGAAGCGTGATATCTAACTTCTCCACATGGTCTCTAAGGAAATGATATCTAATATCAATGTGTTTGGTCCGGGAATGTTGCACTAGGTTTTTAGCAATGCAAATAGCTGAAGTGTTGTTACAGAAAAGTGGCACACTCTCTATCTCTAACCCATAGTCCCGTAAGGTCGATCTCATCCAGAGCACTGCTACAAAGAATCGGTCAGAGCAACATACTCGACCTCGCGGTGGACTGTAACCCTGCATCGCTTCCTAGATGACCAAGAAACAAGAGAAGTGCCAATGAATTGGCAAGTGCCAGAAGTGCTCTTCCTATCTATCCTACAGCCAGCAAAGTCGGCATCAGAAAAGGCTCTAAGAGATAGACAAGAAGACGAAGAGTACCAAATACCATAATCAGTGGTAGCACGAAGGTACCTGAAGATGCGCTTGACCGCCTGGCGATGAGAGGTGCGAGGAGAAGCTTGAAATCGAGCGCACAGACACACAGCGAAATGTATGTCCGGCCTCGAAACAGTGAGGTACAAGAGGGAGCCGATAATGCTCCGAAACTCCTTTTGATCAGCAGGCTCACCATCCTCATCGGGCTCGAGGACAGCAGTGGTGGCCATAGAAGTCATCACCGGCTTCCCATCAGACATATCGAAGCGCCTCAGGAGATCACGGGTATACTTGCCTTGATGCAAGAAAGTACCCTCCCGAGTCTGCTTGATTTGGAAGCCAAGAAAGTAGCTCAACTCGCCCATCATACTCATCTCAAACTCTGTGCTTATCACCTCAAAAAACTGAGACACAAGCGAATGAGATGAGCCACCAAAAATAGTATCGTCCACATAAATCTGGACAAGAAGAAAATAAGACTCATGGTGTCTGATGAACAGAGTTTTGTCTACTATGCCCATTTTGAAGTCATGGCTGAGAAGATAAGACTTGAGCCTCTCATACCATGCTCTGGGGGCCTACTTGAGTCCATACAAAGCTTTGGAGAGCTTGTATACATGACTCGGAAACTTGGGTTCTCGAATCCTGGAGGTTGTTTGACATAAACCTCTTCCTCAATATAGCCATTGAGGAATGCACTCTTGACATCCATTTGATAGAGCTTGAAGCCCTGGGATGCAAAGAATGCAAGCAGGATCCTAATAGCCTCTAGTCTAGCTACAGGGGCAAAGGTCTCCTCAAAGTCAAGATCCTCAACCTGAGAAAAGCCCTGTGCAACTAGCCTAGCCTTGTTGCGAATGACAACCCCATCCTCACTCTGCTTGTTTTTGAACACCCACTTGGTCCCAATGACATTATGACCAGATGGGGGCTCGACAAGCTGCCATACCTTGTTCCTCTCAAAGTTCTCAAGTTTCTCATGCATAGCATTAATCCACGATTCATCGGATAATGCATGAGAAACATCCTTCGGCTTAAAGGAGGCAACGAAGGCAGAGTGAAGGCAGAAACTGGACAAACCTAATTTTGAGCGAGTGACCCGCTCAAACAGATCACCAATGATCTGATCAGGTGGATGAGCTTTCGGATATGTCGGGAGGACTGTAGCGTAGTGGCCTCTACCTCATGCACAGAAGAGGTAGGAGCAGAGCCACTCGCTGAAGGAGAGTCGGAAGGCAAGGGCTGGTCTCCCTGAGATGCAGAAATGGAAACAGGAGGCACCTTAGGTGTAGAGGGAACTGGATTCGGTGGAACACCATCATCTCCATCATCCTCATCTTCTACAAAGATGGTCTCGGAGGGATAAGAAGAGCCTAAAACATCAGGTCTAGCTCCTTGGTTAGCCTCATCAAAGGTCACATCACAGGTCTCTATGATCCTATGCGCATCAACACTCCAGACCCTATAGCTACGAGAAGAAGTCGAGTAACCTAGAAAGATACCATCAGAAGAGCGAGACTCAAACTTATCTAGGTTACCATAATTCAAGATAAAACACTTGCAACCGAAAACGCGAAAATGAGACACACTGGGCTTTCGCCCATACCTCAACTCATAAGAAGTGCGATGCAGATGTGCTCTCAAAAACACGCGATTAGAAACATGGCAAGCAAGAGCTATAGCCTCACCCAAAACTTCCAAGGAGTATCAGACTGCCTAGCATCGCCTTGGCCATCTCAACCAAGGTCCTGTTCTTCCTTTCCACTACGCCATTCTCACGAGGGGCGAGGGAGAAGAGAACTGATGCTCTAAACCGACTCCACACGTAAACTCTCAAAGTAGGAATTCTTGAACTCCGTGCCATTATCACTGCAGATAGCTCGTAATGCACCGGGAGCTCAATAGACAACCCATTGACCAAACCCTCAAGTGAGAAAAAGTCTCATCCTTCGAGGCTATGAAAAATACCCAAGAGTATCTAGAAAATCATCAACGATGACAAGAACATACCACTTCCCTCCCGCCGATTGCACTCTAGATGGACCAACAAAGGTCCATATGTAAAAGCTGTCTGGTGCATCACCATCACTACGGTGACTAGAGGATGAGAAGCAAGAACCATCTTGCCATGTCGGCAAGGAGAGCAAACTAAGTCTTTGACCATCTTGAGTTTGGGCAAACCCGAATGAGATCGTGGCCGCTAACTCGGGTTAAATGATCAAAACCAATGTGACCAAGTCTCCTATGCCAGAAGGAGAGATCACGGGACTCAAAAGCAATCAAACATCGAAGAGAGTCTCCAGAAGAAGCAGAAAAATCAGCACGAAAGACTCTCCTAAATCTAGAAATCTCGCAAACTAACCCTCCTGATGAATCAAGAATTCTACAGGCATTACTCTTGAAGCTTACCTCGAAAGAGTCATCGATAAGCTGAGAAACAGAGAGCAGATTGTATTGCAACTTACTTACTAAGGCAACATCTTTAAGAATGAAATTTTGGTTAATGCAGATGGTACCTTTAGCAATGACTCTACTCAAGATGCATCCCCAAAAGTGATTAACTCATCACGGGGCTCGGACTAGGAAGAGAACCAACGAGAATCTCCGGTCATATGACGAGAACAACCGTAGTCAACAATCCAAACATCGCCCTTCCCTATCCAATTTAACCCGATCAAGACACAAGAGAGAAAGATGACTCAAGATGGGATAGAGTGAAGACTTAGGAACCCAATATCTTGAACCATACGACACCTCAGTACCACCACGAAGAAGATCGACTCGAGTGTCTCTCCGACGCCAACTCTCACACGATCAGAGCAACTCGTAGATAATCTAGAGTCAAAGCGGGTTGGCACGCCGTGGTGCAAAAGTCGGACCATCCCAAAGAAGGTCGCCTAGATTTCCTACCGGAAAACACCTCACGCCACGATATCTACCTCGATGGGAAAAACGAGGAATATCAAGAGGACGGCGAAAGACCGACTACGAACAACTCGGGACTAAAACTCAAGAACTAGCATGAAAACCAAGTCTTGGGCCGCCCAAAACAAAGCGACTCTCTAACTGTCTAGAAGGTGTGTGTCTTAGGAGCACTCAAAGTCCGGGATGACCCCGAATACCCCTAAGAGCAAGAACACGCCACGCCGAGTGATCTTGGCGTGCTCGAATCGTAAATCTACTAGGTGACCATCCTTCTTATGAAGGTGCATGTGTACTTCGCCTTGCTAAAGGCAGAAGCAATAGGAGTAACACCCTTCTGGTCAGAAGTCCTATGGACAACCCCAGTGGACCTAAACACGGTGGTACTCACTTTGGAAGCTACCACAATCTCACCACTCTTGGAGCCGCGCACAATGGTGGGAGGATGCGCCCGAGCGTGCTCCAAGGGATCAAATCCTAGACCTTGATTGAATCTACTAATCTTGGATTGGTCTAGAATAAGATTGAGCTTCTTCTTACCTCCAACAAACTTCTCGAGAGTGCTCATAAGATACTTGGCAATCTCGGAAGAAAGAACACAAGAAGAACAGGGGGAAGGAGAGGAAGAAGAAGAACCAGAAAGAGAAGATCTCTCAGCACGTGCTTTTTATTCCCTTAGCACGGCTGCCTCAACCTTGAGGGCCTCACAAGAAACGCAAGGAGCATCTCTAATCCTAAGGGTTTGGTCTTTTAACTTCTTCTTAAGCTCGACATGGATTTGATCCACATCATCCTTAACCCCAACACACAACAAGCAACCGCTTTTTGACTTAACTAGTAAGTCCTTAGCAAGTTGATCACACTTGACATTCAAAGCATCATTGTCAAGTTTTAGTTGCCTACAGACCCTCACATGAGCCGATTGGGTCCTTAGAAGCATGCAATTCAAGTTCATCATTTCTAGCGTAAAGCTTTCTAAGGTGTTCGCCATGGCATCAATTTCGCAAGCAATTTAGGGCAATTAGCACATGATGGAGTGGAGTGAGCATGAAGAAAACTAGCCTCAACAGAATAGCATCAATGTAACTAGTGCTAGCATTCTTCAACCTAAGACCATCAAGTTCAACAAGCACACTATCATGTATGATCCTTAGGTTCTCCAACTCCACAAGAATAGCATCACACAAAGAGCAATCATCAGTGACTCGGGAGGGAGAAGATCTAAGTGAAGCTAACTCCCGAGTCAAGGTACCTACTTCCTTCTCAAGCTCCGTACACCTAACTCTAGCTCTAACATGAAATTTTCCTAATTTGCAGAAAGCTTCGTTGAGCTGGTCATAGGAGGGTACCTCATCCGTGTCGTCAGAGAGCTCTGAGTCGCCGATGTCGTTGGTGTCGCCATGAAGCACATGCCGAGAAGTCGTCGCCGCCCTTCTTCTCTTGCAGATCATCCTCGCCTCGCCGCTCCATGTCTCCGTGTCGGAGAGGTTGATGTCGCTGCCGGCGAGGACGCGTGGAAGAGCTTCTTGTTCTTGGAGAAGTTGCGGTACTTCTTCTCGTGTGCCGGTTCACGAACCGGAGGCTTCTTGTTGTGGTTCTTATCGGTGTAGTCGTTTTGCCCAAACCGCCAACGCCGTTTTGCCCTTCTCCGCCTTGGGATAGCCTCCGAATGTGGTTAGGGCCACCACACTCAAGCAGCGATCATGCCACCTCTCTTCCTCTCTCTCACCCTCTTGTATGCATGAGAAAACTTGCAGCGAGAAGAACAAGCTCATTTTCTCGAAATTTTTCCAGCTTGGTCATCGCTAGCTCGCAAAGGGCGTAAAGAGAGAAACCAATAGAAGGATCAAGAAGAAGATCCAATGGGATCGGTGACCAAAGCCATCGATCGAGATTTCGTCTTCCGAGAGACGACATCGATCTCATGAGTCTTGAGGCGGAATAAAGCCCGCCAAGAGTCGAGTCGATAAGTCGGTGGTGTCCTTGATGGTGGTCACCTTCATCTCCCAAACCCAAGGTCGAGTGCGATCAAGAAATGCCGAGCATTGTCCGAGTCGTATATGCAACCAATCGCTCGGAGGTCGCCAAAATCTTTGTAAACCGACCAAAACACTCGCCGAGACTCTCACCGGTAGCGTTGATCAAATTTGTTGTACTCGCGACTTGAACTGGTCCTACTCACGCCTTGATTTGAGTAGAGCCCTCATGGTAAGCATCGAGGGTTACCCAAATCTCGTGAGCGGAGCGAAGGTGAGAAATCCTATCATACTCACCGCGGCTAAGACCCTGTATGAGAATGTTCCTTGCCTTAGCATTCGCCTTAACGTCAACCATATTGATGGCCGTAACATTTTTATCAGCAGGAACCTCATACGGGAGTTTCACCTTCTGCAATATTAGGTAACCCTGGGCAGTGATGTATGACTCCATCCGGGACTTCCAAAAAGGAAAATCAACTCCATTAAAGATGGGAGGCTTGGTGGAATATTTGTCCGTCGCCATGGCTCTTGAGACCGGTCAAGATCTATGGAAGAGCAAAACCGGCTCTGATACCAATTGAAGGACCGAGATGGCGAACAGAGGGGGGTGAATGGTCGCAAATAAAATTTCCCCCTAAATACTCCAACAAAAACCTCGACAAGATTGCTCAAAGGAAATCGTGAAAAACCTGAAAAACTAGACAACTATGTGTACCCCAAGCTTGCATTGATAAGTACCATAAAATATGTGGGGATTTCTGAGTCACAATACTGGTTTTCTAGTTTTCAAGATAAAGAGGAATCAATTCAAACTCTTGCTTTTAGAAAGGACATCAATTCAAATCACAAAAGTCACTTTCAGAAAAGCAAAAGCAGAATTTCCAGAACTTGTCCTCAAATTGCACAGGAGGTTGGTGGGTTTCTGCAGCTCACAAAATTTTGAGACTTTTTCTCCCTATGAGCATCAGAGTCGTGAAGAACTCCACCAAATTTCTCTTCAAAAAGCCTTACAGACAAAACAGAAACATTCTAAGAACACAGTCTGGTCAAGAACTTCGAGCAGAAAGTTTAGGGCTCAGTTTTCACCTCATGGCGCCCAAACGGTGCAACAAATGAACTCCAAAAATTTTCTTCAAGTGGATATCCGAGTCCCGCACCTCCTCCAACAAGAATCACTTGAAAAAGATTTTTCTATATTTTTATAGAAATCAAACACTGACTCCTGCGTGAAGAACAAGTTCTGAACAAAGTTGGAACTTGAAAGAAAAGATGTTCTCTACTCAATCCAAGAGTGCAAAAGTGATGTAAAACCATATGAACACACTCAAAACATCCAATATCAGCAGCATTTAGAAGGAGGGGAGGCAAATCCAAATTACATGAAAGTAAATTGCGTAGAAAGTAATTATGGAAAGTAAATGCTGAATTTAAATTATGTAAAGTAAAGACATAATGTAAATGCGCAAAATAAATTCAGAGGTGGATGGATAAAACTTTAATTTCTGGAAGGAGAGGTTACAAAGCCTCACTTTCATGTGGGCAAAGCTCAAAGGAGCATTCACAAACCTCAAAACCTTCAAGGGAAGAAGGCTACCCCTCCACCCCTATTTATACTACTCTTGGGCCACCTACCACCCTTGGATGAGTCCCTCAACCCTAGAGCACTCATCTAAGGGCTAGGATTAACCCACACACACAGCCATGCAAGGGCTAACCCAAAACCCACACACATACAGGGTTTTCTTGCACGGTTTTCAAAGCATACTACCTAGACCCGCTAACCTATCAACTAGACCTCAATCCGACGGCCCTCATTGATCTACGCGGCATCTAGCTAGCATCAACTCCTTTCCTTGTCTTCTTGACTTGCCCGTACTCCATCTCCGATCATCTTCCGATGATCTCCCAAACGTCTGGACCTCCGACGCTCCTCACCTAGTCCTGGTCATCCTTCGCCTCACCATGACCTAGCACCGTCGTCCTGCAACCATCAAAGACAAGGAAAAAACCTTTCACATAGCAATGCCCACAATGATATGCAATAAACCATCCAATTCATCACTGTCGCGCCCATACAGCCGGTACTGCCACTCCTGGCAGAGACATCTCAAATTGTTTCATTTTGAAAATCAATCCAAATCAAACTCAAACTTGAGCACACCTTGCTCAAATAAAGTCAAATACTCATCACAAACATGGATGGACCTCCACATGGTCCTTCAACATATACACATCTCGCACCTCAAGCTCCAAGCCTTCGGGCTCCATCTTCACCTCCTTAAGGTCTTCCTCTTCATCTGGCTCCTCTTCCACTTCCACTTCAGAGACATGCAGGGCTTCCTCCAGCTCAGCTATCCTCTCCGTAGCCATGATGTGAGTCTGATGGAGATCTTCTTTAGCAATCCTTAAAACTTCATAGACTTGTTCCAATTCTTGAGTAGTATCCTGCATCAAATCTTCTTGGGCAGTAGAAAATCTGGCCAAGTGCACCGCCATTGCATCATCTTCCTCTTCAATTCTTGGGCCTCGAACTCCACCTCCTTGGGGATAAAGTCTAAACATCATTTGCTCCAGCTCTTCAGCTGTAACATCCCAAAATTCAATACCAGTAATATATAAATGTTTGAATTGATTTTTGGTTTGCATTTGAGTTTGAATATTTTTCTAGAATTTCTGGGTTTTCTGAAATTATGAAAATCATTTTAAATATCTCAAACAAGGTCTATAAAATTTCGAACTCAAAATATCCAATTGCAAAAAACCTATAATTAATTTTTTTAAAACCTTAAATGCTTCCATATTCATCTCTGAAAATATTTTTAAAATATTTAACCCATTTATCAAATTATAGAAAATTAAAATCAGCAAGCTGAATTTTGAAACAGATGCCATGTCACCAGTATATAAAAATAATTAAGCATGATTTTGATCTGAAAATTTTATCATATCATTATAAGTATCTCAGAATCCTTCATTAAAATTTTCAAAATATTTCGATATCGTTTGGTACCTTTATGAAATCAAAATTAGAGAGACCGATATTCAACCAGTGTGCTTGTCAGAATTTCATAAAAATTCTTGAGTCAGATCTCTAGCTGAAAAGTTTATATATGCACATGTATCTCATTAGGTATCTTCCCAAAAAGTTTAGAAAATTTCTAGATTAGTTTGAAGGCTCAAATAAATCTAAAATCATTGGCTGTCAAAAACCCTGAATTTCGGTTTCCCTTCTTCCTCTCCATCTCTCTGCCATGTGGGCCCTCCTGGCCAGCCTGTGGTGCCCCTGACCTCCCTAGCCCACTGGCAGCTGCAGCAAGTCCCGGTCCCACCTGCCAGTGGCCTCCTCTCTTCTTCTTCCTCACCCTGCGCTTGTGTGCCGAGCCGCTGCCGAAGGTCTGCCGCGGCAGCCTTTTTCCTCCGCCATCCCCGCCACGGCAGCGCTTGGGCAGGCTCTGACAGCCAGCCTCTCCCAGTGCTGCGACAAGCCACTGCTGGCCCTCTGCCCAAGCCTTGCCATGACAGTCTCTTTTCGGCCGAAACCTCACCGAGGCAGGACTTCGGCAGCTTCGCGCCAAGACCACCGCCAAGCTTCGCCAATCCCTGGTCGGGACAGCTCTGGCCCGCGCCTCCTCCTCCATGACGCGGTTGCATCATGGTGAAACTTGTGCCCTGCCCATGCCACCTCCGTGGACTTCGGTCACATCCTGGCTGCCTCGCTGGGTTTGCGTGTGCGCGCTGCTTTCGCAGAGACGAAGCCGGCTGCGCCCATGCCTCCCTGTCACCGAGTCCCCTATTTAGTCTCCCCCAAGGCCATCGAGGCTCCCTGCGCTCTTGTTCACCCCAGACCAACCCCTGCGCCATTGAGGCTCCTGGGTGTCCCCTGAGCAATTGCGCGGAGGTGAAACCCGATCGAGTAATATAGGTGGGTCTTGTTCCAATTTGAGCAGCTAATAGCGCCTGTGACACTCACTGACCTTTTCTTCCTATTCAATTCTAGTGTCGTCGGCCCGGAGCACCGTCGTCCCCTACCTCTTTCTTCCCCAACCACGGCGCCCGTTGGCAGACCTCCTCAGCCACTTGATGCTGCACCGAGGTACCAAAATGGGACACCCCTGGCACCCTCATGCTCATCCCTAACCTCTCCGAAGCTAAGCCCTGCCCTAGGGCCACCGCGGCTCGTCGCCGTCCCCTCATGGTGGCGTGCCGACTCTGGCCACCCCTGGCCACACCGACACCACCCCTAGATGCGCAATCACGAGCTGAAGCCCATGCCGCTACCCATTCGCCATCTCCGATGGTAGTTCACCGTCGGTGAAGCTCCTCCCTGCCTCCCTTGTCTCGGTGAGACCGAAGAGCGGGCCCCGCTAATCAGTGCCTCCGCTGAGCCCTTTGTCTGATCGGTCGGGCCCACACATCAGTGTCGCTCTCTATCGCCGCGCGGAGAGGCTGGCGGCTAGGCCCAAGACGTTAGCCTCCATCCCTCGCGCTCGTGTCGCTGTGCAGTGGGTCCCACATGTCGGCGCATGACACATGAGCTATACCAAAAACGGAAAGGCATAATCTGAGCCCAAAAGCGCCTTTTCCTTTTTTGGCATATTTCTAATTTGCAAACCCTATCATATTCAAATACTCATATCTTTTGCACCCTAGCTCCAAATTTAGTAAAACAAGTTTATAAATTTGTATAAAATCATTGTCTATCTGAATATACAAAAATATTTAAATTTTTAATTCATTTTTGAATTTTGAATTTAAAATTTGAATATAACCTAAGGTATGTTCTATTACAAATTAGTACCACCCTAACTCAAAAACTTATGGAAAAATTTCTATAGACACCAGAGACACCAAAGACTCCATTCTGCAAAAACAATTGAATTTGAACCTCATTTGATCTAGACATTAAATAGAGTTATTAGTCAATGCTCGCAATATTCAAAATTCAATAACTTGTGCAAACCAACTCAAAAATTTGTAAAACTAGTGCCTAAAACTCGCAAAAATCATGATCTGGTATATCTATAAAAATGAGTAAAAACAAACATGTTTTGCACCTATTGTTCAATAAGTAAGTTTGGTACCCTTGTTTATGCAAAATAATTCATGTTCGGTTAAGTTTGAATTAAGTTGTATATAACCTTGATGTAATACCCGTATGAGTACTAAGTCTCACAAATAAATATTAATATATGTAAAACCTGTTTTTGTATGATCTGGTCACAACCCTTTTAATGCTGCTAAAATGATTAGATTTGGTCCCGATCTGCATTAGTTCTGTTCATAAGTTAGATTCTAGTTATAGAAATATATAATAGTATCCATAGCCATTAATCTCTTAAGAATTGAGAAAAAATCAGTTTCTAAACCTTATTAGGACCATAAAATACCTGGTTATGCATGAATGGTTCATAATTGATTAGTTTGCGCTAAGTTTATAAGAGACCTTGGGCGCTAAGTTCACATAGTTAGTATGCAACCATGTAGTGCAAGTAAGTGTTTATGTAAAAGAAATCAAACTGTGATCATGCTATAGGTCCAGATTAGCTAACTTTGCAAAAATAAACAATGTTTAGTATGGTTTGAACCAAGTCCCTTTATAGCTTCTCTTCGAATGTGAAAGATTATGATATGCATAAGTATCGCAAATAAATATTAGGTCTCGTAAGCTTAATTTCAAAACATTCCTTAGGTCAAGCCATCTCAAAATGTAAAAAGGCTTTAATGTTTGATTTAGCTTAAGTTCATAAAAGACTTCATTTTTCATCTGCATGAAAACTATCTCGGATAAGAGCAAAATATCATGAAACTAGCTTTAAAACACTCTTAAAGGCATCCCCTACTAATGCCTAGAAAATAGTTGAATAATCTTATAAGGTGCAGTCGCAAACTTAAAACGAAAACTGAACCTTTATCGCGTAGATTTTAGAAACGCTTAAGCCTTTTCGGCAGCCCGTAAAATATCTCATCTAAATGAAAATTTTATGAAGATCAGCCTAGAAATGCTCTTTAGTATATGAATTACCATATTCTGGAAAAATATTTCATTTACAACTTGCTTTGCATCTGAATCCTGCTAGTGCAATAACCCTAAATGTTATGGCCGCTAAAGCCCTTTATATGAATAGTTAAACCTAAGAAACTTTTAGCTAAAGTACTTGTGTTGCAAGAATCATTGCGTAACCATGTAGATGCAGATAGTAACCTTATTTTGTAGACCCCAACATATATAAATCACCTTGCATGCAAAACACATAGGGTTAAGTACTAATCATACACCTTACTAATCTGATTTCGTGGAACGTAAACCTTAATACCATATAAGCTATTTCAGTAAAGAATAAAATATCTCGTCTAAATACTAAAATTTACAAAATCAGCTTATAAATACTATCCAAAGTAAGGACTACCCTATTCTAAAGAAAGAATCTCATTTCATCATGCTTTGCATATAAATCTTGTTAGCATCATAACTGTAAGTATTATGATCACTGAAATCCATAATATGAATAAACGAACTTAATAATAAATAAGAAATCAATAAATAAGATATTTGTATCACCAGAACCTTCTCAAAAACCATAAAAATAAAATCAATGGCCAAAAATCTAACAGACCTAACATATTCAAAACTACTTCTTATGCGAAATCAATTAAGTGCTATTCACACATAACGTACAACATAATGGCTAATGTTTTAATTTTATTAATCCAAATAATTTTAGTATCTTGAATTCAAAATTATAAATATGAAAATACATAATTTTAGCCCTTGAATTCGTAAATAAAACTTATGCATGATGTAACTTGAACTTCTTGAATTCGATGAATGAAAGTAATATATTCATGAATAGGCCTCACATAATCAAAGTGCCAATGAAACCAATATGCAAGTGATACCTATGAAACTCGAAATCACCATGTTCTTCTTGTGTAAGTTTCTATTTGGTTTTTCATCAGACTTCTTTTTTCCCTTATTGAAGTTTGTTATTTTCTATATTCCCGTTAAACGACGTGTAGAACTCGATGTCACTGAATCCGTCGTCAACAACGTCAGCTACGACCACGACTTCATCGTAAACAACAACTAATCAAGGCAAGCACCCCTTTGATCATATTGATCCCAGTATTTAATTTTCACTTTGTTTTACTAAATCAACTTATGCATGCGTGTATTTTCTGTAAATTCGCTATATTGTGGTACTGGTAGATATACCTATTGTCTCATAAAACTTCCTTGATATGTATTGACATATGAACTTTGATAACCCTAGAATAAGGTTAGACAATATATAATGTCAATATGGGTATACGCGAATTAATAATCATGCTTAACCATGCTTTAGATTTGGGATGAACAAATTGGATAAACTAATCCTTGGAGATATTGAGACATGATGGTGGTGGTTGGTATTTTGGTTGAAAATGAAAATAAAACTATGGTTTTGAAACGGGCGAGTTATGGCAATAGCCGGATGTGTATGGATTTTGCACGTAGTGTAGGGGAGTATTCTCGCCTGGGTCAGTTAAGGACCAAACTAATGTGTTGTTTACAAGCCAAAAATTTAGTGCAACCACAAGTGCTGGTATGGGGCGGCCTTAACCTATTAAGTTACTTAAAACTAGCTTTGCACATTGGTATGCTGTAGTAGTACGGGCTGTTCCATTATGGATTGCTCGAAGGGGCGCCCACACCACGGTGTTGACGTTTGCTGATATAACGGTGTACGCCATGCTATGGGGAGTTCCATCATATTTATGCTCTGAGTTCTGCTGCCGTAGTATGAGTTTGTTGTCACCGGGCTGGTGCAAAGTTAGGGTTAAGTAATGTAACGGTTATGTTATGATCACCTTGCCAACACACCAAAGGAAGTATGTTAATGGCCAGGCAAAAGGGGTTGATCATTTCTTGTAGGTAAAGTTGTACACCTCTGCAGAGTGAAAATCTAATCGATTAGCTGCGCCCGCAGTCATGGGCACTTGATAAAGTCTTCACTTAGTAAGTTGTTTTATCATTTTCAAAAGGAAATGTATGTTTTGGAAAGCTTACTCCGCAGGTGATACAATACTATACCATGTGTTGGCAAGTATTGGTATCAGCTGTTGTGCCATGTGTTGGTAAGAACTGGATTATGCCATGTATTGGCTGTCGGGACCCGATTCTGCAAATCCGGACCCTCTGTGTATTCTCGTGCTACCCGTAATCACGCTAGCACACACACATCACTGAGGTTGCACATTACAGACATTTATGAAGATATAAGAATAAATAGTGCAAACATGTATATAAACCGAGTTGTACGACCTTATGGTCTCCTTACAGATAAGTCAGCCACACAGGGCTTACATTAATCAAAATAAAGGAATAGCAGCGGAACATAAATAAAAGTCGTGGAAGCCTTCATCTTGGCACAGGCAACCGACTGGGCTTGCCTCGTAGTTGTTCGTGTCCTCGATGTACTCCTCCTCCCAAACTGGTGTAGTCTCCTCCACTGATGTTGGGGTTGATAAGCAAGGTGGGGTGAGTACACAAGGCACTCAACAAGTAATGCACAGAATGTAGCGCTATTACTATATGCAGAGCTTATTCCAAAGGATTGGCTTAAATGGTTCTTTTGCATCAAGCAGCATTTTTAACCAATATCTTAATTAGATTAAAGCTGTGGAACAGTTATAATTAATACTAATTTCTTCAAATGGTTTTTCATCGAAGATTCTCGGCACACAGCCTTAACAGTTCATTTTTAACACTTGGCACACAGCCACCCTTCCCATATTTTGTTTATGAAAATCTACCCCTCGACTGTAATCCCCGAGCAATGCTCAATACCGTGAGCACGGCTATTCGAATAGTTTGACACTCTGCAGAGGTTGTACACTTTACCCACAAGATACTGACCGCCACCACACAGTGTTTGTCGCAACAAAGCTTTTCAGGAACTTCTACCTTAACCAAAGAACCTCTCCGGTATTGCCTTCACTATCACTTCCCTCACACAGAGCCGAAGTATAGGACCGGCCAATCACCGTTGGATGGGCACCAAGCCGTAGCACAGGTACGCTCCCCCATACAGATACACCCCTGTGTACTGTCACCCCGAGGTATCAGAGGAAAGATATCAGAACCCTAGTCAACTAGGTCTGTCCCATATCAGACATGTGGTTGTACGGGTGACTCAGATCAAAGGCTTGCAAGGTGAAGTCCTTAACTGACCAAGGCAAGATTTCCAACACTCAACAGTGGCACACAGCCCAATGTGGCACACAGACTTACATCACTCAACAACCCACTGCCACACAGGCCCACCAGGCACACAGCCTCTTGCCACTTGCCCTAGTCTAAATCATTTCTCACCCAGTTGATTATTGTGCAACACATGCCAGCAATAACTCAACATCGGTACGGAACCACACAGGTCGCTGTACCTCAATCTCATCATGTGGCATCATCACACCACTTTTCAAAATACATTCAATATGTCTTTAATCAGTATTGTAGCATTTTTCTCCGAAAGAACACTCAGGATTCGTTGCAAAGCTAAGCATCTACTCACGGTCTAGCCTCCCGTGTTGGCACAATATTAACATCCAACTAATATAATCAAACTTAGGGTGACAATGATTTAGGGCATACAATTAATAATTCAAGGCGGCATAACAAAAAGGGTTGATTAACTACATTATCCCAAATTAATTTAAATTCATTTTAAATAATTAGCATGCATAGTTTCAAAGCATAAATTACATTTTAAAATCTGGGATCAAAATGATCAAAGCATCACTTGCCTTCAAAGAGTTGTTGGTCGTGTTCCGAAGCTTGGTCTTGAGCGACGAATTCTTCCTCGAAACTTTCCGGCAAATTTGCGTCTACGCGTACAAATAAAGAATGCAATAAATAGCTAATACAGAAGAATAAATGACCTCGAAAATTCAAATAAAATTCACCATTAAATATCTCACAATTTTATGAATTTTTAGAAATTTGAATCACACAAATCCGAGTTAAAATGCAAAAGTTATAGTCATTTGAAGTTTGAATAAAATCTGAAAATATAGAAATTAAGAAAATCCGATTTTTCTGAATTATTTTTATACCGGAAATTCGCATTTATGACATCAGCACCGCGTCATGATGACGTCAGCACAGAAAGGAAAAACGGTCGAAATATTTTTATATATAAAAATATTTATGACGCCGATGACGTCGGCTTGACGCGGCACGCCTGCAGGCTAGCACGTCGCTGCAGTGCGTGGGTGGGTCTACGGTTCGGCTCGTCCACCGTGGATCGGCAAAGATCGTGCTCATGCACCGGGTGACGTAGGCCGTGGCGTCAGCGACGTTGCGCAGCCAATCCCGACGCGACACGCGGCAAGATCCAAACCGCTCGCTCAACCAAGGGTCGGATCTCACCCCCGCGCGGTTCGGCGACGTTCCGCACTCCACGCCCCCACGCGTCACGCATCCAACGGTGCACCAGAAACCAACGGTTGGATCTGGTCTCTCCCTCAGTCAACGCGCACACGCGTCCGCACGGGATTTGATGGGGTGCGGCGTCATCTCCGCCGCACGTTCAAATTTGAACGGCACGGATCCGCACGCCACCGATCTACTCACAGCCGCCGTTTAGATCTAATCCAACGGCCCACGGTACCCGAGCTATTTACTATTCATCATGCTACGTGGCACAATCTCACGCGTTCACTAACGATCCAACGGCTAAGACAAAAATATAGCGCAGAAAATAGATCTAATCCAAGCCGTTCACTCTAGATCTAACGATCAAGATTCAACTAACGTATAAACCTTAGGGTTAATCCAGACCGTCCATAACAGATCTAGCGGTACAAAAACAACTAAAGGAAAACAGAGAAGGGCGAGGTGGCACGATCCTTACCCCTCCTTGCAGATCCGGCGGTCAGCGATGCTCGGAGTCCGACGATGGCGTGCGGCGGTGCAAGCTTGCCGGAGATGAGGAAGATGACGTAGTCGACGGCGTTTCGGTGGTTCCTCGGCGAGAAGATCTAGCGCATTCAACGCGGCTTGTCTCGGGTAGTGCTCCGGTGACCTCGGCGACGGCGGGAATGCACCGACGGCGAAGGAAAAAGCGAAAAACAGCGGCGACGCACAGAGGCAACTACGGCGAGCTCTTGTGAGCAAACGGAGGCGTTTCGGGAGGTGTGCGCTAGGGCTACAGACGCGTCTAGGAGTGCGCGTCACGCGGGTGGTAGCGGCGCACTAAATAGCGCCTCGATGTGCGCGAAATCTTCGGCGAAACGAGCGGACATGCAGGCGGCCGTTGTTCCGGCGATCTCGCGAGGAAGAAACGACGTGGCGAAATCCCGGGCGTCCACGCGCACGATGTTGATCCAACGGGCGAAACGCGGCGACGGCTAGGTTTTCGGCGGGATGGGCTGCGTGGGCCGGCGACGCGAGCTGGGCTAGAGCACAGTACTGGGCCGGTCCCAGGGTTTCGGCCCAAACACTGTTCTGGGATTTTTAAATCCTTTTCGAATAAAGATAATTCGAGAAAATAGTTTTGGCCAAAGAAAATGGTAAAAATCTCTGAAAAATTCCAGAAAAATTTCTAGAAAATACTTTGAGCTAATTGGGACTCAAATAAAATATTTTCAATAGAACTTTGCAAGAAATTTTCCATTATTTAATTGTTTTCAAGGAAGGCTATATTTGAATAATTCTAAAGAAATTTCAATAAATTCCCAAAATTTCACAAAAATAAAAAATACTCCAAGATTTAAATTAAAGCAAAATTTTGGGTGTTACATTGGCAATGGACGTCTTGATGCTCATGTCATGGAGGAATGTGAGTTGTTACTTATACTTTACTTGTTATTTTCATATCAGTCAGCCTTGCTTTTACAAAATTCCATTTTGCCAATTTACTATTTGTTTTACAAATTAAATTCGCTTTATGCAAATTAACCATAGAAACCTCCTTTGACATGGCTTGCATTTCTGCATTTGCAAATACACCTTAAGTCTTGCTGAGTACGAAAGTACTCAACCTTGCTTAATATGTTGTTTTTAGGTAGGAGAGAAAAGAGGCTCCGAAGATTACCTTTCATCGCAGGTTGCAGGAAATTCAATAAAGCGATCTCTCTAGGGATTATGCCTTGTGAGTTGCCTGAGGGTTGAATGGGCACACGACAAGACTTTTGCTTCTTCTGTCGTTATATATTCTGAACTGTAAGAATACATTGTATAAATAGCTTCCACTTTATAATATTATATATGGTTGTGATTCCAATTGTTGTAAATGTGCATACTAGCCACTGATCATGGGACTAGTACTGCATGCGCATAGATTCTCATTTTTGCATGCAATGCGAAAATGGGGGTCACCCACATCAGCGTAGTCACGGCAGGTGCGATGTAGACCAAGATGCGATGACTCCTGAATTCCAGTGTCAAATGTAATCCTCCTAACGATGATGTTGATCAGATGACTTGCCTTGGTATCTTCCCTTGCATAGATAACAATCTTGCATATCATTCCACGATCCTTGTCATTAACAATCTTGTTGGTTCCTCGATAGAGTGGTCTTTCAAAACCTCCAAGCACATGCAAAACTCTCCATATATCATTAGCATACCCACCAGTATGCTCACCATAAGACTGAATCATCCTCATTTGATAAAGACGGCTTGGGGTAAGGCCACATTTTAAACCAATAGGGAAAAAAGGGGGAAATTTCAGCATAGAGATAAGAACAGAAGAATGAGATGAGTCAAGAACTTATTATTATTGAAGTTAATTTTTCTTTTTCGAAAATATTTTTTGAAGAACTTAAAGAGACTACTAGTCTAACTAGAGTCAAGACCTACAGTCAATATGGCTCTGATACCACCTCTGCTGGGACCCGAATGTGTAAATTCGGACCCTCTGTGTATATCATACTAGTCTAGGATCACGCTAGTACTCACAGTGGCAACATAGATTAATATCACAATCATACACAAAGGAAACATAATAAAAGACTTCATTTACTATATATAAGACAACTGATTGACCTTATGATCAATTTTACATAATTATACCATGCAAGACTTAAACATTAATAAATAAACTGTAGCGAAACGGAAACTTCGTAGATAATCCCATCAATATGCCATATGCAACTGACAAGATCTCACACTAGAAATTCGCCTCTTCCTGGTACTCTTCCTCCAGTACAAGTGTAGACTCCTCATCTGATGATTTTGTAGTGGCAATGGTCAGCGAGAAGATATGGTGGTAAAAAGGTGGAGGAGACATGTCTCCCCGATACCAGCTATTGACGAGCATCGTCAACAACCAGTGTGAGAAGATGGCATTGGCATCCATCTGTATGTCTTTCTGAGAAGACAACCAAAGCTACATGTTATCATATTAGTTATATTCACGAGATACTATGTGTAATCACGTGAGTTCTCGTGCGAGTTGTGTCCACAAGATAAATGTGCGAAAATCGTGGTTGGGAGTGACTGCCTCAATGAGTAAGTGATGCGTCAAGATTAAGGGGGAAAGTTGCCTTGACTGAGAGTTTGAGTTGTAATTTGCATGCAAGAGGTGTCCATGACGTTGAGGTGTTGTGGTCACTGTCCTAGCTGTGTGCGTGTGCAGAAGTTGTCCGAGATGTTGATGAGTTGTAAACACCATCCTGAAGATGTTGTGTGTAGTGCATGTTGAAGTTGAGTCTGCTTGCTGCACGAATCCGGGATTTAGTTATGGTAATATGCATGATGTCAACAAGTCTTGATTAGGGTGGAAATTGCTAGGAATTAATAGACATGCTAAAATTGTTGGTTTGCCATGTCGTGCAAGGTAAGTAAATATAACAATGTGTTGGCGTCAAAAACTTGATGTAGGGTTTCGACAAAGAAGACACCGCATTTAACACCGGTTGAGCGTGCGGTCGATTTGACTCAGAACCGACAAGGTAAAAAATATAAAATTCAATCAAAAGCCGATCGTCAAAATCAATCGGCTTGGACTCAATCAGTTTGAAGCCGATTAAGATCAAGGTAATAAGATAAATCTAATTAGCCGATTAAGGCTAATCAGAGGATAAAGGCAGATCGATTCTGAAGAAGGCGATGTGCAACAAAATCAGAACAAATCGAACCTGGGGTGTAATTGACGAAGATCAACAATCGGCGATGCGCAACTTTATTGATCAAGATCGATTACAAAGGCTAAATTATAGAAGCTACTCCTAGTCGGCAGGAAAAGTAGAAAAAGTAAAGACTGGTTGATTGTATTGTGTTGATGATGATTCTTTTGCAGCTCGCTTTGGTCCTTCTTTTATACCCTCGGCCGATCGTGTCCTGTTACAACACGCTTTAAGTCCGTTTCGTATCGGCCTTGTCTCGGATGGTTGTTTTAAAATCTTGCAGTTACCAAAATATCTTCAAACCTTCCCAACCTGTCCGTTAATACCGTATCTTTGACTTTATTGCCAATTTTGACCAAGTTTGACAAATTTTGATGCAAACATATGCCCCCCATTTTTGAGGAATGACTTGTCATTTGTCAAAAATTTCACTTATCGGCTTTTATAATCGGCTAACCGTTGAACTTCCCTCAATAACTGATACTTTAATCACGCCGTAATTCTCTGACACGCCGGTAGTGCGTTTTAACTGCTCGCACCTTTTGAGATTCACTTCCCGCCTCTTCAAATTTTCACAGTGCTATAAAATGCGGCCCCCACTTTGGTCATCTTCACGCGCACAAGCTCTTGAATCACCTGTAATCGGCTTAAGCTTTCCATTTGAAGTACTCCTGAGGCAATCCTTTAGCTCATCCAGCTTCCTTCATCGTCTACAATGGACCCTAGTAGGTACTTATTCCGATTCCGCACAGCAATGACCAATATTTCTTGGGTCCATTGGGAAATTTAGACGTCCATACTGTAACAAACCAAGAAGTCCCTCGATTGCCTTTGTCGGCTGCTGGTCATAATATAGAGGGGTGGAATAAGAGTTTCAGGGCTTGACCGACAACTCTCAAAGGATGGAGAAATTGGTTCATCGAGTGCAAATTAAAAGAGGAGTGAATGGGAAAGAATGGGCATAGTGAGTGTATTTCACTTTCCTTAGCCGACCACAAGCCAACGAGCCCTTAGTGTCCACGGCCTGTTATTTTGGTCTGATCGCTTTAATGCTTTTTGTTCAAGATGGTCCCATCGGCCCAACTCTTTTAGATGTTGCTCAATTGTGCTGTCTTCGGCCAGATGGAGATCAAGTATCGGCTTTTAGTGGAAAACCAAAATACAAATTCATCCGATCTAAGGGAGAGGGTTGGGCCAAATATATTGGAAATAATAACAAGGTTAATGGCCTAGTATCATACGAAGAGCACGTTGCTTTCCTGAACCTTTGGCTAGACCGTTTTTTGTTCTGTGGAGCATCTCTTGGACCAACTCAGGTATATCAAGTGATAGCGAGCAACTTGTTGAGGGTCGTCGGCTAGCTTTAGGAAAAATCTTCTTGGGTCTTTGTGTATCAAATGCTTTACATAATAAGGAGTCGGCTTTATACGGGTTTTGGAAAATTTACTGTCGGTAATGTAGGTGGCCCAATGTGGTTCATACAAATATGGCTGTACTGTTTATTCAGCCGCTCTTTTAACTTGGACTCGGTAACGATACTCCTTTTCCAAGGGAAGATATACGGAAGGGTACCTATTCAATTTAGAGAATGCCGATCCTTTGGTGAGAGATTTATGATGTGCTCTAGAAACGAGACAAGGGCCTTTCCGACAATTTGTAGAAGATTTATGTCATTCTTCTTGCAATTGAACACCGAAGATTTCAAGCAGCAAGATTTCTTTAGTTATGGTGCTGCAGCCGATTTTCTTTGGCCTTCTTTTCTTCACCTGGAAACCGACAGCTCTATGATGCCTCAGGAGACACTGCATTTGTATAGAATTTTTATTTCCCCGTTCATATTCCATGTCGGCCTTCATACTCGGAATCGGACTTTCCAGCCTTCATACGAGTTTTACCACCCTTCGGTATATGCAAGACAGCTCGGCTTTGGCCAGGTGATCCCAAGTTTGCCACTTCTAGATCGGCTTCAACCCAGAGCCAGAGTCCGCAATGCTACATCGGCGAGGCTAGTCTTGGAGTTAGCCGACGAGCTCCAACTTCGCAGTCTCCCCCACTTTTATTTGAATGCTCGCCGCGCAGGGGGTTTCACGACATGGTGGTCGTCTATCGCAGCATGTTTGTACATGGAGAAGACTCCATCAGTTATCATCAAAGAATTTTTTCCAAATCTGCCAGAGCCATCCTTACTATCTAACAACGAATCTAGCGGTGAAGCTAGCTCACAAAGTTATACTAACTCAAGTTTAGTAGATAAGGTATCGGCTTCGAATAAGCTTTATCTCGTACATCGGTCTTTTTTCCAGATGCACTTTTCTAATTGTTTTTACTGTGTACTTGCAGGCTAAGGATGTTGGCAAAAACCCTATTTCTAGCCAATCCGGGAATGATCAGGGCAAGAGAGCATATCAATCGACTGGCCTTACGGGCTATACCTCTGGCACTTTAGGGGTTCACAGTCCATCCTTATCGGATATCGAGAAAAAACAACCAAGTAAGTGTTAACACAATCGATTAATACCATCTTCTCCTTTTCTTTCAAACTAACCTTTATCCAATTTGTATCTCCAGAAAAGAAAAAGGTAAAGTATACCAAGGCTCCAAATGAAGAAAGGGCCCAAGCCTAAAGAACAAAGCGGCGAGAGTTCGCCCCATGTTTCGGCTATCGGAGAAGTAAGCTACGATACTTTGTATAATAACTTATGCATTTTAATGCATTGGCTCACCTTTTGTCTTATTTTCCTTTAGCCAACGCAATCCGCTCAAATCGCGAAGATCTTAACCGATTTTCCAGATATTTCAACCGCGCCAACTCCAACGCCGAAACCGACTCAACCTACTCCAATCACCGATCTGCCAGAATCGTCAGATCCAATGAACTTGCTCGGATTTTCTTTGGCCGACCTTGACGATCCGGAGATTATGGCCACTGATGACTATGATGCTGAAATTAGAAGAATCCTTCAAGTGTCAGAAAAAGCATAGGCTACCGTCACCTCCGCCCCGAGCATGAAAGAATGCCTTGATAAACTTTTCAAACTTGTGATGCAACCGCAATCGGAGATCTTGGCTAACAATCAACCAATAAGAGATGCTATGGCTGCCGTTGAAGCCGATCTCCCCCCAGAAGCAATGCAAGCTCTCCTCAACGTATGTCATTTGGATGACACAAAAATTGAAGTGGAGGAGGCACAGAATCGGATTCAGCGTCGTGAAGCCCAAGAGGCCGATCAGAAGCTTTTGGAGGAATTGGTTGCTGATGCCAAGGCCAAAAAACGCAAATTTGATACTGGTGCTCAACTTCTTAAATCGACCAAGGAATCCCTCTCAAAATTGGAAAAAACAAAGAAACTCCTTTTGGAAGAATTGGCTAAGCTTGAAAAACAGATTGGAGAAGGCCAACAAACCTTGGGGAGCACTGCATCAGAGCTGAAGGAACAAAAACTTGGTATTGCAGTGGCTGTTGAAAATGTAACCAAGCAATCGGCCAAAGTAAAACCAGTGCCCGGGAATGCTAAAGACAATGAACGTCTTCTGGATGAAATTCAAGGGATTATCGCAAAGGCAGCCGGTGCTCTGTCGGCCTTGGGCGCGACTCTTCCAGGATCGGGCATCCAGTATTGAATTGTAAAACTTTGGTGGTGGTTTTGAAAACACTTGTTCTGAATGCTTCATATGAATGTTTGTAACTCGTTATGTTTATAATCGGCTGTTTAACCGATTTTTATTTTGTTTATATTTTCCACTTATAATCGGCTGTTTAACCGATTCATATTTTGCTTAGATCTTCTAAGTTTGCAATGCTTTCAGCCGATGAACAGCATCGTGTTAATCTTGGCTCTGAATATGATCTTTAGTCGGCTACGCTCCAATCCAAACGCTAGGGCAGTATTTCTTCAAGTATTTCCCGTTAATAGCTTTTGGCAATACATACCCCTCGAGAGTTTCTAGTAAGTACGAATTTCCGCCGACTAACCGATTAATTTTGTATGGCCCTTCCCACGTAGGTGACCATTTCCCGAATCGGTTATCTTTCGAGCCAACAGGCAGTATCGTTTTCCATACCAAATCGGCTAGATCGAAGGACTTAGGCATGACTTTTTTATTATATGTCCTTGCAACTCTGATCTTATTCTTTTTAAGCCGATCAAGCGTAAACAAACGTAACTCCGCTAACTCATCCAAGCTGTCAACCATTAAGTCATTGTAATCTTGAGCCGACAAACCATTCTGTCTGGCTATTCGTATCGACTCAATGTTGATTTCTACAGGTAAAACAGCTTCTTGTCCATACACCAATTGGTAAGGTGAAAGTTTTGTCGCTCCGTGATAAGATAGCCGATAGGCTCAAAGTGACTCCGATAGAGTCGAATGCCAATCCCTTGGCTTCTCATCAATTTTTTTTTGATCAACTTGATTAGTGTTTTATTAGACGACTCGGCCTGTCCATTAGCCTGAGCGTAATATGGCGAAGAGTTTAACAATTTGATCCCTAGACTTGTGGCGTAACCTTGAAACTCGTTAGACATGAATACCGTACCTTGATCGGTCGTGATTGTTTGTGGTATTCCAAACCGATGGACGATATGTTCATTCACAAAACTAATCGCCTCAACACTAGTCACCTTCTTAAGTGGGATAGCCTCAACCCACTTTGAAAAGTAATCGGTTGCGGCCAAAATAAATTTGTGGCCTTTACTCGAAGCAGGAAATATTTGGCCGATTATATCTATTCCCCATCCCCTAAACGGCCAAGGTTTAATAATTGGATGTAAAGCCGATGCTGGTGCTAGTTGTACGTTGCCAAACTTTTGACATGTCTGACATCCTTTATAGTACTTGAAACAATCCTCTAGCATCGTCGGCCAAAAATAACCCGTCGTCTCGAGCATCCATTTCATCTTATGTGCCGATTGATGAGAACCACAAATCCTTCGTGTACTTCACCCATTGCCACCGCGCTTCTTCAGTTTCAAGACATCTCAACAACAAACCTTCTATAGTCCGATAATATAGTATATCGTCCAAAACAACGTATTTCAACGCCTGTTGTCGTATCTTTCGTTTCGTCGGCTTGGATGGATCGACTAGATAATCTTTTATTTGTGTTCTCCAATCAGCAATATCTGCGCACATGACTGCCTTGTTCACCAGTTCAGTCTCCTGACTTTGGTCAAAATCCTTATATCGTGATGCTTGCTGAGCTAAAGCATTAGCTCTATCGTTCAATTCACGAGGAATATGACCGATAGAAAATGACGTAAAAGAGCTGATAATCTCTAAACATTGTTCTAAATATCTCAGTAGTACTTCATCCCGACATTGGTATTCTCCCTTTATTTGCTGTACTACCAACAGTGAATCACCATATGCGTCAACAGCTCTTACACCAATATTTTCTAGCAACAGTAAGCCTTTGAGTAACGCTTCGTACTCGGCCTGGTTGTTGGAGCATCGGCTATTTAGCTGGAATGCAAATTCAAAGCTATGCCCTTTGGGTGAAGTGAGTACAATACCGATACCATCACCTTCCCGCGATCTTGATCCGTCAAAGAACATTGCCATGGTGCTACCAAGACTAAGTTTGCCGCTGTGTCATGTCCTGTTATAAAATCGGCTAGGACTTGTCCTTTGACTGCTTTGGCCGATTCATATGATAAGTCGAACTCGACCAAGGCGTAAGCCCATTTGCCAAGTTGACCTCGCAGAATTGGAGCTGACAAAATATATTTTATAACATCGGTTTTGCAGATTACCTTACAGGCCGATGCTAATATGTAGTGCCTTAGTTTTGTGCACGAGAAGTACAAAGATAAACATAGTTTTTCGATAAAAGGGTACCTGACTTCTGCATCTAGCAATCGTCGGCTTAAGTAAAAGATAACCCTTTCTTTACCATTCACCTCTTGTGCTAATACAGCTCCAATAGTATCTTCTTCAACCGAAACATATAGCCTGAAAGGGACCCCTTTTTGAGGAGCAGCCAAGACTGGAGGGTTGGACAAATACTTCTTGACTTCATTGAAAGCTTTCTGCTGATCGGCTCCCCATATAAATTCTTCATTGTCCTTCAACTTTAGTAATGGAGTAAAAGCACGAATCCTACCGGAGAGGTTTCAGATGAACCGACGGAGATAATTAATTTTGCCGATCAACTTTTGTAACTCGTTCTTGCATGTCGGTGGCTCAGTATTGGCTATAGCTTTAACCCTTGTTTGGCTGACTTCAATCCCTCTTTCATGCACCATGAAGCCTAAAAACTGTCCAGCCGATACGCCAAACGCCGCACTTGAAAGGATTCATCTTTAGACCGTGCGATCTTATGTTTTAAAACTCTTTCTAAATCGGCCAAGTGTTGTAAATCTTCACGATTTTACCACTACATCATCTATGTATATTTCGACAATGTGGCCGATTAAGTCATGAAAGATCGATTCATCGTCACGATATGTTGCTCCAGCGTTCTTCGCCGAAAGTCATTACCGTCCACTCGAACAATCCTATTGCACGGGACATCCGAAAGTTGTCTTGGTATATCGGCCTCGCCATGAGTATCGGTTATACCGGCATTACCATCTAGAAAACTTATGATCTTGTTCCTCGATGCAAGATCGATAAGCATATCGGCTATCGGCATCGGTATTCATCTTCGCGTCGCCTTGTTCAAATCTCTAAAGTCGACGCATACGAAGCTTTCCATTTTCTTCATAACAGAACAATGTTGGAAACCCACTCCGCGTATCGGCAAGGCCTGATAAATTTTGCCTCCAACAACCGTTCTATCTCTTCTTTTATAATTTGGTACAAGGCTGGATTGAAACGCCTAGGATACTGTTTAAACAGCCGATAACCCGATTTTATAGGTAGCCGATGTTCCACAAGCTGATGGCTTAATCTAGGCATTTCGTGATATTCCCAAGAAAAACAATCCTTGTAATCCTTAAGGATTTTTATTAGTTTTTCTTTGTACTTTACACCTAAATTTGCACTAACAAAAGTTGGTCTTTTTCTATCACCGCTACCTATATGGACTTCTTCAAGTAAATCGGTGGACGTGAAGCCTTGACCTAACTTCTCAATTTCTTCAAAATCTTCGATGGCTTCGTAGCTATCTGTTGTTTGCCGATAGCTTTGCATTTTATCCTGCAGCGCTTTCAATGTTTTTCTTGTCCCCATCGGCGTAATACTTCATTTGCTCGATCAAAAGTGCCCGGCTTGACACTGATCGGCATGAGACCTGACTTGCTCACACAAATGAAATCGCAGTCGTCCAGCGCCTTGCCCGATATGCAGCCAGCTTCTTCGTGTTGCCAATTCGCATCGGAGCTAGCCATGGCAATGTGAGCCGATGTATCGGCTGTAACGACCTCAACTTCTTCTCCGTTCCATTGAACAAGCGCTTGATGCATGGTCGATGGGATACAGCAGTTTGCATGAATCCAATCCCGCCCGAGCAGCACACTGTAGTTTCCTTTGGCATCAATTACAAAGAATGCTGTCGGCAAGGTCTTGCTGGCGACGATCGATTTCGATGACCATGACACCCTTTGCTTCTGTAGGGTCACTTGTGAAGTCATTCAGAACCATGTTAGTTTTGATTAAGTCTTCGTCAGACTTACCCAGTTTTTTGCATGTCGTGTACGGCATCAGATTCACCGTGGCGCCCCCGTCTACTAGCATCCTTGATATCGGCTTGCCAATTATATACCCTTTCAGATACAATGGTTTCAGATACCGATGATCATCTTTGGGTTTCTCAAAGATGGCGTTCTGCACGCCGGAGCATAGCTGAGCAACTGCCTCTTTGGCCGATTGATTCGACTAACGAACCGGCAATGTGAACACCATGTTAATATCCATTGGAGGCGTGTCATCCCGAATCATGGGAGAATCCAAGTCATCAGCTGATTCGAAATCTTCTTCGGCTTATTCTTTTCTTCTCCACTCTTTTTTGACGCATTTAACTGGATAAAGTTCGTTAAACACTTCGTCTCTCTCTCTCAGCGTCGGCCTCACGAATCTCTTGCGTCCTTAGCCTCGAAGCCGTCGTCGTTGCGATCGGCTCAGCGGATGGACACCACCGGGTTTGGGTTCCACCGGCTTCGATTTGACCACCAAATCTTCTTGATTAGAACCGGGCTCGTGCGTCTTGTCTTGGCTCGGTTCTTGATTCGGTTTAGAGATTCTCTCGTGGACCGGCCTTCTGTGACTTCTGCCCTGCTCTCTGATCGGCCCAGATAGCCTATCTCTGGCCGATTGCCTTGGCCAATCATCTTGGGATAATGTTCCATCAGGCAGGTGTACGGTGATGGTAACGCTACTCTTCTTTCCCAGCAAAACTGCCAAAAGGGACACCTTCTATGTGCCCTCTCCACATTCTTAGTACGTTACAAATTATCCGACCGGCGGGTATTACTCCGTGGTCGGCTATTCATCCTTTCGTATTTCTCCATTAATTGTGAGAACGTTGGACCTGACCTTTTCGCTGGATGCCTTGATGGAGATTTCTCTGCTTTGTACCATTTACCCACCTGGGGATTCCCCTTGGGTTTAATGGTTCTTGAATTTTTTCCTTCTTGATCGGCTTCTATTTGTAAGGAACCGATGGTAATCTTCAGTGTTTGACCGTCGTCCGAGCTTGATTGTATGTCGACTTGTCGACCCTTTTTCTGCTCGTCTTGCATCGGCTCTTCTCCTTTAGCCGAACACTGCACCATGTTGATGGGGAACGGATCAACATCAACTTGCATGGTCGGCTCATCGGCAAACTTCAACCGACCATCTTCAATAGCAGATTGAATCATTGACGAAAGATATTGCGATCATTAGTGTTATGCGAATAAGAATGATGCCACTTGCAATACTGCGTTTTTGATCTCATCGGCGACGGTATCACATGTCCCTCCGCAATCGTATTATCTTTTCTTGCGTAGTAAATCAAAATACGATCGCACTTGGAAACATCAAAAGAGTACTTAATTTTCGACTTATTCCTAGTCGGCTTGAGCCAGGAACAGACTAAAGATTTCTTGGATCCTTTTACCCATTCGGCTATATTTATTTCTGCTTCGTCGTCTTCCGACGAATCACTAGGGCAATATTCAACCATATTGACCTTAGCTTTGTCCTTTTCTTTGTTATTGCTGTTTTTGAATCGTCTTTGAACACCTTATTATCGTGAATCGACTTTCTTGAGCCGATCGCGATGCAATAAGTGGCCAAGGTCGGTGAATTCTTGCCCTCCAAATTTCTCCTAACCGCGGGATCAAACCTTGAAATGCTAAATCGGCAAGTTGGTTGTCGTGCAACGTAACGCTAAAACACCGATTCCTAATTTCTCGAACCTCTTGATATAATCCGTTACGATTCCCCAAACTTTTGGCGTCACGGAACTCAAATCAAATTCGAGCTCCAAACCGCACAAAAGAAATATTCATGGAATCGGCTTTCCAAATCGTTCCAAAATGGACCGAATTCGGAGGTAAACAGTGAACCAAGTAAATGTTGCCTCGGATAAAGACAACGGAATAGTCTAATTTTTAGCCCGTCGGATTGGGCCGCTTCACGCATTGCGCGATAAAGCGTCCAACATGCTCGTGGTGGTAATAGAATCATCCCGGAGAATTTGGCAAAGTCCGAGACTCAAATTATGAGGGTAAGGCATGCGATCTATGTAGTCGAGCACGGCTTTCTATAGCCGATAACCTTCCTTTTGGTTGTATGCCGAATTGGTCCTCAAGACGGAGATCCGATCGGCCCGATTAAGCGTTATCGGCCGTTGGCATAGCAGCCCTTGATAATGTCGGTCATAATCGCGCCCCGCCCACGAGTGCAAGCTCGGGTTGCCAATTATGTTGTGCCGTCGGCACACGACCATACTGATCGCATCGATTATGCCTGGTTTGAGCTTCCGGCACTAGGGCAAATGGTTCAGAGTATGTTACTACCCTATGTGGACCTGGGTTCCTTAGCAGGGTAGGCTCTTGTGGGAATCTCTCGGAGCCAATCGGCTGTGAAACCGATTGGGGCAAGGCGTAGAACGGAGCCGACGGCGGCAAATTGATTGATGCATCCATCCTAGCGGCATCGGTATAGGCGTGGTAATGGCTCACCCCACTTGACCGAGGGTCCCTAGGCAATATGACCGTGGGTTGTGTGGGCATCATGGTGGGGGGTGAGGTTACAGCCGATGGTTTAGGATCGGCCATTGTGCTCTGCGTATTTTGTGACATTGAAAAAACAGGATAATTTGGCAGAGCTTGCAGTGGGTCGAGCAGGCTTCCTGACGAGGCTAACTCCTGGGCTATAGATTTGACACTATTCGATATCATCGGCTTGAGTGTTGTAACAAGAGCCGATGATTGGTTTATTAAGGCGTGGTGCACAGACTGATTAATCATAGCCGATAATTCGGCTTGAGCAGGCAGATATCGGCTTACTTGTTCTGTTACACCCGCATCACCCAGGGCGTTGACCGTAGGCAGGGCGGATTTTTGAGTGACGCCACGTCTTGTTTTTTGATAGCAACTTAGCATCATCTCTTCTAGCGCAGCCTTCCGAGCTTCAATCTCTTAGCGTTACTCCGCAGATAAATCGTCCATTGTTTGGACGATTATAGCTTCTGAGTTGAGATCTGATGGCGGAATCGACTTCCCTGATGAAGACATTGCGGGTCCCACCGGGCGTGCCAAGAATGTGTTGGCGTCAAAAACTTGATGTAGGATTTCTGACAGCAGCACACCAAACGAACACCGGGTTCAGAGCGTGCCAGTCGATTTGACCTGTAACCGACAAGGTAAAAAATATAAAATTCAATCAAAAGCCGATCGTCAAAATCAATCGGCTTGGACTCAATCAGCTTGAAGCCGATTAAGATCAAGGTAACAAGATAAATCTAATTAGCCGATTAAGGCTAATCAGAGGATAAAGGCAGATCGATTCTGAAGAAGGCGATGCACAACAAAATCAGAACAAATCGAACCTGGGGTGTAATTGACGAAGATCAACAATCGGCGATGCGCAACTTTATTGATCAAGATCGATTACAAAGGCTAAATTACGAAGCTACCCTAGTCGGCGGGAAAAGTAGAAAAAGTAAAGACGGTTGATTGTATTGTGTTGATGATGATTCTTTTGCGGCTCGCTTTGGTCCTTCTTTTATACCTCGGCCGATCGTGTCCTGTTACAACACGCTTTAAGTCCGTTTCGTATCGGCCTTGTCTCGGATGGTTGTTTTAAAATCTTGCAGTTACCAAAATATCTCCAAACCTTCCCATCCTGTCCGTTAATACCGTATCTTTAACTTTATTGCCGATTTTGACCAAGTTTGACAAATTTTGATGCAAACACAATGTAATAAGCAATCTTACCAAATCAGCTAGTTTCTTTCTTATTTAGACTATTCATGTTTAGTGTTCAACTTAGTTAGCAAGTTAATTTGGTGGTCCACCCATTGTAAAAGAGTATGTATCGTGTGAGTTGGAGGACAAAAAACATAAAAAAGAGAGAGAAAAGGAAAGATGTCGAGTTACAGTAACATTGAAAAAATCTCTTCATATGCTTTTGTGTTCTTCCTGGTATGCTTGTGAACCAACACACCTTTCGTATGATATCCGCTGTACATCGCATATACTACCTGAATGCATCCTGGCAGCTCGAGAGGCCGTTCGTTCGAGCTCGGCCAGCATACATGCCACTACTACTGCTACCCGCACGTACGTGGAGGCTGCTTGTGCTGGAGAAAATTAAAACGCAGTTTAGTTGTGGCCAGTAAATCGCAGTGGTAGTCGAAGCTGCGAATTCTGCTGGTCTCGGTTGACGTGACAACCCGACCAGGAGCACAGTAGACGGTCGACTAGCTTCCTGTTTTACGTCAGCAGGCCAGGTTACATACAGGCTAAGCTAAACTGCTAAAGCTGATATGGCTCGTTGAAAGGCCGGCCTCGATTGCTTTCGCGGCCGACAGCCATGGGTGTCAGCATCGGCCGATGGATCCGTCACCGGACGCAAGCCTCCAAAAAGAGGAAGCCTGTGGAGCCAATCATATGCCGAGCCAGCGGATTGCCCCCAGGCGAATGAGAAATGGAGAATCGCCCACGTTTGCCTTCGCTCGACTCGCCACTCGCATCATTCCGCTAGCTTAAGCCACCCCTCTCCCCATCCATCCCTCTAGGCACAAATTAAACAACACATGTACTATATATTTACGTAAGTATTCCTAACAAAATATCATGATTTTTCTTTGACAATGTCAATCTCAGAACATACATTTGCCTATTCGCTACGAGACTTTTTACTGTCCTAGGAGTTAACAAGCTATTTATTTAGTGCCAATAGCTACTAAAAGTTTTAAAAGTGTATATACCAAGAATTTAAGAGTAATTTGATGACATATTATGGTACCTCCGATGAATAGTAAAAACTCTCATTTGCTATACCTTTCCGCATACATAAGGTTTGTTTGGAACACGGGAAAGCTTTCTTAAGGAGCGGTGAAGAAAAGAATGTAGCGAATACGGCGAAGAAAACACTCAACACACTACTGCTTCTCTGAGCTATGGCTGCCGGCTGGTGTGACAAGCCAATCAGCTCAGGTGCACTTGTTGGTATAGGCTACGATACTGCATATACAGACCGCACTTTGCGCCAACACCAAACAACTGCATGGTTACGGAAGAAAGTTTCGTGTGCTAACTAGATCTTTAGGACATTTCAAGCAAGATAACATGCAAAAATATGTACGCACCATGGCTAGTGCAAAAGACGTGGCAGAAACATGCCTGAATATTGTGATTGCCAAAAGTGTTGTACTCTAGCTACCATGACAGTCACATTTGTCCATATACACCATGCTATTGCTGCTACACATCGAGTCCATTCACTATCTATGAAGAATCTAATTAGGCCAGTGGTTCGGACATTGAAGCTGGGTGGCGAGTACTGGACGAAGGTGACGATTTCACCGTATGGACGGCAAATCCTATCACCCCACAGATGATCCCAAAGCGGCGCTTGGAACTGTTTGCTTTTGCTCTCGGATCACAAATAATCGTCGTTCTAAATATAGATATAATCAAATTTTGATTGTCAATATCTTTTTATATATTTAAATTGAATATATAAAAAATTATATGTATAGATTTGTCTCACAATGTACTCTCATAGTATTATAGTTTTATTGGGTTTTATAATATATTATAATAGAAATTAGTTGTCAAAACTGTATTTTGAAGACCACACCGATATCCACGATGGCAACTATTTGTGACCAGAGAGAGTAATTTAGACAACAATCATTCTATTCCTCTCTTTTTTTTCTTGCCGTTCTATTGTGTCCACCGGCCGGTCACCATGACTCCAGATGGGAACCCCGCATCCGTATCCTGTTCAAAGTAACTTTTGTGATGTTTGTATGTGCTGTTTTTTTTATCTCTTTTTTGTCTGTTTGTTTATTACCTTTGGAAACCATTTTGGTTTGTGTTTGTGGTGCTTTTAAAACTAACGAACCATCACTTGTTCCACACTTACACTGGCTTGTGAATTTCAGAATGGTATAAATGAGAGAGCTATAAAGCTACCAATTAAGTCGTATAATTTTTCACTCCACCGTGGCTTCAAATTTTAGCCGATTCTATAATTTTTTATGGAGATACTGTAGCAAAACACTATAGCAACTTTTTTTAAATTCGGACTATCGATTCGCTCGATCCAACGATTGGATTGTTCAGCAACTGCAAAGTTGGCGATCACTATTGTGACCGCCAAGATCTGGTCCCACTTCTAGCCTCCAAAACCGAGGACCCCATCTTTGTATTATTGGACCAATCATTTTTCTAGAAACGAGAGCATGCGGCGACTTCCTAACTCAAAATTTAAGAAAGAAGTTTAAGACAATGTGCTTTTAGAGAGGAATAAATAGATTTATATTTACGCCTAAACTCAACCGCAAAACGAATACTAACCACCAGTATATATCGTATACGCGCTAGGACCCTTTTGGATAAGGCTGTGTCCCGCCATTGTTAATTACTACTTATCGAACGCCGCCGCCGGCCGCCGCTAACCTGCGCCGTACCACCACCGCGGCGCCTACTCGACCTCCCCGATGACCTCTCAGGCGACTGCCACGGCAGCGTGGACCAAGGGGGAGGACAAGGCGTTCGAGAACGCGCTCGCGGCTGCCGCTCCACCACCCCAGGACGGCCAGCCGGACGAGGATTGGTTCGTGGCGCTCGCGGAGAGCGTGCCGGCACGGTCGGCGGAGGAGGTGCGGCGCCACTACGAGGCGCTCGTGGAGGACGTTGGCGCCATCGAGGCCGGTCGCGTCCCGCTCCCGCGCTACGCCTGCGAGGAGTCCGCGGCACCGCCCGACGTCACCGCTGCGGGCCCCAAGGATGGCGGCGGCGATCACCGGCGCGAGGAGCGGAAAGGGAGCGGCTTTGACGGTGGGAAGAGCTGCTCCAAGGCTGAGCAGGAGAGGCGCAAGGGCATCCCATGGACAGAGGAAGAGCACAGGTACATAAATCTCCAAGAGTTCTTGCCTTCAAGATTGCTGCATCTTTCATGTCAGTTGTTCGATTCTTCTTCATACTCAGAACATTTGATCTCTTCTGCCATAAACTAATTAAACTTTTTGTTTAAATGTTCACCTTTAAGCAATTAGCACAGAATCCAATAATAATTGACAAACACTAATGATGTTGTTGCATTCATGGCAATCTGATGGCGGTGCAGGCTGTTTTTGCTGGGGCTGGACAAGTTCGGCAAGGGCGACTGGCGGAGCATCTCGCGCAACTTCGTCGTCTCGCGGACGCCGACGCAGGTGGCGAGCCACGCGCAGAAGTACTTCATCCGCCTCAACTCCATGAACCGGGATCGGCGCCGCTCCAGCATCCACGACATAACCAGCATCACCGCGGGCGACATCGCCGCGCAGCAGGGCCCGATCACCGGCCAGGCCACGGGCAGCCCCGCGGCGGCGCTGGGGCCGGCGGCCATGAAGCACCCCGGGGCCGGGCCGCCGCTGATGCCTGGGGTGGGCATGTACGGGGCGCCAATGGGCCACCCATTCCCGGGTCACATGGTGTCCGCCGCCGTCGGCACGCCGGTCATGTTCCCGCCGGGGCACGCGCCCTATGTCGTGCCGGTCGGCTACCCAGCGCCCCCCGCCAAGATGCACCAATGACCATCTTGCTCATTCACTGGCTTGATTTTGCTCTTGCTTGGGCATGCATTGCGTGCGCACCAGCAGATTAAGCTCCATGAACAACAACCGTTTCTTCCTTGTTCTTTCTTGAATCTTGATTTGTTTTGTGTAGCCGCCTGCCCGTCCGTCCGTCCCTGATCCTCTCATTGATGTAACATAGATGATTCGAGTGCAGTGCAGTGCAGGGCAGTGCGGTCGAATAAGTATTTGCTGACTGTTGCAAGTGCTAGCGTATAGTCACACCCGGAGAAGGCTCACAAATGTGCATGTAATTAGCAGCAGCCTTCCGCGGTGTATCGATCGGTTGATCCTTGCAGAGTTGCAACTGTGGACTTATTTTCTTTTCCGGATGTACATTACCTATATCTCATCGGTGCAATTTGCAAAGATAAATTGATCGTTGCAATATCATGTGTTGAACAAATCGTTCTCTTCTTCTTCTGGCCCTTCTGCAGCATCATATATTTGTTCTTGAAGTGATGAGATTCCGCAACACACTCAATTGTGACAGATTACAATGCTTTTGTTTCCGTTTCCTTTATCTCATTTTATAGTAGATCACATCACGATGTTTGCGTGCTTGTCTCTTGATATGTTTCAATTTGCCAAAGTACAGAGACGATCGTCCAACAAGAATATTCTTTAGGCTGAAATGAGGAGGCTGCAGGCGGTGATCCGAGGTGTGCGTGTGCACAGATCGCCTGATCTGATGCGTGGGGAAGAACCAGAGATGTATACCATGGTATCGAAGTCGACAGCACTTCGAGTCATGATCGCCTGATCTAATGCGTGGGGAAGAACCAGATGTGTAAACCGTGGTATCGAAGTCGACAGCACTTCGTGTCATGTGACCGCAGGGGTGCCTTCAAGCGACTGATGCGGGGACCAAATCGACAGGGGACATTTGGCTTACCTTCATTCCTCCCATCACCTGTTGAGAGCAATCCTCATTTGATTGATGAGAGGGAAAATCCCATATGTGCTGACTGGACATTAGCAAATCAAAGAACGAAATGGTCATCGATTGCCAATCCACAATATCGATCCTAGAAGAGAAGGCATGCCTAAGAGCCTAAGACTACTGAGGACAATGACCTTCCTGTCTATTTGCACCAAAATTTGGTAAGTTTTAGTCAAAATCGGCAATAAAGTCAACGATACGGGAATTAACGGACAGGTTGGAAAGGTTTGGAGATATTTTGGTAACGGCAAGATCTTTAAGGAAATAACTGTCCGAGATAAGGGCGATACGGATCAAGACTTGAAACGTGTTGTAGTAGGACACGATCGGCCGAAGGGTATAAAAGAAGGACCAGAGCAAGCTGCAACAAAAAACAACACAATATACAATCAACCAGCTTTTACTTTTCTACTTTTTCCTGTCGACTAGGAGTAGCCTCTGTAATTTAGATCTCTCTTTGTAATCGATTTTTGATCAATAAAGTTGCGCATCGCCGATTGTTGATCTTCGTCAATTACACCCCCAGGTTTGATTTGTTCTGATTTTATTGCGCATCGCCTTCTTCAGAATCAACCTACCTTTATCCTCTGATTAGCCTTAATCGACTAGTTAGACTTACCCTGTTACTTTGATCTTAATCGGCTTCAAGCTGATTGAGTTTAAGCCGATTGATCGTTACGATCGGCTTTTGAGTAAATTTTATATTTTTACCTTGTCGGTTACAGGTCAAATCGACTGGCACGCTCTGAACCCGATGTTCGTCTAGTGTGCTGCTGTCAGAAAACCTACATCAAATTTTTGACGCCAACACACTCTTGGCACGCCTAGTGGGACCAATGTCTTCATCAGGAAAGTCGATTCCACCATCCGATCTGAACGCAGAAGCCATAATCGTCCCAACAATGGACGATTTGACCGCGGAACAACGTCAGGAAATAGAGGCTCAGAAGACTGCGTTGGAGGAGATGATGCTAAGTTGTTATCAAAAAACCAGACGTGGCGTCACTCAAAAATCCGCCCTGCCGATGGTCAATGTCCTGGGAGATGCGGGTGTCACAGAACCGGTAAGCCGATATCTGCCTGCTCAAGCCGAATTATCGGCTATGATTAATCAGTCTGTGCACCACGCCTTAATAAATCAATCATCGGCTCTCGTGACAACGCTCAAGCCGATGATAGCGAATAGCGTTAAATCTATAGCCCATGAGTTAGCCTCGTCAGGAAGTCTGCTTGACCCATTACAATCTCTGTCGAATTATCCTGTTTTTTCAGTAGCACAAAATACGCAGAGCTCAACAGCCGATCCTAAACCGTCGGCTATAACCTCACCCCCTACCATGATGCCTACTCAGCCGACCATAATATTGCCTAGAGATCCTCGGTCAAGTGGGGTGAGCCATTACCACTCCTACACCGACGCCGCTAAGTTAGACGCATCAAAAAATCTGCTGCCATCGGCTCCGTTCTATGCTTTTCCCCAATCGGTTCCACAGCCGATTGGCTCCGAGAGATTCTCACAAGATCCTACCGTGCTTAGAAACTCAGGTCCACATAGGGTAGTAACATACTCAGAACCGTTTGTCCCAATACCGGAACCTCAAGTCAGGCATAATCGGTATGATCAGTATGGTCGTGTGCCGACGATGCAGCATAACTGGCAACCCGAGCTTGCACTCGGGGGGCAGGCTGCCAACTATGACCAACATTATCAAGGGCCTGCTATGCCAATGGCCGATAATGTAAATTGGGCCGATCAGATCTCCGCTATTTTAAGGGATCAATTGGCACTGACCAAAGGGAAGGTTATCGACTCTAAAACCGTATCCTGATTACATAGATCGCATGCCATACCCTCACAATTTCAGAGTACCAGACTTTGCGAAATTCTCTAGCGATGATTCAACTACAACTTTGGAACACATCGGACGCTTTATCGCTCAATGCGGCGAAGCGGCTCAGTCCGATGGACTAAGAATAAGACTGTTCCCGTTGTCATTATCCGGAGCAGCTTTTACCTGGTTTACCTGTTTACCTCCGAATTCGGTCCACTTATGGAACGATTTGGAAAGCCGATTTCACAAATACTTCTTTTAGGCGGTTTGGAGCTCGAGGATTTGGATCGAGCTCTGTCGTAAATTTGGGGAATCGGTAACTGATTACATTAAAAGGTTTAGGGAAACTAGGAATCGATGTTTTAGCGTCACTTTGCTCGATAATCAACTTGCTGATTTGGCGTTTCAGGGATTGATTCCTCCGCTTAGGGAGAAGTTTGGAGGGCAAGAGTTCGCTGACTTAAGTCACTTGCTTCATCGTATATCGGCTCAAGAAAGCCGATTCCCTGATAGTAAAGCGTTTAAAGATAGATTCAAGAACAATAATAATAAGGAGAAGGACAAGGCCAAAGTCAATATGGTCGAATATTGTCCCGGTGATTCTTCAGAAGACGATGAAGCAGAAATAAATATAGCCGAGTGGGTGAAGGGCTCTAAAAAGTCCGTAGTCTATTCTTGGCTAAAGCCGGCTAAAAATAAGTCGGAAGTTAAATATGCCTTTGATGTTTCCAAATGTGATCGTATTTTTGATCTGTTATTACAAGAAAAGATAATCTGATTACAGAGGACATGTTATACCATCACCGACGAGATCAAGAAAGCGCAGTATTGCAAGTGGCACCATTCTTTTTCTCACAATACTAATGACTGCAATATTTTCCATCAACAGATCCAGTCGGCTATTGAGGACGGTCGGCTAAAATTTGCTGACGAGCCGACCATGCAAGTTGATGCTGATCCATTTCCAATCAACATGGTTCAATGTTCGGCTAAAGGAAAGGAGCAGATGCATGATGAGCCGAAGGAGGATCGGCAGGTCAATATTCAGCCGAATTCAGACGGTGGTCAAACGCTGAAAATTACGATTGGCTCATTACAAATAGAAGCCGATCACGAAGGAAAAAATTCGAGGACCATTAAACCCAAGGGTAATCCTCGGGTGGGTAAATGGTACAGAGCTGGAAAATCGCTATCAAAACAATCGGCCAAAAGGCCGGGACCAACTTTTTCACAATTGATGGATAAATATGAAAGGATGAATAGCCGATCACGATATCCTGCTCGCCGGTCGGATAATTTATATCACACTAAAAATGTGGTGAGGGCCCATAGAAGATGTCCTTTTTGGCAGTTTTGTTGGGAAAGGGGAGTAGCACTGCCATCCCCGTATACGTGCCCGATGGAGCATTACCCCCGCGACGATTGGCCAAGGCAATCGGCTAAAGATAGGCTGTCTGGGCCGATTCGGGTTTACAGCGAAGGTTTCAGAAGGCCTGTCCACAAAAGGATATCTGGACCAAAGCAAGTACCAAACCAGGTCGAAATGCGAAGGTCAAACATGGACCAAGATAATCTAGTCGGTAAGATAAGAAAACCAGTAGAGCCTAAGCCTAGATGGTGTCCGTCTGGCCTTAGCCAATCGCAACGCAGACGACTTCAGAGGCTAAGGACTCAAGAGATCCGGGAAGCCGACGCAGAGAAACAGAGGGATGAAACTTTCAATGAGCTTCGTCCGGTCAAAATTATCAAGAAAGAATGGAGGAAAAAAGAACAAGCTGAAGAAGATTTTGAATCGGCAGACGATCTAGACTCTCCTATGATTAGGGATGATACACCCCCAATGGATATCAACATAGTGTTCACGTTGCTAGTCAAATTCAAAATCAAAACTGAATCGGCTAAAGAAACTTTTGCCCAATCTTGCTCGGGAGTCCAAAACGCAATCTTCGAGAAACCAAGAGATGATCATCGGCATTTGAAAACCATTATATCTAAAAGGATATATAAATGGAAAGCCGATATCAAGGATGCTGGTAGACGGCGGAGCCATAGTAAACTTGATGCCCTACATGACTTGTAAGAAATTGGGTAAGTCCGATAAAGACTTGATTAAAACTAACATGGTTTTAAACGACTTCATAGGTGATCCCATAGAAGCCAAAGGCGTCATGGTTACAGAATTGACCGTCGGCAGTAAGACTTTGCCAACCGCATTTTTTGTTATTGACGCCAAAGGAAATTACAGCGTTCTGCTTGGAAGAGATTGGATTCATGCCAAGCTGCGTATTAGTCAACTATGTGTCGGGACCGGATTTGCAAATCCGAAACCCTTGTGTATATCTTGCACGAGTCGAGGATCACGCTAGTGCACGATGGAAACATAGATGAAATACCATTCCATACAACGAATTAACTAAGAAGAAGCAATTTATTATTGAATAAAGCAAGCGACCTTATGGTCAATGTTTACACCATTCGCCTTAAGACTTAAGAAACAAATACTATTGCGTGAAAAAGATAACTTGAGCCATTCGACATGCCACGTGCAATAAATGGGAACGCCTTCCTAATCCACGTAGTCTTCATAGAATTCCTCCTCATGATATTCATTATCTCCTTCAGCAACTGATCAACAAGGGCATAAAGCCGTGAGTAAAAGATACTCAGTAAGCCGTAGGGAATGGATGCAATATATTCATGCACGGCTTGACAAGGATGGCTATATGTTTCATTTGCAGAAAGCAGTAATTTGAATTGAAATACAATAAATAGATTGAAAGCATATTTGTGAAAAGATAAATAAATAACTGATAGATCAATGATAGACAATAAAACAACAGTGAACTCCCCGTTCACATCCCAACAATTCCACATTCCACATTTTATGAAACACTCTATACCCCGTGTGAAATTCTCGGGCTTGTCCATGATCATGACGCGCTATTCGAATAGTTTTACACTCTGCAGAGTTTGTACAACTTTACCCACAAGACATGAACATCTCTTTGTGCAAACGTTACTAACACACTTCCTTTGGTGTGTCGTGGAGATATCATGACAAAGCCTTTACAATGCACTGTCTAAGCTCGGTACTGCCCGCTAAGGTTTCGCCCATTAGGGCCCCCTCTTGCGCCTTGCGAATTTACCCGTCCATCCCGGAACCCACACCACCAACTGGCAGTACTCAAGGCTAGACATTACAAATTAATCAGCTAAGTCTATCCTTTTCCAGACATGTGGTAGTACGGTTAGGCCAAGTTATGTGGCGCACCAGATTAAGTCCTTAATTGTCTCAGGCAAGACATCCACATCCCAATGTGCTAGAAAGCACCCCCTTTACTGCACGATCACTTGCCTGAGGGAAAATAATTCGTTCAACCAAGACCAATGGCAAACCCCGCTATGGTACAACAAATTTTACAATAGTGGCTACCGGCCACGATTCAATATCTCATTAAGTTAAGATTAACATTATTAAACCTGTGATATGAATCCCAACGTATATATATAAGCATGTCTAAGCATAACTACGATAACCCAGGGTTGGTATAATGATCATGTCCAACTAGTAATGTCCCAACCTAGGTTTAACAATGGATACATGGCATACAACTAATCAAGGTGGTATAATGTCAACTAGGTATACATCTACTCCCATTAACTAAGCATTGATACACAAAATAGCATGCAATTGTAATAAAGTAAATTACTTTTGCAAACATAGGATCAATATGATCAAAGGATTACGACTTGCCTTGCTGATCTAGTGCTGAATCTTGGTCTTCAAAGTCTTCGTTCGCTCCCTCGGAATTAGCGTCTACCCGAAAAGAAGCAACGAAACCAAATAAATACAAAACAGAGACTCAAACATGCTCAAAACTGAAAATAAATGGCTCTGGAAGATATATCTTGATTTTAGAAAAATTTAGAAACTTGAATCGCCTCAATCGGAGTTCGTATGAGCGAGAATGGGCCTCCGAAAGATAAAATTCAGAGAAAATACAGAAAATCAGAAAATCAGAATTTCTGGATTTATTTTTATACAGAAAAAGGATTTATTGCGCAACACTGACGTTAGCCGGCTCTCGGTGGACTCGGTCCACGGCGCGGGCTCGGTTCACCGTGCGCTCGGCACACGGCTGACATCATCACGACGCAGCGGTCGGCTAACGCGGCGGTAGCGCAGCGCCACGCCTTGTGTGACGTGGCGCCGTATGATTGCCGCGTGTCGCGCATCCAGCGACATGGCAGATCGGACGGCGGAAGGCGAGGCTGGCGGCGAAAGAGCGTGGCCGATCCGGGACGCAGTGCGAGATCGAACGGCCACGATTGCGCAAAGCAAGACGGCGAGCGGCGGCGCAAGCTACCGGAGAGGAGGAAGAAGATGAGGCCCGCGGCGAAGCGCGCCAGGCGAGCACGGCTCGAGCGGTCGGAAAAAGGGTCACGCCGGCTCGAAGATGCAATCGGGACGGCGGAGACCAAGCGGAGGCGAAGAAAAGGCGGCGAAAAGCCGGCCAGGCGAGGAACTCCGGCGAGTCGCGCGAGCAACAGCGGCGCCGGCGGCAGTAAGGGGCAAAAGGCGCGCGTGAAGGGATTTCGGGAGGTGCGGCGGCTTAAATAGCGACCTCGGCGGCCGTGTCCGACCACGGACTCCAAGGCGTCTTGGCGCAAGGACTCGAGCGCGGCGGCGGCTAGGGTTCCGCGGCGGCGGCGTGGCGCGATCGCATCCGTCCGCCGCGTCGCGCGCATCGAGCAGCGTGGCGCCTTGTGTTTGGTTGGGGCGCGGTGGAGGTGGGCAGTAGCGGTGTGTGAGCGGAGCGGGCCGGCTGGAAAAATCGGCCCAAAAGGCTTTTTGAATATTAAAAACATTTTCTGATTTAAGAAAAATCCAAAAATTCGGATAAATGCAAATAAATTCAAATAAATATCAAATAAATTCAGAAAAATCCCAAAAAATACAGAAAAATTCCTTGGATCACAAGGAATCCAACTAAAATTGAAAATCTTGATTTTGGTGAATAGTTTAGTCAAATTAAATCCTTCCATTAATAGAAAATTCAAATTAAGCTGGAATTAATTCAAGAGAACTTCAAATGGTTTATTTTTTTGAAATCAAACATTCCAAAACTCAAATTTTGGGATGTTACAAACCTCCCCCCCTTAAATGGAATCTCGACCTCGAGATTCAGGCTGGCTAGAGAATTGGTGGGGAAACTCGAACTTCAGATCCTCTTCTCGCTCCCACGTTGCTTCCTCTTCTGAATGATTACTCCACTGGACCTTGCAAAAACGGATGATCTTGCTCCTCGTGATACGCTCTGCTATATCCAAAATTTTCACTGGTTGCTCCTTGTAGGTAAGATCCTCTTGCAGATCATTGGCTTCCAATGGCATCATTCCTCGCAGCACGCAGCATTTCTTCAACTGCGATATATGGAACACATCATGGAGACTGAGGCAATTCTAACTTGTAGGCAACCTCTCCTCTTCGTTCCAAGATTTTGAACGGTCCCACATATCTAGGGGCAAGCTTTCCTTTTACTTGAAATCTCTTAACTCCTTTAAGAGGGGTGACTCTGAGATAAACATAATCATTGGGCTCAAAACTTAAATCTCGTGACGATTATCGCATAACTCTTACATGCGCTTTGAGCTATCTTCAACTGTCTCGAATTAATTGGACTTGCTCTTGACTTCTTGCAATATGGCGGGGCCAAACAATTGTCTTTCTCCTGACTCCTTCCTGTTGAGAGGGGTTCTGCACTTTCTTCCATATAAGGCTTCAAAAGGCGACATTTGCAGACTGGCTTGATAACTATTATTGTACGAAAACTCAGCATGGGGCAAACACTTGTCCCACTTATCACCATAAGTTAAAGCACAAGCTCTTAACATATCCTCAAGAATCTGATTCACACACTCAGTCTGTCCATCGGTTTGAGGGTGATAAGCAGTACTGAACCTGAGATGAGTTCCCATGGCTTCATGCAGACTTTGCCAAAAACGAGAGGTAAACTGTCTTCCTCTATCAGACACTATCTTCTCAGGCACTCCGTGAAGACTGACGATCCTTGACATATATATTTCTACTAATTTATCTCCTGCATAGGTAGTCTTAACTGGAATAAAGTGAGCTACCTTAGTCAATCGATCCACTATTACCCAGATCGAGTCATAGGTCTTAGGAAATCCGGTAATGAAATCCATACCGATTTCTTCCCATTTCCACTTTGGAATCTTCAATGGCTGCAGGATTCTCTGATGCTCTGCCTTGACCTTCTGGCAGACATCACAAAGTGCAACATATTCTGCAATCTCACGCTTCATACTAGGCCACCAATACCTTTCTTTGAGGTCTTGATACATCTTGGTACTTCCAGGATGAATGGAGTATAAAGTCTCATGCGCTTCCTTGAGAATCAACTCCTTAAGCTCTTCCGATCAGATGCAAAATCGCTTCTCATACCAAATAGTACCTTGTTCATCTTCGGTGAAACCTGGGGCTTTTCCTTTCTTCATATTGCTCTTAACCTCCTTGATATCGGCATCATCTAACTGTGCTTCTCGAATCTGATCTTCTAACGTAGGGCGTACTTCCAAAGTAGCTAAATACCCTTCCTGAACCAATTCCAAACTAAGCTTCTGAAATTCCTTATGAAGGGCTGGCTGACTTTCCTTAATCATCAGAGTATTGCAGTAACTCTTCCTACTCAAAGCATCGGCTACGACATTGGCCTTGCCTGGATGACAATGAATCCCAATGTCATAGTCCTTGATCAATTCCAACCATCTTCTTTGTCTCATATTGAGGTCAGATTAGGTAAAGATGTATTTCAAACTCTTGTGATCAGTATAAACCTCACAACGATTACCAATGAGATAGTGACGCCAAATCTTTAAAGCATGCACTCATTTGCTAATTCCAAATCATGGGTAGGGTAATTAACTTCATGTGGCCTTAGTTGTCATGAAGCATACGCTACAACCTTCTTATCTTGCATTAGCACACAACCGAGTCCTTGTCGGGATGCATCACGAATATCTCGAATCCTTCCTATTATCGGCGGGATAAGCCTTTGAGGCGGTTGTCGAACACTTCTTTAATTCTTGAAAACTTTGCTCACACTCTGGTGTCCAAACAAATTTCTTCTCCTTCTTTAAGAGTTGAGTGGCGGTCTAGCTTTTCTAGAAAACCCTTCTATGAAACGGCGATAATATCCCGCCATTCCAAGAAAACTTGGTTTGGGGTACCGTCTTGGGTGACTCCCAACTTAGCACATCTCGTACCTTACGGGGGTCAATGACTCCTTGGCCGATATGACATGACCTAGGAAAGCAACTTCTTTCATCCAGAACTCACATTTACTGAACTTTGCGTAAAGCTGATTCTCTCTTAGCTTCGTTAAAATTTGGCGCAAGTGATCCTCATGCTCTTCCTCACTTTTGGAGTAGATCAGAATGTCATCAATGAAAACAACAACAAACTTATCCATATATTCCATAAATACCTTATTCATCAAGGTCATGAAGTAGGCAGGGGCATTGGTCAATCCAAAAGACATCACAGTATACTCATACTGTCCATACCGAGTAACAAAAGCTGTTTTGGGTATATCCTCTTGGCGAATCTTCAACTGGTGGTAACTGATCTTAAGTCAATCTTGAGAACACTCGGCTCCTTGAAGTTGGTCAAACAAATCATCGATTCTTGGCGGAGGTACTTATTCTTGATGGTGACCTCATTGAGTGAGCGATAATCTACACACATTCTCTGAGTTCCATCTTTCTTTTCAACTAGAAGAACTAGCGCTCCCCATGGCGAAGAACTTGGTCGAACAAAACCTTGATCTTGCAGCTCTTTGATCTGTCTCTTTACTTCGGCTAACTCATTAGCAAGCATCCTATAAGGTCTCTTTGAAATGGGTGGCGTCCCAGGAACTAGTTCTATCAAGAACTCTATATCTCGGTCCGGTGGCATCCCAGGCAACTCATCCGGAAACACATCAGGAAATTCGCTGGCGACTGGCACATCTTCCAAACTTATTCCTTTGGCACTACAAACTTTAATCCCTTAGTGATCGATCGGCTTGAACTTTTAACTTGGCTCCATATGGGTGGTTAGGGTGATCTCTCTATTCGCACAATCCAAAAGCGCTTGGTTCTTGAAAAGCCAATCCATTCCTAGGATCACATCTAGGGACTTGGTGTCTAGGACAATCGGGTTGGCGAGAAATTCTACCCTCAATTAATATCTTAACCGGGCGGCCTTGGTTCGTACTCAAATCGAACGAGGAGATTGCACTAATAAAATAGTCTTAAGAGGCATTGTCTTTAATTGATGATTTGCGGCAAAACTCAGAAACAAGCGAATGCATAGCTCGAGAATGAAACAAAAAATGGCGGATCTTTGAGTTGACGGGAACTTACCTAGTATGGCGTGCAGTGCGGTGGGCATCCTCGGTGGTGGCGTGATTCACACGGCCTCTTCCGGCGGCGGCGGAGTCTGGTGGCTTGATTGGGAGTGCAGGGCACTCCGTCCGATCTGAGGCGGGGTCTTGGTGGCGTAGATCCCAAGTTGAAAGCGGACGGCGTCATAGCTTGCTTCACAGGCGATTATTGGCATAGTGACCGAGTTCATGACGGTTGAAACATGTGACTCCTGCACTGGATTCTTGTTCCTCGAGATGGATTCTTTGTTGGTGTTGAGGTTGCGATTGCTGAGGAGTGGGCGAGTCTTTGGTGCAAGGGTCCTGGATGCATTCGGAGGAGTGAAGCGAGTAGGCTGTTGAGCATTGGTTCTGACTCTCTGCTGGAGACTCTGATGGGCTCCATGCTGCATCATCTTTCTCTTACGGGATTCTTCCAATTCACGGCGAGATTCTTCAATGAGCATAGCTTTATCTACCAGGTGCTGAAAATCTGCATAGTCATTGCCAATGACTTGCACCTTTAGTCCTGGATTGAGTCCACGCTTGAATTTCTTCTTGAGAGCATCATCTGTGGCTACATCCTCTGGAGCGTAGCGAGCAAGTTGAGTGAACTTATTGAGGTATTCACTCACTGACATTCCTTCCTGCTTAAGCTCTCGGAACTCATTCTTCTTCATTTCCACCTTTCCATCAGGGATATGAGAGTGGCGGAAAGCAGTGGAAAACTCTGCCCAAGTGATAGTCTGAGTGTCATCATGGGCAAGATCTGCGATTCTCCTACCATTGGTGGCGGTGCCCTCCGGTGATGGCGGCATAGAGAACCTTTTCACGATTGGTGCCTGGGCAATTTCAAGCTTCTTCTCAATGGAGCGGATCAATCATCTGCGTCAATGGTTACGAAGAGTTGGAGAAAGTTGGCGACGAGTCCTCATAAATTCGCTAGCTTGGGTGGAGCGAGCTTGAGGAGGTGCGTGGCGGCTTGGGTTTGTTGGTTCAACAGGTTAGCTAGAACAAGCTGCTGATGCAGTTCTGCGATTCATCATGTTGTTCATGTTACGCATCATTGTATTCATTAGTGATCGAGCTGCGAGAAAATGTCCCATGTTACGATCAGAAGCGCTTTGGTGGTGGCGGTGGTGCATTGGGATTGGGGTTGGCGCTAGCACCTTGGCATCCATTGGAGAAGCTGCGACCGGCTCGAGCAGTGTCAACCATCGAGATGCAGCACAAGGGTTGATAGGTAAGAGGAAGCGATGAGACAGTGGTAAGATCATCTAGGAAGAAGGTAATACCGAGGACAAAAGGATACACCGAAGGCTTCAAATTAAAGAGACAAATAAAGCTTTTTTAATTAAAGGTATGGTTGCAACACCGTGCTTGGGGCAAGGGTACAACATACCGAGCACACAAGCAATGAAAATCCTAGTATACGCGGACTAAGCGTAAGCCCAGGCGAAAGGGAAAACATGCTCAAACAACACTGAGCACAAAACCCTATCTTATATGGTAGTCTTCTCGCATTAGTCTTTGATGGCTTGATTCATCGTCTCCCTTGATTTGATTCCTTGCAAAAGGCTCGAGGTTTTGAGAAGTTTCATAAGATAAGTTCAATTTAAATTTCAAATCAATGTCTCAGCAAAGGAGAGAAATAAGAACCTAAGAATAAGACGAGAGGAGACGAAAATTATTAAGTACCAATTTTGTTGGTTTGATTTAGAGAATAATTTTGAAGACCATGCTAACTAGGATAGCGACCTACAGTCGATATAGCTCTGATACCATCTCTGTCGGGACCCGGATTTGCAAATCCGAAACCCTCTGTGTATACTGCACTAGTCCAGGATCACGCTAGTGCACACAGTGGAAACATAGATGAAATACCATTCCATACAACGAATTAACTAAGAAGAAGCAATTTATTATTGAATAAAGCAAACAACCTTATGGTCAATGTTTACACCATTACGCCTTAAGGCTTAAGAAACAAATACTATTGCAGCGGAAAAGATAACTTGAGCCATTCGACATGCCACTAGCAATCGTCTGGGGAACGCCTTCCTAATCCACGTAGTCTTCATAGAATTCCTCCTCATGATATTCATTATCTCCTTCAGCAACTGATCAACAAGGGCATAAAGTCGTGAGTACAAAGGTACTCAGCAAGCCGTAGGGAATTGATGCAATATATTTATGCACGGCTTGACAAGGATGGCTATATAGTTCATTTGCAGAAAGCAACAACTTGAATTGAAATACAATAAATAGATTGAAAGCATATTTATGAAAAGATAAATAAATAACTGGTAGATCAATGATAGACAACAAAACAACAGTGAACTCCCCGTTGATATCCCAACAATTCCACATTCCACATTTTATGAAACACTCTATACCCCGTGTGAAATTCCCGGGCTTGTCCATGACCGCGGATGCGGCTATTCGAATAGTTTTACACACTGTAGAGGTTGTACAACTTTACCCACAAGACATGAACTTCTCTTTGTGCAAACGTTACTAACACACTTCCTTTGGTGTGTCGCGGAGATATCATGACAAAGCATTTACAATGTACTGTCTAAGCTCAGTACTGCCCGCTAAGGTTTCGCCCATTAGGGCCCCCTCTTGCGCCTTGCGAATTTACCCGTTCATCCCGGAACCCACACCACCAACTGGCAGTACTCAAGGCTAGACATTGCAAATTAATCAGCTAAGTCTGTTCCATTCCAGACATGTGGTAGTACGGTTAGGCCCAGTTATGTGGCGCACCAGATTAAGTCCTTAATTGTCTCAGGCAAGACATCCACATCCCAATGTGCTAGAAAGCACCCCCTTTACTGCACGATCACTTGCCTGAGGGAAAATAATTCGTTCAACCAAGACCAATGGCAAACCCCGTCATGGTACAACAAATTTTACAATAGTGGCTACCGGCCACGATTCAATATCTCATTAAGTCAAGATTAACATTATTAAACCTGTGATATGAATCCCAACGTATATATATAAGCATGTCTAAGCATAACAACGATAACCCAGGGTTGGTATAATGATCATGTCCAACTAGTAATGTCCCAACCTAGGTTTAACAATGGATACATGGCATACAACTAATCAAGGTGGCATAATGTCAACTAGGTATACATCTACTCCCATTAACTAAGCATTGATACACAAAATAGCATGCAATTGTAATAAAGTAAATTACTTTTGCAAACATAGGATCAATATGATCAAAGGATTACGACTTGCCTTGCTGATCTAGTGCTGAATCTTGGTCTTCAAAGTCTTCGTTCGCTCCCTCGGAATTAGCGTCTACCCGAAAAGAAGCAACGAAACCAAATAAATATAAAACAGAGACTCAAACATGCTCAAAACTGAAAATAAATGGCTCTGGAAGATATATCTTGATTTTAGAAAAATTTAGAAACTTGAATCGCCTCAATCGGAGTTCGTATGAGCGAGAACAGGCGTCCGAAAGATTAAATTCAGAGAAAATACAGAAAATCAAAAAATTAGAATTTCTGGATTTATTTTTATACAGAAAAAGGATTTATTGTGCAACACTGACGTCAGCCGGCTCTCGGTGGACTCGGTCCTGGCCTGAGCTCGGTTCTCTGGCGCTCGGCGCCGACGGTGGCGTCATCGGCCGAGGCGAATCGGTGGCCGACGGTAGCGGCCACGCCGCCATTGGACGCAAGGGCCAGCGCTGATTGCCCGTGTCGCGCATCCGGCGACATGGCGGATCGGACGGCGGAAGGCGAGGCTACGACGGCGAAAGACGTGGCGCATCTCGGGGCCGCAGTGCGAGATCGAGCAGCCACGATTGCGCAAAGCAAGACGCGGCAGCGGCGGCGCAAGCATCTTGGAAGGTGAAGAAGGCGAGGCCCGCGGCGAAGCGCGGCCAGGCAGGCGCGGCTCGAGCAGATCGGAAAAAGAAGTCACGGCCGACTCGAAGATGCAATCGGGGCGGCGGAGACCAACCGGAGGCGAAGAAAAGCGGCGAAAAACTTGGCCAAGGCGAGGAACTCGGCGAGGTCGCGACGAACAACGGCGGTGCCGGGTAGCGAGGAAGGGGGCAAAAGGGGCGGCGTGAAGGGGATTTCGGGAGGTGCGGCGGCTTAAATAAGCGGCCTCGGCGGCCGTGTCGACACCGACTCAAGGCGTGCGGCGTGAGGACTCGGCGGCGGCGGCGGCTAGGGTTCCGGCGACAACGTGGGCGCGCATCGCATCCCATCCACGCGCCGCGCATCGGACGGCCAGTGTAGTAGCGCGGGTGGCTTGGCCGCGAGGTGGAGCTGGGCCAGGGCGTGGCTGAGCGGAGCGGGCCGGCTGGAAAAATCGGCCCAAAAGGCTTTTTGAATATTAAAAACATTTTCCGATTTAAGAAAAATCCAAAAATTCGGATAAATCCAAATAAATTCAAATAAATATCAAATAAATTCAGAAAAATCCCAAAAAATACAGAAAAATTCCTTGGATCACAAGGAATCCAACTAAAATTGAAAATCTTGATTTTGGTGAATAGTTTAGTCAAATTAAATCCTTCCATTAATAGAAAATTCAAATTAAGCTGGAATTAATTCAAGAGAACTTCAAATGGTTTATTTTTTTGAAATCAAACATTTCAAAACTCAAATTTTGGGATGTTACACTATGCATCAAGCGCTTGTCCAATGGAAGGGAGAAGAAGTTGAAATTGTCACGGCCGACACATCGGCTCACATTGCCATGGCCAGTTCTGATGCGAATTGGCAACATGAAGAAGCAGGGTGTATATCGGGAAAAACATTAGAAGATTGCGATTTCATCTGCGTGAGCAAGACAGGACTTATGCCGATCAGTGTCAAGCCAGGCACATTTGATCGAGCAAACGAAGTGCTACGCCGATGGGGACAAGGAAAACAGTGAAGGTATTACAAGATAAAATGCAAAGCTATCGGCAAACAACGGATAGCTATAAAGCTATAGAAGACTTTCAAGAGGTTGAAAAGTTAGGTCAAGGCTTTACGTCCACCGATCTGCTTGAAGAAGTTGATATAAGTAGTGGTGATAGAAAGAGACCAACTTTTGTTAGCGCAAATTTAGATGTAAAATATAAAGAGAAATTAATCGAAATTCTTAGAAAATATAAAGATTGCTTTGCTTGAGAGTATTACGAGATGCCTGGTTTAAGCCGACAATTGGTAGAACATTGGCTACCTATCAAACAAGGTTATCGGCCGTTTAAACAGTACCCTAGGCGTTTTAATCCGGCTCTGTATAAAATTATAAAAGAAGAGATAGAGCGATTGTTGGAGGCTAAATTTATAAGAACTTGTCGATATGCGGAGTGGGTTTCCAACATTGTTCCAGTTATGAAGAAGAACGGAAAACTGTGAGTATGTGTCGACTTTAGGGATTTGAACAAAGCGACACCAAAAGATGAATATCCGATGCCTATAGCCGATATGCTTATCGATGCTGCGTCGGGGAATAAGATCATAAGTTTTCTGGACGGGAATGCCGGATACAATCAGATATTCATGGCAGAAGCCGATATACCAAAAATAGCTTTCAAATGTCCTGGTGCAATAGGTTTATTCTAGTGGACGGTTATGACCTTCGGATTAAAAAACGCTGGAGCAACATATCAGCGAGCCATGAATCTAATTTTTCACGATTTAATCGGCCACATCGTTGAGATATACATCGATGATGTCGTGGTGAAGTCTGCAGAGGACTTGCAGCATTTTGCCGATCTAGAAAAAGTTTTCCAGAACATAAGATCACATGGCTTGAAGATGAATCCTTTCAAATGTGCGTTCGGTGTATCGACTGGGCAATTTTTGGGTTTTATGGTGCATGAGAGAGGGATTGAAGTCAATCAAGCAAGGGTTAAGGCCATAGTCAGAACAATGCCCCTGACATGCAAAAATGAATTACAGAAGTTGATCGGCAAAATTAACTACCTCCGAAGGTTCATCTCGAATCTTTCCGGACGAATTCGCGCCTTTACCCCACTATTGAAATTAAAGGATAATCAGGAGTTTGTGTGGGGAGACGATCAGCAGAAAGCTTTCGATGATATCAAAGACTATTTAGCCAATCCTCCGGTTTTGGCCGCACCACAAAAGGGGATTCCATTCAAGTTATATATATCGGTTGAAAAGGAGACTATTGGGTCTGTTTTAGCACAAGAAGTTGATGGAAAGGAAAGGGTTATCTTTTATTTAAGCCGACGCCTTCTTGATGCTGAAGTCAGGTACCCTTTCGTTGAGAAATTATGCTTATCTTTATACTTCTCATGTACAAAGCTAAGACATTACATTTTAGCATCGGCTTGTAAAGTAATCTGTAAAGCCGATGTTATAAAATATATGTTGTCAGCTCCAATCCTGCGGGGTCGACTTGGCAAATGGGCTTATGCCTTGGTTGAGTTCGACTTGTCTTATGAATCGGCCAAAGCAGTTAAAGGGCAGGTATTAGCCGATTTTATAACAGGACATGATACTACTACTGATTTGGTATCCGTAGCCCCTTGGCAATTGTTTTTTGATGGGTCTGTGTGCAGAGAAGGCGATGGAATTGGTATAGTACTCATATCGCCTAAAGGGCATAACTTCGAATTCGCATTTCGGCTAAATAGCCGATATTCAAATAATCAGGCAGAGTATGAAGCGTTGCTCAAAGGTTTGCAGTTATTGGAAAATATCGGAGCAAGTACGGTTGAGGCATATGGGGATTCTATGCTAATTACACAGCAAATCAAAGGAGAATACCAATGTCGAGACGAGATACTGCTAAAATACTTGGAGCAATGCCTAGAGATCATCGGCTTGTTTACGTCATTTTCTATCGGTCACGTTCCTAGAGAGTTGAACGATAGAGCTAATGCCTTGGCTCAACAGACATCAGGGTACAAAGACCTCGACCGATATCAAGTGACTGAGCTAATGGATAAAGCCGTCACGTGCGTGGATGTCGTGGATTGGAGGACGCAGATAAAGAAATACCTAATCGATCCATCTGAGCCGACAGAGCGCAAGATTAGGCAACAAGCTTTGAAGTACATTGTTATGGACGATACGTTGTATTATCGGACGATGGAAGGATTGCTATTAAGATGTCTTGAGGCCGAAGAAGCGCGAGTGGCAATGGGTGAAGAACATGAAGGCATTTGCAGTTCTCATCAATCGGCACATAAGATGAAATGGATGCTCAGACGGGCAGGTTATTTTTGGCCGATGATGTTGGAAGATTGTTTCAAGTAATATAAAGGATGTCAAACCTGTCAGAAGTTTGGCAACATACAACTAGCACCAGCATCGGCTTTGCACCCAATTATCAAGCCATGGCCGTTTAGAGGTTGGGGAATAGATATAATCGGTCAAATATTTCCTGCATCAAGTAAAGGCCACAAGTTTATTTTGGCATGGCGATTATTTCTCTAAATGGGTTGAAGCTATACCACTCAAGAAAGTAACCAGTGTTGAAGCAATCGGATTCGTTAATGAGCATATTGTCCATCGGTTTGAAATACCGCAAACAATTACAACCGATCAAGGCACGGTATTCATGTCCAATGAGTTTCAGACTTACGCGACAAGTCTGGGGATTAAGCTATTAAATTCATCCCCATACTACGCTCAGGCTAACGGACGAGCCGAGTCATCCAACAAAACGATGATTAAGCTGATCAAAAGAAAGATCGATGAGAAGCCGAGGAATTGGCACTCAACTCTATCGGAGTCGCTTTGGGCATATCGGCTAGCTTACCACGGAGCGACGAAGCTTTCACCTTACCAGCTGGTGTATGGTCAAGAAGCCGTATTACCCGTTGAAATCAATATTGAATCTATACGAGTGGCCAGACAAAACGGTTTGTCGGCTCAGGATTATAACAATTTGATGATTGATATTTTTGATGAGTTGGCAGAATTACGATTGTCTACGCTTGATCGGCTTAAGAAGAATAAAATCAGGGTGGTGAAAGCGTATAATAAAAAGGTCATGCCTAAATCTTTCGATCAAGCCAATTTAGTATGGAAAACGATATTACCTGTTGGTTCGAAAGATAACCGATTCGGAAAATGGTCACCTACGTGAGAAGGACCATACAAAGTTAATCGGCTAGTCGGTGTAAATTCGTACGAACTAGAAACGTTGGAAGGATATGTATTGCCTAAAGCTATTAACGGGAAGTATTTGAAGAAGTTCTATCCTAGCGTTTGGATTGGAGCCTAGCTGACTAAAAGATTTTATTTAAAAAGCCAAGTTAACATGATGCTGTTATTCGGCTAAAAGAGATTGCAGACTAAAATTACAGGAAAGTAAAATTAAATCGGTTAAACAGCCGATTACAAGCATAGCAAAAATTACAAAGTATTCAAACAAGTGTTTCTGAAAAACGACCAACAGAGTTTTGCATCTCAGGAAGTTAATATTGGATGCCTGAACTAGGAAGAGTCACGCCTAGAGCCGACAGAGCGCCCGCTGCCTTAGCGATCACGCACTAAACTTCGTCAAGAATGCGCTCATCGTCTTTGGCGTTCCCGGGTACTGGCTTCACCTTGGCCGACTGCTTCGTCACACCTGCGATGGCTTTAGCAATGCCAAGTTTTTGTTCTTTCATGGCCGACAAGTTTTTTTCCATGGAATGTTGGCCATCTTGGATTAATTTTTCTGTCTTGGCTAGTTCCTCCAAGAGAAATTTCTTTGTCGACTCAAGCTGGGAGAGGTTCTCTTTGGATGTCTTTAGCTGCAGCGCGTCGGCGTCAAACTTGCGTTTTTTCGCCTTGGAGTCAGCGACGAGCTCATCCAGAAATTTCTGATCGGCTTCTTGAGCTTCGCGCTGCGCTATGCGTGCTTGAGCCTCCTCAACCTCAGACCTCCTTTCGTCCAAGTGGCATACATTGAGTCTTGCGCCATCGCCACGGGGTAGGTCGGCTTCAACGGCCGCCATGGCGTCTCGAATCGGCTGATTATTTGCCAATATCTCCGACTGCGGCCTGGTGACCAAATCAAAGAGCATGTTAAGCTTCTCCTTCATGCCAGGGGCGGAGGTCACAACAGCCGACGCTTCTTTCGAGACTTCCAGAATCCTTCTGATCTCTGCATCATAATCATCGGTGGTCATGATCTCTAGGTCATCAAGATCGGCCAAGGAGAATCCTAGCAGGTTTGTTGGATCTGATAGCTCTGACAGATCAGCAGTTGGAGCAGGTGGGGTTGGCTGCAGCGTAGGAATTGGCATAGCAGAAATATTCGGAAGATCGGCTAAGATCTTCGTGGCTTGAGTTGATTGTGTCGGCTATAAAAATAAATAAAGGGTAAGCCAATGCATTGGAAGACTTAGATACTTATGAAAGGTCGACCTTACCTCTCCAGTAGCTGACGTGTGTGGCGAACTCTCACCACTCTGTTCATTGGGCTTAGGGATCTTCTTGGCAGCAACCTTTGTGTATTTTCGCTTCTTTTCCGAGAAGTTTATCAGATAAATCAATTATAGATGGGAATTGATTAGAGATTAAAAGAAAGCCGATAAAATACTTACTGGGTTGTTTCTGCTTCTCCAAGTCCGATAGAGATGGGCTCTGAATGCCCAGGACCCAGAAGCGTAGCCAGTAATGGCAGCCGATTGCTGCTGTTTCCCGAGTTGGCCGTCACCCGATGGACCCGAAGTCGCCTTCTTTCCAATGGCCTTGTTCTGCAGAAAAGGGGCAAATTTAGATTCAGGGTAAAAAATTCATGTAAGACAGTGGGAGATTTAGACTCTAAGCCGATACCTCGTCAGAGACATCTACACGCGTGTTAGTATAACCGGACGAAGTGGCCTTGCTGCTAGAATCAGCGCTAGATTTTAACGTCGGCTCCGGAAGATTCGGAAAAAATTCATTGATGATGTTCGATGGAGACTTTGACCGATAGAGGGCTTCTGCAATAACTGACCACCATGAAGTATAGCCTCCTGCTCGTTTGGTGTTTGGGAAAAAGTGCGGTAAAGATTGGACTTGCAGGTCATCGGATACTTCAAGAACAATCTCGGCCGACACAGCATTACGGACTCTGGCTCTTGGCTCAAGCCAATCAAGAAACTGAAGACTTGGAATCAATTGACCAAATCCCAGTTGTCTTGCATAAATGGACGGATGGTAGAATTCATATGGCGGCTGGTATGTCTGGTTCCTTGTGTGGAGACCAGCATGAAGAATACAAGGAGAAATAAAAATTCTGTACAAACCAAGGGTCTCCGAAGACATCGCAGAGCTGTCGGCTTCAAGATTAAGGAACGAAGGCCATAGAAAATCGGCTACTTGACTATAGCTGAAAAAATCTCGTTGCCTCAAATCCGCATCGCTCAAATTAAGGAAAAAGGACATATATTTCTTTGAATCAGCTACTGTAATTTTTGTCTCGCCGCCGGAACACATGATGAACCGTTCGCCAAAAGATCAGCTTGCTTGATATTGAGGAATGGCGTTCTCAGGATTGTCTTCTCTTGGGAAAGCTGTATCTTCGATAGGTTCTAAGTCAAAAGGTCGGCTAATGAAGCAACATAGCCAGACCTGAATAAACCATAGGGGACCTCCTATGTTACCCACGGTGAAGTCAGCAAAACCCGTGTAAAGCCGACTCCTAATAACATGCATCATCTGGTATACTGCTCCGAGGAATGTTTTTCCAAGTGCAAGCCGACGGCCCTCTACTAATCCTTCTGCAATCATCTGATATACTTGGGTTGGCCCTAATGAAGCACCGCAGAACAAAAACCGATCAAGCCACAGGTTAAGGAAAGCAATATGCTCTTCGTCCGATACCAATCCATTTACTTTATTGTTATTTGCAATATACTTGGACCAGCCTTCACCTTTTGATTGGATAAGCTTATGTTTGGGTTTGGCACTGAAGGCCGACACTTGTTCCCCGTCCGGTCTCAGGCAGCAGAGTTGAGCGATGTCCAGCAAGGTTGGGCCGACCATACCAGTGCGAAACATAAAAGCATTAAAAGAATCCGACCAGAAATAACAAGCCGTGGCCACTAAGGGCTCATTGGCCTCTGGATCGGCTAAACTCAAGGGAATGCATTCTGCGATGCCCATTCTCTCCCAAGACTCTCTTTTCTGGGCTGCTACTCGATTGTACCAATTCTTCCAACCTTTAGGTGCAGTCGGCCAAGCCCTAAAACTCTTACTCCAACCCTCAATATTATATCCTCTAGCCGATAAGGGGAGACGAGTTACTTCTTGATCAATAACTGTAGCTGCATCTAAGTTTCCTAATGGGCCGAGGAAAAATTGATCAACACTGTTGGGGATTGGGATGAGTACCTGAGAGGGATCCATTCAGCCGATCTTGATGTGAAAGTCGACTGAAGTCAAAAGGGTTGGCTTGCCAATGGGACAACAAGATGCGGAAGGAAGAAGCCGATTGTGAATGGCGTGAGAGCTCGAGCGCGTGAGGAATGACCGAATGGGGACTACATTTTATAGCGAGGTGAAAATTTGAAGCGGCGGAAGGTGAATCTCAAAAGACGTGAGTAATTAAAACGAACCACCTGTGTGTCAGAAAATTACAGCGCAAATAAAGCGGCAGTTATTGGGCGAAGTTCAACAGTTAGCTGATGGAAAAAGCCGATTATTGCGATTTTTGACAGATGACAAGTCATCTCTCAAAAATGGGGGGCATATGTTTGCACCAAAATTTGGTAAGTCTTAGTCAAAATCGGCAATAAAGTCAAAGATACGGGAATGAACGGACAGGTTGGAAAGGTTTGGAGATATTTTGGTAACGGCAAGATCTTTAAGGAAATAACTGTCCGAGATAAGGCCGATACGGATCAAGACATGAAACGTGTTGTAGTAGGACACGATCGGCCGAAGGTATAAAAGAAGGACCAGAGCAAGCTACAACAAAAAACAACACAATATACAATCAACCAGCTTTTACTTTTTGAAGGACCGAAATGGCGAACAGAGGGGGGGTGAATGGTCGCAAATAAAAATTCCCCCAAAATACTCCAACAAAAACCTCGACAAGATCGCTCAAAAGGAATTGTGAAAAACCCGAAAAACTAGACAACTATGTGTACCCCAAGCTTGCATGGATAAGTACCATAAAATATGTGGGGATTTTTGAGTCACAATCCTGGTTGTCTAGTGTCCAAGATAAAGAGGAATCAATTCAAACTCTTGCTTTTAGAAAGGACATCAATTCAAATCACAAAAGTCACTTTCAGAAAAGCAAAAACAGAATTCCCAGAACTTGTCCTCAATTTGCACAGGAGGTTAGTGGGTTCTGTAGCTCACAAAATTTTGAGACTTTTTATCCCTGTGAGCATCAGAGTTTTGAACAACTCCACCAAATTTCTCCTCAAAAAGACTTACAGAAAAAACACGAAAAATCAAAGAACACAGTCTGGTCAAGAACTTCGAGCAGAACGTTTGGGGCTCGGTTTTCACCTCATGGCGCCCAAACGGTACAACAAGTGAACTCCAAAATTTTTCTGCAAGCGGATATCAGAGTCCCGCACCTCCTCCAACAAGAATCACTCAAAAAGGATTTTTCTATATTTTTAAAAAAATCAAACACTGACTCCTGCGCGAAGAACAAGTTCAGAACAAAGTTGGAACTTGAAAGAAAAGATGTTCTCTACTCAATCCAAGAGTGCAAAAGAGATGTAAAACCATATGAACACACTCAAAACATCCAAGAACATCAGCATTTAGAAGGAGGGGAGGCAAATCCAAATTACTTGAAAGTAAATTGCGGGAATGTAATTGCGGAAAAGTAAATGCTGAATTTAAATTGCGTAAAGTAAAGACATAATGTAAATGCGCAAAATAAATTCAGAGGTGGATGAATAAAACTTTCATTTCTGGAAGAGGAGGTTACAAAGCCTCACATTCATGTGGGCAAAGCTCAAATGAGCATCAAAACCTCAACACCTTCAAGGGAAGGAGGCTACCCTCCACCCCTATTTATACTACTCTTGGGCCACCTACCACCCTTGGATGAGTACCTCAACCCTAGAGCACTCATCTAAGGGCTAGGATTAACCCACACACACAGCCATGCAAGGCTAACCCAAAACCCACACACATACCGGGTTTTCTTGCAGTTTTCAAAGCATACTACCTAGACCCGCTAACCTATCAACTAGACCTCAATCAAGCGGTCCTCATTGATCCACGCGGCATCTAGCTAGCATCATCTCCTTTCCTTGTCTTCTTGACTTGCCGGACTCCGTCTCCGATCATCTTCGGCGATCTCCCAACCGTCTCGGACCTCCGTGCACCTCGCCTAGTCCCGGTCATCCTTCGCCTCACCATGACCTAGCACCGTCGTCCTGCAACCATCAAAGACAAGGAAACTCCTCACATAGCAATGCCCACAAAGATGTGCAATAAACCATCCAACTCATCACTACGCGTCCATCGACCAGTCGCCACTCTGGCAGAGACAACTCAAATTGCTTCATTTTGAAAATCAATCCAAATCAAACTCAAACTTGAGCACACCTTGCTCAAATAAAGTCAAATACTCATCACAAACATGGATGGACCTCCACATGGTCCTTCAATCTCCCCTTGATGAGTATATTGACAAACCATACAAAAGGCATAAATTTGAGTTTGAAGAAAATGAAGAAGAAAGCAATTTTCAGTTGCAAAGTCAAACTTGGTCCAAAGATAGAAATTAGAACCATGACCAAGTTGTGAAGAGAATTCAGATTTTAGAGTTAAATTTAAGAAAGAGCAAGTTTTCAACAAAACTCTAAAATCCAACTAAACATGTCAAATGTGATTATGAGATTATGATCCAAATGAGTAGTAGCATAGTTTTACAAAGATCATAATAACCAAATAAGCATTCACATTTTTATCTTTTTAGTGATGCCTTTTCTATGTTATCTCCCCTTTTGGCAATATAGGCATCAATTTTTTTATGTATGCATGAAATGCAATCGAAAAAGCTTTGAGGATTATCAATTGATCAAAATGGAAGGATATTACACCAAGCTTGTCAATTTAGAAGATGACTAAACTAAGACATGTCCAAGTGCAAATCGAGCTTAGTTTTGAATATTTCATTTTAGCAAGATTTGACAAGTGCAACACTTAGCTTTAGTTTCAAAAATAGAAGAATAGCCACTCTAAGGATCAAAGGAAAACCTAGAGTTCAACCTACTCAACACGTTGGGGAATCTAGAAGAGCATACAAGGTCCTTGGGCTCATTTATCACTTAATGCAAATTTTGATTTATCATCATACAAGACATAGCGGGTGCAAATGTTTGACATTATTTGCATTCTTTACCCACATATGTCTTTGTTTTTAATTTATTTTCATTTTCTTTTGACAACCAATTGACTCAAGCCGTGTCGACCATCTCAAGATGAGCTCTTAAGAGGATGGTCTAGGTCAAACACGATGTATTCAAGTTCATCCCAAGTGCAATGGGAAGCGGTCTTGTGAATACAAGGTGTTGAGTCGTATGTGCACAAGAAGAGTCAATTTTGTTTAATTTTCATTTTTAGCACAACGATTCATGAGCAATTGAAGGACTCTGCATGGATCAAACTAGTTTCACCCAAGTTGCTATAGGGACTCTAGAGAACTCCTAAATTTCTCAAATTATGGCACAAACCTCTAGAGAAGAAACCTAGCAAGTAAAAGCAACAAGTTTCATCAAGTTTTTCATTTAAGGCTTATTTCATTTTTAAGCTTAGCAAGTTAAATGAACTTGGACATACCTAAGCTAGTGATTTTCTTCAAATGATGTAGCATGGTGTATAGCATGAAGAAGAAATCAATTGCATAATAGACAAAGCTCATAAAGCAGAAAATGCAGTCTAAATGCAATGCATGAGCAGATTCCCAAACTCTCCCTCAACAAATGAATCAATTTTAAGCTCAAATCTGGTTAAAGTTGAGTTATTATCAAGATTAGGCATAAAGAAAACCGAATGAACTCAATAATAACGAGAAAAGCAGAATGAGGAGAAGAAGTCGAGCGCAAAGCTGGATGGCTATAGAGCATAGAAAAGATAGAAGAGACTCACTACGGCTCGGACTCGCTCTTATCTTCCCGATGGTGACATAGGAAGCGACTCTAGATCCCAACTAAGGAGTGCACACAGACCTGTCTACCAGGAGGCCCAATACCGCTAGACTTATAAGGCGTGAGGAACTCAACCTAGAGAGAAGAGAGAACGACTAATCACGCATGATAGCAACCTAAAGCACAAGATAAGAGGTCAATGCAAGGCATGCGAGAAGTCTAAGTGAGTGAACTCAACTCAAGAAAACAAGCCCAAAGTCACCCGGAAGAAACACAAAGAAAAGAAAAGCTGGAAGAAAATATATAATACATAATATACAAACCGGCTCCCCTCACGAAAGGCCGTAAGGGCTCACGACTCAAGCTCACTCCTCAAGGCAACAAATCTGGAGCTATCCAAGGCTTGGTGAAAATATCGGCTAGCGAAGGTCACTCTCTCTGATGAGCGCGATATCTCCCTTCTCCACATGGTCTCTAAGGAAGTGATATCTAATATCAATGTGCTTGGTCAGGGAATGTTGCCTTGGGTTTTTAGCAATGCAAATAGCTGAAGTGTTGTCACGAGAAAAGTGGCACACTCTCTATCTCTAACCCATAGTCCCGTAAGGTCGATCTCATCGAGCACACAGCTCTGACAACTAGGCTGCTGACAACATACTCGGCCTCGTGATGGGTGTGCAACTCGGATTGCTTCCTAGATGACCAAGAAACAAGAGAAGTGCTAATGAATTGGCAAGTGCGGAAGTGCTCTTCCTATCTATCCTCTGACCGACAAAGTCGGCATCGAAAAGGCTCTAAGAGATAGACAAGAAGGCGAAGAGTACCAAATACCATAATCGGTGGTAGCACGAAGGTACACGAAGATGCGCTTGATCACTTTGGCGGTGAGCGCGCGAGAAGCTTGAAATCGAGTGCACGGACACACAACAAAATGTATGTCGGCCTCGAAGCGGTGAGGTACAAGAGGAGCCGATCATGCTCGAAACTCCTTTTGATCGTGAGGCTCACCATCCTCATCGGGCTCGAGGACAGCGAGTGGTGGCCATAGGAGTCATCACGGCTTCCCATCGGACATGTCGAAGCGCCTTAGGAGGTCACGGGTATATTTGCCTTGATGCAAGAAAGTACCCTCCAGTGCGCTTGATTTGGAAGCCAAGAAAGTAGCTCAACTCGCCCATCATACTCATCTCAAACTCTGTGCTCATCACCTCGAAAAGCTGAGACACAAGCGAATGAGATGAGCCACCAAAATTATATCGTCCACATAAATGCGGACAAGAAGAAAATGAGACTCATGGTGTCGATGAGCGAGTTTTGTCTACTATGCCCATTTTGAAGTCATGGTGAGAAGATAAGACTTGAGCCTCTCATACCATGCTCTGGGGCTGCTTGAGTCCATACAAAGCTTTGGAGAGCTTGTATACATGACTCGGAAACTTGGGGTTCTCGAATCGGAGGTTGTTTGACATAAACCTCTTCCTCAATATAGCCATTGAGGAATGCACTCTTGACATCCATTTGATAGAGCTTGAAGCCACGGGATGCAGAGAATGCAAGCGGGATCCTAATAGCCTCTAGTCTAGCTACGAGGGCAAAGGTCTCCTCAAAGTCAAGACCCTCAACTGAGAAAAGCCTGTGCAACTAGCCTAGCCTTGTTGCGAATGACAACCCCATCCTCACTCTGCTTGTTTTGAACACCCACTTGGTCCCAATGACATTATGACGGATGGGGCTCGACAAATTGCCATACCTTGTTCCTCTCAAAGTTCTCAAGTTCCTCATGCATAGCATTAATCCACGATTCATCGGATAATGCATGAGAAACATCTTTCGGCTCAAAGGAGGCAACGAAGGCGAGTGGAGGCGGCTGGACAAACTGATTTTGAGCGAGTGGCGACTCAAGCAGATCACCAATGATCGATCGGTGGATGAGCTTTCGGATATGACGGGAGGACCGAAGCGAAGTGGCCTCTACCTCATGCACGAGAAGAGGTAGGAGCGAGCCACTCATTTGAAGGAGAGTCGGAAGGCAAGGGTGGTCTCCCGAGGTGCGAAAAGGAAGCAGGAGGCACCTCGGTATAGAGGGGCTGGATCGGTGGAACACCATCATCTCCATCATCCTCATCTTCTACAAAGATGGTCTCGGAGGGATAAGAAGAGCACGAAATATCGGTCTAGCTCACAGGCTAGCCTCATCAAAGGTCACATCACAGTCTCTATGATCCTATGCGCATCAACACTCCTGGACCCTATAGCTACGAGAAGAAGTCGAGTAACCTAGAAAGATACCATCGGAAGAGCGAGACTCAAACTTATCTAGGTTACAGGACTTTAAGATAAAACACTTGCAAGCAAAAGCGAAAATGAGACACACTGGGCTTTCGCCCATACCTCAACTCATAAGAAGTGCGATGCAAATGTGCTCTCAAAAACGCGATTAGAAACATGGCAGCAAGTAGCTATAGCCTCAGCCCAAAACTTCCTAGAGTCTCAGACTCGTCTAGCATCGTCTGGCCATCTCAACGTGGTCTGTTCTTCCTTTCCACTCGCCATTCTCTGAGGCGCGGGAGAAGAGAAGCGATGCTCTAAACCGGACTCCACACAAAAACTCTCAAAGTAGGAATTCTTGAACTCCGTGCCATTATCACTGCGTATAGCTCGTAATGCACAGGGAGCTCAATAGACAACCTCTTGATCAAACCCCTGAAGTGAGAAAAGTCTCATCCTTGAGGCCATGAAGAATACCCAAGAGAATCTAGAAAAATCATCAACGATGACAAGAACATACCACTTCCCTCCTGCCGATTGCACTCTATTTGGACCAACGGTGTCCATATGTAAAAGCTGTCTGGTGCATCAGTCATCACTACGGTGTTGGAGGATGAGAAGCGATAACCATCTTGCCATGTCGGCAAGGAGAGCAAACTAAGTCTTTGACCATCTTGAGTTTGGGCAAACCCGAATGAGATCGTGGCGCTAACTCGGGTCAAATGATCAAAACCAATGTGACCAAGTCTCCTATGCGGAAGGAGAGATCACGGGACTCGAAGCAATCAAACATCGAAGAGAGTCTCGGAAGAAGCGGAAAAATCAGCACGAAAGACTCTCCCAAATCTAGAAATCCATAAACTAACCCTCCCGATGAATCAAGGATTCTACAGGCATTACTCTTGAAGCTTACCTCGAAAGAGTCATCGATAAGTCGAGAAAGCAGAGAGCGATTGTATTGCGACTTACTTACTAAGGCAACATCTTTAAGAATGAAATTTTGGTTAATGCGGATGGTACCTTTAGCAATGACTCTACGAAGATGCATCCCCAAAGTGATTAACTCATCACGGGGCTCGGACTAGGAAGAGAACCAACGAGAATCTCGGTCATATGGCGAGAACAACCGAGTCAACAATCCAAACATCGCCCTTCCCCATCAAGCGAACTGATCAAGACACAAGAGAGAAAGATGACTCGATCTTGGGATAGAGTGAAGACTTAGGAACCCAATCTTGAACCATCGACACCTCAGTACCGACCACAGAAGAAGGCGGACTCGAGTGTCTCTCTGACGCTCAACTCTCACACGATCGGGAGCAACTCGGTAGATAATCTAGGAGTCAAAGCGGGTTGGCATTTGTGGTGCAAAAGCGGACCATCCCGATAAAGGCTGCTGGATCTCCTACCGAGAAAACACCTCACGCCACCGATATCTACCTCGATGGGAAAAGCGAGGAATATCAAGAGGGCGGCGGAAGGCCCGACTCTGAACAGCTCGGGACTAAAACTCGAAGAACTAGCATGAAAACCAAGTCACGGGCTTTGCCCAAAAGCAGCGACTCTCTAACTTTGTCTAGAAGCGGTGTGTGTCTTAGGAGCACTCAAAGTGCAGGGATGACCACGAATACCCCTAAGGCGACAACACGCTCACGCCGAGTGATCTTGGCGCGTCTGAGCGTAAATCTACTAGGTGACCATCCTTCTTACGGAAGGTGCATGTGTGCTTCGCCTTGCTAGAGGCGAAGCAATAGGAGTAACACCCTTACAGTCGGAAGTCCTATGGACAACCCAGTGAGACCTAAACACGGTGGTACTCACTCAGGGAGCTACCACAATCTCACCACTCTTGGAGCCGCGCACAATGGTGGGAGGATGCGCCGGCGTGCTCAAGGGATCAAATCCTAGACCTTGATTGAATCTACTAATCTTGGATTGGTCTAGAATAAGATTGAGCTTCTTCTTGCCTCCAACAAACTTCTCGAGAGTGCTCATAAGATCTGGCAATCTCGGAAGAAAGAAGCACAAGAAGAGCAGGGGAAGGAGAGGAAGAAGAACCGGAAAGATGAGCTCTCTCAAAGACGTGCATTTTTCTCCTCGGACGGCTGCCTCAATCTTGAGGGCCTCACAAGAAAGCGCAAGGAGCATCTCTAATTCTATGGGCTTGGTCTTCTAATTTCTTCCTAAGCTCGACATGGATTTTATCCAAGTCCCCACAATCTCGATTACATCATAAGCAATATTTTTGTGACTTATCTAGTAAGTCCTTAGCAAGTTTAGCACACTTGACATTGAGGTTTCATTGTCAAGTTTTAATTGCTTCTGACCCTCACATGGCCGATTGGGTCCTTAGAAGCATGTGATTCAAGTTCATTGTTTCTAGCAGTAAAGCTTCCTAAGGTGTTAGCTCATGGCATCAATTTGGCAAGCAATTTAGGGCAATTAGAGCATGATGGAGTGGAGTGAGCATGAAGAAAACTAGCCTCAACAGGAATAGCATCAACAGAACTAGTGCTAGCTAAGACCATCAAGTTCAACAAGCACACTATCATGTATGGTCCTTAGGTTCTCCAACTCCACAAGAATAGCATCACACAAGAGCAATCATCGGTGACTCGGGAGGAGAAGATCTAAGTGAAGCTAACTCCGAGTCAAGGTACCTACTTCCTTCTCAAGCTCAGTACACCTAGCTCTAGCTCTAGCATGAAATTTTCCTAATTTGCGAAAGCTTCGTTGAGCTGGTCATAGGAGGGTACCTCGTCCGAGTCATTTGTAGAGCTCTGAGTCGCTGATGTCGTTGGTGTCGGCCATGAAGCACATCTTGGAGAAGTCGTCGCGCCTTTCTTCTCTTGCGGATCATCCTCGCCTCGTCGCTCCATGTCTCCGTGTCGGAGAGGTTGATGTCGTCAAGCGCGGCGAGGACAGCGGTGGAAAACTTCTTGTTCTTGGAGAAGTTGCGGTACTTCTTCTCGTCTTGCCGATTCACGAACTGGAGGCTTCTTGTTGCGGTTCTTGTCGGTGTAGTCGTTCTTGCCCGAACCGCCAACGTCGTTCTTGCCCTTCTCGGCTTGGGACAGTTCGCGAATGTGGTTGGGGCCACCACACTCGAAGCGGTGATCATGCCACCTCTCTTCCTCTCTCTCACCCTCTTGTATGCATGAGAAAACTTGCGGCGAGAAGAGCAAGCTCATTTTCCGAAATTTTTCCAGTTGGTCATCGCTTAGCTCGCAAAGGCGGAAGAGAGAAACCAATAGAAGGATCGAAGAAGAAGATCCAATGGGATCGGTGACCAAAGCCATCGATTGAGATTTCGTCTTCGAGAGACGACATCGATCTCATGAGTCTTGAGGCGGGAATAAAGCCCGTCAAGAGTCGAGTCGATAAGTCGGTGGTGTCCTTGATGGTGGTCACCTTCATCTCCCAAACCCGAAGGTCGAGTGCGGTCAAGAAATGCGAGCATTGTCAGAGTCGGGTATATGCAACCAAGCTGCTCGGAGGTCGCTCAAAATCTTTGTAAACCGACCAAAACACTCGTCGAGACTCTCACCGGTAGCGTTGATCAAACTTGTTGTACTCGCGCTTGAGCTGAATCTGCCTCACGGTCTTGATTTGAGTAGAGCCCTCATGGTAAGCATCGAGGTTACCCAAATCTCGTGGCGGAGCGAAGGTGAAAATCTATCATACTCACATGGCTAAGACCCTGTATGAGAATGTTCCTTGCCTTAGCATTCGCCTCAACGTCAACCATATTGATGGCGTGACATTTTCATCGGCAGGAACCTCATACGGGAGTTTCACCTTACGCCATATCGGGTAGCCACAGGCGTGATGTATGACTCCATCGGGACTTCCAAAAGGAAAATCAACTCCATTAAAGATGGGAGGCTTGGTGGAATATTTGTCCGTCGCCATGGCTCTTGAGACCGGTCAAGATCTATGGAAGAGCAAAACCGGCTCGATACCAATTGAAGGACCGAAATGGCGAGCAGAGGGGGTGAATGGTGCAAATAAAAATTCCCCAAAATACTCCAACAAAAACCTCAACAAGATCGCTCAAAAGGAATTGTGAAAAACCGAAAAACTAGACAACTATGTGTACCCCAAGCTTGCATGGATAAGTACCATAAAATATGTGGGGATTTTGAGTCACAATCCTGGTTGTCTAGTGTCCAAGATAAAGAGGAATCAATTCAAACTCTTGCTTTTAGAAAGGACATCAATTCAAATCACAAAAGTCACTTTCAGAAAAGCAAAAATAGAATTCCCAGAACTTGTCCTCAATTTGCACAGGAGGTTGGTGGGTTTCTGTAGCTCACAAAATTTTGAGACTTTTTCTCCCTGTGAGCATCAGAGTCTTGAAGAACTCCACCAAATTTCTCCTCAAAAAGCCTTACAGAAAAAACACGAAAAATCGAAGAACACAGTCTGGTCAAGAACTTCGAGCAGAACGTTTGGGGCTCGGTTTTCACCTCATGGCGCCCAAACGGTACAACAAGTGAACTCCAAAATTTTTCTACAAGCGGATATCAGAGTCCGCACCTCCTCCAACAAGAATCACTCAAAAGGATTTTCTATATTTTTACAAAAATCAAACACTGACTGCTGCGCGAAGAACAAGTTCAGAACAAAGTTGGAACTTGAAAGAAAAGATGTTCTCTACTCAATCCAAGAGTGCAAAGAGATGTAAAACCATATGAACACACTCAAAACATCCAAGAACAGCAGCATTTAGAAGGAGGAGGCAAATCAAATTACTTGAAAGTAAATTGCGGGAATGTAATTGCGGAAAGTAAATGCTGAATTTAAATTGCGTAAAGTAAAGACATAATGTAAATCATAAAATAAATTCAGAGGTGGATGAATAAAACTTTCATTTCTGGAAGGGAGGTTACAAAGCCTCACATTCATGTGGGCAAAGCTCAAATGAGCATCAAAAACCTCAACACCTTCAAGGGAAGGAGGCTACCCTCCACCCCTATTTATACTACTCTTGGGCCACCTACCACCCTTGGATGAGTACCTCAACCTAGAGCACTCATCTAAGGGCTAGGATTAACCCACACACACAGCCATGCAAGGGCTAACCCAAAACCCACACACATACCGGGTTTTCTTGCAGTTTTCAAAGCATACTACCTAGACCCGCTAACCTATCAACTAGACCTCAATCCGGCGGTCCTCATTGATCCACGCGGCATCTAGCTAGCATCATCTCCTTTCCTTGTCTTCTTGACTTGCCGGACTCCGTCTCCGATCATCTTCGGCGATCTCCCAACCGTCTGGACCTCCGCGCTCCTCGCCTAGTCCCGGTCATCCTTCGCCTCACCATGACCTAGCACCGTCGTCCCGCAACCATCAAAGACAAGGAAACTCCTCACATAGCAATGCCCACAAAGATGTGCAATAAACCATCAACTCATCACTACGCGTCCATCGACCAGTCTGTCACTCCTGGCAGAGACAACTCAAATTGCTTCATTTTGAAAATCAATCCAAATCAAACTCAAACTTGAGCACACCTTGCTCAAATAAAGTCAAATACTCATCACAAACATGGATGGACCTCCACATGGTCCTTCACTTTTCTACTTTTTCCTGTCGACTAGGAGTAGCCTCTTTAATTTAGATCTCTCTTTGTAATCGATTTTTGATCAATAAAGTTGCGCATCGCCGATTGTTGATCTTCGTCAATTACACCCCAGGTTTGATTTGTTCTGATTTTGTTGCGCATCGCCTTTTTCAGAATCAATCTACCTTTATCCTCTGATTAGCCTTAATCGGCTAGTTAGACTTACCCTGTTACTTTGATCTTAATCGGCTTCAAGCTGATTGAGTCTAAGCCGATTGATCGTTACGATCGGCTTTTGAGTAAATTTTATATTTTTACCTTGTCGGTTCTGAGATCAAATCGACCGCACGCTCTGAACCGGTGTTAAATGCGGTGTGCTGCTGCTGTCAGAAACCCTACATCAAGTTTTTGACGCCAACACTGTCACTATAGACAATGACCAGTCATCAAAAAGCCACACCTCTGGAATAGCATCATGCCCAGCTGCAACCCCTAGCGGAGGGATATATTGAGTGTGCGCAAGCCTATCTTGGCGTCCCACCCCCCGGGAAACCCAATTAAGTCTTAACGATGTCAGGTAATTACTCCACTGTTGATTATCCGGCAAAGGCTTGTGAAATTCCTGGTCCATCTGGTCTACTGGAAAAGCTAGAAGGCCCACATGGAAGATGAAATAATCAAAAGTGAAATACAAAATGATCTAGAAATGTATGAGGCTCACTGCGTGCGATTAATCATATATACCTCTGAATTCATATCAAGTATGCTTGGAATATGTCCCATGACCATACAAACTCGATACATTTTGGGTCAAGAACAAAACGCTCAATTTGGAGTTGCATTTCACTCAAGCAAATTTGTGGAGTGCATTTCATTTGGTGCAAAGCTAAGAATCCCAGTTTTTTTGCTTGTAGTTGTAGAACCATGTACATCCTTTTATGGAATTCCTACTAGTTAAAAAAGTCACACAATGCTAGAGTTAAATATCAGTGGTTAGTAATGCACAATTTTAGTTCATCTTTGGTGAACTGTTTATTATTGCATATAAAACTTATTCCTTTTTTTAAGCTTCTGGTTCAGCCAACTTGTTCCTTTTTTTAAGCTGCTGGTTCAGCCTCTGCATGTGTTATCCAAGTTCAGATGATTCAACATTTTTATACTTGACCTAGGTACCAATATTTCAATTTTTCAACGATTACTCAAAGATTTTCAGATATAACCTTGACGAACTATATGACTATATGTCAATATTTATAAGACTATTCAAAAAAAATTTTACTTGCCCTAGTGTCTAGTTTCTTGAATTTAAATACTTTTCATGTGTTACCGTGCAGGGGTTTGTAATCTACTAGGTCATGTTCAAGTAATGTCATCAGAATGTGTGAATTTGTTAAATGACTATGTCAACCTTTGACCCTATTAGATCATGCAGTGATTTCTAACATCATTAGATCATTCTGTCCTTTAGTTTTTATTGTGTGAAGCTAATCGTGGTTTGTGTGAAAACAACAAGAGAATCATGTGCCTTAAAAAAAAAGAACAAGAGAAGCATGGACAAGGCAGCAAGTATCTTTTTTGCGCTGAAGAACATGTCAAGGATCTTACTAGTGCTGTAGTGCAGATGTATCTTACAAGTTGAGAACATTGCTGTTAGGGTTAGAATATGACAAAATAACTGGAGACAAAGATTTAACGTGGAAAAATCTTTGCGGGAAAAAATCACGGAAAACAATCTACTATAACGTTCCAAGTTCACATGTACATAGGGTTAGCTTATATAGCTAAAAGAGTTCTAGTTATAGAAGATTTGGACTAACAACCTATTTGGGTAGAACCAAAAGATATGGTAAGTTAAGATACTGATTTATCTCCAACAAACCCCCTAACTCAAAATCTATAACGAAATTATTTTCAGAAAACCCCAAGGGGTAATAAAGCACTATGAATACAAGTGCGTTAAAAGTCTAAAAGACTACTGAACAAGGAAGACTGGAACAGTCAATCCAAATACTTGTAATGCAAAAAACCACAAAGGGTATAAAAGACTGGAACAGTCTTATTCAAACGCTTCTAATGAAGCAAGATTGAGCAAACCGCTACAAGATAGTGAGAAAGACTGGAACAGTCAATCCAAATACACGCAGCTATCAACATAGCAGCCGAAAAAACTGGGTCTTCAATGATTCATAACCCCAGTAAAATCTGAGTCTGTGCAACTAACCTCATGAAACAAACACTCAATCATCAAATGGCATAAGCTAATACATCACCTGTAGCGCTCGATAGATATCGAAGAACACAAAACATGGATTTTTGATACGCTCCATTTGGAACATAAAATTCGGCAAACTGCCTACTAAAAATCTACAACATGGTCGAAACTGCTAAAGAAATATCAATATGAAGAAAAAAATTCTCGTGCCATCAATAGAATATAAATTACAGTAGACCCCTCATATCGAGCAAAGATAACAAAACAACGTTGTAGTATCCACGTAGAAACAAACTCTTTCTTGCACTTCAAACATTCATCTCAAACAGACATGGGAGCAAAACCTTCACTATAAAAACTCCGAAGAGTATAATGCTACCATCAGGATATCATCAAATTCCAAATGAACGTTGCCAAAACCTCCATAATGGTTAACGTATCCAAACGGTGAATAAAACACCAAAAAAAATGGTGTTGAAACACCAAATTCCAATTAACGGCGATGAAACATCAAATTCAGTTGTCTCCTCAACTGACATTATTTTTTTATTCTTCTCCAAATTAGACGATGAAACGTCAAATAAATTGCCAAGAATCTTCCAATGATAAATAGACGATGAAATGTCGAAGAAAATGCCCATGATTAATCTGCACAAATACTACCAATAATAAGCACAATAGCCTGAATTGCAAAAGAAATCCGCCAAGAATGTATATAATGGCCTGAACTGTGTATAAATAACATCAATAAATAATATACATGATAGCCTGAATTTGTGATGAAAATCCGCTATAATATGAGCACAAAATAATAGGCATAAAAGCCTGAATTTGTGTATGAGATCCCGCCAATAATTAGAATTGTAATAAAATCCCACTTTTGTTGGCACTGGAATAGTCACCGGGATAAAAAAACAACTTTTTCCTCGTGCTCACATATTGAAGAATAGCTCTTACCTGAATCTGCTATATAAAGAAACTGATCTTGCTATCAAACTTTTCAATGTCAAATTTAGTGGATGATACGGTGAAGAATAAAATTGTAGATAAGAAAAATGATAGATTCTAAAAAAAATAATGAGAGAAAACCAACCATTTTGGGACGCTTCGAATGCACTTAGCAAATTTCGGCCTGAATTTTTTTTTCTTTTTGACTTAGTCAGCCTTATCCTTCACGTGTGACCAGGGTTCCAAAAATAGTGTTTGTCCCTATTGGCGCGGTTCGATAAACAAAATCGCACGATAAATCGGTATAATTTAAAATAAAAAATAAAAAAAATTCAGAAATTTTATGCGATATAAACCGGTGAAAATCGTCGATTTTTGATGAAAATTGCTCGAAAATCAGCTGTTGGAACATTTCAACTGTTTGATAGATTTTCGGTGAAAATCTGTCGATTTTTGATTTTTTTTTCGACAAAGTTTGACCATTGATTTCAATAAATTTGATTTTGATCTTGTTCGGTTTCTACCGGCTTTTTGCGATTTTCGAGCCGATTTTTTCGAAAATCGATTTTCTACCAAAAATCACCAAAACGATTTTTAAAACCCTGCGTGTGACCTTATCACTTCACGGGTTCTTCACGGTAGAGCCAAGATACACAGAACAAACCGTCCCAGCCAAGCTATTCAATTTCGCACCAAGCCAAGAGCAGCAGCAAGCAATGGTGGCCGCGCAGCACTTGGCGTTCTCTGTGGTGAAGCGGCCGAGCAGCTCCCAGCGTCGGTGCTGATGACGACGGGCACGGCTGGGGAAGGCGCCGGAGAAGTGCGGCCAAGGCGATGGGAGTCAAGGTGTCCTGAGGCGCGTTCGACCGGCGACGATAGCGGGGCCGGTCTCGTCAAGGCTGGCCGACTGGAGGAGAGGGGCGCCCGGATGCGGGGAGTCGGCCCGAAGGCCGATGCGAGGAAGGTGGCTGGCTTGTAAGCCGTCAGCGCGGGCACTAAGGCTGACGCAGAGGAGCCGAGGAGATCGAGGATGGTGCCCAAGCACCGATGGCTAAGGATGGCGCGCGATGAACCGGGATTGGGAATCGTTGCCGTGCGGGTATCGCCCTGGGAGTCTTCTCCTAGAGAAGCGGATTGATTTTGAATCCACGCTTTGATACCACATGTTAGGACTCTGATAGGCGGGAAGGAGATGGCAACGAATGGAAGTGGACGTCACTACCTTGAAAAAGGCCATCTGTGGCGGTTCATAACTGCCATATGTGGCGGTTTTTAAACTGCCACAGATTTAGTGCCACTGATAATCAAGGATTATCAGTAGCGATTCTAGAACCGCCACAGATAACACTATCAGTGGCGATTTTTTGGCTATCAGTGACGGTTCGAGCCAAAAACCGCCACTAATCACAAGTATCAGTGACGGTTTTTTGATAGAACCGCCGCTGATACTCAAATATCAGTAGCGGTTCTATCCCAAAAACCGTCACTGATAATACGACTATTAGTGGCGGTTTTTTGCTAGAACTGCCACTGATACAACTATTAGTGGCGGTTGTATATAAAACCGTCACTGATAGGCCTAGTATCAGTGGCGGTTTTTTAATAAAACCGTCATTGATATTACGTCAGTAGCGGTTTTGGGCCAAAACCGCCGCTGATAATCCCACACACAAAAATAAAAAACTGGCATTTGTGGCTAGCCTCAGGCAACGCTAGCCATGCCTTTTCATTATGTACATTGTTGTTTCAGTTGACATCACTAGTTCAAATGTAAGATTTATTAGCATAATCATTTTAAAAAAACTGTCAAATACAAGAGAGATAAAAACGGATGCTAGGCATAGAAGAATTGGAGATAACAAAAAATAGCTAAGATTCTATCTACTTACTAATTACTTGAAGGTTTTTATGCAACTCTCTGGCAACTTCAAGGAACTGAAAACCACTCAACTCTTCCATGTGCATCGCTGCAAAAATGAAATCAACATCTTATGCATGATTCTCAAGACATCGGAGTGCCTCTATGGGACTTGAATACACTGTCACTGAAAAAAAGGGAAAATTTTTAGTGTCTATTCTGAATACAAAAAATTCTCAGAACTATAAAAGAAAGAGTTTCTGCATGGACACCATTGCAAAGTCAGAATCAGTGACTGAGGAATATTATGAAGGAAGGAAAAAGTAGTAGTAATAAAATATCTACTTCTTAAAAAGAACATGGATTCTTTGGCGAGGAATTGATGGCGCTTACCATAAAAGTTGAGTTTACAGAGCATAGACCTTGCTAAATTCGCATGATGTTTATCTTCATCGATGACCATGACACTAAGCCCATCAGTAGTGCGTCCTTCTGTTCTTTGAGGCATGAGTTTCTCAATGCTAGAGTTATTCTGGTTTTTGAGCCTTATTTTTGTGTGTGAAGCACTTGATCCTGATGAGCAATTGTTTCTAAGAAGAAACCAGCATGATGAGCAAGAAAAGCATGATTCACTCAGAAAACCACGTATTTCTTTAGTAATTTTTTCACTTGGTTAGTTTATCAAACTATTACAAACACATGAAATAACTTCATATGAAAAAATAACCATGTAAGGCAAACACATGAAATATTTAGAAGTGTCACTCGCATGTGTGTGTTCCTGAAGAAGACAAAAGTACATGCTACACTAGCACAACCACTCACAAAAGAAGTGGCATTGACAAAAGAAGGGGTTCCCATTTGAAAGGAACAAAGAGTTATTTACACTTTATAATGAAACAGAATTGAAGTAAAAGCCTAAACTAGTGGAGGTAAACTAGAAGCCTACGGGTCTTCGGAGGTTGGAGACACGTGCTGTGAGACAAGAGTATGGATGACTAGATCGTTGTTGTCTTCGTCATAAAACTCGTCTTTTTTGTTGATTATTTTTTTCATGATGAAGTAGGCGAGCTGGCCTTGAATGGCTTGGATTTCAGAAGGAAGCAGTCCTAACGTAGACAACTTGAGGCGCTATAAGTATAAAAAACAAAATTAAGAGAGTATATAGAAATTGAGTGGTGCGAATCAATGTGTCATATCAGCATGACTGACCTCTATATCATTGTCTTTTATTGTGCATGATAAGATTTCATGCATGTACTGGCACACGAAGTACCCACATAAATTTATTCCTTGCGGCTGCTTGTGACACTGCAAAAATCGAATGAACTAAGATGTCGTCGAAGGAGCTATTTACTATGAAATACGATATAAGAATATTCCTTGCGTGCGTACTGGAAACTTAGTACGGATTGTAAGGGATTTGTGGTATGGGCGGTGTCGTCGTTTCGTGCACCGACAAGTAAATTTATAAGTCTAAGGGGCCGCGCGCTCCCTCTCCTTGAATGGTTAGACTTAAGAGCCCAAGACGTATACTGGTTCGGGCCGAATGTCCCTACTCCAGTTCGTGTGATGGTGCTGTATTGCCTTGGGTGCAGACGGTTGCACAACGTTTACAAGCGGGAGCTGAGGGCTCGAACACGAGAGCGTGTGCTGTCTATTCGTGAAGACCAAGAGAAGGGAGCCCCCTCTCCCAGAAGACCTACCTCCCTTTATATAGTCGGAGGGGGCAGGTTACATGGAAAGTTGGGAGAGGGAAGGATGAAGAGATCTACGCTAGGAATCTGGGTCCTTTGTCTTGGCGATTGGTCGCCGTCTACTTCGTCCATGCCGGGTTGGTGGACTCATCGCTTAGAGCAGTTCGCCGTTTCACCGGGAAATAGCGCACCGGCTCTCTGCAAGCCTGTCAGGTGCTGATGCCATGATGCGTGGCGCTGGTGCTACCTCGGGAGGGAGCGCATCCTCACATTGTGCGTGATTTGACGATGAGACTGGAGTCCTGACTTTGGCAACCCTCGTGCTGCCTTAGGAAGGAGCCACCTGCCCCCGCACAGTCACTTCTAGCGGTCGTGACCGTAGGGCGAGTGGCTAATGGCTTGTGGAGGCCCGACACTTGGCCTTTGGTGGAGATTGCCTCAGTTTGGTCGGAGCTCGGGGGAGTCCGACCTACGGCGGGGGTCGGACGTCCCACTTGGTCGGGGATGAGCTTGGGGTAGCTCGTTAGGTCGGGGTCGAGCGTCCTTCGTGTTCCCGCGGGGCCTTAAGTCAGAGCCAGATTTGGGGCGGCCCGTTCGTTACTCCGGGCCGTTGGGGTACCCATGGGATGAGTAATCGTCAGGCGGTATCTCGAGCTCTTCTGACAATATCTTTTAAACGCCTCATTTATTAAATGTGTCATCACTTCAAAGTCTTTTTTAGGTTTATCCAGTGGATCCATGATCATCATCTTGCTCTTTTCTGGATGAATTATTACAAGAATCCAGTGGAAGCTACATACACATGCATGATGCCATAGTCATTAGTCCTTACATCAGAGTAAATAACGAAATAAACGAGTAATTTAACTAGCTAGTGAGGAACTTACTTAAAATGGTATGGTAAAAGTATAAACTCCTTGTCTTATAGTTTAATCAAAACTTTATATACGTACTCCTCGACCTCCTTTGGTGCACTTTTGATTTTAGATTGGCAAACCATTCCCGGGTCGAGGAATCCCACTGGCCCCTTGGTTCTTCATAATTCAATCATCTTGTATCTATATAACGAAATAGTTAGACATGACATTTATCGGTATTACGTGAATGTAGGCCAAGATCGATATATTAGACACTTACAGTGACCAGCATCTCAAAAAATATATGTCGAGGGCGTCGTGAAAGAACAAGTTGTGCAAGTTATCGAATTCTATTAAGAAGTAGCCATAGCCCGCATGGTGAAAATGTTCCTCACGGAAAATTGCAGTGATCACCTTCGAGAATACGTCTTGGTTGGATCGATCCATGTACCATGCATGTAATCACTGCATCATGGGTGTTAGACTTTTTAACTTCGCAGCTAGACGCGGCCTTGGTCGGCGCGGACAACCAGATGCCTCTCGGGAGGTTCCGGTGTCCGAGTGCTCATTTAACGTCGCAGCTAGACGCGGCCTTGGTCGGCGCAGACGACTAGATGCCTCTCGGGAGGTTCCGGTGTCGGAGTGCTCGTTTAACGTCGTAGCTAGACACGACCTTGGTCGGTGCGGACGACCAGATGCCTCTCGGGAGGTTCCGGTGTCGGAGTGCTCGTTTAACGTCGTAGCTAGACGCGGCCTTGGTCGGTGCGGACGACCAGATGCCTCACGGGAGGTTTCGGTGTCCGGGTGCTCGTTTAACGTCGCAGCTAGACGCGGCCTTGGTCGGCGCGGATGACCAGATGCCTCTCGGGAGGTTCCGGTGTCCGGGTGCTCATTTAACGTCGTAGCTAGACGCGGCCTTGGTCGGCGCGGACGACCAGATGCCTCTCGGGAGGTTCCGGTGTCCGAGTGCTCGTTTAACGTCGTAGCTAGACGCGGCCTTGGTCGGCGCCCGTCCGCAGGTGTGGGACCTGGAGGGGGTGAGCGACGCGCATTTACCTACATCGGTTTGAACGCCGTGCTCGCGGAGGTACTATCGGGTTATCCGAGTGGGACCTGGAGATCCCTCCCAACGGGGATCTTTTTCCGAGCGGACGATCCCAAGCGTAAGGTGTCCGGCCCACTGGGGGCGACCCATAAGAACCTTTCTTTACTCGATCCCGTATCGGACCCCGAGCCGTTCGCCGACTCGGGGCACAGCTGGCTGTTACCCACTGATGGGCCCCGCGGGAGAGTGTGAAGTATGGTCTCGGAGACGGGTCTTGGTGATTGGGTCGTTCGCCGACCCAACGAGGGGCCTACTGGGAGCTCGCCTTGTCCTCGCCCCTTGCTCAGTTTTTGCTCGAAGCGCTTAGCGAGACTAGTTTTACACCGTAGCTTGGCGGAGGGCACCCATCTCGAGTCCTCATCTGGTGAGGCTATCTGCGAGAGGGGCCGCGCTGTCTATACCACGTGTACATCCCGTACGCAGGTGTGGGACCTGGAGGGGGTGAGCGATGCGCGTTTACCTACGTCGGCTTGAACGTCGTGCTCGCGGAGCTACTATCGGGTTATCCGAGTAGGACCTGGAGATCCCTCCCAAGGGGAACCTTTTTTCGAGCGGACGATCCCAAGCGTAGGGTGTCCGGCCCACTGGGGGCGACCCATAAGAACCTTTCTTTACTCGATCCCGTATCGGACCCCGAGCCATTCGCTGACTAGTGGCATAGCTGGCTGTTACCCACTGATGGGCCCCGCTGGAGAGCGTGAAGTATGGTCTCGGACACGAGCTAAGGCGATTGGGTCGTCCGCCGACCCAACTAGAGACCCACTGGGGGCTCTCCTTGTCCTCGCCCCTTGCTCAATTTTCTTCTGGAGCGGCTTGAATCCACTTGGTGGATCATGCCTTTGGGACCCACAGCTTTTTACTGGGCCCCGGGCACGAGCTATCGAGCTCTTTTGCCACTTTGGGGTCGCAGCGGCCCAGCGGGCCTATCGTACGCGCCTCGGAGTAGCCGACCTGGCCCGAAGGCGGAGACCAAGAGGTCGCAGGGTGCGCAGCCCGAAGCGGTGTCTTTGCGCCTCCTGTAGTCCCATCAGACTTAAATGTATAGAGAGGAATTGGTAATCATGGGGTTACCGGTGGCTTGGCACGATGGTCGAGGGGAAAGGACGTGCGGTGCTTCGCTCGAAGGGGTGCCCGTTCGACTGGTGCATGTTCGTCTTGACGCCTACTCGGCCTCCATATATTCGACGTGGAGACGTTGGGCGGGATACTTGCATTTGCTTCCCTCACCTTCTTGCTCCCGTCTGAGAGAGAAAAGAAAGTAAAGGAGTTAAGAGAAGAGAAGTCTCCGGCCCCCCTTTTCCTCACCTCCTCGCCGCTTTCGCTCCGGGGATGTCATGGCCGGAGTGCTCTGCCCAGCCCACCCGCGCGGTTGGCCTGGAGAAGAGGGGGTTCCTTCCCCACCGGGACATCTCGGGGTGGAGGATGCCCACGGGGGTCGCCGTCCCCCTGCCGGGGGACGATGAGATCGTCGTGCCCGCCTCATTCTACGAGCGCGGGTTCGGGCTCCCGCTGCATCCGTTCGTGCGCGGGCTCCTGCACTACTACAAGGCGGAGGTGCACCACCTCAACCCTAACGGGGTCCTTCACATCGCCATCTTCATTACTTTGTGCGAGGCTTTCCTGGGGATCGATCCCCATTGGGCGCTATGGAGGCATTTCTTCCATTCCCGGTTGAGGAAGGACAGACCCTCAGACGCATCGGCGCCCATGTGTGGCGTGGCCTTCCAGCTACGCGGAGGGTGCGGGGCAGACTATATCGACATGAAGTTGCTGTCGTCGAACCGGGGGTGGCACTCCGAGTGGCTCTATGCCAAGAACTTGGGAGGTAGTGCCCCAGCCTTCACCGGTTGACTTCCTGAGGCGAGGCCCGAGTGGGGTTGGGGCACCGACCGGAAGGAGAAGAACCGGGTGGAGGCGATAATCGACCGGATCAAGGCCCAGAGGGAGCGGGGTCTGACCGGTGATGTCATTGTGCACGCATTCATGAAGATGCGCGTGCAACCACTCATGGATCGGATGCGCCCCATGTTCCAGTACGAGGGGCCGTCCGACCCAATGAGGATGATGGGGGAGGAGCTTTCCCCGTCAGAGATCGAGGCGCGGGTGTCCACCATCACGGGTGGAAGCGCCACCGAGGCGATGGCTGGTCACCCCGAGCCATTCTCGTCTCGAAACCCACCGGACCTAGTAATCCGAATAGACCTTTTCCTCTTTTCCTCTTTTCCCACAACTTTCGGTGTTTAGCCTGATTAATGCTTCTGCGTTCCCTAGGGCTTTGGGACGGTCTCGAGCGTTCGCTGCCGGGAGAAGGAACTCAGAGGGGCGCCCGCGAGTCCGAGCTACGGAGGCCGCCCGCAAGAAGCGGAAGGAGGAGCGGAGAAGGAAGAAGAAGAAGGAGCGCGCAGCGAGAGCCGCACGCGGTGAGGAGGTCTCCGAGACGACCGACATAGAGTCGGTCGGTCTAGGGCTGACCTCCAGTGATGTCAGCGACAGTGGCAGACATCCGTACTGCGGGTTCTTGCCCGACCTGCCGACCGGTCGCGGCCCGAGCGGGGGCGCTGGCGCAAGCTCCGCTGCTCCTGCACCTCGGACGATGGCGTCCCCAGCGGGAGCGCCCTTGGGAAAGCGCAGGGGTGACTCGCCTCCGCGAGGGGGGCCGACGAAGAAAACGCGACTGCCGCGCACCCACTCCACTCTGTAAGTGTTCTGATCTTTGAGCCGTATTGCGGTGGAGTGGTTTGTACGGCTGCTGACTGTCTCTTGCATGCAGGGCTTATACGGGGGTGACCGTGGTAGTGGTCTCGCGTTCGGTGATGGCGCGACCGGCGGAGGTCGATGAGCCACAGGTCGAAGAGGAGACGCCGGTAGGGTCGACCGGGGTCGAGGCACTGTGTGAAGCGTTGGAGTTGCCGGCGGAGCAGGTGACGGTCTTCGGACCGGCTGTCGAGCCGGGGCGCGAGGTAGTTCCAACCATCCTTGACGAGTCGGGGCTCCCTTCTGCGGTTGAGGGAGGTCGGGAGGAGCTCCTGCCACCACCGCTGGGGAGCTCACCGGCACACGCGGTCCGACTTCCCGAGGCGATACTAACACCGCCGCCCGGGAGCCTGTTGGCAGGAGCGGTCCAGGCGTCGGGGTTGATCCCCTTGGGGCCGCGGGGGGAGGTGCCGAGTGGCCTCCCGCAGACACAAGCTGCTGGCGCCGACTCAAGCGGGTTCCTTTCGGCCCCACGCTGCGTTGATCTGGTCGAGAGAAGGCCAGGCCGGCGGACTGTCCCTCACGCTGGACGACCCAGCGGAGCACGGCGAGTGGGAGGCTTTCCGGGACGGCGTCAGGCGCATCGTGGCCGAGGTGAACTAGATCCGAGAGGGTCTGGCTCTCGTACTCGATTATTCCAGCGGAGTGCGGGGCGCGATTATTGAGGGGATTCTCCCGGTCGGTGAGGTAAGTCGGCAAAACTTGGCCCTTGTAGCCTTTGACGGATTTGTCATAGGCTAATAGAGTGCTGTGCTTTGCAGCGCTTGCGGGCTCGTTCGGGGGAGAAGTCTCAGTTCCTCCGGGGTTTACACGGCCGGAGGTTGGTTGCTGAGGAAGAGCACGATCGGCTGCGTCCCGAGCTGCGCGACGCTCAAGAGACCTTGGTTCGCGAGCAGAAGGCGGCGGAGGAGGTCCGCCAAGAGCTGGGTCGACCGCCCAGGTCCTGCTTGATGAGCGTCGGGCGAACCAGTCCTTGGCGGCGTGGGTGTCGGAGCTCGAGTCCCTCTTGGCGGGGCGATCAACGCCAAAGACACTGCTGTGGCCACGGAGTAGGCCGCGCGGTCGGAGGCGACCCGCCTCCAAGGCGAGCGGGACACCGCCCGGGAGGAGGTTGCCAAGGCCGGAGAGGACCTCCGCGCCCTGAGGAACTCGGTGGCCGGTAAGCGACTTGACTCCCTTATTTTATGATCGTGGTTCGTAGGGTGCGTTTTCGTAACGCCTCTTTGGTCTACAGAGCTGCAGAAGGACCTGTCCACCGAGCTGGTGACGCTTCGAAAGGTCGGTAGAGACGTCTGCGACCGAGTGTTCGGGACTACTCGGGGTCCAACCTCGCTTGCTGCCGAGCTGGCCCTCGTGCCGGAGCACATTGAGAGCTCGGTGGGTGAAGGAGCCACCCTTGGAGCCTGCTCGGCGCTCGTCTACACCGTCTCCCATTACGACGGCATCGACCTTGCCATCGTGAGCAGCGGGATTGCCGGGAACCGGACCGACGAGGAGGTCGACCGGTTTGAGACCCAAGCCGAGCCGTACGCTCGGGTGATCGCCGACCGAATATCGCCGCAGAGCGTCCTCCACCGGTAGTAGAAAAAAGAGATGCATTAGATGCTTTGCTTTTTCGTGATGTAGAAAACCTTAGCTATGAAATAGACTTAAAGTTTCGCAAGTTCCGACTTGTCTCTTGTGTTTTCCCGCTGTGATGAACGCTCGGCGACCATAACTCTTAGAAACCGCCGGGGTTGTCCAAGCGTAGGTCGGGGTGTCAATAGATGCGAGGGAAACGCGAAGAGAAAAGGAGCTTGGTCGCGAAGCGTTCATTTGCACTCGTACGGGATAGGAGTGTTCCCGACCGACCGAGGGTCACTCCGAGTGGGCACTTCCTTCTTCTGCGAAGCGCTACTTAGCAACCGTAGCCTCTAGGGCGTAGGCCGTAACGCTTGGGTCGAGAGGGTTACCGCTCAGGGGGAACTCTGCGGCTGGCCGGGTCACCGACCGGGAGCGTGGAACTGGTCATCATGGCGGGAAAGGAGTGTTCCCGACTAACCATGGGCACCTCGCAAGGGCACTTCCTTCTTCTGCGAGGCCACCAACCATAGCCGCTGGGACGTAGGCCGTAGCACTCGGGTTGAGAGGGTTACCGCTTTGGGGGAACCCTGCGGCTGGCCGGGTCACCGACCCGTGCGAGTGCCACGCGATAGCGATCTATGCGAGTGCGCCGATGTAACATCCCAAAATTTGAGTTTTGGAATGTTTGATTTCAAAAATAAACCATTTGCCTTTTCTTGAATTAGTTCCAGCTTAATTTGAATTTTCCATAAATGAAAGGATTTAATTTGACTAAACTATTCATCAAACTCAAGATTTTCAGTTTTAGTTGGGTTCATTGTGCTCCAAGGAATTTTTCTGTATTTTTGGGGGATTTTTCTGAATTTATTTGATATTTATTTGAATTTATTGCATTTATTAGAATTTCTGGATTTTTCTTAAATCGGAAAATGAATTTTATTTCCAAAAAAAACCTCCGGGCCGAATCTTCTCCGGCCCATCCCGTTTTTCCCCGCCGGCCCGCTTCACCTCGCCTTGATCGCTTGCGCTTTCGCCGCCGCTTCACGCACGCCCATCCGCCTAGCTCACAGCCTGCCAGACGCGCGCCATAAACCCTAGACGCGAGCCGCCGCCACACGCGATCGCCTCGCTCATGCCTTGGCGTCCGTGCCGCATCCGATGCGCGGCCCCCGAGGCTATAAAGCCGTGTCGCACGCTCCCGAGGTTTCCTCGCCGCGCTTCTTTTGCCCTCCTTCGTCGCTCTAGACCCGTCGTGCGCGCGTGCGCGCTCGCCCGAGTTGTGCTTCCATCCGTCGCTTTTGCGCCTTTTCTTCGCCTCCGGTTGGTCTCTCGCCGTCCCCGATTGCATCTTCGAAGTCTGCCGTGACCCCTTTTTCCAATCTCGCCCGAGCCCGTTAAGTCGGCGTTTCCGCGCGGGCCTCGTCTTCTTCCTCGTCTCCGGTAAACCCCGCGCCGCCGCTCGCCGCCGTCTGGTTTCACGCGAGCGTGGCCGTTCGATCTCGTGTCTGCGTCCCAGATGGCACCACATCCTTCGCTGCCCACGACTCGCCTTCCGCCGTCCGATCTGGCCCTCTCGCCAGATGAGCGACGCGTGGCCCGCCTGCGTCATCGCTTGCGTCAGCACTGACGTCTGCCGTGAGCCGGGTGCACGGTGAAACGAGCCCGCGCCATGGACCGAGTCCCCTGAGATCCGGCTGACGTCAGCGTTGCGCAATAAATCCCTTTTCCGTATAAAAATAAATCCAGAAATTCCGAATTTCTGATTTTCAGTCCTTTTCTCTGATTTAATTTTCCCGAAGCTCGTTCTCCCTCATACGAACTCCGATTTAGGCGATTCAAGTTTCTAAATTTTCCTAAAATCAAGATCTATCTTCTAGAGCCATTTATTTTCAGTTTTGAGCTTGTTTGAGTCTCTTTTTTGTATTTATTTGGTTTCATTGCTTCTTTTCCGGTAGACGCTAATTCCGAGGGAGCGAACGAAGACTTCGAAGACCAAGATTCAGCACTTGATCAGCAAGGCAAGTCGTAATCCTTTGATCATGTTGATCCTATGTTTGCAAAAGTAATTTACTTTATTACAATGGCATGCTATTTTGTATATCAATCCTTATTTAATGGGAGTAGATGTATACCTAGTTGACATTATGCCACCTTGATTAATTGTATGCCATGTATCCATTGATAAACCTAGGTTGGGACATTACTAGTTGGACATAATCAATATATCAACATCGGGTTATCGTAGCTATGCTTAGACATGCTTAGATATAGTTGGGATTCATGTCACATATTGAATAATGTTAATCATGACTTAATGAGATATTGAATCGTGGCCGTTAGCCACTGTTGTAAAATTTGTTGTACCATGGCGGGGTTTGCCATTGGTCTTGGTTGAACAAATTGTTTTCCCTCAGGCAAGTGATCGTGCAGTAAAGGGGGTGCTTTCTAGCACATTTGGACGTGGATGTCTTGCCTGAGACAATTAAGGACTTAATCTTGTGCGCCATTGAACTGGGCCTAACCGTACTACCACATGTCTGGAATGGGACAGACCTAGCTGATTAATTTGTAATGTCTAGCCTTGAGTACTGCCAGTTGGTGGTGTGGGTTCCGGGATGGACGGGTAGATTCACAAGGCGCAAGAGGGGGCCCTAAGGGGCGAAACCTTAGCGGGCAATACCGAGTTTAGACAGTGCATTGTAAAGGCTTTGTCGTGACATCTCTGCGACACACCAAAGGAAGTGTGTTAAGATCGATTGCGCAAAGAGGTGGTCATGTCTTGTGGGTAAAGTTGTACAACCTCTGCAGAGTGTAAAACTATTCGAATAGCCGCGTCCGCGGTCATGGACAAGCCCGGGAATTTCACACGAGGTATAGAGTGTTTCATAAAATGTGGAATTGTTGGGATGTGAACGGGGAGTTCACTGTTGTTTTGTTGTCTATCATTGATCTATCAGTTATTTATTTATCTTTTCGCAAATATGCTTTCAATCTATTTATTGTATTTCAATTCAAGTTACTGCATTCTGCAAATGAAACATATAGCCATCCTTGTCAAGCCGTGCATGAATATATTGCATCCATCCCTACGGCTTGCTGAGTACCTTTGTACTCACGGCTTTATGCCCTTGTTGATCAGTTGATGAAGGAGATAATGAATATCATGAGGAGGAATTCTATGAAGACTACGTGGATTAGGAAGGCGTTCCCCAGACGATTGCCTGTGGCATGTCGAATGGCTCAAGTTATCTTTTCCGCTGCAATAGTATTTGTTTCTTAAGCCCTTAAGGCGTAATGGTGTAAACATTGACCCTAAGGTCGTTTGCTTTATTCAATAATAAATTGCTTCTTCTTAGTTAATTCGTTGTATGGAATGGTATTTCATCTATGTTTCCACTGTGTGCACTAGCGTGATCCTGGACTAGTGCAGTATACACAGAGGGTTTCGGATTTGCAAATCTGGGTCCCGGTAGAGATGGTATCATAGCAATATCGACTGTAGGCCGCTATCCTAGTTAGCATGGTCTTCAAAATTATTTTCTAAATCAAACCAACAAAATTTGTACTTAATAGTTTTCGTCTCCTCTCGTCTTATTCTTAGGTTCTTATTTCCTCTCCTTTGCTGAAACATTGATTTGAAATTTAAATTAATCTTATCTCATGAACATTCTCAAAGCCTCTAGTCTTCTGCAAGGAATCAAATCAAGGAAGATGATGATCAAGCCATCAAAGACATATCCAAGAAGACTACCATATAAGATAGGTTGTTGGTGCTCAACAGTGTTTGAGCATGTCTTCCCCTTTTCAGTTCAGTTACGTATAGTCTGCGTATACCAAGATTTTCTTTGCTTGTGTGCGGGTATGTTGTACACTTGCCCTAGCACAGTGTTGCAACCATACCTTTAGTTGAAAAAGCTTTATTTGCCTCATTAAATTGTAGCCTTTTCGGCTTTGTCCTTTTGTCCCTGGGTATTACCTTCTCCCCTAGATGATCTTACCACTCGTCTACTGCTTTTCCCTCTTACCTATCAAACCTTGTGCTGCATCTTAGATGGTTGACACTCGTTCTGGAGCCGGTCGCAGTTCACCCGTAGATGCCAGTGCCAACACCAACTCCAACCCCAATGCACCACCGCCACCACCAGCAGTGGTAGATCAAAACATGGGATATTTTCTGGCAGCTCAGACTCAGCTAATGAACACCATGATGCAGAACATGAACAATATGATGAATCGCCAGAACTGCATGCAGCTTGCCTAGCTAATCTATTGAACCAACAGAACCAAGTGCTTCGCAGCACCTCCTCAAGCTCGCCCCACCCAAGCTAGCGAATTTATGAGGACTCGCCCGCCAACTTTCTCCAACTCTTCCAAACCATTTGGACGCAGACGACTGGATTCGCTCCATTGAGAAGAAGCTCGCAATTGCTCGATTGCACGATCGTGAGAAGGTTCTCTATGCCGCCATCACCGGAGGGCACCGCCGCTGAATGGTGGGAGAACTACAGTGCTATCCATGATGACCCTCAGACTATCACTTGGGCAGAGTTTTCCAATGCTTTTCGCCACTCCCATATCCCAAATGGAAAAGTGGAGATGAAGAAAAATGAGTTCCGAGAGCTCAAGCAAGAAGGGATGCCAGTGAGTGAATACCTTAATAAGTTCACTCAACTCGCTCGCTACGCTCCAGAGGATGTAGCTACAGATGATGCTCACCAGAAGAAGTTCAAGCGTGGACTCAATCCAGGACTAAAGGTGCAAGTCATTGGCAATGACTATGCAGATTTCCAACACCTGGTAGATAAAGCTATGCTCATTGAAGAATCTCGCCGTGAATTGGAAGAATCCCGTAAGAGAAAGATGATGCAGCATGGAGCCCATCAGAGTCATCAGCAGAGAGTCAGAACCAATGCTCAACAGCCTGCTCGTTTCACTCCTCCGAATGCATTCAGAACACCTGCGCCAGCACCTCGCCCAGCTCCTTCAGGCAATCGCAACCTCAACACCAACAAAGAATCCACCTCGGAGGACCGAGAATCCAGTGCAGGAGTCACATGTTTCAATCGCATGAACTTGGTCATTATGCCAATAATTGCCCAAGAAAGCAAGCTGTGACGCCTTGATCCGTTTCAACTTGGGATCTACACCAGCAAGACCCCTGCCCCAGGATCAGGACGTGGAGTGCCCCAGACTCCCAATCAAGCCACCAGGACTCCACCGCCTGCTGGAAGAGGCCGTGTGAATCACGTCACCACCGAGGATGCCTAGTCTGCACCAGACATCATACTAGGTAAGCTCCTAGTCAACTCAAAGATCCGCCATGGTTTTGTTTGATTCTCGAGCTACGATTCGCTTGTTTCTCAAGTTTTGCCGCAAGTCATCAATTAAAGACAATGCCTCTTAAGACTATTTTATTAGTGCAATCTCCTCGTTTCGATTTGAGTTCAACCAAGGCTGCCCCGGTTAAGATATTAATTGAGGGTAGAATTTCTAGCCAACCCGATTGTCCTAGACACCAAGTCTCTAGATGTGATCCTAGGAATGGATTGGCTTTCCAAGAACCAAGCGATTTTGGATTGTGGGAATAGAGAGATCACCTTAACCACCCGATGGAGCCAAGTCAAAAGTTCAAGCCGTTTGGATCCTTCCAAGGGATTAAAGTTTGTAATGCCAAAGGAACAAGTTTGAAGATGTGCGATCGCGGTGAATTTCCGATGTGTTTCGGATGAGTTGCCCGATGCCACCGACCGAGATATAGAGTTCTTGATAGAACTAGTTCCTGGAACCCCACCCATTTCCAAGAGACCTTATAGAATGCCTACTAATGAGTTAGCTGAGGTAAAGAGACAGATTAAAGAGCTGCAAGATCAAGATTTTGTTCGACCAAGTTCTTCGCCATGGGGAGCGCCTGTTCTTTTAGTTGAAAAGAAAGACGGAACTCAGAGAATGTGTGTAAATTATCGCTCACTCAATGAGGTCACCATCAAGAATAAGTACCCTCTGCCAAGAATCGATGATTTGTTTGACCAACTTCAAGGAGCCGAGTGTTCTCAAGATTGACTTAAGATCAAAGTTACCACCGCTTGAAGATTCATCAAGAGGATATACCCAAAACAGCTTTTGTTACTCGGTATGGACAAGATGAGTATACTTGTGATGTCTTTTGGATTGACCAATGCCCCGCCTACTTCATGACCATGATGAATAAGGTATTCATGGAATATCTAGATAAGTTTGTTGTTGTTTTCATTGATGACATTCTGATCTACTCCAAGAGTGAGGAAGAACATGAGGATCACTTGCGCGAAGTTTTAACGTAGCTAAGAGAGAATCAGCTTTATGCAAAGTTCAGTAAATGTGAGTTCTGGATGAAAGAAGTTGCTTTCCTAGAACATGTCATATATCGCAGAAGGAGTCATTTGTTGACCCTGGTAAGGTACGAGATGTGCTAAGTTGGGAGTCACCCAAGACGGTACCCCAAATCCGAAGTTTTCTTGGAATGGCGGGATATTATCGCCGTTTCATAGAAGGATTTTCTAGGAAGGCTAGACCGCTCACTCAACTCTTAAAGAAGGAGAAGAAATTTGTTTGGACACCAGAGTGTGAGCAAAGTTTTCAAGAATTAAAGAAGTGTTTGACAACTACCCCAGTGCTTATCCTGCCAGATAATAGGAAGGATTTTGAGATATTCTATGATGCATCCCGACAAGGACTCGGTTGTGTGCTAATGCAAGATAAGAATGTCGTATGCTTCGCGACAACTAAGGCCACATGAGGTTAATTATCCTACCCATGATTTGGAATTAGCAGCCGTAGTGCATGCTTTGAAGATTTGGCGGCATTATCTCATTGGTAATCATTGTGAAGTTTATACTGATCACAAGAGTTTGAAGTATATCTTCACCCAAGTTGACCTCAATATGAGACAAAGAAGATGGTTGGAATTGATCAAGGATTATGACATTGGGATCCATTATCATCCAGGCAAGGCCAATGTCGTAGCCGATGCTTTAAGTAGAAAGAGTTACTGCAATACTCTGATGATTAAGGAAAGTTAGCCAGCCCTTTATAAGGAATTTCAGAAGCTTATTTTGGAATTCATCCAGGAAGGTTATTTAGCTACTTTGGAAGTACGTCCTATGTTAGAAGATCAGATTCGAGAAGCACAGGTAGATGATGCTGATGTCAAGGAGATTAAGAGCAATATGAAGAAAGGAAAAGCCCCAGGTTTCTCTGAAGATGAACAAGGTACTATTTGGTATGAGAAGCGATTTGCGTGCGGATCGTAAAGAGCTTAAGGAGTTGATTCTCAAAGAAGCGCATGAGACTTTATACTCCATTCATCCTCGAAGTACCAAGATGTATCAAGACCTCAAGGAAAGGTATTGGTGGCCTAGTATGAAGCGTGAGATTGCAGAATATGTTGCACTTTGTGATGTCTGCCAGAAGGTCAAGCCAGAGCATCAGAGACCAGCAGGATTGCTGCAGCCATTGAAGATTCCAGAGTGGAAGTGGGAAGAAATTGGTATGGATTTCATCACCGGATTTCCTAAGACCCAAGCAGGTTATGACTTGATCTGGGTAATAGTGGATCGATTGACTAAGGTAGCTCACTTTATTCCAGTTAAGACTACCAATGCAAGAGATAAATTAGCAGAATTATATATGTCAAGGATCGTCAGTCTTCACGGAGTGCCTAAGAAGATAGTGTCGGATAGAGGAAGCCAGTTTACCTCTCGTTTTTGGCAGAGTCTGCATGAAGCCATGGGAACTCATCTCAGATTCAGTACTGCCTATCACCCTCAAACCGATGGACAGACTGAGCGTGTGAATCAGATTCTTGAAGATATGTTAAGAGCGTGTGCCTTAACTTATGGTGCTAAGTGGGACAAGTGTTTGCCCTATGCCGAATTTTCATACAACAATAGTTATCAGGCCAGTCTGCAAATGTTGCCTTTTGAAGCCTTATATGGAAGAAAGTGCAGAACCCCTCTCAACTAGAAGGAGTTAGGAGAAAGACAATTGTTTGGCCCTGCCATATTGCAAGAAGCCAAAGAGCAAGTCCAATTAATTCGAGACGGTTTAAAGATCGCTCAAAGCAGACAGAAGAGTTATGCAGATAATCGTCGCCGAGATTTAAGTTTTGAGCCCAATGATTATGTTTATCTCAGAGTCACCCCTCTCAAAGGAGTTAAGAGATTTCAAGTAAAAGTAAAGCTTGCCCCTAGATATGTGGGACCGTTCAAAATCTTGGAACGAAGTGGAGAGGTTGCCTACAAGTTAGAATTGCATCAGTCTTTTGCCGGAATCCATGATGTGTTCCATGTATCGCAGTTGAAGAAATGCCTACGTGTGCCAGAGGAACAGATTCCATTGGAAGCCATTGATTTGCAAGAGGATCTTACCTACAAGGAGCAACCAGTGAAAATTTTGGATATAGTAGAGCGTATCACGAGAAGCAAGATCATCCATTTTTGCAAGGTCCGGTGGAGCCACCATTCAGAAGAGGAAGCTACTTGGGAGCGCGAAGAGGATCTGAAGTCCGAGTTTCCCCACCTATTCCCTAACCAGTCAGAATCTCGGGGTCGGGATTCCATTTAAGGGGGGGAGGTTTGTAACATCCCAAAATTTGAGTTTTAGAATGTTTGATTTAAAAAATAAACCATTTGCATTTTCTTGAATTAGTTCCAGCTTAATTTGAATTTTCCATAAATGAAAGGATTTAATTTGACTAAACTATTCATCAAACTCAAGATTTTCAGTTTTAGTTGGGTTCATTGTGCTCCAAGGAATTTTTCTGTATTTTTGGGGCATTTTTCTAAATTTATTTGATATTTATTTGAATTTATTGCATTTATTAGAATTTCTGGATTTTTCTTAAATCGGAAAATGAATTTTATTTCCAAAAAAAGCCTCCGGGCCGAATCTTCTCCGGTCCATCCCGTTTTTCCCCGCCTGCCCGCTTCACTCGCCACGGCCGGCCGCTCGCTTTGGCCGCATCACGCAGACGACCCATCCGCCCAGCCTCGCAAGTGCCGCCGTGACGCGCCGCAAAACCCTAGCCGCGCGCCGCCACCGCTCGGAGTTCGCCTCGCTCACGCCTTGGCGTCCGTGCCGCGTCCGATGCGCGTCCCCCGAGGCTATAAAAGCCATGCCGCGCGCCTCTCGAGGTTTCCCTCGCGCCGCCGCTTCTTTTGCCCTCCTTCTCGTCGCTCTAGACCCCGTCGTCGGCCGTGACCCCCTTTTTCCGATCTGCTCCGAGCCATGCCCGTTCCGTCGCGTTTTCGCCGCGGGCCTCATCTTCTTCCTCGTCTCCGGTAAACCCCGTGCCGCCGCTCGCCGCCGTCTGGTTTCACGCGAGCGTGGCCGTTTGATCTCGTGTCTGTGTCCCAGATGGCGCCACATCCTTCGCCGCCCGCGACTCGCCTTCCGCCGTCCGATCTGGCCCTCTCGCCAAATGAGCGACGCGTGGCCCGCCTGCGTCATCGCTTGCGTCAGCACTGACGTCTGCCGTGAGCCGGGTGCACGGTGAACCGAGCCCGCTCCGTGGACCGAGTCCACCGAGAGCCGGCTGACGTCAGCGTTGCGCAATAAATCCTTTTTCCGTATAAAAATAAATCCAGAAATTCCGAATTTCTGATTTTCAGTCCTTTTCTCTGATTTAATTTTCCCGAAGCTCGTTCTCCCTCATACGAACTCCGATTTAGGCGATTCAAGTTTCTAAATTTTTCTAAAATGAAGATCTATCTACCAGAGCCATTTATTTTCAATTTTGAGCTTGTTTGAGTCTCTGTTTTGTATTTATTTGGTTTCGTTGCTTCTTTTCCGGTAGACGCTAATTCCGAGGGAGCGAACGAAGACTTCGAAGACCAAGATTCAGCACTAGATCAGCAAGGCAAGTCGTAATCCTTTGATCATGTTGATCCTATGTTTGCAAAAGTAATTTACTTTATTACAATGGCATTCTATTTTGTATATCAATCCTTATTTAATGGGAGTAGATGTATACCAAGTTGACATTATGCCACCTTGATTAATTGTATGCCATGTATCCATTGATAAAGCTAGGTTGGGACATTACTAGTTGGACATAATCAATATATCAACATCGGGTTATCGTAGCTATGCTTAGACATGCTTAGATATAGTTGGGATTCATGTCACATATTGAATAATGTTAATCTTGACTTAATGAGATATTGAATCGTGGCCATTAGCCACTGTTGTAAAATTTGTTGTACCATGGCGGGGTTTGCCATTGGTCTTGGTTGAACGAATTGTTTTCCTCGTGCAAGTGATCGTGCAAGAAAGGGGTGCTTTCTAGCACATTGGGACGTGGATGTCTTGCTCGAGACAATTAAGGACTTAATCTTGTGCGCCATTGAACTGGCCTAACTGCACTACCACATGTCCGGAATGGGACGGACCTAGCTGATTAATTTGTAATGTCTAGCCTTGAGTACTGCCAGTTGGTGGTGTGGGTTCCGAGATGGACGGGTAGATTCGCAAGGCGCAAGAGGGGGCCCTAAGGAGCGAAACCTTAGCGGGCAGTACCGAGTTTAGACAGTGCATTGTAAAGGCTTTGTCGTGACATCTCTGCGACACACCAAAGGAAGTGTGTTAAGATCGATTGCACAAAGAGGTGGTCATGTCTTGTAGGTAAAGTTGTACAACCTCTGCAAAGTGTAAAACTATTCGAATAGCCGCGTCCGCGGTCATGGACAAGCCCGGGAATTTCACACGGGGTATAGAGTGTTTCATAAAATGTGGAATGTGGAATTGTTGGGATGTGAACGGGGAGTTCACTGTTGTTTTGTTGTCTATCATTGATCTATCAGTTATTTATTTATCTTTTCACAAATATGCTTTCAATCTATTTATTGTATTTAAATTCAAGTTACTGCTTTCTGCAAATGAAACATATAGCCATCCTTGTCAAGCCGTGCATGAATATATTGCATCCATCCCTACGGCTTGCTGAGTACCTTTGTACTCACGGCTTTATGCCCTTGTTGATCAGTTGCTGAAGGAGATAATGAATATCATGAGGAGGAATTCCATGAAGACTACGTGGATTAGGAAGGCGTTCCCCAGACGATTGCCTGTGGCATGTTGAATGGCTCAAGTTATCTTTTCTGCTGCAATAGTATTTGTTTCTTAAGCCCTTAAGGCGTAATGGTGTAAACATTGACCCTAAGGTCGTTTGCTTTATTCAATAATAAATTGCTTTTTCTTAGTTAATTCGTTGTATGGAATGGTATTTCATCTATGTTTCCACTGTGTGCACTAGCGTGATCCTGGACTAGTGCAGTATACACAGAGGGTTTCGGATTTGCAAATCCGGGTCCCGACAGCCGACTGGCGGCCTCCTGGTGCTGTGTTGCGACCGGGCACTCGGCAGAAAGGTAAAAAAGGCGTGAGGGACAAGAAAGAGTTTTAGGGATAGAATCGCCTTAACTTTTCGATGTTCCACGCGTTGGATAGGACGTTGCCATACACGTCCCTGAATCGGAAGGTGCCGGGCTGGAGGACCTCCGCGACGGCTAAGGGCCCTTCCCACGGAGGGGAGAGCTTGTGCCTTTCTTTATTGGACTAGACCTGGCGTAGGACCAGGTCGCCTACGTTGAAAGACCGTCCGCGCACCTGACGACTGTGGTAGCACCGCAGCGCTTGCTGGTACCTGGCCGACCACAAGGTGGCCACGTCACGCGCCTCGTCGACCTGGTCTATGGCATCTTGCTGCGAGACGAGCCCCCACGCCTCGTCGAAGGCTTGTAGTCTTGGGGCGCCATACTCCAGGTCGGTCGGCAAGATAGCTTCGGCTCCGAACACCATGAAGAACGGTGTAAACCCGGTCGCCCGGGTCGGTCTGGTCTGCAGGCTCCAGAGGACAGAGGGTAGCTCGGCCATCCATCGTCCCGCAAATTTCTTCAGTCGACTGAAGATTCATGGCTTGAGCCCTTGGAGGATCATGTCATTCGCCCGTTCGACCTGGCCGTTGGTCTGGGGATGGGCAACGGCTGCCCAATCGACGCGGATGTTGAAATCGTCGCAGAACTCGAGGAACTCCTTCCCTGTGAACTGTGTCCCATTATCGGGGATGATGGAGTTCGGGTCTCCAAACCGAAAAACGATGTCGCGAAAGAAGTTGGTCGCCTGCACCGACGTGATGCTGGTGACTGGCTTGGCCTCTATCCACTTGGTGAATTTATCCACCGCGACGAGTAGGTGGGTAAAGCCCCCGGGCGCCTTCTTGAAGGGCCCGACCAGATCGAGCCCCCAGACCGCGAAGGGCCATGTGATAGGGATCGTCTGCAGGGCTTGCACCGGGAGATGTGTCCGCCGGGTAAAGAACTGGCACCCTTCGCAGGTGCGAATGATTTGCTCAGCGTTGGCCACGGCGGTTGGCTAGTAGAAGCCTTGTCGGAAGTCTTTCCCTACTAGCGACCGTGGTGCGGCGTGGTGGCCACAGATACCACCATGGATGTCGAGCAGCAGCTGCTTCCCTTGGTCGACCAGGACGCACTTCTGGAGGATTCCCGAGGGGCTCCTTTTGTAGAGATTTTCTCCGACCAGGACGAAGGATTTCGCCCGCCGAGCGAGGCGCCGGAACTCGGTCGAGTCATCGGGGAGCGACCCATCGGTCAGGCGGACGATGAAGGGCTTCCTCCAGTCGGAGTCGGCCGTCAGCACGTCGCGGCCCAACCCGGATGATTCCACGTCCGACCGCTCGACGACCGCAGTGATTGGGTCCGTCAGGTCGGGCGACCGCTCGGTCGCGGAGTCCAATCGAACGGAAGGCTGACGAAGGTCGCAAACAAAGACCCTAGGCTAGACCGGAGCTCTACTGGAGGCGAGGTTGGCTAGGTAGTCGGCTTCACCGTTGTAACGTCTGTAGCTATGGTGGAGCTCGAAGCCTTTGAACCTTTCCTCGAGCTTGCGTATTTCCTGACAATAGGCGGCCATGCGGGCGTCTCAGGGCTCCGCGGCCTTCATGACTTGGTCGACGACAAGTTTGGAGTCTCCGTGCACATAGAGTCGACGAGCACCGAGGTCGGCAGCGATTCGGAGACCGTTGACGAGGGCCTCGTACTCAGCGACGTTGTTGGTCGCGTCGAAGAGCAGCCGGATGGCGTACTGGAGTTTGTTTTCGAGCAGGAACACAATGACGACTCCCGCACCCGCGCCGTTATTAATGTAGGACCCATCGAAGTACATCGTCCAGTACTCGAGGTCTTCGAGCGCCGACGGCGATTGGGCTTCAGTCCACTTGGCGACGAAGTCAGCCAGGGCCTACGACTTGATCGCCGTTCGAGGAACGTACGATATGTCGTGCCCATTGAGCTCGAGCGCCCATTTGGCTATTCTTCCCGAGGCGTCGCGGTTGTGGAGGATTTCGCCAAGCGGTGATGTGGTCACCACTGTGACGGGATGATGTTCGAAGTAATGGACCAACTTCCTTTTCGTGAGGAGCACTGCATAGAGCAGTTTCTGCACCTGCGGGTACCGAGCTTTGGACTCGAAGAGGACCTCACTGATGAAGTAGATCGGCCATTGAACCTTGAGCACGTGGCCTTCTTCTGCTCGCTCCACAACAAGTGCCGAGCTTACAACCTGAGTTGTGGCGGCGATGTAGAGGATCAGTGGTTCCCCTGGCGCCGGGGTGACCAGCACCGGGGGCGAGGTCAGGAATGTCTTCAGTCGGGTGAGGGCATCCTAAGCCTCCTGGGTCCAGTTAAAGTGGTCGGACTTCTTTAGCAGCTTGTAGAGTGGCATTACGCGCTCGCCGAGGCGAGACACAAAACGACTCAAGGCTGCAAGGCTCCCGGTTAGCTTCTGGACCCCTTTCAGGCTGTCGACTGGGCCCATTCTCAAGATTGCCGAGATCTTCTCCCGATTGGCTTCGATGCCACGCTTGGAGACGATGAAGCCAAGTAGCTTCCCTTTGGGGACTCTGAAAACGCATTTCTCGGGGTTGAGCCTTATACGGAACCATCGGAGGTTTGTGAAGGTCTCTTCCAAGTCAGCGACGAGGTCATCGGTTTTCCTAGTTTTGATAACTATGTCGTCAACGTACGCCTCGACGTTACGGCCTATCTGGTCACTAAAGCACGTTTGCATACATCGCTGGTATGTAGCGCCCGCGTTTTTTAGACCAAAGGGCATCGTTACGTAACAGAACGAGCCGAACGGAGTGATGAAGGAAGTCACGAGCTGGTCGGACTCCTTCATCATTATCTGGTGATAGCCCGAGTAGGCATCTAGAAAAGACAAAGACTCGCACCCCGCGGTGGAATCAATGACTTGGTCGATGAGAGGCAAAGGGAACGGATCCTTGGGACATGCCTTATTCAGGCTCGTGTAGTCAACACACATTCTCCATTGCCCAGTTTTCTTTTTTACAAGAACAGGGTTTGCTAGCCACTCGGGGTAGCGTATTTCTTTTACAAATCCAGCGGCCAAAAGTTTGGCTATCTCCTCCCCTATGATCCTGCGCTTCTCTTCGTCGAAGCGGCGCAGGCGTTGGGCGATCGGTTTTGAGCCTGGCCGGATGTTTAAAGAGTGCTCGGCGACTTCCCTTGGGATTCCTGGCATGTCGGATGACCTCCATGCGAAGATGTCTCGATTGGCTCGGATGAAGTCAACGAGCGCGCTTTCCTATTTGGTGGGGAGCGCGGCTCCAACCCGCACGGTTTTGACCGGATCCTTGGGATCAACTGCAACCTCCTTCGTGTCTTCAGCGGACTTGAAGGATCCCGCCCCTGACTTGCCAGAGTCGGGGGCGGACTCGGAGGTTTCCCCTCGGAGGTTCGCGAGTTCGGCTGAGGCGATGACCGCCGATGCCAATTCGCAACTGCTTCGCTCGCAGTTGTAGGCGAGCTGAAAAGATGAGGCCAAGGTGATTACACCCCGTGGCCCAGGCATCTTTAGCTTGAGGTAGACGTAGCTGGGGACCGCCATGAACTTGGCGTAGCATGGTCTCTACAGGATGGCGTGGTAGGAGCCGGGAAAATCCAGGACCTCAAATGTCAGGGTTTCAGTGCGGAAGTTTTCCGGTCCTCCAAAGGTGACGGGCAGGTCGACCTGCCTGAGTGGGTGAGCCTGCTAGCCCGGGATGATGTCGTGGAAGGGTGCCTTGCTCGGTCGGAGACTCGAACGGGGGATTCCCATAGCGTCGAGGGTCTCAACATAAAGGATGTTGAGACCGCTGCCGCCGTCAATGAGCACCTTCGTGAGACGCTTCTTCCCCACGATGGGGTTGACCACCAGCGGGTATCTCGCTGACTGCGGGATGTGGTCGGGGTGGTCGGTCCGGTCAAAGGTGATCGGGGACTTTGACCACCGAAGGTAGTGGGGGACGGCTGGAGTCGCGGTGTGGACCTCGCGGAAGGCGAGCTTGAGCCGGCGCTTGTCGGCGTAACATGCCGGCCCGCCGAAGATCATGAGGCAACCGTCGGGTTCGGGGAACTCGACGTCCACCCTTTTTTCCTCGGCACACGGTGCCGGGTCACGCTTCTTTCCCTTCCCCTTCGACAGTGTGGGGGTGAGGGAGAGGAAGTGCTTCAGGACTTGGCAGTCCTGGTACTTGTGCCTGACGGGGAACCCATGGTTCGAACACGGACTCTCCATCAGTTTCTCGAAATGGTCGGGCGCGATGACCGGTCGCGCCTGTTGCTTGGCAGGGTGATCGGCGGCCGCGACCAGGTGACCCTCTCGGACCTGTTTCCCCTGGCGCTTCCTCTTGTCGGAGCAGTCGGAAGGGGAGGCGGCCTGACCGCTGGGCTCTCGTTTGGCCTTCCCCTTCTCGAAGATGGCCCCCACAGCCTCCTCGCCGGAGGCGTGGTTGGTGGCGATGTCAAGGAGCTCCTTGGTGGTTCTGGGTTTGACGCAACCTAGCTTGTGCACTAGGGCCTTGAAAGAGGTGCCGTAGATGAACGCCCCGACGACGTCGGCGTCGAAGATGTCGGGGAGTTCATTACATTGACGGGAGAACGCCGGATGTAATCCCGGAGGTCTCCATTCTTGCTTGTAGCCAGTGGTGTGAGTTCCCATGGCGCTTGTAGGTGCCCTGGAAGTTACCGACGAAGAGACTCTTTAGGTCACCCCAGTTCCTAATGGTTCTCGCGGGCAAGTACTCGAGCTAGGCTCGAGCCGAGTCTGCAAGGTAGATGGGGAGGTACTGGATGATGAAGAGATCATCCGTAGCTCCTCCCGCCCGGCATGCAAGCCGATAGTCTTCCAGCCAGACACCGGGGTTCGTGGCCCCAGTGTATTTGGCTATGTTGGTTGGCGCCCGGAACCTGGTAGGGAAGTCTGCGTAGCAGATCCCCTGGCAAAAGGCCCGTGGCCCTGGACCATCGGGGCTTGGGCTGCGATCGTCGCGGCGACCGCTGTCTATGACCCATGACCGGGCCGCTTCGTCCGCCGCTCTTTTCCGCGCCTCGATGATGACGCGAGCGTCGTAGTCGTCGCTGAGGCACTGGCGCACTGGGGTGTGCGAGGCCTGGGACCGTTGGCGCTGTGCCGCCGTCTTCACCGGACCGAGCCGGTTTCGAGCGACGGTGTGGCTCGGGCGGCTGGAGGAGGCGCCTGAGTGGTGGGAGCCGGATCCTTGCATGTGCTGCACGGCAACACGCTCGACCAACCCCCAGAGGTTCTGGTATGTTACCCTGGCCTCCGGGTCGTCCGGCTCAAGGATGCCGCGGAGCAGCATTGCGGTCGCGGCCACATTTTGGCTTGCGTGGGGGAAGTACGGGCAGCCGTCGGATTCTTCCGTCAGCTGGCGGTGTACCTGACGCTCGCGTGCGCGTGCGGCGCCAAGTACGAGTGGGGCTCGGGCTGACTTTGCTCCAGGTCGGCCTGGAGTTTGTCTAGCTCGGCCCTTCGGGCCTCCAGCTCCTCACGCTGTTGCTGGAGCTCGGCGCGACGGGCTTGGGCGCGTTCCGCGCACTCGCGCTGATACTCTTCCTCCTGCGCTTTGGTGCGCCAGATGAGAGCTCCCGTAGTTGCAGGGATCGCGTCTGGGTCGACCATGCCTGCCACGTTGCACTCGCGGGAGTGCAGTACGTCAGCGACGCTCTCCGCGTCGAAGCTGGATTCATTGCTGGACGAGTCCTCCAACAAGTCGTGGACGGATTCCGGCATGTAGCCGATCATCGCCACGAATTGTGAGTCCACAGACGCAGTCGTCCTCCCGAGCTCACGGAAGCCGGTGCCAGAGACAGCGTGGTGCTGGGTGGGCTCTGGCCTCGAGGTTTGTATGGGGGCCTCAAGCCGGAGGTCGCCCAGGTGGCCCGAGATGGAGTCTAGGATCCTAGCGGAGGCCTGGTCTTGAAAGGTGGTGGGGATGAGCACGAGCTCTCCTGTCGGAGTGGCGGCGAAGTTGAGGGAGCCGAAGCAGATCTAGCTCCTCGGTGCAGATGTGCCGTTGCGAGTAAAAGAAGCCATCAAGGAAGCAAGCGGGAATCCGGAGATGTTGATGAAGACGCGCGGAGGCCCCTACCTGGCGCGCCAACTGTCGGCGTTTCGTGCACCGGCAAGTAAATTTATAAGTCTAAGGGGCCGCGCGCTCCCTCTCCTTGAATGGTTAGACTCAAGATCCCAAGATGTATACTGGTTCGGGCCGAATGTCCCTACTCCAGTTCGTGTGATGGTGCTATATTGCCTTGGGTGCGATTTACCGCACAACGCGTTTACAAGCGGAGATGAGGACCTGAACACGAGTGCGCAGCCGTCTATTCGCAAAGACCAAAAGAAGGGAGCCCCCTCTCCCAGAAGACTCTGCCTCCCTTTATATAGTCGGAGGGGGCAGGTTACATGGAAAGTTGGGAGAGGAAAAGATGAAGAGATCTACGTTAGGAACCTGGGTCCTTTGTCTTGGCGATTGGTCGCCGTCTGCTTCGCCCATGCCGGGTTGGTGGACTCATTGCTTAGAGCAGTTCGCCGTTTCACCGGGAAATAGCGCATCGGCTCTCTGCAAGCCTGTCAGGTGCTGATGCCACGATGCGTGGCGCTGGTGCTACCTCGGGAGGGAGCGCATCCTCACACTGTGCGTGATTTGACGATGAGACTGGAGTCTTGACCTTGGCAACCCTCGTGCTGCCTTGGGAAGGAGCCACCTGCCCACGCATAGTCACTTCTAGCGGTCGTGACCGTAGGACGCGTGGCTAATGGCTTGTGGAGGCCCAACACTTGGCCTTTTGTGGAGATTGCCTCAGTTTGGTTGGAGCTCGGGGGAGTCCGACCTGCGGCGGGGGTCGGACGTCCTACTTGGTCGGGGACGAGCTTGGGGTAGCTCGTTAGGTCGGGGTCGAGCGTCCTTCGTGTTCCCGCGGGGCCTTAAGTCGAAGCCGGATTTGGGGCGGCCCGTTCGTTACTCCGGGCCGTTGGGGTACCCATGGCATGAGTAATCGTCAGGCGGTATCTCGAGCTCTTCTGACAATATTTTTTGAACGCCTCATTTATTAAATGTGTCATCACTTCAAAGTCTTTTTTAGGTTTATCCAGTGGATCCATGATCAGCATCTTGCTCTTTTCTGGATGAATTATTACGAGAATCCAGTGGAAGCTACATACACATGCATGATGCCATAGTCATTAGTCCTTACATCAGAGTAAATAACGAAATAAACGAGAAATTTAACTAGCTAGTGAGGAACTTACTTAAAATGGTATAGTAAAAGTATAAACTCCTTGTCTTATAGTTTAATCAAAACTTTATATACGTACTCCTCGACCTCCTTTGGTGCTCTTTTGATTTCAGATTGGCAAACCGTTCCCGGGTCGAGGAATCCCACTGGCCCCTTGGTTCTTCGTAATTCAATCATCTCGTATCTATATAACGAAATAGTTAGACATGACATTTATCGGTATTACGTGAATGTAGGCCAAGATTGATATATTAGACACTTACAGTGACCAGCATCTCAAAAAATATATGTCGAGGGTGTCGTGAAAGAACAAGTTGTGCAAGTTATCGAATTCTATTAAGAAGTAGCCATAGCCCGCATGGTGAAAATGTTCCTCACGGAAAATTGCAGTGATCACCTTCGGGAGTACGTCTTAGTTGGATCGATCCATGTACCATGCATGTAATCGCTGCATCATGGGTGTTAGACTTTTTAACTTTGAAGCGGTGACTAAGGGCTTCCCTACCTCGAATTTCAATCTTTGTTGATTATCTTGGTCATCAGACTTTGCCTTGCCCTTACTTTTTTGTCGCACAACATCATACTCGGTCCCGGCTTCACTGATCCGCCGACACTGGCTTGTCTAATGTGCCAATTTTTGGGATCAGGGGTTCTAGATTTGTCCTTTGAAGTACCAGGTGTTATAGGTTTCTGCTTTGGAGTACTAACAGTGGCCATCTTTATGGGGTCCTCAATGGATTTCTTTTCTACCTCATCTTGCTTCTTCACCATTTCACTCTCGAGTCGTTTGGTGATGGATGCGAGGATTTCTATGCAGAGAGGCTCGCACCGCATGGTCCAAGACGATGTCACGCTTGCGCCATGGATGAATGAGTGGGCGGCACTTCCTAGAGTTGTTATCTCATCATTGGCGGGTTTTTCTAGCCCGATCTCAGAAAGCGTACAAGTACCGTGTCCACTTGGACCTTTGCATAACTCGGCGCTTATCGGGTATTGTGCAGACACCCCTTCTTGCACGGATAAACTACCCGTAGCGCACTGTACAAATATGTTCATCACGGGCACGTTGAGATGACAAGGTGTGGGGTCCTGTATGTCGTCCACAGGATAATGGTTGTTGTCCGCTTCTGCCAATGGCGTGGACGCGCAACTGCTGCGATGACCTGTAGGGCTGGAGATAATGTTGTGGGCCTGCGACTGGCTCAAGGCTTGTTGTACTTGTCGTTCAACTTGTTCTTCAATGGTGCCTTGTATTTCTCGCAGAACCCTTTCCTTCATCATTTCCATTTCCTGCTCAGCCCGCTCTTCTTTAGCTCTCTTCCGACTCCTATAAGATTCTCCATGCTCAGGGAATCCAATCTTCCATGGAACCTTGACCCCGACGCCTCGTGTCCGACCGGGGTGCTCTTTGTTTCCTAGGGCCGCCGTTAGCTCGTCTTTCTCCCTGTCTGGGTGAAAAGATCCTTGGGTGGATTGGGCGTAAAACTCATGAACTCTTTGCGTCATTGCTTTGTCTTCGCTGCTCTTGAATGATAAACCCCCAGTAGACAAGATATCTGCCCTCGCTAGCACGTAGTGCTTCACTCGGTCTGGTAGTCCGATCAAGAGACTTGTGCCAACCAATTGGACCACTTCTAATTCCTGCCTCTCCCATTGAGCAATTTTACCGCGTACCCACTCGTGCCAAGTCTGTGGGGATGAATATTCCTTCTTGCGATGCTAATGTGGTCCTCACTGGACTTCCTTGCTGCTTCGGAATGCTTCATCGCCACAAACTCATCCCAATATGGCTCTAATCTTGGGTACTCTCCGATGGCTGACTGGTTTTGCTTCACATAATTTATGTTCAACCTCGCCTTGAAGTTTCTCCACGCCGCATCCATGGTCATCAATGCGTCACGACGCACGAGTTCTTCGGCTCCTTCGGGGAATTCGAAGGTTTCTTTGAGCTCTGTCCCACGATCCTCTTTGGTGGCTCGGGGCACTTTATGCCAATCCGAATAGGTGATTGGCACTTTATCCCTTGCGATGTACCCGCATGTTGACCTGTATTTTGCTGCTGATTTTTTCGGTGCAACAGGGGCCCCAGTATCTAAGACCTCTGAGATGGTGTACCAGCCTTCAAGCTTCTTAGTTTTCCCTCGTCCTCGGCGTCTTGCAACAGGAGCATCATCTGCAACAGCGGTGGAGGCCTCGGCACCTTCGGTGGTTGGGTGGAGGGTAAGGTACCTGCTCGGGCTCTCCTCCATTATAGGCTCGGTTTCGGGCTACATTAGAACTACAGTTCGACCCAAAACATAATTTTCGTCATTATGCACACACACTCAAAAAGAAAAGTGTATTGCAGTACTTGCAAAAAAACACACTTTACATTTTCGCAAAGCGTTTGAAATGTCCATAATCATAATATACCAATAGTTCAATACAAATCAATAGATTTAAATTTAATATGCTAAGCAGACGACCACCAGTCGACTAAAATTCCCACCTATGGAACAAAACTAGCGTGATGTCTAGAATAAGATGTTCAGTAGCAAGTTGTAACAGCAGCATGATTTGAACCAAATATTTTCTTATTAGCCAGAAGGGCAAGCACGACAATAAGCATGATCAATCAGTATCAGAAAACATTTGTGGTGCTCACTAAGTAGGTTCAGTGCCTAATAATAACAACTATGTTGATTTATGTCTTTATGGACACTTCCCCAACATGAAGCAATGATCAAACTTTAATAACCCTAACATCAGAAAAAAGTTATTGCATCCTTCCATCAAACATAATTGGCATCAAGTTGTTCAGGACATAGGATTCTTCATTCTCCCCTACTGTTTTAAACAAAGTTCACTAGGAGTGCATATGAAGCCCAAAAGTAACTCAATGCTACCAAATCAAATCGTGCTCAATCCTACCAAATCAAACCGTGCTAGTTTGTTCAACTACCTAAGCAGTAATCACTACAGAGCAGAGCGATCCAACACCCAACAACACATGAAAAAAATTATGTTCCTTCGCATCAATTTAACCACAGATTTTCATAGGTCTTGACTTCAGTTTTCTTCCTATAATCATAAGTTTAGAGTATCAAACACTACCATTTTAGAGTATCAGACACTAACCACAGATTCAAACACTAACTTTAACTGAAAGCAACAAAGAATCATGCGTTCACGCTAACCCCCATATCCAGAACCTACCCATATATCCAGAACCAACCCATAGTCGGATCCTGAAACCCTAGAATCGATGGTGCTTACCTTGGGGAGCAGGAGGAGAAGAGGGCGGCGGCGTCGGGCGCGGGTGGGTGGCGTCGGCGGGCGGCGCGGCGCGCGCGCGAGGGCGGTGTCGAAGCGGCGCGGGTGGCGGCGGGGCGGCGGTGGCGGAGTCGGGGCGGCGCGGTGGAGTCGTCGGGGCGGCGTCGCCGGGGCGACGTCGAGCGGCGTCAAGCTGGCGGGGCGGCGCGGCGCTGGCGCGTCGAAGCGGCGCGGCGACGCTGGTGCGGCGCGGGCGCGGAGGCGCGGGCGGCGATCGTGGGCGTCGGGCGTGGGCGGCGTTAGGGGTGGCGATCGTAAGCGGCATCGGCGCAGCGGGAGTTTAGGCGCGCTTAAGCGGCGGAGTTTAGGTTTAGGCACTCGGTCGAAGAGAGAATGTATCGACTTTTATATATGGGGCATATTATCAGTGGCGGTTCTTCACAAGAACCGCCACTGATACCATTATCTATGGCAGTTCTTCACAAGAACCACCACTGATACACTTATCTGTGGCGGTTCGTATAAAAAACCGCCACTAATACATATATTATCTATGGCGGTTCTTTATACGAACCGCCACAGATAAGTGTATCAGTGGTGGTTCTTGTGAAGAATCGCCATCGATATCAGATCGATGGCGGTTCTTGTGAAGAACCGCCACTGATATATTAATGACCCTATATAATCCTAATATATTAATGACCTTATATAATCCTAATAAATATTATATACCCTATATAATCCTAATAAATATTATATACCCTATATAATCCTAATATAGTAATGACCATATATAATTCTAATATAGTAATATACCCTATATAATCCTAATATATACCCACATTTCCATTACTCGACACAAATGCATAACACCACATTTCCATTACTCCATACAAATGCATATTGTTTACATCACATTGCCATTACTCGTATATAGCTAATTATTTTCTTTCACAATTTGCCATTCTTCATGATCGTCGCGATGATAGGTAGCTTCCTGAGTGGTTTCTTCCTCGACCCTGATGTTGCCATCTACGAAAGGAGGCAACTCATCAAACTGGTTGTACTCATCCTCATCCACGACATTCTCAACTCCGACAATCCTTCTTTTTCCCTAAAGAACTACATGGCGCTTCTTATCTGCCGGGTCGATTACATAGAAGACTTGTGCTACTTGCTTCGCAAGTACGAATGGTTCATCTCTGTATCCGACATGTTCGATGTCCAAAGTAGTGAAGCCGTACTTGTCCACCTTTACACCATTTGGGAGTTGTACCCAACGACACCGAAACATCGGGATCTTAAAAATACAATAGTCGAGCTCTCAAATCTCTTCTATGAACACATAGAAGCTACTCTTCTTACTGCCTGTGTTGTCATAGACATCTATGCGGACACCACTATTTTGGTAAGTGCTTTTCCTATCCTGAGATCTCGTGTAAAAGGTATATCCATTTATGTCATATCCTTACCATGTCAAGATTGTACCTGATGGCCCTTTTGCCAACCACCTCAACATAACACTCGTTTCTTTCCCAGTCATATGCTCTTTAAACCAATGATTGAACAAACGGTTATGCTCTTTTGTTACCCAAACCTCTGATCGTCCACGATTTTCCTCTCGTAGCTTATCCTTGTGCATGTCCATATACAAGGACACCTCAACTGACTGTTGCAAGACTATGAAATGAGCTTTTTCGAACAATCCATGATCGTAAGAATTTGTTGATTTCCTTCCAATCGTCCCTTTCCCAGCTAGCCTACCCTCATGGCAAGATACAGGCACTCCTACCGGTTCCACCCCCTCCATGTAATCCACGCAAAACTCGATAACCTCCTTAGTTGCATAACCTTCCACAATGCAGCCCTCCGGCCGAGATCGATTACGTGCATACTTCTTCAGGATACCCATGTACCTTTCGAACGGGTACATCTGATGCAGGAATACGGGGCCACATACATTTATCTCATTCACAAGGTGAACAATAAGATAAACCATTATATTGAAAAATGATGGAGAGAAATACATCTCTAGCTGGCATAGTGTCTTGACCATATCATTCTGCAATTCAGAAAGTCCGATGGAATCGATAACCTTCTGTGAAATCGTGTTGAAGAAGAAACACAATCTCATGATTGCCTCTCGGACCTTTTCAGGCAAAATACCTCTAATTGCAATAGGAAGCATTTGTGTCATCATCACATGACAATCATGAGACATCATGCCAGTTAACTTCAAATCTTTGATCGAGACCAGTTTCTTGATGCTTGCAGAGTAACCGGACGGAACTTTCACACCATGCAAGCATTTGCAGAGGTCTGTTCTCTCTTTCTTGGATATAGTGTAGCAAGCTGGGGGAAGGTAAAGTCGGCCTTTCCCGGTGTCTAGAGGATGTAGCTCAGCTCTGATTTTTATATCTTCCAGGTCCCTTCGTGCCTTCAAGCCGTACTTAGTTTTGCTAGAAATATTCAGCAAAAGACCAATCAAGCTGTCACATACATTTTTCTCTACATGCATGATGTCTATGCAGTGTCAAACTTCTAAGTCCTTCCAATAGGGCAAGTTCCAAAATATCGATCTCTTCTTCCACGTGATCTTCTCAGTACGAGACCTCGATTTATTATTACTATCTCCCTTTCCAAGTACAACATTAATATCCTTAACCATATCATATACCTCTTCCCCACGACGAGGCCTTGGAGCTATACCATCCTCTTTTGTCCCGTCGAATTGTTTCTTCATATTGCGGTAGGGGTGATTCCTATGAAGGAACCTACGGTGATGCATGTACGCAGTTTTCCTCGAGTTATTGAGCCACACACTAGCAGTTTCATCCATGCACTGGGGGCATGCTTTAGCCCCTTTTACAGTACGACCAGATAGGTTACCAAGGGCAGGAAAATCATTGATGGTACAAAACAACAATGCGCGTAGGATGAAGTACTCTCGCTTGTACTCATCCCATACCTGTACACCTCCGTTCCACAGTACCACAAGATCTTCCACCAATGGTTGTAGGTATACATCAATATCATTGTCAGGTTGTCTCGGCCCTTGGATAAGCAGCGACATCATAATGTACTTTCGTTTCATACACAACCAAGGAGGAAGGTTGTAGATACAGAGAGTCACGGGGCAAGTGCTATGAATACTACTCATGTTACCGAAAGGATTCATTCCATCCGTACTCAACCCAAACCTTATATTCCTCGGTTCATTCCCGAAGTCCTTCCTAAAGAGCCTATCGATGGTTCTCCACTGGGCAGAATCAGCAGGGTGTCTCAGCTTTCCATCCCTTTTACGCTCTTCTGAGTGCCATCGCATCAATTGGGCATGCTTTTTGTTTCCAAATAAACGCTTCAACCGAGGTATTACTAGTAAATACCACACCACTTTAGCGGGAGCTCCTTTTTTCACCACGGTGCCCTCGCTGTCATGGCCTTTACGCTTGTATCGCGATGATTTGCACACCAGACATACATGCATGTCTGTATACTCTTTGCGATAGAGTATACAATCGTTTGGACATGCATGTATTTTTCTACTTCCAATCCCAATGGACATACAACCTTCTTAGCTAAATAAGTGGTTATCGGCAATACGTTTCCATCTGGAAGCATGTCCGCTAAGAGATGTAATAGCGCCGTGAAACTCTTATCGGACCAACCATTGCTTGCCTTCGATTTTAGAAGTGAAAGCACGGTGTGCAACTTTGTGTATTCCTCCTTGCAACCTGGGAACAAAGGTGTGTCCGAGTCGTCCAACAAACCCTTGAATTGATTAAACTCTCTCTGACTAGTGTAGTTCCCTTCTGCATCGCGCAACATCTGAGCAAGATTATTATCGTCATCAATGTCCAACCTATCCTCATCATAACCGATGTCAGCTGCCATAATGCCTTCTCCATCATCCAATACGTTATCACCTTCATGTATGTTTTCCTCTTCACCGTGACTTGTCCAATGTGTATAGCCAAGTACAAAACCCCTTCAAATCAAGTGCAAGTGGATGTGCTCTTTGTCTGAAAACATTTTCTCATTCTTGCAATCAATGCATGGACAATGTATGTACTCCGTGTTCTTGTGCAACTTGTTCTCCTCAGCGGCTCTTAGAAAAGCAGATACCGCATCGATGTACTCTCGGCTGTAATGGTTCGCATTGTACATCCATCTCCGGTCCATCTAAAATTAAATATATGCAAGATGTATATGTCCGTACACTACAATTTCATGTATATTAATATCCAATAATCTTAAATAAATAAAATTAATATATGCAAGATGTATATGTCCGTACACTAATGGAACCAAATTAATAGTAATTAAAAAACTAATCTAAATACTTATCCTCTAAAGAAGCTAGATAATAAATTCATCATCTAAAAATGATGAGCACCCACCTACCAAATTAACTAAAATTTCATGTATATTATATCCAATAATATTAATTAAATGAAATTAATATATTCAAGATGTATATGTCCACACTAATGGAACCAAATTAATAATAATTGAAAAAGTAATCTAATTACTTATCATCTAAAGAAGCTAGATAATAAATTAATCATCTACCAAATTAACTTAAAATACAATTTATATTAAATATATGTTTGATCATAATTCATCATCTATAAAAGGAACACAAAATCATCTAATGAACCTAGCTAGGAAATAAATTCATCAACTAAAAAATGGTAGGTAAATAAAAATATACAAAATCTAAACTTTTCATCTCATCTACATATAAACCTTAATTAAACTAGGTTTACAAATTAAATTGCAACAAGAGTAACACAAATCAACAGAGGAGAAAAAATAACTCACCAAGGAACAACTAGAGGAAGTACAAGCACAAGAATTGGAGAAAACGAAATCTAAAAATTAGAAGTTTTGGTTTGCTCTCGGGAGGAAGAAGACTAGTGCTGCTACTGCACTCCTATTTATAGGAAATATTATCAGTGGTGGTTGTTAACTACAACCGCCACTGATAATCTAGTTATCAGCGACGGTTCTATCCTCCAACCGCCACTAATGATGTATTTGTTATCAGTGGAGGTTCTATCCTCGAAGGTTAGAGGATAGAACCGCCACTGATATTCTTCCCGCCATTTTCAGTATAGAACCGCCACTGATAATTATATTTGTGGCGGTTCGAAAAAACCCGCCATAAATAGACCGTCACCTATTGCAGGTTTTGGCGTAGTGTCGGCGGTCGGCGTGGAGGCTTGGTGGAAATCGGCACCACAAGGTAGATTGGAACTCCATGCGATGTGTTACCGTGTGAGTGCTCCCCCGGGAGCTGCTCCTCCTGGGGGTGGCTCCCGGGGGACAGCGACTTGTATGGATTTGAAACCATTTTTATATCACTTGTTAGGGTTAGAAGTATGATAAAATAACTGGAGATAAAATTTAATGTAAAAAAATCCTTGCGAGAAAAAAAATCATGAGAAACAATCTACTATAACTTTTTAAGGATTATATGTACAGAGTGTTAGCTTATATAGTCAAAAAGTCCTAGTTGTAAAAGATTTAGACTAACAACCTATTTAGATAGAACCAAAAGATATGACAAGTTGAGATATTGAGTTATCTTCAACAATTACTAATTGCATTATTCATTATTCTTCTTGATCGCGCTTGATTCCCATTCTTTTTCTCTTTCTTTCTCCGTTTTACCTTGATCCTTCGTAGTGTGGATGTTGCTTCACTTGTGAACGTTTTGTTCTGCTGAGTTGCATGTACCTCTTAAAAGATAAAGCTGGTGGGGAAAGTTGGCCAATTTATTTATACTTCAACACCCCCTTACGTGTAGACTCTTTTGGGTCTAAGACGTGGAATAGAAATGGGCTGTAATTATTATTTTTAATTGTGTCAACCCGGTCTTAAACTCAAGACCTCTGTTTGAAAAATTAACATGACATAACATTAATTTAATTCCATAGTTACGCAATAAAAACATGAAGTTAAACATTGCGTCTATAACATGATTACTAGTAGCCAACACATATTCAAATAATACAAACATGTTAGTAAAGAAGATATGCCTACACATGCTAGATAGCTTAACTTATATATAGATGTAAACAATACTATCATAACAGCATCATTCTCATTAGATTTAATCACAATAGAAAGATTGCTTAGACCAAAAACTACTTAGTTCGAAAAACTTACAGTGGGCTTGGTGAAAAACTAGAAATTGCGTAGGAGCAACGCATCGATCGAAGATGAAGACGAGCAGTCGCGTGGTACGACGCTTTCCAGAAACATGATCGCTGGTCTCCCGTGTAGGTCGTTAAGTGGCTGGCGTCGAATCGGAGACACTGCTCCCCCTCACGCCCGATGCATGATAGGAGAAGGGATGGAACGACTCGGATAGCTGCAAGTACTGAGGAAGCACAGAGTGCTAGAGGAAGACGAGACAAGATCGGTTTTGTTCGTCGCTACCTTTCACATACATGGATGTCTGCCATATGAAGGCGCATCCCACGAAATTGTCTCACGAAACCTCAGCGCTACGAAAATTAAACTGCCATAATTCCAGGAACCACCCTCTAGAATCTCACATCGCAAGCGAATGGACTAACCACACAAGAACGTGAGTCTCGCTGAGTCTGCGGTCCTTTGGAATCTCGCATCACAGGCGAATGGATTAACCGCACAAGAACGTTGGTCTCGCTAAGTCCACGGCGCCACATCAATAGTCGAGGTGGGTCTCGCTGAGTCCGCGGCGCCACGTTGACAGTCGAAGTGTAAGGTGATATGGTATAATCGATACACGTGGCAAAAGGTTAAGTACGCTTAGCACGTCTCGATCGCGTGTCGTCGCAAGTCACGGGATAAACATGCAAGATACATGTGTGCACTTGCGTGTGTGTACATAGTCTAAGATAGCCAACCATATGTACCTCTAGCCATTGCACAAACTCGTACCAGAGTCCATACAAGAGCACCCTTTATAAGTTGGTCTCCTACCACCTAGCTAAGTAATATGGTACTAAAGTTCTATACTCTTAACTTAACACCCCTTGATTTCTTCTATTAAATTAATTCCAACAACCTCTTGACTTTGATATCACATTAAGTTGTATGCAATAACTAGTTTATCTAAAAATCTAAACTGATGAGAAAAGACGAATAATTCAATTATACTTTAACATGTTCTTTGTTAGAAGTTGACTTGCATATCATCATCTTTTCCTTGTTTGTTCTGTGATTCTGTTATTCTTTAGACAGAGTTGAATAACGTGGATGGGGATGGGAACGCGGCTAGGCTCAATATTAGTCTGACAAGAAAAGGAGGGATCACCATCTCGTAGGCTTGTAGCGTGGAGATCTGCTAACCACATTTCGCAACGTGTAAGTGTTACCGAAATCTTGTTTTCGGATGATGGTGACCGAAATCCGAAATCTCATCGAGGTCTTAGAATTTTGGATAAATCTTGAACGAAATACAAAAATAAAAATTCAAATCCGGTTTTTATTGCACGGAGAAACCCGAAATTTCAGTCGGAATTCCTGAAATCTCGACGAGATTTGCCGAGATTTCAGTGAATTTGCACCTGCGAACAATGACTCAAACGATATTGAACTTTTTTTTAATTTTTTTGTGGAGGTCCCTGACACATCATTCATGTTCCTATAAAAATTTTAGATGATTATCAAATATGAGGAATGTTTAAAAATTCAAACATTGCTACTGTCCTAATAAAATGTTAGCCGGCAAGTTTGAACCGAATTAAAAATAGAACAAACCACGTTAGAAAATTTTGAAATTTGTGTTTTCATGGTTATGATGCATCACTAATGATCTCATAAAATTTTCAGATGATTATCAAGCTTCATTAATTTTTAAAAATTCGGACAATACTACTATCCTGATAAAAGCCTTACCGATAAATTTCAATCAAAAGAAAAATAGTACAAACCATGTTAGAAAATTTTGAAACTTTTTGTAGATGGTTATGATGTATCATTAATGTTTCTATAAAATGTTCATATGATTATAAAGCTTCAATAATTTTCAAAAATTCTGACAGTGATACGTCCTGATAAAAGCATGATGATCAATACATAGATTTGCTTTAGTAATAAATAAAGGTTTAGAATTTTTGAAAATTTTACAGAAGAGTTCTAAGAAAATGATTAAGTTCTCATCAAAATTTTGAATCATGATCACAAATCAGTGAATTTATAAAATTCTTAAATGGGCACTGTACCATTTTTTATTCTTTCTGTTTTTGATTTTTAAAATATAACAAATGAAGTTCAGTACTTACATAGATTTGATTGAGCAAACAAAAAAATTTGAATTTTTTCGAAAACTTCCGATAATGGTACTGAGGAAATTCTTAAGCTCTCATAAACATTTTGGATCATGATCACACTCGAGACAATTAATAAAATTCTGACAAGGTTACCGTCCCTCATTCAGTTTTTGATTTTTTAAAGATAACAAATGGAATTCAATATTTTTAAAAAAATTCTGTATTATCCTACACATGGTTCACAATACCACGAAAAATCGCTCGATTTTTGCGGTTTCGACCTTACCGTGTCGGTTTGAGATCCAAAACCGCTCGAAAACCGTTGAAAACCACGATTTTCGTAAAAAAAAACTGCTCGAAAAACCGTTTTTCAGGAACATTCAATTGGTAGGCTGGTTTTTCGCGAAAAATCGTGAAAACCGAGCGGTTTTTCGATGAAACGAAACGGTTTTCGATTTTTTCAAAAAAAAATTCAAATTTTTTTTACTTATTAACCCTTCAGTTTCTAACGGTTTTCAAGCTGTTTTTCGAGCGTTTTTTATGGTTTTCACGGTTTCGATTTTTTGCGGTTTTTTACGGTTTCGATTTTGTGAACCTTGATCCTACCTACATTACTAAAGATAGTACCATAAATTTTTCAGATCATGATAAAGCTTGTATAATTTTATAAAAATCTAACAGTATTTCTGCTGAAATTAAAATGTCTCAAAAATTCGATTTTTCAATAAATTTTCATGAAAGATGACTTTGTTAATGGTTATTGCACCAAATCTTGTCAAATCCAGCGATAAAAAGTAAAACAAAATCGATATTTCGGCGAGATAAATTTCTGAGATTAGTGTAGTAATTTATTTTTTTTCAATTTTTTTTTACCCGACCAGGATTTTAGATTCCGTCCCCAACCGAAATCCGAAATCTTGGCCGAGATTTCTGAGATTTCGGTGGTTTTTTTAACACAACTTGTACCCTTTTATGGAAAATGCATCAGTGAAGCGAATATACTGGTAGAGAATAGACCCAGGAATCAATATCTTATAGCTATCAGAAGTTCACTGATGTTCGCAACGTGTAGTGTTTGTTCTATCTTTTAGCGACAGACAACGCATCGTTGAAGGGAAGATGCATGTGTTGGGTCTTGGTCAGTCAGAATCATATATATATATATATATATATATATATATATATATATATATATATATATATAAGGCTTTTCCGTACTCTTGGGAGTAGATACTCCTACCTCTAATATACCACTTAAATAAACACTTTATACTTCTTTATTATTTTCGATATACTCCAATAATAATTCTAAGATACTCCAATACAATATGGTTGAAACATTTTAGCACAGCCCTTTATATTTTTGCTATGTACCTTTTTTCACATGTAAAAGGAATATATAATCAAATTATGCTATAAAGGGTGGACTTTAATGAATTTTTTTCATTGAAGTCACTTTGAAGTATCTTATAATCAGTATTAGAGTATACTCAAATGGATAAATAGGTATAACAACATCATTTAAATGGTATACTGGAGGTGGGAGTATGTACACCCAGGAGTATAGAATCATTTTCCTATATATATATATATATAGGAAGCCTTTTTCGTACTCTCGGGAGTACATACTCCCACCTCTAATATACCACTTAAATGAACGTTTTATACTTTTTTATCACTTTCAGTATATTCCAATAATAATTCTAAGATACTCCAATGCGACACGATTGAAAAAATTTCATCAGAGCCCTTTATTTTTTGCTACATACCCTTTTTCATATGTAAAAAGAATATATAAACAAATTATGCTATAAAGGGTGGACTTTGATGAAATTTTTCATGGAACTCACTTTGGAGTATCTTATAATCAGTATTAGAGTATACTCAAAAAATATAAAAAGGTATAACAACATCATTTAAATGGTATACTAGAGGTGGGAGTACATACACCCAGGAGTATAAAATCATTTTCCTATATATATATATATATATATATATATATATATATATATATATATATATATATATATATATATATATATGTATATGTGTATGTGTATGTGTATGTATATGTATGTATGCATTGTTTAAGATACTAGTTAAAATTCCATGCGTTACCGTGAGCGGTTTGTTAATCTTAATGTAGAGAGGAAATCTTTTTTAAGAAATAAAAAAGAAATTTTTTCAATATAGATATTTTTTAAAAATATTCATTTTAAAAAGTGAAAAATATTCCTTTAAAAATGTCTTAGAAAATTCGATTTTTTTTAAAATGTTTTTTGAAAGTCTTAAAAATTTAACAGAGGGAGGAAATTTTTTTTAAGAAATAAAAAAGGAAAACTTATGGTAATTTAGGCATGTCTCATATCCCTTCTAAAAAAGTTTTTAAAATAAAATTAATTTGGTGGCTCTGGAAAATCAAAGACAACGAAATTTAAACATATTAGTAGCATTGTCAGAATTTTTAAAAAATTGTACAAGTTTGATCATGATCTAAAATTCTTATGATAGCTTAGGCATGCTCTGAGAACCGTCCACAAAATTTTTTATAAATTTCCAACATATGATTTGGTAGCTCAATTAAACCAGTGCAATTGCTTTAAATGTATTAATACCATCATCATAATTTTTAAAAATCGCAAAAAATTGATCATGATCCGATTTTTTTATGGTAGCTTAGGCATGCTCTCAGGACCATTTTCATAAATTTTGAATTTTTTTACAAATTTATTAGCTCAATTAAATCAGTGAAGTTGCTCTAAATGCATTAGTAGTATTGTCAAAATTTTTAAAAATTGGAAAAGTTTGATCATGGTCTGAAATTTTTACGGTAGTATACGCATGCTCTCAGTACCCTTTACACAAATTTTCAAGAATTTACAAATTTAGTAGCTCAATTAAATCAGAGAAGTTGCTCTAAATACATTAGTAGCATTGTCACAATTTTTAAAAAGCGCACAAGTTTGATTATGATCCAATTTTTTATGGTAGGTTAGGCATGCTATGACGACCATTCTCAAAAAGTTTTAAAAATTTACAACACAATTTGATATTAAATCAGTAAAGTTGATGAAAAAATATGGAAAAATTCACTTTCCACTGGATTTGAACCCGGTAGGTTAGGCATGCTCTAAGAACCATTCTCAAAAAGTTTCAAAATTTACAACACAATTTAATAGGCCAATTAAATCAGTAAAGTTGATGAAAAAAATCAGAAAAAATTCGTTTTTCATGGGATTTGAACCCGAGACCTCACGCATGCACGGCAAAGCCTCTGTCATCTGAGTTAAGAGGGGAAAAAGCGTGACATAGTGGGAAGACGGACAACACGCTGTATATCTTCGAGAATAGAGATATACTAGATATGCAACCGCGGCGTGCTACGCCGCGAATGCCGCTTTCCACACGAGCAAATCGTGAAAACAAGCGATATTCGTCGTCCTCTCACGAAGGATCTGTGATTTCACTAAAACGAAAGGTTCTTTTCGAAAAAAACGGTAGATGGGCCACCGTGGCGCGCCACGCTACGACCGCCGCTGCGCATGTAAAAAACGGCAAAAAGAACATAAACGCATTTCCCTTTTTTCCTGCAAGTGGAGAAAAATGATTTTTTCCCCGAAAAAGGACATAAACGCGATGATCTAAAACGCATAAAGGACATTAGCACAATATTGTTTTTTCTTTTCCAAAAAAGATATATTCCTAATTTTTCCCTGAAAAGGACCTATTCATAATTTTTTCCACGAAAAAGGACCCGAACGCAAATTTTTTTCCATGCTCGGCTCGTGTTTTTCCTTTTCCAAAAAGGACCTATCCGTAATTTTTTTTCTTAAAAAGAATCTATCCATAATTTTTTTCATGAGAAAAATGACCCGAACGTAAAAAAAAATTCCGGCTCGGCTTAAGCCGAGCCGAGACGTCCTCCGGGCTCAAACGCACGGGAGGCCGGGAAACCTCCCGAATGTAATGTAGTATATAGATTCGCTCTATGGCACAGGGAGGAAGAGAAGCTATCACGCACTCTCAAATACTCAGCGATCAAGCAATAATATGATAGCTAGCTAGGCATGGCCGACTAGAAGGCCGAGGCGTTTGCTTGTCTTGTCCATGGCCGGCCCGGCTGCCTGGCATTCGCTCTGGCCGTCCCACCAAATCGCGACACGGGGTCCATCTTCGAGTAGGTATAGCTCGTGTGTGTAATTTCACACGGTGCTTATCTACATGCGACGCAGACAGTTTAGGACGGCAATGTTGATGCAGACGATATGGAGCACCGGGCAGCTATAGGTCCGGAAAAAAAAAACTGTTAGGTTTTGAATCAAAATTGTTTCACTAAAATATCTCTAAAATATACAAAAAATTATCTAGCATTACCTAGTTATAGAAATAATTTAAATCAGCTATTAACTAGCCCTAATGAATATGTTATCACGGCTCCTCTCAGTAGCGAGCTTCAACATGTTATAACTTTTAAAGCGCCAAACTAAATTTTATATTATTGTACTTCAATTAAACTTCAGACAAAAATCTACATTTTTCATAACTTTCGCAGGCCACAAAACTGACCATAGATACCCCGTAACTTAACCCGAAGACACATCTACAGATGAAACAACCATAACATCATCCCACTACAGTGCCAATGTACCCAAGACCAATCTAAAGTTTATACCTGAGACCTGAAGACTCGTCGGAACCGTTGGTGTCGGCGACCCTTTTTGATCCCCTCACATTCCTCACTCCTTCTCACTTCCCAAACTTCTGCGCCACGTCCTCCAAAATCCTCGTCACGTCTCGCACATAGTGACAAGAATGGATTTCAAATCGGATGTACATATTGACGGCGAACGCAAAAAGATGAATAGAGGGTCGGGACGCAACAGGTGCAGCCAGCGCGGCTGGCGGTAGCTAGACCTTGGCGGCGACGGCGGCGTTGGGGCAGCACGCGGTAGCATTGGGGCGCTGCACGATGGCTTGGGGCCGCGAAGCACAGTGGCATGGGTCGAGCGGTGGCACGAGGCACAGGCGGCACAGCGGCTGGGGGAGGAGCCGTCCCCCCTTGCCCTATATAGAGCCGACCGGGCTGAGCGGTACGATATGCATGCCGAGGCGGACTCGGCCGGTGGCCCGGCCTATAGTGCCTCCCTTTTTTTTGAAAATTCGAAGTATTACACGTGGCAATAACATTTTCGAGCTATAGCTTCTTCGTGGCCTTTGTAGTTTTATTGATGAGATTGTTTGTCAAGAAAGCTAAATTAATCAGCAATTTATAAATCAGATTATTGGTTGAAGAAGGTAAAATAGCTGATGAAATTTGACATCATAATCGAAATAATATAATCAATTTTCGGAGAAAAAAGTGCAAAATAGTTGCATTTTTTGGTTGTGGAAGAGCAACCTGCGTATCTGTCGTCTAATGAACAACAGAACTGGCTACTTATTTTTTGTTTTTCGATGGAACACGATATATAAACATCACCTTTATCACTAACTAGTTCAATGCCCGTACGTTCCTACGAAAAATAAATTGTTAACGAAACATAAAGGTTAAACAATAACGAAAATTTTGCTACAAGATCAAACATCTATTTCCCCTTATTACAAAAGCACAAAAGTTAACCAAAGATTAGCAAGCCCGTAAGCCCCGCTCACCTCTAGTGCCTCGCAGAGGAGGCGGCCGCACCGCGGAGCACGGGGACGGGTCCCAAATGTCGGGAAGTCCGGTCCAAGAAGTCGGGCTGCTACTGGTCCTCCTCCTCTGCATCCCCGCCTTCTCCTCCTCCGCCGCAGCGGTAACCTCGAGGAGCCCGCGCGCAGCACGAGAAATCAAGGAGGCATGCGGCGTAGAGCGGCGGCGAGCAAAGCCACAGCGGTGGCGCCCATCTCCTTCAAATCTCTTTGTCGCGGGTAGTGTGAGGAGGAAAAGGTGGTCGGGCGAAGTGAAAAAGAAGCATTGTTTTTTTTGTCGGTTCGTTTTTTCTGCGGTGATTGTTTTTATAGACGTGAGATGAGAGTGGAGAACGGATCACCACCATCTCCAAATTAGAAATAGTAGAGATACTAGTAACCAGCAAATTGGCCCACGTATTAGTGCAGGCATCATCTTAAGTGTGTTGAATGTTTTTTGAAATTTTTGAACGATCACGTCTCCATATCTTGTAAATAATAACATGCAGGTCAGCTGAATGACTTGTGGTAAGTGCATACGGTTTTAGAGGACATTTTGAGATTTTGTTAAATATATCGTTTAAATCTCTATTCTAAAATTAATCTGAACCCAAACTGCTTCGTTCAACTATACTGGATATGAATGTACAAAATTACAAAAACGACACCGGTCTGCTATAACATGGAAAAAGATTATTTCGTGACTGAAGAAGTACCTTAAAAAAAAGATCTGTGTATTTGCACGGCTAAATTTGTTAAATTTTTTACCGTAAAAGGACACAACTTCAAATATTATACATATACATATGTATATATATGAATAGGTTCTCGCCGTTAGATCTTGTAATCGAATGACTAAACTGTGACAGCTTTTGCTGCAGCTTTTCCTTCCGTGTGACTTCGCGTGCGTTGCTTCTCTCGTGACCTTGCTTCTGTCGTCGCCCATCGGTCATCACACGCTGGAGCGTGTGACAACTCTCAAAATCCTCTTCCGTGCGCTTCCCTCGCCCACCCGAAGCATCTAGGCTCTTAATTAATTGAGTTTCAATAATTAATAATAATTGGGTTTAAAGGACTAATATATTTTTCCATATGTACGAGAAAAGGTTGATCCTTTCATTGCATGGAGAATGTGGAAGTATGAAACAAAAACAACTATTGATGATTCAAGCTCAAAGCCAAGGTATGAAAAATATAAGGATCTTTTTGTAGTTTTTACCGATCTCGGAGTTTTGAGAAAAGATTGGATTGCTAGAAGTAGTTGCCGTACTATTAAAAGGAATTGATGTCTAGTAGCTTGAAATTGCTTAAAGATCACATGGCTCAAAATCTTATTTATGCTGGTTTTAGATTGCATTAAAAAAATTCCTTGTGAAATCATCTTTTTATCTGAAACCCGGCACTACCGTCATGAAATTGTTAGTACTATCGTGAGTCTAGTAGTACCGCTCATGGGAGCGGTTGTTATTTTCTAGAGAAGGGTTTTTACTGTTAATTTCCAAAATTGGCATTTCTGGCACTACCGGTGTAGGGGGTCCGGTACTACCGTGGGTCGGTAGTACCGCCCTATGAGTCGGTAGTTATTTTCTAGATCGCTTAATTTTGGATATTTTTTGAATTTTTCAAAAGTCAACACTACCGTGGTTCAAGGGGCCGTACTACCGGTACCGCTGCTTTGATGCCAGTAGTTATTTTCCAGAGTGTGATTTTTGACTTTTTCCTGAGATTCAAATGTCTACACTACTAGGCTCAACATGTCGGTAGTACCGATGTATTGTCCCAATGACTAGTACCTATGCATTAATTGCCTCAAATTGACCATTACAATAGAGGCCGGTACTACCGGGCTTTACATGCTAATAGTACCGAATTTTGCTAATTTTGAGGGATTTAATCCCAAACGGCTAGTTAAGTGGTTGAGGATTATAAATACCTTCTCTCGTGCAGCAAGAGCACATCTTGAAACCTCATTGAATACTTCTTGACCCTTTGCAAGTCTATCTTCACTTATTACATTCAATTTCACATTTTGGGTTGTCGAGGGCATTCAAGCGTGTGCATTCATAGATTGAGTTTTGTGACACTTCAGCACCTTCAAATAAGCATCGTTAATCTATTACTCTTGGTGTTTGTCGACGCTTAGACGGCTTGGAGGAGTAAACCGGTGATCTCTTCTAAAAGATTGTAAAGAGACCCAGTATTGGTGTGAAGGTTGGAGCTCACCTACCTAGAGAGGGAAAGAGCTACCTATAGTGGATTGAGGAAGGTCCAATTGCGCAAAGAGCTGGCTTGATTAGTTTAACCTCCCTCAACATGGATTAGGAGAGACCGGCAAGTCTACAAGACCACGAAAAAAATTCTTTGTGTTTATATTGTGGTTTGCATTCTTAATATCTACTTGTGCAAATTTTCATTCCTAGTGATCATATTGTTTGATTATCTTCCTAGAATCACTAGACTTGATTAGACTTAGATTGTTGATCCACTTAGTGAAACCTAGATTATTTAGGCATTATTTGTTAAAAATTGAAATTGTTGTCATACTTGCTCAATAACTAAGTTGTAACCAAAAGAATTTTAAAAACCTCCTATTCACCAACCTCTAGTCGGTTATTCTTGATCCTACACCACCACCTCCTTTGGCAAAACCCCATCGGTGGCCACCTACTCGCATGAAACCTCACAATCATCCTCTGTTGCTTGTGAAGGAGAACACGGGTGATAGCTCTTCGCCATCCTCCTTCATGCATGGGCAGAAGCACGTGGAACCTCATCACACTACTACAGAACAGGCCATTCTTGCCGGTATATCACTGCCGGTTGGGCTAGAGCCGACAGTGATAACATATCACTGCCGGTTCAAAAGTCCATCCGTGGGAGCACTTATCATTACCGGTTCGTGAAACCAACCGACAGTGATAACAAGATGTGGCTGCCGGTTTATATACAAAACCGGCAGTGATAAATCACTGCCGGTTCCATTACTAACTAGCAGTGATATCTTGTTATCACTGCCGGTTCTGTTCCAACTCTGCATCGCTCGCTTGCGGCCCAGCCAGCCCACCCCGCCCGCACGTCGTCACCGCCAGCATCGCTCGAAACCCTAGCCAGCTCGAAGTCCCGCTGGCGCACGCTGCCACTGCTCAGTTTCTAGATTTGGCACGCCTCCCTACGCTATTTAAGCCCCTGAGGTGCCTCATTTTGCGTCCCCTGTCGTGCGCCTCACCCGCTGCCTTCTTGCTCATCGCTTGAGACGCTGCCATTGCCAAGTTCTTGCTTGCCGAAGTTGCGCCACCGCAGCCATGGACTTCATCCACGTGGATCTCCGCCGTCGGTCTGTCTCCAACGTTGCTACTTGCGTCATCGAGTTCGCTGCATCGTCTTCATCCCGATCTGCACTAGCCAACGCCCGATCCGGTACCGAATCACCGAAGGCCGCGTCGTCTTCCTCGGCTCTGGTGGGTCACACCGCCGTTCGATCGCTAGCGTGTGCTTTGGATTTTTCCACGCCACTACCGCCCGCAGCCGCGAATCTCTGTCGTCCGATCCGGCCGTGCCACCGATGCGTGACACGTGGTCGCTTGCGTCAGCCCTAGATCTCGTGAGCCCGATTCACCGTGGGCCAGGCGAGACCGAGGGCCCCGCGCATCAGCCGTGACGTTAGTGTTGCACAATAAACTGAATTTTCTTTAGGAAAATAATTCCAAAATTTTCCTTTTTCTATTTTCTCTCTATTAAATCTTTCAGAGGCTAATTCTCTTTCATACGAACTCCGATTGAGGCGATTCAAATTTTTAAATTTTTCTAAAATCAAGCTCTATCTTCCAGAACCATTTATTTTCAGTTTTAAGCTTGTTTATATCTCTGTTTGGTACTTATATGTTCTCATTATTTTCTTTTCCAGTAGATGCTAATCCCGAAGGAGCAAACGGAGATTTTGAAGACCAAGACTCAGCACTACATCAGCAAGGCAAGTCATAACTTTTGATCATGTTGAACCTATGTTTGCAAAGTAATTTATTTTATACAATTGCATGCTATTTGTGTATCAATGATTATTTCATGGGAATAGCTATATACCTAATTGACATTATACCACCTTGATTATTGGAATGCCATGTATCCATTGTTAACCCTAGGTTGGGTCATTACTGGTTGGGCATGATCATATTACCAACACTGGGTTATCGTAGTTATGTTTAGACCTGCTTAGTTATACGATGGGATTCATATCACATGTTGAATAATGTTAATTTTGACTTAATGAGATATTGAATTGTGGCCAATAGCCACTGTTGTAAAATTTGTTGTACCATTGCAGGGTTGCCATTGGTCTTGGTTGAACGAATTTGTTTTCCCTCGGGCAAGTGATCGTGCATTAAAGGGGATGCTTTTAGAACATTGGAATGTTGATGTCTTGCCTGAGACAACCTAAGGACTTAATCTTGTGCGCCATTGAACTGGGCCTAACCGTACAGCCACAAGTCTGGAATGGGACAGACCTAGCTGATTAATTTGCAATGTCTAGCCTTAAGTACTGACAATTGGTGGTGTGGGTTCTGGGATGGATGGGTAGATTCGCATGGTGCAAGAGGGGGCCCTAAGGGGCGAAACCTTTGCTGGCAGTACCAAGTTTAAACAGGACATTGTAAAGGCTTTGTCATGATCTCTCTGCTGACACACCAAAGGAATTGTGTTAATTGCATGGCAACAAGAGAAGATCATGTCTTGTGGGTAAAGCAGTACAACCTCTGCAGAGTGTAAAACTATTCGAATAGCCGTGTCCGCGGTCATGGACATGCCCGGGAATTTCACATGAGGTGTAGAGTGTTTTATGAAATGTAGGATGGTAGAATTGTTGGGATCTGAACAGGGAGTTCACTGTTGTTTTGTTATCTAAAGTTATACTGTTGAATTTGGTGGTTTGATAATTGTTTTGGATGGTGTAGGGTGATGCCTCGCTATTCTATTCATGTTGTCTACCATTGATTTACCAATTAATTATTATCTTTTTATAAATATGCTTGCAACCTATTTACTGTACTTCAATTCAAGTTATTGCTTTGTACAAAAGAACCATGTGTCTATCATTTATCAAGCCAGCATGAATATATTGCATCATTTTCCTGCAGCTTGCTGAGTACTTTTTATACTCACGGCTATACGCCTTTGTTCATCAGTTGTTGAGGAAGGATCGGGAAATGCTGAATATTATGAGGAGGAATATTACGAAGACTACGTGGATTAGGAAGGTGTTCCCTAGACGATTGCCTGTGGCATGTCGAATGGCCTAAGTTATTTTGTTTTCGCTGCAACAGTTTATTTGTTTTTTAAGCCTTTAAGGCATAGTGGTGTAAACATTGACCCTAAGGCCATTTGCTTTACTTAATAATAATTTGCCTCTTTCTTAGTTAATTCGTTGTATGGAATGATATTTCATCTATGTTTTCACTGTGTGCACTAGCGTGATTCTGAACTAGTGCAATATGCACAGAGGGTTTCATATTTGCAAATCTAGATCCCTACATCCTCCCGACGCCGCCCCCACGCCTCTGGGACGTCCCGACGCCGCCCCTCCTCCCCACGCTGCCCCCACGCCGCCAGGACCTCCTGACGCTGCCCCTCCTCCCGTTGCCGCCCCACGCTGCCACGCCGCCAACTCCTCCCATCGCTTACTACCACTTTAGGTAACAAAGTCTAGGAAGAAAAGATTATAAATACTGTGTTTGTGCATACTAATGACATGAGCATTCAAGAATATGAGCTTTGGACAGTTTACTTTACTAATGAACAAAAGAAGGTGCCCTGAACTGATGCTTTTATGCATGATTGGGTTTTGCTGAGTCCATTACAAAGTGTTCAAGTTATACATTCTTATAATGTCTATGGAGCTGGGAACATACCCAAGTAAATATAAACGGCACTGATATATAGTGATTTGTCACTGAAATCATCATGAGTTATTAACAAACAACTAGGAAAAAGATATATTTCATAAAAGGTATTAAATGGAACATTTGTGTGCATACAGCCGAATTGTATTCAATTAGATAATTTTCATTTAATTTAATTTAATGATGTTAGTAAAATAAAAGAGAAGCATAGTTTACCTCCTAAGCTTTCAGCTGCAGCTCCAACAACTAAACCTCCAACCATATGGATCACAAGTTCACCATGAAAAAAACTTCCCAACCAAGCTACCAGACGAGCAAACACGTGAGAGATCCAACTCACGTAAACAAGGCCGCAGACGACTACGTGGGTGCAGTCAAATCGGGGCAAACGAGGCGGAGGCGGGGGAGAGGCGCACCTGGGACTCAGAGATGGGGGTCGAAGCCGACGAGCGCGAAGCGGATGCCGGCGAAGAGGTGGTCGTCGTCTGCACCGTCGGGTGGGGACATGGCGACGGGATTCGGATCGGAGCAAGGGCTAGGGTTCGGGGATCCGTAGTGGGTTGCGCGGTGATATTTGAGGAAGAGAGAAGACAGATGGGGAGGGAATTTCGAATTTTGTGCGCGCGGTTTTAGCCACCTCCTCATCGCTAACGGTTGGTGGCTAAAACCATTAGTGATAACATCGATAGACATCACTTGTAGTTTTAGCCACCAACCGTCTATGATATCAATTATTACAGATATTTATATTAAAATTGTATGTAATTATATTTAACATAAACAGTTTTTCAAAATCGTTTGTGATGAGATGTCTAATATAAGTCTTTCTATAGTAGTGTACAATTTGTTAAGAATACTTAGGTCTACCAAATTAAGGGCAGGATGTTCCTATTTTTCTTAGAATTTGTCTTTTTTTTTCCTTAGAGGAGTTAACCACGTATCATGAGTTTTTAATATATAATAGATTTCATGAATTGCTATCTTTTTTCTTAAAGCTGTTAACCGCGATATCATGAGATTTTAATATGTAATAGATGGTAATACATGTGTGTTCTTCTGGGTACTGAGTGCTTCACTGTGGGTCACTGTTATGAAAAACAGTATACGCGCGACGGACGAACGTGGTACCGTTAAGTGATTAATCATAATACGACCGATTAATCAAAATTTAACACACGATTATGCATTTGTATTAATATATTTATTTACATTTAGAATTAATTAGAAATATTTTAGTTACCCAAAGTTATTGTAAATTATAACTCTACAGAATATGTTTTACATTTCATTGTTTATACTTCATCCAAAAGGTACATACTATGAATACTATGACATATTATTATAAACTAATTTATCATAGTTAATGAATAAAAGTAAGCTAATTTTGTGATTAAAAAATAAGCTATTTTCATGATTACACGAGAAAAAACTGATAATTAATAAAAAAAGGCCGATTAATCGGATTATATGGAAAAATAATCGTTCGACTATGTTAATTATACTTCAATTAAACTATTCGTAATAGTTTAGTCACCGTTACCAATTAATCGACCGATTAATCAGTTGAGTCAGTCATTTTTCACAACATTGCTCTAGTTACCGCGTGGGCTGCTCTTGGCGATGCCTCAATTCTGTCGCAGTGTGACATCGACGGCGTTGGACATGTATCTGCTGCGAGCGTGGAGATGTATGTTGCCGCCGATAGCACTAGTGGCTGGATTAATTCGTTAGAGCATGTACAATGGTACATGTCAGCTGTCTGTAAGACTATGTCACGTAGGATTTTAGGTGGTGTTGAGGAGAGAGGAGGAGAAAGAAAACTGCTGTCTACTATTTAACAGACGGTCTTATAGACAACTTTCTATTTTGTGTATTATTATATAGACAGTCTGTTAATTGGGTGAGAGACCATTAAAGACAACTATATAAACGATCTATTTATGAGTTATTTTTAGTGTTGCCTATAAATGATATGGAGATATATTACAGACAACTGCCATCTATACCACTGTACATACTCTTAGTGCGACGACGGCAATGGGCATGCTCTGGGTTCTGGGACCCATTTCTGCGTTCACTGATGAGTATTTTCTCTCTTTTTCCTTCCGGCTTCTCCACGTGAAACTACCGAGAAGTGAGAATCAAGCGTATGTGTCTAAGGGCCTATTTGGGGGAGCTATGGCTGGGCTGAAAAACTGCTTTTGGTTTGCTGGGCTGTAAAGCGGCTGTGGTTGGCGGCTGTGCCTTTTCTTGTTATGCTGTTTGGCAAACTGCTTGCTGCAGTTGTAGCTTTTGAGGGCTAACCGAAATGGAAGGTAGCAACATAGTGAAGTACATCGACATCCGAGTGGGGAGGTGACGTGGAGGCGGCGAGGCAGGGTGGCAAAGGTTGGGAAGGCGGAGTGAGCGAGTTAGGAGGAGTTCAAGTGAAGCCACAGCTGAAAAGCTCTTCCTCGAGAGCTGCAGACTTTTGGGTGCTTCTTGCGTGGCTTAGCTTCCAGTGCTTTGCACTATCTTTGTTTAGGGAGCTTTTAGCCCAAAGTGAAGCAAAAAAGCGAAGCCTGACTCCCCAAATAGACCCTAAATAACACTCAAATTATTTTTGAATGTAGCGTGAACCGTTGGTGCATCGATGTTGTTGGGACTTGGGACCGGCTTAGTGAACCGCGCAATGCGCGGCTGGTCCTATTATGTGTTTATCTATACCCTTTTATAATGCACCTAAACATTCTTTTCTACGTCCACCCCAAATAGTACATCCCACTAGAGATGGTCCAACCTTCGGGCACCCAGCAAAATATTCTCAAAAATTTGCCTCCATCAAAATTAACCTCTCAGATCTTTCCTCAGCTTTACTCACCCACATCCGATGGCCATTATTTAGTGTGTCTAATCATCCCTATGGCCCACAACAGACCTCCTCCCCGCACCTCCATCCAGCATCTTTATTGAAAAGGAAACAATCAAGGAAAAAGAAACAAATGTTTTGGAAAAGGAAATGACCAATACATACGTGCTGGGAAAAGGAGATAAGGAAAAGGAAACAATCAAGGAAAAAGAAAAAACTTTCTGGAAAAGGAAATGACCGATACATACGTGCTGGGAAAAGGAAATGGGGAGACGGGGCAGCGCGGCCGGGAGATTGCACGCGGCGGTCGGGGCGCGCGGAAGAGGAGATCCACGTGGCGTCCAGGGCGCATGAAAGAGGAGATCGACGCGGCTGCCAGGACGAGCGGCGGAGAGCCCGCGCGGCCCTCGGCAACGATCGAAGGAGAGCCCGCGTGGCCCTCGGCGGTGATCAGAGGAGAGCCCGCCCGGCTATCGGCGGCGCACGCTCGCGAACGGCAACGCTAGGCCGTACTCGGCGGAGACGGGGCAGCGTGGCTGGGAGATTGCACACGACGGCCGGGGCAGCGCTGCCGGGGTGAGCGGAGGAGGAGATCGACGCGGCAGCCGGGGCGAACGGAGGAGAGCCCGCGCGGCCCTCGGCGGCGATCGGAGGAGAGCCCATTCTGAAGCTGTGTGGGAAGCATCACTCGCAGGGTTCACTCAGTGGTGAGGCATCTTCGGCCATCGTCGGCGGCGACCAAGTCCACCAGCGGGTGCGCGTCAACGAGCTGGTGCTAATTGTGCCCTCGGCCGGGCCTATCCGTGACCTTAGCTCTGCCGACGACCAGCCCTAGCTGGTCCCTGCTTTGCTCTTCCGACAAAGGGCCCCAAGGCCGATGGATCACGGCTAGTGTAAAAGCGCATGCGCCACTGAGGAAAGACGCTTTCTGTTCTGCGAAAGCGTATTTTCTATTTTCTTTAGAATTTCCATTACCCGAGAGCATACAAGTATTTGTAACTTTTACATTATATGTCTAAATAAAATGAAAGAAAATTCTAAAATCAAGTTCTTCCATAATATACAAAAATATTTTAAAAAATAGTACAGGTGAATTTCAAATTCAAATTTAAAGAAAAGACCCAAAGATATGCTACATATAAAAATATTGCAAAAGAACTGAGAATTGAATGAAACTAATTTTATTAGAATCCTTATGCTTCTCGGAACTCAAATATATATAATATTTAGATTTCAACTTTGTTTGAATCATTTTTCATTAGAGATTGTTCTCAATTTGCGATGAATTTGCGATTGTAGCCTAGAGCCGAAAAAATTCAATGGAGATGTGCTGGAATTTTTTTTCTCACATCTGAAATTATCCAGCGGACGATGGGAAATTTCAGGCACGAAAAAAAAATAAAAACCAAGCTTTGCCCGGCCGCTGGATAATTTCGGGCATGAAAAAAAATTACAGTGCTTCTCAACCACGGAAAAAAAATTCCAGCACCTCTCTGCTGATTTTTTGTGTCTCGAGGCTACAATCGCAAATTCATCAGCGCGAGAGCCTGATTCGAAAAAAATTATAACGACGATACTAATATAGTAAAAAATTCGAGCCTGGGCGCTGGTAAATAATACCGCTACACCGCTCCGCTGATTTTTTGCGGCTCGAGGCTACAATCGTAAATTCATCATTGTGAGAGTTGATTCAGAAAAAATTATAACGATGATGCCAATACAGTAAAAAATTTCCGAAAAATAAAAAAACAATCAAGCAGTGCCCGTCCGCTTGATAATTTTGGCCAAAAAAAAAGAAATGCTCGACAGCCGCTAAAAAATTCAAGCGTGGAAGAAAAAATAAAAAAAAATTTAAGCAGTGCCCGTCCACTGAATAATTCTGGGAAAATATAGAAAAATAAACTGCGCTTGCCGACCGCTGGATCCGCAGGGAAAAAAGATAAAAATTAAACAGCGCTCACCGGCCGCTGGTTCCGCGAGAAAAAATTGAAAAAAAATTAAGTAGCACTCACAGATCGCTGGTTCTGTGGATAAAAAATTAAAAAAATTCAGCGCTCTCCGTGCGCTGAAATTAGGCTCTATGGGGCTAGATCTGTAAAAAAATCTCCAGAAAGGTCATATTCGGGAAAAAACCGATCACGAGGCCAGGATAGTAAAAAATTCAAGTCTGATTTCCTTGCATGCGGATCCTCCCTGTTTATTTTCTTGTTTGATTGGCTCTTCTTCCAAATATGTGGTACATATACAACCCCTTAATCCCTTATCATACACAACATCTTCTTCTCTTGTTAATCTTCTCACATATTGGTTCCTCTCCCGTGCGTCAAACGAGAGTTCTATTCTTGCATCAGAATCATCTAAAATAACACAAACTAAATCCATACCTTCCTTTCCCGTGTTCCTTGCGCAGGTCCCGGGAATTCCTAACTAAAGAACGCCCAAACGTTGGGACGTAAGTGCCATACCTCCAGCCGTTCAGCCGTTCGGCGAGGCCGCGAGGCTTTTACGTGCGGCAACGGCGACCGGCGATGTCGGCGTACATACATACGTGAACAAGTCTTAAGAGCATACGGGAAACGTTTAGCGAAAAATATTATTGAGTGTTATATTTTCATTTTTGTACTCGCATACGGGCACTGTGATTATTTATTATTAAGTGTTATATTCATATTTATCTTATCATTTAATTGATAAGCGGATGTACTGCTGTCGTAGCGTTAGTACGGGCACTATACTAGTTTCTTTTTAGTGAGTTGAATTCGTTAGACAACAATTGATATGGACATGGCATATTTTCTGTGGGCTATTATTGCTCCTTCGGGTCACAAAATTCTTCTTACCGTGTAAAATTGCCGTCTTTTTTTCTTGGCCAATAAATATCTTTTAAAATTTTTAGGTTGGTCGGCGGTGAAAAAATATGCATAGATTGGTCATACTGATAATTTCATAATCTTATACTTAAATTAATGGTCAAGCTTACTACTACGGTAATCTTCCGTAGAATACCAATACGAACACTATATACTCCAAATGTGATTTATATTACTTTTATAAAATGGGTGTTGCTAGCGCCTAGATGTTCCCAACGTACGCTTCCTTTACGATCGGATCTCACTTAAGAGCACATAACCCAACCAAATCCCACTCCTCCAACTTTTGTTGGATGAGAGCAGCACTGGGACAGGGTTAGAAATTTCGGCAAGATGTCACGAGATCTCATTTTTCGGAGCTGGATGAAATCAAAACTCTCGGCCGAATTCGAAAAATTCAAAAAAAAAGTAATTTTACTACAGTAATCTCGTTTTTCTCGACGAGATCTCACCCTATCCGCCCGAGATCTCGGTCATTTAAACCAGAATTTGCATTTTGACTGCCGGATTTGACCGGATTTAGGTTAATTACCCCGGCAAAAGTGATCTTACATGATAATTTGTTGAAAAACATTTTTTTGAGACATTTTGATATTTCAGTAGAAACACTATCGGGTTTTTATAAAATTTTAGAAGCTGTTTCATAATATGAAAAATTTATGTCACCATTCTAACAAGTGTAGGATCATACAGAAAAATTTCCAAAATATTTTATGTTGGTTTGTTATATTTAAAAAATAAAAAACAGAATAGGCATAAATGAGTAGTAGCCGTGACAGAATTTTATAAATTGTTTCCAGTTTGGTAATGACTTAAATTTTTTAGGAGAGCTTAAGAATGTCCTTATAACCATTATCTAAAATTTTCAAAAAAAATGAATCGGTCTTGTTGATCAATGAAAAATTGTAAACTCTAGTAGCACGCGCCCTAAAGTCCAAGAAGTGAGAATTAACATTGTCATATTTTATGGGAATTTGTTAGCTTTGATCATGTTCTAAAAAATTTATAAGAATATTATGAATACTTGACGACTGTCCACAAAAATTTTCCAATTTTTTGCATCCTTAGAACTATGCCAAAAAATCATGCAAAAAAGTTGGCATAGTTGTGACTCGAACTAAGACCTCATCTTCAAATGTTTTTGACCTTACCACTAGGCTAGTGTTGTGTTGCTTAATAACATTAACTTACTAATTTATTTATCTATTGCATGCAAACATAGTTACTTTAGTACACACTACAATCATTAATTCACTTAACCCTCACACTTTACCCATCCGCACACAGCAGATCAAGCCAAAGCTCAAGGTCTCCTTCGCTATCTCCAACCGATTCCGGCGCATCTCTGGCCAACTCCGGCGTGTTTTCGGCCATCTCCGGTAGTGGGGAGCAAGATCTTGGTCTATTTTGGCGAGATTTCACCCAGTTCAGATAAAAAAAAATTCCAAACCGAAATCTTATGCATTTTGGGTGATATCTCATTATGTATGGCCGGATTAGTGTACATATGTGTCGGATATGTGTATTTTTGGTGATCTCTCATCTCTTTACAAATGAAATATCAGTGTTTGTACTTGCATCTTTTAATGTGATTTGAGTCAATACGAGTGTATGCATGTTGTTACTATGAAGTACAATAGGCATTAGAAAATCCATCCAAATAGAACGGTGAAATATATGTGCAATCTTGTCATTGTGTAGTCTCTTCTCATGTTGTAGAATAAGTATAGACATGCATGCATCATAGTGAAGAACAAGTACACACATGCGAGATTCGTGGTAGACTCCATCCCACCGGAAGACATGATCAAGGCCACAGGTAACCAACGTAATTGTTTTCTATTCCACTTGTCAATCATGTATGTTGAAACCTCACAAGGGTGATAATATTACTTCCAATTGACCACAGGTGGGAAGAGTCTCTCAGATTGGACCGAGCGCATGGTTGGTGACACACACAAAGGGAAGAGAAAGCGTGCTAATGACGTCGATGACGATGACACGGTAGCAGGAGCTTTATGCGGTTTGGAGAAGTTATCGGACAGCCAGCCTCGTAAGGGAAAACGAAAATATGTAACTGATGATGAGCCTTATGTCGGCAGTGATGATGAAACTAATATACCTTCTGATAATGAGCAGTGCCTCAGTAGTAGCTCAGCGACAAAGACAGACTCTCCCAGCGGCAGTGGAACGGAATTTGGTCGGTATACTATACGCCCAGTTCACAGCCACAATCATCGCCAGGATCACAACAGGGGGTTAGGCCCTCGACGAGGGTCTCACATAGGCAGACCCGTACTAAGGGGAAGGGTGCGTCGAGTGATGGGCGTAGGCGACAGACAGCACAACCACAGGATGATGTAGGCTCATGGTGTAACAGCCAGTCTTCCAGCCATTTGGGTTTTCCAACTGAGCATAGCGAGTACGGTTCAATACCCTATGGAGGGGATCAGGGTGGGTACGGTTACAGACAGAGTTATGATGGATTGAGTATCTCTTGGCTATTTGACTACACTGATCTATACGCCAATCCGTACGCATGTCACTCATCTGTCAGTGTCCGGTACCTTTACCAGCCTGAGAATTATAGCGCTTGGATGGCTCATTACGAACATTGGAAGTCTAGTTACCTACCGCGGGACATGACTTGGGAAGAATACAGGCAACAACACGAAAGGAGGTATCACGAGGTCATTGTCGATAACGCGGAGATAGAGTTTGCACCGCAGGTGTACTACTACTCGTAGGTACGTGATGCAAATATACATTGAGTTTATTGTGAATTTGCGATGCACATATGTGATAATTTATCATATGTATCAATTTTATTTCATACCTATTAATTGCCATGCAAATATACATTGATTGATTCCAATTGTGACTCTCGAAATCCGAAATTCAGTTCAAATGTTGCCGAAATTTCTAACTTCACGCATTCATAATCACCTCAAAATTTTATGGCAAAGTTAATGATGCATCACGACCATCCAATCAAATTTTGAAAATTTTCGAACGTCCTTTCAAGCATTTTTCATACAGACATCAACACTCTCCGAATTTTTCAAATTCCCTCAAGCTTCACCCTGACCTAAAAATTTTATGAAAATATGGGTGATATGTCATAATCATGCACAAAAAAATTCAAATATTTCTAACGTGATTTGTCCCATTTTTCATTCAGTTCGAAATTGCCACTTAGTGTTTTATCAGGACAGAACCAATGTTTGAATTTTTAAAAATTCCACAAGCTTTGTAATAATCTGAAATTTTTATGGTAACATCAAAAAATGTGTCACAAACCTCCAGAAACAATTTCAAAATTTTTGGACAATGTTTGACCCGGATTTTTCGTTGCCCAAATTTACCAAGATCTCGGCAAATCTCGCCGAGATCGTGCTAATTTGGGCGAGATCTCGGTAATCTTGGTGGCGGAAAAACCAGATTTGAAAATCTATTTTTGCAGTTCGTCCAGAATTTATCTAAAATTTATAAATCTCATCGAGATTTCGTCCTCCGGTCCGATATGAGATGTGAGCGAAATCGAGATATGAAACCTTGCACTGGGAGGAGAAGGGGGTTGTGAAAGTCTGCGCCGCCTTGCTCTCCAGCCGCCGGCTGCCACGACACCTTATCCTTGCCTGTCACAACAAATAAACTCAGCTACGACGACAGATTAAGCTCCATGAACAAACAACAGTTTCTTCCACGTTCTTTCTTGAATCATGATTTGTTTTGTGTAGCCGCCCGTCCATCCTTCCCTGATCCTCTCGTTGATGTACCACGGATGACTCGGGTGCAAAGATAAATGGAATATGTCCATGTTATTTACCATGACTCGTACATAGTTTTTTTAGATTTAAAAAAAAGTGTGTTAGATCGATGAATCCTAATATGATTAGGATTTCTACTTTATTTTAGAATAGGATTTTTACTTGTTTTAGAGGATGACTAAGCGGGCTATAGAAACCCATGGGGTGATTATGGAGAACCCATAAGCAACTAAGAAGTCATAAACCAACTTATCCAAAGTAAGAGGTGTACGAGAGGATTAGAGGCTATGTTATTCTTTAGCATTAGATTCTTGTATAGCGCAAGGATTCGAGTATTCTAAAAGGTCCGAGCGATTGTGAGAGAGTTAAAGAGCAACAATCCCTTGCGGCGCTTGGAGTAGGTGACTTGCCTGTTGGTCGCGTTCTCGATACGCTTTATCTCCATCTTGCCACGCGCATGCGCCCTCATGAAATATCATCGTTGACGGTTTAAAACTAAAACCGTCTGTATTGTCATTACTGACGGTTTTAGTTTAAAACTGACTATGATATCAAATGACATCACAAACGATTGGTGGCTAAACTGACGGTTTTATCCACCAACCATCAGTGATGTTTAATTATCACAGACGGTTATTCTAAAACCGTATGTAATTATTGTTAATACAGACGATTTTTTTTAAAACTGTCTGTAATGATGGGTCTAATATAAGTCTTTTTGTAGTAGTGATTGTTAGTTGTGCCATTTGGTTGAATGTGGGGTTGGTTAGACTGCTGCATAGCGCAAGAGCGGGCTTCTGACTAGGGTAGTTTTAGCCCTTTCAGCATTGAAACCTTAACAGACATGACTACATGTGATGGAACTTTTTAAGGGCCTTGTTGTTATTTTCTCTGTTGCACACCAAAGAAAGTGTGTATTTTGACAAAAAGAGACGATCATGTCTTATAGGTAAAGTTGTACAACCTCTACAGAGTATAAAAAAAGTTCAAATGGAGTGATTCCATTGTGAGAAAATTGGTCTAGCTCCAGGATGGACATGAGATGAAAAATGTTTAAAAATAAAATGAACTTCAAATAAAATTATGCATTTAAAAATTTCTTAGACTATCTGAAAATTTACTACTTTGTGCAAAATTTAAACATAATACCTTTCTTTGTAACCTTAACATTAATAATGCATTCCCGTGTAACTTGTGTAGTACTTCTAGTACCCACTCTTTCTTATTTTGTTATTTTAGAGGAGTTATATTTCGATGGTGAGGACCAGGAGGACTAGGACACTTTCCCAGTAGATTGCCTGTGATAATTCTATTAGGCTCTTCTCCTATTTTATTTTACTTCTGTTGTCTGATTTCATTTGGCCTGCGTGCCACTCTTTATTGTAAACTCTCATTATTAATAAAGTGTGTTTAATGTGACATGATATCATCTTTGCTGTGTGTAATAGCTTTTTCTAGACTAGTACAGCATACACAGAGGATTTTGGGGTTTTATTTCCAAGGTCCGACATAGGGCAACCACTCAAAAGAACATGCGCCTTCCAAGCAAGTCATACCCTTCACTAGATATGGTAATCTATGAGGGATCCACCAAATTGGCAAGCTTGTCTTACTACACAATATCTACCAAGGTTAATCACTACTAGGTAGAGTTGCGCGCAATGCCGCGCCGCGCGGAAAAATCTAATCCGAATCGGTGTCCATGTTGAATTTGTGGAAGAGCTTTCTCTTTTTTTTTAATAAAATAACCGGATCTAAACGTAATTTCAAATCTTTCGGGTCGAAAGAACCGACACCCGTGTCGAATTTGCGAAACTACGGGTTTTTTTGCAAAATAACCGATGGAAGGACCTGTTCGCGATTTTTGAATATTTCCGGTCGAAAGAACCAGATTTTGTGAAACTATGGGGTCCTTTTTACAAAATAAATGGTAGAAGGACCGGTTAGCGATTTCGGAATTCACGGGGTCTTTTTTGCAAAATAACATGTGGAAGGACTTGTTTGCGATTTCAAAATTTCCGAAGGACTTTTTTTCAAAAAACTGTACCTCATAGCCTAGAATCGCTCAGATTCTCCTGGGCTTAATATATATATTATACACAATCTTATGAATTATGGATTATAGGATCATCGAATTAATTTATTTTCTCATTGGCCGGACTCACGATATTCCACTTATACAATCCAATAAGTAAATATACAAAACTCACTAAATTAAATGCATATGTCCGTGATCAATCTCAACAATCATAATTCACTAGACTTTTTATGCTAGTGCTAACAAGCTAGTTGTACCAATCCCTCTTTAGTAATATATAGTCATACATATTAAAATTCCACCGATCTAAGTGTATGTATCCATGCAACACTTTAAATGAGACTTTCAAGTTAATCATATACTCACCATTTAATAGCTCACTGACCACTCATACATATGCTCACTATATAGAATTAATCATGCATGTGAACCATCAATATAGTCACATCTATACCGCCATGATTGACCCATAATCATACATTTGTTAGTCCAAATTGAGGGTGTAGACATCTTTCAATTTACATGGTGCTCTCATCCAATTGTATATAGTCAAGTTATCAATTATTAAGTCCTCACATATTCATTGCATATGACCTATCTAACTATCATTTAAGATATCCAACCTAATTGCATATGCATTGCTCAAATAGCTCACAACCATCGATTCAATGTGCGGGTACCAATTCCATTAAAATTAACCATGTATACTAGCACTACCTTGGTCATATCCACACTACTAAAATTGGTTCACTAAAAATAAGTACAATCAAAATTGACAAGGAAAATTCCACCGATGCAACCTAAACAAATAGACCAACCACCAATTTATATGCCCAGTAAATCCATCCATCGACAATCTTGCAACCACCAAATCAACTTGAGAGGAAACACACATAAATTTAACATATAAGAATCACTAACCAATTTATGTGTGATTCCAATAATACTAGCCTATAACCAAGTAATCTACTAAATTAAATAATCTGACATCCACCAATTGACAAATAACATTCCACTCCATCGATTGAATTATTCATGTGATGTAAAAAGCACAACATGTTCATACCACTGAACAATTACGTTCTAATAGAAGATTGTATTGGTTGCAAACTTTCAAACCAATTTTTACTATATGTTTGCAAGAACGTGCCATGGTCAAGATTTAGATGCAACTTGCACAACTAAAATCAATGCATATGAAAGAGCAAATAACGACAACATTTTATGCTGAGAGTCAAGAATGAGAGAGAAGATCCACTGGAGGCAATATTCCACCACACAAGCATGAAAACCAGGTTCACCGTTGGAAGTCCAGCTCCACCCTTCTCTCTTTTCTTTTCTCTTCTTTCTTTCTTCCGTTTTCTTTTCTTTTCTCTTCTCTTTTCTTCTCTTCTTTCCTTTTCTTTCTTTTTCTTTTCTCTTATTTCCTTTTCTTTCTTTTTCTTTTTTCCCTTTCTTTCTTTTCCTTCCTTTTTCTTCTCCTGGCCGCATGCCTCATCCTTTCCTTTTTTTTTATCCGCTTTTCTTTTCTTCTCTCTTTCTTTTTCTTCTTTCTTCTCTTTCCTTTTTCTTTTCTTTCCTTCTTTTCTTCCTCTTTCCTTCTTTTTCTTTTCCTCTCTTTCCTCCTTCCTTTTCCTTTTTTTTTCTTTTTTCTCCCTTCCTGGCCACACGTCACTTCTTCTCTTCCTTTCTTTCTTCTCCTCCTAGCCGCATCCTCTTCTTCCACCCCCTTCTCTCTCTCTTCTTCCAACGCCTCAGCTCCTCCACCACACACCGGTACCTCTCCCTTCTCCTCTACCTCATCGCCCAGCTCTCCTTCTCTCTCTTCACGTGCCACCACACCGCCTGGGAGCAAATCCAACTAGGGGCCGCCTAATCCCATGCATTCACCGCAAACCCGAGGCCACATGCCACCCACGGGGGGTGCTATTGCCTCATGCTGCCATCGTCGACATTGCTAGGCCGAACTGCGCCTACTTGAGCCGCTACCGTCTGGCCGCTTTGTCGTGTTTGGTCTAGGCCACCACCACCACGTCGTCCACGTCGTTGTCACCGAGCACGGTCACTGGCCTTTGTAATCATTGTCGTCGTCATCGAGCCAAGCTGAGTGGTGTCATCTCCTAGCAACATCATTGCCTGTGCAGTCAAACCGAGCTGAGCCATGCCTAAGTTGGCTGCCTCAGGCTGGCGCTGACTGGCCATGCTGCCTCGTCGCCCTCGATGCTAGGTCGAGCTGCCCTCCTGTTGGCCTCCTGTACCGCTAGCTCCTCCATCCACATCATCGTCACCCATGGCCGTCAAAGAAAAAGAAATAGTAGCATAGCAAGAAAGAGGCAAGTTATGCTTTGACCATGTTGCACCTAGCTTTTACAAAAAGTTTTTTTTTCAAAGTATTGAATGCTAGTTCAAAGTATCAAATGTTTAATTATTTCAAGAATTAGTAATGCAACCCATCTATGACATGTATACCTTGTAATTTGTATGCCATGATCATTTGTCACCCTAAATTGGTTATATATTAGTTGTTCAATAATGTAGAACCAACGTTGGTTGGTTTAGATGTGACTAGAATTGTTAGCTATGCAACGGGTTATTAATATCATTTTGAAAGTTGCAAAACTCATAAATTACTAAGTGACTATGGAATATATTTATGAAAATGGTGTGTCATGTGTTGTCACACGATGATGATGTTGATGATTGTCACACGATGATGATGTTGATGATGGCATATGTTGCGCTTTAACCAACAGGGGAATTGATTTCAATTGGGGCAAATGGCAAAAAGATGTGTGCTTATGGTTCTGTGTGAAATTGAGCTATTTATTCCATGTGAATACAAATAATTTTGTGTGAATTGGTGTAGTTGATTGGGTAATCTTGCCTTGGTGAAATTAAGTACTTAACCTTGTAAGCTATTGAACTGAGCTGTATTGTACAATCATATATCTAGAATGGGACAGACCTAACTTAATAAGTTACCAAGTCTTGACATTGGCTGCCTAAGGTTATCGCTCTCAAATCCAACGGCAAGTCTCCTTCCATTCTTCTGTACTGTGTGGAGGTGGGATGGTGAGGATCAAACTTATCAGTCGAGTCAATGTAAGGATAGAGTTTCCGAAAGTTTTTTTATGATCTTTTTAGTTGTACGTCTATGGAAGCATGTCTTTTTCATAACATGAGAAGATGACCATATCTTGTGGAAAAAGTGTACAACCTCTATAGAGTGTTAATCAAACTATTTGAATAGTTATGTCCCTGGTTATGGACAATGTTTGGAGATTTCACTTGAGGGATAGATTTTATAAAAATAAAACTGGGGAGTGGCTATGTGAAAGAACTGATTTAGACTATGTGCATATTTGTGAAAATTCTCAAATGTTATTATTAGTGTAATTTGTCTTATTTCTACTTTCAATCTATTTATTGTATTTAAATAGCAAATGTTGCTTTATACAAAGTTAAACCATATTAACCATTCTCTAGAATAAGCCTTGCATATAGATAAATAGACTTGCATCATGTGTGCATGACTTGCTGAGTATTCCTTGTACTTACCCTTTCTATAAACAATGTTGCTCAATTGTTGAAGACATCCTCAAGGTATCAATAGTTAGGAAGTTATATGTTGAAGATAATAGAGAACTAGGTCATGCTACCTAAGCGATTGCCTGTGGGCATGTGGATAGGTTTCACTTGAAGATATTTTGTTTCCTCCGACTGTAGTTTATTTGAGTTGTTTGTCTCACAAGGCGTTAATTGTAAACTTTGATCGTAAGATCGCTACTTTGATATTTAATGTTAATTACTTCCTTATTAGTTATTATGCATGTGGAATAAGATTACTATTTTGATATTTAATGTTAATAGTTTCTTTCTTAGTTGTTGTGCATATAGAATGATATTTCATTAATGTTGTCATTGTGTGCACTAGCATGATTATAGACTAGTGCAGTGTACACAAAAGGTTCATATTTGCATATTCAGGTTTGTCATGTGCCCTTTTGGGATGTTGGATTGACCTTGAGAATTCCTATAGGATTCTTTCCTTTCTTCTACTTTTTGGAGGATCCAAATACATTTACTTAAACCTTGTGTTAAGAATTTCTTTAAGAAGTCCAATACACAATGTGTCTTTCTCTCTCCACTCTCTCGAATCAATTAACATCTAATCTCAAAATTCCTGAAGTTTTCTTATTAGGCATCAAACGCCACTTTTGAGCAATTCCTGTGTTTTTATTATATGTAGTACTAGATAATCGACCGTGACGTGCCACACCGCGACCGCCACTCCCCACGCTAGCAAATCGAGAAAACATGCGACTGCCGCTCCTTACGCAAGCAAATCAAAGAAACACGCGAAACGGTTGAAAGGATACAATCTGCGATTTTGCTGGAACGGAAGGTCCGCCTCGGGAAAAACGGAAAAAAGGACATAAACTTTTTTTTTCCGGAAAAGGACCTAAATAGAATTTTGTTTTTCCGAAAAAGGGCTTAAACGTAATGCTAAAAAAATTACAAAAAGGACATAAATATAATGTATATTTTTTTCCATAAAAAGGACCTGAACGTATTTTTTTCCGAAAAAGGACCTGAACGTATTTTTCCCCGAAAAAGGACCTAACATAATTTTGATTTTCCGAAAAAGGACCCGAGCGCAACGCCTAAAAACGCATAAAGGACCAAAATGTAATATATATTCTTTCTAAAAAATGATATAATCGTATTTTTTCGAAAAAAGGACCTAAACGTAATTTTTTTCGAAAAAAGGACCCGAGCGTAATTTTTTTTCACGGCTCGGCTCAAGCCACGAGCCAAACCGGCGCCGAGCCGGCTCAAAGCACTGTGGTGCCCGGGATTCCGCCAACTTTAATAGAGGTAGGATTCAACAAGCCATGATATCCAATCCTACATTGTTTGTATTCATGCGTTCTAAAGAGGCCCACAATCCAGGAGAGGTTGCGTCATAAAAATAACACTAACGGCCGGGGGTTTATAATTTTATGAGTAAATTTCACAAAACTATATGTTTCATGTATGAACTATCTGAAAACTATAGGTTTTAGCTTCCACTTCACAAAACTATCGATTTTATGAGAAGTTGAATCATAAAACTATAGATTTTAGAATTAATTGTTTCTTGTAACAGGTCTAGCAGTATGGACCATATGGCAACGTTATGCCTGAGTGAAAAAGAAAATAGGGGCGCGTGAAATTGCTATATGAGTTCACACTGTCAGACCTGTTAAAAAAACAATCAATTCTAAAATATATAGTTTTGTAATACAAATTCTTCTAAAATCTGTAGTTTTATGAAATATGAACTAAAACTTATAGTTTTCTAATAATTTATACAAGAAATCTGTATTTCGTGAGATTTAGTCTAATTTTATAAACCTGCTAGTAAATTGGCTAGGGGAATCCAGCTTCCATCTGGAGCGTTTGAGGCACGATCAGACGGCGCATATGCAGAATGGTGTTTCCGAGTTTCCACTCAGTACGACCCACAGCCGTACTTGTCCAGGCCCAGCTCTCTTAAAAAAATGTGGATTATACTAACATAATATGCTTTTCTCCATTAATCGTACTTTAAAAAATCTCTTTCTCTTTTTTTTTTCTTTAAGAATCAATGAGGACTCTTTATTAATGGTCACCTATAGATTTGGTTGTTGCACACACCGACACACAAATGAGCAACACACAATTTGCTTCCCTACGAACATGTTGCATAACAAAGGCCTGCATAAACGAAATGAGCTCCTGAATTTGATAATAGATCTTTTGATCTCAGACCGCTCGTTCTGGCGATTCTTCCATAGATTCAAAAGAGCTAAGCTATCAGTTTCCAGCACAACCTATTGAACACAAAGCTCTACTGCCACCTGAACTCCATCTCGGCATGCCAGTGCTTCCTACACCGGCACACTCGATCGGCATATGTTCAAAAAAAAATGTGGACATACCAAAATAATATGCTTTTCTCCATTAATCGTACTTCAAAAAATATCATCCTCTTTTAATCAAATATACTACCATGGTAAAATAGTTGTACAAAGTTTCATCAAACAGTGACGTCTTATATAATTATATATTGCTTTATCGCCAATCATATAATAAATAGTGACGACAACAAAATTCATCGCTGCAAAGTTATTACTACGCTCTCTCCCTGTAGTGAGAACATACTTTGCCACTAATTATAATAAAATAGTGATAAAACAATAGTTGTTGTCGTAGAATCATCTAAAATGTACTAGGACGTTATAATATTGTGCCACTGATAATAAATAAAATTGTGGCAATATGATAGCTCTTGACTGTAGAAGATAATATTCACTACATAGCATATTTTTGCTAATAAGCTCCTAACGGTAGAATAGTCGCTACTAAAGTATCCTACAACGACATAATATTTTTCCAGTAATTATCGATAGACTAGTAACATTATAAGTTCATGACAATTTTTCACTGCAGAATCGTTGCTACTAAGGTATTTTGTAATGACAAACTCCCTGCATCGCTTTTTATAAGATATATGTGGTCTCCCAAAATTAATTTATAACCGTATATTTCTTTTAAAATATATTTTTCATAACTACAAAAATCATGGTCACAAGAAATACTTCATATACAAATACAACGGTATTCGGTATCACTTACGTATCATATAACCTATAGATTATCGAATTAATTGTTGGCCAAAAATTACACAGATTGAATCTCGAAACATGTGTACTCCATATAAAAGTCAATAATATTTTGCCACTACTTTTAATAAAGTAGTAATAAACTGATAGTTCATCTCTGTAAATTCCTCACTACTAAGGGGTTTTTTAATTAAATAATTCTTTTTAATTATATTTTGAAAATAACCCTTTATCTAACTTATTTTTTAAAATGACTCCATTTGGCCACGTCATAAAACAACAATGGCACACTGTTGCACGCCACCAGTGGTTTAGTAGCGTTGTTTTGCCACACCGCTGACTGTGATGTGAGTTCTCTCAACAAAAACTAATCAAATATACAAATCTTAGGTAAGCAACAATCAAAAACAATAAATTTCTGATGTTGCAACCACTGCAACATTCTAGAATGGGTAAGCTACAATCAGGAACAACATGGACAGCATTGTTTTCTGCGGGGAATATCTGCAGCAAATTGGAGCTTTCAGGAATAATAGGAGCTGCATTTCTAGCCAGGAAATATATGCAACATCACAGGTACCAATTGCACGCTTTCAAAGGATTATTGTGGCAACACGGCTGCAACATCTGTAACAATCTAAAATTGGATCTCCTGCACTAATCCTCCAATGCTCCCCACCCCCACCCCAAGTACTCTTGTTGTAAAATCAATCACAAAAGAACAAGAATACGAGACGCAGATTTTACGTGCAAAACCCTTGCGGGAAAAAAAACCACACACACCAAACAGCGATATCAATATTTTGAGGAATTGAGTACAATGACTAGGGTTTACAATGAGCGTCTACTCTCCCCAGCAGATTACAAGAGGTATTTATAGATGGATGAAACGACTCGAGTCTAAATAGGCTACACCGAAATATGGGCTAAAGGTGTCCCTAAAGCCCAATGGGAAATTCGGATCAATACCTAACAAACTCCACCTTGAGACGAATTCCCTCTCGCAGCAAAAACATCATCACTGAACTCCTTTCAATAATAAATATCACCAGCGCCAAAAGTCTCTAGGACTTAAACTGTAACTCCAACCAAGCTTGAGCATAGCTCAAACTTAGTAACTGCAATTGTCTTTGTCATCATGTCAGCGGGATTATCATGGGTACTTATCTTGGATATTTGATATCTCCTTGAGCAATGACATCTCGAATATAATGATACCTCACATCAATGTGCTTTGTCTTTTCATGAAACATTTGATCCTTTGTGAGGTAAATAGCACTTTGACTGTCACAAAATAAAGTAACACAAGAAGTAATCCCTCTAAGCTCAGTGTACAAACCTCTCAACCAAGTAGCTTCTTTACATGCTTCAGAAATAGCCATATATTCAGCTTCAATAGTTGAAAGAGCAACAGTAGCTTGCAAGCTTGCTTTCCAACTGACAGCACAACCACCAATAGTGAACACATAACCTGTGAGAGATCTCCTCTTATCTAAGTCACCAGCATAGTCAGAATCAACATAACCAACAAGCCCATCTCCAGATTTTCCAAACTGCAAACAAGCATTAGAAGTACCACGTAAATATCTGAAAATCCATTGAATAGCTTTCCAATGCTTTTTGCCAAGATTAGCCATGTATCAACTAACAACACTTAGTGCATGAGATAAATCAAGACGAGAACAAACCATAGCATACATAAGAGAACCAACTACACTGGAATATGGGACTCTAGACATATACTCAATATCATTATCTGACTCTAGACATAAAGCTGAAGATAATCTGAAATGTGCAGCTAAAGGAGTACTCACTGGTTTTGCATCATGCATATTGAAGCGACGAAGGACCTTTTCAATATAACCTTGCTAACTAAGGTATAATTTACTAGATTTCCTTACTCTAATGATTTCCATGCCAAGAATTTTCTTTGCTGCACCTAAATCCTTCATCTCAAATTCTTTACTCAATTGTGCCTTTAGTTTAGCTATTTCTGACTTATCTTTTGCAGCGATCACCATATCATCAACATAAAGAAGCAAGTATATAGCTGAACCTTTAACAATTTTCATGTAAACACAGCTATCATAATTTGACCGCTTAAAACCGTGAGAGAGCATAAATGAGTCAAATTTCTTGTACCATTGCCTAGAGGATTGTTTTAAGCCATAAAGAGATTTCTTCAATCTACAAACAAGGTGTTCTTTTTCAGGAATAACAAATCCTTCAGGTTGGTCCATATAAATATCCTCCTCTAACTCCCCATGCAAGAATACAGTTTTAACATCTAATTGCTCAAGTTCATAATTATGCATAGCAACAATACTGAGTAGAGTGCGAATAGAACTGTGTTTCACAACAGGAGAAAATACATCATTGAAATCAATACTGGAATCTGGCTATAGCCTTTAGCAACCAACCTTGCTTTATACCTTACTGAATCAGTAGAAGAAATACCTTCTTTTCTTTTGAAAATCCATTTACAACGGATAGGCTTCTTGTCTTTAGGCAATTTCACTAAATCTCAAGTACCATTCTTTTCAAGTGACTCCATCTCATCTTGCATAGCGGTCATCCAATTTTTACAACCAGCAGAAGTAATAGCCTCAACATAATTAGAAGGTTCAACATTATTGTCAATTTCTTCTGCAACACTTAAAGCATAAGAAGCAATATCACATTCTTCAATAAATCTTTTGGGTGGATGAATAGACCTCCTAGGTCTGTCAATAGCAATAGAATATTGTGAAGGCTGCACAACTGGAGAAGAATGCTCAACAATATGTGAATCATCAATAATAGGTGCATCCTGAACATGAATACTATTATTTTCTGGTGTATGTTCTGAATCAATAAGGTGCTTCACCTGCACACTGGTTTTCTGTTGTTTCTCAATAGGAACATTAGTATCCAATTTATCATTCAACATAACAGATTCATTAAAGATAGCATTCCTGCTGATAACAATCTTTTGTGTTTGAGGATTTCACAATTTATAACCTTTAACACCAGATTTATAACCAAGAAAGATGCACTTAATAGCTCTAGGCTCCCATTTACCATTATCAACGTGAGTATAAGCAATACAACCAAAAACTCTCAATTGTGAATAATCAGCTGGAGAACCAGACCATATCTCAATTGGAGTTTTCTTATCAATAGCAATGGAGGGAGACCGATTAATAAGATAGCAAGCAGTGGAAGCAGCTTCAGCCCAAAAACGCCTATGCAAACCAGCATTAGACAACATACAACGAACCCTTGAGATAATGGTTCTGTTCATACGCTCAGCTACACCGTTTTTTTGTGGAGTACCAGGAACAGTGTAGTGACGCACAATACCTCCAGACTTACAATATGAATTAAGTTCATCAGAACAGAAATCCATCCCATTATCAGCACGAAGTTTCTTTACCTTCTTTTCAGTTTGCTTTTCAATCATCACCTTCCACTCTTTAAATGCTGAAAATGCTTCTGATTTATGCTTCAAGAAATAAGGCCAAACTTTTCTAGAATAATCATCAATAATGGTTAACATGTAACGAGAACCTCCTAAAGAAGTCTTACGAGATGGCCCCCATAAATCAGAATGCACATAATCAATAATACCTTCTGTAGTATGAACAGAAGTGTTAAATTTTACCCTCCTATGCTTACCAAATATGCAATGCTCACAGTAATTCAATTTTCCATTATATCCATCAAGAAGTCCTCCTTTACTCGATACTGCCAAACCCTGTTCACTCATATGTCCAAGACGTTTGTGCCAAAGATTAGCAATATCGGGTGATGAATGTGAAGAAACAAAGACATCACCTGTAATTGTAGTGCCTTGAAGACGATATAAATTGGCAGATTTCAAATCACCTTTCATAACAATAAGAGAACCTTTTAATACTTTCAAAATTCCATTGCCACCAGAATATTTATACCCTTTAGAGTCAAGAGTACTCAAAGAAATAAGATTCCTTGTCATACCTGGAACGTGCCTCACATCTGTCAAAGTTCTGATAATGCCATCATGCATCTTGATTTGAACGGATCCAATGCCAACAATAGGACGTGGCGAATCATCATCCATCCTAACAGAACCAACATCTTTAACAGACTCATAAGTAATGAACCAATCTCTATTAATGCATATATGAAAAGAAGCAGCAGAATCAATAATCCATTCATCACCACTACTAGCACATCCAGCAAAAGCAACAAGGGTCTCACCATCAGAACTACTATCAGCAGAAGCAACAGAAGCTTTACCTTCATAAACAGGTTTACCTTTTGGTTTGTAGGTACCATTCCTCTTTTCTTTGTTCTTTATCTTATAACATTCAGATATATCATGATTATTTTTCTTGCAATACCTGCATAATTTTTCTTTACCTCTGGACTTAGAACGGTCCCTGTAACTGCTTGAACTTCTGCCTCTATACCCATTATATGATTTCTTTTCTTTTGTTCGTCCCCGAACAGGCAAAGCTTCACCATGCAAACTGGAACTTTCAGAAGACACAATTAATTTCATCTTTTCTTTTGCATGTAAGGCCTCATAAACTTCAGCAACACTTAATGTATCACGACTATATAAAATAGTGTCTCTAAAATTTGAAAATGACGGAGGCAGGGAACACAAAAGAATAAGACCTAGATTCTCATCTTCAAATGTTACCTCTATAGACTCAAGATCAGAAACGATCTCCTTAAAGGCCGATAGGTGATTTAACACAGAACCACCCTCTTGCAACTTGTGCGAAAATAATTTCATCTTCACATGCATCTTGCTAGTAAGGTCTTTGGACATGCAAATTGATTCCGATTTTAACCATAAAGTGGCTGCAGTTTTCTCCTACAATACCTCTTGCAAAATATTATTTGATAAATGAAGATGAATTTGAGATAAAGCCTTACGATCCTTTCTTTTTTCTTCATCAGTCCAGGCCTTTTGATCTTTGTTCCCAAATTTATCAAGCGCATCGTCCAGATGAGTGTGCGCAAGAATTGCTCTCATTTTGACTTGCCATAGAGAAAACCTGGTATCACGGTCTAACAGAGGAATATCATACTTCAATGAGGCCATAATGCAGAGAAATATTATTAAGTGCACAAGCAGGAAAAAATTGGATGAAAAATGAGCTTCTGGCAATTTTCCTGGTACGCGAAATCGGGTGCACGTAGCAATAACTGAACTGAAGTTGGGTAACCCTCGGGTGCGCGTAGCAATTTTCCTCGGCTGACGTCAGCGATGACGTCAGTGCACGCGGATCAGGCTGTGGTTCGGTCGGATCTTCTGTGGCCAGAAACTTTGTGGTCCGATCTGTGGCGCCAGTTGGAAGCCGAACGAAAAATGGGCGCAGTCGCCGGTGATGCGAGCGAAAACCGGTGACACGACGGTGGCGGCCGGCGACGACATGATGGTAGGCGACGCGCAGGGCGGCGGTGAGCCGAGAGGAGGTGGCACTCCTGCCGAGGAGCTCTGATCGGTTGGGAAGACGGAAGGTCGCCCGACGGAAGTCGAAAAATCGCTCGAAGACGAAGCGACGGTGGTGCTTGCCGGAGACGCGCGACGTGGACCGACGACGAGCGGTGGCAAGCGCCGAAGAAGACCGGGCGGCGCGCGACGCGACGAGGAAGACTGGACGACGCGACGAGGATGATCGGCGGCAGCGCGCGCTGGTGGTGCGCGACAAAGAAGATCAAGCGACGACGACGCGCGACGACGACGCGCGACGAAGGAGCGAAGAACTGGACGGCGTAGCGCGTCGGCTGGACGGCGACGACGCGGGTGGCGGCGATGTCGGAGGCGTGTGGGGCGGCGCGGCGCGGCGGCGAAGGGCGGACAAAGACCGAGCGATCCAATCGGAGCGAGAAGGTGAGCGATCGCCATATTTTTTTCTCGTGTGATTGATTCGTTGCTCTGGTACCACTTGTTGTAAAATCAATCACAAAAGAACAAGAACACGAGATGCAGATTTTACGTGAGAAACCCTTGCGGGGAAAAAACCACGGACGCCAAACAGCGATATCACTATTTTGAGGAATTGAGTACAATGGCTAGGGTTTACAATGAGCGTCTACTCTCTCCAGCAGATTACAAGAGGTATTTATAGATGGATGAAGCGACTCGAGTCTAAACGGGCTACACCGAAATATGGGCTAAAGACGTCCTTAAAGCCCAACGGGAAATTTGGATCAATACCCAACAACTCTCTTGATCTCTTCCTCTGTCCTCCATTACCCGCGGACAGGGGGTGTTAGAGGCATGGTTACTCGATTCGCGGCAAATCCCTCCAAACCCCGATCCCGATCACGCAATCTGATTTGTGCCGGCGCACTCTGGTTCACTAGGGAATGGTGAACCCAAATCACAAAGAGAAGGGAGATGAGCATGATAGAAGGGAAGGATGCCCACACCTCTGTCGCCATTGTCGTTGCCGCTCGACCATGCTATCGCGTCGCTGTCACTCGTTGCTAGAGTGCGATTGCTGTCATCATCCCTCGCCGGTAGAGCATGGTCATTATTGTCACCTTCAATGTCATCGTTGAAGAGAAAAGAAGCGCCAACACAATGAGAGATGTATAGATTGGCTGTGCAAAGGTAGAGTGGCGGGGAAGGGTTGGGAGGCGATAGAAGGGAGAAGAAGAGGCGGCGAGGCTGGAGAGGTTGAGTCTCTGGAGGTGCAGGGCATACTGCAGAGGGTTAAGAGAGAGTTCATGGGCTGTTTGGGGTCAACCTAACTGCAATGGTCTAATCTTTTCTCTCTCTTTTTTCCTTTAATGTTATAGAGATAGGATCTTATGTGGCAGCTTTGTATTTGCAACTCCATGGATTACTCTATTTTTCTTACTACTTTACTATATATGGTCTTATAACATACCAAAATACTGGGTTCACGAATCTAATCTCTGATTTTCGAACCGGAGAGGTATACCCTTCACAGACCCTACTTTTACAAAGTGGTGTACCGATAACCGGAAATCCGAATCCTGACCCCTACAAATCATGAATCAGGTAACTACGGTTAGTCTCCAAACCAACTTCATGATGGCAGCCTCAAGCACTAACGGTGATCTGGGCCTCGCCAGACGAAAGGACAGAGTGGGAGAGAAGGCAAAGCATCAGCAACAGTGAAGGTTTGTGCGACATCCTCGGCCACTCTACTTCCTCCTCTCGAATTTTTATTTTAAATAATATAATTTTTTATTCAAATTGCAAAAATATACGTCCATCTCAAAAAATTACAAAAATATACTTTTGTCGCCCGTATATGGGGCAATCGCCCCATATACGGGCGATCAATCTTTCGACGCAGCGATATTTCCTCATCTCATGTTAGTTCTAAAAAAATCGTAACTTTTTCATATGATGTCGGATGGAGATGAACTTTATATGAAAATTGTAGCTCTCGACGTGATCTACAACTTTTGTATACAAATGTTTTTCATTTGAATCCATTTAGATAGCCAAAAACAGGATAGAAGTTTCAGATTCTGAACATTCTATCCCATTTTTTACCATCTAAATGGATTCAAATTGAAAAACATTTGTATACAAAAGTTGTAGATCCCGTTGAGAGATATAATTTTCATATAAAGTTCATCTCCATCCGATATCATATGAAAAAGTTATGATTTTCCTTAGGAACTGACCGAAGACAGAGGAAATATCGCGCGTTGAAAGCCGTACCAATCGCCCGTGTATGGGGCGATCGCCCCATATACGGGCGATCACCCCATGTACGGGCGACAAAAGTATATTTTTGTAATTTTTTGAGATGGACATATATTTTCGCAATTTGAATAAAAAATTGTATTATTTAAAATAAAAATTCTCCTCCTCCCTCTCCCGATTCAAAACTCAATTAGTCGTCCATGTCTAAATTGAGTGGATGCTTAGATAGATTTGGAATGGGGAATAAAAAATCATACACCATAGATGGCCAGGTTCATTCGTCACTAATAGGGTAAACTGTTGAACTAATTTAATTAAATTTCCCTATATTGATTGGACTGTTGGGCCTGAAAAAGGATTAAGTCCTCGGCCGAGAAAATACATCCTTACCGAAGTCTGGAAAATGGGCCAAATCTTCGTATCGACATGGGTTATTTATTTTTTTCGTGCCTGAAGAGAAGAAAGTAGTTGCTACTTCCAGAAAGCCCTCCCAAATCCTATCGTCACGCTTGAGAGACGACACTCGGTCAGTTGCTCCGGTTTCCCGAACTCTCTCGCCATGCTGCCGGCTCTCGCCGCCGCCTCGCCGACGCCGCACGCCACTCCCGCCCTCCCCCGCCTCCGGCACCGCCACTTCTTACTCCGCTGCCACCGCTTCCTCGCTGCGTCCACCGCAGCTCGCGCCAGCACCAGCACCGGCCGCGGCCTCCTCATCCTCGCCGGCGCGTCCGCCTCTGCCGATGGTGGCGAGGGACAGGTAAGCTCCCCCCTCCCCTTCCCCCACGTACCCTCAAGGTGTTTTGTTCATATAACCTCATAATTCCCCATTCTGCCCTTGCTAAAGAAGCTGGGGTTGGGTTGCTCGTGCTGCTCACTTGCTTGAGTTGCTTCTTGCTAGTATTCTTCATTGTTCGTTCTAGCTATATTTGGTTTTTTGGATCGCTCGTGCGTGGATCAAATAGTGAGATGTGCTGATGTAGTGTAGATGTAATCCGTAGTCACACTCACATAGCTCTTCTTATAGTAGTGTTGTACTGTGTAACTGGCTGTTTTTTGCCTGTATTGAACTCTGAAGGTTGCTTGGTATCGAAATGTTTGATATCTGCATTGTTATTTCGTGTCAAATGTTTGTACGCTAGCGCTGCTGTTTGTGTGGGAATAATTGGTCAATTCGGATAGCAAGACTAGGCCCAGTGTGGCTATAAACAGTGCTTGTCAATCATCTTGGTACTCATATAAGTGAGATGAGTTGCTTGATTGAGCTAGAAATGGTGCTCTTTGAGCAATGTTCAAACTGTGTTGGATGAAAATGCAACTAGTTAGGAGATTTAACCCTTGTAGAGTCTTTCATCTTGGCAGCTCATGTATGTTCCAGTACTTCAGCAGTTACTTAAATTGGGCTCATTGTTAATTTTTCAGCACAAAATTTATCTGTGTGCACTTTCTTCTAGGAGTTGCTGTGGTCTGAATTCATCGCTTATTTTGTTAGGATGTTGATAGTTCCGGGAGCATCGCAAGTTTAGGATCTGCATACATTGGCCTCTTTGTTCGAATGCTTGGCTTGGACAATGACACTCGTGATAGGGAGCATGCTGTTTGCACACTCTGGCAATACTCCCTTGGTGGACGGAAGTGCATTGATGAGATAATGCAGTTCCCTGGTTGCATCATCCTCATCATCAGCCTCCTAAAATCAGAGTCTGCTCGTGCCTGTGAAGCAGCTGTAGGTCTTTTGTGTAATATAACTTCAGTGAAGTTATACAGGGATGTGGCCGTTGAGAATGGAGCAATGGAAGAAATCTTTAGTCTTCTCTGCAAATCTACAATAACCCCAGAGGTAACTGCAAACATAACCAACATCAATCCAAGGTTTTCTCCTTCCTTCCATGTCGGCTACAAAATGATACAATTGTTACCATGCCTAGCATGCTTGATAACAGTGGATAGCCATGCGTGATATACTGGTATGTAGGAAGAATCTTGAATTACCTGATGACTTACCCAAACATACTGTTCTCTTGCAGATGAAGGAGCAGGGTTTGTGTACCGTTTGGAACTTTTCTATTGATGAAAATTTGAGATGCAAGATTTTGAGTGATATCCTAGTACAGATTGTTAGGTTCCTAGATGATGAAGATATAAAAGTCAAAGAGGCTGCTGCTGGTATCATATCAAATTTGACTTTAAGTCATTCTAGTCATGGAGATCTGGTTGAAGCAGGTGTAATTCCAAAATTGGTAAGCTGTAGCTTAATTTTGCTCCTATTAAACAGACAAGTTCTGGTCCACACATGCTTGTATCTAGTTAACTTTCTCAGCTACAAAAAGTATATACACAGAGATTTCATTCCATCTTAAAGAAGTTCACAGTTACTTATACACAAACAAATGCAAATTATATTATGTTACTGCAATGTAGAAAGCCAAACATGGAGATATGTCACACTTAGGTGAGAAATTTCTAAACGGATTGTATCGTATGATGATCTAATAAACAAATGCTATTGCAATACCATTATATGTGCCCTATGATCTTTCGATAATCTATTAATTGAGGAACTTCTGGTAATATCTCAATATTTAAACCTAAATTGTCACATATGTAGCATGCTATTGTTGTTACTTCTAAGCATTTGCTGTAATGCTTTCTCAACCGGTGCTGCACTTAGATAGTTAGATCTGTCTTTTGTAATGTCAATACAAATATCCTTTTTTTTGCACTGCGTAGTGCTAAAGTCTTGATACTAGGATAATTGTCCAAGGGATCATTCATCTCAAGTAAAGTAGTTCATACCATTTGACCTTCTGAGTTACTCCCTCTAGTCACAAAAACATGTCGTTTTGGACATCGACATGGTTTTCAAAACGCAACTTTGGCCACTAATTTATATTCCAATATATTTATAAAACCCAATAAAATTATAATATTATGAAAGTACTTTTTGAGACTAAGTCTATACATATGCTTTTCATATGCAACCCGCTGCCCCTCCCTATCCCGCTCCTCTACCACCTCCCGTTGGCTGCTTCAGCGGCGGCTGCGACAGTGGCGACACAGAGAAGCAGTGGCTGGCACAGAGGAGTCGGCAGTGGAGGCGACGCAGATCTCTGCTCCAGCCATCGTCCTCTGCTCCAGCTGTCGCTGCAGCACCAGAGGCGGGGGCGACAGCAGCACCAGAGGCAGAGGAGGGAGAGTGGGAGGCGGAGAAGGAGGGAGAGGGGGAGGCGGAGGCGGAGAGGGATTACTTGTCATCGGTCGTCGGTCGGTGGGGACGTAGTTGCTGGCGGAGGAGATCTAGGGTTGAGTCCTCTCCAGTCTCCATGGCTCCACGCCTCCAGTCGAATTGGCCCGTGACTCCCCTAAAATACCTGGCCTCTAGCCTAGTCGATCGCCGAGTCGCCTAGCTGGACGCCTAGACATCCAGGCGGCCGCCTTGCTCTCTCCAGGCGAGGCGCCGGGCCTTGGCGCCCCTCTCCAGCCGCCTGGACACCTAGTTGGTGACAAGCTAAATACTTAAAAAGAGCAGTGAGGGAGGCTGAGGTCACAGCTCGCAGAGAGTCCGAGGTGCCAACGACAGCCTCAACGAGTAGCGTGGCATGAGAGAGTGACGACTGCTTGTGCTTGTGCATCCTCACGACCTCCGCTGCATGATTCCCCATTTCTGGCCGATGCGCCACCTTTGCGAGCTCAATCTGCTAGCTCTGCTTTTCTGTACTCTTCAGCTCGTGGTTCTCTCGAGGACGCTCAACTTTAGATGGAGGCAGGCGGTGAAGAGCTACCGACTGCAGCCACCATGGCACGCTGGAGGGCCAGCGGCGAGGTTTCCAGGTGGTGCCTGTTCAATGACGGTGGTCGGCAACTCCTATGGAATCCCAATCCACAGAAATGGCAGCGACTCCCGACTCTAATTCCAACTGGACCATTGCGTCTCCTCATGCCATCACTTGGGATCGCGTTGTGACGAATGAGTAATTAACTCCGAATACTAATTGATTCAGATCGAAATAAAATCCAAATACTGCTGATTGGGTCAGATCGATTAACACATTCAAATTGGAAGACAAGAAAAAGCCAAAACTCAAATACTAGGTAAATAAATCCGATCAGCACAATCAGATCTGGACAGGTGTTCTTGAGGGATTGATGGCTTGAATGTTGGCCTTCGGTGAGCTTGCTGGGTCAACCGCAGTGGCTGGGCTTGACAGCTGACGAGCCCGAGTGCAGCTGATTGGGTGCTGGTAGAGAGGAGAGAAAACGAGGGAGAGGAAGAGAGTAAGAAGAAAGGTAGACTCATTAAAACCAGTTGGATCCAATGTGGCTTGGCAAGCCACGTGGGTCAATGCTGGCCTGTTTCTCGGCCTGAGGGGCCAAAATTAAACGGTATTGAAAGATGGGGGGCTTGTTTTAATAGGTATTGCACTTGAGGGACCAAATTTAAATGGCAACAATAGTTGAGGGACCAAAAATGAACTTTTTCCTATTTAAAAAAATATTGATAGTAAAAGTTTTGAAAGTTTGACTACATGCATCCCAAAGCAACATGTATTTGTGACTAGAGGGGGTAATTTGATGTCAGAACCCTATGGCATACATGCATTGGCTGAACCATTCTTCTGTTATTTTCATCTTTCTCCAGTGCTTAAATTTCTAATGTCTTTTTGGAGGCAGAATGGTATTCAGTGCATATGTAATCTTAGAATGTATGTCTTTTCTTGCTTGATATTCTTTTCCATTAGCTGAATTGACAACCTGTACTGCTATAACTTTTTTCCTTTCTTTAATTTTCATTTGCTATTACTATTTCCTCAATTAATTTAACTCTTATGAGTTCCCTTATTCATAATCTAACTGTTTGGACTTTATATAAAATAATTAAAACATTTGCTAATTCTTGAATAGATTACTTCTAGTTCATGTTTTGTCTAGTAATTATCGCTTGTTGACAATTGGAAACAAGTAGATACAGCATCCTACCTACATTAGTCGGCACAATTTGAATTTGAATCAACAGGATTTTATTTGGCATCTGTAATCTCACTGATGTTTATGGTTGTTCGTGAGAGTGGCAAGTATGTTTTATCTGCTTATGCTTGATATCATTACTGAATATACAAAGTTTAGGAATTATTTTTTTAATAAAAAATTACAGAAATAATACGCTGAATTAAAGAATTACAAATATGCACCCCTGTGGCCATTTGAATTGGCGATAGAAATGGCGACAGAGAGCTGCGACCGTTCGCGACAACTCTCTATAGCTATCTATAACCATTGGCGACAGATACCTATCGCCAATTCAAATGGCAACAGGGGTGTATATTTGTAATTTTTTAATTCGGCATATTATTTCTGTAATTTTTCATTAAAAAATATTATTTCAAAAAAATTTCCAAAGTTGAGACTGAGAGGGAGAGATTATACTAAAATTTAAGAATTCAAGTATTGACTGATCAAGTAGCAAAATACTACATGGAGGAGGAGAGATCAGATTGGAATACTACAGTTTGATTGCTAAAAATGCTGCACAAAGCTTGCTTTTATACGTAGTTATGTTTATTGAGAAAGAAAATATGAAGGAAATAAGGAATCATATTGGACTGACAGCTGGTAACCATGGATATGTTGCTAATATTTTCCAATGAAGCATTATTAAAATTATATTTGAAAATGTATTTGTATCCTATTTCTATCTTCCATTCTAAAACCTCAGTGATTGTTTTCTTGGATTACAGTATCTTATTTATACTTCCTCAAATTCCTTCACAGTAATCTTTAGGGTTGTTCTTAGGTTCATCTTTTGCAAAACAAAGAAGATGACTATAAGATTATCAGAAAAGAAGCAGGAAGTTCACTCCTGGAACTATCGACTGATGATTATTGCCATACCCTTATAATAGAAGAGGGTCTAGTCCGGGTTCCTCTGGTTGGATCAGCTGCATATAAAGCCTTTAGGCCTCTTCCTCATTCATGGCCCTCATTTCCTGACGGCTCTGAGATTCAGCGGAGTTCTCGCCCTTCAAAATATGGTGCTACTGAATTGCTTCTTGGCCTGGGTGTCGATGAGAAGAAAACAAAACCCAATGAAGGTAAAATTAATGCTATGATAGGGCGTTCTAATCAGCAGTTCCTTGCACGCATTGGAGCTATTGAGTTGGATGATGAAGGAAAGGAACAAGCTGGATCTCAAAGGAATGATCTCTATACCATTTTGCCATGGGTAGATGGTGTTGCACGGCTAGTTTTAATCCTCAGTCTTGAAGATGCCTCTGCTATTACAAAGGCTGCTAAAGCAATCGGTGATGCATCGATAAATGAACACATGCGCACCTCATTCAAGGAAGCTGGAGCTGTTAAACCTCTACTTCACTTGCTGAAGTATAGTGATGTACCTGTTAGAGAAGCCGCTACTTATGCATTGGAAAAACTAAGTGTCAGGTATATTGTCTTCCCTTTCTTCCAAGTCAAGCATGTTTGCAGCAATTATATCACATAATATTGTTTAGAATAAACCTAGATATGAAAACCATCAGTCTGTTTCTAATTATCGCCAGTGTTACTTGGACACAGACATGGGAGTCGGAATCCGACTCGAATTCGTGTTGTCCGATCCACCAAACAATTTTGGACACGGGAAATGCTACTCGGAATCGGACACGGGTGTTGGAATCCGACTCGGATTCGAGGCGTCTGATTCGGCATAATTTTTTGTACACGGGTGTCCGAGTAACACTGATTATCGTTGTTGTGAGTGATATGACTTAAACGCGTTAGTATGTTAGTTTAGGTTACAGTGTTGAATTAATTTCTTGAGTTTCAAGATTCCATGATATAGATATCTACCTACAATTCTATGTATATTTCCATGTGCATCTATGTGTTTGGTTAATGTTGAAGGTTTGGAGAAGTGGGGAACATAAGTGATGACTCGCAACACAACAGAACCATGTTGGGCACTTGTAGTGGAGCCATGTGGGCTTCATATGACATTTTGTTTTTGACAAATTATTGCAACATGAAAACATTTTTCAATAGATTTGCGCCCTTCTATGTTTTGTCTAACAGAAAAGAGATGGATAATTACTTGCCAAAAAAAACTAAATGGAGTTATTTACATCTAATTATTGCTAATGTGGTGTTTTATAATAATAAGTTATGTTTTATATCGCATGTAGCAGCAAATTGTTTTCACAGAAGATACTGTATAGCGGCGAAGTGTTTTATGGCAGATTGCATATAGTGGCAAAGTGTTTCTGCAATGGATATCATATAGTATTCAAAATGCTTGACTGTTTTTTTTGGCTGCAAAAAAACACAAGGTTCTCAATTTTGTGATGACTTATATACATTTTTTCTTTGGCTAAATCTTTCTTCTTTTTTATCTCTTTTGTAGTTCTGTAGTCTGTGAGATGATCAAAGCAGAAGGTGGTCTAGAACTGCTTGTAAACATAGTGAAGAATCCTAATACCCCAGTAGAACAACTGGAGAAGGTCATGAGCTTTAACATGACCTGTTTTAATTTGGTAGTGTAATGTTGTCATGAAGGTACTAACTGGACAGTTTTGACGCAGATCATTTATACACTTTCTCGAATATTTGACACAGGGATCAGCATGATTGCTGTGGTGAGTTAGGCTTCTACATGTGTCAATGGTATTTTATTGTGTTTTTCAAACCTGAATTACAATGTTGTGAATTTATCAGCCTGATAGACATGCTAGTAATCAGTCTGAGGCTGTAGTGCATGCTGAAAGGAGTACTCAAGGTGACATAGATGGTGGACCCAGTGGAACTTCCCACACATTTTCAAAACAAGAAGAGATGGCTAGGTTCGTTACAGTCTTCTTACATATCTGAATATTGTTTACTTAAATGAAGTTCACAAAAAGTCTGTTAGTTCTTATTCTGTCTATCCATAAGTAAATGATATTTTACTTCATTCGCACATATTAAGAATTGGTATGAGATAACTATCCTACCCATATTTTGTCCCTATATCACTATATTACTCCTAATAATTGAGGTCAAGCATTGGGGCATTGAGAAGGAAATTGACTGCTTTGGTACAGTTAATTAATGTCCTATTATTAATTACCCGTACAACTATTTTAGCACTTCAAATCATTTCACTACCAGTCTACCACTACTCATACATAGGGGTGCTTTGGACAAATTTCACCTTGAAATCCTGTAACAATAGTTAATTAGTTATTTAGGTACAATTATCTCTATTGAAAAAGAACGCTTATTTAAGGACAAGAATATTTTTTCTAAAATCATTCTTATTTAGGGATGGATGACAGTACCTTTTACTGGTGAAGAAGTTCCCTCCCTTGAGGGACAAGCTTGAATTCATATCATCCCAAGCTGTTTTTGAGAACTAAGGAGAAAGAGTCTATATACTTCTTTATGTCTTTATCAGAGTTGATTACTTAGATCAAGTACATTGATTGATCAAATCCATGGTTACAGGATTTTCAGAAAAGCAGCTCGGTGACTGATTAAACTGCCTTCAATAGCTGTGTATTTCATTGCAGTTAATGTAATTCAGCACTTTATCTAAATGCTTGTGAGTTGTGACCTCATGCTTTACATGGATCACTGGATCAGATATAATCATTCTTTTCCAAAAAAGTATATACAAACAAGTGATTTTATCATCTGTGGTTAACCTGCTGAGATTTGTTGTGCATCATTTGTATCTTTTAGAACGGCATACTGATGTGATGCTTATAATGTTTGTAGTGAGTCGATCATCGACTTTGATGTCATCTTACGCTTAACCAAAGTTCTTAAGGAAGCCTCTCCAAGTTTGCAAGCAAAAGTCGCTTCTGTACTGGAGTATTTAGCAGCTTCCGAACAACATGCTACTGCTATGACTGCTGCTTGCGCTGGGTCAGTAATTGAAGCTGTTCTGGAAATGGGGCTTATTCATGGTAAATGGTTTGGTTTATTTTTCCACAAAAAATACAGATGCACACATGACTATTTGGCTTATTTCTATATCATGAAATGGTTTTGTTTTGAATACTATTTGATATATTTCATGTACCCAAGATTTATGTGCTAGGTGCAGCATACTGACATGTCTGCATTTCTATACATGTCAATAAAGATGTAGATAGGCATGGTGTTTACATAATAAGATAGCCTCTCATTATAATAATCCTCGACAAAAGAACATGCGTGCAAGAAAGCATCAAGATTTAAATAGGTTTTTTGGGTTCATTTGAAAATTCTAATGCACATTTTTGATAACGGGTTGTCCCTATTTCCATTCAAGATAAACGGAAACTGTTTCTACAACCTACAAAGAGATAAGAGTTCCACACTAGCCTAATGCCGACCTGAAACATAGTGCTTTACAAGCAAACAGAGAACAGGACGCCCAGAATTTCAACCATTCTTCCACATCCTACTACTCCAGGCAGATACTAACTAATTATTACAGCCAAAACATTCCATACACCATCACAGTTTCTTCAAAAGAGCAGCTGTCACCAGTAGGAATTGAAGCCTTTCAACCGTCAAAGTCATCACTCACAGGAAGAAGATGTGGACCTGTTCTTGGAGCTCCAGACACCCGCATCGCTACTTGAAGCAGTTGTTCGGCATCAGCCAGCGAAGTTTGCTGAGCCCCCAATACCGCAGAAAAGAGCAAGCATAACAAACAACATCCACAGGAGAACGAGTTAGACGTCGTTCAAAGCAGGCTCTATTTCTTAACTGGCAGATAGCCCAACATATAGCAGCTAGATATCCCAACATATAGCAGCCAAACCAATCATTTAGAAATGATCACCCATTAGCCAAATGCATAGAAATCCATCTAAAGAATTGGGGAATAGAAGTTGGGTGGCTGACAGCCCCCCACCCAATGTGTAGCAGTCAATACAATGAGGTACAATTCCCCAGACTACCTCCGCAACAGCACATTCAAAGAAAAGGTTCTGAGATGTTCATTATCATCACAAAAATAGCAGCTAGGATCCCCAGGCCAATTCCTTCTGATCATGTTATCATTGGTCAGGACAGCATTTTGAAATAGATGCCACATGAAGATCTAAAATTTTAATGCACATAAATCAGCTTAAGCTTGTTTTCACACCAAGCCATGCTAAATTGCGGTAGATTCATTCTGGAACCATGGAAATCGACTGTTCAAATTGAGGAAGTACTTATATGAAGCCTGGGCATCCCGTATGAAGTTCGTTTTTTGATTGAGAGTTCTTGTGTTTTACTGGTGTAATTGAAGAGGGCCGTGCAGTAACCCAGCCAGACCTACATTGTAGTCATCCTGTGCAAATTGCTTTGGCATGGTGATGTTGGCTTTTACTCTCTATTCATTAGTGCTATGTGGTAGATAACATGGAATCACATGATGTATAGTAAATACACTTGGCATAGATAACATTTAACTAAGAATGATGCTACTGAAGTGTAAGGCAGATTTTCTACTGAGTCTTGACATGAAAGTTTTTTGTTGAGTACCATTATGGTAAGCCACATTTTCTTTAGTATGCATTCTTGACATCTCTAAGTGATGCTATACTGATATTTTTTAAGCTATCTAACAGGGACAAATGGCCATCCTGAAAACCTTGATGAGCTTCCTACTCCTGTGATTGAAGAAGTCAGTCAAGCAGTGTCTGCAACTGTGAGGGTGCTCACAAAATTACTGAACTTTGATCTTTTTGTTCGCAGCATAAATACAGAGAAATTTTTTGCTCTGTTGAGAAGAATGCTCCAGTCCAGTATTCCCCTACAGTCAAAGGACTGGCTCACTGCATGCCTCGTTAAGCTAGAATCAGTGGCTGGTTTATCAGATCAGGGTGTCAGTAGTGTAGATATGGAGATAACTATCTACGAGACTATTCCCAGATTAGTTGAGCAGATGATGACCTCATTTTCTTTTGAAAATAAAAGAAATGCTGTAATAGAGCTGAAGAAGATAATATCTGGAGGTGTGGTGGAATACACGAGAGCAGTTGCTGCAGCTGGAGGAATATTTCCACTTGTGAAAATGATTGAAGAAGGTGATGCAGATGCGTTGGAAGCTAGCCTATCTGTCTTGTATAATCTGTGCATGGATCCAGAGAATCACCCAGCAATAATTGCTGCTGGAGCAGTGCCACTATTGAAGCGGATTGTTCTTGCGGAAAGCCCACACTGGAGTCATGCTCTTAAGTTGTTGAGAACATTGCCTGTATGACGTCATGACAACAAATGATCATTTGTTCTCTAATACACCTTTTAAACTGCGCTTGTTGCGCTGACAGGTATGTTGTTAAGACTTTGACCTGTTTCTGTCAACTCGTTTTATCCAAAAGGGCTCACTGCAGCAGTTAAACAGCAAAAAAGGTCATCTAGTCACTGTTTGACCTACTGGATACCTCCATTTCAGTCCATCCCAAATTAGTTTACATGGAAAGGTTGTCTTCATTGGGACAATTATATGGGAGTGGTAGAATTGTCTGACCAATTGTTTCTGAACAGCCAAATTTTAGATTAGGAAACTTAATCTATTATATACTAAAAGTCGATGACAGGCATTTTAGAGTTGATAAGAAGAAAGAGAGAGATGCTAGAAATTCTCCCAAAAAAGCAAAACATCTAGTACTTAATTTGGTGGGTGCTAATTTTGAAGGCTTACAGGTGGTATTAGGAAAAAGAGTTGAGTAACTTCTCCCTTATAATAATATATATATATATATATTAGAATATAACAATGGAGTTTTGCAACCATCTGTTTTCAAAAAAAGCAAAATCATGTATGTATTGCCAATCCATTTAAATGTGCTTTAAGGATCATGCCTGCGCAAGTACGTGGGTTACCTTGCTAGTTTTAATAAATAGCTCTATTAGATCTGGAACATAGTTAAGATGCAAAAACTGAATAGTTTTGGTCGGTGCTTACATGTGGTGTATTATATAATACCGATGGAGAAATATCCACAAGGAACAAGCGAAGAATGTACATAAAGATTCCAGATCAAATTAGGAGCTTGCTGTAAGGTCCCTGCTACTACAATTTTTGCTTTGTAGCTTATGAAGAATTTGAAAATGTAGGTGTTGGGTACTTTCTATATCATTTTAAAAAATAAAAAAAGAAAAAAAGAAATTAGGGCTTGAAAACCTCTTTAGGTTTTGTTGAATTCTTCAAAATTATAACACTTTAATTGCTGTATCGGTGTTTTTGGTCTTGGTTCCCTGGAAAATTTTATTTTATATGCTTCTGTGTTACATAAGTATTAACTGCATCAGTCTTGGTGCTTCTTGGAGGACAATTTTGGGCATAAATACAGTGTCATGTGGAAATGCACAAAGAAAAATCCCTAATATTGACTGAAAACTTTTCTGCTTTGCAGTTACTCTTGTTAGACTAAGATCACAGTTGAACCGAGCCAGCTCAAAGACATTATGTTGATAAAGAATTTCAACTTTTCAAGACGCAAGAAAGCATCGGCTAGGGACTTGTTTCATCGAAATCAGGAGCTTCCTTATTCCCAGCACCTCAGCAATGGTCTCACCATTTCATGGTCAAGTGCAACCCTATCAGGCAGCCTTGGTCCTGAGCAGGATGAATACTTTTCAACGATCAGATATTTTGCAAATAGGTGATTGTCAAAAGCGTGAACGCTTGAACTTTTGGTTATGTTTGCAGTTGCTAGTAGAGTGACACTGTAGAAGTTCACACTGCTTAATTTAGCACTTTCTGAACGCTAGATTAGTATTACTTTCAGGTCGACAAACGTTTTTCTATGTTTGAACTAGTGTCGTCTACAAAAAAAAAAATGCAGCAATTGATGTAAAAACGACCAAAACAAAGCAATGACCCAGCACTATTGCTGGTGAGGGACAACTCATGTGACCTCGTGATATCTCCTCTAACCTGGCTCACATGATCATGGAATTCTTTTTTTTTTTTTCACGGATGGTCCTGCCTTCCATCTTCCCTACGTCTACGTGCCAGCAAGCCTGGTAAAAACTGCCGGAGGAAGTGCTTCTCGTATTAAACATCTCCCATTAATCGTGTTTAATCTTGTTCTTGAGTTCCCCTCTTCTAAATGCATTTACAGTCTGTAGTCTACCATGTAGCGAATTTGTTTTCAAACAATGGTGCGTTTGGTTTCGTGAACGAGGAGAAACCTGTGCGGGATAATTCGGGATAGGTTTTGATACATGTGTTTGGTTGAGTATATGGAATTATCTCGTACGGGACGGAGTGGTACAGATTTTAAAAATATTCTTCAAATATCCTGTACCAACTTGTATGCTCAAATCGGCAGAACCGATCGGTACGGGACGTGCTCGTACGGTCTCATCACATGTGCGGGAGTTCGCTCACCCTCTCCCTCGTGGTCTTCTTCTACCGGGTCATCGCTGAAGAAGAATATTACGTATTGCTCAATTGTGAGAAATAAAATTTTAATTAGACTTACAAACTTTTCTTGTAACAATTGCGACCTATAAACTCACCACATCTAGTGACAAAGGTTACCGTACCAACCTCATCCCTTCAACTAGACATCATCTCGTACCATCCCGTACCATTTCATCTATAAGCAACCAAATAAAATCTTGTATCATCCCATTCAGACAACCAAATACTCTCTACATACCATTTCATCTAGGATCATCCCATCCATCCTGTACTATCACATCCTATTCATCCTCGTTCACCAACAAAATGCACGTGCGCACGCGCGCATACACACACATATATACTATTCTACAGCTATGTGTATAATAGGCCATTCTACACCCTAGCCAGTTTACGCAGATCGACCGTGCTACGTATACCGGTACTCAGTGCAACGGAATTATCCCAGTTGATTATCAACTACGTGGCAAACCGATTAGTTAATAAGTTTTCTTGTTTGTACATGAATATTTTTTCTTTGTTTTAGCTATAACTTTTTATTAGTAGCTCTGATTTATGAACGGTATTCACCAGTAGCTTACTGACGAGGAGAGGAACATAATGATATAAGTCTTGCCAATAAACTCCACATGAATAAGATTTTACTATCGAATGAACATCAAATTACTTAATGTGTTGCAAGATTTTACTACCGCACAAATTCCACATGTTATGCGTAGTCAGGTTGAATTGATGAGAAGTTTGGGGGAAAAAGATGATCACTAAAGGAAAGATCCTGAAGGAAAAGCTGGAGACGATTGACAGCACGGGTCTCGTTCAGTTCTACAGGAAGGATCTGTATATATAGATTTTACTATCATACTAAAGGATTCAGCAGTATGTACAATCTATGTAGTAGTAAATTCTATATATCAGATAGTAAATTTGAGTTCATTTAGCAGTAAAATCTGATTCATACGGCGTTTATTAGCGAGATATATACCATATTGTTTCTCTCGTCGTCAGCAAGCTACTAGTGAAAACAATTCGTAAATCAGAGCCGCCAATAAAATGTTATGGCTAAAACAAAGAAAAAACAAATTCTAGTACAAACAAAGAAATGTATTTACTAGTTGGTTTGGCCACATAACTGATGGGCTTACTCAATTGGGGCTGTCCGTCGCACTGATTAGTGGGATGCATGGCTAGATCAGACTGGGATAACTGGCCAGGGTGTACAATAGGCTATCCTACACGCAGGTATAGAATAGTATGTCTATACATACGTATGTATGTATGTAGCCTTTTCCGTACTCTCAGTACATACTTCCGCTTATAATATACTACTTAAAGAACGTGTTATATTTTTTATCACTTTTGGTATACTTAAATACTAATTCTAAGATACTCCAATGCGACATGATTGAAAAAACTTCATTGAAGGCCTTTATTTTTACTGTATATCTTTTTTTTATATGTAAAATTAGTATATACATAAATTATGCTATAAAAAGCGGACTTTGATGAAATTTTTCATGAAACTCACTTTAGAGTATCTTATAATCATTATTAGAGTATGCTAAAAAAAGATAAAGAGGTATTAATTTTATGTTTAAGCAGTATTTGCAAGGTGGGAGTACGTACTCCTAGCAGTATGGAACCATACATGTATATATATATGTGTGTATATATATATGTATATGTACGTGCATATATATATATATATATATATATATATATATATATATGTATATAGATGTGCTATTCTACATCTGCGTGTAGAATAGCTTATTCTAAGCGCCAGACAGTTTTCCATACTGATCGAGCCCACTTCGTGACATTAATTAGCAAGCAATAAATTAGTGGGTGTGTCCATAGTACTAAATCCAACTAGTAAATGACTAATAAATGCCACTTCTTGTTTGTACATGAATCTGTCTCTTTTTTGATTTAGTCATAACTTTCAAATGAGAATGATTTTGGTCTTCAAATTTTTTAGGACAGTAGAATCTCACATTCTCTACATATGGTAATTTAGAATTTTTCAAAATATGTACATGTGTTTTTCATGAACTTTAGAAAACACAAGATATGTAGCCTTTTACTATACAAACAAATGACATGTTACGAGCTATTACATCAGATGTTACCATACTGAAACAAGGTGGTAAACAACAGCTTTACACAGGATATAGTAACACCTTGAGTAATAGGAAGTAAAATGTTATTTTCTTGACAGTAAAAGATAGTATGTGATGCAGTTTGGCATATTGTTATTTTCATATCTCTCAAATCTTATTGAGTTTGGTCTTAAATTTTACAAGGCTGTAGAATCTCACCTCCCCTATGTGTGGTAATTTTTTGAGAATTGTCCATAGTAAAATGTTATTTTTATGACAGTAAAAGATAGTACATGCTGCAGTTTGGCACTTTATTATTTTCATATCTCTCAAGTCCGATTTATTTTGGTCTTTAAATTTTATAGGATTATAGAATCTCATCTACCTTACGTGTGGTAATTTTTTGATAATTATTCAAATAATTTACTGTAGGTCCGACAAATAGAAATAAATTCTTATTCACGAAAACCATAAATACACATTTTAAAAATATTCTAAAAAAATTACCATAGATAGGGGAGGTGAGATTATACAACCCTGTAAAATTTGAAGACCAAAATCAATATCAGCCGAAAGATATGAAAAAGACAAATTCGATTAAATAGTGATTTTTTACTGTTTAATACTTTGTCAATTTCATATCTTTCAAATGCGATTGAGTTTGATATTCAAATTTTGTAGGCCTATATAAACTCACCTACCCTACATATGGTAATTTTTTGTGAATTGTTTGAAAATTTTTACATATGATTTTTATAAATTTTACACTATGAGGCTATTGTATACATCATGTGGTAACACATTAAGTAATAAGTAGTAAAATTTAGTTTCCTTGATAGTGAAAGGTAGTATATGCTGATGTTTGGTACTTTATTATTTTTACATCTTTCAAATATGGTTGATTTTGGTCTTCAAATTTTACAAGGTTGTAGAATCACACCTCCCTTACGTGTAGTAATTTTTTGAGAATTTTTCACAGTAAAATGTTATTTTTTTGATAGTAAAAGATACGATATTCTGCTGTTTGGCACTTTGTTATTTTCATCTCTCAAATCCAATTGAGTTTTGTCTTCAAATTTTACAGGATTGTAGAAACTCGACTTCCCTACGCGTGGTAATGTTTTGAGAATTTTTCAAATATTTTACTGCAAGTCCAACAAACAGAAATATATTGTTATTCATGAAAATCGTAAGTACATGTTTTCAAAAATTCTCAAAAAATTACCATAGATAGGTGAGGTGAGATTATACAACCCTGTCAAATTTGAAGACCAAAATCAATATCAGCTAAAAGATATGAAAAAGACAAATTCGGCTAACTAGTGATTTTTCACTGTTTAGTGCTTTGTCAATTTCATATCTTTCAAATACGATTGAGTTTTATATTCGAATTTTGTAGACCTATAGAAGCTCACCTACCCTACATATGGTAATTTTTGAGATTTTTTAAAATTTTGTACATATGATTTTCATAAATTTTACACCATGAGGCTACTGTATACAGCATGTAGTAACACATTGAGTAATAGGAAGTAAAATGTAGTTTTTGATAGTAAAAGGTAGTATATGCTGCTGTTTGGTATTTTGTTATTTTTATATCTTTTAAATCTAATTGAGTTTGGTCTTCAAATTTTACAAGGATGTAGAATCACAGCTCCCTACGAGCGGTAATTTTTTGAGAATTTTCACACTAAAATGTTATTTTTTTGATAGTAAAAGATACGATATGTTGCTGTTTGGCATATTGTTATTTTCATATCTCTCAAATTCAATTGAGTTTGGTATTCAAATTTTATAGGATTGTAGAAGCTAGACTCCCCTACGTGTGATAATTTTTTGAGATTTTTTCAAGTATTTTACCACAGGTCTAGCAAACAGAACTATATTCTTATTCATGAAAACTATAAGTACACGTTTTCAAAAAATCTTAAAAAATTACCATAGATCGAGGAGGTGAGATTTTACAACTTTTTAAAATTTGAATACCAAAATCAATATCAATTGAAAGATATGAAAAAGACAATGAAGAGACAAATTGAGAGCATCTAGGCCCTCTATTTTTGTCAATTATGCTTGTTATGTAGGTTTTGGTGTTGATGATAAAAAAGGATAATAAGTAGAAGCCGACAACAACTGTATTTGAAGATCAAGGCTAAGGTGCTTGTTTCTAGTTTTGGCTTGGGAGTTGATTCAAGCCATATAGCTAGAATCACCGTACTATTAAGAGGGATTATACATAAGAAATGATCTTGGTTCATATGCAAAATCACTAAGATTACTTGGAGCATAGGATATTTCATATTTCTCTGTCAAAAATCCAGATCTTCCCTTTCTTAGCCAAAAGGAGTTCTCTCTCGGACCAAACATCTTGTCAGGCGCTCAAGAAATCAAAGTTCTAATCCTAACCAAGCGCACACCATGTATGCCGAACCGACTTTTTTAGTCTGGCGCTAAGAGATATCCTCTGATGTATTTCAACCGAGCGTACACCGTTCACGCCGGACCAATCCGAATTCTATGTGTGCGCCGGACCAACTTTTTCGGTCGGGCGCAAACATACTTCACTCAGATAAAACGAGCCATTTTCCCATATACGCCGAACCAACTTTTTCGGTCTGGCGCAAACGTTGTTCGCTGGTACTCAAATGGAACAAGGCATGTGTACGCCGGACCAACTTTTTCGGTCCAGCGCAAATATTGTTTTGCTGGTATCCAAATAAAACAAAGTATGTGTACATCAGACCAACATTTTCAGTCCGGCACAAACTTCCTTGACTAGTATATGTATATGACGGACCGTTATTTTCGGTCCGGCGCAAATGGGTCACACTGAGTACAATGATACTTCTCCAATCTTATGTACCCTGGACTAACATTTTCAGTCCGGCACGTATGTATATTTTAACTTATGACTCATACACCTTAAAATTCTTATAAAAAGGGCAGTAGTTGACTTACCCCATCTATCCTACCAACCCCCAACGGGCAAATGGTAGGTACAACAGTTATTTCTATTCAGGCTCTATATATACAGTGCTTGGGTTCACAAAATAAATAGCTTTGCACATATACATCCTTGACTTCCTGAACACCATTGACATCTTTCAAATCAATTACAACTCTTTGATCTCTTGCATTCCTGAGCCTTCATTCCATCAAAGAGTTTGAGCTTCATCTCATAAACTACAAACATTCATTCTGAATATTTAGAGTTCTTGCTCCAAGCTAAGTCTAGTTTGCATATAGCTACTGAACCAAGAGACAGGGCTTGTGGATAGTCTATTACTCTTGGAACTAGCTGTTCCTAGACGGTTGGAGAAGTTGTTGGTGCGACCTATCCAACAGAGATTGTGGAAGGCCACCATTGCTGTGAAAGGTTGAGACTCACCTCACTGGAGTGGTGGAAGGGTCAAGCTAAGGGAAAACCAGAAGTCATTGTGATTGGCTATTTGGTGGAGCAATACATCTGAAGAAGTGCTTTTGGTTAAGCTATACTTCTAAAGAAGTGCTCTAACGGGGACGTAGGAGTTTGAGCTCTGAACCTCGGTGAAAAATCTTTGAGTCTTCCTGTTATTGATTTATCTTTGTTTTTTTTCTTTTATTGTTAGTTCTCATTCAAGTTCTTGTCTATACAAATCTTACTGAAACAGAGTTGTGCTGAATCTTTATACTAATTGTTTTTGTTACTATTTTTATTGAGAAAAGTTTTTCCATAAGATTTAAAAAAGTTTTACAGTTGCCTATTCACCCCCCTCTAGGCCAACTAGATCCTTACAAGTGGTATCAGAGCAAGGTTACCCCTTTAAAGCTTAACAGCTTGGGTAAAATGGTCAAGGGAATAGGATCAGCTATAGTAAGTGTAGGAAGGGTTCCTGTTTTTGATGGCATAAATTATGCTTATTGGAAAATTAGAATGAGGTGTTATCTTGAAGCCGTAAGTTATGATGTGTGGAGGGTTACAGAAAGACCTTTGCCTCCACGGGTCATACCTGAAGGGCAATCCACATCCTCAGAATCTATACCTGGAGAAATAAGAAATTTGCAATACGATGCTCCGGCTAGAAATGCTATCTTTTCTTGCCTTAGCGTTGAAGTTTTTGATAGAGTCAGTAATTTGTCAACTGCCTATGATATATGAACTACTCTTCAAGAAATTCATGAGGGTACCTCTGATGTAAAAGAGGAAAGATATTTTGTTGTCAGAGAAAAATTTGATCAGTTCAAAATGCTTCCTCATGAAAATGCTAATGATATGTTCTCTAGATTAAATCCTATTGTAAATGAGCTTAAAGGTCTAGGAACTAAAGTTGATGATATTGAAGTATGCAGGAAGATGATCAGAGTTCTACCTCGAGCCTATCACAGCCTGATCACTTATCTATCCAATAGTGGTGATCTGAAGTAGCTCACACCCACTAAACTGTTGGGCAAGATCTCAGCTCATGAGCTTACCTTGGGTGATGAAGTTGAGATCAAGAAGAAATCTATTGCACTCAAGGCCAAGGAGAAAGTTAAAAATTCCTCTGATGATGAAGAAGATACAAGCTATGAAGAGGATGAAGATGTAAGAAAATTGGCATTACTCATGAAATCAGCAAACAAAATCAATGGAAGGGTAAATGCCAAAGGTAAGTCCTCTTACCACTTCTCAAAAAGAAACCCTTTCTCTAACATTATCTGCTTTGAGTGCAATGAGAAAGGACACATAGCTGCCCGTTACCCAAATAAAAGTAACAAAAAGGGCAAGAGCAAGAACAAAGATGACAATGATGAAGAAAAAGCTCAAGGAAGCTACAAGAGAAGTCATCGCAAGAAGAGCTACTCCAAGAAACATTGGAGGAAAGAGAAGAAGGAGGCACACATTGGTGAATGGATCACTGATGAAGAAAATTCAATTGAAGAATCCTCCTCCTCAGATGAAGAAGAGCCAAGGTCCAAGGGACTAGCAGGGCTCGCTTTGGATGAATCTACACCACCTTCACCTTCAGCTTCTCTACCACTGTGCCTAATGGCCAAAATTGATGAAGACAAGGTAAATGATTCTCCTTCGTATGAAGAGCTTGTAGAGATTATTAAAGAGCTTAATGATGCATTATATGTTAAAACTGCTAAAGACAAAGCTCTTAAGAAAAATGCTACTAGCTTGATGAATAAAGTTGAAACTCTTGAATCTGACATCAAGACCATGCATGCAAAATATGATGTGCTAGAAATTAGACAAAATGAGCTTATAGATAAACATAAAAAACTTTCACATGCTCATTCTTTACTAAATTCCGATCATATTCTTCTTACTGATTCTCATGATTCTTTGAAAACCACACATATACAACTTGTTAAAGATCATGATGAATTACTTGATAAATACTATGAGCTGGAAATTGATAATGAAATGCAGAGTAGCAAATCTAAAAATGTTTCATCTTGCAATATTTCAATTAGCTGTGATTTGCTGTCAGATGAAATGATTATTCCTAGCTCATCTAGCATGTGTAGTAAAAATTGCAAAAATGCTTTGTATGCTAAAGAGCTCATAACAGAAAACAATGAGCTGAAATCCAAGGTAGCGAAATTTGACAAAGGATTAAGAAGATGCTTCCTTGGTAGTGCTACTCTTGATAAAATTCTTGGGGAGCAAAAGATTGTTCTGGGTAAAAAGGGATTAGGTTATAAAGCCAAATCTGTGCCCAGAAAGAATGAATAGCCAAAACCCAAGATAAATTTTATCAAAAGTAGGACTCAATGCTGTTATTGTCATAACTACAATCATGTTTCTAAAAATTGCAAATTTGCCTGTGCTTCATATGTTAAGGTTAATAGAAGATGCATGGTTGATGCACATTATATGTTGTTTAAGGATTTTAGGGGTAAAATGAATGTCAAATATGTTGGTCCCTCTAATCTGGACAGAAATCTTAAAGCTATTTGGGTGCCTAGGTCCTTACTTACTAATCCATTTGGACCCAAAGTTGTTTAGACTAACACTAATGGACCCAAAAGTATTTCGGTACCTAAAATCAAGAAATGAACATTCTTTTAGGTAAATTACAAGAGTGGCAGCCAGCACTGGGTTATTGACAGTGGCTGCACACAACACATGATCGGCACCTCAAGGATGTTCAGCTCAGTTGAAAAAGAAAGTGATCCAAGTCACAAAATCACATTTGGAGATAACAGTAAAAGAAAGGTAAAGGTAAATGGTAAAATAGCTATCTCAAAAGATCACTCTATTGAAAATGTACAGAATTTGAAGTTGAAAATATTACAGGATACTAATATGGCCATAAGAAACCTTCAAAAAAAATTTCACAAATATTTTATAAGTTATGAATGCCTAGATAAATTAAATACAGAAAACTGAAATCTGTGCACAGTGCACTGTCAGAATTTTATAAATTCTACATGCATCAGATAATTCTGAAAATTTAATAGTGCCTTCTACCTTATTTGTTAAAGATGCCATAAAATCCTCATTAAATTACCACCATGATTGCTAACTGAATCATTGAATGCAACTCAGCTCTGTTTGCGATAAGGATAGATAAGGTTTGTTTTGTGTCACTTCAATGAACAATGCCAAGTCCCACCTGTCATCTAGCTTCTCTACAGCTTTGCTTGGCTATAAAAGCCAGTGATCTCTCCTCAAATGGCCATACACCACGAGCATGCAAACCAAGCCTCACCACTGCCAAACCGAGACCACCTATGGCATCGTTGTGATCTCAGGGTTCCGTTTTGGTCTTCACTTCTTCCTTCCTTCGCTTGCACAAGAGCCAGCCGAAAACACCAGAGGAGCCCTCCATGGCGCCTGTCTGTGCTTCCTCTGTTCGTCCTGTCTAATGCCCCATCCAACCTCAGGTAAATAAAACAAGTAAGCAAGTACCATTGATATCTCTTTACTGCCAAGAAATGTGGGGCCAACTAAGTATGTGCTAAGTTAAGTCAGGTAGTTAAAAGGTAGAAAAGATATTTTTTTATTATTATTTGATCTCCAACTCAAATCAGAAGATTAACCTCTGAATCAAATGTCCATACCTAAAGCAAAATAGAAATTTGATTAAGTGAAAGTTCAAGCTCTAATAAGTTTGTTTTGGTGTTAATGACAAATCTAATATTGAGACTAACTCTTTTGATAATCATAATATTGATTAGTCTCAATTGTTAATTAATGACAAATCTTTTATGAGACTAACTCTTTTGTTGAGCTTAACTCTTATTAGTCTCTTTTGGATGAAAAAGATGGGAATACCAAAGGTATGTATTGGAGTTCATATTATTATATTTTGTTGCATTCTTTGATGTCAAATATCTTATGATTTTTTGATAAATCTAAATGTGAGACTAACATGTTTATTGAGTATATTTTTGAATAGTCTCGTGAAAAAGAAAAATGGAAATCCAAAAGATATGTATCCAATGCAACTTTATTATTTCTAGATATATTTCTTAGATTCAAGATAAAGGGTGAACTTCATCATTGTTTTAACCTTAAGATGTGTATTTTGTTTTCGACTCTATATATACATGAATGCACACATTTAGGGGGAGTTCATGCTTTACCTTGATGTTTCAATAGTATTGATCTAATTCATCTTTCTATACCAAGGATCATTACTTTGAAACAATCCCTTGAGTATATTTAACTTGTGTAGTTGTAGTATACTCATGGCAATATAGGATAAACTCAAAAGCAATCAAAAATTGAATATGTGCATATTGATTCAAGTTCATTTATTTGTATGCACACATCTAACAGAGTTTATTCTATAATTAATGGTCTTAAGAGTATTGATCCCTTTCCACCACTCCATATAAATTGGATCATTACTTTTAGATTCCATCAAATTGAGTATATGAAACTTGTGTAGTTAATATATACTCATGCCAATTTAAATACAATTTAAATTGTGTTCGGTTGCCATTTAATCAACAAAGAACTAGTCATGTGTTGATGGTTCACTTTGTTGATCCTAGGGCAATCGAAAGTTTTTGAGTATATAAAACATTAGTTGCATTAATATACTCAAGATACAATTAATCTTTCAATCATTTGTCTTTGGGTTGTGGTCAATCATCAAAGGAAAAGATCAAAGGATATTGGGAGCATCCATTATGTGTTAATGGAGTGCGATGATGATTGAGACAACCATGTGTTTTGGACTAACACTTTCAATAAGTTTGAAATAGGTTAAGTGCAAGGTTGAGATGGATGAACGGGACAAGAACGCCATCATATGTTGATGAGCATCAAGAGAGGATCCTGAAGCTAAGACAAGGGGAGTTCATCATGTGTTGATGAACAAGACGAAGATCCCGACTTGGAGAGAAGATGGAAATCATAAAAGCTCCAAGTGGATGTGCTAGAGGCAAAGGTATAACTAGCTAGGGCTAAGGATGTGTTCCTAGTCTTTTACCAATCTCGGTATTTGGATGGGAGACCGGGTTGCTAGTTAGGTGCCGTACTATTAAGAGGGGTTAAGTATTTTAGCTTGAGCTTCATCATGTGTTGATGAACTCAATCCGGTTCACTCTAGCTCACTCTCTATTTGGTTCTTGTATGAGCTAAGTATTTGCATGTGTTGCAAATAAGAGAGCTCATGCCCGCTTCTTATTGAATCTTAATTGATTTGGTTTTTGCATGGAGCTATGGATTTGCATGTGTTGCAAAAGGGAGATAGCTAATGTAATTTGGTTTATGTGGTTTTTGTATGGAGCTATGTTTTGCATGTGTTGCAAAAGGTGAGAGTTTATGCATCGGTGTTTTAGCTTGTGATTTGATCATGTGTTGATCATCACAAGGCTAAGTAAAGTTTATGATTTTTCTATTTGCAAATGTGTTTTGAAAATAATCTAGAGGTTATGGTTTTGATCCTAGAGCATGTGTTGGCATTTGCAAATATATTTTGCAAAGTGTCAGGATCATGTGTTGGTCCTTACATGGCTAGAGGATTGATCTCATGGGTTCTCGGTTTATTTGTAAATGTGTTTTGCAAATTATTTTGATCATGAGTTGATCACCAAATGGCATAAGATTTGATCTTATTGAATCTTACTAGCTTGTAGTCACGCTCTTGATCAAGTCCATGTGAGGGATTTCGAGAAAATCAGATTTTGCACTTGAGTGACTACATTAGAGTCTTTATTTTTGTGATATTTAAAAATATATATGGTTGCTTAAATCTTAGAAATTGCTGGAGATTGTAGCCCTCGTGATAAGCTTCGCATAGAATCAAAAATCACCTAAATCGGAATTCGGAGTAAAAAGTTATGAGCGTTTTAGTGGCTGTAATAGTGGTAGCACCGCCCCCTACATGGGCGGTAGCACCACCCGAGCGGTGCTACCGACCCTAGATGGGCGGTAGCACCGCTAGGGCGATGCTACCGGCCCTAGATCAGCGGTAGCACCGCCCGGGGCGGTACTACCGGCCCAGAGGCGGTGTAAAAACTCCAGAGAAGTGTTTTTTCGATGAAATGGCCGGTGCTACCGGTCCTATATGGGCGGTAGCACCGGGGTACTATAGCAACGGCTAGTTTTTCGTGTTTTTAATGGACGAAAGTGGCCGTTGGCCTAGAGGCTGGTGCTACCGGCCCTAGTAGGGCGGTAGCACCGGGTTTGCTGCACTTTTTGCCCGTTTTGTCCCCAAACGGCTTGTTTTCTTTGGAGAGGCTATAAAAGGAGCCTTAGGGGCTATTATTTGGCGGTTGTTGACCTTTGGGAAGGTTTGTGAGAGTTGTGTGCATGTGTTGCTCTCTTCCATTTGGGTTTTGAGCTAAGAGTGAGCCCTATTTGCATGTGTTGTATTTAGGAGAGGATTGAGAGCCTCTTGTGCATGTGCTGCACTTGAGGGAAGCCTTGTGCATGTGTTGCACTCGGTGATCACCCTTGTGCATGTGTTGCACTTGGTGAGGATCAAGCTAGAGGGCCTGACTTGTTACTCTTGGTGTTTGCCGACACCTAGACGGCGTGTGGAGGCGTCGTGCGTGGTGACTTTCTCAAGGAGATTGTGAGAAGGCCCGGCAAAGTTGTGAAGGTCGGAGCTCACCTACCCGGAGGGGGAAAGAGCTACCACTAGTGGAAACGAGGCAGGTGCTCAATTCATGGAGCCGGTCCAAAGAGGTTTGGGCTAGCCTCAACGTAGATTAGGGGAGACCGGCAAGTCTCCGAACACTATAGTAAAACATCGGTGTGTCTCTTTATGTTTTCTTTCAATTCTCTATTTATATTGTTGTAATTTACATTCCTAGAATTAAATTGGTTGACTATCTTTAGAATTATATATTCTTGAGTATGACATAATTAGCAAGTGCACTTAGTGAGCCTAGTTGATTTAGGCTTTAAATTGTCAAAACCTTAGTTTATCGCTTTCGCATCTATTATCATTTAGGTTTTGACATAAGGGTACTTAGGCGAGACTTTAATCACAGAAGAAATTTTTATAGCCGCCTATTCATCCCCCTCTAGTCGGCATCCTCGATCTTACATTAACCACCTCAAGTTTTCTTGCTGCCATGATAAGCACCCATGATCCCAAATGACAGATAGGATCACATTTGAGATTGGTTATCTGATTCTAACCAGGCATAGGAAAGTTCTCTAGTATATCTAAAAAGTTAATTAGCATCTTTAATCAGAAGCTCAATTAGTTCGATTAACATCTGATCAAGACATTAAGAATAAATAGATTAAACTAACCTTGACCTAAGTCTGCTCATATACACGCATAACATATGGAAACACTCCTACAAATATAGATAATGCTTTGATAATATGGGACCAGTATGGTCGGTGTATGGTTAGCTAAGAGCAGGAGCAATGTGTTAGTAGATGCTAGTCCCTGAAAAACTAGTTTATGAATATTCAATATGATCAGACTTCCTAATACAACAAAAATCATTATAATAGTTGTTCGTAGTCCTTTAGCCGAAACATGCCTTCACATGATGTAAGTAAATAGGGGGTCTTAAAAATATATAAATTGTCATAACTTCAATGTTAGGATCAGGTTGAGTTAATCCCAAAATATCCGTAGAGTTAAGCTCATGATAATCGGCAAAAAGATCTAATTTGGATTACTTTCATAAAAGACTTCATTCTTCATGTACATATAAAGTATCGTAGCTAAAAGCAAACTAATGCAAAATTAGTTTAAAACAGTTCTAGGATCATCACCTGCTAATGCCAGAAAAATGAAAGAATAATCATGTGTAGTGTAGCCGCAAACGAAAAGCGAAATCCGTCTAGTTACAACGTTAACTTTATGGTCATTTATGCTATTTCTGCAGCAAATAAAATATCTTGTCTAACACTAAAATTTATAAAGTTAGTTTAGAAATACACTTCAAAGTATATACTAACATATTCTGAAGAAAGTATCTCATTTCATCATGCTTTGCATATAAATCTTGATAGCAAAATAACCCTAAGTATTATGTTTTCAGAAACGTTTAAGCCCTTTCGGCAATATGTAAAACATTTCGTCTAAATGCAAATTTTATTAAGAACAGCCTAGAAATGGTCTTTAGGATGTGGTCTACCATAATCTGGAAAATATTCTTATTTCATCTTGCTTTGCATCTGAATCCTACTAATGCAATAACCTTAAGTGATAAGATCACCAAGAACACATTATATAAGCAATTGAGTTTATGTAACCTTTAACTAATGTTTACTCTCATCAATCCAAATAATTTTAGCATCTAGAATTCGTAAAACAAGAATAAATTATCTATAAAAGAATATGCATCTATTTCTTATAGCAAGTTTTATTTGATTTTCTGTCTGTCTTCTTTTTGCCCTTATTAAAAGTTATTATTTGCTATGTTTCTGTTGTAACGACGTGTAGAACTCGACATCATTAGCTCCATCATTGACATTGTCAGCTACGACCGCGACTTCATCATAAACAACGATAAAGCAAGGCAAGCACCCCTTTGATTATATTGATCCTAGTATATAATTTTCATTGTGTTTATCAAAATGTTTCATGCATGCGTTTATTTTCTGTAAATACGCTATTTTGGTATACTAGTAGATATACCTGTTGACTCATGAAACTTCCTTGATAAGTATGGACATGTGAACCTTGATAACCATATAAACGGATTAGACAATACATAATGTTAACTTGGGTATATGCGATTATTAACCTTGTTTAGCCATGCTTTAGAACCAACGTTTAATATGATCAGATCAAAATTGGTTCTTGAGAATTGAAAAAGGTTGGTTATGCGATGATGTCAGTTGTTAGTATTTTTGACTAAAAATCCCAAAATAAAAACTATGGTTTAGATGAGGCAATTATTGGCAATAGACGGTTGTGCAAGAGATGGACTTGTACATAGTGTAGGGGGAGATTATTGCCTGTGTCGGATTAAGGACCGAACATAGTGTTGTATGATCCAAGATAAATCTGTACACCCACAAGTTCTGGTTTGGGACAGGCTTAACCTATTAAGTTATGTAGATTTAGCTTTGCACATTGGTAGGCCGAAATAGTACGGGCTCTCCTTTCAATGTTTGCTCGAAGGGGTGCCCTCACTGCGGTGTTGGGAACAACGCTTGCCGATATAACGGTGAACAACTTGTTATGGGAAGAAACCGTTCTTGCAGAGATGGACTGCCAACGATATTGAACTATATACAGAGATGGACTGTCATGTTGTACTTAATTATGTTTCTTCTTCCAAAAAAAGGGTTTTTCGTCACCAGTGCTAGTGCAAAGTTAGGTCTATGTAATGTAATGGTTATGTCATGACTCTCTGTGGCACACCAAAGGAAGTGTGTCAATTGCGCTGCACAAAGAGATGATCATTTCTTGTGGGTAAAGCTGTACACCTCTATAGAGTGTAAATCTAATCGATTAGCTGTACCCGTGGTTATGGGAGACTTGGTGAACTGGCACTAGTTAAATGTTTTATTATTTTTCAAAAGAGCTTGGTTTCATTTGTTTTGCCACATGTTGGCAAGGAATGATGATGACAGGATTGGATTATTGGATGAATGGTTATGTGTTGGCAAAGGAATGGTTGTGACAGAATTGGATTATTGGATCATTAAATTATTCAAATGCTGCGAAGGGCTGTGAGTTTTACTTATGCTTTACTTATTTCTTATCAATCAAATTCGCTCTTACAAATTCCGTTTGCAAATGACAACTTGATTTACAAATTCAATATCTCTTTATGCAAATTAACTGTAGTAGCCTCCTTTGATATAGCATACATTATTGCATTTGCAAATACTACTTAAGTCTTGCGGAGTATGAAAGTACTCAACCTTGCGTAATCTATTATTTTAGGTGGATAAGAAAACGAAGCTTCGAAGATTACTTTTCGTCGGAGGACGCGGGAATTCTAATGATGCGATCTTTCTAGGGATTTATGCCTTGTCAATTGCCTGAGGGTTGGATGGGCACACTACAAGACTTTGCTTCCTCTGTGCTGTATATATGTATACTCTGAGTTGTAAGAATACCATGTACAAATAGCTTTCGCTTTAATATAATGATGTATGCTTGTGATTCCAATTGTTGAAAATGTGCGTACTAGCTACTGATCATGGGACTAGTACGGAATGCACATGAGATTTCCATTTTTGCATTTATGTGAAAATGGGGGTCATTATAGTTGGTATCAGAGCCATACTGGCTGTAGGATAAACCCTAGTTAGAATAGTCGTTAGTATTAAGGATGAGTCAATTTCAAAATTTTAATTTCAAAACTATTATATTTGCAAATTGTAGTCATTGCTATTCTTTCCCTTGTCCTAAGTTCCTACTCTTACCTCTGCTTTCATTTCAATTAAATTCCTCTTTTCTTAAATCAATCTTCGATCAACGGAGACTCCGATTTCTCCATCAACAATCTTGAAGGGATGGAAGTCACTCCCTAAAGACTAGTATCGGTAGGTCGAATAAGTGTATAATAGGCTAAGTTATTTAGAACCCATGTATATTAGTTATGTTCATGTTGTGTGCTTTGCTTGAAGATTTTTGTATTGCTTCCCAGGATGCACTTGTGAATGTTTGATATTAGGTTAAAAATTTCACTACGTGACAACCCTTAATTAATAAGAAAATCTAATTAAAATTTTTTAAGGAATAAAACGTTGCCTAGTAACCTAGCAGAATCTCACCTAAATACCTATCTCCTCTTGACTGCCGGATGCCTAAAACAAAATCCCTAAGAAAACTCATGGAGAATGAGGTCACTCGAAGCTCTCAGCCTACAAGCGACAAGCATTCCAACTCCAGTCCAACCTAATCCGTAGAATCCAGCCACCAGAACATCTACTTCTTGACGCAATGCTTGTCATGAAACACCTCCACCTCCTTCTCAAAATCCATGTGAAGCTAATTATGAAGAACAACCGCCTGAATCCCCATCTCGAGCTCAAGTCCTGGCAATGACTGAGCAAAGACGTCAGTCTGATACACTCCTACTCCAACAAATAGTGCAAAATACTACCAACCTTAGCGCAACCTTCGCTAGGGATGGAAGTAGTGATACACCACACCACTCCAAGTTGGGAGAGTTTCTGAAAACTCAACCACCGACTTTTTCCACATCAACAAAACCTCTTGACGCTGATGATTGGCTCCGTTCTATCGAGAGCAAGCTGGCCATTGTGCAGTGTAATGACCATGAGAAGGTCCTCTATGCTTCACATCAGCTGTAAGGAGCTGCAGCAGTCTGGTGGGAGAACCATCAAGCAATTCTTCCTGAAGGCCAAGTTATATCTTGGGTGGCATTTAAAGAAGCCTTTCGCCGGAATCACATTCTTGCGAGTATCATTGAAATCAAGAAATGAGAATTTATGGAATTGAAGCAAGGGAACTTATCAGTAATGGAATACCTACACCGTTTCAATCATCTATCTCGTTATGCTCCTTCAGAGGTTTTGGATGAAGCTCGAAGAATTGAACACTTCTGAGAACACTTTAGTGACGAAATCAAATGGGCGCTAGTCGCTCATGACATTCTTGATTTCCAAACTTTAGTGGATAAAGCTATCCGGGTAGAGCATGGTCATCGTGCTGTATTGGAAAGCCGAAAACGGAAGTGGATGGCACAAAAAGCCGCTAATGTTGGATCTTCAAGACCCCGCATTTGGCAGCCATCCAATGCTCATCATTCTATTCCAGTTCATCAACAAAAGTGCCAAATTTCAATTCCTCAACCACAAGCCCTTCCAAGTCGCCCAACTAGCAATATTGGCAGACAGTCTTCTAGTGTTCCAGACAAGATGGCCAATATCTCATGCTATCATTGTGGTGAATGTGGACATTATGCCAGAAATTGTCCAAAGAAGAATCAGGTTTTATCTCGCCCTCGATTCCAAAGAATTTTTCGGCAACCCTCAAGTCGACCACAGGTGCCTAGAAGCCCGCAATTCTTTAAGCCACCTTCTACTTCAAGCCAAGGTATCAATCATGGTCGTCTGTACCATGTAACAGCAGAAGAAGCTCATAAAGCACTTGATGTGGTACTAGGGACATTCCTTGTTCACTCTATACCTACATTGGTGTTATTTGATTCTGGTGCATCACATTCCTTCATATCCAAGAAGTTTATCAGCAGCATGAACTTCAAACCGATCTTCTTCCCACAAAGATGATAATCTATTCCCCTGGAGCAACCATGAAAACCTCAAGACTCTGTTCAGAAATCTGCATTGAAATTAATGGAGTATCTTTTCATGTAGATCTCATTGTTATCGAAAACTCAGGATTAGATGTGATCCTCAGTATGGATTGGTTATCCAAGCATAAAGGCTGTATAGATTGTGCTAATCGATCTATCTCTCTTCTTAGTCCTAATGGAATCCAAGTGCAGTTTTCTTCCATCAATAACACTCCAACTCAGCAACCTTTACTTTGTTCTGCTTTGGTCACAGGACTAAGTCAAGTACCAGTGGTCTCTAAGTATCCTAACGTATTTCCAGATGAACTACCAGGAATGCCTCCAGATCGGGATATGGAGTTTGTCATTAATCTTGTTCCTGGAATAGCACCCATCGCTAAGCGCCCTTATCGTTTGCCTTCAGATGAGTTGGTTGAATTAAAGAAACAACTCAAAGATCAACTCAGCAAGGGATTCATTCGTCCTAGCTCATCCCCTTGGGGTAGTCCAGTGCTATTTGTTCCAAAAAAGGACGGTGGTCTACGCATGTGCATAGATTATCGGCTTTAAATGATGTCACAATCAAAAACAAGTATCGTCTTCCTTGTATCGATGATCTTTTTGATCAATTGAATGGTGCTCATGTATTTTCAAAGATTGATCTGAGACATGGGTATTATCAATTGAAAATCAAACCCAAGGATATTCCAAAGACTGCTTTCACCACTCGTTACAGATTATATGAATATACCGTAATGTCATTTGTACTTACAAATGCTCCTGCCAGTTTCATGTGCCTTATGAACAAGGTCTTTATAGAGTATTTGGATAAGTTCGTAGTGGTATTCATTGATGACATTCTCATCTATTCCAAAACCGAAGAAGAACATGCGCAGCATTTGCGTATGGTGCTTGAAAAACTTCGCGAGCATAAACTCTATATGCCAAATTTGAGAAATGTGAATTCTGGCTAAAAGAAGTTGCATTTCTTGGGCATATTCTATTTGAAGGTGGAATTTCAGTTGATCCAAGAAAGATCCAAGCTATCACAGAATGGGAGCCGCCTCAATCTGTTCCTAAAGTCCGAAGTTTTCTCGGTTTAGCAGGATACTATCGCCGCTTTATCGAAAACTTCTCCAAAATCGCTTGACCAATGACTCAACTCCTAAAAAAGGAAAAGAAGTTTGAATGGACCCCAGAATGTGAAGCTAGTTTCCAAGAGCTTAAGAAAAGATTAACTTCAGCCCCAATTCTCATCGTACCTGATATCCATAAGAGCTTTGAGGTATATTGCGACGCATCACGACATGGCCTTGGATGTGTGCTGATGCAAGAAGGAAAAGTTATCGCATATGCTTCACGTCAACTTCGGCCACATGAGCAAAACTATCCTACTCATGATTTGGAATTAGCAGCCGTTGTTCACTCTCTAAAAATCTGGAGACACTATCTTATTGGCAATCGATGTGAAATTTATACAGATCATAAAAGCCTGAAATATTTCTTCACCCAGCCAGATCTAAATCTCAGGCAAAGAAGATGGCTAGAGTTAATCAAAGACTATAATCTTGGCATTCATTACCATCCTGGTAAGGCTAATGTTGTAGCCGATGCTCTTAGCCGAAAACTTCATTGTCTTTTCATCTCCGACCAATCTGAGTTGCAAAATGAATTCCAAAAACTCAATTTGGGTTTAGTTGAGGAAGGCTATGTTGCTACTCTAGAAGTGCAGCTAACTCTCAAAACCCATATAAGAGCCGCTAAACTCAAGGATGAAGCCATTGCCAAAATCAGGAAACAACTAAAAGAAGGTATTGAATTTGAATTCTCTGAAAGCTCAGATGAAGTAATTATGCGAGGAAATCGTATATATGTCCCCGATGATCCTGAACTCAAGAAGTTGATTCTAGAGGAAGCTCATGAATCTCCTCTTTCTATCCACACTAGGAGCACAAAAATGTATCAAGACCTCAAAAAGGAATATTGGTGGCCTGGTATGAAAAAGGAAATTGCCACATACATCGCAGAATGTGATGTATGCCAGCAAGTCAAAGCCGAGCATCTACGTCCTGCTGGTCTCCTTCAGCCCCTGCAAATTCTTGAATGGAAATGGGAAGATATCAGTATGGATTTCATTATCGGTCTGCCCAAGACTCGGAAAGGAAATGATTCTATATGGGTTATTGTTGATCGATTATCCAAAGTAGCTCATTTCATCCCAGTCAAAACCTCATATCATGGGGACAAACTTGCAGAATTATACATGGATAATATTGTGCGTCTGCATGGTGTTCCAAAAACTATTGTATCTGATCGAGGCTCCCGATTTACTTCCCATTTCTGGGAAAGTTTGCACAATCTGCTGGGAACCAAATTAAATTTCAGCACAGCATTTCATCCTCAGACAGACGGACAAACCGAGAGAACAAATCAAATCCTGGAAGACATGCTTCGAGCCTATGTGCTATCATATAGTACTAATTGGGAGAAGAGTCTAGCATTCGCTGAATTCTCCTATAACTACAGCTTCCAGGCCAGACTTCAAATGTCACCATTTGAAGCATTATATGGGCGAAAATGCAGAACTCCTCTTTTCTGGTCCGAGGTTGGTGAAAGAAAATTTTCGGTCCAGACCTAATCCAAGAAGCCCAAGAGCAAGTAGATATGATCAGAAGCCGATTGAAGGAAGCACAATCTCGTCAAAAGAGTTACGTCGATAATCGTCGACGTGAACTCAGCTTCAAAGTAGATGATCATGTCTATCTAAAATGTTCTCCACTCCGCGGAGTTCGTCACTTTCAAGTTCGTGGAAAGCTAGCTCCTCAATACATTGGACCGTATCGAATTCTTGAAAAGATGGGTGAGATGGCATACAAGTTGGACTTGCCACCTCAATTATGTGAAGTTCACAATGTCTTTCATGTGTCCCAACTCAAGAAGTGCCTCCGTGTTCCTTCTGAGCTCACTAATCTGCAAGATATTGATCTTCAACCTGATCTATCCTATCGAGAGCGTCCGATCTGCATCCTCGAAGAAACAGAGCATCACACGAGGAACAAGTCCCACAAGATGCTGAAAGTCCAGTGGAGCAACCACACATAAGATGAAGCAACATGGGAACGTGAAGATCATCTACGAAAAGAATTCCCTGACTTTTTCTAACCCTCGCCAAATCTCGAGGACGAGATTTCTATAAGGAGGGTAGATCTGTAACATCTCAAAATTTCTAAATAATAAAAATAGAAATATAAAAATTAGAAAATGAAATTGAATAGAATTTTTAATTAGAATGTCAAGAATGAATTAAAATATTATCTTCTATTTCAATATCTTGAAATCCAACTATAATAAAAGGATGAGTTGTAAAATAAAACTTCAAATCAAACAAAATATGAAAATAAGTTAGAAATAAAAATTTACATTGAAATTCCAACTAATCTAAAATTTTATTGAATTTTGGTTCTAAAGAGAATATTTAATTGTACTAATTTCATTTTCTCTACAATACAAAACTTAAAGTGCAACAAGAAAATAAAGTTCAACATTAAAATATATTTATTGATGATTTTTATGAATTTATTTTTATTTTCTTGATTTTCCTTGATTTTTGTTCGAAAGGAAAAATCTTTTCACATAATCATAATAATTGATAAAGAAAAGAGTAAAAGTTTATAACAAAAAAATGAACAAAAATTTATTTAGACATATAAAACTATTCATAAATTAATTTTGGAAGTTAAAGGTCATATCAAGATATTTAAGGAAGTTACAAGTCACATCAAAGCAATTAAGAGTGCAATTAATTATTCTTGACTAGCAATAGTGAATTTATCAGATTTAAATAACAATAATACTGTATTAATTCGATCTGAAATTTTTATATTATCTTCATGACGGATCCATTCATAAACAGTAAAAATATCAGGAAATAATGATTAAAATTGGTAATTTTAAAAATTCGAAAACAAAAAAGCTGAAAATCTCGAAATGTCAATGTTAGAATTTTAGTAAATAAAATATACAGAATTTGAAGTTGAAAATATTACAGGATACTAATATGGACATGAGGAACCTTCACAAACATTTTCACAAATATTTCATAAGTTATGAACTCCTAGATAAATTAAATACAGAAAACTGAAATCTATGCACAGTGTACTGTCAGAAGTTTTATAAATTCTACAGGCATCAGATAATTCTAAAAATTTAACAGTACCTTCTACCCTATATTTTGTATACGCCATAAAATCCTCATTAAATAAACACCATGATTACTAACTGAATCATTGAATGCAACTCAACTCTATTTGCGATAAGGATAGATAAGGTTTGTTTTGTGTCACTTCAGTGAGCAATGCCAAGGCCCACCCGTCATCTAGCTTCTTCACAACTTTGCTTGGCTATAAAAGCCAGTGATCTCTCCTCAAATGGCCATACACCATGAGCATGCAAACCAAGCCTCACCACTGCCAAACCGAGACCACCTATGGCATCGTTGTGATCTCGGGGTTCTGTTTTGGTGTTCACTTCTTCCTTCCCTCGCTTGCACAGGAGCCAACCGAAAACACCAGAGGAGCCCTCCATGGCGCCTGTCTGTGCTTCCTCTGTTCGTCCTGTCTAATGCCCCATCCAGCCTCAGGTAAACAAAACAAGTAAGCAAGTACCATTGATATCTCTTTACTGCCATGACATGTGGGGCTAACTAAGTATGTGCTAAGTTAGTCAGGTAGTTAAAAGGTAGAAAAGATATTTTATTATTATTCGATCTCCAACTAAAATTAGAAGATTAACCTCTGAATCAAATGTCTAGACCTAAAGCAAAATTGAAATTTGATAGAGCACCTAAAGTTTTCTTGCTGCCATGATAAGCATCCTTGATCCCAAATGACAGATAGGATCATATTTGAGATTGGTTATCTGATTCTAACCAGGCATAGGAAAGTTCGCTAGTATCTCTAAAAAGTTAATTAGCATCTTTAATCAGAAGCTCAATTAGTTCGATTAACCTCTGATCAAGACATTAAGAAGAAATAGATTAAACTAACCTTGACCTAAGCCTGCTTATATACACGCATAACATATGGAAACAATCGTACAAATATAGATAATGGTTTGATAACATGGGACCAGTATGGTCGGTGTATGGTTAGCTAAGATCAGGAGCAATGTGTTAGTAGATGCTAGTCCCTGAAAAACTAGTTTATGAATATTCAGTATGATCAGACTTCCTAATACAACAAAAATCATCACAATAGTTGTTTGTAGTCCTTTAGCCGAAACATGCATTCACATGATGTAAGTAAATAGGGGGTCTTAAAAATATATAAAATGTCATAACATGAATGTTGAGATCAGGTTGAGTTAATCCCAAAATATCCGTAGAGTTAGGCTCATGATAATCGGCAAAAAGATCTTGTTTGGATTGCTTTCATAAAAGACTTCATTCTTCATGTACATATAAAGTATCGTAGCTAAAAGCAAAATAATGCAAAATTAGTTTAAAACAGTTCTAGGATCATCACTTGCTAATGCCAGAAAAATGAATGAATAATCATGTGTAGTGTAGCCGCAATCGAAAAGCGAAATCCGTCTAGATAATGTTAACTTTATGGTCATTTATGCTATTTCTACAGCAAATAAAATATCTCGTCTAAACACTAAAATTTATAAAATTAGTTTAGAAATACTCTTCAAAGTACATACTAACATATTCTAAAGAAAGTATCTCATTTCATCATGCTTTTCATATAAATCTTGATAGCAAAATGACCCTAAGTATTATGTTTTCAGAAACGTTTAAGCCTTTTCGGCAATTTGTAAAACATCTCTTCTAAATGCAAATTTTATTAAGAATAGTCCAGAAATGATCTTTAGGATGTGGTCTACCATAATCTGGAAAAATATACTTATTTCATCTTGCTTTGCATCTGAATCCTACTAATGCAATAACCATAAGTGATAAGATCACCAAGAACACATTATATAAGCAATTGAGTTTATGTAACCTTTAACTAATGTTTACTCTCATTAATCTAAATAATTTTAGCATCTAGAATTCGTAAAACAAGAATAAATAATCTATAAAAGAATATGCATCTGTTTCTTATAGCAAGTTTTATTTGATTTTCTGTCTGTCTTCTTTTTGCCCTTATTAAAAGTTATTATTTGCTATGTTTCCATTGAAACGACGTGTAGAACTCGACATCATTAGCTCCATCGTCAACACTGTCAGCTACGACCGCAACTTCATCGTAAACAACGATTAAGCAAGGCAAGCACCCCATTGATCATATTTATCCCAATATTTAATTTTCATTGTGTTTATCAAAATGTTTCATGCATGCGTTTATTTTCTATAAATACGCTATTTTGTGGTACTGGTAGATATACTTGTTGACTCATGAAACTTCCTTGATAAGTATTGACATGTGAACCTTGATAACCATATAAACGGGTTAGACAATACATAATGTCAACTTGGGTATATGCGATTATTAACCATGCTTAGCCATGCTTTAGAACCAATGTTGAATATGATCAGATCAAAATTGATTCTTGAGAATTGAAAAAGGTTGGTTATTACATGATGTCAGTTGTTGGTATTTTCGACTAAAAACCCCAAAATAAAAACTATAGTTTAGATGCGGGCAATTATTGGCAATAGACGGTTGTGCAAGAGATATACTTGTACGTAGTGTAGGGGGGAGATTATTGCCTGTGTCGGATTAAGGACCGAACATAGTGTTGTTTGATCCAAGATAAATCCGTACAACCACAAGTGCTGGTATGGGACAGGATTAACCTATTAAGTTATGTAGATTTAACTTTGCACATTGGTAGGCTGAAATAGTACGGGCTCTCCTTTCAAGGTTTGCTCGAAGGGGTGGCCTCACTGCGGTGTTGGGAACAACGCTTGCCGATATAACGGTGAACGCCTTGTTATGGGAAGAAACCGTTTCTTCCAGAGATGGACTGCCAACGATATTGAACTATATACAGAGATGGACTGTCATGTTGTACTTAATTATGTTTCTTCTTCCATAACAACGGTTTTTCGTCACCGGTGCTGGTGCAAAGTTAGGTCTATGTAATGTAACAGTTATGTTATGACTCTCTGTGGCACACCAAAGGAAGTGTGTCAATTGCGTTGCACAAAGAGATGATCATTTCTTGTGGGTAAAGCTGTATATCTTTGCAGAGTGTAAATCTAATCGATTAGCCGTACCCGCGGTTATTGGAGACTTGGTGAACTGGCACTAATTAAATGTTTTATTATTTTAAAAGGGCTTGGTTTCATTTGTTTTGCCACATGTTGGCAAGGAATGATGATGACATGATTGGATTATTGGATGAATGGTTATGTGTTGGCAAAGGAATGGTTGTGACAAAATTGAATTATTGGATCATTGAATTATTCAAATGCTCGCGAAGGGCTGTGAGTATTACTTATGCTTTACTTATTTCTTATCAATAAAATTTGCTCTTGCAAATTCCATTTGCAAATGACAACTTGATTTACAAATTCAATATCGCAAATTAACTGTAGTAGCCTCGTGTGATATAGCCTACATTATTGCATTTGCAAATACCACTTAAGTCTTGTGGAGTACCAAAGTATTCAACCTTGCTTAATCTATTATTTTAGGTGGATAAGAAAACGAAGCTTCGAAGATTACTTTTCGTCGTAGGACGCAGGAATTCTAATGTTGTGATCTTTCTTGGGATTTATGCCTTGTCAGTTGTCTGAGAGTTGGATGGGCACACTACAAGACTTTACTTCCTCTGAGCTATATATATATATACTCTGAGTTGTAAAAATACCATGTGCAAATAGCTTCCGCTTTAATATAATGATGTATGTTTGTGATTCCAATTGTTGAAATTGTGCGTACTAGCTACTAATAATGTGACTAGTACGAAATGCACATGAGATTTCGATTTTTTGGTTTATGTGAAAATGGAGGTTGTTACACAGCGCGTGGAATTTACTTCTTCGGCCGGAACGCAGAATAGCTTCTCTACGCTTAGGAGTAGAATAGTACCACCGTATATGTATATATACATATATATGTACATAAATATACACATATATATACATACATATACATATTTTATATGTATAGATGTATGTATATGTATATGTTACTTGGGACATCATAGTGCCTGGGCACCATGATCTAAAACTGGTATTTTCCCTATGTATTGTATGCAAAATTTTTAGGATGCTGAGTTTAACTAGTTCAAGTAAGTATGAACAAAGATTCAAACTAGAGTTTTCTTTTTTATTATTGTTTAACTATAGGTATGTCTTGATTTTATATATAAATCAGCAAAGCATGTGATCTAAATTCGTTCAAAATCTTTGTATGTATATGTGTGTGTGTGCGGAAGCGATAATCTGCGAGTGCGCACAGATTAGTTATTCCTCACGCTCTGTAACTCTGGAGAAGCGCGTCTAAGCCATTCACGTACGCCCGTTTCGTGTGTTAACTAAGCCAATCAGTAACTTGGCCAACTAACTAATAAATGCGTTTTCAAATTTGTACAAGAATCTTTTTTCTTTGTTTAACCGTAACTTTTTATTGGCAGCTCTGATTTACGAATGGTTTTCATTAGCAGCTTACTGACAATGAGAGCAATAGAATGATATAAGTCTTGCCAATAAGCATCACATGAATAAGATTTTACAGCCAAATGAATACTAAATTATTTAATGTATCGTAAGATTTTACTACCGCACAGACTCCACATGTTGGTGAACCCTCTTACAATGATAGTATATATTTCACTATCCATATATATATATATATATATATATATATATATATATATATTTTACTATAATGCCAGAGGGTTCAGCAGCCTGAGAGTCTGTACAGTAGTAAATCTTATAATATATAGATTTTACTGTCTGTATATATATAGGTTTTATTATCAAAACATGGTACGGGTGTGAGATGAGCAAAAACTGGTTGGGTCTTCCTCTGTTGCCAAGTTATACATTACTTGTTTACGAGCGCCGCGTCGTCACGGCCGGCTCCGGTGGCAAGTGGCTGGACCGACAGGGCAGTGCTGCCCACGGACTGGCGGCCCGGCGAGGTGTACGACACCGGTCTGCGGGTAACCGACGTCACCGTGAGCACCTGCAGCCTCTCCTGCGCCAGCGTGGACGATGAGGCCGAGGAGCTCATGACATGCACATACCTACGCATGCAGCAACAAGAAGAGTTTGAGCAGCCAGCATCCATGGATTATATCTTGGAGCTAGAGAAATTAATTAATATGAGGCATAAATTGGCATAAACCAGGCTGCTGGTTTGTTAATCTGTGTATACATATGTAATTCAACTTCTCAAATAAGGTTATATACATAAGCAAGTAAGCAACTTATCTAGCGATACATGCTCCTGCTAGGCTGCTTGTCACTTTATATATATGCGCTATTCTTTGGCTGCGTGTAGAATAGCCTATTCTACTCCCCAGCCATTTAATCCAGTCCGACCGAGCCAGTCTGTGCAACAAAACGGTCCGTGGCAACCAACCAGCAAATAAGTAGTAAATGCTACTTCTAGTTTGTATATGAATGTTTCTTTCTTTGATTTAGCCATAACTTTCGAATGAGATTGAATTTTGATTTCAAATTTTACACGATTGTAGAATCTCACCTCCCCTACGTATGGTATTTTTTTGAGATTTTTTCAAAACTTATACATATAATTTTCGTTGAATTTATACCATTTGGCTGCTGTGTACAGTATGTAGTAACAGATTGAGTAGGAGGAAGTAAAATGCAGCTTTCTTGATAGTAAACTGTAGTATATGCTGCTATTCGGTATTTTGTTATTTTCATATCTCTCAAATCCCATTGAGTTTGGCTTTGAAATTTTTCAGGGTTGTAGAATATTACCTTCCCTACATGTGGTAATTTTTTGAGAATTTTTCACAGTAAAGTGTTATTTTTTTGATAGTAAAAGATAGTATACGCAGCTGTTTGTCACTTTGTTATTTTCATATCTCTCAAATACTATTGAGTTTGGTCTTCAAATTTTGCAGGATTGTAGAAGCTTAACTCCTCTACGTGTGGTAATTTTTTGAGAATTTTCTAAATGGCTCTCCTGCATGGCCCAATGCGGTCAGAGCAAGCCCGAGCCCAACCCGAGCTCGGAAAAAGAGCAAGAGAAGTTACCTCATCACCCCGCCTCAAGACGTTCTTGGGGTCGGTCGTTGAGGGTATATGCGTGCGCCGCCTTTCAGAACACCTCCTGCATGCGCGCCGCCACCCAGGATTTCGTCGGGGCTGCAAGAAAATGAAAATGGAGGTGGCCGTAAGAAAGGAGCTCAGCCGGGCTCGAGGAAGATTAAAGTCGAAAAAATTTACCTTTGATGCCTTCCCAGGTGGGGTCGTCCCTCCCTCGAATCTCAAAGAACGGGTGCACCCTCTTTCGTAGAGGGGATACCCGACTCCGCAGGTAGTCAACGACCACTGCCTGGCCAGAGAGGCCGCGCATCATGCAGCTGTGGATGGCGGCGAGGGCCTCCTGGTCGGCCGCTGAGTCCTCGGGCTCCGGGGTCTCGCGCTTGCTATCAACGGCGGCGCCGTTGTACTCCAGCCCGCCTCCCTCGCCCTTCTTCAGGTAAAACAACTTCTCCGTCCACGGCCCGAGAGAGTCCCGGGTCGGAACTTGAAGAAAAGTGCAAGGAAGCCTAGTACGCAACCGGAAGTATAGGCACCCGACTACGGGGTCATTCGTGGTGCGGGACAAGGAGTAAAAACGAAAAAAGAGGAAGGGGGTGGGAAGGATCCCCATAAATCCCTCGCAAAGATGGGAAAAGATAGAAAGGAGAAGGATCAAGTTCGGTACCAGATTGACGAGCTTGATCTCGCATTATGCGAGATCGGCCGCCAGGAAGTCACTCTCCGGGGTCCGCAGCCCGAAGAGCGTGTACTGCTCCGTGCTAACGATCTCGTCCTCCCGGGGGCGCGGCTCGGCCTCCCCGGTCGGGAGCCACTAGGTCGCTGGGTCCAAAAGTCCCAGCGTCTCTAGCTCCTTCATCCTCTCCACAGTCAAGGTGCTCTTCCCGAACTTGGCCATGGCGCTTGGAGGAAAGGAGTCGGATCGGAAGAAGAAAGAGACGGCAAGCAAAAACCAAGAAAGCTAGGGCACAACGCGGAAATGGAGCGTTCTCGAAGTGTGCGTTGGCTCTGAGTTTTATAGAAGCCAGATCTCCAACAGCTGGCGCCGGTTATTCCTCAAAAGGCGCATCGGGACTTTCGGGCAAGGAACGCGAAGCGCCACGGTCACGCCCATTCGGATTTTTCCTGCCCAAAACGTGAAGCGTCACATCCCATGTCCCCCGTCCTCCTTGTTAGGATGTGAGGCTTTGTGAACCGCTTCCTTGACTCCTCTGTAGGAAATCAAAGCAGTAGTGCCCAGGCGTCCTCGGGCACGATTTTCGATTAAAAGCCCAAGCATTTCCGGGTGCGACCACATCGAAGACCTCTGGGGGGTCCCCGGGCGCAAGATCGGGCTCGAGAGCTTTCGAGCTCGGCCAAGGAGCCGATCCCTCCTCAAAAGACATCATACTCAAGAACATCCGGAACTTCAAGGTCGTTCCTTGTGCCTCGGGGGCTAGCTGTCGGGGATCGGCAGCCTCGCCACGTGTAAGCATCCCCTGGGTCTCGTGGCCGCTCCCCACGAGCTTGGGGGCTTATCTCCAGCCTAGAGGGTGCACTCCCCTAGCCGGGCTCAGGTCCAGTGAGCTCGGGCTCGAACACAAGGACGAGGACCCGGTTCGAGCTTGACGCCAAGACCTCACACCTCCCGGGGTAAGCAGCATTTGTAATAATTTGTCTTTCTCGTGTAAGAACTCTCCCCTACGTGGGAATCAGTGCTAAACCTGCCCCTGCCCGGGAACTAGGACTAAACATCTCCCGTCAACTCCCAACGACTACCGTCATCTCTCAAGCGCTCCCGTCAACTCCCGACGACTGCCATCACCTCTCAGTAACTGCCGTCAACTCACCACGGTCACCTGACATCAGCCTTGCGACCAGATGGCAAAGCTCCCAGAGGGCTATAAAAGGCGGTGGATCATCCCGACCTAAAGGGGGCCACCAGAAGAAAACGAACACTCCCAACCGGAACACTTAGACTCCGAGAAGAGACACTCCCGCCAAGGGACGAAGATACCTGGACTCCCCCTCGTAGCTTTGCTCCCGAGCGGCTCCGAGTCTGGGCCCCCGCTTGTATTCTCCCATGGAGCTTCATATACATCTTTTGCCTCAGGGCAAGACTAGAGTAGAGCTGTTACCCAAACCCGGGGGCTCGAACCAGTATAAACCTTGTGTTCATTGCTTCTTCCCCGACATACACCCCACGACGCGCGCCATTCCCGAACGAGCATGACCTCGGGCCTCACCCTCACACGATCTACTCACATCCCCCCTCTATGGTCGGCGATTCCGATCGTTGACACAAACCATACCCCTTCTGACAAGTACCTAATTTAATTCAGCCGTATGTTAGGAAAAATAAGCTGTTAACATAACCACAACCAACCACGGTCAAATTCTAGACAGTAGCCTTCTCAAAGCCATAACTTTCACACCGCTCAACCAAATTTATTGTTATTTCACTCTATAGAAACATTAAACAATTATCTACATTGTTCATAATAATAAAAACCCTAATTCATCCATCTACTATATTTAATATATAAATTATCATGACACTACCTAATCACAATGGTTCACTGGATGGCGAGCTTATAAATCTAATATATTTTAATCTATCTAGCCAAATTAAGTGTTTCAGTACTCTGTTGAAGGATAATGAAATTATATTCAAATCTCTAGTTATTGTAGAGACCTAATTCGATCATATTTAAAGTCTAAACAATCCAAAACCGCAACACACCCAACTATATAGTGACGATCTATAGAATAGTAGACTTCCAAAGGCCATAATTTTCAATCTATCTAATGTATGTTAGTGATCTTGATATTGTTAGAAAGATAATGAAGTTATCTACAACTCTTTAGTACAGCACTTTCATTAATTCTATCCCCATAGCCCTCAAAAATCGATTAGAACTAAACTGCGTGAAACTAGAAGAAAAAACCCCAACAACCCTAAAAGAGAATTTGCATGATCCAAGTGGATAATTGTACCCTAATTACCCAACTAGTCCATATAAAAGTTCATTAACATGAAAAGTTGAAGGTAGTAGAGGGCTACCCACACATCGAAGAACATCTAATGAGTAAAACACGGGAACTCTTCTTTTCTTTCTCACTATATCCCTTGCCTCGTACTCTACCTCCTAGAACAGCCAAGCACCTTATGGAAAAGAGGATGAAGTGCTAGAAGAGGTGTGTCGCCCTAGGGAAACATGGTGGCTACTCTTGTGGAGAAAGATGCAACTTAGAGGAAAAGCGAGTCCCTCCCCTTTTTTATAACTAAGGCTCTAGTTGGCTAGCCCAACAGGCCCTCCCACCTCCTATTTAATTATTTTATTATTATTATTATTATTATTATTATTATTTCTTTTATTTTGAAATAATCTTGCACATCAATTTTGACCATCTCGACAAGGCCCATGCATATATAATCTTGGATTCTCAAACTAAGCTGTAGGTTTAAAAATTAAGTTTTAAACTTAAAATTTAAATTCAAAATTTCATGAAAACCTGGGGCATTACAGAAAATTCCATTCTGCTATCGTATGCCTTACTCATGTCAAGTTTGAGAGCCATATATCCATCTCTGCCCAATCTCTTGTTTTGCATGAAATGGGACAATTCATATGCCCAATTTTACCTTTTGTACTTATGGCATATAAGCCAAAAAATATTTTTTCGTACACATGCAAATAGTGGTCATTAACCTTGTGGTGTCATGTTTGAAAAAATACTTTTTATTGGTATTACTAATAAGGCCACTTCCAATGCATGGTTTCTATAGTCATATCTAAAAACATCCACATCATCAATAATAATACTAGATACTACCCCTCCAACCCTTTGTATCTTAGCACAAATACATAGAAAACATCAAATATATATCATGTAAGACATATAATGAAGTTGGATACCACTCTCCTATTCCCAATGCATGTTTTTGTTGTATCTTCCTTTGGTTTGTGTGCCCAGCTATTTCTCATGCAAGAAATAGCTTCCATCTCTCTCTTCTTTAATCTTCTCTCCACGTAAGCATTAATCCTATATGGCATGTTGAAGAAACTGCTAACATAGGAGCATTGGGTGTGCCCTAACCTGACCATGTTGTCAAACTTTTAAAAAATTGAGCTTCATTATATAAAAAAGTATATAAATTGACCATATGAAAATAATATCATGATTTGTTTTCTTGAAAAATACTTTGATGATATATGGTTTTTATTATTTTTACTAGTATTACCACTAAACAAAACCATGGTCAAATTAAAGCCATGCATCCAATAATGGAAAAAGTACAAATTAACATATATGTAGGGATGGAGGGAGTAATGAATCATCATACATTTAGTGATAGAGGGGGAAATATTACATATCATAAACCGCTAGGAATCCTTGCATCCTTAGCACGCCCATGTCAGCATGGCCGCTCTCGTGCCCAACCCATTCGCACCACGTACTTGCCTCCATCCGCTTGCTCCTCTCCAGGCCCATCCGATGGCAATTGCGCGACCGACGATGCCCCTTGTTAATGCTTAAGGGCTGCAAAGATAAAATTACACAAATCATCCCCTTCTTTTTTATATAAAAAGACAACTAGACACCGATATACCATTTCAATGGTAGAGCAAAAAGTTTCAAAATGTTTTAGAAAGTTTCATGAGAATAATTAAAAAAGTAGAGTAAATTTTGTAAAACTACATTATTATTGTCAAAACTATCACAAAACCACATTTTTAAGTATCAATTTCAAAGAATCAAACTCACTTGCGCGTAACGTTTTACAAAACCGCACTTCTGTCTCATAAAATGGGTCTTATAAGCAGGGCCCACAAGTCAACTGCACACTTCTCTCTCATTCATAACTTGCGGTTGACTGGGTAGAGGAGCGGGCAGGCAGGCAGCCAAAGAGGAGCGTTCGGAATCAGGCAACTGCAAGAACAAGATAAGAAGACTTTACGGTGGAGGCAAAGGATCGAAGGTCCACGACACTTGGGTTTTCTGCCTATGGCCCGAGTTCGACAATGACGATAGGAGGTTTATTTAGAGTAAAGGAGGCAAGGAGGGAGAAGTGTGTGCAAACTGCTGCACACACCCTACCAGGGTTTGAAATTTCGTATTTGGTTCACATTTCTAAGGTGGGAAAAATCCAAAATTTTGGTGGAATCTCAGAATTTCGGATGAAATATATTCAAAATTCATAAAGCAATTTTGAAATCCGAAATTTCAGAAATGAGATTTCTAAAATTTTTGCTGAAATTGCCGAAATCTCAGCACAATTCAACTGTGTGAAAAAATAGTTGAAACGATGTTAGAAAATTTTTGTGGATAGTCTTGAAATATCACTAATATTCTTATAAAAATTTTTAGATGATGATCAAGCATGAGGAATTTTTAAAAATTCTGAGAGTGCTACTGTCTTGATAAAAGGCCGACCGACAAATTTCAACCAAATGAAAAATAGTTAAACCATGTTGGAAAATTTTGAAAATTTTTATGAATGGTCATGATGCATCAATAAAGTTTTCATAAAATTTTTATATGATGATCAAGCATAAGGAATTTTCAAAAATTCGGACAGTGCTACTATCCTGATAAAAGGTTCATCGGTAAATTTCAAACAAATGAAAATTGATTCAAACCACGTTAGAAAATTTTGATAATTTTGTTGAATGATACTAAAGCATCACTAACATTCTCATAAAATTTTTAGATGATGATATAGCGAGAAGTTTCAAAATTGTGACAATGCTACTATCTTGATAAAAGCCTTACAGTGCTATATGTATTGTTTCTATAGATTTGATTGAGTAACAAAAAAGGTTTATAATTTTTGAACCTTTTCAAGAAGTGCTATAAGGAAATTATTAAGGTCTCCTAAAAATTTTAGATCATGATCACACTCGATCAAATTTATAAAATTATGACACTGTTACTGTCTCATTTATGTTCCTTCTATCTTACATTTTTTAAACATAACAAATCAAGTTCAAATTTTTTGGAAACTTTTCTATATGATACTAGGCTGATAAATATTCTACCATAAATATTTTAGAGCATGATCAAGCTTGTAAATCATTTAAAAAATCTAATAGTGCTTCTATTTTATTATAAAATATCTCAAAATTTTAGTTTGTTTAAATATTTTCATAGAAGATGACATACTTAAGGGGTATTGACCCAAATCTGGTCCTCCAAAGTTGAAATCTGGTAAAAATATCAAGATTTTGGAGAGATATACCAAAATTTTGCTAAAATATCTGAAATACTATAGCAATTTGAATTTTTTTTTCAAATTTTTTTATTCAGCCGGGATTTGGAATCTTGTCCCTGACCAAAATCTAAAATCTTGGCTGAAATTTCTAAAATTTCACTGGGATTTTAGACCTTGCCAGCAAATGGAACCATTTGGAGCTTGTGACTCTGGCGGGTGGGACTAGCCTGTCAGGATCCTTCCATGTGACAAAAGTAATGTTACGTGAAACGTTATGCATAAATAAGTGCGGTAAACATTATGCATAAATATGTGTGGTTCTTTGAAATAGATGCTTAAATTTGTGGTTTTGTGATAGCAATTGTAGTTGTAGGATCAAGGATAACCAACTAGAGGGGTTAATAAGAGGTTTTTTAAAATTCTTCAGCTCTAATTGCAATAAATAGAATTCTACTCAAGAATTACAATTTTTGGCAATTAAGGCCTGACAAACTATTTTAAGCAATAGTCCAATCCTAAGCACAAGATGAATACACTAAAATAGCTAGGAAAGTAAATTTCACACAATGATAAGAAAATCAAACCACAAAAGAAAGGTGACATAAGAATTTATCACGTAGTCTATAAGAGCTTTGCTCCAAAAGCTCTTCCTTGTCCTTCTTGTAAAGCTCATTCATGATGAGGTTTCCAAGAAGTCCGGTGGGCATGATCCTTTGCAACTTCAGTGAGTTGAGGAACAACGTCACCAACATCTCGTACTTGTTGAGAAGTGCACTAAGCCTCTTACGAACAATATCCAAATCGGTTGGCGGTGCCTCAAGGCCTTTGAGCTCATTTACTATGTCATTGAGCCGTGAGTACATCTCATTAGTGTTCTCTTGGGGTAACATAATAAAACTCTCATATTTTATCCAAAGCATATGCAATTTAGCATCATTGATCGAGGATGTCCCCTCATGAATTTTCGAGATGGTTGTCCAAATCTCATGAGTAGTTTCAAGGTTGCTCACTTGATTGAACTCATCCGCGTTCAAAGCGCCAAAAAGAGCATTCATTGCTTGAGCTCTGAGATGAGAATTTCGCTTTTCTTGATCAAACGTGAGTGTGGGGTTTAATCCAATAGCTAAACCCTCATCCACAATCCTCCATATGCTCAAACTCATGACCTTAAGATAAACGGATATACGTATTTTCTAATATGCACAATTTGTGCCATCAAAGAAAGGTGCCTTTCCTATGGATACCCCATCGCTAGCCATCCTTTACACTCTAGGCGGTACAGCCTCAAAAGAGAGTCCAAGCTCTGATACCACTTGTAGTATCAAGGGCCTCAATGTTCTATGTCTCACTAAGTGCACTAACAAACTATTTTAAGCAATAGTCCAATCCAAAGCACAAGATGAATACACTAAAATAGCTAGGAAAGTAAATTTCACACAATGATAAGAAAATAAAACCACAAAAGAAAGGTGACAGAAGAATTTATCCCGTGGTTTCGGAGACTTGCTAGACTCCACTAATCCACGTTGAGGAAGCTTGACTAACTTCAAGCCGGATCCAATCACACGTGCCTCCCTCGATCACTTGGTAGTTCTTCCCCGATCTGGGTAGGCAAACTTCGGCCTTCACAAGATTGCCAGGGCTTCTCACAATCTCCGTTGAGAAGCTCATCGCACACGATCGCCTCCAAGCCGTCTAGGAGGTGGTAACCTCCAAGATTAACAAGTCTTAACACTTGCTTGAGGTCGAATCAAGTGTCTAAAGGGCTCAACTCTAACTGCAACACTTGATTTTCCTCCTAACTCAAAATGAGAATTGAATGCTCTTGAGAGTTTTGGAGACTATCTAGAGCTCAAATATCATCAATGAGGTCCAAGAGAGCTCTAGTATGCAAGTGGGGGGTATTTATAACCCCCACCAACCAAAACTAACCGTTCGAGCAAAATGATGTAAGAAATCAGGATTTTCAGTGCTACTGCCCATGTAGGGCTGGTAGCACTAGGCTCCAACTCAACGGTCAGCACAGTACATTAAATGCACTACCAGAGCCCATTGCTCAGAGGGTCCGGTGCTACCGCCCAACTAGGATCGGTAGCACCGGGCTCCTTTTATTTTTTCTCTGCAAAGAGCACTCTCTCTGGAATTTTTACACCGGGCAAGAGGCCGGAGCTACTGCTCACCCGGTAGCCTGAGCACTGGACTACCATGGGCGGTAGCACCGCACTACCAGACTGCCCAAAAAATAACCTCTCTAGAATTTTTGCACTGGGCATAAGGACGGTGCTACCGCTATCTCGGTAGCACCGGGCTACCATGGGCGGTAGTACCCCACCGCCAGACTGCCCAAAAATAGCCTCTCTTGTGTTTACACACCGCTTTAGGGCCGGTGCTACTGCTAGACCGGTAGCACCGAACTACCAAGGCCGATAGCTCTGGCCACCCAGAGTCACTTCCAATATGCATAAGGTTTTTAAGATGAATTTGAAAATGACTTCAAGTGAGCATAAAATTGAGCCTTTTAAACCCTAAACGACGTCAAGGTAATCGTCAGGACCCCTCTTAATAGTACGGCACTATTCCTAGCAATCCAATCTTTTCTCCCAAACTTCGAGATCAGTAAAAGCTATAAAAGTCCTTAACTTTATACCTTCGTCATTTAGCTTGATGCGTTGATCTTCCTTTTTGCCATTTTCATGCTCCCACGATCGTCGAACTTTGGACTAACCTATTTTTAATGATCTCATAAGAAAATATTAGTCCTTTGATCGTGATTGTCATTAATTACCGAAACCAAATCGAATTGGTGGCCTAGATGCTTTCAATCTCTCCCTTTTTGGTAATTGATGACAATCCTCATATAAGAGATGAATTGAGTTTATATTTTGAGTATGCAACTAGAGAATCAAGTTGTATACTCAAAGACTTTGTTTTAACAATATCTTGCTTCTTGAGATGAAATGATGCATATGAAGCAAAATACTATTAAAACCACGATGTTTAACTTGAAACACTCCCCCTAAATGTGTGCGTATGATTTATGAGTTGTCATTTGCACATTTGAGAAATTTTTGGAAATTTTGGGGGAGTTTCCTTTTAAACATCGAGTCCGAGGATAACAATATATATGCAATGAGTATATTCAGCATGAAAATGAATATGAGATTATGAATCATGAGTAAGATATTTCAAAGTAATTAAAAGTGACCATAATTATCCAAAACACATAAACGTCCATAATCATCCAAAACACATAAATGTCCAACACATATAAATTTAAATAGTACTTTTAAAACACCAAGACTTCAATCCTTCATTTCTTCAATTCTTCATTCCAAGCCTTCAATTCTTCATTACATACTTCATCCCCTTTGGCATCAAATACCAAAAAGGGTATTCCGGGTAAATTAGGAGGATGAAGGAGGAGTTGGAGGGGGAGTACGGCGAGGCCCGTAGCGATGAAATGTAGCAGGAGCTTGCTGAGAGCGATACTCCTCAAAAGATGAGCAAAGCTCAGAGATAGTCAAGTCAATAGAGTCTATCCTCCCTCTGACCTCCTCAATGATCTGATGAGTCTGACACTGATACTCATCCACTCTTGCGAAGTTACCCATCATGTCAGATCGAAGGCTCGCAAAGCTGTTCATCATATCATTGTGAAGATTTTCAAATAACTGATCCTGAAGACCCTGAGATGCTGCCTGAGGATGTTGACCCTCCTCCGCAGTCTCCTGCCTATGTGGCTGCTGAGAGGATGATTGGCCCCTTTAACGGATGGCCTGAGGTGCTGCCTCACAAGGCCTATACAGCTTGTGAGCGTTGCCACATCCTCCTTGATATCCAGTCACCCGCTTTATTATCATCACAATGAAAGGAGCGAAGTAAATTCTTTTACCTCTGTCACAAGCGTAGGAAGCCATCTCTCGAATCATGAAGTCAACCACGTCGAATTTGTGCTTATACATGATCTTGTTCATCATGTTCCAAGCGTAGCCTCTGATTTCGTTAAAATTCCTGGTATTTGGATGAACGGTAACCCTGATGATCCTGTTGATGAGACTCGACATGGGAAGAAGATGGGCCATTTTACCTAGCCGCCTAACGGGAGTAGAAGGGTCATAAAACTCGAGCTACCTGGCTAGGAGAAGAACTTTGTCGCCGTGCACCCTTGGATATCCATTGTGGTAGATCCCCCAAGCTTCCTCTATCTAATCCTTGGTGATGGTGTGCACTACAGCATCTGTCATCTAAGTAATGGCATTGAATGATTCAGGAAAATACAGGGTGGCGTAGAACTGTCTGACCATATCTTCATTATAGTCACACTTTCTACTAACAAAATCTGCCAAGCCTACACCCTGAAAAAGCTCTGGAACACCAACAAATAGGGGAATTTTCCTTATGTGCTCCCAATTGACCCACTTATGATCAGCAAACTCCTTGTGCATGTAAACTTCATACTATACTTTCTGCTGAAAGAGGGTTCTAAACTTGTCTTCAGTAGCACTTCTAGGCAACATGTACTGATTGGCTTGTCTCAAAGAGTAGTATGTGTCACCTTTGATTGTCCTCATATCAAAGTTAGGGTCAAAATCATCAAAATTCTTCTCTTCTTATCTGATCCCTCATTATCAGTGCCACCTTCATCAAAATCCATGTCGACGCTTTCTTATTCTTCTTCCTCACTACTTGACTCTTGGGTAACTTGTTTTCCTTTGTGTTTCCTAGAGCTCCCACCAAGCTCTTCCTGAACCTTTTGCCTTATTTAATGATCTCTTGTTGCGATTGCCTCTGGATCATCACTGTCACTCACATGAGGGGGAGGACGACCTCTATTAACTGTGGCCTTTTTCCGAAGCGAGCCACCACCGCAAGGCTTTGGAGCATTTCTAGTTTTTGGCATGATTGCTGGATAGGCAAGGAGTACAAGATGTGAGTTCAAGGAAGAAATGCCCTAGAGATGGATTCTTATAGAAAGGGGAAAATTTGTGCACAATTTGACAGTAAAGTCGGTGCTACCGCCTATGCTAGTCTGGTAGCACCAGACTTGGGATAGTGCTACCGCACAGAGGCCGGTAGCACCAGTCGCATGGTTATCAAACCCTAAATTGATGAACATTTGAGATTTTGAGCAATATGAACCATGGAATGTTATTCAATGACATCATACGTCACCATATTATTCAATTTAACCACAAATTTCATCAAAAATGCACAAATTTTACCACATTTTGCAAGAACCCTAGAAGACTAGTAAAAGGGACTTAGGGCATGAGAAATTTAGGGATTTGAGAGGAGAAGGAAGGGGATAAGTTACCTTGAAGTAGAGGATCAAGGGAGAAACAAGATACTTCAAGAAAAATGCTCAAACAACCACGGTTTTCTTGAGGGATTTGAGAGGAGAATGGAGAGGAAAGAGAAAAAGGAGAGTCGGTCTGAAGAAATGGGGAGAAAGGCGGTTGCACCGCACTCACTTAAACTGTTACCACCCAACTAATCCGGTGCTACCACCCCTGACCAGTAGTACCGGTCTCTGGTGCTACTGCCCATATAGGGAGGTAGTACTCAGAATTAACAGCCTGTCAGGGTGAAAGTCTGACCAAAAAGAGCCAAATGAGTTGAAATAGACCATATGTCCACATTTTAGATGAAAAACATATGTGAGCACTCCAACTTGATGAAACGATCAAGAAATCACTTTTACAAATAGTTTTTATTGAAAATTGACTCTTTTGATTAAAAAAGGAACTTCTTTTGAGAACAAAACACTTGACAAGTGAAAATGAAGTTTGTTGACAAGTATGAGTTGAAAATTACCTTTTGATGAACTAGATATAACAATATTCTAGTTCCAAAGGTGATAACTCACAAAGTGAATTAAATAGGTTAATATAGACCAAGATTTGGATTTTATAGAACTTATGAAAGGAATAGATTTTGTCCAAAGTGAAGGACCATGTGGAGGTCCATCCATGTTTGTGATGAGTATTTGACTTTATTTGAGCAAGGTGTGCTCAAGTTTGAGTTTGATTTGGATTGATTTTCAAAATGAAGCAATTTGAGTTGTCTCTGCCAGGAGTGGCAGTACCGGTCGTATGGACGCGGTAGTGATGAGTTGGATGGTTTATTGCACATCTTTGTGGGCATTGCTATGTGAGGAGTCTCCTTGTCTTTGATGGTTGCAGGGCGACGGTGCTAGGTCATGGTGAGGCGAAGGATGACCGGGACTAGGCGAGGAGCGTCGGAGGTCCAGACGGTTGGGAGATCGCCGGAAGATGATCGGAGACGGAGTCCGGGCAAGTCAAGAAGACAAGAAAAGGAGTTGATGCTAGCTAGATGCCGCGTGGATCAATGAGGGCCGTCGGATTGAGGTCTAGTTGATAGGTTAGCGGGTCTAGGTAGTATGCCTTTGAAAACCGTGCAAGAAAACCCGGTATGTGTGTAGGTTTTGGGTTAGCCCTTGCATGGCTGTGTGTGTGGGTTAATCCTAGCCCTTAGATGAGTGCTCTAGGGTTGAGGGACTCATCCAAGGGTGGTAGGTGGCCCAAGAGTAGTATAAATAGGGGTGGAGGGGTAGCCTCCTTCCCTTGAAGGTGTTGAGGTTTTTGATGCTCATTTGAGCTTTGCCCATATGAATGTGAGGCTTTGTAACCTCCCCTTCCAGAAATGAAATGTTTCCTCAAATCATTTCTTTTCTTTGTGGATTTACATTACGCAATTTATATTATGCACTTAAATTCCGCACTTAAATTCCGCAATTAAATTCAGCACTTACATTCTTGCAATTTACATTTATGCAATTTGGATTTGCCTCCCCTCCTTCTAAATGCTGTTCTTCTAGGATGTCTTGAGGGTGTTCATTTGGTTTTGCATCTTTCTTACACCCTTGGAGAGACTAGAGATCAAGTTTTTCATCAAATTGCAAATCTGTCCAGAACTTGTTCTTTACGCAGCAATCAGTGTTTGATTTTTATAAAAATATAGAAAAATCATTTTTAAGTGATTCATTTTAGAGAACGTGCAGAACTCATATATACATCTTTATAAAATTTATTGAGTCCACTGGTTGCACCGTTTGAGAGCTATGAAGTGAAAACCGAGCCTCAAATTTTTTGGTCAAAGTTTCTGACTGTCTGTATTTCTTGATTTTTAATTCTTATTCTACAAAGTATTCTGAGGTTATTTTTGGTGGAGTGGTTCACATCTCAACTGCTCACAGGGAAAAAAACTCTCAAAAATTTTAGAGTAACAGAAACTCACCAATCACCTGTTCCAACGGAGGACAATTTCTGAAAATCTGCTTTAACTTTTCTGAAAAGAGACTTTGGTGTTTTAGCTTTATCTCTTTTAGTAAAGAAGTCTTTTGAATTGATTCCTCTTTTGTTTGGACACTTGACAACCAGGATTGTGATTAAAAAACCCCTCACATGATTAATGGTTCTTATCCATGCAAGCTAGGGGTACACATAGTTGTCTAATTGTTCTGGATTTTTAGAGGGTGTGCGAATCTGAGAAGCACCAGTTTGAACGAAAATCTTTGGGTGCTTTAGATTTTTATTGCAAGAGTGTTTGGAGTACTTTGAGTGGGGGAAATTTTATTTGGGATCATTCACCCCCCCTCTGATCGCCATTTCGATCTTTCAATTGGTATCAGAGCCGGTTTTGCTCTTCCATAGATCTTGACCGGTCTCAAGAGCCATGGCGATGGACAAGTATTCCACCTAGCCTCCCATTTTTGCTGGAGTTGATTTTTCATTTTGGAAATCGCCGATGGAGTCATACATCACTGCCCAGGGCTTCCTGATATGGCAGTAGGTGAAGGGCAACGACGACTTCTCGGCATGTGCTTCATGGCAGCGCCATCAAGTAAGCGACTCGAAATGCATAACGACACGGATGAGGTACCCACCTATGACGAGTTAAATGATGCCTTCTGTAAATTAGGCAAGTTTCATGCTAAGGCTAGGTCGAGGTGTTCTGAGTTAGAGAAGGAGGTAGATAGCTTGTCTCGGGAGTTAGCTTCACTTAAATCATGTTCCTCCCGAGACTCTGATAGCTGTACACTCTGTGATGCTTTGCTTGTGGAGCTGGAGAACCTAAGGACTTTGCATGATAGTGTGCTTGTTGATCTTGAGAATCTAAGTTCGAAGAATGCTAGTTCTGTTACTATTGATATTCCTGCTGATACTAGCTTTTCTCATGCTCACACAAATGCTTCTTGTAATAATTGCCCTAAATTGCTTGCTGAAATTGATGCCATGAGTTCACACCTTAAGAAGTTTTCTGCTAGAAATGATGAACTTGAATTGCATGCTTCTAAGGACCCAATCAGCTCATGTGAGGGCTGTAGGCAACTAAAACTTGACAATGATGCTTTGAATGTCAAGTGTGATGAACTTGCTAAGGACTTACTAGTTAAGCCAAAATCTGGTTGCTCTTTGTGTCTGTGGGGTTAAGGATGATGTGGATCAAATCCATGTCGAGCTTAGGAAGAAGTTAGAAGATCAAACCCTTAGGATTAGAGATGCTCCTTGCGTTTCTTGTGAGGCCCTCAAGATTGAGGCGATCGTCTTTGAGGAACAAAAGCACGCGGCCGAGAGATCTTCTCATTCAGTTCTTCTTCTTCCTCTCCTTCCCCTGTTCTTCTTGTGCTTCATTCTTTCGAGATTACAAGATCTTATGAGCACTCTCGAGAAGTTTGTTGGAGGCAAGAAGAAGCTCAATCTTATTCTAGACCAATCCAAGATTAGTAGATTCAATCAAGGTCTAGGATTTGATCCCTTGAGCACGCTCGGCGCATCCTCCCACCATTGTGCGCGGCTCCAAGAGTGGTGAGATTGTGGTAGCTCCCAAAGTGAGTACCACCGTGTTTAGGTCACTGGGTTGTCCATAGGACTTGACTGAAGGGTGTTACTCCTATTGCTTCGCCTCTAGCAAGGCGAAGTACACATGCACCTTCCGAAGAAGGATGGTCACCTAGTAGATTTACCTTCAGCGTGCCAAGATCACTCGGCGTGAGCGTGTTGTTGCTTTTAGGGTATTCAGGTCATCCCGGACTTTGAGTGCTCCTAAGACACACAATGCTTCTAGACAAAGTTAGAGAGTCGCTTTGTTTTGGGCAGTCGGGACTCGGTTTTCATGCTAGTTCTTTGAGTTTTAGTCCCGGAGCTGTTCAGTAGTCGGTCTTTCCGCCGTCCTCTTGATATTCCTTGTTTTTCTCATCGAGGTAGATATCGGCGCGTGGCGTTTCTCGGTAGGAGTTTTAGGCGCTTCACCGGGTGGTTCGGCTTTTGCACCACGGCAGCCAACCCGATTCAGCTCCTAGATCATATACTAGAGTTGCTCACGATCTTGTTAGGGTTAAGCGTCGAGAGACACTCGAGTCCAGTCTTCTTGATGGTGGTACTGAGGCGTCGAGTGGTTCAAGATTGGGTCCCCAAGTCTTCACTCTATCCCAAGATCGAGTCATCTTTCCTCTTGTGTCAATTCCTTGTGTTATGTCTATGCGATGATGCTTTTAAGTGCCTTTTGCCTTTCTCATGGCATGAGTCGCTTGAGGCTAGCTTGAGGATGTGATCACTGCCTAGTGGAGTGGATTTGGGTCATCTTGTGGACTTGTCTTTTCTTAGTTCGATTCTTAGTCCATGAGTTGTCCTGAGGCATCATCTTCGCCGTGCACAAGCAGTGGACCTCGTTTTTCCTCGAGGTACCCACTCACGGCAAGAGTTGAAGGTAAGTATGTTGGTCCTGTTGATCTTTACTAATCTCATCTAGGATCGGTTTGTCGCTTTTCAATGTTGGCACTCGATGTGAATTCCGAGTTGGCCTTTGCGGCTTGTCTCTAGAGGATTGGATCTTCTGCATGACCATCATGAGCATCATGCTAACTGCATGTTCTTTCAACTTTGTTTGCCTCGTGTTTCGCTCCACAAGTGTTGAGCTTCATGATAACAGCATTGGGGACTTCCACTTCCATGGTGAGCTATCTCATACCCTCATGTCGGTTATACTTGTGATCATCATTTCCATGACATGTTGTGATTGCTCTTGCTCCCATGTGTATTATATGTACTTTGCTAGGTCTTGTTAGTTTTTGTCTGTCTTGTTTTGTGCCATAGCATGTTTTCCCCAACCATCTTTGTGCTTCACGTATTATATCCTAAATTCATGAGCTTTTTCTCAGCATGTGATTTTCTTGTTTTTATCCTGTCCATGATATTGTTCATTTGGTATGAGCATTTGAATTAACTATGGGCACGTGCTATATATCATTTACTTTATTTTGTCATGAGTAGTATCTAGGTTATATGACCCTGATTTTCTATTACATCCATGATTAGCTTTGTTTAGACTTTGTTTGTCAGACTTTGTGCTACATGTGAGTGCCTTTCATAAGATTAGGGTCATATGATCTAGCTGCCGCTGTATGACTTATATTGTTCATGATCACCTTTTATTGTCCTTCATGCTTATATGCTTCATACCTATTTTGCATGAGCTTGTGTTTTTCATTCTTGGAATGTATTCATCATCATGTATAGAGTGTTGCCATAAGTAGCTTCTCATCTTTGTGTCCACGGTCACCATTTACTTTCATGCTGCCTGTGTCCTCATGACCTTTTGTTTGGTCTTCTTTTGACGGGCCTTTTCACAGCATGTAAATATTGTTACTGAGACTATGGATAAATGGATCTTGATGTTGCTAATTGGTTTGTTTTATGCATGATCCTCTTTGGTTGTCTTCATTCATCTTGCTCATGGTATATCTAGTAGCATGTTGTTGTGCTTCATTGTGGTATTTCTTCATTTACATGCTCATTGCCATGTTTAGGGTAGTATCTTGATCCATGTATTTCTAGGCTTGCACATGATCCCTGCTAGCATTTTGTTGCTGTGATGCACCTTGCTTAGCTTCTTCTTGACATGTGATGCTATGATGCACCTTCTTCGTTGTTTATCATGTGGATGTTTTCACTGTTGTTTATGGATATATGGATCTTGATGCTATCTTTAGCTTGGTTGTGATACATGATCTTACATTACCTTCTGCATCATGTTCATGCTCTAGATGATCGTTGCCACACTTTTCCTGTATCTTGTCCATTCGTGCATAGGAACTGGATCCGCCTAACCCTTGATTTCAAAGCATAGATTTGTTGGATGCATGTGTGTAGGCTTTTCGGTGAGGAGACCATCATCCTAGGAATATCTCTAAGTCTTTTTCCTCTGCTTTTTGGATCCACTTCAAGTCATTTGCCACTACTTGCACTACACTGCAGTAGGTAAGTACCTCTGAAAATGTTGATGATAGTGATGGGTCTCTTAGGAGGTTGTGGTTCTTTTGTAGGTAGAGCTTGTGTCCTGTTTGTTTAGAGTCTTTTGGTTGGACTTCTAGCATAATTAGGTTGCTTTTTACCTTGAGCCGTCTTGCTCCTTAGAAACCATGTGGTTTTCGATCTTATCTCTTTTCCTCTAGCTTTCTACCTATCTCTTGTGAGGTGAGAGTTTTAGAGTGTGCCTCAAGGGGAGTAGAGTGTGTTCAGGGGGATTTAAGCTTGGAGTCGTGAGCCCTTACGGCCTTTCGTGAGGGGGAGCTGGTTTGTATATTATGTATTATATGTTTTCTTCCAGCTTTTCTTTTCTTTGTGTTTCTTTTGGGTGACTTTGGGCTTGTTTTCTTGAGTTGAGTTCACTCACTTAGACTTCTGGCATGCCTTCCATGGACCTATTATCTTGTGCTTTAGGTTGCTATCATGCGTGATTAGCTGTTCTCTCTTCTCTCTAGGTTGAGTTCCCTCACAGTCTTATAAGTCAAGCAGGTATGGGCCTCCTGGGTAGACAGGGTCTGTGTGCACTCCTTAGTTGGGATCTAGAGTCGACTTCCCTATGTCATCCTTTGGGAAGATAAGAGCGAGTCTGAGCCGTAGTGAGTCTCTTCTATCTTATCTATGCTCAATAGCCATCCAGTTTTGCAGTTTCTCGACTTTTTCTCCTCATTCTATTTTTCTGGTTATTATTGAGTTCATTCGGTTTTTCTTTGTGCCTAATCTTGATAATAACTCAACTTTAACCAGATTTGAGCTTAAAATTGATTCATTTGTTGAGGGGGAGTTTGGGAATCTGTTCATGCATTGCATTTAGACTGTATTTTCTGTTTTATGAGCTTTGTCTATTATGCAATTGATTTCTTCTTCATGCTATACACCATGCTACATCATTTGAAGAAAATCACTAGCTTAGGTATGTCCAAGTTCATTTAACTTGCTAAGCTTAAAAATGAAATAAGCCTTAAATGAAAAACTTGATGAAACTTGTTGCTTTTACTTGCTAGGTTTCTTCTCTAGAGGTTTGTGCCATAATTTGATAAATTTAGGAGTTCTCTAGAGTCCCTATAGCAACTTGGGTGAAACTAGTTTGATCCATGCTAGAGTCCTTCAATTGCTCATGAATCGTTGTGCTAAAAATTAAAATTAAACAAAATTGACTCTTCTTGTGCACATACGACTCAACACCTTGTATTCACGAGACCGCTTTCCATTGCACTTGGGATGAACTTGGAATACATCGTGTTTGACCTAGACCATCCTCTTAAGAGTTCATCTTGAGATGGTCGCATACGGCTTGAGTCAATTGGTTGTCAAAATAAAATGCAAATAAATTAAAAACAAAGACATATGTGGGTAAAGAATGCAAATAATGTCAAACATTTGCACCCCGCTATGTCTAGTATGATGATAAATCAAAATTTGCATTAAGTGATAAATGAGCCCGAAGGACCTTGTATGCTCTTCTAGATTTCCCAACGTGTTGAGTAGGTTGAACTCTAGGTTTTCCTTTTGATCCTTAGAGTGGCTATTCTTCTATTTTTGAAACTAAAGCTAAGTGTTGCACTTGTCTAATCTTGCTAAAAATAAAATATTCAAAACTAAGCTCGTATTTGCACTTGGACATGTCTTAGTTTAGTCATCTTCTGAAATTGACAAGCTTGGTGTAATATCCTTCCATTTTGATCAATTGGATAATCTTCAAAGCTCTTTCGATTGCATTTCATGCATACATAAAAAAAATTGATGCCTATATTGCCAAAAGGGGGAGAAAACGTAGAAAAGGCATCACTAAAATGATAAAAATGTGAATGCTTATTTGGTTATTATGATCTTTGTAAAACTATGCTACTACTTGTTGGATCATAATCTCATAATCACATTTGACATGTTTAGTTGGATTTTAGAGTTTTGTTGAAAACTTGCTCTTTCTTAAATTTAACTCTAAAATCTGAATTCCTCTTCGTCAACTTGGTCATGGTTCAAATTTCTATCTTTGGACCAAGTTTGACTTTGCAACTAAAAATTGCTTTCTTCTTCATTTTCTTCAAACTCAAATTTATGCCTTTTGTGTGGTTTGTCAATATACTCATCAAGGGGAGATTGAAGGACCATGTGGAGGTCCATCCATGTTTGTGATGAGTATTTGACTTTATTTGAGCAAGGTGTGCTCAAGTTTGAGTTTGATTTGGATTGATTTTCAAAATGAAGCAATTTGAGTTGTCTCTGCCAGAGTGGCGATCTCGGTCGTATGGACGCGGTAGTGATGAGTTGGATGGTTTATTGCATATCTTTGTGGGCATTGCTATGTGAGGAGTTTCCTTGTCTTTGATGGTTGCAGGCGGCGGTGCTAGGTCATGGTGAGGCGAAGGATGATCGGGACTAGGCGAGGGCGTCGGAGGTCCAGACGGTTGGGAGATCGCGGAAGATGATCGGAGGCGGAGTCCGGGCAAGTCAAGAAGACAAGGAAAGGAGTTGATGCTAGCTAGATGCCGCGTGGATCAATGAGGACCGTCGGATTGAGGTCTAGTTGATAGGTTAGCGGGTCTAGGTAGTATGCTTTGAAAACCGTGCAAGAAAACCCGGTATGAGTGTGGGTTTTGAGTTAGCCCTTGCATGGCTGTGTGTGTGGGTTAATCCTAGCCCTTAGATGAGTGCTCTAGGGTTGAGGGACTCATCCAAGGGTGGTAGGTGGCCCAAGAGTAGTATAAATAGGGGTGGAGGGGTAGCCTCCTTCCCTTGAAGGTATTGAGGTTTTCGATGCTCATTTGAGCTTTGCCCATATGAATGTGAAGCTTTGTAACCTCCCCTTCCAGAAATGAAATGTTTCCTCAAATCATTTCTTTTCTTTGTGCATTTACATTACGCAATTATATTATGCACTTAAATTCCGCACTTAAATTCCGCAATTAAATTCAGCACTTACATTCTTGTAATTTACATTTATGCAATTTGGATTTGCCTCCCCTCCTTCTAAATGCTGTTCTTCTAGGATGTCTTGAGGGTGTTCATTTGGTTTTGCATCTTTCTTACACCCTTGGAGAGACTAGAGATCAAGTTTTTCATCAAATTGCAAATCTGTCCAGAACTTGTTCTTCACGCAGCAGTCAGTGTTTGATTTTTATAAAAATATAGAAAACTCATTTTTAAGTGATTCTTTTTAGAGAACGTGTAGAACTCATATATACATCTTTATAAAATTTATTGAGTCTACTGGTTGCACCTTTTGAGAGCTATGAAGTGAAAACCGAGCCTCAAATTTTTTGGTCGAGGTTTCTGACTGTCTATATTGCTTGATTTTTAATTCTTATTCGACAAAGCATTCTGAGGTGATTTTTTGTGGAGTGGTTCACGTCTCCATTTCTCACAGGGACAAAAATTTTCAAAAATTTTAGAGTAACAGAAACTCACCAACCACCTGTTCCAACTGAGGACAATTTCTGAAAATCTGCTTTAACTTTTTTGAAAAGAGACTTTGGTGTTTTAGCTTTATCTCTTTTAGAAAAAAAGTCTGTTGAATTGATTCCTCTTTTGTTTGGACACTTGACAACCAGGATTGTGATTAAAAAACCCCTCACATGATTAATGGTTCTTATCCATGCAAGCTAGGGGTACACATAGTTGTCTAATTGTTCTGGATTTTTAGAGGGTCTGCGAATCTGAGAAGCACCAGTTTGAACGAAAATCTTTGGGTGCTTTAGATTTTTATTGCAAGAGTGTTTGGAGTACTTTGAGTGGGGGAAATTTTATTTGGGATCATTCACCCCCCCTCTGATCGCCATTTCGATCTTTCACAAAGACTTTTTGAGTTATTTTCAACAAGGAGTGGTTTATCAATGTGGTGTCATTGAAAAGTTGAGATTTAACATATATATACTTTTGTAAATGAAGGTGTTGTGAAATTAACACTTTAATACTCAAAATAGGATAGTTTCAAACATTTTGACCTAATATGGTCTAGAATCTCCTTCTGAAAGATATTAGCACTCATTTGGTATATTCACATTTTGGGGATGTGGAATACATAAAAGAGGTATAATACTCCCCCTAAATGTGTTACTCATCAAGAAAATAGAAAATCAAATAAGAGCCAATTAACATCCAATAAGAATCAACCATGGTGCAAATGTTCAAGGAACATTTGAGATATTTATGACATTTAATTCATTCCTCAATTTGCAAAAACAAGATTCATCTAGGGGCTTGGTGAGGATATCCGTTAATTGATATTTGGTTCTAATGTGACTAATCACAATATCACCTTTACTTACATGATCTCTTAAGAAATGATGGCAGATATCTATATGTTTGGTTCTTGAATATTGGACCGGGTTGTTGGCAATTTTAACGGCACTTTTATTATCACACAAAAGAGGCGTATTTTTTAAGTTAATTCCATAATCCATTAAAGTTTTGAAGGACCATGTGGAGGTCCATACATGTTTGTGATGAGTATTTGACTTTATTTGAGCAAGGTGTGCTCAACTTTGAGTTTGATTTGGATTGATTTTCAAAATGAAGCAATTTGAGTTGTCTCTGCCAGGAGTGGTAGTACCGGCGTATGGGCGCGGTAGTGATGAGTTAGATGGTTTATTGCATATCATTGTGGGCATTGCTGTGTGATGTGTTTCCTTGTCTTTGATGGTTGCAGGGCGACGGTGCTAGGTCATGGTGAGGCGGAGGATGACCGGGACTAGGCGAGGAGCGTCGGAGGTCAGACGGTTGGGAGATCGTCGGAAGATGATCAGAGACGGAGTCCGGGCAAGTCAAGAAGACAAGGAAAGGAGATGATGCTAGCTAGATGCCGCGTGGATCAATAAGGGCCGTCGGAATGAGGTCTAGTAGATAGGTGCGCGGGTCTAGGTAGTATGCTTTAAAAACCGTGCAAGAAAACCCGGTATGTGTGTGGGTTTTGGGTTAGCCCTTGCATGGCTGTGTGTGTGGGTTAATCCTAGCCCTTAGATGAGTGCTCTAGGGTTGCGAGACTCATCCAAGGGTGGTAGGTGGCCCAAGAGTAGTATAAATAGGGGTGGAGGGGTAGCCTCCTCCCCATGAAGGTTTTGAGGTTTGTGAATGCTCCTTTGAGCTTTGCCCACATGAAAGTGAGGCTTTGTAACCTCTCCTTCCAGAAATGAAAGTTTTATCCATCCATCTCTGAATTTAATTTGCGCATTACATTATGTCTTTACTTTACGCAATTTAAATTCAGCATTTACTTTCCCGCAATTACATTCTCGCAATTTACTTTCACTCAATTTGGATTTGCCTCCCCTCCTTCTAAATGGTGTTGATCTTGGATGTTTTGAGTGTGTTCATATGGTTTTACATCTCTTTTGCACTCTTGGATTGAGTAGAGAACATCTTTTCTTTCAAGTTCCAACTTTGTTCAGAACTTGTTCTTTCTTGTGACATTTAGTATTTGATTTTTATAAACATATAGAAAAATCTTTTTAAGTGATTCTTGTTGGATGAGGTGCGGGACTCTGATATCCACTTGCATAAAAATTTTGGAGTTCACTTTTTGCACCGTTTGGGCGCCATGAGGTGAAAACTGAGTCCCAAACTTTCTGCTCGAAGTTCTTGACTGACTGTGTTCTTTGATTTTTACTGTTTTTCTGTAAGGCTTGTTGAGGAGAAATTTGGTGGAGTTCTTCAAGACTCTGATGCTCATAGGGAGAAAAATTCTCAAAATTTGTGAGCTGCAGAAACCCACCAACCTCCTGTTCAAACTGAGGACAAGTTCTGGAAATTCTGCTTTTGCTTTTTCTGAAAATGACTTTTGTGATTTGAATTGATGTTCTTTCTAAAAGCAAGAGTTGGATTGATTCCTCTTTATCTTGGACACTAGACAACCAGGATTGTGACTCAAAAATCCCCACATATTTTATGGTACTTATCCATGCAAGCTTAGGGTACACATAGTTGTCTAGTTTTTCGGATTTTTCACGATTTCCTTTGAGCGATCTTGTCGAGGTTTGTGTTGGAGTATTTTGGGAAAATTTATTTGCGACCATTTACACCCCTCTGTTCGCCATTTCGATCCTTCAATTGGTATCAGAGCCGGTTTTGCTCTTCCATAGATCTTGACCGGTCTCAAGAGCCATGGCGATGGACAAGTATTCCACCAAGCCTCCCATTTTTTCTAGAGTCGATTTTCCATTCTGGAAGTCGCGTATGGAGTCATACATCACTGCCCAGGGCTTCTTGATATGGCAGAAGATGAAACTCCCATATGAGGTTCCTGCCGATGAAAACGTCACGGCCGGCAATATGGCTGATGTTGAGGCGAATGCTAAGGCAAGGAACATCCTCATACAGGGTCTTAGCCGCAGTGAGTATGGTAGGATTTCTCACCTTCGTTCTGCTCATGAGATTTGGGTGACCCTCGATGCTTACCATGAGGGCACTACCCAAATCAAGACGGTTCGACAGGACCAATTCAAGCGTGAGTTCAACAAGTTTGAACAGCACGCTGGTGAGAGTCTTGATGAGTGCTTGGTCGTTTTACCAAGATCTTGGCGATCTTGAGCGGTTGGTTGCATATACGACTCGGATAGTGCTCGACATTTCTTGACCGCACTCGATTTGCGTGATTGGGAGATGAAGGTGACCACCATCAAGGACACCATCGACTTGTCGACTCGACTCTTGGCGGGCTTTATTCCGCCTCAAGACTCATGAGATCGATGTCGTCTCACAGAAGACGAAATCTCAGTCGATGGCCTTGGTCATCGATCCCATTGGATCTTCTTCTTCTGATCCTTCTATTGGTTTCTCTCTTTCCGCCCTTTGTGAGCTAAGCGATGACCAACTGGAAACATTTCCAGAAAATGAGCTTGCTCTTCTCTCTCGCAAGTTTTCTCATGCATACAAGAGGGTGAGAGAGGAGGAAGAGAGGTGGCATGATCACCTGCTTCGAGTGTGGTGGCCCCAACCACATTCGGGCGAACTGTCCCAAGCTGGAGAAGGGCAAGAACGATGTTGGAGGTTCGGGCAAGAACGACTACACCGACAAGAACCGCAACAAGAAGCCTCCAGTTCATGAGCCGACGCGTGAGAAGAAGTATCGCAACTTCTCTAAGAACAAGAAGCTCTTCCACCGCGTCCTCACCGCGCTTGACGACATCAACATCTCTGACACGGAGACATGGAGCGACGAGGGCGAGGATGATCCGCAAGAGAAGAAAGGCGGCGACGACTTCTCCGGCATGTGCTTCATGGCCGACTCCAACGGCATCGGCGACTCGAAATTTGACAAATGACACGGATGAGGTACCCACCTACGACGAGTTAAATGCTGCCTTCTGTAAATTAGGCAAGTTTCATGCTAAGGCTAGGTCGAGGTGTTCTAAGTTAGAGAAGGAAGTAGGTACCTTGACTCGGGAGTTAGCTTCACTTAGATCTTCTCCCTTCCAAGTCACTGATGACTGTGTTCTCTGTGATGCTGTTCTTGTGGAGTTGGAGAACCTAAGGACTATACATGATAGTGTGCTTGCTGAACTTGATGGTCTTAGGTTGAAGAATGCTAGCACTAGTTCTGTTGATGCTATTCCTGTTGAGGCTAGTTTTCTTCATGCTCACTCCACTCCATCATGCTCTAATGGCCCTAAATTGCCTGCTGAAATTGATGCCATGAGTTCACACCTTAAGAAGCTTTCTGCTAGAAATGATGAACTTGAATTGCATTCTTCTAAGGACCCAGTCAGCTCATGTGAGGGCTGTAGGCAACTAAAACTTGACAATGATGCTTTGAATATCAAGTGTGATGAACTTGCTAAGGACTTACTAGTTAAGTCAAAATCTGGTTGCCTGCTGTGTGTTGGGGTTAAGGATGATGTGTATCAAATCCATGTCGAGCTTAGGAAGAAGTTAGAAGACCAAACCCTTAGGATTAGAGATGCTCCTTGCGTTTCTTGTGAGGCCCTCAAGATTGAGGCAGCCGTGCTGAGGGAACAAAAAGCACGTGCTGAGAAATCTTCTCATTTTGGTACTTCTTCTTCCTCTCCTTCCCCCTGTTCTTCTTGTGCTTCTTTGTTTCGAGATTGCCAGTATCTTATGAGCACTCTCGAGAAGTTTGTTGGAGGCAAGAAGAAGCTCAATCTTATTCTAGACCAATCCAAAATTAGTAGATTCAAGCAAGGTCTAGGATTTGATCCCTTGGAGCACGCTCGGGCGTATCCTCCCACCATTGTGCGCGGCTCCAAGAGTGGTGAGATTGTGGTAGCTCCCAGAGTGAGTACCACCATGTTTAGATCTGCTGGGGTTATCCATAGGACTTCTGACCAGAAGGGTGTTACTCCTATTGCTTCTGCCTCTAGCAAGGCGAAGAACACATGCACCTTCTTTAAGAAGGATGGTCACCTAGTAGATTTCTGCTTCAGGCGCGCCAAGATCACTCGGCGTGAGCGTGTTGCTGCTCTTAGGGGTATTCAGGGTCATCCCCAGACTTTGAGTGCTCCTAAGGTACACACTGCTTCTAGAAAGGTTAGAGAGTCGCCTGTTTTTGGGCAGCTTCCAGGACTCGGTTTTCATGCTGGTTCTTCGAGTTTTAGTCTTGGAGCTGTTCGTAGTCAGTCTTTCCGCCGTCCTCTTGATATTCCTCATTTTTCTCATCGAGGTAGATATCAGCGGCGTGATGTGTTTTCTGGTAGGAGTTTTAGGCAGCTTCACTGGGGTGGTTCGGCTTTTGCACCACGGCATGCCAACCCAGTTTCAGCTCCTAGATCATCTACTAGAATTGCTACTGATCTTGTTCGGGTTAAACATCAGAGAGACACTCGAGTCCAGTCTTCTTCTGTGACTGGTACTTTAAGGAGTCGTATGGTTCAGTATTGGGTTCCTAAGTCTTCACTCTATCCCAGTACTGAGTCATCTTTCTCTCTTATGTCTTGATCAGGTTCGTCGGATGGGGAAGGGAGATGTTTGGATTGTGGACTTTGGTTGTTCTCGTCATATGACCGGAGATTCTCGATGGTTCTCTTCCCTAGTCCGAGCCCCTGGTGATGAGTTGATCACTTTCGGGGATGCTTCTTCAGGTAGAGTCATCGCTAAAGGTACCATTTGTATTAATGACAATTTCATTCTTAAAGATGTTGCCTTAATAAGTAAGCTGCAATACAATTTTCTTTCTGTTTCTCAGCTTATTGATGACTCTTTCGAGGTGAGTTTTAAGAGTAATGCCTGTAGAATCCTCGATTCATCAGGAGGGTTAGTTTGCGGGATTTCTAGATTTGGGAGAGTCTTGCGTGCTGATTTTTCTGTTTCTTCTAGAGACTCTCTTCGGTGTTTGATTGCTTCAGAGTCTCGTGATCTCTCCTTCTGGCATAGGAGACTTGGTCACATTGGATTTGATCATTTGACCCGAGTTAGCAGCCACGATCTCATTCGTGGTTTGCCCAAACTCAAAATGGTCAAAGACTTAGTTTTCTCTCCCTGCCGACATGGCAAGATGGTTGCTGCTTCTCATCCCCCAGTCACTGTTGTGATAACCGATGCACCAGGACAGCTTTTACATATGGACACTGTTGGTCCAGCTAGAGTGCAGTCAGTGGGTGGGAAGTGGTATATTCTTGTCATTGTTGATGATTTTTCGAGGTATTCTTGGGTGTTTTTCATGTCCTCGAAGGATGAGACTTTTACCCATTTTAGGGGTTTGGTTCATAGGTTGTCTTTTGAGCTCCCTGGTGCCCTACGAGCTATACGCAGTGACAATGGCACGGAGTTCAAGAATTCCTATTTTGAGAGTTTCTATGTGGAGTCTGGTTTAGAGCATCAGTTCTCCTCTCCCTACGTCCCTCAGCAAAATGGCGTAGTGGAAAGGAAGAACAGGACCCTGGTAGAAATGGCCAAGACGATGCTAGACGAGTATAGTACTCCTAGGAAGTTTTGGGCTGAGGCTATAGCTACTGCTTGCCATGTTTCTAATCGTGTATTCTTGAGAGCACATTTGCACCGCACTTCTTACGAGTTGAGGTATGGGCGAAAGCCCAGTGTTTCTCATTTTCGTGTGTTTGGTTGCAAGTGTTTTATTTTGAAGTCTGGTAACCTGGATAAGTTTGAGTCTCGTTCTTCTGATGGTATCTTTCTGGGTTATTCGACTTCTTCTCGTAGCTATAGGGTCTAGAGTTGCGATGCGCATAGGATCATAGAGACCTGTGAAGTGACCTTTGATGAGGCTAGCTCAGGAGCTAGACCCGATATTTCAGGCTCTTCTTCTTCCTCCGAGACCATCTTTATAGAGAATGAGGATGATAGAGATGATGGTGTTCCACCTGATCCAGTTCCCTCTATACCATAGATGCCTCCTGTTTCTATTTCTGCACCTCAGGATGGCCAGCCCTTGCCTTCTGACTCTCATTCAGCTAGTGGCTTTGCTCCTACCTCTTTTGTGCATGAGGTAGAGGCCACTTGTGCTTCTGGATCTCCCCGTCATATTCAGCGCTCTTATCCACCTGATCAGATCATCGGCGATCTATTTGAGCGAGTCACTCGCTCAAAATCAGGTTTGTCCAGTTTCTGCCTTCACTCTGCCTTCGTTGCCTCCTTTGAGCCGAAGGATGTTTCTCATGCATTATCCGATGAGTCGTGGATTAATGCTATGCATGAGGAACTTGAGAACTTTGAGAGGAACAAGGTATGGCAGCTTGTCGAGCCTCCATCTGGTCATAATGTCATTGGGACCAAGTGGGTGTTCAAAAACAAGCAGAGTGAGGATGGGGTTGTAGTTAGAAACAAGGCTAGACTAGTTGCACAGGGCTTTTCTCAGGTTGAGGGTCTTGACTTTGAGGAGACCTTTGCCCCTGTAGCTAGGCTAGAGGCTATTAGGATCCTGCTTGCATTTTCTGCATCCCGGGGCTTCAAGCTCTATCAAATGGATGTCAAGAGTGCATTCCTCAATGTCTATATTGAGGAAGAGGTCTATGTCAAACAACCTCCAGGATTCAAGAACCCCAAGTTTCCGAGTCATGTATACAAGCTTTCCAAAGCTCTGTATGGACTCAAGCAGGCCCTTGAGCATGGTATGAGAGGCTCAAGTCTTATCTTCTCAGCCATGACTTTAAAATGGGCATAGTAGACAAAACTCTGTTCATCAGACATCATAAGTCTCATTTTCTTCTCGTCCAGATTTATGTGGACGATATCATTTTTGGTGGCTCGTCTCATTCGCTTGTGTCTCAGTTTTCTGAGGTGATGAGCACAGAGTTTGAGATGAGTATGATGGGCGAGTTGAGCTACTTTCTTCGATTCCAAATCAAGCAGACTCGGGAGGGTACTTTCTTGCATCAAGGCAAATATACCCGTGACCTCCTGAGGCGCTTTGATATGTCTGATGGGAAGCCGGTGATGACTCCTATGGCCACCACTGCTGTCCTCGAGCCCGATGAGGATGGTGAGCCTGCTGATCAAAAGGAGTTTCGGAGCATGATCGGCTCCCTCTTGTACCTTACTGCTTCGAGGCCGGACATCCATTTCCCTGTGTGTCTGTGCGCTCGATTTCAAGCTTCTCCTCATGCCTCTCACCGCCAGGCGGTCAAGCGCATCTTCAGGTACCTCCGTGCTACCACTGATTATGGTATTTGGTACTCTTCTTCTTCTTGTCTATCTCTTAGAGCTTTTTCCGATGCCGACTTTGCTGGCTGTAGAATAGATAGGAAGAGCACTTCTGGCTCTTGCCAATTCATTGGCACTTCTCTTGTTTCTTGGTCATCTAGGAAGCGATGCAGGGTTGCCTGATCCACGAGGCCGAGTATGTTGTGCAGCCGATTCTTTGTAGCAGTTCTCTGGATGAGATAGACCTTGCGGGACTTTGGGTTAGAGATAGAGAGTGTGCCACTTTTACGTGACAACATACGCTATTTGCATTGCTAAAAACCCAGTGCAACATTCCCGGACCAAGCACATTGATATTAGATATCACTTCCTTAGAGACCATGTGGAGAAGGGAGATATCACGCTTCAGTTCGTAGAGAGTGGCCTTCAGTTAGCCGATATCTTCACCAAGCCTTTGGATAGTTCCAGATTTGTTACCTTGAGGAGTGAGCTTGGAGTCGTGAGCCCTTACGGCCTTTTGTGAGGGGGTGCTGGTTTGTATATTATGTATTATATGTTTTCTTCTAGCTTTTCTTTTTTTTGTGTTTCTTTTGGGTGACTTTGGGCTTGTTTTCTTGAGTTGAGTTCACTCACTTAGACTTCTGGCATGCCCTGCATGGACCTCTTATCTTGTGCTTTAGGTTGCTATCATGCGTGATTAGCTGTTCTCTCTTCTCTCTAGGTTGAGTTCCCTCACAGTCATATAAGTCTAGCAGGTATTGGGCCTCCTGGGTAGATAGGGTCTGTGTGCACTCCTTAGTTGGGATCTAGAGTCAGCTTCCCTATGTCAGTCTCTGGGGAAGATAAGAGCGAGTCTGAGCCGTAGTGAGTCTCTTCTATCTTATCTATGCTCAATAGCCATCCAGTTTTGCAGTTTCTCGACTTCTTCTCCTCATTCTGTTTTTTTGGTTATTATTGAGTTCATTCGGGTTTTCTTTATGCCTAATCTTGATAATAACTCAACTTTAACCAGATTTGAGCTTAAAATTGATTCATTTGTTGAGGGGGAGTTTGGGAATCTGCTCGTGCATTTCATAAAGACTGCATTTCTTGTTTAATGAGCTTTGTCTATTATGCAATTGATTTCTTCTTCATGCTACATCATATGGAGGAAATCACTAGCTTAGATATGTCCAAGTTCATTTAACTTGCTAAGCTTAAAAATGAAATAAGCCTTAAATGAAAAACTTGATGAAACTTGTTGCTTTACTTGCTAGGTTTCTTCTCTAGAGGTTTGTGCCATAATTTGAGAAATTTTGGAGTTCTCTAGAGTCCCTATAGCAACTTGGGTGAAACTAGTTTGATCCATGCTAGAGTCCTTCAATTGCTCATAAATCATTGTGCTAAAAATGAAAATTAAACAAAATTGACTCTTCTTGTGCGCATACGACTCAACACCTTGTATTCACAAGACCGCTTCCCATTGCACTTGGGATGAACTTGGAATACATCGTGTTTGACCTAAACCATCCTCTTAAGAGTTCATCTTGAGATGGTCGCATACGGCTTGAGTCAATTGGTTGTCAAAAGAAAATGCAAATAAATTAAAAACAAAGATATATGTGGGTAAAGAATGCAAATAATTTGAAACATTTGCACCCCGCTATGTCTTGTTTGATGATAAATCAAAATTTGCATTAAGTGATAAATGAGCCCGAAGGACGTTGTATGCTCTTCTAGATTCCCCAAAGTTTTGAGTAGGTTAAACTCTAGGTTTTCCTTTTGATCCTTGAGTGGCTATTCTTCTATTTTTGAAACTAAAGCTAAGTGTTGCACTTGTCAAATCTTGCTAAAAATGAAATATTCAAAACTAAGCTCATATTTGCACTTGGACATGTCTTAGACTAGTCTAATCTAAAAATTGACTAGCTTGGTGTCATATCTTGTCATTGTGATCAATTGGATAATCTTCAAAGCTCCCTTAGGTTGCATTTCATGCATAAATAAAAAAAGGGAGAAAATTCCATTTTGATGCCTATATTGCCAAAAGGGGGAGAAAATGTAGAAAATGCATCATTAAAAAAAAGAGATAAAAATGTGAAAGCTTGTTGGTTCTTATGATCTTCGTAAATCTTTGCTATTTCTTATGGATCATAATCACATTTGGCACTTATGATTGGTTTTTAGAGCTTTTGTGGAAAACTTGCTCTTTTCATGGGCTTGCTCTAAATTCTTTCTGCCAACTTGGTCATAATTTTATATCTTTTTCTCTGGACCAATTTTGGCTTTGCAATCAAATTTCTTTCTTCTTCTCTCATTCAAACTCAAATTTATGCCTTTTGTGTGGTTTGTCAATATACTCATCAAGGGGGAGATTGAAGGACCATGTGGAGGTCCATCCATGTTTGTGATGAGTATTTGACTTTATTTGAGCAAGGTATGCTCAAGTTTGAGCTTGATTTGGATTGATTTTCAAAATGAATCAATTTGAGTTGTCTCTGCCAGGAGTGCCAGTACCGGCGTATGGGCGCGGTAGTGATGAGTTAGATGGTTTATTCCATATCATTGTGGGCATTGCTATGTGATGTGTTTTCTTGTCTTTGATGGTTGCAGGGCGACGGTGCTAGGTCATGGTGAGGCGGAGGATGACCGGGACTAGGCGAGGTGAGTCGGAGGTTCAAACGGTTGGGAGATTGCCGGAAGATGATCGGAGATGGAGTCCGGGCAAGTCAAGAAGACAAGGAAAGGAGATGATGCTAGCTAGATGCCGCGTGGATCAATGAGGGCCGTCGGATTGAGGTCTAGTTGATAGGTTAGCGGGTCTAGGTAGTATGCTTTGAAAACCGTGCAAGAAAACCCGGTATGTGTGTGGGTTTTGGGTTAGCCCTTGCATGGCTGTGTGTATGGGTTAATCCTAGCCCTTAGATGAGTGCTCTAGGGTTGAGGGACTCATCCAAGGGTGGTAGGTGGCCCAAGAGTAGTATAAATAGGGGTGGAGGGGTAGCCTCCTCCCCTTGAAGGTTTTGAGGTTTGTGAATGCTCCTTTGAGCTTTGCCCACATGAAAGTGAGGCTTTGTAACCTCTCCTTCCAGAAATGAAAGTTTTATCCATCCATCTCTGAATTTATTTTGCGCATTTACATTATGTCTTTACTTTACGCAATTTAAATTCAGCATTTACTTTCCGCAATTACATTCTTGCAATTTACTTTCACGCAATGTGGATTTGCCTCCCCTCCTTCTAAATTCTGTTGATCTTGGATGTTTTGAGTGTGTTCATATAGTTTTACATCTCATTTGCACTCTTGGATTGAGTAGAGAACATCTTTTCTTTCAAGTTCCAACTTTGTTCAAAACTTGTTCTTTGCGCAGCATTAAGTGTTTGATTTTTATAAAAATATAGAAAAATCCTTTTCAAGTGATTCTTGTTGGAGAGGTGCGGGACTCTGATATCCACTTGCATAAAAATTTTGGAGTTCACTTTTTGCACCGTTTGGGCGCCATGAGGTGAAATCTGAGTCCCAAACTTTCTGCTCGAAGTTCTTAACTGACTGTGTTCTTCGATTTTTCCTGTTTTTCTGTAAGGCTTGTTGAGGAGAAATTTGGTGGAGTTCTTTAAGACTCTGATGCTCATAGGGAGAAAAATTCTCAAAATTTGTGAGCTGCAGAAACCCACCAACCTCCTGTTCAAATTGAGGACAAGTTCTGGAAATTCTGCTTTTGCTTTTCTGAAAGTGACTTTTGTGATTTGAATTGATGTTCTTTCTAAAAGCAAGAGTTGGATTGATTCCTCTTTATCTTGGATACTAGACGACTAGGATTGTGACTCAAAAATCCTCACATATTTTATGGTACTTATCCATGCAAGCTTGGGGTACACACAGTTGTCTAGTTTTTCGGGTTTTTCATGATTTCCTTTAAGCGATCTTGTCGAGGTTTGTGTTGGAGTATTTTGGGAAAATTTATTTGCGACCATTCACCCCCCTCTGTTCGCCATTTCGATCCTTCAAGTTTGCCTCATCACAAAAATTGTGCACAACAACTACCAGTGGATATATATTCGGCTTCGGCGGTGGATAGGGCTAGGAAATTTTGTTTCTTGGAGAACCATGAAACAAGGGATCTACCTAGAAATTGGTAACTTCCCGAGGTGCTCTTTCTATCCACTTTACAACCTGCATAATCGGAATCCAAATATCCAACTAAATAAAATTTAGCACTCTTAGGATAACATAAGCCTATATTTGAGGAATACTTTAAATATCTTAGAGTTCTCTTAACGGCCACTAAATGGCACTCTTTAGGAGAAGTTTGAAAACGTGCACACATACAAACACTAAACATGATATCGGGCCTAGATGCGGTAAGATAAAGCAAGCTACCAATCATAGAACGATAAAACTTTAAATCTACCAGTTTACCTCCCTCATTGAGGTCTAGATGTCCGTTGGATGCCATTGGAGTCTTGATGAGCTTTGCATCCTCCATGTCAAACCTTTTGAGTAGATCCTTTACGTACTTGGTTTAGCTCACGAATGTCACACTCTTGATTTGCTTGATTTGAAGTCTAAGGAAGAAACTCAACTCCCCGATAATGGACATCTCGAACTCCCTAGACATCATATCACCAAATTCTTTGCAAAAATCTTCATTAGTAGAGCCAAATATAATATCATCAACAAAGATTTGGCAAACAAAGAATTCTCCATCTATTATTTTAGTGAAGAGATTTGTATCAACCTTCCCAATTTTGAAACCCTTTGAAAGTAGAAAATCTCTAAGTCGCTCATACCATGCTCTAGGAGCTTGTTTGATACCATAGAGCACCTTAGAGAGTTTGTATACATGATTTGGGTATTTAGGACTTTCAAAACCAGGAGGTTGTTCAACAAAAACCAACTCAGATATTTGTCTATTTAGAAATGCAATATTCACATCCATTTGGAATAACTTAATATCAAAACAAGATGCAAATGCAAGTAAGATTTGAATGGCTTCTAATCTAGCCATGGGTGCAAAGGTTTCACCAAAATCTAGTCCTTCAATTTGTGTGAAACCTTGTGCCACTAATCTTCCTTTATTTCTTACCACAATACCATTCTCATCTTGCTTATATCGAAATACCCATTTTGTGCCGATGACGTTGTGATCATTGGGTCTTTCGACTAGCGTCCACACATCATTCCAGGCGAAGTTGTTTAGCTCTTCATGCATTCAGTTCACCCAATCCGGATCATCTAATACCTCATCTACATGAGAGGGTTCAAAAGAAGACACAAAAGAGTAATGTTCACAAAAATAAGCAACACGAGAACGAGTTTGAACGCCCTTACTAACATCACTCAATATTTGATCTATTGGATGATCTTTGTAGATCGCATGATGAACTCTTTGAGGTAGAGGTTGAAGTTGTTGATCATCTTCCTTTTCATCCACATCTATGGGTTGAATTTGACTTGAGTTTTAGAAGTAGATGGTTCAATTTGAGTGGATGAGGGTTGATCTTCTTTATCCTCTTTTGGCTTAATGTCTCCAAGTGTCACGTTCTTCATTGCTTGTCTCAATCCTTCATCACCTACATCATCCAAATTTTCTTGCTCTTTTTGAGAGCTATTAGTCTCATCAAACTCAACATCATATGTCTCTTCAACAAAACCTTTGGTTTGGTGAAGACACGATAAGCTTTACTATTAGAAGAATAACCAAGCAAGAAACCAATATCACAACGACTTTGAAATTTTGAGAGCCAAACACCCTTGTTCAAAATATAACACTTACAACCAAAAACACAAAAATAGGAGATGTTTGGTCTTTTTCCAATGAGAAGCTCATAGGAAGTCTTTTTCAAAAGACGATGCAAATAAAGACGATTTGTTGCATGGCAAGCGATATTGATAGCTTCTGCCCAAAAATTATCGGAAGTACCATACTCATCAAGCATAGTTCTTGCCATTTCAATTAATGTTCGATTTTTTCATTCTACAACTCCATTTTGCTCCGGAGTGTAGGTAGCGGAAAGCTCATGCTTTATGCCAAGTTCATCACAATAATCTTCAATTCTTGTGTTCTTGAACTCAACCATTATCACTACAAATTTTCTTTATTTTAAAATCAAATTCATTTTGAGCCTTTTCTACGAAACTTTTAAAAATTCCGGAGGCTTCGGATTTATCATCTATTAATAAAACCCAAGTATATCTCAAATAATCATCTACAATGACCAAACAATAAGAATTGCCCCCGATGCTCTTATAGGTTGTTGGGCCAAACAAATCCATGTGTAAGAGCTCTAATGGTCTAGAAGTGGACATGATACTCTTTGAAGGATGAGAACTAGCCACTTGCTTACCGGCTTGGCAAGCACTACAAAGTTTATTTTTCTCAAACTTCACATCTTTCAAGACCACAACTAGATCATTTTTCAAAAGCTTTTTGAGTTGAATCATTCCAACATGAGCTAGTCTTCTATGCCATAACCAACTCAAAGAGGTTTTTGCAATTAAACAAGTTTGAAGACATGACTCATTTGAGGTGAAATCAACTAAATACAAATTTCCAAATCTAAAACCTTTGAATACCAATGAATTATCATTTTCTTTAAAATCACAACTCCATCTCTAGAAAAGATACAATTAAAGCCAAGATCATAAATTTGTGCAACGGATAGAAAATTGAAATTTAATGTTTCTACTAAAGAGATATTTGAGATAGAAAGGTCATTTGAGATAGCGATTTTACCCAATCCCAATACCTTTCCTTTGCTATTGTCGCCAAAGGTGATCTTGTCGTGTTGGCTGCTCCCAACTTCAAACGTGGTGAACATCTTCCAGTCGCCAGTCATGTGTTGAGTACATCCACTATCCAACACCCAATGCCATCCACGGTCTTGTAGTTCACCTACAAAAGAAAATCAAGCCCTTTTAGGTACCCAAATTTGTTTGGGTCCTCGGAGGTTAGTAACCAAGGCTTTGGGCACCCAACCGGCATTCTTTCTACGGCCAAGTATAGGAGTGCCAACAAACTTAGCAATAATTTTACCAAAGCTATTTTTCTTAAGCACATAGCAAGAATCATAAATGTTATTTTTAGGAGCTTTACATAATGGACAATTACTTGCCATATTCCCTATATCATGACATTTATAACAAAGCTTCCCATTTGATTTAAAAAACCGATAAGCTTTGTTACTTAATTTCTTACCCTTCTTGGGCACGAACCCAAGGCTTTCTTTATTGTAGGAGCATCGTTGGTTGTTCAATATTTTATCAAGGGTCTCTTTACCTTTGAAACACCGATCCAAGCTCTTACTTAGCTTGTTCACTTGCTCTTTAAGCTCATTATTCTCAACAATTAAATTTTCATGGATAGTAATGGAACTAGAGCATGAACTAGAAGGCATATCAAATAAATATGACAAGAGGTAGATATGTAAGCTTTTGATATACAACATGAATCAATTTCTAAACTAGGTATATCATCAATAATATTGTAACTAATGCCAACATCAATTTGAGACTTTGAATGTCCCTTGGCAAGAAGAGTCTTATGGGCTTCCTTTAGCTCATCATAAGAGTCCTTGAGGGACAGAAAGTTTTTTCTGAAGACCTTATGTTTTGAATTCTCTTTGCCGAGCTATTCATTCCTCAAGCATATCCATAAGCTCATCATAAGTTGGTTCATCATCATCATTAGATTTTACCTTATTCTCTCCTTTTGCCATGAGACAAAAAGGAGTGACGAAGGGTGAAGAAGCCTCCTTGATTGCGACGCCGGCAAGACCCTTCTTCTTCTTTGAAGGTGTGTCATCTTCTGAGTAGTTAGAATCCGAATACTCTTCTTCGGAATCCCACTCTCCAATGTGGGCCTCGCCTTTGCCGTCCTTGTGAAGCTTCTTGAAGAGCTTTTTCTTTCCTTGAAAGAACTTCTTCTTCTTGGGTGACTTGTTCTTATCGTCCTTCTTCTTAGGACAATTAGAGGCAATGTGCCCCTTATCATCACACTCATAGCACCGGATATTTTCATACCGGTTGGTGCTAGAGTATTGTCCCTTCTTGAATTTATGAGGGACGCTTGAGCTTGAGCACATCTTCATAAATCTCCTCATTCTTCTTACGAGGAGTGCCATCTTCTCCTCGGTGTCATCTTCTTCGGAGTCCTCAACCGGCTCATCACTTAACTTCACTTTCTACTTGAAGGCGATATTCTTCTTCTTCGAAGAGCTTTGCATCAAAAGTTTTTCCTTGTCCTTCTTGTAAAGCTCATTCCTGATGAGGTTTCGAAGAAGTCCGGTGGGCGTCATCCTTGGCAACTCTAGTGAGTTGAGGAATAATGTCACCAATGTCTCGTACTTGTCTGGAAGTGCCCTAAGCATCTTACGAACAATATCCAAATCGGTTAGCGATGCCCCTAGGCCCTTGAGCTCATTTTCTATGTTATTGAGCCGTGAGTACATCTCATTGATGTTCTCTTGGTGTAACATAATAAAACTCTCATATTTTATCCGAAGCATATGCAATTTAGCTTCTTTGACCGAGGATGTCCACTCATGAATTTTCTAGAGGGTTTTCAAATCTCATGAGCAGTTTCAAGGTTGCTCACTCGATTGAACTCATCTGCGTTCAAAGCGCCAAAAAGAGCATTCATTGCTTGAGTATTGAGATGAGAATCTCGCTCTTCTTGTTCAAACGTGAGTGTGGGGTTTAATCCAGTAGCGAAACACTCATCCACAATCCTCCATATGCTCGAACTCATGGCCTTGAGATAAACGGATATACGTATTTTCCAATACACACAATTTGTGCCATCAAATAAAGGTGCTTTTCTTATGGATACCCCGTCGCTAGCCATCCTTTACACTCTAGGCAGTAAAGCCTCAAAAGACAGTCTAAGCTCTGATACCACTTGTAGGATCAAGGATAACCGACTAGAGTGGGTTGAGTAGGAGGTTTTATTAAATTCTTCGGTTCTAATTGCAATAAATAGAATTCTACTCAAGAATTACAATTTTTGACAATTAAGGCCTCAATGTTCTATGTCTCACTAAGTGCACTAACAAACTATTTTAAGCAATAGTCCAATCCTAAGCACAAGATGAATACACTAAAATAGCTAGGAAATTAAATTTCACACAATGATAAGAAAATCAAACCACAAAAGAAAGGTGACACAGGAATTTATCCCGTGGTCTTGGAGACTTACCGGTCTCCACTAATCCACGTTAAGGAAGCTTGACTAACTTCAAGCCGGATCCAATCAAACGAGCCTCCCTCGATCACTTGGTAGTTCTTCCCCGCTCCGGGTAGGCGAACTCCGGCCTTCACAAGCTTGCCGGGGCTTCTCATAGCCTCTGTTGAGAAGCTCACCTCACACAATCGCCTCGAAGCCGTCTAGGAGGCGGCAACCTTCAAGAGTAATAAGTTTTGACGCTTGCTTGAGGTCGAATCAAGTGTCTAAATGGCTCAACTCTAAATGCAACACTTGATTTTTCTCCTAACTCACTCAAAATGAGAATTGAATGCTCTTGAGAGGTTTGGAGACTATCTAGAGCTCAAATATCATCAATGAGGTCCAAGAGAGCTCTAGTATGCAGGTGGGGGGTATTTATAACCCCTACCAACCAAAACTAACCGTTGGAGCAAAATGATGTAAGAAATCAGGATTTTCGGTGCTACCGCCCATGTAGAGCCGGCAGCACCGGGCTCCAACTCGACGGTTGGCACAGTGCATTAAATGCACTGCCAGAGCCTGTTACTCAGAGGGTTCGGTGCTACCGCCCAACTGGGACCGGTAGCACCGGGCTCCTTTCATTTTTGCTATGCTAAAGAGTACTCTCTCTGGAATTTTTACACCGGGCAAGAGGCCGGTGCTACCGCTCGCCCGGTAGCATTGGGCTACCGCTCGCCCGGTAGCACTGGGCTTCCATGGGTGGTAGCACCGCACCACCAGAGTGCCCAAAAAATAGCCTCTCTGGAATTTCTGCACCGGGCATAAGGCCGGTGCTACCGCTAGCTCGGTAGCATCGGCCTACCATGGGCGGTAGCACCCCACCGCTAGACTGCCCAAAAATAGCCTCTCTGGTTTTTACACACCACTCTAGGGCCGATGGTACCGCTAGACCGGTAGCACCGGACTACCATGGCCTGTAGCACCCACCGGCAACCCAGAGTCACTTCCAATATGCATAAGGTTTTCAATATGAATTTGAAAATGACTTCAAGTGAGCATAAAATTGAGCCTTTTAAATCCTAAACGACGTCAAGGTAATCGTCAGAACCCCTCTTAATAGTACGACACTATTCCTAGAAATCCGATCTTTTCTCCCAAACTCCTAGATCGGTAAAAACTATAAAAGTCCTTAACTTTATTACCTTCATCATTTAGCTTGATGCGTTGATCTTCCATTTTGCCATTTTCATGCTCCCACGATCGTCGAACTTAGGACTAACCTATTTTCAATTATCTCAAAAGAAAATATTAGTCCTTTTACCGTGATTGTCATTAATTACCAAAACCAAATAAAATTGGGGGCTTAGATGCTTTTAGTAGTGTAGTTTCTGAAATCTACTCAAAAAAGTTTCAAATTTTGTTGAGTTCCACACGTTTCTGGAAATTTCCAAGAGCATTTCAAGCCAAAGTTTCATTTAGTTTTAGACTTTGAAACTCAGGTTCCAACAATGGTAGTGTAGTTTTTGAAATTTATTGAAACAAGTTTCAAATTTTGTTGAGTTTCACGCATTTATGGAAGTTTCCAAAAGCGTTTCAAGCCAAAGTTTTAATTAGTTTTAGACTTTGGAACTTATGTTTCAACAAGTTTCAACCAAAAATTTCATACTAACAAGAAGTTTCGATGAGTTTTGTATTTTTGTCACGGCACCACACGCTTGTCACTCATCATGCCTTGCTAAGCCAAGCCATTGTTGTCTGTACCACACCTAAGTGTCCCATGCCACCCCTTGCTGTGCATGCTCGTCGTACATCGCACCCTACCGAGCTGCGCCACGGTGGCCCCCTCCCCTATCACCATCTCCAGATTTTGGTGTGAGAAGAGAGGGGAGGCAGCACCAGCGGTGGAGGAAGAGGAGGGGCAATGCCAACCATGGTGGTAAGAGGAGGGGGAGAGGGTGCGATGTCTATTGGGGTGGGAAGGAAGTGGAGGAGAACCGGGAGAGGGCTGCACCGACTGTGGAAGAGGACGAGGGGGTAGCGTTGGTGGATGATGGGAGGTGGTAGGAGGAGGTGGTGAGAGGATGGCACCAACCATGGCAGAAGAGTAGGGGGACACCAACAGGATGAGAGGGGAGTCGGTGGAGGATGAGGTGGAGACAACATCATCTGCTATGGTGGTCTTGATTGGATCAGAGTTGTGAGAGGTGAGAATGGGGTGTGACTCAGTGTGTGTGGGAGAGGGGTGTAAGGACAATCTATGCTGCGAATCCATTACATGCGCATGAACAGTGGATTGTGTACCATTGGATTGTACTCCAAGTCGTTACTACCCTCGATTAACTGTATTAAATATTTATGGCTTATGGAATGTACTCCCTTCATTCTTCAATAGATTTCATTCTAGGATTTTGCACTACAACCAAAACATATATGCAAAAGACCATATTATCCTCCTTGATTAGCTCATTTATTGCTTTTGGATGGTGTGTTACTCTATTCAACAGCTCAAAATAGTATAACAACGTGTTTTTTTTGGGGGGGGTGGCGGTTGTCATTGGGACAGTCGGATGCATGCTAGGACACTTAATGAGACCTTTGAGGATGTGTATAGCTAAAGTCAGCTTCAAATTGAATTGCATGCGGATGTTATTAATTGCGTACTACAAGAGAAGCCCAAACTATACACATGATCAGAGAAACAACATGAATAGGCAAGTAATTGTTTACTGTCCTCACACCATTCATTGTCTGCTGGTACAAGAACAGCTACATGTCTCTACACGAGTTAATTATGAGCATGCTTCATGTGGTCTATATTGTATTGATAAATTACGTTCTAGCTAGCTAACGGCATCTATCTATTTGTTCTTGTATAACAGCTCACCCTTGGTTGAGTCACAAAAAAATAATGCTGCAAGCAAATCAAGTCACAAAGCTCACAGACTTCCAACTTTGCTACCAAGGTATTTCAATTTGTATGTAGCAAAAAGTTCAAATGACACCTTAATTTGACTTTGGGGTGAAGTTCACTTTACCATCGGAACTATAGCTGGTCACTACTACAAGAATATACATCGCAATCAGTTCTTTTTCGTCATCATAATCGGTTCTGGTGGCGATACAAAGTCATTAGACAGTGATTAGGTGACATTATCACAGTCAGTTCTAGTCCGATGGTGATGAAAGGGTCATCTCTATCGGTTCTTAGAAAGAAGCGATAGAGATGAGGTCTCTCTATCACTTCTTAGAAAGAACCGATGGAGATGATTGTGTGGAATGGCAAAAAAATCTTCCATGCTGAGATAGTAAGATAATTAGGTGGTTGATGTAAGTGGAGGAATTCGTGTGTGCACAAGCAAAGAGGCCACATGAAGAATTAGCCAATAAGGTTGTCCAAGCTTACCTACCTATTCATATGAAATCATGTCCTATTCGATGGATGATTCAACCAATTGTGCAGGTGTATTTGACACTGCTCATGCTGCTGCAAGGTACGCACACGATTGTGCTCTGAACCCTGTACTGAAACCCCATGTATTCACTTTGTTTCACCGGCGCAGCATTTGGCCTCTTGGTGGCTCCGCTCCATCTCCTCCGTGGCGCGGAAGAGGAAGTCGTCGTCGTCATCCAGGCCGCTATCGGCAGGGAAGTCAAGCCGCCGCCTCGTGGGGAGGCCGGGCAAGACGTCTCCGACCAGAAGTGGGGACCGAAGGAGGGGAGTGGGAGGGTGGCAGGAGGCGACGCTCTCCGCGCGGGTGGTGGCAGGGGGAAGCGTCGCGGGGATGAAGGTTGAGGGCGCGATGAGGTTGGTGATGGTGAAGCAGGGGAACTTCATGGCGAGGGCCCGTGTAGAGGTGGGGAGCCGGAGGAGGCTCCCATCATCCACTGTAGAAGAAGGAGAGCGGGCACCGCTTTGGGGAGGAAGATGCCAGATCTGGTAACGCCATGACCAGGTGGTGGCAAGGGACGGGTGACCAGATCTGATGGTGTATCGGTGGGGGTAGGCCAGATGTGGTGGCGACGTTGTGGGAGGCGGCGCTGCATCGACGGTGGAGGCGACGGGGGAGATGAGGTCCGGTGTCGGCTTAAGGGGAGGTGGACTTGGGGACAGCGACGGGGTGGTGGCACGGCAACCCAGGGGAGGCCAGATCCGGTGGCAACCTAGGACGGGGCGGCGATGTGGGGAGAAGGTGTGAGAGTGAAGAGTGTTGTGTCGTTTTGGGAGAGGAAGACGTGCGGAGGAGATGGGAAGTCTGCCATCACATTGCATTCGGTTCTCTGTAGGAACCGATAGCCATCGCATTGCAGTCGGTTCTCTGCCAGAATCGACACAGATATACCTTCCAATACAATCGGTTCTCAATATAAACTGATATAGATGTAAATACCATCACAATCAGTTCTAAATAGAAACCGACACAGATGTAAATACCATCACAATTGATTCTCAATTGGAACCGATACAGATGTAAATGCCATCACAATTGGTTCTCAATTGGAACCGACACAGATGTAACATGTATTTCAATCGGTTTTTCAATGAGAACCAACACAGATGTGCATTTGCTCATCACAATCGGTTCTAAATAGAAACCGACATAGATGTAAATGTCATCATAATCAGTTCTCAATTGGAACCGACACAGATGTAACATGTATTGCAATCAGTTTTTAAATGAGAACCGACACAAATGTGCATTTGCTCATCACAATCGGTTCTAAATAGAAACCGACACAGATGTAAATGCCATCACAATCGGTTCTCAATTGGTACCGATACAGATGTAACATGTATTGCAATTGGTTTTTCAATGAGAACCGACACAGATGTGCATTTGCTCATCACAATCGATTCTAAATAGAAACCAACACAGATGTAAATGCCATCACAATCGGTTCTCAATTGGAACCGACACAGATGTAACATGTATTGCAATCGGTTTCTCAATGAGAACCGACACAGATGTGCATTTGCTTGTCACAATTGGTTCTAACCTAAGAACTGATTGTGATGCGTATCGCACATCACAATCGGTTTCAACCTAGGAACCAATTGTGAAACCAATTGTGATGTGCATAGGCACACATCACACAATCGATTCTAATATTGGAACTGATTGTGATGATTCTTCGCCAATTATTAACCCTCGCCGAATCATCTATCACAATCGATTTTTTCCTGAAATGTTAGAAACCCATCCAGATGAAGCGATAGTGCTGTACCATTCTGTAGTAGTTGGTTATCCCACCCCAAGAATTTTGAACGCTAGGTCAATTTTGACCCTGAGCTGGGTTTACTAGTAATTTTGCCATGTCGGCTGATCATGTCACTCTCTTAATTTTGTGATGACATGGACAATTTGTAGCGATGACTCACCAAAAATATATTAAGAAAAACCTCATATCTCCGCTCTATATATCCGAAACTAGATGTGGGCATGGCATAAGTCCATCGGGCCACATGTATAAATCGTGACGTGCCGCAATGGCCCGGCCGTCCCACCATGCAGTGCCGTGCCCGGCACAGCTCGCCTTCGACAAGCTCAAGCACAGTCCATTTGCGATTCGTGCTGGCTTCGTGCCGTGTTAGCTCAAGCTCAGCCCATTTGCACTATTGCGACAAGAGGAAAGGAGCCAGAGATGCACGGAGCTAAGGCAGTGGATACAAATATTAGGGAAAAAGAACTAAATTTTATTCATTCTTGAACAGATACAATGTTACTGTCTTATTAAAAACTTTACACCCAATATGGGATACCCTAGTGTGGAGCGACTCAGTGCGTGTGCTCGGTGTTAGTGAGCATGTACTCTCCGGTCTCTAATCTCCATGTTGTCTCCCCTTTCTCCGCAAACGAGGACCACAAAAGGCGCCGGCTACAGGGCAAGCTACAACATGATGCAATGTTGCGGCAGAGCGCCCTCCCAAGTACCGTGCCTGCTTCGGGCTCATCGGGCCTATTTCGTGTCATGCCAATCCAAGCACAGCCCATGCAGGTGTGCTATGCAGTCCATCGTGCCCGACCACGAGGCCCGGCACGGCCCTGTCATTCGTGATGTGTTGATCGACCCGTGTGCATACGTGTTGTGCTTCAGCCGTGACGTGTCTGCCGTGCCATGGGTGCATGATTCTTGATACCAATCTTCAAAGACGTATATATGGTGCGTCAGCTTGAAGTTTGAGGTTGTGATGCTGGGGCTGCGCTTCAGAATTAATTAAGATAACAATTCCAGTTAAACATTTTTGAGGTTACATAAGTAGTTAATACATCTAAAAACAGTACAATAAAGCTGTAGAATAGAAACCACTACTACAGAATAGTACATCACTATCGCTTCATCTGTGTCGGTTCTTAAATTTTTAGGAAAAAATGATTGTGATAGATGACTTAGGGGAGGCATTAGTAATAATCACTATCGGTTCTCAGGTTAGAAGTGATTGTGATGTGCACTGGGAACATCACAATCGGTTCTTATGCGAGAAATGATAGTGACGTGCATTATCATCACTATCGGTTCCCACATAAGAAGCGATAGAGATGAGCACGTTGATATCACTATCGGTTCTTATGTGAGAAGCGATAGTGATGTGCATGGTCATCACTATCGCTTCTCACATAAGAACCGATAGTGATGTCAACGTGATCATCACTATCGCTTCTTATGTGGGAACCGATTGTGATGACAAAGATCATCACTATCGCTTCTCTTATAAGAACCGACTGTGATGTGTCTCGTTAGGTTATTTATACCACTCGAGCTGAACTCTTCTCTGTTATTGTTCCAGAGGAGATTTCCCGCCGCCACACGAAAAAATAGCTCATATTCTGTGGTTGGAAGCAATACTTGGGTGAAAAAATTTGAAATCCTCAAAGGTGGGTGTTAAGAGGGTAAATTTGAAGCCCTAACTTGAGGAGATTTCCCCTCATTTTGCATAATTTGTGGTTTTCTTCAAAATGTGAGCATTTCTTCAAACCCCTTTAATTTTGCACTATGTAATTTTGATTTGTCGCGAAGAAAGTTTAGATTGCACTGGTATTGTCTATGTCCTATCAGATTGCACACCCTTTATTTGACAAGCACACATGTATTTAATTATCTTAATTTGTAGTGCTTTGATGTTAATATGGAATTATTATTGCTGTCACATGATGAAGGTTAGAGTTTAGGCTGCGGAACCTACGTCTCCCGTTCGAGGATGCTTGTTTATAAATATGTTGAACGAAATGGCATATTTATAAGCGAGCAGTCTCGAATTGTCCACGTTCTTCGGACAGTTCGAGGATATGTCGTTCGGGTAAGGTCCTGAGCTGTGTTGTACAACTGCAGAGTAGATTTCGGTAGCGTCTCCCTGGTATTCTCCAAATACACACCCCTCTTGACTTGTTGTCGAGACATGTATATGGAGAATAGCGGGGAGATGCTGCCGAAATTTTCTCTAGAGTTGTACAACGGCTTAGGAACTTGTCTGAACCACATATTCTCGAATGGGATTAGGACCAAACCTATTTAGAGATTAGGAGTCATCATTGGTACCCTTGTTTAATTTGTTTCGTTGTAGTCAAAAGATTTGTAAGCTACTGCACTATATAATTAGATTGTTTGATATCATTGTTGATGTTAAAATGTATGTCTCCTATCTAGGGAATTGGAAGCTCTAAACCAGGGAAGAATCTAGGTATCGATCGGAGAACACATTTCATATATATTGCATGAAATTGTTCTCTATTTTCTGAAGGTAATATTAATGAAATGATCTCTCAATATTTCAAATAGCTAGCTTCTTTGTCGCTCAAGTTTTCCTTAATTTATTGTGTGAATTTTAATTGCGGATGAACCATAAGGAATGGATGTATGACAAAAGTCGTGTGAGTCTTTGAATTTGAGAGGGTGTTAAGGAGTTCAAAAAATTGCGAACAGGACATGGTGAGGAGGGTGTAAACTTCATATATTGTCCTTGCATTGATTGCACCAATCGAGAAGATTTAACAACTCGGCTCAAATTGAGGACCACGATTCGGCGTGGCCGTGAGGAATTACGTGTTGGATCCATCACGGGAGGCAGGTAGTACCTGCCGTTATGCAATGAAGACACGGTGGAACCGGATGATGAGTTGCGGCCTGATATGTTTGAGGAGGAGAATTTGGAGCAAATGTTGCGGGATGTGGAGGTAATTACGGAAGAGAGTTTGAAAAGTTTAAAAGCTTGATGGAAGGCGATGTCAAACCCTTTGTTCACAGGTTGCAAAGCGAGAATACACCAAGTTGGGTTCGGTCCTTGCATTGTTCGAACTGAAGGCAAAACACCGTTGGACAGATACAAGTTTCAATGCACTTCTAGTTCTTCTATCGAATCTGCTTCCCGAGGGAAACGAGTTGCCAACAAGCATTTATGAAGCGAAGAAGCTACTATGTCCCATGGGATTGGAAATAGAAAGGATACATGCATGTCCAAATGATTGCATCTTGTACCGTAACGCACATCAGGAGCTACACGTTTGTCCAGTTTGCGGTGTGCCCCGGTACAAACAAAAGGAGAAGCGTAACGACAAGAAGCGTAAGAGCCAGGGCAACGACGGTGAAGAGGTCACTAAAGGTGCACCGACCAAGGTATTGTGGTACTTGCCTATCATTCCCCGTCTAGAGAGGTTGTTTGCAAATCCCAGAGAGGCAAAATTGTTGTGTTGGCATTATAAGTCTCGAAAGGAAGATGGAAAGCTGAGGCACCCTGCTGATTCGGCTCAATGGAGAAACATCGATTGGAAACATGAGGAGTTGGTGCCGAAATGAGGAACATAAGATTTGGGTTGAGTACCGATGGAATGAATCCGTTTGGTAACATGAGCAGTCGTCATAGTACGTGGCCAGTTCTGTTGTGCATCTACAACCTCCCTCCTTGGTTGTGCATGAAGCGAAAGTATATCATGATGTCGTTGCTAATCTCGGGACCCAAACAGCCGGGAAATGATATTGATGTGTATCTCGCTCCACTGATCGAGGATTTGGCAAAATTGTGGAATGACGGGGTCATTGTGTGGGATGCGTACAGAAGAGAGCATTTCACCCTACGGGCTATGGTATTTTGCACCATAAATGATTTTCCGGCTCTTGGAAATTTGGCGACTCTGATCGAAGGAGCAAAGCGTGTCCTATCTATGAAGAGGAGACCGAGAGCCTATGGTGCCAAATTCCAAGAAAGCGTGTATATGGGTCACCGTAGGTTTCTACCTCAAGTCATCGATACCGTAAGATGGATGACAAATTTGATGGGAAGAGGAAGTTCGTTCGGCACCGACCTATGAGTGGTAGGCAAGTATATTCACGTGTAGAGGATATCGATGTTCAGTACGGAAAGAGTCGTAAATCTGTTCGTTCTAGGACCATTTGGAAGAAGAGGTCAATATTTTGGAACTTACCGTACTGGAAGGAGTTAGATGTCCGGCATTGTATTGATGTCATGCACGTTGAGAACAATGTCTGCGACAATTTGGTTGGCATCCTGCTGAACATACCTGGAAAGACAAAGGGTGGTGTGAATGCTCGTCGCGACATGGTCTACATGGGAATCAGGCCCAGGCTTGCGGTGATAGAGGAGGATGGAAAAGGTCCGTACATCCCCGCTGCATGCTACACCCTGTCCAAGAAGGAGAAAGAGGACCTTTGCAAATGTCTCTAAGGTATTAAAGTTCCATCGGCTACTCATGAACATTAAGAAGCTTGTGTCCTTGGATGATTTGAAGTTGCTAGGCATGAAGTCCCACGACTGCCATGTCTTGATGACCCAAATACTCCCAGTTGCAATAAGAAATATTCTGCCAGAGGATGTCAGGTTTGTAATCACGAAGCTGTGTTACTTCTTCAATGCGATCTCCTGCAAAGTTATTGACCCCGACATGCTAGACAACTTGCAGAGTGAGGTGGTGCAGACTCTATGTCAGCTTGAGATGCATTTCCCACCGTCATTCTTCGACGTCATGGTCCACCTTGTTAGAGAGATTAAGATATGTGGACCCGCTTTCTTACGTTATATGTATCCGTTTGACAGGTACATAGTCATATTAAAGTCCTACGTGAGGAATCGGTCGAAGCCTAAGGGTAGTATTGTGGAAGGTTATGGACTGAAGAGGTTATTGAGTTTTGTGTGGACTATCTCGGGAAAAGACAAGCAATCGGTGTTCCTCTATCTCGCCACGAGGGCAGACTTGCTGGCAAAGGCACCGTGGGGTCGAAACTTTTTGCCAGAATCCTTTTTGGAAAAGATTTGTAGTATCACAAAGTATGTTCCTGCAAAATTTCAAAAAATTCCAACTATGTTTGCAAAAGTCATGGCCTTTTCACTCTTTGATCAGATATTTCTGCAAGTTCAGAATTCATGGTTTCTCTGGAAAACAAATAGTGCATTGAACAACATTTGTGTCGGTTTTATTAGAATACCGATAGAGATATAAACGTTTATTTGTGTCGGTTTATCAAAAAAACGATAGAGATATGCATGTTTATTTTTTATGTCGGTTTTATTCTAAAACCGATAGAGATGGAGAATTCTTTGTGTCGGTTTTATTCTAAAAACCGATAGAGATGTCATATGTTTCTTGTGTCGGTTTTCTGAAAAAAACCGATAGAGATATGCCTTTTCTATTTGTGTCGGTTTTCTGAAAAAAACCGATATAGATGTGCCTTTTTTATTTGTGTCGGTTTTCTGAAACAAAACTGATAGTGATGATTATTCTGAGAAAACCGTAGTGATCTTTTGTTTTTTGTGTCGGTTTTCTGAAAAAACCGATAGAGATGTGCCTTTTCTATTTGTGTCGGTTTTCTCAAAAAAAACCGATACAGATATGGCTTTTTTTATTTGTGTCGTTTTCTGAAACAAAACCGATAGTGATGATTATTCTGAGAAAACCGTAGTGATCTTTTGTTTTTTTGTCGGTTTTATGAAAAAAACCGATAGAGATGTGCCTTTTCTATTTGTGTTGGTTTTCTCAAAAAACCGTCTGAGATATGCCTTTTTATTTGTGTCGGTTTTACGAAACAAAACCGATAGTGATGATTATTACGAGAAAACCGTAGTGATCTTTTGTTTTTGTGTCGGTTTTGAAAAAACCGATCTGAGATGTGCCTTTTTTATTTGTTTTATTTGTAATGTTTATTATAAAACCGTCTTGAGAGTCTTTTTGTGTCGGTTTATAATAAAACCGATAGAGGAGTGAATTTTCTATTTTGTGTCGGTTTAAGAAAAAACCGATAGAAAGGTATATTTATTTGTGTCGGTTTAAGAATAAAACCGATAGAGATGGGTTATATTTTGTGTCAGTTTTACAAGAAAACCAATAGAGAAATGAGGACCACATGATTCATTAGGGCTGCACTTCAACATTTGGCAAAAAAATTATAACTCTGGCGCGCCTCCAGCTCTCGCGCCTAGCTAGTTCCCCCGCCGCCGCTCCTCCCCCCACCCCGCCGCCCCACGCCGCCGACACCCTCCGCCCCGCCGTCGCTCCTCCCCCCCCGCGCCCCACGCCGCAGACGCCGCCTCGCCCCGCCGCGCTCCTCCCCCCCCGCCCACGCCCCCGACACCTCCGCCCGTCGCGCTCCTCCACCCACCCGCCCCACGCCCGATGCCTTCCGCCCCGCCGTCGCTCCTCCCCCACCCCGCCGCCCCCGCCCCGCGCCACGACGACCCACGCCGCCCGACGCCCCACCGTCCGTAGTCCCACCGCCCGACGCCTCCCACCCCGCCGCCCCACCGCCCCGGAGACCCACGTCGCACCCTAGCCCCACCGCCCCGACACCCACACCGCCCCCGACGCCCCGACGACCCACCGTGGCGTAGCCAGCGCGCTCCGTCGCCTCCCTCTTTATCGCCACCTGCACGCTCCGTCGCCTCCCGCTCCAGCGCCTGTCCCGCTCCGTCGCCTCCCGCTCTGGCGCCACCTGTGTGCTCCGAAACCTCCCGTTTCGGCGCCTCTCCTGCTCCGTTGCCTCCCGCTTAGGCGCCACCTGCGGCGGTCGCCTCCCCCAGCCGCTTCACCCACCGGTGGCTCGGCCTCTCCCCATTGGCAGCTCAACCTCCAAGAACTGTCGGCTGGACTCCCATCGACCTCCCCTGCAATCTTGAGTACTCCTTGCCTACATGACTCGTACATCATATCTTTTTTTCTTGACTGCTTTTGAATGCTCATTTCATTAATCTGTGTTGGTTGAATGGCGCAAGGGAAACAAAAATAAAATTATTGCAAATGATAGGAAGAAAGGATAAAAGGAAACAAAGAAATTTAGTAAATGATACATGTATCATGCATTAAGTTTCAATAGACTAGTACTTGCAGGTTCTTTGGCGCCTCATTTGAAACTAATGAGCAGACTTGCTTGTGAGTGTAAAGCCTTTTCTTGATGAGCGCAATAGGCAAGCAAGTAGGTTAATTTTTAGTGGTTGATGCTTAGAAATAATTACGTATGAATGGCATCGAGATAATATGAATGGCATCGAAAAGTAGCAAGTGATCGAGCTTTTTCGGATAAATTTTTGAAATGTTAAGATGTTCGGTCTCGCTATAATGTAAAACAATGTATAGACTTCCAAGAAATGACGATTAAATTCATAACAATAGTAATAATGTATTGCAAGGTTAAGCGAATATGAGAATGATTATATTAACTTGTTAGTGTCTCCCAACATTGAACCAACATAAGAGTTTTCTTTGGATTCATTCAACAAATGTATGCCTTTTCATTCTTGTCATATGTGTACATACTCGTCATATTATTATGCAACTTTTGACTCTGTTAATTGAGATAGTTATTTCAATTATAATTGCATATTATTTTTCTTTTTCATCTCAGCATATGTTAGAGTTTAGGTTGCGTAACCTACGTCTCCCGTTCGAGAGTGCTTATTTATAAATATACCGGAATGACATATTTATAAGCAAGCAGTCTCGAATTGTCCACGTATTTTGGACAGTTCGAGGATATGTGGTTTGGGCAAGTTCCTGAGCTGTTGTACAACTCATATAGTAGATTTCGGTAGTGTCTCCCTGGTGTTCTCCGGATACACACCCCTCTCGACAGGTTGTCGAGACGTGTATCTGGAGAACAGCGGGGAGATCTTTCAAATTTTCTCCGAGTTGTACAACACTAAACTGCGCAAACCACATATCCTCGAATGGGATTAGGACCAAACCTATTTAGAGATTAGGAGTTATCGTTAAACGTATTTAGTTGGTCAACATATAGACTTTTCTTGAAGATCATTCGCTCATCCGTTTACTCTCTTGCAATATGCTAGAACAATGACATGCTATGAATTACTGTGAAGTTCACATAATAGCTACGAATTGCTTTCTCTCATGTCAAATATTTGTCCATGTTAGAAAGGAAAACTCAAAATGTCGTAATTAGAGAGCATCGGCTCATCGCCAGAAAGAGTAGAAGGTGCTCATGAGGGGCGCAGCCAACTTCCAAGTGTCGAGCCGAGCCAAGTTCGAAATGTCGAGGGGCCGAGTAAGGTGAGGAAGGCCCGAGGACCGAACAAAGGGGACACAGGGAGAACGCCGCAAATTCTCCACTTCAATGCGACGGCGTTTGCGGGTCCTCTCAAGTGTAGAGGCGATACCGCTCATTCCTCGCAAGCTGGTGAGGAGAGAGTTCCCATAACGGTTAAGGATTGGAGAAAGGAGGTCGCGTCGGCGGAAGAACCTACTGTGGGACGAGGTTAAGGAAAATGGATTATAGAAGAGGAGGATGAAAACAATGCCGGTGATGCACGCCTTGAAGAGGATGGGTGTGGCTCGAGGCACCGGGGTCTACATGCATAGTGAATACGTGCTGAAAGGCCGTACACCATTCGAGAGGTATCCGTTCGTGACTCCCGATGTTTGGAAGGAGTTCACGAGGATCAAGAGTACGCCCGAGGCGAAGGAGCCGAGACGGAAGAACGTTGCTACCTGAGGTCGAACACGCATGCGCACCACCTCGGTTCAGCGACTACGGGAAGAAAGCGAATGGGCACGACTAGCCGAGGAGTGCGCCAACTCGGACAGCGATGCCTTACTCGCACATATGTGAGGAGCGGGCACGTGACTGGGTATTAGCGAGGACAAAGAAAACCACGGACGGGCAGGTGGTAGTACCAAACCCCACTTACTGCGCAAGTCGTCTCCACCATCGTAAGATATCAAACTTACTACATTGCAGAGACCATTCCTCGTATTTGGATCTAATTCGTACACGCTTCTTGCGGGGAGGAGGTAAGCGGAGGAAAGAGCGGGGACCTTTCTTAGCCAAGGGTCAAATGACATCCTATCCACCGAGATCGGAAGCTCGACCATAAGGGCCGGGTGCTTACCGCAGGGTCGGGGCATACGAAGAAGTCCTACTTCCAAGATGCTGCTTCGAGTACCAGATCAAGAACATGGGAGGCACGTGCGGAGCGCCTGAAGGACACGCTTAGGGAGCAGCTGAGGGAGGAGATCTCGGAGGAGATGAGGGAGGAGATGAGGGTGCAGATGATGGCACGTGAGGAGGAGATGAGGGTGGAGATGATGGCACGTGAGGAGCGCCTAAGGGCCGAGATGATGGCGATGATCTCCCAGAGTCAGAGCCAGATGCCCCCGCCTACTGTAGAGAAACCTGTGCCCCCACCAAGTAGCTGCGGTTCCAAAAATGATAAGTCCGGTCCCCAGCTGAAGGTAATAATTAATTTTGCCTTACTTAATGGTGCGAGGGTAACTCTTCATATGTTTTCTCTCAAGTTGTGCACTTTTTGCAGGCGCCTACCAAGTGCCAGCTCACCCTAATGGAAGACGGATTTCCTGTTGAGGCTGCACGCGGGGTTGCATTTCCATGCAAGGAGACCGACACGGTGCATGGTCAGCCTTTGGGGAAGGGCTACATGAGGGTCCAGGTGGACTACGTCCACGAAGCCTTCTTATCACATGTGCTCGAGTTCCCCCCTAACGAAGACATCACCACTCTCGGGCTAGCGCGGATGTCGTTCATCAAGTGGCCCACGACAGGCGTCGTACTGGTCAAGGTAAACATCCCTCACGTCTTCTGTACCATTCCAGTAGTATTGAACAAGTTACTTAATTATGTGCGTGCTTTATAGGTTCCTCTCGTACTGCGCTGCTCCCACGACCGTGTGAGCCCTACACAAAGTCTGAGTGGTGCATAAAAGGACTAGCACGACAACCACGAATCACCGAGGCCTCTGCTAAAAGGCTAGGCTCACAAAGGCCACAGTGCCCCTCGGTACATGAAAAGCCCACGCCCGGCCTCGGAGACTCCTTGGCCCGAAAGGAGAGCCAAGCATGAGACCACGTGAAGCCTTATGAATTTAAGGCCTACGACATGGAAAGCCCTTACGCCTCCCGGCAAAATGAACGCTCTAGGCATATGGACTCGACAGCTCCATGGATGGTACATTGACAAAGCGAAAGAGAGCGAGCGTGTCGACTTCAATGTTAGATACAGAAAGGGACATTTCCACCGCGAGGAGGATGGGACATTCCCAATTAGTTTTGAGGATCTGTTCCGTCTGTACCAACTGATAGCCATCGATATTTCTACTGTACGATCCTGGACGCTGTGAGTATCGCACCACGTTGCACGACCTTATGACTTCCATAGGATTTTGCATTACGCTTTTTAACATTCAATGCGAGTTGCGAGGCGATGAGGCGCGGGTCGTGACGAATCGACAACTAGTTGGGTTAAATCGACCACGAGCTTGTGTCCGCGACGATGGCTAGGCTTCAACCGGAATGGGTTGCGGCTACATCAAGAGGGCATTGCAAGTGAGTCGAAGAAGGACTTCATTCTATTCCGTACCACGAGGTAAGTACTACTTCACTGTTCAATTACTTCTACACCTTTGAAACCGTATGTGAACTTATTTTCTTCGCTGCAAACCATTTAATAAGCAACCATTGGGTTCTACTCGTGCTCCTTCCGAGCGACAACAAAGTGTACACTTTTAATTCGCTTGATAAGAGACCGATGGCCTACGCGATCAAGCCTCCTTTGGAGCAGTAAGTGCACCACTCTTATCTAACAATTTCTGTATTTAACTACATTCATTATTTTTTTTACTCAACGACATCTTTCCAATGTATATAGGGGTTTCAAGGAATACATCGAAGCAGGAGGGACACACGACGACAAAAAGGGCTCCAAGCTGGAGTATGTCAGCTTCAAGGTACAAGTGGCTATCATATATAAGATTTAGATTTTCTGACATATTTTTTTTGTCTCTTAATTTATTGTTCTTTCTTCACAGTGTCATCAACAGGGCAGCGACGACCGCTGTGGTTTGTATGTCATGCAACACATGGTGATCTTGATTGTCGGCTCAGACCATTTCCCTAAGGTAGTACATGCATATACAATTAGTCTTTCACATGGAAATTTGAAAACTCAAATTAGAGCACTCGTTTCTATCTTGCAGCATACCGTTATCCCCCAGAAGAGTGTAGACAGTACTGAACTCAACAAGATACGAGACCACTTATGCCAGTGGTACTGGATAGAATGCTTGTCGGAGGACAGACGGTTTAGAGATCCCAAAAGCTCCTACTAGACCAGATGTGAACAAATATTACATATCTGAATGCGATTGCATGTGTACTTATGGTTAAGCATGTTTACGTTCTATTTTGTTAACGAATGTGATATGTGTTTGTTGTAACAAAGTGTTCATGTTCTTTGAATGTGATATGTTGTCTGTAATTTCTGTGTGAATGTGATATGTGCATATTGTGTGGAATATGTGCTGATTAGAATGTGATAGCACACCACACCCCATCATCTCTGTCGGTTCTCACAAGAAAATAATAGAGATGTGACGGTCATCTCTATCGGTTCTTTGAAAGAAGCGATAGGGATGATGAACTCATCTCTATCGGTTCTTTATAAGAAGTGATAGAGATGAGTATATTCATCTCTATCGGTTCTTTCAAAGAAGTGATAGAGATGATTAGATTATCTCTATCGGTTCTTTTTAAGAAGCGATAGAGATGATACAGTCATCTCTATCGGTTCTTTATAAGAAGCGATAGAGATGATGGTATTATCTCTATCGGTTCTTTGAAAAAAGCGATAGAGATGGTATGGTCATCTCTATCGGTTCTTTATAAGAACCGATAGAGATAATACCATCATCTCTATCGCTTCTTATAAAGAACCGATAGAGATGACCATATCATCTCTATCGGGCAAGAACCGACTGTAATAATGCCCGCCTCATCTCTGTCTCATGACTTTGTGTCACCACTAGAACCGACTGTGATGACGAAAAAGAACCGATTGTGATGTATATTTGTGTAGTAGTGAACCACCGTGATTACCAAACTAAATCTTATAGTTTTTTCATCTCATAAAGCAACTTAATTAGTGAATATTTTTCTCTCGCTTTTGGCATCAGTGAGGCCAATGTGCTGGTCTTGAAAATAAGCTGATACTACTATTTGAATAGCCAGTTCACTTGTTACAGTCGATCGATCGACGGACAGCTAGACAGCAGCTGAGTCCAGCATGGATTATATTGAGAGCCGAGTGTAGTTCGGCTGGAGGAGCGGGCGTGGTCCCCTCCATCCGCCAGGTTCGAGTTCAAGACTCACCTTTGGTGCTCACTTTATTCTTAAGTGTAAGCCGGAGCTCCCGACAAAAAATTCAAAAAAAAAAAAGCAAGCATTATTGTAGTATTTCAACTGCGGTAAGCGATGCAAGATCGATGTTACTACTACTCCAAGATGCCTGTCTGCTATTCTTGTCATCTCTTCTCCACTGGGCCTTACGTGAGCGCCAGACTCGGTGATCTGTCGGCCACCCGATCGCATCAGAAGCACCACTACATGTTGCTCACACACCCGGCATGCATCTGCTCTCTGCAATTTGCAAACGTTTAATTACTAGTATCTAATTCAACACTAGCTCGTAGCCAGCCAAACTTGCTTGAGATCGCAATTACGACATGTACATGTATAATTAAGAGGAATATATGCATGCAAATGCCCATACATGATGATTGGCACAAGAGGAACAGGGAGCACAGGTACACATACTTGGCCTGGAAAGCTGCAATCCATGTCTCCCCAGGCAACTGCACATCTTGCTGTGTTGCAGTGCATGTTGCTAAAATATTGTTCTTGTAAGAGATCATTTGGTGATGAAGGATCCTTGGAGATGAGGAAGTCAAATATATAGATGAAGGGAGCAATGTGTGGAGCATGAAGCTAAATGGCCAAGGGGGGGCCATCAATGGAGCAGTACAAGCTAGAACTATGGCTTGCCACACCGCAGCTCTACATCACCTGGTGACGCATTTGCTTCCACTCAAAATAAAGTGTACTTAGTTTTTCTTACAGGTCGGTCTTAATGCATGAAACTGATGTGTGATTATTTGCTTCTCTAATTGTGTCAAACTTTTTGCTTGTTAATTTCACTCTAGTTTTGTTTTGTATTAATTGTCTGTTTTTGTTTTTCTACATGTTTTCATTCTTGATGCTTTCTGTTTTGCTTGTTATACTATGTGATAAATTGATTGAAAAGTGAAATTTTGCCCTTTCATTCCTTTAGTATAGGAATTTGATTAGTTTTCATACCTTATCATGATTTGATTTAAACAAAAAGATTCGTCATGATTGAACCAAAAATATTATACATACATATATACATATACATCAGTATGGGCTTATCCAACTTTATTAGACTTAGTTTGATATATATAATTCTGAGAGCTTTAATTCCAATTAATCATGTAATATCAACTTTATCAACATTAATATGGTTGAATTTTGTTTTGTTTTATCTATCATTCATGAATGAACTGCCATGATCTGTAAGCTTTATGGCCCACATGTCAATGAATTTCTGTAGCTAAGCGTTTTTTTAGAAAAGGTCCGGACCAAATGATTGATCATTAGCCAAACTGTTCAACAAAACTAAATGGATAAATAGCCTACACCTGCATTTGATGTCTGATTTAAAAAAGAAATTACTAACTAAAATAGTAGTTTCTTAGAATGAGCTAATAATATTCCTGCCAAGCTAAAAAATAATCAATAGAACTGTTTAATTATAACTTGGTTAATTTAGGTTAACTTGTTGTTTCACTTAGGACATCTATTGGTGTGATGTAGCCATCTATAAGCTTTGCCACATGGCATTTTTGTTGATACAAAGGGGAGAGAGAGAGAGATACTCTCACAAGTCACAAACACCTTTCTTCATATAAAAATTAAAAGATTGTGGCGGTCTATAGAGACAGCTTAAGAGATAATCCTTTGTAGAAGTTGTCGTTAGTCTTGTCTCTAGATGATATGAAATGATATATAGACAGCAGTCGTCTCTATCATTGTCCATGCACTTGTGACTCTAATTTTTAGATCTAGGTGAACTGGCTGCTATGTGAATTATTAGGAACTATAAACGCTGCTTGGTGTTGCTGAAATATGAATTAATTAATCTTTTTAAAGGTTTAATCTTATTACAAGCTTCCTATATTTGGTGTTTGCAACAACGGAAGAGCCTTCAAAAACAATTTTCACTACTACAGAACAGCACATTACTGCCGGTTCCAAAACCCCATCACTGCCGGTCATTGGCGCCGGCAGTGATTGGTCGGCGATGATACTCGAGGATTATCACTGCGGCTCGAACCGGCAGTGATAAGGATTATCACTGCCGGTTCTACCTACAACGGCAGTGATATTGGACTATCACTGCCGGATCAAACTAAAATCCGGCGGTGATAAGGACTATCGCTGCGGATCAAACCAAAATCCGCGGTGATAAGGATTATCACTGCGGTTATATCTACAACCGGCAGGATATTGTACTAGCACCTGCGGGTTGTACTATAATCCGACGATGATATATACATATCACCGCCGGTTTTCTCCAAGAACCGGCAGTGAAAATCTTGCATATTTTTTGTGCAATATATATATATTTTTATATAATTGTTTACAGTGTCCATATGTTAGTATATAAAGCATCGTTCAAAGCATAATTCAAATATATGCATGTATCGACTAAGCATCGTTAAAATCATAATTCAAATATATTAAATTACGCATCATATAATTTGCTTTTACAATGTAGCTCGACTACATGTCATCCCGTTTGCTTTGATTTTACAATGAGTCGAAGTAGACATGTCACGCGTCTAGGCCGTAGGAATGAGGGCGATGAGGCTACTCGTGGAACTCGCCGTTTGGATTGATGATCTCATCATGAATGAATCCGGCGAGCTGTTCTTGAATTGCTATAATTTCTGTGAGCAATAACTTATTGGTTCTCAGTTTGGAGCGCTGTTTTTGAAAAAAAAATGAAGTTACTTAATGATGATATTTGTTAAATAAAAAAGGGCATCAAAGTGTAATTACGTACCATGGCTTCGTTATAGCCGACACTCTCCGTGACAATTGAATGCATATTTGTACATACATAGAATGCACATAAATTGTTTAGGGTTCTGCTTCATGCATGGGAAGTCATTTATTATTTCAAAATTTTTCCGGTATGGACGATACCGAACACTTTTCTTGCGATGCGTCTGAAAGCCCTCGTGAATGATTTTGAATAGTAATTAAACTTAAATGCAATAGAATGGAATTTTGCTAGAGTAATAACGCAATGATCGAGTTTACCTGTTCAGCATGTCCCAAAGGTCTTGGTACAGATTAGTTTGTTTTCTCATGGAGTCCAAGACAAAAATCCTGCTAGCATCTAACTGGATGACGAGGAGGACCCAGTGAAACCTGCACATATATGTCAACGTAGTCAATTACTCCCACATCGTACGTGTTACGCAAAAATAGTAAAATGATATTAGAAGTCAGGAGATACGTACTTGAAGTTATAGGGTTAAAGAACGGAGGTTTTGTATTGCGACTTCAAAAACATTAAATAAATAGTCTTCAACGAATCGTGGATTATCGTTCACAAGTTTCTCGTTGTGAGCCCGGATCTAAGAATGCTAGATTGTCATTGTTATTTCTTCTACATGTCGTACCTCCATTCTACATAAGAAAGAAGTTAGAGATGCAATTAAACATTACGTAAATGCTCAACGATATCTTGATGGACTTACAAAGTCCATAGTCTAAGTATGTTCACGTCCGGGCATCTTCTTTGGTACAACATATACTGACTCCGTGAAAAGAACCCAGCAGATGTTATCCCCATTGTGAAAATCTTGCTCGTGTATCCGATCGGGAACGCCTCCATACCATCGTTGGATCACTGCATGTACCAGCGATGGACGCGCGCAGATTGAGTTGTAAGGTTGTTGAAATGATTTGGTTCAACCAGCGGTTTTCCCATAACAAACTTCCACGAGACCTTGCGCGAGCATCTAGTTGAACATCATCCGCTTGAGCATCCCGCTTTAGCGATGTCGGCACTAGCCTTTGCAAATCTTGCTACGGATATGCGCTCGTAGTCCGATATTTTGCAAGGTTGAAGCTCGCCCGTCTTTTGCACTTTTGCCATACTCAAGAAAAACTTTTGCGCGTCAAGATCAACTTTAGTCTTCTTACTTGATGGCACCTTTTTAAAGTGAGATGCTACGCAGCGCTTACATGCTTTTTCCGCTCTTCCTCGGTCATGTCGGTGATAGTTTCTTTTGTGGTTGTCCAGGTTCACAGATGGTTGAGATTTCTTGAGGACGGTGCCGATCGCCGAGATGTTCCCGTTGTTCGATTCTTCACAGTTTTTGGAGGAGTCGGGCTTTTTCGTTGGTGCCGGCGGAGGAGTTGGACTTTTCTGGTTGGCGGCGAGAAGGGCGGAGGTCTCGTGTGGAGAGTGCGGTGATCATCATCGTCGTCGCCCTCATCGTCCGAGCCAAACTTAATCAAGCTCTTGCGCCACGCGAGGAAGCCATTCACGTTTTCTCCTAGCTTTTGTTCCCATCCTCGCCAGGATCTCTACCTCCATTTTTGGTATTGGCGGACGACACTGCCCACGCCGACCTGGCGAATCCTCGTGGTATCGGCGGCGATGCAAAGTCCGTGACTCTGGCATGGCCAAGCCCCGCCCTCGGCCACCTTTATAGTAATGCCATATGCGGCCAAATGTAGTTTGCACGGTGTCGGTTCTTTGATGTCATCCACAGGAAAACGCAGTCCATGCTCTTCGGGAATCCCTGTGGACGCGCAGCTGCTCTTACGAGCACCGAGACTGATGAGCTCAGGGCTTTCACCGGGTGGCGGTCGTGAGCTGAGAGCTTTCTGTACGGCTTGCTCCACAACCTTATCTAGTTCCGACCTTTGTTCCTCTAGCGCTCTCGTGACAGCATCTTTTATCGGCGTTCGGTTGATCTTCTCTTAATCTCTTTGAGCGTTTGTACATCCATGCGTCTGCGGGAAGGCTTCTTTCCACGTGACCAAACCAACTCCTCAGTGCGACACGGATGCTCCTTGTTACCTGGGCTATGGTTAGCTCGTCATTCTCCCTTCGTGGCGCGAAAGATCCTTGGGAAGACCGTGAGTGAGCATCGTGATTCTGCGCGAGACTTCACGCTCTCTATCGGTTACGAAGCTTAAGCCGCCATCATCGGAGATAGAAGCACCCCTCCCAAGCAACGGTGCTTTGATCTTTCGCTTAAGGCGGCCGTTGTAGAATTATACCCTTGCGGGTCATTTCTTGTTCTGGACCGATCCCATCTTTGGTATTTTCTTCACGTACCCTCCTGCTCCTAGTCCGTGAGGGTGAATATTCTTATCCGCGTTTGCTTTGTTCCTTTCACTTACTATGTGAGCTTCTTCGACCTCTTGTACGCCACAAATTCATCCCGAACTCCCTTAACTTTGGGTACGTGTCAAAATTCGGCGTTTCATTCTTTTCACATAATTCTTGTTTAATGTTGTCTTCCAATTCTTCCACGCAGATTGCACATGATCTGAGTGCTCGTTTCTTTGCAACCAGCTCGGTCCCTTGGGGAACTGGAAAACTTGTTTCACTTGTCCCATAAAGAGTTCTTCACTCATTGGGTACCACCCATTGGTCACCTCGCGCCAATCCATGATCTATAGCCGATGGGCACGTCATCCCTAGCAATAACCCGCAGCAGTCTGTCAGACGGCCCCAATGATGACTCGGTATAGCGGGTTCCCGATTGCCGAGAGCTCCACTATGTTAAAAATTCCTTAGCCATCTTGTTGGACCACGACTTATGCTGCGCCTTCGTTGATCGACGCCTGAGCACGCAAATTGATCTTCTAAATTATTAGTCGTCTGGGCCTACCATGTTTTGGGAACCACGGTGTACTAAAACTTTACCTCGCTTACGTGAGTATCGTCGAGTTGGTCCATGGTCGGGTCCTGCGCAGTTCGAGATAGGACGTTGGGCTATTATTGGGCTACCCTTCCTCCTTCGTCCATATTTGAGGGCCCAACTCCCTCCGGCACTTGTCCTTCGTCGGAGGCCATTCCTAGCAAGTTTGTTGAAAATTTCCAATTAACAAGGTCATTTTTGAAAGACACATACAAACGAGGATTGACATTGAAGTTAATCCCGTGAAAGGATGTTTACATATCCCAGGATACATACACATATACATCTATACATTAATATTGTAGAGAACTACTTGAAATTGAGAATGGTCAGTTGAAGTGTTGCTCTCTTTCATTTTTCTTTATAATTACGTCATTGCAGACTCTTTATAATTGTACTGCTGCCCCAAATTCCAAACTAAATCAAGCAATTCTACTAAATAGAAAGCTACATGGCATGTTTATTGAAAGGAGTACTCAATAATACACATCTTTAAAGAACATGTACACACATATTTTTTTTATCTGTATACACAAACATCCTTGAAGGACACATACACATATACATCTTTTTTTAAATCTGCATTCTCCAGAATATTTTTACCATGAACACAAATATAAGCATACACGTACACAAGATATATACACATCTCATAGGAGATGTACACATACATGTATACTTTGTCGATGTGTTAGCACATATTTTCTGAATAAGCGCATATGCACATTATGTCTCTCGGCACAAATCAAACATATAGTAATAAACATATGCACGTTACATACAGTCCAGGTAACCATACACATATACATCCAGGTAACCATACACAGTACGCATGATCAAAGGTCTAAACGCATGTAATTATATACAACAGAATCGAAATACATAGAGAACAGTTTATATTGCCGATGAAGCAAAAAGGAATCGCCAACCGAGGGCGACAGAGGCCTTTAGCCACGCGGTATTTCCCTCTCGCGTATGCACCAATGCACATTTAACAATTAAGGTAAGTAACTATTGAGCAAATCGAATTGGTATAAAAAGAGTACATATTATAGCTACCTTTGGTCAAGATGGCGGCAAGACAATTGACGGCCGAGAACAAAGATGCACCATAGATACGGATATGCAACCCAAGCTTAAGTGATTATGATTAAGTACACCAAGAAATCAAGAACATTCAAGAAAAAGCGGCGAGGCGACGGCGGGTCATTACCAAGCAAAGAACGGCGGGCGACGGCCGAGGCGATGCGGTCGTGGCGGCGCGGGCGGTGAGGTTCGAGCGACGGCGGGCGGTGAGGTCGAGGCGGTGAGGTCGAGGCGACGGCCGGGCGATCTGCGGCGACGCGGGCGCGCGAGGAGGCAAGTGGCGCGTCGGTTGAAGGGGAAATGAGGGGCTGAGTGGCGCGGCGTTCGAATTTATAGGGTTAGAGTATCACTGCCGGGTCAACACAAAAACCGGCAGTGATACACTATCACTGCCGGATAATAAAGAGAACCGGCAGTGATAGTTGAATTATCACTGCCGGTTCAAGCTCAACGGCGGTGAAAAAACTTATCACCGCGGTTCAATCTCAACCCGGTGAAAAAAATTATCACCGCCGGTTCAATATCAACCGGCGGTGATAATACATATCACCGCCGGTTGTATCTACACCTGGCAGTGAAAGTATTTATCACTGCCGGTTCAAAACAAAAACCGGCAGTAATACTTGATTATCACTGTCGGCTTAATACTACAAACCGGCAGTGATAAAGCACTTCACTGCCGGCTTAATGATACAACCGACAGTGATAAGCTCCAGTCAATTATGTCAAAGTTTTCAAAGGATGATTGCTTTGGGAGTTTTTAAATCCTATCAATTTTTATCCAAATTTTTGGAGTAATTCTTCAGGATATGTAATATTTGATTTAAATATTTCCCCTAAGTTTTGACAAAGTTGTAAAATTATAAAAATCCAGAGTGCTCACTGTTTTCATAGTTTTAATATTTCAAAATAAAAATTCAAATTGTCGACTGCTTTGAAATCCTATCAATTTTTATCCAAATTTTCGAAATTTTTGGAAGAATACTTCAGACATGTAATATTTGATTTAAATTCAAACAAATGCAGAGACCAACCATCGCTTCAAAAATTCACACAAATACAAAAACACACAGATGAAGTAGAATTCACACAAATTGATACATATGACAAAAGAATACATTAATTGTTACATATCAGAAAATAAAATGTATTTCATTAGGACAACTAAGCTACGATTCGACCTTCGTCATGATCGCGGCGTATGTATGTAACTTCGTCCTCACTCTCTTCCATGAGACCGAGGTCAACGTCCTCTCCGAAAGGAGGAAGCTCATCGAATTGGTTGTACTCTTCCTCGTCGACAACATTCTCAACCCCGACAATCCTTCTTTTCCTTGAATAACCACGTGGCGCTCCTTGTTAGTCGGATCGGATACAAAAAGATTTGTGTAACACAATTAGCAAGTACGAATGGTTCTTCTCTCAGATCCGACCAGTTTTAGGTCCACGGTAGTGATACCGCATTTGTCGATGTTCATGCCCTTGGAAGTCTTACCCATTGGCACCGAAAGAGAGGGACCTTCAAAGGTCCGTAATCAAGCTCCCAAATCTCTTCTATGAATCCGTAGTAGGTTTTCCTATCTCCGTTGCTGTCGTAGGCATCTGTACGGATACCGCTGTTTTGGTTGGTGCTCTTTTTATCTTGTGCTCTTGTATAAAAAGTAAAACCATTTATGTCGTATCCTTGGAATGTCCGAATTGTAGTGGACGGTCCGTGAGCCAACACTTTCAACTGAGCGCACTCTGTCTCCATATGCATCATGTGCCTACGCAACCAATCGCCGGTTATGTCTATGCTCTCTCGCGATCCAACCTCTCGACTTCGTTGGGTTTGTTCTAGATAGCATGCTCTTGTGCATGTTGACATACGGGCCACCACAACCGATTGTCCCTAATCGAAATGTGCTTGTGTGAATGAAGCTAGATTGTTTGTACGGAGTGATTTCGCTTGATGTCCCTTTTCCTCGTAGCCTACCCTCATGTCGTGATGTAGGCGGACCAATCGATTTGAGATCCATGTAATCAACGCAGAACTCAATGACCTCCTCGGTTCCCCAACCATCCGCAATGCAACCTTCCTACCGATGTCGATTCGAACATATTTCTTTATGACCCCATGAACCTCTCAAAAGGATACATCCGATGTAGAAACACGGACCTAGAATCAGTATCTCTTTCACGATGTGAACAATGAGATGGACCATAATATCAAAAAAGATGGAGGGAAACACATCTCGAGCCCGCAAAGAGTGTGGACCACGTCTTCTGTAGCTTATCTAGTTTCAATGGATCGATGGCCTTCTGTGAAATCGCGTTGAAGAATGAACACAACTTCACAATTGGGTCTCGGACTTTCTCTGGCCGAACACCCCTAACTGCAATTGGAAGCATCTGCGTCATCATCACGTGGCAATCGTGAGACTTCATACCAATTAATTTTAAGTCTTTCATTGAGACTAGTCTCTTTATGTTGGCGAGTATCCGGACGGAACTTTCCTCCGTGCAAGCATTCGCACAGGCTAATTTTTTCTTTCTTGCTCAGAGTGTAGCAGGCTGCGGGAAGGTACTTTTTCCCTGTATCCATGTCTCTGTGATGCAGCTCCTTCCTGAGTTTCATATCTTCAAGGTCCATCCGTGCTTGGAGAGTATCTTTTGTTTTGCCAGGTATATCCAGTAAGATACCAAGCAAGCTGTCACACACGTTCTTCTCTATGTGCATGACGTCGATTGCGTGTCGCACTTCTAAGTGCTGCCAGTAAGGTAGGACCCAAAATACTGATCTCTTTTTCCACAAAGGAGCCTTATCACGGGAACTCGGGATAGATGTACTGCTTGCTCCCTTTCCGTGGATAATTTTAAGATCCTTACACTGCAAATATCTCTCTCCCAGTGTGATTCTTCGGAGCTAAAGCGGTCTCCTTTGTCCCATCAAAAGCTTTCTTATTATTGCGGTATGGGTGATCCTTGCGGAGGAACCTACGATGCCGCATGTAAGACATTTTTCGACAGTTCTTCAGCCACCGACTAGCTGTACCATCTAAGCATTGGACGCATCCATTGAAGCCTTTTGTCGTCTCGCCCGAGCAGGGTTACCAAGGGCAGGGTAATCATTGATGGTTACGAACAACAATGCGCGTAGGATAAAGTTCTCTCTTTTATACTCATCCCATACCCGTACTCCATCGTTCCACAAGATTAGAAGATCTTCAACCAATGGTTTGAGGTACACATCGATATCGTTGCGGGTTGCACAGGCCCTTGGATCGAGAGTGGCATCATAATGTACTTTCGCTTCATACAAAGCCAAGGAGGAAGGTTGTAGATACATAGAGTTACCGCCAAGTGCTATGACGATCGCTCATGTTACCGAAAGGATTCATCCCATCCGTACTCAACCCGAACCTTATATTCCTTACATCATATGCAAAGTGCTTCTTATATTTTCGTCGATGTTCCTCCATTGCACGAGTCGCAGGTGTCCGAGCATTCCATCGTTTTACGCTCTTGGCGTGCCATCGTAGCAATTGGGCATGCCTTTTTTCGCAAACAATCGATTCAGACGGGAATTATAGGAAAATACCACACCACCTTACGGGAGATCTCATCTTCTTACGCTTCACCCGACATCTTCATTATCGATGTCTTCATCGTTGTTCTTATACCGCTTTGCTTTGCAAACAACACGACCATCCAAGTCCGCAAACTCATTGCGATACAACATGCAATCGCTTGGACATGCGTGTATCCTTTGTACTTCCAATCCCAATGGGTAGACAACCTGCTTGGCCCAGACGCACTTGTAGGCAACACGTTACCCTCGGAAGCAAATCCCCAAGAGACATAAGAGCTCGGTGAAGCTCTTATCGGACCAACCATTGCTTGCCTTCAAGCTGCGAGAGTGTAAGCACGGCCGCAATTTTTGTGCTCCTCCTGCGCACTGGGTACAATGGTGTCGTGGAGTCCTGTACCATATGTTGGAACTTTTGAAACTCTCTTTCACTCGTGAAGTCTCCTCCCCATCACGCAACATTTGATCCGGATCTTCGTCGTGGTCGCCGACAAACGTATCTTCAATCTGCCGTCATACCGTTGTCTCCGTCATCTTCAATAATGTGTTGCCCTTCATGTACAATCTCATCTTCGCCGTGCTTGGTCCAACGGTATAGCCACCTTGAAACCTCTTGAAGCAAGTGTGCACGATCGACTCTATGGTAGAAAACGACTTACGATTTTTGCAATAACGCATGGACAGCACATGTAGTCCGCTGATTCTTCGACTTAGCGCCGCAGCCACGTTTAGAAAATAACTCACCATTAAAAACTCGCCCACAACGGTCCGTGTCATACATCCACCTTCGGTCCATCTACAATTAATTAAATCAAACATTACATACGCATATAATTGCAAATAACAAATAATTGTAGACAATTAGATTTAAAAACATATGTAGCAATTTTGACTATATTAAAATACATCAACCTTTTTCCGTTATGTAAATATCCATATAGCAATTTTTTAGTATTGTAAAAAATGAAAATAATTGTAAATAGTTATGATATATTTAGACTATATCCAAATATATCAATCTTTTTTTCATTGCGTCAATATCCATCTTGCAATTCCTTATTATTTACAAATTTGGAAAAGATTGTAAGCACTTAGGATATACTTTGAGTACATTAAAATATATCAAAATTTTTTTATTAGGTAAATATCCATCTAACAAGTTTTTATTATTTCAACATTTGAAAATACACCTTTTTGTCATTATGTAAAAATCCACGTGGCAATTTTTTATTATTTACAAAAATAGAGATCAAATTACTAACCTCGAAAAGAAGTACAATACAAATTTTAACAAATTTTTCGGCAGCAGATCGTTGCAATATGCAAATCGAGCAAAGACAGAGCGCCTCTCTGTCTTTGCTCGATTGGTCGGGAGGCAGGGGTCTCAGTTATATAGAAGACTTATCACTGCCGGTTCTGCGCAGAACCGGCAGTGATAAGCTCTGAATGCGCGCGAAAAACATACTGCGCGGGAAGATAATATCACTGCCGGTCCTTGCTTTAACCCGGCAGTGAAAATGCAAGTATCCCTGCCGGTTTAAGCACAACCCGGCAGTGATATATCTCTGCCGGTTGTTGTCTCAAACCGGCAGTGATATCTTGCTTTTTACTGCCGGTTGGTTGCATGAACCGGCAGTGATAAGTTATCCCCCCCAACTTAACTTTCGAACCGGCAGAGATACGTTATCACTGCCGGCTCGGTCCTAACCGGCAGTGATATGCCGGCAAGGATTGGCTGTTCTGTAGTAGTGTTTGAAAATCTTTTAGAAGCGCAAACATATTTTCCCCTCTAATCATCTTGGTCAAAAAAAAGTGCAGCCTATAATGCATGCCGACAAATTTAATTTGACTTTCTTCAACACCTTTGTGGATACTTAGCCATTTAGATCAAAATGAGATGTGTAAATTTGACTTTTAAAAAATATTCTCATAGTATTATAATTTTTTATTAATTTTTCAAATATTTTCTAATAGAAATTAGTGCTCATTTTACGTAGCATGTTCGAGATCATGGTAATGTTTAAGAAGTCACTTTTTTGTTATCAAATATGGTTGCTTGTGGCAAGGAACTATGAACTATGGTCTATGGGCTTGTTTGAAGTTTGAATAAAGGAAAAGTGGCAGAATTGAAATTCAAAGTAATTTTTTTCCTTTACGGTGCTTGGAATGGACAATTGGCCCATTTCACTCCTTTGGAATTTCTCTCTAATCCTATGTTTTTGAGGAAAATACAAAAGAAGGTAAAATTTTCACTTGAATGTTTCAATGTAATCTTCCTCTTTCTCTCACACACATGTACAACTTTTAAAGTTCCTAAATTTTTCTTGCAATTAATCCAAACACTCTATTTTTGTATTTTTCCTGCCTTTTGCATTCTTGAATTGTGCACTTGCATTCCTATACCTTTCTTATATTTTTGTTATTACTGTGTTTTTTTCTTTCTGTTTTCCAAACATTCTCGATCATTTGTTAAGTTCCACTTTTTTTTTAAGAACCAACGGAGGTTGCCCACCTGAACTTTGAATCACTTCAAAAGTGGATTTACAAGGACCTAGAGTAGAGCCAGGTCACCTAGGAGCGACTTAGATTGATCACAAGCTACATGGCAGAAGTACAAAGTGAGGTTACAGAAAATCACCACAGAATAGAATAGAAACAAAATAAAAGAAGATGTCTCCAAAAGCACAGTTCTCAAGTTTCGAAATTGAACTTTGAACGTTTGTCCCCATCCCGATCGTTATGAGTCATGACCTTGATCGCTAGCGACCGACCGACACTTCTGCCAAGGGACTCAAACCAAACGATTATGGTAGTCATCACCCATCTGCACCTGACCATTGCATGAAGTGAATAACTGGGCCTTGATCCTCGGCCGTCCGCCGAGAGAGGATGAGGAGATCTAGGGGAGAGAGTCCTTAGTGAAGTGGATCGGATGCTCAAGAGAGTGGTTGAATTGGGTTTCTTTTTCTAATTGCTAAATAAAAATCTAACCTTTTTCTATGCTCAACATAAGTGTTTAAGCTTGCTAGTGAGGTCAAATCAACTCCTACATAATTATAGTAGAGTTTGCAACCTAAGTTCAATCCCTACACAATTCTAGTGTTCTAGGAATTGAAAGACAAGAAATTAAGTAGAGCAAGAGACAACCGATTCTTTCACCATGGTCTCAAAGATTCAATGATCTCCCCTACTTCTTGTTGGAGTACTCTGGAGTAGAGTAATCCTCCGCTTCAGATAGGTGCACTCCGAACTTTCACAAGCCTTTTGGTGACTCCCACAAGCTCCTCCAAGGAATATCACTGAGCCAATGCCTCTAACATGCCTTGGAGACAGCAATCTCCAAGCTAGTAATAAGCCCAAAAAGGTCACTTGAATCCAGCTAAGTCAAGCAACAAGGAGTGTTGCATAATCTAGCCCTAATCTACTCTCTCAATCCAATCTAAAAGCACTAGAGATCTTCGAACCAAGTTTCAAAGTGTCCTTGAGCTCCTCAACAGGCTAAATGTAGAAATAGAGTTCTAACAGACCTAACTTGAATTCTCATAGGGTCTATTTATAGTCCCTCTCATCAAAAACTACCCGGTAAACATATCCAATTCGAAAACTGCCTTGAGTCAGATCACTCGAATTATGCTTGGTACACTTGGATTGTGTCTCAAATAGTAAAAAAAAACATAGCCTTTGTACTCACTCAGATTGTCTGACTCAGGTTGGATAATCCGGTTCACTCAGATTATCTATCTATCTCGGATTATCTAAACCAGTGCAATTTGCTTTACTCAAGAACACTTTTCTGGAAAATTGATTGTCTTACACTCTGACCCACTCAGATCATCCGACTTAGTACACTTTTCCTCAAATCAAGTTTATGTCAAATTGATCCAACCAATTGTCCAACTAACTTGGATTGTCTAGGTCACACTTCAACCTAAAAAATGCATCACTATAGAAATTTAGTCCCACCCATGCTCCAGATGACTCGGATCATCCGATTCTTATTGAAATCCAAAATTCATGCTCTTTGGAAAATTGATTTGGCCCATACTCTGGGTCTTTCATATCATCCGACTTCCATTGAAATCACTTGGAAATGCTCTCTTTGATGCCCTCTAGAAAATTGATCCGGCCCATACTCCAGATCATTCGGATCATTCGACTTCCATTGAAATTATTTGGACATGCTTTCTAGAAAATTGATATGACCTATAGTCTAACCCAGTCAAATTATCTGCCTCAGTATAAATTTTCTCTAACCATGTTTGAAATTGTACAACCTTTGCAAATCTTGCATCCTCACTTGGTTTTTTGGTTTCCAATAACTAGATACAAGCTAGAGAGACCTAATATGCATCATAGCTAGCTACTCAGCCTCATAAAACTACTAGTTTTGAATCCCCTTAATAGCACGGCCAAAGCAAAAAACAAAACATCACTACAATGATCCAAACTCATCTTCTCGAATCATTTCTAGCAATTAAATCCTTAGTCTTCAAGCCTTGCCATCATTTACAATATTTTGGGGGATATATGAATACCAAGAACACCCAATTCCACCATCAAGACCTAACTTAACACATAAGTCAAATTCACTCAAATTAAGGTTAGTCTTGATTAATTTGGAGTCATTAATCATTAAAACACTAAGCAAATTTTAAATGGGCCTAGATGCTTACACCTAGCTTTGGAAGGACGATCGGACAATCCTCGTGGACGTTCATCAGACTAAACTTGCACTTGCTCCATACAGGGTTGCCAAACATCGGAGCTCTCCAATCCGTGGCCCTTAGCCACGCAATGAGCTCACTAGCCAACATTCGGCAACTGTGGTTGATGTCCTCCATCCGTATCTAGCCACCAGATAAGGTTTATGTGCAATTCCTAGTAATCAAGGGTGGCAGCTAAAGTTGCAGTCGTAATGTGACTACATTGGATCTCTTTTCCTGACCACCAAGGGTGGCAGCTATCTAGTCGCCCCACTTTCAACTTCGACATTGAACAAGAATGAACCGATTCGAGGAAAGGGGTGGATCTGGAGGAAGCTCACTAACTCGACTTTGGAAGGAGAAATACAACTAGATGGAAGGGAGAAATCGAAGCCGAAGATTCTCAGTGGAAGAATGCCTGACCAAGGATGCCGAAGGCATGTTGTGGTCATCCACAATGAGCCTAGCAGTGGGGGTCACACAGGAGGAACAAAGGAAAAGGAGAGATTGAAAGAGAAAGAAGCAAAGAGTGGCAGGAGGAAGAGGATGCCCTGTGGGTAATCAAGCAATCGACATATACACTGGCAGCCCATCTCCACTGGGTGACTGGGCTCACACCCGAGCACCACTGGAAGAGGAAGCATGCAACTCCAATAATCAGATCTGAAATTCTAAAAGTGGAGAGGGAGGTACTACGAGAGAAAGGAGAGAGGATGCTGAGGGAGAGATGGGGCCTATCATAGCACAAATCAAGAAATCATTAAAACTCAAAAAAGGTTGATTAAAAATTACCTTACATACCATTAGCTATTAAATAAGAGATTTTCTAGGGTGCTTGGAAGATTTCTTCCCTACAAAACATAACAACCTTTGATGTACAAAAGGGTAACATAGAAATAGATTCTTTTTAATCATGAACTCATTGCTGCTTAATCCTAACTCATTGCTCCTGCTTGCACTAACCAATTATCTGTTGTCATCTGCGATCAACACCACGACAGCACATCTCCGCCCACCCTCCTTCAACCCAGCTGCTCCCCTCCTCCACCAGTCCTCGTCCAGTCCAACCACAATCCCTCAATCGATTGCCCTTCCTCTCCTCTTACAAAAATCAAGATAAAGGGAAGCACTTATGCTCCTCTTACCAATTCTAAATCAGACGAGAATGCCCGCAGCGCTATGGTTTCTTTGTGTTTGCAAATGCCGGCTACAACAATAACTATTTGTAAATCTTCGAAAATTTTATGTAGTTTATGTTCGGTTACTTAGTTTAATAATCAGTTGTCTAGTCTCTATGAACAATGGTGACTCAATTCGGTTTATCTATACCCCTTTATAATGCACCTAAACATTCTTTTCTACGTCCACCCCAAACAATGCACATCACTAGAGATGGCCCAACCTTCATGCACCCAGCGAAACGTCCCCAGAAACTTGCCTCCATCAAAATTAACCTCTCAGATCTTTCCTCAGCTTTACTCACCCACATCCGATGGCCATTGTTTAATGTGTCTAACTCATCCCTGTAGCCCACAACAGATCTCCCCCCATCTCCAGCATCATTTCAAAGAAAAGGAAACAAATATCCTGGAATTAAGGAAAAGGAAACAAGCATTTTAGAAAAAGAAAAAAATCATATATTATATGCTGGGAAAAGGAAACCGGAAGACAAAGCACTATACTAGTAAGTATAAAGTTACCTAGTGTCTATATATACCGGCGTTAATTGTTTTGATTGTACCTTTCAATAGGTATCTTTGATTGTGGACCATTGGATTGCAGCTAACGGACAATTACGATGACACCCAAGCACCCTAGAAAGTCTTATTAAACTACGACGACTTAACCTGTTTCAAAGCATTTAAGCAGGGACGACGTATAGTAAAAATATTGTAAACTACATTCTTGATTTTGTCGACGAACAAATATTTCGAAACATGAGTATGACCTTATCGATTAAGTAAAAGAAAAAACAAAATCATAGGTATTGGGACAGTCAACTCCGAAATGATTGTAGGAGCCTTTCAAGTACCAGAAGTAAATTCATGTGTCCATCCAGCTTAGATAGGTCGTTGTAGCCTCGTGAGCGTCCAAGTGCGGCGTATCGTGTAAAGAGGTCAGACACACATCGTCCTCTTAATAGTGTGTGGCTAGCTCGATCGATAGGTCAGATACACCATGTATGATATGGGAGATCTCACTGTCGGGACGCATTTGCGTCTTCTACCGACAAGACCAACGCAAGTGCCAATCAGGGTCTAAGTGCAACTGGACCATGCTTGTCTGCGTATTAATGATCGATGTTAGAAATGTCTACATCGAAATTAGAAATGTCTACAGAACTGACTTGACATATCGTCTTCCAGAGAAAAGAAAAGTGTTGGCTAAGCACGTAGCAAATAATTAATCAGATAGAGACTAACAGGGGTATCAATTACTAATTGGAAGATAATACCACAACTAACGGTTGATCACCAACGCATGCACTTTGTAACACACAAAACTTCTCAAAAATATATATGTACCGTTTGGAATTCAGGACCCTCAATCGTATGATTTCGTAGGAAACACCATAACAGGTGATTGAAATGGTATTTCAAATAGAGCTCATAACTTGTGAGTGGTGGAATCGATGGAAACCAGGTTGGCTGTAGCTAGAATCGAATTAGTGCCATCCCCTTCGAATTAACTAACGCTATCTAATCATTTCTTGTTATGACAGTTAGTACTCCTTCGTAGAGAGAATTAGAAGTTCGCATATTTGGGAATTTAAAGTTTTTAAATTTTGACAGATAACTAGTTCAACAACATGTACATTATATGGCACAAAAATGATATTGTTGGATTCGTATTTAAAAACACTTTTTATAATTGTGATTTTGTTGCTATAAACAAGATATTGTAAAAGAAATTAATGATCACAACTAAATATTTAAGAACGCAACAAGTCAATCGGCACCTGGCATCTTTACACTAGTACAGAAAACCTTATCATATAGGGTTCAAAAAACTCATCACAGACAGTTTTGTGAGTCATTTATAATCATGTGTCAGTGATAATGATGACTCATCACAGACGATTTACGAATCGTCTATGAAAAACATATCATAGACGGTTATTACTGTGAACCGTCTGTGATAAGCAGATATCACAAAAGGTTCTGAGTGTTAACCGGCTGTGATAACCACTTATCATAGACAGTTCATACTCGGAATCGTCTGTGATGTTATTTTGCATTAATATACTTTTTCTGTTTACTGGCTAGCCTCAAGAAATGCTAGCCATGCCCTCTGAAACAAGTAGATTATAAATTATATCCATATTATCACATCCATTTCAGACATCCATATTATCACATCCATGTCAGACATCCACTCAGATTACAAATTATTACACCACCTGCAGCACATCTATTTCAGAAATCAACTCAGATTACATATTACACCACGTACATCACATCCTTTAATTTCAAAAATCAACTCAATATATTAACAATTAAATGCACAAATACAATTAAGAAATTCACAACACAAGTTTCACAATGTAGCCGAAGTGGTAACTCAGAAATAACACAACTCCTCTGGTTAGGCAAAGTGGAACTCGCCTTTTGGATTTATGACCTGACTCAGCAAAAAGTAACAGAGTTGTCCTCTAATTCCAATCAGATCGGTCTGTTTCAACGCAGTTGTAACCTGATGGGTCTTCTTTGTACTAGGGAGGAGTTGCATGTTGTGGCAAACATAAATCCACATAGGTTATTTCCCTTTCCGTACTGGTGGCACTGCAAATATAGAATTGGTGGTTCTAGATGCATTATTATGGAATGTGATATATGATTATTTTTTACTAGAGGGTACCTGAAACTTAAAATCGTGCTTCAGCTTCACCCCATCCTTGCCAGAAGGCCCTCCATGAGCTTTGTACATTTTGAACGACCTATGTGATTCTAAAAAGTTAGCCTCGGCCATTCTAGGAGCAACGTACACCTTAAACAACCTACAGGAGAATTATCTATGGAGGAAACATATTACATGTCGAGTAATTTTGCGATAGGCTTCAAGTCATGGCTACCGCTCTATAAGGAATAAAGGTACATAACCCAGTTCTTTCTTAGTTGAATTACAATTAGAACCCAGTGAAACCTACACAGGTATGTCACCATGGCCATTCAACGTAACTTTGAGTTGCGTGTACAATACAAATCAAAGTATAGCAAGTAGTGCGGCACTTACCTAGGGTTGTGGGGTAAAAGTATGTACTCTTTATCTTTTTGAGCCACCAATGCCTTGTCCACGTATTCATCAATGAATTTTAAAATTTTATCCATTGTTTGCTTCAAGACTATGTGTGGGTTGAGGAAACCCACCGGTTGTTTGTTCTTTTTTGCTTCATGGACCATGTATCTATATATACTAAAACAAGGAGTCATATATATGTGTGTGTGTCGGTATTACACGAATGTAGACTGCGATTGCACACACTTACAATATCCAACATCTTATGAGCGTGGCGTCGAGGGCGTCGAGGTTGAAGAGATCGATCAAGTCCATGAAGTCGACTGTGAAGAAGTCCCCACTAACTGGTTGAATAGATGGTTGTGCTTGAAGCTGATCGAGATACTTGATATACGTTGCGGCATTGGCATGTTGGCTTATTCCATGTACCAATCATGCAATCTAAGGCTAGCCATTGTAAGGATTTTTTAGGCGCTCTTCCATTACTAAAGGCTCTCCTAGCTTGTATAGCCAGGCCAACTGGGCAATCACAATAGTCGAGGGCCTTCATGATCTGCATCGATTTGCCTTTGTCTTACTTTCTACTAAAGAGAGTCTTCATAGGAGACAAGTGGGCATGATCCCATGTAAAGGCCTGTGATGCACGGGGCACGGTAGCCAATTTGGTGGCCTGCTGAGGTGTAGCAGGTGACTCTGGTAGTGCAGGTTACTTCGGGAATGCGAGTAATTCTGGTGCTAGAGGTTGGGTTAGAGGCCACTGAATGTATGTACCAATGGTATCCCCTAGTGTCACGATCTCGTCGTTTGGGGGCATCTACAACATGACAGCCTTGAAAATATCATGTACAACGTTCACACTAACCTTCGTGAAACCCGACGCTACCTAGGTACCGTGCACCAGCGCCCCTTGACCAGATGGATACGCGAGCCCCAAGCAACCTGAAGGGGAATAGAGCCATTGGCAAGCCTCACTTGGAGATTGCACCACGTGGCCTCGTACATAACGGTACATAATTAGCTAAGATGTCCAACAGCTATATCTATGGAGCATTCAAGAGATATATATTAATACCTTGATGTCACAGACAAGAAATTTGCCGTTGTCTTCGTCTGTGTGAGCGGCAGACGCACAGCTACTCTTATGATTAGTGGGGTTGAACTGTGTACATACGTTCGGAGCTTGCGCGGGTCGTCTCTCATAATTATTGATCCTTTTCTAAAGGTTTCTTATCTGATTACTGAATTCATCTCTCAGCCTTTCCTTAATCTTCTCTACAAGCCATTCCTCTTGCTCGTCTTTCTCTCTCTTCCTACTCTGGTATTTGTCGAATTCATCTGGGAATCCAGTTTTCCAGGGAACGAAAACCCCTTTGCCTCTCGTGCGACCAAGGTGTTCCTTGCTTTCTAAGGCTGTGGAGAGTACATCTTTCTCCCTGTCCAGCACAAAGGATCCATCGAATGATTGTGTACTCAACGCTACATGCAAAAGACTTTGACACACAAATTCTTTCGTCGTCTTTATCTCGACAAATGTTTCCCATATGTCCTCATCAATGAACCCATACTTAGAGAAGGGAGTCATATCCTTCTTGACGTATTCTGTGACGAGCGTGTTCTTGAAGTTCTTCCACACCTTTCTCGCCACTAGTAGAGCATATCGTCACACTGGGCGCACAGAGTCTTCGGAGATCTTGAACGATGCAAAAATTTCTATCAGCAGGTCATTGCGCTTCTCGTCGGTCAGTGACTTCCAAGCTGGGTGATGGGGACTCGTTCCCGTCCAACTATCCCGTACAATGTTCAGAATGTTGTCGCTGCCTTCCTCGGTTTGGTAGGGGCCCCATCCTGCGGAATGAACGCCATGATTATATATCGGTCCGTGGGCTTTTCATTTGCTCCTCTTGGACCACGAGTCGATTTTTCTTTCGTCGGCTCATCACACCTTTCGGCGACAAGGAATGAGGGGATGTCATCTTCTTTTTACCTATACTATGTTAGGTATTCAAAGATTAGGCCAGATGATCAAGTTAATTGATTGCTGCAATCATGCGCAAACTCTTTTGATTTATTAAATATAATGTTGATTATTTAATTCCTGCTCATAAAAGTGGTCATGACCTCTATAGGAGTGGTCTTGACCTCTATGGGAGTGGTCATTTCCTAGCCTTAAGTCCTATATGTATTTGCTGTACTCAGCTATTTACACACATATACACACACACACATGAAATCATAAAGGCTCATAATCAGATATCTAACATGACAAACCATTAATAAAAGCTCAAGTTGATTTAATTGATTCTTCTCCGATGTTAGACTGCCTTAGTTGAAAGGCCTCCAAACCACTAGTGACAAGGTCATAGACAAATTTGTGACAACCTTACCACTTATTTGAAATGATAATTTTCAATACTTGACAGTTAATGAAACCTAATCAGTTGAGAACCTTGAACATTAGTTGAATAGACAATTATCCAAGCAAATAAGGCCTTGAACTCTTACCTTCCTAAATTATGCACCATAAAGTATGAAGTACCAAATTTGGCTTATTCACATGAAACAAGTTTAAAATAGTACTATTCGGCTAAGACACAATATGAGAATATCAATATGATAGACCAAGGCGAACAGGAACAGAGACTACATATCAGAACTACAACCACTAGCTAGTCAAGATATGTAGTGATAATCATATGAACATCAATCTTATAGTAAATGAGGCATCAAATTAATACTATCCAGTTCAAGTCCAAGATTACTATTAAAATTGTCTAATTCAACTTGTAGAGACCCTAGTTACATCATTGAGCATTCAAAAGGTAACAAACAATGAAAATAATTCAAAGAACGAATTAAGAGTTCAGGCAGTCATTCTAAAAGTTCAGTATACAAAGTACAAATTTGGTTACACAGTAAACAAAAACATAAAGTGTATAGACATGTCCTTGTCGTACGAGTTAGAAAATGCTTACATGTCCTAAAGCACTCATAATTCCTAAAGCAATCAGAGCACAACAGACCAGATCAGTAACATTTCAGATGCAAATCAACACCAACATAATGGTTCAAGTATTTAATAGTGTGTGATGTGATATATGACAAGGTATTTAAGGAGCTTGATATTATCTATTTACCTAAGTTTACCAACTTAAAGAAGTCATTCTGGAATGTTTGGATTTACCTATTTTTGTTACAATTTACCAAATCGTTTGTCATTCTATATTGTTTAACAATTACAGTTATCCAAAACAATGGCACACTCAATTAAATTATCAAACTGTAATTAGTACTCAACTATGGTATTGCAGAGCAAAACATTAAGCTAATGATTCAAGCCTTATATTCTGGTAAATTAAGATTAGTGCATCATTATAATGACAAACAATCTTAAAACATCAACAAAACTACGTAACCATTTTCATTATGCAAGCAATCATTTTCTATTATGCAAGCAATCATTTTTCAAGCAAGCAATCATCATTTTCTATTAGCAGAATGGGATAAAAGTAGAATACAAACCAAACGAGGGGGAGCACGGCTGAGAAGGAGCTTGGCCACGGGGGAGCGGCCGAGGGCGAGCACAATCGAGGGGGAGCGGGTGAGGGGGAGCCACCGAGGGGAGCAAGGTAGGGTTTGGGGGAGCCGTCGAGGGGGATCGAGCAGGGTAGTGCTGGGTTTGGGGTAGCCACCGAGGGGGGTAGGGTTTGGTGGAGCAGCCGATTGGTTGGCATTATATAACTAGGGAATCATGGACGGTCTGTGATGTTAGGCATTCACAGACGGTTAACTACAGACTATCACTTATTTATCTATTGTCATTACTTCAAATGCTCTAACTTCTAGTTCATTCAAGCAGTGGTTATCTCTGAAGGTACTTTTCACCCTGATGTTATATGTATATCCAATACCATCTACATATGCAAGTAATATTGGTTGTCGTTATCATTCCGAACTGCTTACAGTGCAGCAAATAAATGTATGTAACCTAGATATTCTAAGCTAATAAATCAGATGCACATACAAAGATGTTTCGACTTTCGAGCGTTTCATTAAAAACAACTTTATTTTGCTGGAGAGTACACTTAAATCATAACTCCATTTGCTTATTCTTTTGTATAAAAATTAGCCCTTCATGATGATCAAAGCATGTGTAACTAGCTTCCTCAGGTTGTTCTTTCTCAATCATTATGTCATTTTCGATAGGAGGCAACTCGTCAAATTGATTGTATTCTTCCTCAACATTCTCAACTTTGACAATCCTCCTTTTTCCCTAAAGAACTACATGGCACTTCTTGTTGGACAGGTCGATTATATAGAAGACTTGAACAACTTGGTTAGCAAGTATGAATGGTTCGGTTCGTCTTGGTATCTAACACGTTTGAGGTCTACAGTAGTGATACCGTACTTGTGAACCTTCACTTGCTGGAGGTGAATCCAACGGTACCAAAATAGGGGGATCTTGAAAAGTATGTAGTCAAGCTCCCAAATCTCTTCTATGAACCCATAGTAGGAGTTTCGCGTCGACCCAGTGGTAGTGAACGCATCTATGCGAACACCACTGTTCTGGTTTGTACGCTCTTCATATTCTGATCTCTCATATAAAATGTGTACTCATTTAAGTCATATCCTTTCCATATCACAATGTAAAAGTTAGCTCTTTTGCCAACCATGTGAGCATGTCATCTGATGAGCTCCTAGTGATGGGTCGCTCCTTTGATCATTTGTTGAACTGAAGGTTATGATGTCTCGTAATCAAAGACTCCTATCGTGCCGGACTCTCTTGCCTTAGCCAGTGCTTGTGCTTGATAATATACGGGAACACTATAGCTATGTGTTGTAAAATCGTGAAATGGGATCGAGCACACGCAATTGGATCAGGCGTGATTGCTTTACTTTCGATGGTCTCGATACCCTAGAGCCTTCCCACATTGCGAGATCGAGGCACACCTATCAGTTCGACCTGAGCCATGTAATCAACGTAGAACTCGATGGCCTCTTTGGTCGCATAACCTTCGATAATGCTACCCTCCGATCGAGATAGATTCCGTATATAGGACATGAGAATTTCCATGTACCTCTCGAACGGGTACATGCTACGTAGGAACACGGGTCCACACATGTTTATCTCTTCCACAAGGTCAACAATGAGATGGACTATGATATCGAAACACGACGGAGGAAAATACATCTCAATATTACATAGAGTCATCACCACCTTGGTCTGCAGAGCATCTAGTCATTCGGGATTGATGACCTTCTCAGCAATTGTGTTAAAGAAATAACGCAGCCTCATGATTGTCTCCCGAACCTTGATCGGTAAAATACTTCTAATTACGATAGGAAGCATCTGTGTCATCAGCACATGATAGTTAGAAGACTTCATGCCAGTTAATTTTAAATCTTGCATCGAAACAAGCCTCTTCTTGTTGGAGGAGTAACTGGATGGAACTTTCACACCATGCAAGCACTAGCACAATTCAGTTCTCTTAGCCTTGGACAGAGTGTAACAAGAAGGTTCGTAGTACATTCGGCCTTTATTGGTCTCTTTTGGTGTTAACTCAGGTCTTATGCACATATCGACCAAGTCAAGCTGTGCGTTGATATCATCCTTTGTTTTGCCCTTAATGTTCAGTAAGAGACTAATCAAGATATCATAGACATTCATCTTTACGTGTATGATGTCAATGTAGTGGCGAACTTGTAGGTGCTCCCAGTAAGATAGGTCCCAAAATATTGATCTTTTCTTCCACATGCTCTTCTCATGGGTCCTTGATCTACATCCCTTTCCATGTGCAACATCCAAATCCTTAATCATATCATGAACATCTCTCCCGTTTAAAGGCCTTAGAGTTGAACCGTCTTCGTTTCTTCTGTCAAATTGTTTCTTCATCTTGTGGTATGGGTGATTCCTTTGAAGGAACCTATGGTGATGTATGTATACGGCTTTGCACTAGTGATTCAGCCACACACTTTCGATATCATCTAAGCAGTGAGTGCAAGCTTTGTCTCCTTTTGTACCCTAGCCCAACAGGTTAGCAAGGGCAGGGTAATCATTTATGGTGCAAAATAACGAGCCGTGCAAAGTGATGTTCTCTCATTTGTATGTATCCCATCCCTGTACCCCAGGAACCCATAGTTTTTTCAGATCTTCCACCAATGGTGCTAGGTACACATAAATATCATTCCTAGGTTGTTTCGGGGCTTAGATAAGTATAGACAACAAAATATGCTTCCGCTTCATAGACAACCAAGGAGGAAGGTTGTAGATACATAGATTCACGAGCCAAGTGCTATGTTGGCTGCTCATGTTACCGAAAGGATTCATTCCATCTGTACTCAATCAAAACTTTATATTCCTCGAATCCACACCGAATTCTAAAAACCTCCTGTCGATATTTCTCCACTAGGTGGAATCAGCAGGGTGCCTTAGCATTCCATCATTATTACGCTCTTCTGAATGCCAACGTAGCAGTTTTACCTTCTTTGGATTCGCAAATAAACGCTTCAAATGGAGAATTACAGGCGGATACCACGCCACTTTTGCAGGAGGTCCTTTCTTTGCCTCAATGCCCTCGTCGTCATCATCTGATTGATTCTTATGCTTTGTACTGGGATGAGTTGCACACCAGACATAAATGCAAGTTTGCGTACTCTTTATGGAAGAGGATACAATCATTCGAGCATGCATGTATTCTTTCTACTTCTATTCCCAAGGGACAAAGAACCTTCTTGGCTTTGTAGGTGGTTGTCGGCAAATCATTTCCCTCTGGAAGCATGTCCGCTAATAGATCTAACAGCGCTGTGAAATTCTTGTCGAGCCACCCGTTGCTTGCCTTCAATTTTAACAGTTCAAACATAGATGACAACCTTATGTATTTCGACTTGCAGCCTGGGAACAAAGGTTTCTCCGAGTCGTCCATCAAGCCCCGAAATTTACCATATTCTCTTTCATCACGGTTCCCATCTGCATCGCGCAGCATCTGATCCAGATTGTCATCGTGCAACCTATCCTCATCGGAAGCATAATCGATATGATCATCCGGCATATCATTGACTATGATGGTGATGTTTATACTGCTTGCTTCTTGTATAGTCTACTCTTTATCGTGACTGGTCTAACATGAATACCCCCTTTTGAGACCCCTCTGAATCAACTGTGCTTCAATCTGCGTTGAGTTTTGAAACATCCTTAGATTCTCGCAGTTAATGTACGAACAAGATATAAATTACACCCCTTATTAAACATATCCTCCTCTGTAGCTCTTCTAAAAGCTGAGACGCCACTAATGTACTTGGCACTTGCACAGTTCTAAGCATACATCCAGCTTCGATCCATCTACGCTACGCATATAACAATTAGTGTTAAATATTGAAGTACACTAGGTGTGCGCATGCACACATTCTTAAATTAATTATGCACTGCTAGCTACATCTTGAATATAATGCAATTATATAACCAATTACTACCTTAGATCACAAAGAACAAATGGATCTATGTACAAACTAGATCTAAACACAATCTTCAGATTCTTTCTTCACCAAACTAGCTAGATCTTAAATATAATGCAATTAAAACCAATTACTAGCCTTAAATCACAAAGAACAAATGGATCTACAAGCTAAATCTAAAAAATCTTCAAATTCTCCCTTTACCAAAGTAGCTAGCTAGCTAGATCTTCAATATAATGCAATTAGAACAAATTACTAACCTTAGATCAAGAAAAACACATGGATCTACATGCTAGATTTAAACAATCTTCAAATTATCTCCTTACTAAGCTAGATATTGATGCAATGAGAACCAATTACTAACTTTAGATAACCAAAATCAAATAACTACTACACAAAAGGCCATCACAAACGGTTCACAAACCACATCACAAATGGTTTTGTGAGCCGTCTGTATCGAAGTGTCAGTGATGACAAAGAGTCATCACAGACGGTTTTGCAACCGTCAGTGAAAAAACTCATCATAGACGGTTCTAAATTGGAACCATCTGTGATGTAGCATTATCACAGACGGTTCCAAAATAGAACCATCTGTGATGAGGTTATCATCCCAGACGGTTCTAAGGAATAACTGTCTGTAAAGATCCCCTCATCATAGACGGTTCCAACGTGGAACTATTTGAGATGGTGACCTCATCACAGATGATTCCTAATTGGAACCGTCTGTGATGTAGTAACATCACAACGGTTCTAAAATGGAACAGTCTGTGATGATACTACATGACAGACGGTTCCAAATTTGGAATCGTCTGTGTTGAGTCTTCATAGACAGTTCTTCCTTTGAACCGTCTCTGGTGTTAATTTTCTATTTTTTACTAAATTTTAATTTATTGGCTAACATCACAGACGGTTCCAATTAGGAATCGTCTGTGATGATACTACATGACAGACGGTTCCAAATTTGGAATCGTCTGTGTTGAGTCTTCATAGACGGTTCTTCCTTCAAACCGTCTGTGGTGTTAATTTTCTATTTTTTACTAAATTTTAATTTATTGGCTAGCCTAGGAAAATGCTAGACATGCCCTCTAAAACAAAAGATAGTACACAGCATCAGCAGCATATTATTATGACATACACTTAAAAAATGAACTCTAACCACATGTTACACAACATACAGCGCATCCATTTCATAAATCAACTCAGATCGCGCATTACAACATATGTACAATGCATCCATTTCAGAAATCAACTCACATATATACTAACTAATTGGATTCAGAACTACAAATGACAAATTCATAGTATAAGGTTCACAAATTAATTAATTCTGAATGCATGGTAGGTAACAAATTCACAACTCATCAGTTGAGCCCTAAGTAGCATCTGCCCTTTGGATGTAAAACCTCACGCAACAAGAAGGCACAGAGGTGTCCTCGAATACTTAGCAGGTTAGCCTTTTCCAATGCAGATTTAGTGCATTATCAAGCCTATCGATGAGAAGATTAAACTCTTGCGTGAATATAAATTGATAAGTGGAGACAATTGTTGCAAGATTGACACACCTCTATGTCATTGGTATTGTGTGAACCAACGAGGAGTCCCATGTTGTGGCAAACATAGAATCCACATAGGTCAGTGCCCTTTGGCTGCTAGTGGCACTGCCAAAACATAATAGGCTAATTAGTTCCGAAGGTATTATTATGGAGTGTAAGGATTATTGCGTACAATCGGATACCGAAAAGTTATAAGTATGATTTAGAGTCGCTGGGCCGCCCTTCTTTTGTCTCCCTCCCCTATATTTGTAGATACCAAATGACGTGTTGAGTAATTGTTTGATAGGCTGCAAGTTGTGGGTGCCACCCTTTTTGGAATCAAGGTAAATCACCCAGTTCTCTCTCGGTGTAATTACGAGTAGAACCCAGTGAAACCTACATAGGTATATCGTCATATTCACTGAACCTACCTTCGAGGTGCGATATATAATCCAAATCAACAAGTGTAGCATCTAACGAAGCACTTACCCCGGGTTGTGTGGTAAAAGTATGAATTTTTTGTCCGAATGAGCCAGCATTACCTTTTCAACGTACTCATGGACGGCTCGCATATTTTCGTCCATGGTTTGCTTGGACACCATGTGTGGGTCGACGAAACCCACCGATTGTTTCTTTGCGTCTGCTTCCATGGTCATGTATCTACATATACAAAATAAAAGATCATATATATATATATATGACATTTATATATACATAGTGATTGCACACACTTGCAATGTCTAGCATCTTATGAGTGAGGCATCGAGCGCTCTGAGGTTGTACAGATCAAACAAGTCAGAGAAGCCGACTACGAAGATGCCATCTAAAAACCAGTGTAAGAAATGTTCCTCCTTGAAGCTCACCGAAATACTCGATGTCTGTTGTGCCACCGGCTTGTTGGCTTGTTGCATGTACCAATCTTGCAATCTGGTGCAGGATAATGTAAGCGTCTCCTTGGTCTCATCTGATATGAATGGCTACCCCAGATTGAATTGCCGCACCAATGGGGCAAACAGAGAGTTACGAGCTGACCCTTTCGATTTGCCCTTGTTTCCACCTCCCCTTCTACCAAATATCGTCTTCACAGGAGACGACTGGGCCCAAACCACAGTAACAGTCTGTGCTTGATAGCACACGGTAGCCGATTTGGTGGGATCCTTCGGTGCATTACATGGCTCCGGTAGTGCTGGTAGCTCCGGCGCATCATGTCGCTCTGGTAGAGCTTGTAGCTTCGATGCTCCTGGGCGGATGTCGAAGGAGATGTCCTTCTTGGGCCACTGGATGAATGTACCGATGACATCCTCTACTATGACGATCTCATCGTTTGGGGGCATCTCCAGTGTGATGGCCTTACAAATTTCATGTACATTGTCGATATGGACCTTCGCGTAGCCCAGCTCTAAAGTACAACCGTGCACAATCGCCCTGCACCGGATGCATACGCGCGTCCCCAAACAGCCTACAGGGGAACAGAGTCGTTGGCAACCCTCCCTTGTAGATTGCACGGTGTGGCCATCTACACAAGGGTACAAAAGTAATTAGCTAACACGTCCAACATTAAAGTCTATCTAAGGAGTATTGCAGATATGTTACCATGGTGTCGTCAGGAGGAAATCTGCCTTCATCCATGTCCGTCTTAGGGGCGGATGTGCAGCTGCTCCGACGGTTGGTTGGGCTAAACTGCGCATGTGCTTCTTGAGCTTGCATGTTCCATGCCTACCTCTCCGCAACAGCCCTTTTCTCCAACCTTTCCTCAAGGCTTCGTAGCTGACTATCGAATTGCGCTTTGAGCCTTTCCTCAATCAGGGCTACTAGCCATTCCTCACGCTTGGCTTTGCTTCTCTTCCTACTCCGGTACGTGTTCGAGTCATGTGGGAATCCCATTTTCTAGGGAACGAAAACACCTAGGCCTCGGGTGCGACCCGGGTGCTCCTTGTTTCCCAAGGCATTAGAGAGTATGTCTTTTTCTCTGTCCGAAGTGAAAGAGCCCTGCGAAGATTCCGTGCTCAACGATATTAGGCGTTGGGACACTTCCTCATCAGCGGGGTTTGCAAAGTACACGCCGCCCGAAGAAGTGAGACATGACCTCGCTCTTACCTAGTTTCAAGCACGCGGGTCCACAATCGAGGCAAACGGCGACGCGACCTCCTTCTGGGCTTGCAACCTGTAGCATCTGATATCGAGCAAACTGCCTCGTCATTCTAGCACGGATGACAACCTTGTGTATTTGAACTTGCAACCCGGGAACAAAGGTTTCTCTGAGTCGTCCATCAAGCCTCGGAATTTTATGTACTCCCGCTCATCACGGTTCCCTTCTGCATCCCGTAGCATCTGATCTAGATTGTCATCGTGAAACCTATCCTCATCAAAAGCACAGTCGATATCATCCGGAGTATCGTTGGCGTCGTTGACGATATCTAGAGTATCGTTGACTTTGTTAACGATGGTACTACTACTTGGTCCCTGCGTAATCTGCTCTTCACCGTGATTGGTCTAACATGTATACCCCTTTTTGAAACCCCGTAGAATCAAGTGTGCTTCGATCTGCGCTGGGTTCTGAAACATCGTCAGATTCTCGCAGTCAATGCATGGACAATGCATAAATTCCATCCCTTTGCTCAACATATCTTCCTCTGCAATCCTTCTAAAAGTAGAGACACCATTAATGTACTCGGCGCTCGCACGGTTCTCAGTGTACATCCAGCTTCAGTCCATCTAAAAGAACGAATGGATATGTAAACATATGTATGTAAGCTACATCTTCAGTGTAATGCAATTAGAACAAATGGATCTACACAAAGCTATAGCAAATGTATGTACTTTACATCAGAGAACAAATGTATCTACAACAAGCTAGATCTAGAAATTGACCAGCTTCATTTCCCTCTTTACCAAGTTAGATATTAAATAGAACGCAAATTTGAACCAATTACTACTCTACATCACAGAGAACAAATGGATCTACACCTAGATGTAGAACACAGCTTCATTTCCCTCTTTACCAAGCTAGATCTAAAATATAATGAAATTATGAAGTAATTACTAACCTTAGATGACGTAGACTACAAGGATCTACGTATAATTACACCTCCAAATCTAGTGTCTCTTTCACCAGAACGCCTCTCATTCGCAGCCACGTCAAAAATATCTAGGAAACCCTAAAATACAAAGGAGCTCGATCAGCTCTCTGTTCGTATATATAATGTAGTGATCATCACAGACGATTTGTGGATAAAACCGTCTGTGATGGTCTAATCGCAGACGGTTTGTGGATAAAACCGTTTGTGATGGATTTGACATCACAGACAGTTTTTAGATAAAATCGTCTGCGATTACGTCATCACAGATGGTTTTATCCACAAACCGTCTGTGACGTTCCCAATGCTTTTGTCTTCCTAAGACAGGCGCGCGCAGTGTTTCGAGTTGATCACTTTGTATTATGAAGAATTAAACCATCTGTTCAAATTCCACTTCGAAGACTGTGTTCCAAGCGTTTCGTTCCCCAATGCAGATCGTTAATTGCACTTCGGCGACGATATATACTGCATCGATCAATAGCATTCCATATCCCTCACTGCAATTGCCTCCGACGCCGCCATGAGCAACAAAAAAGACAACACCTCCTCTGTCGGCTCTGCCGCCCGGTCTCCGACGACGGCTCCGCTACCACCACCGCCTTCACCTCCAGTAGCACCGACTAACCCTCCGCCACCGCCACCGTCCTAGCCTCTGATACCCCTGCGGGAATAGCTATGGCGCCAAGCCGGCACCATATCAACGAATCGTCCGCTCACTCTGCAGCAAGCGGGCAGTTCCGCTCCCTACACCTCAAGCGTCGGCATCGTCAAGAAGCGTCCACCGCCAACATCCTCCTCCTCCTCTGACGACGACGATAGCTACGACTCGTCGGAGGGCTATCGTGATAGTTGGGAGTTGGAGGATGACCCAAACAGAGCCGATACAAGCGAGGACCCTGACGGTCGCAGCGACGACTCCGACTCCGACAACGACGACACTGGCGACGACAAGAACTAGATCGACTAAGTAGTATTTTCCGGTAGGTTTTTGGTGGGAAACTTTTGTATATATATATTGTGATGCTTATGCTCATATATATATAAAGCATATGATGTTTGAATGTTTCCTCTAAACGATTCACAGACGGTTTGTGGATAAAAACGTTTATGATATGGTGATCATCACATACGGTTTCATCCACAAACCGTCTGTGAAGTTCTTGCTTTCATCACAGATGGTTTATGGCTGAAACCGTCCGCGATGTTCGATTATCACAGACGGTTTCATCCACAAACCGACTGTGATGAAAGCAAGAACTTCACAGACGGTTTGTGGATGAAACCGTCTGTGATAATCCGACATCGCAGACAGTTTCAGCCACAAACCGTCTGCAATATGCCCGAAACACTTCACAAACGGTTTTCGTAAAAAGCCGTCAATGATGAGGGGTATAATATAAGTCCTTTTGTAGTAGTGAATGGATCTACAATCACCCTTCAAAATCAATTATTTCTTTAATCAGAGCACCTCACAGCCTCAGTCACCTAAAAACCTTAAAAAACACCAAGTGGCTCGGAGCTCTGCGTTATATATTGCTAAGAGCTATTATAGGCAGTTCTATTCATAAACCGTTAGTAATATACAGGGATATGATGCCTGTAGCTATCACAGATGGTTTCTACTAAAACTGTTTGTGATGACCCTTGATATACTAAAATTGTCTCTAATATCCCTATATATCACTGATGGTTTATGAGGAGAACCATCTGTGATGATATTACTGACGGTTTTACTCTAGAATCGTCAATGATGTTTCTAATCACATACGGTTTTTATGACGAGACGTTTAATATAAACCTTTCCTTAGTGGTGTCAAACAGCAAGGACAAAAATAAGAATTGCGTAGCCGCGAATCTCGATCCACGTCGTGCTCACGCTCACACACAAGTACTGCCCCTTGACTGGATTATGGTTAGACGACACCCAATTAATCAGGCAAGAAATAGATTAGTCGACCAATGGAAGGAAGCAAACATGATCACTGTGCTCACCCACCGTAGTGCTAGCTATCTACTGCACCCAAGGCCGACAGGCGCACATGCAGCCCTAACCCAAGTGGTTAGTTTGTTAACATCTGATCCAGTACTTTGATCACTACTACTACTACTTGCCATGCCTTCACGAAGAGGACCACTCGTCGGGCCGGTTACGAAAATGACAAAACGCCTACGGGTCATTAGCATCCCAAGACACGGAGCACCCGCCCTCTTTAATCAGTTGTCCTGGCTAAAGCCTCTGTCAAGTCTCATGTACGCCAACCATTGAAACAGGACAGAGGAGTGGTGGTGCGGTGGTGGCCCCTGGGGTGGAGCGCACGATCGGGCGGTCAGACGCACGGGAGGGCATGGCAGCGACTTCCCTTCAACGTGCCGACTGCCGCGCAAGCGCACGCCTGGGGTGGCCACTGCCAGTTTGGCCTGCCCCCGACACATTTTCCATGGGCCTTGCACCACGGTGCTGCACAGGCACAGCGTCTGACGCCGAGCACGACGGCCGAACTACCCTGCCCGGCGGTCCTGGTGGCAGGAGGAATCCGCGCCGTTGTCCGTCTCGCTGCCGCCCCAGTCCCGTTGCACGCCTATGTGGCCCTACCAGCTTGACTCGTCCACACACCTGCATTATTAATTATTGCTGCTATCCTCCTCCTCCTCCTCCTCCTTCTACAGCTAAGCCTCTACGACAGCCATCTGGATCTTGCTCCTTCCCTAGACCCTATATATAAGCCACCCATCGGAGCGCTCAGTTCACTAATAGGCAAGCACTACTTGACTCGAGCCAAGCATAGACTGCTTAGTTTACTGCGTCTTGTTGCAACACAACACACAGAGAGTGCAAGATGAAGCTTCTTGGGAGCCAGAGGACGCAGAGGGGAGGAGGGTTCAGCAGGACCCTGAAAGAGCAGAGGGCCAGGTTCTACATCATCCAGCGCTGCGTCGTCATGCTCCTGCGGTGGCACGACTGATGGATTGATCATCGATGGATCCATCCGTCTCAGTCGTGTTCGTGTTCGTGGCTTCGTGCTCTTGTGCGAAAATTTTTGGTTCTGGGCTTGTGATTGCGCTGTGCCAGAATGGTGTCGGCCGTTGTACATAGGGGCCAGTATAGTATGGTAGAGGTAGAAGCAGCAGCAGTAGGATTTAGTGTTCACCGTGCCTCTCCCTTCTTCCTAGCAAGTATGTCATTGTACAATTACGTCTGTGGAATGCAACATCAACAGAAAGAGAAGAAATGATTGGATCAGTCTCTTGCTTGCAAACTTCTTTCGTTTATCTCCGTGTTTATGGAGCGTTGCACATTCTGATCTGGCCAGTTCCCACACCTTTTCTAGCCATATATAACTAGATCATTGTTTGCACCAAAATTTGGCAAATAGAATCAGAATCGGCAGCCCAAGAGCAACAAGATACGATCAGGATACAGATTGAAGATATTTGAAAACGGAACAGGTTGTTAAGGAAAGCACCATCCAAATAGAGGCCGATACGGATTCTACTCCTAACGTGTTGTACTAGTACTCTATCGGCCAACGGGTATAAAAGAGGTCTAGAGGTGATAAGAAAAGCTACCCAGAGCCAACCAACCAATTCACGTCTACTTTTCATCTACTTTTCCGTCGACTAGGAGTAGTTCTTGTAATTTAGTCTTTGTAATTCGATCTTGATCAATAAAGTTGCGCATCGCCGATTGTTGATCTTCTTCAAATTACGCCTGTGTTTGATTTATTTCGATTTTGTTAAGATCGCCTTCTTCAGAATCGATCTACTTTTATCCTCTGATTAGTCTTAATCGGCTAATTAGATTTATTCTGATACCTTGATCTTGATCGGCTTCAAGCTGATTGAGTTTAAGCTGATTGATCGTTACGATCGGCTTTGAGAGAATTTTATCCTTTGATTAGTCTTAATCGACTAATTAGATATATTCTGATACTTTGATCTTGATCGGCTTCAAGCTGATTGAGTCTAAGCCGATTGATCCTAACAATCGGCTTCGAGTGAACTTTATATCTTTTACCTTGTTGATTATAGGTCAAATCGACTGGCACGCTCTTGAACCAGATGTTCGCCCGTGTGTCGTCGTAAAACCATACTTCAAATTTTTGACGTCAACACACTCTTGGCACGCCCAGTGGGACCAGATGGCAGCATCAAGCAAATCAATTCCACCATCCGATCTCAACGCTGAAGCTATAATCGTCCCAACGATGGATGATTTAACGCCAGAACAACGTAGAGAAATCGAAGATCGGAAAGCTGCTCTAGAAGAGATGATGCTGAATTGCTATAAAAAAACTAGACGCGGCGTCACTCAAAAGACTGCTTTGCCGACGATCAATGCCCTTGGCGATGCAGACGTCACAGATGGTCCAGTAAGTTCATACCTACCCGCTCAAGCCGAATTATCGGCTATGATTAATCAATCTATACATCACGCGCTGGTAAACCAATCATCGGCCCTTGTTACAATACTAAAGCCGATGATTATGAATAGTGTGAAGACAATCGCTCAAGAATTAGCATCATCTGGGAGTCTGCTTGACCCGATGCAAGCTTTGCCAAGCTATCCTGCTTTTTCAATAACGCAAAATACGCAGAGTACGTCAGCCGATCCTAAACCATCGACTATAACTTCACCCCAAACCATGGTGTCGACTCAACCTACCATCGTATTACCGCGAAACTCACGCCCTAGCGGGGTCACACATTACCAGGCGTACACTGATGCTGCTAGACATAACGTGTCGGCTATTTTGCCGCCGTCAGCTCCATTTAATATTTTCCCACAATCGGTCTCGCAACCGATTGAACAAATTAGGCACGTCCAGTACCAAGAGCCGATTCTGCCCAGGAATCCGGTCCCTCATAAGGTCATAACCTATGCAGAGCCCTTTGTCCCTGTACGAGAACCACCGGTTAGGAGGTATAATGGGTATGATCAAAACCAACAAAATTCGTCGGCTCGGCCACGATCGACACCGAGTTTGCACTCGGGGGGCAGAATACTAGTCATGATCATTGGCAGAGCCCCGATACCTTGTCGGCTAACAACATTAATTGGGCTGACCAGATTTCTGCCGTGTTGAGAGATCAATTCGGCTTACAACCAAAGGGTAGAGTCATCGGCTATAGAAAGCCGTATCCAGATTATATAGATCGCATGCAATATCCACATAATTTAAAAGTTCCTGATTTTGCCAAATTTTTTGGGAATGATTAGGTCACGACCTTAGAGCACGTCGGACGCTTTGTCGCTCAGTGTGGCGAGGCAATTTCACCGACGGTGAAAATTAGATTATTCCCCTTGTCTTTATCGGGAGCTGCTTTCACTTGGTTTACTAGTTTACCTCCAAATTCGGTTCATTTTTGGAACGATTTGGAAAGCCGATTCCATGAGTACTTTTTCTCCGGCAGTCTGAAACTTAGGATTTCAGATCTAAATTCTATCCAACAGAAGACCGAGGAATCGGTAAATGATTATGTTAAGAGATTCAGGGAAGTGAGAAATAGGTGTTTTAGTGTTACCCGCTCGATAATCGGCTGGTCGATTTAGCTTTCGGTGATACCTATTAAGAGAAAAATTCTACAAGGTGAATTCACCAATTTAAGTCATCTCCTACAATGAGTATCGGCTCAAGAAAGTCAAGTCTCGATGATAACGACTTCAAAGATAAATTGAAGAATAACAAAGACAAGATACAATCGCTATAGATGATGACCAACTAAAATTTGCGAAGAGCCGATGATGCGGTGACCGACGATCCTTTTCCAATTAACATGGTCCATTGCTCTAAAAAGAAGACAAAGCCGACACAAGATGCAGAGCCTAAGGATCAAATTCATATATCATCGGCTATAAAATGACGTCAAGCCGATGTACAATCAAATTCTGATGGCAATAGGACACTCATGATTACTGTTGGCTCTATACAAATAAAAGCCGACCGTGAAGGGAAAATTTTTAAAACAATCACATCAAAGGGTTATCAGGCTGAAAGAGCATTGCCACTATGTAAGCCGATACAGAAGTCGAAGCTCACTTTTTCCCAACTACTAGCAAAATATGAAAGGAGGAATGAAAGGCCACGACGAAGTCCTCCACATCGGCCAGTTAATGAATATCGGCCAGGTGGCCCTGAAAGAGCTCACCAATGGTGCCCTTTTTGGCAATTTTGCTGGGAGAGGGGATTAGCTTTGCCGACACCAAACACATGTCCGATGCGGCATTACCCATATCAAGGTGATAGGCAGCGATGGTCGGCTAAAAATAGAATTTATAAATCGACCATAAGTCAGGAACAAGATCAAGACGAGTCTGGTTTAAGATCGGTTCAACAAAAGATTTCTAAGCCGATCATAAGTCAGAAACAAAACCAGGATGAAGGGTCTAGCTCGATGACTAGTATGAATCTGGTAGGAAAAATATATAATTCGATTGAACCAAAGCCGAGATGGTATCCTCCAGGTTTAAGCCGATCACAAAGAAGAAGGCTTCAGCGGCTAAGGACCCAAGAGATAAGAGAAGCTGAACAAGAAAAACAATGGGATAAAACTTTTAATGAGCTTCATCCGATTAAGATTGCGAGAAAAGAGTGGAGAAAGAAAAAACCGGATTCGGCCGATGATTTTTGTTCGACAAAGCCGATCTAGTCTGGAAAACCATACCACCCTTCGGCTCGAAAGATAGCCGATTTGGTAAGTGATCAACGTGGGATCGTATAGTGTGTATCGGTTTGTCTAAGGAACTGGATGGATCTTGATTGGCTAAAACTCAACTACAAATATACAAGTTGGCCGATTACCGACCTGAAAGCCAAATTAACTCGGTGCAGTTAAAATTTTGGTTATGATAAGAAAATATATGTTTAAGCCGATGATGAAATTTTTTGAAAGATAACATGTTTTCTCTCAAAAATGGGGGGCATATGTTTGCACCAAAATTTGGCAAATAGAATCAGAATCGGCAGCTCAAGAGCAACAAGATACGACCAGGATACAGATTGAAGATATTTGGGAACGGAACAGGTTGTTAAGGAAAGCACCATCCAAATAGAGGCCGATACGGATTCTACTCCTAACGTGTTGTACTAGGACTCTATTGGCCAACAGGTATAAAAGAGGTCTAGAGGTGATAAGAAAAGTTGCCCAGAGCCAACCAACCAATTCATGTCTACTTTTCATCTACTTTTCCGTCGACTAGGAGTAGTTCTTGTAATTTAGTCTTTGTAATTCGATCTTGATCAATAAAGTTGCGCATCGCCGATTGTTGATCTTCTTCAAATTACGCCTGTGTTTGATTTATTCGATTTTGTTGCGATCGCCTTCTTCGTAATCGATCCGCCTTTATCCTCTGATTAGCCTTAATCGGCTAATTAGATTTATTCTGATACCTTGATCTTGATCGACTTCAAGCTGATTGAGTTTAAGCTGATTGATCGTTACGATCGGCTTTGAGAGAATTTTATCCTTTGATTAGTCTTAATCGGCTAATTAGATCTATTCTGATACTTTGATCTTGATCGGCTTCAAGCTGATTGAGTCTAAGCCGATTGATCCCAACGATCGGCTTCGAGTGAACTTTATATCTTTTGCCTTGTTAATTATAGGTCAAATCAACTGGCACGCTCTTGAACCAGGTGTTCATCTGGTGTGCTGCTGTCAGAAACCATACTTCAAGTTTTTGACGTCAACAATCATCTCAACTTGCAGGGTTACAATCGAACTTTTTTTTTCTTTTGCAAGACTACAAATTCAGGCTCTACTGGTTTTTCTCTCTTCCAGTTTCTGCGTTGGGCCTGAGGCTTCAATCTGACTGAAATGTAGAGCGTTCAGTTCTCTGGTTCTCAAAAGTCTTATTAGCATTTTTGTTTTAAGGATATGGCAGGAGCTTTTGAGCATTTGATTGACTTCATCTGAAGAAAGGAATAAGCTTGGTCGATTATCCCAACCATTTTCAAGTCTTTCTTGTGAATTTGTACAAGGATGTGATGCAAATGATTCTCTTTTTGTTGATAAACATGCAAATGTTGAATGACTAATAAATAGATGCCACAGTCTTCTGGGTCTCCTGTCAAACTATGGCCCCACCTTGCTGCTGCTGGTCATGATTCAAATTGCATTTGCCACCTCAATCTTTTTGACTTCTGATTGTCCATGGTAGAGGTGAGGATCGTGCTGGGCGCCACGGCACAAGCTCGTCGGGCCACATGTCTAAACCGTGTCTTCACGGTCCGTTCGGTCCACCGTACCGTGTCATGTCGGTCTAGCTCGACTTTGGCGAGACTAGGCATGGTCCACTTGCGATTCATGCCGGTCTAAACCCAGCCTATTTACATTATTGCGATGAGAGGAAAGGAGTTGAGGACACATAGAGCTGAGGCAGCGGACACAAATATTAGGAGAAAATCAATTAAATTTGATTCATTATTGAACAGGTACAGAGTTACTATCTTGTTAAAAACCTTACACCCAATGTAGGGTACCCTAGTATGGAGTGACTCGGTGCGCGTGCTCGATATCAGTGAGCATGTACTCTCCGGACCCTATTCTCCACCTTTTAACATCTCCGCTGTCTCCCCTTTCTCCTCATGCGAGAAATGCAAAAGACGCCGGCCGTAGGCGGGAGCCACAACATGAGCAATGTCGTGGCAAAACGCCCTGCCATGTGTCATGTCTGCTTCAAGTCCATTGAACCTGTTTCGTACTGAGCCAGCTCAAGCACGGTCCATACTAGCGTACAATATCGACCCACCCCATACGGGTGCCATGTTTCAGCCGTGCCGTAGGCCGACTCAAAAAAGCTAAGCCCAATGCACATGTCCAGTCCAGTCCCATTTATCTCAACCAAATGCAATCATATCGAAACTTGGCCTCATCAATCTTAACCAATGCAATATCTAGCCGTGTCCTTCTTTTGGCCCCTCTTTTTTTAGTTTATTTTTCACCTTAAAAAATTATTCGTTTTTGTGTTGTTTGAATAAGGACTTCAAATAGAAAATAATGACAGATTATTCTAGTGGCTGTCTTTTCAATTTTTGGAGAATTATTTGTTTTGACTTGATGAGGGAATCAAATTGGTTTGGTTAAATGGTATACCGATAAGACGCTTTCGGCTTGATATGCTATCTAGCCGTCTCCTCTAACAAGTACTTGAAACAATTAACGCTACTGGAATTATTCCAACGAAGGTTTGTGACACTGACAAACTAAGGCCATTCGGAACATAGGAATTTCACATAAAATTGTTTAATACCTGCAGGAATCCAGAAAAAAAAATCCGGAGTTCCAAACGGGATCTAAACTCTAGATCTTAACCTTGTGGGCATCTCGTCTGGCAAATTATAATCTACTCTTACCAGAGCAAATTTGAGGTTCGTTTGACTAATTTATAGCTCACCAGAACTTTTTTCAATGTTTGAAGCGTTATATAAGAGGTTCAGAAAGTGCACATTTGCGTTTAGTGAGAGCAACACCATCCAGGAGAAAAATAAATTGCAAAGTCCTCAATAAAGCCATGACATGATTATTTTTTTGCTTGATCCATGAAATGCCGGATCGATCCAATTCCCAAATTCGTGAACTTGTGAACTACGGCAGTCAAGAAGACACTACAAAATTATTGGAATGATGGCCAATTGAGGACTGAGGAGGCAAACATATATGGGATAATCTATTCACTGTTCAGCTCTGCCACTTAGAAACCGAAAACTTCATCACAAGCAAAGCTAAGCAGTTTGTCTAGCTAGTTGATATGTGTAATAGTATTCTATCTACCAGGGGACAGAGATACATGGCTGTTCATGTTCTTGAGCAGGCACCAAAACCAGAGGCTAGATCCAAGCAAATCCTTAGCTGTAGTCAGATCTCAACACATGCAGCCTGACACACGTCCACCTGGAGTGCGAGCGAGATCGGCCAGGTTGCCCGTCAGGCGCACGGGAGGGCCATTCCGGTGTCCGGCCCGCCGCCATTTCGTCAGAGATCAAAGCTTGACTTTCGCCTATAAACTATTGCATGAAGGCCAGAGATAGAGCCTGGATTTTTATTATTGTATGATGAGAGCAGGTAGGCTCACATGATCATGATGGACAATGGGCTACTAGTTTTTCACTCCCATGTCTGATGGTGAAAGTACATGCAGGTGTGGGGTTGCCAGTTATGCCATAATGCAGGTTGGTGTATGTATGCATATTCAAGTCTCTTATTGATCTCCATCTGCCTGACCCTACCTATATAAGCCTCTTGCATTGTGTTCCATTGAGTCAAGCACACCAACAGCAAGATCATACAGTTGTTGTGTTTTCCGCTTAACTGTAACTAGCTATATATCCACACTAGATAGAGTTTCAGAGTTCAAAGGGTAAGCACTCAGATTGTCAGGATGAAGCTTGGGAGCCAAAGAAGGGGAGGATTCAGCAAGGGCCTGAATGAGCAAAGATCAAGGCTTTACATCATTTCGCGATGCGTCGTTATGCTGCTCAGGTGGCATGACTGATGAGAAACAATTTTGGCCAGCTCTTGACTTCTTCTTCTTTTTATTTTTTTTCCTGTTGTTTTCCTTGCTACCAGAATGGTAGGGGAAATTGTATAGATACAGATCCTTGTAGAAGCTGTGCTATCGAATTGATATTCAAATATGTTCCTCATTTTGCCTGTCTCATGCAATTTGCTATGCGCAAGAATGATAAATTTTCTGGTGGCATTGTCGCTCGGAATCAACTGTCCCGTACCTGAAATTATTCTCGGTGAACAGATTTTTACATCACTTCCGTACAAAAACTATACATTCATGGCCTGTTTGAGAGTGGGCCGGGATTTTGGGCTTCCCAGACAAGGCGAAAAACTTGAAATTGGTTGTTTGGTCGGTACTTGCAAAGATGAGAGCATGACGTTTTGCATTGTCTGCGTAAGTGTTGCTCCGCAGAGAAACTAATCAGGCAATAATGTTTTTTCTGCTCTGTCCACTGTTAGCAGGCAGCTCTTACCTAGCTAAACTATCATGATCACCAAAATCATCTGAATAAAAGTTCACTGTAATATGTTACTGTGTGGGAAGGGAGAATTACACCTGCAGCACAGAAACCAAACTATTTAATCCCAATCCATTTTACCTTGTAATTTGTAACATCCTCAATTTCCTAAAAGTTATATATTATGTTCCAAAAATCTCTTTTCTGCATTTTCTTGGGTTTTCCAAGATTTTCAGTATTTAAGAAAAATTGTTTCATTAAATTAAACTGCCAATTTTCAATTTTAAAATTTTAATTAAAACTTGTCCAGAGCTTATTTGGGTTCTAAATAATCTCAGGAGCCTCTCCAAAAACTTTCATGATTTTCAGATTTAGTTTGCTAATTTTAAAAATTCAAACTTCTTTTCTATGTTTAAATCAATTAGGAGAGCAATTTAAAATCAGCTTTGCGCTGGTGGGCCGAATTCCATTCTGTCGGCCTAGTTCATCGCTGTTCCGGCCCATCTCCAGCCCACATGTCGCCTCCGCAGCAACCTTCCCTTTTCGCTTCCTCCACATGGAAGCACCTCCGCCAAATACGCCTCTTCTCCTCTCCCTATCCCCGTGCTCACTGACGCCCCGCGCCTACTCGCTACTCGTTGTCCTCGACACGCCCATGCCTATCATAGGAGAGCTCCCAAGCTACTATAGCACCCCTGGGTTTTGACTCTATCGCCCACCAATTTGGACCCACCATGCGTGCCAAGATAGCCCTATGACGTCTCACCTCCAAAGCCGAGCTCAGCGTCTATCGGAAGTCATCGCCAAACGTCTTATCTGTGAAATATCCCAAGCAACCATTAGGAAACGACAAGTGTAGCATCTTCAACTCACCATTTAATGCCAAGCCAAGTGTGTCATTCTTCTCCAAGCTCACCACCTCCTTTGTACTCGGTTGCAGCCCATATTTTCCCCTAAGCTGCTCGGAATGCCACTATCATCCTCAACACTGATGCACGCCCTCCACCATGCTCTACCGTGGACCATGCCCTCCCTAATGAGCAAACTCCTCAATACTCGTGTCATCTTACGCCACTCTAGTTCTTCTTCAATACCCCTCAAACAGTTTGATGATTCGTGTAGTATAGCACTGGCCCTACACCCCCTTCACCAGCTCCGGTCGCCACTGTCGCCAGTGCCTCATAACTATCTATGGTGATTCCCTACCTTGAATATGGTCCTTTAGCTCTACGACCCCCCAATCTCACTATGCTATCATTTGAAAATCGATTTCTCGACAGCGCCAAGTTCACATGAAGCTTATCGCTGATGTGGTCACCACCATCACTCTTCCCTCATTGGTGAGCCCTAGACCTGAACATGGTCTTTTATATGCTCCTAGTCGTCACTTGAGCCTTATGCACACACCGGTTTCAGTAGTGATTCAACCGCCAAGCTCCATCACCATTCTAGCACGCTGCCGTCCCGGTTCCCTGTCACCAACCTTTCTCCGAAGCCCTTGACCATCACCAGCCACCTAGGTAGGTACCTGGAATTCCTAAGATACTTCTATGCTCCTCATTTAGCTCATTTTATGCATCTTCCATGTCAGTTCCATTCTACTTCTTCTGCCGTCGCTCTTCATCACTGCCAGCACGACTGTGACCACTCCACGCGTGCCACTGCCATCGATGACCTCGCCGTCAACTCAGCAACCCATTTTTCCAGTTTCCACCGCTAGCCCCCACATCATTCGGTTCGGATGAGCACTACTCGAGACCACCACCATCCTCCTCTGTTTCCTTCACCTCTTCTCTCACTTTCTCTCTCTGACATCTAAGCCACACATGTCAGTCACTTAAATCATCGTTAAGAAAATACTTAGTTGCTATGATGTAATTAGTACCTAATGTGAATATACCAAATGGGACCTACTTTTAATTTTGTAATTAGTACCTAATGTGAATATACCAAGTGAAACTGACAGGTAGGACCTACCTGAGAAATACCAGTAAAAATAATAAAAACCTGACATATTGACCCTACTACTAAATAAATCCAAAACTTTTGAAAAGCCATCTTTATTTTAGTAAGAATACATTTTTCACGTAGGATAGTGTATTATGGGAAAAATATGCCTTCGACATCACCTCTCAGCACAGCACTTTCTCTTTTCTTTTTCTTGATTTCCTTGGCTGAGCTAATTTCAAATACTTATAAATTGTGCATACAAACTCCAAATTAAGTAAAACCTGCTTCTAAATTTTTATAAAATCTTGTTCTTTTCTAATCTACAAAAATAGTTGAATTTGGTCTCTAATTGAATTCTTTTGGTTCTTATTTGTTCTATTCGATGTTTCGCGTGTAGATATCGATGCCCCGGAACTTCCCGAAATCAACCCTGAGCAAGACCCAAGACAAGCACCCCTTTGATCATATTTGATCCCATATTTCATTGTTATATATGTTTTTTTAAAAACTATTATGCATACGAGTAAGTTTAGTTAAAACCGCTATGCTGATAGAAAAGGTAGATATATCCAATTGTATTTGTTGTATGTACCCTATCTTGATGAATTGTTACCCCATTGTTGTCACGTTAGTAACTACTACCCACTGCTCATACATGTAACTATGGAATTTAGATGAGATGTCTTGGTAGATGCCTAGCCATAGCCACATTGATAATAGATGAACTAAATTAAATATGGTATAACATGTTCAAAAATGGGAAACATTTATGTATTAGTTCAGATATGTTACCTCTATTATTTTGGCCAAGAAATAAAATGGAAAACATGTTTTAGATTTAGGAGAATGGTTGTGGAGACTAGTGCTTATGCATGAGACGTTGGCATGTGGTTGTCTCGCCCGAGTCACTAAGGACTGAGTCTATATTGTGGTTAGATTCAAGAACCAATGTAGAAAACACATGTGCCTTTTATTGTAAGGTCTTAGCATAATAAGTTGCCACAGACTAGCAACAAAACTGCAGGTGGCAACTGATAGCTGAGATTAGGGTAGTGCGGGCATGGAGGGTATACTCCCTACTCGTAGGACCTTACTAGGTAAGTAAGGTCTACCAACACAACGTTTGAGTTGTTGGGATGTTGGAGGGGTAGTCTTTTGTAACACCCTAAATTTCATATTTTGGTTTAATTATTTGATTTTGATTTTCTGATATTTAATTCTTAATTTTCTAGAATTTTAACTATTTTTGCAAATTTCAGTTTTAAATAAATGATTTAATATAGCAAAATTAAAGCTCCAAAATTTATGAAATAATTACGTTGTGTTTCAAATGTCTCAAGTTATTTTTAAAAAAATTTCCAAAATTTTTAATCTTATTTGCTATTTTTCAAAGCCTATTTATTTTCACCAATAAAATAATTAGAAAAAAAGAATAAATGGGGCCACACGTCAACAGTGTCTTCTACCTCCAGTAACCAGCCTGGACACGATTTTCTTCTCTGTTCTCTCCATTGCCAACATTTGAAGCTTTGATTCAATATGTTTTCTTCTCCAAATTCATATGCAATGTGCGTGCAACACTATCCTCATCCAAGCCCCGCAATTCTCGTGTCCTAATCCTCACTTTTCCACAAGAAAATGCAAGTATTTTCCTGTTCAGACTCTTCTAGAATTGAGTCTATTTCTATCTCCTTGAGCTCTCTCGAGCCTATTTAAGGTGAGCATCAGGACCTCTTCTCATTGCTCAACCCGTTCCTATGGTCGTTCTTTGCTTTGACGCCCTCATTTGCCTCGAACGCCGTGAAGTCCCGAAGACCATCATCTACGTTGCCTGATGTGCCCATGCAAGCTTTGTGGAGCTTCGGTGCATCTCTTCTCGATCCGTTCACGTCACATCGTGTTTTTGATCGTCATGAAGGTAACCTCTCAATCAATTTTGAGTTTGGTGCACCATGCGCGACGATCATGGACTTGAAGAAAGAAGAATTCAGGGCTATCAAACAAAGAGGACAATCAGTGGCTGAATACCCGAACAAGTTCACATAGCTTGCTCGCTATACACCTGAAGATGTTGCTATGGATAAAGCAAGACAGTCTCGTTTCATGAAGGGACTGAACTCAAGATTGCAAGTTGAGTTGATTACACATAACTTCCCAGATTTCCAAGAGTTAGTTAACAAGGACCTACTCCTTGAGGATAAGCGCAAAGAGTTGGATGACAATCACAAGCGTAGAATGGCTCAACAAGGAGGTCGCTAGAATCAACAGAGGATGAGAATTGCTCCTCAGCAGGTTGCTATGTTTCAACCTCAAGCTATGTTCAAGATGTCGTCTCCAGCACCACGCCCCTTTGGTCAGAATTTCTAAACACCTATTCAGGCAAGTGCTACGCTAGGAGGAAGTCGATAGACTACTATCAAGCGTTACTTCAGTTTGTAGAGAGCCGAGATATTTTGCCAATAACTATCCCTAGAGAGGACATGCTACTCCTATCCATTTTAACCTTGGTTCTACACAAACGAATGCGCCTATGCTAGGAGTAAACGTGGAACAAATCAAGCTGGAGCTATGCCACAAGCAATGGTGAGAGGTTGAGTCAATCATATCATCACCGATGGAGCTCAGGATGCGTCAGATGTTGTTCTGGGTAAGTTTTTGGTTAACTCAGTACCCGCAATAGTTTCATTTGATTCTAGAGCTTTGCATTTATTTGTTTTTCGAGATTTTACTGTTGAAAATGGTTTGGATATTATGAGTCTTAAGTGCATGTTATTATTCCAATTCATTGGATCAGAACTCCAGTCTAACCTAGGTTGTTTGGGAGTTAAGCTGCTTATTGATGGGACTGAGTTTCTAGCAAACCTTATTATGTTGGATATCCAGACCTTAGATGTTATCCTTGGTGGATTGTGGTTGAAGAGTTATGTCAGTTGAGAGCCCAAAAGACGAAAAAGAGAAATTTCAAGCAACTATAGTTTGTGATGGTCAGTTAATGGTAAATATTGTGAAAGTTGTTAGTTTGTAGGATGTGCCTATTGTCAGAGAATACCTAGATGTTTTTCCTAAAGATTTGCCTAGTATGCCACCAGATCGAGATATTGAGTTTGTTATTGAGATATTGCCTGGTACAGTCCCAATAGCAAAGAGACCATATCGGATGCCTACCGATGAGTTGGTGGAAATGAAGAAGCAAATTAAAGAGCTGCATGGAAAAGGTTCTGTGAGACCTAGTTTGTTGCCATGTGGAGCACTAGTTTTGTTCGTTAGGAAGAAAGACGGGGGTTTAAGGATGTGCATTGATTATCATGCACTTAATGAAGTGACGATAAAGAATAAATATCCATTGCCCAGTATTGATGATTTGTTTGATCAGCTAAGAGGAGCTAGAGTTTTCTCCAAGATTGAGATATCACTAATGGAACATTCGTGCTAAAAATGTCCCCAAGACTGCATTTTCTATATGGTATGGACATTATAAGTTTACGGTCATATCCTTTGGATTGACTAATGCCCCTGCATATTTCATGAACATGATGAATATGGTTTTCATGGAATATTTGGACAAGTTCGTTGTTGTGTTCATAGACGACATTCTTGTCTACTCCAAATCAAAAGAAGAGCATACAGAATATTTGAGATTATTTCTCGAAAAGCTTCAAGAGCAACAACTGTATGCTAAGTTCAGCAAATGTCACTTTTGGAAAATGGAAGTTGAGTCCTTGGACATGTAATAACTACCAAAGGAGTTATCGTTGGCCCAAGGAAGGTTGAAGCGGTGTTGCATTGGGAACAGTCGAAGTCACTTACCTAGAATTGTAGTTTTCTAGGAATAGCAGGATTTTATCATTGATTTATTAAATCATTTTCAACAATATCTAGGCCTCTTACGGAATTGTTGAAAAAAGATAAAAAAGTTTACCTAGTCACCGAGATGTGAAAAGAGTTTCCGGGAGTTGAAGAAACGTCAGACGTCAGCACCAATGTTAGTGTTGCCCGATATTTAGAGTAGTTTTGATATTTATTGTGATGCTTTGCGCTAAGAACTTGGTTGTGTGCTGATGCAGAAAGGCAAGGTCGTTACTTATGCATTGAGACAATTGAGACCGCATGAGGAGAATTATCTAACGCATGACTTGAAGTTAGCTGCCATAGTGCATGCTTTGAAGTTGTGGCATCATTATCTCATTGATAATCGATGTGAGATATATACGGACTACAAGAGTCTAAAGTATATTTTACCCAGTTAGATCTCAATATGATACTACTAAGATGGTTGGAATTGATAAAGGATTATAACGTGGGAATCCACTACTACCCTGGAAAGGAAAATGTGGTAGCAGATGCATTAAGTCAGAAGAATTACAGTCTTAATATGCTAGCTCCGGGTCATCCTGAATTGTGTAAAGACTTTCAGAAGCTAAAGTCGAAAGTGGTTGTAACATACCAATTTTTTTGCTCAAACTATTTTAATAAAGTTATTTGTGAATTTTATGAATTTTTAGATTTTTTTGGAAATTATTTTGTATTTTTGAATTATGCTTAATATGGATATTATTTTATTCTATGAAAATTTTAAAAAAAAATTTGTCAAAAATATTTTATTTGAGTTCCAAATGTCTCAAAATATTTTTAGCAATTTTTCTAGAATTTTTCTGGTATTTCTACTACATAATTTGAATTAGTTTATTTACTGGTATTATTTTAAAAGCTAAATGTTTGGAAAAGAGTGGAACAGTGTTGGGCTTGAAATCTTGGCTCGGCCCAGTACTGTGAGTGTTTGGCTCAGCCTAATTGCACCTGCGGCCTGCTAGCCAAGAAACCCAAACTCGGAACTGTTGGATTGGTATCAGACGGTAGAGAGGACAATTGGAAACCCTAGGAGTTGAAGCCGTCGGATTGGGGACACGTGGGTGGTTTAGATTCCTCTGTCTTTGAGCTGTCGAATCAAGAAAGCATGGACACTTGGGATCATGCTGTGCTAGGAGTGTCGGTGACCGTGGGATGCTAGACATGTGTACGACGAGGACTCCGTCTTCCTTGCGTTTCTATTGCCATCTCGGAGGAGGATTGCGCCACCGTGACACTTTGGGTCTATGGGTGATTCACTGAAGCCGAGACAATAAAAGGAGAACCTGGACATACCATGGGGATCATCGTGACATTGCGTAAGTTTTCATGGAGCGATTTTGATCGAGGAGCTTTGGTGGCCGAGGACTCGCCGGAGTTCGTGCAGTTTCGCCGGGTGTTCAAGTGAATTGTTCGCCATCGTTAAGCTGTCTTTGCCATAGGTAGGGGTAGACCTAGAGTCATCGTGTTGCGACAGTTCAGACCCATGAGGTTTTCGCTATTTTTTGTCATCGTTCGCTGAGTTTGGTGCCGTCATCTTCAACGCCCGTAAGGTCTTGTCATCCTGCCATTACCGGAGCTTGTCGGTATGAACCCTAGGTGAGGTGGGGCCATGTGGATGCCAGATGGTGTCAAATCAGTGCTTGGTCATCGGGCAACGTCAAGCCAATGCACGATTGTATTGCTACGTCATCGGTCCCACGTGTCGGTCACGGGTGTTGTGAACCTGATTCATGGTGGATTGACCTGAAACCGTGACCCGGTCCACCAAACTCGGGACCCACATGTCAGCCCATGAGTTTTCCAGATTAAATTAATTGATGCTGACATCAGCGATGACATAATAATAGTATTTTCAGTATAAAAATAATTCAGGAAAAATAATTATTTTCTAATTTTTCTTTTATTCAAATCTTTCGATAGCCTGTTCTTCCTCATATGAGCTCAGATTGAGGCGATTCAAATTTCTAAAAAATTGTAAAATTGAGATCTAGTTAATTGTGAATTTTATTTGATTTTTGAAGTTTGTTTGCTCTCTAGTTTTGATATTTATTTTCTATTCATCTCGATTTATGTAGAAGTCGAAGTGCCCGGAGCGTTCAGGTGTGAATTGTTGACTCAAGAGCAAGATCCAGAGTAGGGACAAGCACTATTCCATGGCAAGTTATGCTTTGATCATATCAAACGCAGTTTTACAAATTACTATGTTGTTTTAAATATTGCATGATATTTTATGGGTAGAACTGTTTCAAATTAAGTTGGGATCTAGATATTCAACCCAATTGGAGATATTCAACCCAATTGGAATAAATCTACCTTGTCATTTGTATGCCATGATTATTTATCACCCTAGGATGGTTCATTAATAGTTGGTTGTTAATAGATACCGACATGGGATGGTTAGATTGTGAATAGTCTGCTTAGCTATGCCACGTATAACTCATATCTTTTGAAATATCAAAAGTTAATCTTCACTAATGGAATATAGAACATGTTTATGAAATAGTGTGTCAGTGTTATCACACGATGATGTTGAGTTATGGTGACATGATGTCTCACAACGATGTTGACTTGTTGATGGCACGTGGTGCATGGTAATCAACTAGGGTGGTAAAAAATTTAGATTGGGGCAAGTGGCAAGGGGTCGTGTGCCAAGCTGGGCTAGTAGGGTAGTTGGGTTGTGGAAGTCTTGCCTCACTCAATTAAGGACTTAACCTTGCAAGCCTTTGAACTGAGTCAATCATACAACCACATGTTTGGTATGGGGCGGAGCTAACTTAGTAAGATTTTCGATGTCTTGATATGAGATACCTCAGGTGGATAATCACATAGGGATGTGGTTATGGGGAGAAGGATGTGGTATACTGGGGTCTCACATCAATCCAACGGTATGTCGGTCCTATACTTCATCTCCTATGAAGGAAGGGGTAGTGAGGGCTTACAGGGATGGTCAGTGTTGCGATAAAGGTTTTAGGTTTTGTTATGATCGCTCAATCGCATACTTTTGTATGGCGAGTCACGGCAGACGTGGTGAGTAGATTGTATCTTGTGGGTAAAGTGCATATCTCTGCAGAGTGTAAATCTATTTGGATAGCCATGTCCGCGGTTATTAACAATGCTCAGGAATTACAATCAAGGGTTAGATTTCGTGAAATAAAACTTGGAAAGGGAGGCTGGATGTCAGTCGAAAGTTGAAAGATCTTAGGGCTTGGAACCATGTTTACTTGAGAAATACTTGAAAGTTACTTATTATTGTTATTTGCTTTATGGTCATTTCAATCTATTTATTGTATTCATTTAAAAATGCAGCTTTATTGCAAAATAATCAAGTTAGCTATCCATTGGAATAAGTTTTGCATATAGTTATGTTAGAATTGCATTCTGTGCACAACTTGTTGAGTGCTTTAAGTACTCACCCTTGCCACAACAGAATAATCAGTTGAAGAGTAGTCTACACCAGCTTTGGAGGAGGAGTTTCCAAAAGAGACGAATGTCTAGGGTGCGAGTCTTGTCAGTTGTCTGTGGTATACTGAGGGGTTTATCTACATTTTCTTTCTGTTGTAGTTTAATCTAGTATCTTTAGTTTAGCCCTGCGTGGCAAAGTCATGTAAGTCGACCATAAGGTCAGTCAATAGGTTTATATTTAATATATAAAGTCTTTTATTATGTTTCCACTGTGTATGATTGTTATATTCATCTATGTTGAGCTTGTGTGCATTTGCGTGATTTTAGACTAGTGCGATACACACAAAGGGTCCGGATTTGCATATTCGGATCTCGACAGTGGTTCCAAAAGGATTCTTGGCTAGTTTGGAAGTAAAGCCAACTTTAGAAGATCAAATCCGTAAAAGTCAGAAAAATGATGACAAGATCAAAATAATTAAGTCAAAAATGGATGAAAGCAAAGCCAAAGATTTTTCTTTGGATAATCAAAGTACTTTATGGTTCAGGAACAAAATTTATGTATCAAATTAGAAGGAGTTGAAGCAATTGATTCTTGAGGAAGCTCATGATTCAACGTATTCGATTCATCCAGGAAATGCTAAGATGTATCAGGACTTCAAGGGAAGGTTTTGATGTCCTAGAGTTGCTGAATACCTTGCTTTGTGTGACGTGTGTCAGAGAGCAAAGGCAATGCATTAGAGGCCTGCTGGTTTGTTACAACCGTTAAAGATTCCTGAGTGGAAGTGAAAAGAAATTGGTATGGATTTTATTACTGGTTTGCCTACAACTCAGAGTGGATATGATTGTATACCAGTCATAGTGGATCGTTTGACAAAGATTGCGCACTTCATGCTTGCTAAGACTACTTACACTGGAGATCACTTAGCAGAGTTATATATGTCAATGATCGTGTGTCTACATGGAGTGCCAAAGAAAATAGTGTCAGATAGATATACCCAATTTACCTTAATATTTTGGAATAAGTTCATGTAGCTATGGGAACTCGTTTGAATTTCAGTATAGCGCATCATCTACAAACTGATAGTCAGACTGAAAGAGTTAATCAGATTTTGGAGGATATGTTGAGAGCTCATGCTTTAGCCTATGCTACCTCTTGGGATAAAAGCTTGCCATATGCATAATTCAGTTACAATAATAGCTCTCAAGTGAGTTTACAAATGTCACCATTTGAAGGTTTGTATGGTCGTTCATATCGTACTAAGTTGAATTGGAATGAGGCGGGCAAACATCTTATCTTTGGACCTGATGTCCTTAAGGAAGCAGAAGAGCAAGTTGCTATGATGAGAGAAATGTTAGAAGTAGCTCAGTCAAGGTAGAAGAGCTATGTTGATAATCGCCAAAGAGAGTTAAGTTTTGAACTTGAGGATTTTGTGTATCTCAGAGTTGCCCCTCTTAAATGAGTTAAAAGGTTTCACGCTAAAGGAAAGCTTGCACCAAGATTTTTCGGTCCACTCAAAATCTTGAGTCATAAAGGAGAGGTTGCTTATCAGCTGGAATTGCCTCAGTCATTGGCAAGTGTGCATGATGTATTTCATATCTCTCAGCTTAAGAAGTGTCTTCAAGTGCCAACAGAACATACACCGTTAGAGTTAATTGTGTTGCAAGGAGATTTGACTTATAAGGAGTGATCGATTAAGATTTTAAATGTTGCTAATCGTAAGATCAGAAGTAAGTCAGTTTATTTTTGTAGAGTTCAGTGGATTCAGAAAGTGATGTGCACTAGGGTTGTCCCGACCTTTTGATGAGAACGTGAAGGACCATGTGGAGGTCCATCCATGTTTGTGATGAGTATTTGACTTTATTTGAGCAAGGTGTGCTCAAGTTTGAGTTTGATTTGGATTGATTTTCAAAATGAAGCAATTTGAGTTGTCTCGCCAGAGTGGCGATGACGGTCGTATGGACGCGGTAGTGATGAGTTGGATGGTTTATTGCACATCTTTGTAGGCATTGCTATGTGAGGAGTTTCCTTGTCTTTGATGGTTGCAGGGCGACGGTGCTAGGTCATGGTGAGGCGAAGGATGACCGGGACTAGACGAGGAGCGTCGGAGGTCCAGACGGTTGGGAGATCGCCGAAAGATGATCGGAGATGGAGTCCGGGCAAGTCAAGAAGACAAGGAAAGGAGTTGATGCTAGCTAGATGCCGCGTGGATCAATGAGGGCCGGCTGATTGAGGTCTAGTTGATAGGTTAGCGGGTCTAGGTAGTATGCTTTGAAAACCGTGCAAGAAAACCCGGTATGTGTGTGGGTTTTGGGTTAGCCCTTGCATGGCTGTGTGTGTGGGTTAATCCTAGCCCTTAGATGAGTGCTCTAGGGTTGAGAGACTCATCCAAGGGTGGTAGGTGGCCCAAGAGTAATATAAATAGGGGTGGAGGGGTAGCCTCCTTCCCTTGAAGGTATTGAGGTTTTTGATGCTCATTTGAGCTTTGCCCACATGAATGTGAGGCTTTGTAACCTCCCCTTCCAGAAATGAAAGTTTTATCCATCCACCTCTGAATTTATTTTGCGCATTTACATTATGTCTTTACTTTACGCAATTTAAATTCAGCATTTACTTTCCCGCAATTACATTCCCGCAATTTACTTTCAAGTAATTTGGATTTTGTCGGGACCCGGATTTGCAAATCCGAAATCCTCTGTGTATACTGCACTAGTCCAGGATCACGCTAATGCACACAGTGGAAACATAGATGAAATACCATTCCATACAACGAATTAACTAGGAAGAAGCAATTTATTATTAAATAAAGCAAACGACCTTATGGTCAATGTTTACACCATTATGCCTTAAGGGCTTAAGAAACAAATACTATTGTAGCGGAAAAGATAACTTGAACCATTCGACATGCCACAGGCAATCGTCTGGGGAACGCCTTCCTAATCCACGTAGTCTTCATAGAATTCCTCCTCATGATATTCATTATCTCCTTCAGCAACTGATCAACAAGGGCATAAAGCCGTGAGTACAAAGGTACTCAGCAAGCCATAGGGAATTGATGCAATATATTCATGCACGGCTTGACAAGGATGGCTATATGGTTCATTTGCAGAAAGCAATAACTTGAATTGAAAATACAATAAATAGATTGAAAGCATATTTATGAAAACATAAATAAATAACTGGTAGATCAAAGATAGATAACAAAACAATAGTAAACTCCCCGTTCACATCCCAACAATTCCACATTCCACAATTTCATGAAATCTCTATACCCGTGTGAAATTCCTGCTTTGTCCATGATCATGACGCGCTATTCGAATAGTTTTACACTCTGCAGAGGTTGTACAACTTTACCCACAAGACATGATCATCTCTTTGTGCAATCGATCTTAACACACTTCCTTGGTGTGTCGCAGAGATATCATGACAAAGCCTTTACAATGCCTCGTCTAAACTCAGATCGCCCGCTAAGGTTTCACCCTTTAGGGCCCCCTCTTGCGCCTTGCGAATCTACCCGTCCATCCCGGAACCCACACCACCAACTGGCATTACTCAAGGCTAGACATTGCAAATTAATCAGCTAAGTTTGTCCCATACCAGACATGCGGTAGTACGGTTAGGCCCAGTTCAATGGCGCACAAGATTAAGTCCTTAAGTTGTCTCAGGCAAGACATCCACATCCCAATGTGCTAGAAAGCACCCCTTTACTTCACGATCACTTGCCCGAGGAAAACAATTGCTCAACCAAGACCAATGGCAAACCCCGCCATGGTACAACAAGTTTTACAACAGTGGCTACCGGCCACGATTCAATATCTCATTAAGTCAAGATTAACATTATTCAACATGTGACATGAATCCCAACGTATATGTAAGCATGTCTAAGCATAGCTACGATAACCCAATGTTGGTATAATGATTATGTCCAACTAGTAATGTCCCAACCTAGGTTTAACAATGGATACATGGCATACAACGAATCAAGGTGGCATAATGTCAACTAGGCATACATCTACTCCCATTAAATAAACATTGATACGTAAATAGCATGCAAGTGTATAAAATGAATTACTTTGCAAACATAGGATCAACATGATCAAAGGTTACGACTTGCCTTGCTGATCTAGTGCTGAATCTTGGTCTTCGAAGTCTTCGTTCGCTCCCTCGGAATTAGCATCTACCGGAAAAGAAGCAACGAAACCAAATAAATACAAACAGAGACTCAAACCAGCTCAAAACTGAGAATATATGGCTCTGGAAGATAGATCTTGATTTTAGAAAAATTTAGAAACTTGAATCGCCTCAATCGGAGTTCGTATGAGCGAGAATGGGCCTCCGAAAGATTAAATTCAGAGAAAATACAGAAAATCGAATTTCGGATTTATTTTTGTATCGAAAAGCGATTTATTGCGCAACGCGACGTCATCGGGTTCACGGTGGACTCGGTCCACCCGCTGCCTCGGTTCACCGCGGCACCGGCGACGGCCGACGTCATCGGCCGACGCGGCGGCGGCTACCGACGCGGTGGTCGACGCAGCGCCACGCCACGCGTCGCGCATCCGCCACCCGACCGATCGAATACCTAGGAGCCAAGGATGCGGCGGAGGCGTGGCGCCATCCGTGCACTCGCAGACGATCGGACGGCTGGGGTTGGGCGAAGGAGGACGGCGGCGAGGTTTACCGAAGACGGGGAAGAAGACGAGGCCGACGGTGGGATGGCGGTGGATCGGACCCGAGACAAGGCGAAACGGGGAGAGGATGACGCGGGGAAGGCGAAGGGACCCACAACGGCGGCAGAGACGCACCGGCGGCGAAGAAAAAGGCGGCGGAAGAGCTCGGGCATGGCGGAGATCGACGGCGAGCAAGAACTCGACGAGGCGGCGGCGGCGAAAGAAAAGAGGGGCAAAACAAGCGGCGGTGCGAGGGGATCCTCGGAAGGGGTGCGGCTGGGCTTTTATAGACCTCGGGAGGCGCGTAGAGCACGGAATCCGAGATTGACGTCGTGCGGCGGCCGGACTCCGAGCGGCGCTAGGGTTAGGGTTTCGCGGGGCGACGACGACGTGGCACAATCTCAGTCGCACACGTGTCACGCATCGAGCGGCCAACGCCGAGCGGCCGGGCGGGCCGACAAGGCGCGAGGTGGGCGAGCGGAGCGGGCGGGCCGAGGCGACGCAGAGCGGGCGGGCGAGCGGAGCGGGAAAGCGGGTTGGGCAGCGAGCAGAAAGAAAATGGCCCGAGGGCGTTTTGGAAATTAAATTCATTTTCTGATTTAAGAAATATCCAGAAATTCGAATAAAATCAAATAAATATCAAATAAATTCAGAAAAATCCCCAAAAATACAAAAAAATTCCTTGGAGCACAAGGAACCCAAAAAACTGAAATTCTTGAGTTTGATGAATAGTTTAGTCAAATTAAATCCTTCCATTAATAGAAAATTCAAATTAAGCTGGACTTAATTCAAGAGAATGCAATTGGTTTATTTTTGATTTCAAACATTCCAAAACTCCAATTTTTGGGATGTTACAGATTTGCCTCCCCTCCTTCTAAATGCTGCTGATCTTGGGTGTTTTGAGTGTGTTCATATGGTTTTACATCTCTTTTGCACTCTTGGATTGAGTATAGAACATCTTTTCTTTCAAGTTCCAACTTTGTTCATAACTTGTTCTTCACGCAGCAGTCAGTGTTTGATTTTTGTAAAAATCTAGAAAAATCCTTTTTGAGTGATTCTTATTGGAGGAGTTGCGGGACTCTGATATACACCTACAGAAAAATTTTGGAGTTCACTTGTTGCACCGTTTGGGCGCCATGAGGTGAAAACCGAGCCCCAAACTTTCTGCTCGAAGTTCTTGAGCATACTGTATTCTTAGATTTTTCCTGTTTTTTCTGTAAGGCGTTTTGAGGAGAAATTTGGTGGAGTTCTTCACGACTCTGATGATCATGGGGAGAAAAATTCTTAGAATTTTGTGAATGCAGAAACCCACCAACCTCCTGTGCAAATTGAGGACAAGTTCTGGAAATTCTGCTTTTGCTTTTCTGAAAGTGACTTTTGTGATTTGAATTGATGTCCTTTCTAAAAGCAAGAGTTTGAATTGATTCCTCTTTATCTTAGACACTAGACAACCAGGATTGTGACTCAAAAATCCCCACATATTTTATGGTACTTATCTATGCAAGCTTGGGGTACACATAGTTGTCTAGTTTTTCGGGTTTTTCACAATTTCCTTTGAGCGATCTTGTCGAGGTTTTTGTTGGAGTATTTTGGGGGAATTTTTATTTGCGACCATTCACCCCCTCTGCTCGCCATCTCGGTCCTTCAATTGGTATCGAGCAGGTTCGCTCTTTCTAGATCTTGACCGGTCTCAAGAGCCATGGCGACGGACAAATATTCCACCAAGCCTCCCATCTTTAATGGAGTTGATTTTCCTTTTGGATGTCCGGATGGAGTCATACATCACGCCCGGGGCTACGATATGGCGTAAGGTGAAACTCCGAGATGAGGTTCTGGCTGATGAAAATGTCACGGCCATCAATATGGTTGACTTTGAGGCGAATGCTAAGGCAAGGAATATTCTCATACAGGGTCTTAGCCGCGGTGAGTATGATAGGATTTCTCACCTTCGCTCCGCTCACGAGATTTGGGTAAACCTCGATGCTTACCATGAGGGCTCTACTAAAATCAAAACTGTGAGGCAGGACCAGTTCAAGCGCGAGTACAACAAGTTTGATCAACGCGCTAGTGAGAGTCTCGACGAGTGTTTTGGTCGGTTTACAAAGATTTTGAGCGACCTCCGAGCAGTTGGTTGCATATACCCTAACTCAGACAATGCTCGGCATTTCTTGACCGCACTTGATTTGCGTGTTTGGGAGATGAAGGTGACCACCATCAAGGACACCACCGACTTATCGACTCTGACTCTTGACAGGCTTTATTCCCGCCTCAAGACTCATGAAATCGATGTCGTCTCTCGGAAGACGAAATCTCAGTCGATAGCTTTGGTCACCGATCCCATTGGATCTTCTTCTTCTGATCCTTCTATTGGTTTCTCTCTTTCCGCCCTTTGCGAGCTAAGCGATGACCAACTGGAAAAATTTCCAGAAAATGAGCTTGCTCTTCTCGCTCGCAAGTTTTCTCATGCATACAAGAGGGTGAGAGAGAGGAAGAGAGGTGGCATGATCACCGCTTGAGTGTGGTGGCCCCAACCACATTGGCGAATCGTCCCAAGGCGGAGAAGGGCAAGAACGACGTTGGCGGTTCGGGCAAGAACGACTACACCGACAAGAACCGCAACAAGAAGCCTCCAGTTCGTGAACCGGCGCACGAGAAGAAGTACCGCAACTTCTCCAAGAACAATAAGCTCTTCCACCGCGTCCTCGCCGCGCTTGACGACATCAGCCTCTCCGACACGGAGACATGGAGCGACGAGGGCGAGGATGATCCGCAAGAGAAGAAGGGCGGCGATGACTTCTCCGGCATGTGCTTCATGGACGACACCAATGACATCAGCGACTCCGAGCTCTACAGCGACTCGGACGAGGTACCCTCCTATGACCAGCTCAACGAAGCTTTCTGCAAATTAGGAAAATTTCATGCTAGAGCTAGAGCTAGGTGTACAGAGCTTGAGAAGGAAGTAGGTACCTTGACTCGGGAGTTAGCTTCACTTAGATCTTCTCTCTCCCAAGTCACTGATGATTGCTCTTTGTGTGATGCTATTCTTGTGGAGTTGGAGAACCTAAGGACCATACATGATAGTGTGCTTGCTGAACTTGATGGTCTTAGGTTGAAGAATGCTAGCACTAGTTCTATTGATGCTATTCCTGTTGAGGCTAGTTTTCTTCATGCTCACTCCACTCCATCATGTGCTAATTGCCCTAAATTGCTTGCCGAAATTGATGCCATGAGCGAACACCTTAGAAAGCTTTCTGCTAGAAATGATGAACTTGAATTGCATGCTTCTAAGGACCCAGTCAGCACATGTGAGGGCTGTAAGCAACTAAAACTTTACAATGATGCTTTGAATGTCAAGTGTGATCAACTTGCTAAGGAGTTACTAGTTAAGTCACAAACTGGTTGCTTGCTGTGTGTTGGGGTTAAGGATGATGTGGATCAAATCCATGTCGAGCTTAAGAAGAAGTTAAAAGACCAAACCCTTAGGATTAGAGATGCTCCTTGCGTTTCTTGTGAGGCCCTCAAGATTGAGGCAGCCGTGCTAAGGGAACAAAAGCACGTCTTTGAGAGATCTTCTCTTTCTGGTTCTTCTTCTTCCTCTCCTTCCCCCTGTTCTTCTTGTGCTTCTTTCTTCCGAGATTGACAGTATCTTATGAGCACTCTCGAGAAGTTTGTTGGAGGCAAGAAGAAGCTCAATCTTATTTTAGACCAATCCAAGTTTAGTAGATTCAATCAAGGTCTAGGATTTGATCCCTTGGAGCACGCTCGGGCGCATCCTCCCACCATTGTGCGCGGCTCCAAGAGTGGTGAGATTGTGGTAGCTCCCAGAGTGAGCACCACCAAATTTAGGTCTGCTGGGGTTGTCCATAGGACTTCTGATCAGAAGGGTGTTACTCCTATTGCTTCTGCCTCTAGCAAGGCGAAGTACACATGTACCTTCTGTAAGAAGGATGGTCACCTAGTAGATTTCTGCTTCAGGCGCGCCAAGATCACTCGGTGTGAGCGTGTTGCTGCTCTTAGGGGTATTCAGGGTCATCCCCAGACTTTTAGTGCTCTTAAGACACACACTGCTTCTAGACAGGTTAGAGAGTCGCCTATTTTTGGGCAGCGTCCAGGACTTGGTTTTCATGCTAGGTCTTCAAGTTTTAGTCCTGAAGCTGTTCGTAGTCAGTCTTTCCGCCGTCCTCTTGATATTCCTCATTTTTCCCATCGAGGTAGATATCAGCGGCGTGAGGTGTTTTCTGGTAGGAGATCCAGGCACCTTCTTCGGGATGGTCCGGCTTTTGCACCACGTCGTGCTAACCTGGCCCAGCTCCTAGATCATCTACTAGAGTTACTACTGATCTTGTTAGAGTTGAGCGTCAGAGAGACATTCGAGTCCAGTCTTCTTCTGTGGCTGGTACTCTGAGGTATCGTATGCTTCAGTATTGGGTTCCTAAGTCTTCACTCTATCCCAGTACTGAGTCATCTTTCCCTCTTGTGTCAATTCCTTGTGTCATGTCTATGCGATGATGCTTTTAAGTGCCTTTTGCCTTTCTCATGGCGTGAGTTGCTTGAGGCTAGCTTGAGGATGTGATCACTGCCTAGTGGAGTGGATTTGGGTCATCTTGTGGACTTGTCCTTTCTTAGTTCGATTCTTAGTCCATGAGTTGTCCTGAGGCATCATCTTCGCCGTGCATAAGTAGTGGACTTCGTTTTTCCTCGAGGTACCCACTCACGGCAAGAGTTGCAGGTAAGTATGTTGGACATGTTGATCCTTACTAATCTCATCTAGGATCGTTTTGTCGCTTTTCAATGTTGGCACTCGATGTGAATTCCGAGTTGGCCTTTGCGGCTTGTTTCTAGAGGATTGGATCTTCCTGCATGACCATCATGAGCATCATGCTAACCTGCATGTACTTTCAACTTTGTTTGCCTCGTGTTTCGCTCCACAAGTGTTGAGCTTCATGATAATAGCATTGGGGACTTCCACTTCCATGGTTAGCTATCTCATACCCTCATGTCGGTTATACTTGTGATCATTTCCATGACATGTTGCTCTTGCTCTTGCTCCCATGTGTATTATATGTACTTTGCTAGGTCTTGTTAGTTTTTGTCTGTCTTGTTTTGTGCCATAGCATGTTTTCCCCAACCATCTTTGTGCTTCATGTATTATATCCTAAATCCATGAGCTCTTTCCCAGCATGTGATTTTCTTGTTTTTATCCTGTCCTTGATATTGTTCATTTGGTATGAGCATTTGTGTTAACTATGGGCACGTGCTGTATATCATTTACTTTATTTTGTCATGAGTAGTATCTAGGTTATATGACCCTGATTTTCTATTACATCCATGATTAGCTTTGTTTAGACTTTGTTTGTCAGACTTTGTGCTACATGTGAATGCCTTTCATGAGATTAGGGTCATATGATCTAGCTATTCTTCAGTATGACTTATATTGTTCATGATCACCTTTATTGTCCTTCATGCTTATATGCTTCATACCTATTTTTGCATGAGCTTGTGTTTTCATTCATGGCATGTATTCATCATCATGCATAGAGTGTTGCCATAAGTAGCTTCTCATCTTTGTGTCCATTGTCACCATTTACTTTCATCTTTGTCTGTGTCCTCATGACCTTTGTTTGGTCTTCTTTTGACGGGCCTTTTCGCAAAGCATGTAAATATTGTTATTGAGACTATGGATAAATGGATCTTGATGTTGCTAATTGGTTTGTTTTATGCATGATCCTCTTTGGTTGTCTTCATTCATCTTGCTCATGTTATATCTAGTAGCATGTTGTTGTGCTTCATTGTGGTATTCTTCATTTACATGCTCATTGCCATGTTTAGGTAGTATCTTGATCCATGTATTTATAGGCTTGCACATGATCCTCGCTAGCATTTTGTTCTTTGTGATGCACCTTGCTTAGCTTCTTCGACAAGATGACAAGTGCTATGATGCACCTTGTCGTTGTTTATCATGTGGATATGTTTTCACTGTTGTCTATGGATATATGGATCTTGATGCTATCTTTAGCTTGGTTGTGATCATGATCTTACATTATCTTCTGCATCATGTTCATGCTCTAGATGATCGTTTGCCACATTTTTCCTGTATCTTGTCCATTCGTGCCTAGGAACTGGATCTGCCTAACCCCAGTTTCGAAAGCGTAGATTTGTTGGAAGCATGTGTGTAGGCTTTCTGGTGAGGAGACCATCATCCTAGGAATATCTCTAAGTCTTCTTCCTCTGCTTTTTGGATCCACTTCAAATCATTTGCCACTACTTGCTCTACACTGCAGTAGGTAAGTACCTCTGAAAATGTTGATGATAGTGATGGGTCTCTTAGGAGGTTGTGGTTCTTTTGTAGGTAGAGCTTGTGTCCTGTTTGTCTAGAGTCTTTTGGTTGGACTTCTAGCATAGTTAGGTTGCTTTTTACCTTGAGCCGTCTTGCTCCTTAGAGACCATGTGGTTTTAGATCTTATCTCTTTTCCTCTAGCTTTCTACCTATCTCTTGTGAGGTGAGAGTTTTAGAGTGTGCCTCAAGGGGAGTAGAGTGTGTTCAGGGGGATTTGAGCTTGGGTTTATGAGCCCTTACGGCCTTTCGTGAGGGGGAGCTGGTTTGTATATTATATATTATATGTTTTCTTCCAGCTTAGCTTTTCTTTTCTTTGTGTTTCTTTTGGGTGACTTTGGGCTTGTTTTCTTGAGTTGAGTTCACTCAATTAGACTTCTGGCATGCCTTCCATGGACCTCTTATCTTATGCTTTAGGTTGCAATCATGCGTGATTAGCTGTTCTCTCTTCTCTCTAGGTTGAGTTCCCTCACAGTCTTATAAGTCTAGCAGGTATTGGGCCTCCTGGTAAACAGTGGTGTGTGCACTCCTTAGTTGGGATCTAGAGTCGACTTCCTATGTCATCCACTGGGAAGATAAGAGCAAGTCTGAGCCATAGTGAGTCTCTTCTATCTTATCTATGCTCAATAGCCATCCAGTTTTGCAGTTTCTCGGCTTCTTCTCCTCATTCTATTTTTCTGGTTGTTATTGAGTTCATTCGGGTTTTCTTTATGCCTAATCTTGATAATAACTCAACTTTAACCAGATTTGAGCTTAAAATTGATTCATTTGTTGAGGGGGAGTTTGGGAATCTGTTCATGCATTGCATTTAGACTGCATTTTCTGTTTTATGAGCTTTGTCTATTATGCAATTGATTTCTTTCTTCATGCTATACACCATGCTACATCATTTGAAGAAAATCACTAGCTTAGGTATGTCCAAGTTCATTTAACTTGCTAAGCTTAAAAATGAAATAAGCCTTAAATGAAAAACTTGATGAAACTTGTTGCTTTTACTTGCTAGGTTTCTTCTGTAGAGGTTTGTGCCATAATTTGAGAAATTTTGGAGTTCTCTAGAGTCCCTATAGCAACTTGGGTGAAACTAGTTTGATCCATGCTAGAGTCGTTCAATTGCTCATGAATCATTGTGCTAAAAATGAAAATTAAACAAAATTGACTCTTCTTGTGCACATACGACTCAACACCTTGCATTCACAAGACCGCTTCCCATTGCACTTGGGATGAACTTGGAATACATCGTGTTTGACCTAGACCATCCTCTTAAGAGTTCATCTTGAGATGGTCGCATACGGTTTGAGTCAATTGGTTGTCAAAAGAAAATGCAAATAAATTAAAAACAAAGACATATGTGGGTAAAGAATGCAAATAATGTCAAACATTTGCACCCCGCTATGTCTTGTATGATGATAAATCAAAATTTGCATTAAGTAATAAATGAGCCCGAAGGACCTTGTATGCTCTTCTAGATTCCCCAAAGTGTTGAGTAGGTTGAACTCTAGGTTTTCCTTTTGATCCTTAGAGTGGCTATTCTTCTATTTTTGAAACTAAAGCTAAGTGTTGCACTTGTCTAATCTTGCTAAAAATGAAATATTCAAAACTAAGCTCGTATTTGCACTTGGACATGTCTTAGTTTAGTCATCTTCTGAAATTGACAAACTTGGTGTAATATCCTTCCATTTTGATCAATTGGATAATCTTCAAAACTCTTTCGATTGCATTTCATGCATACATAAAAAAAAATTGATGCCTATATTGCCAAAAGGGGGAGAAAACGTAGAAAAGGCATCACTAAAATGATCTAAAATCTGAATTCCTCTTCGTCAACTTGGTCATGGTTCTAATTTCTATCTTTGGACCAAGTTTGACTTTGCAACTAAATATTGCTTTCTTCTTCATTTTCTTCAAACTCAAATTTATGCCTTTTGTGTGGTTTGTCAATATACTCATCAAGGGGGAGATTGAAGGACCATGTGGAGGTCCATCCATGTTTGTGATGAGTATTTGACTTTATTTGAGCAAGGTGTGCTCAAGTTTGAGTTTGATTTGGATTGATTTTCAAAATGAAGCAATTTGAGTTGTCTCGCTAGGAGTGGCGACTGGTCGTATGGACCTGGTAGTGATGAGTTGGATGGTTTATTGCACATCTTTGTGGGCATTGCTATGTGAGGAGTTTCCTTGTCTTTGATGGTTGCAGGGCGACGGTGCTTGGTCATGGTGAGGCGAAGGATGACCGGGACTAGGCGAGGAGCGTCGGAGGTCCAGACGGTTGGGAGATCGTCGAAAGATGATCGGAGACGGAGTCCGGGCAAGTCAAGAAGACAAGGAAAGGAGTTTATGCTAGCTAGATGCCACGTGGATCAATGAGGGCCGTCGGATTGAGGTCTAGTTGATAGGTTAGCGGGTCTAGGTAGTATGCTTTGAAAACCGTGCAAGAAAGCCCGGTATGTGTGTGGGTTTTGGGTTAGCCCTTGCATGGCTGTGTGTGTGGGTTAATCCTAGCCCTTAGATGAGTGCTCTAGGGTTGAGGGACTCATCCAAGGGTGGTAGGTGGCCCAAGAGTAGTATAAATAGGGGTGGAGGGGTAGCCTCCTTCCCTTGAAGGTGTTGAGGTTTTTGATGCTCATTTGAGCTTTGCCCACATGAATGTGAGGCTTTGTAACCTCCCCTTCCAGAAATGAAAGTTTTATCCATCCAGCTCTGAATTTATTTTGCGCATTTACATTATGTCTTTACTTTACGCAATTTAAATCCGGCATTTACTTTCCCACAATTACATTCCCGCAATTTACTTTCAAGTAATTTGGATTTGCCTCCCCTCCTTCTAAATGCTGCTGATCTTGGATGTTTTGAGTGTGTTCATATGGTTTTACATCTCTTTTGCACTCTTGGATTGAGTATAGAACATCTTTTCTTTCAAGTTCCAACTTTGTTCAGAACTTGTTCTTCGCGCAGCAGTCAGTGTTTGATTTTTGTAAAAATCTAAAAATATCCTTTTTGAGTGATTCTTATTGGAGGAGGTGCGGGACTCTGATATACACCTACAGAAAAATATTTTGGAGTTCACTTGTTGCACCGTTTGGGCGCCATGAGGTGAAAACCGAGCCCCAAACTTTCTGCTCGAAGTTCTTGAGCATACTGTATTCTTAGATTTTTCCTATTTTTTCTGTAAGGCTTTTTGAGGAGAAATTTGGTGGAGTTCTTCATGACTCTGATGCTCATAGGGATAAAAATTCTCAGAATTTTGTGAGATGCAGAAACCCACCAACCTCCTGTGCAAATTGAGGACAAGTTCTGGAAATTCTGCTTTTGCTTTTCTGAAAGTGACTTTTGTGATTTGAATTGATGTCCTTTCTAAAAGCAAGAGTTTGAATTGATTCCTCTTTATCTTAGACACTAGACAACCAGATTGTGACTCAAAAATCCCCACATATTTTATGGTACTTATCCATGCAAGCTTGGGGTACACATAGTTGTCTAGTTTTTCGGGTTTTTCACAATTTCCTTTGAGCGATCTTTTCGAGGTTTTTGTTGGAGTATTTTGGGGGAATTTTTATTTGCGACCATTCATCCCCCTCTGTTCGCCATCTCGGTCCTTCAGAACGATACGATGAACCACAAGATCAGCAACCAAACAATCGCAACGTCACCACATGAGGCGATCAACTGAATCAAAGACCCGATCGATCCTTGAACCTACTGCAACCAAGAACATGCAAGAACAAGGTGATAGCAATTTCAATCCAATAATCTCAAAGAAAAACAAGGTGAGGTTCTGTTTCTCAACTCGGGTGGTCTAGTCGACACACGCAAGATTGAGGAGGGATGCACACGGGGTCTACCAAAACACAACAAAACCTAAACCCCAAAGTATGACGGAAGGGGCTTTATATAGGGTGGGAACCAGACTTGGGGCATCCAAAATAGGGTCGGCCACCACGCAACCCTTACCATACATAGGCCATGGGCCTAAAAATACAGTGACGTAGCACCTGACAGAGTTGGCTCGCGATATTGTTCTGCGTTTTCCCTTCTATCTGGAGCAAATTGGAAGGTGAGGCTGGATCTATTAGAAGGCTTATCTCCTAAGCTTTCAAACGGGTGGTCACACGCCGAAAACGGAGTACGGGAGCCCAAGTTACGTCCATTTGAAGTTGGTGTGTTGCTGGATGGCCGAACCGGATTTTTTTGGAATCTTAGGTTTCCATACGAGTCTTCCTTGTCGCGTGGGCTGTCCTTGGCGTGTGTGCTTGAGGCGCTGGTTCTTTGTCTTGGGCTTGAAAGGCTGAGCTTCTGGATTAAAGCCCTTTTGCGATGAAGATGTCACAGCCGGAGGGGAAATAGTGGCAGCGTTCGTATCCTTCGGGTTGATGTCCTCATCAGAAAGTGAAGCAACGTGGGAGCATGAGGAATATCTGAAGTCAAAGTTTCCTAACCTATTTCTTCAGTTAGTCATAAATCTCGGGACAGAGATTCTGTTATGGGGGAGGTTTGTAGCACCCTAAATTTCATATTTTAGTTTAATTGTTTGATTTTGATTTTCTGAGATTTAATTCTGAACTTTCTAGAATTTTAACTACTTGTTGCAAATTTCAGATTTAATTAAATGATTAACTGTAGCAAAATTTAAACTGAAATTTTTTTGAAAAACTTACAGTAAGTTACAAATGTCTCAAGGTATTTTTGAGAATTTTCCAGGATTGTTGAACCATATTTGCTAGTGTTTCAAAGCCGATTTATTTTCACCAATTAAATAATTCAAAAAAAGAATTAGTGAGGCCCACACGTCAACAGTGTCTTCTACCTCAGTAAGCAGGCTGGGCATGATTTTCTTCTCTATTATCTCCATCGCCAACATTTCAAGCTTTAATTCAACATGTTTTTTTTCTTTGAATTCATGTCCAATGCGTGTGCAACCTTATCCTAATCCAATCCCTACAATTCTCCTATCCTAATCCCCTCTTTTTTGTGATAAATTTGAGTTTTTCCTCATTCAGACTTTTCTTGAACCGAGTCTGTTTCTATCTCCTTGAACCCTCTCGAGCCTATTTAAGGTGAGCACTAGGATCTCCTCCCATTGCTCAACCCATTCCTACGCTCGCTCTTTGCTTTGGTGCCCTTGTTTGCCCATAACACCAAGAAGTCCTGAAGACCGTCGTCGACATCGCCCGACGTGCCCTTGCAAGCTTCCCGGAGCTTTGAAGCATCTCTTCTCAATCCGTTTGCATCACATCATGTTCCCGAACGTCATGAAGGTAACCCTCAATCAATTTTGAGTTTGGTGCACCGTGTGCGACAAATTTTTCATTTTCCAATCTCCATTTGTCTTGTCACCGTCAATGCCCCTTCGCAGCAACCATGGCCATCATTGAGTTCGTCACGTCGTGAGCTTTTTCTGTGCTCCTCTTAGTCCAGCCTTTGCCCTAGTTGCCTTGGCTTCTTGCCCTCTACCATGGTTTGCTCTTGGGTAAACAGTACCCTGAAGGTACTGTAGCAGCACCAGGAGAGAGAAATCAAAGGAAAAAAATAAAAATTTGAAATTTAAGATTTTCAGATTTCTGATTATATTCAGTAGTTTATTTTCTTATTTTTCTTTAGAAAAGTAAGTTTAAAATTCGGTAATCTTTTCTTTATTGTTTTAGGTGATTTAAACTTTTCACAATTTTGTTCTCCCTTATATGAACTCCGATTGAGGCAATTCAAATTTGTGAAAATTTGTAAATTCAAGATCTATTTAATTGTGAATTTTATTTTATTTTTGGAGATTATTGCCTCTTTGGTTTGTATTTATTTTTTGTTTCTCTTTCGATTCGCGTAGACATTGAAATACCTGGAGCGTTCGAGGATGAAGTGTTGACTCAGGCTCAAGGTACAGATCAAGAACAAGTGCTATTCTAGGACAAGTTATGCTTTGATCATGTTGAACCCATTTTGCAAATGCTATATTGTTTTAAATTACTGTATGTTATTTATGCTTATAATTGTTTTCAATTAATTTAGGATTTAGCTATTCAACCCAATTGGATTATACCTACCTTGTTATTCGTATGTTATGATTATTTGTCAACATAGGATGGACAATTATTAGTTTATTGCTAATAGATACCAACATAGATTGGTTAGACCGTGCGTAGTTCGTTTAGCCATGCCACATACAATTGATATCTTTTGGAAGTACAAATTCAATTTAATTAATGGAATATGGAACATGTTTATGAAAGGATGTGTCATATGTTATCACACAATGATGTTGAGTTGTTGATAACATGTGTTGCACGATCATCAACTGGGGTGGTAAATGATTTAGATTAGGATAAGTGGCAATAGGTTGTGAGCCGCGGTTGGCCTGTGTAGAATTGGGTTGGTATATTGATGTGTGAGTGAAAGTGAGATGGTTACTATGAGTGATTGGAAGTCTTGCCTCGGTCAATTAAGGACTTAACCTTGCAAGCCACTGAACAGGGCTAATCATACAACCACATATTTGTTATGGGCCAAACCTAACTCAGTAAGTTACTGAGCCTTGACATGTGATGCCTCATGTGGAAGACCAAACTGTATGTGTGGTATAGAGAAGGTGTGTCAACGTAGCCAAACATCTGTCCAACGATAAGTCCATCCTATTCTTCTACCCTGTATGTTCGGATAGGGTTTTTGAAAGGTTTTGCTATGATCTTCTTATTCACACGTCGATCGGTACGTATAATGCTCGACAGCATAAGATTGACCATATCTTATGGGTAAAGTGTACAACCCCTGTAGAGTGTAAATCTATTCGGGTAGTCGTGTCCCCGGTAATGGACAATGCTCGAGAATTTCAGTCATGGGTTATATTTTATAAAATAAAACTTAGGAAGGGAGGCTGTGTGCCATTGGAATTTTTGGAAATTGTTTAGGGCTTTGTGTTAGTCTGTCTTGAGAAATACCTAAAAGTTAATTATCTTTGTTATTTGTCTTACTGTCATTTCAATCTATTTATTGTATTCATTTGTAAATGCTGCTTTACTACAAAATATCCATATCACCATTCATTTGGAATAAGCCTTGCATATAGTTATATTAGAATTGTATTCTGTGCACAACTTGTTGAGTGGTTTATATACTCACCCTTGCCGCAACAACATCATCAGTTAAAGAAGATTCTACACCTGCTTTGGAGGAGGAGTACCAGGAGGAGATAAGTTTCTACAGTGTGAACCTTGTCAGTTGCCTATCGTTAATTGATGGGTTTTTCTATGAAATTTCCGTTCCGCTACCGTTTTAATTATTAGAGTTTGAGCCCTACGTGGCATAATAATGTAAGGTCGACCATAAGATCAATCAACTATCTTCTATTCAATAAATAGAGTTTTTATTATGTTTTCGATGTGTATGATTATGATATTTCATCTATGTTGCCACTGTATGCACTAGCGTGATCCTGGACTAGTGCGATATATATACAGAGGGTCCGGATTTACATATTTGGGTCCCAACATCTTTATCCTAAAGTGGATATCAACAGACCGTTAGTTGTTAGGAGTAGCAATGTGGAGGTTTTGTTATAAGCTCTCAAATCGGGTATCGATGGTATCGCGTGACATGTGTGTAAGGATCAAGTTGGCCTAGAGGGGGGAGGGGTGAATAGGCAACTTTAAAACTTTTTAATTCTTATGAAAAACTTTTCTCAATAAAAATAGTAACAGAAACAATTAGTATAAAGATTCAGCACAACTCTGTTTTAGTATGATTTGCATAGAGAAAAACTTGAATGAGAACTGACAATAAGAGGAACAAACAAGATAAACCAATAACAGGAAGACTCAAAGATTTTTCACCGAGGTTCAAAGCTCAAACTCCTACGTCCCCGTTATAGCACATCGTCAGAAGTATAGCTTAACCAAAAGCACTTCTTCAGATGTATTGCTCCACGAAATAGCCAATCACAATGGCTTCTGGTTTTCCCTTAGCTTGACTCTTCCACCACTCCAGTGAGATGAGTCTCAACCTTTCACAGCAATGGTGGCCTTCCACAATCTCTGTTGGATAGGTCACACCAACAACTTCTCCAACCGTCTAGGAACAGCTAGTTCCAAGAGTAATAGAGTGTCAGCCCTGCCTCTTGGTTTCATAGCTAGATGCAAACTAGACTCAGCTTGGAGCAAGAACACTAAATGTTCAGAATGAGTGTTTTGGTTTTTGAGTTGAAGTTCGAACTCTTTGATATAATGAAGGCTCAGAGATTTCTAAAGATCAAAGAGTTGTAATTGATTTGAAACATGTCAACAGTGTTCAGAATATCAAGGATGTGTATGTGCAAAGCTCTATATGATTTGTGAACCCAAGCACTGTATATATAGAGCCTGAACAGAAATAACCATTGTACCTGCCATTTGCCCGTTGGAGGTTGGTAGGATAGATGGGATAGGTCAACTACTGCCCTTTTTATAGGAATTTTAAGGTGTATGAGTCATATGTTGAAATATACACACGTGCAGGACTGAAAATGTTAGTCCGGGGTACATAAGATTAGAGAAGTATTATTGTACTCAGTGTGACTCATTTGCGCCAGACCGAAAATAACGGTCCGTCGTATACATATACTAGTCAAGGAAGTTTGTGACAGACTGAAAATATTGGTCTGATATACACATGCTTTGTTTTATTTGAGTACCAGCGAACAACGTTTGCGCCGGACCGAAAAAGTTGGTCCAGCGTATATGGGAAAACGGCTGGTTTTATCTGAGTGAAGTATGTTTGTGCCGGACTGAAAAAGTTGGTTCGGCGTGCACATAGAATTCGGATTGGTCCGGCGTGAACGGTGTACGCTCGGTTGAAATACATCAGAGGATATTTCTTAGCGTCGGACTAAAAAAGTCGGTCCGGCGTACATGGTGTGTGCTCGGTTAGAATTTGAACTTTGATTTCTTGAGCGCCTGACAAGATGTTTGATCTGAGAGAGAACTCTTTTTGGCTAAGAGAGGGAAGATCTGAATTTTTGAATGAGAGATATGAAATGTCCTATGCTCCAAGTAATCTTAGTGATTTTGCATATAAACCAAGATCGTTTCTTATGTATAATCCCTCTTAATAGTACGGTGATTCTAGCTATATGGCTTGAATCAACTCCCAAGCCAAAACTAGAAACAAACACCTTAGCCTTGATCTTCAAATACGGCTGTTGTCGGCTTCTACTTCGTATCCTTCTTGATCATCAACACCAAAACATACATAATAAGTATAATTGACAAAAATAGGGGTCTAGATGGTCTCAATGTGTTTATATGATGGGATGTTTATATCGTGTGGGTAAAGTTGTACGACCTCTATAGAGTGTACGAATCTATTTACATAGATGTGTCCCCGGTTGTAGACGACTTGGTGAATTCTCAATCAAAGTACTGTTAAGTTTTCAAAATGGATCAGGAAGATATGGATGGAAAACCCATGTGTGTTTTGTCCGGCAGATAGAGTTGTCGTGGTTTAATGTTTATGACAACACGCCACATGCTTTTATTTGTTACATATGCTCTATCATTACTTATTATCAAATTTCAAATGCCTTTATGACATTTCATTTGCAATATACTATTCGATATTGTGAAAGAAAGCTTGATTTATTCAAAATTTGAAAACACGATAAGATAGCCACTTCAGTTGACATAGCTTTGCATACTATATACCTTTGTTTAAAAGTCTTGCGGAGTACAATTTTCATACTCACCGTTGGTTGTTGAACATATCCAGATGATGTGAAAGTTGACCCGTCGCATGATTACTTTTATGCCGCGGGTTTCAGCGATGAGGACGCCAATTTCTAATATCTGATCCAGTTAGTTGCTTGTGGGCGGGCTAGGCATGCTTGCTGGATTTTGTCACCTTTTGCCCTTGTTTTCGCTACATGCTTTTTTTTATAAAGTTATTTGGCCGGTTGGCCCCTTTCATTGTCAAAACTATCATATACTTAACTTCGGATGCTTAATATTAAGTGTTACTTTATCTTCCCGTTGTGTATGGATATGGTATGTTAATGTTGGATGCGTGTGCTAGCGACTGATTATGGGACTAGCACGGTAAACACATAGGGTTCGGAACATGCGGTTCGGAACATGCAGTTTTCAGATCCAACATAATTGTACCCTTGCAAATTTTACCTCGTATTCCTAGAAACATTCCTCATTATCTTGGGGCAACAGACCCTTTCAAGTAGTAATGAGCTTGATCTGTGGCCATTCAGTGACGTTATTCCAACAAGTGATTGAATGATTAGTATCTAAACCACAGATAAAAGTTGGAAAGCCCAGGTCAACAAAGGCTGATGCTCGTGAGTGCTAACAAACGAGCACACTGTGTGGAAGCAAAATTGAAGTGAAGCACATTCTTGCCTGATATGGAAGTACAACTGAATTGTTTGGAAATACCCATAAATTCATCATAGACCAGGCAGAAAGAGGCCCAAGTACATGATACCGCAAGCAATAAAATTGATGGAAACGTTATGGTAAACATGCACCATTCTCTCCGAATAAGGTGAAGATTTTTCTGATTCCAATTAAGCTCACGCTCTTGCTGAGTTGCTATCATCGTTAGAAAGCATATCAGAGAGGCTCCCAATATTAGCAAGTTGCGTCAGCAAGCAGAGAGCAGACAGGATGACTCACTCGTGCACTCGTGCATCCCTTCCGTAGTACATCCTGATCTTGATCCAAACTTTCCATTACCATTTTTTCCTTGCCAAAGGAAAGAAACAAAACAAAAGCTTGCATGCACACAAAGCTTCTTTACATGTGAAACAACAGCTGTGCTATGACACAGCTCCAAAAGAAAAAAACTCTCTTGGAGCTGCGGCAAAACAAGAGCTGTGCTAGTGCTACGACACAAAGTCCAAAAGACAAAACTCCCTTGGAGCTGCAGCAATCACCAGGGAGCTCTTAGCTGTGCCGTTCAGATCTCGACGCCGGTGGTCCCCGGCGCACGCACACACGGGTTTCTCGTTCCACGCCGCACGTATATATGGCACGGCACGCCGCGGCTCTGACGGCGTCCCTAGCTAGATTTCCCAAGCCCCCAAACACTGCACATCTATACAGATATTTGCATGAATGAAATACCAAGGCAACGAGGCATTAGATTAATTAGGCTGCTTGCAAGTCGCAGCAGGACATCCGATCCATTGATTAAACTAAGCAAGGAGCTAGAGAGCGAGCAATTCGAGCTAGTGGTCATATGATCATGGGGGACAGGGCGAGCAAAGCAAGGCCATAAAGATCCAAGGAACCACTGGTCTCCGAGGCCACTGTCTCCTGGTAAAACTACACCTAGTCGTGGCTCACCAGTAGGATTAGTACTCCACTGCTGCATGCTCGCTAGCTGCAGCAATTGTGCAAGTGCAGTATAATATAGCAATCTAACCTCTGAAGCCCATCTCGTATCTCTATATAAGCCTCCTCTCTCCTGCAGTGATCTCTTCACCCCATCCTCCCCTCTCCCAACTGCAGCTAGAACAAAGCAATTAGCAAAGTGCTCTTCTTTCATAGATTGTTCAAGGACAAACCAATCAGGCGTGGTTTGGATTTGGAGGATGAAGGTTGAGAGCAGCCAGAGGAGAGGGCTTGGCAGGGCTCTCAAGGAGCACAAGGCGAGGCTCTACATCATCCGACGATGCGTCGTCATGCTCCTCCGATGGCATGACTAGCTAGCTTAATTAGGTGTGTGTGATGATCATCAGATGCTTAACTTATATATATATATGTCAGTTTTTCCCATCATGGATGGTGGTGGGTGCTGTCCTTTTTTGGATAGATCGGCTGATCTGTCTCTACATGTAGATATTGGTCAAGTAGGTCATAGTGTTAGATGCTAGTACGAGAGAGGTGGTTAGTGAACTGGAAGATGTCCCTTTAGGACAAGTTTTTCCTTGTATGATCAGAAGTGGAAATGCAAGAGAAAATGGGATCATTTGGGGAAAAAATTCTTGGCTATCAACCCAGTTTATTAATCTCTCTCGCTCTCTTGTATATACCCTGTCTGTCTCTATTGTTTACTCTCTCGACTTATTTGCCTTTCTCGTTTTTCCTTTTTGGCCTTAGATTATAGTTTTGAAGAGTAGTATTGGGCGCTACAAGCAAAAATTAAATGGGTGTATCTACATATCTCTTGGATGGTCTTCTACCAAAAAAAAAAACTTTTGGGCCCTAGGATAAAAGAACCCAACCATTGGAGCACCTCCAGTTGGTGCTTTACTAAGTTACTGGTCCGTACAATTGAAGTGGACCTGAATCGGAAACCTATCAGGGGCCTGTTATTTTTAAGGCGAGAACTAGCGTCCGGACGTTCGATTTTTAGAATGTTGCGTCGGATGTTCGGTGCAATATTTTTTTTCAACGTGTGTAACATTTTCTTTTGCGCGCACATTTTTACTATTATCGAAGAAAAATGTTTCACGTGTAGAAAAAAAATGTCGCAACGTCCGAAAAAAATCAGACATCCGAGGGCTAGCAATTCCATCTGTTTATACGAGTGAAATAAAAACTTCACCTTGAGCTGTAAAAAAAACACAGAAGCCGCTCACACCATGACCTAGCTTGCGCCCTAAGGATAGATCTGTTTGGACGCACAACACATAAGGGGATCATTACTACAAAAAATATCATCTCAGACGGTTCAAAATCGTCATCTTAGACGGTTTTGTAAATCGTCACTAACAATGTGTCAGTGATGTAAGTGCACATCACAGACGGTTTTCGAACCGTCTGTGAAAATTCTTACAAACGGTTCTACTTTAGAATAGTATGTGATGAGTACTCATCACAGACGGTTTTTAACTAGAATCGCCTGTGAAACAATATCACAGATAGTTTTTAAATAGAATCATGCAGTGATCCTCTTTTCCCTAAATCCCTAGAACTTCCATCATTAGTATACATTGTTGAAATTTTCTTACCTTAGGTATTTACGCAATGAATTTTATAAGACACAACCAAGTTATAGATTTAGTAATTGAATATCTAAACTTCCTACATGCATCGAGGCAACAGCTTGTCTGATCAGGATATCTTAAAATATGAAGTTTTGTAGCACTTTCATCTCTTTCTTATTATAATATTAATGGATTCTAAGGTAAAATCCATTTCATTCCTGATTCGTCATGAGCGCTTTCATGCTCGATTTATCGCTTCCGCCGTCCTCATTCGAGCGAGAATACCATAGCGCCATTCTTCTTGAACTATAGAGTTGATTAAGTCATCATATGGAGTTGATTAAATTATCGTATTACGATAATTTAATCAACTCCATATGATGACTTAATCAACTCTATAGTTCAAGAAGCATGGCTGCTATGATATTCTCGTTCGGGGATGAGGATAAAGTGATAATGATAAATCAGCGCATGACAGCGTTCATGACGAACTGTGGAATGAAATGGATTTTACCTTAGAATACATCAATATTATAATAAGAAAGAGATGAAAGTGCTACAAAACTTCATATTTTAAGATATCTTGACCAGACAAGCTGTTGCCTCGATGCATCTAGGAAGTTTAGATATTCAATTACTAAATCTATAACTTGGTTGTGTCTTATAAAATTCGTTGCAGAAATACCTAAGCAGAAAAAAATTTCGAACAACAGATATTAATGATGGAAGTTCTGCTAGGGGTGTAGGGGAAAAAAGAGGATCACAGATGGTAGCATGCCGGAGAATTAGACTAGGTAAGAAAGATAGAAACGATTCATGCCCTTCAGTTTTGCAATCTTTTTTGTTAGCTTCTAACAGCTCCTCTTTGCATACAGTAAGATAGCATATTTGCAATGTAGGCTAGTTTTTATGGCTAAACAGGAAGAAAAAGGAATCAAACAAGGAAGGCTATCAATTGATGATTGCTTTTATTTGATGAGTACAAAGGTATATATGGTAAAAGTGAAACAATATTATTAATGTCTGTTAGATAAGAACACTTTAATATTTGTAGATGGTGAAAAACTACTTTCATTTTGAGAAGGTTGGAGTACATGCAAAAAAAATCAAATAGTCGGTGCACTAACCATAAAAATGTCACAACCAAAGAAGTGAAAAAAGAATCAGAGTTACTGTGAGAGTTTCAATTAGCACATCGTCTCGGTCAACATAGCCCTACAAGTGCTCCAACAATATCCATAAATAATCTATGGTATGTAGCACTAGTGTCAGTAACGCATTCGGCGTCACTATGTCATCAACTGTTTACAAATATAAACTGATAGAACTGTGGACAAATGTAGTGACATAGATGGTAGGAATTTATCATAGTTAATTCGGTTATTGGGCGTGATACAACCGACATGATGAAATCGCCCCTTGACATTATCTTGAAACATGCGCCTTTTAGCATATACTTCTCAATGTGCTATGTGTTTGTGCTAATGACCATCAAATGGTAAAGCTTGGCCAATAAATATGACTGGCATTAGTTCATAGTCTGAAGGTGTTTGACAAAAAAACATATCACTGCTACTAGTAGTAATTAAGGAAGGACCATACTGGGTGCTAGTTGTAACCTGCGATTGCTCGGCGGCGTGGATTTCTTTGGGCGCGTGGGCCCCATGATGACGGTGGCGTCCCGGCGGTGCGTGGTCGTCGGAGCTCTTGACGACGCGCTCCGAGTGACAGCGCGACTTGTCCCTGACGAAGACCGCGGTGAGCTCCTTCCAGACGAGGGTGGCACCGGCCACCTTCCTCTCCCTGCAGGCTGAGGCGGAGGCGCAGGGCTCGAGGAGGGAGGGGGAGGGGTATGCACTGCTGTTGATGGAGGCGGTGGAGGACTTCACTGGGGAGGAGATCGCCCAGGAGGAGGATCATCGGGGGCTAGGGTTTGCGGGAGACGAAACTCTATCGGTATGGTTATATAGTGGTCTAAGATCATATCACAGACGGTTCTTAGTTAGAACCGTCTGTGATGTGGACTTATCATAGACGGTTCATGAAAACCGTCTGTGATATTGATGTATATCGCTGACGGTTCATGAAGAGCACCGTCTGCGATTATTTCACTGACGGTTTTAGTATAGAACCGTCAGTGATGTTCTTTATCACAGACGGTTTTTCCTTACCGTCTGTGTTGAGACGTCTAATATATGCCTTTCTGTAGTAGTGGATGGGGCCGACATGTCAAAGAAAAAGGTGGTCAACATCGATCTATCGAAGACGAAAAAGAGTAGAAGAACCTACAGATTGATCTTTGAACTAAAAAGAAGGAAAAAAAATGGATATCAACCTATTAAGACGAAAGAAAAGGAAGAATCATGGAGGATCAGCTAGATTTTAGAGGTACATTACGATGTCTGATTCCCCCAAAATTGCGCATAATATTGCTCAAAAAAGAAAGAAATGTATCATGTTATCTCTCCCAATTCGTCGTCATGTTCCTGCTTGCCTCTCTCCCAGGGGTTGTCTTTTTCCTCTACAACCTGAAATCCTGAAATTCATTTTGATTCAACATGTTGCTGCTTCCTGCTCTCCCATGGTTTCTCTATTGTTCTCCATTCTCTATGCTCTCCTATTTAATCCACAATATACATGAACTGGTCGTATGATTTTGTTGCCAGAACTGCTTGCATTGTATTCGTCACTGTCTTCAACACACACACACACACACACAAAAAACGTGAATCTGTATTAATTCAACCACAATTTGCATTAACCAATTAAAAAGTTTGGTTGTGTGTTTGATTCAAGAACTGCTTCTACAGCTGAATCTGCCAACCAAGAAAAAAAAAAGATGAAAAATTGTACAAAAACATGTGTGGTTAAGTAGTCTTTGTGTTATCTTTTCAAACTGTATAGCATTATTAATTTGTGTAACCTTAAGTAGACTGATTAGCCTTTGTGTTACCTTTTCTAACTATAGTGCAAGTCTTTTTATCAAGAGCTTATTGAACCTGAAAAAACTTTGCTTCAAATCAAAGGAAACAAAACCAGTAGGGCCTATTGAACTCAACAAAGCATCTAAGATTTAACATAATATTTTTTCTATGTCCCTCATGTTATCTATCCCACGTGTTCCTTGTGTTACAAAACCAATATATGTAGTCACTTCTACCATGAATCTATGTAAACTTAGTGATTTGCATAGCAGAGCGGTGTGTATAAACTATTTGATACAATTACCTCTTAAGCAATGGGTTCCAAACAAGGTAATCAAGAATTGCTTTGAACTTTGACTTCCAGAAAAAAAAAACTACAAAACTATCATGCTCAATGGTATCAATCTCATCATACACTAGCTGAATGTCCGTGCATTGCTACGGATAAAAAAAATCATACTACATCCTCTAAAGACCTCTTTCATTTTCCATTCAACATTTTTTTTGCTTTGGCCCTTGCATTCCTAAAAATTACAGTTTAGCCCTGAATTTTGTTTTGGATCCCTAAAATCATAAAACTAATCACAACAACATCCCGTGCCTGACACATTATCTCTGCCTACCCTAGCATGTTGAGCCATCCTCACCGCGTTGGCATGCACCATGCTCTTGGATTCATCCAGGCTAAATAGAAGTAGGGGTGAAAACGGATCGAATGGTTTCCGATCGATCCGGATAATTTTGGATACGGATTATGTCAAATTAGATATTTTTCAGATAGTATCGGATTGGATACAGATACGGATTTTTTTTGTCGGATATGGATGCAGATTCGGTAGCTCACTATCCATCGGATACGGATACAGATTCGAATTATCTAGTGAAGAATGATTTAGATATTTGGCCCAATGCACCAACTGCCCAACTCGGCATTCAGCAACACTAGAGTGCAGACTCCAATCCCGATCCATATCACCCCGTGACTCCACGACACCAGAGGCCGTGAAGGCATGAACTCCCGATGGCAATCCAGCTCTAGGTTCCTCTCCATGCAACCGACGAGGCAGTGGCCACACCTCTCGTTCCCCCAATGGCCGACGCCGGCCTTGTGCATACTACCCCCGATGCGCCACCCACTCCACTCTCTAGTCGCCCTCTACAGTGGCCCCCTGCGAGCCCTTTGTAATCGCCACTAGCATGCCGCAGATGCGACCACGTCCCGTCGCCCAAGAGCGAATACGATAGTTAGCCGATGGAGGTGTCTAATGTGTTTTCCGATCTTCGTTCAGGTATGATAACTACCTGTCAATCCGTCGATCAAAGAGCGACTAAGACAGTTTAGCCGATGAATAGACAAGCCGATTTGGTGAAGTCTTGACCAGACAACTTCAAGGGTTTCTAAACAGACTGCTGAACGAAGAAACCTTGCAATCGCCTGCTTCAACTCCAATAGATCTTACTTGCGAAATCATGAACACAAGTAAGAACCAGATAGTTGCAATCTCTCTTTATTGCAGATTTCTGATGAAGTTTACACGATGGAGTTTTGAAACTCAATACGGCCGCTGGAACCCAGTCAGGTGCAAGAGGAAATCAAAGTCGACGACTATAGATATAATCTAATCAAAAACCCAAGAAATTCCTGAGGCCTAGTGCCTTTATTTTTAGGAGAACTAACCCTTACTCACTTCGAGTCGGTTACAAATCCCTTTGTAAATTTAAGAAAACTAATCTAAGCGAGTTTGAGTTGGAGTCAAACTCAATGTCTCCTGAGTCATCTGGGGTCGATCTCCTTTGGCGTCGTGACTGGGTTGTATTCGTGTAGCCTTGGCCGATTCCAAGTCGAACTCGAAGTTGTGTTTGAGTCGAAGTCCTTTGGTCGATACCGAGTTGTACTCGAGTTGGAGTTCTTGGTCAATGGTCGATGGGTCATGCCCGAGCAACCTTGGTCGGCTTCTTGAGATTTCGGTTTAGCCAATCCTTCGTACCTGAGTGGAAGCAAGTCATGGAAATTATTAGGCAGCATCCAATTGTGGCCAATATCAAATGAAATAGTTAGAAACGAACTCACCAAGTGATTTATCTGTCGTATTCGAGCTCTAGTTATTGGTCCTTGGTAAGCATCGGCTATGGATGGATTAATGGTTGGGATGTCCTCATCATCCTCATCTTCTTGCAGTCGAGTCATCGTCGACTCAAACTCATCGATTTCTCTCAAGTATGGCTTTAAGTTAGCAACGTTGAACGTCGGACTAACGCTATAATCGTCTGGCAGGTCAAGCTTGTAGGCGTTACCGTTAACTTTCTTAAGAACTTTGAAAGGTCTATCGGCTGTTGGCATAAGTTTGGATTTTCTCTGATCAGGAAACCTTTCTTTCCTTAAATGTAACCAAACTATGTCCCCAGGTTGAAAAAGAACCTCTTGTCTGCCTTGACTGCCAATTAGCTAATTCCTTTCGTTGGTCTTCTCAATGTTATCCTTGACAATCTTGTGCATCCTGAGCACAAGTTCTGCTTTCTTCTTGGCATCGAAGTTAGGCTTGTCCGATATTGGCAGTGCAAGTAAGTCGATGGGTGCTCCAGGATTAAGCCCATAGACTACTTCAAAAGGGCTTAACTTCATCATCGAGTGTTTGGTTTGATTGTAAGCAAACTCGACGTGTGGTAAACAGTCTTCCCACATCCTCAAATTCTTCTTCAGGACGGCGTGCAGCATGGTCGATAAAGTTTTGTTGACAACTTATGTCTGGTTGTCTGTATGTGGATGGTAGGTTGTCAAAAATAGCAGCTTTGTTCCTAGTTGATTCCATAAGCTTCTCCAAAAATGACTAAGGAACTTCGCATCTTGATCAGACACAATGGTGTCGACAATCCATGAAGTCAAACAACTTCCCTGAAAACAAATCAGCAACATGTGTAGCATCATCGCTCTTTCGACAAGGAATAAAATGAGCCATTTTACTAAATCGGTCTATGACTACAAATATATTGTCCATCCCCTTCTTTGTTCTAGGTAATCCTAAAACAAAGTCCATGAAATATCTTCCCAAGGAGTATTTGGAATAGGAAGAGGTAGGTATAAACCATGAGGGTTTAGTCGAGACTTAGCTTTGTTACAGGTGGTGCATCAGCTAACGTAGTGCTCCACATCCCTTCGCATCTTCGGCCAGTTGAAGTGATTGGCTAAGATATCCTCAGTCTTCTTTACTCCTAAGTGCACCATTAAACCTCCTCCGTGTGCTTCCTGCAGTAATAAAAGATGCACGGAACTTGATGGAATGCAAAGTTTGTTAGTCCGATACAAGAGATCATCGGCTAAGACATATTTGTTCCATGTCTTGCCTTGACGACAGTTTTGGATTACTTCCTTGAAGTCTTCATCGTCGGCATATAAACTTTTGATGGTTTCAAGACCAAAGATCTTGAAATCAAGATGTGAAAGTATAGTGTATCTCCTGGATAGAGCGTTGGCTATAACATTATCCTTACCCTTCTTGTGCTTGATCACATAGGGAAAAGACTCAATAAATTCAACCCATTTACATGTCTTTTGTTGAGTTTAGTCTGACTCCTAATGTGTTTCAAAGATTCATGGTCTGAGTGTATGATAAATTCTTTTGGCCAGAGGTAATGTTGCCAAGTTTCGAGTACTCTTACCAAAGCATAAAGTTTTTTATCATATGTCGAGTAATTCAAGCTAGGACCACTTAAATTTTCACTGAAGTATGCAATCGGCTTACCTTCCTGAATGAGCACTCCTCCAATGCCGATTCCCCTAGCATCACATTCAAGTTCGAAAGTCTTACCGAAATCGGGCAATTGAAGTAAAGGAGTGTTGGTGAGTTTCTCTTTTAACCGATTGAAAGCAGTTTCGTGAGCCGATCCCCAGTGGAAAGCAATTCCCTTCTTGGTTAGCTCATTCATGGGTGCAGCAATTGTACTGAAGTCCTTGACAAATCGTCGATAAAAACCAGCAAGACCAAGGAAACTTCGTACCTGCTAATAGTGGTTGGTGTCGGCCATTGCTCGATGGCTTCGACTTTGGCTTTGTCGACTTCAACTCCCTAAGAGGTCACTACAAAACCAAGAAAAGATACTCGATTGGTGCAAAATGTGCACTTCTCAAGGTTACCAAATAATCTCGCCTCTCGTAGAGTTGCAAAAACAAGTCTCAAATGGTTGATGTGATCATTAGCCGATTTGCTATAGATAAGAATATCATCAAAGTACACAACAACGAATCGGCCAATGTATGATCTTAAGACTTCGTTCATGAGTCACATGAAGGTGTTGGGTGCATTAGTCAAATCGAAGGGCATAACTAACCACTCATATAAACCGAACGTAGTCTTAAAAGCAGTCTTCCATTTGTCCCCAAATTTCATACGAATCTGATGATACCCACTCCTCAAATTGACCTTTGAGAAGATGGTTGATCCGCTCAATTCATCTAACATGTCATCTAAGCGAGGGATTGGATGTCGATACCTGATGGTGATGTTGTTGATGGCGCGGCAGTCGACACACATCCTCCAACTTCCATCTTTCTTTGGGACGAGCAGTACAGGAACAACGCATGGACTTAAACTTTCGCGAATATAACCTTTGCCCAAAAGTTCTTGAACTTGACGTTGAATCTCTTTCATCTCTTCTGGGTTTATTCGATAGGCTGCTCAATTGGGTAGAGATGCTCCAGTGATCATATCAATCTGGTGTTCGATGCCTCGGATAGGTGGTAATCCTGGAGGAATCTCTTTAGGGAACACGTTATGAAACTCCTGCAAGAGGTTAGTAATAGCCGATGGCAAAGAACGAGGCAATTGTTCAAGTAAAAACAATGCATCCTTGCAGGCTAAAGCATAACATAAATTTTAGCCGGCTAAAACTTCCTTTAAGATCAAGTTTGTTAGCAAGCATTACAGGATGTCTCAGTCTAATGTCTGATCGAGAGAGTGGCAAAGTAGCCGATGGTGTCGCAGTCGATGGTTGATTAGCCAATGGGCTAGGCTTTGTTATTGGTTGATTTTCTAGCTCTTTCCCTTTTCTTACTCGATCAACGGCTTCTTTATCATATTTGATTATTTCATTTGGTGTAAAAGGAAGCAAGGTGATCTTTTTCCCTTTGTGCATGAAAGTGTATCGGTTTGTTCGACCATAATGCACAGCATCATTATTGAATTCCCATGGACATCCTAACAATAGCGAACATGCTGGAATCGGCACAACATCAAAGTCTAGTTCATCCTTATATGAGCCGATTGAAAGTTGTACTCGAGCAATTTGACTTACCTTAATCTTACCTCTGTTGTTGAACCATTGCACGTAGTAGGGGTGCGGGTGATCTCGTGTAGTTAAACAAAGCTCCTTGACCATATCGACGTTGATCAGGTTGTTACAGCTTCCACTATCGATGATCGTCCGTACTTTGTAATTCTGCACAATGAAGAAACAGTGAAATAAATTGTGGCGCTGGAGCTCATCGACTTGTTCTGTTTGGACACTCAGGACTCTTTTGACAATGTAGGTGTCAAAAGTTTCAATGTCGTCGGCTCCAATGACTTCTTCACTATCTTCTAGTTCTTCAGTGTTGTCGGCTAACAATGCATATTCTTCAACATCAGTTGTACTGATGTAACCTTCTTCGGTATCAATATAAGCCTTCTGACTTGGGCAATCTTTCTGAACATGGCCCATGCCTTTGCATCAATGGCATATAATGGCGGAAGTTTTTCTAGTTGATGCAACTGATGATGAGCTTGGTGCTGGAGCAGAAGCATTAGCCGATTTCGCTTTCTGCTCGATAGCCGATTGGCTACCTTTTCGAGTTCCTAGCATGGCCAATCTAGTGGTCTGAGCTAGTGTTACAGATTGTGACCGTCCATCCGAAGGAGTAGCAATCTTGCCAGTGGCCGATGTGGCTTGACGAACTTGAAGTCTTGGCGCAGATGAACTTGTAAATTTCTTCTGTTGTCGGCCTTCGAGTTCCTTTTCTGTTAGCATGGCTAGGTGGAATAGCCGATTAAGAGTGGTATACTCCTTGTAGTCGATTATGTCTTGTATTTCTCGGCGTAATCCTCCATAGAACCTTGCCATCTTGTCTTCTTCATCTTCTTTGACCTCAGTACGTAACATGCCAATTTGTAGTTCCTGGTAGTAATCTTGAACCGATTTGGTTCCTTGGTTGAACCTTTGGAACTTCTTTCTGAGATCTCTTTTGAATGAAGGAGAGATGAACCGATGGCGCTAGCTTGAGTAGCAGACTTAACCAATTCGTTCCACCACATAACTGCAAAGCCTGTGAACTCACATGTGGCAAGTTGAATTTGGTGTCGGTCAGGAACCATGAGTGCGCTGAATTTCTGCTTGACGACCATCTCCCAGTCGAGGTAGGCGTCGGTGTCATAGGCTCCGTCGAAGGAAGGGATTGAAAAATTGACCTTGTTGAAAGGATCATCTTCTCGCTGTGGTCGATCTCTTCCCATCCTTTGCCGATTCTGATTTAGCCGATGTCGAAATCAATCTTGAATAGTATCTTCCTCTTCATCAGCATTGGATGCTTCTTACTGATCAGCTCGAGGGTTGGGTAGCCTTGTCTCCATGATGTTGATCCTGGCAGCCAGATCATCGAGTCTTGCCAATATCTATTGGCCGATGTTGTTCTGCTCATGTTTGAAATTCGTGAGTTCTTCCTTGGTGACACATTCCTTGAAGTCCGATAGTTCTCCTGTCATGGTTAGATGCAAAAAATATTCCTATCGACTAAAAATATGTGGAATTATATACTCTCAACCTCACAAACAACTTACCGATAGTTCTTACAAGTGTTCACAATTGCAATGGGAGTACAAGTCGATTGCCAGGTTGGTTTCAATGCCGATCAAAAATATTTGTAGAGTTTGGACAAGTCTCTTTGGTAGCAAGGAATAGCAATAATTTGTAAACAGTAGCAAAGTTAAATAAGAATCCAAAGTACTTAATCGATGTTGTTGGATCTAAACGTATCTAGACCTAGTAGAGGTGAAATCAAAGGACAAGTACAAGGATTGCAAAAAGGGCGATATAGAACTTTGCTAATGAAACCAGACGATATGATTTACAAAATTAGATGATACAAAACTTTATGATTTTTTGTCGATCTGTCTTTGATCTGCTTTGAATTTTGACAAGTTGATTAGATCTTTTCTATGCTTCTTTAGCACTTCTTTTTCTTTTCTTGAGCCGATTTTGTACTTTAGCTCTTTCTTTGATCTTTTTTATCTCTCTCTTCTTCTTTTTTATAATCGAGTCGACTTGTTGCTACTTCAGATCTTGAATCGACAGATAGACATGCAAATTCTAAGGTAGCTACAAATCGACTAGATGGTATGATAGGTTTGCGGATGAACAATGGATGGTTGTGGTGCAAGGCGATTGACACAAGGCGGCTTCCGCGGAACTATGGCTTGCGTAGCGAGAATTGACACAAGGCAGCTAGTGAGGGCAAGTCGATTGATGTGGTGGATCGACTTGTTGTTTGGATATCGGTGGAGATAGGTATGCGATGGAAGATAACTTGCACGGTGCGTCAGCTAAATCAAGACACAGCAAGACCAGCAACACAACATAACAAATGACTCAAACCTAACAATGTGGAACTGAAAACAAAAATTGCGATGGCACAAAGTGGTTTGGTCGATGGAAACAAAGATTTTTGTGTGGCAATTTTCTGGAATCTAGGTGCGGAATAAAACAATGGATGGAAACAAAGGAATATACCTAGAGGTTAACCTTCAGCTCTGATACCAGATGATGCGACCACATCCCGTCGGCCAAGAGCGAATACGATAGTTAGCCGATGGAGGTGTCTCATGTGTTTTCCGATCTTCCTTCAGGTATGATAACTACTTGTCAATCCGTCGCAAAGAGCGACTGCGACAGTTTAGCCGATGAATAGACAAGCCAATTTGGTGAAGTCTCGACGAGAAAACTTCAAGGGTTTCTGAACAGACTGCTGAACAAAGAAACCTTGCAATCACCTGCTTCAACTCCGATAGATCTTACTTGCGAAATTGTGAACACAAGCAAGAACCAGATAGTTGCAATCTCTCTTTATTGCGGATTTCTGATGAAGTTTACACGGTGGAGTTTTGAATCTCAATATGGCCGCTGGAACCCAGTCAGGCGCAAGAGAAAATCTAAGTCGACAACTATAGATATAATTTAATCAAAACCCAAGAAATTACTGAGGCCTAGTGCCTTTATTTACAGGAGGACTAACCCTTACCCGCTCTGAGTCGGTTACAAGTCCCTTGGTAATTTAAGGAAACTAATATAAGTGAGTTTGAGTTGGAGTCAAACTCAATGTCTTCTGAGTCATCCGGGGTCGATCTCCTTTGGCGTCGTGACTGAGTTGGATTTGTGTAGCCTTGGCCGATTCTGAGTCGAACTCGAAGTTGTGTTTGAGTCAGAGTCCTTTGGTCGATACCGAGTCGTACTTGAGTTAGAGTTCTTGGTCGATGGTCGATGGGTCATGCCCGAGCAACCTTGGTTGGCTTCTTAAGATTCCGGTTTAGCCGATCCTTCATACTTGAGTAGAAGCAAGTCATGGAAATTATTAGGCAGCATCTAATTCTGGCCAATATCAAATGGAATAGTTAGAAACGAACTCACCAAGTGATTTATCTATCGTACTTGAGCTCTAATTATTGGTCCTTGGTAATCATCGGCTATGGATGGATTAATGGTTGGGATGTCCTCATCAGCCGCCCTCTGTTGTCACCCCCCGGTGTTGTGGTGCATCACCCTCTCCAGTCGCCCACCCCACCGACGTCGTCCTCGTCCATCTTCCCCCTGACAGCTCCCTCGACCATCCTCCCAGCGCGCCCTCTACAGTCGCCCCCCCAGTGCGCCCTCTGCAGTCATCCCTCGGTGCGCCGCTGTCTCCTATTTCCCCCCATTGGTGCCGCCCTCACCCATCCCCCTCGATGCCGCCCTCGGTCTTCCTCCCAGCGCCTTTGTTTGTGGCTTCTAGCTAGATAGGAGCTCGAGGTAAGTGATTGGCCTTTGTTCCTATGCACTTTTATGTGAATACCTAGATGGCTGGATGCATAACATAGAAACCAGGAACTATGATACAAGGTATATATGTGCTATGACTGGTATCCATTGATCTCAATTGTGAGGCTGTCTAGGTGTTATCTTAGATAAGCATAAAACATCGTATTCTTATGACCAAAACTTACCAGCCATGATTAATCTTATGTTGATCCATTTAACTGATGTTCGGATGTGAATTAGTAGTGAACAAGAACTAGCAGTACATGAGAACTCTTATTACACTCGAAGTGAAATAAACTATAATTTTAGCTTGCTTAAAAGATTAGGTCAATAGGAGGAGATCCAATGTCTTGAGCTGATTTAATCTGGTATGTATCTTCATTGTGCCACTGTATTACTTGAAATGTATGTTTGTGTCACATCCTGTTTGAAAAAAAGGAAGTTAGATAGTTAGATGTACATGAATCCAACTCTTGATGTCTGCTAGTGCTTTGGTTGCTGTCTAAATGTGTAGATGTTTTCTCTAAATTTGGTTGCTATCTAAATTTGTTTACTATCTACATTTGACTACATGTTTGTGATGGAATCTACAACTGCAAGTAGCGGTGCAAATGTAAGCAATACATTTCCAACTTTGCCGCTGGTGCCACGGCCACCTGCTAGTGCTGCAAATGTTTCTGATCTAGCTGTTGGTGCCAAGAAAATGAAGTTGATTTGACTGGTGAAACTGGTACTAAGTTTGACCCTGTTGCTCCTCCTGGAAAGAGCGCAAAGAAATGTAGCTCTAATGTTTGGGATCATTACAAGAAGTATGATGTTAAGAAGAAAGGAGCAAACAACGATGAGATTATAGAGCTTTCGGCTTAATGCCTCAAGTGCACTTACAAATCTCATTGTGAAAGTTTTAGAGGGACATCAATCTTTCAGAGTCATTTAGCGAACAAACACCAAATCAAAGGAGGTCAGCAGTTTCTTAGATTGAACAAGAGTAAGGTACAATGACACTACAAATGTGGAGGCCTATAGGTATGATGAGGCTGACAGTTTAAAGAAATTTTATTTGGCAATTATCATACATGGATGTCCCTTTAATATTGTTGAGCATGAGTATTTTGTAGAGTTTATCAAGTCATTGTGCCCTAGTTTTCCAATTAAGAGCCACATTACTGTGAGGAAAGATATATTGAATATCTTTGTAGAGGAGAAGAAGAAATTGTATGAGTACTTAAAAAAACTTGCATGTTGTTTTAGTACAACCATGGATAAGTGGATATCAAATCAAAATAAAAGTTACATGTGCATCACTGTCCATTGGATAGATGACAATTGGAGCATGCAAAAAAGAATTATTGAATTTATGCATGTAGAGGGACACCATTTGGGAAAAAATTTATGTGCACAGTTTTACGATAGTACGGTGGACTGGAATGTTGATAGGAGATTGCTTGCACTTAGTTTAGATAATGCATCGGCCAATGATGTATGTGCTAAAGGGTTAGTACAAAAACTCAAAAAGGCTTTATTGATCTGTGACGATATCTTTTTTCATGTGAGATGCTTGAATCATATTTTAAGCCTCATTGCCCAAGATGGTTTGAAGAAAATTGCACCAACTATTACAAATATCATAAATACAATTGCAATTGTGAAGAACTCTCTATTGTAGTGGGAGGAATTTATAAATTGTGCATTAGAATGTGATTTGGATGTGAAAAGTGGCCTCTCTTTGGATGTTCCAACAAGATGAAACTCCACATATCTCATGTTGAAGCAAGCTATTTACTATAGACATGCATTTGATAAGCTTTTTCTTCGACATAGAAGTAAATATGTGAAGTGTGCTCCAACTGACCAAAATTGGACTATGGCAAAATCATTGTCTTCATGTTTGAAGAAATTTTATGATGCTACTGAGCTCTTCTCTGGCAGTACATATCCAATAGCAAATCCATTTTTTAACCATTTTTGTAAGATCAAGCTTGCAATTGAAGAATGGTGTTATATTCTTGATCTAGTTATAGCTACTATGGCACATTCCATGAGAATTAAATATGATAAGTATCGAAAAAAGTCCAACATGGCTCTTGTTGTAGCATTTTTTGTTGATCCTATATACAAGAAAAAGACAATACACTATTTTGCAGATAAGATTTACTATGACAATGCTCCAGAAGAAATCAATAAGCTCAATAGTGTTATTAACTAGCTATTCCAAGCTTATATGTCTAGTCCACCTGTAACTCCAATGAAGACACCAGCTACAAATTTGCAAACAGTGGATTCTCATCTAGACAACAAGATTGAGGATGATGATCTTGATCCAAATCTTGAAAAGTTCTTTCATGGTAGTACACTGCCCCAGGCCAAGATACCGAAACTAAGTTGGAAGTATATATGGAGCAACCACTAGTGCACTCGAAGACAAAAGATAAAAAAGAATTTGATATTTTGTCATGGTGGAAGCTCAAGCAAACCGAGATCCCTATTCTCTCTCGACTTGCCCGAGATGTCTTATCTATTCAAGCATCTACGGTTGCTTCGGAGTTAGCACTCAGTGCTGGTGGGTGCAAGGTTCCAAATTTCGGCGAAATTCGGCGAAATTTCGCCGAGATTTCGGATTTCGGACCACCCCGAAATCTCAAGTACCGTCCGGGAAAAAAAATAAAAAATTTGAAATTGCTACAGTAAAATCAGAAATTTCGCTTTTTTCGGCGAAATTTGGCCAAAATTTCGTGTTTTTTGGCCGGTTTTGAAAGTTTTAGGGCTGGATTTGACCGGATTTAGTCCAATAACCCTTAGGAAAGTCATCTCCTATGAAAATTTGTTGAAAAACCTAATTTTTTAAATATTTTAAAATTTTGGCAGAAACACTGTCCGATTTTTATAAAATTGTACAAGCTTGATAAAAATCTTAAAATTTTATGGTACTATCCTTAGTAGTTTATTATCATACATAAAACATTTCAAAATTATTTAACTTCATTTGTTATCTTTAAAAAATCAAAAACAGAATGAACATAATTCGGACAGTTATATTGTCAGAATTTTATAAATTTTCTTGAGTGTGATTATGATCTAATTTTTTTTTGAGATATTAATAATTGACTCAGTACCATTATATAAATTTTTTTAAAAAATTAAACTTTGTTTGTTTGGTCAATCAAATCTATGCAAGCATTGAACTTCGTTTGTTATATTATATTTCAAAAATCAAAAAGAAAAGAACATAAATGGTACTGTGCCTTGTAAGAATTTTATAAATTCACTGGAGTGTGATCATGAATCACAATTTTTATGGGATATTAAGAACTTCCTTATCACCGTTCTGTAAAATTTCAAAAAAAATTATGCTTTACATAATTTTTAATTTTGTTCAAGTTTGCCGGTAAGCCTTTTAACAGGGCAGTAGTACTGTTCGAATTTTTAAAAATTTATACAGTTTGATCATCATCTGAGAATTTTATGAGAGCATTATAGATACATCATAACCATGCACAAAAACTTTCAACAGTTTCTAACTTCATTTGTACCATTTTCCATTCGGATCAAACTTGTCGATCAGTGTTCTGTCTGGACAGCGCTACTCTCCGAATTTTTAAAAATTCCTCACATGTGATAATCAGCTGAAATTTTTATGATAATATTATTTATGGATCATAACCATGCACAAAAAATTTCAACTGTTTATAACTTTATTTGTACCATTTTCCATTCCGATCAAACTTGTCGGTCAGTGTTTTATCAGGACAGTACCACTCTCCGAATTTTTAAAAATTCCTCAGATGTGATAATCAGCTGAAATTTTTGTGAGAACATCAGAATTGTGTTAGGAACCTCCAAAAAAATTTCAAAATTTTTCGATAACGTTTAGACCACTTTTCAGCCAGTGCAAAAAACCCGAAATTTCGGGTTTTTTCGCCGAATAATTCCGAAATTTCGAAATTTCGCCGAAATTTCGTTATCCGGCCTGAGACGAAATTCATTCCTGAAACTGAAATTTAAAAACTTGGGTGGGTGTATTGTTGATCCATTTCATCGTCGTTTAGATTCTGAAGCCGTCCAAGCTTTGATTTGTACCAAAGATTGGACTATAGCATCAAGAAAAGGTAATGAAAAATTCCACATTTGTCCTTTACTGCTTTATGTGTAGTATGTCCCAACCTAGGGTAACAATGGATACATGCTATTCCATTAATTAAAGTGGCATAATGACAAATAGGTATTTAGCTATTCCCAACAAAATAATCATTGGTACACAAATAGAATGCAATTTATATAAAACAAAGTACTTTTGCAAACCTAGGTCCAACATGATTAAAGGTTATGACTTGCCTTATTGATATACTGTTGTTGCCGAGTCTTGATCTTCAAATCCTTCGTTCGCTCCATCGGAATTAGCATCTACCGAAAATAAAGCAATGAATACAAATAAAGACTCAAACAAACTCCAAATTAAAAATAAATGGCTCTAGAATGTACATATTGATTTAAAAAAATTAAAAACTTGAATCACCTCAATTGGAGCTCGTATGAAAGAGAATGGGCCTCCGAAAGATTTAAATTCAAGAAATTAAGGAGAAAGGATTTTCTAAAAATTTTGGAATTATTTTTTAAAGAAAGATCAATTTATTGTGTCATGATGACGTCAGCGATTGAATTTTGAAAATAAAAGAAATTAGGAAAAGGACTAAGAGGCTGATATGTGGGCCCATGATCCATAGACCAGGTTCACTGCACAGATTGGTCTATGGTAGATCGGGTTCATGGAACAGGGTGACTGACAGATGGGTCCACGAGGTGTTGATGTCATCCCTGACATGGCAACCTACTCAGCGGTTGACTGGGCGACACGTGACGCTGACCTGCTGAAGAGGCTGACACAATGATTGCTAACGTGGACTACCATGCAAGCACAAGCTTGGCTTTGACTTGTAGCGATCCGACGGCAGCGCAATCTTGCTGGCGCAGAAGAAGGTGACCCGAACAATGGCGCAACTGGATCGGATCGGCTCGAGTTTTGCACAGATCTGGAAGAGGGCGATGAGGCAAACCCAGAGAAGTAAACAACAATGGTGGATATGCGGCAGAGAGGTGGAAGAAGGAGCAATGGTAGTGGCAGAGCTTCATGGAACTCTAGCAAGCTCTCCCAAGATGATGATGGCTCCTCGAGCGATGTTGAGGTAGGCGACAGAATCAGCGGAAGACGAAGCACTTGAGTCGAGGCATCTTAGGGCTTAAATAGCCTTGGAAGGCGTGCACCGAGTAGACTCTGAGACGATGGTGTGGTGTACGGCGCACGGTCTCTGCTAGGGTTAGGGTTTGCAACGCAGGCGGCGATGGGCTAGACTGGTGGAGCAACTAGGGCAGGCATGCGTAGTTGAGCTGAGCAACAGTGGGCTGCGAAGCAAGCGACAGATAGGCTAGGTGGCTCAAGAAGGAAATAGGCTAGGCACAATCGGCCTGAGAGGGATTTTAGAAAATAAAAATGTTTTTCGAATTAGGAAATTGCCATAAATCAAATAAATCCAAATAAATAGCAAATAAATTAAAAAAATCCCAAAAAAATTAAAATACCTTGTAACAAAAGGAACCCAACTAAAACTGAATTTCATATTTTTATGTATAGATTATTCAAATTAAATCTTTTCCTTCATAGAAAATTCAAATTAAGCTTTATTTAATCGGGAAAAATACAAATGATTCTTTTTAATTTTTGAACTTTCCAAAACTAAAAAATTGGGGTGTTACAGTGAGCCTGCCATCGCATCATATATTGTGCCTGCCCGAGCCAAGCCATCGTGACTTGCCATTCAGGTGAGCTCCATTCCATTTCTTCCGCATCATATCATGTTCCACCATCTGCTTGTACTAACCCATCACTTGATTTCCTGGAATCACCAGTGAATCACCATCGCCATGTGTCTCCTCTTTGTTTCACTACCGACACCACTATCACTAATCTCTACTATCCTGGTGAGTCTCCGTCTGATTATTTGCACCTCTACCATCCTTAGTGTGTATTTGGGCTTCTACGCATCATCCTGTAGTTCCTCCTTCAATGTAGCTTGCTATCACCGAGGACCCCACTATAGCTGTCACTGTGCTTCGCCATCCAACCACCTTTGACCACCTCCGATGCCGTCAACTTCACCCTCGTGCCCATGGTGAGCTCCTAGTCCTCATGCGATACTTGTTTTAGCTTAAGGTAGTGTCCTTAGTAGGTATCGCCGTAGCCGACCATAGCACCGTCATGGAGATAGCTTTTGTCACCGCTCTGACGACCATAGGTCCCCGTGGCTATCATCGTAGCTTCGCCTAGGTCCCTGCTAGCCAATGTGATGACCTGGTCAACCTGAGCTGCTATCTTTTGCCTAGTTCCCCATCGACTTGAAAGCCTCTACTGCATCTCGCCGTTGCACCGCCTACTTTGTGCGCCATTTAAACCGCTGCTACTACCAAAAGCTTCATCTCTACACCCTTGTTCCATTTCTAGCCTCATCCCAACATTTGTGCTGCTGCCTCGCCACCAACGAGCTAGGGAACAAGCTCGGCCATGGTGGATAGCTCGCTCCTTCGTTTTCTCTCAGTCAAGTGGGCCAGTAGTTAGCCTTAATGACGTTAATTAAATCAGTTAAGACTGGTTAAATATAATGAGTCAATGACATGTGGGCCTGGATAGGTTAAGTAAACAGTTTTACAATTAGAACTGGTATTTAGTTATGTGTCACTGACATATAGACCCAACTTGTCAGTTTCAACAAAAAATAATAAAAATTTGACATGTAGGCCCAACTTGTCAGTCTCTTCGAGAGAAAAATTCATTCCTTTAATGTAAAATATGCTTTCAACCTTAAAGAAAATTTGACTTCTTAATTGAAAAAATTAATCCAGGAGAATACACCTTCGACGTCATCCCTCTCTTCCTTTTTATTTTCCCAGGATTTTCTTAGCCGAGCTAAATTCAAACGCCTATAACTTTTGGATACAAACTCCAAATTGAGTGAAACTAGTTTCTAATTTTTTCTAAAATCATGCTCTTTCATGGTCTATGAAAATATATGAGTTTGGGTTCTGTATGTATTCTTTTGGCTCTTATTTGTGTCCTCTGATGCATCGCATTTAGATATCGACATCCCAGAAACCGCCGTCGACGAACCCGAGCAAGATCCTAAGTTCAACAAGCAAGACAAGCACCCCTTTGATCGTATTTGATCTCATATTTTACTCTTATTATGTATGTTGTGTTTAAATCTATTATGCATGCGTGTAATTTTGGTAAAAGTCACTATGTTGCTAAGAATATATATATATATATATATATATATAGTATAATTACCTAGGGCACCATGATCTAAAAAGGATATTTTCTTTATGTATTTTGATGCAAAAAAATTTCAATTTTTTAGGATGCTGAGTTTAACCAGTTTACTAACTAGTTCAAACAAGTTTGAATTTAAATTCAAACTAGAGTTTTCCTTTTTCATGATAGTTTGGATGTAGGTATGTGCTGATTATATATATAAATCAGCAAAGCATGTGATCCAAACTCATTCAAAATCTTTGAATTCGAGTATATTTTTTCAAAGGTATGTGTTTCATTTGAATTATTATAGATGGATATATACCCTAAAACTGAAATTTTTGAAAAATATAAATATTAAATGTGGAATTATAGAGTAACAATGATCGCTAGATGCTTAGCCATGCTTATACCGACATTAGACAATTAGCTTGAATGATGGTAAAAAAGTTTAAAATGGAAAATATTTATGATATGGTCCAGAGGAGGTACATCTGATATTTTGAGTATAAATGAAATTGGAAAACATGTTTTGTACTTATGCAAGTGGTTGTTGGGACCAGTGCAATTGCATGCGAGGAATGTGCCAGTTTCGCCTAGGTTGCTAAGGACCAATCTATTATGCCTACCCAAGTATTTTTGTACAACCACATGTTACTTTATAGGAAGACTCTAGCATAATAAGTTATCATGTTCTAGCAGTTTAGCCGCACATGGTAGTTGATAGGTGGAAATTGAGCTAGGGCGGTTATGGTACAGGACATCCATGTTCGTAGAGGCTTTTGCGAGGTACGCAAAGCTTACCAACACAACTATAAGCTATTAAGATTGGAGGGTGCTCCATACTTGAGATGCATATCATAGGACGGTGATTGTTATAACCGGCAATGTAAAAGCTTTGTCATGGAACTAGCAAACGGATACCTCTGATATCGCGTGGTATATTTGACATGATGGGATGTTTATGTCGAGTGGATAAAGCTGTACAACCTCTTTCAAGTGTAATTTATTTAAATAACCATGTCCCTATTCATGGACATCGCTTGGTTATATCCCACAATAAGTAGTTTTATGTTTTGAAAATTGGTTGAAAAGATTGTAGATAGGGATTCCATGTACGTTTTTATCATCAAAAGGATTATGCTTAGATTTTAAATATTTATGGTAGAAAGCTGCCTGCCTATCCATGTTATTTATGCTCTATTACTATATGTTATCAAATGTCAAATACTTTTACAACTTTCCGATTACAATCTACTATTCAATATTGCAAATCAAATCTTGCTTTATGCAAAATTGAAATCTGGTAGGATAGCCATTCTATTGACATAGCTTTACATACCATAAAACATTTGTTTAGAAGTCTTGCCGAATACAATTTTCGTACTCACTGTTGCTTATTGAACTTATTCGAAGGATGAGGATGAAGACCCATCGTCGTACTGTTACTTTTATGCTGCAGGTTTTGGCAACAATGATGCTGATTTCTAAGTATTCGACCCCAGTTAGGCTAAGACATACTAGCTAGATTTTGTTGCCTCATTATTTTGCTTCCGCTATGATCTTTTGCCATGTGAACTATTTGGCTGGTTGACCTTGTTGCAAAACTAGTTATGTATAACTTAACTTCGGAAGTTTACTATTATACACTACTCTGTCTTTCCTCTCATGTATGGATGCGATATGTCAATGTTTAATGTGTGTGCTAGTTATTGATCGAGGGACTAGCACACTATACACATAGGTATCGAAATGCAAATTTTGGGTACCGACAGTCAATCCTATCAATAAATGTCAGTTCGGATTCTGAAAACGAGAGCAATGTTCGCCTGAATCTAAAAATGGGATAACTCAAATTCAAAAACCTATGCTATTAGCTCAAATAAATTTGCCTATCAGATGCCAAAAATAGGGAAAGTATATGGTGAGTCCAGTGAAAAAAAATCACGTTATCCTCAAAATAGAAAGGAGCCCATTGCTTGCGATAAGCACATTACGGAAAGCCCCTCCTTTGCAGGACCCCAGCATTTCCTCACATCCTCAAACTAAATCACAGAGCTTGATAACCAGAATAAATTCAGAGATGCTGAAAAAAATAGAAAAATTTCATAGTAACTGAACCGGGAAACTCCCATCGACTGAACACAAATGTACCAAACTATTATACTTCAAGATATGACCCAAAAAAGGAGCAAAGAACACAACAGCTCCTATAGAGTATTGCACTTAACATTTAGTAATCAGTTGAAAGTGGACAGAAAAAGAACAATTGATTAGGGGAAAAAGTAGCAAAACACAAGTAGAAACATTCTAAACATAGATGGTCCTACTGGTTTTCTAAAGTAATGTCTAAAAATTATGGCTGATCAACTATACTTACATGAATACTATTCTTGTAGTTATTGTACGCAAACAAAAAACCATCATGCGTTGAGGCACATTTTCGAAACTAGACAGATATTCAGAGTTACTGAAAAATTTAGTCTACAACTTTAGACTCAAAACGAAGAGGAACTGAAACAAGAGGAACTGTTGTTTGAGTCATACGAAATTACTGATTGTTGAAAAACTATTGAGGCCTAAAAAGTTAACTGCATTTGCTTCTCCTTCAGAACTGAACAAATAATTGAACAAGATCTTGTTTGCACCAAAATTTGGCAAGCTTGGTCAAAATCGGCAATAAAGTCAAAGATACGGAATTAACGGACATGATGGAAAGGTTTGGAGATATTTTGGTAACTACAAGATCTTTAAGAAAAACAACCGTCCGAGATAAGGCCGATACGGATACGAACTTGAAGCGTGTTGTAACAGGATACGATCGGCCGAAGGTATAAAAGAAGGGCCAAAGCGAACTGCAAAAGGGAATAAAAAAACACAATACAATCAACCAGTCTTTACTTTTTCTACTTTTCCTGTCGACTAGGAGTAGCTTCTGTAATTTAGCCTTTGTAATCGATCCTGATCAATAAAGTTGCGCATCGCCAATTATTGATCTTCGTCAATTACACCCCAGGTTCGATTTGTTCTGATTTTGTTGTGCATCACCTTCTTCAGAATCGATCTGCTTTTATCCTCTAATTAGCTTTAATCGGCTAATTAGATTTATCCTGATACTTTAATCTTGATCGGCTTCAGGCTGATTAAGTTTAAGCCGATTGATATTGACGATCGGCTTGGAGTAAATTTTATTGTCTTTTACCTTGTCGATTCTGAGTCAAATCGACCGCACGCTCTGAACCGGTGTTAAATGCGGTGTCTTCTTTGTCGAAATCCTACATCAAGTTTTTGGCGCCAACACACTTTTGGCACGCCGGTGGGACACGCAATGTCTTCATCAGGGAAGTCGATTCCACCATCGGATCTCAACTCGAAGCTATAATCGTCCCAACAATGGGCGATTTATCCATGAACAGCGCCAAGAAATTGAAGCTCGGAAGGCTGGCTGGAAGAGATGATGCTAAGTTGCTATCAGAAGACAAGACATGGCGTCACTCAAAAATCCGCCTGCAACGGTCAACGCATACAGGTGATGCGGGTGTAACGAACAAGTAAGCCGATATTTACCGCCAAGCGAATTATCGGCTATGATTAATCAGTCTGTGCATCACGCTTTAATAAACCAATCATCGGCTCTGGTGACAACACTTAAGCCGATGATAGCAAATAGCGTCAAATCTATAGCCCAGGAGTTAGCCTCGTCAGGAAGTCTGCTAGATCCATTACAAGCTCTGCCGAATTATCCTGTTTTTTCAATACCACAGAACACGCAGGGCACTACGGTCGATCCTAAATCATCGGCTGTAACCTCACCTCCCACAATGATGCCCACACAACCTACGGTCATATTGCCTAGGGACCCTCGGTCAAGTGGGGTGAGTCATTACCATACCTATACCGACGCCGCTAGGTTGGATGCGTCAGTCAATTTGCCGCCATCGGCTCCGTTCTACGCTTTTCCCCAATCGGTTTCACAGCCGATTGGCTCCGAGAGATTCCCAAAAGAATCTACCTTGCAAAGGAACCCAGGTCCACACAGGGTAGTAACATACTCTGAGCCATTTGTTCCAGTACCAGAAACTCAAACCAGGCATAATCAACACGATCAGTATAGTCGTATGACGACGGCACAGCACAATTGGCAGCCCGAGCTTACGCTCGGGGGGCAGGGTGCCGATTATGACCGACATTATCAAGGGCCTGCTATGCCAATGGCCGATAATGCCAACTGGACCGATCGGATCATGCCGCTTTGAGGACCAATTTGGCATACAACCAAAGGAAAAGTGATCGGCTATAGAAAGCCGTACCCTGATTACATTGATCGCATGCCTTACCCTCACAATTTCAGAGTCCCGAACTTTGCCAAATTCTCCGGGGATGATTCTATCACCACCCTGGAGCATGTCGGACGCTTTATCGCGCAATGCGGTGAAGCGGCCCAATCCGATGGGCTTAAAATTAGGTTGTTCCCATTGTCTTTATCCGGGGTAGCATTTACTTGGTTTACTTGTTTACCTCCGAATTCGGTCCATTTATGGAACGATTTGGAAAGCCGATTCCATGAATATTTCTTTTCAGGCAGTTTGGAGCTTAGAATTTCAGATTTGAGTTCTGTGCGCCAAAAGTTTGGGGAATCAGTGACGGATTACATCAAGAGGTTTAGAGAAATCAGGAATCGGTGTTTTAGCGTTACGTTGCCTGACAACCAACTTGCCGATTTAGCATTTCAAGGTTTGATCCCGCCGCTTAGGGAGAAGTTTGGAGGCCAAGAATTCACTGACCTTAGCCACTTATTGCATCGCGTATCGGCTCAAGAAAGCCGATTCACTGATAACAAAGCATTCAAAGATAGATTCAAAAATAGCAATAACAAGGAAAGGGATAAGGCCAAGGTCAATATGGTTGAATATTGTCCTAGTGATTCGTCGGACGACGAGGAAGCAGAAATAAACATAGCCGAATGGGTAAAAGGATCCAAGAAATCCTTAGTCTGTTCTTGGCTCAAGCCGACTAGGAACAAGTCGGAAGTTAAGTACTCTTTTGATGTTTCTAAGTGCGATCGTATTTTTGATTTACTTCTGCAAGAAAAGATAATACGATTGCCGGAGGGACATGTGATACCATCGCCTGATGAGATCAAAAAGCGCAGTATTGCAAGTGGCATCATTCTTATTCGCATAACACTAATGATCGCAATATCCTTCGTCAACAGATCCGATCGCTATTGAAGATGGTCGGTTGAAGTTTGCCGATGAGTGACCATGCGAGTTGATGTTGATCCGTTTCCTATCAACATGGTACGGTGTTCGGCTAAAGGAAAAGAGCCGATGCAAGGCGAGCATAAAAGGATCGACAAATCGACCTCTGACCAAGCTCGGCGGCACCAAACATCGAAGATTACCATCGGTTCCTTACAAATAGAAGCCGATCGAGATGGGAAAAATTCAAGGACCATTAAACCCAAAGGAATCCCGGTGGGTAAATGGTACAAAGCGGAGAAATCCCCATCAAGGCGGCCGCGAAAAGGATAGGTCCAACGTTCTCACAATTAATGGAAGTATGAAAGGATGAACACCGACCACGGCATCATACCCGCCGGTCGGATAATTTGTACCGTCTGAGAGAACGTGGAAAAGGCACATAGAAGGTGTCCCTTTGGCGATTTCTTTGAGAGAGAGAGTAGCGTTGCCATCATCGTATACCGCCCGATGGAACATTATCCCCGAGACGATTGGCCAATGCAATCGGCCAGAGGTAGGCTATCTGGGCCAATCGGAGAGCAAGGCGAAGTCCTGAAGGCGGTCCACGAAAGAATATCTAAACCGAATCAAGAGCCGAGCCAAGATAAGACGACGAACCCGGTTCTAATCAAGAAGATTTGGCTGGTCAAATACGGAAACCGGTGGAACCCAAACCCAGGTGGTGTCCATCTGGCCTGAGCCGATCGCAAACTTCAGAGGCTAAGGACACAAGAGATTCGTGAGGCCGACGCAGAAAGAGAGAGAGACGAAGTATTTAACGAACCGCCCGATTAAATCGTCAAAAGGAGTGGAGAAGAAAAGAACAAGCAGAAGAAGATTTCGAATCGGCTGATGACTTGGATTCTCCTATGATTCGGGATGACACGCCTCCAATGGATATTAACATGGTGTTCACATTGCCTACCGAGTTCGTTAGTCGAACTAAATCGCCAAAGAGGCGGTTGCTCGGTGTGCTCGGCAGCGTAACGCCATCTTTGAGAAACCCAAAGATGATCATTGGCATCTCAAACCATTGTATCTGAAAGGGTATATAAATGGCAAGCCGATATCAAGGATGCTAGTAGACGGGGGCGCCACGGTGAATCTTATGCCGTACACGACATGCAAAAAACTGGGCAAGTCTGACGAAGACTTAATCAAAACTAACATGGTTCTGAATGACTTCACGGTGACCCTCTGAAGCAAAGGGTGTCATGGTCATCGGTGATCGTCGGCGACAAGACCTTGCCACAGATTCTTTGTAATTGATGCCAAAGGAAACTACAGTGTGCTGCTCGGGCGGGATTGGATTCATGCAAACTGTTGTATCCCATCAACCATGCATCAAGCGCTTGTTCAATGGAACGGAGAAGAAGTTGAGGTCGTTACAGCCGATACATCGGCTCACATTGCCATGGCTAGCTCCGATGCAAATTGGCAACACGAAGAAGTGGGTGCATATCGGGCAAAGTGCTGGACGACTGTGATTTCATTTGTGTGAGCAAGTCAGGTCTCATGCCGATCAGTGTCAAGCTAGGCACTTTTGATCGGGCGAATGAAGTATTACGCCGATGGGGACAAGAAAAACATTGAAAGCGCTGCAAGGTAAAATGCAAAGCTATCGGCAAACAACGAATAGCTACGAAGCCATCGAAGATTTTGAAGAAATTGAGAAGTTAGGTCAAGGCTTCACATCCACCGATTTACTTGAAGAAGTCGATATAGGTAACGGTGATAGGAAAAGACCAACTTTTGTTAGTGCAAATTTAGGTGTAAAGTACAAAGAAAATTAATAAAATCCTTAAGGATTACAAGGATTGTTTTGCTTGGGAATATCACGAAATGCGGATTAAGCCGGCACTTGTGGAACATCGGTTACCTATAAAATTGGGTTATCGGCCGTTTAAACAGTATCCTAGGCGTTTCAATCCAGCCTTGTACCAAATCATAAAAGAAGAGATAGAACGGTTGTTGGAGGCAAAATTTATCAGGCCTTGCCGATACGCGGAGTGGGTTTCCAACATCGTTCCAGTCATGAAGAAAAATGGAAAGCTTGGTATCGTCGACTTCAGAGATTTAAACAAGGCGACGCCAAAAGATGAATACCCGATGCCAATAGCTGATATGCTTATTGATGCTGCATCAGGGAACAAGATCATAAGTTTTCTAGATGGTAATGCCGGGTATAACCAGATACTCATGGCAGAAGCCGATATACCAAAAACGGCTTTCAGATGTCCTGGTGCAATAGGATTGTTCGAGTGGACAGTAATGACTTTCGGCTTGAAAAACGCTGGAGCAACGTATCAGCGGGCAATGAATCTGATCTTTCATGATTTAATCGGCCACATTGTCGAAATATATATTGACGATGTAGTAGTAAAGTCTGCAGACGATTTCCAACATTTGGCCGATTTAGAGAGGGTGTTTAAAAACATAAGATCGCACGGTTTGAAGATGAATCCTTACAAGTGTGCGTTCGGCGTGTCGGTGAGGCGCTTTTAGGCTTTATGGTACATGAAAGAAGAATCGAAGTCAGCCAAACGAGGGTCAAGGCCATAGCCAATACTGAACCACCGACGTGCAAAAATGAATTACAAAAGTTGATCGGCAAAATTAACTATCTCCGTCGGTTCATCTCGAACCTCTCTGGTAGAATTCGTGCCTTTACTCCATTACTGAAGTTGAAGGACAATGAAGAATTTATATGGGGAGCCGATCAGCAGAAAGCTTTCAACGAAGTCAAAAGGTATTTGTCCAACCCTCCAGTTTTGGCTGCACCGCAAAAAGGGATTCCTTTCAGATTATATGTCTCGGCCGAAGAAGATACTATTGGAGCTGTTTTGGCACAAGAAGTGCATGGTAAAGAGAGGGTTATCTTTTATTTAAGCCGACGGTTGCTGGACGCAGAAGTCAGGTACCCTTTTATTGAAAAACTATGTTTATCCTTGTACTTCTCGTGCACAAAGCTAAGGCACTACATATTAGCATCGGCTTGTAAGGTCATCTGCAAAACCGATGTTATAAAATATATATTGTCAGCTCCAATTCTGCGAGGTCGACTTGGCAAATGGGCTTACGCCTTGGTCGAGTTCGACTTATCATACGAATCGGCCAAAGCAGTCAAAGGACAAGTCCTAGCCGATTTTATAACAGGACATGACACAGCAGCAAACCTAGTCTTGGTAGCACCATGGCAACTGTTCTTTGGCGGATCAGTATGTGGGGAAGGTGATGGTATCGGTATTGTACTCACCTCACCCAAAGGGCATAGCTTTGAATTTGCATTCCGGCTAAATAGCCGATGCTCCAACAACCAGGCCGAGTACGAAGCGTTACTCAAAGGCTTACTGTTGTTAGAAAATATTGGAGTAAGAGCTATTGAGGCATATGGTGATTCACTATTGGTAGTACAGCAAATAAAGAGAGAATACCAATGTCGAGATGAAATACTACTGAAATATTTAGAACAATGTTTAGAGATTATCAGCTCTTTTACTTCATTTTCTATCGGTCATATTCCTCGTGAATTGAACGATAGAGCTAATCTTTAGCTCGGCAAGCATCGAGGATATAAGGATTTTGACCAAAGTCAGGAGACCGAACTAGTGAGCAAAGCAGTCATGTGCGCAAATATTGCTGATTGGAGAACGCAAATAAAAGATTATCTAGTCGATCCATCCAAGCCGACAGAACGAAAGATAAGACAACAAGCGTTGAAATACGTTGTTTTAGACGATATACTATATTATCGGACTATGGAAGGTTTGTTGTTGAGATGTCTTGAAACTGAAGAAGCGCGAGTGGCAATGGGCGAAGTACACGAAGGGATTTGTGGTTCTCATCAATCGGCACATAAAATGAAATGGATGCTCAGACGGACAGGTTATTTTTGGCCGACGATGTTAGAAGATTGTTTCAAGTACTATAAAGGATGTCAGACATGTCAAAAGTTCGGCAACGTACAACTGGCACCAGCATCGGCTTTACATCCAATTATTAAACCTTGGCCGTTTAGGGGTTGGGGAATAGATATAATCGGCCAAATATTTCCTGCTTCGAGTAAAGGCCACAAATTTATTTTGGCCGCAACCGATTACTTTTCAAAATGGGTTGAAGCTATCCCACTTAAGAAGGTGACTAGTGTTGAGGCGATTAGTTTTGTGAATGAACATATCGTCCATCGGTTTGGAATACCACAAACAATCACGACCGATCAAGGTACGGTATTCATGTCTAACGAGTTTCAAGGTTACGCCACAAGTCTAGGAATCAAATTGTTAAACTCGTCGCCATATTACGCCCAGGCTAATGGACAGGCCGAGTCGTCTAATAAAACACTAATCAAGTTGATCAAAAGAAAAATTGATGAGAAGCCAAGGAAGTGGCATTCGACTCTATCAGAGTCACTTTGGACCTATCGGTTATCTTATCACGGAGCGACAAAACTTTCACCTTACCAATTGGTGTATGGACAAGAAGTCGCTTTTACTGTGGAAATCAACATTGAGTCGATACGAATAGCCAGACAGAATGGTTTGTCGGCTCAAGATTACAATGACTTAATGATCGACAGCTTGGATGAGTTAGCGGAGTTACGTTTGTCTACGCTTGATCGGCTTAAAAAGAACAAGATCAGAGTTGCAAGGGCATACAATAAAAGGGTCATGCCTAAAACTTTCGGTCAAGCCGATTTAGTATGGAAAACAATATTGCCTGTTGGTTCTAAGGATAACCGATTTGGAAAATGGTCGCCTACGTGGGAAGGGCCATACAAAATTAATCGGCTAATCGGCGGAAACTCGTACATGCTGGAAACACTTGAGGGGTATGTATTGCCAAAAGCTATAAACGGGAAATACTTGAAGAAATACTACCCTAGCGTCTGGATCGGAGCCTAGTCGACCGAATATTACGTTCAGAAAGCCATGTTAACGCGATGCTGTTAATCGGCTGAAAAGATTGCAAATTCTGGAAATATAAGTAACATACGAATCGGTTAAATAGCCGATTATAAACATAACAAAGTTACAAAACATTCAGGACAAGCATTCAGAACAAGTGGGACAAGCATTCAGAACAAGTGTTTTAAAAAAAAGAACAAACCACCAAAGTTTTACAACTCAATACTGGATGCCCGATCCTGGAAGAGTCACGCCCAAGGCCGACAAAGCACCGGCTGCCTTTGTAATAATCCCTTGAATTTCATCCAAAAGACGTTCGTCGTCTTTGGCACTTCCGGGCACTGGTTTTACCTTGGCCGATTGCTTGGTTACATTTTCAACAGCTACTACAATACCAAGTTTTTGTTCTTTCAGCTCCGATGCAGTGGTCTCCAAGGATTGTTGGCCTTTTCCGATTTGTTTTTCAAGCTTGGCCAATTCTTCCAGGAGGAGTTTCTTTGTTTTTTTCCATTTTTAAGAGGGATTCCTTCGTCGATTTGAGGCGTTGAGCATCAGTATCAAATTTGCGTTTTTTGGCCTTGGCATCAGCAACCAACTCCTCTAAAAGTTTCTGATTGGCCTCTTGGGCTTCACGACATCGGATTCGATTCGTGCCTCCTCCACTTCGATTTTTCTGTCATCTAAGTGACATACATTTAGAAGAGCTTGCATTGCTTCAGGAGGGAGATCAGCTTCAACGGCAGCCATGGCATCCCTTATCGGCTGATTGTTAGCCAGAATCTCCGACTGCGGTTGCATTACAAGTTTGAAGAGCTTGTCAAGGCGCTCTTTCATGCCGGGGGCCGAGGTAACGGCAGACGATGCCTTTTCTGACACTTGAAGAATTTTTCTAATTTCTGCATCATAGTCGTCAGTGGCCATAATCTCCGGGTCGTCAAGATCAGCCAAAGAAAATCCAAGTAAGTTTGTCGGATCTGATGATTCTGGCAGATCAGTGACTGGAGTAGGATAAGTTGGCTCTGGTGTAGGAGTTGGCGCGGCTGAAATATTCGGAAGATCGGCAAGGATCTTCGCGACTTGGGCAGATTGTGTTGGCTAAAAGGGAATAAGACAAAAAATAAGCCAATGCATTAGAGTACATAAGTTATCGTACAAGGTGTCATAGCTTACCTCTCCAATAGCCGATACATGAGGCGAACTCGCCGCTTTGTTCTTTAGGCTTGAGTCCTTCTTATTTGGAGCTTTGGTATACTTTGCCTTTTCTTTTCGGAGATATAAATCAGATAAAGGTTAGTTTAAAAGAAAAAGGAGAAAACGGTATTAGTCGATATGTTTATGCTTACTTGGTTGTTTTTTCTCGATGTCCGATAAAGATGGACTATGAACCCCTAGAGTGCCAGAGGTATAGCCTGTGAGACCAGTCGATTGATGAGCTCTCTTGCCCTACCCATTTCCGGATTGGCTAGAAACAGGTTTTTTGCCGACATCCTTAGCCTGCAAGTAGTATGAAAAATATGATTACAAAAATGCATCTGGAATAAGACCGATGTACGAGATAAGATTATTTAAAGCCGATACCTTATCTACTAAGCTTGAGTTAGTATAACCCGACGAGCTAGATTCACTGCTAGATTCGCTGTTAGATACTAAGGATGGCTCTGGCAGATTTGGAAAAAATTCCGTGATGATAGTTGAAGGAGTTTTCTCCATATACAAACACTCTGCGATAGCCGACCACCATGTCGTGAAACCACCTGCGCGGCGAGCATTCAAATGGAAGTGGGGGAGACTGTGCAGGTGGAGTTCGTCGGCTAACTCCAAAACTAGCCTCGCTGATGTAGCATTGCGGACCCTGGCTCTGGGTTGAAGCCGATCCAGAAGTGGCAGACTTGGGATCACCTGGCCGAAGCCGAGCTGTCTTGCATATACTGAAGGGTGATAAAATTCGTATGAAGGTTGGAAGGTTCGATTCCGGGTATGAAGGCCGACATGGAATATGCATGGAGAAATGAAAATTCTATACAAATCCAGAGTCTCCTGAGGCATCAGAGAGCTGTCGGCTTCCAGATGAAGAAAAGAAGGCCAAAGAAAATCGGCTGCAGCGCCATAGCTAAAGAAATCTTGCTGCGTGAAACCTTCGGTGTTCAATTGCAAGAAGAATGACAGAAACCTTCTACAGCTGTCAGGAAAAGCCCTTGTCTCATTTCTGGAGCACATCATAAATCTTTCACCAAAGGATCGGCATTCTCTAAATTGAATAGGTGCCCTTCGTATATCTTCCTTGGAAAAGGAGTATCATCATGAATCCAAGTTAAAAGAACGGTGAATAAACAAGATGACCATATTTGTACGAACCATATTGGGCCACCTACGTTACCAACAGTGAATTTTCCGAAACCCGTATAAAGCCGACTCCTTATTATGTAAAGCATCTGATACACAGCACCCAGGAAGATTTTTCCTAGAGCTAGCCGACGACCCTCAACAAGCTGCTCTGCTATCACTTGATATACCTGAGTTGGTCCAAGAGAAGCTCATGTAACGTAAAGCGGTCTAGCCAAAGTTTCAGGAAAGCAACATGTTCTTCGTCCGATACTAGGCCATTAACTTTGTTATTATTTCCAATGTATTTGGCCCAACCCTCTCCTTTAGATCGAATGAGCTTATATTTTGGTTTTCCACTAAAAGCCGATACTTGATCTCCATCTGGCCGAAGGCAACACAATTGAGCAACATCTAAAAGAGTTGGGCCGATGGGACCAGTGCGGAATAAAAAAGCATTAAAACAGTCCGACCAAAAATAACAGGCCGTGGCCACTAAGGGCTCGTTAGCTTCAGGGTCGGCTAAGGAAAGTGAGATACATTCAGCTATGCCCATTCTTTCCCATTCACTCCTCTTTTGGGCTGCTACCCTGATAAACCAATTTCTCCATCCTTTAAGAGCTGTCGGCCAAGCCCTGAAACTCTTATTCCACCCCTCTATGTTATGACCAGCAGCCGACAGAGGTAAACGGGGAACTTCCTGGTTTGTTACGGTATGAACATCTAGATTTCCCAATGGACCCAAAAAAATATTGATAGTTGTTGTGTGGAATCGGAATAAGTACCTGGCAAGGGTCCATTGTAGCCGATGAAGGAAGATTGATGAGCTAAAGGAATGCCTCAGGAGTACTTCAAACGGTAAGCTTAAGCCGATTGCAGATGATTCAAGAGCTTGTGCGCGTGAAGAATGACCAAGGTGGGGGCCGCATTATATAGCGTGGTAAAAATTTGAAGCGGCGGGAAGTGAATCTCAAAAGGCGCGAGCAGTTAAAACGCACTACTCGCATGTCAGAGAATTACGGCGTGAATAAAGTAGCAGTTATTGAGTGAAGTTCAACGGTTAGCCGATTGGAAAAGTCGATAAGTGAAATTTTTGACAAATGACAAGTCATTTCTCAAAAATAGGGGGCATATGTTTGCACCAAAATTTGGCAAGCTTGGTCAAAATCGGCAATAAAGTCAAAGATACGGAATTAACGGACATGATGGAAAGGTTTGGAGATATTTTGGTAACTGCAAGATTTTTAAGAAAAACAACCGTCCGAGATAAGGCCGATACGGATACGAACTTGAAGCGTGTTGTAACAGGATACGATCGGCCGAAGTATAAAAGAAGGGCCAAAGCGAACTGCAAAAGGGAATAAAAAAACACAATACAATCAACCAGTCTTTACTTTTTCTACTTTTCCTGTCGACTAGGAGTAGCTTCTGTAATTTAGCCTTTGTAATCGATCCTGATCAATAAAGTTGCGCATCGCCGATTATTGATCTTCGTCAATTACACCCCAGGTTCGATTTGTTCTGATTTTGTTGCGCATCGCCTTCTTCAGAATCGATCTGCTTTTATCCTCTAATTAGCTTTAATCGGCTAATTAGATTTATCCTGATACTTTAATCTTGATCGGCTTCAGGCTGATTAAGTTTAAGCCGATTGATATTGACGATCGGCTTGGAGTAAATTTTATTGTCTTTTACCTTGTCGATTACAGGTCAAATCGACTGGCACGCTCTGAACCCGGTGTTCGTCTGGTGTGCTGCTGTCAGAAACCCTACATCAAGTTTTTGACGCCAACAGATCTCAAATGATATCCAGCAAATTATAAGTATGAACCTTCATATTATAATAATATAATCTGACCAAAGGTTTCGCATTTAGGGAATCATCTTTACCTTTAAATTATAAGCTAGACAAAACATGTGCTGCTTTACTGAACATACTGACCTGTTTTTTAGACGGAAACATTAGTGACCTTGGCATTATTAATCTTGACTAGACAAATCCCGGCAAGAACATTTGCCGCGTGACTGAACATTAATGAACTTGGTTGACCAGTAGTGATACTAGCTTAACAAAACCCGGCTCGGCAAGCTGGGAGAACTGCATTCGCAAACCATCCATCAAGCTCAGATGGAACAAATGCTTATGAACACAATACCAAACTGTTAGACTATTATGGGATAGCCCATAATTAATTTAATAGAAATTCCAAAAGGCCCATTAGAATACTAGGAGTCATGAAATTGGTTTAGTACCATATGGGTAATTGAGAGAAGGTTTGACCAACTTAAATAGTTGAGTTGTGTGTCTCTCAATTAGCAAGGTGGAAAAGGGTAAAGGCTGTGCCACACGCGCGCGCGCGCGCCGAGCCGAGGCGTGTGCGAGTCGAGACGAGTCGTGACGTGAGGCCAGTCCGGACGTGCTGGGCGGGAGCGGTTTGTTTTGCCGTTTCAGTAGTCAATATGACCAGTAACCGCAGTGATTAATGTGACCGAGAATCGCCACCGAGTTGATGGTCGGTAATGGCCGACTCCTGCCGCTGCATGTCGCGAGGCTATATAAGGAGAGCCACTACCGTGCTTTTCTTCACCTGCAGAACTCTCCCACGCAGACTCCATTCATCCTTTGTTCTGCTGTCCTTTGCATTCCCGCCTCTGTTTTTTGCGCGCACAAGTAGCAGAGGGAGCAGGCCTCCGGAACCTCGCCCTTCTTGAGATCTTGCTCGAGATAGAAGGCCGATAAGGTTTTTGGGAGCGACCACGCGATCGCTCGAAGGTGTTCTCGAAGCGCATCTCAAGACCGCAAACGCGCGCTCGCGACTTTGCATCAACCTCTTCATCGCACCAACGCTTCATCGCGACAACCTGTGATCGTCTACTTCACCGTCATGGCGAACGAGAATATTACGCTGCGCTGTGCCAACGGTGGCACCGGCTCAAGGGTATATTAACTTATACCGTGTTTTATTCATGCTGATTTCTTGTTCATTAGTCTTTGCGTATGAGATAGATAATTTGTTATCTAGTACCTTTGGCTTTGAACAAAAAATGCGTCTTTGTTTAATCATGATTTACGTAATTCTGTGGATTAAAATATTGAGAAAATTTCTAATATTTCCAACAATCCAAAAACCTTATACTAGGAATTTTACAACTACTGGTTTCCCTGCCGCGCTTAAGCCAACTATATTTGACGGCGCAAATTACAAGCGTTGGCGCGCCAAGATGATTTTGTGGTTGACTGCCATGAACGTGTATCACGTTGCGCAAGGCAAACCACGGCTGAGTGGGCTCTCTTACGAGCAGAGAGTGCCTTCCGCACCGCGGATAACTTGTTCAGAGGCGCCGTGATTAGTGTTCTTGGAGAAAATCTTGTTGATGTGTACATGATTTTGCCAAGTGGTAAAGAAATGTGGGATGCACTTGAGGCAAAATTCGGAGTCTCTGACGCGGGCAGTGAACTCTATGTCATGGAGCAGTTTCATGACTACAAGATGGTTGATGACCACTCTGTAGTAGAACAGCTCATGAGGTTCAAGCTTTATGAAAGAACTTGAGAATTTTACATGTGCATTACCCGACAAGTTTGTATGGCGGGATGCATCATAGCTAAGTCGCCACCTTCTTGGAGGATTTTGCCACTACTCTAAAACACAAGAGACAAGAGTTCAGCGTTCTTTGGTCTCATTGGGTCTCTAAATGTTGAGGAGAAAGCGAGGGCAAAAGATATACGTGGGAAAGAAAGTTCTAGTGCCAATGTGATACAAAAGAAAATCTTTCAATTCAACAAGAAGAATAAAAATAAGTCGAAAAGCACGAGAACAAGAACAAGGCCGCTCAAACTACTAGCTTCAAGAAGAAGAAGAATAAAGGAAAGGGAAACCGCTTTATGCGTAATGGTATCGATCATTGGGCAAAGGATTGCCACGATCGCAAAGACAATAAGCGTAAAAGTCCGCTAACGTTGTTATTGGCAATACCGAGGAGGAACATCCGGTATGTTTCAATACCTACCGTTCTATCAAGATGTCGTTCACTGATTGGTGGATTGACACGGGGCCAATATACATGTTTGTCCGACAGATCCTTATTCTCTTCTTACCGGTCGCAGGGCTACCTCCGTGTTGATGGGGAATGGGTCGCAGCATTTGTACGTGGAGTCGGCACAGCTTGACTTGAAGTTTACTTCAGAAAAGTCGTGCGATCGAGGCGTGCATCACGTGTCCGTGATAAATAAAAACCTTGTCACCGGTCTCTATTGTGTAGAGATGGTTTTAAGCTAGTTTTTGAATCCAATAAATGTGTTGTTTCTAAGATTGGAACTTTTATTGGAAAAGGCTATGAGAGCGGAGGCTTGTTTCGTTGTCTTTGACGGACATGAATAAAATTGTGAATCATGTTTGTAATCATGAGACTGATGTTTGGTATTCACGACTTTGTCATATTAATCTTGGTTGCATGATGCGGTTAGCTAGTATGAATTTAATCCCAAAATTTACCCAAGTCAAAGGTTCTAAGTGTCAAGTGTGTGTGCAATCTAAGCAACCTCGCAAGCCTCACAAGGCAGCTGAGGCGAGAAATTTGGCAATTAGAACTAGTTCATACCGATTTATGCGAGATGAACGGGGAGTTGACAAAGGGTGGTAAGAGGTATTTCATGACTTTGATTGATGATTCTACTAGATATTGCTATGTGTATTTATTAAAGTCAAAAGATGAGGCTTTTCACTATTTTAAGATCTATAAAGCTGAAGCTGAGAACCAACTTGAGAGAAAAATCAAACGGGTTAGGTCAGATCGTGGTGGAGAATACTTTTCTAATGAGTTTAATTTATTCTGTGAGGAACATGGAATAATCCATGAGAGGACGCCTCCCTATTCGCCCCAATCAAATGGGGTTTAGAAAGAAAGAACCGTACTCTAACTGAGATGGTTAACGCCATGTTAGAAACAGCGGGACTTTCCAAGGAATGGTGGGGTGAGGCTATATTGACTGCTTGTCATGTCCTAAACAGGGTTCCTACAAAGAATAAAGAAATCACACCATTCGAGGAATGGGAGAGGAAAAGATTAAATTTCTCTTATTTACGTACTTGGGGCTGTTTGGCTAAAGTGAATGTGCCTATCCCAAAGAAGCGTAAACTTGGACCAAAAACCGTTGATTGTGTCTTCATTGGTTATGCTTTTCACAGCGTAGGATATAGATTCTTAATAGTGAAATCTGGAGTACCTGATATGAATGAAGGTACAATTTTTGAGTCCAATGATGCCACATTCTTTGAGGACTTATTTCCTATGAAAGAGACACTTAGCTCATCTGGCCAAGAATCTATCTTCTCTCCTAAACCTTCCACTCCTATACAAATTGAGCCCATTTTTGAGGAAAATCCAATAGATGAGGGCAATGAAGTAACTCGTAAGAGTAAGAGACTAAGGACTACAAAGTCTTTTGGTGATGACTTCATTGTATATCTAGTGGATGATACTCCAAGAACCATTGAGGAGGCTTATTCATCGCAGGACGCTGACTATTGGAAGGAAGCGGTCCAGAGTGAGATGAATTCCATCTTGAGCAATGGAACTTGGGAAGTTGTTGAACGTCCATATGGGTGTAAACCTGTAGGATGTAAGTGGGTGTTCAAGAAAAAGCTGAGGCCTGATGGTACGATTGAAAAGTACAAGGCAAGGCTTGTGGCCAAGGGTTATACCCAGAAAGAAGGCGAGGACTTCTTTGATACTTACTCACCTGTTGCCAGATTGACCACTATTAGAGTACTACTGTCTTTGGCTGCCTCCTACGGTCTGATCATTCATCAGATGGATGTAAAGACGGCTTTCCTTAATGGAGAGTTGGAAGAGGAAATCTATATGGATCAGCCTGATGGATTTGTAGTAAAGGGTCATGAAGGAAAAGTGTGTAGGTTGTTGAAGTCTTTGTATGGCCTTAAGCAAGCACCTAAGCAGTGGCACGAGAAGTTCGACAGAACTTTAACATCTGCCGGCTTTGTTGTGAATGAAGCTGACAAATGTGTGTATTACCGCTATGGTGGGGTGAAGGAGTGATTATGTGTCTGTATGTTGATGACATACTGATCTTTGGGACGAACCTTAATGTGATTAAGGAAGTCAAGGACTTCTTGTCCGAAAACTTTGAAATGAAAGATTTGGGAGTAGCGGATGTCATCTTAAACATTAGATTGTTAAGAGAAGGTGACGGTGGGATTACTCTTGAGCAGTCCCATTATGTGGAAAAGGTGTTGAGTCGCTTTGGCTATAGCGATTGCAAACCTGCTCCAACGCCGTATGATCCAAGTGTGCTATTACGAAAGAACCAACGAATAGCAAAGGATCAATTGAGATATTCCCAAATCATTGGTTCATTGATGTATTTAGCTAGTGCAACAAGGCCTGATATCTCGCTTCTTTGTGAGCAAACTAAGCCGGTTTGTCTCAAACCCGGGAGATAATCATTGGCATGCTCTTGAGAGAGTAATGCGCTATCTAAAAGGGACATCAAGTTATGGAATTCACTACACCGGGTACCCTAGGGTAATTGAGGGTTATAGTGATTCAAACTGGATATCGATCTTCGATGAAATAAAAGCCACAAGTGGATATGTGTTCACATTGGGTGGTGGAGCTGTTTCTTGGAAGTCTTGCAAGCGCACCATCTTAACGAGGTCTACAATGGAAGCGAACTCACAAGATTAGATACCGCCTCGTGGAAGCCGATCGTGCGTGAACTTGTGAAGGACTTACCGGTAGTTGAGAAACCGTGCTCGCTATTCTTTTGAACTGTGACAATCGACGGTGATTGTCAAGGTGAATGATTCTAAGGATAACATGAAGTCATCAAGGCACGTTAAGAGGCGGTTGAAGTCTGTCAGAAAATGAGAAACTCGGAGTTATAGCGTTGGACTATGTCCAGACGGCTAAAAACTTGGCAGATCCTTTTACAAAGGGACTATCACGGAATGTGATAGATGAAGCATCGAGGGAGATGGGCTTGAGACCCACATAAAGTCATATCTTAGTGGTAACTCATCCTATTTGATCAGAGATCCCGTGAATTAGGATGTTGAGACAAGCTAGTGATCTGGTGAGAGGAGAGTACATCATACTTAGCCCACTCCGTTTGAGATGTAATAACTCTCCTATTCTCGTATGGCAGGTTGGTTATACCTTAATGTATTCCGAGTGGCTTTGATAAGCAGAGATGTTGTCCTACAGAACATCTTATGAGGAATACACCTATACGAGTTCGACTGCTAGTCACAGTCTATGAGATTGGGTGATCTCTAGAGGCTCATGAAAGGCTAAGGAGTATGACTTATAAGCTCCAAACCGAGGGGATGCATTTAGCAGCCTAGTATCAGTAAAGGACTTTGGTGAAACTTGTTCGCACAAAACTGTCAATTCAAGGCATAGTCCATTGTTGATTGTGGATGAGTGTAACTTTTGTTCTAGATAGAAGTTCAACTTAAGTCTCCATCGAAAAACGGTATATCAAACTACATTGGAATCGAGAGTATTTCAAATGTGTCTTTGAAATTTGGTGGGATTGTTAGACTATTATGGGATGGCCCATAATTAATTTAATAGAAATTCAAAAGGCCCATTAGAATACTAGGAGTCATGAAATTGGTTTAGTACCATATGGGTAATTGAGAGAAGGTTTGACCAACTTAAATAGTTGAGTTGTGTGTCTCTCAATTAGCAAGGTGGAAAAGGGTAAAGGTTGTGCACACCGCTGCTGCAGCCGAGCCGAGCCGAGCCGAGGCGAGGCGTGGCGTGTGCGTGTGCTTGATTGCGAGTGCGAGTCGAGTCGAGTCGAGTCGAGTCGAGACGAGACGTGACGTGACGTGACGTGCGCGCTTGCAGGCGCAGCCGATCCGGACGTGATGTCTTTGGCGGGAGCGGTTTGTTTTGCCGTTTGATGAGTCAATATGACCAAGACGCGCAGTGATTAATGTGACCCGATCGCCGCCGTCGATTACGTAACGGACGTGGTTGATGGCTGGCATAATGGTCGTCGGTTACTGGTAACGGCTACCTGAGTTGATGGCTGGTAATGGCCGGCTCCTGCCCGTTGCATGTCGCGAGGCTATATAAGGAGAGCCACGGTTGTGCTTTTCTTCACCTGCAGAACTCTCCCACGCAGACTCCATTCATCCTTTGTTCTGCTGTCCTTTGCATTCCCGCCTCTGTTTTTGCGCGCACAAGTAGTAGAGGGAGCAGGCCTCCGGAACTTCGCCCTTCTTGAGATCTTGCTCGAGATAGAAGGCCGATAAGGTTTTTGGGGAGCGACCACGCGATCGCTCGAAGGTGTTCTGAAGCGCATTCGCACCGCAACGCGCGCACCGCATCAACCTCTTCATCGCACCAACGCTTCATCTGCGATAACTCGTGATCGTCTACTTCGACCGTCATGGCGAACGAGAATGTTACACTGCGCTGTACCAACGGTGGCACCGGCTCAAGGGTATATTAACTTATACCGTGTTTTATTCATGCTGATTTCTTGTTCATTAGTCTTTGCGTATGAGATAGATAATTTGTTATCTAGTACCTTTGGCTTTGAACAAAAAATGCATCTTTGTTTAATCATGATTTACGTAATTCTGTGGATTAAAATATTGAGAAAATTCCTAATATTTCCAACACAAACTACCTCATACGTCTATTCATCAATTAATCCTGAAAGAGAGGGGCATAGCACCCTGGCACGAGCAACAGACACTACAAAGACTCACTATACCCCTCCGAACCCCCCTAATCTCTACTGTCTCCCCCTCTGTGATCTATGTAAACCGGAAACCAGAACAAGAAAAAACACAAAAATTAGAACATGAAAAAACAGGGAACCAACAAAACAATGTCCCCACCTTGCCTTGCTGCCAATAATTGCTCCAGCTGCATCGCCTACTCTTCCCCTTCCGAAACCTGTTTCTCTCAGCTGGCACCTTCTCTCCCCCACTCTCTCTACATACACGCGCACACACATCAAGCACTGACGACGAGAGCACCTTCCACACCCTCATCGCTTACCTCTCACAAGCGCGATTTTTCCAAACACTAGCGTTATGTACCACATCTCTCTCTCCTAAGCTGTCTTCTGAGGTTGTTTCTCCGATCATAGATCTGACAGCCTATCAGAGCATGACCAGTGTGTCACAGTACCTCATATTCGCTACACTGAACTTCACTTAGGCCGTGTAACAAATTTGTTTGTATACGTGAAATGGCCGAATTTTTTTTTATTTAATATTTATTTTTATTCTTTTTTTCAAAACTATGCGTCCGAATGAAAAAATGACAAAAATGCCCCCCGTCGCCCGTGTATGGGGCGATCGCCCCATACACGGGCGATAGCCCTGCCACCGTTAACGCCCGTTAGCAGCGCCGCTTGTGGGGCCCCTATCGCCTCTCAGAGGCGATCGCCTCTGGCTTACAGGACAGGACAGGTTTTTTTTTTAGTTTTGTTTTGTAATTACTATATGCTTTTTAATATAAACCCCGTAACTTTTGTTAGGAGTGTCCAAATTAAATGAAACTTGTTTCTAAATTTAAATTTTGGAATGAAGAATTAGAGTGTAAAATAAAAATCCATGTGTTGTTTGCAGAATTTTTTTTTATTTGAGTTGAATGCTAGGCTCTAACTGTGGATTGTGAAGGAATTATAATGTGTGTTGATCCATAATTCATGAAATAAATAGAATAAGTTACTACAACCTTATGCACTTCATTTTTGCAAAAATATCTAAATATGATTGCATTTTGAATAAAAGATGGCTAGTTTAAACCCTTTATAACAATCATTGTTCAAGCAGTTAGAATAATATCTGAACGACCTCAAAACTTGTGAACCAGTTTTGTTGCATTCTTGGGCTTGCATAGGTCACAATTATGTAAAAATATTTAGATGTCACTTTAGGCTGCACTATTTTATTGTTGTCCGAACATGCAATCGGTAAAACATGAAAATTGCCGTATCTTTCGCAAACGATGGTAAAACTCGATGAAATCGATATGACGAATCAAAATGCTATAACCTATCTCGATGGAGAAAATAACATCATTTGGGACACTGAGCGATAGGACACATACTAGCCCTCCGGACGGTGAGCATACTCTTGAAGGTTGGGCCGACTGCTTATTACGACTTAAAACTAAAAGGAGTACCACGAACAAGGAAAACCAAAGTTAACACCAGACGTCTATTGAGTGCTTCGAGGCCACTTCCCATTCGCCCATGCCTCCGGCGGGGCTTCTCTCGCACGTCGCGCCCTCTCTCGTTTCCTCTCTCTCTCGCCTCCTTCTCCTCCGCTTCCTTCCTACATGCCTCCTCGCGTGCGGCATCACACTGTTCTTGAAACCGCCGCGTGAACTCATCTGCCGGTTGGCTTGGTCAAGAAGCCGTTGGTCCTCGGGGTTGATCTCGTATCAAACCATCGCTCAAATTCACACATGGCGGAGGTGACCGCATGAAGCGTAAATTAGCAAAGTTTCATTCACAAATATTATGTAACCCGCACGATTGTTACCATGCGGCGATCCTTGAGCTCTTCTCCGGCGAACGAAGGCGTAGTTGCGGCACTTCCAATACCTCCTCTTCCAAGTTGAAATTTCCCAAGAGCGGACAAGCCCGCAAAGATCTCCGCACATACACATGGGCGCTACAGCTCCACGAGGTAGGAAGAGATCTTGGTACGCTAAATTCCGCGGGCATGCACTCGCTTCTTCCTTTGCCTTCCCCTTACCCTTTGCACTTGCACGCCTCGGCATTTTCGATTGATGCTCACCCTCTATTCTTTCTCCCGCTGTTCTTTGCGAGACCGCTTGTGAGAACGAATGTTATAAAGGCGCGATATCGCCGGGTATGGGGCGATCGCCTCATATTTGGGCGATTGCCCCATGTAAGCGATCGCCTCACATTAGGCGATCGCCCTACTAGAGGCGATAGGTGCACCAAAGCGTTGGTGTGTTGTCACGTCGTGTGGCATAGGCAAGCAATGCATAAATGATTTGAACAATTTATAGTGATAACGCTGTCATGTTACTAACTCGGGAGTTATACAATGTCTTCTTGAGCGTAAAGCCATTAAAAAATACATCCGTACAACAAGTCAATCACGCCACGCTTCCTAATCGGCCCGTGGGGTAGGTGAGTGGCGACGCGACGGACGTCCCTCCTAGGCCGACCTGCGCGCGCGGCGCGAGAGTAGTGCGCGCGGCGGCGAGGCCAAGTCTGTGGCGGCGCACCCGAGAGCCGAGAGGGTCGAGGTAGTCGGTCGAAAGGTACTCTCCGTGTCGAACTCGTCGCCGAAGGCTCGTCGAAACCACCACAGGGTCTCCGCTGGGCGCGGACGAGGAGGAGCCTCCGCAGCCAGCCGCCTTGCTGCCGCTGCGTGGGAACGTAGCGAGGAACCGGCAGGTAGGGCGAGACGCAGAAGGAGCCTCCCACCACTTGTCCCCCACTGGCTGCTGCGTGGGAGCGTAGCGAGGAACCGACGGGTAGGGCGAGACGCGGAAGGAGCCTCGTCGACCACCGTCCCCCTGCGGTGCGTGGGGCGTGACGGCACCGGGTGGGTAGGGCGAGGTTTGGGGCGAAGTGGCGTGGTGTCTGCGTCCGCCGACGTCTCGCGCCCTCGGCGGTGGCTGCGAGCCAACCGCCTCAGTAGCGAGGACCCGACCCCAAGCTGTCTCGGACTCGGCGGTGGTCACTGTATGCCCCCTCTAGGCGCGTCAACATGGACACAGACCTCCACCTCAATCTCCGCCAAGAGCCGAGTCCGCATGTAACGCCGGGTTGGCATTACGTAAGTTACATGAAAAGACGTGCCCATGTAGGTTCGATTGTGACACTTACGAGGCGTTGTCCCTCCGGGACATCTGTGAAGGGTACGTGTCCGCTACCGATGCTGCCGTGCGGCGACGACGGTCTTGGTGTGTACCCACACCGAGGCGAGTCTTGTGGGCGAACCACTCCATGTCTTGATCGTACATGTCATGGTCGTCTGGTGGGTCTCGGTGACCTCTCGTCGAGTCGGCGCCCCACTGCAGGCCCATGGCTGCATCACGGGCGCGTGGCGAGAGCCCACCGCAGCACCCATCCGGTCATCCCGCAATGCAAAAAGCGAGAAGTCACGCAAACACATTAATTTCGCAAAGATGCGGAGTAGTAGGATCGAGGCAAGTACACTGTGAGCGCCCGCGTGCGACAACGTGACGAGGCGGCAAAGGAAAGGATCGAACAGCCGAAGCGCAAAGACTCGGTGCGGGAGTACTCCTCGACACAAAGGTCAAAGACGAGCACCTTACGGGTGAGCCAAAGGCCTCATCTCGCGTGCAAAGCACGGAGACCCGTGAGGTGCTCGGGCGTGACGTCGTGACGGTGTATGGCGCCCACCGCACGCCCTCGTCGTGGAGGCGGTCGAACTCCCGAACGAACTCGATAGGACCTCCTCACCAGTAGGTGCGCGAACCTCGCCGCGAGGAAATAAGAAATGGCGAAGGTTATTCAAGTGCGTTAGTGGGGAAAAGATACGAGGGAGCGTGCACTGCCGTCGGACCCAGAGTGGCCCATGGTGGGCGATCCACCGGTCGTCTCCGTAAAGCTTCTCGGTGCGGTGTCGTGTCAACAACGAGCTGCCGACGGAGAAGCGCTCCCAAGACCACCCCGGAGGAGTAGGACGCAACCGACATCGCCGCGTCGTGCTCGCTTGAGAGACGGCGCGTCGCACGCAGACCTCAGACGTCGCCGCAAGCACAGCTGAGGCCCACGACCACTGCATCACCTGTTTACAAGGGGGGAGTTAGACGTGCTCCGCTGAGACGAGATTGGAACTGAGTGTGTTACCTCATCCACCGGGGTGTCGGCGATGTCTCGGGCGACTCGATCGGTGACGGTCCACCGTGTTCCCGTGGGAGGACGGGAACATCACCCAACCGAGCAACAACAGGAGGTATGCCTCCAAGTGGCGGGCCACGTCCGCCTCCTCCGCGTGCGGGTGGAGAAGGTCAGCCTGCAGCGTTCGCAACAAACATTATCAGCAACTTGGCGCTTCTATTTTAATTCTCAAAGAAAGAGGTACTCACCGTGAACTGAAGCAGCCACGCCTTCGTCGGTCCGTGGCGCTCAGCCTCCCTAAGGGGCTGGTAGGGGGCTGCCCGGGGGTGCCGCTGCACTCGGCGAAAAACGCGGACAACTCGGCGTGCCACGTGACGGAGGCGTCGTGCGGCACGACCGCTGGGCCCGCACAAGGGAGGCCTAAGAGGTACGACACGCCCCGCTGCGGCGTCGGAGCCATCTCTCGCACGGAAGGTGGAACGTGTCGTCTCCGGTCTCCACCGGTCCACGAGTGTGGCCAGCAGGGACCGGTCGTACCCGAACCGCGGCACCTCCTTGCCCTCTAACGGGGCAGTCACCAGCTCCACCATCCTACAAAGAGGAAGTAAGCCACCGCCGCAACTTTGCATGTAGTTAGAATTGCATTCACGGTAAGTATGTGTACGTAAAAGAGTGCAAGCGTTCGCGACTACCGTGGAACCCGGCGTGGGTCGATGCGGCGGCTCCCGGGCACTCGAGGTCGGTGGCCCTAGCACTCGGTTCTCCTCTGCGGAGTACCTAGACCGGTGGGTCGCATCGACGGTCACGCCCCGTGACTCGTGGCAAGGTCGCGCCATCGTGGCTCGTTACAAAGCAAATACAACAGTTTATCAAGAATTACATGTGCACACAAAATGAAATGCGAAATAACGAATTGTACCATACTCAACAAACAATACAACCGAAGTGTGGAGAGCAAAAAAACTCGGATTGCAAACATACGAAAGACAAAGACATGTTCGACGAGGCACACAACGTCGAGAATTACATTATCCTCGTAGGTACTAAGCGACATCGGAGAATAACATGATGCGAACAACAACTTACTAGTACATTGAAAATTACATCGAACATTACAACGTACATTACAGACTTACGGTCCATTGAATAATACAAGATGGGAACAACATGCAAAGTTACATTATCCGCGGTTGCGACGCGCCTCGACTCGCCCATATCGTTCGAACGCGCCTTGTCCTTCGACGCCGACCTTCATCTTCAACATTCGGATGTCCGGCACCCATCGATGGTCCGGAGAGGGGTGTTGTGAACGATCCATCCACTCGGCACCGTACACCTCATGATGCCACGTGTTGAGAACGCTCGCTTGTAGTAGTACGGGAGATGAACGGACGGCGTGATTGATGCGTCTCGGCGGTGCGGCAATGACGTGCGAGCACGGCAAGTGCAGCAGCGTGGTTTCTGGCAGAGCACTCGCAATCACCGCCGAGTATGCATGGATGGGAAGTCCTCTCCGGTGGGCACCCTCGCGACCTCGGCCACCGCAGCACGTGGTATCTCCGCTCCACGCCACTCTCGGTGTAACCCGATGTGTCCGCGCTTTCTTGTTTTCTTGGACATGTAGGTAGACACAACAGTTGAGTAAGACAATCGATTGTCCGACATACATGCCGCGGAGGTCTTGTATCGCTCAATGAAATATCTCTGTGTCCCTAATAAGACACCTCAACTATACCCACGATGGAAGGCATCCGTGCCTTTCATTACCCAGCTTGTAAATCTCCGCCAGTTCGTTGTCATGATCCCATAACGCGAGCCGCCCTCGTCGTGCGAAGGACCATTTCTCCAAAGGCTCATGTCGTATCCAATCGGTGAAACTCTTTATATTTGGTACCGCCACGCCGAGGTTTGGGGTCTGCTGGCAGCCGCATAAAGGTGTGGGGTCCTCTCCTTGCTCATGGTACACCATCGGGTTCCTTGATGAACTAGCGGTACCTCCGGGATCCATTGATTGCTTCTTCGTTAGTTCGCCCAACGCCTTCCAAAGCGTCGAACTTCCTCCGTTGGTTCTGTTTGCACAGCGCTTGAACATGTTCATAAGCTCCTTATTCCGAATCGACGGAAAAATTGGCACCCATGTGCCTCATGCACCACCGCTCCTCGGATCCGCCACTTTGTCGCTCCCACGATGGCGGACCCTTGTTGCATATCCACGATCGCCCTTAGCAGCCTCGCATGTCGGTCATGGATGACACAAACATCGTGCCTGCCGAGAACAATCGCCACTTCACTCTTTCAAGGAACCGAGCCGACTCTCCGTGTTTTCTCCACGAATGCCAACGCAACCGTAGAACTCGGTTGTTGGCATCCACCGCGATCGCAGATTAGAATCGCCCTTGTACTTCCCGTGAGGAATGTGCCGTCCATGCAAAGGACCGGCGGCGGTCTTAACGCATTTATGCATGCGCCCAAGGCGAAGAATGCACGCTGCAATACCCACTTCCCGGTGCACGCACCACCCGCAGGGAACTCCGCAAGGTCGATGGATGTACCGGGGTTCCTTTGTGCGATTGCCCTGAGCAAGTGGGGAATATTCTCGTACGAAGCCTCGTACGTCCCGAACCGTATTTCCAGAGCTGTCCTTTTTGCTCTCCATGCCTTTGCGTAGCTAATCTTGTATCTTGAAACCTCTCCTCCACTACCGTGATAATAGATCGAGGTGCGGATGGGGATTGTCCACGATCGACCATAAAACACATTTGCCACCCAAGTGGACGACAGATTGCGGTGTCCTGCGCCCGCTTCTTCCACCGCATTATGCTCCATCACTATGGAGCATTTCCGATCCGCCCACTTCGGTATGCATGCACCGCCATGGGCACGAATCAACTACGCACTTCACGTCGTAGTCCTTCTTGCTGGACTTCACAACCCTGAATTGCCGCCGGAGAGACATTGCCCAGTACTTCACCGCATCCATCACAGCCTCCTTGTCTTTATATACGGCCCCCTGCGTCACCTCGTTCTCACGATACTCCCATGCATCAATGTTCCCTTCATTCATTGTTAGGTCTTCGAAATTGTAATTGGTCCACGCACCAGGGATAGGCACCCCAGGGGCGTTGTCCTCCTCGTCGGAGTGCTCACCATCGAGGACTTCCTCATCCGCACGGTCCTCCTCTTCCATCAAGTCAACAATGTCCTCCACCTCCTCCCCTCGTCGGCCACCTCGCGCCTCCACCGCTGTCTCCTCGCCCCCGGTCCCTTCGTCACCGCTAGCCTCGTGCTCCTCGTCTCGGGCTCCTCGCCGCCTTCCTCTTCGCATCCTTCTACATTTGATGTCCCTCCGCCGTAATGTCCACCCCGACATCACGAACTTGCGACACCGATGGAGCTACCGGGTAGCACTTGTGCCAACAACATGAGCGGCCAACCCCGCTCTACTGGCAAAACCAACATAACTCCTCCATGTGGACGTCGAGTTAACAGAATCAACTCTCCGTAAAACGGTCTTGCGCTCGGCTCACTCTTGCTCGACCCATAGCCAAACAATCCGGGCATCCAAACCGAACATCCGAGACATCCACTCCAACAAACCTCAGATGTCCTATCGCTCGCCTGCATATGCCCTGCATCGACTCTTGAAAATGATGATAGATCCACCCCATCCGCCCCGTGCTATCTCCCCATCTCCATAAAATATTTGGAAATACAATTTCTCCGACATGCCGCAACGTCCGACGGAAAAATATTACTCTAAAATACAATCTACAAAATACGACTATGAATAAGTGATTCGACTAGCCTACTATACGGTCTAATATTAAATTTCTACTACATTACATTTGTATATATTGCCTAATACATTACTAACATAATAAAATTAGTAATACACGACCATACTAAATTAAATTCATACCACATTACATTTGTATATATATTGCCTAATACATTATTTGCATAACAAAATTACTAATACACAACCCTACTAAATTAAATTCAAATATTGTCTAATATTTCTACTATATTAAATTTCTACATCTTGAATACTACATTAAATTTGCACATACTTACGATACTAAATTAAATTTGTAAATACTACATACTACATTAAATTTCGAATATTAACTGCTATATTAAATTTCTAAACAATACATAATCCTAAAATTTCTAAATACTACAATTCCTAAATATTAAATGCTACATTAAATTTTAAATCTTGTATAACCTAACAAAAATTCCTACATTTACCTCTACAAAAATTGATAAACTAACTCTACAATAAAATTCAAAAATTTACCTAAATTTTTCTTCTCCTTCTCTTCTTCTTCTCTTCCTCTTCTCCTCTCTTCTCCCTCTCTTTTCTCTCTGCGCGCGCTCCGCTTCTTCTCTCTTACCGACCGAGTGGAGCGGGGATAAAGGAGCCGTCGCCTCAGAGGCGATCGCCTCTGAGGCGATGGGGGCCCTGGCAAGCGCGGATTAATCGGGCGGGCGGCACTAACGGCAGGCGGGGCTATCGCGTGTATGGGCGATCGCCCATACACGGCAACGGGGCATTTTGTCATTTTTTTTTCGGACGTATAGTTTTGAAAAAAAGAATAAAAAAAAATATTAAATAAAAAAAAATTCTGAAATGGCCTACATAATAGTCTGGGCTCACCCACTAGGAAAGACGGTAATTCAGCTCAGGCTTTGCGCCTAAGGAATTCAACCAACTCTTAGGGTTTGTTTGGGAGATTAGATCCTGGCCAGGATTCCGACCCATTCCCTTGGCCAAAAATCCACTGGACTAGTTTGCCCCGGTCTAATTCTAAGCGCGTTTGGAAGCAGCAGAGATGGGGAATTCTCGTCCCAATCCATCCCGTTTCCACAAGGAAAAAATCTGAGTCTCCTCACGTCAGACTATCTTTCCTCGCCGCCTCTCTCGCGTCGCCTCCTCTCTCGCGACAGCGCCTTCTCTCTCGTGTCGTCTCCTCCGCTCGCGTCATCTTGGGATCTCGACGAGGATAGTGGATATCACTCGCGACTAGTACCTGGCATTCTAGGGCGGCTGCGAGTAGGACGGTGCGGAGGGCGGCTGGTCGGGGTAGTTGTCGAGGGAGTAGGGCGGCGCGGAGGCGTAGCCCCCCAGGATCGGGGCGTCCATGGCGATGGGGTGGGGATTCGTGCCGGGGGGCGCGTACTAGTGGGGGTAGTAGTGGTCCTCGGGGGCTGAGGACGCGTAGTCGCTGCTGCCGTGTTGCATCACCAGCGGATCGGACAGGGCTAGGGTTCGAGGGCATCAAAGCCGACGATGAGGTGGAAGACGAAGGTGATTTTCTAGAGTTCATCATGTTGATTTTTTTTCTTGTTTCATTGCATTTTTTTGTATGTTAGGGAATTTTACCCCAATGGTTTCCAAATGGTGATAGGGAATAAAATTCCCTTGGGGAAATTGCCATAGGGATTGAGAGGGATTCAATATACCTTCAAAATCCCTTCTAGAGAAAATTTTCTCGGGTTTCTTTTCCCTATCATCCAATTAAGCCCTAAAGTAGAATAGATGACAGGTGGCCTAGGTCAGGACTTGAGCAACCGTTTCCAAGTTTGAACTTGTCTCTCAAACCGTCTTTATTGGACAACGATATATCAACCACTCTCAACTTGATTCGAGTCCAGGGTTCAAAAAGCCGATGAAAACAGGTCGGTTTTCGCGAAAATCGGCCTTGCCGAGTCGGTTCGGCAACAAAAACCGAACGGTAAATCGGGGAGATTAAATGTAAATTTAAAAAATTTGAAGAATTTTAGCAAAAAGTGTTCAATTTTTTTGAAAATTTTTGTGTGAGGTCCTGAGGCAATTCTAATGATTCTATAAAATTTTCAAATGTTTATCAAATATGTGTATTTTTAAAAAATTCTAACAGTGATACTGTCACAATATATGCTCTTCAGTTTTTTATTTTCTAGGGGCACAAAATGAAGTCTAATATTTATTAAACTTTTTTTATAATGTTATAACGTAATTACAATGTTGTTGTAAAATTTTCATATGATGATCAAATATGTGTATTTTTTAAAAATTTTAAAAGTGCTATTATCATTGTATATGCTCTTTTGTTTTTTGATTTTATATAGGAACTAAATGAAGTCTAACATTTCTAAAAATTTTAGTAAATGATCCTTTGGCACTAGTTATTGTTAAATTAAAATTTCAGAATATAATAAATTATTTAAATATTTATAAAAATCTGACAGTGTCTTTGTTCCTTTTCATTAATTACTGTTTTGGATTTTTTAAAGCAATAAAATTTCTTAAATTTCTCTGAGGTGTTTGATTGATTAATTTGTATTTTTTTGTAAATGTTTCAATTTTGTTTGCAATACTTCCTTGTATTTTCACTATTTTTACTTCTGTTGTCGATTTTCGAAGCTTGTCGATCGGTTTTCGACAATTTTGGTCGGTTTTTGAATTTTTTTGGACGGTTTTGGAATTTTTGAAACGGTTTGACTTTCGCAAACACTTTGTTTTTCTACCGAATTTCGATCGGTTTTTGCGAAAAACCGGTGCCGACCTCAGCTCAAATTTCGTATGGGAAACAAAAATGTTAACCCTGCTCGAGTCTCTCCTTGGTAAAACTAGGGCTGCCTATTGTGCTATCGAATTGTACATCATGATTTTTCGTTCGATATGAACTTATTTTAATTTTGAACACGTAAACTGCTGTGATCAATATTCGTTCCAGCCCCACGTTTTTTTTCTTTCAAAACTCTACCTAGAACCCTCCTAGTACTACTACTAGGTATCGAGTTGTACAACTCTTTTTTGTTTTTCTTTTTTTGCCAGCGCTTACTAGAACCCTCCTCGCCCACCTTGCGAATCGGCCACGACGCGAGAAATGGGGAGGCGCCGTCGATTCACGCAGCTCGCGTCCACCAGCGATGACGACGACGACGGCAAGGCCGCGGCGGCGGCGGTCAAAACCACCAAACGCACAGACCCGGACTCCTCGGGCCCCAAGAAGCAGCAGCAGCGCCGCCGCGCCCCGGCCGCCCACGACGAGGAGGACGACATGGAGCTCGAGGAGGAGGAAGAGGACGAGAAGGATATGGCGGAAATGAGGAGGAATGAGGAGGAGGAGAGGAGGGAGGAGACGCAGACCCGCCGTGGCCGTGGCCGCAAGCCCAAGCGCCCCGCCGACGAGAGCGACGAGGAGGATAAGGATAAGGAGGCGGAGGAGGAGAAGGCAGGAGCGGAGGAGGAGGAGGAGGAGCCCCGCGAAGAGGAGAGCACAGAGGCGGTGCCCATTGGGGACCCTGTCAAGGTCACCGGCAAGGGGAAGAAACAGCGGAAGCACTACGCCTCCTTCGAGTACGAGGGCAACATCTTCGAGCTCGTAAGCCGCCGCACTGCTACCCTTCTACTCCTTTGTGCTTAAGAGTTTTTAGGGTTTTGGGAGGTTCGGAATTTCTGATGCTTTCCGATGGGGAATTGCTGTGGATTTCTGCAGGAGGACCCGGTGCTGCTCACGCCTGAGGTCGAGACAGAAAAGCCCTATGTGGCCATCATCAAGGTCTGTGATGATGACCCAATGTTGCGATTTTTGAATATAGTAGTACATCGACGTGTATATATCTCATATAAAAGATTGCCAGTTACATCACATGATCAAAGAGTGTTTATACGCACTCAAATTTGATGTCATCTTGTCCACAGAAAGAAATGACAGAAATATTGTGGAATCAGATCATTCAGTTTTGCTAAGCTTGCTGAATTATTGGTAGTTTTTGATATCATGATAATTGAGTGAACAATGGTTTCTTGCTGATAAGTTCTGACTTATTTCTGTTAATTGTTGAAAATGAACTTCATATATTCATAATCTAAAACTCTTAACATCTGCACTAAACCCTTGGTTCTAGGCTTGGTTTTGGCTGCATCCGTTACATTTTGAAGTTGTTTCCATGGTTGATTATTGAACAACGCTTAGATGAACTGACCACTAGGCTTAGGCCATGATTTGTTATTGTATCAAGCAGTTTGTCGTCAGGCCTACTTTACGTTCTACGATTGGAGCCATTCCCTATATTGAGTTTTTTTTTCCTTTGAGGGGCCTATTTGTGAGTAGTTGTGGAGCCAAAGTGCCCCATCTCTTTAGAGTTGCATCAATGTTTTTCTAATGTAACGATCCTTAGTTTTTTCCGTTATCTGTTCCTCGATGCTAGATTTCTCTCAATGATATATAACATTTCATTTTTATTATCTTGGAACAGGATATAACAGAAAATGATGGGAGCTTATCAATAACTGGTCAATGGTTTTACAGGCCAGAAGAGGCTGAGAAAAAGGGTGGTGGGAGCTGGAAAGCAAGTGACACACGGGAGCTATTTTATAGTTTTCATATTGATGATGTGCCAGCAGAGTCAGTTATGCACAAGTGTGTGGTCCATTTCATTCCTCAGCATAAGAAGATTCCCAGTCGGAAGGAACACCCGGGATTCATTGTCCAAAAGGTCTATGACACAGAGTCGAAGAAACTGTGGAACCTTACAGACAAGGACTATGAGGATAACAAGCAACATGAAGTTGATCTTCTTGTTAGGAAAACAATGGACCGCATTGGGGAGCTTCCTGACCTTGAACCTGAAGATATACCTGGTGACAACACCGATCAATTCTCAAATAAACGAGGTCCACGGAAGAGACCTGCTAACCCTATAGATGTCTCAAGAGATGCTCCAACAGGCAAATCTGAGCAATTCATAAAAGCAGAGACACCTGGGAGTGATAAACTGAAGAATTATGCCATCCTTGTCAGATATAAAGCAGTTACTGGTGATCAGTATCGTGATAGGTGGCTTGATAAATTTGTAGACACTATTCCACTTGCATCAAAGGAAAGTGCTGGGGCTTCTCATGCTGATCCTAGTTCAACTAATGGTTCGTCTGCAAAGGATACTAGTTCTAGTGTAAGTTGCTTTTCCTTGTAATGGGAATGGTTTAAACTCTCACATGTCGACTTTATCTTCCACAGTTCATTCCTCTTCTAGATCATAAATAAAGATGTTGATGTCGTTAATCATGTTGTAGGATTTTTAGGTCCCATAACTTGTTGCACCTGCAAATTATTATAGGGTCATGCAATCGGATTATTGGGCCATTGTACAGCTTAACCCAGTCAAGCATGTGTCACATAATGGGCTAGAGTTGATTATCTTCTCACTGGCCAATTTTATGGATCTTGTTGGCTGCTACGCTCAATCTTCTACTTAATGGCGTCATGAAATTTGTATATGCTCCAGGATTTTCGTACGATATTTAATATCAGTAATTCAGCACGTTTTGAATGGTTATTTGGAGCCTTGGTAATATTTGTCCATTTGGTTCCATAAGTTCTTTAAAGAAGGGACGTGGGGTGAGAGGAAAACATTAGAAGCTTGTCTTGTCGGCCCCTCTCACAGTGAACTAGAGGATTAGGTTGCTCCCCTGGGCTGTCAGTATTGCAAATTTTGTTCTATTTGTGTTGCATCATGTTTATTATTCTTCTATGTGCAAACATACATATTAAAAGGGAAACAAATAACATTTGATTAGCACTTAGATATGCTTGAACAAGGTTTTGAGTTCGATGTCTGGGCCTCTGAGGCATGCACTGTAAATAGTCTGTCAAGTAATACACTGTTATATCTGTCATTGGTCTGCCACTGGTCAGTATGACTTCTTTTACTAAAATGGATACTAACAATGGTTTACATGTAAACTGTATATCCAGCAGTGCAACTAAAACCAAAGGGGCTAGTATATTGGTAAGAGCCATTTTGTTGGTGCTTTTAATGTAATGCTCTGGTTGAAATGGTTAATTTGGATAGTTTGAAGAAGTATGAGCTAAAAAAATTCAAAGGTCTTGATTATGGTCCCTTTGAGTGGCGGTTCACAAAATTAAATGGTCTTTGAACTGCACATGGATTAAAAACTTGGGTTAGAAACCTCATGCACTGAGCATAAAATTAAATAATTTGTGTTACAATGTGAACTGTTAGTACCGTGCTTTTTATTTTGTTTGATTGGCATGCTGAACTTAGGTCCATCACTTTGGTCTTCATTTATTCCTGGTTGAGAAAATGGTGCATACATATACAATCATTTTTTTACATCTCGTTCTTAGTTTTTAAATGGGTCTCATGTTTTGTTAATTTTGTTTTATATTGGTTGGTTTACTGTGTTCTTTTGTTGTTTCATTTCATAGAAAAAAATGTTTGCTAAAGCCCTCTATTTGTTTCTTTGGTTCCCTATGTTTTCTTGAACCTTTCTCTTCCCTCCCTCAGATGGTTGTGATGATCTTCTCTTTTCAGGATAATGAAAAATCTTATGCATCTGATGTGGTTGTTTCAATAATGGCCTCCTTAGAAAGATCTACATTTGAAGCTCTTGGTTCTGACTTCCAGAAGTATAACCAGAAATTGAGACAATTATTGTTCAACATCAAGGTACATACATTTTATCCATGGGCCCTTTTGGCCTCATTTTTCTCGGGAACATCTATTTCAATGTCTATAGATCATATTCCACTGAAGAACTGTACAATTATCTCATTAGGTTATACCGAGGACTAGAAATTAAGAGTGAGTTAGCACCATCCCATCTAGGGGTGGGCATTTTTAAACCGAAACCGAATTACCAAACCGAACCGAACCGAACCGAATTAACCGATTATTTCGGTTTATTCGGTTTTCGGTTTTCGGTTCGGTTTTGTTTTGGTATAATTCGGTTTAAGGTGTTCGGTTCGGTTTTTGACTTCCAAGAACCGAAATAACCGAATAACCGAATAGCCCACATACAATACCACTTTTATAATATTCTTCCTAAAATTACTAAACAATTCTCATATTCTAATACATTTATGTATATGTTTCGTATATTCACATGTTCTATTATACTTATATTGTAATAATCTATGAATATTGTGTAGGTTTAACCCTACTCTATGTTGCGATATGAGAAGGACTAAATCTAATCTACCTAGTGTTTATTCATATTTCGGTTAATCGAAAAACCGAATTAACCGAACCGAAATATTTCGGTTAATTCGGTTCGGTTTTTTATTTTGGTCTGAGAAATTCGGTTGCTAGTTTCCAAAAACCGAATTATTTTAAAACCGAAAAAACCGAACCGATCAAACCGAAAAAACCGAATGCCCACCCCTAATCCCATCAACATTGATGGTTTATTACTGTAGATATGCATGTCTATGTCGATGAGCATCATATATCTGCTCAAGCATGGCACTCAGCATGCTTCTACATATATCTAACCCAACATGGATTATATATCTTGAATAAACAATATATTTCAGATTGTTTTAAGTCAGAATCTTATCCCACTAAACTGTATTGCTTAATTTTGAAATTTTAACTGACCTAAAATGCCTGTTTGGGGACTTCTCGTTCCCATCACTATAAATATAAAAAGATATCGACAAGAAACTGCACCTGTATTATTTTTACTCCATCCCTCTCATTTTGACATCCCAATGCCGTCACACCACAAGTAGAAATGCGGATTCTTTCCAGAAAGGTCCCAGAAGATGTTAATCATTTGCTCCAGGCCTCCATGTCTATTCTGTATTTCTGTTATACTCTTTTTTGTTGTCCATATCTTGCTGTTGGTTCGGGCAATGCTAAATTGTGTACAACTAACATTATGTTGATCCTATGGTTACCAAGCTATGTTCATTCCAATCACCACATGCTTTCACCACTTCATAACATTTGTGTTTCATGTACCAAGTTATATAGACTTCACCCTGCATGTACATAACTGATAAATACATCATCGAATAAACCATAGTGAAGGTATAAATACTAACTGACTGGCATCTTCTTGATTTCTAACTTAAATAAGATTATATCAGTTCCAGATATTTACAACTGAAGTAGTTGTTGTTGGAGGACTTCACATATCCTTCTTGTCATTTGAGCACTTGACATATCCTTGTAATTTTGTATATACAGAATAGCCCTATACTACGCAGGCGACTGATGAACAAAGAGCTTGATCCTCCAGTTCTTTTAACAATGTCTCCTGATGAACTAAAGGTATAATCATCCTTTCAATTATTTTACAATTTGGTCCTTATAAGAACCACTTTCTCATCTCTTTTATAATAGTGACTATAATTGCTTTTATGGTGTGCTTGTACTCTATTAGTTTAGTTGATAGGGCAAGGTCATTGAGACTGAAATACTTCTATTCAGTACAAAGCATTTAACTGATAAATTTAAACAGGGGGCATATCTACTGCAAACCACTTTGATTCAAGCATCAAATAATTATGGTCTTAAATAATTCTGAAGATAGTCTAAAATGTATTAAAGGGAAGTTCAGAAAAAAGTAAATTAGAAGGAGAATGGAAAACAAAAAAAGACCAAAGTTACTATTTGTAGAAAATTTCTCTTTTTTATTTCTCCCAAGTCCTAACACTGGTTGAATTTTCAACTTCAAATGTTGAAGGCTACTAGTGAGTGGCTACTAGTGAGTTGCACACTTGCGCAATTGCACCTAACTAGTGATGTGCAGTTTTGCACTAGGATATCCCTCATATAACCAGTTGTGCCAGTGAATCACTTAGATAAACTCTAGCTATAAATATAACTCAGTCCTTGTTTAGATCTATTAGCCCCTTTTGAATGCTTATATTTATATCCTCGCAAAACAAAAAGCTTATATTTCTCTAAATCCTAATGGTACTTGCTGTTGGAGCATTTCAGGCTGGGTTGACTGCAGCAGAGAAAACATCTGAACCAGAAGAATCAAGGCAGTTGCAGGTACTGTACATGATATATGCTTTAAATTCAGTAATTAATTCGTCAGGACAAGAGAAAGAAGAATGTATAGTACATAACTGAAATTTCACATGTAATTACTTTGCAATCCACTGAGTTTGCTTTTTTTTTTTAAAAAAAATAGATGACTGATGCACGATGTGCAAGATGCACAGAAAAGAAAGTAGGCATATCTGATATTATTCATGCCGGTCATGGAGATCGCTATCAGGTATTCAAATGCATTTTTTTTGCTTGGTCCCAATTGTTGTGGTGCAAGATGGGTTTATTTTATTTTAGTTCTGGATGTGCACATTGGATCTTTCAATATTATTCATACCATCTACAGGTATTTTATGTTTTAAATGAAATACTTGCTTTTTTAGACAAAAAGAAGTGCTAGTGGTAACATCACTGTTCAGGGAATGTTTCACGACTATCCGCCTTTAAAATCATGCTTTTGAGCATGGCTATCACGGCGCCCCGGCGAGGCGGGGCGCCTGGACGCCTAGGCGCCAGTTAGGCGACCAAAAGTTCAGATTTGTAGCTCAATTACAGTTCAAATTTCTTATGTACAAAATCACAATTCAAGATCAAATATAGTAGGAGTGAGGAGTGATGTGTAGTACCTTGTATGTAGCATCCATAGCACCTTCCATATGATCCAAATCATTGCTGTCCAAACATTGATGTAGAATCCAAAATAACTCAATCCATCCAACAGCTTGCTTTTATTTTTCCTAGTACAGGCAAGAGATTTACATGTTAGCAACATGAAACATTGGGTTGTTGGATACATGGAGTTCACATAAACTATAAAAATATCTTGAAAACAGAATTGAGAATGTTCCAAGGACAAAGACATTGAAAGTTTCAAACGTAGATATAATGTTCCAAGGAAAAGGACATTCAAACATAAATATAATGTTCCAATGACAAGGACATTCAAACATCAATGTCTAAGTCTAAATCATCTTGACGATTATCATCACTTGGTTCACTCTCATGAGGAGAAGTAGGTGGCGTTTGGCAATAATCATCGTCGATGTCTAGATCATCGGCCACCAAAGGTTCATAGACTTCATCCTCGTCTGAGCCTTGTTCTTCTCCTTGGGTTGTTGGGCTCAAATTTACACCACGTCGAGAGTACTTCCTGACCATCCTAGGCAGATTACGACCCTGAAGCATTAGTGATGCACCGGTGGCTTCATCAACATGAGCCCATGAAAGATTTTCTCCGTGGTGGACTTCTTCGATACTCATTTCAACCCATTCATTGTCCCATTAGAACTCTTCTAAGATCAAAGGGTTGAAATTTGTCCCTTCCACACGCCTCTTTTGAAAACATTCGGCGATCTTCCGGTTATATTGAATGTAGACCAAATCATTCAATCTTTGGTGCTCCAACCGGTTTCTTTTTTTTGTATGGATCTGAAAATTAATCACTAATCAACAACATAAAATATTGGAACATATGAGCAGTCTTGAATTAAATACAACTTAATTGCAATGCTTACAAATTCAAAGATGCTCCAATTGCGCTCACAACCGAAGGCTGAACAACAAAGGCCGAGGATGCCTCTTGCAAACTTTTGAAGTCTTGCAAACTTTTGAAGCTCTCTAGCAAGGCCACCAAAAGCATCCCACCAATCAACTAAAACGTAAAATATTGTATCTATGTTAGAAACTTAAAATGTTTAAAATTGAATCAAATTAGAATAGAAGTTTAATACTTATGAGGGCTCTTTATTTTTTGTTGCATCACAACTGATTGCTTTCCAAAGCTCTTCCTCATTTTCTCATAATCATCCGCTTCATCACTTATCTTTCTAAGCAAATTATCATCACAATTAACAATCTTTTCAAGCACATCATTGAATGCAATCCGGAGCCTCGAAGCATAGTCAATGTCTTTTTCTTTGATGTCGAAAAACTTGTTTGGGTTCAAAAATAATGCAGCCCCATGCAGCTTTTGCTCCATCTGATGCACCCACCGCCTCTCAATGATGTCCATTACCTTCTTTAGTACCCTTGGTTTGCTTGCAAAAGACTCTTATTTTATTCCTAGCATGATCCATTCTTGTTGAAACCTCTGGCATAGCAGGCTTCTCATCCCTATCAACAATCCTCAGCACAATCAGCAAAGGTTGGGATGCTCTTATGCAATCCTCCAAAGCATGCCAAAAACGCAAGGAAAGCAAAATATCACAAACTTTCTTCCCCGCCTCCGTGTGAGCCAATTTGGCCCTAGTCCAATCCTCACTAACAAAGAGTAGTCGCAAAGCATCCTTATGCTTATATAAACTCTGCAAAGTGAGAAAAGAAGTAGCACACCGAGTGGCTGCGGGTCTCACTAAATCCCTCCCTCCTTTCTTGTCCCTCATTGCATCGAGAAGCCTCCCATGCCTATAGATGAAGGTAGTGACATGCTTGGCTTGATTGATGGCCTTCTTGAACTCACTTATTTTTCCGATATCTTCCAACATAAGGTCCAAGCAATGTGCATCACAAGGGGTCCAGAAGAGAGTGGGAAACCTCTCCATAAGATTTTTACCTACAAAAGAAAAAGATGAGTTCCAAGCAATTTGCAGCATAAGGTAGTTTTTTTTGGCTAAAGAAGAGACTTACCAGCAGCCTTGAAGTTGGCACCATTATCGGTGACCACTTGAACAACATTGTCAGGGCCTATCTCCACAATCTTCTTCTCAAGCAAATCAGCTAGCATCCTTGCATCAGCCGACTGAGAGGATGCATCTACAGACTCTAAGAAGAAAGTCCCTTCAGGACAATTGACAAGAAAATTTATCAAATGTCTTCCTCTCCTATCAGCCCATCCATCTGACATTAGCGTACAACCGTATTGCCTCCAACCAGACTCCTGCTTCTCCCTTAATGCTTGGATTTCATTCTTTGCCTTAGCAAGCAATGGCACCCTTAACTCATGAAAACTAGGCGGCTTGTATCCATGCCCGTATTGTCCAACAGACTCCATCATAATTTCATAACTCCTAGAATTTGCAGCATTGAATGGTATGCCACACTGATAAAAGAAATTAGCAACATGCATATCCACCCTCTCTTTTTCTTCCTTGGTCCTCATACATTGCTCCATAGAGGTTTGGGACAACTGTTTGGAATGCCTTTCCTCAATCACCTCTTCGGGTGTCTTTTATCATGGAGGCAACTGATTTTGTTACTTTGGCCACCGGTTTGAACATAATGGCAGCTTGCTTCCTCTTGGCAGCTATCCCAGAACTTGGATGACAAGATGACGCCTTCGAGGATACTTGTTGATTAACCTCAACCTCCTGAACGTCATCACCTCCACCTTCCTCTTCATCGTCATCTAAATTAATCATCTTGTTCCTTGCAGTCTTCTTCATGTAATCTTGCATTTCTCTCATTATGTCCGTGGTGGTTTTGGGGCATTTTTGAACATCCCCAAAACCCGCGGCAAGGTGCTGCTTCAACCTCTTGATACCCGAATGCATTTGTTTTCCGCAAAGTATACATTGCACCATATCCTTGTTCGTCATGTCCGGCCAAAATCCATACTTCCACCCGGGATCCTTCGACTTGGCCTTCCGCTTTGGATCCTTGGATGGATCATATGCCTGCTCTTGGCTAGCATCACCGGACACGCCAACGGCGGCGGTACTTGTTGTTTGGTCAGCCATGTATGTATAAGTTCTGTACAAAACAATTGCGACAATAACAAGTCAGCATCGGAGTAATGACTAATCCATACCATACAATACAAATACAATACATCAGCTATCAATCTGTCATCAACTCATTAGCCAGCATCAACCAACACCTAACAAATGAGTACATGATAGATTGGCAGCTATGAGCTAATACTACTCAATATGACTTGAGTCAATAAGCATGCTCAGTGTCAGAGTCAGTGATAACCATCCTCAGTCATCTTCGGCTAGTCGCAGAGCACTCTTCCTCAATAGTCGCAGAGCACTCATCTTCGGCTAGTCGCAGAGCACTCTTCCTCAATAGTTGCAGAGCACTCATCTTCGGCCGTCTCCTCTTCGGCTGTCTCGTCCAACAGAGGCGCAAAGCCGCAGAGCCCATTCCTCGCGACCTCGCCTGTCTCCTCGGTTCCTCCACGGCGGACGCGTAGGCGGCGGCAGCCAGAGGCGAAAGCCCAGCGGTGGAGGAGCAGAGCGGCACGGGCGAGCGGAAGCCCAGAGTGGGCGTCGCCTGCGGCGGCACCGGAGGCGAAGGGAAGCCGGGGCACGGGAGGCGGAGGCGGAGGAGGAGGGGGACGCGGAGGGGGAGGGGGAGGCTGAGGAGTGAGGGGGATTACCGATGGCGGCGGCGACGCAGCTGCTGGCGGCGGCGAGGCGACGCCTGCTAGGGTTTCTCCACCTGTGTGAGTCCTCTTTCCTTTGCCTCCTCTGAGTCCTCTCGATCCAGTCTAGCGCGGAGTCTCTCGGTCGCCCTCAAATACTTAGCCCAGTCGCAGTCGGTCGCCCGGAACGCCAGGAAGACGCCTAGGCGACGACTGGACGGCCAGGCGGCCGCCTGGTCATCTTTAGGTAAGGCGCCGGTCCATGGCGTCGCCGGCCGGCCGCCTGGACGCCTAGTCGGCGACTAGGCGTCACCTAGGCGACGCCGTAATAACAGTGCTTTTGGGCTTTAAAATGTCAATTTTTTTTGTAAGTGCTGAGTTGTACAACCTTTTCCTAGTAATTGTCATTGCTCACTGATATGTTTGATGTCCTTTGTGGCAAACATGACATTTCAAATGTTATTCCAGTAATCAGCACTCATTTGCTAAGGGCCTAAGAGTCAGCAATGACTCGGTAAAAAAAAAGAAAAAGAAAAAAAAGACGCTTTCTGGTCAGTTCCTGGTTAATTTACAGTTGGTTCTGAGCCAATTTTTTGGCAAGTTTCGATGGGTATGATATCTACATTTTATTTCATATTGGTTACAGCTGGTTGTCAGTAATCAGTCTGTAATTATAGGATTTTGTACATTGTTATTGGAAAAACTTCTCAGAACATTTGACTTAATTTTAGGGCTAAACTTGACATGATTTAGTTGGCAGTTTCTTAAAAAGAACAATATAACTTCTATACTCCGGAGTCCAGACAAGATTTTGCTTCATGGAGATCCTTGTTCATTAACTACTGAGCCACAGGAGAATGTTGATGGTTGTCATAATAAAAAGGATGATGGGTTCCATGCAATTTCTATAACCAAGTTTTTTATGTATTCACTATACATTACCAACTTGAGTACATTTGCAAGGAAATGCTATTCTGTACATCCTTCTGGAATCCTCTCATCTGTGATCCTTCATTCCTGCCTCACTATAATTCACTTGTCTAAAATGTTGTGTATATCTTAGTTTGCCCCACTATAATTCACTTGTCTCACATGGAGGTAGTTGACTGAGTGGTAAAATGCCTCGCATTTTGCTCATTCACGGTTCTACACTCAACGAACTGACTGGTTATTTATTGCCAAATTTATGCTATGCATGTCACCAACGAGCATGATTAGAACCTAGGTCAAGTTGTCCACTATAAATACTACAGACTTCTTAGGGAATGTTTAATGTGTTAAGAGACACTGGCAATTGTAGTAGTGATAGTGTTTGTCATGGACGTGGCGTGCAGCACATCAAGAGGCCTTGCGGCTCTTGCAGCCGGTCAGCATGTTCATGCATACAAGGAGGCATGTCATTACCTTAGTTGTTATCAGTTAGCTTAAGAGGATCTTATCAATTAGTTAGTTGGTTAGTTGTTATCAGTTAGTTTAAGAGAATCTTATCAACTAGTTTGTTGGTTAGCTGAGTTGTTAGGGCCGGTTCCTATAAGAGCATGCGGTAGCCTCTGGGCACATTAAGCAAGAATGAATCAAGAAGTTCCCCTCTAGTTCAATATCTCTTCTGGATCCTCTCCTCTCTACAGGGCGCCCTTGTTCTCTTAGTACTTTCTCCTTTAAGCCATGCTATCTGGTCTCTTCCGACGGTAGTTACCTTCGTCATGTACAAGCTACATGACAGTGTTTAACATATATACTTTTTGTTTCGAGTGCTGATTGAACTTGGATTTGGCTCCTATTGGAGTGGATGGCTGTGAGCATTTGTGAGAACGGCGTTTGCAATTCTGCTAGATAGAAACTTCCTGTACTTAAATCTGTAAGCATTCATAATAAATGTAAGTCAGGGTTATCTCATCTATAGGAGGCTTGGAGAGGTCTTTTGAGCTAGTCAACTGTTCTCAGCATTAATTGCATGCAAGGGCAAGAGCTGATTTCCGAAGGATGAATTTTGTCTATTAGACTGACGTAGAATTAGCTTTTTCTTTCTCAGGTGTGTAATAAAATAAGCTTGAAATTGCCACATTTCTGCTGCAGCTGTCTCAGAATTTTCCTTTGATTTTCAGCTTGAATGTATTTCCTGCGGCCACACATGGTTTTCATCCAGAGATGCCATCTCATCGCTGACAGTCGATGCTCCAAGTACTGGTGGTAATGTGGGCGCCGCCCCGTGGGTGACAGCGAAGTTCGATGTCCTTGAGAAGCAGCTGGCAAGCCCACGGGACCAGCCAGAGAACAAGCCAGCCTCCGATGCTATCCAGAAGAGCACTGTAGCTTACATGCCTACACTGGAGAAGCAGAAATCGTTCAGCAAGCCCAATTCGGATGAACCCTCCTATGCACCTGCAGCTAGTCATGAGTAGATCAGTGCTATGCATTAGTAAGTTTCCTGACAACTATACCTGTACAGCTCTAACATGTCAAAACACTGAAAAACTCTTACAACTGAGTGCTCATTCTGCTACTGGTCGGGGCTGAGAAACTTTTCGTTGGTTATTTTAGCAGCAGCCTCTAATTCTTAATGCTGTAACATCCACTACTGCTTTCACGCATGCGTACTGTGGATGTAGCCGCGACTCGGGAATGAGTTGAGGTAGCTTGTCTGGTTTTTGCTAGGTTATTATTCTACCTGCGCTTGAATTTTTTCCCCGTCAAATCGGGCCCATTCGAAAGGATTTCAAATTTGTCCTGCTTCTAAAATCCTTTTACAGAAACAGCCTATTAGCATCCATCGTGATAGGCCATGTAATGCCCATCTAGGTTGTAATGATGGGTTTGCTGACTGTAGTGGCGATGGACCGAGAGTTTTGGGGGCAGCGGTGGAGGTCGGAGGAGGAAGACATAGCCCTAGTTTGTTTTAGCTTTTGATTATGCAGATTATATATTATAGTTAGCTGTGTAGAGAAGCAGCTACTTGAAGAATTTGCTGGCCAGAGAATCCTTTCATTCGATAGATCTGATTGTTGATAGCTTCAGGCGGCGGCGTAGGAGGGGTGTCGGGTGGAGGATGGCAGTGCAGATGTTGGGAGGAGGATGTTGGGGTGTCGGCGGAGCGGCACTAGAGCCAAGCGATGCAGGTGGAGGGGCCTCGGACGGAGCGGCCTTGGGCCTCAAGCAGAGGGCGGAGGAGCTCAAGCGGAGGGCGAAGGGGCCTCGGGCGGGTGGAGGAGCAAGCGACGGGCGTTAGGGGGAGGAGCTCGGGCGGAGGGGCCTCAGGTGGAGGGGCCAGCGAGCGGAGGTCAGACAGGTGGAGGAGCGGAGGAGCTCAGGCGGGCGGAGGGCGAAGGGGCCTCGGGTGGAAGGGCGATGGGCCGGCCATCGAAGGGGCGAAGGAGCTCGGGCACGCGTGGCTCTGGTGGAGAATTTCTGATTCTGTGGGAGAAGCAGCCCGGCGGGCACTTCTGATTTTACATTATCTGGTGGAGAGTCGCTGATTCTGATTATCTGAGAAGTTATTTAGAATCCTACCGTTCGACTCATAATCCGTTTTTATTTTAACAGAAGTTGTCCCTAAGCTGAAACGAACCGAGGCTGGGATGGGGAGAAGCTGATTCTAACACTTTGGAGTTTCATAAAAAATTTCCGTACTCCAAATGGGGCTAAGTTGAGAACTCATGATTACATAATAGCAGGGATACAAAATTCACCGAAATTCGGTGAATTTTTGCTGAAATTTCGGATTTCGGGCCACCACGAAATCCAAACCATTGGACGGGTAATTGTTTTTGAAATTGCTACAGTGAAACGAAATTTCTTTTTTTTTTTGGGTGAAATTTCGCCAAATTTTACCGAAATTTCATGATTTCTTTTGCCGGTTTTCAAACTTTTAGGGCCAGATTTGGTTCAATAACCCTTAAGAAAGTCATCTTCTATGAAAATTTGTTGAAAAACCGAATTTTTGAGACATTTTAAAATTTTGACAGAAACACTATCAGATTTTTATAAAATTGTAAAAGCTTGATAATAATCTGAAAAATTTATGGTATTATCTTTTGTAGTGTAGTATCAATACATAAAAAATTTCAAAATAATTGAACTTCAGTTGTTATTTTAAAAAAATTAAAAACTGAATAAACATAATTGGGATAGTAACCTTTAAATTTTTTATGAGAGATTAAGAATTACCTCAGTATCATTATATAAAATTTTCAACAAAATTTAACTTTTTTTGTTTGGTCAATCAAATCTATGTAAGCATTGAACTTCATTTGTTATATTATATTTCAAAACTCAAAAAGAGAAAGAACATCATTGGTACTGTGCCTTATAAGAATTTTATAAACTCACTGGAGTGTGATAATGATTCAAAATTTTTATGAGATCTTAAGCATTTCCTTATCACCCTTCTGTAAAAATTTTAAAATTTTTAAACCTTTTTTGATTGCTAAGCAAATCTATGTATTGATCAGGTTTTTATCAGGGTGTAGCACTATCAGAATTTTTAAAACTTATTTAAGCATGATCATCATCTAAAACTTTTATAGAAACATTAATGTTATATCGGGATCATTCACAAAAATTTTCAAAATTTTCTAATGTGGTTTGAACCATTTTTCATTTTGTTCAAGTTTGCCGATAAGCCATTTAACAGGACAGTAGCACTTTTCGAATTTTTAAAAATTTATGAAGCTTGATAATCATCTGACATTTTTATGAGAACATTAGTGATGCATCATAACTATGAAAAAAAATTTTCAAAATTTTCTAACGTGGTTTGGACCATTTTTCATTCGGTTCAAACTTGCTGGTCGTTCTAATTTTTAAAAATTCCTTATAATTGATAATCATCTGAAACTTTTATAGAAACATTAATGTTATATCAGGATCCTCCAAAAACAATTTCAAAATTTTTCGACATCGTTTGAACCATTTTTTGTTCCGTTGAAATTTGAAAAAATTTCGGATATTTTGCGCGAAATTCGGTTAAAAAATTCCGGATTTGAATTTTGCTTTTTGAATTTCGTCCGGATTTTATCCGAAATAACGAGATTTCGCCGAAATTTCGGATTCGGATTTCGGTCATCGGCGAATATTTATTCAAAACGAAATTTGAATCCCTGCATAATAGTAAGTAATGGTCACATGTTCTTGTGTGCTGCCGTGCTGGTGTGGTGACTGTTTCAGAGACTAACAGCCGGGGTTCCCTTTCCCGTTGGGATCCAGCCGGTTCCCGGCCGTACTGGTCCCATCCGGGAAACACAAATCATCCGAGTGGAAGTTTCCATGCTTGAATGCATGCAAGCGTTTCCATCCAAGCACTTGCGAGGAAATCTGACGCACCAGGAACTTCCAGATCACTGTCATAAGGCAGATCATTTGAAGTGCAAATTTCTTCTGATACCGAATCATCACTGGAGGTTTCTTGGACTGACCGATAAAGCCTTCCAAGTATCTTTTCTGATTTATAGGACATGGAATCTTCCTTTCCCATGAAGTCAGGATAGACTTTCGGTCCAAGGGATGGTGGCATCGTTACAAATTTTCCTGTCTTTGGGAAGTCCACGGCAGTTGCTGCTAGTTCGGCTAAGTGGATACACTTCTCATCCATTGCTCCATACTCACTGAGGTCAGCATGAACAACATGAGCATTACAGATCACACCAAGATTCTCATTTAGCATGTTCTTCAAGAAGAAATCAATGATATCCTGTTACAAATACAATATGTTATAAATACAATTTATTAGAGCAATAGATATTTTTCTACAAATCAAGGGAGCAGCACTTTGTAGAAATCAGGTAAAACTAAGATCAAAGTCATATAGTATTTTACTTTACCTATATGCATCTGATCAACAGGAGAATATAAGCATTCAACTACGTCATCTTTCACATCCATAAAAAAAGAGCTACTTAAAAACGGATTGGAAAAGATAAGTGTTTATGTCTGCCATATAAGTGCATATGGCCATATGAAAGTTGTCAACCTGTCATTTCAACCAACAAAATCAATCTAGCTGGTGGCAACAGGGTATACATTCACCAAATGAAGAAAAACGAATAGTGATCAACCGTAGTGTAACTTCTCTACAACTGCTATTTCAGGCATTTGTTGAGCTAAAACATTAATTACACACCATCACTGCACTTTGTCTCCAAGATTCAGATGATTCTAAACTGAAATTCAGCTGAACACACCCCAGGCCTGTTGATTGCTACCAAGGCTTGCTGACTTGGGTAACTAGTCCCCAGACTACGAATGAACAAATGAACAAGTGCACATAGCACTGCAAAATCTTCATGAACATGTTCACAGATTCATAAACATCACCAGAACAGAGCTTTACCCGATCTGGACGGGCATGAGCGGAGGGGAGGAGGCGGTTCCAGCAGACAGGCGCAGGGGGAGGTGGAGGCGGCGAAGGGGGAGGCGGGCTTCGGCCGAGGCAGACAAGCGGAGGTGGGCTTCGGTCGAGGCAGACGGGCGGGCTTCAGCCGAGGCGGAGGCGGCTGCGGCCGGACAGGAGGAGGTGGAGACGGACTGACGGCTGGACTAGAGGAATCGGAGGAGGCGGCGCCCTGGGCCGCTGGGCGGAAATCAATCTAGGAATGGTGGCTGTAGGGTTTAGACTGCGTATACATGTCACTCTATTCCACTCTCGGCATGTGGGCAATGAGTCAGCCGGCTAGAAAAGCCCGACTAGTCGAGGATTAGTCGTCCAGCCGCAAGACTAGTCGCTCAAGTCGAGTTGATCATCCTAATCGTCTTTCGTGTACCGACTGGACGACTAATCGTGGATTAGTCGATGACTTAATAACAATGATCGCTATCCTCAGAATTTCGCCTAGCCTGTAGCCCCAGCAACTACATGCCAGCCACCAAGTAACTAACAAGGGAATTGAAAACAATGAACTGATGCCATAGACTTCTAAGAGAACAGATATTGCAGTTTTTCAGTATAAAGCAATTTTCCCAAAGAAAAAGAGGTCATGTGCGTTGAATAATTGGGCAAACGCCACATTGATAGATTCAACAACTCACAGCTAATACACTACTTAAGCATAATCCCTTGCTTTAAGATAACAAAATAAATATTTCCAGGAACATAAACATATCATGGAAAACCGCTGAATTAAAGGCCAAACAACAAGGAATCTTATATTTGTAGGGGAAAAAGTGTGGAAATACAACAGGAAATCTTAGTTTTCTCAAATGAAAATGCTTTATTTTAATATTTAAAACAACCTCAAAATTAAGCTGGTGATTAATTGGAAGGCTTTACTCTGTTAGAGAAAGTGTATATTTCTGTACTCCATAAAGCATGCTACAGGTTAGTACTGGTAAAGAAAGGATAAAATATTAATACAAATAAATTGCCAATCTAAACAGTGGATTGGTTGGAATTCTTATAGGTCAAAAATCAAACTAATCTAATCTGTCGTTTCAATAATAGGCAGGATAGGCAGAACGTAAGCAGTGCTATATTGCTGTAAATTATGCTGGCAATACAGTTTGGTCTGATAAGATGTATAGGGTTATAAATGATAGTGTCTTTCTTTGTACCATCACCATGCAAAAGTTAGTATCCACAGGATTTTCATTTGTGTTTCAATCCCAATGTACTATGCATATGTGTCGAAGGTTAGGGATCGACAATAAATTTATACTTCGGGTACCTTTGAGATAGTAGAGTCAAGCATACAAACAGGGGCACACGATGTAGATAGGTTCGGGCCTCCTGACAGAGTAATACCCTACGTCCCGTGTGGGAGATTGCCATATAAACCAGATGATGAACAAAGCAAGGGGGTATAACTCCGAGTACAATGCAGTGGAATCTATGCTACGGATGGCGGTGGCTAGAGGTTGTCGAGATGCAACTCGTCAGCTCCTAAGCTCTTACGCACCAAGGCTCTCGCTTGGTGATTCTAGATGGCTAATTTTCGCTAGAGAACTTCCTTGTAATGTCTACTAGATCGCCTTTTTTCTCTTTCTCCTCCTGAGGGTCCCTCCCCGAGGCTTTATATAATCGCTATGGTCTTACCTCCGGTCGAGCTGTAATCAATGAAGAGTCCTTCACCACGTGATCTGCGTAGCGTATCCAAACTGCCATTGGTGTTAGGCATACTCGTGTTGGTCTCCTTGCGGGGAAAGCCAATCGAGTCCTTCCCGATATGGGGTTATCCCTCCCTGCGCATATCATATCATGTGATTCTGGTCCCAAGATATCCGGAACTTTCGTATGTTACTAGGACATACCCTGCTTTGTCATGTATGCACATATATACCATATTTAGATATTCGACAGTAGCCCCCGAACTCGGCTCAGTGGAGGGTTCGTATGAATGCTTGGTCGATTACCGCCAAGTCCTAGCTTGGTCGAGTAATGCCTCACCTGCTTGTGGTCGAACGATTCGAGTAGAGCGGGAATCGCTGAGTATCGTGTTGGGATGTGCTAGGTCGAGCGTCTTGCCATCAGCCCATATCGAGTTCCCAGGGTAGCCACAAGTTACTTGATGTCGCCTCATAGACTCGATTCTGAGCCGAGTTGGAAAAACTTCTTAAATACTGAACGTTGGGCAGTTGGTGCATTTAATGCTCACAGCCACGATGTGACGGTCGTGCAGCGCCATCATTTCGCTTTTCACACCGATCTAGGTGCCAGGTAAAGGGGGAATGAACTGTTGTCTGAGAGGAGGTTTTTGGCGTATAAGTCCCCCGATTCGGAACTGTTACCACCACATTTCCTACCTTTCCTGTTCTTGCTCTCGAAACCTCTGTAGCGCTATTTAAGCCTTAGCGCCGCCAAAGATCTCGTTCTTTTCACATCCAGCTCCCTGGCCGGTGGCAAGGCTGCTCTAGAGAAGAAAGCCACCGTGACTTCACCCTCTTGCCACGACGACGATGCGGCCATCGATGTCGGAGCCTTCAATAAGGTGTGGCAGAAATCAATCACATCAGAAAAGCGTCTCACGGAACTGGAGAAAGATGGCTTCGTTCCTCCACAGGCGTTCTTCCGTTGGAGATCATCCCAAGGTGAACTATTCCCCACTCCCGAGAATGAGGATGAGACAGTTGTCTTTGAGGCTTTCTTTCGCTGTGGGCTTAATTTCCCTCCTTCTCGTTTCCTTCAATAAGTTCTTGAACTTTACCAAATCCAACTTTTCCATCTAAGCCCCAATTAGATCACCATGCTCAGTGTGTTCGTCCACCTTTGTGAGGCGTATTTAGGGATTAGCCCTAGCCTCAATTTGTTTTGGCACTTCTATAGCCTGAAGCGGGCGATTAAGAACGACGTTGTTGGGGGTGCCGGGTTTCACCTCCGCAGCAGCGTGTCTAGCTTGTATATCCCTGTTCCCGTTACCTCCTCTTGGCAATCGGATTGGAAGAAAAGATGGTTTTATATTACCTTTCCTAACACCGTGAACCTTCCCATCAGCTATCGACCACTCTTCCTTTTTCCCATCGACCTCTGGACGAAATCTCCTCATGCAACCGCTCGAACCACCTACTATGCTCCGAAGATCGAGGGGCTAAGGAAGGCCGGGCTGACCTGGTGGCATGTCGCCAGGGACTTCATCACGCGCTGATCAAGTCCGTTGAAGTGCAAAGATCATTTCGCATGGGACTACTCGGGTGCCGATGACGCCACAAGGGACAACCTTGGAGGTAAACACTTATACCGCTTGCTATACTTCTTTCTTTATTCGATGAATAATATACCAATTTGCTTACGTGCCAGGCTTGTCAGGCGCGGAGATCTCCTCTCGCCTGAGTAGGATTTTCCAAGGCTCGGAACCAGACCCGTGCGGCATCGAAGCATACTCACTCGATAACCCTCGACCGGAGGTTAGTTGTTTAGTTGCAACATGCAATGCTTCATTTTGAACATTTGCTGTCCACTTTTTGAGTTATCGGCTCCTCAGGAGGCCCAATTCGAGAGCGAAAGTGGACCAGTCGGGGGGTCGGTTGATTTGGAGGATGAGGGGCCAGTTCAGGATGTCAATCCAGTGCTCGATGCTGCCATAACCGAGGCGAGCTCCCCTCGAGCTGGTCTGCCAGGCGAGGGTGAAGAGGCCTCTGAGCAGATGGCAGTCGATCCTCCCCCAGAGATGAGGTCGGCGTCTCCAACACTTCATCGACCGACCAAGTGGGCTCGAACCTTAACATCAGGGCTGCTCAACCAGGTGACCTTCAACCGCTCTCTTGGTTGCTATGAGGTTTCTCCGGGTATAATCCAACAAATGCAAGATGAACAGCGAACCACCTGGAGGACTGATGCGCAGGGGCTAATGACTCCCCTAGAGGCACCTTCACGAGAAGGATCTCCTGCAATTGGACCGACCGACCAGGTACAAGTACTGTCGAGCTGCGTCTCTTATGACCGGCAAACTTTAGCTTCACGGCAATCATTTGTTCGCAGGCTCCACCATCGGTCCTTGGCCTGCCGGCGCCATGTCCCCTTCAGGCCATGCCAACAGATGAAGAAGCTATGGCAGTTGAGCCGACGCTGACACCGACCGTGTGGGTGAAAATTCGCATGGTGGGGTAGATCTACTTCTCCCCTCGTGAACTTCTTCTTCCTTTTGGTATACTTAGGCTTTTAGCCTTGCAGCAGAAAAGGTGCGTTTAGCGGTGCCACTGATTCGGCAGCCGTGACAGCATCGACTTCTGTGGGTGTGGCCGTTACAGCTGCATCCCCCTGCTTGGAGGATCTCACTGGGCACACTGGTGGATCCGCGGTGGTAACCGTTTTGAGTCCTCTAGCTTCTCCAGCGCCTCAGGAGACTTGGTCCGCATTGAAACCTCAGCTTTAGGTATGCACACGCGGACTGCCTCACTCTGACTTTCATCTCCCTCTTGCCCAGTCCCTTGATGCTTGTTTGATTTTGGATTGCAGCGTGCAACCAACTCCTTGCTCGATACTGCAACATTTTTGACGCAGAAGCGCCAGCAGGTCGAGCAGCTTGTGGCGTCTCAAGAGCGAATACTCGAGAGGAACAACACCGAGCTAGAGGCACTCAAAACCAAGTTAAAGGCTACTGAGGCGAAGGCTGATGAGCGGGAAAGAAAGCTAATGGCCAAGAAGGTTGTGACAGAGGCTGCACTGGTCGAGGCCCAGGCCAACCGATGCAAGGCGGAAGCGAGTCAAAAAGCAATCGAGGTCGAAAAGGCTGAAGCGGACGCGACGCTCGTCGCTCTGCAGTCGAGGACTCTCGAGCATATGAACATCTCAGCTTGTCTCGTGACCTCGCACATGCTGGGCATGGTGAAGAGCCACCACCCGAACCTGGATCTCTCGATCCTGACGGAAGGATTCGCGGGTGATCCGATCGCAGCCGCCAATTATATTGAGTCCTTCGCCGGCCTGACCAAGATGTTCGTGGATGAACTGGAGCTATCCCTCGATGAGAGCGGCACCGCCCAAGGCTCTTCTACCTAACAATGCAGCTTGTAAAGACTAACTTTTGTTTTCTTTGGCGATGATCTGTAACAACAGTACTTAACCAATTTGCTCGCTTATTGTGTCTTGCTTTCTATTTCCTTGCTGATGAAATGAAGTAGCACAAACAGGCGCAAACTCGAGTTAGCACTCATAGATCCTCAGGGAAAACAACGTCCTGACTAGACGCGTGCCTCATTATATCTGTGCATAGGTCTAGAAAAATCTTCTGTTAAAAGACTTAACCCCCGAGTGCATACTCAAAGAGGTTACTTAACATAAACACTATACGAATTATTGTAATGATTACCACGCAACCTTTTGCGAGCCTTCATCGACCATGTGAATTAGACCTTGCAGTAATCAAGAACTTATCGAGCGACGCATGTAGAATTGACTAGAGGTCTTGTCTCCCACCGGCCGCTGAGCCTTTAGATGTCTGACAATCTAGTGCTCGTTCACGCGCAGGATAGAGTTACTCATCGTCGAATTCAAGCATGGTCGCACTTTGGTTTCGCTTGCTGACATGCCAAGTACATCATCGAGCAAATGTGTGCAAAGAAATCGCATGTTTTACAGAATTTAGGACGGATAAACAGAAAATAAAATATAGGATAGGGTTACCTGTAGCCCCAGACTCCATACTCGATGGCCTCATCGAGTAGGGAGTAGAGCAAACGAGAGAAACACACTAGGTTTTTGTTCAGCCAAAGATCGTGCCTTATCGGTGATATTTCATGACGTAGCCCCTAGCTTCCACTCGAGTACCGCTTCGCGTATAGGATAGGACCCCATGGTCGAAAATGACCCAACCCCCGAGCCTTTGTCCATTGGGCTCATTGAGTAGGGGAAAACAGGGCATGACAGTCAAGGACACGCAGGGTAGTATTCGACCTCTTGCTCGATGACTGAATTGAGTGGGTGAAAAGACTCGGCCCCTGAACCTTGGGATCAGATTAAATGATGGTAGGTGGGTAATTAAAACCCACTTTCGCACCACAGTAAGTTTACGATTTTTGAGCCCCTTCAGCTTCCTCTTGGTGGCGTTATTCGCCCGACGCTGTCGCTTGACACCTCTTCTGTTTCCGCAGCTGTGAGGAAATGCGACGGTCACCTCGGGGATTGGGATTGACTCGGATCTTGATGGAGCAGCCAGTGCAGTAGCGACTCGTCCCCTGGGCTATAAATAGTCGGGACTTGTGGCCATCTGCCGCACTCCATCTTCCCTCTGAACTTTTTTCTTGTAGAGATTTTATTCTACCACCGCACTCATGACCTCAACACCCACGTCATCCACCTCCCTGGAGATCATCGGAGATTCTCCCCCTTGCTCCATTGGCGGTGGTTTCCCTGGGGAGGATCATCATCTCCTCTGATGAGGAGGATGAGATCAATTGGGGCGCCATCGAGAGGGAAGTCTAGCTGGAGGAGGAAGAAGAGGTCACCAGCAGGCTAAAGGTAGTGGTCGAAGAGCCTAGAACCACCTCCGCTTCCCTCGCGAGAGCAGATGGCGCTGGTGAGGCCGCTGGAGCCAGCGGCGGAGGTGAAGCTCAAAACAGCTTCACCAGCCTGGCGCTTGCTCGCCCTTCGACCCATCGCGGCGCTCGGGGGGCTCCATTGGGGGAGAAGCCCCCTTCTTCCTCCGCGGGCCTGTCTGTCGGGCGCCCTGCCTCCGCGCCTTCTTCGTCGATGGGAGGCTAGATTTTCGCCGCCTCTTTTGGCCCGTACGAAGGGCGCAGGCCCATCCCAAGCACCATCTTGCTCAACTACCTGTGGGCTCTGAAGAGGCGGCGAGATGTGCCCAAGGACGAGTAGTGGCAGCAATGTACCGGTTTAAAATGTAATAGGACAAACTTTTTGTTAGTTTCAAATATAATGAAATTTTGCTTACCTGAATTTCGGTTGCACTCGATGCCTGTGTTACTTATGCATGAAATTTCCTTAATTGATCGATGTTCCATGAGTTTTCGAGTATTGCACTTTCCGATGTCGCTAGCTGCACAGACCCTGGTCGAGTCACTTCGATCACCACGTAAGGACCTTCCCACTTGGGTGATAGCTTATTACGATTTTCTTGCTTCTGCACCTTCCGTAGTACTAAGTCCCCTACGGCTAATGCTCTTTCCTGGATCCTTACCATGGTATCTGCGTAAGACTTGTTGATACTTAGCTACTCGAATTAACACTCGATCTCTGTACTGCTAGAGTAGGTTCACGTCATCTGCCCACGCCTGCTCTTGTTCCTCTTCCAAGTAGTTGTCCACTCGAGGTGACCTAAACGTTAACTCAGTCGGGAGCACTGCCTCTTCACCGTAGACTAAGAAAAATGGTGTTTTACCGGTGGCTCGACTAGTCGAAGTGCGAACAACCCATAGCACCGAGGGGAGCTCTATTGCCCATCGGGTTGAGTAGGCCCTGAGCCTATCGAACACACAGATCTTGATTCCTGCAGGATTAAACCATTGGCACGCTCGACCTAACCGTTACTCTAAGGATGGGCTACGGAAGCAAAGCAAAGTTTGATACCCAATTCTTCGCAAAAGGCTATGAAAGCATTGCTTTTGAACTGGCTACCATTGTTTGTAATCACTCGATTAGGGATGCCAAATTGAGTAACAATGTTCCTCATGAACTTCTTAGCCGCTTCTGAGGTGATGTTCCTAATGGGTTCGGCCTTGATCCACTTAGTGAACGTGTCGATGGCCACAAACAAAAACTTGTAACCTCCTTGGGCTCTTGGCCAAGATATCCAAGCCCTAGACAGAGAAAGGCCAAGACAGAGGAATAGTTTGTAGTGCCTGGACTAGTCGGGTGGTTTGCTTGCCGTAGAACTGACAGCTTTCCCACTTTTTCACTAGCTCGCAAGCGTCTTGAAGGGCAGTCGGCCAATAGAACCCTTGTCGAAAAACTTTTCCGACTAAGGTGCGATAGGACGCATGGTTGCCGCAGATGCCTCCATGGACATCGAGCAATATCTTATTACCCTCTTCCTGAGTTGTCGGGACCCAGATTTGCAAATCCGAAACACTCTGTGTATACTACACTAGTCCAAGATAACGTTAGTGCACACAGTGGAAACATAGATGAAATATCATTCCATACAACAAATTAACTAAGAAAGAGGCAAATTATTATTAAATAAAGCATCAGACCTTATGGTCAAAGTTTACACCACTATGCCTTAAGGCTTAAGAAACAAATAAACTATTGCAGCGAAAAAGATAATTTGGGCCATTCGACATGCCACATGCAATCGTCTGGGGAATGCCTTCCTAATCCACGTAGTCTTCATAATATTCCTCATGATAATCAACATTTCCTGATCCTTCCTCAGCAACTGATCAACAAAGGCGTATAGCCGTGAGTACAAAAAGTACTCAGCAAGACGTAGGGAATTGATGCAATATATTCATGCAAGGCTTGACAAAGGATAGACATATAGTTCTTTTCAGAAAGGAATAACTTGAATTGAAATACAGCAAATAGATTGGAAGCACATTTATGAAAATGTAATACATAACTGATAAATCAGTGATAGATAACATGAACAGAATGGTGAGGCATCACCCTACACCATCCAAAACAATTATCAAACCACTAAGTTCATCAGTATAACTTTAGACAACCAAAGCAACAGTGAACCCCCTGTTCACATCCCAACAATTCTACCATCCAACATTTCATGAAACACTCTATACCTCGTGTGAAATTCCCAGGCTTATCCATGACTGCGGACGCGGCTATTTGAATAGTTTTACACTCTGCAGAGGTTGTACTACTTTACCCACAAGACATGATCATCTCTTTGTGCAATCGATATTAGCACACTTCCTTTGGTGTGCCACAGAGAAATCATGACAAAGCCTTTACAATGCCTTGTCTAAACTCGGTACTGCCCACTAAAGTTTCGCCCCTCGGGGCCCCTTCTTGAGCCATGTGAGTCTACCCGTTCACTCCTGAATCCACACCACCAATTGGCAGTACTTAAGGCTAGACATTACAAATTAATTAGCTAGGTCTGTCCCATACCAGACTTATGATAGTACGGTTAGGCCCAGTTCAATGGCGCACAAGATTAAGTTCTTAAGTTGTCTCAGGCAAGAAATCCACATCCCAATGTGCTAGAAAGAACCCCCTTTACTGCACGATCACTTGCCCGAGGGAAAACAATTCGTTCAACTAAGACCAATGGCAAACCCCGCCAAGGTACAACAAATTTTACAACAGCGGCTATCAGCCACAATTCAATATCTCATTAAGTCAAGATTAACATTATTCAACATATGATATGAATCCTATCGTACAACTAAGCATGTCTAAGCATAGCTACGATAACCCAATGTTGGTAGTATGACTATGTCCAACTAGTAATGTCCCAACCTAGGTTTAACAATGGATACATGGCATCCCAATAATCAAGGTGGCATAATGACAACTAGGTATATAGCTATTCCCATGAAATAATCATTGATACACAAATAGCATGCAATTGTATAAAACAAATTACTTTGCAAACATAGGATCAATATGATCAAAGGTTATGACTTGCCTTGCTGATCTAGTGCTGAGTCTTGGTCTTCGAAGTCTCCGTTCGCTCCCTCAGAATTAACGTCTACCGAAAAGGAAAGCAACAAATACAAATAAATACCAACCAGAGACTCAAACAAGCTCAAAATTGAAAATAAATGGCTCTGGAAGGTAGAGCTCAATTTTACAAAAATTTAGAAATTTGCATCGCCTCAATCGGAGTTCGTATGAGAGAGAACAGGCTCCTGAAAAATTAAATCAGAGAAAATAGAAAAAGTAATATTTCTGGAATTATTTTTCTAAAGGAAAATCATTTTATTGCGCAACGGTGACACATGGCTTCGCGATGAAGGATGATGGCGAGAACGGCTGCGCGGCTCACTGACAACGAAGAAGACGACGCGGCTTTGGTGCTACGGCGACGGATGGAGCTTGGATTTGCTCAGATCTAGAAGAGGATGTTAACGTGAACCCAAAGGCGCAAACAGCAGCGGCGGAGGAGAGTTGGAGTGGCTGGACGATGTGAAGGAAAGGCTCGGGCGTCGGCGCTACTCCGGCGAGGTCTTGCGCAAAGACGGTGATGACTTGGTCGACGAGAGAGAGGCGGCGGGTGCGGCGCGAAGAGAGGAACCCAAATCTGGCGGCGGCTCGGCTTTTTATAGCCGACGTGGACCCCATGGACGATGTGGCGGCTCTGATTCGCGAGGCGCGACAGCGTGGTACATCGCGACCACGCAGCGTGGCGTCGATCGGACTACCGACGCGACGCAGTCGGTGGTGAATTACACAGTCTTGTGGCGAAGCAGGCCAAGGAGGAGAAGCAAAGCGGGCTGGGCGAGGAAAAGAAATGGGCCGGAGAGATTCAGCCTGAGAAAATTTTAGAGAATATAAATTATTTTCGAATTAGGAAAATTCCAGAAATTCGAATAAAAGCAAATAAATTCAAAGAAATAGCAAATAAATTTAGAAAAATTCCTTGGAGCACAATGAACCCAAATAAAATTGGAAATCTTTTGTTTGATGAATAGATTAATCAAATTAAATATTTTAATTATTAGAAAATTGAAATTAAGCTTGGATTAATTCAGGGAAAATGTAAATTGTTCATTTTCAAATTCAAACATTCCAAAACTCAAATTTTGGGATGTTACAAACCTCCTCCCTTAAATGGAATCTCGACCCTGAGATTCAGGCTGGCTAGAGAATAGGTGGGGGAACTCTGACTTCAGATCCTCTTCTCGCTCTCAAGTAGCTTCCTCTTCTGAGTGGTTGCTCTATTGGACCTTGCAAAAACGGATGATTTTGCTTCTCGTGATGCGCTCTGCTACGTCCAAAATCCTCACTGGTTTCTCCTTGTTAGTGAGATCTTCTTGCAAATCAATGGCTTCTAATGGCATCTGTTCCTCTGGCACACGCAGACACTTCTTCAATTGCGACACATGGAATACATCATGGATACCAGCAAAAGACTAAGGAAACTCAAGCTTGTAAGCAACCTCTCCTCTTTGTTCCAAAACTTTGAACAACCCAACAACCTAGGGCAAGCTTTCCTTTTACTTGAAATCTCTTAACTCCTTTGAGAGGGGTCACTCTAAGATAAACATAATCATTGGGCTCAAAACTCAAATCTCGGCAACGATTATCTGCATAAATCTTCTGTCTGCTTTGAGCTATCTTCAACCTGTCTCGAATTAGCTGAACTTGCTCCTCGGCTTCTTGCAGTATGGCAGGGCCAAACAATTGTCTTTCTCCTGACTCCTTCTGATGCGGATATCCTCTATTGCTGTATCGTCTCATGACTCTAAGTCCACAAATAATCACATTACTTGTTTTGCTGCTGCTAAAGTGCAAGTGAGTCACAAGACCGATGCAAGTTGTGTTAATAATGTGCTACAGGCTGAGAATTGCAATGCAAACCTTGGAGAGAAGAAAGGTGACTTGGTCATGCATCCACAAGGAGTAATATCCCTTTCTTTTGGAAATATGTCACCTGAGAAAGGAATTCTATTTGGATCCATATTTGTTAGAATTATTGACAGCGATCCATTGGAATGGAAGGCAAAGAAGAGTTACATGAGCAAGGCTGGTTCACTCAAATCTGTCCATCCATTTGATCATGCTGCTGCTGCTAATCACGACAAGTAACATATCTTTGGACTATATGGATAGAAAGATATTGAAGTCTAGTTTCTAGCATTTCAAACCGTGCATCATTTGGACTTCCAAGGTGGGAGTTATGACTGATTTGGTGGGAGTTGCATAGGCTGTCAAAAGCTGCGCGAGACCATATCTTGCTGTCCAACTTCCAAGGCATTAAACTTTTTATCTACCCAAGAAAACTCCTTTAGTTTCTTGTATAGTTTCACACTTAAGCTAGGAGGGATGTTCCTAGTATAAATACCTATGTATTCCATCTGGGACGGACTTTTGGATGATCAGAAATAGACAGCATAAGCCATGGTTGCTTCTGGCGCAAATACCATGTGTTCTTGATAAGTTCTTCCCGTTCTTGGGTTTGTTAGTGTTGGTGCAAGTCAAGAACGGCATGTTCTTGTGATTGTCCACTGAATCTATACGATTCCTCCACTCAATTCGCGTTCTTGTGTTGATCGCGGTTTGTGTGACTAGTTTCTCGCTTTTGAATTGGCTCTTTTGCCGTTTGAGTGCGAGCGTCACGAAGCTATCGTCGTTGTACCATGAAAAATTGGGCCACCTTTGCTCAACAGCAGGTTGAGTCTTCATCACCTTCCAATTGAGGGGAGTTCTACACTTTCTTCCATATAAGGCTTCGAAAGGTGACATTTGCAGACTGGCTTGATAACTATTGTTATAGGAAAACTCTGCATAGGGCAAATACTTGTCCCACTTGGCTCCATAGGTTAAGCCATAAGCTCTTAACATGTCCTCAAGAATCTGATTCACACGCCGGCCGTGGACCTTGCCAGGGGAGAAACTTTCGCTGTGTGGGAGAACGGCCCCTTGAGGACGAAGACTCACCTCACCGTGCCAAGCGTGCAGGTGATTGGCCCATCGAGGGTGGGGACGCGTGTCTCCGCCACTCACAGTCCTCCGCTTATGTTCCTCCCTCCGATATCGGATGACGTCACGCAGGTCTCGTCGATCGTGCGGAATTAGATTATGAAGATCCTCGAGGCGCCCTTGACGGAGGTTGAAGTGTGTTGCCTTAGAAATTCTCTGGTTAGCGCTAGCTACTATTGACCCTATTACTCGATGGCGGTTGGGCAGCCCTGATCGTTGGCTACTCGGCCTCTGCTGGCTATGGTGCGTTAGCCTCGAGTTGGCGACTCGAGCGGTCTGTGCCTGCGCTGCGTCAAGCAGTGTTTTCATCTAGTCGAACACTGGAGTCATTGGGTCGCCCGGATCCAGTGGTGGAAGGGATTTTAGCAGCACATGAGCACACTGGACGTTTGCTTCAGGGGTACTGAAAACACTACTGTTGTGGCTCTGATGGGACGTTGTCGGCGGAACGAAGTCGTGCTTTCTGTTATGGCCGTGCAGTCTAGGGACTTGTTGCCTCTGAAGCTCTGGAGCCTGCGGACGAGGCGTCGTGGGGTCACTGAGGGCAAGTTACCTTGATAGATTAGCCACGATCCCTGTTGTGGCTGCGGCTGCCAAGTCACGTCAATGTACTGCAGTATCGAGTGCTATAGTGTTTGCGGCCGCTCGGGCTGCTTCTATCGTTGTCGCAAGGTTTTGAGGTGTGTGCAGAGAGATCGGGGGTCCGTGGCCTCCTGAGGTGTCTGCGCCTGGGTTCTTGTTCTGGGAACCCTCGGCAGTAGCACCGTTGTCACCCCCAGTCACGGACACGCACTGATCTGTCCGACTATTGCCTTGACTACTGCAGGTGTTGCTTTCGTCTTCGCTTTCTGTGACAATGCACATTAAGACATTGGGCTCTGTTGGGTCGAAGTCGAGGAAGCCTACTTCTCGGTGTGGATCCCATGAGGGGGACTCGATAAAGCCGATGTGCAGGATGTCAGGCTGGCAATCATGAAGCTATGTTATTTCTTCAATGCGATTTCTTGCAAGGTTATTGACCCCGATGTGCTAGACAACTTACAGAGTGAGGTGGTGCAGACTCTATGTCAGCATGATATGCATTTCCCCCTGTCGTTCTTTGACATCATGGTCCACCTTATTGTACACCTTGTTAGAGAGATTAAGATATGTGAACCTACATTCCTACATTCCATGTATCCATTCGAGAGATACATGGGTATATTAAAGTCATTCATGAGGAATCAGTTGAAGGTTGAGGGTAGTTGAAGGTTGAGGGTAGTATTGTTGAAGGTTATGAGACTGAAGAGATTATTGAGTTCTGTGTAGACTATCTAGGTAAAAGACAATCAATTGGTGTTCCTGTATCTTGTCATGTGGGCCGACTGTGATAGCGCCTCCTCATCACTGTCTAATAACTTTGAATCACCATCAAAACCAGTTGTGATGACGAAAAAGTACCGATTGTGATGTACACTCCTGTAGTAGTGATAAAAAGTTAGGTTTTCTTAACAGTATTTAGATGCAAAGCATGTTTAAATAGAATTATTTCTACAAAATAGGATGGTCTTGCCTTAGGGAGCATTTTTAAGCTGGTCTTACTGGTATTAGTGTTTATTTATGATGTTCTATTCATTTACCAATCTTATTAGTTTTAGAGTATTGTGTTATAAGGGGTTAGATTTCTTTTTAGATTTGCAGATGCAACTTACAAGTACATGCAATCATTTTGTAGCATTAGTAGGTCTTGACCCTAGAAGTGTCTTGAAATGGATTTTGCATGTATTAACTTCTATTTGTAACAGTTATTCATGTTTTAAATTTTTGTACATAGAAAGAGTAGCTAATTAGGAACTTGGTTTAAACTAAGTCAAATATTAAATATTTTTGCAAGATTAGATGATCTGGACCTATAGAATGTTTTGAAGTTGGTTCCACATGTATAATCAGTTATTTGTGTGTTTTGGCTATAAATACTATCCACATGAGCATAGGACATAAAGTCTTCTATAAATTTAGTTCAAACTATCTTAAATATGAAATGTTTTTCCATAAACAGGGATATTATAGTTTTAGAAAGGCTTAGGAACCATTTTACTTTATTTTGGATTTATAAACACTAAATATACCTATTTTGATTCTCTATGCATTGAATGATCTATTTATAAATTTAATTCAAAAATGGTTAAAAGTTAAATGTTTTTGTAGAAATGTGTCACTTATCGTCTCAGAAGCATATAGAAATTCATTTCACTAAACTTGAAGTTAATTTGCACACTTTTCATTTAAAGCATATCCAAGGTTTATTATTAATTCAAATTTAAATTTTAAAGTTAAACATAAGACAAATTAAATTTTTTTTGCATATTTTGAAACTACAAGATTTAACATGAATTTAGAAATTTATTTCACTGAACTTGGAGCTAAATTGCAAAAGTTATGGAGGTTTACCAGCTATGTTAGCAAGCTATCTAATTTTAGTATACAGGTTATAAGTGTAGACATATACAGCTGCAAAGAATCAACCAAATAAAACCAAAATTAGACAACACTATTGAATTGTGTCACTCAGTAGAACACATCCATAATGTCCTTTCACGCCCAAATCAGATATGTATGTAACATCCAAAAAATTTGAGTTTCGGAATGTTTAATAATTAAAAATGAACTATTTGCATTTTTCCAAATTAACTAAAGGTTAGTTCGAATTTTTCTTTGTGTAAAAGATTTAATTTGACTAAACTATACATCAAGCTATCTAATTTTTTGAATTTATTTGCTATTTATTTGAGTTTATTCAGATTTATATGAATTTCTGGTGTTTTTCTTAAATTGGAAAATCAATTATTATTTTGAAAAGCTTCTCAGGCCAAATTTCCTTGACCCATTTTGTCCTCTGCTTAGCTTGCATAGCCCAGCCTAGCTTCATTGCTCCATGATCAGACACGCCCGCGTTTCCCACACCCATCTTGGCGGCTCGGCCCGATCCAAATCACGCGTCGCCATTGCCGTCTGAAACCCTAGCCACCACCTTGTCCGCGCTGCCCTTAGTGTCCGCACAAGACACGCCTTCCTAGGGCTATTTTATCCCCGACGTGCCCCTTCCGAGGTTCTCCATCTTCCACCGCACCCGCTTCCCCATATGGTCTCACCCGAGAGCCCAACGTTGCCTCACACGAGCTCGTTGGAGCAGCTTCATTGTAACCAAGCCTTCTTCTGTGTCAATCTTCGCCGTCGATCCTTCTCCGCTTCAACCAAGCATCTTTCCGTGTTGCCTGCGTTGTGCTCTTCCAGATCCGCGTGAACTCGGGTCCAATCTGTCGCCAAAACGCTGCTAGCTTTGTCTTCTTCTCCAGCGCCGGTGAGTCGCGCTGTCTTCCCTCACCGGAGCCAAGTTCCTCAACCTGAGCCGATGTTTCATTCTTTGTGTCGCAGCATGTCTGCCAGCATCAGCGCCCCGTTAGCCCTAGCGTCGCGTTAGTGCTTGCATGTCAGTTGTGTCACCCATTCCACTCAGCATCCACTACAGCACTGTGTCAGTTGCCACCTTAGCCCTAGCAGCCCACGTGCGGCTAACGTTAGCGCATGCATCAGCTTGTGCATCGGGTGCACTGTGGGCCAAAGGCATCACCGTAGACCCAGTCCACCAAATTCCGATCGACGTTAGCATTACACCATAAATTGGTTTTCCTTTGGAAAAATAATTTCAGAAAATCTCCTTTTTTATTTTTATGAATTTAATCTTTCGGAGGCCCGTTCTCTCTCATACAAACTCTGATTGAGGCAATTCAAATGTCTAAAAATTTTAAAATCAAGCTCTACATTCTATAGCCATTTATTTTCAATTTTGAGTTCATTTGAGTCTCTGTTGTTGTTTATTTGTATTCATTACTTTCTTTTGCGGTGGACGGTAGTCCCGAGGGAGCAACGTAATTTGAAGATCAAGACTTAGTAGTAGATCCACAAGGCAAGTTGTATCCTTTGATCACATTGAACCTATGTTTGCCAAAGTAATTTGTTTTGATCAAAACATAGGTTCAATATGATCAAAGGTTATGACTTGCCTTGTGGATCTACTACTGAGTATTGATCTTCAAATCTTGGAAGTCTAACTTCATAGAGAAAGCCAGGTTGCACCTGGTCAGGATGAAAGAACCTCTCTCAACATTGTTTTTGCCTGGATTAACTCTATAATTTTTCCTTTCTTTCCATCTTTCTCTTTCCTTCTTTTTTTCCTTTTCTTAGGTTTGTACCAAGGTTTGTATCTTTCTTTACCTTTTTAATATATTGATTCTCCGTAGGAGTCTCTCCTGCTGCTTCTTTCAAAAAAATTTTTGTTTTATACAATTGCATGCTATTTGTGTATCAATGATTAATTGTTGGGAATAGCTATGTGCCTAATTGTCATTTTGCCACCTTGATTATTGGAATACCACGAATCCATTGTTAACCCTAGGTTGGGACATTATTAGTTGGACATGATCATATTACCAATACTAGTCATGTGCCCGTGCGTTGCAACGAAAACTCAATTTGCGACCAAAAACTTATTTGCAAAGAGCACTAATCATGTCTGAATGATACTACTCACTCTGAATGTGCAATGGTTAAATGTTTAAATCAATTCAATAAATCATAAAAATTCCGCTCACTAGTGAGTCACCACAGTCTGCGTGCTTCTGATCAGATGGTGGCGCGGCTCAATCTGGCTCTAGCGTTTTTCGTATGTGGGGTAAATACATGGGTTTGTTTGGTGCGTACCGAAACGGCCCTGGATGAGCCAACCGAAAACGCGAAATGTCACGGCCCATAGAGCCCTGCCGATCATCATCCCACCCTTTCCTAGGTTTGCGAGGCCGCAAGCACCAACCTGCAAAAACCCCACTCTAAACACAATGCTTCCAGCTTCCGACCCGCACGCCACTACTGCAACCCCCGAACCCAAGGCAATCCCCTGCTCACCATGGCGTCGCCCTACGACCGGGAGGATGACGCACTGCCGTCGCATGGCGGGGCCGGCGCGTACGACCCCAGTTACATGCCGGACTCGGTGAAGACGTTCGTCGTGCACCTGTACCGGTACATCCACGACAAGAACGTCTACAAGATCCACCATATGTACGAGGGCGGCTTCCGGTGCCTCTCCGATTGCCTCTTCTGCGATGCGCCCTGGCCCTTCGCCGAGGCCGTTGCTCCCTACTGCGATGGCGACAGCATCTTCCTCCTCCTCTACCGCGAGCTCTGGTACCGCCACGCCTACGCGCGCCTATGCCCGCTAACTGCCAGCCACCGTGCTGATCGAGTCGTGGAACAACTACTGCGACGTCTTCAGCATCATCCTCCACGGTGTCATCAATATGCAGCTTCCCAACCAGTGGCTCTGGGACATGGTCGACGAGTTTGTGTATCAGTTCCAAAGCTTCTGTCAGTATCGCGCCAAGCTCAAGAATAAGAGTGAGGATGAGCTTCAGCAACTCAAGCAGTTCGACAAGGTAAAACGTTCGTACATCATAATTGATTCTGTTAGTTTCTTTTCTAACGTCAAGTTGAGATCGATGCGGCTAACGTTTTAAACTAAACCGATTCAAAATTTTGAAAATTTGTTGGCCAGATAAACTGCAAACTATGTAACAATCTCCTTCCATCTCAGCCATTCGTGCTAGATCCAATAGATCAGCTGCTCTGGAGGAGAACGGACCGCCACCAACTCCTAATTAGAAGTAGTGGAGATTGGGATATCGTAACTATGCTTAGATATGCTTAGTTGTGCGATGTGATTCAGATCACTTGTTGAATAATATTAATCTTGACTTAATGAGATATTGAATTGTATTCTACCATTGGTCTTGATTGAACAAAATAGTTTTTTCTCACGCAAGTGATTGTGCAGTAAAGGGGGTGCTGTTAGCACATTTAGGTTGTGGATGTCTTGCCTGAGACAACTTAAGGACTTAATCTTGTGTGCCATTGAACTAGGCCTACTCGTACAACATCATGTCTGGTATGGGACAGACCTAGCTAATTATTTGCAATGTCTAAATTTGAGGACTGCCAGTTGGTGGTGTGGGTTTCAAGATAGACAGGTAGATTCACATGGCTCAAGAGGGGGCCCTAAGGGGTGAAACCTTAGTGGGTAGTGCCAAGTTTAGACATAGTATTGTAAAGGCTTTGTCATGATGTCTCGGTGGCACACCAAAGGAAGTGTGCTAATATTGATTGCACAAAGAGTTGATCACGTCTTATGGGTAAAGCAGTACAACCTCTAAAGAGTGTAAAACTATTCAAATAGCCAAGTCTGTGGTCACAGACATGCCCAAGAATTTCACATGAGGTATAGGTTATTTCATAAAATGTTTGAAGGTGGAATTGTTGGGATGTGAATGGGGAATTCACTATTGTTTTATTGTCTAAAGTTAACGTTGATGAATTTAGTGGTTTGATGATTGTTTTAGATGGTGTTGAGTTGAAGCCTCACCATTCCGTTCATGTTGTCTACCATTGATTTACCAGTTATTTATTATCATTTCATAAATATGTTTTGAATCTATTTATTGTATTTAAATTAAAATTATTGTTTTCTACAAAAGAACCATATGAATATCCTTTGTCAAGCCTTGCATGAATATATATTGCATCGTTTCCTTACGGTTTGCTGAGTATTTTTTGTACTCACAGCTATACGCTTTTGTTGGTTAGTTGCTGAGAAAGGACCAGAAAATACAGAGTTCTATGAGGAGTACTACGAGGACTACGTGAACTAGGAAGGCATTCCCCAGACGATTGCCTGTGGAATGATATTTCATCTATGTTAATTCGTTGTATGGAATGGTATTTCATCTATGTTATCACTGTGTGCACTAGCGTGATCCTGTATTAGTGCAGTATACACAGAGGGTTTCAGATTTGTAAATCTGGGTCTCGACAATATTCCAAATCAGGTATATAAGATAGTAAAAATAATTAAGAAAAGAAAAGGATGAAAGAGAGTACCTTACAAATTTAGACACTGTCTGGAATAGTCAAGGGTTGCTATAGTCCAAATGCCTAGTCAAATGATTTGCAGTGTGCACATTATCACCTCAATACTGAAAGCAACACAGATGTAATCCATAATGTACGTTTCTCATCCAATCATTAACATACATAAGTTTGTCATTGTAACATGAGCTTGGATAAACAAGGGGAGAATAGAAAATAAAGGATCTCTAGCACATGAGCTTTCTTGTAGTTTGGATGAATCCAAAATTCCTACCACCATATAAATCTAATAAATCATGCACAAAACCTCAAAGATAGTAATCAATCTCAACTCCCCTAAATGGAAAACAAAACATGACATCACTATGGTACAACACAGGGAAAAATCCATCCTCCCAAAGCAAATACATTATCTGAACCTTTGAAACCCTAGAATATGGTTAGATAATACATAATGCCAACATGGCTATATGCGATTACTTAATATTCATACGTAGCCATGCTTTAGTAATGAAATGATCTGACAAGATTTCTTAATAATTTAAAAAGGTTGGATATGATTAAAAGGTTGGATATGACTTAAAGTTTCTAATATTTTGGTTAAACAATGAAAATAAACTATGATTTGATGTGGGTGATTATTGGCAATAGTTGGATGTGCATGAGACTTGCACGTAGATAGGGGGAGATTATCACCCGAGTCAAATTAAGGACCGATCGTAGTATTGTATGATCTAAGGGATATCCGTGCAACCATAAGTGCTGGTATGGGATAGTCTTAACCTATTAAGTTTCTTAGATTTAATTTTGTACATTGGAAAGCTAGAGTAGTCACTACTACAGAATTGAACATCACAATTGGTTCTTTTTTGTCATCTGGGTTGGTTTTGGTAGTGATACAAAGTCATTAGACAGTGATGAGGGATTACCATCATAGTTAGTTTTTGCCCAATAGAGATATGGCGTCATCACAACCGGTTCACAATTGGTTCTAGCTTAGAACCAATTGTGATGTGCCCCTCATCACAATCAGTTCTTAGCTAAGAATCGATTGTGAGGCATATCAAAATCGGTTCTGAGATTAAAACCGATTGTGATGTGGTGTAACATCCCAATTTTTGCTTTTTATTTAATTTATTGTGTTATCTGTGCATTTTATGATTTTTCTAAATTTATTGGATTTTTCTGGAATTTATTTGAATTTATTTTAGATTAAGTATATTAGCCTTTTTGTGAAAATTAATTAATTATAGATAAAATTAATATAAATTTTGGATAAAAATATTTTATTTGAGTTCCAAATATCTCAAAGTATTTTTGAGAATTTTTCTGATATTTTTATTGCCTTAATCAAATTAATCTATTTTTAGAATTATTTTAAATAAAAAACTTCAGAATATTTTTTGAATAGTACTTGGGCTAAGCCTGTTACTATTTGCGCTAGTGGCCTGTCGCTTAGCGGCCCATGGCCCATCTTCTAGAGGTGTTGTGCGTGACCATCGATCTTTCATCGGATGATCAGAATCGACCTTGCATAGTAACAAAATCCTAGATTTTTGGCCATTTCATGTCACGAGCGGACCGAATCGGGACGTGTTGCGGTGGATCTAAAGTGTCCATGGAGCCGTTGCTATCTCGATGGTTGTGCCGCACGGACCTCTTCTCGGACTCGGCGGCGAAGCCGTTGCAATCTCGACGGTTGTGTCTTGCGGACCTCTAGGCGCTATAAAAGGCATCCCTGACATCTTTTCGAGGTTCATTAGTCTCCTTCTTAACGTTTGACCGAAGGTTTTCATCGAAGTCACTGAGCAGCGCATCTGCGAGCTCACCGGAGGAAAAGAAGGACAACGGCCGTGTTCATCCGTAAGAATCGTCACTGTCGGGTTGTCTTCACCAAGTTTGGATGCAGATCCGGATTCGCCGTGAAGTTTTGCTTCGGTTTGGGTACGTCTCACACCAAATTTCACCGTTGTCCGCCAGTTCGGGCGTCATCTTCCTTGCGAGCGGCGATGCTCCGCCATCTCGGCTTGACCGAGTGCTAGTCGGCGGGTATCCAACGTGGTAGCCACGTGCGCTCGAGGTGGCAAGCAAGCTCGGTGTCGTGTTTGCATGTCGCATGCGTGTACGCTGAGTCGAACCACCACGCATCAGCAATCGAGACACGCAACATGGGCGGCACTGCGGTCAACTGTGGGCTGCCACATGTCGGGTGCGGAAATCGAAACATTTTGAGCCGCGTCCACCGTGAATCAATGTGGGTTGGTGGACTTCGTCCATACGGCTAAGACACGTGGCAGCGTCTGATTGCCGGCTTGGCGATGACATCATCGTGTCGTCATACTAACGCAATAATAGCGATTTTTCCTTTTAAAAATAATTGGGTTATTTATTTTATATTTCTAATTTTTTGATTTTTGAATCTTTTACGAGCCCGTTCTCCATCATACAAGCTTTGATTAGGGTGATTCAAATCTCTAAAAATTTGTAAAATTAAGATCTATCTAATGGTGAATTTTATTTGATTTTTGGAGTTTGTTTGCTCTCTATTTTGGTATTTATTTGGTTTTCTTTCTCGATTTGCGTAGACATTGAGTTGTGCGACGCATCCGAGGAAAATCTGTCAATTCAAGACCAGATGAAGGACAAGATATAGATGATAGTGCCACGAGAAAGAGGGCAGATGTAGTGATCGGCAAACTATTTTCGCACCAAACCTTTTACTAGGATGGCTGTGCTGCATACAATCCATGACTACAATGAAAATACTGGATGAATTCACTTATGGTCAATTGGTCATTTCCAAATTCCCATGCTAGGGACTTGGTCACCCTACTATTCTTGCAATATTACTCGAAACCTTTAGATCATCCTTAGCCATCAGCGTCTCATCCACCACTAACAAGTTCAAATAACTTACCAGTATTCACACCTCGATCATTTTTTCAATAATTAGTCAAGTTACAAATTTGCACAAGATCCTTAGAGGTAGAAATGCTTAACACAATTATAACTATATAGGAGTGAGAGAGAAAGATTATACCATTCTAGAAGTCTACCATCCTTGAGTATGGGGCCTTGCCACTTCTCGATCTCTTCTTCCCAAAGTTTATATTCTGCAAATGCAAGGAAGAAACATCCAACAGCATAGGTCAGAAAGCAAAAACCTAATAAGTATGAATTAAGAGCCAATCCCAACAACATTATTACAATATTGTTGCCAATGTATGACCGCATTATCAAGGCAACTATTAATAACTGTGTTGTGCTTGAATAAATACATGATTAAGGACAAGTATAACAGATACGAGAAACCACATCAAGTCAACAAATTTCCTAGAAAATTGCCTCCAAGATTGCGCCTTTGGAAGTAGGAACCAAAATCCGTGCCCATCTAGTCCATGAAAACCAAAATGAGAGGGAGAGCAGGAGAGGGAGAGGAGCAAGTGAAGGAGATGAGTGGTGAGCACAAGGGTGTGTATAAATATGCAGGGGTTGTGTGTAGTGGCTTTTCCTTTTCCTTATCTAGTTGGATCTAGTGAAATTATTTTGAAATTGGAACCCACTCGACAACTAAATTTCACTTTGGCCCACTAAAAGACTATCCTGAGCACATCACAATCAGTTCTCAAGTTAGAACCGATTGTGATGTGCATTGCACATCATAATCGGTTCTGACATTGGAACCGATTGTGATGTGCATTGCACATCATAATCGGTTCTAACTTGAGAGCCGATTGTGACGTGCAATCGGTTTCAATGTCAGAACCTATTGTGACGTGCATGATGCTACATCACAATCGGTTCTAACTTGAGAATCGATTGTGATGATTCACCTCCATATAAGTAGAATCATCTATCACAATAGGTTTTTCTTGAAAAGTTGGGAACCAACCTAGATGAAGCGATAGTGTTGTATCATTCTGTGGTAGTGAGTGTGGGCAATCTGGGTAGGTTTGCTCAAAGGGATGCCCTCACCGAGGTGTTGGGAATAACGCCTGCCGACACAACGCTGTATGTCTTGCTATGGGGAGAAACGGTTATGGCAAGGATGGACTACCTTAGTTACTGTATGAATGACAAGGATGGACTGTCATGTCTTAGGTGTGTTTTGTTTCTACCGCCATAGCAAGGGTTTGACATCACCGGACTAGTGCAAAGTTAGGTCTATGTAATGTAACGGTTATGTCATAACTCTCTACGGCACACCATAGGAAGTGTGCTTCTATGGCACACCAAATGAAGTATGCTAATGATCTGTAAAAAGAGTCGGCTGTATCTTGTAGGTAAATCTGTACACCTCTGTAGTGTCTAAATCTTTCCAAAAAGCCATGCCTGTGGTCATGAGAGACTTGGTGAACTGGCATTAGTTAAAAGTTTTGATATTTTCAAAAGGAACTAAATTGGAAATACTTGTTTGAAAGTTTATATTTTATATCAGGGATTGACAATGAGATGATGCAATACTCGCAATCATGGAGGACTATGAGTTGTTATTTTATGCTTACTTGCTAATTCCATATCAGTCAAATTTGCTCTTACAAATTCCATTTTCAATCTATTACTTGATATTTCATGTTGAATTCCGTTTTATGCAAAATAACCACATAAGCCTCTCGTGACATAGCTTACATTTATTATATTTGTACTTGTGAAACACTACAAGTTTTGCTGAGTATACAAGTACTCAACCTTGCTATTGTTGTTGCTCAGTAGATGAAGAAAACTCAGAAGACACATATTACGATGAAAGTTACGAGGAATACAATCACGAGACTAGTACTGTATGCACATGGAGGCCTTCGTAGCCATAAAGGTGGGTCCTCACAGCGTTGTACCTGGATCCAGGGTTTCCAACACTGAATCGAGCTTGGAAATCACCCCCACCAGTTTCGAAGATTGTTGAAAATCACTCAAAAATCACTAGAAACCGAACCATTTCAAAATCAAACTCTTTGCATTCAATAGTTCAAAAATCGTGAAAAAAAAATTCAAAAATTGATCGATTTTGTCGATTTTAGAGCAATTTTTACCGATTTTTGACTTGTTTTCCATGCATAAAATTTTCCATTTTTTTAATTGAACCAGTTTATCACTCGTATAGTTTATCGAGCAGCTCAATACAGTCCAAAATCGTGATTTTTGAAACCCTGCCTGAATCAAGCATCCAGTCACATGCAAAAATACAAGTCAGGTTCAGGTTTCACACCAGTAACATTCCGATGTAATTTTTACGGCAAATATGCTAATAACCAACTGACATAAGTGAGTTACCTTCCAGCAAGGTAATCATTGCGACATAAATATGCAAGGGCCATGAAATGGGGTATTTGCCAATAGTACAATATGGCAGGGAGAATCATAGCATTGACACTTAAGACGAAGCTGCCGCCCACCTCTAAGGAAGAATATAAAACAAGGACTGCATGTCTTGTAAAAATAGTGCATAGCTCCATTGACATTTAGCAGATAAAATAGGAGCCCATTAATACACACCACTACAGAAAAGGACATCATTGCCGGATCAACATCAGCATCACTGCCGGATTTTGACCCGGCACTCCCTAACTGGCAGTGATAGTCGGGACTATCACTGCCGGTTCTTCAACCGACAGTGATAATAATATCACTGCCGGTTTATATTATACAATCGGCAGAGATAAGGATTATCACTGCCGAATTTTTATCCATAACCGGCAGTGATAACAACTTATCACTGCCGCTTGGTATTTTTCAACCGGCAGTGATAACACATTATCACTGCTAGTTGTTATTTTTCAACCGGCAGTGATAATCCATATCACTGACACTTAATATTTTCCAACCGGCAGTGATAAGGTGGTATCACTTGCGATTATTTCTCTAAAACCGGCGGTGATAAGTGCGATTGCCATATTCTCCTCCAAAACCGGTTACATAATTTTTTTTTGTATTATATGTATGATGTAACCCTGTGCTATATATATATTGCACAGTACATTTATTCTGTACGGTATATTTTATGCGCAATATTAACGAAGTATTGGTAAAGAATAATTCAAATACATTAAATCATCATAATATTTAACATTGAATACCGAATACTCATTTAATCATGACAATATTAATGAAGTATTTGTAAAGCATAATTGAAATCTGATAAATCATCGTAATATTTAATTATTACATTGTTCATTGACAATCGTTCACATTTGATTAATTGTAGCGTGTGGCTCGTAAAACTTCGCCCTTCGGGTTGATCACTTCTCGAGCGATGAACCCGACCATCTGCTCTCGAAGGGCTTCAACTTCACATCAAGTAAATTTGTTGGTGCCGAGCTTCACGCTATTGTCATTAAAGAAAATGATGCATTAATTAGTGTTGTAGTTTTTATAAAGAAAAGTATCGTCAACATGTAATGATATACCATCTCGCCGTTGTAGTCGGTCTTGTCGATTTAACGTGTGTATGTGTGTCATTAAGTAGTATGCACATAAATTGTTCCCTTGCGGTTTGTCTTAGGCACGGAAAATCTGTTCTTATTCGAACTTCTTCGTGAATGGGCGGTACCGCGTGCTCTTCTTGCGGTATTTTGTATGCATACGTGTATGGTTATGAATACTCGTTAAACTTAATTAGGTGTAATTAAATGCAATGGAATGAAAGATTACGGGAGCAATAACGCAACGACCGAGTTTACCTGTCTAGCAATTCTATTACTTCTTTGAAATTGTTTGTCGGTTTCCTCATTGAGTCCAACACAGTGATCGTGCTATCGTCTAACGTAATGACGAGAAGGATCCAGTGAAAGCTGCAGAAGCCTATTAGTTATGACATGGTGTTGCACATGAGATAAAACTAACTAGTAGGCAGGGAAACACGTACTGAAAGTTGTAGGGTAAAAGTACGTAGGTCTTGTCTTGTAACTTTAGCAGCGCCTTTAATGCGTACTCCTCGATCTCTCTCTCGTCGATGGATCTTTAATAAGTTTGCGATTGACAAGGCGGGATCGAGGAATCCTACCCTTTCATTTAAGTGCGCTCTGAGTGTCATTGTCTCCATTCTACATAAGAAAGAAGTTAGACACTAAGTTTAAGAATGCGTGGAATGTACAGATCTGAATTATACAAGAGACTTACGAGTCCACATTCTTAATACTGAGACACGTCCGAGCATCTCGTTGGTACAACTGGTATAACTCGGAGGTTTCTACATAGAAAACTCCGTCCATATTGTGAAAATCCGTTTCTTTGTATTTGACGGGAGGCAGCGTCGTTTTTGTCTTTTGGACAAGCGTCGATACCATTGATGTAGACACCGTAATTGTGTCGTCGGTCTACGCTCCTCGTTTGGATCCACCAATGCTTCCCGTTAACGAACTTCCACCTTAGAGGAGGCCCACGCCTTTAGCACCCTTTCAGTGCGGCGGTAGCTCTTTTACCAACTTTGTCCTTTAGATTTACGCCTAGAGATGCGCTCGTAGTCGATCGTTGGCTAGGTTGAGGAGATTGATTGCCGTCGATCTGTTTAACCGTCGCTATGTCTAGGAAGAAATCTCTTTTGGTAGCCGATTTCAACTTTATCAGTCTTTGGCGTCTTTTGAAGTGGTATCCGTCTGGCGTCTACTTCCTTTCTAGTTTCTTCTTCGGTCATGTCATATGCTCGTTTCTTACGGATCTTGGCTTCACAAATGTGGCACTTTTCCCACGACCGTGATGAATTTTGAGATCGCTTGCTCTATCATTATTTTTCGATGGGCGCTGGAGCACGAGGTGGACTTTTTTCGGTGTGGAGGTGGACTTTTACTACGGATAGGCCGCGTCGTCATCATTATTATCATCATCGCCATTGTAGTCATCGGATAAAAACATTATGTAGCGCCGCCACGCGATGAATGTGCCTGAGCTTTGTCCAAAGTATTTCGCCTTCCTCATTGGGGATCGTACCTTAACTTCACGGTAATTGTCAACCACATCGCTTCATCGATACTCTGGCGTAGCCCTCGGGAATTTGGCGGTTATGCAACATTTGCCCTCGCCGCACGGCCAAGCCATCCTTCACCACCTTAATGGTTATATTCGCTGAAGCGGTGCGCATCGCAGCGTGTCGGCTCTCGATTTTGTCCACAGAAAACTACTGGCCGAGTCCTCTTGGGGGCGCCACGGCGCTTGGCGCTTTATGAGCAATGGCGGGACTCGGAGGTCATGTGCGTGGCGTTCGCGAGGCGCCGCTAGCATTTCTTGCATCTTTTGTATCTGTTCTTGAAATTGAATTTCCTTTACCGCATCCTTTCTTCTATTACTTGTACACGTGCATCCAATTGTTCTTGTCTAGTTAGCCGGACGCTTATAGATAGAAGCGTTCTCAGGAACGCAGACTTTCCAGGCACCAAGCCAAACCCTCTAGTACGACCGGGTGCTCTTTGTTACCTGTAGCGCGTGTTAGCTCGTCGTTCTCTCTTCTTGGTTGGAAGCATACAGGTAGCTTGGGCATGGGCATCTGCGATCTTCTTGAAATTTCCTCTTCTTTCTCGCTTCGAAGCTTAAGCTGCCATCATCAAACAGACTAGCTCCTCGCAAGCATTGATGCTTTGATCTCGGGGCCATCTCGGACGTCGCGGGAACAACTCCACTAAGAATTAGCTCTTCTTCCCTTGCATCCCGTGGGTACTTTCTTCACATAGCCACGGTACCTAGCGTATGGGGGTAAGCGTTCTTGTCCGAATTTGCTTTGTTCTTTTCGCGATAGCTTTGGGCTTCATCGGACTTCTTATATTGCACGAATTCATCCCAAAATTGCCTCAACCTCGGGTACGTATCAAAGTTCGGCGTTTCATCCTTCTTCACATACTCCTTATTCAGCTTTGTCTTCCAATTCTTCCAGGAGATTCCCATGATGGCTAGTGCACGTTTCTTCGCATGCTCCAACTGATCTTCGGGGAACTGGAACTTGGATGTCAAATCATCCACAATGCTTCCTTGATTTCATCGGGAACATACGACGGGCAAGCGCCACGACGTGTCCATGATTTGTAGGTGATGGGCACGTTATCTCTAGCTAGGACCCCGCATGCTGTTCGGTATGGCCCAAGCAGTGATGCTGGTATAACGGGTTCGCCGACTGCATTAAGCTCCACGATCACCTTTCGTTCACCCGTCCGCAACTTGTTAGGACCTCGTTGACGATGCTGTCTCTGTCCACGTGATGTCTGGCCCTGCATTTCGACTATTTCATTACTCGTCTAATCGGTATACGTGAGACCTAGGTCTGGAATAATTACCTCAGGTACGTTTGTTGCCTCGGTTTGCTGCAGGTTGAGGAAGCTTGTCGGGCTTTGTTCCGGGCTTTGGTTCAAATGCTCAGCGCCATCCGGCGCTTGTTCCTGGTTAGCGGCCATGTGCAGCTAATTTATCTAAAATTTAAAATTAACAAAGGCATGAGATGAATGTGATGGTATACGTATAAATTGGTCACGCACGAAGTTGTGGACCGAAATAGACTAATTATACGTACAATATAGAGAACAAAACTGACACATACAATATATAAGGTATTTATTACATGAATATAATAAATACAATGTATTGTTAAAACAACAAAAATTTCATTACATGAATATAACAAATACAATATAAGGTATTTATTACATGAATATAACAAATACAATATAAGGTATTTATTACATGAATATAATAAATACAACATAATAAAATCTCATGATGCTCCTAGAATCCAATATGCTTTGCCAACTTTAGCATCTCTGATCAAGAAAAATCTCCTGCAAATCTTAGATTTCAAATGTTAAATCTAATTTGCATATAGTGTGAAGACTTCTACAAGATTCTTCATAACAAAACTTCACTAAGCTGGAAATAGGAACAACTTACATTTAATTAGGAGAGCAACCAATTGATCCTGAAAAATGTCAATGTATTGCTAATTGTGCAGATTAAAAACTAATTAATTCAACAAGTTGAGTAAGTAATTGTTTATCTAAGTGTTATAGTTTCGTAAAGCAAAGAACAAATTAAGTAGCATAAAGAAATGTGTTCAGGGAGATAAATTAAGCAGCATAAAGAAATGCGTCATGAAAATCGCAGTTCAGGAGAACTTGAGTATGCACACAATCTTTAGATTACAACCTTACAAGATATTCATATTACATCAACCTCAAATAATTGTTGGTATGCACACAATCTTTAGATTACAACCTTACAAGATATTCATATTACATCAACCTCAAATACCAAAGATTCCAAAGGTAATTAGCAATCTTGTTTGATTTCCATATCAACTAAGAAGACCGCAACCCTCATGCTGTTATGCTAAGCAAGCATGCACAATAGAAACCTGTCAAGAGCACAAAGATCATATTTTTCTGATAACAACAATTATGTAATCATATTTCCCAAAGGTTCTTGCACAGGTTTAATTTATCAGAGAGATTTTTTTATCAAGACAAGGCAACCATGTTTAATTTATCAAAGAGATTTTTTTATTGAAACATTTGTCATGGCAGCACTCAAGACAAGACAAATATATGATGCGGAGAAGCACTGGCGCGGTGGAGGGCCGGACGTCGAGGAGGGTCGGTACAGCGGTGGAGGCGCTGGCGTGAGGACGGCGGGCGTGGGAGGAGGCGCGGCGGAGGACTAGTCGCGGAGGAGGGCGGACGTCGAGGAGGGTCGGCGCTGGTGGAGGCGCTGGCGCTGGAGGACGGCCGACGCGGGAGGAGGGTCGGCGCGGAGGACTAGTCGCGGAGGAGGGTCGGACGTCGAGGAGGGCCGGCGCGGTGCGGAGGAGGGCCGGCGCGGGGAGGAGGACTAGGGCACAGAGTGTGGGAAAAACGGCGAAGTGTGGGAAGAAGACCGCGCGCTTCGTTTATATAGATATGACAATCACTGCCGGTTCACCAAAGAAATCCGGCAGTGGTATAACTATCACTGCCGGTTGAAACTAGAACCGACAGTACTACCTCCACATCACTGCCGGTTCTAATTAGAACCGGCAGTGATGTGGAGGTAGTACTGCCGGTTCTAGTTTCAACCGGTAGTGATACCTAAACATCACTGCCGGATTTTTCTCTAGAACCGGCAGTGATGCGGGTGGGCCCCAAAAGTGAGTGGCTAAAGCCAAGCTCAAATTGAAACTAGCATAACTTTTGATATATAGCTCCAAAAAGGATGAAGTAAATTTATAAATTTGTATAAAATCATGAAGTTTTAGAATATAGGAAACATTTATTTTTTTAATCAAAGAAAAATTAAGTGAATTACAAATTTGCTAAGAACCCTACATGGACCTTACATAAATACTATAACACCATGAGCATTAATTTGAATCTTTTTGATAAACATTAACTTTAATGTGCTAGATATTAAAGTGTATCCGTATATTACAACTGGAAGCATGTTCTCTATACAAAATAAAGTGTATCCGTATATTACAACTGGAAGCATGTTCTCCATACAAAATAAAGTGTATCCGTATATTACAACTAGAAGCATGTTCTCCATACAAAATAAAGTATATCCTGGTATATTATTACAACTAAGTAACGATTCGACCTTCGTTATGATCACGGCGTATGTATGTAGCTTCCTCATTGTCTTCCATGAGACCTAGGTCGACGTTCTCACCAAAAGGAGGAAGCTCATCGAATTGGTTGTAGTATTCCTCGTCGACTACATTGTCAACTCCGATAATTCTTCTTTTTCCTTGAAGAACCACGTGGCGTTCTTTGTCAGCCAGGTCCCAAACAAAAAAGATTTGTGTGACGACATTAGCAAGGACGAATGGTTCTTCTCTGTATCCGATGTGCTTGAAGTCCACGGTAGTGATACCGTACTTGTCGATGTTCACGCCCCCAGGGAGCCTGACCCATTGGCATCGAAAGAGAGGAACCTTCAAAGGCCCACCCATTGGCATCGAAAGAGAGGAACCTTCAAAGGCCCATAATCAAGCTCCCAAATCTCTTCTATGAATCCGTAGTAGGTCTGCATATTACCATTGCTATCGTAGGCATCTATACGGACTCATTGCTCGTTGGTGCTCTTGTTATCTTGTGCTCGTATAAAATGTATATCCATTTATATCGTATCCTTCAAATGTCAGGATTGTACATGACGGTCCCTGAGACAGCGCTCTCAACTGAGCACACTCTGTCTGCGTATGCATCATGTGTCTAAGCAACCAATCTCCAAAGTTATCTCTGTGGTATCTGGCGATCCAAACCTCGATTTAAATGGGTTTTCCTTCTTAGCATATTCTTGTGCATATCAACATACGGTGCCGCTTCTGGCGATTGGTCAGAAGCGTAAAATGTGCTTGAATGAATGAAGCACGATCATTAGTACGCTCGATTTACGACCTAATGTCCCTTTGCCTGTAACCTCCCTCATGGCGAGATATGGGCACACCAATCGGTTTGAGATCCATGTAATCGACGCAGAATTCAATGACCTCCTCGGTTCCCCAACCTTGGCAATGCACCCTTACGGCCGATGTCGATTACGAACATATTTCTTCACAACCCCATGAACCTCTCGAAGGGTACATCGATGTAGAAACACGAGCCAAGCGTATCTCTTTCACAATATGAACAATGAGATGGACCATAACATCAAAAAAGGATGGAGGGAAGCACATCTCAAGCCGACATAGAGTGTGGATCACGTCTTGCTGTAGTTTACCCAGTTTCGTTGGATCAATGACCTTTTGTGAAATCGCATTGAAGAATGAACCCAACTTTATAATTGGGTCTCGCACTTTCTTTGGCAGAACACCCCTAATTGCAACAGGAAGCATCTGTGTCATCATCACGTGGCAATCGTGAGACTTCATGCCAATTAATTTCAAGTCTTTCATTGAGACTAGCCTCTTCATGTTGGCAGAATAACCGGACGGTACTTTGACTCCATGCAAGCATTCACACACGCTAATTTTCTCTTTCTTGCTAAGAGTGTAGCAAGCTGCCGGAAGGTACTTTTTTCCTTTACCCAAATCTTCATGATGTAGCTCCTTCCTGAGGTTCATATCTTCCAGGTCCATCCGTGCTTTGAGTGTATCTTTTGTTTTGCCAGGTATGTCTAGTAAAATACCGAGCAAGCTGTCACACACATTCTTCTCTATGTGCATAACGTCGATTGCATGGCGAACATCCAGGTGCGACCAATAAGGTAGGTCCATAAATACTGATCTCTTTTTCCACAAGGAGCTGTATCACGGGAACACGGGACTGATGTACTGCCGACTACCTTTACATGGATAATTTTAATATCCTTTACGGCCGCAAATATCTCTTTGCCGTTGCGATGTTTTGGAGCTGAAGCTGTCTCCTTTGTACCATTGAAACCTCTCTTGTTGTTGCGATACGGATGGTCCTTACGAAGGAACCTACGATGTCGCATGTAACACATTTTTCTGCAGTATTTCAGCCACCGGCTACCTGTATCACCCAAGCAATGGACGCATCCGTTGAATCCTTTGATAGTCTGGCCTGAAAGATTACCGAGAGCAGGATAATCATTGATGGTTACGAACAACAACGCGTGTAGCATGAAGTACTCTCTTTTATACTCATCCCATAGCCACACACCGTCGTTCCACAATATGTAAGATCTTCAACCAGTGGTTTCAGGTACACATCGATATCGTTGCCAGGTTGCCTTGGCCCTTGGATCAGCAGCGGCATCATAATGTACTTTCGCTTCATACAAAGCCAAGGAGGAAGGTTGTAGATACATAAAGTCATCGATCAAGTGCTATGACGACTGCTCATGTTGCCGAAAGGATTCATCCCATCCGTACTGAGCCGGAACCTTATATTCCTCACATCACATGCAAAGTGTTTCTTGTATTTTGTATCAATGTTCCTCCACTGCGCAGAGTCAGCAGGGTGTCTGTGTTAGTGTTATGCCCTTGAGGCAATCATTTAGATGATTGTAACATGACTATGTTTATGAATAATAATATGATTATTAGTCCAATGAATGTATATCATTGTATTGATCAACAAGTATGTGACTTGATTATGAAGCTCTTTACTTAATGATGTAATTCGATAAATATCTCTGATCGGATATCATCGTATAGGACTACGATGAATAGATCAGCACATGTAGTGATCGATGATCATGCTTCATAGATCATGGGATATGGAGATATCATCTCTACATTGTGGACCATGTTGAAGAACATGGGTTAGATAGACCCGCTATGGGACACTGCGAGAATGTTTCATTCTTATGTGTCATCGATGTATCTCATACCTAGAAGATGTATGATCCTTAGACACGAGATTGTCATATTCCCTACATGTGTAATAGTTTTCCTTGGGGCTATCAAACACTACTTCCTAACCGGATAGTTATAAAGGTAGCTTTCATGTTTACTATGAAACGTGCGAGAGGAAGTGGCGATCAAGATGGAATTTGCCACTCCAATGAAAGCGGAGATATATGACAAGGCCACTCGTGTGATATGATTAAGAAAGTGCATGGCCATGCCGTGATTGAGAGTCAATCACAACTTATTAATATATCACGGATACGAGAGATGGATTGAATCATCAAAGGATGACATGCTTCGCCTTGAGATCAATCTTCATATACTTGGCAAAGGGATTATTACATGAGTTCTTTTGATAGGTTACATTCGATTTGATCACAGTATGTTTGGGAGTTGGCATACTTTGCAAGAAGCCGCTACCAACTATTGGATTGAAAAGGAGTTTTCGAATCCATGTCCAAGCGTATGTGAACTGCAGGTCACACACTTAATGGGTGGGACGCATTAATTTGGATTGGATCCGTAATTAATGAACCTCGTGGGCTTAGCATCTTTGGTGGGCCCTGGTTTAGGGTTTCATCTCGTGGCTATATAAGGAGGGAGGAGGGAGGCGCGAGTGTGCTTTCCACGGTTTAGGTTTGATTCACTTGAAACCCTAGCCTCCTCCTCTCTCTCGCCCTCGCCGAGCGACTAGGTGCTTGCACACGGCGCACGGCGTTCCATCTCTCGGGCGTGTGGACTCTGCGGTGGTGCTGCTGCTGCGGCTGCGGCATGGGAGGGCGATCCACGGCGAGGCGAGGACGATCCACTACATCGACGCAACGATCGCGCGGCGAGGACGAACCACTACATCGACGCGAAGGATTCCGCAAGCTGCGCGTCTAGTGGTAATCTTATCTATGATCCCTTCTTGCGAGTAGCTTTCGGTTGCGCGGTAGTTTTTTTTTGTGCTAGCGTAGCATACCGCGTTTCCCTTGATGGTATCGAGCCATCTCGTATAGTTTTGTGATCTCGGATGTTGCACATATGATGTGTGAGGTTAGTAGATTGGATCTATTACATGTTCGGCCAGTTCATGTGATGAATTGGTGACGGCGACCATCGATGAGATCGATCGATTTAGGGTTTGAGGAAAGTGCAAACCGACTCAATCTTGATTTGGGTGAGTCCGTTCATGGTGCGGCGTTACCCTTACCGGTCGGGTTACCGCCATCGTGGTTTCAAACGTATCCATATGGGACCAAGCCAATCGGATCGAGTTGGATTGGGTCAATCTGTTGATCCATGGTAAGCGCAAGCAGATTCAATATTGATTTGGGTGAGTCCGTTCATGGTACGACGTTGCCCTTACCGGTCGGGTTACCGCCATCGTGGTTTCAAAGCGTATCCATATGGGACCAAGCCAATTATATTAGATCGGATTGGGTCAATCGGTTGATCGGATTGCCCTCGGACCCGCGCCATTGGCCGCCAGTGGGACCGCCGCCGCGTGGGCGCCGCCCTCGGACCGAGTCGTAGGGTTGCTTTTGTTTAACTCGTTTTGCAGGAATTATGTGAAATAGTATGGCCTATGTGTATGTGATGCATGTAATTTCCACATGGCTGCGTCGTGTTAAGCCATAAGGCTATTTAAATTGTATAACGACTGCGTGTCGACTTGTGATGCTTCAAACCCTCATGTAAAATTCATTATCAAAAGTTGTAAGGAGTTGCATCCATAATGATGAAGACGATGGCTAGGTGAACAAATCAAGCAAGGTGGCTAGGTGAACAACCAAGCATGATGATGGAGATCTTAATGCTAAGGGCCATGCTATTTCACACTTATTTTGATTTTACGTGGATGTGTGTTTTATCCTTGCTATTTTCTTTATGCTCATTGCATGTGATGCTATGTTCATAGTAATCTTTGTTCATCCTTATAGTTAAAAATCTTAAATCAAATTGTCCATCCAATTGTTGCACCTATCAAGAATTTAGATCGTTATTGATATGACTGCCAAAGTAGTATATCAATGGCTATCTCAATAGATGATAGGGATGTGTTGGACACATCACGCATAACAATGGCGATTTAAACGAGCTATCAAAAGCGGTTTTGGGCTTGAGGACATAAGTGGTTGGGATTTGATTTGATAATGAAGGAACCTATACAAGACAATTGGTGTCTAGGAAAACACACATGAGGCAGGTTTCTTAATTGGCACCCGAATACGGAAGTGCTCCTCCTCATGTGAGCCCTTGGGGCAGGTTGACTGGCCATGAGTCAAGTTGATGGAGGCATTCATTACTTGTTTTCATACTCAACAAACAAGAGTTACATATGATGTAATTAGCAAAGGTGTTGCTTACCTATGTCATTAAATTTCTAGCAATGATGCCAAAGCTCACTAGTGTTTAATGAATATGGATCTTGAATACTCACTATGTGTCTATAAAAGGACATAAAATAGGAGTGTCTTTAATTAAAAAGTTTAATAAAAGTTTTACATAAACATAGTGCTTAGAATCTTTGCATATTTTTGTTGTAGTTCAATGGCACCTTCTCCTACTCTGCTACACTGGTTTTGCTTTGAGATCGGTTTTGGAAAGGAAAAACTGAATGGAACTAATTTTGTTGATTGGTATCGCAACCGAGAATTGTTCTCAAGCATGAAAAGAAGGACTATGTTCTAGAGAATCCAATTCTGATGAACCATAGAAAATGTCGCTCGCAATTTGAGGGTTGAATATGAAAAGCATGTTAATGCTTACAGAGAGGTCATTTGTCTCATGCTAGTCACAATGGACTCGAGCTCCAAAAGCAATATGAGGACCAGGATGCTTACAATATGATTGTGGGCTTGAAGGGCATGTTTGGGAATCAAGCAAGAGCTGAGAGGTATGGTATCTCAAAGCTTTTATTTGCTTGTAAGTGGTGTCAAGGATCCGGTCGATCCTCATGTGATCAAGATGATTGGTTACATTGGGAGATTGGAAAACTTGAGTTTCCCTTAGCCTCGGTTTGGCCACAGATGTTATTCTCAGTCTACGCCTCAGAGCTTTGAGCCATTCATTATGAATTTTCATATGAATAGCATGGAGAAGAGCCTAACCGAGCTACATGGGATGCTCAAGGTCATGGAGAAAGCATTAAGAAAAACCCAATCATGTGATGATGGTTGAAAACAACCGCTTTCAAAAAGAGAAAGGCTAAGGTCGGGGAACGGAAAGAGCAAGGGCAAGGGCAAGGGCAAGGCTCAAGATGAGATCGCGAGCCTCAAAACTAAGCTTCGAAGCTTAAAGTTGGCCCTCAACTCGATACCCAATGCTTCTATTGCAAGAAATCGGGGCATTGGAAGCGGGCTGAAAAGTACAGCGGATAAGAAGAATGGAAATGTGGTTTCCACTTGGTATTAATGTTATAGAAATTAATCTTGCTACTTCTTCACTCACTCATGGGTATATGATACCGGTTCGGTTGCTCACATTTGCAATTCGTTGCGTGGGTGATAAGAGTAGAGACTTGGCAAAAGGAGAAGTGGATCTTGGCGGGGAATAAAGCAAGAGTTGCTGGTCTTGCCGTTGGCACATACCCATTGCATTTGCCTTCAGGATTAGTTTTAGAACTCAATAATTGTTATTTTGTTCCATCTTTGAGTAGAAACATTATTTCATCTTCTTGTTTGGAACATGAAGGTTATGATTTGAGAATAAAGAACTTTGTTTGTTCAATATTTTGAATGATATGTATTATGGTCGTTGCCCCATGGTGGATGGGTTGTACGTCCTTGAACTCGAAGAAAAACCTGTCTATAATATTAATGTAAAAAGGCACCGGCCTAATGATTTGAACCCTACCTTTTTGTGGCATTGTCGCTTAGGTCATATAAATGAGAAGCGCATGAAGAAGCTCCATGGTGATGGACTTCTAACCTCATTTGATTTTGAATCATTTGAAACATGTGAATCTTGTTTACTTGGCAAGATGACAAAAGCCCTTTCACAGAGTTTTAGTGAGAGAGCAAGTGAATTATTGGCCCTAGTACATACGGATGTATGTGGACCAATGAGCTCATTGCTAGGGGTGGGTTTGATGCTTTGTAACTTTTACCGATGACTTGAGAGATATGGATATATCTATTTAATGAGGCATAAATCTGAAACTTTTGAAAGGTTCAAAGAGTTTGAGCGAAGTACAAAATCAACTTGGCAAAACAATAAAACACTTACGATCCGATCGTGGTGGCGAATACTTGAGCCAAGAGTTTGGTGATCATTTAAAGCAATGTGGAATCGTTCCGCAACTTACTCCGCCAGAACGCCTCAATGGAATGGTGTGTCCGAACGAGCGAATCGGACTTTATTAGATATGGTTCGGTCAATGATCACCAAACAGATCCGCCATTATCCTTTTGGGGTTTCGCTCTAGAGGCAATTGCGTTCACTTTGAATAGGGTCCCATCAAAATCCGTTGAGAAGACGCCATATGAGATATGGTGGGAGAAGACCCATGTTGTCATTTCTCAAGATATGGGGATGTGAGGCTTATGTAAAAGCGTTTACAATCGATAAACTCGCACCTAAATCAGAAAAATGTTTTTGTGGGGTATCCTAAAGAAACAAAAGGATATTACTTTTACAAAAGAAACGAGAACAAAGTTTTTGTTGCTCAAAATGGTGTCTTTTTGGAGAAAGAGTTTCTTTCAAAAGAAATCAGTAGGAGTGATGTGTATCTTGATGAAGTTCGAGAATCACATGAATATGTTCAAGCTACCTCTGAACCTTCACAAGATGTACAAAGTGTTGTACAACCTGTGGAAGAGACTCCAGCCCCACGTAGGTCGGGGAGGCCACGTCATGTACCTATTAGATATGGGAATGACATATTATTGTTGGACAATGATGAGCCCACGACTTATGAAGAAGCAATGATGGACCCAAACTCCGAAAAATGGCTTGAAGCCATGAGATCCGAAATTCAATCCATGCATGACAATCAAGTTTGGAACTTGGTCGATTCACCTGATGGTGTAAAACCATTGAGTGCAAATGGATTTTCAAGAAAAGATAGACGTAGATGGAAATGTTGGATCTATAAGGCACGGTTGGTGGCAAAGGGTTTCAAACAAGTTCAAGGAGTTGACTATGATGAAACTTTCTCACGGTAGCCATGCTCAAGTCCGTCGGATCATTTTAGCTATTCTTGCATATTTTGATTATGAAATATGGCGATGGATGTCAAAACAGCCTTCCTTAATGGGAATCTTTACGAGGATGTATACATGATACAACTGAAGGCTTTGTTGATCCTAAATATGCTAAAAGGGTATGCAAGCTTCAAAGATCCATTTATGGGTTAAAGCAAGCATCTAGGAGTTGGAACATTCGTTTTGATGAAGTAGTCAAAGGTTTTGACTTTATCAAAAATGAAGAAGAGCCTTGTGTTTACAAGAAGGCTAGTGGGAGCGCACTTGTATTTACGATTTTGTATGTGGATGACATATTATTAATCGGGAATGACATTCCTATGCTTGAAGATGTTAAGACTTCATTGAAAAGGAGTTTCTCAATGAAGGACTTGGGAGAAGCATGCTATATCTTGGGCATAAAAATCTATAGAGATAGATCAAAAGGTTAATTGGATTAAGTCAGAAGCGTACATTGACAAGATATTGAAAAGGTTCAATATGCATGAATCCAAGAGAGGTTTCATGCCAATGTCACATGGCATCGATCTCTGCAAGAATCGGTGTCCTTCGACATCGATGAGCGAGACAGATGAGCAAGATTCCATATGCTTCACTATTGGGTCTATTATGTATGCCATGATCCGTACACGCCCGGATGTCTCATATGCTCTAAGTGTCACGGCGGATACCAAGCGGATCTGGTGATGGTCATTGGATAGCCGTAAAAATATCTGAAGTACTTGAGAAGAACTAAGGGTATGTTCCTTGTTTTTGGAGGTGAGGAAGATCTGTTGCAAAGGGTTACACCGATGCAAGCTTCCAAACCGACAAAGATGATTTTCGATCGCAATCCGGGTTTGTGTTTACACTTAATGGAGGAGCGAAGTGGAAGAGTTCCAAGCAAAACACGGTGGCCGACTCTACGATGAAGCGGAGTACATTGCGGCCGGAGGCCGCAAAGGAGGCTGTGTGGATTAAGAAGTTTATCACGAGCTTGGTGTGGTCGCTAGTGTCTCTAGTCCAATGGACATCTATTGTGATAATAGTGGTGCCATTGCACAAGCAAAAGAGCCTAGATCACATCAAAAGTCTAAACACATACTCCGTCGCTTTCACCTTATTCGCGAGATTGTGGATAGAGGTGACGTGAGAATATGCAAAGTACATACGGAAGCCAATGTGGCCGATCCGTTGACAAAGCCAACGCCACGACCTAAGCATGAGGCGCACACAAGGTCTATTGGTATTAGATACTTAATTGATTAACTCGAGTGCAAGTGGGAGATTGTTAGTGTTATGCCCTTGAGGCAATCATTTAGATGATTGTAACATGACTATGTTTATGAATAATAATATGATTATTAGTCCAATGAATGTATATCATTGTATTGATCAACAAGTATGTGACTTGATTATGAAGCTCTTTACTTAATGATGTAATTCGATAAATATCTACGATCGGATATCATCGTATAGGACTACGATGAATAGATCAAGACATGTAGTGATCGATGATCATGCTTCATAGATCATGGGATATGGAGATATCATCTCTACATTGTGGACCATGTTGAAGAACATGGGTTAGATAGACCCGCTATGGGACATGCGAGAATGTTTCATTCTTATGTGTCATCGAGTGTATCTCATACCTAGAAGATGTATGATCCTTAGACTGAGATTGTCATATTCCCTACATGTGTAATAGTTTTCCTTGGGGCTATCAAACACTACTTCCTAACCGGATAGTTATAAAGGTAGCTTTCATGTTTACTATGAAACGTGCGAGAGGAAGTGGCGATCAAGATGGAATTTGCCACTCCAATGAAACGGAGATATATGACAAGGCCACTCGTGTGATATGATTAAGAAAGTGCATGGCCATGCCGTGATTGAGAGTCAATCACAACTTATTAATATATCACGGATACGAGAGATGGATTGAATCATCAAAGGATGACATGCTTCTCGCCTTGAGATCAATCTTCATATACTTGGCAAAGGGATTATTACATGAGTTCTTTTGATAGGTTCATTCGATTTGATCACGGTATGTTTGGGAGTTGGCATACTTTGCAAGAAGCCGCTACCAACTATTGGATTGAAAAGGAGTTTTCGAATCCATGTCCAAGCGTATGTGAACCCTGCAGGTCACACACTTAATGGTGGGACGCATTAATTTGGATTGGATCCGTAATTAATGAACCTCGTGGGCTTAGCATCTTTGGTGGGCCCTGGTTTAGGGTTTCATCTCGTGGCTATATAAGGAGGGGAGGAGGAGGCGCAGAGTGTGCTTTCCACGGTTTAGGTTTGATTCACTTGAAACCCTAGCCTCCTCCTCTCTGCGCCCCGCCGAGCGACTAGGTGCTTGCACACGACGCGCGGCGTTCCATCTCGGGCGTGTGGACTCTGCGGTGACACCTGCTGCGATCGCGGCGTGGGAGGGCGATCCACGGCGAGGCGAGGACGATCCACTACATCGACGCAACGATCGCGGCGAGGGCGAACCACTACATCGACGCGCGAAGGATTCCATGGCTGCGCGTCTAGTGGTAATCTTATCTATGATCCCCTTCTTGCGAGTAGCTTTCTGGTTGCGCGGTAGTTTTTTTTTTGTGCTAGCGTAGCATACCGCGTTTCCCTTCAGTCTGAGCATTCCATCTTTCTTACGCTCCTCAGCAATTGAGCATGCCTTTTGTTCGCAAACAGACGCTTCAGACGTGGGATTATAGGGAAATACCACAACACCTTGGTTGGGGGTCTTTTTTTTCTTACGATGCACTTCAATGTCGGCATCACCGCACTTATAACGAGATGCCTTGCAAACGGGACACGCATCCAATTTTACAAACTCATTGCGATACAATACGCAATCGTTCGGACATGCGTGTATTTTCTGTACTTCCAGTCCCAATGGGCAAACAATCTGCTTGGCCTGGTACGTGGTTGCTGGCAACACGTTTCCCTCGGGAGAACGTCTCGCAGGAAAACTAACAACTCTGTGAAGCTCTTATCGGACCAACCATTGCTTGCCTTCAACTGCAGCAGCGTTAGCACAACATGCAGCTTTCTGAGGTCCTCCTTGCAGCCCGGGTACAAAGTTGTTGTAGAGTCCTCTACCATACGCTTGGAACTTCGAAAATCCCTTTCACTCGTGTGGTCCTCCTCCCCATCATGCAACATCTGTTCTAGATCATCTTCATGGTTATCGACGAACGTATCATCTTGGGTGTCCACGAACGTATCCTCGACCGCCGTGGAGTCGTTGTCTTCGTCATCATCATCAATCGGATGATCTTCACGTAAAATCTCATTTTCACCGTGCTCAGTCCAACAGGTATAGGCAGGCTTGAAACCCCTTCGAAGCAAGTGTGCACAGATCGCCTCAAGATTAGAAAACTGCTTCTCATTCTTGCAATCGACGCACGGGCAACAAATGTAGTCCGTCAGCTTAGTTGACTTGTACGCCGTAGCCACGCTCAGAAAACTAGTCACACCGTTAAAGTACTCTCTATCGCGACGGTCAGCTTCATACATCCATCTTCGGTCCATCTGCAAATATTTATAACAAATAAAATCTCAGTAAATCAATGAGTGGTCACAAATTATTTTATTCATTTCATTTGTTACATACTGCTAATTAAACAATAAATCTATTTCCAAATCTCACTATTAAAATCAATTAAATAACTACTATTACTTATAATGGTCTGTCCGGCAAATTTGCATTACTTACAAAAAGTATTAAATTAATATACACCAAGTAAAGAAACAATACGTGTGGGCTGGGCCAAAACTACAATTTTGGCCCAAAATGATTTCTTAATTTTAGAATTGTTTTTTAATTTAATTAATCCATTAAGCAAGTTCCAATTATTAAAATTAGCAGACCAACTTCAAAAATATGAAATTTTTTTGAGAATTTTTTTTCAAAAAGTTCCACAAATAATATAACATTTAAAAATTTAATTCCAAGGTTTTATCACATTTTAAATTTTCTCAGAAATTCAAAACGTCCTCTTAATAGGAAAATATTTTAAATAATTAGCTAAAAAACATAAATACTCATAAATACATAATTTATTACTTAAAACATAATTCAACAAAGAATATAAATACTTTTTCTACACACATGACATCTAAATAGTTACATACAACGACAATTAATAATGTAGTCTTTGTCATTTAATTAACATATTAAACGCAATCACTAATTTGGTCCTCGTAAAACATAAATTCAAGCTACATCTTAATCTCACTAATCACTGCACACATAAAAGGTGGTGAACTCAAATCTAGTCTCTAAATTAGAGCTCTAATTGTGCTCATTATGCAATCGATAATTCTCACAGCCAACAACCATATAGAACGTAATATCCAACAAAACCAACTACAAATAAAATGTACATCAAGATACGAACCGTAGATCACGAATTAGAAATGAATTCCACCAAATTTGAGAGCAAAAATTCGCCCCTCTCTTTAACCGAGCAAGAACAGAGCTCCTCTCTGTTCTGTAGGTGGGGCAAGTACGAAGGGTACTTATAGTGTCGAATTATTACTGCCGGTTCTTTTTGAAGAATCGGCAGTAAAATATCAGTGCCAGTTGAATAATATAATTCGGCAGTGATACTCTCTGCCGTTCCCACGTGAAAATTTAGGGTAAGCCTTATCACTGCCTGTTATTATTTATAAACCGGCAGTGATATATTACTGCCGGTTTATAAATAATAACCGGCAGTGATACTGCTCTCCTGGTCGCGCGGGAGAATTTAGGGCAAACTTATCACTGCCGGCTTTTATTTACAAACCGGCAGTGCTATATTACTGCCGGCTGGATAAAATGAACCGGCAGCGATATTGCTTCACTTCGCGCGGGAAATAAATATTGTGTCGGTTTTACTTGGAACCGACAGTGATAATACAATCACTGTCGGGTGGGACTCACCCAGCACTGATGAGGCGTCGCGGATATACCCATCTGTAGTAGTGACATACAGAAGGGTCCATTAGGTACTAAGCTTCATAATTTACACCTTGTGCAGGTATTAAAAGGTCTTTACAGAACTTATACAAAATCTAAACTGAGGGTACACAGATCATGCACGGGTGAATACTGTTCAAGGATAGATGTAAAGAGTTACTAAGGATGGCGTTCTGTGCATGTTCTTTTTTTTCAAAGCATTTAGTCTTTACACATTGAACAGTCATTCCCATTCGAGCTATCAAATCTGATGCAGTCAAGATATTCGGCCTGCATAACCAGAGACAAATTGATTTTATGGGGAGATATCTAGTGCACTTCCAACTTTTTCACTGTACCCCAGTGCATGATTGTTCACCGCAGCCCCTAAAGACCTCCAATAGTACAAGCATTCTAGAAAAAAAAAGTTAGGTAGCACACCGGTGTTCCACCCGGTTGCAAAATTCCATTATCAAGCTCGATGTACCAAAGATACAAAATGAACAAATTTTGACTTCTTATTTATATTCTGCAATCTATAATTTATTATCTTTTTTCTATAAGTTGAGCTTATGTTCAAAATTTTACCACCAGTCAGACACTAGAGCTTTTCTTCTACTTAAACTAAAATTTGACAATTATGAGTGGCCATTAAATAAAGCAGGGTGCACAACATGCACTAAAACTATGAGATGAAGAACATGTGCCCCATGATTCGGCAGAGAAAATAGCTCCTTCAAAGTGCACTTAAAATGCCAGCGAAGTGTGGTCCGCAAGAAACAAGACCTAGAAGTGGTGGAATGGCACAAATAACTGCTCCAACCCATGTATTGACATGTATTTGCTTCAATGGAGTGTATTCAAATGCATACATGGATCCTCATGTTGGGATCCATGTATGTCTCAGGTCAGAGGATCAATTATAAATATTGTATGAAACTAACCGATGACATACATGTAAAGCACAATGTGGTGTTTCATTATGGGTTTATCCAATAACATTGTAACATCCCAAACTGCCCACAAATTATCTATGAAGTTGACAAAATATTCTCCTGCATTTACCATGAATTTTATTCATTCAAGAAAATACTTTTTACACTTTCTAGCTGTTATTTTTGAATTTTAAAAATTAATTCAAAATTGTGAAAAGTATAAAAATATTCTACTTAAGTTATAAATAATCTAAAGTGCCTCTTCAAAAATATTTATGAATTTTGGAGTTGGGATGCTTTTTCTGCAAAAACAAACAGTGCACCTTGCATTAAAAATAGTGGTGATAAAACAATTTTTGAGCAAAATCTCAGACTAATAAAATTCTGGACCTTTACTATGTCCGGTGCATCCAAAAAAAAATTTCATAATTTTTGGGACCCAGTATTTATGCCTAAAAATTCGAGCAAGAATTCTGCTCAAACAAAATTTTCAAATCCTTTCTCTCTCTCTTTGACAACCTGGGCCTACACGTCACCCCTTCGAGAGTCACTTTCCGCCAGATGCCTTCCCATGCGAAGATGCCTAGGTGCAAAGCCGCTTCCTCTCGATGTATCTGTCCCTCACCGCTGATAGTTTGGACCTACTGGCAGGCCTTCATCTCCACGGAGCTGCCAGCTGTGGCTAATCCAAAGCTTTCTCTTCTTTCTTCGCCTGGTCGCATTGCCCGCCTGCCAACTGACCCATTCCATCGCCTCAAGCTCTCTACCCAATGCCATTGCTGTGCAGCTGCGAGCTACTATCGTGCGCAAGAAAATGGGGAATCACATGCTCGGCCGTGAAGAATATGTCGAGGGGAATCACCCGTCTCACTAGTATAGAAAATCATACCACAAAATTGATAACACATCCATAAACAATATATATTTTACATCTGATATTGAAGCTGTTATATATGTTATTCTTAGAAGTCAAAATAAAGATGCTGTAGAAAAAATTATTATCTTGTAGTTTGCCTTAGCCCAGCATATCCACAGGCAACTGACAAGGTAAATCCTAAAAAAATTCTTTGCTGAAATCCTCATAACCTGCATTATCATAGGATTCGTCGAGATAATCTATTTCATCACTTATTAAACAACAACAATAGTAAGATTGAGTACATTGCGTACTCAACAAGACTTATAGTGTACAAAAATAATTATTAGATGCAGGCTATATCAAAGGACATGCTACTATGGTTATTTTGCATGAAGCCAATTTGAATCGTAAATATTGAATGGTAGATTGCGAACAAAATTTGTAAAAGAGCAATTGACTTGATAGTAAATAACAAGAATGTAATCATAATATAATAACTCAATCATCCATGAGTTAACAAATTGTTCATAGTCACCCACCGGCACCAACTAAGGATTTTCCAATAATCATTCCCAATTAAAAATTATTTTATGAAAATGGTCAAAACTTTTAATTATGTGATGACTTTACCGAGTGTTCTTGATCACAGGCACGGCTTTTCAAAAAGTTTTACCCACAAGATATGATCAAATCTTTGTGCAAGCTATGAGCACACTTCTTTTGGTGTGCTGCAAAGATATCATAACATAACCGTTACATTACCTAGATCTAACTTTGCACCAACCCGGTGATGACAAACCCCTAATATGGCGGAAGAAGATATTCGTACATATAATACTTCTCACATAGTTCACTCCTGTGGAGACCCACTTCTCCCCATAGAAAGGGGTACACCGTTGTATCGGTAAATATTTGTTCCATTATCACCTCGGTGTGGATATCCCTTCGAGCAAACTCCATCAGGAAGCCCATACTACTATAGCCTTCCAATGTGCAAAGCCAATTCTAAGTAATTTAGTAGGTTAAGGCTGTCCCATACCAGCAACTTGTGGTTTTACGGTTATCTTGGCTTGAGAACAACACAATAGTTCAGTTCGCAATCCTTCGGGTGAGAAATCTCTCCCTATACTACGTGCAAGTCCATCCCGCGCACACCTGGCTATTGCCAATAGCTCACCCGTGTCAAATCATAGTTTTATTTTTATTTTTACCAAAATACCACTGACCATATTTTCCATCATACCCAACATTCCATTTTCTTCATGAATAGTATAACCAGCCTTTCGTGTACCCTTTACTAAACCATACTAAGCAAATGCATGTAATAGTTGTCCTCAGTCATGCTTGGCCGATGTGACGACCCCCATTTTCACAAAAATACAAAAATGGAAATCTAATGTGCATTCCGTACTAGTCCCATGATCAGTAGCTAGTACGCACATACACGACAATTGGAATCACAACCATACAACAAAAATTAATAAGCGGAAGCAAAAATACAAATAAAACTTACAACTCAGAGATTACAGCAGTAAAAGAAACAAAGTCCTATAGTGTGCCCATCCAACC